>CM024614.1:25179117-27765239 GCA_014182575.1 Eucalyptus decipiens | reverse complement strand
TGGGACCAGAGTCTTAGGTTTGTTCTTCCGAAGCCACATCAATGATCCCAATGCAGCCAGGGATATGCTGAAAACCTGCATTCAGAATCAGGAAAATGAACCAATAATTGAAATAAATACATCGGACTTCTCTAATCTTCTCCAAGAAACTTTTCAAGTTCTCAGCTATTTTATCTATATTCTATCCAAACCCTTTAATGGAAGACATCAACTATCTCAAAACTTCCAGAGTAACCTGGGGAGGGAAGATGATGACAAAGAACACATACCAGGTTAGCATTGGCTTCAGACCTTGCAGGATGTAATCCCCAAGCAAACTCCAATCCCCGGCACCAACCCAAAGGGGTGCTAGCCTATGTAAGACAGAATCGGCAAAAGCCCATCCTACAAACAGTTAAGAGAGAACCTTGTTTAAATCATCTTCCCTGCTATAAACTGATTGCGCAGGACGATCAAGACATAGTTATGAGATGCACATAATTTTTCCACAAACAAATAGAAACCTTAGAATTTGAGTTGATGAATGCTTCACATACCAAGGCCTACAGCTTGGAACTTATGGTTTTGTGATATATTCCTATGAGTCAGCTGTGTTAAGGCAAAGTAGAGCCCTGCTACATCTATAAAACCAATCAGAGCTTTCAGCAATTCCTGAAAATAAATAAGCATGACAGATTTTAGAATGAATTTGGCTAGTAAATGTTAAACAAAAGAGCATAGTAACATGACACTCTGAATTAATTTTCGTTTTCAATCAATTGTTAAAGGAAAATGCCTCCACCCAAATTCAGCCTAAATAGTAAATAATCATGAATAACAGAAATAAGCCTCAGGGGTGGAGTACAAAATGGCAGAAGAAGCATTGCAAGAAAACAAAGTCATGGGTTCAGTGATACTGGGGCAATGCACAGTTTCAGTAACATGAAATATGAGGGATTCAATCAAAGTAATATCCAAATTTGCCCAAATTAAAATGTGCAAAAACAAAATCCAACTGAGCAAGAACTGAGAGGAGAATACAAAAGGATACCTGGTAAGGATCAAAGCTCTCATTTTCCGATACTTTGAGAAAAGTTAGGCAAACCAGCTGTGGGTTAATAGATAAGAGGAAACCTCTGTGCAATTAGCATATCATAGAAGATTGAAAAACTTTAATCTCAAGTATAATCTGTTGTTGGACCAACCTAACTAAAGCTGTCCCAAGGGTATACAAAGAGCAGCTTTGACAGAGGTTCCCAGTGTATCATACTCGGATCTGCACATAAACTCGTCAGTGCGTATGTCAATTGAATGAATTTACACACACTTATCCCTTTAATACATAGAAACAGTCTTCGTATTCTCAAATATAACCCTCCCCACAAAGCATATACTTCAACTACAACTACATACATGCAGAAAGCGACAACATCTGAAGAAGAATAAAAGAACCTATCAACTACAGAACACACTAGAAGGACATACCAGACTGTTTCTTCCGGTGGCTCCCTGAGGTACATCAACCAAAGAATCATACTTTTAAACTCAGTATGCAAAAGTTTCAATTTTTTCACTCATCACCTAGAATACCATAGGATTACTAAAACTTCATGAGAATTACAATAACTCTGCTATTTCACAGCTAATCATCATCGAACAACTTGAACACTGCTTCCATTAAAAATGCTTGCGGAGCTTTTTTGAAATATAGATCGCTTTGGATAGCCTAGTTTCCATGGTTATCACCTTTTAGAAAAGCTTTTTTAGTATTTGGTCTCTAATTGTGCTCTGATTTTTACCTTTGCTTAGGAAAAAGCCATTCGGCGGTAGTTAGCAGTAAACCTTTATCAAGTATGTTATTGCTATTTGGAAAGGGTCAATCTACTTTTTGTGGTATGATAATTAGCACTCGTGGAATCTTGTTGAGATTTACATACGGAGATTCAGTCTATAATGCTGCTCAGCATCTAAGTTCAAAGGTATCTGCAATGATATAAGGTTTTGATTGGAGATGGTCCCAATGCTCGAGCCCAATATGTTGGCCAAACAAGCTGCATTATGCAGTATGCTCATTGCAGATTCTTCTCTTGATGATAAAATCCTTTGTGCTGCCTCTCCTTCTATGTTGATTAACTTCCTCCATTGCTTAAACAATGTTTAAAATAGGAATATAATGTTGAATGGCATAGACTTATTGATTTTCTCTTAGTATGCCTAAATTCTGTGCCATTCCTAATATGCCTACATTTAATAGGATCAGAAGATGGTCCAATCTTGCAAATGGTTCGCTCAGTCGTTGTGCAAGTAATCTAATGGACTTGAGCTCACTCATAGCTAGAGCGCAGCTTCTGTTCTCAGATTTGGAAAAGAAATGCTTCAGCTGTGTCATGTTGAGAGGATCCAGGAGATTGGTCCCCTGAATTTGAATGGATAAAGACCTCTGAAGGGTGCAGACTTAAGGAAATTTTTGTCAGAATTTACTTGGAATAGCTGCATTTACCTCATCTGGAGAGGTAGCGATGAGATAATCCATTCTCAAATCCAACCACCCATCCATAGAGTGGCTAAATTGGTTGTGTTTACAGTTACACAAACACGAGAGTCATACCGGCATTAGGCATAACGCACTTCTAACTTGCACCTTCGGGCTTTGTTCTCGATGGAAAATTTCCTTGTTAAGTCTTTCTGTCGTGGTATGACATAGTCCATTCATAAGCTGATTGTGATACTAACATTTCAAGAGGAGTCACACAGCTCATGATCTTGAGCATGTGAGCATGGGGCATGAGGCGGTCTAGTCCTCCCACAATGAGATTTTGCAATAAAATCATAGCTTTTACTCATCCAAAAAGCGGGGAAATCAAACGTGATCGAACGACAAGAAACCGGAACTTAGCTAGATCACCAACGCGAGTGCCACTCTCTCGAACTTTCCTTCTTTCATAACTAAGCCACTATCTCTCGCACCCATCAATATTTCCTCTTTGTAATTAAGTCAGTTTCAGCACCAACCACAACAAACAGCAGGAACCCAACCCTTCATCCCATCGCTATCCCCGACGCATTCCTGAGTCACATCATCGATGAGGAATTACCGAGATACTCATGCTTTCTTTCCCAAATCAGGAACGGAATTCAGGACAACCAAAAATGAAATACAATCATCAACGTGACTAGAAAGCCGCACGAGAACATATCTAAAGGCCAATCGAATCGACGGCGATCGAGCATCGGGAAAAGCGGATCGGAACGAGAGCCCGCAAGACGGAAACGGACTTACAAGGGGAGTGGCGGAGTAGACGGCGTGAGGGCCGAAGGTGAGGATCGCGCAGTTGAAGAAGTGGAACACCGTCATGCTCGCTCGCTTCCCTCTTCGAAGCACCCGACCAGGATTCGAGAAGCGGCGCCGAGCGAGCGAGCGAGGAGGAGGAGGAGATGGAGATGGAGATGGAGATGGAGAGCGAGATCGAGCTGAGAACGGCAGGGAACGAGCACTGTAGATCTTCTCAATTTACGCAAATGCCACTGGCTGTGGGCCTGCAGCTGGGGCTCATCTCGAGCCCAGCTTCGGACGATGGAAGTGTCGGGCTTGTGGGCCTCATATTGGGGGCCCATATGGAATCGCTCTCGACCTTGGGCTCAAATCAGAGGTCGTTGGTTGGGCTGGGCGGGTCGGGTGGATTTGCTCCTGACTATGTTGCAGTGTCAGGTCAGGTCGGGCCGGGCCGGGCCGGATTTTTTTGTGTGAGACCTTTGCCCGAACCGGCTCGGTTTTCCTTCGTCTTTTGGAGGCTTGGGTGAGCCAACTGGATCGCTGACTCCACAGTACACTCTTAATTAGTACCTTACTCATGAGTTATGAGACAGACAAGAAAATAAAAAGAATTTATGGCACGTTGAAAGCTGTCATGAAAGGCTTTCAGCGATATGCTCTTGCACTCGGTTCCCTACGAGTTGATATGAAGCGTCAAATCATGAAATTTTCATATGATGTCGTCAAATCTAATTACTTGCTTTGCTCTCATGGATCATTAACATGGGTCGATATCGTGTTAAGGGCTCCATTACCCGTTAGTACATTTGTAAGTGCCATTGTGCAATTGAAGTGTGCCATAGCCAAACGAGAGACATTACTTCAACTAGAATTGATTCAAACTCAACCAGAATCCAACAAGAGATAGAAGCATGAAACATAAGAAAGTATGCTGCTTTTGAGTGTTTTCATTCAAGCTTACAAACTTTGTCAAACAAGCTATATTTTGTCAAATCAAGTAAATAGAAAAGAGGACAAGCATTAGGATCCACTGCAGGCCATAAAGATCAATGCCGTCTCTAGTGTGTTTATAGTGAAGATAACTATGAACAACCAATAGGAAATGCTCAACATTCTTCTCATGTACATGGTAGGACAAAAGCATCGATGGTCAGCAAATTGAAAACCCACAAAGCTATCTAATCATACAAGAAACATATGTACCCTTCAAGGTTTGTTTTTATCAATTTAAGGGTGTGAATAAGAAATATGTATTTTTCAAAAAAATAAATATTAGTACAATTATATGATTGCGAGTCCCATAATTGAAAATCTCTGGCGAAGATTCCACAAGTGTCTTTATCTCCACATGAAACTCCCAATCCATGTTTCAACCATTTTATCCTTGACCACACCATCCCTCTCTCCCTGACTGCACATGGTCTGCAAATGTTCTTGTGTTTTTTATCCTTTTCAAGTCCTAAGTGCCATAATGCTCTTCTGCAGGTTTGGATTCTTGGATTCGACCCATTTTCATATGATTCTCTCTCCAGGAAATCATGGTTGTTTATTTTATCTGCTTGTCTGTTTGAACCCTTTGTCCTTGTTCTTTTCCCCTACAGATCAGTACACGAGAAAATGATAGATTGACGCGTTTCTTCCTGCAGTCTTAACAAAAATCAAACAGATTCTTGCCTTCGATGAATAGGCGAGAAAAACCTTTCACGAGCATGCCCATGGAATCTAGAATGTCAATTTTGTAGGAGGGGGGTTTCTGTGTGTTTAGTTCGGTGCCCAATTGAAAATCAAAAAAAGAGAGAGAACAAAAAGAAAATAACACCTCAGATACGAGATATATTATCACAGCGATGCGAAAATTTTAGGGCATATATGAAAGTTACATATATGTACTCAAAATGGGTATGGACCATTGAATCCAGTAAATCTTTCGTCGGACTCGCTTTATGCAAGGGCTCGGTTCATATGTGTCATGGCTGCATTCCATAACTTCTCCTCTACCGACGACCATGACAAATAACCAGAATAAAATAAAAAAAAAATTCTCCGTGACAACACCGGAATAAAAGCAACAGGAGGACATTATATAAATGTATATATAGTATTATGATGTTACTTATGGGCCCACTATAAGCAGAGTTTGGTCCTTTGTGGTCCAAGCGACTAGCAAGGAGAAAACACAGAATGAGACTAGCTTGGAGAAGGAAGAGAGGCCATCAGCAGCAGCAGCAGCACAGAATTTTCAATAAACGACAAGGGAAACTGGGAGAGGTTTGGGTTCAAGCCTTGGCCACACGAAAATGAATTCAAAACAGGAAGACATGATGGACTGCATCCACTTTCACATTATTATTTTCTAATCGGAAGTGATCTATTAAGTCCGTGAAAGAGAAGTTAATCATTATCTCGTGAACTGAATAATGGAGAAAAATGATGTAGGGGAGGTAGTCTTTAGAGAGGAGCCAACAACTTGGAATAAGCATGGTCTAGCAACCGAAATTATTAAATTCTTGAAATGGTCCCAAATAAAGGGATTTGATTTTCAAAGGTATAAGTTGCAGCAATGGCCCTCCGGGTAGGGTTTTTCCTTACGAAAAGGAAAAACCGGACATGTCATTTTCTTCTTTGGTCGAGGCAGCTTTACTTGTATGAGATCCATTTCAAAACCAAAAATGGCCAGACCCTGGCCTCAGTGGCCATTCTGAATTTCCTCCCTCCCTCCTTCCTCCCTCCCCTCCCTCTCCCTCTCTCTCTCTCTCTCTCTCTCTCTCTCTCTCTCTCTCTCTCTCCCCCAACTTGAATTGATGATTCAATAAATCAAACCACGATATGAACTAGTTCTCCGTGTGGGTCCTTTCCACTAGAAAACATAATCCATTCTTGAGAAATTCAAGTCCATCATGAATGAGAACAAAAGACTATCGAGCTCAATCAGTCAGCCCATGAGTGAAGGGAAAGTCACCAGGTAATGGTACCCAAAAGAGCTCACTAGGGTATGAAATGTCCTCTCTTTTCCTACTAGAGTTTCTCTTACATTGTGGAACACAATTAAGACAATCGTCATATGCCTCTTAGCTGGGACGACGTCTGTCAAATGCTTACAATGTTAATATAATTTTGATAAGCAATGTAATGTGACCTTTTCGTGCCCATTGCCCTAGTGATGCACAACATGTGTCGATTTCCTCAATTTGCAATGTAAATCACACTGTAAACATCCACACATCATTTGCTTCCATTTTTCTACTTCTCTGAGTTCTCTCCTTGAAAACAATGAAAAAGCAGACATGCCTCCACTCTCTCTTTCTTTTCCCTCCGAAATTGGGTCGTCTTCTGCCTCTCTCTCCTTAGTTCCCCTTCCCTTTTTTTGACGACAATTCATGTACGGCAATTTACTAGGGACTTCTTGAAGGCCATGACGCACCGTACGACCTACAGTCATTTAGATTCCAGTGAACCTGATGGCGATGATCATGTCGTGGCAGAGAGATAAACAACAGAGGGACAGTCGGTACTGTGGTCTTTGTGTTTGTGCTTATAACCGGTAAGCGAGAGTGGTTGAGGCCGAACCGAGGCACACTTACCCATGGAACTTTAAGGGATGGAATCACCAGAGAACGAGGGGTTCTATCATAAAGTGGTTTAGGGTCTGATTTTCGCATGTCTTCTTCGGTTTTCCCTGCATGGCATGACCTGTCCTTGGGGAACGCCGATGCTTGATTTTCCAACTCTTAGCTTTACGTAGGACATAGATGAAGAATAAACTTTTGCCTGGTTTGATGTCTCTGACCCTTCTCTGACTTCATCCTTCTGATCACGCTCTTTTCTTCGAGGCGTGCATGTATTAATATGTCAATGTTCAGGGTTAGGCTTCTCGTTGACCAGTCCAATCTACTCGCATTCACCCCCAAAATCCAACTAATAATCTCTCCCTTGGAAACCGACCCAAAAAAAAAAAAAATCTCCCTTAGAACAAAAAAAAAACCGTAATTAAAGAGATAACCAAGATACAACTCCTAAAGACTTTTTTGGTAATTTTCCCTATAACAAATACTATTGAAGACTTTGGATCAATTTGCTTATTTTATAATGTTTTGTTGTAATATTTCTGAATTTGTTATTCATCACTTCCCTCGATCTATTTCCACAATGTTTTGCTGTTATATATTTGATGAAAAAAAGAGTTGTCACTTTAGTGAAATATTATAATATAAATCCCCAAATTCGATTGGTGATGGGGAAACTATATAATCAATCCAAATATATTATACATAAACCAATTCATTTTTAACTTTCCAATTTTACCTATTTAATCTTAAACCTTGTGTGAAATTCCAATATAGTTCTTTTGGCCAATTTTGGCAAAAATTGGTGACATTACTTGTGCTTAATGTAAAATGGCCGGTGATAACTAGACTATAATGTCAGCGATTTCCAATAAAAAATGATCGGAAGAACTATATTAGAATTTCATGTAAAGGTTTAAAATTAAAATTGGCAAAACTAAAGAGTGTATGATAGAATTGAAATTTGTATAAAATAAGTTTATAACTGATTGAGCAATTTTCTCAATTGATAAATTGTTAGTGTTGAGCAATTTGAAATACAAAAATAAAGTATTTATCATGGTCTTCTTAAATTTGATTTTGGTCCGGAAACGTTTCCATTCTAAGAAGGGGAAAAGTACAAAAAAAAAACCTAAACCTATTGTATTGGCGCCAATTCATTCCTAAACCCCTCAATTGAATCAATTTAGTCCTAAATATTTTCACATTAGTATCAATTAAGCACATCTAGTCAATTAAGGTCGGAAATTGCTGACATGGACTTTGGTTATTCTATGTAACACGGCTGGTGCTTATGTGGACATTTAATTTAATTTTAAAATACTTTTTCTAAAAATTTTATTAATTTTTTTTCTTTTCTTTTTTCTTCTCTTTCCTTGTTTTTTTTTTTTTTTTTTTTCTTATTTCCCCCGCACTAGTCACCACCTTCCATAATCGCTAATGGAGGTTGTTGACCATCAACAAGGGTAAGGGCCAAGATGCCTTGTCGATCTTTGGTGAGGGTCGGCAAAGGTTAAGCTAGGCCACCCCTCACTAGATTTGGTGAAGGGTGGAATGCCTTTGTTGAAACCTAAGGTGGCCTAGCCTCACTCGAGCGAGGCCCCTCACCCATCCCTCGCTAGAGGCTAGGGAAGGCAAGGACGCTTTTGCCAGCCTTCGGCTATGGCAAGGTTCGGGTGAGGGTTGGCTTTGCATGCGGCTAGTGAGGGCGTCTCAGCCCTTGCGCTCATTGGTGGTTGGATGGAGAGGTGGCGATCGGTAGAGGGAAATAAGGAAAAAGGAAAGTAAAGAAGGAAAAAGAAAAGAAAAATTAACAAAAAATTTCAAAAAGTATTTAAAAATTAAATAAAATGTTCATGTCAACCAATCATGTCATGGTAGGATGGCCAAAGTTCACATAAGTGATTTCTAGCCTAAATTGGCTAGATGGACTCAATTAATATCAATGCGAAAATGTTTAAAACTAAATTAGACTAATTGAAAGGTTTATGACTGAATTAATAATAATATAATAGGTTTAAGATTTTTTTGGTACTTTTCCCCTTTATAAAGTGTAGTTCATAATACTTGTATAGTTTGGTTACCAATAACTGACTTATTTTGTACCGTCTTGTGATCGATGTAGTTTTAAAGATATCCGTCTCCATTTGATGGTGATCTTATGATAACCCTCATTCATTTTGATGCTCTATTTTATTAAACAGCTTAACTTTAGCCGTGGAAATTTTTATTTCTATATGCAAAGGTGAAAAAAGCTTACCCAAAAGGGGTGGATCATGTAGAGTAATTCAATGTGTAAATAAAATAAAGATGAATGGACTATGATTATAGGAGACTTGGCCGCTTGAGTTGATTTTCCATGTTGTTGACTTATGCCACTATTTCTGCTAATTATTAAATGTGTGTGTCTATATATGTCATTTGAAGAGGATCTGAACAGTAAAAAGGCTATTTTTCATCTTTCCCCTTTTTCACTTTTACATATCACTCTTTATGTTTCGCACAATCAAAAAGTGGCATCGTGTTTTTATCTTATAATATTTTTTTTTAAAAAAAATTCCTAACCTAAGTTCCACCACTCATGATGCTTCATGATAAGTTTTACCATAAAACTGTTCATTTTTGTGATCATATAGGGTATTTTATGACAAATACTACTCCATTAACATCTAGAATTCACTTTTGTGAATTGCAAACAAACAAAATTAAAATAATATGATTAATCACGAGTCTGTTTACACCCTAGCACTATATGTAGGAGGGGTTTCATGAAAAGATAATTTAAGAGCACCTTTTAAAAAATGAAAAATGCAATGATATTTATTAACTCGGGTTACTATTATGATCAATTACGGCTCGAAATTTTTGTTTGATTGACTTATGCACACTTTCTTTTGAACATAGTGAAATTTAGACATCAGATTTATTCGTCTATTTTCAGACAAATTATTTGGCTTTTTAGAACATCAAGATCATCAGCCTTTTTTTTAAAGACTAACTCGTTTCGTGCATGTTTGAATTGGATTTGTATGACCTTGTCTATCACTAATTAAAGATTTTATTTTCAAAGCAGTTGCTTGGAGACTTCACATATGCAGTTGATATGTGAAAAAATCGAGAAACATCTAATTCTAAGTACATTGTACCTGCACTCGGAATTAGTCAATCGGCATGTAAATTGACATTCAATGATATAGACAGTGAAGAACAATGTCATCCCATGAATATGTTGATGCTCGACTTTGTGGGCTATATAATTTAGGGTTAATACCATAACAACATACTTTGAAATTTTTTTTTTATGTTACTGAAAACTCTAAACTTATCCAAAGGGGACACAAATATCCCAAATTTTTTTTTTTTTTGTCATGAAAAATCTCGAATTTATATCGTATGACAAATACAACATGTATGGAACTGAGTTAGAAGGTATATGTGTCACACATATATAATTTGGGTTTTTACGTGACACAAAATAAAGTTGGGAGTATTTATGTCACAATAGGCAAGTTTAGAGTTTTTTTTTTTTTTTTGTAATAAAACAATGCTCGGAGCATTTGTATCACAGTGATATAATTTGGGTTATATATATATGGTATGATTTAAGGGCTCTTTAGATGCTGATGAATGTTGTTACCTCAAAAGTCAAAAAGGTGTGGAGGATAACTATCTCCGGCCTTTTGAAGTTGCTCATGGAAAAATGCATATGATTTGGTGTAGGCTTCAAGTTCCCAGGGTTGAATTTGTTCCCTTCGGGGGCGTGTGTTTAGGACTTTCGTGAATGCATACGGCATTGATGCCCCCACCTTAGCCGTCCTTGGAAAACAAAGCTTTATCAACCACATGCTTTCAAGTTACCTATTTCCATTTAAAAATAAAATTGGAAATGAAAGAAATGAAATAATCTACTTAAATTCATAGTTCATTGAAAACTAAAGATAGAATAAAAAAGGAAACGAGAGTGTTATATAATTATAAAGATAGTCGTCCGTCGCACCCGCCGTGTCATGTAGGATGGACACATCAACGATTTTCGACTAAAATTAGTAGGATTAACTCAATTGGCAAAATTGTAAAAATACGACTAAATTGAAACAATTGTAATATTTGTAACTGAATTGTTATAACTGAATAGATTTATGACTTTTTTTAATACTTTTCCTTCGATTCCTATGACATCCAGGTGAATTCTCGCTCTCTTAAGTCATGTACCTCAATGGTGGCATGACCCAATGGATACTAAGATGAGAGGCGGAGAGAGATTTATTAGATACTCCCAATTTTGTTAGTTCACTTCATATAAGTCATTATATTTGGTGAGATCCATATATACCTAATAAGTACATTTAATAGATGCTTTAAGACACTAGTTAATACAAATGTTCACCAAAATATACCAAATTGATTTTCATTTCTACTGAAAATAACTGCCGAAAACATGGACTTTGATCGATGATTCTTGTGACAGTAACCTTTTTTTTTTCTTCCGAAAAGGGCATTATCAATAAACAACCATTCTATTAACAACTGTGTCGCTCTTTTGAGAGTTATGATTGTAGCTATCAGTTAATGTACTCCACAAGTGTAAGTACTTCCCATTTTAAGCAGGCCATTAAATTTCGCTTATCGGGACTGAGTTTCAGTCACGTTCTTACTCATTATCTCATAATTACAGTGACTACTGCGATCATCATCAGGCAATGATAGCAACTCTTTGCCAGCCGTTGCCACTCCCTTTCCAAGAGAGCATCTTTTCTTGCCCTAATCGACATAGAAGAACTCAAACTCTCTCTCTCTCTCTCTCTCTCTCTCTCTCTCATGGAGATTAATCAACAGCGACGAGTGAATAATATAATATCATTCTGTGTGATGTAATGTCGTGGTGCACGTCAGCCTAAACGGCGGTGATTTCGGTGATTCCTTGCTTTCTTTTTTGTCGTTGTTAGTCAAAATCGGAGAGAGAGAAGAAGAAGGTGACATTCAAATTTCAAAGCAAAACACATGCATGGCTGTAACTCATTCTCTCACGCTAATCAACCATAAAGAAGCTAATATTCTTCCGATTAGTGTAGGTTCAATAGAATATTAGGGCCAAAATCAAGAACTTTGAGATTGCTGTTTAAATTATTTTATGGAGCCATTTGGGTTCGGAAGTAATGCCCACGAGTGACGGTGTTAAAAAAAAGTTACTTTGCTCTTTTCAAATTTTTTTATATAATTTAGCGGCATTCTATAATGCTCTTTATTTACCCTAGATCTAGGGCACAACTAGTTTCACCTAACCAGTGTGTAGCTTATAGGCATGATCTAAAAGTAGCCACAGACCCACAAACTAACTAGGTATAGTAGCCGTTTGACTTTTGTTCAGCGGACCAATACGTTCTAGGGCTTCTCTTCTAACGCTTCCAGAGAATTTTTTGTTATGGGCTTCTTCAGTTTTGGGATCTTCGACATTGCCATTTCCATTGGATATAGACATTCTAAAGTTTGGAACCCCATGCAGAGAAACAATAAAAAGTCCTATAAGCATGAACTATATACAAGAGTCGGAAAGGAAAATAAATATGCGAAAGTTGGTAATAGTCCATGTAATTTTATTCATTCCATGCTATTGTGGCAAAGTGGTTGTATTAGCGGGAAGAGGTCAGTATTTCAGTAGTTTTCTCTCTGTGTGTAGCATTAAGCTTGAGACATGAGTCACATATAATACAAGGAGTGACTTTGGATTTAAAATCTTGAGTAGCACATGTCTGTCTTTGCTCAATCTTCACTAAATCTAATATTCTCTTCTGGTTAAAAAAATAGGGCAAGCAATTTATAAAAAAAAGGGGAATACAGGAGACAGGGTAGGTGCCTCAATCAAGAAAATGCTGGGTGCCAACTTGCCCGGACACTGCTTATATTAACATTGTTTTGACGTGAAATTGAATGATCCTCCTCTCACGGAATATAATAGTAGGATAGACAAAGGAGAGCTAAGAAGTGTTCCTCCAATACGACAAACACAAGGAATATGGAATATATAGCCCAAGCATTTGACAACATTACAAGCAAGCCAGAGAGAGAGAGAGAGAGAGAGAGAGAGAGAGAGAGAGAGAGAGAATTTAAGAGGGCTAATAGAGAAATGAGAAGAAGACAAAAAGTTTGCATTTCCCGGAGAATCTAGAGCGCATAAGGCGCTGACCATGGCTTTGAGGAACCATTAGTTTAAGCTCACATGATTTGAACGTATTCAAGTCTTCCTTTGTTCCTTTCTGCGAGGAAGAAGATAAATAAAAGAGGGCATTTTCTAAAGTAGCTCGAGGGAGGAAGGGTCCACGCCCAAGGGAGACTTATTTAATACTTACTTAAGCACAATTAAAAATGAGAAATAAGTTAGAGAGTTTGTCAAATTGGTTGAGGCTTAAACAAAATCATGCTTGAAAAAAAAAAAAAGCGATCACACGTTCGAGTTTTTTAAATTTTTCCCTTGAATTATCATGTTAGGAGTAATAGAGAGATAGTCATGAAGTGCTGAGATTCATATAACAATGTATGCAATCTAGTTACGTAGTTAATAAAAAAAAATCGGTTAAGAGGAGAAATACATACAGAAAATACAACAAAACGGGATTAAGCAAATGGAACAAGGTGGGAGAGAAGCGAGAGAGAAGAACAAAGAGAGTGAAGAAAATGATAATAAACGCTGAGTAATTATAACACATTCTAATTGCATAAAGATTATTTTCTGTTGGCGGTTTTATACATAGTTGGTTCGAGAAAGTGGACGGTTATAATTCTCAAATCAAAAGACAAATAGAGTGATTTATGTAAAAACTATTTTCACATTAAACGGTGTAAACTCCATTTTCCCATGAACATATACCACTACCACATTAGCTTAAACACATGGTCACGAGTCACGTGACGGGGGAGGAGGAGGAATCCCCACGTTGATGCCGGGAGAGATGGGGGCGGGGTTCCACGCGACGGGTGGGGCTCGACGGGGATGATGATTGATGGTGGTGGTGGTGGGGTCGAGGCCAAAGGGAATATTTCAACACGGAGAGAGAATATTGGGCAATGCGATGTTGTGAAGACAATACGCTAGACGTTGAAATTGTGTATTGTTCATGTTGGAGCGCCCACTAGTACCTACAGTTCCTCTTCCAACGTGCCATCATTGCTCACGCGCTATCCATCGTCCCTGTAAAAAAAAAAAAAAAAAGAGTCTTCATCCCGGTCCTCGATTCATCCGGTGTTTCGATCCATCGATGTTTCTCGGAGAAGAGACCTGTCACGAGCCTCGTCATTGTCGCTGAGCCATTGAGTGTTGGTTGTCTGACCTATTGACATGGAATTTGTGTTTGAGCGGTGAATGCGTTTTGAGGGTGGTGGTGCGAAGGTCGCGAGTTCTTTTGGTGCTCGTCGGAGCAGCGTCGTGCGACTTGTGCGCCCCCACACGAATGCCTCTTCGCCACGGTTGCCTTGTCCTCATTGACGGTGGCGGCAATAAGGAGATTGGGGATGTGGAGGCTGGTGTGGGGTGCGGGTAGATAGAGAGCGCTCTACTGTCGAGCAAATTGGGGGACAGGGAGTTGCGGGGGCTAGTGCAAACTAGACAAACGCGGAGCGACGCGAGGGTACGAGGGATATTAGCATTTTTGTATGAGTGCTTGTTAGACACGCAGCGCAAATCTGACAGCCGATTAGATTGTAATGGGTAAATGGACACTGAGGAGGCATTCTAGACCATTATGAGTTGGAGACTTAAAAAGTAGGTATGTATGATTTAAAGTTAATCACTGTAAGAATTTTCTATATCACTTAGAAAGGATTATTGTATCTGGCAAAAGTAGTCATTATTAAGATTGTTCCAACAGGACTCCAAGTGTAGTGAGAGTACCACTCGTCTTCCAAAACGCACTATTGATCGAACGACGGAATTGCAATTTGCAATAAAAGAAATAGTAGACACATGCTCTCATTGACTCTTCACAATCTTAGCTGTGACCATGTAAACAACTCCAGTCCTAAAATGTGCATAGCTCCCACCTAGTATAGAAGACTTATCATGTGACATTAATGTTGGGATAATCCGTACATTATATACTCATTCGAAAGGGGTTTTTGGCTTAATGAGGAAGATTTTCCTGATCTTTAAAAGTACATAATGCGACGATTGAAAGCTTTGTATATGGAATGATTTTCGCTACATAATAAAGCATGTAGTAATGGATGTGATTGATGCACTTCATCTGGAAAAGATTAATTAGGTTCCAGCAACAACCTCCTAAGAACCAATGACTGACATCTGTAGACCAGTTTGCATAAATGAAATTTCACATAGGCAGAGTGCAAAAAATAAGGAATACCTGCATTTCTTTCTTTAGTTTATTGTTCACGAGAGCTCAGCTCATCCTAGACTAAGTCCGACATTTGCGCTGGGGTTGCGCACGTGTCCAGCTCGGTACATACATGAGACCGACCACGTATGGACTAGTTTTGTAAGTGAAGAAAGCGTGGACAACATAGACATTGACTAGTCATGGCAATTAGTCAATATGGTGGCCACCCAAAAATCATTGCTCGAGATAAAATCTCCCTAGACATCTAGTCTAGCCTATAATTATTGGTAAATATTCCTCTTGATGAAGAAAAAGTTCGTGTAACAAGATTCTTGTTCGCCCTAAACATTGCAAGCATTTCTCACATCACTGGCCATTTTATGAACTCAAATGGTACGCATATTCATTTTCCCAAAAAAAACATATCGATGCTTTGTTTTGTGAATTGAACTTGTACCTGACTAATGAGTATTCTTCTATAGACAGAACTAAAAGTATCATTAATGGATATTTCGCATGTTTTGAAAGCGAAGCTAGGTCAAAGAGGATTGAAGTACAAACGTCGAGTCGAGAGAAGCAATCCATGGCCACTGGACAAAAAATGACCAGGTGACTAATTAAATTCCTTCTTTCAAAACGCTAACTCATCAAGGGTGAGTTTGGCCACCATTGGTGGAGATGCGCAGGGTCACATCTGCTTGGGAAAAAGCCAATAATAAAGGGCAATTCAGATACAGGGATATTTCTAGGCCTGCTAGTCAATCCTCGTTCATGAAATAAAAATGGGAATATTCTAAACTCATTAAATGACATAATTGAAATTTATAAATTCAAATGGAGCCGGAAAGAGAAAAGCTTTTGAAAGGGAGTTCTTTTCTTTTTTCCAAGGGGGGTGTCACTGTCCATCAATGTAAGAAGAGAGAGACTAAATTCCTTTCCATATATTCCATTCAACTGCAACACCCCCTCACTTTTCTCTTGCTATCATTCCAACCATTCCCATCAAGAAACCACCATTTATCACATCCCTGCCTCACTCCTCTTATTTATTATCTATTTATCAATTTCTGCTTTTGAATATGCCTTTAAAGATAAGGAAGTAGTACCTGCTCTCTCTCTCTCTCTCTCTCTCTCTCTCTCTCTCTGCACTCACTGCATTGATCCATAAATATACTTTCTTTCTCTTTTCTCTAGGTTTTGCCTTCAAGAGAGCTTCAACCCAGAAAAAGAACTTTTGTTACTTTCTCTCTCCTCTCTGCATTCATTCATTTTCTTCAATTTTTTTTTAATCCCTCACTGGGTGCTCTGGAATCTGTCTATTACTTGCACTGATCTCTATTCAACCTAGAGAGAGATCCTACGAAAAAGCCTATATTGTTCCATCCTCCTCCTCCTCAGTCTCTCTTCTTTTCAAACACACCCATGCAAATCATAAGGCACTCATGATCTAATCACAACCTCTATCATTCCATTGTCAGCCTTTTATATCTCCTGTAGACACACCTCTCTTTTCTCACCGATTCTTTACGCTCCGGTTTCCAGTTGCTTTGATTCTCCTATTTCCTTGTTAGGACTCTCTATCATCACTGATCCCTTGTCGCATTTTCCCTTCAAAATCCATAACTCTCATTCCCATGTTTTCTAGATCAGGACCCCCGATGACACCCCCACCAACTTTCCCCGATCTTTCCTTGCAAATTAATCCTCCAGGTGTTCCAGATTCCGGGAAGAAGGTCGCAATTTATGATTGCAATGATTTTGCAAGGAAACCATTCTGTAGTGAAATGAGCTCAACCACTGACTCCGCAAGCAGCGGAGCGATTTGAGCCATGAGAACAATTTCTTGTCACAAGAGAGGAGTTTTAGTCATGGTCATGGGGAGCCCACGTTGAGCTTAGGATTTGCAATGGGCGATGTCAACCATTCAACCTTGCAACAACCACCAAGAAACCTCAATCATCACCATCATCCTCATTTATACAGCCGCGAGTTCAAGCGAAGCACTCGAGTTGGGAGCAGTGTAAAGAGAAGTATTAGAGCGCCCAGAATGAGATGGACCACGACTCTCCATGCCCATTTTGTTCATGCAGTCCAGCTTCTAGGCGGTCATGAAAGTAAATCCACGCACACATCATGAGTATGCTTTCATATTTGAACATTTCTTGACTTAGCCAAAAGAACGCCCCCTCATCCCCCTCCCCCTCTTCCCCAAACCAAAAAGAAGAAGAAAGGAAGACGAAAAACAAGAGAAGCCTCGCCTTTTGCTTATAAACTCCACTTGTTTGACTCAGAAAAAGGATATCAGAAATGGGTCGTAAAGAAATTTAATCCGATCGAATGTGATTTTACAGGAGCAACCCCAAAATCTGTGCTGGAGTTGATGAACGTGAAGGATCTAACCCTAGCCCACGTGAAGAGTCACTTGCAGGTGGGCGTTTGCTCTATATATTTTTCTTCTTGTTTTTTTTTTGGAGAATTAGTTTCTCCATATAGTCTCTTGATCTCATGAATTGTGAATGACATTTATGGTTTCTATGAATTTTTTTCTTTGTCCTTTGTTGTATTTTATGATGTTGCGCATTTGTGGTGGGTACTGGATTACAAGAGGTAAGGACAAAGGGGTATCTACAGAGTTCTCTCTCTATAGCTAGAGGGCATTAATCTTAGCATTGTGGACTTCAATTTCTCTCATTTATTAATTTCTTTTCTATTGTGGGTTTTGATTCTCCATGCAGATGTATCGAACAGTGAAGAGCACTGACAAAGGGTCGTCAGGTAATTGTGGATTAATTCTCCTCCAGTTGCGGATCATCATATTTATTTATCCACCTTAATTTTTCACACATTTCCTCTGAGAGAGCTTGTTGATCGGAGTTAGCTAGCTCCAAATGAAGGAAAGAGAGGAAAACTCAAAGAAAAGATAAAAAAAAAGAAATGGGTTTTGAGACTTGGGAAACTTGTACATTTGAACGGGTTCACTCGCTGAAGAGAGGATTTTTGACTCTTTGCTTGATAAATGTTTCAGGTCAAGTGCAAACACTAGACGTCGGTACAAAACATGTAGAGGCAGGATCATTATCTTCTGAGAAACACGAAGACTGCGACAACTCTTACTCTCTCAACCCATCATCCCAAGCAAGTTTCAAACAAACGCAAGGGTTAGTTTGCTTCTTCATCTGAAATTTCAGTGCATTTGATGAAAATAAAATAAAATAAAGAAGAAGAAGATCCACATACATTGACATAAATGTGCCTCCTGGTGATGGGCAACGTAACTGTGTCGTGTGTGAAAAATGGTGATTGTTTTGTTGTTGGTAGTCTAAATAATTGGATTGAGAAGCTCGAACAGGCGCATTGAGTTTGATGAACACAAAAGGTGCCTTATTTTTTAGATAAGGCCATCTTTTTTTTACGTGCTTGGCCTTTATGATAAGCACAGCATATTTATGGATTAAAAACCCACATTAAGGTTCCAATGCATGCTTTAAAGTCAAGGGTTTTGGTTCAAATCTCGAAATCACTGAAATCAACGGGCGTTTGGATGCTGACAAGGGGTTTAATTCCTCCAATAAGCATGTGTCTCAAGCAAGTTGAAATCTCTCACTTTTAGAAATTTATGTTTCTTCTTAGACCTAAGACCGCACATACAAACCATCAAAGTATTACCAGGTTAGGCTACTGTCGTCTTCTTCCGTGCGTGACTCATATTGCTTACCCTCACTCAAATGAATTTATATCAGTATTATAACTATAATTATTGAAAAGAATTCTTCTATGCCAGTGTTTTATAACTTGTGCATGTTCCCGGTTCGTTCTTGGTGACCAACTAATCGTACATATCTCATCCACTGAACCCGGCTTGTGGAATTTTTTGCATCCGTCCAGGGTATACCAAATAAATATCCCAATATTAATTGCAACTAGATTCGTTACATGTCTAAATCATCGAGATTTCTTTAACTCTTGGACCTTTGTGCAAGCAGAGGTTTATTGTGGTTGCAATCAATGGAGACAAGCGGAACAAGTGAGTCGGATCATGAAAATGCTTTGACATATGATTCCCACTTCAAAGCAAATGACGCCAAGGTAAATGCAAAAGAATCAAGGAGTACCAAACAATGTCTGGTCCAGAAAAGATACCACTCCTTTTTAAATTTATCTTTTCTTTGTTGATAGCTTTCATTTGGGGTCAATTATTTTATATAGGTGGACGGACAAAAGATTATTGATCGACGTATGTCTGAAGATGCGAAGGAAAGATTGGACTCGAGCTCCTTGTCACCACCTCCGGAGGATGCGTTGGTCAATCTGGAGTTCACTCTCGGGAGGCCAAGTTGGCAAATGGACTGCACCGAATCTTCGCCCGAGTTAACCCTTCTCAAGTGTTGATCCATCCATCAATCAAATCGATTACCTGCTTTAATTATGAGGAAATGGAAGAATGAATTATTTGAGCCTGCAATATTTCGTACATCCATGCACTTGCTTGGTGATTTCCTTGAAATTTTGTCTCGATTGATGGGAGGAAGAAAGAACGGCAGACATGACTAAATATCACGGACACTCGCTAGTTTCCGAGAGTTTACAAGACAAAGCAAGAACTCAATTTTCAGGCGACCATTATTATTTCTCTAGTTTTTTTGCCTAGTATGTCAAATAACATATGGCTTTGTACGAGGGGAATTTGTATAAATAATTCACTGTCGTGACGGCGATTCGAACCACGGTCCATCATTCGTCCCACTAAAAATTCTCTAGCCATGTCCTGAAGGGTCGCGTCCAAAGGTGGAGCAATTTGGTTGTGTTTTCAATCTTTCTCAATTTTCGCACCTTAAGGTCTTCAACACCTTACTCGAGCCCACGTCCCTCATCCTGGCCTTTGCAATAATTTTGGGTTGTTCGTTCCTGGCGACGTACTTATACTTTTATGTGTACTTAAGTAAAAAAAATTGAAAAGAAAAGAAATTGGGTTATAAACTAATATAATTGACGGTTGGGGTAGTTACTGTTCCTGAAGGACTATACACGGTCTATAATGCGAAGGTCCTCCAAATAAACTCAAATGATCTCATAAAGGGCGCAATCTCATTAAGCATATTGAAGCACGCACGACCTTAGAAATTTTTGAGCTTTTACCTTCCATAGATTTACATTTTAAAATAGGAAGAATTAATAGTCTATTCGTGGATAAGTATTGTCTAATATTCTGTATGCAAATATTAATGGATTAATTTAATATCAACTTCAAATCATGTCCATGGAGTTATGGCATCAAGACTAAGCCTAGGGCGGCCACTCCCATCGAGATACCCCAGATCGGAGGAGGTTGCCTAAGGCAGGCCACCTCAAATTGCATTTATTTACTGTGTGTGTTGTTTTTTTTTTTTTTTTTTTGGGGTGGGGGGGGCGGCGAGAGAGATTGTAATTTTATTTTAATTTTCTTCTATCATAAATTACTTTCTAACGGTTTACATGTTAGAAGAAGATGGCCGGCAATTTCAAGTCAAATGTTGGAAACTTTTAGCTCGGATACCAACTAAGTATTGACTGCTCAAACATATTCTTTAGAAGTTTAAACTGTTAAGGAATGATGCATAATATACATTTAGATCCTGATACTATTAGATGATTGTCACAAAGATGGAAATTTCACATTCAGGCTACAATTAAGAAGGCCCCAAGGAGACGACTGAATTTCCAAATGAGCCACCTCTCCATACCAACTATGTTAGAACTCTGTAACCTACAATGTAAAATGAAGGTAGAATAATGACTTCATATAGACTTGGCATAGACTTCCATGTTTTTCCATGCTGGCCAACCTCGGAACTACCTAATCTGGAGTGTAGTTTTGACTTTGAAAGTAGTTGAGATATAGGTGCAATGTAAGCAAAAATTAAGGGAGTCAGTGCTATGACAACTATATTTTTTTCCGTTCCCAGTTGAAGGGAACTTTCTCTAATCTTTATTTTATTAGTGAGTTACATTATGGACACCATCCACATATATATTTAACTAAATATAAATGTAATTGATGCCCATGTTTGTTAATAACAAAACAGAAGTATGGTCGGGGAAATTTTTTTCAAATCAGAAATTAAAAACACTTTAACTCATTCCCGCCATACAAGTTGGACGTCATCGGTGCCATAAAGAGGAGAATGTCTACCTTCATCAGTAAACAGATTCACTAAATTTCTCACCGACATCAAGTGAGTACATCAAGAAACGTAAAACGTCGCACTAAAACTTTTTCTTTTTTGCCCTTTCAGAGGGTGGGCGAGCAATCGACAGGAGGCACCCCCTCCGATATCATCATTGTGGTTTTGTCCGAAGTGGTGGGGAAAGTGGTTCTCTCACGCAGGATTACACGATGTACATGCACGAAAGCTGAAGAGACTCCGGACAATTCAGAATTTTCGGGGGTGTCCCAATGGAGGACACACATTTTCTTGCTCCCCCATCATGATATCTTATCATGTTATTCCGTGAGAAAAGATTCTCGACAAAAACCGAAAGTACGTACCTTTATCTTTTGGGTTTCTAAAAATCCTCCACACAGCGTTTGGTCCACTTTTCCAATTTGAACTTTGGAGCTTCTTTCTTCATGTTGTTCAAGTGATTGTTCTCCTTATTTGAGATTGGGGCCTCTAGAATTGGGTAAAATTATTTCTTAAAATTTAGACGCATCAAAAATAAGAAAATTCAACAGCTCAAATTAGTTTTTTTTTTTTTTTTTTCATTTTGCTTTTCTTCCCCCTGCATATGCTCACTACACCCACCCACATTGCATTATGCATGACCAACCTTAACCATGTCCATCGGAGCCTCTGCCACCCCATCGACACTTGCGTGTGCCTCATGATGAGGCCAACATGGCCATCGGCTCGTCCTTGAGCCCCCATTGCCATTTGTGTATGTGTGGCCTCCCCGCCTCCACCCCCCTCTCTCTCTGCCCTTGCGTGTCGGGTAGGCCTGGGCTCGCAACCTGGATCAAACGTCATTAAACTTAGTCTAGCCATCATTGCTTAAACTTGGTGGTCCCAACCCACTAAGCCTGTCCTCTGTCCTTTAAAAAGGACAGAGAACAGGACCAGCCTTACTGGAGATGTTCGAGGCCGGTTAGAAATGCCAGGTGATCATGACCTTGGTTGTCAAGAGGTCGCAACCACCGGGCCCAACCTTAAAGAGAGGGAGAGGGAGGGCTTCTTAAGTCAAGCAGGGCGCAGTGAGAGCGAATGGCAATAGGACGAGGCTTGATGATGGTGCTGAGGTAACAAGATTAGTGTTGCTGGTGTACCAGTAGCAAAGAGGGAGGAGGAGAGAGGAGCGCGGAGGGAGTGTACTTGGTATGTGGTTTAAATTCTTTAGGGATACATGCATGTTTTGATCCAAGTTACCATAACTTTAAAGGATCCCGATTATTTTGCTGGACCTTATATTGTACCTGGAGACCTCATTATTGGACCGTTTTCTATTCTTTGCTTGCTTTTCAAGTGGCAAAAATTTACATGACAAATCTTTCAATTATTTGGAAAATCACATCAACACCTTCGCTGTGATACGCGGGTATTTGACCTAGTCAAAAGGCCAACAAGAAAGGAGAAAAAAAGAAAGGGGTGGGGGGTTGAAGAGTCAACGAAGAGAAAAAGGGAAGGGATGGGGGACACGGCAAGACAGAGAAGGCGGAGACACGACCGAGGAAAGAAAAGAAATAAAAAGAGAAAAAGAGACCACCATGAATAAAGGGGAAGAAAGAGAGAAAGACAACCATGCCACTACCCTTATTCATTTAAGATTCCGGTTGTGACATTCACAATGGAGAAAAATGTTACAATGCACAACTTTGCCAAAAATACATTGTAATCATCCCAGCATCACTGCGATGATTCTTGAATAAGTATTATTTATGAAAGAATTTCATGAATAAGTTTGAAGCAAGACAATTAACTATAAGATTATCAATTGAGGTCCCCTTGACAAGATGTCCCCAATCTAATAGCTGAAATTAATCCAGAATCTTAGGTTGATATAAAGGAAATAGAATCATGCTGTTAATTAAGGAGCAATAAAAGATCCAAATCTTGACGCTATCCAAAGTGGTTAGTGTAAATGAAAAAAAGTAGTTGAGATTTTGTTTCTCCTCCTCTCTCTTCTGTAACACCCCGAACCCTTCGCAGGTCGTTAACAGTGCCGATGTTACATCTTTTACCATCTCTAACTCTTGGCTAAATTAAGCCTTGCTCGATTACAGGCATTTTTTTTTTTTTTTTTTTTTTTTAAAGCGGTCCCATGCGCGACTCATAGCGGAAGCAAAATTCACATCGTCATCTATCTCCCTTCTAACCCATGATACAAATACACACCAACTAAACACCACGATTTTATAAATGAGCGTTGACGCTTTGCTTACATACATATAGCGAGATGGGGTTTTCCTCGGTCGGTACAAAAGAAACAGAAAAGGTAAGGACTCTGCCATGTCCTTCCTAAAATCTCAAAAAGAACTCCGACCTCTAACATCACATTAGCACAAAACCCTCCCATCACAAGCGTCAACTATCTACATCAAAAAGCGGTCTAGCTCCTACTCCTCGCGCGCGATCTCACACCCATCCCGGTGCGTCAGGTGGTGGCGGCGGCGGCATCCCCGCATCACTCCATCCCGTCGTATGTGTACGGACAAAAACTCTTGTATGACGGGGCCCCCAGCCAGGCCGATATCATACATGACTAGGCATCGTACTCGGATGAAAGTCAACCGGGTACCGAAGGACAATCTATCTCGAGTCATCTCCACCTCGACGTCGGACGGAATACCGTAAACACGCCACGCGATACGGCGGAGGTAGCGGCATAGTGCTAATCTGAAATGTTATCCCCAAAAGGGGTGAGTACAACCACTTTCAAAGGATAGGGAAATCCAATAACAACTCAAATCGTGCACCATGCATATCATCATACAATACAGGCATTTCTTACCTTTTCGATGTCAAGCGTATTCATGCATCATCATGGCATACGTATCATCATTAACCATGCATCATCATGCATATCACATCATATTATCATTAGCCATGCATCATCATGCATATCACATCATCATTAACCATGCATCACCATGCATATCACATCATATTATCATTGGCCATGCATCACTATGCATATCACATCATCATTAGCCATGCATTACCATGCATATCACATCATATTATCATTGGCCATGCATCACTATGCATATCACATCATATTATCATTGGCCATGCAACACTATGCATATCACATCATCATTAGCCATGCATCACCATGCATATCACATCATATTATCATTGGCCATGCATCACTATGCATATCACATCATATTATCATTGGCCATGCATCACTATGCATATCACATCATCATTATCATTGGCCATGCATCACTATGCATATCACATCATCATTAACCATGCATCACCATGCATATCACATCATATTATCATTGGCCATGCATCACTATGCATATCACATCATCATTAACCATGCATCACCATGCATATCACATCATAGATCAATTTTCACTTTTATTTATCAATTGATCCCACATTATCTTTCCTCAATTCATCAACTCCACCATCATCATCCTCCCTTCGGGCAGAAACGTCCGATAGGGATCCCATATCCCAGCCATCTCATGGCCACTGGGCTTCCTTTTTACATTCCGGGCATCTCGCACCTCAACTAGCATCGCGAGGAACCTCCCTTCTTCCCTAGGCGAAACCTCCGACAGGGACTTCCGGCCTTTACCCTTCTAACCGGGGATCTCGCACCCTAACCCTGGCATCGCGAGTCACTCCCTTCGGGCAGAAACCTCCGACAGGGACTTCCGGCCTCCCACATTCCGGGCATCCACGAAACTCCCGGGGGAATCTCTCGGAATTATGCCACTCGGCCACCGAGATATCAACCTCCGCCACATCCTCTTACTCACATACCACTTCCACATTTTATCATTCTTTTCATCTCATTATTTCATGGCATATGATTAACACACATGCATCACAATTCATGATCATTCATGCATCAATGCCATATAGCAATGCATCATAGTTCACGATCATGCATATATCAATGTCATATAACAATGCATCATAATTCACGATCATACATGCATCAATGTCATATAACAATGCATCATAATTCAATAGAACTCATGGCCGATAAAAATCCACTTTTATTTTATTATTATTTTATTATTATTTTATTATTTTAATATTATATTTATTTATTTCCATAAATAAATATTATCTTTAACATTTATGATTTTCCAAAAATCATGAAAATCAAACAATCATTAAACAACTAATTAGAATCACAATTTCACACAATTTCATGGCCAAATTTGCATTTCACATAGATTCCCAAACTTCCACCAAATACACTCAATATTCGGATATTGGCCAGATTGCACAGTTTTCGGATTAATTCAATTAAAATACTCATATGACCTCCGAAAATTCCCAAATTTTACAGGGTGATAGCCAACACATTTTCGTACCTTTTTCATGAAGAACACTAAGCCAAATTATTTTTATATTAATTTATACAACTCCATGAAGCTTCTGGAACCTCTACCGTTTCGTCCAGAACACACATCACCGAAAAACTTAGATTTGACCCATCAAATCTATTTCGTTTCTTCTGAAATTCGAGTATGTTATGCATAAATGTGTCCTTTACAAGTTTCATGAAGAGATATAGTTTAAATAACCAAAGTATGATCCTCTTTTAAGTCCTTGAAGTCTCGGGTATCTCGGTTCACTTCAACAGAACCATCCGTCTCAAAGATCTAGCCGATTAACTAGGCTATACTTGTTCATTTCTCTTCAAATTTGAGTATGTTGTATTTTAGGATGTTACCTACAACTTCCATGAAGACAACAAAGTGAGATCCCTAACATAAAACAACATGCAACCAAGAAATCATCAAGAGGTCAGTGAAGATTTCGCAGATCTAGAACCTCCGTATCACAAGGCATTTGACCCCTCATATCACCTTAGTTTTCCATGAAATTTGAGTATGTCATACCTCAATATGTTAGCTTCAACTTTCATGAAGACACCGAAGCCAAAATCACACTCCAAACCCACATGCAAGCTCGAATAAGAAACTGTCTACCACAAACCGAACGGAAACAGCCACATTACATGAACACATGCAACCCTTGCTTGGTATTTCGCCCAAAACACCCCTAAAACCTAACATGCAAACACCAAAAACAACATGCAAGAGAAGCCATAGACCCCCACTAACCTTCAAGATGAACACACAGCAACACACGGCGGCGTACGGCGGCGTAGGACGGCGGCAAGGCGGGCGTACGGCGGCACCTCCCCTCTCGGCTCCGCCTCCTCTCTTCTCCCTCTCGGTCTCTCTTTCTCCCTCTCGAATGCTCTCTCTCTCGCACTCTCTCTTTGGACGGAAATGAAGCAAAGAGTCCGGCCACTCTCTCTCCTAACCCTTTTTATACCCCCCTTAGGCCATCATTTGCAATGATTAACCCACCTATCCAATGGCCAATGCATGCTTATCTCCCTTGCCACTTGTAATTTCTAATTTTTGAATTCTATTTGGGCTTGGGCTTGGGCTTGGGCTTAGGCCCAACCGGCCACTCCTCCTTGGGCTGGTCGAACTCCTCTCTTGGGCCCAATGGGCCGACTAGCTTGGCCCACCAAGCTTGAGGCTAATGGGCTCAAGGCCCATTCGAATTTTTAGCCCTTTTTCCCTTCTTTTTTTTTTGAAATTCCTTCTATAATATTTTTGAATTCCAATTTCCATCTTGGCCAAAGTCTTGGGATATTTTTAATTATTGAAATTCAAATCATATGGCCAAGCATTAATAAATTAAATTTAAATTTCCACAATCACAAGCACAATTCATCAAATTAAAAGATAAATTGGCTAAAGCACAGGCCATAAAATTATATCACCTAATTAAAGACATTTGACACACCTTAAGGCTTGGCTTTGAATTTCCGGGATGCCACAATTCTCCCATCCTTAGAGAATTTCGTCCTCGAAATTCAAGCACTACTCACGCCTTCTTGAAATAAATAAGGGTACTCTTTCCTCATTTGATCCTCACTTTCCCATGTGGCTTCCTCCACATCATGATGTCGCCATAACACTTTGACTAATGGAATTTTTTTAGTCCTAAGAATTTGCTCCTTTCGATCCAATATCTGCACAGGCTCTTCAATGTACCTAACTTTCTCATCCATTTTGATGGCTTCATGATCGAGTATGTGACTAGGATCCGGCTGGTACTTCCTCAACATCGATACATGAAACACATCGTGCAGATTTTCTAATCTAGGAGGTAATGCTAAACGATAAGCCCTATCTCCTATCTTCTCAAGAATTTCAAAAGGTCCAACAAACTTGGGGCTTAACTTACCCTTTATTCCGAATCGAGATATTCCTTTCATTGGAGATACCTTAAGGAATACATGGTCTCCTACACCAAACTCCAAAGGCCTCCTACGCTTATCTGCGTAGCCTTTCTGTCTACTCTGAGCTGCCCTAAGTCTTTCTCTAATAACATCAACAGCCTCAGCGGTAACTTGTACTAGTTCAGGTCCTGTCAATTTCCTCTCACCTACTTCATTCCAACAAACAGGAGTCCTACATCTTCGTCCATATAATGCTTCATAAGGTGCCATGCCTATACTCTTCTGAAAGCTATTATTATAGGCAAACTCTACCAAATGCAATCTCTCGTCCCAATTTCCTTCGAAATCAATCACACAAGCTCTCAACATATCCTCCAGTATCTGAATCACTCTTTCTGATTGGCCATCAGTCTGAGGATGAAAAGCTGTGCTAAACTGAAGCTTAGATCCTAACGCAATTTGGAAACTCCTCCAAAATTCGATGTAAACCTCGGGTCTCGATCTGAAGTAATAGTCACTAGAATACCATGTAAGCGTACCACTTGACTTACATACATATCCGCATACTTATCCATTGGGTAGTCCATGCGAATCGCTAAGAAATGTGCCGACTTAGTCAAACGATCCACTATAACCCAAATTGAATCATGATTCCTTGATGTCCTTGGCAATCCTTGCACAAAATCCATCGTTACATGTTCCCATTTCCATTCAGGAATGTCCAATGGTCTCAAAAGTCCTGCGGGTTTTCGATGTTCCGCTTTTACTTGCCGGCACGTCAAACATTGAGATACGTGTCTAGCCGTATCCGTTTCATACCACTCCACCAAAATTGCTCACGTAAATTTCTGTACATCTTTGTACTACCTCCGGTGGATACTATAGTTACTCTTATGTGCTTCCGACAAAATTTCCTTCCTCAACTCCTCATTGTCGGGAACACAAAGTCGTCCTTGACATCTTACTATTCCATCATCAGAGATCTGAAATTCTGATCTTTTCCCTAAAGATACAGCATCTTTCACTTTCAAAATCTCTCGGGTCGATTCTTGCAAAACTTTAATTTTCTGGATAATCTCTGGCTCAATCCTTAATGCACTAAGCATGCCGGAAGACAATCCAATTCCAATTTAAATTCAGAATTTGCTACGATTCTAACAATTTCCATTCCGCCATTCTCAAACTAGCAATCTCCATAGCCGACTTTCGACTAAGAGCATCTGCTACTCTATTCGCTTTTCCTGGATGATATTTTATTTCATAGTCATAATCCTTCAACAACTCCATCCACCTCCTTTGTCTCATGTTCAATTCCTTTTGTGAGAACAGATACTTCAAACTCTTATGATCCGTATAGATCTCAAACTTTTCCCCATACAGATAGTGTCTCCATATCTTCAAAGCAAACACTATAGCTGCTAGCTCTAAATCATGCGTCGGATAATTCAGCTCATGGGGTTTCAATTGTTTGGATGCATAGGCTACAACCTTGCCATGCTGCATCAACACACATCCTAGTCCTTTGTGAGATGCATCACTATACACCGTGAAACCATTAGGTCCAAAAGAGGTATAGTCGAATTGAGCCGAAGTCAATTTCCTTTTGAGCTCTTGAAAACTCCTTTCACATTCTCCATTCCACTCAAATTTCACATTCTTTCAAGTCAATTTAGTTAAAGGTCCCGCCAGTTGCGAAAATCCTTCAATGAACCTTCTATAATAACCGGCCAATCCTAAGAAACTTCGTATCTCAGTAGGTGTCGTTGGTCTCGGCCAATTCACTACCATTTCAACTTTTGCTTTGGATCTACCGCAATTCCTTTTCCCGACACCACATGTCCTAAAAATACTATCCGGTCCAACCAAAATTCACACTTACTAAACTTAGCATACAACTTATGCTCTCGCAAGGTCTGCAAAACAATTCTCAAATGCTGCTCATGCTCTTTAGGCCCTTTCGAATACACCAGAATAGCATCAATAAAGATAATCACAAACTGGTCTAAATAAGGCTGAAATATTCTATTCATCAAATCCATAAATGCAGCCGGGGCGTTAGTCAATCCAAATGGCATAACAAGGAACTCATAATGTCCATAACGAGTTCTAAATGCAGTCTTAGGAATGTCCTCCTTTTTAATTCTTAACGATGGTATCCCGATCTCAAATCAATCTTAGAAAAGACCGAACTTCCCCAAGTTGATCAAACAAGTCATCAATTCTAGGCAAAGGATACTTATTCTTAATGGTCACTTGATTCAACGCCTATAGTCAATACACAAGCACATTGACCCATCCTTCTTCTTCACAAACAAGACCGGTGCACCCCAAGGTGAAGCACTTGGTCTAATAAATCCTTTATCAAGCAATTCCTGCAATTGCACTTTCAACTCCTTCAATTCAACTAAAGCCATTCTATATGGAGCTTTTGATATTGGTCCCGTTCCGAGCATTAATTCAATTTCAAATTCAATTTCCCGCTCCAGGCGGCAATCCGAGCAATTCCTCAGGAAATACATCTTGAAATTCATTAACCACATGAACTCCCTCAAGATTTGACTCCTCTCTAGCACAATCTCTAACTAAGGCTAGGTACCCTTGACATCCTTGATCAAGTAACTTACAAGCTTCTACTGCCGAAATAAGCGCTACAGGAAAATGGGTTTGGCCTCCTAAAAATTCACAACTAGATCGGGTAAAACAAATTGAATCACTTTTCTATAACAATCCATTCTAGCCCGATACTTATGAAGCCACCATTCCTACAATAACATCAAAATCATACATAGCCATCACAACCAAGTCTATTTCCATGTCCTTTCCTCCCATGGAGATCTTACAATTTTCACACACCGGCGTAGACAATACCATATCCTTTAAAGGCGTAGAAACACAAAGAGGCGTCTCAAGAGGCATAACTTCTATCTTTTCAAACATCTATATCTTTCGGACACAAACGAATGCGTTGCACCCGTGTCAAACAATGCATATGCCTTCTCGCCATTAATAAGAATCGTACCGAGATAACATTCTTGGAAGCTTCCGCTTCCTCCCGGGTGATCGCATACACCCTTCCTTGTGCGGTGGTCTTTGAGGATTTCCTTGCGGATTCGACCTAACAAAGACTCGATATCCCCTGTCGCATGAGCCAACACTCACTTGCGACCTCTCTCGCGGGCAATTCCTCCTAAGATGTCCCACTTGTCCACAGCCAAAACATTTCTGTCGTCCAGGCTGATAGGGTGCTTTCCCTATGTTCAGGCCACTCCTTGCTCCTCCAAAATTTCCAAAATTTCCCTTCTTCTTCACATTCCAGTCGACCTTGACCAGAATAAGGTCTCTTCCCTTTTCTCACATCACTAAAGTTCACCGGTTTCTTAAATTCCGACCTTTCCCTCAACAACTCCCGCTCCACTAATGCGCCCTTTCATAAATCTCATTATAATCTCTTATGCTCAAAGGCACCGGTTGCTTCCTAATATCGGGCCTCGGCCCTTTCGGGAATCTCTTAGCCTTCTCTTCCACGATCCTCAATCAATCTAGGAGCATATCTAGACAATTCAGAAAATCTAGCCTCATACTGATCTACAGTCAATCCCTTTTGTTCTAGCTGAACAAACTCAGTAATCTTCCTATCCTTAGCACAATTAGAGAAATGCTTCGTATTAAAGGCCCTAACAAACTCCTCCCAGTTAACATCAGTACCTGGTGGAAAGATTATATCCTTCGAAGCTCTCCACCAAAACTTCGCATTTCCCTCCAATTGATACTATGCTAAAACTATTTTCTCAAAGATTAGTGCAGTCAACAGCCGGAAAATTCGTTCCATTCCATCAATCCATTGCTCGCCTCCTCGGACTTCCCGTTCCATTAAACTTAAGTGGCTTCAGCTTCAAAAACTACTCCACTAGTCCCCGAGTGCGGCGTTCGCTCCGGGCTGTTCTTGCGCTTGCCTCTCCATCGATTTCCAATATTGGCTAATGCCTCGGGATATCTTCCATTTGGGGTTCAGCCTCGCAGCGGAGAGGCTTCAGCCCTCGATGGATGAGCACTTCCAGCTCGCACCATGACTCTCTGAAATTTCCAAGCATTGCCTCGGAATAATCGAGACTTACCGCTCCACTCAAAGCAATTACTACTATCACATAAGTAACATATACATGTTACTTGACAATTCAAGGCAAACTATCGGGGATCTACGAGTGAATACTCATCACCCGTTATTCAATTATTTCGTTTACATCCTATGGTGTGTATTGTCATCATGTTCCTCAATTCCCAAATGAGGCTCCTTATCACTCCACTTATAACCATTGGCTCTGATACCAAAAAAGGGCGACTGTAACACCCCGAACCCTTCGCAGGTCGTTAACAGTGTCGATGTTACATCTTTTACCATCTCTAACTCTTGGCTAAATTAAGTCTTGCCCGATTACAGGCATTTTTTTTTTTTTTTTTTTTTTTTTAGCGGTCCCATGCGTGACTCATAGCGGAAGCAAAATTCACATCGTCATCTATCTCCCTTCTAACCCATGATACAAATACACACCAACTAAACACCACGATTTTATAAATGTGTTGACGCTTTGCTTACATACATATAGCGAGATGGGGTTTTTCCTCAGGTCGGTACAAAAGAAACAGAAAAGGTAAGGACTCATGTCCTTCCTAAAATCTCAAAAAGAACTCCGACCTCTAACATCACATAAGCACAAAAACCCTCCCATCACAAGCGTCAACTATCTACATCAAAAAGCGGTCTAGCTCCTACTCCTCGCGCGCGATCTCACACCCATCTCGGTGCGTTAGGTGGTGGCGGCGGCGGCAGCATCCCCCGCATCACTCCATCCCGTCGTATGTGCACGGACAAAAACTCTTGTATGACAGGGCCCCCAGCCAGGCCGATATCATACATGACTAGGCATCGTACTCGGATGAAAGTCAACCCGGTACCGAAGGACAATCTATCTCGAGTCATCTCCACCTCGACGTCGGACGGAATACCGTAAAACACGCCACGCGATACGGCGGGTAGCGGCATAGTGCTAATCTGAAATGTTATCCCCAAAGGGGTGAGTACAACCACTCGGCGAGATAGGAAATCCAATAACAACTCGGTGCACCATGCATATCATCATACAATACAGGCATTTCTTACCTTTTCGATGTCAAGCGTATTCATGCATCATCATGGCATACGTATCATCATTAACCATGCATCATCATGCATATCACATCATATTATCATTAGCCATGCATCATCATGCATATCACATCATCATTAACCATGCATCACCATGCATATCACATCATATTATCAATGGCCATGCATCACTATGCATATCACATCATCATTAGCCATGCATTACCATGCATATCACATCATATTATCATTGGCCATGCATCACTATGCATATCACATCATATTATCATTGGCCATGCAACACTATGCATATCACATCATCATTAGCCATGCATCACCATGCATATCACATCATCTTATCATTGGCCATGCATCACTATGCATATCACATCATATTATCATTGGCCATGCATCACTATGCATATCACATCATCATTATCATTGGCCATGCATCACTATGCATATCACATCATCATTAACCATGCATCACCATGCATATCACATCATATTATCATTGGCCATGCATCACTATGCATATCACATCATCATTAACCATGCATCACCATGCATATCACATCATAGATCAATTTTCACTTTTATTTATCAATTGATCCCACATTATCTTTCCTCAATTCATCAACTCCACCATCATCATCCTCCCTTCGGGCGAAACCTCCGATAGGGATCCCAAAGATCCCAGCCATCTCATGGCCACCGGGCTTCCGGCCCCCATTCCGGGCATCTCGCACCTCAACTAGCATCGCGAGGAACCTCCCTTCGGGCGAAACCTCCGACGGGGACTTCCGGCCTTTACCCTTCTAACCGGGATCTCGCACCTAACCCCGCATCGCGAGTCACTCCTTCGGGCGAAACCTCCGACAGGAACTTCCGGCCTCCACATTCCGGGCATCCCGAAACTCCCAGGGAATCTCGGAATTATGCCACTCGGCCACCAAATATCAACCTCCGCCACATCCTCTTACTCACATACCACTTCCACATTTTATCATTCTTTTCATCTCATTATTTCATGGCATATGATTAACACACATGCATCACAATTCATGATCATTCATGCATCAATGCCATATAGCAATGCATCATAGTTCACGATCATGCATATATCAATGTCATATAACAATGCATCATAATTCACGATCATACATGCATCAATGTCATATAACAATGCATCATAATTCAATAGAACTCATGGCCGATAAAAATCCACTTTTATTTTATTATTATTTTATTATTATTTTATTATTATAATATTATATTTATTTATTTCCATAAATAAATATTATCTTTAACATTTATGATTTTCCAAAAATCATGAAAATCGAACAATCATTAAACAACTAATTAGAATCACAATTTCACACAATTTCATGGCCAAATTTGCATTTCACATAGTTTCCCAAACTTCCACCAAATACACTCAATATTCGGATATTGGCCAGATTGCACAGTTTTCGGATTAATTCAATTAAAATACTCATATGACCTCCGAAAATTCCCAAATTTTACAGGGTGATAGACAACACATTTTCGTACCTTTTTCATGAAGAACACTAAGCCAAATTATTTTTATATTAATTTATACAACTCCATGAAGCTTCTGGAACCTCTACCGTTTCGTCCAGAACACACATCACCGAAAAACTTAGATTTGACCCATCAAATCTCTTTCGTTTCTTCTGAAATTCGAGTATGTTATGCATAAATGTGTCCTTTACAAGTTTCATGAAGAGATCTAGTATGTTCTCACAAAATGACTTGTTTAATGAGGGGTTAAAGGACAAAACTGGAATAACCATTGGGCTTCCTTGAATGAAACTGCACCCATTCACTTTCTTCTTTTTCCACGCCAAAGGTTGGCCAGGTTGACATGTCTATGTCATGGATACTTGCTAGTTTCCAAGAGTTTACAATACAAAGTAAAACTGAATTCTCAAGCGAGTGCAATTTTTTTCTTTATTTTTTGCCTAGTATGTCAAATAACATATGGCTTTGCACAAGGGGTTTTTGTATTAAATTCGAACCATGGTCCAAGGTTCATGAGCGGTGCCGCTGAAAATTTTCTAGCCATATCATGAAGGGTTGAATCCAGTGGCGGATCAGTTCAGTTTTGTTTTCAATCTTTGCCGATCTTTTGCACCCAAGCTCTTCAATATCTTACTCGATTTCAACTCCCTCGTCCTGCAATTTGCAATAATATTGGTTGGTTTGTTCCTAGCGACTTACTTATATATATATATATATATATATATATATATATATATATATATTTTTTTTTTTTTTTTTTTTGTGGTAAGAACTTACTTATATTTTATGTGTACTTAAGCAAGAAATTCAAAAATGAAACAAATTGTGTTATATCTTATAAGAAGCTCACTCCAAATTAACCCAAACGACCATTTATCAAGAGATACACAAGATTTTCTTTGTACTTAGTCAAAGAAATAAATATGACCTCATAAAGTGCCGTGTGTAAGACAAAATAATTCATATGCGGAAACCAGGATCAATTAAGACAAACCTCCAGCCATTGTTCTTGTTCGCGTTCGTCAGAAAAACCTGAAATCAAAGAAAATTTGGGACACTCTACTACCCAATTCACTCTCGTACTGATGGTGTATTCTGAATGAGAGTTTGAGTTAGACCTTGTCATCACCCATCAGAAATGAACATACGTTCCTTTTATATCCCGTCTCCCATCAAGACGGTTACCAAATGAGCGGTTGTCACGAAGGGGTACGAAGCGTGGAAAAACTTAATGTTGAACAGTCGTAACTTTAAGAGAAAATCTAGGTCTAAAATGTGGGATCACAAAAATAAATAACATTCTCCCACTTGATCCCATCATTTTCATCATACTGATTATTCAACTAATTCCAAGAAAACTTTATGCTTAAAGAAAAGAAACAAAACACATGGATCATGGCGACATGTCCTCTAAAAGTGAGTAATATCTTCCATGTATCACAATGCATCTTATCCCTTTAATGTCAGCCTATATGTGACAACATATCTTAATGAATAAACCCCATGTTTATTCCAAAACCAAGGATAAATGTTATTCTCATAAACAAACAAAATGTGTACACAAAAATTGAGAATCAACATTACAACTGAATAAGAGTTTCATACAACATAAATCATTCATATGACGACAAATTACATCATGGGACCTATTCCCATACTAGTTACATGAGCCTTATACTTCATTGGTGGCATGCCTTTAGTTAAAGGATTAGCTATCATCAATTCAGTGCTAACGTGTTCAATGACCACTTTATTCTCCTTAACACGTTCCCTTATGGCTAAATACTTAATGTCGATATGCTTACTTCGACTGCCACTTTTGGCATTTTTAGCCATAAAAACCGCAGCTGAATTGTCACAATATATTCTTAATAGCCTAGAAATATAATCAACAATTCTAAGCCCAGCAATGAAACTCTTCAACCATACACCATGCGAGGTAGCCTCAAAACAATAAACGAACTCAGCCTCCATAGTGGAAGTAGTAGTCAAAGTCTGCTTGGCACTTCTCCATGACACGGCTTCGCCAGCTAACATGAAAATGTATCCAGATGTTGATTTTCGTGAATCAACGCAACCCGCGAAGTCCGTATCCGAATAACCGACCACTTCTAGGTTGTTAGTCCGCCTATACATAAGCATATAGTCTTTGGTACCTTGAAGGTATCTCATCACTTTCTTTGCAGCTCTCCAGTGGTTTAAACTGGATTACTCTAATATCTTCCCAACATTCCCACAGCAAAAGCGATGTCGGTCGAGTGCAAACCCGAGCATACATCAAGCTTCCAACAGCGAAGCATATGGAATGTTGTACATTTGTTCCCTTTCTAGATCGTTCTTCGGGCATTGGTTCAAATTGAACCTATCATCCTTCACAATGGGTGCTATACTTGGTGAACAATCTTTCATTCGAAATCTCTCTAAGACTTTATTGATATAGGTTTCTTGAGATAGTCCTAAAATGCCTCAAGGTCTATCTCTATGGATCTTAATGCCAATGACATAAGATGCCTCACCCATATCTTTCATGTCAAAACTCTTAGAGAGAAATTGTTTCACCTCATGTAGCAACCCTTTATCATTGGTTGCAAGTAATATATCATCCACATACAGCACAAGGAAACAAATTTTGCTCCCACTGACCTTTTGGTATATACATTGATCCATGACATTCTCTACAAAGCCAAATGAAGAGATGACATCATGAAACCTTAAGTACCATTGGCGGGATGCTTGTTTCAAACCATATATATATTTCTTAAGCTTGCACACCAAATGCTCACCTTTACTAGAGGAGAATCCTTCAGGTTGTTTCATGTAAACCTCATCCTCTAGTTCTTCATTGAGGAACGCCGTTTTCACATCCATCTGATATAATTCCATATCAAAATGGGCAACCAATGCCAAAACAATACGAAGAGAATCTTTCTTAGATACAGGAGAAAAAGTCTCTGTGTAATCGATTCCTTCCTTTTGACTGAATCCTTTGGCAACAAGTCTAGCTTTATATCTTTCAATGTTACCCAATGAATCATTCTTAGTTTTAAAGACCCATTTACAACTAATGGCCTTCGTACCATTAGGTAACTTAACCAAATCCTAGACTTTGTTAGATGCCATTGAACTCATCTCTTCCTTCATGGCATTGTACCACAAATTGGATTTATCACTATCCATGGCTTGTGAAAACGTTTCGGGATCATTCTCAGCTCCAATATTGTAGTCAGACTCTTGTAAATACACAATATAATCACTAGGAATAGCCGATTTCTTTATTTTAGAAGATCTTCTCAATGTTGCATCAACATTCTCTTGAGGAGCGTGTTGTTCAACTGGTTGTTCAACAGTTTCTGGTAATTGCTGAACAACTGGATTTACCAGATCAATATCAGCAGGTTGTGGAACTTCAACGATTGGTTGTTCAATAGCCGGCTGAACTGAAGGGGCATTATGAGCAACAACCAATCTTAAACTTGAGGTGGAAGGTTGAGTATCTGTATGATCTTTCTTAGGATCAAGGTCCTTCGATCGATCGCTCCCACTGATCAAGTCATTTTCAAGAAATTTAGCATTTCTTGATTCCACAATCCTAGTGGTGTGAGATGGACAATAAAACCTGTATCCCTTAGACCTTTCGGCATATCCAATGAAATACCCACTTATGGTTCTCAGGTTTAACTTCTTTTCTTGTGGATTGTAAACTCTTACTTCAGACGAGCATCCCCAAACGCGCACATGATGCAAACTCGGTTTCCAACTTTTAAATAACTCAAAAGGTGTCTTTGGGACAGCCTTGGTCGGAACTCGGTTTAATATGTACACTGCCGTCTTAAGTGCTTCGGTCCACAAGGATTTAGGAAGTTTGGAGCTGCTAAGCATACTACGCACCATGTCCAATAAGGTCCGGTTTCTTCTTTCCGCTACGCCATTTTGGTATGGAGAACCAGGCATAATATATTGGGCAACTATCCCATGCTCTTGAAGAAACCTTGCAAATGGACCAAGTGCTTGTCCATCTTCAGTGTATCTACCATAGAATTCCCCACCTCTATCAGATCTCACGATCTTAATTTGCTTACCGCATTGTTTCTCTACTTCCGCCTTAAATACCTTAAAGGCATCTAATGCTTCATACTTATTATGAATCAAATAGAGATACATGTAACGTGAGTAATCATCAATGAAAGAGATGAAGTATTTCTGACCACATGAGTCCATATCCGGACTACAAATATCCGTATGTATGATTTTTAATATTTCTGTACTCCTCTTGGCACCTTTCTTTGACTTGTTAGTCTGTTTTCCCTTTATGTAGTCCACACAAGTATCACAATCAGTAAAATCTAAAGTACCAAGTACTCCATCATTTACTAATCGCTTAATTCTTTCTATGGAGATATGTCCCAATCTCCGGTGCCACAACATAGAGGAATGTTCTTTCACAACACATCGTTTCATACCAGCTTTATCATGAACATGCATCGCATCATAATAGGCATTGTCTTGTAAATTAATTCGAAAAAGACCATAAAGCAAAATACCACTCCCAACAATTTCAGATTTAAATGATAAACAAAAGTTTGAATCTGAAAAGTTAAAAGAGTATCCCAAAGGTACAAGTCTTGAAACTGAAATTAAGTTTTTAGAAAAACTAGGAACATGAAAGGTTTTTTCCAAATCTAAAACAAAACCACTATTGAGAACTAGTCTATATGTCCCAATAGCTTCCACATGCGAACGCATCTTGTTTCCTGAATAGATGCTTTTGTTCACTTCCCACTGGCTTCCGGTGGTTTTGAAAACCCTGCAAGGAATTCGAAATATGGATTGTAGATCCAGAATCAATCCACCAAGTGTTGTGACTTACATCAGTCATATTAGATTCATAACAAACACAAGAGATTGGATTACCTTTCTTCTCGAGCCAGGCCTTAAATTTGACACAATCCTTCCTTATATGCCCCTTCTGTTTACAAAAGAAGCATTTGGATTCTTTCTTAATGTCAACTTGGGGAGGTATTTTACCTTTTCCCTTATGCTTGCCATAGCCCTTATTCTTTCCTTGTGTTGCCAAATGAGCACTTTCTCCTAATTCCATAACCAGTCTTTCTTCCTCTTGAACACACATGGTCATGAGTTCATTAATAGACCATTTATTCTTATGCATGTTATAAGATATCTTGAAAGGTACATACTGTTGTGGGAGAGTGTTCAGAATATAATACACAAGGAAGGATTCAGATATCTCAACCTCAAGGTTCTTAAGCTGAGTTGCAATGTTCCTCATTTGCATGATATGCTCACGCACACCTTTAACACTAGTGAGCTTCAATGATGAAAACTTCATAATCAAGGTCATGGCATGCGCCTTCTCAGAACTTTCAAACTGCGCATCTATGGCCTCCAATAAAGCCTTAGCATTGCTATGCTGAGCAACCGAACCACGAATACTAGGAGATATCTTAGCTCTTATAAACATGGCACAAACGCGGTTGGACTACTCCCATTGGTTATAAAGAGCTATCTCAGCTGGAGTGCTCGAATCAGTAGGAGCAGGTGGTTCGTCTTTCCTTATAGCATAGTCAATGTCCATCCACCCCAATTGAAGAAGAACTGACTCCTTCCAAACTTTATAGTTCTCACCATTTAGTATGGGAACATCAAACTTAAATTCAGAGAAATTCACAAGTTGCGAAACTGCATATCAAATAATCATGCTTATGTAACAAAATTTGAGGCAACTATGTATAAATAAATCATGTTTTACCAATGTAAACATGTCACAATATGAATCACATAACATAAAAACTACATGTGGGCTAAGTTTTTAATTTAAATAGATTCATAATCACTTCATGAAGAAACTACCATATTATATGCATTTTCTTAATCCCTGTGGGTAAATTAAGAAAAATAATATGATATTTCATCCTAATTAATCATATTAATATAATGAAAATTCATGTGGGATAAAATTCATCATATTAATATAATTAATTACAATTAATGTCCATTTCTAAATATGATCCGGAGGCTTTATTATATAATTTAATTAATTAAGATGCTGTGGCCACTCTCTAATTAATTAAATATATGGACCATTGGACATTTAATTTCATGTATAAAATAACATAATAAATAAATACATCAAGGGCAGAACAGTAAATAAATAAATTGGCCAAGGGCAAGATTGCAAAAACATGAAAAATTTGGGGCAAAAATGTAAATAGAAGCCGCGGGTGGGAGACGACGGGCGCGTGCCAAGCACGTGCGCGTTCAGCGCACAGACGTGTGCTTGGCACGCGCCAGAATTCGCGCAGGCGTGTGCCCTGCACGCGCGCGGTTCAGCGCGCAGCTCGTGCAACGCACGTGCTCGGCAACCGCCGCGCACGTGGATCCCACGGGCGCAACGGTTGCCGCGCGTGAGAGCGCGTGGCGCTTGGATTCCATGCGCCTACAACCGCAGCGCGCACGTGGGCTCCACGCGCCTTCTTCCTCGTGCGAACATAAGCTTTTCTTCACCATTTTTCGCCGTTCCGCTGCGGTTTCGCCGGTTGTTTCTTCTCCGGCAGCCCATCTCAGACCGAAATAATTTATGGGTTTTGAAGAGCATGTCGGCACGACCACATGGGTCCAAGTTTCGGCGAAAATGATTAAAAATTGGCCTCAAATCAGACGAAAATTTCCCAAAACACAATTTTCCCCAACCACCACGACTTCCGCCGCCCGATTAGTCTCCGGCGAACACCGATATGCCGAAATAACTCATGACTAATATTCTTGATGGCGGTGCGACCGTATAGGTCCGAATTCGAGGGGTGAGTCGCCGGATTTTGCCCGGAATCGGCGAATTTCTCTTGGCCTCAAAACTTCAAGTTACTGTTCATGTCTAAAATGCCCGAAAATACACCAAAAATTTGAGAAAACAAGGCTGAGGCAATAAACACGCTCTGATACCAAATGTAAGACAAAATAATTCATATGCGGAAACCAGGATCAATTAAGACAAACCTCCAGCCATTGTTATTGTTCGCGTTCGTCAGAAAAACCTGAAATCAAAGAAAATTGGGGACACTCTACTACCCAATTCACTCTCGTACTGATGGTGTATTCTGAATGAGAGAGTTTGAGTTAGACCTTGTCATCACCCGTCAAAAATGAACGTACGTTCCTTTTATATCCCGTCTCCCATCAAGACGGTTACCAAATGGGCGGTTGTCACGAAGGGGTATGAAGCGTGGAAAAACTTAAAGTTGAACAGTCGTAAATGTGGGATCACAAAAATAAATAACACCGTGACCTCATTGAGTATATTAAAGTTCGTACAACCTTAGAAAGTCTGGAGTTTTTACCTTCTGTAAATTTAAATTTTAAGATAGGAAGAATATAAAGTCTTCAAGGACAAGTTTGTCCAATGATGTGAATGCAAAGATAATGAAATTAAATAAAATCAACTTCAAATCATGTCCACGGACTTATTGGTATCGAGACCAAGCCTAGGGAGGCCACTCCCGTCGGGATTACCCCAAATTGGAGGAGATTGCCTACAGCAGGCAACCTCAAATTGCATATATTTGTGTGTGTGTTGTGCTTCCCTTTCATCCATGCTCCTGAAGTCTAAAAAGGAGGGAGGGAGAGAAGGGGAGGGGGAGTGGATTAGGGATTTTTGGGCGTGAGCCTGGTGTTTTCCCCAATTGTGAGTGTGTTCGTGTTTAAGTCAAGTTAAATGATAACCCGGCGAATTTGCATCCTTTGATGAATTGTTGAATTTTCAACTCTTTAAGAAAGGTAATTGAAGTTATAAAATAAATACCTAAATTTAGAAAATCGTGATCCATTATAGTAGTTAGATTCTATTCTTCTTTTGTCATAAATTACTTTCCCACAGTTTATACTTTGAAAATACGGCTGCACACTCAGCAATTCCAAGTCAAATGTTGGAGATTTTTAGCTCAGATATTAACCAAGTATTGACTACCCAATCATCTTCTTCAGAAGTTTAGACTGTTAAGGAGTTATTTTCATAATATATATCTACAATTTAAAACGGTTAGATGACCAATGTCACATAGATAGAAATTTTGACATTCAGTCTTACAATTAAGAAGGCCTCGAGGACTTCACTCTTCAAGGCACTCCTATAAGCCTGATTTTGGGATATGTTAAGGACATCCTTTCAGCACGAATGGCAAAAAAGAGACTGTCTTCCTAGAGGGTATAAAAGAGAGACATATGTGGGTTGGATAGCCCCTCCCCATGGTTGGATCAAGCTCGACACCATAGGTGCCCTAGAGGCAAACGCGGTCCAGCTTCAATATGTGGCTTGCAGGTTTTGCCCAACATGTAGGAGTGTTATCTTCATTAAAAGCTAAACTTTCGGATATTCTTTCGGGCCTCAAACTGGCAATCTCTTTGGGCATTCCCAAAATCATTATGGAGGTGGACTCGCAAGCAGCAATTGTCCTGCTTCAGAAATCCACTATCTCTTGTCATTTTGGCGACATCCTCATCTTCGAATTTCGATAACTGTTGAAGCACTTCCAACGAGTCAGAGTTCTTCATCCTTTTAGAAATGGAAATTCATGCGTAGATTAGTTGGTCAATTGGATCATTCAGCCCTTTGCTGTAAATGCCACTCCGGCATTAGATGGGCTATCAATAGGTTTAATTCCACTATTGATAGAAGATGAGTTTGGTTTTTAGCTTTTTAGGCAAGTGTTTCGGGCTTTGCCCCTTTTCTTAACAAAAAAAAAAAACCGAAAAAGAAGAAGAAGGCCTCAAGGAGAAGACTTGAGTCAATGAGCTGCCTCTCCATGCCAACTAAGTTTAATTACATAAGGTATAATGTCAAGGTATAATAAATGACTTATTATAGACTTAGCATAGATCTCCATGTTCTTCCATGCCGGCCAACTCTGGAGCTTACTAATATGGAGTGCAGTTTTGACTTCGAAAGTACGTGTACTTCAAGCAAAATCGAGAGGGTGGTGTCATGACAAATTGAAAATCCAACCCGGATTATGTTTTTCCTCGTGTTTGATCGAAGGGAATTTCCTCCAGCCTTACTTGTGCTGTATAAGTTATATATTAATATGTGAGCATCAGGTTAAAAGGAAGAATTATCAAACCTAACTCATATTTGATCGATTGATCCAACTCAATTATCATTTACGCAGGCAAAAACAAATTTCAACCACAACTCAATCCCGGTTGTCTAAGGTTGAAGTTATCAATTTTATGGTTGCCGATCAACTACCTAGTGGTTTTTTTTTTGTCAGTCCTACTCTATTCCTACTCTACACTCACTCTCAGACTTTTGCTCTGCCTCTTGCAGAGCGTGAGAGTCGAAACCCACTCCTGAAACTTCCGCATCCCCATCCCATCCCCCCCTGAGAAGGTGGGGATTTGAACCCCTCACCTCCCCCTTCCAAGTTGGAAGGGTGGCCACTGGGGCGAACCCCCAGTGGTCAACTACCTAGTGGTTGATTTACAAGACTAGTTGTCAATTTCGTGGCTCTTGGGGCCATTCGATTGATTTCCACACGGTCGGTTGATCTTCCAAGTGGCTATTCCACTTCCAAAGCTGGTGGACGAATTTGGAGTGTAATATTAGTTACTATGCATCTAATCTTAGTTAAATGCATTTAGTTCTAGTTATTAATTGTCTTAATAGCGTTGTAATTTATAATTCTTAGTTTTTATGAGTCTTAAATATGTTGATAGTTTCAAGAGTCTTAACTACGGTCTAAGAGTCACTATGGTTATAGAATTCCAACAGTAACTTTTGTTTGCTTAATGGAGTCCTTCCATGAATAGATGCGCAAACTTGAATTTTATGGATACACGAGATTTCTTTCAAGTTAGTGAATTTCTATATTTGGTTCTTATCCAAATTCCTTTAGTGGGTGGTGAATTTTATCTATGTTGAAATCTTTTGTACTTGGTGAGTGCCTTGTTTTGCTATGCTTAATTGGTGAACTTCACCTAAAGTTCTTCATCCTAGGCTAGTGACATATTCCTTTACGCAATGGTGGTGACTTTCATCTATCCCAACTTCATTTTCCATTCATACACATCCATTTTGAACCTTTCCATAACCCATTTCCAGAAAAACCTAACCACACACTATACACTTATTCCAAAAAAAAAAAAAAAAAAAAAACAAAACAAAACAATTTTCTTGATCTCTTAATCTCATCAACATACAATTTAATTATATTAAATATAAATGATGTTAATGTTTGTAAATGACAAACTAGAAGTATGATTAAAGGAAATTTTGAAATAAAAAAATGTCGAAAAACAAAAAACTCATTACCATATATAAGTTAGTTTTTAATCGGTACTGTAAAAAGGAGAATGTCCTTAACTGCATCACGTTGCGGCATTGCAAAAAAAAATGGTCGTTACCATCTAATCATTAGTAAACAGATTCACTTGACTCCTTATCTACATCAAGTGAGTACATCAAGAATAGTAGACCTTCGGACTAAAACAAATCTTTTAACCCTTTCGGCGGGCGAGCAATCAATCGGAGGCAACCTCTCTCCAATATCATTGTGGCGGTTTTGTCCGAAGTGGAGGGGAAAGTGGTTCTCTCAGGCAGGATTACCCGACGTACATGCACGAAAGCTGAAGAGACTCCGGACAATTCAGAGTTTTTGGGGTTGTCCCAATGGAGGACGCATTTTCTTGCTCCCCCATCGTGATATTTAATCATATTGTTCAGTGAGAAAAGATTCTCGATGAAACCGAAAGTACGTACCTTTTATCTTTTGGGTTTCTAAAAATCTTCCACACGAGGTTTGGTCCACTTTTCCAATATGAATTTTGTCACACCCCGAACTTCAAGCGTGCGCACATCCCTTGGTGGTCGATAAAATTGTAACGTCCCAGAACGCGTCGCCTACCCAATTCATTTTGCACATGCGGAAGTGAATAAACAAATCCCCAGACAACACAAATATGTGATAGAAAAGCAAGATTAAATTTTCACAAAATACTTTTTATAAACACATTGGTGTTTTTTTTTTTTTTTGGTAAAGATAAGAATATATATTGAGCTTTGGACAACTATACAAAATTCGGCGCCAAAACTTACACTCAAAATGCAATAGCAAAATGAGTGGAAGGGAGTTGAAGTAAAAAGCCACAAGGTAACAACAAAATACTAAACAGCCAACAACAGCCAAAAGGGAACAAAATGCCACAAGACCACAACCACAAAACCCCAACGAAGAACCTTGATCAAAACCGGAACAAGGGACGAATCCCCAAGGAGATTGAAGCTTTATGACGAAGAGGTCACCAGCCACAAGCGAAACTAAGTAGGAGTAAAGTTTCCGAAGAAAATGGAGGGATCAAAACCCCAACCTCTCTGGAGTCTCCTGTTCCTTGGAATATCAGACACATTGGTGAAGGTGAGAGCCTTATCCTTGATGACCTTGATAAGGTGATTTTTCAACGCCGAGACCACCAAGGCTTCGTTCCTTTTCTTCCAGATTAAGTGACATTAGGCTCCAAAAGAAAACCATGCAATACAATGGAAAAAGTCCTTACCAGATAGGAACTTCAAAGCCCAAAGGAGATTTCCCGCCCAAGACCTATTACGCTAAGGGAGATAAGCACCTAGAAGCCCAAAAATAAGCAAGTGTTGCCGAAATGTGACAGTCAAAGAACAAATGGTCGATAGAATCCGGTGCGGCATTACAAAAGGCACATACTGCATAATCAATCTTGCCATAAGAAAGTAGAAACACTTGAGTAGGCAAACGATTCTTAATAATCAACCAGAGGTTAAATTAGAATCTTGGAGCTATGGCGTTGTTCCAGATAAACAAGGCCCAAGGGACATGGTTCTTCTTGGTCCTTATGGTTTCCTAGGCTGAGGCCACCGAGAACGAACCGAAGGAGCTCCAATGTCAAGAAAACCGGTCGGGGACAAAGGAAAGAACTGAAAGGGAGAAACCCCAACACTCCAAAAGAGTTCTAAAGGTGCGGCCCGAAGGGGAAAAGAGATCCGCTACCTTTGCTTGCGTAGAAAGGCCAGAGCTATCAATAAGAGTATCCGGTACCAATAAATTTAGAGGGCCTTCATTGTGCCAGTGATCGAACCATAAGGACACTGAAAGTCCATTGCCAACTTTCCAAAGGAAAGTCAACCAAAATTCCCTTCTTAATTGCAAAAAATCTTCTTCCAAGCCCAGGAACACATGGAAGGTTTGGAAGATATCCAGAAATTTTCCTTCTTTAAGAAGTTGGTGTGAATCCAATGACACCACAAGGATTCTTTATCTGTGAACAAAATCCAAATGTTTTAAGCATTGCTGCTTTATTATAATCTCTTAACTTGCGGATGCCGAGACCACCCTCCTCCTTAGGGAGACAGACTTCATCCCAAGAGACTTTAGGCCCTCCCCGACCAAGAGTGGTGCCATTCCAAAGGAATTGTCTCAAAATGCGCTCAATACTGTCTAAAACCGAAGCCAGCAATGTAAAGACACTAGCCCAAAACGCTTGGATGGAGTGTAAGACTGACCTGATCAGCTGAAGTCTCCCTGCGAAAGACAAAAATCGGGCCGAGCCCAAGATTGGACCTTGGCAAAGGATACATTGGAGAAAACTTCCTTGCGTGTTTTGAAGCGACAAAATGTTTCCATTAGTCTAGTCTGAAGACTTGCAGACTCTTTAGTCAAAGTCTGAAGATCGTCGAACCGCCAGACTCAAGATTCAAAGTCTATCCTTATTGACAGTTTCTAGACTGTTGAAGAAGTCTTATCCAGAACTAAGTATTTCGTTAAGGATTTGATCCTATCGACTGAAGAAAATCTCTCGGCTGGATATAACATCTTGGAATCTATTATTCATTTTGATTTCAATTTGGATAATTTAGATCCGTTGATTGGTGAAGCATACTTGGAAGGTTCTACTTATGGAAACCTAGATCCTGATTGTATGGGCGAACAAGATTGATGGGCTATCGCCATATTCCTTAAATGACTCGAAATCTCCCTAATTGATTATGTCCAACAAGTAGATTGGAAGAGCTCCTTTGGTAAGTGCCAACGGGTATGAAGGCATGGAGGAGAATATAAGGAAGATGTTCTAGTTATTCGAGTGTCTGCACGATAGAAGAATTCCAAAGTCTAAAGCTCCTTATTCTTAATCAATTCAATTGTTGAGTGAAAACTTGTACTCAAAAGAGAGTTTATACTTCTGTGAGACCTTGAGGAGGTATAGCAGAGTCTCTACACTATGGAATCGAGGAAGAGCTATACTGTAACAACTCTTTTGATTCTTAATGAAATCTAGCCGGTGGGCTGTCAGTGCGGAAGAGTGGACGTAGGCTTGGATTAAGCCGAACCACTATAACCTTATGTTCAAATTCTCTTCCCTAAGCTCTTTTACTTTGATCGTAACTCTATTTGATTATTAGAGTCTAATTTCCTTTTCATAATCTATTTTTAAACAGAGTTGGTTTAAAAGCAAAATTTTATACTTTACTCTGTAAAATTTGTTTTCACACCTATTCAGCCCTCCTAGGTGCTCGTACTAGCTTTCACAATTGGTATCAGAGCTCGTGTACTCATTTAAATTGAAGTGTTTTTTACTTCAGAGTTAACGATCCATGGCTAGTATGTTGGCTCCAGGTTTGGTTGAAGGGCAAAGCAACACCAGACCGCTTTATTTTTATGGAAATAAATACAACATATGGAAAAACAAGATGAAGGCATTCCTAAGATCAAATGATCCTCTAGAATGGGACATGGTAGACAAAGGAATCATTCCTAAAGCTGCAATGTCTCGAAAGAGGAAAAGAAGTCATTGAGTCCAAGTGAAATAACTCAATAAGAGATAACCAAGAGATAAGCTCTTGATGCAAAAGCAATTTATTTCTTATATTGTGTATTATCTCCTACTGAATATAACAGAATATTTTCTTATGAAACAGCTAAGGAAGTCTGGGATAGATTACACATCATCTATGAAGGAACCGATCGAGTGAAAGAAACAAGAATCAATATTCTGCTTGGTCAATATGAAGTCTTCAAGATGAAACCAAGAGAATCTATCACTGACATGTTTAGTCGTTTTACAGAAATCGTGAATGGTCTTGAGTATCAAGGTCAACCAATCTCTGAACCCATGAAGGTTAACAAGTTCTTGTGTGGACTTTTTAAAGATTGGAATCACATAAAGACCTCAATAAGGGAGACACAAAGAATCATGCCACTCTATCTTGACAATTGGTTGGCACTCTTCGATCTTATGAAGTGGAGCAAATCAATGAAGATGAAGATCCCAAAGGTAAGAAATCCATTGTATTAAAATCTAATGATGATTCCGATGTCACGCAGATTCTCAAGACGATATGGACGAAGAAGAGCTTGCTCTCATGATAAGAAGGTTCGAAAGCTAAATAGAAAATGAAGCAGATTCAATTCAAGAAACAAAGTTCTCAAAAGCTACAAAATAAATCAACTGAGGATGATGAATCTAACAAGGATGTAATCTGCTTTGAATGTAAGAAAAATGGACACATCAGACCCAACTGTCCCTTGCTGAAAAGAAAGAAAGGGAAAGCTGAGAAATATTGAAAAACACTTAAAGTAGAAACTTGGAGTGATACCGAGTGTAAAGAAAGTGATGATGATTATGCTAATATTTGTCTCATGGCACACTCAGAATCAGATTTAGACTCTGAGATAGACTCAGACTTAGACAGTGAAATCGAAGTAAGTAATTTAAAAATTCCTACTAAAATCTCCAAATATAGTGATGAATTGTGTCTTAGTCTCAAAACCTCTCTCGAGAGGATTTCCGAACGTAAAAGGGAAAATTTTGCACTGAAGTAACAGGAGATTGTTTGGAAAGAAAATGTTGAAAGTTTAGATAAAAATGTTATTACTTTAAAAGAAAATGCAGACATTCTTTCAAAAGAAAATGCATTTTTAAAAAATGATATCTCAAGTATTTCTAAAAGATTTTCTATAAGATCTGAGAAATTAGAAAAGATTCTTTTTAGCACAACGACCTTACTTCAACAAATTAGGTTTGGGAATGACTGCTGAAACCATTCTTCTAATTGATTTTCCTAAGATAAAGGAAAGAATTAAACAAAGACCTACAAAAGATTCTTACAAAAATCATTTTCAGAAAGTTTTTGTAAAACCTATAGGCTGCAGTGCTCTTAAATGTTCTAGGTGTAACGGCTCAGAACATTTTGAGAAAGAATGTCATATGGTTTGGAAACCTGTGAGGAAGGTTTGGGCAAAGACTGTATATCATACTAACTCCATTGGACCCAAGAAAATATGGGTACCAAAGAAAGCTTGAGATTCTTTTTTAAATGTAGGTCACTATCAAGAAAAAGGTTAAATGGTATTTGGATAGTGGATGCTCAAGACATATGACATGAGACTTAAGTTGTTTCATAAAGCTTATGCAAGTTAATGATGGAAAAGTTTCTTTTGGTGGAAGTAGCAAATGCAGAATTGTGGGATGCGGAACTGTAAAGATTGGAAGTCTCATGATCAGTAACATTTCCTTAGTAAAAGGACTCAACTATAACTTGTTGAGTATCAGTCAGTTGTGCGACACTAGTTTCAAAATCAACTTTCAAGAAGGAATATGTTCAGGAACCAGTAAAGACTTCTCTTAGATTTTCACGGGGCGAAGACATGGGAATATCTATATCTTGGATAACAAACCAAAAAAATCTCAATGTCTAATCTCAATTCAAGAGGAAGTGAATCTATGGCACGAAAAACTTGGGCACATCAACATGAAGCAAATAACCAAAATCTTAGTAAAGAAGCTTGTTCGTAGACTACCCAATCTAACATACCAAAAGTCTAACCTATGCGTATTGGGAAAACAGATATTGGGAAAACAGATAATAAATTCATTCAAATCAATAAATCAAGTGTCTACTAATCGTGTACAGCAGCTCTTGCATATGGATCTCTTTGGACCAACCAAAACTCAGAGCATTGGAGGTAAGAAATATTTCTTAGTAATTGTGGATGATTATTCATGATTCACTTGGGTATATTTCCTGGCAAGTAAATCTGAAACCTTTTCTTATTTTATAAAATTTGCTAAGGAAGTTCAAAATGATAAAGGGTATGTTATTTTAAGTATACGGACATACCATGGAGGTAAATTTGAAAATCAAGACTTTGCTAAATTTTGTGATGAATCTTTTCAGCATGTATTCTTCTCACCTTATACTCCAGAACAGAATAGAGTTGTGGAAAGGAAGAATAGATCACTGCAGGAAATGGCTAGAACTCATTTAATTGAAAGTAACATTTCTTCTCGTTTTTGGGCTGAAGCAGTTTCTACAGTGTGCTATATTATTAATAGAGTTTTCTTAAGGCCTATTTTGGAGAAAACTCCCTATGAGTTGTTCAAAGGAGAGAAGCCAACTATTTCTTATTTTCATGTGTTTGGTTGCAAATGTTTTATATTGAAAAATGCAAATGATCGAATTGGTAAGTTTGAAGAAAAATCAGATGAAGGTATCTTCCTTGGATATTCAACCATCAGCAAATCTTACAGAGTATACAACAAAAAGACTCAATATGTGGAGGAATCGATGAATGTCAAATTCCAATACTTTATGCAAAATCAATCAATTCAGACTCAACCTGAAGAATCTGAACCTGCTCTAGACTCTACACTAAATCTCCAGAAGCAGCTCAGATTTCAAAAAACCAGCAACGAATGATAATTGAAGAATCAAATGAAGAAAAAGACCAACAGTCTGACAAATCAACCAGCAACTGGAAGCACAAGTCTAGTCATCTTAAAGAACTCATTATTGGTGACATTAATGAGGGAATTCGTACAAGATCCAAAATGCGTGAAGAGTCTAGTGCTGTTGCTCTTATTTCTGAAATAGAACCCAAGAGCATAGAAGAAGCTTTATTGATGAAAGCTGGATTGAAGTTATGCAAGAAAAACTCAGGCAATTCAGTATCAATGATGTCTGGGAATTGACTCCTAAATCGAAAGGTAAATCTATCATTGGAGTTGAATGGGTTTTCAGGAACAAGATGAATGAGAAAGGAAAAGTCATAAGGAACAAAGCAAGACTCGTGGCCAAATGATATACGCAAGAAGGGATAGACTATGATGAAACCTACGCACCAAAGCAAGGTTAGAAGCAATTAGATTATTACTTGCTTTTGCTTGTTATAAGAATTTCAGGTTATTCCAAATGGACGTGAAAAGTGATTTCCTAAATGGATTTATCCAAGAGAAAGTCTATGTGGAACAACCTCCCGGTTTTGAAGACCCAATGAAACTAGACTTTGTATTCAGACTGAAAAATGCGCTATATTGTTTAAAACAAACACCTCGAGCTTGGTACGACAGACTAAGTAAGTTTTTAATCCAAATGAAAGGTAAAGTAGATACTACACTGTTTATCAAAAGAGAAAGCAAAAAATTTTTGGTTGTTCAAATTTATGTTGATGATATTATTTTTGGATCTCCTAATGAAAATCTGTGCAATAAATTCTCTAAGACTATGCAAGATGAGTTTGAAATGAGCATGATGGGTGAACTATCCTTTTTTCTCGGACTTCAAGTAAGACAATTGAAGGAATGAATTTTCATTCATTAAGAAAAATATGCTAAAGAACTTGTGAAAAAGTTTAGCTTGGAGAATTGCAAAAAGATTGATATACCAATGTCAAGTTCCTCGAAGCTAGACAAAGATGAAGGAGGAAAGAAAGTTCACCAGAAGTTATACAGGAGTATCATTGGCTCACTTCTTTATCTTACTGCTTCTAGACCTGACATTTTGTTTAGTGTTTGTATTTGTGCCAGATTTCATTCATATCCCAAAGAATCTTATTTAAGTACTGCAAAATGCATCATCAAATATGTTGCATCTACTTCTAATCTTGGTCTCTGGTATCCTAAAGAATGAGACTTTACTCTTCTTGGATATTCAAATGCAGACTTAGCAGGATGTAGAGTTGTTAGGAAGAGCACCTTGGGCACTTGTCAATTACTTGGGAACATGACAATATCTTGGTTTTCAAGGAAGCAAAGTACCGTAGCTCTTTCTACAAAAGCGAAATATGTGGCTCTTGGAAGTTGTTGTTCACAAATTTTGTGGATAAAGCAATAGCTAAGAGACTTTAGAATCGAAGACTCATGTACGAAATCAAATGTGACAATACCAATGCGATTAACCTCACCAAGAATTCAATTCTTCATTTGAGAGCAAAGCATATAGAGATTCGACATCATTTCATTAGAGATCATATTCAAAATGGAGAAGTCTCGATTCAATTCATTGACTCAAAGAATCAATTAGCGGACATCTTCACAAAGCCTTTGGAGAAAAGTCAATTTGAGCTTATTTGTTCTAGACTCAATATCTTAAAGTCTGAAGAAGTTCAAATTCAGGGATAAAAGTCTAATGATATTCAAACTCAGAAGATCAAGATTTATGACTGTAAGTTATTCTCGTTTTTAGAAATTTATCTCACCGATAAAATCTCGAAAAGGTACGATTATCTATTAATCTGTAATTGATTGATGTTATTCATCTCGAAAAGGTAAGATTATCTTCCCCAGTTTTCGCAATTATTGTAATAATTCCTTTTCGAAAAAGGAGTTATTTTTGAAAATACGGTTATCTATTCTTTCAAACAGGCAATTATTTTTGAAAAGACATTTTCTATTTTTCCTTTTACGACGTTCCATATGCCTCTTTTTGACAACTTTATATACTGATCGTCTTCCTCACAAACCCTAAAAAACACAGACCCTTGCTTTCTTACTTTTACTCTCTAGTTTAATCTTCAAAGTTCTAACATTTTTTCGCGAATCGAGTTTGGAATCTTTCAAAGACTGTGAGAATGGCGTCCCAAAGAAAGTCTTTAAGGATCGCGAACGGGGGACCACAACACATGCGTGAGGGTCCTACACATTTTGACCTCACCGAGGAAGAAGAATTCCCAAGACAGCAGCAGAGCCCACAACATTATCAACCGTGTCAATCTTCTCAAGCTAGACCTCGGGATATTGATCAAAGAGCGGATGAAGAAATCATTGAAGACGCAGAACCTATAGGATCTCAAAAGCCCGCCTTTATCTTTAAGCTTTACTCTGCTTTGAAGAAGGGAGGCACTCCCTTGAACTATATCGATGAATTTTTTAAAGATAAAGGGTATCGAAATGAAACCCACTTTTTGCGAACAATGGAACGATTGGAGATTGCTACTACGGGGTCAGCAGATCGGGCATTTGCGAATATTCCTAGCGATCCACGTGTTGGAGGTCTTAGTCAGCCTGAGGGAATGATGATGACAAAATGTACACTCATTTCAAGCCTATAATGGGTGTTGAGGCAAATATTCAAAGCAAAAGGACATATTTGTTCCGCTTGGAGGAACACAAGCGACTTTACTCCAAGTTGCTAAAAAGAGGGGTGATCAATCTGAGAAGTGTAGACTTTGATTTTCTTGATTCTTTGAATGTGAAGCTGCGAGAGAAATTCGTTTGATTTCAGCTTGAGCGTTTTTGTTATGAGACGACAAAAGGCATATCCAGAAGTTACTGCTTACTTCTATTCTAATATAAGTTTCTTGGATGCGAATAGATTTTTGTTTAGTGTTCGAGATTAGGACTATATCGTTGACATGGACATATTGGCGGATGTGATTGGAGTAGAGCGAGGGGCATTCCAATCGATTAGTGTGTCTATTGGTCGTGCGACGGTAGAGCTTATTCGAGATGGAATGGCTGAAGGAAGAATTTCGTACTCGAGGATGAATGGCTCTAATTTGCTTCACAAGATCGTGATCAATTGCCTCAGACCCAAGTCAACCTTGTAGACCGACGTCTCTAACTTAGAAGCAAAGCTGATGTATGCCATCAATACTGGCAAGAAGTTCTCTCTGCTTCACACAATCATGTTTCACATGTACAGAACGATGGCGAAAGATAGAGGGCAACTACCGTACTCAGTGCTTGTTACAAAGCTTTTCAGACGTTTCGATATTCAGCCTCCTAGGATTTTATGTGTTCGATCATGTGATCAAATGATAGTGGGACTGAAAATGGTTCTAAAATGCGTTTGAAAGAGCTGGACAAGGCTTTGGAGCAATCGAAAGAGAAAATCCCTGTCAAGTCTCACCAAGTTTCTTCAGTTGCAAAACGAAAACGGAAGGAGCCCATGACAGCTCCATCCAAGAAAAGAAGAGCACTCGTTCTAGAGGATGAAGAGGATGAGGACGGTATTACAATTTCCGCTCTTGCACTAAGAAATCTACAAAATGCTATTCCAGAGACAGAGGAGAGAGAGGATTGAGACAGAGATGAAGAAGAGGAAATGAGTGGAAAGAGAGAAACAATGCAAAAAGAAGCAGAGGAAGAAAGGATTGCAGAAGAAGAAGGGAGAGGTGAACAAGAGGAAACAGAGCATGAAGCGTACTTCTCACCTCCTAAGGGCATTGAAACAGGGGAGTTGCTTTGAGAAAAGAGGTACATCTTCAATTGTTGTTCCTAGTGAAGGTGTTAGTCGTTCACCCGCGATCCGTAAGACATCTATGCCTCTCAATTCCCAGAGGGAGGTCATGAGGTTTCATTGCCAAATCTAAGTGATCATGCTGGCTTGCCATCATCTGCAAATACTCCTACAGATCATGCAAAGGCCAATACTCAAACTGATAATTCAGCAGACTTTCGCAGAGTGCTTGATGTTCTTATGGAGATGTGAGGCCAGATTTATGCCCTGGGATGCGAAGTTCAGAACTTGCAGAATGCAGGTCAACCCTCTTCAGTTTCCTTGCATGATCAAGTTCATGCCCTTGCTCTTCAAGTTCAAGCAAATGCCAAGGGTGAAGATGTGGCTCAATTGAAGGAGGATTTGAAAATGTTGGAAGGGATTGTCCAGTCAATGGGAGATTTCCAGCTTGTTCGCATTCCTAGGCAACCATAATTCCATTATCTTTTTATCTCTACCTTTTTTAAATGCTGGCAAAAAGGGGGAGAGATGGTGCAGATTTGAAACTTTACTCTTGTTTAACCTTACTTTTTGAATGACTTTTTACTTTTGTTTGGTTGTTTGGTTGTGACTGGATTTGGATTTGATTTGTTTGATCGTTTGTTTATTTTAAGCACTATTGGTATTTCATGGCAAAGATAGTTGTTTATTTACATGACTAACTTATTTCCCATGGATGTAGAATTAATGATGTCTTTACTAAGTCAATTATCTTTTGTGAGATATCCATGTTTGCTTGAGTATTGTTTTGTAGGTCAAAAATATATCCAAATCTACAGGAAAGTTTTGTCACCATCAAAAAGGGGGAGATTGTTAGAGAAAATTTTCTTGCGTGTTTTGAAGCTGACAAAACGTTTCCATCAGTCTAGTCTGAAGACTTGTAGACTCTTTAGTCAAAGTCTGAAGACCGTCAAATCACCAGACTCAAGATTCAAAGTCTATCCTCATTGACAGTTTCTAGACCATCGAATAAGTCTTATCCAGAACTAAGTATTTCGTTAAGGATTTAATCCTATCGACTGAAAAAGATCTCTTGGCTGGATATAGCATCTTGGAATCTATTATTCGTTTTGATTTCAATTCGGATAATTTAGATCCGTTAATTAGCGAAGCATACTTGGAAGGTTCTACTTATGGAAACCTAGATCCTAATTGTATGGACGAACATGATTGATGGGCTATCGTTATATTCCTTAAATGACTCGAAATCACCCTAATTGATTCTGTCCAACAGGTATATTGGAAGAGCTCATTTGGTAAGTGCCAACGGGTATGAAGGCATGGAGGAGTATATAAGGAAGATGTTCCAGTTATTCAAGTGTGTGCGCGATAGAAGAATTCTAAAGTCTGAAACTCCTTTTTTTTAGTCAATTCAATTGTTAAGTAAAAATTTGTACTCAAAAGAGAGTTTATACTTCTTTGAGACCTTGAGGAAGTGTAGCAGAGTCTCTACACTGTGGAATCGAGGAAGAGCTATACTGTAACATCTCTTTTGATTCTTAGTTAAATCCAGCCGATGGGCTGTCAGTGCGGAAGAGTGGATGTAGGCTTGGATTAAGCCGAACCACTATAAACCTTGTGTTCTTATTCTCTTCCCTGAGCTCTTTTACTTTGATCGTAACTCTATTTGATTATTAGAGTCTAATTTCCTTTTCATAATCTATTTCTAAACAGAGTTGGTTTAAAAGAAAAATTATATACTTTACTCTGTAAAATTTGTTTTCGCACCTATTCACCTCCTCTAAGTGCTCGTACTAGCTTTCACACAATCATCACTCAGTTTGCACAATTTAATATTCAATTGTATAAACTAAGCATACCACTAGAATTAATACAAAATTCTGGTCATCGGCTATCCCGGTATAATTTTCAAAAAATATTAAATAATTAAATTGATTTCAAAATTAATTAAATAAATGCAATTAAATCCAATAAATGCAAACCTAGGCGGGAAACGCTAATTTAACCACCTAAACGGGCCTAGAAAATTAATGCACTTATCTACATAAATAGTACAATCTATTTAGTCATTAATCAATCTATTTTAACCACCTAACCATCAAATTAAGCAATTAAATCACTAATCAAAACTAACTAACCACCTAAGCCATACTTAGCCTAATCTAATTACTTACTAAACGTCATTAACTCCTTAAGTAGAGTTTAGCAAGTAAACTCACTGGTTTTGCGGGCCGATGAGTTCATGGCGACAACGACGCGAAGGCGAGCGACAAACAAGCTTGCGACGGCACCAAGCGAGGTTTGGACGGGCCTGGAAAAGCCCACAAAGCTCACAGTTGGGCTGTGAGATTCGGCTTTTGCTCTTGGGTTGAGGCGCTAGACCGAGTGGCGGCTTGGCGCGGAAATGGCCACACGGGCGGCGGACGGCAGCTGTGCGATAAGGCGGGGGCTTTAGCGGCTTGGACGAATAGCCAGGTGAGCTGTGATGATGACCAAGAGCTTCGGGATGGAGACCAAGATGGTCTGGATGCGCGGATGACAGCGCGGGAGATGACATGCAAGTGAGAGGTTGGCGACGGCTCAGGTAGACGGCGCGCGGGCGTGCGGCTTTGGCGGCAAAAGTGATCGACGGCGAGGCTGGTTGGCTTGGTTTTCTACTAGTCTTGGCTCTTAAAACAATAACAATGGAAGAACTAAGGCTGAGGAAGAAGACGGAAGAGAGCTGTTGTAAGAGGGGGCCACAAGCCTTTAATGCCTTCACAAAATATCCTAAACATTCATCACTTGCCCCCACCATCCTCAGCCATCATCCTCAGCTACTTTCCCCTCCAAGGCTTCCCAAACAAGCTTCCCATATGGTCCAAAATGTTGCTGCCCCTTGGTCCTACGAATTTTGGACATTCCCCATCCAATTTGAGCTCAATTCATCTCCAAATTAATCCAATTGATGTCCCAAAAATTCAGCCAAGGTGTCCACACTTAATTCCACATTTTCCCTTACCAATTAGTCTAACATGAATGCCAAAAATGCAACAAAAAACGGTCATCTAATTTTCCTAGTCCAAAATAGCCCAACTTTGAAATTTCGCCGAAAACTCGGGTTTGCCAAAAAATCTTCAGGGGATGAGTCGACATTCCTAAAATAAATTGTGACATAACATAATTTTTCAATTTTGCTGTTAATTTCAATTGGATGCAATTTTAGCGTGACCTAACCTGCCGGGTAGCTTTTAGGAATTTTTAGTGCAATTGACCCGTGGTCGATTATCTTCGAGTCACATTATACATCTTCGACTCATTGGCGACTCTCGATTGTCGTGAAATCCCGATGTTTCAAATATGGGCACAGGGTACAGAAATGATTGAAAAATTAATTTAGTGCCGTTCGACGAGAATTTTGCAATTAGGTGGAATCACCCACACTTTAATTACATATCTCGCCGAACCGACCTATCTCCAACCTCGATTGATTTTGATGGTGCCGTATTTACCCTTGTAGATTAGCACGGTCGAGCGATCGATTTCGATTGAATTCTCAAGTCTATTGCGTTAAAATCCCTTAACGGCTTCACCTGATAGACTAGTTATCCCGTGAGTGATCAATTTAGGGAAAAGAACTATAAGTGCGTCGATGAAAAAGCCCAACTCATTCAATCAAAAACAGAATTGGAAAATCAGAATGTCACAACTCTTCTCCTCTTATAAAAATTTCTCCCTTGAAATTTAAACCATTACAAATCTTTAAACAAAAAGGTGGGGGGATTATCGTCTCATCGAATCTTCACTTTCTCAGGTTGCTCCTTCTGTCCCATGGTGTTGCCAGACCACTTTAACTAATGGGATTTTCTTGGTGCGCAAAACCTATTCCTTCTGATCTACAATTTGAACCGGCTCTCCACGTACGACACTTTGTCGTCCATGTCTAGCTCTTCAAAATTTAGCACGTGGGTTGGGTCAGGCTCATATTTTCTCAACATTGACGCGTGGAAGACGTCGTGCACTTGCGTCAGTCTCGGTGGCAATGCGAAACAATACGCTAGGGTCCCTATCATTTCCAGAATCTCAAAGGGACCTATGTATCTTAGACTTAGCTTCCCGTTCTTGCTGAAGCGCGAGGAAGAAGAAGAAGGCTGCAGCTTGAAGGGGGACCACCAAAATGCCACAAAGTCTTCTAATATATCCAAATCACTCAAGTTCAAGGCCCCACTTGTTGCTGCCTCAATCCTCAGCCATTTATTCACCAAAGCTTCTCCAACAAGCCATCCAAATGGTCCAATGTTGCAGCCCCATGGACCTACGAATTTTGTAACATTTCATCTTCAATTCCAATTCAATTTCTCTCCAAAACAATCCGATTGATGCCCAAAAATTCTAGCCAAGGTATCCACATCAAATTCTTGCAATTCCCTCGCCAATTGATCCCACTTGAACCCCAAAAATCTACACAAAAACTTTCCTCTTAATTTCTCGGTCCAAAATCGTCTAAACTTGAATTTTCGCCGAAAACTCGGGTTTGCAGAGAAATCTTCAGAGGATGAGTCAATGCTTCTAAAATAAATCATGGCATGACAGAACTTTCAATTTCTAAAATTGGGTCTAATTTTGTGGTTAATTTCAATTGGACGCGATTTTAGCGTAACTTAACCTACCGAGTAGCTTTTAGGAATTTTTAGCGCATTTGACCCGTAGTCGATTATTTTTTAGCCACATCATACATCGTTGACTTATTGGCGACTCTCGGTTGTCATGAAAATCTTGAGATTTCAAATACATATATAGGGTACAGAAATGACAGAAAAATCACTTTAGTGCTGTTCGACAAAAATTTTGCAATCAAGTGGAATCACCCACACTTTAATCACATACCTCTGTCGAATTGACCTATCTCCGGTCTTTGACAATGCCGTATTGACCCTTGTAGATTAGCACGGTCTAGCAGTCGATTTCTAGTCGAATTCTCAAGTCTATTGCGTTTAGATTCCTTAACGGCTTCACATGATAGACTACTTATCCCGTGAGTGATCAGCTCAAGAAAAAGAACTATAGGCATGTCGATGAAAAGTCCAATTCATTTAATCGAAAACAAACTCGAAAATCAAATTGTCACATAGTCTATGTCATATGTGTATATATCCCTTTGCCACAAGTCTCGTCTTATATCTCTCAATAGATCTATATGCTTTTACCGAGAAAACCCATTTGCAGCCAATCATCCTTTTCCCTTTTGGTAGTGGAAGAAGATCTCATGTTTTGTTATTATTATTTTTTTTTTGGTAAAGCCTCTATTTCTTTTATCAATTGATTCCACTTCAAATTTGCTAAGGCTTCCTATCTTCCATTAGGAACATAGACTAAAGACATATTATTTACAAATGCTTGAGAGGATATGATAATCTCCAAGTTTATACATGATTTGCACAATAATATTTTGATCTCCTTTTCTCAAAATCAATGAGTATTATTGATTTGGGGGCTTTTCATGATTATGCCAAAGGTAAGTGATAACTAATAGAGGTATTTGAGTCATCAAGAGACAAAGGAGTAGTAGGAGAACTCACTTTAGGAATATTCATAGGAGATGGGTCAATGGGTATTGAAGAGTGAGGGGGTTCAGCAATTTGTTTAGTACAATTGTCAATTCATATTGCCTACTCAGCTTCTTGCTAAATCTCTTGCTCAATATTAGTTCTATTCTTCTCACTAACCATTGCTTCATTTTTTTCCATTCATTGGGTTGCCAGGTTGTTCAATTTCAATTTGTACTAAAATGTTTTCAAATACAACACAATCTCACTAATTCTATCTTTTAACTAGTATCTCCTTCGAAAGGAAGAATTGGATGCTAGTTATGAGAAAAACTTTTAGACTCCACGAATGTCACGTCCATGGCGACATAGGTATGCCTAGTAGTAGGATTGTAATGTCGATATCCTTTTTTTGTGTTCCATACCCCAAACAAATACAACGAATTGCACAAGGCTTAGTACGTTGATTTTTATGGAGATAAATAAAAGCAACACATCTAAACACAAGAAAAGGAATCAACAAAATAGTGAGTAGAGAAACATGGTTGGCAAGAACTTGTAATGGAATCTTGAAATTCAAAACATATTTATATAATATATTGTTGTGATCATTGCATTATCCAAGTATCTATTTGACACATGTGTGCTAATCAAAATTGCACGAGCAATTTCTAAATATGTCTATTTTTTTGTTTGACAACTGCATTCTATTGTGGTGTTTGAGTACATGAGGTTTCATAAAAAGACCGTGATTTTAAAGTAATTTTGAAATTCTCGATTGTCATAATCTCCACCATTGTTAATATGTAGAATATGAGCTTTAACTAAAAATTGAGTTTGAATCTAGCATGATAAATTTTCAAAAAACACCCAACACATCATCTTTATATGCTTTGGCAAGTATAACCAGGTCATTTAAGTACAATCATCAATAAATGTCACAAACCAACGATAGAAATAGTGGTAAGTGAAGAAGGTCTGCAAACATTAGAATGGATTAAGGTAAAGGGAATATCACTTTTATGCAAGCTTACTGGGAAAGGCGCACGATTACTTTTAGCTGAAATACAAATTTCATCTTTAAAAGCTGAATTCTGTAAGCTGGAAAATAACTCAAGAAATAGGCACTCCATAAACTGAATGACGGATATCCCAAACGACAAAGCCATAGCCAAATCAATCTCTCCCTGTTACCAATTGAGTGCTGCATATTATTTGTTTTAGCGGGTTGGAAATCATTCATGTAGTAGAACCCCTCTCTTAGTAGTACGCCCAATGATATTCTTTGTGAAAATACCCAAAAAGAGACAAAAAGTAGGATAGATTAGCGCAAAATTAAGTTCTTCAGTGACTTGGCCTATACACATCAATTTATTTGAGAAAGATGAAACTGTCAAAGTATTAGGTAAAGAGAGAGAGTGAGAAAGCAACATTCCCAGATCCTGTAACAGAGTATATGACCCCATTAGCAATGGCGACACTAGTTCATCTTGGTTGGGTCGTACTGACAAATTCATTTGGATTGAAAGTTATGTGGTAAGTTGCCCTTGAGTCAACAATCTAGTGATTAGAATTCTCTTGGTTAGAACTTTGCAATGCATAGCCATGATTACCTTTATTATTGCAAGTAGTTGAATTACTTGAAGGTTCCACTTGTAGAATCAATGATACGTGAGGTTCACTATCTTAGACTAAGAATATGGTTGATCCTCAAAATAAGCACATTTTACGATACAACTTTTGCAACTAATCAACCCTACAATTTCTGCAATTAGTTTTAATTGACAACTCATTCCAACACTTGTCGAAAGTAAAATAGTTAAAAGATAGAGAGTTGTTTGGTTGATTTGTAGTGGTTCAACCCCCCGCCAACTTCCTTCCCTGAATTTGCTCGAGATTTCAAAAAGTCCACTAATCTAATCTTAAGTACAAAGGTTGGTTGATCTGTGGCTGACTCTCCAAAAAACAATTCCGATCCGAAGCCTTAAAGGCTTTACACCACATGAAAGTGTATCCCTCCCTTCATTTGTCATTTACAATAGCAAATTTGAGTACAAGAGACTTCTCACGCTTAGATATGTAATACAATGTGGGATCTTACGCCCCAAAGACCCCAGAGGTCTTATATGTACTAAAACAAAAAAGATATTGGACATATTCCAAATGGCTATTTTTCGACAGTTGAGACTTCCGATCTCCCAACGATCCACATAATGAATTGGGCCAAATACTCTCCTGGTCTTTTTGCAGCTTTTATAAAGATTCACTAAAGGCTAAATAAGCGTGAAAACCAGGTTTGCCGATGTTTCTAATAGTACCACCTAATCTTCCACATTACCTTGCTCTTTAAAAAAAAAAAAAAAAAATTGGGCTAGCTCGAAGACATAATTGGAAAACATCATTGGGAAGCGATGCATTTGTTCTCGTCAAAACGCATAGAATCAGTGGTTTGGAGTTGTGAATTTGTATATAAATAGATAACTTACCTGCCACTTGAAGTTGTATATTCATTACTTTTCTCGTAACTTACCACCTGAAAAGCGAATTCATGCGGGAAAGTTACTGATGGGCCTATGTTATGCTAGGCTTTCCAGATGTGACTTGTAGGTTTACCACAAAATGAATCGAGCCGTCTAACGAGGGCCCAAACAACTAGACTGGAAAAAGTTATCGGGCTTCTTTGAATGAAAATTATCTTTCAAATTCTCCTAGAAGAAAAGAGAGAAGAGCTCGCCCATATTCAATCTAATCCACTAGACCACTTTCCTTCTTTTATCTGGGCCGAAGGTTTGGCTAGGTTGACATGTCAATTTTGAGCTTATCAGAGAATTATTAGACAAAACTTTTGCAACCAAGTTAGGTTGACAATTTCTCACGAACTATGCACACGATATAAACCGACCTTTGCAGAAACAATCAATAATACAAAGATTTCATAAAATGCATTGTTCGATCAAAATGTGTAAAATACATAATTAGTCTCATGTCTTACTTTGTCTTCACTCATGGAAAACTTATGAAGAAAATATATAACAAATAATTATAAATTATAGTAGGCCCACTTTTTCAAGAATTTATGCCTCACAAGAAACTGTTATACTCACAATAACTAAAAAACTGTTATGTTAGTACATGCGACAACTCTATTTCAACCCCTCTATGGTCATGTCTCAATTATGTCCTCTACCAACCAAAACAAAAAAAGACGTCCTTCGGATACCGACTTCTTCGTTATTTTTCCTATCTCATGTTTATCGTCCAAGGCAAATGGAAGAAAGATAACAAGGATTTGACATCTTCAGATTTAGAAAACTAATATGTCAAATCATTGCGTCTTGCTTCCGGGTGGATCGTGGGTATTCGGTGGAAAAGAGAGAGATTCGTTTTCTCTTCAACGGAGCCGCTACTCCATCACGATCATCCCTTTCTATTCTTTCATTTATGTAAACTCGCTACAAGTCAATTGGTCCGTCGGTCGGCGCGTTACGGCTGTGCGCGAATTCACCAAGTCCAGCATGCATGAAAGATGAGCTTAGCTAAGCTAAACTAAAAAATATACCAAATCAGGACGAGGATCCCAAAATTTTAAGCAAAAAAATGATTGGGAAAACACTTGATCTAATCACGCTGGATGACTGATAAATGACTCCAATTCTATAATTGAAATTCATGCGAGACTTAAAAGATTAACATCTCGGGTTGATTTGATTCATGTGGGCCGGTTCTGGATGTTGACTAGCTAACTAGGTGAGGTGATTACGTAGCCATCCTCGGCTTATTATGGTTGAGCACTGCATGAACTATGATACCACGCCATTTCATTGTCCATCAAAGTACTTGTCCACTGACGTTGATGCAAGGACTTATTCCATCAAACACGGCTAGGGAAAAGCCTCTTTTTCGTCTTCCACAAACAACCTTTAGAGAGTCTATACAAAAAACATATTAATTCTTAAATAAATTATGTTCGATACTTTAATATCCCCTCTTATGTGTAAACCGGATTAGAAATGACATATGGAATTTGACAAATGGGGCCACACACATGAAATTATTGGAGCATAATCTATTATGATATTATGTTAGAGTATCCAAACTAAAGATTTAAACTTATAAGTGAATGGAGACCATATTCATGTGAAAAACATATAAACCCCTTGGGTAAATGATGTGAGATACTTAATAAGCTCTAGTATTTACCTTTATATGTTTGAATGATGACAATAAGTTCTCATATAGAAACTATTCATAACTACCCCTAACTACCCCTAGATGAAAATAATATATGTATAAGATGGGCTAATATTTTTCTCAATAAATTTTATTATTGAGAAATTACAATTCTGGGAGATGGCCATACTTATTTTCAGTTACACTTACATGATTGTGATGTCTATATCGATAACCTATAGGATCTAAGGTGTGATTGGACAAAATATCATTCAATTATGAGAGAGAGAGATCGTGATGTCTATATCGGTAACCTATCAGATCTAAGGCGTGATTGGACAGAATATCATCCAATTATGAGAGAGAGAGATAGTGATGTCTATATCGATAACCTATCGGATCTAAGGCGTGATTGGACAGAATATCATTCAATTATGAGAGAGAGAGAGAGAGAGAGGGAGGGAGGGAGGGAGGGAGGGAGGGAGGGAGGGTTTAATGCTAGCAATTCTAAGCGAGATTATCTTTCCTTTAAGTTCGGGTTGTGTCTCCGGTGAGTGTCATTTGCTCAATGTTTGTTGTGGTCCTTGTTTAAGGAAGGCCATATTTCAAGTTCCAAGTATAAAATGGTCAATTCTTTTTTTCCTATCCACCCGTATGCCGATATATCACAATCTGCTGACACACTAATGATGTTGCATCTTGTAAATCTCATGTCTCTAAATCATAACTAGTATTTTAATGGTTATGATTCAATCCGAACACATTCAATGAGAAGTATGAGTTTTATGGAAATTGATAATGAGAGTTATTACTGCTAGTCCGTCCTCGCCTCCTATAAAAATGTTTTGGCTCGTGTCGTTTAGCGGGAAACTTCTATAGTATTTCATTATGTTTGGTCAACTACGATTCCTATTCACTAATGAACATAAACATAAGATTAGATTTTATGTTTATTTTTCCGGAATTAAGTATAAGGGGCGCACAGAATCCTAAAAAGGCCGGTGATTGAGCAATTCCAAAAATTTCTACTTCGTTTTAGTCGAATACTATTCCTTTAGTTAGAAAATAGCGATGAAGCAAGCCTTCGTATTTGTATTTTCTAATTACATTTAATGAGCCCTAACACAAACCTTCAAGGTTTATTTCACTCTAGTTAATTTCGATGTCTTGAAAATATAAGTGATTATCATATATCTTGATCATAAAGTAGACATTACCAAGGACTGTCCTTAGGCAGTCATTAGGTAATCGACTAATCAAAATGTGCCGATTCAATATGATGATGCTTGGCTCAATATATATTTAAATTGCGATTGATCATTTGGAAAACTGAACTGTTCCTCCTTGAAAGCTTAACAAAGAGTAACGTTAGATAAGCTTGGTGTAGATAGGAAAGTGGATAAGTAGGTAAAATCAACCTAAAGAAATTTCACAAAGCGCAGCATTAGATAAGCCCTGTCCAGATAGGAAAGTGAATACTAGTGCTAGGACCATCATTTAATGTTCTATAATCGATCTAAGCTCCGCGAGACGCGGATCATGTTTGGGCACATCATTGGGTAATGTACTGATTAGACAGATAACATAAGTAATTCCTAATCAGACATATAACATAATTAATCACCTCTGATTAGCCATCATTGCTCCTTTTCTTATGGCTAATCCAATTATTCTATGTCACCGAAACATTGCCTTGTCTCTGTATGAATTTTGTTAGCAAGTGGTCCCTTTGTTAATAAGACCTAAAAAATGATTTTTACTTTTAATACACTGTTTATCTCGTCTTATTTGTCTTTATTCTATTTAAAATAAAGATATTATTTTAATCAAGTATGGCCGACGAGGAATCTCGTTAATTTAACCCCAATTATTCGGGTGAATTCATGACCCGTTTCAATGACTCTAACAATATCCTTAAACAAGAAAAACAATAGAGCACTACCCAATTAATAAGACAACTTTTTTTTTTTTTGGTCGAAACTAATATGACTAATTGAAAGCCAAAAGAAAATATTGAAAAAAGAGTTATGGCTTTACAAAAAGGACAAAAACTCTTCCCAAATAGGACAAGAGCAGTTGATTTACAATTAGATTATTAAATAAGGCCAAAAGAGCTGTATTTAAATATGGCTGAAGTGTAATCACCCAGATTTCAATAACTAGCTCTTACACCACTGCTATAACCTTGTGCGATTTTTTTTCCCCTTTTCTCAACAACTGATTCTCAACTCACATCGATCTATAATAAGCGATTTATATCATCCCCAAGAAAAGTATGGTTTTTTATTTAAACTTACCAGCTGTCGAAGACCAAATATTTCTTAACTTATTAAGAGTCAGTATGCCAATTCATACGTATTTGTTGCAACAAGAGAAAATTCTTAGAAGGTCATCGGTTCATAGAAAAAAGACTTCTACAAAAAAAATATTGGAAAGTATACATGTTTGTGGATGTGTCCATGCCACGTGAAATATTTTGTTTAGCATGTGAATTTTCATCAATCTTGCCTCATATTTTGCATAACGGTGTTTACCTGAACTCGTATACATACATAACATCCGTCTAATCCATTGAACATTTAAGGTGGAAATACTGTTTTGTATAGATAATCACTTATTATTCTGCGAACTTGTTGGTTTTTGTTTTTCGTTGAAGAACTTGTCGTTGAATTGCAATCGTTTGTAGGAATACGTACACCGATTTCAACCACGGAGCATGGTAACCTAGTGGTAAAATGATCGCATTGTCTTCTATGAAATCACAAGTTTGAGTCATTTTAAAAGTGATGAACCTTCGACTATGGAGAGACCATTTGAATTCTGGCACTTTGATTGGATAGAGATAGGTAGATTAATCAATCTTGAACCTTTGGGCTTTGATGCATACCTAACGATTTTCCACAAAGTGATGATGAAAGGTCTAATTTGTACAAATATTTCCATTTTGCAATTCGATCCGATCCATTAGTTTGTAAAGCTATTTACTTGATTGCAAACATTTTTGGAACACCTCTAACAGAGGGACAAATAATCAATTTTGAAAGAATTTATTGTCAACCTCTTTCTCATATGAATCTATCTGATTTAGAAGGGAAGAACTTATATCAATATTTTAATTTCAATTTAAACATAAGTTTGATTCATACTCCATGCTCTAAGAAATATTTACAATCCGAAAAAAAAGGAGAAAACGGAACTCAAATTAGATACTCCGTTATGGGCGCATCATTATTATTATAATGTTAAAAAGAGGGAAATTACGTCGTTCATCTCTCCAACTTTTTACCGGAAAATGGAGTTCTATAGTAAGAAAAGATATGAATAATAAAGAAACAATCTAGTCATGTTCTCCTCGTAATCCCTCTATAAATAGGTGTCCTCCTCCAGCCCACAGTTTTACTCAACTAGAACCATGCAACTCCTTCAGTATCACACATCACCAAAAGCGGCCATAGCTGGCCTCTTTGCCTTAGTCACCTTCCTCTCTTTCTTGATAACAAGAATCCTTCGGAAGAAACGGACCACCGGAGATCAACCACCACCATCTGCCGCCGGCGCATGTCCCATAACAGGCCACCTCCATCTTCTCGGAGGTCCGGATCCACCCCATATAACCTTGGGCCAAATGGCTGACAAGTACGGCCCGATCTTTGCCATCAAGCTTGGCTCGCATCGGGCCATAGTGGTGACCGGCTCGGAGTTGGCCAAAGAGTGCTTCACCACCAACGACAAGGCGTTCTGCAACCGCCCCAAATACCTTGCCGCCGAGCTCCTTGGCTACAACTACGCGATGCTCGGGTTCAGCCCGTACGGTCCGTACTGGCGGCATGTGCGCAAGATCGCCACCCTAGAGCTCCTCTCGAACCACACCCTCGAGAAACTGCGGCACGTGCGGGAAGCTGTGGTAAGAGCCTCCATAAAGGAGGCTTACGAACGGTCGAACGCGCAAGGAAACACGCCGATCGAGATGAAGAGTTGGTTTCACGCCCTAACCTTCAATGTTATCTTCAAGATGGTGGGGGGGAAGCAGTCCGATGGGACGACGGCATCAGAGGAGGACAAGGACCAGAACGACAGGTGTCGGATCGCGCTAAAGAGCTTCTTTGTGTTGAGTGGTCAATTTGTCGCGTCCGATTTCTTGCCATATTTGAGGTGGTTCGATGTCGGAGGTTATGTTAAGGCGATGAAGAGAACGGCCAAGGAATTGGACGATGTGGTCGGAGGGTGGCTGGATGAGCACAAGCGCAAGAGGGCTTGTGGGGAGGCCGAAGGTGACCGAGATTTCATGGACGTGATGCTTTCCATTCTTGGTACTCCGGACGAGCTGCCCAGTTATGATGCTGATACTATCAATAAAGCCACTTGTTTGGTGAGTTTTCCTAATTTGAAGAAATCATTACATGAACTTACATATGTTAGAAGTAAATTTGAACTTTAAATATGATAACCATATATGGATCCCACATAGATCTCACCAAATGGAATGGTCTATTTATCTTATCAGATTTACCATATTCTCTGTAATTTTTTTCTGCAAAACAATCATTTTTAAATAAGGATAGTTGCTGAAAAAGTCTTAAACTTGTTGTACTTGTTTAATTTAGTCCTTAACCTTTTAATTTTATTAATTTAATCATAAAGATTTTCACATTTGGTCAATTAGTTTATCCAACTAATTACAGTTGGAAATCACTAATGTGGATGCTAGCTATCCCGTGTAGATACTTTTATTTCTTTTCTTTTTCTTTTTTCTCTTTCCTCCACTAATCTCTAACCTCGGCAGTGGTCAACAACTAGTCGACCTCACTAGCTTCAAGTCAGCCTCGCCCAAGGTCACCCCTTGCTGGCCTACAATGAGGGTGACCCATGCTGGCCTCTAGAGGGGGTCAGCCTCACACGCATCAAGGGAGGGTTGGCCTTGCTTAACGTGGCAAGGACAAGTTTGATTGAAGCTAGTGAGGTCAGCCCTTGCCCAAGGACGGCAAGCTCACCTCTTGCCGATAGTTGCCTTTGACTGATCGTGGGCCATCACCGAGGCCAATAGAGAAAGAAGGAAAAAAGAGAGAGAGAGAGAAGAGTACAAAAAAGCAATAAAAAAATTTCGAAGAAAAATTAAAAATTAATAAGTTTTGTCTACATCAATATTGATTGAGCCACATAAGATAACTAGTGCCAATGTTAATGATTTTTTATCAAAATTGGTTGGATGGACTATATTGGCAATTTTAAAAAATGTTTAAAACTAAATTGGTTAAATTAAAAGGTTTAGAATTGATTTGGCACAAGTGCAATAATTTTATAACTTTTTCGGTAATTTAACATGCTTATCTAAGCTAATTCAAATTGACTTGGGCGATCATTGGCTTAGCAATGGAGGTTCTCTTTGTTGGAAGGAGAAGGCGGGTTTCCAATTCAAGGAATCAAAAGCCACCCTAGCTTTTTCCTTGTTTTTGCATGTGGCTTTTGGTCATTCAGCAATGAAAATTGCCATATAGGCCAAGCGCGCAACATAAAATTACGAATAAATGTTTGAAATATTAATACTAAATTTATGAAATTGATTTACTAAATGATGAAATTGATTATGATTGGGTATTTGAAGTTTTAACAACTGGCACATCAATAGATCAGTAGCCAGTTTCATAATTAGATTTGGCATCCATAGTTTTATTCTATCAACAATCATAACTTTGGCAACTCAAATATATTCATACTGTTACTATCTCTATTAATCTAATCTGAATTACATTTCTAAGCTTTCATTTTAACTTTGTGGAGAATTCAAGATTTTTATCGTAGCACTGGGAAAATCAGAAAATGAAAAAGCCCAAGACAAATATAGCAAAGAGGAGAGAGGGAATGAAAACCTCATGTTTTGCTGCGAGTATCGTTTTACGACGATTTTTTCAATTAATATTAGTGATTTAAGTTTCTTAAATCAGTTTGTCTTGTTCTTTCATTAATTTGTACTTGCGAGTTGGCATTAAGAAGGTTTGTTGATTAAAAAAAACGATGTGAAAAATGAAGTAAGCGAATTGGTTTTCACTAATTAATTTATAAACCTTTTACTCTATATTGTAACTTGTCTAGTTGTTCATTGGACAAAAGGGCATTATCAAGGGAAAATTATGTTTAAAATAATTGAATGAAACACATTTCTTTTATTGACGAAAGAAAGACCAATAGGAAAGAAAGGAAATAACGGGAATATAATGAGGCTGCGCCGTTTATAATGGAAAGCGTTGTTTGTAGACAAATCACGCGTTGCGAAGTGTAGATCTCCTAAACACGATATATTATGCGTAATTAAGTCTACAGGACGTAACCATACTTTTCCTGCAAATCGAAGCCATTCATCTTGAATGATTTCACAGTGGTCAATATTATGTTTGCACAGTAATTCATTTGTATTTGTTTACGTATTGAAAGAATCGTCTATCTAATAAGAGGCATCTTTGGACCGGAAGTTCAAATGGACGACAAAGCCAAATAAATTAATCAAAAGTCACAGACATCTCAACTACCCATTAACTTCCGTCTAATCTGACGTATTTTGAGTTGAATATTCCTAAACTTTCAGGAAAAATTATTCTTTAGGGTCTGTCTTTCGGTCCAACGTTAAAGATGCCAACGTTGAATCAAGTAGATAGGTATTATCCAATTCACTAACGTCGATTACTTTTGTAAGTTATTTATGGAAGTCATTGTTGTTTGTATTTCTGACAAAGAGCCAAAAGATGATAATATTTAATATTGCCGTCAAAGATCATTTCTAGATTCATGTTAGGTGTCCAATCTGAATAAAATAAATTTATATAGATGTATTAGAAATAGTCAGTTAAGTTGCATCAGTAGTATATTTACTTCAATAATGACAAGTATAAATAAAAACTATGTATATATTCGTAGGCACTAATATCGGGAGGCACAGACACCACGGCGGTCACATTGACATGGGCTCTGTCCCTTCTACTCAACAATCGCCATGTACTAAAGAAGGCTCAACAAGAACTAGACTCTCAGATTGGACGAGAGAGACAAGTGACCGAGTCCGACGTCAAGAACTTAGTGTACCTCCAAGCGATCATCAAAGAGACACTGCGTCTCTATCCTGCCGCGCCCCTCTCCGTGCCCCATGAGTCCGTTGAGGACTGCACGATCGGCGGCTATCGTGTCCCTGCAGGCACTCGGCTCCTGCTCAACATCTCGAAACTCCACCAGAATCCGCTGGTCTGGCCCGCTCCTCTCGAGTTTCGGCCCGAGAGATTCCTGACCACTCACAAGGATTTGGACGTTCGGGGTCAGAATTTCGAGTATTTGCCCTTCGGAAGTGGCAGAAGGATGTGCCCCGCAGTTTCCTTTGCTCTTCAAGCGTTGCACATTGTGCTTGCGACTTTGTTGCAGAGTTTTGAGATTGAGACCGCATCGGATGGACCGGTAGATATGACGGCAGGTATGGGAGTCACCAGCCCTAGAGTCACTCCTCTAGAAGTGATTCTGACTCCACGCCTTCCTCTTCATCTCTATGTCTAAATCTGGGAGGGTGAGATAATCATTATAAGAAACACAATCTGTGAAAGTATCCTCTGCTTTTCAATTACGAAGAGGGTGCATTTGTGTTCTCTTTCAAAAACATGTAATTTACGTATGATGAATCTTATGTGTACGAGATTTCTCTATGTCCCTTCATGGAAGACATCAGTATATTTGGTCTAGACGGCACTTCGATTATTATTAACCCACTACCGCGCATGCGTAATTATTTTCGTGTTTTTCTGTCAAATAGAGACATCTATATAAGAAAAATGTCAGTAAATGATCAAATGCACCCATTTAGTTCTGAAATATATTGAAGAATAATTCATAAGGTCTATTGAAAAGAAAAAAAAATTATAAACTGGATATGATAAGTTCTTGAAATGGCAAGTGCTGTGAGGTAAGCGAAGCGCATAAAGACAATCTGAGAGTTTTTACTTTAATAGTAATAATAAGACGAAAGAATCGAAATTACAGTAGCTTATATTGAGAAAGAAGAATTCATCAATTACTAGTAATGTCACGACATTCCCTTTCCGAGAAAAATGGCCAATGGATTATTAAGCTTACACCTATCTTGAACTCTCCCAAACTCATTGTCACATCTTGATCCTCCGGGCTCGTGCCCATCCTTGCTTGGTCGATATAATAACGATGTTTCAGGATGCATCACTGACCCATTCATTTTTAATATACACATGAGGAAGCAGATATAAATCTCTAGACGATAAAATAATAAGATAAGAAAGCAATGCCATAAAATTTCAAACTAACACAGCTAATCATATATAATACAAGCCAAACCAAACTCTGTTTATCCAAATACTTAAGGTTTAACAAACAGGGGTGGGAGTCTAACAACTACGACTACTCATCATCGCTAAACTCCTCTTGCTCCACATCCTCGTCCCCATTTTAGCCATCTGCCGCGTACACTAGGGACTCTGACTCTTCGAGTTTTGGATCCTTCGCATCCTCTACCGCTCCACCTTCAGGGTCTGATGTACCTTTACCAAAGGCAACCTCCAGAACGTATAGAGGTACGTCAGATTCCAACACAGGGCCCTCCTTTTGCCCATTATGATAGTGACGATACTATGACCAGTACTTATGGGGTACATTTTCGGGTTCACCCACGTCAATCCAGATGGTGAATTTCACTAGTACATATTCCAATCCTTCAGGGTAGGGGTGTATCGGAATATGATAACATATTTCTGTGATTTCTTACGGTATACCAAAATGCACGGGAGAAGGGGGAGATGCTGCCATCTATGGACCTGAAATATTATCCCACAATGGGATGAGACTACGTCTCAGCAAATTCTATCATCCTAAGAGTCAATTAGGAAGAAAATTACGCCCGAAGGGTTGCCTAAGAACAATAAGGCGTTAGAGAACTTACCTTAGCCTTAGTTCCTTCCTACAAGTCAGTTCAAATAATAATTACTGACAATTATATCACTCAATTCAATCAGATAGAACCATTGATCAATCGATCTAGTCGATTACATGTCATCACGACTATCTCTTGGTCGGTCCATTCAATACTATCTATGAATCCGATCAAAATTCAGAACTCATCAATCAAAGTGAAATATAGATAGTACTATCCTATCTCCAAATGACATATAGAGCCATCGAGCGAGTATGCATAATGTTCTATCTCCAAGACGACGTATATAGTCATCGAGCTATTATAACATACCTATGCATAACGTTCTATCTCCAGGACGACATATCAAGTCATCGAGCCATTATAACATGCCGTTCTTTCTCAAGATGACATATAGAGTCATCGAGTTGTTATATCATACCGTTCTTTCTCCAGGATGTCATATAGAGTCACTGAGCCGGTATATATGCAATTTATTCTCGAGATGACAAGAGAGTCATCGAGCTATTATAGTATAACGTCCATTCTCCAAAATGACATACGAATCATCGAGCCGTTACAGTATATTGTTCTGAAGATACAATCAATTTAACTCTTTTTACCATACTTGATAAAAATACACGTGTGTGGGTACACGGCCGGCCTTAGCTAAAATACAAGGTTTTTGCTTTCGAACCTCCCACTCAATAGTCCCAAAATAGATTTTTGGCGTTGCAGACCGACGCCCAATAATTTTCCATTTAATTACCGAAATTATCCAATTTTGGAAATTAATACCAACAACCACCAATTACAATCAAATTGTACATTCATGTACTCAATTAAATAAACAGAGAGCACCACTGTGATCAGCATGAAATTCCGGTCATCCACTATCCCAGGTTAATGTTCAAAAAATAAATAAATAAATAAATAATTACAGAAAATATTAAATAAATACAATAAATGCATACTTAGGCTTGTAATGCCTAATTATATGCCAGAACGGGCCCGGAAAATTTTCGAGACTTGTTAAATAAATACTAGAGTCTATTTACTCGCTAATTGCACTAACTAATCACCTAACATGTAATGAAAATTAATTAAATTTACTAATCTAATCTAATCTAACCACCTAATCCATCTTAGCCTAAACTAATCAACCCCTAAGCATAATTAACCTACTAAGTGAGGATCAGTGAGTTAAACTCACTTGTTGAGCAAGCCGGTTGGTTCAAATTGATGAGGACGCAACGGGGTTCAATTCTCCCAAAGCAGGCCTAGCTTTTGGGGTCGAGAACAACCTCAAAACGGGCCTAGACCATGGCTAGAAACCCATAACTTTTGCTTATGTTTTGAGTTGCAAAAGAGAGAAACTAAGGCTGAAAGGGGCGACAAGGATCGGCAAAGGGAGCGGGGACTGGTTTCGGTCCAAATAGAACTCAACGAGCCTCCGGCAACAGCCTATGGCGGTCCAGATGTCCATAGCAACCTGTTGGACACATGGCTAGGCTAAGACAATGGCGTGAGGGAGGTGGAGACGTGCGGTGGAGGCAAAGCATCGGCGGCGTGTCAGTGAGGTGGAAACGGCGATGGGTGGCGTGTGGCTTCGGGGCGACTCCGGCGGGCTTCCTCGGTGGCTACTAGTTTCGAAAAGCTCCAAGGGAGAGAGAGGGAAGGCTGGCTGATTGTCTTAAGGGAGAAGGAGGAAGAGATAGGGAACCAAGGGGACCACAAGCCTTATTCTTCCACCAACTTGTCCCCTTGACCAATTCTTAGCCAAGGCTAGCTTCCATGGCACAAATCAGCCACCATGGCTTCAAACACAACCCTTGAAGTGGTCCAAAAGGGCTAGGCAAGGGGGACATACGAATTTGCTTGGAAATTCATCCAATTAAACTCTTGTTCTTGCTTAAATCAATTAAATTCAGTCTCAATAAAATCAACCAACACCCCATCGATCAAATTGGTATTTTTCCTAACCCATTGGTTCCACTTGCTTTTGAATTTCGCGATAAAAAACGGTCATTGGCTTTTTTTGGACAAAAACGACCCTAGGACGACTTTTTTCCCAAAAAGTCTCAGTTTGTAGAAAAATCTTTTGAGATTGAGTCGACATTCCTAGAATCAATTGTGACATGAAAAAACCTTCAATTTCTGAAATCAAATTCAAATTCGTGGTTTATTTCAATCCGGCACGTTTTTAGCGTAACCTAAGCTACGGTAACTTTCAGAAATTTTTAGTGTAAATAACCCATGGTCAATTTTCTTCGAGCCACAATGAACCCACTCGGTTGTCGTGAAAATTTCGAGGTTTCAAATACAGACTCAAGGTACCAAAATGATAGAAAAATCAAACTAGTGGTAGTTAATGAGAATTTTGCAATTTAGTGGGATCTCCCACCTTTAACCACTCATCTCAATCAAACCAACCCATCTCTGATCTCTAATTAATTTACTTCTATGCCATAATAATCTCAACGGATGAACACGGTTGAGTAGTCGATTCCTAGTCGAATCCTCAAGTCTATTTGCCTTAAAATCCTTAATGGCATCTATAGGTAGTCTAATTATCTCACAAGTGATCAGCTCTGAAAATAACACTATAAGCGCGTTGATGAAATGCCCGATTTATTCAATTGAAAGCAGAATTGAAAATCTAGGATATCACAACTTTTCCCATCTTATAAAAATTGAATTAAAATCTAGGATATCACAACTCTTCCCATCTTATAAAAATTTCGTCCTCCAAATTTAAACCGTACAATGCCTAAGCAAAAAGGTGGGGGTACAAATGCTTCATCAACTCTTTAGTCTCCCAAGTTACTCCTTCAGTATCGTGGATGGTCTTTTGTACGCAGAGCTTGCTATTTTCTGTCCACGATCTGAGCTGGGCTTTCAACGTATGACACACAGTCATCCACGTCCCAATTTCTTGAAATTGAGCACTTGGGTCGAGTCATGCTCATACTTCCTTAACATCGACACGTAAAAGACGTCGTGTACTTGTGCCAATCTTGGTGGCAACGCAAGACGATACGCTAGGGACCCGATTCTCTCAAGAATCTCAAACGGACTTACGTACCTTGGACTCAGTTTTCCTTTTTTGTCAAAACGTGAAATTCCTCTCATTGGTGACACCTTTAGAAAATTGTGATCACCAACTTGGAATTCCAAAAGCCTTCGACGCTTATCTATGTAGCTTTTCTGATGACTCTAAGCAGTCTTTAAACTGTTTCTGATCAATGTTACGGCATCTATTGATTGCTGAACTAACTTTGGGCCTGTAATCTTTCTCTCTCCAACTTCATCCCAACATACTGGTGTTCTGCACGATCTGCCATACAAAGCTTCAAATGGAACCATCTGGATGCTCTATTGATAACTGTTGTTGTAGGCGAATTCCACGAGATGAAGTTGTTCTTTCCAACTTCCCTTAAAGTCCAGTACACAAGCTTGCAGCTTATCTTCAAAGGTGTGAATTGTCCTCTTAGACTAACCATCCATTTTAGGATGATATGCTGTACTACACTAAAACTTTGTACCTAAAGCACCTTGCAAGCTCTTCCAAAAAACAGTGATAAACCTCGGGTCTCGATCTGACGTTATCGTAACCGGCACTCTATGCAGTCAAACCATCCGGCGCATGTACAACTCAGCGTGTCTATCCAAACTGAGGTCTTTTCGAATTGCAATGAAGTGAGCTAACTTTGTCAACTTGTCGACTATCATCTAAATCGAATCATTACCTCTCTGACTCCTTGGTAACCCGGTCATGAAGTCTATTGTGATATGCTCCCATTTCCATTCTAGGATCTCAGAGGTTGCAAAAGCCCTCCTAGCTTGCAATGTTGAGCCATAACCTGTTGGCACGCCAAGCACTTGGCGACATGCCTAGCAATGTCCGCCTTCATACTCCACTACCAATAGTGTTGACGCAGATTCTAGTACATCTTGATACTTCCGAGATGAATGTTGTAACTACTACGATGAGCTTCTGATAAAATATCCTCTCTAAGCTTCACATTGTTAGGTACAACCAATCATCCTCGGAACTTCAATGTCCAATCATTAGAGACTTGAAAGTCAACTTTCCTTTCTTTGATATCTTCTTGCAAAATTTTCTGAACATCTGGGTCTTTCGGTTGAAGTAGCTTGATCTTGATCTATACATCCGGCTCAATTCTAAAGGTGGCCATGAGATGAGAAATGTGGCATACCTCAAATTTGAACACCGAATCTTGAGTTCTCTCGATTAAATTCTACTCCTTCACCAACAAGTGGGCAACTGAAGACTTTCGGCTCAAAGTGTCGGCGACCTTATTCGCCTTCCTAGGTGATATAAAATATCACAATCATAGTCCTTCAGCAATTCCATCTATCAGCGTTGTCTCATATTCAGCTCCTTCTGAGAGAAGAGATATTTGAGACTCTGATGGTCCATGACGATTTGAAATTTTTCTTCGCATAGATAGTGTCTCAAAATCTTTAGCGCAAAAATGATGGCTGCGATTCTAAGTCATGCGTTGAGTAATTCAGTTCATAAGGTCTCAACTGGCGGGAGGCGTATGCAACAACCTTACCATATTGCATCAACACGCAACCCAATCCTCTAAACGACGCATCACTGTAGATCTCGTACCCTCTAAGACCAGATGGAATCATCAACACAGGTGTGGTAGTTAGCTTTTGCTTCAGCTTTTGGAAACTACCATCGCACTTATTTAACCACATAAATTTCTTGTCTTTCTTCAGGAGTCTTGTCAAAGGCGACACTAAAGCTGAAAATCCTTCCACAAACCGTTTGTAGTAGCCTGCCAAACCTAGAAAACTTCGAATTTATGTCACTGTTGTCGGTCTCGACCAGTTAATCATGACTTCAATCTTGGACAGGTCAACGAAGATTCTTTCGCTTGAAATCACGTGACCTAAAAATGCAACACGAGTCAGCCAAAACTCGCATTTGCTAAACTTAGCATACAACTAATAAATCATTAAGGTCTAGAGTACTAATCTCAAATGATCTTCATGTTCTTTAGCACTTCTCGAATATACCAGGATATCATCAATGAACACGATCATAAACTGATCCAGCTATTCCTTGACTATTCGGTTCATCAAGTCCATGAAAGCAGCTGGAGCATTCGTCAACCCGAACGGCATCACGGTGAACTCGTAATGATCATACCGAGTATGAAATGTTGATTTTGGAATGTCTTCTTTCTTAATCCTCAACTGATGACATCTTATCCTTAAGTCGATTTTTTAAAATATCAATGCTCCTTGTAACTGATCAAACAAGTCATCGATCCTCGGCAATGGATACTTGTTCTTGATCGTCACCTGATTGAGTTGGCGATAGTCGATGCATAAGCGCAACGAACCATCTTTCTTCTTGACAAATAGAACTAGTGCTCCCCAAGGTGATGCACTGGAACATATGAATCCCTTATCCAATAATTATTGCATCTGCACCTTTAGTTCTTTCAACTTTAATAAAGCCATCCGGTAAGGAGGCTTAGAAATTGGCTCTGTCCTGAGTCCTAACTCAATCACGAATTCAATTTCTCTCTCTAGCGGTAATCCTGGCAATTCCTTCGGGAATACCTCTGGAAATTCTTGCACAATCGAAATATCCTTAATCTTCAGCTCCTCAACTGTCGTATCCGCGACAGTTGCCAGGTAACCTTGACAACCTTCGTTTAACAAACGGGTTGCCTCTTGCGACAAGATTAGAGAAATCGATGGTCGTCCTTGGTTCCCTACAAACTCGAAGCTCTCACCCTTTAATGGGTAAAATTGAAACGACTTGCAATAACAGTCCATTTTAGCTCATTGCTTGGTGAGCCAGTCCATGCTAATTATCAAATCAAAGTCATACATGGCTAGGATTAGATCGATTTTCCCCTCTTGCTCATCAATCTCTAACTTGCAATTAGAACAACCCAAAGCAGCTAACACCTTATCATTCAATGGTGTAAATATGCTAACAACAGATTCCAATAATGCAGGATTCAATCCTATCAACATACTGTTTGGCAATAAAGGAATGAGTTGCTCCCGAATCGAATAAAGCATAAGTGGGATGGTTGTTTAGCGAAACCGTGCCTATGATCACATCAAGCGCAACCTCTACCTGATCTTGGGTAATAGCATACACCGTGCCTTGAACTGGAGGTCTAAATTGTCTTCCTTGTTGTGCATTTTGAGGCGCATATCCTCTGATTTGTCCAATCTGTGGCGGCAGCGGCAATTGTGGTTGTCCTCTTGGCCTCCTAGGACAATCTCTAGTCTTGTGACCCTGTTGGCCACATTCAAAAAAGCGTCCGTTCTTTGAGGGCACTGGTTTGGTCCATGTCGCCTTTCACAAGCACGACACAAATCATTCTTGTTTGGCCCTATCTTGCCAACTCCACCCTTCCTATTGGGCGGGATTTGGAATCTTCCTCCAACCATGGGCCTCTTCCCATGTCGAATTGCATCTCTGTTTGCCTTAAATCTTGACCTAGACGAGGTGGTTCTCTCATTCTGATCTCTCTCGATCATATGGGCTCTCTCATAAAGGTCACTATAAGTCCTCAAATTTAACGAAATCAATGTACTCCTCAAGTCCGGCTTGAATCCATCTGTCATGCCCCAATCCTCGAACGTGTGCCCATCCCTTACTTGGTCGATTAATAGTGATGTCCCAGGACGTATCGCCGACCCTTTTTTAATTTAACACGCATGCGGAAGCATATAATAATCCCCAGACAATAAACACTTGGGATAGAAAAGTGGGGCCATCTCCTTTTCACATCTGAAAACCATAACCACACTTTTCATACAAACACACAACATAGTATTTTACAAGATAGTATACTTAGTCACCGAGCCATGTACATTCTCTAAGGTGTCGTTTTTGTCAAGGTGATGTACTTAATCACTAAGCCACGTGCATTCTCTCAGGTGTCTTATACGCTAAGGCGATGTACTAATCATCGAGCCCCATGCATTCTCTAATGTGACTTATTCACTAAGGCGATGTATCAATTATCGAGTCATGTGCATTCTCTAAGGTGCCATTTTTGCTAAGATAACGTATTAAACACCAAGCCACGTGCTTTTCCAGGTAATGTATATACTCTACTACTCATGTGAATTCTCTAAGGTGACTTATGCACCAAGGCAACCTATTTGGTCACCGAGCTATGTCTCACCACTTTCTTTCTCACCCATTTTATACAGCCTATTTAGATATCAAAGGCGTTTTAGACCCACGCTCAGTCATTTCCAAATCAATTACTGAAATTGAACGACTTAGGAATAAAATCCTAAAATTCACAATTAATTCAATTTAGCACAAAATAAAGCTCAATTAAATAAACGGACTACACCACGACAATTAGCATAAAATTCTAGTCGTCGGCTATCCGTGCCTAATTTTGGAAAATAAATAAATAATTTCGAAAATTATTAAATAAATACAATGAATCCAATTTAGGCCCATAATGCCTAATCGAAAGTTGAGACGAACTAGGAAAAATCTCGAGGATCATTCAATAAATACTATAAACTCTATACTTGCTAATAACTAAGTCTAACCACCTAACATGCATCATTAGGTCACTAATTTAATTATTCTAAACTAATCTAACCACTTAAACATGCTTAATTAGCACTAATGAATCCTTAAGCATCATTAGCAAAGTAAGCAAGGATTAGTGAGCTAAACTCACCCGTTTAACAATCCGTTTGGATCGAATCGCCGTGAACGTCGTGGGGGATGTTTATCTCCAAAGCGGGCCTCAGGTTTGGGGCCTAGAAACACCTCAAAACAACTCTTGAAGTGGCTATGAAACCCACTTGCTAAGTTGCTGGTCTTGGCTGCAAAACAAGAGGAAATGAGCTGGTTTGGCACGGTGAGGCTTGGGAAAGGCAGGTGGTTGCTTGACAGGGTGCATGGTGACTCTGGCCGTTCCCTCAACTGCTCACGGTGGCTAGATAGAGGCCGAACAGACACGACTGGGTGGGATAGGACAGACTACGTGCGGCTAGGCGACAAGGGCGTGCGACGGTCGACGGCATCCAGGTGGTGGTGTGGCTGATGGTGGCTACTCTGACTCTAGGCGACGCTGGCTATTGTCCTCTGCTTCTCAGTTACTGGTTTTCACACAAATGGAGGGGGAGAGAAGAAGTGTGGCCGGCCAAAAAGAGAGGAAAATAAGATAAGAGAGAAGGGGAGACGAGGGCCCAATTGGCCTTGTTTTTCCAATGGTTTGTTGCCCTCCAAGCTTGCCCAAGAAGCTAGCAATCCATGGGTGAGATTGAGCCACACAAACACCTCATATAACCTCTCAAATGGTCCATTTGGTTAGGGGAAAGGGGGAGCTACGAATTTGGCTTCCATGGCTTCAATTGGCCACTCATTTCTCTTCAATTCAACCTCAAATGGCTTCTATAAAATCAATTGATACCTCATTGATCATCTTAGCATTTTTCCTCACCCATATATCCATCTTGCTTCCTAATTTTGCAACCAAAATTAATCCCCGGCTTCATTTGAACAAAAACGGTCATAAACCGATTTTTTTCCAAAAAGTCTCGGTTGTTAGAAAAATCTTTTGAGACTGAGTCATGGGTCCTAGAATTTATTGTGACATGACAAAATCTTCAATTTCTGAAATCGGACTTAAATTGGCGGTTAATTTCCATTCGGTGCGTTTTTAGCGTGATCTAAACTATCAGGTAGTTTTGAGAGCTTTTTAGGACGAATGACCTGTGGTCGATTTTCTTCGAGCCACAATGAACCCATTCGACACATTGGCGACTTTCAATTATCGTAAAAAAATCTTGATCATTCCATTATTGGCACAGGGTATCAAAACGATAGTAAAATCAAATTAGTGTCGGTCGATGAGAATTTCCCAATTTAGTGGAGTCACCCATGATCGGCCACACATCTCAGTCAAACCGATCTATCTCTAATCTTAAAAAATCGATATTTGGGTTTCTGATTGCCACAGAGTCCCATTCCTCGGCCGAAAACTATCGTTTTTCATTTATTTCTTTTGCATTGTCATTTTTAAGCAATTTTTAGTTCATTTTCAAGAAAAATCCGAAAAGTCAAATGGTTGACTTTTTGGTTGACTTTTTGGTCAACCATTTAACCAAAAATCGACCCAGGTCAAAAATTGGCTTTTTATCCAAAAAATCCATTTAGCCTTAATTTCACTTTTGTCAAATCATAAAAATTTCAAAAAATTGACAACAGAAATCAACCTTTTAGGAAATGTCAATTAAAAGGTTGACTTTTGGTCAAACCTTTAAAAAAACGGAAAAAAAATTGCACAAAAAATTTCTTTTAATGTTAATTTGAATTTTGTGTCAAAAATTTCATGAAATTTGATTAGGGACCTTGATTTCTAAATTGTTCAGTTTTATGTTTTAAATTGACCAAAAATAAAATTACTTTTATTCTAGTTATGATTAGGCATAGTTCTTTATTTACATTTGGTTTAGGGACTATTTGAAATATGCTTGTGCATTCAATTTTGTGGATGACTAGGCCAAAATGCAAATTGGCGTTTTGAGCCCTAATTAGGAGACAAAAATCAATCTTTTATGACTTGCGAACGGACAATTGTTTCTTACTCATTTCTCCAAGATAAGTCCAAATTCGAATTTGATTTGAGAAATTTATGCCAAAATTTATTAATTTGAAGAATTTTATCCTCTCAAGCATAAGAAATCAAACAATTAAGCTTCAATCATCAAAATTGGAGTTGACCCATTCATGGTTATGGTTTAATTTCATATATCTAGGTCCAATTTTAATATTAGGCTTAGATCCATTTTTTACCTAAGTTTGAGCGCTTCAATTCAAGGTCAATTTGAATGTAATAAGTGATCTTACACATGGGTAGTTCATTAGATAGGGCAATTGTAACACTAATTGAGTTCGATTTTAGTTAATTTACAATTTTGCCATTGAATTGCAAATTTTACCATTTTAACCCTTTAGACCCAATTCAAAGCATGCATGGTTTTGACTTGTTTTTCATGGTAAACATTCAATTAGGTCAATAAGAGACCCCTAGATCAAATTCATAAGGTTTGATTAGCTTAATTGTATCTTAATTGACGAATTTCTTCTTAAAAATGATAAAATTCTTTTTTAGTAAGACCAAATTGCATAAATTTTAGATCAACAAGGATTCCAAGTGGATGAAACAGCAAGAATCGAACTAAACCAATTAAGAACTGATCAAAAACCGGCCAAACCGGACTTAGCTAGTCTAATCGTCTGCCGGTGGGGCTGGACAAATCAGCCCCTTGCCGATTGGTTCTTGACCTCCCACGAATGATTCTGGAATTCTCTTAATGTCAATTTCACTCTTACACCTTCAATTTCTCGAAATTTTATAGATTGACCCTCTAATTTCATCAAATTGCAAATTAACCCTTAATTGGACATTTTGATGCAATTCTCTATTTTGGCTCGGGTTTTTACAAATCAAACCCACTAAATCAATTACCCGACACCTTGAGATCATGATGGAGCCTCTAAAATTGATTTTTGACTGTCGGATCCAAATTGCATATTTCAAAAATGATTTGGTACATGTGATGTTTCCCAAAAATAATCTCTAAGAAATTCTTTTCTAAAAATCGATTTGGTTTAAAGAAAAGTCTTGGTTTGGACTATATTCAAAATGTTTACGACGCTTGTGAGTGCATTTATGCAAACCCCAGGCTAGCCTTGGCAATTGAATGTGTTCCATAATTTAGATATTCCTTAATCCTAACTATTTTCAAAAATTTTTAAAATCCTCATTTGACATCATGAAAGTTATGGTTTGAATTGTATTCAAAGTGCCTACAATACTTGTGAGTGCATTTATGCGAGCCCTAGGCTAGCCTTGGCAATTAAATGCTTTTCATAGCCAAGACATCACTTTATCTCAAAACTTTTCATATATGAAATAAAAGATGTCTTTGAAACATTGCATGTACCCCTCCATGCGTACAATTACGTCATACATTTGGAAGTATTTGTGTATGTGATCGACGCATGTCATTGGTAATAAGTGACTCACTGAAGGTTCACTTTCTTGCTTGATTAGTTGAGAAATAAGGTCCAAAAGACTTACATGCATGTTTAATTCCTGCAATGCATGTGAGTTTTAGATGAATGATAAGGTCAATGCAAGATATTGAGCGAAAACCTTGGGATCACATAGATCACTTGGTTAGGAAACTTATAAGTGTTATTGGCCATATGAAAACAAAATTGATCAATAATAGTTGTAAGTCACAAAAATGGATTGGGTAGGTGTCTTAGTGGGACCCACACATGAAAGACAAAGGTCGGCCTCGAGGCCCCAAAATCTGATTTTTGCATTGAACTTTCTTTAAGTGATTGTTCTTGACATGAAGTTGTGTTTTTTACTGTTTTGACATGTATGCTTATTTCTTTCCTTTGTATATACCTAGTTAGAGATTTCCTAGATTAGGTTTAGAATAGGACTCATAGATGGAGAAAGCGTTAAGACGATTGAGGTCGATGTTCATTCCGACCGTTATCATGTACTATTCATTTCCCCGACATATATCTTAGGTTCATTTTGTTGTATAAAGCTTGACAAGTTGCGGGTCCTTTTTTCCTGTTATATTTTGTTCAATTGTGTTTCTCTTTTATATTTTGAGGATTGCATGATAGATTTATAACTTTCCTTGGTTGTTTACTTATTGCTTCGCAATTTTCAATATAATTGAATTTTTTCTTTTCATTTTCGTTAGAAGTAGATTAGTATGAAAATGACCAACCACACATAATGGCTTAATTTAGGACTAATGATCCCGAAAATATTAAAAGAAACACATGGAAACGTTCGGTAAATACAACATACTATTAAGGTACTGAAAAGGGCGTTAATAGAAACATTAGTGTAACCCAACTCCCCGGACCCAGATATTTGGTTGTGTAGAAATCGTGGAAACACTCCCGACCCTTGATTGGGTTTCTAGCCGATCTAAAAAACGAGACTAGTGGCGACTCCTATCTTATTTTTAGGTTGTCCTAAATAACTAAGCTATATAAATGAACCTGTTGTGCAGGGTACGAGTTTCAATGAAGCTCACCATGATTTAGCACACTTAATGTGGTGGTACCTCAAAAGATGAAGTGATGTCATCCTTATGGGCGAAGTGTATTATCAAAAGAGCTACCATGGTAAAGGTACCCTTAAATCTAATATCCACACCCGATCTTTTCTCCTGAGGTGTGTCGCCCGTGTGAATATGGATCACGACACCTGCTGTCACGAGGGGAATGAGATTGGGAGAGTTTGCAATCTCATGGAGGGAACTCACAAGAGGCTTGATCTGAAAGGTGAGGTGATGATATCTTTTGGAATGCAAGCTGTGAGGGAATTCTCATGATTAAGTACCCTTAAATCTAATCTTTCCCCTTCCTCTATTCATGATGGAGGATGGGCAACGAGATTGGGTTGCAACAGGCTTGGTGACTCCACTGGGGACTAGTTAAAAATGGTTGTTGTGTTTCAACTGACGTGTCTTGTGTAGGATTGCCCGCATGTTAAAGTCGCATGGAATATCGGGTTAGTTGCTAACCTCATGTTAAATGGTCTTGTAGATGGGAGTTATAAGGGGAGGCATGCTTGTAAACCCTTTATTTTGCAGATGGTATAAGGATGTATAAATGTATGAGGGTTTACATTGAAGTGTTGGATGTTTAAGTTTAAACACATGTTTAGAAGCTTTAGCATGACACTGAACACACAACCACGGTCTAAAACCCTAATCGCCCAATTTAGAACCTTAGGAAGGTTTATGGGTAGAATTTGCAAGTGAATACTCACGATAATCCCGCTCGTCCCAACCGATAAAAATAACACTAGTCGACGATAGTTGCGGTGTGTAAACTATTTTTGTCCTTTGGGATAGGGACCTTAAGCCTTTAGCACTCTCATCCTAGGTGTCGAAACCTCATAGTTTCATGTGACATGTGATTTGTGCTTGCCATGTGTTTGGCGGGTAAGATATCATTCCTTTCTTATCTTTCTTATCTTCCTACTTTTTGTATTTCAATTATGCGTTTTATATTTCAATGATGATATGTTTTAATCACGAATTCCCCTTTAGGTTTAGGCTTAGATGGGTAAACCCGAATTGGAGGTTGTTCCGATGCCGAGGAATCTCATCCTTGAATAACAATTCCTTAGCCTAAAGCCTAAAGCTAGAAACCATATTCCTCGTGTTTTCCTTCTCATATTCTTCGGCTTTATGGTGTTCATAACCAAAAGATAATGGATCCTTTAGTCGCCTATATTGTCAATCAAATGTGTGCCTTTAATTGTTTTACATATATGATTGTTACCGAAACTTTCATGTCTCTTAATCATTTCAAAGCAAATGGCCAAGGAACTCTTAGAGTTCCACTAGAACTTCTTCGAAAAAAATCGAACCGTTTTGTAAGTTTCAAGGTTCTGTTTCCCTTGTAATTGTTCGATGTAATCAATAAAATTCATGGGAATTTTAATGTAGTTTTTAGAAAATGGGCATTCTGATTAAATATTTGTCATTGTTCATTTTCAATCGTAAAATTTCTTTTGAAGAAATTTTGATGAGAGGATGCTATATGATACTGGGATCATATACATTTCTTATCATTATTTCCTCTCAAGAAAATATAAAATTGACTAGGTTTTGTATTTTCTTGATTTCTTTTGACTTGTACTAATTTGAACCATCTTATTTCAAAAGGTACTAAAAGAAAGCTGAGAAATGGTCTATTATACATACTTGCCATCAAGCAAGGATGGAGAACAAAGATACCCATGTTCGTGTTATTAGCATGGAGAACCAAATGGCGCATATGATGATGATGTTAGCTGATCTCTCCAACTAAGTCAAAAACTTAAGTCCTATAGCTCATACTACTCCTACCATGAATCCTCCTACCATGCCCTTTGATGTGCCGGTAGCTAAACCCATGGGAAAAGGGCCTGTTGGAGAGGTTCCTACTGCTATCCCAATGGTTATTGACCTAGAGGTTCTATTTAAGGAGACCTTAACACCGTACTTTGATGAAGAGAGTTCAAGACGCCTCTCGCAAAGATCGATGAGTGCTTATGCATGCTGCAAAGCTATCCACTACAGGGGTTCGATAAGCTATCGCCCTTCACCAAGGTCAAGATTCCTTAAATTTATAATGAGCTCGAGTTTACAAGGAAGTCCGATGGCATTGGGTGCCCCAAGACCCACTTAAAGTACTATTTGGGCAAGATGGCTTGCTACTCAAACAATCATCCGCTCTTGATTAATTCCCTTCAAGATAGCTTGGTTGGTCCTACGTTAACGTGGTTTATAGAGTTGGACTTGGAAAAGATTCCATACTTGGGAGGATCTCACTGAAGAAATCTTCCAACAATATAAGTTCAACACTGAAATCACCCTAACTCAAGAAGAGTTGGTTTGAGTCGAGAAAAGGAGAATGGAAACATTTAGAGCTTATGCTTAATGGTGGAGAGCCACTGCGTCTCAAGTAAAGTCACCCTGTCTAAAAAGGAGGCTAAAAAATTGCTAATTCAAGCCATGCCTCGGGACTTATTCAAAAAAATGTCCAACCACACTTGTATCTACTTTGCCGTATTAGTAGAGTTAGTTGAACACACTGAAGGGATCATGCGTGAAGGAAGGATGACCAAGACCACGAGCCGTTGATATGCCCCATAGAAAGATAAGGAGTCAACTATGGATATTGCTTATAAATAAAACTCCTCTTCTAAAAAAATGTACAACCCTTAGGCTCATAAACTTGCTATGGAGATAGGGAGCTCTCCTCGAAATTTCGATTGCAAAAGAAAAGCCAGTAAATCTAGACCCATGTCTCAACTACTTCCAATGCTGATAGAAAGTCATCTTGAGGTGAGAGAAATCCCAAGGGATAATCCATCAAAGTTCCCCAAGTTCGACCCTAATAACACTTGTGAATATCACATTGGAGAGAAGGGTCGCCATGTGGATAACTGCTTCATACTTCGTTCCAAGATCCAAAACTTGTTGGATAAGAAATTGCTCACCTTTAAGGATTCAATGGTGAATGTCCAACAAAATTCCTTTCCGAAACACTCTAAAGACGTTAATATGATTTTTGGGGATGATAACAAGCATATACTTCTGATAGATATCCAGAGATTGGAACATATCATGCCCTTTGTTGATCGCCAACGGAAATGTGACATCACTTGTGATGAGAAAATAGCTTGCTTAGCAAAGCTAGCTGAGCTAGGAATTCTCCAATATGAAGATAGTGAGCCCGCTCCAGGATAGATGTCCTTGGTTGAAGTTGATTTGTCTGGCAAGGACATAATCTCAAAAGTCATAAAGAAGGTTGGGAATCCAAGTCAAGATGACACTCAAAAGGAGGATCATCGAGCTTTGAAAGGGAAAGCCCCTATCTACCAAGACTCAAATACCGAGAGCGAATATGAGCATATAATTTCCCGCATGAATCATGAGTTCATTCGAAAAGCTTGTGAGAGTGGCAAAGTTGTAAATATCCTTGGCCAACCAAGTGGTAAGTATAACTTTAAGGTGAAGTTCACACTACCAACGAGTTTCTTCATTGATGTAAAGGATATTGTCCCAAGTGGATGGGATGATGAAGATGACCTCACTCCAATATTGTCGATCAATTTAGAAGCTCAATCTGATGACGATGAAGATAAATATAAGATATCCCATTGGGATTGGGAGTTTGTAAGGAAAGCCCGTGAGAATGGTGAAGTAATAGATACCCTTGGGCAACCGAGCGGAAAGTATGACTTTATGGTTAAGTATACTCCTCCAAATTATTTCTAAAACCCCAAAGACATTGTTCCTAGTGGATGGGGAGTTGAGTTCGAGTATGATTTTGTAGCTATGATTGGGCCTGTAGATCCCGTTGTGTAAGGGATGTTTCTACTTCTTACATTTTATTTTAGTCGTATTCCATTCATTTCTTTGCTACAAAGGAATTCCATTCATTTCATTCATTTACACTTGTAATAATATGGATCGCAAACTCTATGGATCCAAGATGATAGACATTGTAATGCAGTTTTAGCATATAAATAAAATTCATATTTTGTTAATAGACATGTGAGGTTTCCCAAACCAGTCCTTTGATGATGCTTTGAGGCCTGGACCTCCACACGACTTATAGTTTCAAAACGTTTTAGTGGAACAAGGATGTCTGATGACATGAGGGCAAGTTCCCAATAAAATTTTCGAAAACAAGAATTCAAAAATAAGTTTTTTTAAGGCATTTGCATGCATTGTATTCATTTATATTTTTAGACTAACCATTTTTATTGCATTTCAGGCATGGCATTTCACTTCATTATAGTCAATTGCATGGCTCGGATTCGTATTCAAGAGACTTTGGCGAACTCCATTATTTGGACTCAGAGAATGAGGATGATCCTCGAGTTATTGAAAAGGGAATGGCTCAAACATGAAGAGTCCAAACTTCCTACTACCGAGCAACCAATCATTGTGAACTTACGAGATTCTGCTAACCCAAAAAAAAGACCAAGATTGGGGTAGGTCTCTCTCAAGTGGATGCCGATAGATTAATTGGACTTTTGAAAGAATACCAAGATGTTTTTGCTTGGTCATATGCTGACATGCTGGGTTTAAATCCCGAGATAGTGGGGGCATGCATTACTGCTCAATTCTAATATTTTGCCGAAGAAGTAAAAGCTTAGAAGGACGTAACGTGAGTTATTGAAAAAAATTGAAGAAGAAGTCATCAAGCTCTTAAATGTTGGTTTCATCGAAGTCACTCATTATATTGATTGGATTGCTAATATAGTCCTAGTTGTGAAGAAGGATGGACGGGTCAGGTCTGCGTTGATTACAGTGACCTGAATAAGGCAAACCATAAGGATGATTTTCCTTTGCCACATATTGATGTTTTAGTTGATAGTATTGCTGGCTTCGAATTGTTCTCCTTCATGGATGATTTTTCCAATCATAACCAAATCTGGATGAAAGAGAAAGACTAGACCAAAATGTCCTTCATCACTCCATGGGAAACATTTTGTTACAAAGTTATGCCATTTGGCTTGAAGAACGCAGATGCAACATATAAAGGAGCCATGGTGACACTATTCCATGACATGATGCATGAGGAGATTGAAGTCTACGATGATGACATGATTGCAAAGTCAAGACAAGGTGAATACCATGTTAAAGTCTTAAGGAAATTATTTGACCAATTGAAGAAATTCAAGCCGAGGCTTAATCCCGCAAAATGCATATTTGGGGCAAAGTCTAGAAAACTTCTTGGATTTGTGGTTAGTAACAAGAGTGTCGAGATAGATCTCTCTAAGGTGAAGGCCATGTGTGAGCTAAAACCTCCTTCTACCATTAAGGAAGTCTGAACCCTACATGGAAGATTGAATTTTGTTGCGAGATTTATCTCCCAATTGTCCAAAACCGCTAAACTATACTTCAAGCTGTTGAAAAAGAATGCCAAGGTCAACTGGGATGGAGAATGTCAGAAATCTTTTGAAGAGCTTAAGCGATATCATTTGTAAGCTCCTATAGTGGTATTGCCATATTCAAGGTGTGCCTTTGATCTTGTATCTCACCATTCACGAAGATACTTTAGGAGCTATGTTGGAACAAAAAGGACCAAAAGATGGAATGGAACGTGCTAACTATCTTAGCAAGAAATTTACTACCTTCAAGATCCGATTTGCCAAAGTGAAAAGACTTGTGTAGCCTTAATTTGGGTTTTACACCAACTGAGGCAATATACTTTTCACCACTGCATCTTGCTAGTGACTGAGAACAACCTAATTAAATATCTTTTAGAGAAACTTGCATTGGTTAGAAGGTTCACTAAATGGCAAATATTACTCTCTGAGTTTGCTATCTAAGGCGTAGTACAAAAGTCTGTCAAAGGGCGAGCCATAGTTGATATGTTAGCTGAAAATCCCGGGAAGTTTGATGATTAGGATGAAATCGATGAACGAATCCATCTAGTCTCGTCTGACAAGTGGATCATGTATTTTGATGGTGCTGTTAACCTTTCTGCTTCTGGCACTAAGGCAGTATTAATATTTCCAGAAGGTCAACATTACCCAGTAGTTGCAAAGTTAGTATTCCATTGTACCAACAATATTTCTAAATATGAAGCTTGCATCCTTGCTTTGCAGTTAGCCATTAATATGAAAGTCAGAAAGCTTCAGGTTTATGGTGATTTCAAATGCAAGACCTAAAGTTGATTCTTTATCATGAATATCTCAAAGACTTGGTCAAGGAATTTGACGAAATCTCTTATGATTATCTGCCAATATCACAAAATCAATTTGCTAACACCCTAGCAACCTTATCATCAATGTTAAAAGTAACCGATGGCTTAAGCATTGATCATTTGCAAATCAACATCTTGAAGAAGCCTGCTTATTGCTTGATGATTGAAGAGGAACCTGATGGTCAACTTTGGTATTATGACATCGTGAATTATCGTTGAGAATGCAAATTTCCCTAAGGGAGTCAAGCCAATGATCGAAAATATCCGATGAAGTTAGCATCCAAATTCTTCCTTAGTGGAGGAGCCTTTTATAAAAGGTCTTTCGATTTAGTTCTATTGAAGTACGTGGACGGACAAGAAGTTAAACTCATGATTAAAGAGATACACAAAGGAGAGTGTGGCCCTCATATGAATGGTCATCTCCTGGCAAGAAAACTCATGAGGCGCGGTTACTATCGGTTGACCATGGAAGCCATTGTATTCAACATGTGAGATGTTGTCACCAATGCCAAGTTTATGGAGATAAAATCAATGCTCCTCCTAATAAAATGCATCAAATGTCTGAGTCCTAACCTTTCTTAATGTGGAGCATCGACATCATCAAACCAATTAATCCTAAAGCATTGAATGGACGCCATTTTATTTTGGTGGCCATTGATTACTTCACCAAATGGATTGAAACTAGTTCTTATGCCCATGTCATTGCAAAAAGCATGGTAAAGTTCATCCGCCATGATATCATCGCCAAATATGGGGTTCTCGAGGCAATTATCACAAACAATGGATCAAATCTTAACAATAAAAATCTTAACAATAAGGTAGTGAATGAATTAGTTGGAGAGTTCCACATTCGCCACTTACATTCTCCTCCTTACCGCTCACAAATGAATGGAGTTGTGGAAGCAGCAAATAAGAACATTAAGAAAATTTTAGCTAAAACGGCTTAAAACTATCATGATTGGCATGATTAGTTGCCATATGTTTTTCTTGCTTATCAAACTTCAATTCTCACCTCAATTGAGGCAACACCATTCTTATTGGTCTATGGGATGGAGGCTGTATTACTTGTGGAGGTGGAAATGCCTTCACTGAGGATCTTTCTTAAGTCAAGCTCTTTGAAGCTGAATGGGTTCAACAAAGGTTTGAACAACTCAATATGATTGATGAAAAGATGGTAAGAGCCCTTTGCCATGGACAAAACTATCAAAAGAGGGTAGCTAAGTCATTCAATCGCAAGGTCAGACCAAGACATGTTGAGATCAATGATCTCGTCTTGAGAAAAGTCCTACCTATCATTCCAAATCCTCATGAGAAGTTTACTCCGAACTATGATGATCCATATATTGTAAGGAAAGTGCTACTTGGTGGAGCAGTGATCCTTGTAGAAATGGATGGCCAAGAATTACCAAGGCTTATAAATGCTAGTGCTATCAAGAAGTATTATCCATGAATAAAATGAAAGGCCATTGAGCTGCTTTTGGATTGAATCCAAGCCACTTTAGGATATTTGCATCATGCATCTTATGCATGCATGTTGCATCTGCATGTTTGTTCATTTTGCATGATCTCTTAAGAAGATTCCACCTATCCACAAGAGGTTGATCTTAGCCATGCAAAACCTTTAAAAAGTGATCAAGCTCTCGAAACTGAATGGGTTCAACAAAGATTTGAACAACTCAATATGATTGATGAAAAGAGGGTAAGAGATATGTAGCACCAACACGCAACACGCCATTTCTCAAAAAGTAGAGAATTCCGACACGTTCCGACACATTAAATATTAAATAAATATTTTTATATATAAATGCATAAATAACTAAATAATAATCCTACATTTGTTAATATCATATCAAAAGTGGAAAGGAAATAAAAATAGAGAAAAATGATATCAAAACCGATATGCAGGTTTTCAATTTTGATGCCACTTATTTCATAGATGACTTATTCAAAATAGAGTGCTTAATACATAAAAATGACAAAAATTAGTCGTTCACTTAGGGTAAATCCTACTTAGTGCAGAGCAGCAAATAAGAACTCTTCCCCTTTGAAATCATTTTCATAATGCCTAGCAAATTCAACTCTGCCTTAATCTCTGGATCATTGTTAGGTTTCAGAATTTCCCTTACTCTTGTCCGTGTATCCTTCTACCATAATTGCAAGCAACAATTCAGCAATCCCAGTTCTCCGAATAAGCATCAATGTAATACTCGGATTCAACACAATGTGTAAATTGTTAATATAAAAGATACAAATAATAAGCGCCTCGCCTAGCCCCTTCACCTCCAACAGCTACTTCCCAAGATTCCATCACGAAATAAGTCAGAAGGTACCTTGGACTTCAGATTTTGTGTAGTTTGGGTGGTGGGGAGATAGCTTCCCTTCATGACCTCATAAGCGTTCGTTTGAATGCTCTTGCAAAAGCACGGATTGGATAGACACAACCACGACATCACAGATATTTCCCTGCACTTGGAACCAGCTCGAGGATCAAGAATTCGCATTCTTCACATGAATACTAAAGAACAACCTGAGTCTTCCAATAAAGAGAGAACTGAACAAAAACAACAACAACCTGAGTGCTCTGCTCACTGCTCCGACGTGTGCGACTGAAGACTGAAGAGAAGAGTCCAAAGTCTCCACTCTCCACTCTCCAGACGTGACTGAAGTTTAGCTTTTATTTTTATTTTTTTCATATATTTATATTTAGACCCCAGAAGTTTTGAAAATTTATAAAAATAGCCCCGTGCATGTCGGAGTCACGTGTTGGAATTTCCAACTCGCGTGTCGGAGGCAATTGACTACGTGTTGGTTTTTCTGACTCGCATTGACCGCGTGTCGGAGCATGTCGGAACGTGTCAGAGCGTGTCGGACACGTGTCAGAGTGTCAGACACGACATGAAGGGTCCCGGAGAGTGTCCGTGCTTCTTAGGGTAAGAGCCCTTTGCCATGGACAAAACTATCAAAATAGGGTAGCTAGGTCATTCAATCGCAAGGTCAGACCAAGACATCTTGAGATCAGTGATCTCATCTTGAGAAAAGTCCTACCTATCATTCTAGATCCTCGTGAGAAGTTTACTCCAAACTACGATGGTCCATATATTGTAAGGAAAGTGCTACTAGGTGGAGCATTGATCCATGTAGAAATGGATGGCCAAGAATTGCTAAGACCTATAAATGCTGATGCTATCAAGAAGTATTATTCATGAATGAAGTGAAAGGCCATTGAGCTACTTTTGGGATTGAATCCAAGCTACTTTAGGATATTTGCATGATGCATCTCATGCATACATGTCGCATCTGCATGTTTGTTCATTTTGCAGGATCTCTGAAGAAGATTCCACCTATCCACAGGAGGTTGATCTTAGTAGTGCAAAACCTCTAAAAAGTGATCATCTTCTTTAAAACTTAGAACTAGCCCTATCCCTTAGAACACCGAAAGAGTCAGTTATAACTCTAAAAGTGAACCCATGTGCTGAGCAAAGTCTATTTTGTCCATAAATTTTTATTCAATTTTGTTTCCAAAAGTCTCCCCAATAGGGTTAAAGGAACATCTCTTTTCAAAAAAAAATCCATTAATTTTCATTCCCTAGGGAGTGGAATTTAACTAAAGTATATTTTGAAAAACCCAAAAAAGATTGTTAAATATGCCAAGTGATAGTACCTAAAATGATGAGAGGCAAATTTGCCAAACATGTCCTTATACACTCTCTAAGAAAATTGAGTGAAAAGAATTATACCTTAGAGAATAGGGTTCATTCACAGTGAATACATAGTTTGAGATAATAAAGCAATTTTCTTTCATAATCCCAAACACTACTAATATCCCTTGCAAGCCACTTTGAGCCAAATAGGGAGTATTTTCAAAATAACCTTATCAAGAACAACCCCACACTAGGGCAACGTAAGAGGTTCTGATTGAACAATGTGGAGCAAAAGATCAACAAAAATTGTATTGATTTCCTTTGCATCAATCTTCTTGTGCTAGCGCCACCACACTGAGTGGCGCTGCTGGCTTCAGGCTTTCTCCCCTTCATGAAGGGGAGAAGTTCGAATCCCTAGCACCTCACAGGTGGACTTACTCGCTTCACAGGCATGGTGGGTTCCTTCGTGGGCTCCGGGGTTTGCTCGTTGGTTGTCGGCTTACGAGTTTCCTTGGGTCATAAAAAAAAAACAAAAACAAAAAATCTTCTTGTGCTAGCTTTAGGTGATTTTTTTTTATTGAAGCTTGAAGCATCCTAAAGTGACGAAGAGCATTCTATCACTACCCTAAACACAATTACACTTTGCTTAGCCAATTTGAGCCTTATGCAATTCTTTTGTAACCCCAAGTGATGATTATCTCCCCACACTGGGGCAAGGCATGTGATTTACCAACAAAATTGAAAATGTTGGTCATGTTTGTAAATACCACTTGAGAGTCCTAGATGCTCAAAAGAGAGTGAAAACTAGGGCGCATGAAAAAGCAATGTACCTAGTAAAAGTAAGACCAATGCCCTGGAAAAAATTGCGAAGAAAAGCAAGAATGCAAAGAAAAATAGAATTAATGGTCATGCAAAAGACCACTCATTTAGAAAAGTAAAAGAAAAGCTTTGTAAAACATGTATTGCAAGCAATGTCATTAGAAAAGAGAGCGAAACTCTCATGTCTCAAGACAAATAGTCAAAAGGACTCTCAAGATAGGTTAAATTTCAAGAGTCAAGTTTCTAAAAAGTTGTGTGATGGTAACGATGCCAAGATTATCACTCACTTTTAACCCTTTAATATCTGAAAAATTTTCAAGCATTTTTAAGCCTCACTTGAACTACCATTACAACCTTTATCCAAAGTCTCTTCATATTGGGATGGTTTGAGTTGAAATGAGGATCACATAAGAGCTACTATTGGAATGAGTGGAAACAATCCTATCTTATCTTATCTTCGAGGTTCTTGACTTGTAAACCTAATGAAGATATTATTTGAATATTCATTTCTTGGCTTCAAAGTGTATGCCCTTTGTGTAAGCCCATGACCAAACCGTCATTACGGTCCTTTCAAAAGACCTTTTGATTAATGAATTGTATTCACATTGAACGTCTCCAAAAGCCTTAGACATAGGTTGATTAAGACCTCTCTAGTAAAATTTGAGTAGTTTTCTCACATCAATGGTTGGGAATAAAAGCCCTTTTTGAGAGCCAGTGAGAAAGACCTCTTTTGATTAGGCTATTTCCACTTGACATATTTGATTTAACCCTTAGGTGGTTAAAAAAATTACATTTTGTTAAAATCCTCTCCAAAGGGATTTGACAATCGACATTGTTTACCAAGATATGTTTGAATGATTTCGCAAGATTGGCTTTGAGCAATCCTTAAATCCTTTTTCAAAATACGTGTTCCCCCATTGGGTTGGTTTTTGGTTATCCTAAACCATAACCCTTGTTTTTATTTGTGGTCACCCTACACCATACCCCATTTGATTTTAGGTTCCAGTTGTCCTTAGAAACCTCGATTTTAGGTTCCTGGTTGTCCTAAGAAACCTCCACTTCAGGTTCCAGGTTGTCCTAAGAAACCTCAGATTTAGGTTCTTGGTTGTCCTTAGAAACCTTGATTTTAGGTTCTTGGTTGTCCTAAAAAAATCTCGGCTTCAGGTTCCGGATTGTCCTAAGAAACCTCGGCTTTAGATTCTTGGTTGTCCTTAGAAACCTCGATTTTAGGTTCCCGATTGTCCTAAGAATCTCGGCTTCATGTTCCAGGTTGTTATAAGAAACCTCGACTTCAGGTTCTAGGTTGTCCTAAGAAACCTCGCCTTTAGGTTCCAAGTTGCCCTTAGAAACCTCAACTTTAGGTTCCAAGTTATCCTCAGAAATCTCATTTTAAGTTCCATGTTTCCTTTTCCCTTAATAACGTCATTTCCTTCATTTCATTCCTTCCTAACAAGAGTTTATTTTAAATGTATTCCCAAAGTGAAGTCGACTAAAAATTTTAGATATCAATTTTATTTTTAAATGGAACCTCTTCGAACTCCCACTCAAAGAGGAGCAGCTGTTGACACCTAATTTTTAGTCAATGAGTCCTTAAAAGGTAACAAAATCGAGGTTTGAGTTTCTGATCGCGATAGAGCCCCGTTTTTCTACCAAAAAGTGCCATTCTTCATTTTTTTTTTCTTTTACATTGTTGTTTTAAAGCAATTTCTAGTTTATTTCCAAAGAAAACCTAAAAAGTCAAAAGATTGACTTTCGAGTTGACTTTTGGGTCAATCCTTTGACCAATAGTCAACTTTAGGTTAAAAATTGACTTTTTACTCAAAAAATTCCATTTAGCCTTAATTTCACTTTCGTCAAATCAATTTTTAAAAATTAAAAAAAATGACAAAAATCAACATTTTAGAAAAGGTCAACTAAATAGTTGACTTTTGGTTAAACATATGACAAAAAATGGAAAAAAAAAAATGCGCAAAAACATTTCTTTTAATGTCAATTTGATTGTTATGTTGAAAATTTCATGAAATTCGATTAAGGACCTCGATTTCTAAATTTTTTAGCTTTAAGTTCTAAATTAACCAAAAATAAAATTACTTTTATTGTAGTCATAATTAGGTGTAGTTCCTTGACATTTGGTTTATGGACTACCTGAAATTTGCCTATGCATTCAATTTCGTGAATGGTTGGGTGAAAACGTGAATTGTCATTTTGAGACTCAATTAGGGAACTAAAATCGATATTTCATGACTTGTGAATAGATGATTGTTTCTTACTCATTTCCTTAAAATAAATCCAAATTCAAAATCGATTTTGAGAAATTCACACTAGAACTTATCAATTTGAGAAATTTTAGCCTCCCGAGCATAAGAAAATCAAACAATGAAGCTTCAATCATCAAAATTCGAATTGACCCATTCATGTTTATGGTTCAATTTCATAAATCTGAGTCCAGTTTTAATATTAGGCTTAGATCCATTTTTTACCCAAATTCGAGTGTTTCAATTCAAGGTTAATTTGAATGCGATAAGTGATCTTATATATGAGCAGTTTATTGAATAGGGCAACTGTGACACAAATTGAGTTCAATTTTAGTTAATTTGTAATTTTGCCCATTGAATTCCAAATTTTACCATTTTAGCCCTTTAAACCCAATTCAAAGCACCCATGGTTTTGACCCTTTTTTTTCATGATTAACATTCGATTAGGTGAATAGGAGACCTTTAGATTATGTTCATAAGGTTTGATTAGTTTAATTGTACCTTAAATGGCCAATTTCTTCTTAAAAATGATAAAATTTCATTGCATAAATTTTAGACCCACAGGAATCTCAAGTAGACAAAATAGCAAGAACTGAACCAAACTAGTCAAAAACTGGTCAAAAAATTGGCCAAACCGGATCAAACCGGTTTGATTGGCCGCCGGTGAGCCTAGCCAGTTCAGCCCCTTGTCCACCTATTCCTGACCTCCAGTGACTGGTTCTGGAATCCTCTCAATGCCAATTTCACTATTGTACTTTCAATTTCTCGAAATTTTACATATTGGCTCTCGAATTTCATCAAATTGCAAATTAACCACTAATTGGACATTTCGACACAATTCTCGATTTTGGCTCGGGCTTTTGCAAATCAAACCCACTAAATCAATTACCTGACACCTCCTTATCGTGATGGAGCATTTGAAATTGATTTTTGATTGTTGGATTGAAATTTCAACCATCATATTGAACCGACGACCGAAATTGCATAATTTGGGTAGTATATAGGGCAAATTTTCCCCACATTTTTTAGGGGGCTTCATTATGCATGAAATCTCTGTCTTTTCTATTTTTACCGCCAAAACTATATATATATATATATATATATATATATATATATATATATATCTCTCTCTCTCTCTCTCTCTCTCTCTCTCTTGCTGATTCAACTGTTCTTCTCTAGCAAAGCCATTGCCATTGGTTCTAGCTCTCATCGGTGGTGTTCCTACTCCAGATCTCATCGATCTGTACCCGAGCTTCTCAGTCATCGGATTATGGTCCGGTCCTTGTTGATTCGTCAAAGTTGTGGCCACGACACCTGAGGTAGCATTGGGTGTTCACTGGGTACAAAAAAATTACTCTCTTTTGTTCTACAATTTCTTACATACACTAAGACCGCTTCTCTGAACTTTACCTTATCTTATTTTTTCGATTCGATTTCAGAAAAAGTCTTCTAAATTTCCATGCTCTCTCACAGCATGGAGAGGTTATTTTCTATGTCAACCGGCTTTGATCAAAGCATATTAAATCTCCGCTCCTCACCAATTATTTCATGTCCCTTCTAATGACAAGAGTAGCCGCTCATGGCTTTGTTTTCGTCCCTATCAAACGTGATAACAGCTTCTGTTTTTACTCTCTCTTCAAAATTCGAAATAACAATCAGATTTCAAAAAATCATGAGTGATATTTTTGCTGCAATCCTGATTTTTTTTTTTTTTAAATCCCCTCAACCATACCTCTAATTGGTGGGCTGCAAATTTAGGATATCACCCACAGACAAATTTGGGCGATGTAACTCATCAATAAAAGAAGTATGACCTGAAAGTTGTATATAATTTTGCATGTCCGTGTTTATATACTTTAGAAATTTCGGCCATTTTCATATCTAAAATAAGTCAAGGTGTCGGGAATGGCAACATTCAAATAAACAATTCTCATGTGGACCAATTCTATTTTCCTTCGCTGCAAGTGGTTCAGCTGCCTTTTGAAGTTGCTCCTTGCTATTCAAATCTATTCCTTGGCAGTTTGTAGAGGTTTGATCGAAGTTTTGGCAAAAACTTCGATTGATTTCAATCAAAATCAACTGAATTGCCTTAAAAGGTAATTTCTTGGTTTCAAACCTCGTGAAGCAAGGTTGGATAAGCTGGCCGAGGCAAGGGTTCAATTATAAGTAAATACATGATGATTAAATGCTAGATGATGGATTTGGATAATGATTAGCTATAACTGAGTGTTCTTTGATGATGAACTTGAATGATGGTAGTAAATTAGCCTAAATCTGTAATTTTGTAGCATTAGGACTAATCTATTGTTTTAACCAAAACGAGGTTCGAAACAACCTCGTTTCATCTCAAGTCCTCTTAGGCTTAGATAATAAAAATCTCAAGTTTTGAAATGATAGGTTGTACGCCCCAATTGAGTGTTGTTTGACCCTAAAAAATATCTCCGAAGATGAGCGATTCTGCTGTAGTTTAGTTGAATTTTCGATTTTGTTCTTATTCTGAAATGAGATTTTGTTATTTTTGTGTAGCATTCTATGATGATTTTTGGACAATCCTTCCCTCATAATTTTGTCCCAAATCGTCTTGTGCATGTTATGTAATTTTTTCATGATTTTTGGTTATGTTTAACTAGGTCAAATCTACTCAGATCCAAGCCTAGATTAATCTATTTCGTGCTGATCTCTAATTTTGTCATTTTTGTACTAATCTATGTGTTGATTTCTGAAAGAAATTTCCTTCATGAAATTTTCTTGTATTAGTGTGAAGCATGTTTTGTATTTCTCTTGGAATTTTTAGACATGTTTAACTTGGTCAAAATTGCTTAGATCTAAACATAGGACAATCTTCCATACATTGATCCAAATTCTATTTTGATGGAATTGAGTCCACTAATGCACTTATTTGGTGTCAAATCCTCTATGAGAATTGAAATAATTGATACATATGTTCAATTCATGCATACTTTACAAATTTTTGATGTTGGCAAGTGAGTTGATTGCTTGAGTTTATGTTAAAAAAATGTTTTAGTAGTACATAGTCTAAATGTACATCTCTATCTTCTCATTTTTGTTGCATTTCATCTGTTTATATTTAGGTTTTGAACTCCTAACGAGAAATGCTCCTCAACACATGTTCTATATGTGAGATTTTTCATTAGATTTATGCAAATCTATGCATCGGCCCTATCATACATTTAGAAATAACATGCATTGCAAGAATTAAATATGCACGCAGGTCTTTTGGACCTTATTTCTTAACCAATCAAATAAGAAAGTGAATCATCCGTAGGTCACTTATTACTAAAGGCACTCGCCAATTACAAACATAGGCAATTTCTAATGAATATTGAGTTTATATGCATGTAGGGTACATATGATGTTTCAAGAACAAGTTTGAAATCGTCGACAAAGCTTTTGAGACAAAGTGACATATCGGCTATAGAAGGCATTCAATTGCTAAGGCTAATTTGGAACTCATATAAATGCATTCACAAACATCACAGACATTTTGAATACAATTCAAATCATGCCTCTCACAATTGTCAAATCAAGGTTTGGAAAAATTTGGAAACATTTAGGATTAGAGAATATCAAAGCAATGGAATACATTCAATTACTAAGGTTAGCTTGAAACTCGCATAAATGTATTTACAAATAACGTAGGCATTTTGAATATGGCCTAAAACATGACTTTTCCTTAAGCCAAATCAAGTTTGAAAGAGAATTTCTAAAAAATTACTTTTAGAAATGTCACATGAACCAAAACATTTTGAAATATGAATTGAAAAGGAGACTTGTCGAAAACCATTTGATGAATGAATATCAAGGTATTTGAAGTGACTTTCACGAAGATGGTATGACCTACGTTCATGCACAAACTAACCTAAGTGTTTTAAACAAATTCATGATAGGAAATTTCAAAACAAACATGGAAAATTGGCAAAATTGGGCAACATCTATTGACAATTAGGCAATGAAAAAATTTCCTAATCAACATATTAGAAATTTATGAGTATAGTAGGACATTCATTCATTATCACAGGGATGTGTCCTATCAAAATAGGTATAAAAATCACCAAATTTTCACACAACATAGCCAATGTGATGACAAATAAGTTTCATCGAGGGGTCGGGTGCAGAGCCTTTATAGAAAAAATAGAACAAAAATGTCAAAGGTCTATCCAAATAGGGGTTAGAACAGAGGTCCGAATTTGATCCCATGTCGAAATTTTGGTCTAGCTTGAAAAAAATGGAAAAGTGCCCTATCGATGAGTGATTGACATGAAATCAATGGCATTAGAAACCTCTAGGTGTGCTTCATGACTTCCTACAAGGGCTTAGGTCCAAAGGTCAATTTGGTACTTTAAGACCAAGATTTCTAAAAATGTACATGTTAGTAATTAAAAACATAACATAAGCATCCATGATTAGACATCAAAATCATTCAAGTAATGCTCAAAAGGCATGAAAAATCACACTCGAGTTAGAATCGAACATGACAAATAATTTGGCTAATCATCTAACCCTAAGTCAACATGCAAAGATGTCATATAATTCAATGACAATACAAGATGATTCAAGATTCCTATTGATGTGCTGGGAGGTTTCTAAGTGTAATGAGCACTTTTGTGAAGCAAATTTAACATGCGAAATGACAGTTAAATGAGATGAACTAAACATGTACACAAATCTTGTAACATGCGGTTCAAATGTCAAGAAGATATCATTTCAAGATTTGATTTCTTAAAAACCTAAATGGGCATTGCAAAGTGCACACATGATAATGTCTAGTTTTAGTATTAAGACCATAGAATGGGTATGATTTGGACCACTAAAGATATGCAAAAATTCGACAAAAAATCCTACGTGTAGATCATGCAATGAGGAATATTTTCTGTCAGAGTTTGTAACCTAAACGAGATCATACGTGTCATGACAAAAATGGCAAAATAGACACTTGATATGCAAAGTTTATTTTGCTGCAGCACTATTTACATGAATCCATGCAATTGACATGATAAACAACACCAAAATTTTGCAAATCATGTATCAATTGAACGTATACAATATGTATTTCATCTTTTATGAAGATCTTAAGGTTAAACAAGGTCAATTTCACATTCAATTCCACCTAATTTCATTTTGAGCCAAAACATGGCAAACTGACCTTAGCTCAGATTTGAGTGATTTTGACCTAGCTAATCATGTCTAAAAATTCTAAAATAAATCCAAAACATACACGACACGATGAAAAACAACTTTCATGGAGGAAAGTTCCTCTAGAAATCAACATAAAAATCAGTATAAAAATGACAAGATCAAATTTTGAAACTAGAACAAAACCAAAAATTAATCTAAACTCCTGTAGAATTGCACATTTTCAGAGATTTTTTTGAGGGTCAAACATCAGTCAATCAGGGCATGCGACCTCTCAATTCGAAGCTAACGATGTGTATTTTGAAAGTCTTAAGAGGACTAAAATTAAGATAAAGTTGTTTTGGACCTCATTTTGGCCAAAACATTAAATCAGTCTAGTAGATACGAAAATGCAGATTCAAGCCTAAACAAGTTTAATCATCCAAGTTCATGAAGAATAATCAATCACATTCAAGCTTCAGCAACTCATCAATGAGCATATGAACATAGCATATATCCCTAAGATTGAACCCTAGTCTCGACCAGCTAATCCGGCCTCGCTTAATGGGATTCAAGATAGAGAGTATTATCTTTTACGCATTTTCGTTGATTGTGATCACGATCAGACGAGATGATTGGAAACTCACGGATGTAGATTGGCTCACCGTGAATCGGATTGGGACTAGCTAGGGAAGTGATCAAACTGTTGGTTCACTCAAAGCTAAACTGGTTCGGATTTGGACCGGCCTTCAATTGATGACAAGGATTAAGGTTGCTGGAGCTATCTAACAACGATCTACCTATCCCCAACCACAACGAGGTCGGGGACCTCCTTGATGGCCAATCTGAAGTGACTTGCGCTGCCTGGGATCGTCGACAATGACCGATTCAAACAAAAACAAAATTGGTCTGTGAGCTAGATTAGCTTTCTACACCGATGGAGGAGGTAGTTGCCAAAGATGCTACGGCGATTTCTCCACCGATCCTTGACCACCAGAAGGTCGGAATCTCCTTCAAGGACCAATCAAAGGTGACCGGATCACCTCAGGATAGCTGTCGGTCACAAGACTAGCATGAATGCTAATGTTTGAACCGCAAGGAAAAGCTAGCCAGATAGGAGACTCTGGCAGTCCTTGGGCTAATCAGAGCTTACGATGAGGGAGAGAGAAGAGTGGAGAAGTTGCTGGTGGTAAGTGCCGACCAAGGGGTCACTGATGAGGGGGCCAAATTGTCGGCGGTGGTTCAATGCATGAAGGAGACGAGGAAGGCATTTTGGGTGAGAAAATTTAGAGGGAGGAGAGGGGAATCTATTTTAGAGAGAGAAAATTTTTATGCAGAAATGAGCCTTCCAAAAATGGAGCGAAAATGGGTTTAATCCGACAATCAATTTTGATCGTCGGTTCAATCCGACAATCAAAATGTTGATCCAACAGTCAAAATTCGATTTCGAATGTTGCATTATGATCTCAAAGTGTCAAGTAATCAATCTAGTGGGTTTGATTTGCAAAACCCTGAGCTAAATTGAGAATTGCGTCGAAATATCCAATTAGGGGTCAAATTACAAATTTGCAAAATCCAGGGTTCAATTTGCAAAATTTTGGGAAATTGAAGGTGCATAAGTGAAATTGACACAAACAGGATATCAAAATCAGTCATCAAAGGTCTAGAATCGACTAGCACTACTGACGATCGGTCAGGCTAGTTTTGCCCAATTTGACTGATTTCTAACTACTTTGGTCCTGTTCTAGTTGATCTACTTGTTGAGGGCCCCTACAGTTTCAAAATTATGCAATTTGACCCCTCAAAGATCAAATTAAAAAGAAAACTTTCTTGATTTGAGAAGAATTATCCGATTGTGATTCAATTAAGCCAATCAAATTTTATAAATGCGATTGAGGGTTTTTTTATTGACTTAATTAAATAATTATTATGAAAGGCAACGGGTCAAAACATGGGGTTCTTTACATTGAGCTTAAAGGACTAAAATGATCAAATTGGCTATTCAATGAATAAAATTATAAATTGATTGAAATTGTCTCAAATTAATACCATAATTGCCTTATCAAATTAATCACCCATGTGCAAGATCATTCATCACGTTCAAAGAGATCTTGAATTGAAGTGCTCGAGTTTATGTCAAAAATGAATCTAGGTCCAATTTTGAATCTAGGTCTAATATCAAAATTGGACCTAGATTTATGAAATTAAATCATAACATTGATTGGGTTAATTCAAAAAATTTCAATTGGAGCTTAATTTCTTAACTTTCTTATGCTTGGAAGAGTGAAATTCCTCAAATCAAGAAGCTTTTATGTGAATTTTCCAAAATTGATTTCATACTTGGACTTATTTTAAGAAAATAAGTGAAGAATAATTATCCATTCACAGGTCATGAAGAATTGATTTTGATCTCTTAATTACGGCTCAAAATGGCAATTTGTATCTCGACCTGAAAATTCGCAAAATTGAATGCATGAGTATATTTAAAATAGTTCCTAAACCAAATGTCGAAGAAGGAACTATATTTAATTATAACTACAATGAAAGTAATTTAATTTTTAGCCAATTTAGAATCCTAAACAGGAGAATTTGAAACATAAGATTCTTAACTGATTTTCGTGAAATTTGTGACACAAAAGTCAAATTAACAACAACAACAAAAAATGCATTTGTAAATTTATGATTTTTTTCAATTTTTTTGGCTAAAGATTTAACCAAAAGTCAATCATTTAGTTGATTTTTTTCTAAAATGTTGATTTCTTAATTAAATCTTTGAATTTTTTAGAAATTAATTTGATAAAAGTGAAATTAAAGCTAAATGGCAAATTTTTTAGGTAAAAAATCAATTTTTTACCAAGGTTGACTTTTTGGTCAAAAAGTCGACCAAAAAGTAAACTCGACAGTCAACCATTTGACTTTTTCGGATTTTCATTGAAAATAACTTTAAAATTGCTTTAAAATGACAATACAAAAGAAAGAAATGAACAACTACACTTTTTGGCCGAGAAACATTCTTTGTCGCGGTCAAATACTCAAATCTTGATTTTTTCACATTTCATGACGCGTTGACAAAAAATCAGGTGTCAACAATATCGATGTGAAATTGTCTCTGAACCAAGAGATTTTGTTTGGGCTAGTTTGCCATCCGAAGCATCATCTTGTTGGGAGCTACAACAAGCTTAGTAATCGAAAGCGTGGTTCACTGGAAGTTCTTGGATGCATCAATCTTAATACATATCAACCAAAGGTTCCTTCTCATATGAAGATACATGATGTGTTCAATGTTCGGCATTTAACATCTTATGTGGGTGATTCATCCAATATTGGTGATTTGAATTCTGGGATGAATTCTTTTAAAGAAGGGGGGAATAATGCAGCCCGTATTCAAGACCACTTTGTTCAACTAGGAAAATTAGTGTGTATTCAAGATCGACAGTACTCTCTCACCTATGCGAGTTTCTCTCTACCCCTTGGTAGCGTTTCCTTTCCACAAACCCTAGATCTTGTCTAAACCTCTGCAATTGTTCTCATTTTCTCTTTCGTTTTTTTTTTTTTTCAATGAATCCCAAGATAGAAAAACCCCAAAAAAGTTCCTTCCGATCTTGATTCCACAGAGTATGGCGGCTTCTTTTACCCAATAGAATAGTAGCTTTCCCTGTGAGTCACGGCTACGACGACTGGAGATCTTGCCAATGATGCTCGACAAAGGTTGGATTTCGCCTTTATATTACTAAAAGTGGTCTAGGCTCATGGATGTTAGTAGTATTGATGGGGATTTACACCGATTTTGTCGCTGCTATGTTTATGGCTTCGCCTCTAGTTTTTTGGATTGATGTCACTGCGGGTGGAGCTTATGGAAATGGATCTGATCATCTTTTGGGTCCAGTTTGCTATGAAAACCTGATGTTAGTAGGAATGGGCATAAATTTCTGTCAGTTGTTTGGGAAACACTATCTCGAGCAGAAGAAGAAAGAATCAAAAGACTGAAGTGTGATTTTACCTGCCCCTCTTTGAATTTGAACATGAAGTTGTCTTATAGCAAACTACTTTCCAGCTTTCCCCTACCTTAACCTTGTATATATGAATAGCTTATCAAAAACCCTCCATCCCTACAACAAGAAAGTATGGATAGTAAGGAAAAAAATGAGTTGAGAGTGGCAGCATTATATAAAAGGCTTGGACATCTTTGGTCCGAGGATGATGTGGTAGAAGTATGCCCTGAGATACCCCTCACAAAAAAGAGATGAATGCAAATGTACTCTTTTGGGTAAACTTTACTCTAAACCCAATGTGAATTATCCTGCATTTCTCTCTACAATGAAGAAAGCATGGAAAACTGAAGCTGTATCGTGTGTACAAAAAGAACCAGGTCTCTTTACCTTTGTCTTTCAATCGGAGGAGGAAAAAGAGAGAGTTATGAAGTCCGCACCTTGGTCTTATTCTAGCAATCTACTTGTCCTTAAACAGTGCGAGCCTAAAATCCCAGAACATTGTTACGATTTTTCCAGAATAGCATTTTGGGTGAGAATTGGAGGTATTCCCCCTGGTTGGAGGGTTGAAATAGTTTACCATGATCTGGGAAGAAAGCTTGGCCAGGTCCAGGAAATCCAATCAAAATCCATAGGGAATGTTCAGCAAAAAGGAGGAAGAGTTAGAGTGGAAATTGACCTGTCTAGTCCTCTGAAATCAGGGGCCATTATGGATATTGGTAATAAATGGTTGTGGGTAAAATTTAAATATGAGCGATTACCTCATTACTGCTACTCCTGTGGAAGAATTGGCCACTATGTACAAGTTTGTGCAGAAATCCCTTATGCGGAATCACCATGGGCAGTCAACAAAATAGGACCCTATGGACCTTGGTTGAAAGTAGAAGCAAGTAATCACAGCCCTTATTGGGAAGCTTTTTATGGAAAAATCGAAGAAGAACTTATAGTGGAAGAGACAATACCTGTCGCACCTTCCCCAGCTAGTGGACATGATATAACAATGAGATAGACAAGCAGATATGCGAATAGACGCTTGCAGCAAAAAGAGAGCAAAAAGTTCAATGGAACAGGAGATCATGGAAGAAATTATACCAAATAAGAAGGAACCCAAAGATTATGGAAAACAGATCATTTGCTTAGAAGCTCCCAAACAGAATTCTTTGAAAATAGGGAAAAGCAACAAAACGAATATGAAGGTGCAGAAAGCAAAAAAGCTGAAGTGTTTACCTTAGCCAACTCCCCTTCTTATAGATGATTTGGACCTAATGGAGACTCCAGTAAAGCTGCTCAAAGATGGAACAGAATGGCCTTTGGTGGCTAACCCTAATAAGCCACCCATGACGACATGAAAATTATTAACTTGAATTGTCAGGGGCTGGGCAACCCCCTGACAATCTAGGAACTAAGAGCGTTAATTGCTCTTGAAAGGCCCAATTTAGTTTTTCTTATGGAAACTAAAAACAAAGCAACGCTGGTGGAAAGTATAAGCAAAAAACTACAATTTTAGCACTTATTCCTAGAGAATCCGACAGGCATAGCAAGGGGATTGGCCTTAATGTGGCATGAGGAAGTAACACTGAAAGTGAACGACAGTTTAAAACAGTTTATCGATGTGGAATGTACTGATCCAATCAGCAAATATGTCATGCAGATAACCTTTGTTCATGCTTCTACAAACTTTGGAGAGAGGCTGTTATTATGGCAAAATTTGAAGGCTCTAAAACCTCATAGTTCAATTCCGTGGATATGCATGGGAGATTTTAATGAGATATTATATGTGTGGGAGAAGGTTGGGAAAAAAGAAGCAGATAATAAAAGAATTGCAGCCTTTAGAGATATGCTTAATGAGTTATCTTTGATGGATATTGATAGCCATGGATGTACATACACATGGGCAAATAACAGAGAAGGGGGGGATCTTGTTAAAAAAAGATTAGACAGGGTGTTATGCACTTTGGAATGGCGAATTACCTTTCATGAAGCAGAAATCCAAGCTCTTCCAGCTATCGGCTCGGACCACACCCTCTCGTCCTTAGGCTACACTCTAAACATAAGAAAAGAAAAAGAGACTTCAAGATGGAGGCTTTCTGGATCGAACATGAAGAGTACCATGGAGTTATCCATCAAATCTAGAACCAAACAGCTTCTCAACTGGCTACTTTTTCAGAGAAACTTAAGGAGACTTCAAAAGAATTAACAAAATGGAGTAAAGAGAAGTATGCCCATGCACCAAGGCGAATTAAAGAGCTAACTCAGACTCTAACAGAAATAACCAATCAACCAATCCAGCACACAAGCAGAAAAGAAGTTCAAAGTATAATACACCAGATTGATACATTGAGGAAGCAGGAAGAACAATATTGGGGATTGAGATCCCGTATAAAATGGCTACAATGGGGTGATAAAAATACATGTTTCATTCATGCAACAATGGTACAGAGGAGGCATAGAAACAATATTACAATGCTGCAAGTGGAAGACAACAGGTGGTGTCGTGATCCTGTAGCGCTCAGAAATCATATTCAATCATTTTACAGCAATTTATACAAAACATAAGGGCCGAGAAACTACCAGCTAGTCTTAAACCGGTGTCATTCTCCTGTCGATGAGAACATCAATGTAGATCTGGTGGCCAACCCCACTTTGGAGGAAGTTCGAGCAGCAGTTTTTCAATTAGGAGCTTTAAAAGCCTCAGGCTCTGATGATTTCAATGGGCTTTTCTATCAAAATTCATGGGAAATTCTAAAGACTGACCTGCTCCAACTAGTGCAGAATTTTTTCAACACAGGTATTCCGGATCCTCTCCTTAATCAAATATATATATCCTTGATTCCCAAAGTGAAAATTCCTGAGACCATAGGCCAATTCAGACCCATCAATTTATGCAATTTCAATTACAAAATCATCTCAAAGCTATTAGCAAACAGATTAAAAAAGTGGCTGCTAGAGATAATAGAACCAGAGCAAAGCGCTTTTGTTCAAGGCAGATAGATACAGGATAATATCCTAATTGTGCAGGAAGTGTTACATCAACTGTGCATCACAAAGAGAAAGAAAAAACATCAGGCAATATTAAAATTATATATGCAGAAAGCATATGACAGAATTGAATGGGATTTTGTTCGGGATTGTATGCTGAAAATGGGTTTCTCTGGGAAATGGGTGGCCCTAATAATGCAATGCGTAACAACGGTGACATTCAGTGTGAAGCTTAATGGAGAACCTGCCCCTTTTCTCAACCCCTCGAGAGGTCTCAGACAAGGTGATCCCCTGTCACCATATCTATTCATATTAATCTCAAATGTGTTAACATGGCTAATGCAAAAAGCAATCGCAGAAGGTAGCATTAAAGGCATACAGCTAAACAGGTTTTGCCCTAAGCTCTCTCACCTTCTTTTTGCGAATGATGTTATCTTCTTCCTGGATGGTACCATAGTGGAATGTCAGAATCTGATACTTACACTTAAACAATATTGTTACGCCTCGAGGCAAGTTGTCAATTTAAACAAGTCAGGGGTTTATTTCAGCAAGAATAGTCCCTTACCACTAAGAAGAAATATGGCCCAAGAATTAAGAGTGCCTGTTTATGAAAAGACAGGAAAATATTTAGGCATTCCTACAAAATGGGGACAATTGAAAAAGGAACTGTTTGCATGGATATTAGCCAGAGTAAACTCAAAGCTGGAGGGCTAGAAAGAAAAGTTACTCACCAAAGCAGGAAAGGAAGTTTTGATCAAAAGTGTGGTACAGGCCATACCAACCTATGCAATGTCGATCTTTAAGTTGCCAGTGTCCATCTACAGAGCAATCGAAAAGCGAATAGCATCATTTTGGTGGCAGAAAGGAGATGCAAAGCAATGCATTGGAAAAGTTATGAAAACTAGAAAGGATGAAGCATCATTTTGCAATGCTTGGTAAACAAGCATCATTTTGGAGATGCAAAGCGTGGAATGCATTGGAAAACTGGGAAGTTATGAAAACTAGAAAGGATGAAGGAGGGATGGGGTTTAAAGATCTAATTGCCTTCAATCATGCAATGCTTGGTAAACAAGCATGGAGATTATACAATTCTCCAAATGCACTGTGGAGCAAAGTCTTAAAAGGCATCTATTTTCCACATGGCAATCTCTGGACAGCTCAAAATGGCCAACGATCATCATGGGGCTGGCAGAGTTTGATACTGGGACGAGATACAATAAAAGTAGATACAAAATGGTTAGTAGGGGATGGAAAATCCATCAAAATCAGGGAGGACAAATGGTTATCACAGGAGATTATTAGGGGACAAGCAACGTACCAAGAACCTACTATGGTGGCAGGTCTGATCAATGAAAATTCTCGAGCTTGGAATCAGCCAATAATTCAACATTTTTTTGAGGAAAACATAGCAAATGAGATCTTAGCAATCCCCCTGAGCAAAAACCCAAGCCAGATATCATAGCTTGGACAATAAATAGTACAGGAAAATATTCTGTCAAGAGTGGATATAACAGGGCTTCTTCATCAACTATCAACAAAAATCAACACAGGGCATCCTGTTCATTCCAGCCTCCACGTAACTTATGGACATGGATCTGGTGTCTCGCAGTTCCACCAAAAATTAGAACTTTTCTCTGGAGCATCTATCAAAATGTTATTCCCACGAGAGAAAATCTCTACAAAAGACAAATCACCCCTGATCCATTATGCCAGTTATGTTACTCACAAGTCGAAACCACATAACACCTCTTTCTATTTTGTAAATGGACAAAACAGATCTGGGAGGATAATCGTTTGCAGGGCACGAACATCACGAAACATATAAAGAGATTTGATCAATGGCTACTCGAGGCTTTTGACTCAAGAGGGGATTTACCTGCATGGGAGTTCATCGGAGCGGTTCTTTGGCAGATCTGGAAGGCTCGGAACACTTGGATCTTCAAAGCAAAGCACCCACAACCCACGGATATCCTCGATCTCGCACAAACCCAAACCATTACTTTCAGCCGAGGGAAGAAGAATCAGAAAGTAGAAAACCCAAATCGATACCTACCGGAGCGCTGGAAGCCACCAAACAATCAGGAGATGAAGATGAATGTTGATGTGTCATGGGTTCCAAGTGAGTTCATATGCTCGGTCGCCGGAATCGCACAGGATGGAGCTGGGTGTGCCGTCGACGGCTTTGCCACTGAATCCACGGTTTCTTCGGCACCACACGCGGAAGCCGAAACAATTTTGCACAGGATTTACTATCTAAAATAGATGCAGTCGAGACACGTGCAAGAAGCCAAAAGTCAAGCAATTCTCTGGATATGCGAAAGTGACAGCTACGCAGTTGTGGAATTCGTGATGGGCCGGGCCGAGCCACCTTGGAATTTACAAGAAATTGTTCAACGATGCCGAGAGGAGTTATCCCAATGCAACAACACATCACCCTCGTGACGCAAATCGAGCAGCAGCTTGGCTGGCACGCACCCATCAAGCAAAGAAGCTTCCTCTAAATTGGCTGACAACCCCCCTCTACCTCTATGGGAAATTTTATGTTTTGATTGTAATCCATCGTTGTCTTTGTCTTGTAAGACTCCTTAATCGAATGCATATTCTACTTTCGACCAAAAAAAAAAAAAAGACCTCATCTTTAACTTTGTCATAGAGACTTTGTCATTTCCCATGTATCGAAGCTTGCATCAAAACATTTTGGAACGGCCACAAGCATTGAAGATGTTGTACATTTAATAGCTCCTAGCTTATAAATGTTTCTAGTTTCTATGTACATAAATGACTGTTAGATTCTAGTTTTGAGTCTAGTCTTTTGCTCTCCTTTTGTTTTGCTGTAAAAGGTCATTGAGCCTCTATAAAGTAAAGACCGAATTTGATTAATGAAAATTTGCTTAGTGCAATTCCCTTGAACCTTGAAGAGTTCAAACCCCTCGAAAACCTAGAGAATTTTCACTCCCCCCTTGAAGAGTCGGAGCTTTTAAAACTTGCATCCTTGAAGATTTGGAGCATCAATCTCGAAGAATTGATGTCATTTCAACTTCCTTGGAGGCCTAGAAGAGCAGCCATTGAAGTTCCTATCATTTTTTTCATTCTATCTAATTTGGTTTCGTCCATTTCATTCGAAAATTGATATGTCCATGGAGCTTATTTGGTAAAACTCAAAACATGAAAGTTGTAGATCTTCAAGCCTCTATTCTTTCGGCTTTGGAATTGAGTCATTCTGATATGAATCGACAAAGTTATGCCCATTTTTCTCGAAGTAGTGCAGAACTGAAATTTCTACTCAATTTTGTGACGAGTTTCTGTGTGTAAGTCACTCTTCCGATCCTATTGTTTGAGTTCCCAATCTTGGGCTACATCATATGTGCTCATCCAAAAGATAAACAACACCTTTTAAGTGTTTATAAATAGTTTTTGCACATTTTGTTTCTCACTTAGATAACTGCCTTCTCTCTAAATACAATCATTCTCGTGCGCTTACAAGAGGGTTTAATGCTCTTGCTAACTCTATGGATCATCACTTGGTTGATTGCTATGCAGCAGTACGAAAAAAGACTCAAGAACACTTCATGATGCTAAGATTTATCGATTTGAAGCACTTGTCGACTGAGTTCTCTTCATGGTTTTGCCTTCTAGTAGGTATTCACTTCATATGAGGATTCAGATTTCACTGAATGCATAAACACACTTGGGACTTGTGAAAAAGAAAATCGATAGATTTTTTAGTTTGGAGTTTTACTCTGGATTTGTCACATGTATACTGGTTTGTAATTTTTTGTGGTATTAATTTCATTTAACGGAACTAAAAGATTCTAGTCAAAAAATTAGTTTGGGGTCAAATTGTTATAGATATTTCAGTTTGAGATTTTTCATGATATTAATCATTTTAAGATTTGCCTATACAATAAATATTTAAATTCAAAAAATAGTTGACCGTAATATCAGTTTTGTAAAAGAGTCTTAATAGAAAACCAAACGTAAGTATGCGCTCGGAGCTTGTAAAAATTTTGAAAGCTCCTCCGTGTTGATTTTCTAAGTATCACATTCGACGCTCCTTGTCACAGCGTCGAGCGCTAAATGATATTCCCTATCAAAATGTAGAAAAGTAAGATCCGCAGTAAATATCAATATGCCGAAACAATTTTCTTGGGACTAGGAATTTCAGAGGCTCCCGGAAACATCCAAATGCACCGAATGACGACGAATCTGCAATCAAATCCATCCCTATATTTATCTTGCGGGCCATGCCTACTTTCAAAAGTATCCGTAGAGCCTTACTTGAAACATGTAAATAGAATAGCATGCGTGTACTGATGAGAATTGAATTCAATCAAAAGATTTAGATGACGGATGCCGCGTGTCGTGAAGCGAAATGTGTATAAAAACTCCCCATGCTCTGATCCTTTCCATGTGCGTATCTCCAAAACCCTTCTCTTCATTCACAAACATGGAGTCCTCTTTTTCGTTTCTAGCCCTTACCCTCGCTGGCATGATCTTTGCCTTCGCAATCTTTCTCTATTGCTTTGCTTCGCCACCGATAAGATCAAAAAATAAGAGAGGAAGCGTCGATGGCCACAAAGAAGCCTCCCTGCCAGAAGCTGGCGGTGCATGGCCTTTGATTGGCCATCTCCATCTCTTAGGAGGCCCGGTACCACCCCATATAGTCCTAGCAAACATGGCTGACAAGTACGGGCCAATCTTCATCGTCAAGATGGGTATCCATCGAGCCTTGATAGTTAGTAATTGGCAGATAGCCAAGCAGTGCCTTACGGTGAACGACAGAGTCTTTGCGACTCGACCCAAGTCTATTAGCTCCGAGATCATGGCCTACAACTATGCCATGTTTGGCCTTGCTCCCTACGGCTCTTATTGGCGCCATGCGCGCAAGCTCACCATGCTGGAGCTCCTCTCCAACCACCGATTAGAATTGCTCAAGCACATCCGGGAATCAGAGGTCCAAGCATCAATAAACCACATATATAGGCGATGTATAGAAAACTACAATGATGCACCAAAGAAGGTGTTGGTGGACATGAAGCGATGGTTTGGTGACATTACTCTAAATGTGATCTTTAGGATGATAGTTGGGAAACGTTATGAGGACGAACAAGATGAGAAGGGTCGAGATGCTCTGAGGGAGTTCTTTGACTTGGCAGGGAGGTTTATAGTGTCCGATGCGCTCCCGATTTTAAGGTGGTTCGATTTGGACGGGTACGAGAAGATGATGAAGAAGACGGCCCGAGAGCTAGATCGTGTGGTTCAGGGATGGCTTAATGAGCATAAAATCAGAAGAAATAGTAACAAGAGACGTGGAAATAACAAGAACAATGACCAGGATTTCATGGACGTGATGCTCTCTATTGTAGATGCTACCGAAGAGCTTCCAGGTTACGATGCTGATACTTTCATAAAAGCAACATGCATGGTAAGTTTATTTAGCATAATCGTTACCCCAATTTTATTTAAAAAAGCATTTGATATGGTAGATTTGATTTTTCGACATTCACAATATAGATTTTTGGGTACATAACTTGTATAAGCATCTAAGTTTTGTTTTGTATACAGTCCTCCAGGCATGCCGTGTGTTTCTAAAGGGTTTTCCTAGATTCAAGAACCGACTTTTGCCCCTGTTTAAATGATCTCATAGAGACCCTACAAGCAATTTTTGCGTGTCTGCGTGTCCTCCAAAATAATTATATGGGCTAACCGGTGTCTTTCAAGTCATTTACGTGCTTCCAAAATTATAACGTGAAAAAGTGATTTTATTTTTCAAAGAAAAGTAAGTTATTAGCTAGCTACCCTGACATGGGGATTATTATATTAATCAAGTGGTGTTTTGAACTTCTCTCGCATATTTGAAAATTTTCGTTCAATAAAGTAAAGCAAACAAATATATGCTCAATTTATATCCATTTATCTTTCTAACGGAGAGAAAAATTAAGCATGTTTTAATGATAGGTTTAAAGTACCAAACATTTGCAGGCAGAAATCATATAAAATTGTTTTGGCCGAACAAAGAATTCATAAAAATTATAATTCATTATATATCTATCATTATCTTTTTCTTCCTAGATGTAGATTAAAAGATTATTCATAATACAACTCTTGAACTAAAAGAAAATGTGGCTGAAACAACTTTTCGTCTCACTTTATTTTTGTCAAGCAAAAGGCACAAATTTATCACTGCTTAATTAGATTGTTGAATAAAAAAACATAGATTGTTGAATATTGTCTTTGGAACCGCTTCCTATATGGATAAGAACAGACTCACTTTACTTGTACTTTGTCATCCTTGCATAAGAACAAAAGTCGCTTTCGGTCGCCTGTCGCAATAGGATAGACTTCAGGCATAGGATACGTCGGGATTAGAGCACGCGATGATGGCTCTGGATTCAAAATCTCTAAGCCCGAAAGAAAAGAAAAATCCTATTATCTTGCAACAAAAAAAACAAGAGAGAGAGAGAGAGAGAAAAAAAAATCAAATTCGACTCCAATAAGAAAATCCCTTGATGTCAGGGAAAAGAGAAAAACAGGATAATAATGCCAATGTAAATAGAACGGCCAGGTTCTTTCCCTCCAGATTGAACAAATTAAGTCATGTAATTCAACTATTTAAAGGTCTTAAATAGTTTTCTCTAATAAAATTTGCAGTTGCATGAAACAGAAAAACGTTCTTCGAACTTATGGTGTGTAATGAAGCATTCATTATTTCCTAATGCGTCTGATGAATTTGTGTCTTATATTTATTTTAAATGATGGTATAATGTATCATTGACTTTTTAAAGTTGACACTAAATAGATGATGTCATTACCTTGTGGATGTGATATAAATTTGTTCTCTGTTATTAGTGAAGGTTACTAGAATATACATCCATTTGACAAGAGATTAAACATAAGTACCAATCTATATTTTACAATTAAGGCATCCCAGTCGCTGACAATCCGTTACTTTGCAGGGACTCGTTTTAGCTGGTTCAGATACTACCTCGGTTTCTCTAACATGGGCCTTGTCTTTGTTGCTCAACCATCGTGAAGCCCTAAAGAAGGCCCAACACGAACTAGACACTCAAATCGGTAGAGAAAAGCGAGTTAAAGAATCAGACCTCAAGAATTTGATCTACATCCAAGCCATCATCAAGGAAACCCTGCGTTTATACCCGGCAGGCTCACTTGGCGTCCCACATGAGTCCATGGAAGACTGTACCGTGGATGGCTATCACGTCCCAAAGGGCACTCGTCTCCTCTTCAACTTCTGGAAGATCCATCGAGACCCACACATATGGTCGGACCCTCTCAAATTCCGGCCGGAGAGATTCTTGACCACCTACAAAGATGTCGACATCCGAGGCCAAAATTTTGAGCTAATACCATTCGGAAGTGGTCGGAGAATGTGCCCCGGAATCAATTTAGCCATGCAACTGATGTCGTTGTCCCTTGCTGCTCTTCTGCACGGTTTCGATGTTACGACATTGGCAAATGAACCGGTTGACATGACCGAGGCGATCGGACTGACAAATCTCAAAGCCACCCCACTCGAAGTCTTTGTGACTCCACGCTTTCAAGGCACGCCTACAAGTGACTCTCCACTAAAAATGGTGAAATCTTCAGGCTCTGCATTTGAAGCAGCTCTCCAGCATGTTCCCACTTAGGTAGCGGACTATGTTTCTAAAAATAAGTTGAAGCTAGTACTGGTTTATTAACAACTTATGTTGCAACCTTTTCTGAGCTAAACCATCTAGAAAGTTAATGGATTGCTGCTAAGCCCTAAGCCTTGGTGCAAACTCTCTCGAACTGAGTTTAAATTTAATCAATTAACATGCAACTTATTTCAAGCTAAGTTACAATCAACATGTACTGCTCCTATTAACCGATAGATTATACTATCAGGACGCAAGTATTACTATCACTCTTGTATGCTTACTCTTATCATGATTGCAATGAGTAGTGCCTCACAAAAATATTATCAGCAACTAAGTAAAGAAGAACTCTCAAAGCACTATACTAGTATTGTTCATTTTCACCAAACCCAACTACTTCTCTTATATAAAATATATAGCCATTTTTTCCTTAGATGACCATTTACACATTCATATCCTTAAGTACCAGCAATCGAACATTGCTTAGAATCATTAAAATGGCTCTCTATTATCAGTAACGTCTCTTTGATAATAACAATTTTCAAAACAATGTCAAAGTAATTGTCAGTCTTCTCATTCCCATTAATGCCAAAATTTCTCCTTATAAACTTTAGTGCTCTTTTTGCAAATTCCAAGTCTTTGCAACGGCATTTTTCATTGCAATTAATGTTATAATTAGATGAGCAGGTGACTAGCACTTTCCAAGCCTTAATATAAACACGATCCATTATCCATAATTAGGACATGCTCATTGTCATCAATCTATTAGTGTTTTTCACAATCAAACCATATGGAATGACTTGCGCTAAATCATACAATGATCTTTTTGAGTATATCAGCTACTAAAGACTCCTAGTTCATGAAGGATTGGCCATGATACCTCTGAGCCTTTATAAAATCCTCACCATATTAAACTTGTTCTCTACTTGTCAATGACTTCATTAGTCTTCACAAACCTCACACTGGTCACTGATATCATCATAGTCTCCACCTCATTTGATGGATAGAGTTGCTCCTAATAAAGATCAATTGCTCTTGATAACAATTAGATCTTCTATCTTCTCATCCATCCAAGCTTATTAGGGATTATAACTCTACCTAGCTATTTACCTTCATGGTCCTTTTAAGCTTTACCGACATTCTCGTTCTAGGCTTATTCACCATCACTTAGTCCATCCATTTGTTCACAAGATCTTTGTACATCTAAGTCACATGAACATCCCCATTCATCCCAACTTGTTCACCCTTGATCATAGTTCTTCCAAGGATTCACTTCACTTCAAAGTCCTTCTAGCTTGTAGACATCTTAACGCCCTACCTTGTTTCACCCTTGACATCGACAATGATCCCTTTATATTAGCAGAGCATTTTTAATAGTGGTAGAGTATTTCTCATATCAAATCACCTAGTACTAATTATGACTTCATTTGCATATTGGCTTTTGCATATATCATCAGTAATACTCAACTAATACATAAATTAATAGCCTTTGATTATTTTGTCGTCTTCAAAACAACATAGGGGATTTTCCCAACAATCTCCATTTTCATTTACAATGAAAAACTAATCTCCAAATATGCAGATGTTTTAACATGCAATAAAAAATATTGAACTTTGTGTGCATGAAAAGTAAAATAAGTGCTTTACCCAAAAAAAAAAATGTAAAATAAGTTTGCAATATCTAAATAGCAAGATATTCAATAAATATAATCAAGAAATAGCACGTGGAAGCAATATGAGCAAAAAAAGTAGGATTTATCTATTGCAGAAAGTGAGTGATCGAACAATAATATAGACAAGAAGAAAATAAATCGGACACCGAATTTATGTGATTTGATCATAAAGACCTACGTTCATAGGGAGAGCAGCGACGAATTTCACTATAGATCAAACAATACAAGGAGATCACACACTCGAGTCACTCAAACACTCTCTCAGTGTTTCCCAAGCCCCAATTACACCTAATAACGCACACAATGTTTAGCCCCGAAATTCCTCAAGAAATAATCTCTCAATCTCACGAAGGATTTACACACAAATCTTACCACAAGATTTAATTGACTTGAACACTAAATCTTTTTGGATGTAATTCATGGACAAGAACAACAAAGAAAATCCCTCCCAAGCACTCGACGACGAGACGCTTCAAGACCAATTCTTCATGATCAATGTGACATCCTGAAATTTCTAGTTCTGTTTTCAATTAAATGAATTGGGAATTTCATCGATGCGCCTATAGTTCTATTCTTTGAGCTGATCACTCATGAGAAAACTAGTTTATTTGGGAAAGCCATTAAGGGATTTTAATGCAATGGACTTAAGAATTTGACTAGGAATTGACTGCTCGACTATGCTAGTCTACAAGGGTCATTACGGCACAATTAAAAATTGATCAGAGATTGGAGATAGGTCATTTCGACTGAAATATGTGATTAAGTATGGGTGATTCTACCAGATTGTAAAATTCTTGTTGATCAGTACTAAACTAATTTTTCTGTCGTTTTGGTACCCTATATCCGCATTTGAAACCTTAAGATTTCCATGACAATCGAGAGTCGCTAATATGTCAAAAATGTACAATGTGGCTTGAAAATAATCGATCATGGGTCAATTGCACTAAAAATTTCTAAAAGTCACCCGATAGACTAGATCATGTTAAAATCACGCCAGATTGAAATTAACCATGAATTTGAATCCAATTTCATAAAATGAAAGTCATGTCATGTCACGAGTCATTTTAGAAACGTCGACTCATCCTTCAAAGATTTTTCTGCAAACTGAGATTTTTTGCGAGAATTCAATTTAGAGCTGTTTTCAACCGGAAAATTCAAGGGACCTTTTTTTATCACGTTTTTGGGATACAAGTTGGTTCTATTGACGAGGAAAAAAAGTGAATAGAGGTGTGGGCATCTTAGTTGGATTTATGGGAGCCGGATTGAATCAATTCAAGAAGAAAGTGAAGTGGATTTGTGGGAAAATGCTTCAAAATTCGTAGCCTCCTGGTCCTCAACCTTTTGGACCACCTCAATGACTTCCTAAGGAAGCTAATGGTTTGCAAATGGCTGAGGATAGAGCTGAAGCCAAGTGGGACCTCTTCAAGGGGGCAAAGGGATAGAATGGAAGAGAAGTGGCCCCCTCCAACCCTTGGTTATCTCCTTTCTTCTTCCTTCAGTCTACTTTCTCCATTTGCAGCCACCTTTGAGCTCTGAAAGTGCAAAGAAAACTGAGCAACCCCTCCCATTGGCCGTCACACGCCCGCCGGAGCCACCCTAAGCTGTTCGCTTGCCGTCGTGCCCCCGCAAGCCTCGCCTACTCGTCCCGCTGTTCCGCGTCTCCAACCATGTGTCATAGCCATTCTGAGCCCTTGTCCAGCTTCACTAGCCACTGTGAGATGCCATCCAAGCCGCCGGATGTCACGCCCTGATCCTCCGAGCGCGTACCCATCCCTTAGCGGTCTATTAAATAGTGACATCTAATGACGCATTACCAATTCATTCATTTTAATGCGTATGCAAAAGCAAATAATTAATCCCAATTAACATCATATGGGATAGAAAAGCAGGGCCACGAATTTTCAAACCACAGCACACTTATACACATATCTAACTAAGTCATATCCAATATTAGCCGGTATATACAAGGTCTGCAAAAAGGGAGGTAGAGTGCTACATATCCTCTAAGCATTCGAGTCTTCAACTGAATACTCTGGAATCCTGGATCCGATAGAGTTGGGTCCACCACTAAACCACCAGGAGGATCTGCCGTGCCCTTTCCAAAAGCAACCTTTAGCACCGACATAGGGACCTCAGATTCCTATATGGAACATTCTTTCTATCCATTCCACTTAGGACGGTACCATGATCTGTATTGATGGGGTACCTTATGGGGTAGACCCTCATCAACCTAGACAACAGACCTTCTGAGTTCATAAACTCATCCCCTAGGGTTCCCATGAAGTGGAATATAAGATACCTACTCAGCGACCTTCTTCGGCTGGCCAAAATGCTCGGCAGGTACAACCATCTATGGACTTGAAAATGTTATCCCACAACGAGATGAAACAACGTCTCAGCAAGTTCACCCTCTAAACTCCGACTAGGAATGAAATACGCCTAAAGGTTACCTATGCACACAAGAGATATGTGGCTTACCTTTGTCTCAGTTCCTTCTTGCAAGTTAATACAATTCATATAATCATCGAATCACATCATCAAATCTATAAAAGTCATCGATCAATCAATCCAGTTGATTCCATACCAACAAGACCCCCTCTCGGTCAACCCATCTAATACTATCTATCAAGTTTGATCGCATCAAGAATTGCTCACCCTAAGTTGAAGATAGATAATATGGCTCACCAAAAGCTGATAATTAATATAGCTCGCCAAAAACTGATAACAGAGTATACTGCTCATCCTAAGCTGACATATCAAAGCCTGCAGGCTGATATAGTATACTCATAATGCTCACCAGAAGCTGCTAAGGTATATTGCTCACCAAAAGCTGATATATCAAAGCCCTTAGGCTGATATAGTATACTAGTGTACTGCTCACACTAAGCTGACATATCAAAGCCCGCAGGCTGATATAGTATACCATCTTGATCATTCAACAATTTTACCACTTTTATCATACCCGATAAAATAATCACGTGTGGATACACGGTCAGCCTTAGCCAAAATACAATATTTTCCCTTTTGAAAATCCCACTAATTCCAATAGTCCATAAATACATTTTTGGCATTGTAAACCGACGCCCGGTATTTTCTAATTAATATCGAAATGATTAAATTTTGAGATAAATTCCCAAAATTACAAATTCCACTCAATTATCACAAAATAACACTCAATTAATTAAACAAATCACACAATTGTAATCAACACGAAATTTTGATCACCAAGTATATCCGGTCTAATTTTCGAATAATAATAATAATAATAATAATAATAATAATAATAATAATAATAATAAATTAATTAATTATAAAAATTAATTAATAAATACCAATAAATGCAACTTAGGCCAAAAAAGCCTAAATAAATATTGAAACGGGCCTAGAAAAATTCCGAATCTATCTGGATAAATATTACAACTTATCTAGTCTCTAATTACACTACTCTAACCACCTAACATACTATAATGATTAATTAAATTGCTAATCCATTCTAACTAACCACCTAATTCATAATTAAGTTAAACTAATCAACCTTTAAGCATAATTAACTCCCTAAGCAGAGTTTAGTGAGTAAACTCATTGGATTAACAATTTGGTGAGTCCATGAGGACGGCAAAGCGGAGATAAATGATAAACTCCGAAGTGGGGGTACCAAGTGAGGTCGGGAAGGGCTCAGAAACGGGCCTTGAAGCCCATAGCTTCTTGCTGGGTTCAGTCTCTGAACGGTGGGTCGAGAGAACTGCTCAAGCTCGGCTTGGGCTGGAAACGGTGAAGGCAGTTAGCGAACAGGCTACAGCAGGGCTTAACGGCCAACAGCGGTACTTCACAGCGGTGGAACGACAACATCTAGACTCCGATTGAGCTTGATGTGGCCCGAGGAGCCTTGGAAAGGATGGCATGGTGACAGAATGGGCTGAACGACGCAGCAGGGATGCAGGCTCATGTGGAGGAGCGACGGCGAGTGAGCGACTCTAGCGGGCTTGGCAAGTGATCAATGGCTAGGGGAGGGAAGGCTACTCATTTTTTTGCAAGATTTGGGAGCTTAAGGGGTCTCTAATGTGGAAAGCAACTATAGAGGAAGAAGAATGGGACAACAAAGCTTGTAAAGGGTCCCAACTTGCTTCTTCCTATCCTTTTTGCCCCCTTGGCTTGACCCCACCATGGCCAGCTGGCTTCCTCAACCACTTGCAGCCACAAAGATTCCCTAGGAAGCTATTGAGATGGTCCAAAAGTGGTGGTCCAAGGGGGGCTACGAATTTGAAGTATTTTCCTCTCAATTTGGACCAATCTTTCTCCAATTGAAGTCAATTTCGGTCCTATAAATCCACCGTGGTGTCCTTGATCAATTTGATATTTTTCCTCACTGATAGAACCAACTTGCATCCAAAAACACGATAAAAAATGGTCCCCTGAATTTTCCGATCGAAAACGGCTCAATTTTGACTTTTCGCCAAAAATCTCGATTTGTAGAAAAATCTTCGGAGGTTGAGTCGACATTCTTAAAGTGACTCGTGACATGATAGAACTTTCAATTTCTAAAATCATATTTAAATTCGCGATTAATTTCATTCTAGCGTGATTTTAGCGTGACCTAACCTATCGGATAGCTTTTAGAAATTTTTGGTGCAATTGAGCCATGATTGATTTTCTTCGAGCCACAATGTACCTTTTCGACCCATTGGCGACTCTCGGTGGTCGTGAAAATCTCGAGGCTTCAAATACAGATACAAGGTACCAAAACGACAGAAAAATCAAACTAGTACCGATCGACAAGAATTTTGTAATTTGGTGAAATCACCCACTCTTGGATGACTTATCTCAGTCGAACCGACCTATCTCCGATCCCTAATCGATTTTTAACTATACCGTAATGATCTTTGTAGATGAGCACGGTTGAGTAGTCAATTCCTATTACCATCGTCCTGGCTCAACCAGGCCCTCCCCGCTTGACCAGGACTTCAATCTTCTAGTTGGGCTTCTTGACTTGACCAAGATATCTTGGCTTGACCGAGACTTCTCGAGGTTAGCTTCCTAAGGATTTCGAGTTTAAAACCCAAGCATCCTAGTTTAATAGGGGCATCCCATTTAATGAACAAGGCATTGCCGCCAAGTTATGTGACGATGGACGCATTTTCCTCTTTAAGTGCACACACAAGCCAATCTTATCTTTTTTTCTTAGCCAACTCATACATGACCCGAAGGCATGCTCATTCATACGTGTGTGCCATGAATTCTTATACTACACTATAAAACATGTCGGGAACGATCCTTGATCCATGACTTGAACCGATCATGTGGCACCAATCCCCGCACCGAACAAGGCTAGGAAGTGACACGTTTTAATACTGATCGAAGACCTCGAGACTTGGGTACACCTCGCTTTCGTGAAGATCCTAAGCTCGACAAACCTTGGCTTCAACCTGGCATGAACATACTTCATGCCGAATGACCCTTGGTTTGTGGCTTGATTCAAACACCAAGTACAAAGTCCTCACGCTAATTGAGACTTAGAATCGGCACATTTTAGTGCCTTACCAAGACCTCGTGGACTTGGGTGATCCCTATATCGATTGAGACTTATAACTAGCATGCCTCAATGCTGATCCAAAACCTCACGGCCTTAGGTGATTCTTGCATTGAACGAGACTTGAAACCGGCATCCTTTAATGCTAATCCAAGGCCTTGCAACCTTAGGCAACCTTGCCTCGCATTGAACTCAACTTGAGCAAATCTCGGCCTCATTCCAAGCGTGAATGACTCAAGCACATGTTCAAGCACAAACATGAGCAAAACCATACAAATGATCCAACATCCTACTCATAACTTGACGAGTGAGAACCTAACTAGACTCAACAATGGAGACTACCGCACTAGAGGATAAATAGGGATCTTATTTACTTGAATGAACCTGTTGAACTAGCTTGAGTGACTTGATGAGAGGCGATGGTGCAAGGTCGAGAGAAAAGGGAAGAATGGTGTGTAAAAAGCAAGGGGGCTCAAATATTGGAAATGAATGGGGGCTCATCCAATTTATAGGCATCAACCTAATCATTACTTGTCCAAACGGCCCAATCATCTTTCTTGAAGTGGCACAACTATAATATTAAGGTGGCAAGCCTAATTTGCAAGGTAGCACACCTATTTGGAAATGTGGCACATCTAATGAGATTATGTGGCACACCTAAATCTTAGAGAAATGAAGAGAGTCCATGGTATTGCTCTCCAATTGGTACTTAAGCCATGAGTCCCTTGCTCATTTCCCAAGGAAAATCTTAAGCCACCATTACCAAATCTTCAAGTGGACACCTAGGCTTATGAGGTGGAAATCTAATGGCATAATGTAACAATTTGGAGGCTTGTTTGTCTTCTTTTTATTGGCTCACATAAGCGCTTGGCCCATTCTTGGAGAACAAGCCACTTTAATTAAGTGGCACCCTAAGAAGGATAAGGTGGTACATAGGCCATAGGATAGCAATACTTTCCTGAATCGTCTCATTCTTATTGGGACATTTGTCAAAAGTCCTTAACCCCAAGGTGAATCTTTAGTAATCATTACCAAATCTAGAAATATCCATCCAAAATGATGAGTCATCCTTCTTCATGAAGAACCTAGGGTATTCTAGAATGTTCTCTTTTGTCCATTTCCAAAGAATATGGCAACATTTGAAATAGGCCATTGGAAGTGCGATTGGAATCAGGCAAGAGCTTTTTGTGTGCATCCCCTAACAATAATTTCAACATACCTGAGGTTCAAGGTAAAGTTACCCTTGGCGTGGTTGTAGTAGGCAAAGTTTACCTTCTTGGCTAGATTGGAGGCCTAGGGTGTGGGATCAATAACCGACCCTTCGATTGACTTTGGCTATGCGAGTCAGCTCCTGGACTTGTTCCAAGGCTGGTCCAAGCCACTCCTGATTGTCAAGTGGCCATTCGAGATTAGTCAATCCATAACCGTCACATGGTCATATAGAGTTGAATCATGGTCGTCCACAGTTGGCACATAACCGAGCAGAATCACTAACGATTGGAACATGATCGTTTAAGATTGATTCATGATCATCCATCAATCTGTGGTGATACGTGATGATCCCTTGATCTACCCTTATGGCCAAGTAGTCGTCCATCAACCAAACGACTTGGGTCCACTTGCGTGGTCAGATATTGGTCCATGGCCAATCCTTTGATCGGAACATGGTTAATCTCTCGATTACCCTTCCAGTCGGGCCAATCGGTCCATGGCCGATTCTTGGAATGACCCATGACTGATCCTTACCACTAGCACACTAGACTCAACCATTTCTCATGGGTCGAAAATCATAGATGTTACACAATACATCGAGTGAGTTAATCTAGGATGTCATAATATGGTATCAGAATGGTCCCCTTCCAGTAAGTGTTGTTTGGGGACAAAATAGGCGAAAGCTGGTAGGTGTATAACAACGACCCAATCCGACGAGGGCGAAAAGTGGTCATCAAGACAAGAGGGCCCGAACAAGAAAAGGCTCATAGTATGCTCCTAGGATAGTGACGGGGGCAGAAATGAACCAAACTATTCACCGAGTAGTGGAAGCAATTCTAAGATATAGATATATATATGTATTTCCGGACAAGGACTGGAACCCCAGGTTTTGTGGATGTATTGTATTCAAATTCCCAGGCTATTACCCAAGAGATTCTGAATATTATAAAGAAATGCATAAGGCATGGGAACCTTATATCATGTGGTGTTGGTACGAAGTATTTACTGAAAATCTCATAACCTTGTTTGACTATGGGGTGTAGAATTATGTCTAAAGGACCAAAGAGATCCCACCAAGAGTCAAACCAATTTGGTAGGCTTTGTCTTGGGAAGTTATTTTTGAAAAATAACAACCAGGAGTGTTGGGGAAGTATAAGAGATTAACAGATCTATATGAAAGTAGGGAAGGATGTATCTAAAAGGAAAGGAAGTATAAGAACAAGAAAGTAAATGACTTAAATAAAATCACGAGAATTAAAAATAATGTAAAGAGCAAAGGCAATATATAAAATATAAAGTAAGAGTATGCATAAACAAAAACCAACCATGAAGGTGGTATGAACTTGTATTATATAAAGCTGAAAAGCTGAAATTACATGTATTGAAAGATGCAGAAACTTAAAGCATCAAGTCATCCACTAGGGCGGTAATCCGCACTCCAGGGAGTATTGATGTTTGTATTACAAGAAATGGTTAACCAACTATCATGTAAGTTGGTAACCATGTATGAAACTATGTATATGAAAAACTAACTTACTTTGAAACCAGGGGATACAAGGTAAGAGAGCTTGGAGATGGAAGAGATGAGGATGGAGATGGAAGGGATGAAGGGTTACAAGTGAGAGAGGGAGAAGGAGAAGAGAGAAATCTAGAAAATTTCGGGTCCCTTTCTTCTATGTCGAGAGGGTGTATTTATAGGGATGCTACAGTGAAAGTGCTACAGTGCTGAACAGTGTAAAGTGAACAGTACTGAGTGAACAGTGTATGCTACGATGTATAGCCTTTGCGCCGTTCGTAATAATGTTGGCATGTGATGTCTTGAATTTTAGTCTCTGTCTAGGTTGATCCCGTAGCAGTCGTCTTCATTAGTGTTTCCACTATGATGTGACTGTGAGGATTCGTCTGTATTGTCTTGAGATTTGGAAGATCCACATTGTGATTCTTCCGCTCGTATAGCATTGTCCCGAGGATGTTACGGCGCGTATTCTTCTACTGTTCGGACTCAGCAAGTGCCGCACTTGCCATGGATTTCTCCCGTAAAAGGATGTATTTGATGGACCGTGGTTATCATGTTTTTCCTCGGCTATTTAGCCATGTCCTAACCGTAGCTTCGGAACCTTGGTCATGGTGTTTGAATCCATCCCACCATTTTGTTTTGTATTTCCAGACAAGGACTGGAACCCCAGGTTTTGTGGATGTATTGTATTCAAATTCCCAGGCTGTTATCCAAGAGATTCTGAATATTATAAAGAAATGCATAAGGCATGGGAACCTTATATCATGTGGTGTTGGTACGAAGTATTTATTGAAAATCTCATAACCTTGTTTGACTGTGGGGTGTAGAATTATGTCTAAAGGACCAAAGAGATCCCACCAAGAGTCAAACCAATTTGGTAGGCTTTGTCTTGGGAAGTTATTTTTGAAAAATAACAACCGAGTGTTGGAAATTTGTATTTTGTCTCGAAGAAAACGTTCCAACAAAGGGCTTGTTGGTAGTCCCAAGAGGGTGTATGAGGAAGAATATGGTAGACTTTGGGTAAGTCTGGTTTGGAATTTTCTGGGTGTATGAGGTGAGGCTCCCCAGTGTGAGGGGTGTATGATTTTACTGATGGATATAGTGGAGTATAGAATGTTTTATGTATTGTTTTTGTCGGCAAAATGGGTGAATTTTGCTGATTCTGTCTCCACTAGAATTTGCTCATAATAAGCAAGGGTTTTGTTTGTATTGTGTGGTTTGAATAACCAGTTTTTTGGAAAGATGTTTTTTGCAAATTTGATTGGATCTTCATCGAAGAATCCATCTTCTACAGTCAATATTTTTTTAAATTATGTTTTTGGAAAAAATGTTGATTTTTGGGATTGAGGGGTTGCCTGTGGCCTAATAACCACCTCATTCGAAATTCTTTTGTATTCTGCTAGTTTATGTGTAACCAGTGGAGAAGGATTGTTGCTTACCTCGATGGCATCGGATGGTTCTTTCTTTGTCTTGTTTTGTATAGACTGTGCGAGTAGTAGAATGGTTTCTTTTGGTATCATGTCAGCTAGCTGATTAAAGGCTAGCATGGGATCAGGTGATATGTGTTCTATTTTCACAGGTGTTTTGGCGTAAGAATGACTGGTTCTTTTCTGTCATTTCAAGCCATGTCTTGACAGATGTTAAGCCTTTCGGCTTTGGTGGTGTATTGGAGGGCTCGGCAGTGGCTTTGCCTTTGCCTTTGTCTTTGTCTTTTTTGGATCTTGGCATATTGGTATCCCTTGTAAAAATTCTCTTGTGAGAAAATCAGGCAATGAATTTGAAGAACTGTTTATAAATTCAATGTCAAAATCGAATACTGAAAGTATGGCTTGCCATTTGGCAAAAATTTGTTTTGATGCAACATTTAAAACATCTTTTTGTAAGATGTCTTTGGCTGATTTGCAATCAATTCTCAAGAGAAATTTTTGATTTAATAAATCTCCTTGGAATTTTGATATAGACAAAACTATAGCAAGTATTTATTTTTTGATTGTCGAATAATTTTGTTGAGTGGAATTCCAATGTTTTGATATAAACTGAATAACTTGTTCTTTGTTGTTATTGACTTGTTTGAGAATGCCACCATATCCTAATTCTGACTCGTCTGTTTCTACTATTTTGAAAGTGAAGGGTCAGCAAGATGTAAGCATGGTATATCTTTCACATGCATTTTTATTTGTTTGACAATGTTTGTATGGACAGAGGTCCATGGTGGAGGATCCTTTCTTAACCTTTGATGTAAAAGTTTACAAAGGATATTTATGTTGGGAAAGAAATCTAAAATATAATTGAGACTACCCAAAAACCTTTGTAATTGGGTTTTGTCTTTAATCTCATTAGGGAATTTGTTAATAAAAGAGATTGATCTTTCTATAGGAGTGATTGTACTTAAATGAATGTAATGACCTAAGAATCTAACTTTGGTTTTGAAGAGTGCAATTTTAGTAGGAGAAACTACAAGACCATTTTGTATGATTATTTTTATGAAAGTAGATAAATGTTTGAAATGTTGTTCTATATCGGAAGAAAAAACTAGAACATCATCTATATAAACTATGATGTATTCTGAGTAAGGATTGAAAATCTCATTCATAATTCTTTGGAATTCTGAAGGGGCATTTTTTAGGCCGAATGGCATAACATTCCATTCATATTGGCCAAAAAGGACTGTAAAGGCTGTCTTGTATTTATCCTTTTCACTGACCTGTATTTGCCAAAATCCTGATTTCATGTTAAATTTTGAAAATATTTTTGATCTACAAAGTCTATTTAGCAAATCTTTTTTATTGGGTATAGGATATCTTATCCACCTAAGGGCTGTATTAAGAGGTTTATAATTAATAACTAATCTGGGAACTCCTCTTTCAAGTTCAGCATTTTTATTAACATAAAAAGCAGAACAACTCCAAGATGATTGGCTCTTTCTTATGAGTTTTTTATTCAAAAGATCTTGTATTTCTGTTTGACAAAATTTCAAAACTTCTTGATTCATTTGTGTTAGGCGAGCTTTGGTAGGAATTTTGTTTTCCTAAAAATCATGTTCATAAGGTAAATCAACGATATGTTTTTTTCTTTCCCAAAAGGCATTGGGTAGAGTAGAGCATATAGTTTTTTCTCTATGTGTTTTTGTAGAGAGGCTATCTTTTCTATGATGTTTGGTTTTATAAGATTCTCTTCTATTCTTTTGAACTCTAAATCTTCTTTTAAAAATTCAAGCTGGTTTTCTTTGTCTTTTATGAGGCAATTTATTTCTGAAATGTAATGTTCTTGTAAAATATTAAGACTTCTTTTCTGTGGTTTTGTTATGAAATTGAAGGTGATTTTTTTGTTTAAAACACGAGTTTCTATACCTTCATTAGTAACAGCAAAGGGTTGAATCAATTGTATAAAAGGTGTTCCAAGGATAACATGTTGTCTCATGTTTTTAACTAAAAGAAAAGATGTTTTGTAAGACATTTGGTCTTTTATTATTAGGGCTTCGGGTAGCTTGTATTGTATATTCAGCTTGTCTCCTGAGGCTGATTTTAAGGACTCAGATGTTTTGTCAAAGTATCTTGTTGGAACAAGGCCTTCCTTGATACAATTGAGGTCAACCCCTGTATCAAAGAGAGCCGTTGTTTCAATAATATACTCATTATTGATTTTTATCTTAATATTTATTATCCATTTCCTAGATGTGATTTATGTTAACAACATAAGAAAAGCTGGATCAGAGGTATCTGGGTACTAGTGATTTCATTTTGGTCTTCAATTTTTGTTGTTCCTTTTATGACAAGAGACTTTATATCAGAAATTTCTTGTTTCATTTCTGATTGAGTTTCTTTTAAGGCTTGTATTTCTAACTTTTGTTGTTTTATTTCGTTTTGGAGGTCATTAATATTTATAGGTCTAGACTGTGGTTTTTTGTTTCTATTTAGAATGTCTTTAAGATTGTATGAAGTATTAGGCTTGGAAGTAATATTCATAAAAGAGTGAAGTCTATCTAAGTATTCTTTTTGGCTTCGGGGTCAAGTATTTTGTCGGCGGTCTTGAGAAGGAATTCTTCTTCTTTTGTTAAGACGTTTACATCAGGAATGGGTTTTCCTAGAGAAGCGTCTTCATATTCAAAATCTGAAGAGGATTCTATCTCATTAATTTGAAGACCTTCTTCCTCAAGAAATTCATCAGAAGAAGTATCATCATTTTCTATGAAGATATTGTTTAACTGATTAAGAGTATCGTCATCTAGAGAAAGTTCATTTAATTTTTTATTAATCCTACAATATTTTGAAATATGACATTTTCTACCACAAGAATAGCATTTAATGTCTTTAAAAAAATTTCTATCAGTATGAGGTGTATTTTGGTTATTCTGGTGTCTTTGTTTATTCCTACGAAATGGAGGTTTGTTGTGATGTTTCTTTGTTTCTTTCCCATGAGGACAAGTTCCCTTACATTTTGGTTTTGTTTTTTCATTATAAGAGGGGTCGTATTGAGCACAAAAATCTCCTAGACTCCTATTGGTGAGGGATTGTTCTTCCTTGAGTTGTCTTTGTAATTTGATTGTATTACACATTTGTGTTCCTTGTCTATAAACATAAGAGACTATTTCTCCATAAGAAAGGAGATCATAAGGAATTTGACCGCTGTAATCTTCCCTAATTCTATCTCTAACTTGGTCACCTATAATCTGAGGTAAACCGGCTAAGAATTTTTCTTTCCGAAAGGGTTGATTGCAGTCAGGTCTAATAAGAACCCTTTGAAAGAAAAGCTCTTTGTATTCTCTAAATCTTCCTAAGGATTTGCAACGCATATTGAAAAGGAGATCTTGGTTTCTATCCCTAATATGTGAAGGATCTCCTACAAAGTGTTGTGAAATGGAATAGATAAGGGTATTGACCGCATCTTGGATGAGATGACCTTGATCATCATCCATGCGTTGACCAAAATCATCTACCTTATAAGCGGTTAAAATTTGTGTCTTTTGTTCATCTCGTCGTAGTTATCCCACCAACCTTTAGCTGTCCAAGAAATCCAGCTACTAAAAGATTAGCAACAAAGATGGTCGAAATATCTTGCTGTGTTTTGTAGGCATTAGCAAGCATCACCATGTTGTTAAGAATGTTCATAACATTGGTTTACGCAACACCATCAATGTTCCATTCATAGATGGCGTCAGGAGAGTATTTATTATGTATTTTTTGCGATGATTCCTCTTGGGCAATGTCTGGTGGGGTAGCTCTACTATAATAAAGTTTCTGAGATTGTCTCCAATTGAGTCTGTTAATCTCATTGACTGACTCATTATCAGGATTATCAGAGGGTTTGGTCAGGGTATTAATGGTGGGTTGGTCTGGAGTGTCTCTAATGATAAGATTTTGGAATTTAGGAGTGTCTAGTATAGGATCAGGTTCTAACTTTAATTTTCCTAAGAGTTTTTCTTTTGTTCTATAGCTTTGGCAAACTCGGGCTAAGATTTTTGGAAATTCAAAGGCTTTAAAAATGGGTTTTTTGAGAGTGTCAACTTGTGGTGTAATAAGTGAGTAGGATTCTAGAAGGTGGATTCTATCCTATTCAACTGTTTTCCTATGGTTACTAAATGTTGATTAGTAAAATTGTTTTGTTCAATAACTTTGTGGGTGTAGAGAGAGTCTCCTTTGTCTGGAAGTCTAAAAGGAGTGGCTGTAACCTCACTATCTCCATGCTGTATTTTTATTCTCATAAGGGGTGGATGATTGGATTCTATGGTTTCTCCATTATCAAGTTTCCACTTATAATGATGATCTAAAACAAATATTTCTTTTGGCTCAAGGAATTGTTCTTCTAGCCTATCAAAGAAAAATATATGGACTTCATATTCATATATGTAGTCGTAATATTTTTGTTTGATGTCTTTTGCTTTATCAGCAAAGGTTTTGAAGAACCATTCTCTGATTTGTTTGTTGTTTTCAGAATTAAATTCTTTATTAAGAAAAGCTTTGTTAGGTTCAAAATGTTTTTCTAAAACGTTAAGCTCGGCATCTATCATTTGTGAATAAGTAGGAGAATGATGAGGAGAATCTGTATTTCCTAGGGCTGGTTCGGCTGGTTCAAGCTGATTTTGTTGGTAAACTGGCCTGGAAATGCTTGATCTATTATCTAAACCACTAATTTCTGGTTCAAGAGGTGTCTCATGATTACTTCTACTAGTGGAAGGAGGTAAAGGTGTTGTATCTCTTGTGGGAGTGTCTCTATGTATACTAGGAGGAGTAGTGTTTCTATGCGTACTAGGGGGAATGATGATTATAGGAGGAAGATTAGGATTGAGATCTATGGACTTTGTATAAGAATTATGAAAAGAAGGACTAGATCTTGAATCGAAAGATCTTCTAGGAAATCTAATGGTCACTCTTCGTTCTGGGTGTTGAATGACATTAGTTCGGTCTGTATTTTGAACAACTTGTTGGGGAATTTGGTTTTCTAATTCCCATTGTTCTGGTAAAGTAACTTGGTTCCAATTAATAGACCTAGGAATAGTCGTATTTGCTCTAGAAATGTCAGTTTGAAGAAGAAGTGTTTCTCCCCGTGGACTATGTTTGAAAGCATTTTCTCCAAAAGCGGAGGACATGGCTTTATAATGGATTCTATAGACAAGGGCTAAAGGGATAGATCCATCTGCCACTTTGTAATTATGAGTTTTGATTTGGAGTGTGAGGGCTCTAAGAATATTTTTATCCTTGAGAGAAACAGAGAAATTAGGATAACAGTCAAAATGTATAGGTCCTTTGCAGAGACTTGTCTCCATGGTACCAAGTATGGACTCATCATAGTTTAAGAGACGTGAATCTCGTAAAACTAAAAGAATGGAGGTATTAAGACCTTCTTTGGTAAGGGGTTTTGTTGGAGAAATCCTGCCAGAATATTTTGAAGCTGACAAAACGTTTCTTTCGGTCTAGTCCGGACCTTTACAGTCTTTCGCCTTTAGAGTCCGAAGACGGTTGGACATCAAGACTCAAGACTCAAGACTCAAGACTTAAAGATATTCTCATTGACGCTTTTCTAATCCAAAGTGTCGAAAGGCTATTCGAACCTAGGTGTTTGGTTAAGGAGATAGTCATATTCTCCTCGAGAAGATATCCTGGTCAAGTTAAGCTAATGGATTCTTTCTATTCAAAGATCCGATGATTGACAAAGTAATCTTGGAAAGTTCTATTCTTGGAAACCAAGATCCTGGTTGTATGGGCGAACAGGATTAATGGGCTATCATCAAGTTCCTTTAATAGCTCGAAAGATCTCCTTAATTGATTCCGTCCAACGGGTAGATTGGAGGAATTCCTTTGGTAAGTGCCAACGGGTATGATGGCATGAAGGAGTATAAAAGGAAGACATTCAAGCTATTTCAGGGTATGCTCGATAGACGAATTCTAGAGTCTGAAGTTCCTTGATATTCAGTCTATTCATTCTGAGCAAAATTGTACACACAAAAGAGTGTTTATACTTAGTGGTATCTTGAGCAAGTGTGATAGATCATCTACTTCACTGAATCAAGGAAGAACAACGCTGTAACACTTCTTTGTTCATAGTGGAATCCAGCCAAAAGGCTGTCAGTGCGGAAGAGTGGAGGTAGGCTTAAACTAAAGCCGAACCACTATAATCATTGTGTTCAATTCTCTTATCCCTTCTCTCAGTATTTTGATTGCTGTTAATTTCCATCGATTGTCTAGTATTGTGTGATTTAAGTAAAAATCGTTTTATACCTATTCACCCCCCTCTAGGTACTCGTTCTAGCTATATCAATTGGTATCAGAGCCTGTGTACTCACTTTATTTGAAGTGTTTTACTTCAGAGTAAAAGATCCATGGCTAGTATGTTAGCACCAGGGCTGGTGGAAGGGCAAAGCAATACCAGACCACCCTACTTTGATGGAAAGGATTACAACATCTGGAAGAACAAGATGAAAGCTTTTTTGCGATCAAAGGATCCTCTGGAATGGGACGTTGTAGAAAAAGGAATCATTCCTAAAGCTGCAGCTATCTCGAAAAGGAAAAGAAGTCATGGAAGCTAGCGGAATGTCTCAGGAAGAAATAATCAAGAGACAAACTCTTGATGTAAAAGCAATATATTCTTTGTATTGTGCTTTGTCACCTACTGAATATAACATAATATCTTCTTGTGATACAGCAAAAGAAGTCTGGGATAGGTTACATATCACCTACGAAGGAACTGATCAAGTGAAAGAGACCAGAATCAATATTCTTCTCGGTCAATATGAAGCCTTCAAAATGAGATCTGGAGAATCAATAACTGACATGTTCAGTCGTTTTACAGAAGTTGTGAATGGTCTTCAAAATCAAGGTCAACCAATTTCTGATTCTATGAAGGTTAACAAGCTTCTGCGTGGACTCTCCAAGGATTGGAATCACATAAAGACTTCAATAAGAGAGACACAAAGAATCATGCCACTATTTGTCGATGAGCTGGTTGGAACTCTTCAATCTTATGAAGTGGAACGAATAAACGAAGACGAAGATCCAAAAGGTAAGAAATCCATTGCATTAAAATCAAATGATGATTCTGATGTTACAGATTCTGAAGACGATATGAACGATGAGGAACTTGCCCTTATGATAAGAAGATTCAGAAAGTTGAATAGAAAAGGAAGAAGATTCAACTCTAAGAGACAAGGCTTTCAAAGACAACAGACCAAGACTGCTGATGATGATGAAGCAAATAAAGATGTAGTTTGCTTTGAATGTAAGAAAAATGGACACATCGACTAACCTCCTCTTCTAAAGAAGAAGAAAGGAAAGGCTGAAAAGTCTCGAAAGGCTCTCAAAGCTGAAACCCGGAGTGATACGAGTGTGAAGAAAGTGATGATGAATATGCCAACTTGTGTCGATGGCGCAATCGGACTCGAGACTCAAACTCGAATCGACTCGGACAGCGAATTTGAAGTAAGTAATTTCAAAATTCTGTCAAGGTTTCTAAGTATATTGATGAGTTGTGTTTAAGTCTTAAGACTTCTCTTAAAAGGATTTCTGAACTTAAAAGGGAAAACTCTGTTTTAAAACAGCAGGAAAATATTTTGAAAGAAAAAATTAAATGTTTAGATATGAATGTTTCTACTCTTAAAGAAAATGAAGAAAATCTTTTGAAAGAAAATTCTCGTTTAAAAATTGACTCATCGAATATTTCAAAGAAATTTTCAATAGGGTCTGAGAAACTTGAAAAAATTCTTTCAGTTCAAAGACCTTATTTCAATAAGTCTGGATTAGGTATGACAGAAGAAACTATTCCCTTAATTGATTTTCCTAAAGTAAAAGAAAGAATTAAGCAAAGACCTTCAAAAAAAGCTTATAAAAATCATTTCAAAAGGTTTTTGTAAAGCCTGTAGGTCGAGATGCTCTCAGTGTGTTCTAAGTGCAAAAGTCCAGATCATTTTGAAAAAGAATGTCCTATAGTTTGGAAACCTGTTAAGAAAACTTGGGTTAGTACTTTGTTTATCTTACTAACACAAAAGGACCCAAGAAAATGTGGGTACCAAAGAAAGCTTGAGATATTTCTTTGAATACGGTATCTATCAAGAGAAAGGTAAAGTGGTATCTAGACAAAGGATGTTCAAGACATATGACAGAGACTCAAAATGCTTTATAAAGCTTGTTCAAGTAAATGGTGGAAAAGTCTCATTTGGAGGAAATAGCAAAGGAAGAATTGTGGGTTTTGGAACTGTGAAAATTGGGAATCTCACAATAAGCAATGTTTCTCTTGTGGAAGGACTCAATTATAATCTTCTCAGCATCAATCAACTATGTGATACTGGCTTTAAGATCTACTTTCAAGAAGGAATATGTTCCGGAACTAGTAAAGACTCTACTCAGTCTTTCTTGGGTAGAAGGCATGGAAATATCTATCTCCTGGACGTGAAACCAGAAGAATCGCAATGCTTGATTTCAATACAAGACGAAGCAAGTCTGTGGCACAGAAAGCTTGGGCATATTAATATGAAGCAATTAGCCAAAATCTCATCAAAGTAGCTTGTTCGTGGTCTACCCAAATTGCCTTATCAAAAGACTGAGCTGTGTACTCCATGTATTCTAGGAAAGCAGGTAAGAAATTCATATAAGTCTATAAATCATGTCTCAACTAATCATGTACTGCAGTTACTTCATATGGATCTCTTCGGACCAACCAGAACCCAGAGTATTGGAGGTAAGAAATATTGCTTAGTAATCGTAGATGATTACTCTCGCTTTACTTGGGTATTTTTTCTAGCAAGTAAATCCGAAACCTTTTCATATTTTGAAAAATTTGCTAAAAAGGTTCAAAATGAAAATGGATGTGTTATTTCAAGCATAAGAACAGATCACGGTGGTGAATTTGAAAATCAAGATTTCACAAAATTCTGTGATGAATCTGGATTTAAGCATATGTTCTCTTCTCCATATACTCCTCAGCAAAATGGAGTTGTGGAAAGGAAGAATAGATCTCTTCAAGAAATGGCAAGAACTCTTTTAATTGAAAGCAAAATTTCTTCTCGATTTTGGGCTGAAGTCAAGTTTCAACAGCTTGCTATATTATTAATAGAGTCTTTTTAAGACCTATTTTAAAGAAAACCCCTATGAATTATTCAAAGGTAAGAAGCCCATTGTTTCATACTTTCATGTATTCGGTTGCAAATGCTTTATATTGAAAAATGCAAAAGATAATGTTGGTAAGTTTGAAGAAAGATCAGATGAAGGCATCTTCCTTGGATATTCTTCATCAAGCAAAGCCTACAGAGTCTATAACAAGAAGAGTCAGACTGTGGAGGAATCAATGAATGTCAAATTTCAAGACTCATCATGAAGAGTCTGATCTTGCTCCAACCTCTCCAAAGTCTTCAACTCAAGAGGCGTCACAATTTCAGGAAGACCAGCATCAAACCATTTTTGAAGACTCGGGCAAAGAAAGGGATCATCGGTCGAGATAAATCAACCAAGAATCGGAAGCATAAGTCCAGTCATCCCAAAGATCTAATTATTGGCGAACATAATGAAGGAATTCGCACCAGATCCAAAAGGCGTGAAGAGTCTAGTGCCGTAGCTCTCATTTATGAAATTGAACCAAAAAGCATAGAAGAAGCTTTGTCTGACGAAAGCTGGATTAAAGCTATGCAAGATGAGCTCAGACAGTTTATCATTAATGATGTATGGGAATTGACACCTAAACCAAATGGTAAAACTGTTATTGGAGCCAAATGGGTTTTCAGAAATAAGATGAATGAGAAAGGTAAAGTCGTACGAAACAAGGCCAGACTCGTAGCCAAATGATATACGCAAGAAGAAGGGATAGACTATGATGAGACTTACGCACCAATAGCAAGGTTAGAAGCTATTCGATTGTTGCTTGCTTTTGCTTGTTATAAAGATTTCAAGTTATTCCAAATGGACGTCAAAAGTGCCTTCCTGAATGGATTTATCCATGAGGAAGTCTATGTGGAACAACCTCCTGGGTTTGAAGACCCAAAGAAGCCAGACTGAGTCTTCAGACTGAAAAAAGGCTTTGTATGGTTTAAAGCAAGCACCTCGAGCGTGGTACGACAGACTTAGTAAGTTTTTAATACAAAATGGATTTGTTAAAGGTAAAGTTGATACTACTTTATTTATCAAAAAGGAAAACAAAAGCTTTTTAATTGTTCAAATATATGTAGATGATATTATTTTTGGATCATCTAATGAAAGTCTATGTAAGAAGTTCTCTAAGTCTATGCAGGATGAGTTTGAAATGAGTATGATGGGAGAGTTAACATTCTTTCTTGGACTTCAAATTAAACAATTGAAGGAAGGAACTTTCATTTATCAAGAAAAATATGCTAATGATCTTGTCAAAAGATTTGGGCTTGAAAAGTGCAAAAAGACCGACATACCAATGTCTTGTTCCTTGAAGATAGACAAAGATGAAAAAGGAAAAAAAGTTGATCAAAAATTATACAGGAGTATCATCGGTTCACTTCTTTATCTTACTGCTTCTAGACCTGACATTTTGTTAAGTGTTTGTATCTGTGCTAGGTTTCAATCAGATCCTAGAGAATCTCATCTCAGTGCTGCAAAGCGTATTATTAAATATGTTGCTTCATCTTCAAGCATTGGTCTATGGTATCCAAAGAAGGGAGACTTTAATCTTCCTGGATATTCGGATGCGATCTAGCAGGTTGCGAGTTGATAGAAAAGAGTACTTCGTGTACGTGCCGCTTGCTTGGAAACAGGGGTGTATCTTGGTTTTCAAGGAAGCAGAGCACTGTGGCTCTTTCAACAACAGAAGCAGAGTATGTAGCCCTTGGCAGCCGCTATTCACAAATTCTGTGGATTAAACAACAGCTACAAGACTTCGGAATTGAAGACTCTTGCACAGAAATCAAATGCGATAGCACCAGTTCAATAAATCTCACTAAAAATCCAATTCTTCACTCAAGAGCAAAGCATATAGAGATTTGACATCACTTCATCAGAGATCATGTTCAAAATGGAGAAATCTCGATTCAATTTGTTGATTCAAAGAGTCAATTGGCGGGTATATTCACAAAGCCTTTGGAGAAAAATCAATTCTATTTTATTCGCTCCAGTCTCAACATTTTGAAGCTTGAGGAAGTTAAAGTCTAGCGACTCTCAAACTTTCAGACTCAGACTCATGGGTATTAACTGTAAGTTGTTATTTTATTCTGTCTCGAAAAGGTATGATTACTTAACAAATTTATAATTACCGAGAAAAAGGGAATCGTGTCTTTTCAAAAATATAACTTCTATTAAAAATGGCAGTTATTGATTTAAAAAATACGACGGTTCACTTTCCTTCGTACCGATTAGTTTTTCCTTTTGAAACAGAGCTAAATATAAACAGTTTTTCTTCTCTCTATCGTCTAAACCCTCGAAAAGCATTTTTCTCTCAATCTCGTTTCCATTTCGTGTTCAAACTCGAGAAAGTTGTCAACTTTTCTTGGGAAATCGATTAAAGAAATCTCTCGGTGTCAAAGAAAGATGTCTTCTTCAAGAAAGTCCTCAAGGATTGCAAGCGGGGACCACAAAGAGCAAGAGAGGGTCCTACCCATGTTGATCTCACCGAAGAAGATGACTTATCCAATCGGCAACGAGCCCGATTCGCTCTCCAGCACGTGATTCTTCTCCATCTACCCCACAAAGTGCGGGTCATCATCAAGAGGATGAGATAATCGAGGATGCGAGCCCGTAAGAATACAAAAACCCTCTTTTATCTATAAACTCGATCGTGCTTTGAAAAGCATAGGAACTCCGTTGAACCACGTGAATGAGTTTCTCAAAAGTAAGAACTATGGGAATGAGTATCTTTTTCTGCGACAAATGGAGGAGTTGGGAATTGCTCCTAGAGGAAGGGCAAAGGAAGCACTTGCTAGTATTCCCAATGATCCTCGTGTGGCTGGACAGACTCCTTCTGATGGAAATGACGATGATAAAATGTTCTATGATTTTCAACCAAGATTGGGTGTTGCTGCAAAGGTGAAAGGAAAGAGGATGGATTTGTTTAAATCCAAAGAACAGGAGAATTTGTTTTTCAGGCTGTTGAAGAGAGGGGTGATAAACCCTAGAAGCGTTGATTTTGATTTTCTGGATGCTATTCATGTGAATTTAAGGGAGAAGTTCGATCTACTGCAACTTGAGCAATTTTGCTCTGACACTACTGAAGGATATGCTCAATCGACGCATATTTCTATTCGAATCTTAGCTTTTGGATGCGAATAGAATGTCCTTTAGTGTCCGAGATCAAGACTTCATAGTAGATGTAGACATGTTGGCTGATATCATTGGAGTAGAGAGAGGATCATATCAACCGATTAAAGTTTCCAAAGTGCTCGTCTTATCTGGATCTTGTGAAAGGCAACAAGACATAAGGGAAAATTGTCTACACGAGAATGCGTGCTGTCAACATTTTGTTGCACAAAATTGTCATCAATCGTCTTAGGCCGAAATCAACATCAAAGACAGATGTGTCAAATTCGGAGGCAAAATTGATGTATGCAATCATCAAAGGGAAGAAATTCTCTCTTCCTCACATCATTCTCTTTCACATGTATAGAGCAATGGTGAAGGACAAGGGACAACTGCCTTATGCAAGTCTTGTGACCAAGATCTTCAGACACTTGAATATTGAGCCCCCACAATCTCTCGTGTGTTCGACCATGTGATAAAATGGTGGTGGGTCTCGCGAATGGTGACTAAAATGCGTCCGAAAGAACTTGAAAAGGAAATGGAGCAGTTCAAAATGAAATCTCCAAGTACCTTCGGCATCCAAAAGGAAAGGAAATGAGCAAATCAATCCACCATCCAAAAAGCAAAAGAGGAGACTCTTGGTGGATGAAGAAGAAGAAGAAGAAGAAGAAGAGGAAGATTGCACTATTTCTGCATTAATAAGGAGAAGACGTTCTGTATCTGAATCAACAGAACGTCAGGAGAAGGAGAAAGAAGCAGAGGAAAATCAGAGAGAAGAAGAGAGACAAGAAAAGGCCGAGAAGAGGAGAAAGAAAAAGCGAGCAAGAAGAGAAAGAGAGAGAAGCGACGAGAGAAAGAAGAAGCGAGAGAAAGAAGTCAAGAAGAAGAGGAGGCAGCCAAAGAAAAGTCTGCGAGATAAAGATGAAGATTTTCAAGATGCTACAGAGATTGACCCTCATTCTTTCCCATCCGAGGCTTTCAAAACAGGGGGAGAAGCATTAGAAACGGGGGAGGAGTTGAGCATAGAAAGTCTACATCTCGTTCCTCGTGAAGATGTTCAAAAGCTTGGAGAAGGTCATGATACATCAACATCGAAACTGCGCGATTTCACGAAGATCCTTCGTCTGCGTTTACTCCATCGACAGAGCAAATGTCGGTACACGACACGGATAATTCGGCGGATTTTCGTCGCATACTTGATATCCTTCTAGAAATGCGTGGTGAAATCTATGCTTTGGACTGTGAAATTCAAGTCCTGAAGAATGCTGGAAAGGCATCTTCTGTTTCCCTTCAAGATTAGATCAAAGATCTCTATCTTCAAATTCAAGCCAATGCCAAAGGAGAAGAGGTAGCTCATCTAAGGGAAGACTTGAAGAGGCTGGAAGGATTAGTTCAATCCATGGGAGATTTCCAGATCGTTCGCATTCCCAAGCAAAATTGACTACTTTCTCACCTTTTTAATGATGACAAAAAGGGGGAGAAATAGCCAGCTTTGAACTCTGAACTTTGAAACTTTTGAACTCTGAACCTTTTGAACTCTGAACTTTAAATTCTATTTCTTTTATGTGCTTATTGTAAGCTTGAACTTGAGACTTGGTCTGATTTAAGTGTGGATTTTGATATCTGAATGCTTGCGGTTACATCAAGTATTGTTATATGGTTTTACTTGTGAAGGACTAACCAATCTTCCTGTGGATGAAGAGTCTGGTTGTTCTTTATTAATTCTTATGAGATAACCATATTACTTGAGTAATATTTTGCAGGTCAAAGTTATTCAAATCTACAAGAAAGTTTTGTCACCATCAAAAAGGGGGAGATTGTTGGAGAAATCCTGCCAGAATATTTTGAAGCTGACAAAATGTTTCTTTCGGTCTAGTCTGGACTTTACGCCTTTCGCCTTTATAGTCGAAGACAGTTGGACATCAAGACTCAAGACTCAAGACTCAAGACTTAAAGATATTCTCATTGATGTTTTCTAATCCAAAGGTCGAAAGGCTATTCGAACCTAGGTGTTTGGTTAAGGAGATAGTCCTATTCTCTCGGAGAAGATATCCTGGGGTTAAGCTAACGAATTCTTTCTATTCAAAGATCCGATGATTGACGAAGTAATCTTGGAAAGTTCTATTCTTGGAAACCAAGATCCTGGTTGTATGGGCGAACAGATTGATGGGCTATCGTCAAGTTCCTTTAATAGCTCGAAAGATCTCCTTAATTGATTCCGTCCAACGGGTAGATTGGAGGAATTCCTTTGGTAAGTGCCAACGGGTATGATGGCATGAAGGAGTATAAAAGGAAGACATTCAAGCTATTTCGGTATGCTCGATAGACGAATTCCAGTCCGAAGTTCCTTGATATTCGCCGATTCATTCTGAGCAAAATTGTACACACAAAAGAGTGTTTATACTTAGTGGTATCTTGAGCAAGTGTGGTAGATCATCTACTTCACTGAATCAAGGAAGAGAACAACGCCGTAACACTTCTTTGTTCATAGTGGAATCCAGCCAAAAGGTCACGGTGCGGAAGAGTGGACGTAGGCTTAAACTAAAGCCGAACCACTATAATCATTGTGTTCAATTCTCTTATCCCTTCTCTCGCTTTTGATTGCTGTTAATATCCATCGATTGTCTAGTATTGTGTGATTTAAGTAAAAATCGTTTTATACCTATTCACCCCCCTCTAGGTACTCGTTTTAGCTATATCAGGTTTAACTCCTACTTGGACTAGTCCTATATGTATGTAATTGTATTTTTTTTTATGCTTTTGGATGGACTCTTTGTTTAAAAGATGTATTTTCTCGTAGGAATTAGAAAGAGGAACATCTCTTTCTTCGGTGGATATGACATAGTCAGATTTTTTGAAAAACTTCAATTTTGATTGTTTGTATATTTCCTTAAGTTGTATTTTAGGAATTTCCCAATTTTCCATAGATTTGTTAAAATCTTCTATCCTTACTTCTTCTCTATGTATAGGACTGGGATCCGAGTCCATTTGTGATAGAGAACTAGAGGAAGATGTAGATCTTCTATGTAAACTCATACTTAAGATCGGAACTATTCCTTCGCAAAACCGTTACGAGCTAAACCAACGGTCTAACAGCCACTCAAGGACTTACGGCCTGGACCACTCTGTAGAAACAAGAAGGATGCCAACGAATGGCTCTCGATCTAAGAGTATGTTTTTACAAAGACTATCTATACCTTCCCACTGGCTCTGATACCAACGAATGGCTCTCCGAAATTTTCTAGATTTCTCTCTTCTCCTTCTCCCTCTCTCACTTGTAACCCTTCATCCCTTCCATCTCCATCCTCATCTCTTCCATCTCCAAGCTCTCTTACCTTGTATCCCCTGGTTTCAAAGTAAGTTAGTTTTTCATATACATAGTTTCATACAGGGTTACCAACTTACATGATAGTTGGTTAACCATTTCTTGTAATACAAACATCAATACTCCCTGGAGTGCGGATTACCGCCCTAGTGGATGACTTGATGCTTTAAGTTTCTGCATCTTTCAATACATGTAATTTCAGCTTTTCAGCTTTATATAATACAAGTTCATACCACCTTCATGGTTGGTTTTTGTTTATGCATACTCTTACTTTATATTTTATATATTGCCTTTGCTCTTTACATTATTTTTAATTCTCGTGATTTTATTTAAGTCATTTACTTTCTTGTTCTTATACTTCCTTTCCTTTTAGATACATCCTTCCCTGCTTTCATATATATATATATATATACGTGAAAACTAAAATTAACTCATAGGGGCACCTTTTGATGTAACGGCAAGCTTTACTTTCTCCAAAGTTAACCAAATCTAGGGTAGAACTTTATGAGTATGAGTGACCTCTTGGAGTGCTTGCTTGTATGCCAAAGGATAAAAATTGATATGAGATGGGACAAATTGGACAATACCTCGAGTGAGTTAATTTAGGAAAGTCACAATATAGTGTTCTTTTTGCAGGTTCCAAGGGGCACCTAGTACCTACTCAGACAAGCCCCAAGCGACCTTACATGTTGCAAGCAATGTCATGGTAACCTCCTAACAACTAGCCACTGCACAATGCACATCAGTTCATATTGCGCTTTGGTACATTGTTGGTTGCCACAAATCATCCCTCATTGCCAGTGATCAACTGCTACTGCCAGCCATTATCTAAGCCAAACTAGTGCCGGTTCGATTTTGGAAACCAAATCATCAATTTAGATAATTATTCGTTCCTAAATTTGAATTTGATTTTTTGTTACCTAATTTATGATTATTATGATCTAATTGAAATATTTGAGATTCTAGGCACATCCAATTAGGATTATTTCCTAATCTCTAATGTGCATACAATCAGTAACTCAATGTCTAGGCATTGATATAAGGTTATGGATTGCATTGAGAATCGACAATTTGATCTTGAGGCATATAGATTGTGGGTCAATTTGTTTTGTTTTGAAATTTGAATTGGATGGACATTGTTGCTATTCTCAAGCTTATCTACTTTAATTTTTTGCTTATTTTTTTTATTAGCCATTTATGTTTTTGATTAATTTATTTTTATTTTTTAAAAACGTTACATGATAGAATAGGTTTTTTTCTACATAACATGGCATGTTTAGATAAGATTGCATGTTAGATAGGGTTGAGATAGGTTTCCAAGAGTAGGATTAGACCTAGTCTATTTTCTAGTTTTATTTATCTAGTCCTATCCTATATCTATTTTACAAGCCACTCTATGTGCTATGTGTAGATTGTGAAACCATACTCCTTCACTCACTCGTCCCCACCTTTCCCCCAACAAAGAATGTAGGGAATCGAACTCCTTACCTTGTCATTCCCAAATGGGAAGGGTCGCTACTAGTGCAACTCTAGTAGTTGTCTATTTCATAATTTGGATTGGATAATATCTCATAATTTTCATTTTTAGTAATTTTTGTTACGAATTTTAATAAAAATCACAAAAATAAACATGTGCAAGCCATATAAGATTAGACGCATAGAATTCCATGTCATATGCTACATCATCATACCTTGCCACGTCATCACACTATGCCATGTCATCATGCCACACTATAATGCCATGTCATCTATGCCATGTCATCACCATGTTACTATCCTCGCCATGTCATAAGTTTCATGTCATGTATGCCATGTCATTTAGTAATATCATTTAATTTAGAATCCCATGTCGTGGTAGAATAAGTCATTTTAATTGTCATTATAGTTAAGTCGTATGAATTACATGTCATATGTCATTAAGGTAGTAACCCACGCATGTCTACCCCAGGTTAGAATAGCATATAATTTAGTTTTCATTAAAAAGAAAAACCTAAAAAGATTGTTAATCAGTTTGTAGGAATCATATTAGGTTAGATATACATTTCTTTTCGATTAATACTTTGCAAATATTGGAAAATTAAATAATGTGCTTCATTTGCATCGAGGTATTTAAATTCCTTTCCCATTCTAGCAATTTATTTATCATTTTGATTCATTCAACGTTACTTTAATAATTGAGCACCCTCATCATCACTCTCATCACATGTTAGTGGTTAGGTTTAAAATTAATCAACAAGGATTGCCAAACATTTTTTTTAAATAAAAGAGAAAGAGCATTGAGAAGGCGTTAGTTTAATCTAACATAATCAAGTTTCTAAATCCATGAAGTCTCTTATTAGAAAAGTTAGAGTATTCTCCCCGTATTTTATTTGGGTTGCCAACCAACTAACTAATAATTTGATTAGTGATGATTGCCCCGACCAACCCTAACGTGCACCATCTAAGGGTTCGACTAATGGATTATTAAATCTAAACTTAACTCAGGCTCTCTTAAGTCCATACTAATTCATGACTAAGGGTTTAAGTTCTTAACATGCAATAATTTTCAATTAAGAGTAACCACTAATCTATTTCTTGGTGGATCAAATAGAAACCTAAGTGACAGGAGAATTATTTACTCACACAAACTAGAACCAGGAATCGTGGGTATTAGGACTTGGTTACATTAGATATCTCTAATGCCCTTTCACTACCATTCTTTTTATCATAAAATATTTAACAGGTAGCTTTGATTCATTTTAACCTATCAACTAATATATGAGGTGATCATGCGGGTGCACAAACATTAAATAAACACTATATAAAACCAAGTGATTTAAATGAATTGTAATCCTAAACAATAAATTAAACACCTAAGTTGAAATCGATAAAACAAAGACTAAACCTATCTTTACATGGTTTCAAAACAAATATTTTATATTGTTTTCTTGTTTTTTCTTTTTAAAATTAAAACTAGGCCATATGCAATGCATGGTGTGCAAACGTAATTCTAGACTGTAGTCTATATGATCTATTCTAACAAAATATGCAACTTAATTAAATTAACCTAAGACATGTATTATCTAAATGACATGCAAGGGTATTTTTGGTATGTTCACTAATAAATGCTTAAATTGAATATTCAATCCTAATCAATCTTAAGAACATGTTTTTGGTATTTTTCACTAAAATTCAAAATTAAAATTAATGAGAATTAATTATCTATACTTAGATATTTTTAATTTAAACTAGGAATTAACCTATCTTAACCTCGATTTAAATCAAAATCTTATCTTAACTATGGATAATATCCTTGGATGCAAATTCTAACTAGAACTATTCTATTCTATCTATTAGGAAAGTTTAAACTAGAATCCTACCCAGAACTATTTTGTCCTATCCTAGAAGATTTAAAATATAATTCTATCCTAAACTATCACTTTATATCTTTTTGTTATTATCGAATTTTTAGGAAAGGTATTATCCTAATGTTATTTATAACTAAAGATAATGCCCTGGCAATCAATCGGGGTAACATCTACGGTTATCAAGTCAATCAAAATATTTGGAAAGCTAACACTGTCTATTCAAATTTGGTAGCTGATAAAATCGGCAAATCGTAACTCGGGCATAGGATTGGACATGATTATTTTTCGTGCAGCCGCGAGTCATATTTCACGCATGAAATTGGATTATTGACCATGTGCAAGTTGTCAAATTAGGAAAGCTTCCTAATTTAAGGATACTTGAAAAATCTTGGAGATATGCATCAACACTTGAAGAGTCGAATTAGATAACGATATCCATTAACGCAAATAGTGAAATATTCGAATTAATACAGATAGAATCATTACCTAATTTGTAGATTGGCTTCCAAATTTGAACTAAATGGACGGCTCAGGATCGGCGGTGGTGCTCGGCTGGTCGGACAACAGCCGACGTGTACTCAACCAGCTGGTGGCTGAGGGACTGCTTAGCTTGGACTTCAATGGACACAGCTGGGAAGGCAACAAGTCGTTGGGGCTTGGCTTGAATATCAACAATTTGCAAAAACAGAAACTTTGCTGGTCTTTCGGTGAGGACACGGCACAGCTCGCGGTGGGTTCGGCTTCTCGGTATGCTGCTCGAAGATCCCAGCCAAACGCGGCAAGACAGCAGGACTCGATGCAACGACTCACGATGAGGAGCGGCACTGGTGTTACATGGGGTCAGCAAGTGCGGAGGCGCCAGTTAGTCATCATAGCAAGTAGATAAAATTGGCATCTTTTATTTTTAACTTCCACCATACCACCATAATTATAGGTGGTGATATCTCTATTTCTACTGTACAATGTATCAATGATACGCAACACTTAATCGACTCAATTCTCTATTTTCTTTATTATGGATCGCACATCGATTTCACCAAACCAGTCTAAAATTCAGCCTATGATATGTATTAGATTCAGGTAATATCTTCTGCTAACCTATCATTGCATAATGCTAACTATTTTGGGGCAAATATTGTCTGTATCTAATCTAGTTCGATTTGATTTGGGCTCTTGCCAGCTTAGAATTGGAGGTTTTTCTTTATTGGAAGAAGAAGCCGGGTTTCCATTTCAAGAAATGAGGGGCCAAACTAGCTTTTTCCTTCATTTTGCAAGTTGCTTTCGGTCATTCAGTAATGAAAATTGCCCTTTCAGTCACACACGAAACATAAAATTACGAATAAATGTTAGATATGTTAGATTCGGTATCCATAGCACTATCCTAAGCACAATCATAACTCTTTCATAAATTTTCGCTTGGGAATTGGTGTTAAGAAAAGTTATTGATTTAAAAAAAAAAGTGTGATAAATCAAGTAAGCAAATTGTTTTTTCATATATCAAGAACATAAATCTTTTTCTTTTTATCTAGTAGTATATCAAGTTTGCTAGACTTCTAATAAACTCACCCAAAACTAAACTATCCAGCAAATCGAAGATTTCCATCTCGAATGATTTCATGTGGTGAATATTATGTTTGTGTACTAATCCATCTGTTTTCGTTCATGCACTAACTATCATATTTCAAGCATCGTTTATCTAATAAAAGGTACCTTTAAACCTGAAACTTAGATCGACGACAAAGCCAAAGAAAATTGATAAAAAATCACAAACATCTCAACCATCCATTAAGCTTTCTTCACCATAATATTTTAATGTCCTTTTGTAGGACCTGCTTTTGGTCCAACGTCTTCAATGCCAACGTTGGATCAAGCAGATTGCCATGTGGCATCTTCCAATTCATTTTTCAATCTCTTTCATGAGTTATTATGGAAGTCGTTGTCGTTTGGACTTCTGATAAAGAGCCGAAAGATGATAATATTTATTATTGCCGTCCAAAGATCATGTCTAGATACATGTGAAGTGTCCAATGTGGATCGCAAGACAAATGGTCAATCGTTGAAACATTTGCTGGGAACCTGTGGTACAATAATAGAGTAAAAGAAAATTATATCCGCTTCAAGTTGTGAGAAGAAGGTACGACTGTTACAGCAAATAACGTCATCCTTACTCTTAAATATAACTAAGTTGAGGTTTCGCTAATTTTTTGAAAAAAATATTTTAAAAAATTTTCATAAAAATGACCACTTATATTTTTATCGTTCCTGAAAAAATTTAAATATAGATTTTTATCAATAATGAAATATTTTCCATTGATTAATTATTTTAAACAATATAAGTTATTGTTTTTAGGAAAATATTTTTCAAATAATTCATTTTCTATGAAATAACTTGCACCTAAGTTCAGATGTCTAGAAATTATCGGTTAATTTGCAACAATTATATATTTACTTCAATAATGAAATGTATAAAGAAGAAATTTGTATGTATTTTCGTAGGCACTTACATCGGGAGACAGACACATAGGTGGGCAAGTTAACATGGGCTCTCTCCCTTCTACTCAACAATCGCCATGTCCTAAAAGCAGGCTCAACTATAGCTAGACTCTCACATTAGATGGGAGAGACAAGTGACCGTGTTCGACATCGAGACCTTAGTCTACCTCCAGTCCATCGTCAAAGAGATGATGCGTCTGTATCCCGCTACTTCCCTTTCCGTGCCTCATGAGTCCGTCAAGGACTGCATAATCTGCGGCTACCAAGTCCTTGCGGACACGCGTCTCCTGTTCAACATCTCAAAGCTCCACCAGGACCCGCCGATGTCGCCTGATCCTCTCGAGTTTCGGCCGGAGAGATTCCTGACCACGCATAAGGATTTAGACGTGTGGGGTCAGAAAATCGAGTATTTCCCTTCGGAAGTGGCATAAGGATCTGCCCGGGAGTGTCCTTCGCTCTTCAAGCGGTGCACATTGTGCTTGCGACTTGGCTGCATGGTTTCGAGATTTCAGACTGTGTTGGATGGACCGCTATATATGAGGACAGGTATAGGTATCACCAGCCCTATAGTTACTCTAGAAGTGATTCTCATTCCACGCCTTCCTCTTCATCTCTATGTCTAAAGTTGGGAGGGTCAGACAATCTTTATAACAAACTTTATCAGGCAAAAGTTTTCTTTACATCATCAGATTTTCAATTACAAAGAGGGTGCATTTGTGTTCTCTTGCGAAAACGTGTAATTAGTGCACGCGTGACTATGTTTGTATTTTTCTTGCAAATAGAGAACTCCATATAAGAAAAATGTCAGCACATAATCAAATGCACCCATTTAGTTCTGAAATATATTTAAGGAAAAATTTATAATCTGTATTATTTTAAAAAAAAAATCACAAACTGGAGATGAGAAGTTCTTGAAATGGCCAGTGCTTCAAGGTGAGCTAAGTGAATAAAGATAGTTCGGGAGGAATTCTACACTAAAGCCATGTTTGGCAGTTAAGATAAAATTTAGAATATGATAAATTCTATTGTATTTTGCATTTAGTGCCTACTCAAGATAGGATAAAATTGTACATATGAAGGATATAACTTAGATAAAATTATCTCATGGGAAGATGGGATAAAAATAGATAGAATTTCTAATATCCACAATAACAAACTTCTTAAATTAATAAAATTAAATTATATTTCAATATGAACAATATTTGAAATAAGAAATTCAAAATAAAAAAAATAAAAAACAATTTAATTTTTCAAATTTCATCTTATATTTATTTATATATTCAAATATAATTATTTCTAATAACATAAATTAAATAGATAAATATATATTTTTATCACGAATTTTAAGTTTTTTTTTTTTTTTTAGTTTTTTGGGTACATTAGTACAGTTTATTATTTAATAAAATTTTAATAAACAATGATTGGAGGGAAAAAAGATATAAAAATAATTAAAAAAGAGAGGAAAAATAAAATACAAAAAAAAGAAAAAGAAATAGGCAAGAGTGTCATAAGAGATTTTTATTATCTCCGTTTGTGCAACTTTTAGGTTCATTTATATTGATATGTCGTTTATATAAAACAATTTACATTATATGATGTAAGTATATCCGAATTTATTAATGCAATTCACCAACAATGATAGGCTATAGCAAAATCCTAGATTTTATATCCTCTCATATCCCATCCAATACTATCATGATTAGAAATCTATACGACCAAACCGAACCTAGTAGTAATAATTTGACTAAAGTACCGAAATTAGAATGACTTAATTAAGAAAGAAAAATTCATCATTTTATTATAACAATTTAACTAAAGCACAAAAATTAGAGCATAACAAAACTAATGGGAAAATTCCAAAAAAAGCTCAAAGTCTCTTCCTTTTTTCAAAATAAAAGCTTGGAGTGGACTTTGTGTCAAATAAGAATCTTAAGTGATCATGATTTTTCAAATAAGAGCCTGACCTCACCAGTCGCCGGTTGGCTAAATATTCCTATTGGTCAAAATGGCATTTTCGTCTAAATACAATTTTAATTTTAAATCATTTTTTTTTTCTATTCTATTCTTTTCTCTTTTCTCTTTTCTCTCTCTTTTTTTTTTTTCTTTCCGACGAGGGCTGGCAACTATGGGTAAGGGGTCAACAGCCACTAGTAAGGGTTCACGAGGGCTTGAGCACCCTTGTTGGTCACGATCGAGGCCATCCTTGCTAGATCGGCCTTGCTTAGGGCCGACGAGGGCTTGGCAACCCTCACCGGCTATTAGCGAGGGCCCACCTAAGGCCGATGAGGGCAACCATACCTAGGGCAAGGGTTGCTTCCCCCAAGTGAGGTTGTCCCTTACTACTGCTAGTGAGGCGACCCTTGCCTTAGTAGTAGGTGAGGCCACTCTTGATAGATTTGGAGAGGGTTAGCCTCCCCCATTGTGAGATTGTCCCTTGTTTATGGTCAGCAAGGGCGGCCGCATCCAAGGTGATGTTCACGAGGCCATCCCTCGCCTATGGCCGGGGAGGGCAACCTTTGCCTAGATCTCTTCGGGAATAGCTGCTGGCCGGTCGGCCCCTGGTGCAAAAGGAAGACAAACTAGAAAAAAAGGAAAGAAAGAAAGAAAAAAGGAAAAAAGAAAGGAAAATATTTATAAAAAAAAAAAGGGTAAATGATGAAAATGCCATTGCTAGTTGAAAAGTCAAGCCCTTATTTGAAACAAACATAATCACTTCATATATTTATTTGAAATAAAACTCGCTTTAGACCCTTATTTGAGACAATGATAGCACTTCAAGCCCTTGTTTAAAAGAAGAGTCACTTCAGGCCTTTATTTGAGAAATGAAGGCACTTAAGACTTTTATTTGTAATTTTTCCTATTACAAATAGTGATCACATTGAGCTTTTCCCAACCCATCCCTCACCAAAATTACTGCATCGCCTCCCGATTGCAATCCAAATATTCAAGATGGTGATTTACCAAAAAAAAAAAAAAAATCAACATGGTGGAATGCTAAGCAAGCGAGCAAAGTATAAAAAAGTTCTAAATTTATTATACTTATGCCAAATCATTCCAAAACCTTTCAATGTGCCAATTTAATCCTAAAAGTTTTCATAATTTGCCTATAGTCATTTTGACTAATTTTGATTGGAAATTGCTAACGTTGGACAACAATCGTCTTACGTACGACAACCGTCTTATATGGCATGACCAGCATTGTTGTCACGCCTCGAACCTCGAGCGCACGCACATCGCTTGGTGGTGGATGAAATTGTGACATCTCAGGACGCGTCGCCGACCCACTCATTTTATTGCATATACGGAAGCAAATAAACAAACCCCCTAATAGCAATACAGTACTAGCATTTCGCACACTCTACCATACAACACTTCAAAATGGGCCATCTGAATACTCTGCTAGTAACTGTTGTCCTAAGCGAACTCAATGAGATGAAGCTATTCCTCCCAGCTTCCTTTGAAGTCTAGCACACACGCTATCAACATGTCCTCGAGAGTTTGAATCATTCTTTCAGACTGGCCATCCGTCTGCGGATAAAAAGCCGTACTATATTGCAGCTTTGTTCCCAAGGTGATCTGCAAACTTTTCCAATAAGCAGCTGTAAATCTCGGGTCTCTATCAAATGTGTGTCACCGGCACTCCATGTAGACAAACACTCTGACGCACGTACAATTCTGCATATCTATCCAATGTAGGTCCTTCCGTACGACGATAAAGGGAGCTGACTTCGTCAGTCTGTCGACTAGAACCCAAATAAAATCATTACCCCTCTGACTCCTTGGTGAGCCCGTCACAAAATCCATTGTGATGTGTTCCCATTTCCTCTCGGGAATCTTGAGAGATTACAGAAGTCCTCCTAACTTACAATGTTGTGCCTTCACTTGTTGACACGTCAGACATTTGACGACATGCTTGGCGATATCCACCTTCATAACGGTCCACCAATAGCGTTGACGTAGATTTTGATGCATCTTTGTATTGCCTAGATGAATGTTGTAACTAATACGATGAGCTTCTAACAAAATCTCTTCTTTAAGCTTTACATCAGCAAGTACATACAATCGTCCTCGGAATCTTAATGTTTAATCTTTAGAAATCTGAAAAATTAGCCTTTCTCTTTTCGGTATCCTCTTGCAGGATTTTCTGAATCTCTGGGTCTGTCAACTAAAGCGTCTTGATTCTAATTTGCACTTCTGGTTCAATTCTGAGGGTGGCCATAAGATTCAAAAGGTGGCCTATCTCAAATTTGAAAACCAAATCTCAAGCTCTCTCGAGTAAAATCCACTTCTTAACCATCATCTGTGCGACCGAAGATTTCCGACTCAATGCATCTGCAACCTTATTTGCCTTTCCAAGGCGATACAAGATATCACAATCATAGTCATTCAAAAGTTCCATCCAGCAATGCTGCCTCATATTTAACTTCTTCTGAGAGAATAAGTACTTGAGACTTTGATGGTCTACAAAAATATGGAATCTTTATCCACACAAAAAATGTCTCCAAATCTTCAAAGTAAAGATAATCATTGCGAGTGTCAAGTCATGCGTCAAGTAATTCAGCTCATGAGGTTTCAACTGATAGGATGCGTATGCAACAACTCTGCCATACTACATTAACACACAACCCAGTCCTCTAAACGATGCATCACTATAGATCTCGTATCCTCCAGGACCAGATGGAATTGTTAACACTTGTGTGGTAGTCAACTTCTGCTTAAGCTCTTGAAAACTACGCTCACACATATCTATCCACATAAACTTCTCTTCCTTCTTCAACAGTCAAGTCAACGGTGAGGCTAATGCTAAAAATCCTTCCACGAATCATTTGTAATAACCTGCCAATCCCAAAAAGCTTCTGATCTCTGTCACTATCGTCAGTCTTGGCCAATTGATAACTACTTTGATCTTGGTTAGGTCCACGGAGATTCCTTCGCCTAAAATCACGTGACCTATAAAAGCAACACGAGTCAACCAAAAATCACACTTGCTGAACTTGGCATACGGTTCATGATTCCATAGAGTCTGGAGCACCATCCTCAAATGCCTTTCATGCTCCTCAAGACTTCTCAAGTACACTAGAATGTCGTCGATGAAAATGATCACGAACTAATCCAGATACTCCTTGAACACTTGGTTCATCAGATTCATAAAAGCAGTTGGAGCGTTCATCAAACCAAACAGCATTACAGTGAACTCATAATGGCCGTATCGAGTATGGAACGTTGACTTCAGTAAGTCCTCCTTTCTAATCCTCAGTTGATGATACCCTGTCGTCAAATTGATTTTAGAAAATATTGACGCTCCTTGCAGCTGGTCAAACAAGTCATCGATTCTTGGGAGTGGGTACTTGTTCTTGATCCTCACTTGATTGAGTTGGCGATAGTCGATGCACAGGCGCAATAAACCATCTTTCTTTTTCACGAATAGAACTGGTGCTCCCCAATGTGATGCACAGGGACGTTTTAATCCCTTATCTAATAACTCCTGCAATTGCACCTTAGTTCTTTCAACTTAGACAACGTCATGCGGTAAGGAGCCTTAGAGATTGGCTCTATCCTGGGGGCTAACTCAATCACGAACTCAATCTCTCTCTTTGGCAGCAAGCCTAGCAATTCATTTGGAAACACGTCTGGAAACTCTTGCACTACAACAATGTCCTCGATCTTCAGCTCCTAAATGGTCGTATCCACGACCGTTGCTAAGTAACCTTGGCAACCATCGTCTAACAAACGGGTTGCCTCAAGTGAGGAGATCAAGGTCATCAAGGGCCCTCCTCAACTCCCAATAAACTCGAAACTTTCACCCGATAACGGGTTAAAGTGAATCGCTTCACAATAGCAGCCCATCCTAGCTCGTTGCTTGGTGAACCAGTCCATGCTAATTATCACATCAAAATCATATATGGCTACGACTATCAAATCTATCTTCCCCTCTCACTCACCAATCACTAACTTGCAACCAGGACAACCCACTATAACTAACACCTTATTCTTTTTAGGTGGAGATATGCTAACCACTGACTCCAACAACTCAGGACTCAATCCTACCAGCTTAACAAATTGCTCAGGTATAAACGAATGAGTCGCACTAGGATCAAATAAAGCATAATAGCATGGTCGTTCAACGAAACTGTACCTATGATCACATCAAGCAAGTCCTCAGTCTATCCTCTAGTGATGTGTCCACCTTGTTGTGCAATCTGCGGTGCGTACCCTCTATTCTAACCTATCGTCGTCGACAGCGATGGTGATAACTGTTGTAGTCCCCTCGATTTTCTAGGACAGTCTCTAGCCTAGTGACCCCGCCGGCCACACTCAAAACAAGCACCCATCCTAAACTGGCCTGAGGCCGATCCATGTCGCTTTCTGCAAAAGCGACACGCGCCATTCTGACTCGACACTAACTTTCCAATTACACCCTTCCTATTAGGCGGGACATGATACCTTCCTCTGGTCATGGGCTTCTTCCCAAACTAGTTTCCATCTCTATTCGAGCTGAAACTTGATCCAGATGATGTGACTTGCTCACTCAGATTCCTTTCTATCATCTGGGCTCATCCATATACCTCGTTGTAATCCTTGAGATCAAACGACACCAGCAGATTCTTTAGCTCTAGTCGGAAGCCGTTCCTAGCTTTGTCTTTAGGGTCTTCCACTAGCCTCGGAGCATATTGTGACAGCTCCACAAATTTAGCCTTATACTGGTCCATGGTCATCATTCCTTAACGAAGGCGTTGGAATTCCTCCATCTTCTACTTTGGGGCGCTGTCAAAAAAATACTTGCTATTAAAGGCTCTGAGGAAGGCGTTCCACATCGGGACAATGCCTTCTAGGAATACCATGCCTCTGGTGGCATTCCACCAAGTACTTGTGTTACCCTGCAACTGGTATATTGCTAGGACAACTTTCTCCTCCTTAGTGCACATCAAAAGTACAAAGGCTTTCTCCAGGTCTTGGATCCAGAGCAATGCAACTTCAGGATCTCCCGCGCCCGTGAACCTTGGCAGGTTAAGCTTCAAGAACTGTTCCACTAACTTGTGCATCGACCTCTCTCTCTCAACAACCACGTTCCCAAGCGGAACTTCAGCAGGTGCGGTTGCGGTAGCAGCAACGGCAGCAGTAGCAGCGACGGTAGTGGCGGTGGCTTGATTCTGGGCCTGCTACCCCATCAACGCTCCAAGAGTCTTAAGCGCTTGAATGATCCCATCTATCCTAGGATCACTAGGGGTTGCCACTCTAGCACCGACTGGAGGTGGTGCTACTCCGCTTGCATTGGCCTGAGCCGATGCTCTACCATGACCACCTTGGGTACCAACCCTTATCAGCATCCTACCTAGAGTCACCGGTCCAATGGTCCTCTTCCTAAGAGTTCTCTACTCTTGATCACTCATCTTATAGGATTCCTACAGAACCTGCTTTCCAATTCTACATAGAATTAGAAATTGAGTGACAACAAACAAACTACCAAACAGCTATAAATCACATGCATTAGCATAAGAAAACGACATTTGCTACTAACTATCCCATAACCCAATGCACCTTATCACTCCTACTACTGACCAGCTCTGATACCACTCCAGGCAGGAATGTCACGCCCCGAACCTCGAGCGCACACACATCCCTCGATGGTCGATGAAATTACGACGTCCCAGGACGCGTTGCTGACCCATTCATTTTATTGTACATGCGGAAGCGAATAAACAAATCCCTTGATAGCAAATAGCATGGGATAGAAAAGCAAGGTAAAAAATTCACAACCAAAACACGCTTTTATAAACAAACTAAGTTTATATACAAAACTAGTATGTTTACCAAAAAATCGGCCCTAAAAAAGGAAACAATCCTACGACCCACTAGTCATGTACATTCACCAATCCTTTGGACTTCATAGGCTCCGGGGGCGCCGGGTCCTCCACAGTACCACCAGGAGGGTTAGCTGCATCCTCACCTAGAGTGGCGTCAACTACCACAGTGGAGATCTCAAAACCCTGGAGGGGACCAACTCTATATCCATTGAGCCTACAGCGAAACCACGCCCTAAATCGATACCCTCTGAGGTAGGCCCTGATCAACCCAGACGATGGTCACTACAAGTTCATAGACCTAGTGGCCTCCAAAAATAGGGAAGTCGGTAATCAACCTAGAAACCCTTCGAGGCTGACCATAACGTATTGGAGGGGCCGCTATCTAAGGACCTTAAAAGATTGAGCCCACGACAATGTGAGACAATATCTCAGCAAGTTCACCCCCTAAACTCCAACTAGGAAGGAAATACACCTAAAGTCAGTCTATACACACAAAACAGAGAACTTACCTTGCCTCAATTCCCTCTTGCATGTTAGTACAATTAACATACTCAATCAATTAATTCAATCAATACAATCAATCAGTCTATCTATCTATCTATCTATCTATCAATCACAAGGGTCTCGATTATAAGGCCAAATTGTTATGACACATCCTATACCATGCCACATAATTTTGTCTCATAATCCGGCACTTCAGTTTCAATCAAACACATGTTCCAACTTGATTACTAGAAAATATTAAATAATTGAATAAATAGCAAAAAATAATTAAATAATGCAAATTAAATCCAATAAAAACTAACTTAGGCCGGAAACATTAATCTAACCACCTAAACGGGCCTAGAAAATTATTGCACCAATCTAGATAAATGGTACGATCTAATAAGCCCATAATCAATCTATTCTAACCACCTAACATGCATAATTAAGCGATTAAATCACTAATCTAAACTAACTAACCACCTATTCCCTAATTAGCTTAAACTAATTATCCACTAAGCATCATTTACTCCCTAAGCAGAGTTTAGCAAGTAAACTCACCGGTTTAGAAAGCTGGTGAGTCCACGATGACGGCGACGCGGAGGCGAGCGATAAACAAGCCTGCGACAACATCAACAGAGGTCTGGACGGGCCTTAAAATGGTTCTAGAATACCTCAGCCCACAGCTAAGGTTCGACTTTTGCTTTGGGCTGAGAGAGTTGGGTTGAGCGGCTAAAATGACACGGGATAGGAGGCGGTGGCTATAACGACTCTGGGCAGGCGACGGCAGAGGCTTTGGCGGCTAGACGGCAACAGATGGTGGCCAGGTGAGTTGCGACGGTGACCAGGGTAGCTCGGAACGGCGGCTAGGCATGAGGATGGGCGAACGTGTGCGAAGGCTAGCATGTGACTCACGGGCAGCGTGCGGCTGGTCCAGTGGCTTCGAGCAGTGGTCGACAGTGAAAGGGGAAGGCTGGTTGGTTTCTCTAGTTCTCTCAAGCTCCAAAACACACTCAACAATGGATAAAGTGAGTCCAGTGAAGAAGAAGAAGGCTGCTGAAGCAAGGGGGCCACAAAATATCCCAAGTGCTTGAGTTCTATGCCCCACCATGCATGGCTGTCATTCTCAGCCCTTTGCCCCTCCATGGTTTCCCAAAGCTTCCCAATGGGTCCAAATGTGGCTGACCACCATGGCATATGAATTTGGACATTTCCCTCTTCAATTACACTTCAATTCCCCTCCAATTAAGCTTAATTTGGCCACCATAAAATCAACCAAGGTCCATCGTCCATTTCATGATTTTTCATTGTCAATGAACCAACTTGATGGCCAAAAATGCGACAAAAAGCGGCCCTCTAATTTCCCGATCCTAAATAACCCAACTTTGAATTTTTCGCCAAAATCTCGGGTTTGCAGAAAAATCTTCGGAAAATTAGTCGACATTCCTAAAATGAATCGTGACATGATAGAATTTTCAATTTCTGAAATCAGGTTTATATTCACGGTTAATTTCAACCGAGCGCGATTTTAGCGTGACCCAGCCTAACGGGTAGCTTTTTGAAATTTTTAGTGCAATTGACCCATGGTCGATTATTTTCGAGCCACATTGTGCATTTTTGAGACATTGACGACTCTTGGTTATCGTGGAAATCTTGAGATTTCAAATACGGACATGATACATAAATGATAGAAAAATCGGTCTAGTGTTGTTCGACAGAAATTTTGCAATCAAGTGAAAGCACCCACACGCTAATCACATAACTCTGTCGGATCGATCTATCTTTAGTCTCTGATCGATTTTGACGGTATCGTAATAACCCTTGTAGATTAGTATAGTCAAGCAATTGATTTTTGGTTAAATTCTCAAGTCTATTGCGTTTAAATTCCTTAACGGCTTCACTTGGTACACTAGTTATCCCGTGAGTGATCAGCTCAGAGAAAAGAACTATAGTCGAGTCGATGAAAAGCCCAACTTATTCAATCGAAAACAAAACCTGAAAATCAGGATGTCACAATTGTCGTGATAAATTTTTAAAAATTGAATTATCTTTTTATTTTATTTTCTATATTTTCCCCTTTCATTTTTGCCAACAAGGGTCATGGCCCTTGTTAGATTTGGGTGAGGGCCGCCTCACCCATGGTTGGTGGTGCTGTAGAGGCCCTCACTAGATCTAGGCGAGGGTCTCGATCTAGGCCATTGCATCCTTGTTAGCTCTAGGCGAGGTAGCCCTCACCTAGATCTAATGAGGGTGGTGACCTATTGCCAGCCAAAATGAAAGAAAAAAAGAAAGAAAAAATAATAAAAAAGAAAAGAAAAAAAGAAATATAAAAAAGTTCAAACTATTAGTAAAAATGTATAAATTATGCTAGTCGTGCTACACAAGACAACCGATGTTGACGTCAGCAATTTTTGGCCAAAATCAATTGAATGAACTCAATTAGCAAATTATGAAAATGTATAGGACTAAATTAGCATATGTGAAAATTTTGGGACTGAATTGGTATGATTAAAATAGGTTTAGGACCTTTTATGGTACTTTCCCCCTAAGCAAGTCTCTAGGCCAAAAGAATGATCCAACTACCTCCCGATGGTATGCTCTATCGTGTAGTCTTACCTTTTGATTTGGGTGTGCCTACTCTTTTCTAGTTTTAGCAAGCCCAATTAAGTCGAAATCTATTAGTTTAGCCAAGAGTGCATGTACCACCTTGTTACGAGTGTAGATCCTACTGCTGCGCATAACTTGACTTTTGCAACAACCACCATCATATAGACTAATTATCTATTTGGCCTTCTAATGGTGGTTCTCACACGTTACGTTACACGCAACACACAAGGTGCACTCATCCAAAATATAAACATCACCTTTAAGTGTCTACAAAGAGTTCTTTGCACTTTTTTATCTCACACAGACAAGTGCCTTCTCTCTAAATACAATCATTCTCTTGCGTGCTTACAAGACGGTTTGACGCTCTTGCTAACTCTGTGGATTGTCACTTGATCGATCGTTGTGCAACAGTATAGAAATAGACTCAAGAACCTTTCACAAATGCTTAGATTTTTATCGATTTGAAGCACTTGGCGACTGACTAAGTTCTCCTCATGGTTTGGTCTTCTAGTAGGTATTCACATCATATGAGGATTCAAATTTCACTGAATGCATAAACACACTTGGGACTTGTAAAAATGAAAAATCCTCTGTGTTGATATCTAGTTAGGCATATTCCAATCGTACTCGTCACTCTCGTCCTTCTGTACACACCAATCTCGTGCTATGTATCTCTCTCTCCCTTCTTCCCTCCCCACGTTCACGATATAAAAGATCGAAGCCTTGGCGACTTCGGATTTTGGTTAGTTAAAGAGAGAGAGAGAAAAAAAGAAAAAAAAAAAAGAGAGATGGGCTGGGTAAATGACGCGACAAGAGACGAGGGTTGTAACTATGGGCCAGCAATAGAGGATAGTGCACGACAAGGGGAGAAGACACTATAGAAAGAGAGAGAAGGATTATTAGATATGTGGTAATTTCTCTTAAAGCATTAAGTTACTTTGGCAAATTTGGGGTACCTTAATCTTTGTAGTAGGTTTTGTTATCCTCAAAATGGAGAAGGAGAAATCCACTCTTGTAAGAAATTTGCAATGTGATAGCAATGACGTGGCAAACAGAACAATCTCCTTTTCCGGCACTGAAAATCTCACTGTACTCTGTATTGTGGTGCTCTTATTTTATATTGACTTATCATACCAAGTGTCACAGTTACATAACGTAATAGTCACGTAAAATACCTTTTGTAAAATCCCCATCTCCTTATTGCTAGAAGGAGCAATGCTAGATAAATTAAGATTGGTCTCTAGAATAAAATTTAAGAGTTTCTCAGAAACATCCAAATGTCTCGATTTTCTTCCATCTTCAACCTACGGCAGCGCAGGGCAACGACGAATCTGAAAACACGCCCGTATCTATATTTATCTTGCGGGCCTAGCTACTGGCGAAGTAGCTTGCGTGTTTACACGCCCGTATAGCTTGCGTGTATTGATGAGAATTACATTAAATCAAGAGATTTAGATGCCGTGTGTCGTGAAGCGAAACATGTATAGAGCTCTCAAGCTCTGATCCTATCCATGTTCATATCTCCAAAACCCTTCTCTTCATCCAAGTCGGTTAGCTCTGAGGTCATGCGCTATAACTATTCCATGTTTGGCCTCCCTCCCTACGGGTCTTATTGGCACCGCATGCGCAAGATCACCATGCTAGAGCTCCTTTCCAACCACCGGCTGGAATTGCTTAAGCATGTCCAGGAATTAGAGGTCCAAGCATTAATAACCCACATATACAAGCAATTTATGGAAAACTACAATGGTGCACCAAAGAAGGTGTTGTTGGGCATGACGCAATGGTTTGGCGACATAACTCTAAATGTGGTGTTTAGGATGATAGTTGGGAAATGATATGAGGACGAACGAGAAAAGAAGGGTCAAGATGCTTCGAGGGAGTTCTTTGACTTGGTGAGGAGGTTTGTAGTATCCGATGCGTTCCCAACTTTATTAGTTGGCAGATTTTTGGACTTATTTCACGAAGTTTCATCTATCTAAATATGCCAAAATCAAAATGCATTTTAGTATAACATTAATAATAGAAGCTCAAAATTATCAGAGATTCTAATGTTTTGCTCATGACAATTATGAATGAAAAATTATGTTTTATTTAAGAACTAATCACAAGAAATCATTTCTCAAGATGTTGTGGTCAACTTGAAATTAACAAGGAAGCTTCGATTGTCAAAAAGATGTAGAACAATGTCGCACAAATCTTCTAAGGGAAAAGTGCTAAAAAAGTCTTAAACCTTTTGTATTTGTGCCAATTTAGTCCTAAACCTTTTTACATTGTGCCAATTCAATCTTTTCCAGCCAATTTTGGCTAGATTTTGCTAACTGGACGCCGGCCGACTAACGTGACCTGATCGGTGCTGACGTTGACAACTTTCAATAGTATTTTAATATTTTTGTGTGATAGTCTGATTTTCTACTTCTATTTTCAATTGAATAAATCGGGTTTTTCATCGACGTGCCTATAGTGCTATTCTCTGAGCCGATCACTTAGGAGATAACTAGATTAGTTGGGGAAGTCATTAAGGGATTTTAATACAACGGACTTGAAAATTTGACTAGGAATCGACTGTTTGACCATGTTAGTCTGCAAGGGTCATTGTGGCACAATCAAAAATCTATCAGAGATCGAAAATAGGTCAACTCAACTGAAATATGTAATTAGGCAGGGGTGATTCCACCTAATTGCAAAATTCTCGTCCATCGACACTAGACCGATTTTTCTGTTATTCTGGTACCTTGTCTCCGTAAATGAAATCTTGAGATTTTCACAACAACCAAGAGTTGCTAATGAGTTGAAGATGTACATTGTGGTTCGAAAATAATCAACCACAAGTCAATTGCACCAAAATTCCTAAAAACTACCCGTTGGTTTAGATCACGCTAAAATCACGTCTGATTTAAATTAACTGCGAAATTTAATCCGATTTCAGAAATTGAGAATTCTACCGTGTCACAATTAATTCTAGAAACATTGATGCATCCTCTCAAGACCTTTTGACGAATTTGAAATTTTGGTGGGAAATTCAAATTATAGCAAGCAAATTGAAATTGGGAAAGGCCGTAATGTAAGGGGATTTTGGTCGTTAATGTGGAACCTTTGGAAATGTGAATTATAAGGATTTAAATAAGGTTTTATCCTTGTTAACTAAGGTTAAGAATTGGTAAAATGAAAAAGGGAAAAACTAATGGAAAGGATGCAAAATTCGGATGTATGCACACCAAAAGGAATTCCACCACCATTTGAACTTCATTTGAGGAGGATAAGTTTGCTTTGGAATGGTGGGCCATATGAAAATGAAATGGCATAAATTCCATGGAATAAGGACCCAAGGCTTGTGGAAATTGGGGAGGGGGACCCTCCATGTTCCTTTTTCTCCTTCTACTCTCCCTATCCATGCGATCCCTTCACCCTCCTTATGCTGTGCGACCACATCTCTCTCTCCCTCTCTTTTTCTTTCTTTCCTTTTCCTTTCCTTTTCCCCCTGCCATGAAGTCCCTTGTCTTCTTCTTCTTTAAGAGTTTTGGCCCCCCTGTTTAGCTTCCTCTGCGTCTGCTGAACCGACAAGCCAGCAACCGAAAAACAAAGGAAGCTCTGTTTTGGCGCTACCAGTTCCTGGATCAGCGAAAGCACCGACCAAGCTGCCCTCATGTTCCATTACTCTTTTGTGTGGCCATTAATCACCTCTCAACCACCCTCACTAGCAATCCGACAGTCCAAAAAAATCGGCGAGATTCCTGGATCCCTCCGCCGAAAGCTCAGTGCTACTGCATACGGGTGCTGCAGCATTTCCACCGCTCATCCATCTTCAATTTCAGCTCACCACCTTCACCAGAAACAACCATCCCTTCACCGTTGCTGCTGCACTGTCGTCGAGACCCCTGTTGTGCCGATACAACCCGCCAGTTGACCAAACCACTCCACGGTGTCACTGCCTTGCCTCCAAAGAGCTCACGTTGTCACTGCTCAGCCTAGTCCAGCCGAGAAGAATGCTTCTCGGCAGTAAGCTGAGGGCATTGCTGGCCTAAGCAAGGTCACACGGAGTTATTCCAGCATTCCCCAGAGGCCAGAGCCTAATTGCCGTCGCTTCGCCGCCGCCGGAAGCCTTTAATCTTTAGCTTAGGTGAGTCAATTTCCTAATTTCTGATTAGGGGTTGATTACATCCCTTAAGAGTATGATTAAGTTAAATAGGATTAGAAACTAGTTTAGTTAGGATAATGGGTAGTTAGTTGAGATGAAACTAGACAGTTAGACTAATTAGTTAAGTTGGTTAGACTATTTAGTTAGAGACTTAAATATTTAGTTAAATGGTTAGACTAGAAGGTTATTGTAAGGCATTAGTTTAGTTAGGCATTTTGATCATTGGTTTTAGTTATGATCAAATTGAATTGATAGTGAAAAATTATAAATGGTAATTAATTAAATAATTAATTTAAATGATTTAATTATAATTTAGTTGATTATTTAATATTTTTCGAAAATTATACTGGGATAACTAGTGACCGGAATTCCATGCTAATTGTAGTAGTATGTTCCATTTATGCCATTGATTGTTAAATTGTGCAATTGAGTAAGGGTGGTTATTTGTGAATATTTAATTCAAAATGGGAGAATGTTGGTATTTAATTAGAAAATACCAAGTGATAAGTTTTGGACACCGAAAGCATTTTTAAATACTATATCAAACTGTGGGATTTTAAAAGAGATGACACAAATTTTCTGGTTCGATCTGTCCGTATTCCCACACACGATTATTTTACCATGCATTTCTAATATGAAGAAAATAGGCCGAGATCAGTATTTTGATGGAGGCATTTGAGTGCAATGCACAGTGTCATAGGCCAAAATTGAATGAATGCATGAATGATATGAGATGTCGTCACGAGCCTTTGGGGCCGGACGATGCTCCTTTGGGAATGCCCCAAGTCAACGGATGCCGGTCGTAGTGGAGGCTGGACCGATGCTCCTTTGAGGAATGCTATCTAGATGTAGACGTTGCCGTGTTTGATGGTGCGAGACGAAGCTCGGCTAAGCCGGAAGACCGCTGACTATTGAGTCGACCATGACCGATGGGTCATAATCAATTGGAACGCATGAATGATTGAGATTGAGGGACCTGATTAGGAGACGGAATTGTGTGGTGCGATATGGGATGTACCATAACAGTTTGATCTGGTAATCGGGCCCTGTGAATTGGTGATGAGATATAATTATATGTGTATACATGTCAAGATGTTCCAGTGATGCATGATTTCAATATAATTATATACAAATTGAATGACACTGACATGCAGGACAAACACTAGTGTTACATGAATTTTGAGGAGATATGATTAAACTACATGCGGGTGTACTTTTCTTCTAATTGGGATTTAAGGGATGAACTCGCTGAGACATCGTCTCATTGGTTATTCTATAACCATTTTCAAGTCCCTAGATGGAGGATTGTCAAACGAGGTGCAAGGGTTCGCAAGAAGTGAAGTCTAGGTTTTTCTTTAGTTTTTGCCAATTGTCGACAGGTCCTCCGTCTTATTTGGACAATAGATAACAGTTCACCCTTTTTGTTATCGAGAAATCTGACAGGATCGAAAGGGACTCTGGCCCTATGAATGAGGAGCTCAGAGCGTAGATAGCCTAGAAGCTCTTCTTTTTAAAATGGATCCATATGATGTTAGACTTTTCTATATATATATATATGTCACCGTATTATGAGTGTGTTTTGTTAAAATATCAACCTACGTTTTTTTATCCCACTTTTATGTTGTTTGGAGATTGTGATTACGTTTCCGCATGTGCCATAAATTAAAAAGGTCGGCGACACTTCCTGGGATGTCACAAAATTTTATTGACCACCAAGGGATGTGCATGCACTCGAGGTGCAGGTTGTGACACACGATGAGTGAATTGAATTTCTTTCTCGGATTACAGGTCAAACAATTAAAGAAAAAATTTTCATTCATCAAAAAAATGCAAAAGATCTCATCAAGAAGTTCGGATTGGAGAATTGCCAAAAGACTAAAATACCAATGTCAAATTCTTTGAAGCTAAATAAAGATGAAGGAGGAAAGAAATTTGACCAGAAGTTTTATAGGAGCATTATCAGTTCGCTTATTTATCTTACTGCTTCTAAACCTGATATTTTGTTTAGTGTTTGTATTTGTGCTAGATTCCAATCAAATCCCAAAGAATCTAATCTAAGTGCTGCAAAACGCATCATTAAATACGTTGCAACTACTCCAAAGCTAAGTCTGTGGTATCCCAAAAAATGAGACTTTACTCTCCTTAGGTTGCAGAGTTGATAGAAAGAGTACCTCTGGCACTTGTCAACTGCTAGGCAAAAAGTTAGTGTCTCGGTTCTCAATGAAGCAGAGTATTATAGCTCCTTCAATAACAAAAGCAAAGTATGTGACTCTTGGAAGTTGTTGTCCTCAAATTTTGTGAATAAAACAATAGCTAAGAGACTTTGGAATTGAAGTATCTTGTACCGAGATCAAATGCGACAACACAAGTACCATCAATCTCACAAAAAATCCAATTCTTCATTCAAAGGCAAAATATATAGAGATAGATTCGACATCATTTTATAAGAGATCATGTTCAGAATGGAGAAATCATGATTCAATTCATTGACTCGAAGAATCAATTGGTGGATATATTTACAAAGTCACTCGAGAAAAGTCTATTTGAGTCTATTCGCACCAGACTAAATATTATATCTTCTACTGATTAAAGTCTGAAGGTGGTCAGACTCAGAAAATCCAAAATTTACTTCTGTAAGTTACTATTTCTTTAATAGAAGCAATTTAATTTTAGTATGAAGCTCTCGAAAAGATACATTGATATTTAATCATTGCCGGCCTATTTTATTTTTGGAAGTTGTATTTTTCAAAATTTTAAATTTTTGACAGTTTTCATTTTTGAAAAAGAAAGTTTTGGTGTGACGGTTCGTTTCCATACGACAGTTCGGATAACCCGTTTCATTTGCCTTTTATACCGTCGAGTCTTTCTTCTTCTTTTACACTTTCACAAACCCTAGAATACAAAATTTCTACTCTCTCACTTTTTCTCTCAAAATTGTTCTCCAAGTTTTCATCTTTCTTAAACGAATAAGTTAGAAAAATCCTCCTCGACTACAACAATGTCGTTCCAAAGAAAGTATTCTTGGATCGCAAGCAGGGGACCACGAAGCATACCTGAGGGTCCTACACACTTTGACTTGAGTGATGAAGAAGATTCTCCTCAGCAACCGCAACAGCATCAACAACAACGTCCTACTCAAAATCCTCCCCGCCAACCAGCAAAAGAAGAGATCATGGAAAACGTTGAACCCATAAGAATGCTAAAACCTGAGTTCCTCTTTAAACTCTACAATCAATTAAAGCAGGGTGGCACTACTATGACTTTCATTGATGAATTTTTGAATAAGAGAGGTTACAGAAATGAGACTCAGTTTTTAAGATCAATGGAAAGGTTAGGCATTGCACCTGAAGGTTTGGCAGATAGGACTTTTGCTGACTTTCCAAGAGATCCTCAGTTTGGCTCTTTCAATTAGCCTGAGATTAAGAATGATAATGATAGGTTGTATGCGAACTTTCAGCCTAGGATGGGCATTGCTGCAAAACTACGTGGAGAGGGAACGAATTTATTTCGGTCCAAAGATCATCAAAGAACTTACTCCAAACTGTTGAAAAGAGGGTGATGAACCCTCGAACTATGGACTTCGATTTTTTAGACTCTGTGAAGATGAACCTGATAGAGTGATTTGCTCGTCTTCAACTTGCAGGATTCTGTTCGTAGACCTCTATCGCTTATACTGAATTAACTGCTTATTTCTATTTGAATCTATCATTTCTAGATGCGGATAGATTATGTTTTACTGTAAGGGATAGAGAGTTTGTGGTGGACATAGACACATTGGCAAACGTTATTAGTGTGGAAAGAGAGAGTTTTCGATCAATAAACGTGACTGTTGGTCATGCTACAAGTTTCCTTGTGAAGGATAAACTTTCTTAAGGTAGCATTAATTATCAGAGAATGACTGCCTCCAACTTCTTACTGCACAAGATCATGATAAACTGCATTCGACCCAAGTCTACCTCCAAGACTAATGTTTCTCATTCAGAAGCTAAACTGATGTTTGCCATCAGTAATGGGATGAAGTTCTCACTACCGCACACAATCTTGATGCACATGTACAAAACTGTTGTGAAAGATAAGGGACCACTCCCTTACTCTGTGTTGGTCACCAAATTGTTTTGACACATTCAAATTTAGCTTCCTGCATCTCTCTGTGCTCGAACCATTGCTCCCATGGTGATAGGCTTGAAGATGGTGTCGAAAATGAGACTAAAGGAACTTAACAAGGCCCTGGAACACTTTAAGGAGAAGTTCTCGAGCAAAACAAAACAAGACTCTGCTGCGAAGAAAAGAAAAGAAAAGGCAAGGAGCTGGTGATTGAATCAACCAAGAAGACTAGAGCTCTTATTCTTCAAGATGAAGAGAATGAAGATGAGCTTACTCTTTCTTCTCTTACCTTGAAAAATCTTCAGAATTTTGTTAGTTTTGAGCAGTTAGAGGATAGAGAGACACGAGAACAAGATGACATAGAGCAGAGAAGTGAAGAGAGAGAAGAGACAAGGGAAGGGAGTGAAGAACAAAGAACAAAGGAAAGAGAAAGAAGAGAAGAAAAAGAAGGAAGAGAAGGAGAGGAAGAAGGAAGACAATCAAGAGAAGAAGAGGATCAAGATGGCTCTTTTGAGCCAACTTTAGCAATATTCTTGCTAGAGGATTCTGAAAAGACTAGGAGTGGAACTACACGAGATGGAAAAGAGAAAGAACATCACTTGGGTGCTAATGCCGAGAAAGAACAAGAAGAAGAATTCTTTTCTCCACCTGTAGGCATGGAAACATGGGGAGCTGTTGAAAGAAAAGATACTTCTTCACCTGTTTTTACTAGTAATGATGCTAGTCGTTCTCCTGCCAATCTAGAAGATGTATATGCCTCTCAATTTCCTGAAGCTGGTGTTGAGCCATCCTTTCCAAGTCTTGGTGATCGAACTGCTGATGTTCCTTCACATCTTAATACTCCCGAAATCGATTTGGCTAGACCTAATGCTCCAACAATACCAGTAGCAAATTTTCAAAGGCTACTAGAAATCCTTTTAGATTTAAAGGCTCAGCAATATGGGATGGAGTTTGAGATCAGGACCATCAAAATAGCTTTAGCATCTACTTCAGATTCTCTACACGAGCAGGTACAAGCCCTTAAGCTTCAAGTTCAAGATAATGCGAAGAGTGAGGATATTGAGCAAATGAAGGAAACTTTGAGAAAGCTAGAGGAGACTGTTAAGTCTATGGGGGATTTCCAACTCATTCGCATCCCCAAATAGCCCTGACTTCATTTCACTTTCATTTTTGAGGTTCTCCACTTTTTGTTGTTGACAAAAAGGGGGAGAATGGTGCAGATTTAACTTTTTTTTTAAAGACTTTGGTTTGGATTTTTGAAGTTTGACTTATGTTTGATTTTTGGACTTGTTTGGTTGATTGTTGAACTATTTGACATACGTTTGCTACAACTTATTTATATGATAATGATTGTCGTTGGATAGTTATTGGTTTTATCTTTTCAAGATTAACATGTTTTCTGTGGTTACAAAATCGATGCTATCCAGGTCATAATCAACTCATTTTAGAAGATATCACGTATTGTTTAAAAGTTGTTTTGCAGGAAAAAAGTTCTTAAATATACAGGAAAGTTTTGTCACCATCAAAATGGAGGAGATTGTTGGAGAAAACTCCTTTACTGTTTTGAAGTTGACAAAACCTTTCCTCAATCTAGTTTGAAGACTCCAAGACTTTAAGATCAAAGTCTGAAGACCAACAGACTTTAGGATCAAAGTCTATTCACGCTGACAGATTCCAAATTGAACGACACTTAAGAATGAAGATGTATTCAAATGCAAGATTATCTTCAAGCATTCGATTCGTATGGTTCATGGATGACCTTATGACTGGATATAGCACTTATATGATTGATTATCCTTATTAGAATCAATTCCGATAATCAAATCTTTTGGAAGGCAAACAAACTTGGAAAGTTCTACTTATGGAAACCATAATCTTGATTGTATGAGCGAACAAGATTAACGAGCTTTTATCACTTTCTTAAAATGACTCGAGATCTCCTTGATTGATTCTGTCCAACGGGTAGATTGCAAGAACTCCTTTAGAAAGTGCCAACGGTCATGATGGCATGAAGGAGTATTTAAGGCGGACTATCTAGTTGTTCGAGAGTGTGTGTAAAAGAAAATTTTCAAAATTTGAAACTTCCTAGTTCTTTGTTATTTCATTTGCTGAAGCTCAAATTGTACTTAAGAGAGAGAGCAAATATTTGTGAGACTTCGAAAAAGTGTAATAGAGTCTCTACACTGTGAAGTCGAGATTGTGTAACTGTAAAATCTCTTTTAATTCATAGTGGAATTCAGCCAGTAAGCTGTTAGCGTTGAAGAATGGACGTAGGCTTGATCTAAGCCAATCCACTATAAACCTTGTGTTTTTATCCCTAAAGTTCTTTACTTATTCGTAATTTTGTTTATTCATTAGAGATTCAAGACTCACTCAAGTTCGTTGGTTTTCAAATTCTGTTTCTACAGAAAAGTATATTACAAACGTTCTTGCAAAAATTTCTTTGAACACCTATTTCCCTTCTAGGTGTTCGTATTAGACATTTCACCTTCGAATTTTGAGAGGTAAGAACAGTAACCACTCGAATTAAATACACCATTGTGGGCGCATGATTATTATAATAATGTTAAAAAAAGGATTGGGCGCATGATTATTATAATAATATTAAAGAAAGGATAGTTGCCTTGTTCATGTCTGCCCACCTTTTTGCGGGAAAATGGAATTCTATAGTAAGAAAATATATAGATAAATGATGAAACAATCTGGGCATGTTCTGCACATAATTTCTCTATAAAGTTGTCCTCAAACCCACAGTTATCCTCAAACTAGAACCATGCAACTCCTTCAAAATCACTCTTCGCCAAAAGCGGCCATAGCTGCCCTCTTTGCCTTAGTCACCTTCCTCTCTTTCTTGATAACAAGAATCCTTCAGAAGAAACGGACCACCGGAGATCAACCACCACCATCAGCCGCTGGGGCATGGCCCATAACAGGCCACCTCCATCTTCTCGGAGGTCCGGATCCAGCCTACATAACCTTGGGCCAGATGGCTGACAAGTATGGCCCGATCTTCTCCATCAAGCTCGGCTCGCAACGAGCCATAGTGGTGAGCGGCTCGGAGTTGGCCAAAGAGTGCTTCACCACCAACGACAAGGCGTTCTGCAACCGCCCCAAATACCTCGCCGCCAAGCTCCTTGGCTACAACTACGCCATGTTCGGGTTCAGCCCGTACGGCCCGTACTGGCGGCATGTGCGTAAGATCGCCACCCTAGAGCTCCTCTCGAACCACACCCTCGAGAACCTGCGGCACGTGCGTGAAGCTGTGGTAAGAGCCTCCACAAAGGAGGCCTACGAACGGTCGAACGCGCAAGAAAACACGCCGATCGAGATGAAGAGTTGGTTCAACGCCCTAACCTTCAATCTTATCTTCAAGATGGTGGTGGGGAAGCAATACGATGGAACGACGGCATCAGAGGAAGACGAGGGCCAGAACAACAGGTGTCGGATCGCGCTGAAGAGCTTCTTTGAGTTGGGTGGCCAATTTGTCGCGTCCGATGTGTTGCCATTTTTTAGGTGGCTCGACATCGGAGGTTATGTTAAGGCGATGAAGAGGACGGCCAAGGAATTGGACGATGTGGTCGGAGGGTGGTTGGATGAGCACAAGCGCAAGAGGGCTTGTGGGGAGGCCGAAGGTGACCGAGATTTCATGGACGTGATGCTTTCCATTCTCGGTACCGCGGACGTGCTGCCCAGTTATGATGCTGATACCATCAATAAAGCCACTTGCTTGGTAAGTTTTCTTAATTTGAAAAAATTATTACATGACCTTCCATATGTTAAAAGTGAATCGGAACTATCAAATACGATAATCATATATGGATCCCATGTGGATTTCACTAAATGGAATTGTCTGTTTACCTTATCATATATACTAGATTCCGATAATTTTCGTGCCAACCGATCATTCTTTAATGGAGGAAATTATGAAAATAGTCTTAAACTTATTGTACTTATATAAATTCGATCACAAACTTTTTAATTGTGTTAATTTAATCTTAGATATTTTCACATTTTACCAATATAGTTTATCCAACCAAATATAGTGGGTAAACATTGATGTTGATGACAGCCGTCCAATGTTGCAAGGCCGGCATTGATATTAACAAAATTTATTAATTTTTAAAATATTTTGAATATATTTTTTATTTTTTAATACTTTTATTTGTCTTTTTCCTTCTTCCTCTGCTAGTCTCTAGACCTTGGCAATGGTCGGCAACTGGCTATAGGCCATGACTAGAAAGGGTCACCCTCTCTGTCTACAAGCAAGGCTCCCCTCATTAGGACTAAGCAAGAGGGAACCTCACCTGCCTCAAGCGAAGTGCGCCCTCTCTAGATCCAGCAAAGTTGAGCCTTGACAAAGCTTGGTGAGGGTCGGCCTCACTAGCTTCAGGCGAGCCTCAACTGAGGCCGCCCCTTGCTAGCCTACGGTGAGAGCATATTGACCTCGAGTGAGGGTTGGCCTCGCTTAAGGCTAGTGAGGTCAAGCCTTGAGTGAAGCTAGTGAGGCCGATCCTCGCTGGCTGGGCAAGGGTGACCCTCGCCTGAGGTTGGCAGGCTTGCCTCTTGCCAATAGTTGCCTTTGGTTGTTTGTCGGCCATCACCAAGGCCAAACGGACGAAGAAGGAAAAAAATGGAAAGAAAAGTATAAAAATCAATAAAAACTTTCAAAGAAAATTTTTTAAATTAATAAGTTTTGTCCGCTTCAATATCGATCGTACGACATATGATGGCTGATGAAATTGATTATGATTGGGTATTTGAAGTTTGAACAAGTGGCGCATCAATATATCAGTAGCCATTATTCTAACCACAATCATAACTTTGGCAAATCAGGTATATTCATGCTGTTACCATCTCTATTGGTCTAATCATCAATTACATTTCTAAGCTTTCATTTTAACTTTGTGGACAATTGAAGATTTCTGGGGATCGTAGTACTGAGAAAATCGGAAAATGAAAAAGCACGCGCGAAAAATAGCAGAGAGGGGAGGGGGGGAAGAGAGAATGAAAACACAATTTGATTTAAGCTAATGAAACTTCCCGTTTTGCTGCGGATATCGTTTTATGACGATTTTTTTAATTAATATTAGCAATTTAAGTGTCTTAATTCAGCTTGTCTTGTGCTTTCATAAAAAATTTTACTTGCGAATTGGTAATAAGAAGAGTTATTGATTCAACAAAAATGTGTGACAAATCAAGTAAGCGAATTGGTTTTCACTAAATAAAGAATATAAACTTTTTTCTCTTTAGTGAAGTTTGCCCAGTTGCTCAAGGGACGAAAAGGCATTATCAAGGAAAAATTATGAACAAATATTTCGAATAGGATACATTTCTTTTATTGACGAAAGAAAGACCAAAATGAAAGAAAGATAAATAACGGAACTATGATGATATTCTACCGTTTATAATGGAAAGCGTTGTTTGTAATCAAATCATACATTGCAAAGTGTAAATCTCCAAAATACGAAATATCATGTGTGATTAAGTCTACAGGATGTAATCATACTTTTCCAGCAAACCAAAGACTTTGATCTTGAATGATTTCAAAGTGACATATTATGTTTGCACAGTAACGGAAAGAATTACATTTCTTTCAAGAATCGTCTACCTAATAAGAGCATCTTTGAACTGGAAGTTCAAATCGACGACAAAGCCAAAGAAAATTGATCAAAAGTCCCAGGCAGTTCAACCACCCATTAACTTCCGTGATCTAATCTGACGTTCTTTAGTTAAAAATTTCTAAACTTTCAGGAAAAATTCTTCTTTAGTACCTGTTCTTTGGTCCGACGTTTTCAATGCCAACGTTGGATCAAGCAGATTCCATGTGGTATCATCCAATTCATTGACGTTGATCACTTTTATAAGTTAATTATGGAAGTCATTGTCGTTTGCACTTCTGACAGAGCCAAAAAGATAATATTTAATATTGCCGTCAAAGATCATGTCTAGATTCATGTCAAGTATCCAATGTGAATAAAAGAAAATTATATATGATTCAAGTAGTGATAAGAAGGTACGACTTTTACAGGAAAAAAACATCATCCTTACTCTAACTATAACTATTTTAAGTTTAGATGTATTAGAAATAGTCAGTTAACTTGCATCAGTTGTATATTTAATTCAATAATGACATGTATAAAGAAAAACTATGTATGTATATTCGTAGGCACTTATATCGGGAGGCACAGACACCACGGCGGTCACATTATCATGGGCTCTCTCCCTTCTACTCAACAATCGCCATGTCCTAAAGCAGGCTCAACAAGAACTGGACTCTCAAATTGGACGAGAGAGACGAGTGACCGAGTCCGACATCAAGAACCAAGTCTACATCCAAGCGATCATCAAAGAGACACTGCGTCTCTATCCTGCTGCGCCCCTCTCCGTGCCCCATGAGTCCGTCAAGGACTGCACGATCGGCAGCTATCGTGTCCCTGCGGGCACTCGGCTCCTGCTCAACATCTCGAAGCTCCACCGGAACCCGCTGGTCTGGCCCGCTCCTCTCGAGTTTCGGCCCGAGAGATTCCTGACCACGCACAAGGATTTAGACGTTTGGGGTCAGAATTTCGAGTATTTGCCCTTCGGAAGTGGCAGAAGGATGTGCCCTGGAGTGTCCTTTGCTCTTCAAGTGTTGCACATTGTGCTCGCGACTTTGCTGCACAGTTTTGAGATTGAGACCGCATCAGTTGGACCGGTAGATATGAGGGCGGGAATGGGAATCACTAGCCCTAAAGTTACCCCACTAGAAGTGGTTCTCACTCCACGCCTTCCTCCTCATCTCTATGTCTAAACTTGGGAGTGTGAGATAACCTTTATAAGAAACACTATCAGGAAAAAGTTTTCTATCCATCATCAGCTTTTCAAACACTATCAGAAACACTATTCGTGTTCTCTTGCGAAAACATGTAATTTTCATATGATGAATGTTTATGTGTACAAGATTTCTCTATGCCCCTTTATGGAAGACATTGGAGAATAAACTCATAAGCTGCATCATTTTAAAATAAAATAAAATCACAAACTAGAGATTATAAGTTTTTGAAATGGCAAGTGCTTTGAGGTAAACGAAGCGAAATAAGAGAATATGGGAGTTCCTACTTTAATAGTAATAATTTGATCTGTGAGATTGTGGTGGGACCATAACTAACTATTCTAATAATTTAAGCTATTAGATGAATGTGTGATTTATTATTTATATATTCTAATATGACTAAAGAACCAAAATTAGAATGGCTTAAATTAAAAAAAGAAGAATTCATCAATAAATAGTAATGTCACCACCTTCCCTTTGCGGGGAAAATGGCTAATGCAAGAAAAATATGAAAATAATCACGAGTGCGTTCTGCTGGGTTTATAATAATCGAAGTGCCGTCCACACTAAATATAATGATGTCTTCCATGAAGAGGCAAAGAGAAATCTTGCACACACAAGAATCATCATACGTAAATTATATGTTTTCGCAAAAGAACACAAATGCACTCTATTCGTAATTGAAAAGCCGATGATGAATATAAAACTTTTACCTGATGGTGTTTCGTATAAAGATTATCTCACCCTCCATCTTTAGACATAGAGATGAATAGGAAGGCGTGGAGTGTGAATCACTTCTAGAGGAGTAACTTCAGGGCTAGTCATATAATAGTAATAATTTGACTAAGAACCGAAAATCAAAAATAAGAAAAATTCATCAATTAATATTAATGTCGCAACCTTCCATTTCAGGGGAAAATGGCTAATGCGTTCTAATTTTACATCTAGCTTGGGCTCTCCCAAATTCATACAAATTTGCGACTTGGGTTTAATTTCAACATGCAATTTAATCTATTTGGGAGTCATCACTAATCAATTTTCGATGAATCGCTTAAGAACCCTAGTAAAGCGTGCTGTACCTCTATGAACCAAAGATTCAATGGATTTGGAGGTTTGATTATGTCAAATTATTCTAATGCATTTTCGCTACATTTTCTTTTTTATTTTCAAAAATATTTTGCAGGCAACTTGGAATAATTATAAACCTAGAAACTACCACGGGGAAAAGTGTCATAACAGTTTTAAACTTATTACATTGATACTAATTTAATTTTAAATCTTTTAATTACGTCCATTTTGCTCTAAACATTTTGATCTAGTGTCAGTTCGATCCTTCCAACTAATTTTGGCTGAATATTACTGATGCAGGCACCAATTAGCCTATGTGGTACCACCAGGGATGATGTGGATATTTTTAATAATTTTATTTTATTTTGATTATTATTTTTTCTTTTTCTTTTATTTCGTTTTATCTTTCTCCTTCCTATTGAGGTGACTGACACTTGATGACTAAGCAAGTTGGCCTCACCTAGGTGAGGCTTGCTGTCACCCACTAGAGGCAAGGCTCAGCGGAGCGAAGTTGACCATCGCCCAGCCTCACTTGAGCAAGGGTGAGCCCCAACTAGAGCGGCTCACCTGGTGATGGCTAGCGGTTGGCCATTGCCTATGAGTGGTCACTAGCAAAAGGAAGAAAAATGGGGAAAAAAAGAACAAATTAGAAAAATAAATAAAAATAGAAAAATATTATTAAAAAATTTCAACGTCAATGCTAGTGTCATGCCCCAAACCCCGAACACATGGTCGATTAAATTGTAGAAGCTTCATCTCATTTATTTGAAGATCAAGTTCTTTCTTTAGCTTGTTGATACAAGTTTTGCCGATGAGGTTTTCAGTAGTAAGATCATGGACCTCCTTTTTCAAGACAAAAATTCTTTTTGAAGCTTTTTGGTGTTCTTAAAACATTTATCTTAGAAAATCTTGTAACTCTTCATAAGATAGTTCATAATTTTTACCTTATCTCTTCTTCTAGTTTTGAGTCAGTCATAAGACAAAGATTTGCTTCTTTTTCGTCACTTGACTCACATTTCGTGTCATTCAATGTTTCAGCTTTTAGTGCCTTTTTCTTCTTCTCGAACTTTCCTTTCTTTTTCTTGATGGATGGATGATCTGGTTTTATATGCTCCAGTTTCCTACATTCATAGCACACAATATCCTTATCTTTGGATTCTTCTTTGTTTCTGAAAGGCTTCTTGTCATCATAATGCTTAGATGATATTTACCCTTTGTAGTTTTCACCTTTCCTCATTAGGCTTTTGAACTTCTTTGTTAACAATGCCATGTCTTCATCACTTTCTTCTTCATCCCTCCACCTATCTGTATCATCATGATTAGCTTTAAATGCAATAATTTTCTTACCTTTTGAGTTGCTTTCCTCATTTTGGAGCTCAACTTCGTAGGACATAAAGGTTCCTATTAGTTCATCCATTGTGATTGGTTGAATCCTTATGCTTTCTCGTAGCGAGGTCTTCATGGTGCTCTATTCTTTGGCAAGGCTCGTAGTAGCTTGTTCACCTTTTCAGCATCAATATAACATTTTCCTTGGAGAGCAAGACCATTCATTATCTCGGTGAATCATGTGAATATTTGTGTTACTATTTCATCAAACTTCATCTTGAACAACTTGTAATTCTCAAGCAGGATATTCAGCTTTGTTTCTTTCACTCTTCTGTTCTTTCAAATATTAGCATGAAGTAGTCCTAGATTTCTTTTGTTGTATCACAATAAGAAATTCTGTTAAACTTAGATGGTGACAATACAAAATATAGGAGGTGTTTGGCTTTAGCGTCAAAAGCGGCTTTTTTTTTAGCTTCTTATGTATTTTGATAACAGCCACTTCTTGGCCATCTTGTCGAATAGAAGCTTGTGCAGGAGATGGTGCTTATGTGCCATTTGCAACCACATCCCACATATCTTGATCTACGGCCTTGATTTATGACTTCATTCTTTACTTTTAGAAGCCATAGCTACTTCCTTTAAAGTACAGTGGCTTGTTGGGAGTTTGAGCATTGTTGGGAAAGAAGCTGTAAAGGTTAGCCATAATATAGCATTTTTATGCTCAGAAGAAATACACTTCAAATAATGAGCAATGGAGCTTTGATACCAATTGTTGGTGGCTAACAATACAACCTAAATGGGATGAATAGGTTGTTTTTGAATGTTGATGATCTTTTATGAAAATTAGCTAGTCGCTAAATAAAGATCAGCTCAACCTAATGTTTGAGAAGAAAGAATCATGAACTAACTAAATGCCGATGTATGTAAGTAGAAGAAAATGGTGGACATAGGGAGTTATAGTGGTCGGCTTTACCCATAAGCCTACATCCACTCTTCAGACTAACAGCCTCAAGACGAGCTAGACTCTACTAGCAATTTGCTTGAAAAGCTATAAATGGCTAGCACTGATCATTTTCACAATAAATACCACTATTTGACTCAGCTGCTGCTTTTGCACTTGCACATTTTAATCATTTGCACAATTGCTAAACAACATTAATATCAAAATTCACATGGGTAATGTTTTTACCACACAAGAATTAGGCATTTCATTCTTTTGAGAAATTTGCTAGACAAATCCAAAATGAAAAGGGATATAACATCACTACAATTAGAATTTATAATGGAGGAGAATTTGACAATCAAAACTATGTTGAGTATTCTGATGAGAATGGGGTAGAACACAACTTCTCCACTCCCTATACTCCTCGGCAAAATGGAGTAGCCAAAAGAACAAATCAATCACTTCAAGTAATGGCTAGAACCATGATGATTGAAAGTGGTGTATCCACTTATTTTTAGGCTAAAGCTGTTGCCACTATATGCTACACACTTAATGAAGTACTACTGAGACCTATGGTAGAGAAGACTCCATACCAAATCTTCAAAGGAAGAAAGCCCACTCTCTATTATTTCCATGTGTTTGGAAGCTTTCATCCTAAAAAATGCAAACGATGACATTGTGAAGTTTGATACACGAGGTAGTGAAGATATTTTTCTTGGATACGTAACTACTAGTAAAGCCTATCAAGTTTTCAACAAAGATTCAAATTGGAGAATTCATAAACGTGAAGTTCAAGGATGATCAAAAAGGAGTGCCAAACGATGACTACAAAGACATTATACCAATAGCTACATTAGTCACTTATAAACAGTAGCAACCACAACCATCAGTTGATCTTTCAAACCAAGGACAATCTTCCAAGGACAAGAGATTCAAGTCTGAACATCCTAAGGAATAGGTTATAGGAAAAGTGGATGAAGGATTTAAAATCAGATCATCTCTCAAAAACATGTTGAATTTCTCGGCTCTCATATCTCAACTTGAGCCTAAAGTAGTGGAAGATGCTCTCAAGGATGAAAATTGGATTGAAGCCATGCAAGATGAATTACATCAATTCAAAGTTAACGATGTTTGGGAACTAGTTGCTTAACTTAGAGATCAAACAATAATAAGAACCAAATGGATATTCCAAAACAAACTTGATGAAGTAGGTAATGTCGTCTGCAAAAAAATTAAAGTAAGATCAGTTGCTAAAGGATATCTATAAAAAGAAGGTATTGATTTTGATAAAACTTACACTCTTGTTGCTAGATTAAAAGTTATACATCTGTTATTAGCCTGTGCATGCTTTCATAATTTCATATTATATCAAATGAAAGTCAAAAGTGCATTTTTAAATGGTTATATCAATGAAAAAGTGTATGTTGAGCAACCTTCAGGTTTTGAAGAATCAAGAAGATCAAGTGATACTAAGAGAGACCTCATAAAGATAGTCAATCTTAGAAGTATTTGACACACGAAAGTCTTAAAGATATGAGGAAGATGGGGAGGGAGCGAGAGTAACTGGGGTTTCTAGTATCTTAGGGTCAATCATGGTGTGGAAAAGATCTTCTCAGCACTAAATGTACCTATTGAGAACGTGGAACAAATCATGTTATAGATAAAACCAAGATCTCTAAAACTCAACTATTTGCTATAAACCCATATTCTACTTTTGCTAAACCCGCCTCATCATTTTCTCCCATCCGTTCTATTCGACAACTTATTTGTCAAACTCCCAAAAAAGTGAAACACCACGTACAGTCCTCCAAATTTGATCAACATTCCATTCCAGCTATTGAAAATGAGTATTTCGTTAATCTTTAAATTCCCCTAGAATTTCCTAAATAGTGGACTGAGCATAAATACTCTCATATCCATTATGGAGCTGTCCATCTTGCTCTTACCTTTCATGGTCGTAAAGGCCTACCAGTTACGGCTAGAATGGCCCTATTAGACAAGCTTGTATTGATACCGTCCAAACCACTCTGAATGTTGGAACAGTCTTTGTAACCTTATATCCAAATGTCAATGTTGTTCTCTCAAACCCCAACTACTTTCCTTTTTCAAAGTTCAGATTCCGCTCACTGGAGCACCCAAGACTGTTGACTCTATTACAGTAACACTACATTACCAAATGGTTTGTCAAGTTTGGAACCATGCTCTTGATCTAAATTTCTAAAATGGAAATGAAGATGCTCTATTCATCTCCATGCATAATGATTAGGCATCTTGTATTCATGTTCTTAGATAGATTTCAAAGGAGAAGTTGGTCAAGCTCCTTTCGAAGACTTGGATTACCAACTATGAAAAGTTACATCAAACAACAAGCATCTCCATCCCTTGGACTCCGAATTTGTAAGAAAGAGGGATGGCACTATTGCTATCAAATTTGGCAAGAAAAAAAAAAAAAAAAAAAATCATTCCATCTTCCAAACCCTGTTTATGATTGAACCATGTGTTCCAAAATCAATCTCCGAGCCAAATCCCAAAAGATTTGTTCAATACTTTCAGAGTAATGGAAATCCCGTCCATTGCTACAAGGACCGATATGGTCATTGTTTTTGGGACCTTTTTTGTCAGTGTTCTTACTACATAAATTCTCCCAACGAAGTAGATCCAAATGCAATACCTAGGCGAAAACCCAAAAAACCAAATGATACTATGTACTAGAGGTACCTAAATGGAGACTCCTTCGTTGATACCCTTTGTGAGTGTGATAAGTTTCAATTCATGGTTTCTTATGCTCCAACTCCACTGCCAAAATTTGGTTCATCACCTCCCATCTCACCAGCTTTATCACCAACATCACCTCCTCCTCACAAAAAATCAGTCGTTTCCCCATTTTGCAAGTCAATCTTAAAATGGGTAAAAAAACATTCATACCCACTTGACGCTCCAGAAAACGTCACACAACCATAAAATATCACCTAGCTCTTCCATTGCTATGTTCCAGGAGGTAGATTTTCCTCCTCTTGCTCGAGAAAGTTCAAGACTTTCTTTCCTTACTCCTGAAGAATTCATTGACTTGTAAGGGAGATATCGCCATTTCCAAAAATACCCAACCCCACTGACGTAGACAACATTGAAGACAAAAGAAAACTCATGTTGCTAAGGGCATCCTGAACTGGCAATCAAAGACTTTTCTGGCACATAACAATGCTTTCAAGAAGATTGATTCCAAACTTGGGAATGTGCAAAGAGATCTTAAGAGATATGATGAAACCACCAAGAAGATGCTTTCAGACTTCTAGAAAAGGCTTCATGCCTTGGAATCCAGACAACATTTGTGATATTATCATCTTGAAAGCCCAAAGGCGGAAATAGATGTGATATCCTGAATTTTCAACCTATTTTTTACTGAATTAATCAGGCATTTCATCGACATGTCTATAAGTGGTTTTCAGAGCTGATCACTCTTGAGATAACTAAATAGTTGGGTAAGCCATTAAGAAATTTTAAGGCAATAGACTTGAGAATTAGACTAGAAATCGACTCCTTGACCGTGCTCATCTTTAAAGGCCATTACGACACAGTTAAAAATCGAATTGAAATCAGAGATAGGATGGTTCGACTAAGATTGTAGCCAATCATGGGTGACTCCACTAAATTGGGAAATTTTCGTCAACTGGCACTAATTTGATTTTACTATCGTTTTGGTACCCTGTGTCCATAATTGAATCCTCGAGATTTTCACGACAATCGAGAATCGCCAATGTGTCGAGTGGGTTCATTGTGGCTCGAAGAAAATCGACCACGGGTCATTTGCCCTAAGAAGTTCTGAAAATTACCCAGTAGCCTAGGTCACACTAAAAACGCGTCGATTAGAAATTAACCGACAATTCAAGTCCGATTTCAGAAATCAAAGATTTTGTCATGTCACAATAAATTCTAGGACCCACGACTCAGTCTCAGAAGATTTTTCTAACAACCAAAAAAATTTGGGAAAAAGTCGTTTTATGACCATTTTCATTCAATTGAAGCCGAGGATTAAGTTTGGTTGCAAAATTGGGAACCAATATGGATATATGGGTGAGAAAAAATGTCAAGATGATCAATGAGGCATTAATTGATTTTATAGAGGCCATTTGAGGTTGAATTAAAGTGAAGTGGTGTCCAACTGAGGGAGATTTTTGCCAAATTCGTAATACCCCTCAACCCTCAACCTTTGGACCAATTCAAGAGTCTTCTAGAAGGGGAAATGGGCTGGAAATGGCTGGTATATGACAGCCATAGGTGGCTGGCTTCTTGGACAAGTTGTGGGGGACAGCTTTGGAAAAAAAAGGCCAATGGGACCCTTGTCTCCCTCAACTCTATCTCATTTCTCTCTCACTCTCAACCAGCCAAGCCTCTCCCTCCCCTCTCATTTTCGCACACCAAAAGCAGCTGGAGAGAAGCCGCACACGCCTGGACGCCAAGACCGCCCGCGCCGTCTATGGAAGCTCAATTGGAGTTGCCTTTCACCGTTTCTTCACCGATAAACCCCCACCAAGGCTCGGTTTGGCCTATTCTATCGTTCCCGAGCAATTCCCGCCTAAACCGAGCTATTTTCCACTCATTTCCAGCCAAGATCAAAAGCTTTTCCAGTGGGTTTTTCAGCACCTTTAGAGCCAGCTTTGAGGTGTTTCCGGTCCCCGAACCCGAGGCCCGCTTTGGACTAAAACGTCCCCCGCAACGTTCCCGACATTTCAATCCAAGCGGATAGTTAAACAGGTGAGTTTAGCTCACTAATCCTTGCTTATTTTGCTAATGATGCTTAAGGATTGATTAGTGTTAATTAAGTAGGATTATGTGGTTAAATTAGAGTAGATTAGTGATTATTAATTAATTATAATTGTATGTTAGGCATTTGACAATTGTAATTAGCTAGAGGATAGCCTATATTATTTATGGAATGCATCTCGGGATTTTTCCCGACCTGTCTCAAGCTCCAATTAGGCATTATAGGCCTAAATTTGATTTTTAGTATATATTTATTAATTTTCAAAATTAATTTATTAATTATTTATTTTTCGAAAATTAGGCGAGAGATGGCCGACGACCGGAATTTTATGCTGATTGTCGTGGTGCAGTCCGTTTATTTAATTGAGCTTTATTTTATGCTAAAATGAATTAATTGTAATTATATGATTATTTTCCTAAATTGATTAATTTATATAGTTAATTGGAAAATAACTGGGTGTCTTGACAGCACCAAAAATGTTTTGGTGGACTACAAATAAGGGTGGGATTTGTGGAAAGGAAATTATAATATTTTAGCTAAGACCAACCATGTGCCCACGAACGTATACGTTTGTCAAAAATGAATAAAATGACAAATTGATTGTACGTTCGAATTATCATGTTATACAATACCAGCTCGGTGACACTATAGGTCATTTTGTAGAATGGACGGTATTTAATGTCAGCTCGGTGACCCTATAAGTCATTTTGTAGAATGTACGACATGCCATAACGGCTCGGTGACTCAACAAATCATTTTGTAGAATAGACGTTATGATGATTATACTCGGTGACACTATATGTCATTTTGTAGAATGGACAGTATTTAATGTCGGCTTAGTGACCCTATAGGTCATTTTGTAGAATGGACGACATGCCATAACAGCTCAGTGACTCAACAAGTCATTTTGTAGAATGGACGTTATGATGATTATACTTGGTGACTTATAATGTCATTTCAAAGAATGAATTGTTTAAAATACTAGCTTGGTAACCTGATGGGTTATTTTAGAGAATGGACAGTATTGATTGAAATGACCAAGAATGGTCCGTTTGACATGTAATCGACTAGATTAATTGATCGATGTTTCGATCAGTTGTGATTGTTTGAGTGCCTATTAAATTGTACTAACTTGCAAATGGAATCTGAGGCCAAGATAAGTCCTCTGACCTATGCGTGTATAGGCAGCCCGTATGGCATATTGGTTTACTAATCGGGTCTTAAGGAGTAGAACTTGCTGAGACATTGTCTCACTGGTTATTGAATAACAATTTTCAGGTCCTTAGATGGCATTGGTGAAGGATTGGAGACCTGAAGTGTGGAAGGGGAAGCCTGAAGAATTGATGATCCTATTGGACTAGCTAGTCATAGGGCAATTCTCTTTTGATAGAAGTCGATTCCATTTTGCAAACTCTGTTTTAGAAACTCGTGGTTTAAATCTGAATTAACAATTCAACTTGTATATATTTGCACTATGATTGGAAATGTATATAAGTGTGGATGCTTTTAAGATGGAAATTTGAAATCATACTTTCTTATCCCATTGTTTTATTGTCTGGAGATTTTATATGCTTCCGCATGCGTATATTAAATGAAAGGGGTCGGCGATGCGTCCTGAGATGTCACTATTAATCGACTGAGGAAAGGGATGGGTGCGTACTCGAGGATCAGGGCGTGACAATAGAATAGCTCAAGAAGCAAATCCAACTTCTTAAAGAAGGAAAATTCAAGCCTTCTAATCCATTCCCAACTGTGCTGCGAACTGAGTATTCGCTTTCACCACCACCTTAGAATATGTCTATCTTTGTTGCTCTAAGAGAAGCCCTTACCAAATGAGACAAGACTGACGTGGTAGAAATGCGAAGTCGCCTTAAAGAACTGGATCGATTAAGGAAAGAAAAAGGAAAAGACAAGATGCCTGAAAAATCCTTGATCTCTATAAGGGAGAATGTGGCATCCCGAAAATTCAAAGCCAAGCCTTAAGGTGTGTCAAATGTCTTTAATTAGGTGATAGAATTTTATGGCCTATGCTTTAGCCAATTTATCTTTTAATTTGATGAATTGTGCTTGTGTTGTTGAAATTTAAATTTAATTTATTAATGCTTGGCCATATGATTTAAATTTCAATAATTAAAAAAAATTAAATAATATCCCAAGACTTTGGCCAAGATGGAAATTGGAATTTAGAAATATTTATAGAAGGAATTTCAAAAAAAAAAAAAGGAAAAAGGGCTAATTTTCGGAATGGGCCTTGGACCCATTAGCCTCAAGCTTGGTGGGCCAAGCTAGTCGGCCCATTGGACCCAAGAGGTGGCTGTCGACCAGCCCAAGGAGGAGTGGCCGGTTGGGCCTAAGCCCAAGCCCAACCAATTCAAAAACAAAAAGACAAGTGGCCAAAGGAAGAGCATGCATTGGCCATTGGATAGGTGAGTTAATCATTGCAAATGATGGCCTAAGGGGGTATAAAAGGGGTTAGGAGAGAGAGGGCCGGACCCCTTTGCTCCATTTTCGACCAAAGGAGAGAGAGTGAGAGGGAGAGAGAGAATTCGAGAGGGAGAGAGGAGAAACCGAGAGGGAAGGAGGCGGAGCCGGAGGGAGGAGCCGCCCGTTCGCCGTCGCCGCCTAGTCCGACCGCCGTATGCCGCCGTGTGCTTGTTGTTCGTCCATCTTAGAGGCAAGTGGAGTCCGTAACTTCTCTTGCATGTCGGTTGTGGTAGTTGCATGTCCGGTTTTGAGTGTTATGTGTGAGAAAACCGAGCCAAGGAGGGTTTGTTTGCATGCCATGTAACTGTTTCCGTTCGGTTTGTGGTAGACAGTTTCTTATTCGAGCTTGTATGTGTATTTGGAGTGTGCTTTTGGCTTCGGTATCTTCATAAAAGTTGAAGCTAACATATTGAGGTATGACATACTCAAATTTCATGGGAAACGAAGATGATATGAGGGGTCAAATGCCTTGTGATACGGAGGTTCTAGATCTGCGAAATCTTCACTGACCTCTTGATGATTTCTTGGTTGCATGTTGATTTATGTTGGAAATATCACTTTGTTGTCTTCATTGAAGTTGTAGATAACATCCTAAACTACAACATACTCAAATTTGAGAAGAAACAAACAAGTATAGCCTAGTTAATCGGCTAGATCTTTGAGACGTTTGGTTCTGTTGAAGTATACCGAGACACCCGAGACTTCAAGGACTTAAAAGAGGATCATACTTTGGTTATTTAACCTAGATCTCTTCATTAAACTTGTAAAGGACACATTTTTTCATAACATACTCGAATTTCAGAAGAAACGAAAGAGATTTAATGGGTCAAATATAAGTTTTTCGGTGATGTGTGTTCTGGACGAAACGGTAGAGGTTCCAGAAGCTTCATGGAGTTTTATAACTTAATCCATAAATAATTTGGCTTAGTGTTCTTCATGAAAAGTGCACGAAAATGTGTTGGCTATCACCCTGTAAAATTTGGGAATTTTCTGAGGTCATATGAGTATTTTAATTGAATAAATCCGAAAACTGTGCAATCTGGCCATTATCCGAATATTGAGTGTATTTGGTGGAAATTTGGGAAACTATGTGAAATGCAAATTTGGCCATGAAATTGTGTGAAATTGTGATTCTAATTAGTTGTTTAATGATTGTTTGATTTTCATGATTTTTGGAAAATCATAAATATTAAAGATAATATTTATTGATGGAAATAAATAAATATAATATTAAAATAATAATATAATAAAATAATAATAAAATAAAAGTGGATTATTTTATCGGCCATGAGTTCTATTGAATTATGATGCATTGTTATATGACATTGATGCATGTAAGATCGTGAATTATGATGCATTGTTATATGACATTGATGTATGCATGATCGTGAACTATGATGCATTGCTATATGGCATTGATGCATGAATGATCATGAATTCTGATACATGTGTGTGAATCATATGCCACGAAATAATGAGATGAAAAGAATGATAAAATGTGGAAGTGGTATGTGAGTAAGAGGATGTGGCGGAGGTTGATGTCTGGTGGCCGAGTGGCATAATTCCAGAGATTCCCTGGGTGTTTCAGGATGCCCGGAATGTGGGGGGCCGGAAGCCCTGTCGGAGGTTTCTGCCCGAAGGGAGTGACTCGCGATGCTAGGATTAGGGTGCGAGATCCCTGGTTAGAAGGGTAAAGACCGGAAGTCCCTGTCAGAGGTTTCTGCCCGAAGGGAGGTTCCTCGTGATGCTAGTTGAGGTGCGAGATGCCCGGAATGTGGGGGGCCGGAAGCCCAGTGGCCATGAGATGGCTGGGATACTGGGATCCCTGTCGGAGGTTTCTGCCCGAAGGGAGGATGATGATGGTGGAATTGATGAATTGAGGAAAGACAATGTGGGATCAATTGATAAATAAAAGTGAAAATGATAATATGATGTGATATGCATAGTGATGCATGGCCAATGATAATATGATGTGATATGCATGGTGATGCATGGCTAATGATGATGTGGTATGCATAGTGATGCATGGCCAATGATAATATGATGTGATATGCATAGTGATGCATGGCCAATGATAATATGATGTGATATGCATGGTGATGCATGGGTAATGATGATGTGATATGCATAGTGATGCATGGCCAATGATAATATGATGTGATATGCATGGTGATGCATGGGTAATGATGATGTGATATGCATAGTGATGCATGGCCAATGATAATATGATGTGATATGCATGGTGATGCATAGGTAATGATGATGTGATATGCATAGTGATGCATGGCCAATGATAACATCATGTGATATGCATGGTGATGCATGGGTAATGATGATGTGATATGCATAGTGATGCATGGCTAATGATGATGTGATGTGACATGCATGGTGATGCATGGTTAATGATGATATATATGCTATGATGATGCATGAATACGCTTGGCATCAAAAAGGTAAGAAATGCCTGCATTGTATGATGATATGCATGGTGCACTGAGTTGTTATTGAATTTCTCTATCTGCTGAGTGGTTGTACTCACCCCTTTTGGGGATAACATTTCAGATTAGCACTATGCTGCTACCTGCTGTATCGCATGGCGTGTTTTACGGTATTCCGTCTGACGTCGAGGTGGAGATGACTGAGATAGATTGTCTCTCGGTACCCGGGTTGACGTTTATCCGAGTACGATGCCTAGTTATGTATGATATCGGCCTGGCTGGGGGCCCTGTCATACAAGAGTTTTTGTCCGTGCACATACGACGGAATGGAGTGATGCGGGGATGCCGCCGCCGCCACCACCCGACGCACCGGGATGGGTGTGAGATCGCGCGCGAGGAGTAAGAGCTAGACCGCTTTTTGGTATAGATAGTTGACGCTTGTGATGGGAGGGTTTTCGTGCTTATGTGATGTTAGAGGTCGGAGCTCTCTTTTTGAGATTTTAGGAAGGACATGGCAGAGTCCTTACCTTTTCTGTTTCTTTTGTACCGACCCGAGGAAAAACCCCATCTCGCTATATGTATGTATGTAAGCAAAGCGTCAACACTGTTTATAAAATCGTGGTGTTTAGTTGGTGTGTATTTGTATCATGGGTTAGAAGGGAGATAGATGACGATGTGAATTTTGCTTCCGCTATGAGTCGCGCATGGGACCGCTTTAAAAAAAAAAAAATGCCTGTAATCTGGCAAGGCTTAATTTAGCCAAGAGTTAGAGATGGTAAAAGATGTAACATCGGCACTGTTAACGACCTGCGAAGGGTTCGGGGTGTTACAGAGAAGCCAAACCAAATGATGTTATCCAACCTGTTAAAATCATTCTTGAGAAATCTGGGCAATTAGGAAGAATAGCTTGATCTTGCTATATTGAAAAGCCAAATCCAATTTCCATCAGAACCAGTTTTTCCAATCAATTCTGATTCGGAATCAACTTTGATATCTCTTTCATCCTCTTCCTCATTTTCAATCCCCACCATTGAATCATTTCCTATTGTACTGGCCACTTCATCAACATTTATGGCTGATCCCGTGGATCAAGAAATGGAATCCAACCCTTCTAAATCAAAGGTTGTTCAACCAAGCAATCCATCCCAAAATCTAACTCCCTCCTCTAAACAGTTTTCACTATTGACGATGTCCCCTACTCTTAATGGCCAAAATGATTCGAAGAATTCCATACTTGGCTAAACACACGAGCTCTCACAAATCAACACAAGTATGATGTCATTTTTGGGTTTGTCACAAGGATTAGAGATATCCTCAAATATTTGTGGCAATTAGTAACATAACAAGATCAAGTTCGATTCCTACTTTCACTAAACTTTGGCCAAGCCATTACCCTCATTTACCATTTTTGTCATTAGTAAACCTTCTGACCTTCATGAGCTCAAGGAAAGAGAGTTGTTTGAAAGAAAATGCTGCTCTCTCCAAAAAAGACATCTCGACAAGCACTATCAAAAAATGCTCAAGTTCTTTTATGGCATTGGAGCCAATCCAAACCTAAAATAAGTTTTTCTAACCTCTATTCTCAAAGAGTTATCTCAACAAGTTGAGAGATCCTTTCTCAATAGACAAAGGAGAATATTGGACATCCCTTTGGGAGAAATATAACAAGAGATCCATTTGTGCCTTGATGATTTGTGCTTAAAGCGCCAAATGGTGAAAACCTACTTCATGAACAACAGAGAACTTGATGGAGCCTATTCATGCCAAAAGCTGAAGATTAAGTGTTCCAAAAGAGATTGTGACGGCTTTTGTAGAAAGTCTTCTAAAAGAATAATCATTTCAAGAAGTTTTGGGTATGAAAATCCAAGCATGGATTCAAGCACTTCCAAAGAAAGAAGATATGGTGATTCCTACGGAAAAGGAAATATCACTCAAATCGCAAGAAATTAGCTCAATGCTTTATCTGCAACCAAAATGGTCATTTTGCCAAAAATTGCCCTTCAACGAAAAAAGATCAGAACCATTTGATACACCATATAGAGATTAAAAGAGGTGTTTCACTTGAAAATGATGACATTGAATCATTGTTTTCTACTGATGAAGAACCATCCAAACATACTCTTTATGTCATTCCTTATTATCAAGCTCCTAGTGAAACTGATTCTAACTTAGAATCTGAAGATCTTTTACATATATCTTTAACTTCTTCATAACAAAACCCTAGTATATTTTTAAGCCAAATCCAGTGTCCTAATTTTCTTGTAAAAATCTTCACCTCAAAGTTTGCTAAACCTATCACAGTTATTGCTCTCATAGATACCGGCGCAAGTTATTCAATTGTAGACACTAAAGTTCTTCCCGAAGAATATTGGACTTTCTATGTTCAATATTTCAATTCTAACTCAGAAGATACTTTTTTTACAAATGTACGAGCAACTCAATTACTGTCCAGTTTTTCCCTTAATGCTCCATAACCACTAAAATTTTCGGATCCAATCTTCCCAACAAAGATTTAATCATTGGCTAGGACATCATTACTCAAATTTCTCAACTACGTATCATTCCTAGAAAAGGCCTTAAATGTAAAGATCAATTCTCCGAATTTGTCAATATTCAAAAACTTTTTTCCATCCAGATGAGTCTATTAGACCCGATCATGTAAAAGTTGTTAAAATCTTGTTCTGAATCCCATTCTAAATTTTCTCAGAAATATTCTCATCCTTTGTGGAACAATCGAGAATTTTTTGTTCGCCTCTCTTTGAAAAAAATGAAGATATAAATCCGGCTAAGACAAGTCACATGAAAATGAACCGAGACATCTTGCTTCGCTCAGAAAGAATGCTTAAAACTGCTGCAATAAGATCTTATTGAAATTTTAGGTTCTCAATGGACCTGTGAAGTTTTTTATATCAACAAGCCATCTGAGCAAAACATAAGGAAAATGCGGCTGGTAATAAACTATTAGTCTCTTAACATTTTTCTCCAAGACAACAAATTCCCTCTACCTTTAAGAAATTCCATTTTTGCTGGATTATCCAAAGCCCACATCCATTCCAAATTTGATCTTAAAGCTGGATTTTGGCAATTAGGCATTCATCCTAAAGACAGACTTAAGACAGGGTTCTAGTATTTCGAACTAGCATTTTTAATGAAAAGTTCTTCATTTTGGCCTCAAGGTAACCCCATCTTTATTCTAAAAGGCCATGTGTCGAATCTTCCAGCCTATCTTGTCAAGTGTAGCAGTATATGTTGATGATATCTTTTGCTCTATAGCCCTAATAAAGAATCTCACTGCTAACTCCTTAGGCAGTTTACAAACATTGTAAAGAAGTATGTGATTATACTTTCTTAAAGAAATATGAATATTGCCCATACAGAATCGAATTTCTTAGTATGCACCTTAACAAAGGAACATACTATCCAGGGCCACACATTGTTCAATAATTGCTAAAGTTTCCAAAAGTGAACTTCACGACAAAGCAAGTTCGACAATTTCTTGAAATAATTAATTATCTCAGAGACTTTGTTCCAACATTACAAAATTGATAATTCCACTACAATCAATGCTAAAGAAAAATCCCCCACCTTGGGGAAAATCCCAGATTAAAGTAGTCGCCGAACTTAAGGAGATCATGCAAACTCTTCCCCCACTACAAATTCTGTCGATGGAAAAAAAAATCATTCAGACTAATGCTAGTAATGAACATTGGGTGGCCATTTTGTTCGAAGAAACTAATGGTAAGCGACATCTTTATGCTTACAAAAGTGGAAAATTTTCTCATGCTGAAAAGCATTATCATTCTACTTTCAAAGAAATATTAATGGTAAAAAATGGAATAAAAAAAGTTCGAATTCCATCTTGTTGGCCATCACTTCCTGGTGGAACTAGACATGCATTTTTCTCCAAGATGACCAAGTTCAAATAGAAGCAGATTCCAAATTCTCAATTACTTCGATGGGCTAAGTGGTTTTCAATATATTCTTTTGAAACCAAACACATTGCTGGAAAAATGAGTGTGCTTGTAAATTTTCTGTCCAGACCAAAAACATCTGTAGAGATTAATATGTATATCATGAAGCATGCTTTCCATACTTTTCATCACAACGAAAATTATAAGATCAAGAGGATACAAGACTAGCTAAGCTTAGAATACCCCCAGGAGATTATTGAACAGATTCAGACTAATGGCCTCACTGAAAATCTTGAAAACCTCATGTGGCAATGCCACACAAATCTATTCAAACTCCATGGAGGCTCAATCCTTTATATCTTGGGATTAAAGTCAAGCTATCCATTTATACACCATTTAATCTAGAAGGAAGATGATAAACTCCAATGGTTGTTATGGTACTTAACCAATACGTACTTAATAGTTATTGAGATTCCAACTAGATGGTTCATTGCCAAACCAAGATATTCATGCTTGGCCGAAACATTGAAAAGGAAAGTGATAGGAACCTCCTGATTGTTCTAAACCAGTTCTATCCTCCCACTTAGTAAAAGCACCTCTTACAACAAAAATTGAGAACTGTCCAACTAGACTCGAAAATCCACACTGTTATGTTTCTTCGACGTCCATAGACTTTTGTGCGAAATAATGGCACCATTGCCAATACACCACAAAGTATAAGAACCACTTCCTATAAACCTCAACCACACCTTAAGGAAGCCCACATTTATAAGTCTTTTCCTAGTAGTATTGGTTGTGATGAGCACCAATACAGAGAACTCTAAAGAGTTTTATGCCCAGAAAAACAAAACCATCCCTACTGCATGGGATCATTATAGCCTTGCATCACAAGCCAAAGAAGCACTCAAAGATTTTGAGCAAGCAAGGACACCTCCATCACAAGAGCAAGAAATGGTAGACATAGATGATCATGCACAATTATCACAAGACCCCTATGCCCAATGGGGGGCCCTCTCTCTCAAGACCCATATGATCAAGGACCTTTGTCCTTACCCTTCGGACTAGACACATCTTACTATGCTCAACCATCAAATTGACATCAACTAAACTTTCATACCGACACTCCAGATCTTCTAGGACTCATGAGGAAGCATCCTCATCAAGCAGCATAAACATATGGAATACTCTAACAGCACAAGTCAATCAAAGCCCTTCTGATATTAGACTCTCAGAACCTGAACAAAAATACAAAGAACATATTTTTGTAGAGATGCATAACTCTGATAATTCAAACCATGACTACAATACCCGTGACGGAAGATAGGCATGTAGCTAGGTCACTGTAGCAAAGTACTATAGCAATAGACTAGGGAAATTATTATTCACGGTCACTGTTCATATCACCTAGAATAATTCCTGACCGGATTTTCTAAAGCTTCTGTTTGTTTTTAGACCTGTGAGCTTGGTCCTTGTTTATTTGTGACCTCTTAATGCTTATAAAAGGCACAGAGAATGTAATGTGTTAGGCAGAGCCATTTGAAGTAAAGTGATTGTTTGCAAAAATTCTCAGTGTCTCCCTAAACACCTCTTCTTCTCCAGCCTGGTAGGATCTCATGAGAAATGCAGCTCGGATGGTTAGAAATGTTACCGTCCTGGAACTCCTGAATGTCTCTATGCTTTGAACTAAAATTCTAAGTAGTTTACTACTAAAAGGTTATCCTTGAAGGGCTTGCACAAGAAGTTTGCCTATTGTGGGAAGACATACGTGCAGAAAACTAACTATATTTTCCCTGGTTCGAAGCATAGGCCCATTCAATGGTATTAGAGCCAAGAAAGCGCTCTATGGACTAAAACAAGCATCAAGAGCATGGTATGAAAGATTAAGTAACTTCTTGACTAATCATGAATTTGAAAAGGGTAAGGTAGACACTACTCTTTTCATCAAAAGAAAAGGTAAAGACTTGCTCATTGTTCAAATATATGTTAATGGTATAATTGTTGAAGCCACTGATGACTTACTATGCCTTAACGTGTTATGCAGATCGGACGGTCGATTTATTAACACCAGGACAGCTGCACAGTTAGGATGTTGGACGTCTAACGCAAGCTTCAAGGGTCCCACGCACTGCTGCGACAACTCTACCTCAACCCCGCCTTATGATCATCGTGCAAGGCAAATGGAAGAAAAATAACGAGGATTTGACATTTTACATATATATATGATACTAATATCTCAATTTATTGCGTCTTGTTATATGGTCATCGTATTATATAATTACAGTACCAGCCTCTCCATACACGTTTTCAGGTGGATCGTGGGTATTAGGTTGAAAAGAGAGAGAGACTCGTTTTCTCTTCAACGGAGCCACCACTCCGTCATCCCTTCCTATTCTTTCATTTTGTTTAATCCAATTGTAAGTCAATCGGGGAAAAACACTTGATCCAATCACGCTGGATGAAGTATATATGACTCCAACGATATAATTCAAACTTCACGGCAGACTCTCATGATTGACTTCTTGGGTTGGTTTGATTCATGTGGGCCAGTTTTGGCCTTTTAAGCAAGATCAGGTGGAAGTGATGACTAGCTAGTTAGGTGAGGTAGTTGTCCATGGCCATCCTTGGCTTATTACAGTTAAGCACGGCATGAACTATCATACCCCACCGTTTCGTTGTCCATGAGAGTGCTTGTCCACGGACATTGATGCAAGGGCTTATTCCATCAAACACGGTTAGTGGAGAAGCCTCTTTTCCGTTTTCTGCAAACAACCTTTAGAGAAGCTATACAAAAAAACAAGATAAGCTTCTAAATAAATTATGCGTGATACCTTAACATCTCCTTTACATGTAAATCAGATTAGAAGTGATACATGAAAATTTAACAAATGAGGCCACGCACTCAAAATTTGTTGGAGCAAAATCTATTATGACATTATGTTAGAGGAGATTTAAGCTTATAGGTGAATGGAGATCAAATGCATGTAAAAAAAAAAAACAAAACCCTTAAGCAAATGACGTAAAATACTTCTATTTACATATATATATGTTTGAGTGATGATGATAAGTTCTCATTTAGAAACTACTCATAACCCCTAGATGAAAGATTATATGTATTTGATGGTGTAATATTTTTCTCAATCAAAATTTTTATTGAGAAATCACAATTCTGGGAAATGGCTATACTTATTTTTAGAGCAATTCTAAGTGAAATTATCTTTGCTTAAAGTTCATGTTGTCACCAGTGAGCGTCATTCACTCAATGATTCTTGTGGTTTGATGAAGGCCATATTTCAATTTCAAAGAAGAGGATGATCGATTTTTTTAAAGACCTATCCACCTGTATGCCTAAATAATCGCAGTCTACCGATACACTAATGAAGTTGCATCGGCAGGCTTGTACATGTCTCTAAATCATAATTAGTATTTTTTTATGATTCAATCAAAATATAATCATTAAGAAGTACGAAATTTCTATGAAAATTGATACTGAGAGTTATTACTACTGGTCCTTCCTTTCCGTCCTATATCTATAAACAAAAAAGTTTTGGTTTGTGTCGTTTAGCGTGAAACTTCTATTGCAATTCATCAAATTTAGTCAACTACGATTCATATTCGCTAAAGAAAATAAACATAGCATCAGATCTTTGATTTATTTTTCCGGAATCCTAAAAAGGCCGGTGATTGACCAATTCCAAATTTTCTACTTTGCTATTGTCGGATACTATTCCTTTAGTTAGAAAATAACGATGAAGGAAGCCTTCATATTTGTACTTCCTAACTATATTTAATGAGTCCCAAAAAAAAAAAAAACTATATTTAATGAGCCCTAACGCAAACCTTCAAGGTATATTTCACTCTAGTTAATTTCAATGTCTTGAAAATATAAGTGATTATCATTTATCTTGATCATAAAGTAGACATTACTAAGGACCGCCCTTTGGGAGTCATTAGCTAATCAACCAATGAAAATGTACAGAATCAATATGATGCTTGGCTCATTATATATGTAAATTGCGATAGATCATTTGGATAATTGAACTATTCCTTCGAAAGCTTAACAAAGAGTAGCATTAGATAAGTCCTGTTAGATAGGAAAGTGAATAAGTAAATAAAATCAAGCATAAAAGAAATGTCACAAAAAGTAACGTCACTAAAACCCTTTCCTGATAGAAAAGTGAAAATATTAGTGCTAGGACCATCTTTAATGTTCTATGATTGACCTATGACCCCGCAACACGTGAATCGTGTTGGGGCACGTCATTGGGTAATGTCCTAATCAAACAAATAACATGATTAATCACCTAATCCAATTATGGCTAATTGTCACCAAAACATTGCCATGTCCCTGTATGAATTTTGTTAGCAAGTGGCCCCTTTGGACTAGGGCCACTTGTTCAACACCTAAAGAATGATTTTTGTTTTGAATATACTATTGTTCTCGTGTTATTGGTCATTATTGTATTTTAAAATTAAGATATTTTCTTAATCAAGAATGGCTGACGAGGACTCTCGTTAATTTAACCCCAGTTATTCACAACTTCACATGAATTCATGACCAGCTTCAATTATCCTAACAATATACTTAAAAAATAAATAAATAATAGACCACTACCCCACTAATGAGACTAATTGAAAAGGCAAAGGATATATTGAAAAAAGAGCTATACTTTTACCAAAACGACAAAAACTCTTCCCAAATAGCACAAGAGCAGTTGACATACAATGAATTGAAGATATCTCGGTGTTCAAAATAATTAAGTTATTAAATAGGGCCAAAAGAGCTGTATTTAAATATGGCTGAGAAGGATAATCGCACAAATTTCAATTGCCAGCTTCAGTTTTTACCAAAATGATTTTCCATTTATTATCAAAATTATACATGAAAGAGAATATTAAAAGTCAAGTAACTAAGCAAGCCCATATAACTTCAAAATAAACAAAAAAATAAAAATCAAGGTGTTTCATTGGAGCATGATTGATAGAGATAATCACATGCTCATTCTTCAAGAATAGATCTAGAACTGCATCTAAGTGAAATGTTTTGTGGCTTATCACCGAATCACACGGCAGCATCAAGTACACATTGGGATCTTTATCTATAGTTACAGTTTTGTTTTTTGGTGATGTGCGTTTAGGTTCGATGTTCCCAATACCATCACCATAAAATTGTTAAAGAAACTAGATCTGACACGGTAGAAGGGAGCTTTATAAATAATGCAAAGTGAAAAAGCAAAGGATATATTGAAAAAAGAGCTATACTTTTACCAAAACGACAAAAACTCTTCCCAAATAGGATATATTGAAAAAAGAGCTATACTTTTACCAAAACGACAAAAACTCTTCCCAAATAGGACAAGGGCAGTTGACATACAATGAATTGAAGATATCTCGGTGTTCAAAACAATTCATTTATTAAATAGAGCTAAAAGAGCTGCATTTAAATATGGCTGAGAAGGATAATCACACAAATTTCAATTGCCAGCTTCTTTTTTACCAAAAGAATTTCCATTGTTTATCAAAATAATTTATGAAAGAGAATATTAAAAGTCAAGTAACAAAGAGCCCATATAACTTTAAAATAAACAAAAAATAAAAATAAAGATGTATGTGCATTCTTCAAGAATAGATCTGAGACTACATCTAAGTGAAATGGTTGGCGGTCAATCACCGAATCACATGACAGCATCATGTAAGTACACAACGCAATCTCCATCCGTAATTACAGCTTTGTTTTTCGGCAGTGTACATCTAGGTTCGATGTTCCCATTATCATCACCATAAAATTGTTGAAGAAACTTAGATTTGACACCGATAGAAATGAGATCTATAGCCAATGCGAAGTGAAAAAGCAAAAGATATATTGAAAAAAGAGATATACTTTTACCAAAACGACAAAAACTCTTCCCAAATAGCACAAGAGCAGTTGACATACAATGAATTGAAGATATCTTGGTGTTCAAAAAAATTAAGTTATTAAATAGGACCAAAAGAGCTGTATTTAAATATGGCTGAGAAGGATAATCGCACAAATTTCAATTGCCAGTTTCTTTTTTTACCAAAAAAATTTTCCATTGATTATCAAAATTATACATGAAAGATAATATTAAAAGTCAAACTAAGCAAGCCAATATAACTTCAAAATAAACAAAAAAAAAAAATCAAGGTGTTTCATTGGAGCATGATTGACAAAGATAATCACATGTTCGTCCTTCAAGAATAGATTTGGGATTGCTTATAAGTGAAATGATCAGCAGCCAATCACCGAATCACACGGCAGCATTGGTGATAAGAACACGCTAGGATCTCGATTTATAGTTACGATTTTGTCTTTTAGCAGTGTGCATCTAAGTTTGATGTTCCCAACATCATCACCATAAAATTGTTGAAGAAACTAAAATCTAACATTGGTGGAAGCGAGCTCTATGGCCAATGCGAAGTGCCAAAGCTTTGAATGAAACATGTTGAATGAGCATAGATTTGACATTGAAGCTGCTGTGAACACCATTGAAATTGGAGACAGATTATTTATTCATTAAAACTTCAAAATCTATAATTAGATCAAAGAGAAAAACTCCCAACTTGTTGATTACCATCTATATCTCACTAATAGCTTCACATGATTTTAATATCAACTACTTGAGCTGATTTTTCAGTATTGGTTGTTGATTTCCACAAAAGATTGTCATAATTTTTAAAAAAACTATTCATCTCCTTCTACTTCTAAAGGAAATTATTCAAATTAGAAATCTTACATGGATCATGTTTCCTAAACTCGAGACATATTTTCAATAAAATAAAAAGTCCTTCACACACTTTGTTTATCACCTACACAAAAGCCTTTACTTTAAGCATAATGTCTTTTCTCGTGTGCTTAAAAATAGGTTTGACACTCTTGCTAACTCTATGGATAAGCGAGCAGTACAAGTCTATTGACTTGTTATACCACATCATATAGAAAAACCTTCTATAGAAACCCCTATTTTCTCACCTTGCTTACTTCAAGAAGCAACGCAAGATATATTAGGTGCGACCTACAAAATGGATATACAGTATTCAATCAACAGATTCCGATCTTTTCTCATTTAGTAGTATTGGTAAAAAAAAAATGTGGATCAGATACACAGAATGTATGTATGCACTTGGAACAAGTAAAAAAAATGATAAAAACCTAAATCTTCGGCACATTCGACCGTCCTTGTTAGTTCTCACTATGTGGAGCACTAGATGATATTGCCTAGTAAAATCTAGAAAAGCAAGATGCACGCTGTAAAATATGAGTATCTCAAAACTAGAGGTGATCGGGTCTAGGGATGGGTAGGGTTTAGACTTGGACCTACACCCAACCCTATTATAACAAGTTCCTCTTTTCTGGACCTTATATCCGACCCTATTTGTATTAGACCATGTACCCGACCCACCATGTTTTTCCGATCCGGTTGCAAGATCAACCCTATTTCCACTGGAACTTGTTTTGCAATCTCTCGATATCTTGTACGACAATTCGAATTTTATATTAATACGTGAGAAAATAACGTAATCCTCTAATTTGTATTAAAATATTAAGCACTTGTAATAAATAAATACATGAACTTTTTAACTAAACGAAAAATTAAAAATCCACAAGGCTAATTATAATAAATAAAATCATAAGGCAAAGAATTAGCAACAAACATAGGTCTAATATTAGTCTTATTTCCACAACTATTACATGAAACTACTCATTTATGCAAGCATAACTCCTCCTACAAAAGAAAAATTAGGCAAACCAATTCATGTGATATACAAGAATTTGGCGGTGACGAACACTGTCCGTCCATCGGATGGTAAAAGAGGGAGCTAGTGAGGGAAGGAAGCAAGTGAGGAAAAGGAATGTCCTCCCGTGCGTGTTTGAGAGAGTCAAGAGGAAAAACGTTGTGTGATTGCGGAAATAAGAATAGAAATCGGGGGAAAAAAAAGGATTTTGAACCTCTACTTCCAAAATCTGTCAGGGAACCAGTTTTAAAACCTGTCCAGGACCAATTTCTGGGTGGTTAATCACTCAAAACCTGTTCCGGACCGGTTTAAACCGGTTCCGAATTTTGCAAACCGGTTCCCGGACGGGTTTCAACGGGAACCGGCTCCCAACCCTGTTTTCCAGGTGGGCTGGTTTGGGAACCGGGTATATCCGATCCGGTTGCACACCCTTACTCGAAACAATTAGTGGGGACTTGGAATTTTAGAGGCTCATGGAAACATCCAGATATCTCAATTTTCTTCAATATTACCTATGTGCTTACGTCTTAATTTACTAAGTCCAGATTTATTACTGCAGCACTGGGTAACGACGAATCTGCAGTCACACCGCTATTTATCCTTTGGGCCTTGCCTGCTTGCTAATATACTGGTGGAGCCTTGTTCAGGACAGGTCAACAGAGTAGCTTGCGTCCATCAATGGAAGACTCAAATTCCCAAGCTTCGATCCTACATGTATCTCCAAAACCCTTTGCTTCATTCACAAACATGGAGTCCTCTTTCTCGTTTCCAACCACAGCCCTTCTTGGCATCTTTGCCTTCGCAACCATTCTCTACTTTTTCCGCTCGCTATTAGTTAGAACAAAAAATGACAGAAGTGTCGACGGCCACAAAAAAGCCTCCTTGCCAGAAGTTGGCGGCGCATGGCCTTTGATCGGTCATCTTCATCTCTTAGGAGGCCCAGTGCCGCCCCATGTAATCCTAGCAAGCATGGCTGACAAGTACGGGCCGATCTTCACCATCAAGACAGGCGTTCATCGAGCATTGATAGTTAGCAATTGGCAAATAGCCAAGCAGTGCCTTACCGTGAATGATAGAGCCTTTGCGAGTCGACCAAAGTCGGTCAGCTCCGAAGTCATGGCCTACAACTATGCCATGTTTGGCCTCGCTCCCTATGGCCCTTATTGGCGCCACGTGCGCAAGGTCACCATGCTTGAGCTCCTCTCCAATCACCGGCTGGAATTGCTCAAGCACGTCCGACACTCGGAGGTACAAGCATCGGTGATCCACTTATATAAGCGATGTGTGGAAAGCTTTAGTGGTGCACCAAAGAAGGTGTTGGTGGACATGAAGCGATGGTTTGGTGACATTACTCTAAATGTGGTGTTGAGGATGATAGTTGGGAAACGATATGAGGACGAACAAGACGAGAAGGGTCGAGAGGCTTTGAGGAGCTACTTTGATTTGGCAGGGAGGTTCATAGTGTCCGACGCATTCCCGATTTTAAGGTGGTTGGATTTGGATGGGTACGAGAGGATGATGAAGAAGACAGCCCAAGAGCTAGACCGTGTGGTTCAAGGATGGCTGGATGAGCACAAAAGCAGAAGAAGCGCTAACATGAGACGTGGTGACAACAAGGACAATGACCAGGATTTCATGGATGTGATGCTCTCCATTGTAGATGCTGCCGAAGAAATTCAAGGTTACGATGCCGATACTTTCATTAAAGCAACATGCATGGTAAGTTTATTTAGCATAATCATTACCGCATTTTCATTATAAAAAAAAAAAAAAAAAAAAAAAAGCATTTGATATGGTAGATTTGATTTCCGACATTCACAATATAGATTTTTGTGTACATAACATGTATATACATCTATGTACGATTTGTTTTTGTATAGATAGTCCCGGAGTATGACATGCCATGTGTCCTCTAAAGCTTTTTCCTAGTTTGGAAGAACCAATTTGCTCCCCTTTAAATGATCACATGACACGCATAAGAATATTTTTCACGGAAGCTATAAGCAATTAAGGGCATGTTTGGATATAGTACTAGAAACTTTACACAGATTACATCACTTGCAATTTTTAACCCCTTTAACACCAAAAATTTCACAAAATTAGTTGACATATAAGTTATATATCATATTTTGAATTTTTGACAAGTAATAAAAATAAAGTCGCTTCCAAATTGGTTCTTCCAACACTTTAGGGAAAATAGCATTTTACCTGCACTAAGTCCCACTTTCAAGTTTTTTTAGAGGAAATGTACTCCACCTTTATTTTTATGCAGCTGTCTGAAAAACTTATCTTTTATGTATCTGCTAATAATTGAGACGTTAAAATACAGTACAAATACAACACGTTGCAGTGTACTATATATCTATATATTTCACATTTAATTTGACTTTTATCAGATTAAAACAAAGAAATCATATAAAATTTGATTCATTATATATTTATCATCTTCTTCATCTTTAATGTATATTAAAAGATTTTTATGATACAACTTCTGAACGTAAAGAAAATATGCCCGAAACAATTTTAGGTCCCTATATTCATCATGCAAAAGGTTATCACTAGTTATTTAGATTGTTGAATAATTTATTGTGAACCGATGATACGACACATGACAACTCCATTTAGATAAGAACAGTCTCACTTCACGTTCATTTTATCATATTTGTGTATAAGAACAAAAATTGCCGTGGAAGCACACTTGTTCTTTTCCTCGCCTGCCTGAATATGATCTGGCATAACATGTGTCAGGATCAGACCATGCAATAACGGCACTAGATTCAAGAAAAGAAGAGACTTTTAATGAGAAAAGAACAAATTCAACTCAAATGCATAAGAACAAAAATTGCCGTGGGAGCACGCTTGTTCTTTTCCTCGCCTGCCTGGATATGAGCACGCTTGTTCTTTTAATGAGAAAAGAACAAATTCAACTCAAATGCCAAAAATGCCTGGATAGGGTCAGGCATAACATGCGTCAGGATCAGATCATGCAATAACGGCACTGGATTCAAGAAAAGAAGAGACTTTTATTTAACCCATAACAAAGGGAGAAAGAACAAATTCAACTCCAATGTGACAATCTCTTAAGGTCAGGTAAGACAGAAAAAACAGGACAATAATGCCAATGTTAATGGAACAGCTAGGTTCTTTCCTTGCACTCGGAACAAATTATATCATGTGATTCGACTATTTAAATGTGGCATATAACAAACACTATGGGGTCTAAACATTTTTCTTTAATAAAATTTGCAGTTGCATGAAAAGGAGAAAAAAGTTCTTCAAAATTAAGGCATACTATGAACGAAGAAGTATAAGTGTAATCAGTTGCCTTTTTTCAAAATAGTTAAATCACTGGCCTTTTTATTAAATACTAAAAAAATAATGTCATTACCTTATAAATGTGATATAATTTTATTCTCCATGATTAGTGAAGGCCACCAGCATATTTTGACAAAAGATTGTCCACAAGTACCAATCCACTATTCATGTTGAAATATCTTACATCAATTGACAATTGGGCTTATATACTCTTTATAGACATGTGACCTCCCCCCTCCTATTAGTTTAGGCTTTTGGATTCGACTATTTAACATGTACTGGAAAAAAGGTCCTGCCCTTTTGTGTGTGTATCCACCCATACTAATCAAATTTCACATGTCACTCATAATTTGACTTGCACATGAGAAAATGTGTTGAAATATCTCACATTACTTAACAATGAAATTTATATTATTTATATACATACAATATCCCTTCACCTATTTATTTGAGTTTTTGGTAAGCAAGGCATCAAGATTCGTGTTCGAGTTGTCGACCATCCGTTACTTTGTAGGCACTTGTCTTAGCTGGCTCAGACACTACCTCAGTCTCTCTGACGTGGGCCTTGTCTTTGTTGCTCAACCATCCTGAAGTTCTAAAGCAGGCCCAACATGAACTGGACACTCAAATCGGTAGAGAAAGGCTAGTAAATGAATCGGACCTCGTGAATTTGGTCTACATCCAAGCCATCATCAAGGAAACCATGCGTTTATACCCGGCGGCCCCACTCGGCGTCCCGCATGAGTCCATGGAAGACTGCACCGTGGATGGCTACCACATCCCGAAGGGCACTTGTCTCCTCTTCAACTTTTGGAAGATCCATCGTGACCAGCACATATGGTCAGACCCTCTAGAATTCCGGCCGGAGAGATTCTTGACCACCCACAGAAATTTCGATGTTCGAGGTCAGAATTTCGAGCTGATACCATTCGGGAGTGGTCGGAGAATGTGCCCCGGAATCAATTTAGCCATGCAACTAATTTCGCTTTCGCTTGCTACTCTTCTGCATGGGTTCGACATTACAACATTGGCAGATGAACCGGTTGACATGGCCGAGGCAATCGGAATGACAAATCTCAAAGCCACCCCACTTGAAGTCCTTGTGACTCCACGACTTCCTGAGCACGCATACCGTTGACTCTCCTCTATAAATGGTGAAATGCTCAGGCTCTACATCTGTAGCGTCTCTCTACGATGTCCCACTCAGGTGGTAAAGTACGTTTCTACAAATAAGTTGAAGAGAATACTGATATATGGATAATTTATTAGTCGACAGTTTCACTATGGAGCATGCTTGATCATGTCTAACTTTCATGATTTACTTTTTGTGTTATATGGTAATCATTAAGGATGCTGTAACAGTGCAGTTTGAAATATGGACTATTATTGAGAAGGGAATTACACAGTTATCTTTTTTTTCCGTGACAAAAGAGCTGTATATATATATGGTAACACGATAAAGTCTGCAGTTATGTTAAAGCTCATGGTGTGCTGCGAACTATGCTTGACTCGTTGCCTGTGCAAAGTATGCTTTAAAAACAATATTAGTTCATTGTAGTACCGGGTTGAAAAATATAAATAGGATATGGAGGGTACTACTTGGGTAGGTTATCGAGGACTTAAACGATGTTTTGATTGTGGCCTTTATATCTATCTTCCCCTTAGTCCATTTAAGTTTTTAGAACATATAAAAGGTGACCCTCAATTGTTAAAAAGTACATCTTGAGATTGTGTTGAGATTGAAGGAAATGTGTGAAAATAAATAGGTAAAGAATTTAAGAGTCCAAGTGCTGAACCCTAAATTTCAACTTCCCATTTAGTTATTTATTGCATGAAAATTAGGGATTGACTCTGACCCCTAAACAAAAAATAATCAAATTGCATATAGTTTAGGAGCATTTTATAGCAGATAGATAAACTCATAAAAGTGCATTTCATTTGACCGGTGATGGATGCACTTACTTAAAGGTTTTGAACTTAATTGAGTTATCTAGACTCAGCTCATGGAGACAGCAAGATTCGACAAAGCCCATTGCACAAATACACTGGCTGAAATTTACATAGCAAAGGGAGGAATTCTGAACTTTAATTGAAATGAATTTATCCCATAAGAGCTAGAATTAATATTAGGCTTTGAGCTTAATTTTCATGAGCTCATAAGGAGCAAGGCCTATTATATAGGATAAGCCCACAAGGATGGAAAGGATCAAGCCCACAAATCAAGATTATGGAAGAAGAAAACTTAATTACCCCTATATAAAGATTCTTTGGCTATGTTTTATCATCTGGACTTCTAATTAGGTTAAGATTACATATGATAAAATATGAAATTCAGGAATTCTACTACATCTTATCCATCATTTGATAATTGCAACAATAAAGTTAAATAAATTCACATCGTATCATTATACATTGTTGGTATAAATGTAAAACCAGTATAAATGAACTCAACTTTTTCGAATGTAGATGGTAAAAATCTCTCATGATGTTGCCTACTTTATTTTTATTTTTTTTTTATTTTATTTTCGTCTCTTTTTTAATTATATTTCATTTTTATTTCTTTCTTCCCATTCTATTCTCTAATAAAATTTTATCAAATAGTAAACTGTACTAATATACCTAAAAACTATAATAAATATATATTTATATTTATATATTGAATTTATATTATAAGATTGAATATATAAATAAAAAATATTAAATTAAAAACCTAAATTTTTATTTTTTGTTATTTTGAATTTCATATATTAGAATTTGAATATAATTTATTTTGAAAAATAATTTAAATTTTGTTAATTTAAGAAATTTGTTATTCAAGAAAATAACTTTCATATTATGGATATTAGAAATTTCATCTACCTATATCTCAGCTTCCTCATTGAATTATTTTATCCGGCCTATATCCCTCTTATATTAGAAATTTGAGTAGGCACTTATTCTAAATTTTATCTTGACTATTAAATGCAGCCTTAGTTCTCACAATCAGAGAGATCAACATTATTAGAGTTAGAGCATAGAAACACAATAGAGAGAAAGGAGAGTTCTTAATCGAGCACAACACAATCAAGCCCTTCACGGCCACCCACTATTGCCTATTGTCACCTCTCCAGCCACTGTTGCCGCTCCTCTGTCACTAAGCCGCTACACCGCAACCCGCCAATCCATGCAACAACTCTAGCCACAAATAGCCCCTCATCAAAACCTACTCCGAGATCCTTCCCCGCACCATGTTGCATTGCCGTCAACCGAGCTTCACCATGCGCCTACTGCGCCTACCAACAACAAAGCTATTGCACCAATTCCTTTCCGCCAAGAGTTGCTATATCAATGCTTGCAACCCTACTCTGACAAGCCAAGTTGCGACAACGACTTGATCTTTGATCTTTTTGGAATGTTGATTAGCATGCCAACTCTTGATTAACAACCTCCCGACGTTGAGAGCACCCTTGGTCAACACTCACTTTGATAACCTGCATCTAGAGCCTCACAACGCCATTTATTACTTTGCGTCTCACAATCCCAACAAGCTGTTACTGTTTGAATTGCAACACCCCTTGTTGCTGCTTCCTTGCCATCAACAACATTGCCATAATCCCCATTGAGTTGAGCATCACACCAAGTGTGACACCCCAAAACGTCACGCATTAAATGTGCCATTATTTATTATTTTTTTCTGATTATTAGCATGCAGAAACACTACAAAATACATCACGACATATCATACAAGAAAGTCACATGAGTTTATATACATCATTAAGCATGGCAAATACATAATCCTAGCAAAGGGTCACGCTTACCTAGCACCACTACACCCATACTAACCAAAAGCGAGACTTGTACATTAATTAGCCACCACCTAACTCCAAAGTTAAGGATCTTTGGTATCTTCACTTCTCATTTATCATCATGCCCAAGAAGACCACAAAACAGTCTCATAGGTGCGACCATCTTGCCCTTTACCTTAATGTATCATGTAATGGAACGATGGGATAGGAGCTCAGGTAAACCTACATCCACCCAGATAGTGGAGCTATGCTTAACATACACTACCTTAGATCCTAGGATAGGTATATTCTTATATTCCAACTTTATATCTGTTCAAAAAAAAAAAACTTTATATAAATGGGAACTCCAAAATATGGCACAATGGATCCATCCTACAAATCTAAAAAATAAAAGGTGAGCCGAAACCCATAAATAAAATCCCCAGATTTAATGTAAGAAATCAACTCTATACTCAACCTAGCATAACAATTACAAGCATTCAAAGCAATATATTAATGCACAAGAACACATCTTACCTCATTTTGCAAGTGTCTTACACGAATGCATGGTATACTCTACCATGTATGGTGTGACATCCGATTTTTGATTCTGTTTTCAATGAATGAAATAGGCTTTTCATCAACGTGCCTATAGTTTTTTCTCTCTAGCTAATCACTCACGAGATAACTAATCTATTTAGTGAAGCCGTTAAAGATTTAAACACAATAGACTTGAAAATTCGACTAGAAATCGATCGCTCGACTGTGTTAATCTGCAAGGATCAATACGGCATTGTCAAAATTGATCTGAAATTGGAGATAGGTCGGTTCGACTAAGATATGTGATTAATGTGTGGGCGATTCCACATAATTGCAAAGTTCTCGTCAAACGGTACTAAATTGATTTTTCTGTCATTTATGTACCATGTACCTGTATTTGAAACCTCAAGATTTTCACGACAACCAAGAGTTGCCAATGAGTCAAAGATGTATAAAGTGGCTCGAAAATAATCGACCACGGGTCAATTGCACTCAAAATTCTTAAAAGCTACCCGATAGGTTATGTCACACTAAAATCGTATCCGATTGAAATTAACTGCGAAATTGAACCCGATTTCAGAAATTGAAAGTTCTGTCATGTCACAATTTATTTTAGGAATATCGACTTATCCTCTGAAGATTTTTCCTGCAAATTCGAGTTTTTGGCAAAAAATCAAATTTAGGCATTTTTGGACCGGGAAAATTAAAGGATTTGGCAAAAAGGGGAGGAGTCAAATTTAGGCATTTTTGGACCGGGAAAATTAAAGGACCGTTTTTTTGTTGCACTTTTGGCCATCAAGTTGGTTCAATTGATGAGGAAAAACCATGGGATGGATGTGGCACCTTGGCTGAAATTTATAGGGCACCAATTTGAGTATAATTGAGTTGGAATTGGATGAAATTGGAGGGGGAAATGTTCAAAATTCGTAGGACCAAGGGGTTGCAACATTTTGGACCCTTTGGATGGCTTGTTGAGGAAGATTTGAGAGGGAAAGTGGCTGAGGATGAAAGTTGGACATGGTGGGGCAAGTGTGATGAGTGTTTAGGATATTTTGTGGCCCCCATCTTCAACAATTGTCTTCTTCTTCTTCTTCAGCCTTGCTTTCTCCATTGTTGAGGTTATTTGAGCTCAAGAAAACTAGAGAGGAAAGCCAGCAACATCCCATCGACTACCTGCCAAAGCCGCACGCCCGCGCACCGTCCGCCTAAGTTGTCGTTGCCGCCCACACGCTGCACCATCGCCCGCTCGCGTGCTCGCTCGTCCATTAGCCCAGGCCGCCGTCCCAAGCTGTTCAAGCCTTCTCTGTCGTCAGTCCGCCGCATCTAGCCGCCATCCAGCTAGCCGGAACCATCGCCCGGCCTCGCAGCAACCACAGCCACTCGTCTCCTTGCCGTTCTAACCCGTTTCAACCGTGAAGCCCTTCAGTTCGGCCTTGGACAAAAGCCGAACCTCACAGCCCAGCTGTGAGCTTCATGGGCCATTTATGGGCCCGTCCGAACCTCGCTTGGTGTCGCTGTAGACTTGTTTGTCACCCGCTTTCGCGTCGTTGTCACTGTGGACTCACCGATTTGCTAATCCATTGAGTTTACTTACTAAACTATTCTTATGAAGTTAATGACGTTTAGTAGGTAATTAGATTAGGCTAAGTATAGTTTTGATTAGTGATTCAATTGCTTAATGATGATTGTTAGGTGGTTAGAATAGATTGATTGGGGGCTAAATAGATTGTACTATTTATGTGGATAGGTGCATTAATTTTCTAGGCTCGTTTAGGTGGTTAGATTAGCATTTCTGGCCTAGGTTTGCATTTATTTAATGAATTTTGTAATTTATTTAATTATTTAATATTTTATGAAAATTATACTGAGATAGTCTGTGACCAAAATTTCATACTGATTGCAATGGTGTGCTTAGTTTATGCAATTGAATGTGCTTAGTTTATGTAATTGAATGTTAATTTGTGCAAATTGAGTGATGATTGTGATTTTGAGTTATTATTTCAAAATTATGAAATTTTGGTATTTAATTAGAAAATACCGAGTGTCGAGTTTTGACACCGAAAATGATTTTTAAATACTATATCAAATAGTGGGATTTTAAAAGGAAATATGTTAATTTTTAAAGTTTGATATAACCATGTACCCACACACGATTATTTTCACAGGGTGTTTTTTAATACGAAGAAAATAGGTCAATCACATTATCTTAATTGAAACATTTGAGTACAATGCACGGTGTTCTTGGCCGGAATTGATTGACCGTTGATGGTTAAGTGAACCCGTCCCCGATGTGCGTTGGAAGGACGATGCCCTATATGGGATGCCCTAACAATGGATGTCAGATCGCAGTAGATTCTAGACCGAAATTCTTTCGGAAATGCCATCCCCTGATGTGCGTCAGGTGGACATTACCGTGCTCAAAGGAATAAGACGAAGCTTGGCTACGCCAAAGGACCGATGTGCATCGAGTAAAACTACCTGTGCGGGTAGTAGTCAATTAGACGCGCTAGATTATGGAACAAAATTGTGTGGTACAGAATGGAATGTATCATAACGATTTGGCCCTATAATCAAGACCCCTATGATTGATTGAGATCGAGTGAGACGTTCCAATTGAGATGTCCATTTATTATATGTATATGTAATATGAATTGTACTGACGTACAGGAAGGAACTAAGACGAGGTGAGTCTTCTGTGATGTGTGATTAGACTACCTCCAGACATATTTTCTTCCTAGTCGGGATTTAGGGCGTGAACTTGCTGAGATTTATTCTCACCCCGCCGTGAGTTACCATTTTCAGGTCCCTAGTGTGAAGAACCCAAAGCTTGAAACGGAAGGGTCAAGAGCATAGATGGCTCAATAGTTCTTTTTGAGATAGACCTTCTATATAAGAACCTGAGGTGTTTATAAAAGTGTGTTGGTTTAAAATTTGTTGTCCTGCTTTTCTATCCCATGTTGAGTGTTGTCTGTGGATTGTTTTCTTATACGCTTCCGCATGTGCATAATCAATTAGGTCGGCAACGCATCCTAAGAACGTCGCAAATTTTTATCGTCCACCGAGGGATGTGCGTGCGCTCGAGGTTCGAGGCGTGACATATGGCATGTAATTTCTTGATGCATTAATATCATTTGGTGCCTTATCAAATTGCATATATGTATATTCATGAGCATGCATCATCCTTGCCATTACTCCTCCTCCTAGAACACTCCTTGAGGCATTCTAATCACACAGCGAGGCATCTAGATCAAACAGCAAGGTATCTCAACTCCAAGGCATCCAATCACACAGCAGGCATCTCAACTCCAAGACATCCCAAAAACTCCCCAAGGCATCCCAATCACACAACCGAGCATCTCAACCTTTGGGACATCTCAACTCCGAGGCATCCCAAAAACTCCCCAAGGCATCCCACATGACGTCCCAATACGCCATATTCTAAAGACCATCTTACTTTTCTTTTATTTTATCACGCAAGCAGAAAAACATTAATCATCTTAAACATTTATAACATGAATTATGTATAAACAAGCACATTGTTACTGATGGAAAGGAAAGGGGAATGATACTACCACTTGATTAGTCTTATTTACGTACAACGGGTGGAAAAAAAAAAAGGACATAATTTGAGAGGACCAAAAAATGCATTGCTCCCTAATCACCACTAGGTGAGGTCCCACGATTGTAACTATCCATCACCCCTCCCAACTTCACGGTCCAAGCCAAAAAGATATGATTGTGATACTCAAAAGTGGTTTCCAACCTACTAGGTCATCCTTAGCTACTACTCCTTGTTACCTCCCTTGTTATCGTTGTTGCCAACAAGGTAAGGAATCGGTCCCACTAGTTGCCCATCCACCTGCATAAAAATCAATACAAAACGCTACGATACAATAGCCTTAAGAGATCCTATTTCCACCAAAAGTGTGGCAGTATATCTCACAAACACCACTAAAGGAAAATCCGGATCCGTAAACTCATATAGATCACCCATAAAGTCTATAGGTGCATCATAACGAGATATAGGAGACGATGGGATCATAGGTATGGCTAAGGATCTATAAAAACAAAAGGAGTGAGTGAATGCTCAACTAGCTTATAAACCAATCAATCCAACAAATACTCGATTCCTAGGATGCGTCTAACATCAATCATCATGCATACTAGAATGAGTCAATTCACAACTCAAATGCAACATCCACAATCGCATGATATATGTCAACATGCATTGGTATATCTCACATTTCATTTTCTTAATCTTATCACATCATTTGTCTAGCCCCATCTCACGGTTCAACCGATTTACTAGTTGATCCGTGCGGGTTGCTTCTGACTTAGTGTCTGGATTGTTGCTGTCCACTAGCTATAGGCATCCCAAATCTAGGGCATCTTAGTTGTTAGTCAAGGCATTCCCTCTCAACACCCTACCTGGCAACGTCAAAGCTCTTAGTGCACAAACCGAGACTTCCAAGGTACACCAACCTTGGGCATCCCTATTCCGAGGCATCTTGGTTGTTAGCCAAGGCATTCCCTCTTGACACCCTACATGGCAACATGAGGCTCTTGGTGCGTAGACCAAGACTTCCAAGGTACACTGACCTTGGGCATCACATGACTACATCTTTTCTCAAACCCTTCAGGCATATCACATGTATGCAATGACATGACACTCATGCACCATGAACTTATGCCATTCAACACACCTTCCACATTAAATGACACCAAGCACAACAACGATTAAAGACCTCATTGACACGCCCAAATTGATCACAACCACAATTTCTAGAATTGATGCTAACAAAGATGACTCAAGTTTCACATGCATTTGATATCATATCAAAGCCAAACATGCATCATTGGAAAGCCTAACAAATTTAGTCACTGTCTCCAGTAGATCAAAATCAAGATTCAACCATCCTCAAGTAGAATATCATGAGCTTCTAATAGTAGGTAAAACAAAACGGCTTTGAACAGTATTAAAATTCAAGATCGTCACCTCAGTAAATGAATTTGAAAAATTATGAAAATTTAATATGTTGTAGAAGAGACCTCAAATAACATTTTTGATGAGGGTACTAAGTCCAAAACATTTTGTATAAATAGTAGTAAGTCGCTCAAGAAAAATGAAATATGGTTCTCTAGGACCGTAGCACCCCGAACCCTTCGAAGGTCGCCACAAGCACCAGTATTACATCTTATTACCCTTCTTACTTACACTTAGAAGAAATGTCGTTATTCACAGGCATTTTTTTTTTTTTTAAAAGCGGTCCCAACGCGACTCATTAGTGGAAGCAAAATATCACCATCTCTCCCCCTACCATCCATGATACAAATACACACCACTAATCACCATGATTTTTATAGACAAGCCACGACACTTTATTTACATAAATTTTCAAGATGGGACTTCTTTTGGGTCGATACATCAAAAGGAAAAGCTAGGACTCAGCCATGTCCAGCTTAAAACCTCAAAAAGAACCCTTGACCCTCTACATCACACGTGCAAAACCCCCATCTTAAGTGTCGGCTAACGATCCCCAAAAAAACAACAGCCCCTACTCGTCACGCACGGGCCTCACACCCAATCCGGTGCGTCAGGCAGTGGCGGTGGCAGCATCCCTCTCATCACCCCATCGCGGCGAACGTGGACAGAGACAAACTCCTGGACGACTGGGCCCCCAGCCAGGCCTATGACGTATGTGACAAAACAGCGCACACGTATGTAGATGAGTCCAGGCACAGAAGGACAGTTGAACTCCTCACACTCTACCTCGACGTCGGATGGTAAACCATAAAATGCACCTCACGCGACAACAAGAAGCGGCATGCTGCTAATCTAAAATGTTGGTCTCCAAAGGGGTGAGTACAACCACTCAGCAGATAGAAGAATCCAATAACCACTCAATGCATCATACAAGTCATACATGCATTGCAAGCGTTTACTTACCTTGAAGTCATGTGCATACTATCATGCGTCATCATCACAATCATACATGTCATCATCATGGAATCATCATATCATATATGGCATCATTATATCATATATCATCATCATGGCATCATCACATCACACATGTCATCTTGACATATCATATATCATTATCATCAGGCATATCATCATGCCATGGGTGATCATCATATCACATCACATATTAACACCATCATCATGCATATCATCATGCCATGGGTGATCATCATATCACATCACATATTATCACCATCATCATGCATATCATCATGCATCACATATTATCACCATCATCATGCATATCATCATGCATCACATATTATCACCATCATCATGCATATCATCATGCCATGGGTGATCATCATATCACATCACATATTATCATCATCATCATGCATATCATCATGCCATGGGTGATCATCATATCACATCACATATTATCATCATCATCGAGCATATCATCATGCCATGGGTTTAATTTCCAATTTTTATCTTTCAATTTGATCACCACATCACCCATTCCTCAAATCATCAATTACATCATCCCCTCGGGCAAAGACCTTCGAGGCTTCCGATATTCAGCCATCCCAAGCCACCGGGCATCCGGCCCCCCACATTCTGGGCATCTTTCATCCCAACTAGCATCACGAGGCATTCCCTTATGGCAGAAACCTCCGACAAGGCTTCCGGCATTTACACTCCCTGGCCAGGCATCCCGCACCCCAAATCCTGGCATCGCGAGGTATTCCCTTTGGGCGTAAAACCTCCGACAGGGCTTCCGGCACCCCACGTTCCGGGCATCCCGAATCTCCTGTGGCCATCCGGCAATGCATCTCTATACATTCCGGGCATTATCCTCCATCACAACCACCTCCTCATTTACCATCATTCCATGTTTACCGATTTCAATTTTAATTTAGCATGGCATATGACACGACATCAAACAAGTCATTCTTGGCATAGAATTCACACATGCATCTCAATTCAATGTCATGCACACACCAAGACCTTATCATACATGCAACAATGTATAATTATTTATTAATAAATTTAATGGAATTTATGGCCAATAAAATAATCCATTTTATTTTATTTATTTATTTATTATTTTTTTATTCAAATTTCAACTTTTATCATTTTCATAAATATTAATTTAATATCTATAAATTCCCAAAATTATAAAAATTAAAGCAATCATTAAACAAGCCAATAGGATGGCAATTACATGCAAAATTCATGGCCAAATAGAATTTTACACAATCTCACAATTTTCACAAAACATCATATGATTTTCGGATGAAACCAGAATGCACAGTTTTTGAAGAAATTCGATTAAAATATTCATACGGCCTCCAAAAATTACAAAATTTTACCGAGTGATAGCCAAGACATTTTCGTACAACTTTCATGCAGACTTCCAAGCTAGATTATTTTTAGATTATTTTATACAGTCTCACGAAGCTTCTGGATCCATTACTGCATCGTCCAGTGTATGCTTCTCCGAAATACTAAGATTTCACCTACCTATTCTATTTCGTTTCCTCTGAAATTTGGATATGTTATACATCAAGATGTCCTCTACAAGTTTCATGAAGATATCCAAGTCAAATAACCAGATTATAGTCATCATTTAGGTCCATGAAGTCTCGGGTGTCCCAAAGTACATCTCCAGAATCACCGTCTTCAAGATCTAGTCGATTTACTAGGCTATACTTGTTCATTTCACTTCAAATTTGATTATGTTGTATTTTAAGATGTCCCCTACAACTTTCTTGAAGAAATCGAAGAGAGATTCTTAGCAAAAACCAACATGCAACCACAAATCCAACAAGTGGTCAGTAAAATCTTTCCAGATCTGGGGTCTCCGTAGGATGAGACTTTAACCCCTCAAATCTCCATCATTTTCCATGAAATTTTAGTATTTTGTATTTCAAGATGTTAGCTACAACTTTCATGAATAAATAAAATCCAAAATCGGACTCTAAACACGCATGCAAGCTCACACAACATTCTGACTCACACTGTTCGAGCAATACAGCCATACCATTCAAGAATAAACCATCCATGCTTCGGTTTTTCTCACCTAAACACCCAAAAATTCAACATGCAAGTAACATACACACATGTAAGAGCAGCTATAGGACTCCCACTTGCCTCTAGACCAGTCGGTCGACGGCTCAAGGCGGCGAGCACGGCGGCACACGGCGGACGGACGGCGGCTCCTCCTCGGTTCCTCCCTCTCTCGGCCGTTCTCTCCCTCTCTCGAAACCTCTCTCTCTCTCTCACTCTCTCTCTCGGCCGAATGAAAACTGGCCACTCTCCTCTCTCTCTTCCCTTTTATCCCCCCTAATTCTCATCATTGACAATCATTACTTGCCTTCAAACTAGCCAATGCATGGCATTCTCCTTTGTGCCACTTGTCCTATTGCATGCATAATGGGCTTGGGCTTTTGGGTTTGGGCTTGGGCCATCCGGCCACTTCTTGGGCCTCCTCTTGGGCGAAGGCAGCCCACTTGTGGGCTTCAATGGGCCGGCCAACTTGGCCCATTAAAGATCCACTCTTGGGCTTAAGGCCCAATTGAATTTTTACCCTCTTTTTTTTTTTTTGAATTTCTTCCATAAATTTTTAAGCTTTAATTTTCAACATGGCCAATGTCTTGTGACATTTTGTCTATTGAAATTTAATTTATAAAGTGCATGGCCAAACATAGGTTATTATCATTAATCTATCAAATTTAAATTTTCACAAACATATGCACAAATCATCTATTTTTAAAAAACTAATGGCTAGAGCATAAGTCATGGGAAATTTTATTACCTAATTAGAAACTTTAACACACCTTATAGCTTGACTTCGAATTTTGGGATGCCACAAGGACAAAATGAATAATCCTCAAGAAATACTCAACGTCACCGTTTTACTGCATTGGGCAAACTTAACTTGATAAGAAATCAGGCTTTCATGCAAACCATTTTAACTCAGAAAAATCTAAAATTAAAGTATGTTATAGTCCAAGATGTTTTGCACAACTTTTATAAGGGAAGTTTCACCATATTCGAACCACAAAAAGTTCTATAAATTGGAAAACCACAAAAGTCCATCTGTTTCAAGACTGTAAATCAAAGCCAGAACTAAAGAAACCACTCAAAACTTGAATCTCACAATTTTTTTTCAAGAGCACACCAAAAGCAAAAACTATTGCTACATGCAACATCCATATGAAAGTGCTAGTATGAACACCTAGATGGGTGTAAATAGATGTGAAGAAAATTTTTCGCAAGGAACGGTAGAAATATTTTTCTTCTGAAACTAAGTCTAAAGAATAACAGACTTTTGAAACTGAGTCTGAAGAGCAGCAAACTTTGAGTGAGATTAGACTTTAGCAGTAAATAGAATTACGAACAAAATAAAGTAGTTCAGGAAAGAAAATAAGAACACAAAATTTATAGTGATTCGGCTTAAATCAAGCCTACGTCCACTCTTCCACGCTAACAGCTTTCTAGTTGGATTCTACTAGGTAATCAACAAGATATTACAACTTTGAGTGCAAACATTTAGTAGTATATCACACTATCTCACTAAGTCACTCTTTTGGTATTTCTCTCACGATTACAAACGTTTAAGCTCACCAAAGACAAGTGTATGATCGAAGGTTGCTCAGACTTTGGAATTATAAATTCTACGCTCCGTCTCTTACTTGCTCATCGGTCTTTGATCTCCTTAAATGCTCCTCCACTTCCAAACTAGCCGTTGGATAGTATCTTGATGATCGTCTTCTAATCTACCCATTAGACAGATCTGTATCGAGAAGATTTGGTAGCCGTTGAGTGATAGAAGTAGAATCCCAAATTGATTCCAATTGCCCATACAAACAGAATCTTAGTTTCCATAAGTAGAGCTTCTTCATATAGAAAATTCTTGTCTTCAAGATCTAATTGTTATTCAATTAGATTGAGTCAATCAAATCAATCTTGATGTAGAATCCAAACTAGACCACTAGCCATTATACATTTAGGGCTTGTGTTATGTCATGTCTCGTTCTGGATGTAAAGTCTGAAAACAATAAACTTTATAATCTGAGTCTTTGTGTAATAGACTTTACAATTTGAGTCTGAACATATTCTATTTCTGAACACATTTAGGTTTAAGGTCTGAACACAGTCTGAATAAGTTTAGCTTCAACATAAAGTCTATCTTCTCGTTCTTCCCAGTATGGACTTTGATAATGTCATTTACATGTTCTATCATCAGCATAGTCTGTTACTCAATAATTAAATAAGTTTGTAGTTTTTGATTTATTTTGTCATCTTCAAAACATCATAAGGGATTTCCCTAACACCATATACAACAAAATTCCACAAAACGGACTCATTGCAACCATATAGCTCACAAATCTCACATGTACCACCATGCAAGCCCCAAAATCCAATATGCAAAGTCTCAATTCCTCAAATCACACTTGAAGATATAATGAGAGATTCTCGACACTCACAAAGATTTCGACGTTCGAGGTCAGAATTTCGAGCTGATACCATTCGGAAGTGGCTGAAGAATGTGCCTCGGAATCAACTTGGCCATGCCAATAAAGTCGCAGTCCCTTGCTGCTCTTGTGCACGGGTTCGACGTTACGACACCCGCAGATGAACTGGTTGACATGGCTGAGGCCATTGGAATGATGAATCTCAAAGCCACCACACACAAAGTCTTTGCGACTCCACTCCTTCTCGAGCACGTATACCAGTAACTCTGTATCTGAAGCACCTTTCTAGCAAGTTCTCGCTTATGCGGTGGATATTGTTTCTAAAAATAAATGAAAGACAATATAGATTTGATGGATAATTGTTGATCGATAGTTTCACTATGGAGAATGCTTGATCGGTGACGATGATGTCAACTTTCAAGATTAATGCTAGCCATTAATCATGCTGATGGGTTACTTGGACCATCAATGCAGTAAATGCACTTAGATTTGGTAAGGGTATTTGACGTTTATTTCTTCGTGATGAAAGAGTTGAATATGTATTATATACAATAAGATCTGTTATAATGTTAAGCTTAAGATGTGCTGCAATGCTTGAACTTGCTGCCTGGGCAAAAGTATGTTTCGAAATCAATAATAAATAGGGCAAGGAGGGTATTACTTGGGGAGGTTGTCGGGGACTTATTCGTCTATTTAAGTTTCTAGATCTTATGAAAAAGTCACTTAGTTGGGAAGGAAAGGTGTGAAAGGAAGAGGACATTCAAACCCGGAAAATACGAGCGCTCAAGCGATAAGTCCTAGACACCCATGAGGCGAGCTACTGGCCACTAGAGTCGAGCACTGGAGCTACCGGCTGCTGGCTTGGGATGGCTAATGGCTTCTTCTCGCAATTTGATGAGCACCCGGCCAGACAAGGCAGGCGGCCAAACTCCAAGCAAGCATCTGACCAGCTTTAGGCCACTCGCTCGGGCCTATCAAAGAAACCAGCTCTGTATGCTTTTTAAACCCGATTCTTTGTTTTCATTACTTGTTGGGACCGTCTAGACAAGTATTTAAAGTTTCTCTTTGACGGTTCGTTTGTAAAACATTGTGAGATGAACGCTAAGTGATTGCTGGGGTTAGTAGAAACTAGAAAGAAAAAAGAGTTTTTGATTTTTTGGGAATGGTTTGCTGTTTCCATTTTAACTTTTAATCTATATTAAAATTCTGCTGATCTTTTTTCTACGAAGGTAGGTAACACTGACTGAAAAATATAAATCGGGAGTTGCATTGTTTAATTTATTGACAGATTATACAGCACAAAAGATACCGCATGAGTGATTAGAAAAGGTAACTAACGAATTTAGTGTACGCTCGGTCAACAAGATCCCTGGATTGTCCCTGGATATACTGTTCCATACGTGTAGCAAGAGTTACAAATCTGGGAAGCACATAGTCACGGCAAGGGATTAAGACACTTGCAAAACCGACAGCTATTTGTGGACCTTCAAACAGAAAATCAGAAGACGTAATGTGAATAAGATTATGAATTAAGAGACTTAAAATGATTTATGTCTTAAGATTAGCTAATGATTTGTTAGTGGTTACCGAAGTGAAGTGAATAGTCAGGTAAGATGCCACGGGCAGGAAATCCACCGTGTGTTTGAGTTCTATATCGGCAAACATATTTTCGTATCGATTAATAGAAATGTTCACAAGACAGCGATATCGAAGAGTGGAATCAGATATGACCAGAAGAAAAGATTCAATAAGGATAATCGATGAAAGAGTTCTTTCATTAGTACTTAGGTCGACTAAAAACTTTCAACCTACATAAAACCGAAGTGTTGTTTGAACACATTATAAAAGCTAGCCAGCTGTTCCTCTATGCTTTCATTATCTTCAATACATCGATATTTCCTAGGAGAAGACTCTCGACAAATAAGATATAAGCTTCAACATTAAGTCTTGAGAAAAAAAAAAGGTACGAAAAAAGTCCTAAATTTATGGCATTGGTATCAATTGATCCAATTTAGTGATAAACCTTATCGCATAATTGTCAATTTAGTCCATCCGGACAATTTAGATCGGAAATTATTAACATGGACTTCGACAGCCTTGCGTGGTAGCGTCGGCACTAATGTAGAAACTTTTTTTATAACTTTTATAATTTTTTTCTCTTTTTTTTTTTTTTTACACAAGGTCGCCAACTAACCATCATCAGTCACAAGCCAGCCACGGGTGAGAGCCGCCATGCCCTCGCCCGCCACGAGCTAGGATCTTGGGCCCTCATCCAAATCTAAGTGCGGTGGCCCTCATCCACGATAGGCGAGGGTCATGATGACATCCTTACTTGGTCTAGGTGAGGGTGTCACAACCCTCACCGGCCAGCTATGCGGTGGGCAAGGAATCATGGCCCTTGCCTATGGCCAATAGAGGTGCAAAGGCCATCGCCGACCAACAAGCAAGGATTTTGGCCCTTGTTTGGATCTAGGCAAGGGCCGGTGACCTCGTTGGTCAACAACGTATAGAGAAAGAAAAGAAGAGATAAAATATATAAATAAAACAAAAGATAACATAATCAAAAATTCTGAAAAATATTCAAAAAATCATAATATCTGTCCACGTCCGTGCCGGTCATGTCATGTAGGACCGCCAACATCCACATCAGTAATTTCTAACCTAAATTAGCTAAACTAACTGAATTAATATTAATGCGAAAAGGTTTATGACTAAATTTGTATCAATGCAATAGGTTTATGATTTTTTTGATACTTTTCCCAAGTCTTGAGTCTGTTAACTATCACTTACTGATTGGGTACAGCTTGCAAGTGTGTTCAGTAATCTTTGTAATAGTCTTTAATGACTTCTGTGGCACAGCTAAGATCGTTCTTCTTGCTTAAATACTTATCCTTGATGGCTTGTAAAGACTGGATTGAACTTGGTTTGACTGGTAAGCTCCCAAGTCATGAGAGAAAAGGAAAGAGAAATATAAGGCGATCCAAGCTTGGAGAAGCCAAAAAGAGTCAAAGAAAGTGCCAGACTCATTTTGATACATGGATGGAGATGCATGTGTAATTCCCCTATACAACATAGTAAGAACGAGTAGGCCCAAAGCAACCAATATTCCTTCGGCCAGATTGGAAGCTATATCAAGAAGGCCATTTGACACTCTAAGTGAGGGATGGAAAAAGACGTACTTGAAAAGCCAATATAGTAAAAAGGGGACATGTTCGACATTGGTGGCCTTACCAAACGTCCGATAGAAGCCAGTCATAAAGTTGCAAGAGGAAAGGGCGCTGTGATCGTTGAATTAGAAGTGTTTGGAAGGATCAATGTTTCTCATAGGCATAGTGATGGATTTTTTTCTTTTTGATGGGCCTAAGTTGGCCTATCCGCCCATGTTAGGTCCAAAAAAGGCCCGGCCCGTGAGTTGAGGGCCCATGGAGGAAATTATTATAGATAAAGGAAAAAAAATTAAGAACGGCGGTTATTTGAGATCGAAAGGGTACGTATTTTGAAAAAAGAGAGATTATGCTCTCTCTCGGCAACGCACGTCCTTTCACCCCGCTTTCTCCCGAAGAACGGTAAAGAAGAATCCTCTGAAGAACGGCGTGGATTATTCCTCTTTGATTCGCAACACCGGGGTTTAGTCTGTGAAAACAAAGGTACGTTCATTTATGTGATGTGCCTTAGGATCGGTGATTCATGAATTTATTGGGCTCGCTTCCGCTACGTTTGTGTTCGATTCTGTGTCGAATTACTGTTTTGGGGATCCGTTTCCCGAAAGTTATCCATTGTTTCATCAAGGGAGCTTGAGGATCTAACCAAATAGTGATGGATATAGTTTGTAGTTGCTGTTTTGTGATTAATCTAAGCTGAGTAAGTGTTAGATTAGAGTTAGAAGCCATTGCATGTTGTTTTTTAGGATTGCATGTTTCGAAATTCAAGTGTGAGTATGCTGTTTTGTTGAGCGAAGTGATGAAATGGATGCCGAGTGTGTTGTTTTGGTAGAAATCGTGATAAGTGGCTTACGGATGCAACGACACTTCGAGCCGAGCTGTGGAATTGATCATTTGTTAGAGAAATATATGCTGAAGTTGCTTTGAGTTTCTGTGAGTAAGCATTGGAGTATTTTAGAAGAGATTTGTGGATAGACAAGTTGTTTCGTTGAGTTAGAAGTGAGAAAATTTGTGTATCTATTCTGTTCTAAGTGAAAACAGTTATGGAGTCTTCTGTTTGTGTTTAATTTTCTTTATGTATGTTAATAGAAATAAGAAAGAAACTATTCTACATGATAGAACACTATAAGATCAAGTTATACACGTAGCTATAACCATATGACTATAAAAACATAGAGACAGAAGTGTACTTAGTAAAACCGGTAAACTGTTCTTGTGAGAAACGGTTTGACCTTTACTGATTATACGAATTTTCTGTATTTACCTAATGAAAATTGTAGAACACATCTTAAGGAATGACGTGTCAAAATTTGAGATTAAATCAATAAGATTTGGTTAGTGAAACAATTTTCTTTGTAAATACGAAATCAGGACGTCGGTATAGGGTACTAGTAAAGATTATGGCGACTGTTACTCTTAATAAATTAAGAATCAGACTTAAGTTTCTTCACGGGAATTGTTAGTCTATGTCTTAAATATAACATACTAAAATTTGGTAATATTTCGACAAGAATTAATATACCTTCTGTGTCCGAAACCAAAACTGTACATTTAGTTAGTAAACTGTCTGGACCCGAGAACATATATTAGAGGTTGTGTCTTTTATATTGGGATATAAGTACACTAATGGTGCCATAAGTTGTGTACGGCGCTCACTTTAGTGCCAAAAGTTTCCGTCGGATCACTTAAGTGCCAAATCGGAGGAAAAACGCTCACTTTGGTGCAACCGGCGAAAGATTCCGGCCAAAATGATTTAAAAAAAAAAAAAATCGATAGGCCTTTAAATGACGTCGTTTTTTGTCCTCCTTAAGAAAACAACGTCATTTTGCCGTCCTACATGGATGGCTTCATGGAAACGACGCCGTTTAGCTCACATGGGGAAAAATGAGGGTTTCCGTCGCTCGGCCACCCTTGTTCGCCCGCTGTCGCTCAGCCACCGTCGCTCAGCCACCATTGTAGTTGCTCGACCAAGTGAGCGAGGAGAGACTGAAATTGTTGCAGGAAAAATCGAAGGTGAGGGCGGAGGAGGAGGAAGAAGATGGGTCGAAGGGGCTACTAGTGCGCTGCTGCTTCTGGTGCGTTGCTGGTGTCGTTGTTGGTATGCTACCAGTGCCATTGCTGGTGTGGGTCTTCGAGGAAAAAGAAGACATGAAGACGAGCCTTCCCTCTCTCTCAATTTGGGGATTAGGGTTTCAAAGTTGGGGGAAAGATGCCAAACGGCGTCGTTTTGGTGTTTGGATGCTGACTCAACTCTCCGATGAGCCACGTCAGCGTCAAAAATTAATTAAAAAAAGGCCACGTCGGATTTCCGGCCAATTTCGTCGGCGTTGGCACCAAAGTGAGCGTTTTTCAAATTTTTTGGCACTTAAGTGATCCGACGGAAACTTTTGGCACCAAATTAAGCGCCATACACAACTTATGGCACCATCAGTGTACTTATCCCCTTTTATATTAGGCTTTTGTGATGCACGTAGAGTCTAATAAACCTCAGAATAGATGTTAGTCATATAAGAGTAAGTCTCATATATCATTTGAGATATAAGTGCATATAGAATCATGTGTGTGCAATGAGTGCGGTGCATAGTGCTTGATTATGGGATAAGTATCTATTCGCCATGGAATGGGACATGACGTAATGGGTTTTATCTTATAATCTGGACACACACGTGTGCTAGGTTCATGAGAGTTAGATATATAGTTAGATACTTTGCAGTCTTTTCTTTTGCATACGATAAATGCATTAATCAAAGGTGTGGTGGTGTGAACGTGTGCTTAAGATGAATGAACCCATCGGTACCGAGATACCGGTGATGCCCCCGAAAGTTTGGGATGCCCTTGTGTGTGATCAAGGATGCCTCGGTAGAGAGATACTGAGATGCCCTTGTGTGTGATCAAGGATGCCTCGGTTGTGTGATACTGAGATGCCTCAGATTGAGATGCCCTTGTGTGTGATCAAGGAGGACCTCGGTTGTGTGATGCCGGGATGCCTCGGAGTGAGATGCCCACAATTAGAGGTATTGTGGAAGTTCGGATAACGTACTTTCCGGAAGTGACTCAATCAGGCCGGTAGAGTCCCGATTGTGACTAATTCGAGGGTGGATCATATGCTCACTAAATATAATTCTATTTGGCGAGTGAGTTCATCTATTATTGTTGCATTATATCTTGATGTGAGATTGAGTTTGTGAAGGGTAAGTATAGAAGTGGATGCATATAAGGTGATTTCTTACATGAAGTAATAGTATTATTTATGCTTGTGATATATTCTCTTAGTATCCTAAATTGTTTGATGATTCACTTGTAACTTTGATGGCTATGGATTGTTTAAGTTAGAGTTTTATCATTCTTTACTGGGCAAGGTTGTTTGCTCATACCTTACATTTTCAGATTGATAGCATGGACATACCGCCAGTAGCTCGATATGGGGCGATAATGAGTCTTGATGTTTCTCTTCATGACGTGTATGATCCCGACATTGACATGGTTTTCTCCAAATATGATGCGACTTTATGGCTGGATGACGGTAGAGCTGAGTTATTACCGATGACATTCGTTGCATGGTTTGTCAACCATGAAGGAGAGATGTTCGGACCTTTACCCTTTGGAGCAGGAGGACCTAAAGCGGAGATGGATGGCACCTAGACGCCTTTGATCTTGTAGAAGCTGACTAACTTTTGTTTTTTGTTAGATGCGGGCTAGTGTGGGAACTTGTGGAGTAGATAACCTCACCCCATATCCTTGGCTTTTGTTATGCCTTACTTTTGTTTTGTATATGATGTAAATATATAGGCGAAGAACATGGAATGAGTCCAGGTCGATAATTTTGTATGCCCCGATGATGATAAAATGAGAGGAAGCCTTTTATGATCTTGTCTATGTGCATTGCAGGATAACCTTATAATATGAATTTAGGAATTTAAATAATCTATGTTATACATGCTAACCTTCAATGGTAAATACTATATGGGTTATTTAAAGGAGATTATTAGTTACGAAGATAATAATAATTATAATTATAATTCCGCTTACGCTTAGTACATGACGCCCTGGGACGTCACAGCTCTGAACTATCATCTCTACGGTATTAAAGGTGCAGACATACGCATGGGAAAGGAGTTAATACCGTAATACGTATTTCATGCTACATATGCATGAGACGACCAATAAGAGTGGCAAAAGTTTGATCTCAACTTTTATGCCGTGTGAGACTCTTGAGGAAAAGAGTTCCTCAATTTTAGTGCCCTCATGACTTTTACTTATTCTCAAGATTTCTATTTAGTGTTTGTTATCTTAGGATGTTGCCAATGGTCATGAGTTGATTTGATCTAATGGGACATTTCTAAAAAAGCAAGCTGAACTAAAATTGAGAGTTTGAAGGAAAGAGGAAGATCGAATTTGGAGAATTACATTGTAGTTTTGTATTCACTGGTTAACCAATTATGACTGTTTTTGGGATAATCATAATTGTAAATACAATATATATATATCATTGTTTATAAAAGATCAAGAGAGATATAAATGTGATCGATCGATCTAGGGTACTGCATACTAAATTTACTCAGGATGTGATGCCCATTATAAGCTGTTATATATTCCTAACAGATATATGGCAACAAGCTCTCAAAGTATGCTGATCGCACGGACTATTCACCAGTATGAATATTGCAGTTAGGAAAAGAGGATTTTGTTTGGCCCACTATGTCAAGTGGGAGTCTATGATGGATTTTTCTCTGATAGGCCCGTCCGCCCATGTTGGTTATGGCCCACCATGTGCGAGTGGGAGATGATGGATTTTTTTCTTTTTGATGGGCCTGAGTTGGCCCGTCCGCCCATGTAGGGTCCAAAAAAGGCCCGGCCCGTGAGTTGAGAGCCCATGGAGGAAATCATTATAGATAAAAGAAAAAAATTAAGAGAGGCGGTAATCTGAGATCGAAAGGGTACGTATTTTGAAAAAAGAGAGATTACGCTCTCTCTTAGCAACATACGTCCTTTCACCCCGCTTTCTCCCGAAGAACAGTAAAGAAGAATCCTCTGAAGAACGGCGTGGATTATTCCTCTTTGATTCGCAACACCGGGGTTTAGTCTATGGAAACAAAGGTACATTCGTTTATGTGATGTGCCTTAGGATCAGTGATTCATGAATTTCTTGGGCTCACTTCCGCTACGTTTGTGTTCGATTATGTGTCGAATCACTGTTTTGGGGATACGTTTCCCGAATCTCTATCCATCACATAGGGATACCGTCAGGACGTAAACCCACGATGCTGAACAAGTCTAGAAGGGTAATTAATATTAATCCCAAAAAAAAAAAAACAATTAGTCAAAAGGTACCAAAAATTGGTTAAGGGGCCCAAAATACCTAAACTCAGATCCCAGCCGAAATGGCAAAATTGAAGAGCAACATCCATGTTGATCTTTTGTCCAAATTGGAGACATATCGTCCTAAGATTTCATCCTAAGGTACCACTAATACATCAAAAGAGGAGAAACCCCTAAATCGCTAGGACTCTGCCAATCATACAAACTCTATTGGGGACCGATTTTTGAGAAAAGAGCTTTTCCACCCTAAATCGAGGGAAACAACCTTGCAGAGACAAAGGGGTTTGAAATTGCCGTTGAAACAAGCACCGAGGATAACCTGGTCAGAATAGTCAGCTTCTATGTTTAGAAGTCGGAGGATGCAGTTGTCACGGTGCTCATCTTCTCTCAGTCTGTCAAAAGCGAGCAAGGTAATCCGCAGATGACTATGTGGGAGGTTTAGGAGCTATTGAAGCAACAACTAAGGACAAAAGAAGTTTCGAAATCAATTGAAATGAGAAGGTAATGAGTTTGACTCAAGGTTGGAGGTGAAGATGCATTAGAAAAATAAATCAAATCTTTTCGTCCCTTTATACCTTTCAAAAAGAGGCAACAATTCAGAATGACGATCCAAAGGTGAAGAGGAGTAGCTGTCCGAAGCACGGATTACGAAGCGTTAAAAGCTACAATACACACCCTATACTCTCCTGAGAAAAGGTAGTTCATACATTTCAAATAATTAAAAGAATTAAAGATCTGTCAACTCTTTTGAAAGGAGGCATGTGTTTATACCAAAAATTAATTAAGTCAGTATAATCGGCATGACATCAATTTCAATATATAACCTGAGACTTGGTAAGGTGGATATTGGCAGAATACCAATTACATGAGTTCTTATCAATAGTCATACTAGTCAGATGAGTTCTTGCCGGTGGTCATAATTATCTATGATCATGATCAATCATCAATATATGATTGCGACTAGCTGACGATTGTCATAATATAGTTGATCAACAGTTAAAGGGTGAAGACGTCAATTGAAGGACATTGAGACAACTAGAGAAGAAAGCATATGAGAACTAACCCTTTTTATGAGTAAAGTGAGCGCAAGATTCAAGCATAGTGGCATTCGAATTAAAAACTGCTTGCATATAAGATATCAAAGCATAAGATCGTTATCAAGAGGCCAAATTAAAGGAATAACAGCTTAGGCGAGAGTCAAGGTGGTGACAGATATATGTAGAGAATCAAAACACGTCTTGAAGGAGTAATTTCCAGGAGGTAAAATGTCATGGCAACCTAAAGATATAGAGCTGAAAGTCTTGGAGATGAGAAGGCACGGTTGAAACTGCTTATGGGAATTACATTATAAATACTATAAATACTAGTACTAGTGCATCATAGAATCCCCCTCCCCACCCCCACCCCTCGAATAAACAAAATTATTATCTTTTTAATTACATTTCATTTCCTATACCATAGATAAACAAAAATTATTATCTTTTTTAATTACATTTCATTTCCTATACCATACCATAGGAGCAATTTGAAGATATCCTGTTGTCGATTAAATTCTGGTATGTATTTTAGATCTTCATTATCAATTATTCCGGCATTGTATCTTCCCCTTCGTCCATTTAACTTTTTAGATCATATGGAAAATGTCACTTTCAACTGTTGAAAGTATGTCTCAAATTTTGGTCGAAATTGAAGGAAAGATGTGAAAATAAGTGGATATAGAAATGTGAGCTCTCAAGGAATGACTCTTCGCCACCCGCAAGGCGTCGTTGCAATTTAAAAACTAGGGCAAGCACTCAGGCGACCGGCCACTAGCTGCTACTCGCAATTCGATGAGCGCCTAGCCGGACAAGGCCGCTGGCCAAACTCCAGGCAAGCATCCAACCAGGTTAGGCCCCATGCTTGGCTCTATGGAAAGCTAAACAGATATTTAGTTGGACTTGTAAATTGAGATTAAATTGATAAATCAACCTATAAAAGAATTTAATATACCAACTGACAACTCCTGTCTAGGAAATCAGAATACTGGGGTTTAGGTATCGTTCCAACGCTTGAACCTTGAAAGATGGACCCTAGATCCGCTATAAGAGGATGGTGCTAATGCTTAAAGTTGAGGCGACATTGTCATAGGGTAACGTTCTAACAAAACACATAATATAATTTAATCACCACGGATTAGGCATTGTTGCTTCTTTTTTTATGGCAAATCGAATAATTGTACATCACTAAAAATTTGCCTTGTCCCGTTAGGGGTTTTTTGACAAAAGGCTCCACAAGTGTCTTGGAACCACTTGTTAAACACCTAAATAAAAATAATTATCATTTTTAAAATATCGTTTTTCTAGAGTTACATATTATCAGTGTAGTGAAACTGAATTTTTTTTCCTTAAATACAAGTAATGATAATATCGGTTAGCAATCTTCCTGTTATGCACGTGATTTCATTAGCAGTTTCAGAACAACGTAGCTAAATAAGAAAAATAATAGAACGTTGTCACAAAAAAAAACTCTTCCCAAATAGGACAAAAGAAGTTAAAATGAATTGAAGAAATCTCGGCATTCCAAAACAATTAAATTATTAAATTAAGGCAAAAGGAGTTGTTTCTAAATAAGGCTGAGGAGTAAACGCACAAATTTCAATCACTAGCAAGTTTAACAGTGCTATAACCTAAAACGGTCCTTGACAATTCCTTTGAGCAATTAATGATACAGCCTAGCAAAAAATCTAGAAAAGCAAGATGCCATGGAAAAGAATTAAGAAAAATAACACAAGTAGTCCATGAACTTTGACTCAATGTTCAATGTGATCTTTGAATTTGTGATTTGTTCAATCTGATATCTGAATTGTAACCCAACATGCAATATAGTCTCTAAAAACTATGTAAAAATGTTCAATATCATCCATTGACTTGAAGTAACAGAAGAATTATATTGAATATTTTCCATATATTCATGGATTAAGTTGAACATATATCCTAAGTCCAAGGGTTATATTGAACATTTTGAAAGTTCAGAAATCATATTGCACATTGAATTAAAGTTCAGGAACTATGTTTTAATTTTAGGGACTATAAAAATCATTTGTATTGTTTACCAAAAAAAAAATAATAATAATAATAATAATATCCCAAAACATGATGCCCCCACCGAAAAATTCTATCGGGACTTCGGTTACGTTTGGTCGTCCGGATTTTTAATTGGAATAGGACTGGATAGGATAGGATATGAAATCCTTGGATTTTTTTATATCCCGTCTATTATTTGGTAAATCGCAATATTAAAGTCGGATATATTCACATCATATCATGTACATTTTTTTTTATATAAACGGCATATCATTATAAATTAACCTAAATGTTCATAAATGGAGATGGTAAAAATCTCTCGTAACACTATTCCTTAATTTATTTTTGTTTATTGTTTGTATTTTATTTTTCCTCTTTTTTATATTATTTTCATTATTATTTCTTTTTTCCCCTTACATCACTATTTAATAATTTTTATCAAATAGTAAACTTTACTAACATACCTAAAATACAAAAATACCTCAAATATATAATAAATATAAATATTTAATTTATAGATTGAATGTTTATTATAAGATAGAATTAAAATTGAATATATAAAATAAAATAAGATTACTTAAAAATAATTTTTTTTATTTTTAATTTCTAAAATTAGAATTCAAATATTATTTATATTAAAATATAATTTTAATTTTGTTAATTTAATAAGTTTGTTATTCGAGAAAATAACTTTCCTATTATGGACGTTAGAAATCATATCAACATTTATCCCACTTTCCCCATGGGATAATTTTATCATGCCTATATTCCTCTTATATCCCGACTTTATCCTGTCCTAAGCGAGCACGAAATGTAGGATAGGATAAATCATATTATATCTCGAATTTTATCCCAACTACCAAACACAAATCGAGTTTTAGAGACCGGATTAAACATCCAAATATCTCCATTCCCTCCTTTATTCAGTAACTTGTTACGTCATCAATTACTCAAAATACCATATCAAGAGAGGTTATTGCAGCACAGGACAACGTCTAATGACGAGTCTGCAATCACGCCTCTATCCTCGCGCAACAGTCAACTGTATCAAGTCAACCCCCAAAGGCCTTGTGGATGGGAACAGGATCATGTTTATATACATCCAAAACCCTCGCTTCCTTCACCAACATGGAATCCTCTTTCCCGTTTCCTACCACTGCCCTCGCAGACATGTTCTGTGCCTTCGCAATCTTCTCTATTGCCTCGCTTCTCTACAGATAAGAATAAAAAAATAACAGAGAAGGGGTCAACAGTCATCACGAAGCCTCCTTGCCAGAAGCCGGCGGCTCATGGCCTTTGATTGGCCATCTCCATCTCTTAGGAGGCCCAGTGCTGCCTCATATAGTGTTGGGAAAAATGGTTGACAAGTACGGGCCAATCTTCACTGTCAAGACGGGTATTCATCGAGCCTTGATAGTTAGTAATTGGGAGAAGGCCAAGTAGTGCCTTACCGCGAACAACAGAATCTTCGCCACTCGACCCAAGTCTGTTAGCGCCGAGGTCATGGCCTACAACTATGCCATGTTTGGTTTCACTCCCTGCGGCCCTTATTGGGCGCCATATGCAGAAGATCGCCATGCTCGAGCTCCTCTCCAACCACCGGTTGGAATTGCTCAAGCACGTTCAGGAATCGGAGGTCCAAGCATCAATAAACCACATATATGTGATGTACGAATAACTCCAGTGGCGGACCAAAGGCGGTGTTGGTAGACATGAAGCGATGATTTGGTCACTTATCTTTGGGTGCACCGATATTGTTTATGGAAAATCCGTATCAGGACTCATTACATACTTCCACCCACTGGGTCATACCATGGATATTATACAATCCTTTGATACGATTATCTGCACATGCTATAGAAAACATTATACAGGATAGTTTGATATCATGAAAATCACTTGGATATATGTTTCTTCAACACTTTGCACCTTGGGCTTCGCATTTTCTCTCATAGTCCATTTTTATGGCTTTGCTGATGCTGACTAGGCTGGGTGCAAACTCACCCAACTTTCTAACACTAGTTATTGTTTTTTTTTTCTTTTTGTTAAACAGAGTTATTGTTCTTTTCATGGGTCAAATTGTATTTGATGGTGCGCCAAGAACAAACTTACTGTGACTCGCTCCATAATTGAAGCCAAATGTTGGACTCTTCCTTTCACAGCTACTGAACTTACTTGGATTTCATTTATATCATGTGACATTGGGATCTATTATCATAAACCTTTGTTACTTTTCTCGAACAATATGTCAAAATCACATCTCACAACTAATCCAATTTTTCATGCTTGGACAAAGCACATTAAAATTGATTATTATTTTGTTCGGGAAAAGGTTGCTCTTGGTTCTGTCATAATAGGCTTTGTTCCGTTTTCCTCACAAATTGCTTATATTGTCACCAAACTATTTACTCCAAATAGATTTGTCAGTTTACCAATCAACATCAGTCTCTGGTCCTATCCATTGACCGGTTTGAAGGGGAATATTATCATAATGGTTGCAATGCATAATCTTTTACAAATCAACACAAAGATAAGACATAAAGTAAAGTAACCATGAATTGATCATTCAGACATATTTTATTATTTTTCTTTTATTCAATTTCCATGCAAATAAAATTGTTATTTGTTATCTATAGCTTCCACAATAATTATAGGTGGTTATATATCTCTATTTATACTATATAACATATCAATGAAAAGCAAAGCTTCATCAATTCAATTCTCTCTTTTCTTTAATATGGATCCCACATGGATTTCAGCAAATGAGTCTAGAATTCAGCCTATCATACGTACTAGGTTCAGGTAAATTCTTCTGCCAACCGATCATTTTATAATACTAACTATTTCGGGGCAAATATTGTTTGTATCTAAGCTAAATCGATTTGACTAGGGTTCTTGTTGGCTTAGAATTGGAGGTTTTTTCTTTATTGGAAGAAGAAACCAGATTTCCAATTCAAGAAATCAGGAGCCACCCTAGCTTTTTCCTTGGTTTTGCATGCCGCTTTTGGTCATTCAATAACTAAAATTGCCTTATAGGTCACACGCAAAACATAAAATCACGAATAAATGTTTGAGAGGTTAGTACTAAATTTATAAAATTGATTTACTAAATGATGAAATTGATAATGATTGGGTACTTGAAGTTTGAACAAGTGACGCATCAATGGATCAGTAGCCAGCTTCATAATTAGATTTGGTATCCATATCATTATTCGAAGCACAATCCTAACTCTTTCATAAATTTTCACTTGTGAATTGGTATTAAGAAAAGTTATCGATTAAAAAAAATGATGTGATAAATCAAGTAATCGAATTGTTTTTTTCATATATCAAGAATTTAAATCTTTTTCCTTTTTGTTGGAAGAAGAGCTAGCAGAAGAAACGACTAACATCTTCAATGCACAATAAATGAATCACCCAAGAATATACGTTGAATCACAAGCGTACGATAGACGATACGACTTCACGATGGTCCAAAAATTACAAAAAAAGTATTCATGTTCCATAGTGTTAATAATGATTATCTTCTCAAAATAGAAATGGAAGCCTTTTTGTTCTTTGATGGAGAGAGGAGGGGGAGACAGAGAACCTTTTCCGAACGTTCTTTCTTCCATCAATCATAGCAATTATTTTTCCAGAAGTTATTTATATAACTTTCTTCAAAAATTAACTTCCGTAAAAATAAAAAATAACTTCCTTCATATCCTTTCGAAAAGTGTGTCCATCATCAATATCATATCAAGACAAGCTGATGCATTTTAATTACCTCTCATCATGGATGTACCAACGTAATATAACACTTTTATCTAGCATATCTAGGATGCTAGATTTCTAATAAACTCATCAAATACTAAACTATCTAACAAATCAGAGACTTCTATCTCGAATGACTTAACGTGATGAATATTATGTTTGCGTAGTAATTCATCTGTATTCGTTCATGTACTAAACAATCATATTTCAAGAATCGTTTATATAATAAAAGGTACCTTTAAACCTGAAGATTAGATCGACGATAGAGTTAAAGAAAATTGATCAAAAGTCACGATTGTCTTTTGGTCCACCGTCTTCAATGCGACCGTTGGATCCAGCATATTGCCATGTGACGTCTTCAATTCATTGATGTCAATCTCTTTTATGAGTAACCACTGGAGGTTCGCCCCAGTGGCCACCCTTCCATCATGGAAGGGGGAGGTGAGGGGTTCAAATCTCCACCTTCTCATGGGGGATGGGAGTAGGGACGCGTAAGTTTCGAGAGTGGGTTGCGACTCCCACGCCCTGCAAGAGGCAATAGACAAGTCTGCGAGTGAGTATAGAGTAGGAATAGAGTAGGACTACCAAAAAAAAAAAAATCTCTTTTATGAGTTATCATGGAAGTCATTGCCTTCTGGACTTCTCACAAAAAGCCCAAAGACGATATTTATTATTGCGGTCAAATCACATGTCCAGATACATGTTAAGGGCCCATGTGGATGGCAAGTTTGCATTCGTCAATCGTAAAACCATTAGCTGGGAATTTCTTTGTGGATCAGAGAGAGAGAGAGAGATCAGGGTACTATTATTTTTATTTGTGGTAATTTCTCTGAAAGCATAAGAGTATTTTAGTAAATTCCAGGTAGGTTGATTTTTTTATGAGGTCTTGTCATCCGAAAATGGAGAAGGAGAAATCATTTTGTATAGCATTTTGTAACGTGTCGGTAAAGACATGGTATACTCCATCAATCACCTTTATCTAGTGCTATAAAATCTCATCGTTGTCAGCTCAATGTGTGTCATTCTTTTGATTTTGATTGACTTGTCACGTTTTATGTATCTTTTCTACAGAGAAGACCGCTATTTTCTCAACTTGCTTGCTGGAAGAAGCAGCACAAGATATATTAGGTGTGCCGACAAAATGGATGTCCAGTACTCAATCGACAGATTTCCGAATCTTTTATAATAAAAATTTTATAAACGAATCTCAATAAGTAGTACAATTATTGGTAAAAAAAATGAATTGATACACTGTTAAGTTTTGACTTTCAAATTAAAAAATAAGGGTAGTTTAGATCATGCACTTTTATATAAGGGATTTTTGAAGAAAGACTACAAAAAAAAAAGTATTTAATAACACATCTCCAACCCTACCCTTTTATATTATTTCATGTTTTGTTTTTCCCTATCTTCTTGTTGGATATTTACAGTTCATGGCTCACCAAGTGATTTTAAAAAATTTTGGATTGTATGCCGGTACTGTCTATTAAAGATAATGAAACCCCTCTCTCTATCCGTGATTTTTATTTCAGTTTTGAATTTTTCACATAAATCTTGCATCTCACGTGATTTCATTTTCTTTCATCTTTTGCTACTTGTTCTTAGATTGGTGCATCTTTGATTGGCATTTTTCCACAACATACACAATGTATGTATGAACTTGGAACATGTAAAAAAATGATAAAAACCAAAATCCTCTGCGTTGATTTTCTAGCTCGCACATTCGACGGTCCTTGTCACATTCGCCGTAAAATATGAATATCTCGAAACAATTAGTGGGGACTTGGACTTTCAGAGGCTCATGGAAACATCCAGATATCTCGATTTTCTTCATTATTACCTATGTGCTTACGTCTATAATTTACCAAGTCCAGATCTATTACTGCGGCACTGGGCAACGACGAATCTGCAGTCAAACCCGTATTTATCTTTTGCGCCTTGCCTGCTTGCTAATATACTGGTGGAGCCTTATTCGGTGAAGGTCAACAGAGTAGCTTCCGTCTATCAATGAAAGACTCAAATTCCAAAGCTTCGATCCTACATGTATCTCCAAAACCCTTCATTCACAAACATGGAGTCCTCTTTCTCGTTTCCAACCACAGCCCTTCTTGGCATCTTTGCCTTCGCAACCATCATCTACTTTTTCCGTTCGCTATTAATTAGAACAAAATATGTCGACGGCCACAAAAAAGCCTCCTTGCCAGAAGCTGGCGGCGCATGGCCTTTGATCGGCCATCTCCATCTCTTAGGAGGCCCAGTGCCGCCCCATATAATCCTAGCAAGCATGGCTGACAAGTACGGGCCGATCTTCACCATCAAGACAGGCGTTCATCGAGCATTAATAGTTAGCAATTGGCAAATAGCCAAGCAGTGCCTTACCGTGAATGATAGAGCCTTTGCGAGTCGACCAAAGTCGGTCAGCTCCGAAGTCATGGCCTACAACTATGCCATGTTTGGCCTCGCTCCCTACGGCCCTTATTGGCGCTACGTGCGCAAGGTTATCATGCTTGATCTCCTCTCCAGTCACCGGCTGGAATTGCTCAAGCACGTACGAGACTCGGAGGTACAAGCATCGATGACCCACTTATATAAGCGATGTATGGAAAGCTATAGTGGTGCGCCAAAGAAGGTGTTGGTGGACATGAAGCGATGGTTTGGTGACATTACTCTAAATGTGGTGTTCAGGATGATAGTTGGGAAACGATATGAGGACGAACAAGACGAGAAGGGTCGAGAGGCTTTGAGGAGCTACTTTGATTTGGCAGGGAGGTTCATAGTGTCCGACGCATTCCCGATTTTAAGGTGGCTGGATTTGGATGGATACGAGAGGATGATGAAGAAGACAGCCCAAGAGCTAGACCGTGTGGTTCAAGGATGGCTAAATGAGCACAAAAGCAGAAGAAGCACTAACAAAAGGCGTGGTGATAACAAGGACAGTGACCAGGATTTCATGGATGTGATGCTCTCCACTGTAGATGCTGCCGAAGAGATTCCAGGCTACGATGCCGATACTTTCATTAAAGCAACATGCATGGTAAGTTTATCTAGCATAATTAGTACCAGAGTTTCATTAAAAAAAAGCATTTGACTTGTTAGATTTGATTTCCGACATTCACAATATAGATTTTGAGAACATAGCATGTATATACATCATCTGTCTACTATTTGTTTTGTATAGATAGTCCCGGAGTATGACATGCCATGTGTCCTCTAAAGCTTTTTCCTAGTTTGGAAGGACCAATTTGTTCCCCTTTAAACGATCACATGACATGCATCAGAATATTTTTTCACAAACGCTATAACCAATTAAGGGCATGTTTGGATACAGTACTAGAAACTTTACACAGATTACATCACTTGCAATTTTTAACCCCTTTAACACCAAAAACTATCACAAAATTAGTTGGCATACAAATTTATATATATCATATTTTGGATTTTTGACAAGAAATAGAAATAAAGTCACTTCCAAATAAGCACCTCTTGAAATCCTTACTAAAATGTATTTTGGTTCTAAAACTCTCAATTTGAAGATTTGGTTTCTAATTATGTAACCTTTTGGGTTTATTTTGAAATTTTAAGTTGGTTTTAAGTATACCTTTGTTTGAAGGGATGTTAAAGATTTTAATTAATACTTTTATACGTTACAGCATAATCCGTACAACCTTTTAGTTACAGAAATTATCTACCATGGTTTATTTCGATAGTTAAGAAAAATTAACCAACTACCAAATCAATCCTGGTAAACATGGCTTGTTTATCAAAGAAATCACAAAGCTTTTGCAGCAAAAATAGAACCTTTAATTAGCTAGCAGGTCGTTAGTTTTTGTTTGAATTAGAGTGCGCATCTTAATGCATTAGAATTGGTCGGCTGACATTTTATAACAACACGTGACGGAAAAAAGCATTTTACCTGCACTAACTCCCACTTTCAAGTTTTTTTAGACGAAAAAAACCTTTTATGACCACCGCCCGCGGTGGCCGAGCTGGTTAAGGCTTAGTACCCTCAACCGAACGAGGGGAGGAGTTCGAAACTTGCCGGACGCAGTGTGTCATGCACAAACGCGCGTCTTAACTGGGGATGGACTAGCGGTGGGAGGCCTACCCCCCAGGGTTTACTTCCGCCGCGAAGCGGCGACCGGAGGTTCCCTGGGTTACCAAAAAAAAAAAACCTTTTATTGTACTCCGCCTTTATTTTAATGCAGCTGTCTGAAAAACTGATCTTTTATGTATATGCTAATAATTGACACGTTAAAATACAGTACAAATACAACACGCTGCAGTGTACCATATATCTATATATTTTACATTTAATTTGACTTTTTCAGATAAAAACAAAGAAATCATTAAAAAAATTAATTCATTATATATCTATCATCTTGTTCATCTTAGATGTATATTAAAGGATTTTCATGATAAAACCTCCGAACGTAAAGAAAATATGGCCAAAACAATCTTAGGTCCCACATATTCATCATGCAAAAGGTTATCACTAGTTATTTAGATTGTTGAATAATTTATCGTGAACCGACGAGACGACACATGACAACTCAATTTAGATAAGAACAATCTCACTTCACGTTTATTTTGTCATATTCGTGAATAAGAACAAAAATTGCCGTGGAAGCACACTTGGTCTTTTCCTCGTCTGCCTGAATATGATCTAGCATAACATGCGTCAGGATCAGATCATGCAATAATGGCACTGGATTCGAGAAAAGAAGAGACTTTTATCTAACCCAAAACAAAGTAGAAAAGAAGAAATTCAACTCCAATATGACAATCCCTTAAGGTCAGGTAAGACAGAAAAACAGGACGATAATGCCAGTGTTAATAGAATAGCTCGGTTCTTTCCTTGCACTCGGAACAAATCATATCATGCGATTCGACTATTTAAGGGCGGCATATAACAAACACTATGGGATCTAAACATTTTCCTTTAATAAAATTTGCAGTTGCATGAAAAGGAGAAAAAGTTCTTCGAAATTAAGGTATACTATGAACTAAGAAGCATTGCCTAGCGTGTCTAATCAGTTAGTATCTCCTACGTATTTTGAATGGTAATATAATGTATCGCTGATCTTTTAAAATTAAATGCTAAAGGGATAATGTCATTACCCTATAAATGTGATATAATTTTATTCTCTATGATTGGTGAAGGCCACTAGCATATACATTAAAAAGATTGGCCCACAAGTACCAATCCATAGTTCATGTTGAAATATCTTACATCAATTGATAATGGTGTTTGTATACTTTTTATAGACATGTGATATCCCTCTACCTATTAATGCACCAAAAAAAAAAAAAAAAAAGTTTTGCACCTTTTGTGTGTGTGTCCACCCATATTAATCAAATTCCACGTGTTACTCATAATTTGACTTGGATATGAAAAAATGTGTTGAAATATCCCACATTGCTTAATAATGGAATTACTATATTTTATTTATATGCAGTCTCCCTTCACCTATTTATTTGAGTTTTTGGTAAGCAATGCATCAAGATTCGTGTTCTAGTTATCGACGCTCCGTTACTTTGTAGGCACTTGTCTTAGCTGGCTCAGACACTACCTCAGTCTCTCTGACATGGGCCTTGTCTTTGTTGCTCAACCATCGTGAAGTTCTAAAGAAGGCCCAACATGAACTGGACACTCAAATCGGTAGAGAAAGACTAGTAAATGAATCGGACCTCGAGAATTTGGTCTACATCCAAGCCATCATCAAGGAAACCATGCGTTTATACCCAGCAGCCCCACTCGGCGTCCCGCATGAATCCATGGAAGACTGCACCGTGGATGGTTACCACATCCCAAAGGGCACTCGTCTCCTCTTTAACTTTTCGAAGATCCATCGTGACCAGCACATATGGTCGGACCCTCAAGAATTCCGGCCAGAGAGATTCTTGACCACCCACAGAAATTTCGATGTCCGAGGTCAGAATTTCGAGCTGCTACCATTCGGGAGTGGTCGGAGAATGTGCCCCGGAATCAATTTGGCCATGCAACTAATTCCGCTATCACTTGCTGCTCTTCTCCATGGGTTCGACATTACAACATTGGCAGATGAACAAGTTGACATGGCCGAGGCAATCGGAATGACGAATCTCAAAGCCACCCCACTTGAAGTCCTTGTGACTCCACGACTTCCTGAGCATGCATACCGGTGACTCTCCTCTATAAATGGTGAAATGCTCAGGCTCTACATCTGTAGCGTCTCTCTACGATGTCCCACTCAGGTGGTGAAGTACGTTTCTACAAATAAGTTGAAGAGAATACTGATATATGGATAATTTATTAGTCGACAGTTTCACTATGGAGCATGCTTGATCATGTCTAACTTTCATGATTTACTTTTTTGTGTTATATGGTAATCATTAAGGATGCTGATGTGTTAGTTTGTGTAACAGTGCAGTTTGAAAAATGGACTATTATTGGGAAGGGAATTACACAGTTTTTTTTTTTTTCCGTGACAAAAGAACTGTATATATATGGTAACACGATAAAGTCTGCAGTTATGTTAAAGCTCACGGTATGTTGCAAACTATGCTTGACTCGTTGCCTGTGCAAAGTATGCTTCGAAAACAATATTAGGAAGTGTTTGTTCTGCGAAAAATAATTTTCGGGAAAACATTTTCCTTATTTTCCAGCGTTTGATTCATTTAGGAAGATGAGTCAACGGAAAATGTTTTCTAGTTAACGGAAAATATTTTTCTTCTAAAGCTTAAATTCAAGAAAACTATTTCCCTTTTGAAAAAACCAGAAAACGTTTTCCAAAATAGTTTAAGATCCTTACTTGATGAAAAATTTATCATTAAAAAGAATTTCTAATTAAAAATTTTGAATTTGTTATTATTATATATTTTCTTTTCTTTCTTCTTTCTTTTTTTTTCTTATTTTCTCTTTTCTTTTTTTGCATGTGAACATAAACCCTAACTCCTCCTCCCTCTCTCCTTCTCCTTTGCCCCCTCCTTTTCATCACCGCCGCCTCCTCCAACCCTAGCCCCTCCCCGCACTCCCGTTGGCTTTGCTCCCTCCTCTTCCTCTTTGTTGGCATCTTCTACACCTTCAATCATTTTTCAAATGCAATCCAAACATCAGAAAATATTTTCAGTCATGTATCACCAAACAAAGGAAAACTAACCATTTTCCTGAAAAAGGGTTTCCCTAAAAACATTTTCCAAAAACGTTACGTTTTCCGTGAAACAAACACACTCTTAGTTCATTGTAGTACCGGATTGAAAAATATAAATAGGATATGGAGGGTATTACTTGGGTAGGTTATTGAGGACTTAAATGATGTTTTGATTGTGGCCTTTATATCTATCTTCCCCTTTGTCCATTTAAGTTTTTAGAACATACGAAAAGGTGACCTTCGATTGTTAAAAGTACATCTTGAGCTTGTGTCGAGATTGAAGGAAATGTGTGAAAATAAATAGGCAAAGAATTTAAGTGTCTGAGTGCTGAACCTAAATTTCAACGTCCCATTTAGTTATTTATTGCATGAAAATTAGGGATTGACTCCGTCCCCTAAACAAAAAATAATCAAATTGCGTATAGTTTAGGAGCATTTTATAGCAGATAGATAAACTCATAAAATTGCATTTAATTTGACCGGCGATGGATGCACTTACTTAAAGGTTTCGAACTTAATTGAGTTATCTAGACTCAGCTCATGGAGACAGCAAGATTCAACAAAGCCCATTGCACAAATATACTAGCTGAAATTTACATAGCAAAGGGAGGAATTCTGAACTTTAATTGAAATGAATTTATCCTATATTACTTGGGTTTCTAACCAATCCTAATTGGTTAGTGGCGGCTCCAAATTGAGTATAATTGCATGTTTAAATGGATTAATTTCTTAGTATCAAGTCATGATTGGTAGGACTTGGGAGGGTCTATGCTAAGTCTTCAAACTTAGTAATCCATTAGCCTTCTTTGAGTAATTCACCCTAAAAAAATTTGGTCGCAATAGCTTGGCGACTCCATTGGGAATCTAGAGTTAAAACTCATAGTGGACATAGGCCTATTTCTTTTTAAAAATATTTTGTTTGGCAGCATGGAAACGAGGTGCGCTCCTAACATGAGATGTTAAATGTTCTTGCAAATGGTAGGTATAAGGGGAGTAGTACTTGTTAACTCTTTGTTTTGTAGGAAAGTGTTGAGATTGAATGTTTTTCTTATCATTGAAGTGTTGCTTGCATTATAAATTGTTGTGCATGATTTTCAAATTGTTTTAGCACTACACATTGCACACACAACCTACCGTCGAACCTAGACTACATTTAAGGATTCTAGGATGGTGTTGAGAAATGAACCAACCTTGAATGCGAGACCGCGATGTAGAGGTTGCATTTCTCAACCCTGAAAATTTTCTTGGTGTCAAAATGTCTATCATGTCCGCGAAACCGCGTAATCATGGGATTTCCTTTTGACTAAGCAAGAGCTAAGAGGACCCAACATTTGTACGCGAGACTGCGACTAGTCGGCCCATCCTCTTGGCTCTAGCTTGCTAAGCCTTGTAGTTTAGGTATTAAGTCTCACATCTCATGTGCCTGTCCATGTGGTTGCCAGATTCCTTTGTGAAGTAAGTATTCTTACTTTATATTATGCAATCTATTTACTTTATCGCACTTTCTTTTGGTCCATGACAAAAGGTCGATCGTGGGTTTTAATCTATATACAATGGGGAGATCCAATGTTCAATTCGTTCCAACTCCCAAGATTGAGCTCAAAGTGTGGTGGAATAAATTAAGTAAAGAAGGTCAAGATTATGTGGAGTCGATACTGGGACGGCTCATCCCTCTTTTGGATATTGGAGTCCATAGTGGTATTTTGCAAGCTATATCACACTTTTGGTGTCCCAAGACGACTACTTTTATTTTTGGTAAGAATGAGCTTAGTCCAACACTGGAAGAGTATAGCATTATCATAGGAATGCCTCTTGAGATTGAACTTGTCAGGCCACTTCTTGGTATAGAACCCACATCAAGTTTATCTCAATTTCTAAGAATTAAAATTGATGAGGTTAAGAAAGTTTTGAAAGCTAATTGTAACGCATGCCCATTCTCCTTTATGGCTGATCATTTTTTAAATCAATCTTCAATGCGCCAAAAGGGTAGAATATTCATCTTAGAATTCTTTGGACTTATAATCTTTCCTCATCGAAAAAATGCTATTGATCATTCGATTGCATGGGTGGTCAGACAAGTATGTGCTGGCATGAACTTTATAAACATGATCTTAGTTGAGGCATTTTTATCCCTCAACCATTTTAAACAAAATGGAGGAAAAATCATGAATGCCTCTCCTGAACTTTTACAAATTTGGTTTCTTTCTCACGTGAAGGAGTTTGGTCATTTCATGCGTCGAGGTGAAATTGATGATTCTAATCACCCAATAAAGAGATTTTCAATCTTAGAGAAAAAGTATACCGGAAAATCATTTTCCGATTGGGTAACTTTTCTTAAAGATCCAAATCTCAAGGGCTTCCTATGGTATGCTAAATGGCTCCATGTTAGCATGGCTTGTTTCTCTCATAGGACAGATAATCTAATTCCACTAATGGGAATTACTGGTGCGACATCTTACTATCCTTATAGAGTGGCCCGCCAGTATTGAGTGCTCCAAGATATCCCACCTCCTCTCCGAGTGGATCTGTTTCAAGCCCGCTTCATGCGCAAGGATCACAAATACCTCGATGAGATCGAATGCCTTGAAAATGCATGGAAGGAATGCCATTCGGAAAATATAGTGGTGCCTAGAAGATTGAAAGGAAAAGATAGGGTTTTTCATGCCTTGGATTATTATACCCACCATCATGAGATCCTTTAAGCTGTACTTCCCACGATACCTGAAGTGACCATGAAGCCCACTCATAAAGCACAAATTGAACGTCTTGAAGAAATGGTGGAAAGGAAGGAGGCTCGTATTTCTGAGTTGGTTCGGCAGAACAAGAAGCTTCGAAAGACTGTGATCTCCCAATTGTATATGGAAAAGAGTCGCTAGATTTAGGAGTTTAATTCTAGCTTTAAGGTGTTATTTCAATTTCTTAGATTGATGTTTTAGGAATTTAATTACCTAGGGAGTTATTTTAACGTTTTAAGTTTATGTCTTTGGAATTTGGCTTCACTTAATAAAATAAACGATTGACCATTGTCATGGACCAATCTCATTTGTTATAATGCTTACTATATTTTTTTACATTGATAGGTAACAACACGGCTCACCCAAGATAGCCAATCCGTACTTGTTCTAGAGCAACAATGGCTGATAACACCGAACAAATGCATGTTGCTGAACAAGCTCATGTCGCTACCCTTGAATTAGAGATGAAGCAAGTCTTGAATGTTCTTGAATAGCTCTCTAAACAAATTGATTCTCTCCAAACAAACACTGCCCCACCAGCTCCGCAAATTGAAGTGGTGTTATCACAACATGCTCCCATGGTTGATCCGAGAGATAAAGGCAAGAATACGTTTGCAGTTGGGCCATCAACCTCTGATGATCCCTCCAGGGTTAAAATTACCAATGCACCTCAAATTGTTGTTGATGATGAGGTACAAGTGATACATTTGGCTATACCGAAAATGAGCAAGAAAAATGCTTAATAAAAATCGAGGAGAAACTTAAGCAGCCGCAGGGTTCATTTACCCAAGACTCAACTGATCTGTCCCATCATGCAAAGATCAAGATACCAAAGAAGTTCAAAATGCCAGACTTTGAAAAGTATGATGGCACCTTTTGCCCGAAGATCCATTTACAAACTTATGTGGTCAAGATGACCCAATATGTTGATAACATACCCTTGATGATTCAACAATTTCAAGCAAGCCTGACAGGACCGGCACTACAATGGTACATTATGAAGAAAATTAATCTCCTAGAGACTTTAGAGGATTTGACCGATGCCTTCTTCAAGCAATATAAGTATAATATTGATGTCACTCCATCTCGAGAAGATTTACTTCGCACTAAGAAGAAGAAGACGGAATCTTTCAAGGCATATGTCACGAGATGGAGGACCGTAGCTACTCAAATTACTCCGGAGCCAACAGAAAAGGAGCTGATGGATTTGTTCATGAAGACACTCCTACCTGAATATCGAAATCAAATGCTGGGTTCAACTACTGAGTCATTCAATCAGCTAATCCTTGTCGGCGAGCGAATTGAAGTAGCATTGCGTGATGAATGGGCGTCTAATCAAACTAGCTCGTATAGGAGAATCTTGACCAAGAAGGATAAGGAACCTACAACGGTGGTTAATGCAGCTTATGTTCAACCACCTCGCCCTACCCTGAACACCTAACAGGGAGGAGTACGACCATTCTTTGGCCAGTAAAAAAACTCTTCCAGGCATCAATTTATGCCACTTCCTAAGCCCTTGTCTAAGATCTTGCCAACCCTTTAAAAGAAATGATTACTCGCTAAGGAACCTAAGCGATCTAATCACAAGCGTTTCCCCAACTATGATTTGTCCAAGACATGTACTTACCATATGAGAGAGGTAGGGCATTCTGTTGATGATTGATATACGTTGCGACACAAAATCCAAAATCTTTTGGATGCCAACATGGTCTCATTCCGCGATGCACAACCAAACATCCAGAGTAACCCGCTCCCTGACCACCCAGAAGCTGTGAATGCCATTTTCAGTTTTGATGCTGGTAGAAAGAAGAGCTTGAAAGTGCATGTAGACGATGTTTATAATGGCTTAGTTCAAGCTGGATATTATTCAGATGAAGAAGAGCCCACAATGTTTCAGAAGATGCAAAGAGTTAAGACAATGTCCAAGAAGGGGATGATTGTTTACGTAGATCATACCAGCATAGTTTCGACTATCACTCCAATTATTATTGATTTGGACGACGAGTTTTCTGATTTTGAGGATGAGTTTACTGGCTTGAATATTAAAGCTAATGATTCCCTAGTTCTTGACATGCCACCATTGGAAGATGCGTCAGATGAAGATGGATTAATCATTAATGATGTGCTACCACCAGATGATGAAGAATTGATTCTTGATGTTATGCAACCCTATGCATATACGAATGATAAGGCAGTATCACAGTGTTATGATGCGGAGATAGATGTGGTCACCCGATCGAGACGCACTTACGCACAGGCTAACTCACAACTTGTCAAGCCAGTCACTGATGAGTAGGCTAAAGAATTCTTAGCCGTAATTAAGGCAAGTAAGTATAATGTAGTGGACCGAGTATAATGTAGTGGACCAACTTCATAAAACCCGACACAAGTCTCCATATTAGAGTTGCTTTTGACATCGGAAAAACATCAAAAGTCCTTGATGAAAGTCCTTAACGAAGTACATGTCCTAGAGTCCAATGAACCTGAGAAGTTGGAGAAATTTGTGGGGGCCATTTTGTTAAATGACCAGATTGCTTTCTCAGATGATGAAATCCCAAATGAAGGAAGAGGACACGGCAAAGCCCTTTATATCTCAACCAAGTGTCGAAATACCTTGGTGTCCCGCATGCTCAATGATAATGGATCGGCTTTAAACATATGCCCCCTAACAACTCTAAAGTGTCTTGGGTATGATTTGGGGAAAATCCGCGTGGCTAAGACCTTTGTTCGAGCATTTGACGGGACCAAAAAAGAAGTAGTTGGGGAAGTTGATTTAGACTTGCAAATAGGGCCAGTGCTATTTAATGCAGTTTTTCAGGTCCTGGACATACCTACAGCATTCAACTTTTTGTTAAGTCATCCATGGATTCATGCGGCAGGAGCAGTCCCTTCAAGTCTTCATTAGAAAGTGAAGTTTGTGACGAAAGGGAAGCTTTTTACAGTTCAAGGAGAGGATGAATTCAAGATTTATCACGAGATGGCTATCCCTTATGTTGAACCAGATTGTAAAGAAGAATCTAGTTTTCAAGCATTTGAGTTGGTTTCAACCATTCACGTTTCTCAAAGCACTACCCTACACACTCCAAAATTATCAAGGTCGTCAATCATGGTAGGCAAGATCATGGTGGGGAGTGGCTTTGCCCCAGGTAATGGTTTAGGTCGACATGGTCAGGGCACTCGCCAACCAATTGAGGCTAAGCAGAATTCACACACAACTAGATTGGGCTATCTTGGTAAAGGTGGACGATCCTGTAGAGGAAGAGGAAGAGGACGAGGACGAGGACGAGGACGGCTTCACTATACCCCATATTAGGTCCACCTTCCCTAGGCCTACGAAGATGATGCATGAGGAAGAAGGGGCAATCGATACATGTGTTCAATATTCCAAGCCTCCAGGTGCTGATATCAATGTCGAATGGGGAGAGGTAGACAAGCCGGTTGCAAACACCATTTGATCCACTGGAAAAGATGACACACTCGAAGAAATGACTAAATTGTTCGAAGAGAATTTAGTGTTTGCCATCGACGAAGCTCAAGAGTAGGAGAATTTTAATTATTTGCACATTTCCTCTGTGTATGAATTTTTATTGCTTTCCTTATTTGCATGTTAGGATTTTCAATTCTAGGATTTCCCTCATTTCAATAATGTAATTTGACTTTCATCCAATAAAATACATGGAGATTTTCATGTTTTAAGGGCATATTGAATTACACCAAACTAGCCCTGTGATGAAATTCTACCAAAAGAAAACGGCAATGAGCTAATTCTGAAGGCTGGACTTCTTCATGTTCCCTTTAAAAAAAATTTCAAAGTAAAATAATTTTTCAACATTCATCTAATTTACCCTGTTTATTTCTTTTAATTATCTACTCTATGTTTCAGGTGCTTTAATCTTAGCAGAAATGGATGGACGGGAATTCATGAATAATAAGGGCTCATAAAAGCCTTTTCCCTCACTCAAAGTTGGTCAAATCTCTAGTGTATAATGATGCATGTTTTACTTTTGCAGGGGCAAAGAATGGATGTGAACGACGGTGTCTTTTATCTTTGTAAGGAACTTCTATGAGCTCCCTTACAAAGAGAGGGCAAGACATGGACACCTAATAGCTTTGACTTTATGATCTAAGGTGCAAGAATAGAACATGGCATTTTCATCATAGAATGCTTTCACATGTTGTTGAGCAATTCACCAATTCCACTTGAAATTTGTCAAAATGGATGATTCAGTGAAGGATGTTGAGTTACTTGAACATGCTACATGAGGTGTGAAAGGCAAGCCTTATCCAATAGGCAGTCCCTTGTCTATACATTGTGAGGTGAGTATGGAAACGTCATGTGTTTCAAGGTGAAGAGTTTTCTTGCAAAAAGTACAATAACTAAAATGACAAGGGGCAATTCATTTCTCTACTAATGAACCATTGTTTAACCCTTCTTTGAACCTAAATACTTGAAGAATTTTTTTCATATTACCCCTGTCAAGGACTACCCCACATCGAGGCAAATGGAGGTAAGTCGACATTGAGGGAGAGGGAAATGGATAGAAATTTTCTTGCTCTCACTTGCATCAATCTTCAAGTCGTGCTATTACATTAAATTCATGTGATAATTTAAGTGCCTTAGGATGATGAAGAGCATTTCTTTCTGTATCATATACAATTATATTCTTTACATAGCCCACTTGAGCCTATAATTTCATTTCTTTAAACCCAATTGGTGATCATCCCCCACACTAGGGCAAGGCAAAAGGCAGATTAAGACCATTGAAAGTTTAAGTGTCATTCAAAATGTAATTGCTTGACGCATGCATTATGCACAAGAATTGAAATCAAAATAAAACTAAGGGGCATGAAAAGCAATGTGCCTGGTAAAAGCAAGGCCAATGCCCATATAAAAATGCATGAAAACTAGGGGCATGAAAAAGCTATGTGTCCTGGTAAAAGCAAGGCCGATGCCCATAGATGAAAAAGAGAGTCAAGATAGATTGAATCCTAATGGAGTAATACTAAAAAAAAAAAAAAAAAAAAACTCAAATGTTGAGCTTTTACATTCAATGGGGCGCCTTATGAAGACGATCACCGATGGTGAAAAAGAAAAATGGTGTAGATATCAAGATGATCACCAACTCTAACCCCCCCTAAACACATTTTGAGTCTAATGATCCTTTCATTTCTCAACCCATGAACCCAGCCTATGTTACGTCTCTTACAAAGTCTCTTCGAATTAAGGCACTTGAATTAACATGGGAGTTCATATGTTTATAAGCATCGCTCGAAGAAGTGCGGGCAAGATTATATCTTTCTCATTTTGCAAGATTCTTGACTTGTAAACCCGGAGATGATTACATAATTTTTCTTTCAATTCCCTTGACCTAAAGAGTCCCTTTGTTAAGTCGTTGACCAAGCCCACATTATAGTCCTTGTCAAAGACCTCTCAGATTGGTAAGGTCATACTGTTTGTAAGAAAATTTGAACTCTTGTCGACAAGATGATGATAAGATTGAGTGATATATTCCCGCATCAATGGTCGGGACAAATAATCCCTCCTAAATGAGAGCAAGTGAAAAGCCTTTTCACACCAAAAATGTCTCATTTAGCATGTTCAAGAGATTCACGCTATATGATAATTTTTTCCTAATGGAAGTTTGATAAAGCCATCATACATGGGCCTTCATTGAATCTTTCCTCAAAGACCAAAAGATGTGTCTTTGAAGCCCTGAGTTTGTTCAGTCATCTTTGAATACTTGATGAGAATTCCAAGTACCCATTTATAAAATGTTTTCAAATGTCTAGTGTGAATTCCAGATATTTGAACCTTTAAATGCTTGATGTGACTTCCAAGTGTTTATTTTTTCAAACATCTGATGTGATTTCCAGATGTTTAGTAAATGTTTTCAAATGTTTGACATAAAAATCAGATTTTTTGAAATTTCAAGTACTTGATGTAATTTCCAAGTGCTTGGAATCTAATGAGAGTTCCAGATCCATGAAGACTTTGAGCCTTTCAATTATCTTAAGGGAATTCTAGATATTTATTAGGTCTCATAGGAATCATTTCACACCTAATAACACTCTTCTAAATCCCCAGACAAGTACGACAGGTACATGTTCTTCTTTGCATTTGCATTGGGCATAAACACATTGAGATCTATGTTCCTGACCAAATCATTTGCATTTACATTGCATTCTTAAAAAAAAAAGTCATTATAATTAACATTTGCATATTCATATTCATTTTGCATGGGGGCGCTTTGGACTGGTTTTTCCAAACATTCACAAAAAGGAAATGGAGTTTCTATGAGAGAAGAGTCAACAAAGTTTTTTTTTACTTCTGCTGAAAAGCATAGGACAAGATTGCAGAGAGAAGAGTCAGAGAGAAAGTGACGTGAGAGAGAGATGTGAGAGTAGGAAAAAAGAGAAAAAGGAAAAGCTACAGTTGTCTTCCTCGTGAGTGCCCGCGCCCTCCCGGCCTCTATCCGGTTAATCTCTGACTGGCGTCCTTCGGCCGCCCTTGCTCCTATGCCGCCCGCATCCAGCAGCTAGCCCCGAGCGCGCTACCATGACCTGCAACAACCCGCAACACCAACACTCGCACCACTGCACCTCAACAGGAGACACCACTACCGACTCACCACCATGCCTCCGAGAGCCTTTCCTAACGCTCTGCCTCAACCCAACGCCTTGCATGTGAAGTTGCTGCTCCTCTACTCTGCCCTATAGTGACCCTAACGCCACTACTCACCACCACCGCTACGACCCGCGACCCTACTGTTCATCGGTGATTGACGCTGCGCCTCCCTACTGCTACCACTACCCAGTCCTCGTCGGAGCTCCGACGCCGGCTATCTCCCTTGCCTGAAGTTGTCTAGCAAGTTCACTACTGTTGGTACCATTTTCCTTGTGCAGGTCACTTGAGACTTGAGAAGAGTGAACTTGGCATTGTTCTCTTGCAGGTTTCCATCTCGAAAATAATTTTTTCAAAGCTAGGTAAAAGTTTTAGACTAAATTCAGTTCAAATATTAAGTTTCAAAGGTTTTGATTATCACTTGATTTGTTCTGATTTATCTTTATCATTATCTGATTAGGAAATTTGTCATATTAAACCATAATAATCAAAAATATTGAACCGCAAGATGGCGGGTTAGGTTTTTGATTATTTCAACTTTTTATGACAAATTTGTGGATTGCTTTGCATAATTGATTTGCATTAAGATAATATGTCATTGATATACATTGGTGGATATTCAATAGGACATATATTTTGGTGCGTTATTGTTACTTGCTCATCACATATCATGCATCATATGTCATATCTAGGATTTAGTTATTTAGGTCCATACACATTTCACATTTAAATGAATGCATTTTAATTTTTAAGATTCATATAGAATTAGGATAATTTTCCTTTAATAAAAAAAAAAGTGTTATTTAGGTTATGTAGATTTCATAATGTGCACGTTACATGTTGCGTTTTAGTTGGGGGTCATAGGTTAATGTTTTAACATTCTCGTCGTGTAGTTTGTTTTTAATAAAATAAAATAAAAAAAAGCCAAAGATTATTATTGCATCTTTATGTTGTTTTTTTTAATAAGAATTATTAGGTCATTTTAAAAAGAAGCAAAACACAAAGGTCATTTACTTAGTTAGTTAATAGGCTAGTTCATAATTAATCCCATATTATGTCATCATTGTTTAGTGTAGGTTGCATATATGTATTTTAAAAAAATCATTAAAAAATCATAAAAAGAACATGTATACAGAATTGTCATGTCATCCATCCCATATCATGTAGCACATGCATATTTAGGATTATGTAAATTATATTGCACACATATTGTGATGGTTCAAGTTATGTCATATGAATTGCATCTCACATGTCATTAAAGTAAAATTCATGCATATCAAATTTAAATTAAGATTGCATATAATTAACATTTTTAAAGAAAAAGAAAAATCGGGTGTCATATCATTTAGAAATCATGTTTAGGGCATACATTTTAAGAGAATAGACCTTAATAAGGTTGTAGTTATTAATTTCTTACAATCTATCACTTCAATTTACTGAATGTTATTTCATTGATTATGTACACCATTTGCATGTTAGTAGCTTAGGTTAGAATTAATCAATACTACCTACAAAATATTTTTTGAAATTAAAGTGAAAATGTACCAAAAGGACGTTAGACTAATCTAGCCTAACCATGTCCCCGAACCTACTGAATCTCTGGTTCGCAAAAGTAAAGTATTCTCCCATACTTTATTTGGGTTTCTAAACAACTCTAATTGGTTAGTGGCGGCTCCAAATTGAGTGTAATTGCATGTTTAAATGGATTAATTTCTTAGTATCAAGTCACGATTGGTAGGACTTGAAATGGTATGTGCCAAGTCTTCGGACTTAATAATCCATTAGCCTTCTTTGAGTAATTCACCCTCAAAAAATTTGGTCGCGACAGATTGGTTGTCCCTGATACTCCAAACCGTTCACAATCTCTGTAAAATAACTAAACATGTCAGTGGTGGATTCTCCTGACTTCATACTGTCCGAGTAGAATATTGATCATTGTTTCTTTTACTCAATCGGTGCGCAGGAGGAGGGATGGCGGTGCGTCCGCGCCTCGGTCCCCGGACGTGCCTTCATAATTTATAATGGCTAATGTGCAGCCTATCCATTGTCCAAAGCGGACTTCTTTTTGAAGGCTTCATACTAGTTGTTTCACAAGAAGAAATTCACTTATTGTTTCACAAGAAGAAATAGGAGAGATAAAGCACAATATAAAAAGTAAATTGCTTTAGCATCAAGAGCTTGTCTCTTGATTATTTCTTCTTGTGTCATCTCGCTAGCATTTGCAACTTTTTTTCCTCTTTCTGAAATTGATGCAATTTTAGGAATGATTCCTTTTTCTAGCACATCCCATTCCAGAGGATCTTTCGATCTTTGAAATGCCTTCATCTTATTTTTCCATACGATGTATTACTTTCCATCAAAGTAAGGAGGTTTGGTGTTGCTTTGGCCTTCAACTAAACCTAGAGCCAATATACTAGCCATAGATCTTTAACTCATAATTAAAAACACTTCAATTAAATGAGCACACAAGCTCTGATACCAATTGATAGGGCTAGTAAGGACACTTAGAGGGGGGTGAATAGGTGTTCTAGCAAATTTACGCTAGACTTTTAACAAGTTAACTCATCTTTCAAGAATAACATATTGATGGAAGAGTCTGCAAGTCTTCAAACTAAACTAATGGAAACGTTTTGTCAACTTCAAAACACTCAAAGAAGTTTTCTCCAACAATCTTCCCATTTTTTATGGTGACAAAACTTTCCTACAGATTTAGATAACTTTGACCTACACAACATTACTCAAGCAAACAAGGATATCTCATAAAAGATAAATGGCTTAGTAAAGATAACATTAAAATATGTATCCACAAAAAGTAGGTTAGTTCTGTAAATGAGATATCAATAGTGCTTAAGATAAACAAACGTTTAAACAGTCAAATCCAAATCCAGTCCAAATCCAAACAGCCAAACACAAAAGTAAAGTCAATCAAACATAAAGGTCACAAAAGTCAAGAGTTCAAAGTCAAATCTGCACCACATCTCTACCCATTTTTGTCAGCATTAAAAAGGTAGAGATGAAAAGAGAATGGAATTAAGATTGCTTGGGAACACGAACAAGCTGGAAATCTCCCATGACTGGACAATCCCTTCCAGCTTTTTCAAATCCTCCTTCAGTTGAGCCACATCTTCACCTTTAGCATTTGCTTGAACTTGAAGAGTAAGGGCATGGAGTTGATCATGCAAAGAAACTGAAGAGGTTTGACCTGCATTCTGCAAGTTCTAAACTTTGTATCCCAGAGCATAAATTTGGCCTCGCATCTCCAAAAGAACATCAAGCACTTTGCGAAAGTCTGCTGAATTATCAATATGAGTACTGGCTTCTGCTCGATCAGACGAAGTATTGGCAAATGATGGCAAGTCAGCATGGTCACGCAGATTGGGCGATGAAACATCATGTCCCTCCTCAGGAAATTGAGAGGCATAGATTTCCTCATTTGCTAAGGATCTCCTCCTATTTCAATGCCTTCTAATGGTGGAAAAATATTCCTCTCCCCATGCTTCCATGCCTTTAGGTGGACTTGTTCTCCTCTCGCCCTCTTCTTCTTCTTCCTCAATTCTTTCCTCCTTTGCTTCTTTCTCCAATTCTTCTCTCTCTCCAGTCCTCTGTTCTATCTCATCCTTGTCTTGTTCCCGTCTCTCCTTTGTCTCTGGAACAGAACGACTCAAGTTCTTCAATGCAAGCGCAAAATGGTGATATCATCCTCATCCTCTTCATCTTCCAAGATGAGTGCTCTTCTTTTCTTCGATGGAGCAACCATGGGCTCCTTCCCTTTCCGCTTTGCAGTCGAAGAGACTGGATGAGTCTTGACAGGGGTTTTCACCTTGAATTGCTCCAAAGCCTTGTTGAGTTCCTTCAAACGCATTTTAGAGACCATTTTCAGTCCCACCACCATTTGATCGCATGTTCGAACACAAAAAATCAGGGGAGGCTGAATGTTCAAATGTCCGAATAACTTGGTCACAAGTGCTGAGTAAGGAAGTTGATCATTGTCCTTCACCATTGTTCTGTACATGTGGAACATAATAGTGTGTGGAAGAGAGAACTTTTTGCCAGCATTGATGGCATACATCAACTTTGCCTCCGATTTGAAACGTAGATCTTTGAAGTTGATTTTGGTATGAGGCAGTTAATCACTATCTTGTGAAGCAAAATGTTAGATGCATTCATCTTCGAATAAGAAATCTTTCCTTCCGTTGTTCTATCCTGAACAAGCTCTATCGTTGCTCGACCAATAGACTCACTGATTAGTTGATATCTCCATCTTTCAACCCCAATCACATCAACCAATGTATTCATGTTAACCACATAGTCCTGATCTCGAACACTGAAAGAGAATTTATTCACATCCAAGAAACTGAGATTCGAATATAAGTAAGCAGTGAGTTCAGCATGAGCCTCTGTCAATTCAAAACAAAACCGTTCTAGTTGAAGAAGATTGAATTTCTCTCGCAGATTGACATTCAAAGAGTCAAGAAAATCAAAATCCACAGTTCTAGGGTTTATCACACCATGCTTTAGCAACTTAGAGTACAGTTACTTGTGTTCCTCCGAGCGAAACAAATCTGTCCTGCTGCTTCAGATTTTCGCCACAACACCCATTCTTGGTTTAAATTGACTGTACATCCTATCATCATCATTCCCATCAAGTTGACTCAGCCCTCCAACATGTGGATCACTTGGGATATTTGCCAATGCTTCTTCCGCCAACCCCACAGGGGCAATTCCCAATCGTTCCATTATGCGTAAAAAGAAAGTTTCATTTCTATACCCTTTGTCTTTCAGAAATTCATCAATATAGTTCAACGAAGTACCACTCCTCTTCAAAGCACGGTAAAGCTTGTAAATAAAATTAGGCTTATGAGTTCTTACGAGTTCTGCATCTTCGATGATTTCTTCATCTTCTCTTAGTTCAATATTCTAAGGTCTACATGGAGAAGATGGAGGCTACTGAGAATGTTATGGGCTATGCTGCTGTCTAGGAGATTCTTCTTTCTCGGTGAGATCAAAATGCGTAGGCCCCTTACACATTTGCTGTGGTCCCCTATTCGCAATCCTTGAAGACTTTCTTTGAGACAATATCTTTCACGGTCTTTGAGAGATTCCAAGCTTGTTTCCCAAGAAAGATGAAAACTTTTCGAGGATTAAACAGTAGAAGAAAACAGAAGTGGAAGATATGTGCTCTCTTAGGGTTTTTGTGAGTAAAACGAAGAAGAACCAACAGTATATAAGGCAGTCGAAGCGAGGCATACGGAACGTCGTAAAAAGGAAATATAAAAATGTCTTTTAAAAAATAACTGTCTTTTCAAAAATTAGATAACTGTCATTTCAAAACTAACTTCTTTTTCAAAAAGGAAGGATTGCAATAATCACGAAAACTGGGAAATAACATCAACCAATTTCGGATAGATGATCATACCTTTTTCGAGATTTGATTCGAGAGATAAGTTTCTAAAATAGAAGTAACTTACAGCCATAAATCTTGATTATCTGAGTTTGAGAGTCTTTAGACTTTCAGTCCTGAGTCTAAACTTCCTCAGACTTTAAGATATTGATTCTGGAACGAATAACTTCAAATTGATTTTTCTCCAAAGGTTTTGTAAATATATCCGCTAGTTGATTCTTTGAATCAATAAACTGAATCGAAACATCTCCATTTTGAACATGATCTCTAATGAAATGATGTCGAATCTCTATATGTTTTGCTCTTGAGTGAAGAATCGGATCCTTGGTGAGATTGATTGCGCTAGTGTTGTCACATTTGATCTCAGTGCATGAATCTTCAATTCCAAAGTCTCTTAGCTGTTGTTTTATCCACAGAATTTGTGAACAACAACTTCCACGAGCTACATATTCTGCTTCTGCCGTAGAAAGAGCTATAGTACTTTGCTTCCTTAAAAACCAAGACACTGTCCTGTTTCCAAGTAGTTAACAGGTGCCCAAGGTGCTCTTTCTATCAACTATGCATCCAGCTAAGTCTACGTCTGAGTATCCAAGAAGAGTGAAGTCTCCTTCTTTAGGATACCAGAGACCCAAATTTGAAGTTGAGGCGATGTATTTGATAACACGCTTTGCAGCACTTAGATGAGATTCTTTAGGGTTTGATTGAAATCTGGCACAAATACAAACACTAAACAGAATGTCAGGTCTAGAAGCAGTAAGATAAAGAAGTGAACCAATAATACTCCTGTATAGCTTCTGGTCAACTTTCTTTCATTCTTCATCTTTGTCCAGCTTCAAAGAACTTGACATTGGTATATCAGTCTTTTTGCAATTCTCCAATCTAAACTTTTTGACAAGTTTTTTAGCATATTTTTCTTGATGAATAAAGGTTCCCTCCTTCAGTTGTTTCACTTGAAGCCCGAGAAAGAAGGTTAATTCACCCATCATGCTCATTTCAAACTCATCCTGCATAAACTTAAAGAATTTTTTGCACAGATTTTCATTAGAATATCCAAAAATAATATCATCAACATAAATTTGAACAAGTAAAAAGCTTTTGCTTTCTCTCTTGATAAACAATGTAGTATCTACTTTACCTTTGACAAAGCCATTTTGAATTAAAAACTTATTTGGTCTGGTGTACCAAGCTCGAGGTGTTTACTTTAAACCATATATAGCCTTTTTCAGTCTGAACACAGAGTCTGGTTTCCTTAAGTCTTCAAAACCGGGTGGTTGTTCCACATAGACTTCCTCTTGGATAAATCCATTTAGGAAAGCACTTTTGGCGTCCATTTGGAATAACCTGAAATTCTTATGACAAGCAAAAGTAAGTAATAATCTAATTGCTTCTAACCTTGCTACTAGTGCGTAAGTCTCATCATAGTCTATCCCTTTTTCTTGCGTATATCCCTTGGCCACAAGTCTTGCTTTGTTTATTACGACTTTTCCTTTCTCCTTCAACTTGTTCCTGAAAACCCATTCAGCTCCAATGATAAATTTACCTTTCGATTTAGGAGTCAATTCCCTAACATCATTGATACTAAATTGCCTGAGTTCTTCTTGCATAGCTTCAATATAGCTTTCATCAGTTAAAGCTTCTTCTATGCTTTTAGGTTCTATTTCAGAAATAAGAGCCACAGCACTGGACTCTTCACACCTTTTGGATCTTGTGCAAATTCCTCCATTGATATCACCAATAATGAGATCTTTGGGATGACTGAACTTATGCTTCCAGTTGCTAGTTGATTTGTCAAACTGTTGATCTTTTTCCTCATTTGAATCTTCGTTGATCATTTGTTGCTTGTCTTCTGAAGTTTGAGCTGCTTCTGGAGATTTAGACTTTGTAGAGTCTGGAGCAGATTCAGATTCTTCAAGATGAGTGTGAATCGATTGATTTTGCATAAAGTCTTGAAATTTGACTTTCATCGATTCCTCCACAGATTGAGTCTTCTTGTTGTAAACTCTATAAGCTTTGCTTGTGATAGAATATCCAGGAAAATACATTCATCTTATTTTTCTTCAAACTTACCAACTAGATCATTTGCATTTTTTCAATATAAAATATTTACATTCAAACACATGAAAATATGAAACAATGGGCTTCTTCCCTTTGAATAACTCATAGGAATTTTTCTCCAAAATAGGCCTTAAGAAGACTCTATTAATAATATAACACGCTATAAAAACTGCTTCAGCCCAAAAACGAGAAGAGATGTTACTTTCAATTAAAAGAGTTCTAGCATTTCCTAAAGTGACCTATTCTTTCTTTCCACGAACTCCATTTTGCTCTGGAGTATATGGTGAAAAGAGCACATGCTAAAAACCAGATTCATCACAAAATTTTGTAAAGTCTTGATTTTCAAATTCGCCTCCATGGTCTGTTCGTATACTTGAAATAACATACCCTTTCTCATTTTGGACCTTTTTAGCAAACTTTATAAATAAGAAAAGGTTTCAGACTTACTTGTCAGGAAATATACCCAAGTGAATCGTGAATAATCATCCATAATTACTAAACAGTATTTCTTACCTCCAATGCTCTGAGTTCTGGTTGGTCCAAAGAGATCCATATGCAAGAGCTGCAGTACACGATTAGTGAATACTTGATTTATTGGTTTGAATGAGTTTCTTACCTATTTTCCCAACACGCATGGTGTGCATAGATCAGACTTTTGGTATGTCAGATTGGGTAGTTCACGAACAAGTTTCTTTGCTGAGATTTTGGCTATTTGCTTCATGTTGATGTGCCCAAGTTTTCTGTGCCATAAGTTTGCTTCTTCTTGAATTGAGATTAGACGTTGGGTTTCATTTGGTTTGATATCCAAGAGATAGATATTCTCATGTCTTCGACCCGTGAAAGACTGAGAGGAGTCTTTACTAGTTCCTGAACATATTCCTTCTTGAAAGTTGATTTTGAAACCAGTGTCGCACATCTAACTGATACTCAGCAAATTGTAGTTGAGTCCTTCCACTAAGGAAACATTACTGATCGTGAGGCTTCCAATCTTTACAGTTCCGTATCCCACAATTCTTTCTTTGATGTTTCCTCCAAAAGAAACTTTTCCACAATTAACTTGTACAAGCTTTATGAAGCAATTTGAATCTCCTGTCATATGTCTTGAGCATCCACTATGCAAGTACCATTTAATATTTTTCTTGATAGTGACCTGCATTTAGAAAAGAGACTCAAGCTTTCTTTGGTACCCATATTTTCTTGCGTCCATTGGTATTAGTGTAATATACGATCTTTGCCCATACCTTCTTAACAGGTTTCCAAACCATAAGACATTCTTTCTCAAAATGATCTGAACTATTGTACTTAGAACATTTAAGAGCACTACGACCTACTGGTTTTACAAAAACTTTTTGGAAATGATTTTTGTAAGAATCTCTTGTAGGTCTTTGCTTAATTCTTTCCTTTACTTTAGGAAAATCAATTAGAGGAATGGTTTCAGCAGTCATTCTTAAACCTAATTTGTTGAAGTAAGATCTTTGTGCTGAAAGAATTTTTTCAAGTTTCTAAGATCCTATAGAAAATCTTTTAGAAATACTTGAGATATCATTTTTCAAGAATGCATTTTCTTTTGAAAGATTGTCTGCATTTTCTTTCAAAGTGGTAACACTTTTGTCTAAACTTTTGACATTTTCTTTCCAAACATTTTCTTGTTGTTTTAGTGCAAAATTGTCTCTTTTAAGTTCGGAAATCCTTTTGAGAGAAGTTTTGAAACTAAGACACAATTCATCAATGTATCTAGAGACTTTAGTAGGGATTTTCAAATTACTTACCTCGATTTCACTGTTTGAATTCGAGTCTGTCTCAGAGTCTAAATCTGAGTCTGATTGTGTTATGAGACAAATATTGGCATAATCATCATCACTTTCCTCACATTTCGTATCATTCCAAGTTTCGCTTTAAGTGCTTTCGATATTTCTCAACTTTTCCTTTCTTTTTCCTCGAAGGGATAGTTGGGTCCGATGTGTCCATTTTTCTTGCATTCAAAGCAAACTACATCTTTATTGGATTCATCATCCTCAATCGACTTAGTCTGCTTTTTTGAAGACTTTGTTTCTTTGGATTAAATCTTCTCCCCTTTCTGTTTAGTTTTCTGAATCTTCTTATCATGAGAGCAAGCTCTTCATCATCCATATCGTCTTCAGAATCTGTAACATCAGAATCATCATTAGATTTTAATGCAATGGATTTCTTACCTTTAGGATCTTCATCTTCGTTGATTTGCTCTACTTCATAAGACTGAAGAGTCCCAACCAATTCATCAACAGAGAGTGGCATGATTATTTGTCTCCCTTATTGAGGTCTTTATGTGATTCCAATCCTTGGACAGTCCATACAATAGCTTGTTTACCTTCATGGGTCCAGAAATTGGTTGACCTTGATATTCAAGACCATTCACGATTTCTGTAAAACAACTAAACATGTCAATGATAGATTCTCCTAATTTCATTTTGAATGCTTCGTATTGACCGAGCAGATTGTTGATTCTGGTTTCTTTCACTCGATCGGTTCCTTCATAGGTGATGTGTAATCTATCACAGACTTCTTTAGCTGTTTCACAAGAAGATATTTTGTTATATTTAGTAGGAGATAATACACAATATAAAGAATAAATTGCTTTTACATCAAGAGCTTGTCTCTTGGTTATCTCTTCTTGAGTCATTTCACTAAACTCAACGGCTTCTTTTCCTCTTTCTAAGACTGGTGCAACTTTAGGAATGATTCATTTGTCTACCACATCCCATTCCAGAGGATCATTTAATCTTAGGAATACCTCCATCTTGTTTTACCATATGTTGTATTCATTTCCATCAAAATAAGGCGATCTGGTATTGCTTTGCCCTTCAACCAGTCCTGAAGCCAATATACTAGCCATGGATCTTTAACTCTGAAGTAAAACACTTCAACTTAAGTGAGTACATAGGCTCTAATACCAATTGTGAAAGCTAGTACGAGCACCTAGAGGGGGTGAATAGGTGTAAAAATAAATTTCCGAGATAAGTGTGCAACACTTAATCAACAATAGATGATGAGAAGGAAGTTAGGCTCTTGCAGACAAAATGAATTACGATTAAAGTAAAAAAGCGTAGAGAAGAGAATAAAAACACAAGGTTTATAGTGGTTCGGCTTAATTCAAGCCTACGTCCACTCTTTTGCACTGACAGCCCACTGGTTGGACTTCACTATGAATCAAAAGAGTTGTTATAGTAAAGCTCTTCCTTGATTCCACAGTGTAAAGACTCCGCTACACTTCTTCAATGTCTCTCAAAAATATAGACTCTCTTTTGAGTACAAGATTTCGCTCAACAATTTAATTGATTAAGAACAAGGAGCTTCAAACTTTGGAATTATTCTATCGTGCACACACTCAAACAATTGGAACGTCTTCCTTATATACTCCTTCATGCCATCACACCCGTTGGCACTTATCAAATGAATTCTTCCAATCTACCCGTTAGATAGAATCAATTATGAAGATTTCGAGCTATTTAAGGAATATGACGATAGTCCACCAATCCTGCTCGCCCATACAATCAGAATCTAGGTTTCCATAAGTAAAACCTTCCAAGTATACTTCGCCAATCAATAGATCCAAAATCCCTGAATCAATCTTGATTTGAATAATAGATTCCGACATGTTGTATCCAGCCAAGAGATCTTCTTTAGTCAACAGAATCAAATCCTTAACGAAATATTCAGTTCTGGATAAGCCTTCTTCGATGGTCTAGAAACTATCAATGATGATAGACTTTGAGTCTTGAGTCTGGCAGTCCAAAGGTCTTCAGACTTTGGTGAAAGAGTCTGCAAGTCTTCGGACTAGACTGATGGAAACGTTTTGTCAACTTCAAAACACTCAAGGAACTTTTTGTTGGAGAAATCTTTCTGGAGTGTTTTGAAGCTGACAAAACGTTTCCATCAGTCTAATCTGAAGATTTGTAGACTCTACTATTTAAAGTCTGAAGACCTCAATCTAGGGGGACTAGGTTTGCGGACTCAAGACTCAAAGTCTATCATCATTGACAGTTTCTAGTTTGTCGAAGAAGGTCTATCCATGACTGGATGTTTCGTTAAGGATTTGATCTTATCGACCGACGAAGATCTCTTGGCTGGATATGACATAACGGATTTCTTTATTCGAATCAAGATTGATTAAGGATCCGATGATTGGCGAAGTATACTTGGAAGGTTCTACTTATGGAAACCGAGATTCTGATTGTATGGGCAAGCAGGATTGATGGGTTATCGACATGTTCCTTTAATAGCTCGAATGATCTTCCTAATTGATTCTGTCCAACGGGAAGATTGGAAGAATTCCTTTGATAAGTGCCAACGGGTATGATGGCATAAAGGAGTATATAAGGAAGACATTCCAGTTGTTCGAGAGTGTGCACGATAGAAGAATTCCAAAGTCTGAAGCTCATTATTCTTAGTCAATTCATTTACTGAGCGAAATCTTGTACGCAAAAGTGTGGTAGAGTATCTACAATGTGGAATCAAGGGAAAACATTGCTGTAACATCTCTTTTGTTCATAGTGAAATTCAGCCGGTAGGCTGTCAGTGTGGAAGAGTGGATGTAGGCTTGGAATAAGCCGAACCGCTATAAACCTTGTGTTCAATTTTCTCTTCCCTACTCTCTGCTTTACTTTGATCATAATACGTTTTGGAGAACTTCCTTTTTATTGTCTACATAGTATTGCTCTCTTATCTCGAAAAATTGTTTTTACACCTATTCACCCCCCCTCTAGGTGCTTATACTAGCTATATCAATTGGTATTAGAGCTGTGTACTCACTTTGTTTGAAGTGTTTTACTTGAGTTAAAGATCCATGGCTAGTATGTTAGCTCCGTGGCTGGTGGAAGGGCAAAGCAATACGCACCACCTTACTTTGATGGAAAGGATTACAACATCTGAAAACAAGATGAAAGCGTTCCTAAGATCAAAGGATCCTCTAGAATGGGACGTTGTAGAAAAAGGAATCACTTCTAAAGCTGCACCTGTCTCAGAGAGAGGAAAAGAAGCTGTTGAGTCTAGTCAACTGACTCAGGATGAGATAATCAAGAGACAAACTCTTGATGCAAAAGCAATTTATTCTTTATATTGTGCTTTGTCACCTACTAAATATAACAGAATATCTTATTGTGTTACAGCAAAAGAAGTCTGGGATAGATTACATATTACCTATGAAGGAACTGATCGAGTGAAAGAGACTAGAATCAACATTCTCCTCGATCAATACGAAGCCTTCAAAATGAAATCAGGAGAATCTATAACTGACATGTTTAGTCGTTTTACGTAAATCGTGAAATGGTCTTGAAAATCAAGGTCAACCAATTTTTCCCATGAAGGTAAACAAGCTACCGTGGATTCTCCAAGGATTGGAATCACATAAAGACCTCAATAAGAGAGGCACAAAGAATCATGCCACTATCTATCGATGAGTTGGTTGGGACTCTTCGAGTCTTATGAAGTGGAACAAATCAATGAAGACGAAGATCCAAAAGGTAAGAAATCCATTGCATTAAAATCCAATGATGATTCCGATGTTATAGATTCTCAAGACGATATGGATGATGAGGAGCTTGCTCTCATGATAAGAAGATTTAGAAAGCTGAACAAAAGGAAGAAGATTCAATCCAAAGAAACAGAATTTTCAAAAGCAACAAACTAACTCGTTGAGGATGGTGAATCAAACAAAGATGTAGTCTTGCTTTGAATGTAAGAAAAGGGACACATCGACCAACCGTCCTCTTTTGAGGAAGAAGAAAGGAAAGCTGAAAAGTATCGAAAGGCTCTTAAAGTAGAAACTTGGAGTGATACAAAGTGTGAAGTGAGTGATGATAATTATGCCAATATATGTCTGATGGCACAATCGGATTCAGATTCAAACTCCGAGACAGACTTAGATTCAGACAGTGAATTTGAGGTGAGTTACTTTAAATCTCTATTAAAGTTTCTAAATACATTGTTGAGTTATGTTTTAGTCTTAAGACTTCTCTTAACAGGATTTCCGAACTCAAAAAGGAAAATTCTACACTAAAACAACAGGAAAATGTTTTGAAAGAAAAGGTGAAATGTTTAGATATGAATGTTTCTACTCTTAAAGAAAGCGAAGATAATCTTTTAAAAGAAAATGCATTTTTAAAAATGACATATCAAATATTTCAAAAGATTTTCAATAGGATCTGAGAAACTTGAGAAAATTCTTTCAAGACAAAGACCTATTTCAATAAATCTGGTTTAGGAATGACAAAAAAACCATTCCTTTAATTGATTTTCCTAAAGTGAAGGAAAGAATTAAGCAAAGACCCACAAGAGATGCTTACAAAAATCATTTCAAAAGGTTTTTGTAAAACCAAAGAGGTCGAAATGCTCTTAGATGTTCAAAGTGCAATAGTGCAAATCATTTTGAAAAAGAATGTCCTATGGTTTGGAAACCTGTTAAGAAAGTATGGGCAAAAATCGCATATCATACTAACACCAATGGACCCAAGAAAATATGGGTACCAAAGAAAGCTCGAGTCTCTTTTTTAAATGCAGGTCACTATCAAAAAAAAGGTAAAATGGTATCTGGATAGTGGATGCTCAAGACATATGACAGGAGATTCAAATTGCTTCATAAAGCTTGTTCAAGTAAATGGTGGAAAAGTCTCATTTGGAAGAAACAAAGAAAGAAAAATTGTGGGATTTGAATCAGAAAGATTGGAAACCTCACAATAAGCAATGTTTATTTAGTGGAAGGACTTAACTACAATCTGCTCGCATCGGGCCACTGTGTGATACCGGTTTCAAAATCAACTTTCAAGAGGGAATATGTTCAGAACCAAAGAAAGATTCTACTCGTCATTCATGGGTCGAAGACATGGAAATATCTACCTCTTGGATGTGAAACCAGATGAATCGCAATGTCTAATCTCAATTCAAGACGAAGCGAGCTTATGGCACAGAAAGCTTGGGCACATCAATATGAAGCAGATAGCCAAAATTTCAACAAATAAGCTTGTTCGTGGTCTACCCAATTTATCATATCAAAAGTCTGATCTATGTACACCATGCGTATTGGGAAAGCAGGTAAGAAATTCCTTTAAACCAATAAATCAAGTTTCCACTAATCGTGTACTGCAGCTTCTGCATATGGATCTCTTTGGACTAACTACAACTCAGAGCATTGGATGTGAGAAATATTGCCTAGTAATTGTGGATGACTACTCACGATTTACTTGGGTATATTTCCTGGCAAGTAAGTCTGAAACCTTCTCTTACTTTGAAAAGTTTGCTAAAAAGGTTCAAAATGAAAAAGGGTATGTTATTTCAAGAATAAGAACAGACCATGGAGGTGAATTTGAAAATCAAGATTTTACAAAATTCTGTGATGAATCTGGTTTTCAGCATGTGTTCTCCTCTCCATATACTCGAGAGCAAAATGAAGTTATGGAAAGAAAGAATAGATCGCTTCAAGAAATGGCTAGAACTCTTTTAATTGAAAGTAACATATCTTCACGATTTTGGGCTAAAGTAGTTTCAACAGCATGTTATATTATCAATAGAGTTTTTCTAAGGCCTATTCTGGAAAAAAAAAAAAAAAACCCCTATGAGTTATTCAAATGAAAGAAGCCTATTGTTTCATATTTTCATATGTTTGGATGCAAATGCTTTATATTGAAAAATGCAAATGATTGAGTTGGTAAGTTTGAAGAAAAATCAGATGAAGGCATCTTCCTTGGATATTCAACCTCAAGTAAAGCCTACAAAGTCTACAACAAGAAGACTCAATCTGTGAGGAATCAATGAATGTCAAATTCCAAATTCTATGCAAAATGAATCTATTCGTACTCATCTTGAAGAATTTGAACCTACTCCGACTCTACAAAGTCTAAATCTCAAGAAGCAAATCGAGACTTTGAAAAGACCAAAGAACAAGTGGTTATTGAAGATATAAATGAAGGAAGTGATCATCAACTCCGACAAATCAACCAATAATCGGAAGCATAAGTCCAAATCATCCCAAAGATCTCATTATTGGCGACATTAATGAAGGAATTCGCACAAGATCCAAAATGCGCAAGAGTCTAGTGTTGTGGCGCTTATTTCTGAAATAGAACCCAAAAGCATAGAAGATGCTTTATTTGATGAAAGCTGGATTGAAGCTATGCAAGAAGAACTTAGACAATTCAGCATTAATGATGTCTGGAAGTTGACTCCTAAACCAAAAGGTAAATCTATTATTGGAGCTAAATGGGTTTTCAGGAACAAGATGAACGAGAAAGGAAAAGTCATAAGAAACAAAGCAAGACTCATGGCTAAGGAATATACGCAAGAAGAAGGGATAGACTATGACGAGACTTACGCACCAATAGTAAGGTTAGAAGCAATTCGATTATTACTTGCTTTTACTTGTTATAAGAATTTCAGGTTATTTCAAATGGACGTCAAAAGTGCTTTCCTGAATGGATTTATCCATGAGGAAGTCTATGTGGAACAACCACCTGGGTTTGAAGACCCAAGGAAACCGGACTCAGTATTCAAACTGAAAAAGGCCTTATATGGTTTAACACAAGCACCTTGAGCTTGGTATGACAGGCTGAGTAAGTTTTTAATTCAGAACGGCTTTGTCAAAGGTAAAGTAGACACTATTCTATTTATCAAAAGAGAAAGCAAAAGTTTTCTGCTTGTTCAAATATATGTTGATGATATTATTTTTGGATCCTCTAATGAAAGTTTGTGCAAGAAATTCTCTAAGTCTATGAAGGATGAATTTGAAATGAGTATGATGAGTGAGTTAACCTTCTTTCTTGGACTTCAAGTGAAACAATTGAAGGAAGGGACTTTTATTCATCAAGAAAAATATGCTAATGATCTTGTCAAAAAGTTTGGACTGGAAAATTGCAAAAAGACTGATATACCAATGTCAAGTTCTTTGAAGATAGACAAAGATGAAGGAGGAAAGAAAGTTGACCAGAAGCTATATAGAAATATCATTGGTTCACTTCTTTATCTTACTGCTTCTAGACCTGACATTTTGTTTAGTGTTTGCATTTGTGCTAGATTTCAAGCAGACCCTAAAGAATCTCATCTAAGTGCTGCAAAGCGTATTATCAAATACATTGCATCATCTTCAAGCCTCGGTCTTTGGTATCCTAAAAAGGGAGACTTTACTCTTCTTGGATACTTAGATGCAGATCTAGCCGGTTGTAGAGTTGATAGAAAGAGCACCTTGGGTACCTATCAGTTACTTGGAAGCAGGACAGTGTCTTGGTTTTCAAGGAAGCAAAATACGAGCTCTTTCTACAATAGAAGAGAGTATGTAGCTCTCGGAAGTTGTTCACAAATTCTATGGATAAAACAACAGCTAAGAGACTTTGGAATTGAAGATTCATGCACGGAGATTAACTCGACAACACCAGCGAATCAATCTTACCAAAAATCCAATTCTTCACTCAAGAGCAAAGCATATAGAGATTTGACATCACTTCATTAGAGATCATGTTCAAAATGGAGAAGTTTCGATTCAGTTGTTGACTCAAAGAACCAACTGGCGGATATATTTACAAAGCCTTTGGAGAAAAATCAATTTGAAATCATCTGTTCCAGACTCAACATCTTGAAGTTTGAAGAAGTTAAAGTCTAGAAACTCTAAGACTCAGACAAACAAGGTTCTTGACTGTAAGTTATTTTATTTGCTCTCATATTAAATCTCGGAAAGGTACGATCATCTATCTATAATTGATTTTTGCTATCTTCAATTTCCGTAACAAGTGTAATCTTTCTTTTTCAAAAGGAGTTAATTTTTCTTTAAAATGGCAGTTATCTATTTTTGAAAAATGCAGTTATTTTTAAAGAGGCATCTTTTACTTTCCTTTACAACGTTTGGTATTCTCCTCTTCGACTGACCTATATACAGTCGATTCCTCTTCATTCAAAAACCCTGAAAAGCATCGATCTTCCACTCCTGTCTTTTTCTCTCGTTTAATCTTCGAAAAGTTGTCATCTTTCTTGGGAAAGTCAAGTTTGGAATCTTTCAAAGACTGAGAAAGATGTCGTCTTCAAGAAAGTCTTCGAGGATCGCAAGCGGGGACCGCAGAAATGAGTGAGGGACCTACTCACTTTGATCTCACCGAGGAAGAGGAGTCTCCCGGTCGAAGCAGAGCCCACAACATTCTCAGCAGCGTCATTCTCCACCAACTAGTCCACAGGGTGTTGGTCATCGAGAAGAGGAAGAAATCGTTGAAGGCACAGATCTTGTACGAACTCAAAAGCCCTCTTTTATTTATCAGTTTTACCGTGCTTTAAAGAGAACCGGTACTCCATTGAACTACATAAATGAGTTTCTTAAGGACAAGGGGTATGGTAATGAGTACATCTTTTTGCGAAATATGGAGTGTTTGGGAATTGCCCCTAAGGGGTTGGCAGAAGAAACCCTTGCAAATATCCCAAGCGATCCACGTGTTGGAAGAGTGAATCCAATAGATGGGAATGATGATGACAAATTGTACAGCCAATTTCAACCAAGAATGGGTGTTGCAGCAAAAATTCAGGGAAAAAGGACAGACTTTTTTCGATCGAAGGAACAGAATGATCTATACTCTAAATTGTTGAAACATGGGGTGATAAACCCTAGGAGTGTGGATTTTGATTTCCTTGATGCTATGAACGTCAATTTGAGGGAAAAGTTCAGTCTTCTTCAACTTGAACAGTTCTGTTCTGACTCTACAGAAGCCTATGCTGAACTAACTACATATTTCTATTCAAATCTTAGTTTCTTGGATGCGAATAGAATCTCTTTTAGTGTCCGAGATCAGGACTTTGTGGTGGATGTAGATATGCTGGCTGATGTGATTGGGGTTGAGAGAGGGAGATATCAACCTATCAATGTCTCTATCGCTCGTGCCACATTGAAACCTTTTAAAAGATAGAAGGACAGAGGGAAGAATTTCCTACTCAAGGATGCGTGCGTTCAACATTTTGCTTCACAAGATTGTGATTAATTACCTCAGACCGAAATCTACTTCAAAGACTGATGTTTCAAACTCAGAGGCAAAGCTGATGTACGCCATCAATGCTGGGAAAAAGTTTTCTCTTCCTCACACTATTTTATTCCACATGTATAGAGCAGTGGTGAAGGACAATGGTCAACTTCCTTATCCAGCTCTTGTATCAAAGTTATTCAAACATTTGAATATTTCCCTCCACGAATTCTTTGTGTTCGATCATGTGATAAAATGGTGGTAGGATTGAAAATGGTGTCCAAAATGTGTCTAAAGGAACTTAACAAGGCGTTGGAGAAATTCAAGGAGACAACCCTGCCAAGCCTCATCAAGTCTCTTCGGAAGCAAAAGAAAAGGGAAGGAGCCCATGGTTGCTCCATCCAAAAAGAGAAGAGCTCTCATCATTGAGGATGAAGATGATGATGAATGACATCACCATTCCGCTCAATGGAATTGAAAAAGGAAGAAACGGAATCAATGGAACGACGGAGAAAGGGAAGATTTGAAAGAAGCGAGAGGAGAAAGAAGCAAAGGAGAAAGAAATAGAGGAGAGAGAAGATGAAGAAAGAGATGCAGATGAGGAAAGGTTTGAAGAAGAAGAAGAAAGAGGAAATCAAGAAGAATGAGAGCATGAGGAACACTCTTCTCCACCTGAAGGCATGGAAACAGGGGGAGATCGTGAGAAAAGAGGAATGTCCTTATATCCTGCTACCAATGAAGGAGTCAGCCGCTCTCCAGCAGATCCAGAGGACGTCTACGCCTCTCAATTTCTTGAAGAGGGACATGATGTTTCATCGCCAAATCTACGTGACTATGCTGATGTGCCATCGTCTGCCTTTACTCCATCTGATCGTGCAGAAACCAGAACGCAGACTAATAATTCAGCAGATTTTCAAAGAATTCTTGATGTTCTCTTGGAAATGCGGGGTCAGATATATGCTCTGGGATGCAAAGTTCAGAATTTGCATAATGCAGGTCAAGCTTCTTCAGTTTCCTTAAATGATCAGATCCAAGCCCTTGCTCTTCAGATTCAAGCAGTTTAAGGGTGAAGATGTGGCTCAACTGAAGGAATAATTGAAAAAGCTGGAAGGCATCGTCCAGTCAATGGGAGATTTCTAGCTTATTCGTGTTCCCAAGCAATCTTAACTCTATTCTATTTCCATCTCAACCTTTTTTATGATGACAAAAAGGGGAGAGATGCGAGATTTGAAATCTTTGAACTTAAACTTGTTGAACTTTTAGTTTGTTTTGATTTTGACTTGACTTGTGTGTCTGGATGTGGACTGAATTTGGGATTTGGATTTGACTGCTTATATTAAGTATTATTGATATCTTATGAATGGCTTTACTTTCATGCAAGACTAACCTATTTTCTGTGGTTGTAGATTCTAGTGTTATCATTAAGCCATTGATCTTTATTAGATATCTATATTTGCTTGAGTGATGTTTTGCAAGTCAAAGTTATTCAAATATGCAGGAAAGTTTTATCACCATCAAAAAGGGGGATTGTTGGAGAAATCTTTCTGGAATATTTTGAAGCCGACAAAACGTTTTCATCGATCTAGTCCGAAGATTTGTAGACTCTAATATTTAAAATCGAAGACCTCCGGACGCCCGGACTCAAGACTCAAAGTCTATCCTCATTGACAGTTTCTAGTTTGTCGAAGAAGGTCTATCCAGGACTGGATGTTTTGTTAAGGATTTAACCTTATCGACTGACGAAAATCTCTTGGCTGGATATGTCATAACGGATTCCTTTATTCAAATCAAGATTGATTAAGGATCCGATGATTGGCGAAGTATACTTGGAAGGTTCTACTTATGAAAACCGAGATCCTGATTGTATGGGCGAGCGGGATTGATGGGCTATCGACATGTTCCTTAAATAGCTCGAATGATCTTCCTAATTGATTCTATCCAACGGGAAGATTGGAATAATTCATTTGGTAAGTGCCAACAGATATGATGGCATAAAAGAGTATATAAGGAAGACGTTCCAGTTGTTCGAGAAGGTGCACGATAGAAGAATTCCAAAGTCTGAAGCTCATTATTCTTAGTCAATTCATTTACTAAGCAAAATCTTGTACACAAAAGAGAGTCTATATTTTGAGATACCTTGAGGAAGTGTGGTAGAATATCTACACTTTGTGGAATCAAGGGAAAGCATTGCTTTGTAACATCTCTTTTGTTCATAGTGAAATCCAGCCGGTGGGTCACGTTAGTGCGGAAGAGTGGACGTAGGCTTGGAATAAGCCAAACCACTATAAACCTTGTGTTCATTTTTCTCTTCCCTACTCTCTGCTTTACTTTGATCATAATACATTTTGGAGAACTTCATTTCTATTGTCTGCCTAGTATTGCTCTCTTATCTCAAAAAATTATTTTTATACCTATTCACCCCCCTCTAGGTGCTTATACTAGCTATATCAGTTTTCTCCAACACACAAAACATCATCAAAATCACTTGGAGATGATAGAGTGCAATATGCCGAAAGGCCAGTGCAAAGCCATGCAAAATGGCCAAATGCAAAAATAGGCCTAAATACTCTAAATGAGATGCAACGATGAGGGCTATAGTTCTTGCCTACTAAGAAAACATGCAAGAGGAGTCTTGCACAAGATTTCCTTAAACATTTCACCCCCTAAGTTGGCAGCCTATCTCCCTCTCCCTCTTTTCTTATTCATTTTTCTTCTTCTTTCTCATTTCACTCACTCTCTCTCGCAAAAGCTGTTTCTCTCTCTCCCTCTCTCATTTTTCTTTTGCCCGTGAGCTCTCTCTCTCTCTCTCTCTCTCCCTCCTTTCTTCTCATCGAAGCTAACCAGCAAGCCCAAAACATCTATAAGCTCACGATGAAGCCTATAGGACTAAGGCAGGGAGAAACAGCATTCTCCCAAATCATTTGATCTTTTTGGAACCTAATTTTGTAGAATAGGGAGGATTGTTGTTGTTCTTGGTGTTTGTTTGTGTTTATGGCCTTGCATGTGTGCCGTGATGGTAAGAGATGTTGTAGAGATGCTGCCATAGTAGGACCTAATGGAAAAATGAACATGCATGCTATTTTTGTGGCTTGGATGGTGTTGGATGTGGGTTCTAGCGCTTGTACTTGACCTGTAGAAGTTCTCAATGGCTGAAGATATATGTTGCGTGTAGTCTAAAATATTTGATCTTGGAGTATCCTTGAGCTGTGATCTCGTGTGGTTTGAATTTGCAAACCATTTAGAGCCTTAGTTTGGATCTCCAGAAATTGGAGTTGCTGGACCTCACTAGTTTGTTAATTTTGTGGAGTTTTGTGCAGTTCAAATTTGAGGGACTTCCTTATGAAAGTTATACAAGACATCTTGAAGTATAAAATAGTTTAATTTTGGAATTTTATGAGGTGATATGGATGGTATGATGGCCTACTCTTTTACCGTGCTTGATCTATCCAATGCGGTAGGAATAGGGAACCGATTGTCTTTCTGAATTTTTGTAAAAATTTTCTTTTAGATTTGGACTTGCATCCTTCATAAAATTTGTAGAGGATATTCTGATTTATAATATATCCAAAATTCGAGATGTTTTGACATGTTTAGGGCTATGAGATGAGTATAATTTGAAGACTGGTTGGGCTCTGTTCCAATACTCTAGATTTTGCATGAAACTGTGTCATTTGCTGCTCTTTGTACATATTGTTTTAGACTTAATCTTCCATAAAAAAATGTTTTTAAGTTCTCTATGACATACTAAAATTTTAAAAATTTCAAGTTCAATTACTATGGTTTTGGCTTTGAATTCCGTGACTATGCAATTATGGTAGGTTCTGTTCTTGGGTCCAAATTTAGTTAAATTCCATAGGAAGACCATGGAGTCTTAAATTGGGGTCTATTGATGATAGAAACTACATCTATTTGCTTCCCATCGGTGTGTATTTGATCTTAATCTAATGCCATTTGCTTGTGGAATTTGAGTTACAATCGTGAGGATAGAACTTAGAATTTCAGTGTGCTCTGTTTTGGGTGTGCCTTTGTGTCGACAATTGATTGTGGCAACTTAGTGTTCATTCGGGTGACATGTACATTGCATGGAGCACAATATGTGGTGTATAATTTCCATGACATTGCATGTTTGTGGAGTGCTTGCGATGCATGAGATGGGATTGGTATGTGTGATGCCCAAGGCTGATGGACCTTGGATGCACGATGATGGCCCGAAGTGGATGTCAGATTTGTATGCCTTGGCTAACGATGGCCTGTAATGGATGTCAGAGGTGAATTCCTTAGGTGAAAACCAACATGCCCCGAAGTAGGGATGCCTGCAATACAAGAGCACTGAATGCCTGGTTTGTGAATCAGAAGTCACTACTAGAGCCGCCTGCATGGACTAGTAGAGCAGTTGAAACGAGGTTGAACCCCGGTGACATTGTGCATGAAAAGTGTGAAGAGTGATGCATCCATTGCATAGTATTGTGATGGAAAATGGCTTAGAGTATGTCGTTTGTTCGTACTCATGTGCTTGCCTGCTTGAATGTTAGTTGCGTCCTAGGAATCAAGAGTCAATTAGATTGAATGGTTAATGAGTTTATTGTTTTTCTGCTAAACACGAGGTCACTCCTATTGTTACTTTTTCAAATTGTTAGCTATGCCACCTATCCCTACGTCCCCCATTTCCCAGTAGAGCTCCCGAGTATCTAGAGGGTGAACATTATGAGTTCACCAACCCTGATTTTCCGAGCACCATGTTTTTACGCTACACGGTTGTGTTGCTGGTAGATATAGGATAGCTTGACTTGATCTTGTTCGTGGCCATTTTCGTGTTGGTTGATGGCTGCCTGATAGGGCCGATCCCGTTTCCTTAAACCCCGGGTGTAGGTGGTGGGAGCAATGTAGAGGACTAGGTGGTGGTGGATGATGGAGCGCGGTGGAGAAGTCATACTTGTTATTTGACGTGACCAGAATTTTTTGGGGATGAAGGATCGTGTACTCAGGTTAAATGGACTGATGGACGGTGGCAAGTTAGGCAGATAAATATCTTTCCGAGTTCTCCCAGTTAGGTTCCTTTTTTTAATGTATTTCCCATCGCCCAAAGTAAATATAACTTCGTAAACCACTAGGGGTTCGCCCCAGTGGCCACCCTTTCAACTTGGAAGGGAGAGGTTGGGATTCAAATCCCCACCTTCTCAGGGGGATTGGGGTGGGGACGATTTCATTTCAGGAGTGGGTTTCGACTCCCACGCCTTGCAAGGAGGCAATGGCAAAATTCTGAGAGTAAGTGTTAGAATAGGATTAGAGTAGGACCAACCAAAAAAAAAAAAAAACTTTGTAAATAATGAAAGTATGATTCCTCTTACTATTGATTCTTTTGTGATGCATATATAATTCATGTTATAAATGCTAATCTTTATAAAAGAGTTCCACTTGCATGATAACCTAAAGTAATTAAAGAGAATTAGTATGTGACGGACTGAAACATCACATGGGCAATCACATTATAAATACTATAAGTACTAGCGTGAAACAAATAAACAAAACCTGTTATCTTGTAATTACCATTCATTTCCTATATCATAGCAATAGTTTTCAGACACCTCGTCATCAATTAAATTCTGGCATTATATCAAAGCTCTTTGTCTATTCAACTTTTTAGAACATTTGAAAAAGATCACTTTCAATTGTTGAAAGTACGCTTCAAATTTCAGTCGATTTTGAAGGAAAGGTGTGAAAATAAGTGGATATAGAAATGTGACCCCTCGAGGGATAACTGCTCGCCAAGCACAAGGCGTCATTGCAATATAAAAACTAGGGGCAGCCGCTCAGGCCACCGGCCACTAGCTTGGGATGGCTAAAGGCCACTTGCAATTCCATCGGCGCGTGGCCGGACAAGGCCACCAGCCAAACTCCAAGCAAGCATCTAATCAGGTTAGGCCACATGCCTGGGCCTACCGAAAGCTAACAGAAAAATACTTGCCAATCGTTTGTGTCATTATATATATGCGCGCGTGCGCGTATTGATATCCCGAAACATGACGCCCCACCGAAAAAATCTATCGGGACTTGGAGTGTTGGGATTAACGGATTCCCAAAATCGGATTCGACACTAAATCGAACCCCTAAAGCAAATGCGGAAGACAAGCCCGGGAAAATCACGTAACAATCCTAAAGCATACCACGGATTCGAGCGTACCTTGTTAGCCACAGATTAAGCACCGACGCCGATAAGAGGAAGAGAATTTGGCCCTGTTCGATCCGATGACAGCAATTCGTCTTGAAGGGAAGAAAAACGTCGCTACTGTTTTTCTTTTGGGAGAGAGAGAGAGAGAGTGGGAGAGACGTACGTACGCTGATTTCCAAAAGGTGCATTCTCCCTCTCTCTCATCCCTTTTATACATTCCCCCATCCACGGGCCCTTATCCTGTGGGCCGGACTTTTAGGCCCAACATGGGCGAACGGGTCTTAAGCCCATCATTAATAAAACCATCATCTCTCACTCGCACATGGTGGGCTGAACAGGATTCTCTTTACCTCTTTACAACATTCATACCGGTGAATAATCCGTGCGACCAACATACTTTGAGAGCTCGTTGCCATACATCTGTTAGGAATATATAGCAGCTCATAATTGGCGTCTCAACCTGAGTAGATTTAGTATGCAGTACCCTAGATCGATCGATCACATTTATATCTCTCTTGATCTCTTTTAAACAATGATACATATAAATGGTATTCACAACTATGATTATCCCAAAGACAGTCATAATTGGTCGACCGGTGAATACAAAACTACAATGTAATTATCGGAAATCAATCTTCCTCTTTCCTTTAAACTCTCAATTTCAGTTCAGCTTGCTTTTCTAGAAATATCCCATTAGATCGAATCAACTCATGACCATTGGCAACATCCTAAGATAGCAAACACTAAATAGAAATCTTGAGAATAAGTAAGAGTCATGAGGGGACTAAAAATTGAGGAACTATTTTCCTCAAGAGTTTCACACGACATAAAAGTTGAGATCAAACTTTTTGACATTCTTATTGGTCGTCTCATGCATAAGTAGTATGAAATACGTATTACGGTATTAACTCATTTCCCATGGAACATATGTCTACACTTTCAATACCGTACATATGATAGTTCAGACATACCCAATGTCTAACTTGAGTTCATGTATCTACTCATTCACAAAATTCATCAAAACTCACATCTGGCATCATAGACAGATAAAGTAAAATATGTGGGGTATTTTACTTTCGGATATAGTAAGTATTATGTCCTCATCTTAACACCCAGTTAAGGCGACAAACGTATTTTAAGCTTGAGCTCTCAATTATCACCTAGATAATAAGCTTAAAAACAGTCTCATCCCTATTTATCACACAGTAAATAGAGGCGATTACCCCTGTGAGTGGGCTAATCTTATATCTGTCCGACATACTTTCTAAACTTAAAGTAATGCACTGAGCATTAAGATGCATAAAGATCAAACAAAGATTCATAGGCATTAATGATGAAAACACAAATTCATCAAGTGTGAACACTTAGGAAATTACAATATTCAAGACATCGCCCTACGCAATCCTAGAGATTTCATATAGCCACAAAACACATCTCTAGGTATTGGCTTTGTCATAGGATCTGCTACCATACTATGCGTAGTATGTACTCTAAGTTCACATCTTTTCGTGCAATCATATCTTTAACAAAAGTTATACTTGGTATCTATAGGTTTGGTCTTGCCATGATATTTTGGATCTTTGGTGTACACTTTTGCTGCTTGGCTATCACATTAACCAACAATGAATCTGCAGCACTTCCAATAATACCTTAATGATCCAAAATATCTCTTAAGCCAAAAATCTTCTTATACGGCTGCTGATAATGTCACGAACTCAACTTCTATCGTGGACTAGGCTATACATGTTTGTTTCTTACTGCTCCAACATATGGTGCCATTATTCGGTAAGAAAAACAAAACCAGAGGTAGATTTCCTTTCATCTAAATCTCCTCCATAATCAACATCAGAATAGCTTTAGAGTCGCAGATCCTTTCATTAATAACTCAGCGTATAATCAGCAGTTCCCTTTAGATACCTTAGTATTCTGTTAACGGCCTTCCAATGTGCTAGACCTGAATTGGATTAGTATCTTTTTACCATCCCAACTGCAAAACATATGTCAGGTCTTGTACACATCATAGCGTACATCAAGGTTCCAATAGCACTAGTATAAGGAACATGTTTCATTTGTTCCTTCTCTTGTGGAGTCCTTGGACACAGTCTATGGCTCAATCCTTCACCATTTGCAATAAGAGTATATATGGGTTTACAATCTTGAAATCTTAACTCCAAAAATGTATGCAACATCACCCATGTCTTTCATCTCAAAGTTGGAAGATAACTAACTCTTGACAGTATTAACAAACTCCATACTGCTTCCGGCAATTAGTATATCATCAACATATAATGATATGATCACAAATTGATCATTGGATCTTTTGATATATACACAATGATCATCATCAATCATTATAAAGTCATATGCCATTATGGCATTATGAAAACGTATATACCATTGTCTTAACAACTGCTTAAGGTCATATATCGACCTCAAAAGTTGACATACCTTTTCTACTTGGCCTTTCACTATGAAACCAACAAGTTATTCCATATACATTTCTTCCTCTAATTCTACATTAAGGAAAGCAGTCTTTACATCAATCTGATATAACTCAAGATCCATACTAGCCACTATTGCCAGAATAATGCGAATCGAGATAAATATCACTACAGGAGAGAATATATCTTCATAATCAATTCCTTCCTGTTGATTATACCCCTTCGCCACAAGGCGAGCCTTATGCCTTTCTATCGAGCCATCAGCCTTTCGTTTTATTTTGAGAACCCACTTGTTCCTAATAGCTTTGTGTCCTTTTGGAAGATCAACTAGTTCCCAAACATGGTTTGACTTCATTGACTCCATTTCCTCTTTCATTGCATGAATTTTATTTTTCCTTACTAAGGCAATTCAGAGCCTCATTAATATTTCTTGGCTCATCCTCATCTTGCAGAGCAATCATAAAAGTTTCCCCTTCAATGTCAAAACGTTGACGGGGAATACTTTGGCGACTTGTTCGCCGTATGGGAGATTGTACACTTAACACATCATTTCCCATTATGCTCCAACTAGGATTAGATAATGATGACGTCGTCTCATCATGTGGTTGCAATTGAGAATGAGTTGAATTCAATTCATCACTTCTCATATTACTCCCACTTGGACGAACTCCACTAATATCATTATCTTGATCCAAGATTACAAATAGGGAGTAATCTTCTCCTATTTCTCCCTTCTTAGGAAATTCATCCACTAAGAATGTGACATCCCATGATTCAAATTCATTTATACTCACACTTTCCTGCTCACCTATGAACACATACCCTTTCGAGTGTTTTGAGTATCTCATAAAAATACTCTTATTTCCTTTGGGACCCAATTTCCCAAACTTGTGAGAGGACTCATGAGTATAGGCAGCACAACCTCATGGCTTAAGAAAACTTAAGTCCGGTTTTTTTTTTTTACATGTCCATAACTCATATGGAGTGGAAATAACTACTTTCGAAGGCACCCGGTTAATTATATAGGCAGCAGTCAACAGCGCATCACTCCAAAAAAGTGATAGGTAAGTTAGCATGCGCCATCATGGACCTAACCATTTCCAGTAGGGTTCTGTTTCTTCTCTCCGCAACACCATTTTGTTGAGGAGTGTATGGAATAGACAACTATTTTCTTATTCATTTTTCATCACATAATTTTCTGAACTCATCGATAAATATTCTTGACCTCGATCGAATCTTAATACTTTTATTTTCTTGTCTAATTGATTTTCTACCAAGTTCATAAACCTTTTGAAACAACTTGATGCTTCATATTTATGAGAAATCAAATAAACATATCCGAATCGAGTATAATCATCTATAAAAGTGATGAAATAAATAGTCTCATGCCTTCTTCTCACAGTCATTGAACCACAGACGTCAGAATAGATTAAGTGCAGAGGAAATTCAGCTCTTTTATCTTTTCTAAATGGTTTCATTGTCGTTTTCCCTACTAGGCAATGCTCGCATATGGGCAAATCAACTTTTTCAATGTTGCCCAACAAGCCCTCTTTGGCTAGTCTATTCATACGTTGTTGGCCAATATGACCAAGTCTAGCATGCCACATAATCACATCATTATCATATTAAGTAGAAGACGTGAAACAAGGGAATAACAAATATTGACATCACCACAGTCAACATCTAGTACAATAAAACCATCCAGAAAGTGACCACAACCATAGTAGTTTGTATTCAAATACAAATCTACACCGCTATTACGGAAGTTCATACAAAAGCCAAGCTTATCCAACAACAAAACAGACACTAAATTTCGACGAATCTCCGAAGCATATAGAACATCATGTGGGAATAAGGTGCGTCCACCACGCACATTCAATTGGTAGGTGCCATTTCCTTTAACTTCAGCTCTGGAGTTATTTCCCACATAGATCTACTTAGTTCCAGTTGGTACTCGTCAGAATTCCACGAAGGATTCTCTATCCTTCACTATATGGTCTGTCGCACCTGAATCTACAGTCCACAAAGGATTGGATTCAGCCAATAATGCAGAACTTGACACATAAGCAAAGTTCTCAAAATGTACAAGAGGTATTTACCTTTTTCGGCTCACAACAGTTGCGAGCATAGTGACCTTTCTTGTCACAATTGTAACACCTCACCCTCAACATTTTCTTCACTTGAGGACGTTTTCCTCTCTTGTGTTGGTTAACTCTTGATTTCTTGCAATAAGGACTTGATCCTTTGCATTCCCACATATTAAATGAATCAATACTCTTGCGCTTAGAGCTTAAATCCCTTTCTGAGCTAGAACCAGCATTGCAAATGTCCATTTTCGACTCAAATGCCGTTAGGTGGTCCTCTACTAGCTCAAGGTGGCGCACAACATCCTCAAGATCTTCCATAATATAGTCAAGAGCTTCTAGTGCTTCTTGATTTTCTAGTACATATTGAATCTTCATATTCAATATTTCACAATTGTTGTCGTTCATATCAGCAATAACGTTCTTAGTTGCTGAAACCATCGATCTGAACACATCAGACATATATGCACGAATAATTAATGCATATCATTTATGCATCCACTTTGCACAGACCCATCATATCAATGAACAATTTCAAATAAGGTTTCAGAATCAAAATGTCACTATGTTTCCAATCATCCTCCAAAAATCCTAACTCAAAATTATTATTAATATAATTGTCTTATGCAAAATAAATTCTATGAAGTTACAAAAACTTCTATGAACTACCCACGCTAACTACCCACAAAGAACCAAAGAATAATGAAAGTAATGTATAATTGACATCCAATGAAACAATAATGCTTTCAACTAATACAACCAAGATATCGGTTGTTACATCAACAACAATCAGCTAGTAAACATTACATAAGATGTCCACAAAGCACACTTTACAAAAAAACAGCCAATACATCTAACACCAAGTCAGTACACGAACTAGGAAATATCCTCTTTTGTTCAATTTTTTGATATTTTCCCTTGTAACAATACAATAATATTCATTTACAAAATCCATCACAATTTTCTTATATGAAGCAGCTCCATTGACATCCCATATGCGATTCAACACATCTTGCCATTCAGGTGGAAGAGTGTTCATGAAAAATCACACCATCTCTAACTGTGGCATGAGACGACCATTCCATATGACCTTTTGAATTTTCCCGTTGACTTCAAGGACGTGATCAATTAAGTCACCACTCTCCCATCGATGATCAGTCAGCTTAGTTATCAACTTAGACAACCTATCCTTTTGTTCATCGATAATTGCGCGAATAGGTGTGCGCAACCTCAGATGAGGCATTGTTCCTGCAACAAATGCAGAACAAATAAGGGATCACATATAATCCACATAGACTTAATTGAAAAAGAAACACATTCTTTTCCTTCTTTTTTTTTTGGGTCAACGGTCAACGGTTAACAGTTAACGGTCGTCAATCAACGGTCAACGGTCAACGGGTCAACGGTCGTCGGTCAACGGTCAGCAGGTCAACGGTCAGGTTGCCGGTCGTCGGACCGGTCGGACCGAACGGGCCGGTCAGACGAACCGACCGCACGTGCCGCACGCGTGCGCAGGCTGACATCACGCAGACATCAGCCGGCATGTGCCGCACGCGTGCCAGGCGTCCACGGGTCGGGTCGGGTCGGGTCGCCGATCGGGTCGCCGGCGGTGACCGCCTGGCCAACCATCGTCGACGCCGACATCATCGATGACGTCATCCCAGCAATTACCGACCGTTGGGTGACGTCATGCTGACGTCAGCACGCGTTGGTCCATCGACCGGCGTGTGCCGACTCGCATGCCGGCAGCGCGCACGTGCTAGTTCACCGACCGGCGCGTGTGCCGCACGCGCTGGGCGAGCCAGCGCTTCGGGCGCGTCCGGCGTCTCCCGGTGGCGCACAACATGTCGTCGAACTCGTCTCGACGACCCCTTTCACCCTACGTTATCAAAATTCGATTTCCACTTACAGAAACTCGAAAAAACGGACGAACAGTGCTCGGGTGTTGGGATTTCTTGCCCCGATCCGTACCGGCCGATTACTTTCACGAAAAATCAATCAAAAAACATGAAAAGGGTCGAGAAAACGTGAACTAGGGCTCTGATACCAATGTTGGGATTAACGGATTCCCAAAATCGGATTCGACACTAAATCGAACCCCTAAAGCGAATGCGGAAGACAAGCCCGGAAAAATCACGTATCACCGATCCTAAAGCACACCACGGATTCGAGCGTACCTTGTTAGCCACAGATTAAGCACCGACGCCGATAAGGGGAAGAGAATTTGGCCATGTTTGATCCGATGACAGCAATTCGTCTTGAAGGGAAGAAAAACGTCGCTACTGTTTTTCTTTTGGGAGAGAGAGAGAGAGAGCGGGAGAGACATACGTACGCTGATTTCCAAAAGGTGCGTTCTCCCTCTCTCTCATCCCTTTTATACGTTCCCCCATCCACGGGCCCTCATCCTGTGGGCCGGGCTTTTAGGCCCAACATGGGCGGACGGGCCTTAAGCCCATCATTAATAAAACCATCATGGAGTTTGAGACGCTCGATTAAACATCCAAATATATCCATTTCCTTCTTTATTCGCTAACTTGTCACGTCATCAATTACTAAAAATACCATATCCAGAGATATTATTGCAGCACAGGGCAATGCCTAATGACTAGTCTGCAATCATGCCTATATCCTCGCACAATGGTCAACTGTATCAAATTCAACCCCCAAAGGGTTAGTGGATGGGAACAGGATCTTGTTTATGTACACCCAAAACTCTACCTTCCTTCACCAACATGGAATCCTCTTTCTCATTTCCTACCACTGCCCTCGCTGGCATGATCTTTGCCTCCGCAATCTTTCTCTATTGCCTCGCTTCTTTAATGATAAGAACAAAAAATAACAGAGGAGGGGTCGATGGCCATCAAAAAGCCTCCTTGCCAGAAGCTGGCGGCTCATGGCTTTTGATCGGCCATCTCCATCTCTTGGGAGGCCTGGTGCCGCCTCATATAGTGTTAGGAAACATGGCTGACAAGTGCGGCCGATCTTCACCATCAAGACAGGTATTCATCGAGACTTCATAGTTAGTAACTGGGAGATAGCCAAGTCAATGCCTTACTGTGAAAGACAGAATCTTCGCCACTCAACCCAAGTCTGTCAGCTCCGAGGTCATGGCCTACAACTATGCCATGTTTGGCCTCGTTCCCTACGGCCCTTATTGGCATCATGTGCACATGATCCCCATGCTCAAGCTCCTCTCCAACCACTGGCTGGAATTGCTCAAGCACAATCGGGAATTGGAGCTCTAAGCATCAATAAACTATTGAATATATCACTGCCTATCTCTCGTGACTCTTCGTGTTTTGGTTGAAAAGCTGTTCAATTTCCAACGGAAGCCGTTTCGACACACATATTAAAGTGTCTTTAGTACTGTTTATTTAGACATGTCTTTTTCATATATCTAAGGTATGTCAAGAGTCTTGTTTTAAGCCTACATATAAACGAGTCTTGTAATCATTTCAAATAATAGAGAGTGAAAAGTTTTTTTCAACAAGTAGTATATTCATCTCCTTCCTTAAAGAGCTTCTCTTGTGAGAGTGTTATCAGAGCTGTGCAATTCTAATATTCAATAATTGGTATCAAAGCAAGGTTATCTGGGACCGAAAGCACGGTTGGTAGGGACCGTGAGTCAAGTCTTCCGGAGCGTAGTTCGTGAAGACAATGGTCAAGGACCATTGTTCATGCGCAGGCGGTCGAGGACCTGAATACGTCGAAGTTCTGCCGATGTACAATCAGGGATTGTGATCGATTGGTCGAGGATCAAGGTTTCTTGGAGTAGTGCTAGGCATTATTTCAAGTCAGATGGCGGATATTTCAAATTCGACAAATGGCATTGAAAAACTTAACAACTCCAATTACAATAATTGGAGTGTTTGAATGCAATTTTATTTGCTGGGTCAAGATTTGTGGGATATTGTTAGGCGGTAGCAACACCACGGCACCCAGAGACGATGATGAACAGAGGAGATGGAAGATCAAAGCGGGTAAGGCTCTTTATGCTCTTGTTGTAACCGTCAAAGATGATTTATTGTCGCACATTAAGAGCACGCAAACTCCAAGGGAGGCGTGGGATAACTTGGCAGCATTATTCGCAAGGTCGAATGATGCCAAGCTACAAATGCTAGAGAACGAGCTGCTGTCGATGTCATAACAAAATATGACGGTGAGTTAGTATTTCTCCAAAGTTAAATCTATTTGTGACGAAATTCCAAAGTTGGATCCCGCTAATGCCATCTCAGAAACAAGAATGAGAAGAATTATTATTCACGAGTTAAAACTGGAATATAACGGTATTATTACGGCTACTCGTGGATGGGCAACTCAACTAACATTGACCATTCTTGAGAATATTCTTGCTAACCAAGAGACTTTAGATAGTCAAATGTCTAAGGTTTCGGTTAAGGAAGAAGAAAGTGCCATCTTCAATGATAAAAGAGGCTTCAAGGGCCAAAGGCGAACCGGTGCTGACAATAAAGATGGCAAGTCCAGGAAAAGCCATGTCAAATGGCAAAAGCAATCAGCTCATGAAGGATGGCAAAAGCGTCCAGGAGAGTCGAGCCTTTGACCAGGGGAAGCCGGGCGACACGATGGCCAAAGACGTAGTGGACGATGTTATGACTGCGGCAAGGAGGGCCACTTTGCCAAAGATTGTCGAGCGAAGAAAGTTGAAGGAAATGTCGCAACATCATCGAAGAGGAATGATTTTGATGAAAATAAGGAATGGGATTTCCAAACGTCTGTTGCAATAGTGGTGTCAAACGAGTTCGCTACCTCTTTCACAGTCGAGTTAAATGATGCGATGACATTAATCTCTGTAAGTGAAAAGTTGATTAATTATGATTACAACTGGATTATTGATTCAGGGTGTTCGAGTCATATGACTGGAGATCAAGGTGAATTGTCGAACATGCTTAATTATATCGGAGGAAGTGTTGTTATTACTGCAGACAACTCGAGGTTGCCGATTACTCATATCGGCGAGACGATGATAACTCCTCCGTTCAATTCACAACAAGTTGAATTGAAAAGTGTGCATCACATGCCAGGAATGAAGAAGAATTTATTGTCTGTATCCCAGCTCACAGACTCCGATAATTATGTGGTGATCGGTCCATAAGATGTTAAGGTGTACCGAAATTTGAAGTCCACTGGTCAACCAATCATGGATGGACGTCAGTTTGAATGCCTCTCGAGCTCGTTCACTCGGATGTGTTTGGTCCAGTGAAGCAACAATCTGTTAGTGGATTCAAGTATATGATCACTTTCATCGATGACTTCTCCAGGTACATCCGGGTTGATTTCATGAAGGAAAAATCTGAGGCGTTTATTAAATTTAAGATGTTTAAGGAGAAGGTTGAAAGTGAAGTAGGTAGAAAAATTCATTGCCTAGGCACCGATAACGGGAGAGAGTAAACTTCCTGCGAGTTTACGAAATATTTGCAAGAGTACAAGATACATCGACAGTATACTTGTCCATATACGCTGCAGCAGAACAGTGTTCCCGAAAGAAAGAATCAACATCTAGCTAAGACATGCAGGAGCATGTTGCATGCAAAGAATGTTCCACCGAGGTTTTGGGCTAAATGTATCAAGATGGCGGCTCACGTGACTAACAAGCTGCCACAAGCAAGGCTTGGTTTTATGTCACCATATGAGAAGCTATGGAATCGCAAGCCTATGGTAAGTCACTTTAGAGTTTTCGGATGTGTATGTTATGCATTTGTGCCCGATCATCTTTGCAGAAAATTCAACAAGAAGGCGGTCCGCTGCATATTCGTGGGATATGATAATCAACAAAAGGGGTGGAAGTGATGTGACCCTACAATAGGGAGATGTTATACTTCAAGGATTGTGGTGTTTGATGAAATGTCGTCTTGGTGGTCACCTCAAGCAGTTGAATTGCCAAATTCACAGCATTTTGACGAAGAGGTTGAAGAAAGGTTGAAGGAATTCGATGAGAATCAACCTGTTGAAAAAGATGTCGAAAAAGATGTCGAAGCACAATCACCAGGATTGACAAGTTCATCTAGTGAGCATCTAAGGTCGACAAAAGAACTTCAACCAAGTCAGGTCGAAGAACTTGAAGAGGAGGAGCCTCAATTTCGGAGATCGACAAGGCAAAGGAAGCCGAACCCCAAGTATATCAATGTAGCATTGACCGAAGATGTTGGCATGGTTGAGCCTTTGACATATGAAGAAGCTTCGAAGAGTACAGAATGGAGGAAGGCCATGGAAGAAGAAATCCTCACACTAAAGAAGAATGAGAACTTGGTACCGAAACCTGAAAAGGTACGTCCTATTTCTTGCAAATGGGTTCATAAACTTAAAACTCGACCAAACAGGTCAATTGAGAGGTATAAAGAACATCTAGTAACTCGAGGATTTTCGCAAAAATATGGGATTGATTATGAAGAGACCTTTAGCCCAGTGGCAAAGGTTACCACTGTTTGAGTTCTATTAGCACTTGTAGCAAGCAAGTCATGGAATGTGTGGCAAATGGATGTGAAGAATGCTTTCATGCATGGAGAACTCGAGCGAGAGATATACATGGAGCAACCGGATGGCTTCAAGAGCAAAATTCATCCAAAATATGTCTGCAAGCTAAAGAAAGCATTGTATGGCTTGAAGCAAACCCTGAGGGCGTGGTATGGAAAGATTGCAGAATTCTTGTTGAAGAACGATTATAATATAGCTCCAGCAAACTCAAGCTTGTTCGTGAAGGCAGAAGATGGAAAAGTTGCAGCCGTGCTGATTTATGTGGATGATTTCATCATTATTGGAGATGATGAAGATGAGATATGTCAAATTGAAGCCAACCTCTCTATGCAATTCCAAATGAAGGAGCTTGGAGAACTAAAACACTTTCTAGGGCTCGAGATTGATAGGTCAAAGGAAGGATTATTCCTATGAGTATGCACAAGATCTCTTGAAAAAATTTGGAATGCTTGATTGCAAACCTATATCTACTCCGTTGGATGGGAACGCAAAGCTATATGCTGAAGAAGGTCGAGAGTTAGAAGATTCAACTATGTATAGGCAACTGGTAGGTAGTCTAATTTACCTTACCATAACTCGGCCTGACATCTCTTTTGCAGTGGGAGTAGTGAGTCGATTCATGAAGAAGCCAATGAAGCCTCACTTGGATGCAGCCAAGCATATCCTAAGGTATGTAAAGAAGACTTTTGATTTTGGGCTTTTGTATAAAAAGGGATCATCGAGTGAGTTGGTCGGTCATTGTGATGCCGACTATGCTGGAGATCAACACACACGACGATCAATTACTAGATACTCGTTTAATCTTGGATCAGCAGCAGTATTCTGGTACAGTAAAAGACAGCCGACTGTGTCTTTGTCTACAACAGAAGCTAAATATAGAGTAGTAGCAATGGCAACTCAAGAGAGCACATGGCTAGTGTAGTTATTGGATGATCTTCATCAGTCAATAGGTTATTCGACAATATTGTATTGTGATAATCTATCCACTATAAGCTTAGTAGAGAATCCAGTTTTCCATGCTAGGACTAAGCATGTGGAAGTCCACTATCACTTTCCGCAAGAGAAAGTGTTGGAGGGTGAGATCAAGATGAAGTACATCAAGACAAGTGATCAAGTTGCTGATATCTTCACCAAAGGTCTTGGAGCTACAAAGTTTGAAGAGTTTCGAGCTCAGCTTGGTATGGTCGAGAGGACTATCCTTAGAGAGAGTAGTCACTGAGAGGGAGTATTGAATATATCACCGCCTATCTCTCGTGACTATTCGTGTTTTGGTCGAAAAGCTGTTCAGTTTCCAACGGAAGTTGTTTCGACACATATTAAAGTGTCTTTATTACTATTTATTTAAACATGTCTTTTCATATATCTAAGGTATGTCAAGAGTCTTATTTTAAGCCTACATATAAACGAGTCTTGTAATCGTTTCAAATAATAGAGTGAAAAGGTTTTTTCAGCAAGTAGTATACTTATCTCCTTCCTTAAAGAGCTTCTCTTGTGAAAGTGTTATCAGAGCTGTGCGATTCTGATATTTAATTTAAACCACATACATAAGCAATGTATGAACAACTACAACTGCGCACCAAAGATGGTGTTGGTAGACATGAAGCGATGTTTTGGTGACTTAACTCTAAATGTGGTGTTTAGGATGATAGTGGGGAAACGATATGAGGATGAACGAGACAAGAAGGGTCGAGAGGCTTTGAGGGACCTTTGACTTGGCAGAGACGTTCGTTGTGTCCGACGCGCTCCCGATTTTGAGTTGGTTGGATTTGGGCAGGTACGAGAAGATGATGAAGAAGACAGCCCGACAGCTAGACCGTGTAGTTCAATGATGGCTGAATGAGCACAAAAGCAGAAGAAAACACCACCAAGAGACATGGTAATAACGAGGACAATGACCAAAATTTCATGGACGTGTTGCCCTCCATTGCAGAAAATGCCGAAGAGCTTCCCGGTTACGATGCCAACACTTTCATTAAAGCAACATGCATGGTAAGTTTATTTAGCATAATCATTGCCCAAGTTCATTAGAAAACATTGATCCGGTAGATTTGATTTTTGGAAATTCAAAAATAGATTTTCTATGCCATATGTTTTCTAAAGCTTTTTTTTATATTTGCAAAAACCAACTTTTCCCCTCTTTAAATAATCAAATCACTTGCGCAATACACGGACGCTATAAGATTAATAGAAACCGTACACTGATCACATGGCTTGCAGCACACACGCATGTATCATTTATAATCCGATGTACTAGAAATTTTCGTAACACATAAATCTTGACAAAAATTCGCATATTATTTTTTCATAATTTTAATAAAAAATTTAATAAAAAAATTCATAATTTAAATAGAAAGTTTATTCCAAACAAACACTCGGTAAAATCCTTCTAGTATGTATTTTGGTTTCAAAACTTCCATTTTGAGGATTTTCTTTATACTACTTTTTTTTATTTGCTGAGTTTTAATATTTTGAGTCGGTTCTGGCTGTACCACCACGAAGTTCAATTTGAAAAGATGTTAAAGATTTTACGTATAACCTTTTTTCTAAGCAACTCATATACACAACCGGTAATTTTGATAATTGAAAAAATAATTAAACAACTATTAAATCAACCCTGGTAAACTTAGCTTGTACAGATAAAAAAAAAAGTAATAAAGCTTGTGTAGCATAAATAGAACCTTTAAATTACATAGCTGGTAGTTCGCTTTGGTTTACATTTAGCATATCTTAATACAAGAAAATTGCTAAGTTGACTTGACTTTTTTAGCACCACTCATGCCACTTTTCAAGTTTTTTTTTTTTTTTTTTTTTTTTTATGAAGTGGTCCTAAAACTAACTTGTTAAGTACCGGGCAATAATTGACATGATAAGTTATGGTAGGGAAAAGTACCAAATAGCCATAAACCTTTTGTATCGGTACCAATTCAGTCATAAACTTTTTAATTTGACCAATTTAGTCATAAACCTTTTTCATATTGGTACCAATTCAATCCATCCGGCTAATTTAAGCTGGAAATTGCTAACGTGGCCGCCGGCGGTCTTACATGGCGCCACGTGGACAAATTTTATAATTTGTTTATATTTTTTTCGGATTTTTAAATTTTTTTCCTTTTTTTCTCTTTTCTTTTTTTTTTCTTTTTTCCTTACCCTTGGCTGGCAAGGTCGCCGGCCGGCCAACCATCGCCGGCCACAAGCTGGTTAAAGCAAGGGGCCCCATGCCCCTCGCCAGCCACTAGCTAGGGCCACCGTGCCCTCACTAACCACAAGCGAGGGTGACGGCCCCTGCCCAGATCCAGGCAAGGGCCGAAACCCTCACCCGTGGCCGAAGAGGGTGCAGTAACCCTCGCTCGTGGCGGGCGAGGGTGCGGCGGCCCTCGCCCAGATCCAAGCAAGCTGCGTCTGCCCCATCTAGAGCTCCGTCGCCTCCGATCGCGACATGGTCACCCAAGCCTTCGCGGCCCCCGGAGGTTGAAGGAGGTGGTCAGCGTCCCGAGCTCGGGTAGCTTCTGAAGGGATAACGGCGTGGGGAAGTTCGCGATCTCGCACCGGATTAAGCACGACAATAGCGTCACGAGCCTCGCCTAGGTAGGCGAGGCCGCCATGGCCCTCGCCTAGATCCGGGGGGGCCGCCACACCCTCGCCCACCACGAGTGAGGGCTGCCGCACCCTCGCCGGCCAACGGGCGAGGGTTTTGGCCCTCACCTGGATTTGGGCGAGGGCCGTCGCCCTCGCTTGTGGCTGGTGAGGGCGTGGCGGCCCTCGCCAGTGGCCGGCGAGGGCGTGGGGCCCCTCGCCCCGACCAACTTGTGGCTGGCGATGGTCGGTCGGCCGCCGACCTCGCTGGTCAAGGGTAAGGAAAAAAAAAAAAAAAAAAAAAGAAAATAATAAAAAAAATAATTTAAAAAATCTAAAATATATATATAAAAAAATTATCAAATTTGTCCACGTGCCGCCACGTAAGACCACCGCGGCCACGTCAGCAATTTCCGGCTTAAATTAACCGGATGAACTAAATTGGTACCAATATAAAAAGGTTTAGGACTAAATTGGTCTAATTAAAAAGTTTACGACTGAATTAGTACTGATACAAAAGGTTTATGACTATTTTGGTACTTTTCCCATTGCGGTACGAACATTGTACGTTGCACTGTGCTGTATATGAGAATACAACTCGATTTCCACACGAAGTTAATGAGTTTGGATTCATGCTAATATTATCTGTGTTAAATATATATATATAAAGTATATAGATGTATATATATCTTTTTATATCATACTTATTTTAACTTTTACCAGACATGCATAGGTTGTTCATTTTTTGACGTGTAACTATAAAAGTGTATTCCACAAGAATTGTATGGGTATGAAAGTCATATTAGCTAATCTTATGTTCATTTGAGGTCTTTCAAGTATTTTTGCGCTTCCAAACTTATAAAGTAAAAAGTAACTTTTTATATGAAAAGTAGGTTATTAGCTGACTACTCGGGTATATTGACCATCAATATAAAAAAAATTGATGCTTTGAACTATAGATATATATCTCTCACGTACTTGACAATTTTCGTTTAAAAGATTAAAGAAAACGGCTGTGTACTCAGTCTTGCCACTTGTTGCAAAGTTACCAAACACTGCAAGCAGAAATCACAAAATGTCTGTTAGCCAAAAGAGGAAATCATGAGATTTGAATTCATTGTATATCTGTCAATTTCTTCCTCGTAGAAGTTATTCGTGATACAAATCTTGAATTTTAGCAAAATGCGGTAGATATAACTTTCTATGCATTACTATTTTCTCATTGTGTCAAGGAACGCAATTATTGTTGGTTAACTAGATTATCGGTTATCCTCTAATGAACTGTTGAGACAACGCAAGATTAATGCTAGTGATTAATCATGCTGATGGATACTTGAAGCATCAATGCAGAAAATGCAATTTGATTTGGTAAGGGTATTCGACATTTATTGTTTCCATGATAAAAGAGTTGAATATATAGAGGTATACAATAAGATCTATTATAATGTAACCTTACGATGCGCTGCAATGCTTGAAATTGCTGCCTGGGCGAAAGTATGTTTCGTAAACAACATTAGTCAAATAAATGCAGTAACCGATTGAAAACTATAAATAGGGTATGGAGGGTATTACTTGGGAAGGTTGTCGATGACTCATGCAGTACTTTGAGTATGTCCTTTACATCTATCGTCCGTTTCGTCCATCTAATTTTCTAGATCTTACTCGCTTGATGATGAATGAAAGGTGTGAAAAGAAACGGACATTCAAACCTGGAACTAGTCGGATGGAGCATAGGAAAGATAAGAGCGCTCGAGCGATAAGTCCTAACATGAGGCGAGCTTCCGGCCACTAGAGTTGGCCACTCGAGCTACCGGCCACTGGCTTGGGATGGCTAATGGCTTCTTCTCGCAATTTGATGAGCACCCGGCCAGACAAGGCAAGCGGCCAAACTCTAAGCAAGCATCTGACCAGCTTTAGGCCACTCGCTCGGGCCTATCAAAGAAACCAGCTCTGTACGCTTTTTAAACCCGATTCTTTGATTTCATTACATGTTTGGACCGGCTAGACAAGCGTTTAAACTTTCTCTCGGACGGTTCGTTTGTAGAACATTGTGAGATGAACACTAAGTGATTGCTGGGATAGGTAGAAACTAGAAGATATGTTTGGTAACAATTTAATTTCTCTATTTCTAAAACATATTTCTATTTCAGAAATAGAGAAATTGAAGAAATCATAAGCTGAAATTTTTAACTTCTCAAAAAATAGAGTTTTTGATTGTTTTCATAACCACAACTTCACAAATTATTGATTTTCTTTTTCTTATTTTGGTTTTTTTTTTTTTTCAATTTTTTTAATTTCCTCTTTAGGATGAAGGCTGTTTTTCCATTAAATAAAAAACAATGGGGTCTTTCCTCTTAGAAAAAGCAATCTAAGAAAAAGTTATTACGTAATGAAAAAAATGTGCCTAGAAATTTAACCTTATTTTTTACGCAAAATTCTTGTAAAATCAAAATAATTTTTTACACAATCTTGAATTTTTAATTCGAAGGCAAGAGATTCAAGACTCTCTTTGCTATGCAAAGGCCATTAAAGGAGCAACAATAAAGAAATTAGGGATAAGCAACTGGCAATAAATCAAAATAAACCGACCTTCCCTCGATTGGTTCCTAATCATAAATCAGGTAGAATTCTCATATATTCCTTTACACCATTATTTTATTTTGTTGATAATCTTGTATAATACTAGTTTTTGATAAAATGACAATGCTATATAGGCGCCGTTGATGGCACCCATATTCATGGTTCCGCAGTACTTATCTGAACCTACGCAGGATGAGCTTGCAAAAGATACATTGACCGAGGAGGGAAACCAAATAAATACGCTTAGGAAAACAATTGCTAATAAAATGGCAAGGGAAAATAATATGCCGGAAATTCCATGAAATTGTATTTTCAACGTTTGTAAAGTATTAGTATTATTTCAACTATTATTTTGTATTTGAGGATTTTTTATGTTGTTTTAGTATTATTTCGATTATTATTTTGTATTTGAGAATTTCATATGTTGTTATCTAATCAATTTCTATTCCTAGAAATTGAAATTATTCTGCTATCAAACGGATTTCTGTTTCAGAAATAGAAATTTTTAGTCGTTATCAAACGGGTTTCTTTGCTCTAAAACTTGTCCGGGGAATAGAAATTAAGAAATTGATTTCTAGTCAGAAATCAATTTCTGTTTCAGAAATTTTGTCATGCGCAGCCTAAGTGATTGCTGGGATAGGTAGAAACTAGAAAGAAAAAAGAGTTTTTGATTGTTTTGGGATGGTTTGCTGTTTCCATTATAACTTTCAATCTATAATGAAACTTCCTGCTACTTTTCTTCTTTTTTTTTTAATGAAGGTAGGTAGCAGTGGCTAAACAGTATAAATCAGGAGTTCCATTGTTTAATTTATTTTTCCCATTAGTTTCACTTCGATCTTTTTGTTAGCTTGGTTAAAGTTGAAATAGGATGGACGGTAATTTAAGAAGGAGAATTCAAAATAGACAGAATTTGATGGGAAGAGTAGCGCCTCGAAATTTCGTGTACCAGGAGTTCCCACCTGGGGTGCCTTTGTTCCTAGGATCTTCATAACTCAGGTTTGAGTCCGCTACTAAATTGACTTTGGAAAAGATAGGAAGGGGTTGCCACCAATCTAACTCGTCTTGACACGGACTAATTAGATACCTAGAACACCTAAGCAATTACAGCAAAATTAAACTACCTAGGTGACAATTAAATACCTATAAAAATCTATGGTTTCGGGTCTAGTGACTCAATTACATATAGAAAGGGTTAGTGTGCCTACAATGCCCTTTTGACACCACGCCTTCCCATCGACTCTAAACTTATTATTATCGAATGATTTTCTAAAGTTTTGAAAGACAGAATATTCTAATATCGTTATTGCCACATTCAAGTAGAAATGTTGTATCATCATGATCTAACATGACTTATGTGCCTTGTGTGCAATTTTTAATTCCTTATGCATGTCTACAACATGTTTAAATAGCTTAGCATGTAAGCATGCTCGAGAATTTTAAAATTTCACAATCAGCGTTAAATGTTATAGTTTTAATAGGGCTAAAAAAAACTTGGCAAAATTGTCTAAAAAGTTCTAAATCTATTGTGTGACAGTTAATTTAATTCTAAACATTTCAATTTAGGTAATTTGATCTTAATTCTTTTTATTATTTTTCAATGTAGTCAATCCGACCAATTTTGGCTGGAAATAACTAACTTAGTGGTCTACTTAGAGACAACCAACTATCTTATGTGACATGACAAGCAATTTCGACAAAGCTCAATACAACTCTGTTTTGAGAATTTTTAAGTTTTTTTATTCTGTTTTTTCCCCCTTTCCACTACCATCTTCCCATATTTCCCACCAAAAGGGTCGCTAAGGGCATCGGCCCCCACCAGAGGAAGTCGCTATTTCGGGAATTCTCTGATACTTCTGTCCTCCTCCTCCGAAGCTAAGCTTGCCTAATCTAGAATCTTGGAACAATCAATTTTACACGTTCCATGAGACCTTAATCGGGACACCGTCAACCTCAACCCTCTCGCTCGCTCTAAATTTCTACTTCAAACGCTTCACCTGCAACATCCCTCCTTGCTGTCTACTTCGAAGCATAGCCTCATGTCGGCATTTGTGGTACAATAGGTCGAGATATCTCAATTTTTTCCACTAAATCTCGCAGCTCACAAATGCCCTGTGACCAAACATGTGCTCTCGCTGCAAAATCAAGACCTGGGTTCTCAGCTCGGGCCTCTACACCCTCATCCTCATGTACCAAGGTGAGGGCCACAATGCCCTTGCCAGATCTAGATAAAGGCCCTCACCTATAGCAACCAAAGCAACACGAAGGCCTTCACCTTGTGGTTGACAAGCCCACAAAGTCCCTTGCATATGGCCCCTATCGACCCCGCCATCCTCTTCGGGAAGATGAACAGTGGGAAAGGAAAAATAAAAGAAAATATATAATATAAAAATTATCAAAATAATATTAATTATGTGTCACAGCCAACATAACAAAACCATTATGTCAGCGATTTCCAATCAAAATAGCTAAAAATGCCACAATGGAAAAACACATGTAAATGTTCCCAAAAAAAAATTGACTAAATGAGAGTATAAAACTAAATTAGTCATCATACAATAGATTTATGATATTCAGGATTTTTTAAGCCAGTTTTGAAAATTAGGCACGCAAACATGGGAGACTGAATTCACATATTTGAGGCATGATGGAACGCCATACGGTTAGTCTTTTTCTCAGCCATTCAGATCAGTCAGATAAGCGAGCACGCGAAAGTATAAAGGAAAAATATGCGACCTTGGTGAAATTGGAGGAATAACGAGATTGGCGGGACGCTACCAATCGGATGAAGTTGAAGAAAGAAGACAAGCCGCCCTCAACCGGGACATTTTAAGGAAGGAACCTAAAAAGCCTCCGAGAAAGAACGAGCTCGTCATGTCACCTGGTCATTCACCCCCTCTCATTGATCATTTGCTATTGACTTGCGGACGATTGCTTCCTACTTTATTAAGAACCAGAGGAGCAACATCCAGACATAGTCCCAGATTGTTGGAGCACTACACAAGCTATCAGATCAACACTTAAATTACTCTTAAATTACTGTGGCATCCCAGAAATTCAAAGCCAAGCCTTAAGGTGTGTTAAAGTTTTTATTTAGGTGATAGAATTTCTATGACTTATGTTTTAGCCATTAGTCTTTTAATTAAATGAATTATGCTTGTGATTGTGGAAATTTAAATTTAATAAATTAATGCTTGGCCATATGATTTAAATTTCGATAATCAAAATTATCCCAAGACTTTGGCCAAGATGAAAAATTGGAATTCAAGAATATTTATAGAAGAATTTCAAAAAAAGAAAAAAAGAAAAAGGGGGTTGAATTTTCGAAATGGGCCTTGGGCCCATTGGCCTAAAGCTTGGTGGGCCAAGCTAGTCGGCCCATTAGAGCCCAAGAAGGGAATTCGACCAGCCCAAGAGGAGTGGCCGGATGGCCCAACTCCAAAGCCCAACAAGCCCAATCAAGTTTAAAATAAAAAAAATGACAAGTGGCAAGGGGAATGGGCATGCATTGGTTGGTCATTAGGTGAATCAATCATTACTAATCATGGGCTTTAGGGGATATAAAAAGAGAGAGAGAAGAGGAGTGGCCGGTTCTTCTTGATCATTCGGCCGAGAGAGGTGAGAGAGAGAGAGAGAACTCGAGAGAAAGGGAGGAGAGACCGAGAGGGAGAGAGAGGAGGCGGAGCCGAGAGGGAGGTGCCACCGTGTGCTTGCCGTTCGACCGCCTAGTCCGACCACCATACGCCGCCGTTTGTTCATCTTAGAGGCAAGTGGAGTCCTTAACTTCTCTTGCATGTTTGTTTTGTTGGTTGCATGTTCGATTTTAGGTGTGATTTGTGCGGAAAACCAAGGTAAGAGTTGGTTATTTCCAAACCGTGTGACTGTTTTTGTTCGGTTTGTGGAAGTCAGTAGCTTGTTCGAGCTTGCATGTGTGTTTGGAGTTCGATTTTGGCTTCGGTTTCTTCATTAAAGTTGAAGCTAACATCTTGTAGTATGACATACTGAAATTTCGTAGAAAACGATGAATATTTGAGGGGTCAAAAGTTCTATTATACGGAGACCCTAGATCTGCAAAATCTTCACTGACCTCTTGTTGATTTCTTGATTGCATGTTGATTTCTGTTGGAGATATCACTTTTTTGTCTTCATGGAAGTTGTAGGTAACACCTTAAACTACAACATACTCAAATTTTAAGCAAAAATAACAAGTATAGCTTGGTGAATCGGCTAGATCTTTGAGACGATTGATTCTGTTGAGGTGTACCGAGACACCCGAGACTTCAAGGACTTAAAAGACGATCATACTTTGGTTATTAACCTAGATCTCTTCATGAAACTTGTAAAGGACACCTTGATACATAACATACTCAAATTTCAGAGGAAACGAAAGATAATAGATGGGTGAAACCTTAATATTTCGGAGATATGCATTCTGGACGAAGCGGTAGTGGTTCCAGAGACTTCGTGGGGTTGTATAAATTAATCTAAAAATAATTTGACTTAGAGTTCTCATGAAAGTTGCACGAAAATGTCTTGGCTATCACCCTATAAAATTTCGTAATTTTTGGAGGCCATATGAGTATTTTAATCGAATTTATTTGTAAACTGTGCAATCTGGCCATTATCCGAATATCATGTGCTATTTTGTGGAAATTGTGAAATTTTGTGAAATTTAATTTGGCCATGAATTTTGTATGGAATTGTCATCCTATTGGTTGTTTAATGATTGTTTGAATATTATGATTTTGGGAAAATCATAAGTATTAAATGTAATATTTATTTATGAAAATAAATAAATATAATAATAATATAATAATATAATAAAATAAAAATAATAAAAATAAAAATAAAAAAGTGAATTATTTTATTGGCCATGAATTCTATTGAATTTATTATGTATTGTTATATGACATTGGTGTATGTATGATCGTGAATTGTGATGCATGTGTGATTCATATGCCATGTAATAATGAGATTAAAAGAATGATTATATGAAAAAGTGATATGTGAGTAAGAGGTTGTGGTGGAGGATGAGACCGGAATGTACAGAGATGCATTGTCGGAATTCCTTGGGAGTTTCAGGATGCCCGGAATGTGGGGGGCCGGAAGCCCTGTCGGAGGTCTTTGCCCGAAAGAAATGCCTCGCGACACCAGGATTTGGGTGCGGGATACCTGGCTAGAAGGGTAAAGGCCGGAAGCCCTGTCGGAGGTTTCTGGTCGAAGGGAATGCCTCATGATGCTAGTTGAGATGCAAGATGCCCGGAATGTGGGGGGCCGGAAGCCCGGTGGCCATGAAATGGCTAGAATGCTGGGAACCCTGTCAGAGGTCTTTGCCCGAAGGGATGATGAAATTGATAATTGAGAATGGGTGATGTGGTGATCGAATTTAAAGATAAAGATGAGAATTAAATAATGATATATGCATGATGATGCATGATGATGATGAAATGTGATGTGATATGATGATCACCTATGATATATGCATGATGATGAATGATGATGACGAGATGTGATGTGATATGATGATCACCTATGATATATGCATGATGATGCATGATGATGATGAGATGTGATGTGATATAATGATCACCTATGATATATGCATGATGATGCATGATGATGATGAGATGTGATGTGATATGATGATCATCCATGGTATGTTATGCGTGATGAAATGCATGCTGATGATAATGATATATGAGATGCCATGATGATGATATGTATGCTATGATGATGCATGAATACGTATGACATCAAAAAGGTAAGCAATGCCTGCATCGTATAATGGTATGCATGGTGCATTGAGTTGTTATTGGATTTCTCTATCTGTTGAGTGATTGTACTCACCCCTTTTGGGGAATAACATTTCAAATTAGCAGTATGCTGCTTCCTGCCGTCTCGCGTAGGGTATTCTATGGTCTACCGTCTAATGTAGAGGTAAAGTGTGCGGAGATAGATTGTCCCTCTGTTCCCGGACTGACGTTTATCCGAGTGCGATGTCTAGTGATGTATGATATCGGCTGGCTAGGGCCTTGTCATACAAGAGTTCATTTCAGCACGTTCAACGGGATGGAGCTATGCGAGGATGCTGCGCCGCCACCACCCGATGCACCGAGTTGGGTGTGAGGCCTGCGCGCGATGAGTAGGAGCTGGATCTCTTTTTGATGTAGATAGTCGACGCTTCGATGGGAGGGTTTTGTGCACATATGATGTTAGGGGTCGAGATTTCTTTTTTAGATTTTAGGTAGGATATGGCAGAGTCCTAACCTTTCTTGTTTTTGGTACCGACCCGAAGGAAACCCCATCTTGCTATATATGTATGTAAGCAAAGCGTCGAAGTTGTTTATAAAATCCTGATGTTTAGCTAGTGTTTATTTGTATCATGGATTGATAAGGGGTAGATGGCGATGTGTAATTTGCTTCCGCTATGAGTCGCGCTGGGACCGCTTTTAAAAAAAAAAAAAAGCCTGTGATTAATGACACTTGTTTTAAGTACGAGACAGAAATGGTAATTAAATGTAACATCGGCACTAGTAACGACCTGCGAAGGGTTCGGGGTGTTACAATTACCTATTCAAAAAACCGATCCTAATAGTCCGCAGAATATCCCTGGTAGACACAATGAGACGCATCTTTGGATATGACGGCTTCAAATAATCAAGAGGCTGATTACCAGGTCGAATAATGACTCTTGCAGACTCCATAAACGAGAACAGTGAACGAGACCAAAAGTAGCATGAACTTGCAAAAAATAGTAGCTCAACAAGCTGAAGAATGATACAAACACGAGGTTCTCTCATACAATAGTAGAAACCAGGAGAACTAGAGTAATAAATTAGTTAAGGACCAATTAATAACAAATGGGAAATCAGTCAGCCTAAAAGATCTATATTACACCCAAAGAAAGAGAATATAGGACACTATTGACAGATTATACAGTGCAAAACTCTTTCTCTAACTACATGGAGGCGAGAAGATCTCTCATTTCCACTATGGATGGGATGGTCTCATTCGGATAGATCTTGGCAACAAGTTGGGCAAAACTTTCATACTTGTCAAGAAACTCCTTCTGTCAAGATTAGCAATCACAGCATTAAGCACCCAACCAACCATATAACTCTCTGACCTTCAAGAAAGTGCACATTGTGATAGTGCTTGAAATTTTGGTAAAAGATTGAATAAGAGAAAGGAAATATTTGAAAGTCGCATATCATGTAGTAATGATGATAATCGGGTTTCTATGGCAAACCATGCTACGAAGTTTATCATTTTCAGGGATGAGATATTTCTACCTTGCACTTGTCCCAAAGGGAAGGCAATAACTCATCTGAAGTTAAGTTCTTCTGCAATTTCTTGTACATTGCACCAATGGACTTGTCAACCTATACAAGGAAAACAACACTATTACCAAAGTAAACTTCATGCAAAGCCATGATGAGAATTTCCAATAACTTACACCAGATAAACTGGATTTTAGCATCTTCCGAAGATCCATTTTGGACAATCCAAGTTGGAAAGGAATCTGAAATTTGCAAGGGAGAATAATTTCAGCTAGTAAATTTAGAATTAACAATTAAAATAGAACTACTTGACGAAGTCTGCAGGCAATATTATCATACGTCTCCGTCCGCTGTTTCATAGTTGTCTAAAGAGAGATTATTAATCCGCTTTTCAGAACCTAATAATAAAGTGAAAAATCACACTTCATCATTTCCATCTAGTACAGCTATCTTCCGCCATTTATGCCATTCATCTTTCTCTTCATTTGAAAATTTTTCCAAAACCATAAAGTGGAGGCACTAAAAACCTTAAATTTTGACCCTTCATTTATCAAAACATATTACCCCAAACGCATGTCAAGTGAGAAATAGACAACCACTAGTCTCACATTTTCAGAATCTAATTGAAAGGGCTTTCTTAATATTAACAATCTTAACATTTTCCTAGAAATCAACATAAGCTCTCATCCATGTTCTCCACAAAGGTGGAAGGTGTTGGACAACTATATGAACATCATACGCAGCAATGTGCATTACGTTTAAAAGACATAAATATCACTTTAGGAGTCCATTTAAAGTAAGAGTAATCTTCCATGAACTTTTCCCAGCAAATCCCTCTAGAATTCCCAACCATGGCATGTTGAACCGGTAGTCAAAAGGTTGGTGCATGTTGAACGTGTAGTGAAAATGAGTCCTTTCAGAAATAAAAGCAAAGCTCTAGTCCATGTTCTAGACAGATGCTGGATCCTTTTAGCAAATGACCACAAAAGGAAGTGCCAACCAGAAACTATAAATCTTTGAGATGTTTCCAAGTTAGTTTGGAGCATGCTTGAATGTCTCAGCTGGCACCAAAGGATACTGCACCGATTCTCTTCCATGATTATATATATGATAAAAATAAACCCATCAAACAAGAAAATAGAGCCCACAGTAACAACATCAAATTATATTTTCTAGTATAAAAGTACTGTGCCAAACAAACATTTCAAACATCCAGGAAATTCTGACTTTTTAAACAAATGTAGCGCTCCTATTATGAAATTGAGAGACAACCAATTCCATCAAATTTCCAGCTCTTGTCATCCGTCGTGGACCAGTATCCAATCCACAAAGACACCAACCTCAACTCAAACATAAACAGCTCACATAGTACCCAAAAGAAATAGAAGGAATGCAAAATGTGGCAAATATTAGTAGCAGACAGTGAAAAATGCACATATACCAAAAGGTCAAAAACATATTCGCTCAGCAACAAAAAGAGAATGCAACCACTGAACCACCAACCTCTTCAGGAGAAATAGTGTACATCAAATCCTCAATTTTTCGAGCAAATTGGAAAAGCCGTTCGAATTGCTGCCATAAACAAACTAAGTGAGGATGAGCCTCAGAGAAAATCTGAAAAAAATTAAGACATTATAATTGCTAGACTAAAAGAGCTAGATAGGCAGAAACTCACGTAGTATATAATCATGCTGATAAAACGAGTACAAGCTTGTTCATAAGCTTCACTTGCTTGATGATAGAACTTTGCTAAGGTGGGTACAACATTGGCTAAATCATATAAGCTGCAGGTAAATGTTCTCACTCAGAATATCATATGGTGTAGTAGTCAAAAAGCGAGTAATTACACTAAACACTCAATACCGGATTAGTTTTGAAGACCTATCCTAAGAAAGTTATACCTGTTCTGGAATGCAGCATAGTTCTCCAAAAGAAAGATGTCAGCATACTTCGGATCAGTTTGAGCTATTTTCTCCAATGTGACAAACATAATACTAACCTGTCCATCCATAATTAAAAGTTAGAAAAACACTGGTCCAAAGAACAAAACAGAACATACTTCTCTGCACCTTGCATGATAATACAATAACCAGGTTAATCAAAGGAAGGAGCATGAGTGATTAGAAAAAGTAACTAACGAATTTAGTGTATGCTTGGTCAACAAGATCCCTGGATTGTCCCTGAATGTACTGTTCCATGCGTGTAGCGAGAGTTGCAAATCTGGGAAGCACATAGTCACAGCAAGGGATTAAGACATGCAAAACCAACAGCAATTTGTGGACCTTTTATATCAATGGCATTATCATCATAGACAGACAAGAAAAGCCAGTAAAATATGAACAAGACTGAAAATTGTTGCTATTAAAATAAAGAATGAACAGTACAAAGATTTAGAATACGCAGTTATCAACTATTAATGTTAATTGACATGCTGCGGTAGCTATCTTCCCTAGTGGTATTCTAGGTCGAAACCGTTGTTTCTCCTTCTATGCATATCTGATAATTATTAAAATATTGAGCACCACCAACCCCAAAAATCTACACCAAATAGTTTCAGCCACCAACATGAGATCCATGTCAACAATGAGCTAGTGTGTTTAAAGGAGACTAAAGGAGCAAAACTAGCATGTTGATCAGATCATGGACGCAAGCAGCAGACATGACATTTTAACATTCGGGGGTGCTGCTTCATTGTCATTCCCTAAAGTCACCATGCAGAGCATCATCACTTATTTTACTTTTCTGTTCCATCAGTCATACCTAATTTGTTTTTTTAATATATATACCTACAGGAGGTGCGCATGGAAATGCACTCTGGCGAGTGTGTTTGGAGATGCCTATACTATCTTTAAGTTGCTTTACCTTGTACTTTTAGCGATTGAACTTTGAATATACTATTTATAATTTCGAACCTATCAAATCTTCATAAATCCATAGTTATTGATACTTTAAGTCATGTAGAATTTCTCCATAATTTTTCTCACATCGGGCAACTCAAAATCAGTAACTTAAAATACTGTAAAATGGTCCAAATAAGCAGTTAATTTTCAACCCAGAGTCACATTTTCCACATTCAGAGTGTTAATTACGAATCAGATAGTAAGCACTTTGTGCCGGGTCCCACCAACATTGGCCTACTACTGCTTTGTCTTTTTGGACCTGAGCTACTACTCAATTCACATGCTTCCCCACATAAAGAGGCAGAGTTACTCAGACAAAGGAGCAGCTGGGGGTGCTATGGAAGAACTGCATACTCAAAGTGCCAACGACAGAGAAATATATCTTGTATAAGGCCAAATCTGCGTCATAACCTGAGTTCTTCTTGCCTTCAGATTCTCAATAACTTAAGAGAGTCGTAACAATTACTCCTCAGAATGACCAAACGTAAATACTCACAGGTATGCATCACCTAAGTTGTGAGAGTGTGACTAAGAGATTCTATATACAAATAAAAAAGCCTATGATAATAACATTGTACCTTGGAATGTATGATAAAACTCCCGTCTGCTTAACATTTCGCTCGTTTCTTTCAATCTGGTGACAAGCTTCATCAACGAACTGCATATATAAATATATTTTGCAAATGATTACAAGATAATATTAGCAGTGGATCAGACAACGTATGTTTCCATATTAGAGATAACTTACACGGCCGAATTGCATAGATATCCTTGACTCCAGATCGTCGAGCAAGAGACGCACAAAACCTGCAGCATCAGCTTTCTGACCAGAAATATATCGCTCTGTGATCCCATGCATCGATATGCAACGCAAAGGATCTATTTTGTATGCCCAATCCACCACAGCATAGAAGTCCTCCTACAATTCCAATGCACCAACAATTATCTTCCCAGATAACTGAAACCTCTCCTAATATAATCAATCAAGTACTTTAAGAGATCCCATTACTGAGAAATTGTTAAGAGAAAAAGCAGTTCACAAGTACTTTTGAGCTTTTCTAGTTCTAAATTTCATATCTGAAGGCTTCTTTCAATTATAACAATATTTAAATATGTCAAATATATTATAAAGGTATTTGAAAAAATAATTTACTCAGAACACTTAAAGATAGCATTCTGTTTACCAAAACACTACATTACATTGCAGCCAAAACCAACTCTATCCACAACCATAGTCATCACATTAACAGCATTGTTACAACATGGAAGCTCAATAACAGAAACAGCCACACCCAATGGACTCTAATTATACCATTGAACCACATCTATCTAAGTTAACTACTTATATGGGAAGGGATATTTAATAAATAAGCGTGAAACCCTCTCCAATTATTACTCACCAAAAAATTTGCGTTACTTCAGATTACATGGTCACAAGGATTGCTACAGGATTTATGAAGAGTTAGCTTGTGTTTTCACCCTCATATGCTACTCCAATTCATTTGTCCAGATCATGTTGATAGGCAGGAGCATTGGCGTAAATATGGGGACAGTATATCCACAGGTCAAACGATCAAAGTATTCAAAGTATAGAATTTTGAATGTCTTCAGGAAGCACAAATATTCTCACATACAAGGCACCTTAAGTGAAAAGAAATGATTCATATAGTAGTTTTACATTTGCTAATTCAAGCGCTTAACCTATAAACATGCATATGCTGTGTCAACATATCACACTATTTGTCATATATATGAGTTAGACTCCAAGGTAAATACCTGGACTAGACAACCAAATTAGAGTCCGCCTAACATGGCATATCGCAAATGATGGCAGCACATCCCAAGCGAAAAATATTGCAAATATTGCCTTGTCAAGAACCATCACAATGGAAGCTATAACTGTATGCGAATTATATGCCAATTTTTTTTCTTTTTCTAACTTTCAAGAAACTTAAGTGGTGTGTAGTTGAAACATGTTTCATTCTGACAGGTTATTCATTATGTCTCTTGCTACAACTTAGACATTGGTAACTCGCTCTCCAATTGTCACACCTACTGCATAACAATATCTAGAGGACAGTACATCCACAGGTCATCATCAATATATTAAAATTAATAGCATTTTGAATGTCCTCAGGAAGCACTAATATTCTCAAATATGAGGCACCTTAAGTGAAATGAAATGATTCATATAGCATTTTTACATTGGCAAATTCAAGCATTTAATCTACAAACACGCATGTGCTGTGTCAACATGTCACACTGTCATATAATTGAGTTAGACTCCAAGGTAAATACCTGGGCTAGACAGCCAAATTTGAGTCTGCCTGACAGTAAATATCTCAAATCATGACAGCACATCCCAAGCGGAAATATTACAAATTTCACCTTGTCTAGGACCATCACAAGGAAAGCTATAACCAAACATGAATTATATACCAATTTGTTTTTCATTTTCTAATTTTAAAGAAACTTAACTGATGTACTATTTGACCAAAATAAAAATAAAAATAAAAATAAAAACTGATTTACTTGAAACATATTTCATCTCGTAGGTTTTTCCTTATTGTCTCTTGCTACAACTTAGACATTCGTAACTAGAACTCCAACTGTCACACCTATTCCATCACAATATTTAACTACTTCAACTTTCCTTTTCTTCTTGTTGAATGACATCTCCTTGGTGTTGCCCATGTCAAACTGACATAAGGACCAGTCATGAAGACAATCCATGCTTCAACCGGTTTTATCGATGATGTATCAGCATTGACATCCCACAGTAATTGCAAAAAAATATATATATATATATGTGTGTGTGTGTGTGTGTGTGTGTGTGTGTATATATGTATATATATATATAATATTCTTGACTTGACATAGACAAGACAAACCCTAGAAAAGTCAGAGCGGCAACTGCACTTTCATTAAGGTGGCAACATTTCAATTCTCCTTCCACTCAGAAATGGGCATGACCACCTTTACAGGGATTAAAAGCAAACCTTGTCAATACATAAGCAGGAGAATGTGTGGTCCACCTAATATTGCATCAGATTTTTTTCCCACAAGGATGAGGATTGAATCCTTATAGCTTTACACACCTAGCTCTAGAAGTTTATGTTGTGTTGAACCAAAATCAAACAGTTTGCTAGGACTCTGATTTAACTGTGCAATCCGCGATTCATATCATGTCTTAAGCAAAACAAATCACAGAATTGTACGAAGGCCAAGGCAACTGGTAGAACTGACTGGTCAAGTGTGCTATTCAAATAACATCTGTGCTTTCCTCTTCTATTATTTCTTGTCTGATGTTGGCTCATAAAATCAATATTGCCAATCCTTCCTATTGCAATGTTCAGGACATTGGATCAGCAGATGCAGTAAATCCTACTTTTGAATCCTCCTAATCGTTTCTCCCCTTGAGTCCCTTTATATTAAGAGGATGCACATTCAACTATATAATAAAGTTAAAACCAATTTGAAAACTTGAGCTCTTTCCGATTTTTGGTTTTGGATATTTGAGGAATGGTTCACAGCTTTAATATTCTCTTTTGTTTTATTGATGGAGGCTTTAACTGTTCTTGTTATCCACAAAGAACAACAAAGATAACATACACCTTTTGAGCTTTTAGCAAGTGCTCCTAACTCAAATTCAAAAATATCCAGTCAACACCAACTGGACCATCACAGGCATATGTAGATAAAATACCTATATACACACATATACACATGAATATACCTACAAATATAAATATATATATATATATTGAATGAGCATAACCATTTTTACTAATGTAACTCCAGAAATTTCAGAAGCCACACTCTATTTTGCTGAACCAGGTTGAGGAGATTCTTTTGGTCCAAGAATTACTTTACTAAAACAATTTGCAGAATATAACAGAAAAGTCGGTGAACCTTACTTGGATACCATCGAGCAAATCCTGTAGGGACTCATTTAGTGCTACTAGCTCTACAGAGTCATTGCCTGGAGTGCATACCATCATCAAATTTGTTGAAATGTTTGTCATCTTATGAAAGCAATACATTTCAAGCAGGAGTTATTAGATAATCATTGTTAACTAGAAATTTACCAGCTTTACCGTCATTTTCGTCGATGTCCAAGATTCCCAAATCATCATCATCATCGTCATTAGATCCTGCTTTATTGCCATTACTGACACCTCCAGGTGGAACAAGTGCTGGAACTTCAAAGCACATGAAGTGTGCAAAGAAAGAACTCTGCAGTTGAAACAAGGTAAGAGCATTTCATTGCCAATTAAAAGAAAAACCAGACTAATAATACCCATGCAGTTAGAATAAAACCTCATCTACAAGGAGAGGGATGAAGATTGTAAGCATCTTGGCATATGCCTCAGATACAGTGGAGGTATCTGAATTATTCACATTCTGACCAGGACCGGTAGAACCTTCAAGCCAGACTGTTGGATTTCTTGATGCTTTTGTACTAGCACGAAGCTCATTTGCAAACTCACGTGCCTGTAAATGATTGATAAAACTCTCATTGACCATTCAACTACACTTCTTTAGTGAGATTGATGGCACACAGCCATTTAAGCAGAGAAAGTTCTTAAGGATACAGCACAAGAACTTACACAAGTAACATGATTTGGCAACATTCTCAGACAAGAAAATTTAATTGAAGGACACGTTTCACCACTTCATATAGGTGAATATGCTGCTTTAGTGAGACCATCTAACTTTATTGAGACCAAATAACTATAAGGTGATGCCCATGGCAACTATTCCCTAGTTATGGGGATATTTCCAAGATTAAGGACACTAGATAGGTAGCCACTATCCAGAAGTGCCTTCAGACTAGTTTTCAAACCTAGGGACAAAAGAGATCTTTTCAGTAAAGGCCTGACTTGCTTGCCCTGCATGCCAGCCAAGGTGCTCTCACAGTCCCCAGCAGAACATCCTGGCAGCCATGTAATATGTTGATGGAATAGTGGGTTCAGGTTTAGGATATCCTTTCTAGGAAATATGCCTTTTCGTAACACATCTGTAAGAAAAATTGAATCAAGTAATAGTTGACTAGCACAAGGGCGTGGTATCTTAAATATCCATTGTAGCTCTATATTACTAATTGCCAAAATTAAAGAGATAAATCAAACAAATGGAAACTAATCAAGACCTAAACTAAGTTATAGTATTGACAAACACATGGGCTACAACAGAATTATCAGTAAAAGCTGTAAAAGGCTACTTCTTAAACCATCATGTTAAGAGATGATATCCATATCAGCACTCATATAAAGGCAGCAGCAGCAGCAGCAGCAGCCACAGCAGATACCATCATTGCACCTTGAATGCTTTTCTCACTCATCACAGCTGCCGAGTCCTCATTAAGGCATAAGAGTCATCAAAGAGCCATAGGGGCCATTTTGTTGCTGTTGCTCAAATTTAAACTCCTTGTTAGTATCTCAAGAATAACAACTCCCAATTAAATCAGAAATTATCATGTCTCTTTTTGGGTATGTATATTCTATCGAACTTACTTCTGAAAGTAAAGTTGAAAAAGGCATGAGATGGAAAGCCAAGAAAAGCTCACATCCCTCACAAAGAAGCAAAATTAGTCAGGCCACATTCAATAGGATTGGGAGGTCTTCTGTATCTCTTTGTTAATTATGTCAACAACATAATGAATATATAAACCATCTATTTCTAGAATATAGCTACTCTTCTCAAGTGTTGAAGAAAATACTTCAGCATTTTTGTAAATAGGATCCTGGAGATTGGATCTCAGAGTTTTACATGGGTAAAGCCAAATCTGGGAGGGTGCAGATTTCAGAAACTTTCAGGAATCGTTGCATCCACTTTATTTGGAAGGCTAGGAACCAGATTCTCTGTGGTAGTTCAATCAATTGGAGTAGTTCTTAAGCAAGTTTAGTTTGCTTTCAAATGTATATTTGATGAATGTAGTAGTCTTAAGAAGCAATTTGCTCCAGATGTGCAGTTCCGACTTATGCTCTGTCTGGAACATTACACTGAATACAAGGTCCATCTTTCTGTTTAAAGCAAATAGCATTGTTTCAGAAGCTGATTCTCTAGGCGTGTAGTGGAAGTACTTCCCCATGTTCATTCTTGTTCATGTATTGAGAGGGTTCATGTTGCTGGGACTTGGTCAGGGGCCTATGAGGGGATTAGTCCACCCAAAACGAAAAGCGTACATGGAAGTGATATCTTACTAACAGATAAAGAGAGAGAAAAAAATTGGAAAGGCCTGAAAACTATAACTATTCAGCCCATAATGGATCAATGGATGAAGTTAATGTAGCTAAGAGACAACTTAGGCCAGGTAGATGACCACATTAAACACTAGCACTTTGTAAGCTTTGAAAAAAAAAAAAACAACATTGTTAAGAAGATATATGCTAGCTATACACTGGGGATCCATTTCCAAGAGCTTCAAGGAAAGTGTTCTAATCTCCACACTCACTCTTGTTTCATTATGTCTACTGCTCGCCTTTTCGTTTGATGTGGTTATGTCCACATTCTATGCTTTACCTTTGAAATTTAGCTTACAGGTAAGGGAGAGTGTCAAGATATATGCTTTATATGCATTCTGGAAACATTTCGTTCCAGTTTCAAACTTGAATTTCCTAGAACAAATTCAATATTATATATGCAATGCTAGCCACAATTGGGTCTCTGCACCTTCCACGTTGGACAAGGAATGGCCCTTGAGACATTATCTTTAGTGTGAACATGTCAGCTATAACTTCATAAATGTTTTTCTCCTCCATGTTACACGTACTCACACTAGAATATCAAGTTCATAGAGGTTTAAAATTCTAATTACAGTTAAGATTTTATAAATCAGCAGTAAGTTCTTATCTAAATGACTTTCCACTGTTTTTTTCGTAGGACTGTTAGGTTGCAGATATACATGAGATATCATCAAAATAAAAGAAAATAAAGAAATCACTAGTCAACTTGCCCTTGACAAAGATCTCTAGCACAACACCAGCAGCAGAAGAACCACAACCCAAGAAGGCAATTTAGAATCTTAGCCAATACCCTAAATGAAGTGCATAAGACCATTTCCATCTCATTATCACAATGGAATGTGCTGCCATAATGCAGCCTGCCCTAACTAATATACACCATGTAGGCTCCTTTGCAGCTGAAGAGCAGAAAATAATTGAAGAGGCAAGAGAACCATGGAAAGTTTGCTGACAAACATAGATGCAATATAGAACATTGGCACAGTCAAAGTAAAGCAAACTTTGAATAAACAGATTAGCAATTTCACATACTGACCTCCCTGCGAAGAAGCAAATTGAGGGAGCTGCAATAAGCTTTTCTCAATGGACCCAAACAGTTCTTATCAAGACTCTGAGAATACAGAGGAGTTTCAGAAAACATAAAAAAGACGACAACTAAACATAACAATTTTGTAAAGAAGACATTTAGTCTAGGATGTAACCTTCAAATGTTGCAGGAGGCGAGCATAAGTTCTGCATTTATAGCGCAAGTCAGCATGATCAGGTCTCTTCAATTGTCCCCGCTGTGAACAAGTAAACCAATCTTAGAATTCCTGAAGTAATGTCCAAAACATAGAGGACCAAACGTAATTAAATCACCTGAGAAAAATAGCTCTTATCACTTATCATGAAATCCACCAGACTAGCAAAGTAGTTTCTCAAAAAATCAGAAGCTCGTCGCACAAATGTACTTTTCAATTTTTCAAGTTCTGCTCTCTTCTCCTTGACCTGAACCCATCATACATTGCATAGAGAAATCATTATGCGCTCAGAATTTATGATAACCCATAAATCAACATAATAATAGTCAATTCATATTTATGGAATCACAGAAATAAATGTCCACTTATTCATAAGAGATGTCACAATATAATTGATTGAGAACTGTAATCAGCCTGCAACACAAACACAGAAATAAGTAGAACTATTCTCCTTGATGAATGAACAATTAGAGAGCTATACAGCTATCATAATGAAGAGGCAGATAAAAAGTCTAAGAGACAAATGACTACATAACACATGCACAAGCCTTCAAAGAGAAAGCCCCCAGGGGGGGAGGGTTCATATTTGCAGCTTTAACGTACTTTTTTTCATCCCACAACCCCCCCCAGGGAAAAAATAAAATAATAACCCCTCCTCCCTCTCCCTCTAACCACATAACAAAGTCCTAAGTTCATAATCTGCAACCCAACATAGAATAGCCATATACATGGCAATACAATAGCTAAGACCACATCTAGTAATTATACTATCTACTAAAAGAATGCAAAGGAAAAGTGCATACTGCTCGCATATTCGCGTAGGTAGGATCCAAATTAGGAACTTCAAGGCCCCGTAATGCACTAGTCAGCCACTCGCATGCTTCAACATTTTGGAGCATATGGCCCTCATCAAAAGAACCTCCTGTTAGACATGCTGCATACTACAAGAAATAAAGTTCCATTAGGAGTCGTAAACTCAAGACTCTGAAAAGCCAGTCTCACTTAGATTACTCAGCTAATGGAATGAATTCCGAAAATGACATACCTCAGATGGTACTCGCAACCGTTCAAGAAGCTTATCAAGTTCTTCGATAAGTGATTTATTATTTACAGACTGCATCCCCAATTTGTTATTTCGAGTCTCTATCTGGATGCATATATCAAGTAATCATGGGGTAAGATAAAGAGGTCAAAACTCCAAGGTAAAAATATGAAGATTCATAGAGCTGTAAGCACCAATGTAACAGATCATTTGTAATGCAACAAATTGACTTGCCCAAAGGGCGTGAATATAATAGTTCCAGCAAAACCAATAGTACTAGCTTGAAAATACCTGTGGCCAGTCAATGCCAAAGAACACACAAAGGCTAGTAAAAGTGCAGAATATATTAATGACTTGTCGACAAGCAGTATCTAAATTTCTTAACACAATAACTGGAAAAGATAGATGAAATGCTCTTTAAATGTCTGCCAGACCACCTCAAAAGTCTACTGTTTAAAAATAAAGCACCAAAATGTTAAATTATGGCAGAAAGAGCAAAGAAATAAGAGATGGCAAGAAAGTTCAATTCATCAATTCCATTTCCTAGATATTCTGCAAGCCTGCTTCTGAAGGTAATTTTTAAGCACTCTTTGCTTTTCTGATAAACTTTTTTGTGTATTTTTTACATTAACATTTCCAAAACTTAAAGAAAAATCTAATGCATCGAGTTGTCAATGGTTCTCTATCTCCAAAGATCTTAGGTGTTGATATCAAATAAAAGTTAAATCCCAAATACCATAAGTAAAGCTAATGTAGAAAAGTCAAAGCAAAATTAACCCCAAATACCCACAGAGTTCTGAATATGCTAGCATTCTAACAAAAACCAAACAAAGACCGCAACATAAACCAAGAACCATCATCGGAAAATAAATTCAGGGTACTAGTCTTTACCGATTCAATGTCCTCTCTCATGTGTCTTAGTTTTACATTGAAGATGCCTAACCATTCATCCATATCTTCAACACAGTTTGTTGCTGCCTCGAGTCCTTGCAGTACCTGCAAAACCACATGATGGAACAACAAATGAGTCTTCAACATAAACCACAGTCAGACCAAAAAGAAAGAGTTCAAGGGCACCATCCCTAAGCCACCCATGAGAATAGCGTAAGCTTATTAACTGATCCATAAGAGTTAAGTTCAATGAGACATGCTAATGAGACACTGCTTCCTCATCTGAGGTCATCTTCTATTATTACTTTTAATTTGGGCAATGATACATAGTAAGAGACAAAATGATCAGGCTCAGGTCAAAGAAACGAGAAGCAGATGAGTGCAAGATTAAAATTTGTTTTATGAATAATGTGCTTTTGTCTTTGCCGGAGCCTGTTAACGTGTATTTCTTTAAGAGTATAGTAGCACAGACAATCTGAGGGACATAACAGTAACTAAAACTAAACATCGGATACATATCGACATATACAAAATAATATTACCTCATCCACTAAAGGTTCACTTTCCAAAATGGCATGCACATTTGCCGCTTCTAATGCAAGAAGCTCTCGTTTCAACCTTTCAGAGAATGCCTCTGCTTCACCAATTCCCATCACATAGCTGCCCAGAATTTTTATTGCATTATCATGATGCTTTATTGCAACATAAGCAGCTAAAAGAGATGATCGGAAATAGATTGCATTCAAATCTCACTATATTGGAGTGATCATAAGCAAATGAACCATCGCCAACAAAATTCACTTTTAGTGATATCAGTTCTTTAAGAATTGTCAGATTCAATTACCACGTTCGACATCTTCAACCCAACATCATATAAAACACAAACTCAAGTCAACGCATGTTTAAATGCTCTAAAGGCAGGCTTAGAGGAAGAGAATGTAACCTATTCAGCATATGACTGCCATTCAAGAGTGACATGACCATCATCTACTCCATAACATACCACTAAAAGGCAATACCACTGCCAGAAATTAAAAACATGTCAATCTCAACAACCAATAGGCAGGTTAACAGAGAAAAACAAGCTCTTGGAAAAGCTTGAGTGCAGTTAAGAATTAGCCGACCCTACTCTTAAATACTTCTTTCCTTTCAGCGTGCCCATCATACAGATTTTACCCTCTCCTCCTCTTCACCTGCTCCTATATCTTGCAATTCCCACTTTCTACAGCATCTAATTCTCATGCATTCTTATCTTCTTTTCACTCCAATACCAAAGTCTGAACCTTTATTTTCATGACCCCATATCTCCTCGTACTTTTGGACTACGTAGAGCAAAGGAGACCTAAGCAACTTTTACAGGATTTCTACAAATTCTCCAACCTAAAGTGTTGTATATCACAATTCTTACAAAATCTTCACCTTTTCTACTCATTGGAGGACATAAAAGAGAATAGGGCCATTACCCAGGCCCACAGAAACCACAAAAGCATGGGTAATTTATAAGCACAAAGTGGCTTATTAAGTTTTAAAGGTCCAGAATAAACTGTACAACAAAAAGAAAAAAAAAACCATAAATACATGAATGTTAGGACTGTTAGTTGCTCTCACGCCCCTCAATCAGAATTTTTACTTTCCTAGTCTGGTTTCAAGAAGAATTTATCAAGCTTCAAATTTTTGCTAATAAAGTATGATTGTACTTCTCTAGAGGGAACTTTTCTGCAGCATGGAATGGTCTGAAACAGATCGCAGCACCAAACTAACCCCCATAGAAAGACACTAAAGCCCCAAGGCATGCTTTAATCATAACATCCAAGGATATGACACATCAGAGATCCTTCCCTTTCAAGATAACTATAACTTAATGCAACAGAAGGTTTTTCCCTTCACAGTATATTGTGATCAGAAAGATGGACCAGAAAATGTTAAAGTGGCTTCTGTTGCATCCCAAAAACTGCACCAAGGGGAAGGTGATAGATCGTAAAGGGACGTGAATGAACCTCCATGTACATTAAGAGCGACCAAATTAAGCAATCCAAGAAGATTATCAGTCAATATCACTAAAGGAGTTGTGGTGTAAGATGGAAAAAATTGAATCGTCAAATTTGCAATGGAAAGGATTAGCAAATCCCAGTAGAGATGAAAGGTTTCGCCAGGTTAAGCTCCAAAAAGCATTAATTTAAATTAGAATCACAATAAAAGGATTCGACTAAACCATCTTGAAGTAAAGTTATTTCTTACACAACTAGAGACATGAACTACGACACTGCCAAAACATCCAGATATAAATGAGGAAGACCATTTTCACCAGAGGAACAGTGAAAGAAAACATACGTTCCCAAAAGAGCCTCCATGTCTTCTTCCTCGGCTTGGGAGACTAGTTCTTTTTCAACTGTAACTTTCAAGTCACTTTCTGTCACAGCAGTAACAACTGGCCCGTCTTCCAGGTTTCTTTGAGTAGTGACTGTCGGTGTATTTTCCTGCATGAATCCTTGTTTTAGTCCCAGCATCAAAGAAACCAGAAATATACAAGAGCAGGACTTGAAATGCTACATTTCAAAAGAGCCTGACATTAATTAAAAAGAAGATGACTTTGTTCCCTAAAAACAACCCTCAAAACGAAATACAAGTGATGCAGGATCATAGGAAGAAAATGATACTGATCACAGATTATAGTAGCAGCTTTGTTCTAGAGTTCTTTTGTGACTTCATTTCATTTTCAGATTCCTACTAGCATTGGCTTTACTTTCTTAGATGGGATTCCTGTAAAAATATAATTTTATGCCTATGTATTAGTATTTATGGGTTGTTTTAAATCTGAGAATTTTCACTTTTGACATTTGGACAAAAAGTTTCTTTCAAGAAAGTTGTTCTTTCTTCTGGTCATGAAGTCCAAAACACGATCTTTAGATTATGATTCCTCTGAAGATGTCTCAGTTTTGCCTTTTCAAATCTGTTCTTCGAACCAGACTCATTAGGATTATTTCCTCACATATTCAAGTTTGCTCAGTATGTCCAAACTTGAAAATTAATGATACAGGCAGGGCTATATGATAGTGATTTGACCTATCAATTGTATAAACCCATAAGCATGTGCATGTTTGCATGTCCATGTGGACTTATCCATGCCATGCTAGTTGTAAATTCTTTCAGAGAATTCCATTGGATATTTTGAAATAGTTCATATGATCATGTTAACTCCCCATGACATTATAAGGTAATATCTTGTCGCATGGAATAGATAATGGACTATTCCTTTATTGCTCGCATCAACAGATTCTCTTAGAATTATAAAGTATGCCAGTAATGCAACAAGTCCACAAATTGCAATGTGAAAATTTGCACAACTTCTGGTCAAAAGAAAAATAAAACTAGCTCACCTTAGCCCAAAGAGCCATTTCGACAACATCTATTCCAACTACTTTTGGCAGGCGACCAAGGACATCTTTACAGATATTTAAGATGCAAAGTAAAAGGCGGTTCCTACAGAAGAATCAATGAAGAGAATTAAGTGGGCAATCATAACTAAGAAACTTCAGTTAAATGCAGGGAAAAAAAATGATACTGCCAGTGACTTCCCCTTTGTACTTGATGTGTTATTACCTGTCATCGATATTGCGCATTGTCCATTGAGGTGGAGCAACACTCTGGCTTCTAAGGTTATCAAATCCCTACAAGAGGCTCGATAAGAAGCCAAATATAAGAAATAGAGAAAAAATGGAATAGCCAATTTCAGAAGTAAAATATTGCATAGCCATTTCCTTTCCTTATGTTCTTTTGTCTGCACGTCAAATCATGTAGACCACATGATTTATAACAAAATAGTTTGATTTAAAGCTGTGGCCTTACCAACATAAATGTGCACCCACTGGGGTCATTTGTTATAACTTCAACCTTTGAAAGATGCTTGAGCTTGTACAACTTTGCTGGCTACATTGTCAGAAAATAGCAGAAGTCAACAGCATTTCAAGATGAAAAGTACATAATGAGGAATGCATCATAGAGTAGAAAACTATAATTTGTGGGAGCAAAGAGCAGGTTCTTTGAAATATGCCCCAACTAAACATATTCTGATCACTCCTTTTTAATAAAAATGAAATAATCATGCGTCATAATAGATTTTTCTACTCTTATTTCCTGCTAAACACACTATCTGCTTATATTTGGTACTGCCAGTTAAATGTGATGATTGATCTCTGATATAAGTTGGCCAAGGTCCAATATCTTTATTGACACATTCCGTAGATAACACACAAGTCCAAGATAGAAACATAGAATAGGAACAAAATTATATTTATATATAATTTAATGTCAAGGTACCAGTTAAGAGGAACATAATATCGACCATGCATATAGCTGACGATTTGGCCAGCAAGGCACCAGTCCTATCGACAAGATGTATAAGGCTATTAGCAGCAACATAGCCATGACTGAGAACCATATATGATTTACACAAATTACAGACTCATAAAGTTAATAAAAAAAGCAAGATTATGTAGAAACAAAAGATTGGCATAGACTCTGCTCTCAAGTCATTCTGACATGCTTAGAACTTCTTTAAAAACTCATAACATCTGATGGACCTATACAAGCCCATGTAGAAGCATAGACCACATTGGCAAAATTCAAAACTATCCAAGTGCCATAGTTCTCTGTGTAAGTATTGTGGATTGCACAGACAGAGAAATAGGAGGGTGGGTTAGGGATTCATACTCTTGGGAAATGTATCACTGGCAAATGGGCAAATTAAAATACTAAATCTTCTACAAGAACTTACTGTCTGTGATTAGTGTTTTTGGCATCCCACCTCCCCCTCCCCCCAAAAAAAAAAAAAAAAAAAAAAAACCTGTCAGAGAGTCCTTACTAATACTGGGGGAACAATGGCTATAGTAACCTTAACGTGAACTGCTACTTTTCATTTAGCATAAAGTGCAGTTCCAGGTTATCAAAAAGATGCAGTATTATTAAGTACAAATATGTGAAGGAAATTGAAATACCTCAAGTACTCCTCCAGTGGAATATTTAAGTACCCGAAGAAAAGCTTTTGTTCTCTGACCTTTCGACTTTGCTGCATGAATCATGATGCAGAGCTGACATTTAGCACCCAAAAAAATAAATAAACAATAAAGATTCTTTCAAATTAATCTTTGACAGAGTAAAACCATTGGGAAAAGACTCATAACGACTAATGGTAACCATGAGACGGGGGACCTTAGTAATGGCCATGTTTCACATCTAGCCCGCTCACCACCACTAAACAACAACCAACACTCTAGGATTTGCAGTAGTTAAGGAACACAACCTGATTTTATCAATGAACCACGTGTAAACGTCTGATAGTCAGCATTCACAAACAGCAAATCGAAAGTAGATGGCTACCGTGAATAGTTCCAAAATACCCTGTAAGCACTAGGCTTGAACATATACCCTATCGGCCGTCATCGTTCAGCTCAGTACGATCGATGGTCTCATGCAAACGTACCTACATAGTTGCTAAGCTTACATACATAGCTCTCCATTCCCTGCTCTCTCTCGAAACTATCTTTATTCAGAAAGTTCTTAGAAACATCTCAACTTCCGGCAAAACAGATAACTAAGGAAAAAGGCTCCGCCATTCCCCCGTACTGTGATCGTTCCCTTCCTTAAATCAAGCAATCAGTTATTCCCTAAAACCCGCGCATCTGCCATAAATCGACTCATCCTCGAAGCGAAATTCAACAGCGAGCCGAGAATTAAGGTAAGAAGATCACTGGAGCGAGAGGCAAATTCATCGATCGAAACGATCGCCGGACACGGAAAGAGAAAGCGCGGACGGAGGACGAACGTACTGGAGAGAGCGAGGACCCTCGGCTTGGCCATGTGACGGCCGAGCTTGCCGGACTTGCCCCAGATCCCCCGGCTCTTGGCGACGCGGATCGACATCACGATCTTCTCCTTGGTGCCTTCGATGGCGGCCTCGCAGGCCCGCCTGAGCTCCTCGTCGTCGGCGCTCGATTTCGCCATTGCCGCGCGCCCCCGCCTCAGGGCCGCTGCGCAGCTCGCTGCCGATTCAGGCGACGACGGTACGCGAATCTGCGCGGATTTCGGGTTCCCCCCCGTTCCCGGTGAAGAAGACGAGCGTGTTTCGAATCTCGATGCCCAGTGTGTGAAAATTGATTAATCACACTTTCCGGATGATTATCTCGCGGGTTCGGATCCGGTCCGAATCGCCTCGGTTTATCGGTCTCCCGGGTGTCGGTAATGTTGACCTATTTTTTTTTTTTTTTTTTTTTTTTTAAGAATGAGAAAATTCAAGAATTAATGTACGAAAAGGCCTTACTATTACATATATAACAAATTTATTCCAAACTAATTTTTTGATGGTGACAAATTTACTCTTCATTAATTTTCATTAAATTTAATCATTAGATTAAGGACTCGAGGGACACATGGCGATCATTTATGATTTGAATTCTTCATTTGTCATAAATGTACCATTTTGTAATTTTTTATGGTATTAATTCAATTTAACAAAAACTAAATGACAATAAAATTGTCAAAAATATATCGATTTTGAGTTTTTGGTAGCCAAATAATTAGTTTAAGGTAAATTTGTTATAAGTATTAAAGTTTGGGATTTTTTTTGTATTAACCCTAAATTCAGTGTTTGCAAATATAGCATAAGGTAAATTGTCTTTTCGAGAATACTTTAATATTAAACGTTTAGGCTCCAATTGCTTTGCGAAAATAAATAATTTGGAATATATATTTTTTTAAATAACCATTTGTATCACTTGAAATAATTAGTTAATAAAAAATTATAATTAAAAATAATTTATGTCTTTAGACACTGAAAATACTTCATTCATTTGTATAAGTGACACAAGCAATTTTATTTAGAAAAATATTTTTAAATTTTTTCATTTTTCGTGTAACAAGCGCACTCTCGTATAGATATTGATCAACCTTTCATTTATAGGATCGAATACACCTCTATAATTCAATTTGAATTTAGGAACAAAAATAGTTGGGTACCTTAACATTGATATGCTAAATTTGTTTACAAAATGATTTGGTAGAGTTTTATCGGATTTTATACACAACACCCTTGCTCAATAGTTCAGCTTTAATAAGTTAATTTAATACCTCAATCTTAATATTTTTAGCATTACTCTTACAAATAAAGTAAGCATTCAAGCAAATTAGCCCCAAAAACCCGTTGGCTAACTCCAAAAATGGAAACCAAAAGATCATTTCGAGGTGGGTCGATTCTAGTATCAATTGATTCAAGTGGGGTTGCTCGAGCCTCTCAAAAATGAATGATAGGACTATAAAAGCATGTGAATGTTATGCTCAAGCCACTCAAAAATGAATAATAAGACTATAAAAGCGTATGAATGGTATGATTAAACTTTAATGCGCTATTTAAAATATCATTTTTCAGAAAATTTCGATGTCGATTTTATCTTAAAATGATCTCGCTTTTGAGTAGTTAAAACATCATTTACCGGCGATTTGGGAGCAGATTAGCAAGTTTTAGCGCGTGCCTTCTGTCTTTCGCGTAGATGTAAGTAAGTGTTGTTCATCTCTCCGCTTGGTTTATGAAAGGATATGCTTTATTTTTAAATCTTTCGCTCGCCTTTTATCTTGCCGGGTTGGAGTTGTAGAGCATCAACAGAAAATTTAAGTGTTCTCTCAATAAAATCGTACCGAATTGTTTTAGATTGTTTTCATTACACCTAAGTGGATCAAGAATCTAGTGAAATAGAAACTTAAAATTTTTTATTAAAAAAAATATAAAAAATTGTCAACATCAATGCTGAGTGTATCATATAAGATGACTAATGTTCACGTAAGCGATTGATGGCCAAAATCCGCCAAAAATGCTACATTGGCAAATATTCAAAAAGATATAGGATTGAATCAATCAAAGTAAAAGATTTATAACTAAATTGATATCTTACAATAAGTTTAAGACTTTTCCATAACATTGCTATCTTTGCCATTTTGGTATATGTCAACTTACCTTGGCTTGTATGATGAATCTATAACCAATTTCTGCGACTAACGGCCAATCCTAAATTACTTACGGGCAAAGATGTTACATGTAAAATGTCGGTGATTGTGGGATTTCTTTATTGTGCAAATCAATAGCCCTGAAGATAGAAGTTGATTTTACTTCTAAGTACAAAGCTTGCACATCAAGCTCTAGGGATGATCGGGTAGGTTCCAAACTTAAACCCTATATCCAATCCTATTATAATCAATTATCACTTTTTGGACCATGTACCCTACTCTATTTATATTGGACCTTGTTTTGGACCCACTTTGTTTTTCCGATCCGATTTCAGGATCAACCATGTTTCCACTAGAACTTGTTTTATAATCACTCAATATTCTATACGACTTCAAATTAACACACGACAAAACAATATAATCCTCTTAATTTATATTAAAACATTAAGCTCATGTAATTAATACGTACATGAATATTTTAACTAAACAAAATTAAGAATCCACAAAGCTAATTATCATAAACAAACATCATAAGGTAAAGAAAAAATCCTATGCGATGGACGGTGCAATCGTGAGCCGACGAGCAAGGGAACCGAGCGAGGAAGAGGAACAACGAAGGAGGAGCGTCATCCGAGAGAAAAAACACAATTTTAAGATTAGAAATAAGGATAAAAGAAGACAAGATTTTGGCCATTTGGGCTTACAAAATTGATTCCCAAACTGATCTAGTCGATTCAGTTCTTGGGTGGATATTCACTCGGAATCGGGAACTGGTCTGGTTTTGAATTTTGGGAACCGCTTCCCAGACTGATCCTGGCCTTGTTTTCCATGTGGGCCGGTCCGGTTCTCGGGTATACCCGATCCAGTTGCACACCCGTATCAAGTTTCATTATCTACTTAGAAGGGCATATAATGCCAATCTGGGCTACCATACTTGCTAATTACATCATTCCACTTCTTACATTCACCACAATTCATACCATCCCCACTGAAAGTAAACAAATCTCAGCCGCCTTGAAAATCTTTGCAATTAACAAGAGATGCTTTATCTTGTTCATTCATTGAAACACTAAAAAACAAAATGGTTTATATCATAAAAAACCCAAACTAATAAGCTCATCAACTATCATATGTCATCTTACTCAATAATTTGACAATAAAATTTCACGAAAATTATTACAAGAAACCACAAACGGGTACATTTCCGACAAATTTACCCATCGTTAGTTTATGTTAAATTGAATTAATACTACGAAAAATTACAAATTGATACACTCCTAACAAATAGAGGATAAAACTCTAAACTGATAGACCCATCAACTACCACCAATCATCTAACTCGGCAATTTAAAGGTAAAATTTAATGAAAACTAAATGATGGTAAATTTATCACAAATGTACCACTTTAGAATTAAAATTTGTCAAAGATGTAACAATTTGGAATTTTCGTGGTATTAAAAGGAGTTAATAAGAATTGAAGGAACTGACAAACTCAACTCAAGAAGAAAAGGCAACGACCAAAGCAGAGAGTAACATAAAAGAGCTTTATACCAGCCATTGGATCTGTGACGCATACAGTTTCCATTCTATCAAATTCCTAGTGTTGAAGGCTTGAAGTTGTCAACTGCCAAGCATTTGAACTGACCATCCTACTAGGTAGACAATACATCCATGAAGCAACGCTGCCGATGCTAAATTAGAGGAGAGCATGAATTTGAAGTTCAGGATTTTAAATAATATAAAGACAAAAGCACTGTCCAAGTAGGCCAACTGCACAAAAAATTTGGAACCTCAGCGCTTGGAAAATTGAGGAGCTTTACGAGCTTTCTTGAGACCGACTTTCTTCCTTTCAACTACTCTCGAGTCCCTAGTCAAAAGTCCTTCCTCTCTCAAAGGTGATCGGTGGTCTTCACTCACCTTCAGCAATGCACGAGCAATGCCCAAGGAGATCGCTTGGCCTGACCAGAGAGCCCACCACCATGAGCTTTAACGAACACGTCATAACTGTTTTCATAACCCAGTGTCACCAATGGTACTTTGACATACTGAAGCCACAATGGGTTGCCCTGAAGGTACTCCTGTGAACAATTCATATTTGTCCAATCACAAAGATACTATGGCCATTACTAAACATTAAACAACAATGGAGCTAGCAGAGCACATTATCACATTATCCCAAACATAAATCAATAATCTACTGGGTAAGGCATTATTTAATTGACTAAACCTGAAGCCATGACACCTTGTTATTTATACTGTTAGCAATCCAGTGCAGAAGGCTTTTAAAGAGATGGTTGTGCATTCGAAGTGGACACGCCATATTTCCATCGTGATCGGCCTTTCAAAAGCACCAAAAACAAAAGGCCCAACTTTTACAACATTGACAAATTTAACACAACCTTTCAAACTTACTAAAAAGAAAGCACTATATGTGGCCTGTGTGACAAAAGTAGCATCTGTTAGTATCCAGTCCAAGAACAGAAGGTCCTATTCAGGAAAATTCCAATACTTGTTTCTCGGAAAGAGAACTATTTACACTTGTTTAGAGAAAATAATAGTATTTCTGTGTGAAAGAGATACCATGAGAACAGCATTAAGATGAAAGTGGACGATATTAGAGTGGTTAAAAAGGTGCTCGTACTAGCTGTAACGCAGTGAGAGTCAGGGTTGACACATGGACATATTAGTGATAAGAATGGAAGGAATACCAAAGGATGCTATTTTAGCCACAGTGGTAAAAGTTTGTGCATTTTTTCAGTGCATTCATCACAGTAGTAAAAGGTTGTGTTTTTTGTGTTTTCCTCTTTTGTTGGTATGTTTGAAAGGTTATACTAAATTTATATGGTGATAATATGTTGTGCCCTTTTTTCCTTTTGTACTTGGCCAAAGGTATTCACATGGTTCTAATAAGAAATACGCACAAAAGAAGAAGAAAGCATTGTAATGAGTGTAAAAGTAAACAGAAGATATTACTCAAACAGCTATTTTTATGATTCAGATAGCTTAATAGAATGATCTTAGGATTGCTTATAGAATTTCCTTTAGAATCTCTAGCCAAGAAGGCAGAAAAGAAGTACAAATTCCTCTTCTAATCCTAAATAGTTACAAAAAAAAGCTCCATAATTCGCTTAACAGCTTATTTGACCTTTTATTTCTACCAACAACATCAATACCAGGCAGTCGTTTGATTTAGTGGTCTGTATAAGCAAAATTAAGATCCTGACAGAAGCTCCTTGCCATATATTCATAAAGACAATTGACACATGGATATGGAAGTGGGCCAGGATTGAAGTCTATACTCTCTAATCCGGAACTTATACTAGTAAAACAGCTTTCCCCAAGCAAAAAGGAAATAAGAAAAATGGATCTCAGACAGACTGTGATGCAGATCTGCTTATCTAAAGGAATTACAGAGTAATCTTAATTGTACCCTCACTATAAATATATCCAGTCTCCTTCAACTATCACACTTTTGCATTTTAATGCCAATGGGGCAGCTCTTTGGACTTCCAGAAGACACGAAGAAGTTTTCTAGCTTCCCACACCTGCTTGCCCCAGCAAGTACAAAATCATGCAATGTTTGAAGGAAGAAAGTTGACATATAAGATGGTGAGAAATACAATGGACTATCATCAAGCCTATTTTCATCTACACCCCCCACACACTCCAGAACTTTGAACCTTCTAGAACAAGGGATTGTGTTATTCCCCACTAAAGCTTCTCTATGGTATTCGAGTTTAATAAGCAGATGTCACCATGATACAGTCATTCCGCTTAGGCGCTTAGATGGAAAAATATAATCACGGCCTTAAGCTCTTCACTCATCCACCACTCCATAATACCCATGTAAATTCAGACTCCTATAGCCCATTCAGAAAGATCACAACATGTGATGGTCATTTTACATTGTAATGAACTCAATTACTCAAGTGCTTATTTTGCATCAAAGTCTTCTTAGATTCCGATGATGGGTTAAATACTTTTCAAGCCCAACAGGATATTACCCATGCTCGAGGACTCGAACTGTAAGAAGAGTTGAATAAGTCAGAAAAAGAGAGAGAGCTTAAAAAGAACTCATTCTTGCATCAGCAGAATCAGCACTCATTTACCACGAAAGATTTAAGAAAAAAGAGGATGAGAAAGTCATCATGTTAGAGCTCACTCCACGTCAACAAATTAGAACTGACGGCAACGATAAGACAGAACTCAGCAGTTACTCCAAGCATCAAGTTCTTATCACAACAGGCAAAAACCCGACTGAGCACTACAATTCTTCATCCCCGAACCCCTCCAAGTCCAAAAAGAGATGCTCCACACTCAAACCTTCTCACGCGTTACAGAAGGCAGACAAGATTTTACGTACACAAACACGAACCCACCGTCCGATTTCCTCCAAATCACCATACCGAACGCAACCCGTTTCAAGTCGGGCTAACCCAAAATCAAAGCGGCACCGGATTTACCTTCGCGTCCCGATAATTGATGACGACCTTGCCGGTGCCTTCCTGCAGAACGACCCGAGCGATGGCGCATTTCCGGCGGCCGGTGCCGAAGATCGACTGGGCGGCGAACCCGCCGGGGAGCCTGGACTTGACGTATTTGCGGAGGTCCGCGGCCTCGGGCTCCGACGGCGCAGCGGCGGGGGCGGCGGCGGCGGCGGATACGGCGAGAGGGGAGGCTCTGGAGGGGAGCGAGACGGAGAGGGGCTTGGGGCGGGGGAGGGCGAGGGCGTTGGGCTTGGGAGAGACTTGGGAGGAGAAGGAGAGGGAGGAGAAGGAGGAGGCGAGGGAGGACACGGACAGCGCCATTATCTTCTGGTTTCGGCTACTGAGCTCGGTATCCGGATAATGTCTGGTTCTTCCCTCTGCTTCTCCTTTCTTGTTCTATCCATGTAAATGCTGGAATGACAATTAAACCATTGGATCAATTAAGTTAATTAAGTTTATCATGTAAATATGACAAGGTCAGAAAATATTCAACCCCACATATTCTTTTTTGTAGCTCGATTTCGATACACTTAATATTACTGACACACATAAATATAGCCCGACACATCATCTAATAAAAAGGATTCCATATTTCCTTTTGTTTTGTAAAAATGAATTGAAAATGATCATTTTGTATCGCTTGAAAAAATTAGTCTATGAAAATATAATTTTTATTTGAATATTATAGTTGGAATATGTTTTTTGATTATTCATTTTTGTAAATGATGTGATCTATTATTTTAGCAAAAATATTTTTTAAATTATATCTTTTTTCATAAAACAAACGTATTATAAGACAACATGGACTTGAGCAATGATCGTGGAAAAAAGATTTTGTTTAAGGATGTTGTGACTTTTCTAAATAGCATTTGGAAGCATTTTCCTCTCTAATTTTTTTTTTTTTCAAATTGAGACACATTATTGCCAATCCCGTGCAATGATAACAAGGTAAAGTAAAATTGGTTAAGTAGTTGAACGACACTATATGAAGCACAAATCAATCTAGCAGGAATTGTTTTACCATCCTCTCATCCCAAGCGTAGGAGGTTATTATACTTATTTACCCAACGGTAGTTCCTTCCTAAGAAAAAATGGGAAGCCTACCTTCCCTCTCGAGGACCACCCTTCTTGCCATATGAATACTTTTCTAGCCACGTCCCAGAAATTTTATGTTTTAGAGTTTAGACAAGACAGGTTAAGCATCCACCATTTGAGCCTCAACGCTAATTGCAATTCGTATGGAATAGCCCAAAGTTCTACAGTAGTAATGTTCGGGCTTTCCTAGGGCTAGGCTACCAGGTTGTGCAAGCTCGGCAAATTATCGTGCTGGGCCCGTTAGACTAATCGGCTGTGTCGACCACGTGCCGAGCCCAAGCACAATTGGGCTGGGACCCTTTTTTCGAATTACTTTTATTACCACTCCACGAGTGGACCATCTCCGCCTTTAGTCTGGAGCTCGACATATTGAATCGACAGACATATATGACATTGTTTCGCTAAGATTGCGTCCGCGATGAAGTACCCTTCATTTTATTTTATTTATAAAAATAGACAGGTCCTGTGGTGACTTCAAACATGAAACATCACACACACAGAAACCAATAGTTCACTTCAAACGGAACTAAAAGTGCACAAACTTTGCTGAAATTCAATTGATGACGAAAATCTAAAAAATACAACTAAGATACATATTAGAATTCAATCGACGACGAAATATTTGAGAATTACAACTATAACTACCGTACAAAAATTGAAAGATAACATTTCTTTTGTGTGTTATGCAAGGAGCTCCAAAGAGTACAATATGCTTGTTTAATGCCACAATTGATGGTTGCCAATGGATGTTTCAAATGGTTATCAAATGGTTACATTGACTTCACTATCTTAGCGATTACTTTATTCCATAACATTGATGGTTGCATCCAATTGCCAACTCCACTATTTATAGATTCCTTCAAGTTGTTGATTCCTTCAAGTAGTTGATCCCAAAGTTCATAAATGACCAAATGCTACTTTCATCAACTTAGTCCGTCACTTGTCGGTAATAATCAAAATTTAGTTAATGTTTTGTGTAAACAAATGCTCCTCTTAAAAGAATTGAATGATTGATGATCATTGAATTCTTAAAAATTAGATAATTACAAATCATCATGTCCTCCTTGTCAATGGCAAATTTGATTTTTGCTGAATTTTATCTTGGTCAGATTCATCATTTGACTTATATTTTTTCATGAAAAGCATGTTGTGTGTAAGGTCTTCACGTGACCTTCTATCATTGTCCTTAAGTAGTTGCTCTTACTTAGACATTCTCATTGCCAACTGGACTAAATTAGCAAACTTTTGGCTTTCAAATTTTTATCTAAGATTAAATCTCTTTCCATCGAAAGCCAAATTTATAAATTATTTCTCTAATAGTAAAGTAAAGACATCTAATTCTAACACTCTTGAATTGAGCAACAAATTGATCGACGTTATTGTATGATAGATTTGGCAAAATTAGCAATCGATATCTCATGTATTGTTTATAATATTGAGAATGTTATTGTCTTTCCATCTCGACCCAAGTATAGATTGAATTATGAGATAAATTCAGTTACGGAAAGCAAGTGATTGAACAATAAAATAGATAAAATGAGAAAATAAACAGGACACTAAATTTATGTAATGACCTATGTTCATAGGAAGAGCAACGACAAATTCCACTATATATAATGGAGATTACAATCACACTCAAGTCACTTAAACATTTTTAGTGTTTCATAAGCCCCAATTACATCAAAAAATTTACGCAATATTTAGCCCTGAAATTCCTCGTTAAATAATCTCTCGATTTTATGAAGGAATTAACAAATTTTACTACAAGATTTAGCTATCAAATACTAACTCATCAAGATGCAATTCTTGACGATTCTCCGACAATTTGCGATGAGAACTTCGATAATTGGACGAGAACCAATTCTGAACGATCACAACTTACTCTGCAAGACGCCCCCAAAAATACAAACCCTTTGAGAATATTTATATGCATAAGCCACCACCGAAGGACGTGGAAATATATTGATCGAAGGAAGTCAACACCAAATTTTGGCAGGAAAGAAATTTCCTTTTCTGTTGTTTACTTTTTTGCCCGACACGTTAACCTAGTCAGCATCAAATTCAAAGTCCATGTTGGACTTTCCAACCTCAGTAGCCGAAGACTCCAGAATATATTAGGAAAGTTAATTTCAAAAACTTGGCCTTGGATTCTTTTTCAGTATTTAACTTTATCTGTAATTCAATTCGGATTGAGTTTTTTTAACAACTCAAACTTAAGATATATTTTAACAAATTTGTATATCAAGTAAAAATAGTTTTTGATCAAGACAAAGAAACAACCTAAGTCTCAAACATTCATTTGTTTTTCCCACTCCACATTAGGCAATAAGTCGACCAATGTGTTTGACGGTTGATTTGTTATCTTCACCGGTGAAAAGAGCGAAATCATGAGTTTTGAATTCTTTTGAGTAAGAAGACGCGGATCCTGGAGTGCCATAACTTGGCATAATGGGACACTTAAATGCCATAACTTGGCACAATGGGACACTTAAATGCCATAACTTACGAAAGTGAGGCAGAATAACAGCCCAAGTGCTATAACTTGGCATGGGAGGACACTTAAGTATAGAACTTCAAAATGGTACACTTGAGTGCCAGTTTCGAAGTTAAATGGACACTTAAGTGCCGCTCCGGCGAAAATTCAGCCAAATGGCTTACGTGGCAACTTTCCGGCGAGTTTGGTCCAAAACGACGTTGTTTTGCACGTTGACATGGCGGAGAAAATGCAAAAACGACACTGTTTCGTGTCCGACGTGTAAATAATAAAATAAAAATTAATTAAATTAGATTTAAACTTAATTTTATTTAAAATATTCAAAAAATTTTAAAAATTAAGAAAAATTTAAAAATTTTAAAATAAAAAGGGGGCAGGTTGAACGGAGCGACGGAGGCCTAAGCCCTCACCGAGCCCTCGCGCGAGAAGGGCCGGCGAGGGAGGGGGAGGGTCGGCCGGGGTCGCCGCCCCCAATCGACCGATCGCGAGGGCTCAGCCCTGGGCCGGATCGCGGCGCCCGCGACCCTCGCCCCGCCGGGCGGGGCTCACGCCCTCGACCCCCGGCCGACCCTCCCCACTCTCCCCACTGACCCGGCCCTTCCCGGCGGCGGTAGGGAGGTGGCGAGGGCCGTGACCCTCGCCCCGGATCCGGGGAGGGCTCGCGTGGGGCAAGGGTCGCGGGCCCTCGCCGCCTCACCGCCACCGTCGGGAAGGGCCGGCGACAAAGTGGGAGGGTCGGCCGGGTCGCCGAGCCCTAGCTAGGGCCCGACGAGGCCAACCGACCGGTGGCGAGGGCCCACGAGCCCTCACCCGGATCTAGGGTGAGGGTCGTGGCCCTTGCCGCAATCTGGCGAGGGCTCGCAGCCCTCGCCGTCGGTCGGCGATCGGGGGTCGGCGACCTCGGCCGACCCCCTCCATCATCGGCCCTTCCGGCGGACGGCGGGGGAGGGCGGCGGCGAGGGCTCAACCCTCGGCCGCCCCGTTTGACCTCCCCTTTTTTTTATTTTTTTTTTAATTTTTCTTAATTTTTTTAATTTTTTTAAAATTTTTTAATAGTTTAAATAAAATTAGTTTAAATTTAATTTAATTAATTTTTATATTATTATTTACACGTTAGACACGAAATGGCGTTGTTTTTTTGCATTTTCTCCGCCACGTCGGCGTGCAAAACGACGCCGTTTTTGACCAAACTCGCCGGAAAATTGCCACGTCGCCCATTTGGCCGGATTTTCATCGGAGTGGCACTTAAGTGTTTCATTTTACTCCGATATTGGCACTTAAGTGTACCATTTCAAAGTTATGGCACTTAAGATCCCTCCGTGCCAAGTTATGGCACTCTAGGTGTCCCAACCTCACGAAAGTGACATTTAAAGTGCCACATTTGAGAAAAACGGATCACTTAAGTGCCACTCCGGCCAAAATGCTAACATGTCAATTTTCCGGTGAAACGAGTACAAAACGACACCATTTTGCACGCTAATGTGGCCAAATAATACAAAAACAACGTCGTTTTGGGTTAACGTGGTAAAAGAATAATACAAAAATTAATTAAATTAATTTTAAAATTAAATTTAGATAAAATATTTAAAAATAATAATTTTAATATTAAAAAAAAAAAAAAAGCCCTCGCCGCCGCCACCGCCTCCCCCACCGTCGTCGGGAAGGGCCGGTGACGAGGGGGGAGGGTCGGCCGGGGTTGCCGGCCCCGGTCAAGGGTCGGCAACCCCGGCCAACCAGATCAAGGCGAGGGTTGCAACCCTCGCCACTTGCCATAGATATGGGCAAGGGCTGCAACCCTCACCCTAGATTGGAGCGAGGGCTTGTAAGCTTTCGCCATTGGTCGGCGGGGGTCACTAGCCCCGGCCGGGCCCGTGATCCCGGCCGACCCTCCCCCTCTCGTCGCCGGCCCTTCCCGACGATAGCGGGAGGCGATGGACGAGGTTGAGGCCACCTCCACCCCCTTCTTTTTTTTTTAAAATTTTTTTTAATAGTAAAATTATTATTTTAAAAATTTTTAACTAAATTTAATTTAATTATTTTTTTTTCACGTCAACCAAAACAACGCCATTTTTGCATTATTTGGCTATGTCAGTGTGCAAAACGGCATCGTTTTGCACTCACTTTGCCAAGAAATTAACACGTTAGCATTTTGGCCGGATTTTGACCGGAGTGGCACTTAAATGATCCGTTTTTCTTGAATGTGGTACTTAAGTGTCACTTTCGTAAATGTTACTTTCGTAACACTTAAGTGTTCTTTTGTGCTAAGTTATGGCGCTTGAAGAGATCTTTTGCCCTTGAGAAAGGTATAGTGTCAACCCAATCAAAATGTGACTTTCTATAGACCTGACCATTTCTCTATTGACACCTATTTATTTTAATATGAGTAATATGAGTTCAACCACTTGATCAAGACTTGCAAGTTGATAATCTCGCCTTCTTGCCCCCTTGGTTCATAGTAAATAGGATTTCAAGCTTGTGTAAAATCTTCATTGTTGGTGGGATCATTTAAATTATTTTCATTGTTCAATTGACTAAGAGTTGGAGGAAATGCTTGGAAACTATCGTATTAGGTTGGATTGGCATGGACTTATTTGATGTTTCGGGCTTGAAGACGATACCATTGATTGCATAGGCAACCATCCACCTAATCACATGGGATATGTCTCCCTCTATGATTCGCCATCTTATTTTTCTATTTCTTGAATAGCTTCTTCATAGTAACCACCAAAGTGGGGTTTGGTGCTAATTGCCTCGCTTCTTCATGAATTGCTGCTGGATTTCAATGTTGTCCCCTTGTCTTGGGTCTGCTACTAGAGGGATTGATGTCTTGGACTGGATGGCCATATCACCGAGATTGTTACCCACAACATGATCGAGATCTAGTTGATTCCTTGTTTTGACTGTTATACTTTCTCAAATCACTAGTCCTACCAAGGGTGTCAAAAATATATTTCACCAAAATTGCGCCCACAACGAAATAAGTTTAATTGAAATTAGTTCTTCAAATTTTTATGAGAGGAGATAATGTCTGTGGTACTCTAGACAAAAAATATAACAGGTACACGAGAAACCAATAAATTCTCTACGAACAAAATTGAAAAGTACACAAATTTTGCCGTAATTTAATTGACGACAAAATCCAAGAACATAAAGATGCAACGCTAAAATTTAATTGATAGCGTAGATATGAAAACTATAGCTAAGATATATGGCGGAATTTAATCACGGACTAAGTATCTAAGAGCTACAACCGTAACTACAATATAGAAATTGAAAGAGAACAAGGATTTTGTGTGTTGTGTGAGCGGGGATCTTTGAAAAGTACAATTTGACTATATAAAGCCTACAATAGATGATTACCAATGGAGATTAAAAATAGAGGTTATAAACAAAGGTTATGAAGGGAGGTTATGAACATTTACATCGACGGTTACATTGATTCCACTATCTTGGTAGTTATTTTATTCCACTATGTTGATAATTACTTCTTTGATGATTGCATACAATAATCAACTCCACCATTTATAGATTCATTCAAGTTGTCGATTCCTTTAGATTATCATATCCTTCTAGCTGTTGATTCTCTTGTTCGTAAATGATTAAATGCTGCTCTCATCAGCTTAGTTTGTCATTTAGTCATTTATCGATAATAACCAAGTGGTTATTTTTTCGGTGCAAACATATTCTAAAGCCAACTCATTGTTCCACCTGCACCTCCTCATTCAATCCCAAATTCTTGTAATATGCAACAAAGAAAATTTTGAGCCCCTCTGACTTGAACCTTGAATCGAAGCCGATACACAAATAAAATCTCCTTGTAATGTTCGAGTTATTTCCTTCATGGCCACTATTGTTATGTTGAACAGGGATCATCGTCCTTGTTTGTCAATTCAACCAACATCATGTATAGAAATGAAATGCCCCAGTTGCTTGACGAATAATTGTTGGTGCCCAAAGCATTCGTCGCATCAATGAAACCTTGTAAAAAATCCCTAGAGATTTCAGCAGCCGTCCAATTTTGTTATATCAACGGCACAAAAGACTGGCATTTTCGCTATGAGTGGTAGAGCGGAGAGTCAACATACCAATCTCCTTGCATTTTGAATACCACCTCGTTTTTACATCTAGAGAGAATTTTTCAGCTTGCTTTCCCAATGTCATGCGGACCTCGAACTCTTGATGCCCCGGTGTGGTGGATATAATGCATTAGACACATTCATGAACGTTGCATTGAAGTAACAAATCATAAGGCAAAAATCAAGATGGTTAGAATGCCAAATCTTATATAAATCATCGTGAAGATAACACATCAAGTAAAGTATCCATAACTTAATCATTGGAAGATTATTTTTTTGATTTGTGTTGTATTCAATTTCCATGCAAATCAAATAATTTTCTTTTATTTTTAACTTGCACTATAATTATAGGTCGTGAATCTACATACGTTTTCGATTGTCGTTGGAAAAGAGAATGTGAAATGTGGAAAAACGTTTTTGGCTTGATGACCCGCCAGTAAATAAAAATGTACACTGATGCCTGATGCGACAGTGCCATCGAGTTTTATTGTTGGTCCTCCGCTCGTGACCTCAACTATATCACGTGGAGGTAGGGTGGATACCTGCGCTGTGCTAGGGTTGGGAGGCTTGCTTGCTATCTTGTGTAACCCTAGTCATGTTTGCCTGATTGTCCTCCTAACGGGATTGTCGCCTCTCATTTCCTCCGCCAGTACGATTTCATCTCCAGAGTTAGACCAAACTTTCTTCTCTTATGTACATACATTACCATATGGCTGTCGGGGATATTTTCTCCGATTCGATGGCGCTGGTCATTGCATCCTTCGGTGTCATGGCCATTGTCTCGGTAGAAGTAGCAGGAGGAGCCTTCAGTTGACTCGACCAATGGATGCTTCACTCCCCAAACTCATCCTGTGATGCCTCGGGGCTTTTCTAGGAAGTGCTATCACAGGAGCCTGTCCCTGGGGCCATCCATGAAAGGCTGACAAATCCTGAGCCACCTCGCTTTCTAGTGAGTGGAACTGATCACTAGTTACATAATTGCCTCTGCAGGCAGGAGCATACCCCGGTGGAAAGTAGGACTCACAACCATATGAAGGTTGTGGATAAGGATAGGGAGGATGGTGAGGATAGCCATATGGCCCAGGATATGGTGGTGCTTGTGGGATTGTCTTGAGAATAATAGAGACATCTGTCAGTACATGTCGGGGTCCTTTAGGCACTTTAGGAAGAACTAGGAAAGCTGAACAACAAGCCACAGGAGGACTGATTCTGGAAGTACCAGGCGAAAACAACACAACTATTGTTTCCACGGACGATGTCAAACTGTCAAAGCTGAACTTGGACAATTACCTTGCTGAGTGGTGCTCAGATCCTTCTGATTTATCTGAAATTTAGAAATCGGGTCAAGGCGTCCGAGTTTAGGACCTAGATTTGTCCTCTGCTGATTAAGTGAGTAATTTGGGAGAGAAAAAAAAGATATAAACTATACAATCTAGGATTCTTAAAGAGTCCAACCCCTTACCTGAATTAACTCCTTTTACCTCATGCAGACATTTTTCTGGTCGTGGCTAACAAATGACTATACACAATAACGAATCTCAATGTAAGCGGACAGAAATCACTATTAAGGAAACTCGGAATTCCCACGATAGGTAGTGCTCCCCAATTGTCAAATGTTTTGTGGACCATTGCATGCGTGGCATTTTAATTTGTGGAGGCACCGTTTTGATTGGCAATTAGACGGGGGGTTGAAGTGATGCTTAATCTAGACTCAACACACTCGGGTAAATTTGGTTCGATGACGGCTCGCTCGGCCCCGATGGGTCGGTCTTATTTCCTTGACACGCGGGATCCTCCAACAGCTCGTTGAAAAAGTCCTTTTATCAATTATAAGGGAAAAAACGCAACGGGAGCTGAGAGGTCAGTTGCTTTAGGTGCACGAAGCAGCCATCGTTGACAAGAGAAGACCTGTCACGTCAACTCGCGCCATCATTTTCCGGCTCATGGAAAGAAATGGAGGAAATTAGTCCTCTTTCCCTCCTAAACCAACCATTTGCCTTCGAAACATTTTCCCTCCTTGCAAAGTTTCGGCCAAAAGGAAGAGAATGTTCTACAATGCAATATGCTAAAATATGCACTAAGAAGTAAGACTGATCAGATCGCCAATCGTCCAAACTTTATAGCATCAACTCATTATCCCATATTGAACTTGAAACCCAATTGAAAAAGGCAGTCTAATGACAAAAATGGGTGTGCAACCACCCTTAAATACAAACTGACACATCAAAATGCTAATCCAGCTACATCATTGCTTTCCACCTCGAGATCATATTTCCGTCCTGCAAACGGACTCTGAAGTTAGATGACTACTTTGCTGAATCACGGTTGAGTTGGTGAAAGTCAATTTGGAGAAACCCGCAGCGGCATCTTTTTTGCTGGCTTTTCGGCCCAAGGACAACTCAAACTTGACCAGAAATATGTTGGTGTTATGCCGCTGTTTGTATTCACTACTGCCCATTGTCTCGACTGTGATTTGGAGCGTTCAAATAGATCAATGCTCTTCATTAGATCCTCCTCCCCATTTCTTCACACGAGTTTCTGCCTCTTCAGCCTGCCAAATAATGGGGTATATCAAACAGTTAACATTGAGTCAAGATTATCATGAAAAATATCTTGAAAAGGAGAATGTGCCAAGAGCAATGATCACCAACCTCTCTGTTCCAGTTGGTTATTGAAGTGAGAATTATGAGGATTATGGTTTGTAAACAAATGCCTCCAATCATACCTGACCAGATACCCTGCAAGCACAAAAGCAGAGGCACACATCAGAAGGGAAAAAGATGAGAAATTCGAATAGATCAACACTCTAATGCGGATTTCATTAGTTTCCCAGGTTTCCGGGTAATCACTGCATAATTGGCAGATTAGTTATATGGGATATCGACATCATAGATCCCACTATGAGAATGCTAACTCGATGCCCAAGACTATTCAAAAACTTTCACATGCATAATCGATGTAATCAAAATCACTCCGAGATGAATGGTCTTTGGAACATTACCACAACTCCGAAACCAAATGTGAAACCGAGGAGTATGCCAGCAGGCAATCCAACAATATAGTAGCATCCAATGTTGATGTATGCAACAATCCATTGCCATCCCGCTCCAACAGCGACACCTTCACAAGACAAACCGAGAAGAAATTTTAGAAATCAAGGCGGAGAAACCCGGCTTTGTATTATGAAAGAATAGGCCTCAATGTTGAAATTGACACATATCACCCCATGCTAGTTGTTGTAATGACCATGCATTTTGCACCCACCATGGAAATTCGCAGAATCCAAAGGCAAATAAATCTAAATTATCTACATCACCAGAATTCTTAATAAAATTCTGCAATAGATGCAAGGAGAGTGGTTCTCTTGATCCTCACCAGACAAGACGGGTTGGAGACTGTTTAGGAGAACTGTGATAGCAAGCAAGGTGGCCAGCTTCGTGGTTTCAACAGCAACCTCATCACTTGTTGTGAATAGGTAAGGGAAAACATCTCTTGTTGCAAACACCACGGCCATGCACACCACCCCAATGGACACAGAGGTGACGGAAACCACCCATACAGCAAATTTCGCTGCTTTGGCATTGCCGGCTCCAAGCTCATTTGACACTCTCACACTGTCAACGTTCACATGGTCAGTCAGTCACATGGTCAGTCAGTCATACACAATATTGTAGCTCTCAAATGAGCTACTAGTGACTTGGATCTCTACAGAAAGCCTAATAATAACAGAGAGCAGAGGAGCATTGCACCTAATTGCAGCGTTGAATCCAAGCGCAATCATGGCATCCCATCCTTGAATGTTCATGCTGCATAAGAGGATCAATCAATTAAGGAAAATTTCCCCAAGAGAAGATAAACAATTTCATCATCGGTACTACATATTGATGCATGCAACCATTGTAGTTCCCAACTTGGATATAAATTCTCAATAAGAAAATGAAGAAATAAATCGCTAAGCAACGTACCAAATAGAAATGGCATCAACTGGGATTAGGGGATTTGGCAAACGTCCTGTAATCACCACCAGGATCATCAAGTACCAAAACTCCAAGCTGCCAGAAAAATCTCAACGTCATAAATCACATCCTTTCTTTTATGGCACTGTCCCACTTGGTCAGTGAGAGAGCAGGGAAGAGAATTATACATACCACAACATCACAGCAGAGGCCAAAGAAAGCTTGACAAAGCCCCATAAGTTGGAGAACGCCAGCCATGAGAATCCACCCCAAGCGCCATCTGATTTGGTGATGAAAATGTAAAGCAGCTGGCCAATAATGATGAGCCACCATGATGTGTTCAGGGTTATTGCTGCTCCGACCAAGCCATAGCCAAGCTTAAGTATGAACAGCCAGCTGGCTACCGCGTGTATCACCAGTACTACGGCTGAGATCCAAGCCATCACCATGACCTTCCGTTGCGCTTGTAAGAATTTCTGGATTGGAAAATTCAGCGCATATGCAAACAACTGTGGAAGCATCCACACAGCAAATTTACCTGAATGGAAACATAGACATGGTCATCAACTCTGGTCAATCAGCTGCACAATATGTACTTTTACTTTCTTCAAAATGCAAAGAGAATGATTACATTGCCTCATCACGAGATTATTTCAGGTTAAGACTGTCAAAGATTGGAGCAGGGCTTAACCTCGAAAAATTTTCGAATGTGACTGGAACAGTGTGTATGTGTCCTTCCAATTCAGGAGTACAAATTTTTAAATCAATCATATGATTTCACTTCTAGTTTGAACAACTCAGTGAAAATTAAAGACAATCACCATTCACCAACTCCACAGAGCGCACTGCCATATGAGAGACCGTCCTACATATGATACTCTTCCTATTTTCTCCATTGATGCCAGGAAGAGAGGTGGCCCATTATGCCATGATTGGTCAACCTATTCATGCTTGCCCCCGAAAGAGTGGAAAGTCGCTATGACTAGCCGGCATAATCCTTGCACGTGATGCACATTAAACTTAAGCGCGCCTTAAGGCTTTGTGTTTGCCATTTGCAAAATGTTCACACAGGTGAATATAAAGCCACAGCAAGAATGACTTGGGAAAGATTGCCACTCACCAGCAGCTTCAGAGATTTCAGTGGTCTCTCCAATGAGCTCCAGGATGGGAGGAGACCACACGTAGAGAGGAACCAGAATGCAGGCCGTGGTCAACAAGATGACCCATGATCTCTGCATATACACCCCCAACATCCTGATCTCGCCCGCACCATATGCTTGCCCACACAGTGTCTCCAGTGCACTTCCCATTCCCAACTGCAGCAGAAACACCCACAATCACATCGCATTACTGTAAATTACGCTATACGTCACACATATAATGAATCGTTTCCATTAGAAAAGTAAGCAATCGGTGACTTCAACCTAGTTAACTCTGCTAAAAGGAGTCATTAATAAGCCAGCTTGGGGCCAAGCAGACCCTTTTTGTAGGTCCCCATGCCCTCTCTCTCTCTCTCTAACTAAAACATGCCCCATTTACTTTTACAGGAAAGCGCCATTGTGCTGATAGCCTAAAGAAGACATGTCAATTCAACCACTTTAGCCGGGGAGATCAGATGCAGAGCTTCACCTTTGCGTCATAAGGTATTCTTGTAGTTTAATCATGGAAACGCACGACCCTTCAAACCCGATTTGGAGCCTACACGCACCTCCATTTCTCCATCCCAAACACAAAATGACGGACCGAGTTCAAGTGCTAACAATGACAGAAAAGACTCGTCCCGACCAAAGTGAAAAGACAGAGATCAAAGAAAGAGCCAGAAAGGTACCACTCATTTCACAAATATGATCGACTACGCACGCAGTGTGTCAGAAACTCCTAGAAAACAGAGTGTTGCTAGGCATGGCAAGAAGAGTGGTATAACCAGACTTCTATATAAGTGGACCCTGATCAAGTGAGCCAACTCAAGCTTGCAAGTCATTTTTCCGAATGCCATGCTTAAAAAAAGAGAAAAAAAAAAAAAAAGAAGAAGTGGTTCGAGTTTTTTATGAAATTCTCTATGAAAAACTTGTTTTAAGGAATGAAGCTGGAAGAAGCAGAACGACTTGACCTGCGTGTCTTCACTGATGTCATTCCTCTCAAACGCCAAAACGAATATGATGTTTTACTCTCTTTTTTTTCCCTAAACCGAAAAGAGCCAGAAGGGTCCACAAAAACAGAGGAACCCACGCTCACTCTGTTTTTCTGGGAACATGCCAAAAAGCAGAGGAAGCGCTAAAGCGAAAAACCAGCAAAAAATGCGACGTTACCATGACGCCGAAGGCGAGGCCCGCGATGACGGAGTTCTCGACGGAGACGGCGGCGAGGTCGATCTCGCTGACGAGTCCGGCAAAGGTCTGGGTGAGGGCGCCGAGGGAGTACTGGGAGAGGGCGGTGAAGATGGCGGGCCCCGCCAGCTTCCAGAGCCGCTTCGACTCGCCCCCGAACTCCTTCACCGCGGTCGCCCCCTTGCCGCCGCCGTGGGCTCCTCCCTCCACTCCATTGCTGTGGTTGTTGCCCGTCAGGAGCGGGCTCTCCAACGCCATTGCGCTGCGCTCCGGCTGGGGGGTGGTGGTGCAAGTGCGAGGCTGTGCTTTTGACAGTTGCTGCTGGCTTTCGGATTTGCGGGAGTGTATATATGAAGGGGTAGGGTTTAAGGATGGAGATGGTTTGATAATAAGAAGAAAAAAGAAACGGAGAGTGGGGGAGAAGAGATGGTGGATGTGGAAGAGGAAGAATCTGTGGTTCAGGAGAGAACAGGTAGGTGGTGGAAATGAAGGTGACGATCCCCCGTTTGAAAGGTGGTTCAGGTTTGATCCATGGCTGACTGACTGTGTCCCGCCCAGGCCTAATTGCACCCGTCAGGTAGGTAGGCACCGTCTTCTTTGCTAAAGAGACGGCCCCGTGCGCCCCACACCACGTAGACTCTCTCTCTCTCTCTATCTCACCATGAAAACATATTAGCAAATTGAGTCATCTCTCACTATTAGTATTTCAAAATTGACATTTTCAATTCTTTTATGCTTTTCGTTTGAAGGGCTTAGACTTAAAAAAATTGTTTTTTTTTATGCCAAATGCTTCGTTAGAAAATAAGGAGTGATTTGCCCAATCATAGGCGAAATCATGAAATAATACATGCAAAAATAATGAATTTGTAGGCTCGAATCATCACAAATTAATGAAATGATTGTCACTCGCTCTCACAAGTTGTTAATCTTGTTATTTATAGGAGTTAATGCCAATGCACATTGATTGTGCATATTATTGTGCATAAGGTAAAAAAGAAAGTCTTGAGTGAAAAAATATTGTCAATGAAAAGTAAAACATTGAATTTAAGGAGAATTTTACAAACATATTGTAAAATATGGAGAGGGAGAGACATGAAATAATCTTTTTTCCTTTTAATATGTAGAATTTCATAAAGAAATTTTTGGTAATAATTGTCAACTTATGTCATTTTTCTTTTATCAATAGATTGGGTAAGGATCTTTAAGAGATAATGGTCGAGTAAAATGCCCCATAAAAATTATTTATGATTTTCATAAGAGTCATTGCCAGTGAAAAAAATGTTTACACAATTATAGTAGGAGAGTAACATGCGTGCTTAAAGATATTTATTTAACCAATTTTTTTCTTGCATCAATTATAGATTTAATATAAAAGCTCGTGGGAGGGAGACAAACTTGATTTTGGCGCAAAGCGGCGGCCCCGGCACTCCCGGTTGGGTGGGGCTCCGCGAACGATGACGTGGCAGTGAGGAGGAGCTAGTTGACCAGCTGTGACGGTAGACTCTCGGCTCGCCAACGGAAAAGAAGTTTTGACCACCACTGCATGCGACTGCGGAAGGATTTGCGCACGTGTCGCCAAGCTCCTCCCACGGTCTCCCCCGTTGGTCAGTACCATCTGTATTTCCTTTTCCATCATATATTTTCCCAATCCCTGTGGGTCCCCAAAGGATAAGTAGATTGACGCCCTCAAAGGATCAGATCACGTAATATGGATTTTATTTTATTTTATTTTTTGGAAAATGAGACGTATAGTATCCAAACCTTGATTTCATATGTCATATCGTTTTTGAATTTTTAATTTTTTTAATTCGATTCTTAAATTTTAGTCCAATATGTAATGCCATGCCTAAGTTTTTAATTTGTTCGATATGACTTTTGAACTTTGGTACATATTCAATTTTGTTCTTGAATTAAATGAAAATGTTTAATGTTGTTTCTGAACTTAATTTTATAAAATGATAACAATTTAGAGATCACCTTAAATGAATTAAAATTTCATGGATGACATTACTTATTGACTAAAACTCACAGATCGTATTGAATAAATTAAAAATTTAAAAACGACTTGCATATAAGATCCAAAGTTCAAGAACCATTTGTATTATTATGTTATGTCAATCAATCAATAATTATTGAACTAAAACATTAAGTCCAAATTAAAGGAAAACGGCATATTCTTCACAATTTCGATCCCAAGGATCGACAATTGCTAATGATATTTTACCATTGTTGGGACACGAAAGTTTTGGAAATAGAAGCAACCTTTTTCGTTGTTGCAAATTTAACATGAATACTTAAAATGCACCCCCCTCCCAAAAAAAAAAAAAAAACGCAATCTTTTAGGAATAGTTGCGAATTTATTGTTCTAGAAGCATTAAAGAGTTGTGACAAATGGTCCGCGCTGGCTTGCCTCATTAAGACGTACCGCACAGGCCGTTAAGAGGCCGGTGGTTTGTAGCGACGGACGGAGATGCAAGGGGCTTGGTGGCAATTTGGTAAATTCGGTACGCAATACAGATTTGATACTGTATAGGTTGGTAGAGAGAGAGAGAGAGAGAGAGAGCTGATAGCAAATGCTGACGTTACGCCTCCTCTCTCACTCCCTCACAGTACAATCGAAGGAAGAAAGGGACAGTTTCCGTAAGACGTTTTTGACTTTTTTTTCGGACATGCATAAAGATTACACTAGTAAAATCATGTTACTTCACAGATAACACCAATAATCTTTATGAATAATAGGGATGAGCATATAGAACTGTCCAAATCGAGAATCATCCGGACCGGATCAAACCGACCAATTTTAGGTGATTGTAGAGGGTATCGATTCAGTACTTGGTTCCATAAAATGGAACCGGTGATTTTTAGTTTGGTTTCCGATTTCAAGATGGCAACCGGACCAAACAGATTTATATATATTTTTAATTTCTTAAGAAGTAAAGTGTAAACCTAAATCTTAATCTCCTTTCACACCTCACTCATTCCAAATGATGAATTCATCCAAGTTGCTCCTTTTATCTCTTGTTTCTTTCTTTTCCTGCAATGATTCATCAATTTAACCTCCATTGCTCACTCACACCTTCCTTAAATTTGTGAGTTGGTTGTTTATGGAAAAGAATCCACCGGATAGTCCTCCATTTTTGGAGCATGCCTTGGCCAAGATATGTGATCGATGAGTTCTATTAGACTCTGCTCGAGAATCAAATCGGACCAATTGTCCGAGCTAGTCTGATCCTAATAACATGTGGTTTGGTTCTTGGTTCCAAAAACGGGGAAACGGTCTTCCCAATCTGGATCATGGTTCCTGGCTAGGACTAAATCGATTTAGAAATTGATCACCCCTAATGAGTAATGTGCATATGAAAATCATATGGTAAGGAATAAAGGAAAAATTACAAAAAATGTCAAGAAGTTATTGTATGGTAGCTAATTCAATAATAAACTTTCCAATTTAGTCAATTTAGTCTTAAACTTATTGACGATTTTCCAATATAATCTTTTTGGCCAGCATTGGTTAGAAGTCTTTAATGTGGCTAGCACTAAGGTGGCTAGCACTAATGTGCACGATTTTGCAATAATTTTAAAAAATTTATTTTCCTTTTTTTTTTCCTTCCTTTCAAGCTAGCGAGGTTGTCGAGCCTTTGATTATGATCCACAACCCCTGTTAGCCACAAGCGAGGGTGTCACGGCCCTTACCAGTTGCCACTTCAAAAATTTCCGCCCAAAATTGGCTAGAAGGGACTACACTGGCAAATCGTTAAAAGGTTTATGACTAAATTGGCCGGATTAAAATGTTTAAGATTGAATTGTCATCTGTACAATAGGTTTATGATTTTTTTTTTATTTTTATAATTATCTCACTAACAAAAACACCCAATATGGTACCTTAAAAAGTTCACAAGTATAATAATATGATAAATTAGAAACTAAAGTACTTTCATCAAAATATTATTTGATATGTATTTTATACTACGCATAATTCGTTTAACTCCTAAAACAAATGAGTACTATTTCATGAGTATAACTAGAGTTTGGATTACGGAATAGTCGTATTTAAAAATCACATATGTACATACATTTTTTTTTTAATAACAAAAACAAGAGTTTTTATAGGAGAGCCCATAACAAATCAGGTCAACCTCATTCTTATATTCGGAATTTTGTATTTTCTCTTGTATTTGTTAGTAATTTTAGCTTACTTAGATTTGCTTTTTGTCGAGGTGCACGTATGATAGCGTTAGGCGAAGGAAGTACTCCACCAAGGATTATTGTGTAAAATTCAAGTGTCATTATATCTTAATCGATTCATAACTCATTGATTTAAGTCTATCAACATTTTGAGCGCACATTTTTCTTGCCCCGCTTTTCGATTATTATCATCCATGAGTCATTCCAGTTTGTCGAGATGTTCCCATTCTTTCTAATTACTATGATTAAACTGGTTTTAGACTCTCGTAATACTAAAGTACGACTAGTAAATTCTCTTAATCAGGTTACGCACCAGCAAAAATCGAACAACGATTAACTACCACTTCTTAAAACATCTCTTTAGGCTTACTAGTCGTTATGTGGCTACGATCAAATATTGTTTAATTAGCTCTTAACTAACCTCTTGGCACACGAAATATTCCAAAAATATATAATTTCTCTGTCTTTCAATGTAAATCGAATATTCCCTAACTATTTCACGCGACATCATTCCTTAAACTGCAACCAGTTAGGCTAAAAAAAGAAAAAAGAAAAAAACGGAAATAGAAAGAAACAAAGGAAAATAAAATATAATCATGTGATCATATAATATAAAATATCAACGTGTGCATCATGTCTCTCAACGAGAAAGTGAGGGTTATACTTAGCAGAAACCCTAATTTTTTAGGTCCCAACCGAACATTTAGCTGCTGATATCTGTCCGAGTGCGAGAAGAGTAGGTAGACAAGTCTCCAGTCAAAGAAACTATGTTTGTTTAGCTTATCTCCCGGCATTCTAATCTATTCGGACAACGTCGACACGTGACTTGAAAGAAGCACTTAAGCTTATTGTCTTGACACCATCTATTGTCAGATTTTCATCGAGGATCTGTTGTTTTCCATTTTCGAATAAAGAAAATGGTTCTGATATAGAATTTTAAAAAGAAGAAAAAGAGAGAAAGGAAAAAGATTGTTGGTGGGTATATTGAGCTGAACATCTTTGGCGGGCTAAGGTTGGTTGACAACCACTTTTCTTGACCCTCGTCCTCTCTACTCATCCACACGAGGGCTTTGAATTGAAAATCTTGGTCCACCACCCATCGCTAATCCCAACTCTTTTTCTAAGAAGCATTTTGCTACAAGTTCGTATTAAGAGGCCACGAATTAAATGAATTCTGAATTCTAGGTTTGTTGATTGTACTACTTTCGTAAGTACAAAGAACTGAGGATGGGGTTTTGGGAATGCAATGACCTCAAGGTAGGACCATCTGGTTAGTTATTGAGGAACCCGAGTGCCTCTAAAATAAACATACATGGACAAAGGACCAGCTATAGGACGCGCATTTCTAAACTTCTCGCATTAAAAGAACTCGGGATAGGAAAGTTGTTTCATCTCTGCCTAGTGATTTATGAAGAGATTGACAATTTCAATTTGGGAAGTTGTGTAGCGAATCTTTTACTTGAATCTCCAATTAGGTGATATGTACATGGTCGTTGCCAATTTGGTCCTACTCTGCTCCACCACAATGGTCGCCTTCATATGTAATCGCTCTTCCAATCATCAAACTTGCTTTAATACCACTTGTTTGAACTATAGCGGAAGGCTAATACTTTAATCTAGGAACATCATCAACAAAGATTTCAAATCTAAGCCTATTAACACAATTGTTTGGATTAGCCTTTATTTTGAAGTATAAACCAATAAATTATAGAGTAACATTAATTTTTTGATAATGGATTACGTTTAGCATATCTCACGTGCTTTTTAACAGAGATCATGTCCTGTAGGAGTGGGCATCGGTCCAGGGTCAACCTTGGACTGACCTTGGACCGGCCCAACCCTGCCGATCCTGGTCCAGTTCCCGAGGAAATTGGGTCGGTCCTTGGTCCTAAAATTCCTTGACCAATATTATGCAGGTTGGTTCTTGATCCTGAGAGTTCTTGATCGGTTCAACCCGGACCAACTCTGACTATATATATAATATTACTTATAGTTTTTTATATAAAGAAAACCTTAAAATAAACAACATCAATAATATTAAACAGCTCTTTAGTGAGGAGTTTAAGTAATTTTACATTGTTCTTTAATAGCTTAGATTTTTAATGTTTTTTATAGCGTTAATGGTCATAATTTACAAATGAGAAAAATGTTTTTGTGAGGAGTTCTCACGGCGTCCAAAAAGGCATAAATAGCTCCTTATGGTATCATCCTCTAGTATTCGTTCTTTTCTGTCTTATTTGTCATTTTAGTTTTCAATTTGCCAAAATCGAAAGAAACAAATTCTTTGCTCACCACTTCACACTCTCCTCGCTCGCTTTGCCGTTCGTTGCTCGACGCTCGCTTGGCTTGTTGCTTTCCGCTCGACATTCGATGCTCATTATGTTCGATACTCACCCCACTTAACTCTCACTGCTTGCCTTTCTTAGCTGACCTTGCTCATCATTGAACCCATTGGGTTGGTATGGCCCTCGGTTGCCTTTTAAGGAGTACAAAAAATGAAATAAAAAATTATTGGTTGATCCTAGGTTAACCTTGATACTGAATCGAACCCATTGGGTCAGTTCGGTCCTCAATCGCTTTTTTAAGGAGTACAAAAAATGAAATAAAAAATTATTGATTGGTCCCAGGTTGACCCTGGAACCGGACTGAACCCATTGGGTCGGTCCGGTCCTCGGTCTCAAGCTCAATAGGGTCAATCCTCGGTCCCAAAAATTGAGGACTAGCACTATGCGAGCTTGGTCCAAGAGTGGGTTGGTCCTTGGGTTAAGGGGCGGATCAGCCTAACCCAGACCATGCTCACCCCTAATGTCCTGCCCATCTTGGTCGCATTGTCTTTTCTCCCTAATCACCTTAGTCCTCCTCTTGGTTATATCCCTTCCTCGCTGTCATCCGATTTTACCTTTCACCATTATCCACTCATCTTCGTGATTGATGACTTTTACAATTAAAAAGTTGTATGAAAACCCATTATGATCCAGTATTTTGTTGTACTCAGGAAAAGTACTTTTAAAGGGGTCATTACATATGATTGCATCCAAAAATAAGGTACAACAACTTTATAATAAGCGATGACTTTTATGCTCAAAAAGTTGCATGGATACTTGTTATGATAACATATTTTAGTAATTAATGTGAGAAAATTATCAAAAAACTTATAAATCTATTACACTTTTACCAGTTCAATCGTAAATCTTTTAATTGTATTAATTAAGTCCTAAACTTTTTTACGTTTTGTTAATTGAATTCATTTGGCTAATTTTGGCCTAAAATCGCTAATGTGAACACCACGCATCCTACGTGGAACAGTCGACGCTGACATAGACGATTTTTTATTTTAAATTTTTTTTTATGATTTTTTCTTGGTTTCCTTTTTTCTTTTCTAAATTTTTTCTATCCCTTGGCTAGTGAGATTGTCGGCCAGTGGCGAGGAGTGGTGACTCTCACCTAGTCTGGGTGAGGATGTCTTTGCCCTCGTCAACCATGGGTCAAGGCCTCTCCATCCTTATTGGCCACATGTGAGGTTTTGGGCTCTCACCAGTTGGTAGGCAAGAGTCATGACATCGTCGCCTAGTCTAGGTGGGGACCACAACACCCTCATTGGATCCTCGCCTAAGGCAGGCAAGGGGGTCGTGTCCCTTGCTAGGCAAAGGGCGAAGGTCAAAATCCTCGTTTAGATTTGGGCGACGCCTGTGGCTAGTGAGGGTAGCAATGCCCTCACTCAAACTAGGTGATAGTTGCCGATCCTCTCCTATGACCGGTGACCTCACTGGATAGGTTAGGAAAAAAAGGAAAAAAAATGTTAAAATTTTCTTAAAAATTTTCCATGTTAGCAGTTGTTGTATGTAGGATAGCTGATATTTACGTTAAAGATTTCTTGCCAAAATTGGTTGAATGGACTCAATTGGCAAACGTGAAAATGTTTATGAGTCAATTAGCACAATTGAAAGATTTAGGGTAGAATTTGTAAAAGTATAATAAGCTTATGACTTTTTTTATAATTTTCCCTAAATTACATAGCACACATCAATAAATAATTGACATAATTACTAATTGAATTTGTGATAAATAAGATGCTTAGTAAGAATGGTTAATACCACAAAAAATCATAAATGGGTACATCTATAATAAATTTACTCCAAATTAATTTTTTGACTGTAAAAAATTACTATCCACCACAAACCCCAAATTGAAAAAATTGGGTTAACATTATGAAAAACCTAAAACTTGTATATTTGTGACAAATGGAAGATAAAATCCTCAACTAATATATTAGTCAATATCATGTATCAGCAAACTCAGTAATTTGATAGTAAAATTTAACGAAAACTAACGAATGTTAGATTTATTAAATGTGTACTAGTTTGGAGTTTTTTATTATCAAAAAATTAGTTTATAGTAAATTCATCATAAGTATACCAGGTTGAGATTTTTCATGATATCTTATTAAGAAATAAACAATGTAGAAGTATCTTTTATGACATAATAGTTTAAATTTGACAAATAAATGACATTGAAGGATTAACAAAATAGTGTACATCCTGACAAAAAAATACATTGCATGCTTTATAGGAAACTGAATTTTGGAAAAAAAAAAGTCATTCTTTATTACAAATATATTATATAATGGCAACAATAAATTTTTAGAGGGTTAATATATTATAAATAACAAACTAAGTCTATGTTTGATAGTCGGGATAAAATTTAGGATATGATAAATTTTTATCCTAGTTTACGTTTGGTGCCTATTCAAAATAGGATAAAGTCAGATATAAAAAGATATAGACTGGATAAAATTATTCCATGGGGAGGTGGAATGAAGGTAGATAGGATTTTCTAATATCTAATATTTAAATTCTAATATAAGAAATTCAAAACAACAAAAAAAATAAAAATTTAGTTTTATAATCTAATCTTATTTTTATTTATATATTGAATTTAATTATATCTTATAATATAAATTCAATACATAAATGTTTATTTATTAAATATTTTAGGTATTTTAGTTAATAAATCTTTATTAGAGAATGATGAAAGGGGAAGAAAGAAATAAAAAAGAAATAAATTAAAAAAGAGGGGAAAATACAAAAAAAAAAAGTAAATAAGAGTATTGCGAGAGATTTTTATCATCTTCGTTTATAAAATTTATGATTCATATAGGTGTTTATACCAAACAATATATATATATATATATATATATATATATATATAATAATATAATATAATATAATATAATATAATATAATGTGAATATATTTGATTTTATTACTGCAATCACCAAATAGTAGATATAATATAACAAAATCTCTTGAATTTTATATCCACTATTGATCATGATTAAAACCCTACATTTGTTAGAATATCAATCACTCTATAGTTAATGATAACAGGGTCTTACATTGGTTCAAACAACTTAACAATTGATAAAAAATAAAGTTAAATAATATATGAGAACACATATGACAAAGCATTTTCCCTTATTCCACAAATAAACGATATCAAAATATCAATTAAATATTACCACCCGCCGTGGTGGCTCAGCTGGGTAGGCACTAGACTTCTATCGAGGAGGTCTAGTGTTCGAAGCTCCTCCAACGCAAGTTGCAGGAAGGCTAACTTTGAGTCTCTTGGCGACTTACCCGGTGGCACGTGTATGGTGGCTAGCACGTGTCGCCCTTAGAGGTTTACCTCCGGTTGCCAGCTGTGCGGGGTTCCCTAGGTCACAAAAAAAAAAAAAAATCAATTAAATATTACAGACATGATAGCCCGTATTAATCAAACTATGATATAACTATGATCTAATTAAGTTGACAAAACATATCTTACATAGAGATAAACATTAGCAAAGTAATAAGAAAAATTATCCATTAACACACATAATTCATTGAAGAAAACAATATATTTAAAAGGGCTTTTATGATATGATAGTGCATATTTCATAAATATATGATGTTAGAGTTAGGGGTGATTGGTTCCCAATCTGGTCCGGTTCCACCCAGGAACTCGGAATTGGATCTGGAGAATCAACTCCCAATTTTTGGGATCTTAGATTGGACTGGCTAGTCTTAGAATCGAGAACTAGACCGCATCGATTGGTTCAATTTGATTTCAATGGACCAAATCACTTTTTGTCATTACATTTTAAAAAAAATAAATATATGTCCCCTAGTCTTCCAAATCAAGAGCTTTCTTCAATCAAAGCTTACAAAGTAAAGCAATACTCCTTGAAAGGCACCGATGTTGAGCAAGAGGGAAAGGCGTTGACGTCAAGCAAGGCAAGAGGCGAGGCTGTGAGAGGGAAAGGCGATCTCGAGGCTTGAGTGACTCGATCGAAGTGAGGCATGAGGTGAGGCTACGACTGTGAGAGTAAAAAAATGTTGACGTCCGATAGACGCTACGGAGGGGAGACTATGTGTGCAAGGAGAGTATGCTACTGATTGAGAGAGAGAGAGAGATGCGTGCAAGGAGAGTATGCTACTGATTGAGAGAGAGAGAGAGAGAAGCACTTTCAATTTTCCTTTTGTACAAACCATGTAATAGGGTTGTTAAAAAATTTTAAAAATTAAATAAATTATAAATGGTCGGTCCGGTTCCCGCCTTGGAATCAACGGATTGACCGGTCATCAATTCCAAAAATAGGAATCGGGACCAGATCGAGACCCTCTAGATTAGCCCAAAAACGGCTGGTCTTGTCCGGTTTGGGCGGTTCCGTTGCACACCCTAGTTAGAGGGTCATTACAAAAGTTATACAAAACATGATGATACCATAAATGAGCAACAAAATTGGGGGCCCTAGATTTAGTCAAATTAGAATTGCTCATGAACAAGTCCATGGCCCATGAAACCATTCTGAACGCTCCTCAAGCCCTGCTTTGCTTTCCCCTCCACAAGCTCTATCTCTCGGTCGACCGATTTCAGTTGGCCAGAAATTGCTGATTTTGATCGTCGGCCGCGGAGGCTGAACAACGGAGACATTAGCTAAAGCTATTCATCGTTGGGAGGAAGGAAGACCAGCGATTTCCTGTAATATCATCGAGCTCTGTTGGCGCTGATTCTAGTGGTTTCAGCCTGCATTTTGAATCGGTAGGCCTCCTTCTCTGCTTTGTTTTCCCCCCGCCTTTGAAGCGTAGAAGTGCCGAATTCAATCGGTGAATTTATGAATTTGCGGAACCAAGACTCTTTGTGATGGTTCATGCTGATTTAGAGTCTTAGTCTAAACTAAGAATTGCATTAAATCTGAGACTAAAGCTTGTATTCGAAGTGCACACCAATTGTTTGTTGATTTGCTCATAAGAAGTGTTGAAACTGATTTCACGCAATCGGCCGTTAACAGTGTTTAAACCTAGGGTTGATTCTCATCTATTTCATTGATTGTTGAATTGAACATTGATGCCGCGTTTTCCCTCTGTGTAATGTCGCGCTCTTGTGATTCCTTGTGCTGGTCGTCCATGAACACATGAGTTTGGAATCGCCGTTCTTGGCCTTGGCTTCCGGTGATGCTCCTGATTGAAATTGTCCCTCTGTCAGTCTTCTATACTCATTTAATTTAGCATGCGTGTTTATGAATTGCAATGGATTGAAATGGATTTTACTTGAGGGATCGGTGATGAACAATCGTAGATGGATGTAGTTTGGTGACTGGAAGTTCAGCACGGGAAATAATCCGGTGATGGCGAGAATAGATTGCTGAATGACCAGGAGATGGCGCCGGCGTTAGCACCGTCTGTACATGAAGAGTCGGTGAAGGGCTCGTCCGAGGAAGACGCTGAGCCCTCGGTGAGGGAGGGGAATAAGAAATAAATAAAAATAAAAAGAAATAAAAAATATAATAAAAGAAAATAAAAAGGGGAAAATAATAAAAATAGAATAATAAAAATCATAAAAATGGGGGCTTGAGTATAATAAGGCCGAGCCGGATAGAGTTCATGGGCCAGATGAAATTCAATAAATTGGCTATATTCAAACCAAGGGCTGATCCGAATTTCAGATTCAACTCGGACCTTTAGGTTGCGTTTGGTAATCAGAATAAAATTCGAGATATGATATGATTTATCATATCCTATGTTTGGTGTTCGCTTAGAACATGATAAAGTCGAATATAAGGGGATATATACAGGATAAAATTATCCCATGTAGAGGAGGTGTGATAAAGTGGATAGGATTTCTAATATTCATAATAAGAAAGTTATTTTTCTCGAATAAAAAAATTATTAAATTAACAAAATTGAAATTATACTTCAATATAAATAATATTTGAATTCTAGTTTAAGAAATTAAAAATGAAAAAAAATAGAAATTTATTTTAAATTAATCTTATTTTAATTTATATATTCAACTTTAATTCTATCTTATAATAAACATTCAATCTATAAATTAAATATTTATATTTATTATATATTTGAGGTATTTTTGTATTTTAGGTATGTTAGTACAGTTTACTATTTGATAAAATTTTATGAAAGAATGATGAAAGGGGACAAAAGAGATAATAAAGAAAATAATATAAAAAAAAAGAGGAAAATAAAATAAAAATAAATTAAGAAATAATGTTATGAGAGATTTTCACCATCTTCGTTTATAAACATTTATGTTCATTTATAATGATATGCCATTTATATAAAAAAAAAATGTACATAATATGATGTGAATATATCCGACTTTAATACTACGATTCACTAAACAATGGACTGGATATACAAAAATCCCAAGATTTCATATCATATCCTATCCATTTTAGGTCAAACCTGCACATTTAGACTGGGTCCGAGCCCCCATTTTTAGAATAAAAAAAATTAAATAATAATAAATAAAATAAATGATAAAAAAAAAAAATTCCGAAAATTAAAAATTTTCAGGAAAAAGCTTAGAAAGTAAATGTTGATTAGTTTTATTAGATTTTTAGTGTCAACACTAGTTTAAAATTAGTTTTAGATTTTCCTAGATCATATTTCATATAGTTTAGGGGTTTCAATGAACATTTTAGGATTAACACAGTCTTAAAAAAATGTGAAAATCTTTTGAAAAAAACTAAACTCAAAATTAAACAAGCTTATGGGGATTTACAATAACGTGTTATTTGTTCTTAGATTGTTGTTCGCGAATTTCTACTTTGATTTTATACTTGAGCGTGCACTTTTAAAACATTGATTGTTATCTTCCTTTTTAGCATTGTTAGGATAAATTCTAACATCATAATAAATGAATATTGCATGGACACTTAGCGGATAGGAATTTTAGGACTCATAATTGGTTAAAAGACTGTATGAACATTTTAATTAACTCATAATCAAGTTTAGATATTAAAATGGTACTATTTAGATAACTAATGTAATCAAGTTCCCATTCCTATAATTTCTAGTTCCATTATTAGCATTGAGACAATGCTCCCACGTCTCAATTGGTTTCTGGCCAATCACAAATTGCTAGTGATAACTCTTAGAAATACTTAGGTTGTTAAGAATGTAAAATGAAAATCCAATGTCATGTTAGATATTGTTTGTGAGAACGTGCTTGTAATTGATGGACTAATCTAGATTACCATTAGATGATGTGTTCAAGCCATCTTTTGGGACATGAATTCGGATTGTTTTATAAGTAAATACCTCTAAATTTATTCTCAAGGGGTCACGACATAGATCCCTTTTGGGTGAGTGTTAATTTTTGATTATATAGATTTATGATTGCTTCAGTAATCCGTTCCCCAATTGTGGTCTTATTTGGACAAATTAAATTTGTAAAAGACTTTTGTTATAAAAAAAAAGGAAAAAAAGGAGAATTGGTTGTGCCAAGGGCTTGGCTACTTACCGCTGGCGAAGAGCTAATAGTTGCCGGCAAAGGGTAGGCAGTTCGGCGAGGGGGAGGTGGTGTGGCAAAGGGTAGGTGTTCGACTAGGGTTGTCGTGTGGAGGACGCAGCGTGGCAAGGGTCGCCGCGACCCGAATCGCTCGATCTAGTCGCAATTGGGGTTGTGGCGACCCTTGTCGAACGTCCACGCGACCCGTCAAGTTGCGACCTTTGGTGCCGTGACCTTTGTGCAGAGGTGGCTGGCACCTGCGATCTAGTTGCTGCGACCTAGATTGCGCGACCAGATCTGTGTGCGATGTGGGTCGTCGTGACCCTCGCCGCATGGCGACCCTCGTCGGAGGGTCGTGGGACCCTAGCCAAACCACCTATACTTCATTGCACCGCTTGCCCTTCGCCAGTGACCACGCGTAGATGCTGGTTGTGTTCAGTAGAGAGAAGGAAAGAAGATGTAGATGACGAATAGTTATCGGGGTAAAATCGGAAAAAAAAAAAAAATTAACGAGGACAATTTCGGAGGAAATTTTTTATTATCTTCAAAGCTAGCACGCTGAGAAAGCCCAAGGCAGCTCCTAACCTACCTTGAGCTTTCAGCCTTTGGTAAAGGCAAGTGAAAAAAAATTGGCAAACACCAAATATTTGGTCAAAAGACCTTTACACGCCCAAGGGACTTTGGGAAGACAGTTTCCAAACACACCCTTAGTATGTCACGTTGAATATAAATAATTTAAAATTTTAAAAACAAGCTACAATGGGTTTGAAACATTAAAGTCCAACTTTATATGGGTCTATGTGGGTTTGTATCAGACCCATATTCATCCCTTTTAAGTTATTAACTTTAGGTCCGAATGTAACTCTATGAAATTTAACTTCGACATAGGCTTGTGAAGCTTCAGGCAAGGGATTCCACTTGTTGTTGTTGCTTGTTGTTGCTTGTTCCTCGAGGACCGCCATTGTCGCCCTTTGCTAGTCGCTCGCGCACCGTCGTTACCTTCCCCAATCGCTCGTCCCTTGGGCGGCACGGCCATCGTCTGTTCTCAGTTTTAGATATATCTCTTTCCATATTCAAAATCTCTCAGATCTGATACTGACAAAAGGTCCGCAACCTTTGATTATAGAGGTCTTGGACCTCCAGATACGAAGGTCCTTGAACTCCGGTTGAGTAAAGGCGACGGCCTGATGAGGGAGGCAGCCAATCCGGTGGTGTTGTCTTCTTCTGTTTTAAAATTTCTTTTTTATTTTCATTCTTAAAGGAAATTAGCTTTTTAACTTTTACATTTTTATGCTAATATTTTGGAATTCTTTTTGCCATTTAAGCGAGGTATGGCATTAATAGAAAGGCCATTTTACTTCAAAGATTTATTAGACCCGCTAGCAACGCCGTGTTCACACAAGCGTCAAGATTGTGAGGTCTTGCTCGAGCAACATGTGGTTTGACGGCCACAATTTCGCAAATGGTGACGGCTCACGAATGGTTCATAGAGATGATCTGCAATTTTCAAGAGCATCTACAATGATGATTTTTTTTCCCTTTTCCAATATTTTGCTTAGTTTTAATGTGCCAATTTTCAAATTTATTTATTTTTTAATTTTTTTCAGTCTATTACATTTACTTCCGTGAATTCCCAACCCACGGTCCAACTTGATCTCTCTTACTAACTTGATGATTGGTCTATTTAGCCACCCTTTCTTCAAAAATAACAATTTAAAGAGAAAAATAACTAAAAGTGGAATTTAAGTCAAGTTTGTTAAGGTCCTGTTTGGTAATACTCCTAAGAATAACTGATTCTATTCTTTTGTTTCCCAAAAAAAAAAGAAAAAAATTCATTTGGTAAATTTTTTGTTCTTGAGAAAAAAAATCCGTTTTTTTTTTTTTTAATATTCCTGGAAATAGATTTGAAACATAATTAAGAAGTAGAAGAAAGTTGCTTATTATTTTTGCGTACAATTCCTAGAATCAAGTCTAATTTTTTCATTTTTTCTTTTCTCATTCTCTCTTATTCTTCTTCCTCCCAGTTGGTCACCAGCCACTACCAACCATTGCTACCGCCACCTATGGTGGCCGGTGATCGACTAGGTGAGGTCTAGTGAGTTTGCCGAAGGCTTGCTTGGCTTGGCCTCGCCTAGCTAGTGAGGTCGAGCCTGGTGGTGGCTAGGTGAGGCCACCACCAGGCTTGTTGGGTTGGGCAAGGCTCGCTTGGCCACTGGCGAGGCGGTCAACAAATAGCCATAAAAGGAGGAGGAATAAGAAGATAAAAAGAAAAAGAAAAAAGAAAAAAAGGGAAAAAGAGAAAAAAAGAAAAATATAATAAAAGTATTAAAAAATAAAAAAATTTAAGAATTCCACCATACACATTTCTATCTCAAGAAAATAAATTTTGGATAGTTACTAAGCATTTTTAAAAACTTAGAAGTTGTTCCACGAAATAGAATAAAAAAAATTATTTTTGAGTAAAAATTATTTCCAAGAATAGAATGGTTATTAAACGCATCCCAAATGTGCATTGCATATAAATGGGTTATTTTGAATTACCATTTTTGATCCAACCCAATCCACCAGTTTAATGGCCTATCATCCATTGTTTACATAAGAATGAGAATGTCAATATCTGCATTTCATTGCACCTCAATTCATTCTGAGTTGTCAATTAGTAGGGACTCGTATGTTCTTCCCATGTTTCATAAGTTCTTAAAGAGGAAAAAATCACTTGCAACATGCTAATATCGATGCCCTAACTCCTCTACAATCTTCTGTTTCTGAAGCTATCATCAACGTTTTTGAAGGTGCTAGCTCTATCCTTAACCACCTTAAAAAGATGGTTCTTCATAGCCAGGATGATAAGGGGTTGTTTTTTTGAATATGATGCTATTCTTATTTTTTCAAATAATGTGACAAAGAGCCCCAAAGGAAAAGCGAGTAATGTATTTAACGAAGTCCTTACCCTTCAAGAAAGAGGTGGCCCAACGGAGATTCTCTCCCCAAGACCTATTCTACCAAGGTAAATTGCATCTCGCCGCCCAAATTGCATCTTTTTAATCAAATTGTTCATTCTTATGGATATCAAGAAATTTGTGATTTTTCATGATGAAGTGAGGATAACATGAATATTCAGTTAGAAGATTTTTGATACCTTAAGAATGGTGTGAATTCGATTTACAACGAAAAGGATTGCACCTTTGCAATATAAATGTGCATTTAGCTTGTTCAATCAATTCTAAACAATTTCATCCTGATTTTTTGTGAAACAAAAATTAGGTTGATTGGATGTCTGAGGGAAAATGTACTTACAGTCAATTGTTGGTCAAATATTCTATGAAAAAAATATGTCGCTTCGAGTTGCAGCACGGCCAATAAGGGGGTACCATCCAGTCAGGTAAGTACCAAATCGATGTGGCCACTGGCAGCATGTGGGGCAAGTGCTGGCTCGTCCAGGTCTGCGCGGTGACGTTGACACAATCTTAAGCAATTTTATACTGACTTGTTTAGTAGCACTACAAATTGTACCAAAAAAATTATGAGTTTTGACCAATAGATTAACCTAGGGCTCGGGCCGCTTGTTAGGTCGCCCTATCCTGTCCATGAACTACAGGTAAAAGACAAATTAACTGATTAAAACCGTCCCTCAACCTGAGCAAGCCAACTCCCTGGTTAAAAAAAAGAAGAAAAAAAACACATCCAAAGAGCGAGCCCCCTCACCGTAAGTGGCGTTCCCTTTACTTGAAGGGGGCGTGCGCTTCACAGTAAGAGCGACTTGCCCTTTATCCTAAGGATCGTGCCCTTCGATTTTAAGGGCCGTGCCCTTTACACTGACAACGTGCATCTCAACTCAGAGGTGCACACTTTACCTTTAGAGGCAGACTTCTTAGCATCAAGGACATACCACCTTGGGTGGGTGCCCGTCACCCTAAGGCTGCATGCCTCACGGTGGGGTGCACGCACCCTATGGTTCAAGGAGCACATCCCACCCCAGCACTGTTTGAAATCTCATAAATCAAGCTTTCCCCGATCGTTTCCAGCCACGATAAGTTGCTTCCATTCTCTCTATTTCATATTTGCTCTCATTCCGGAGAAAATACTAGCACGTAATGTTTTTTGATCTTCACCTGTGAAGGTTTCTCAAAGAATCTCGGAATTCTGTCCATTTCATATTTTTTAACTTCTTCAAGGATTTCAAGGTATAGCATCCTAATGCCCTATTCTTCCTATAGGCCATCCTATTGCCATTATCATATTAGAAACCTAATACTTGCATAGGTCGTCCTAATGCATCAGATTTCACATTCTCTCTTTTATGATTTCATAAATGCCAAAGTTTTCTTCATGAGGTTTGATGTTTTATGTTTCGTTATTGACATACATATTTACGTTTCAATTTTTTTTTTTTGTCTTCTTTTGTAATCCACTTATTTTAGATATTGTTGGGAATAACGGATCCCCGAAAACCGGATTCGACACTAAATCGAACCCCTAAAACGAATGCAGAAGCGAAACCCGGGAAAATCACGTATCACCGATCCTAAAGCACACCACGGAATCGAGCGTACCTTGTTAACCACAGATTAAACACCAACGCTGAAGATCGATGAAGAAATTCTGATCCGATGATGTCAATTCGCCTTGAAGGGAAGACAGGACGCCTTAAGCGTTTTTCTTACTTTTTCTTTTTCTTGGAGGGAGAGAGGAAGAGGAACGTACGTACGTTCTTATGCCAAAGGGTGTCTTCTCTCTCTCTCTCCTCCCTTTTATACCTTCTCCCATCCACGGGCCCTATTCCCGTGGGCCGGGCTTTTAGGCCCAACATGGGCGGACGGGCCAACTCAGGCCCATCAATAAAGAAAAAATCCATCATCTCCCACTCGCACATGGTGGTCCAAAACCAACATGGGCGGATAGGCCCTACTCATCCTCATCAGAAAAAAATCCATCATAGACTCTCACTTAACATGGTGGGTCGAACAGAATCCTCTTTTCCTTTCTTCAACATTCATACCGGTGAATAATCCGTGCGACTAACATACTTAGAGAGCTCGTTGCCATACATCTGTTAGGAATATATAGCAGCTCATAATGAGCATCACATCCTGAGTAGATTTAGTATGCAGTACCCTAGATCGATCGATCACATTTATATCTCTCTCGGTTTCTTTTAAACAATGATATATATATTGTATTCACAATTATGATTATCCCAAAGACAGTCATAATTGGTTAACCGGTGAATACAAAACTACAATGTGATTCTCCAAAATCGATCTTCCTCTTTCCTTCAAACTCTCAATTTCGGTTCAGCTTGCTTTTCTAGAAATGCCCCATTAGATCGAATCAAACTCATGACCATTGGCAACATCCTAAGATAGCAAACACTAAATAGAAATCTTGAGAATAAGTAAGAGTCATAAGGGGACTAAAAATTGAGGAACTCTTTTCCTCAAGAGTCTCACACGACATAAAAAGTTGAGATCAAACTTTTGCCACTCTTATTGGTCGTCTCATGCATACGTAGTATGAAATACGTATTACGATATTAACTCCTTTCCCATGGAGCGTATGTCTACACCTTTCAATACCGTACAGATGATAATTCAGACATACCCAATGTCTAACTTGAGTTCACGTATCTACTCATTCACAAAATTCATCGAACTCACATCGGCATCATAGACGAGATAAAGTAAAATATGTGGGGTATTTTACTTTCGGACATAGTAAGTATTATGTCCTCATCTTAACACCCGATTAAGGCGACATACGTGTTTTAAGCTTGAGCTCTCGATTATCACCTAGATAATAAGCTTAAAAACAATCTCATCGTTATTTATCACACAAGAAATGAGGCGATTACCCGTGTGAGTGGGCTAATCTTATATCTGTCCGACATACTTCTCAACTTAAAGTAATGCACTGAGCATTAAGATGCATAAAAATCATACAAAGATTCATAGGCATTAATGATGAAAACATAAATTCATCAAATGTGAACACTTAGGGAAATAACAATATTCAGTACATCAGCCTCTACGCAATCCTAGAGACTTCATATGGCCACAAAACACATCTCTAGGTATTGGCTTTCTCATAGGATCTGCTACCATTCTATGCGTAGTATGTCCTCTAAGTTCACATCCTTTCGTGCAACCAAATCTTTGACAAGATTATACTTGGTATCTATATGTCTGGTCTTGTCATGATATTTTAGATATTTGGTGTACGCTTTCGCTGCTTGGCTATCACAGTTAACCAATAACAAATCTACAGCACTTGCAATAACACCTAAATGATCCAATAATCTCTTAAGCCAAACATCTTCTTATACTGCTGCTGATAATGCCACGAACTCAGATTCCATCGTGGACAAGGCTATACACTTTTGTTTCTTACTGCTCCAACATATGGTGCCATTATTCGGTAAGAAAACAAACCCAGAGGTAGATTTCATTTCATTTAAATCTCCTCCCCTATCAACATTATAATAGCCTTAGAGTCGCAAATCCTTTCCTTAATGACTCATCGTATAATCAGCAGTTCCCTTTAGATACCTTAGTATTCCTTTTAACGGCTTTCAATGTGCTTGACCTGAATTGTATTGGTATCTACTCACCATTCCAACTGCAAAACATATGCCAGGTCTTGTACACATCATAGCGTACATAAAGCTTCCAACAGCACTAGCATAAGGAACATGTTTCATTTGTTCCTTCTCTTGTGGAGTCCTTGGACACAGTCTATGGCTCAATCCTTCAGCTTTTGCAATAGGAGTATCTATAGGTTTACAATCTTGAAATCTTAACTCCAAGAATGTATATAACATCACCCATGTCTTTCATCTCAAAGTTGGAAGACAACAAATTCTTCACAGTATTAACAAACTCCATATTGCTTCCGACAATTAATATATCATCAACATATAATGATATGATCACAAATTGATTTTTGGATCTTGTGATATATACACAATGATCCTTATCTATCATTGTAAAGTCATATGCCATTATGGCATTATGAAAACGTATATACCATTGTCTCGACGACTGCTTAAGGCCATATATCGACCCCCAAAGTTGACATACATTTTCTTCTTGACCTTTCATTATGAAACCAGCAGATTGTTCTATATATATTTCTTCCTCTAATTCTCCATTGAGGAAAGCAATCTTTACATCCATTTGATGTAACTCAAGATCCATACTAACACTATTGCCAGAATAATGCGAATTGAGGTAAATCTCACTACAGGAGAAAATATTTATTCATAATCAATTCATTCCTGTTGATTATACCCTTTCGCAATAAAGCGAGCCTTATGCCTTTCTATCGAGCTATCAGCCTTTCGCTTTATTTTGAGAACCCATTTGTTCCCAATAACTTTGCGTCATTTTGGAAGATCAACCAGTTCCCAGACTTGGTTTGATTTCATTGACTCAATTTCCTCTTCCATTGCATGAATCCATTTTTCCTTATTAGGGCAATTCAGAGCCTCATTTATTTCTTGGCTTATCCTCATCTTGTGGAGCAACCATAAAAGTTTCCCCTTCAATGTCAAAAACGTCGACAGGGAATACTTTGGCGACTTGTTCGCCGTATGGGAGATTGTACACTTAGCACATCATTCCCCATTATGCTCCCACTTGGATTAGATAATGATGATGTCGTCTCATCAAGTGCTTGCAATTGAGAATGAGTTGAATTCAATTCATCACTTCTCATATTACTCCCACTTGGATGAACTCCACTAATACCATTATCTTGATCCTAGATTACAAATAGGGAGTAATCTTCCCCTATTTTGCCATTCTTAGGAAATTCATCCACTAAGAATGTGACATCCCGTGATTCAAATTCATTTTTACTCCCATTTTCCTGCTCACCTATGAACACATACTCTTTCGAGTGTTCGGAGTATCTCATGAAAATACTCTTATTTCCTTTAGAACCCAATTTCCCAAATTTGTGAGAGGACTCATGAGTATAGGCAGCACAACCCCATGGCTTAAGAAAATTTAAGTCCGATTTTCTACCTGTCCATAACACATATGGAGTGGAAGTAACTGATTTGGAAGGCATCCAGTTAAGTACATAGGCAGCAGTTAATAACGCATCACTCCAAAAAGTAATAGGTAAGTTAGCATGTGCCATCATGGACCTAACTCTTTCCAAAGAGGGTTCGTTTCTACTCTCGCAACACCATTTTGTTGAGGAGTATATGGAATAGACAACTGTCTTTCTATTCCTTTTTCATCACATAATTTTCTGAACTCATCAGATAAATATTCTCGACCTCGATCGGATCTAAATACTTTTATTTTATTGTCTAATTGATTTTCTACCAAGGTCATAAACCTTTTAAAACAACTTATGCTTCAGATTTATGAGAAATCAAATAGACATTTCTGAATCGAGTATAATCATCTAGAAAAATGATGAAATAAACAGCCCCATGCCTTCCTCTCACATTCATTGAACCACAGACGTCAGAATGGATTAAATGCAGAGGAAATTCAGCTCTTTTACCTTTTCCAAATGGTTTCCTTGTCGTTTTCCCTACTAGGCAATGCTCACATATGGGCAAATCGACTTTTTCAATGTTGCGGAACAAGCCCTATTTAGCTAGTCTATTCATATGTTGTTGGCCCATATGACCAAGTCTAGCATGCCACCATATTCATATCATTATCATATAAAGTAGAAGACGTGAAACAAGGGAATAACATATTGACATCACCACAGTCAACATATAGTACAATGAAACCATCTAGAAAGTGACCACAACCATAGTAGTTTGTATCCAAATACAAATCTACATCTCTATTACGGAAGTTCACACTAAAACCAAGCTTAACCAACACCAAAATATACACTAAATTTCGACGAATCTCCGGAGCATATAGGACATCATGTAGGAACAAGGTGCGTCTACCACGCATATTCAATTGGCAGGTGCCAATCCCTTTAACTTCAACTCTGAAATTATTTTCCACATAGATCCACACAGTTCCAATTGGTATCGTCGGAATTTCATGAAGGATCCTCTATCCTTCCTTACATGGTCTGTCGTTCCTGAATCTACAGTCCACAAAGGATTGGATTCAGCCAATAATGCAGAACTCGACACATAAGCAAAGTTCTTAAATGTACAAGAGGTGTATATTTTCTTTGGCTCACGACAGTCTCGAGCATAGTGACCTCTCTTGTCACAATTGTAACACCTCACCCTTGACATTTTCTTCACTTGATGACGTTTTTCTCTCTCGTGTTGGTTAACTCTTGATTTCTTGCAATAAGGACTTGATCCTTTGCATTCCCACATATTGAACAAATCAATACGCTTGCGCTTAGAGCTCAAAGCCCTTTCTCGAGCTAGAACCAAAGATTGCAAATGTCTTTTTCGGCTCAAATGCCGTTAGGCGGTCCTCTCGCTAGCTCAAGGTGGCGCACGACACCCTCAAGATCTTCCATAATATGGTCAAGAGCTTCTAGTGCTTCTTGCTTTTCCAGCACATATTGAATCTTCATATTCAATAATTCACAATAGTTGCTGTTCATATCGCAATAACGTTCTTAGTTGCTTTGAAAACATCGATCCGAACACATCGGACATACATGCACGAATTATTAATGCCTATCATTTATGCATCCCTATTTGCATAGACCCATCATATTAATGAATAATTTCAAGTAAGGCTTCAGAATCAAAATGTCACTATGTTTCCAATCATCCTCCAAAAATCCTAACTTAAAATTATCATTACTATTATTGTCATATGCAAAATCAATTTTATGAAGTTACAAAAACTTCTATAACTACCCACAGCTAATTACCCATAGCAACCAGCAATAACAGAAAGCAATAGATAACTAACATCCAATAAAACAATAATGCTTTCACATAATACAACTATACATTACACTAAGCAATATATACAGAGAAATATCAACATGGAAAGAGATATTTACACCCATAAAACATCTAATAATTAATCTAATAAATAATTAGGGAATGTCCCTTCTAATCTATTAGTCAAAACATTTGAGAAAACTGAAGGCACATTTGCCAACCATGGAAAAACTTTTGGAGAGCTTTCATGTCGCCACCAAGGCGCATTTATTCTATGCCATGTGGCGCTCATTCTAAGGGTTAAAGTTTTGGCCAACTCAATCATATAGTACTCTCTTACAAAAGCTTTCATTAGCCTCCTATAATCCGGAACCACGTTGACCTCCCATAGCCGACCTAACACTGCTTGCCATTCAGGTGGAAGAGTGTTCATCAAAGTCGGCACCTTCTCAAAATCCGGCATAAGATAACCATTCCTGATGATTTCCTGTATCATCTGATTGACCCTGACCACATGTGATACTAAATCACCGTCATGCCACCGATAATTAGCTAAATCTGACATCAGCCCTTTAAGTCCTGCATTTCCCTCGTCCGTTCTCGGGATTGCAGGTATCCGTGCATAACGCATCATAGTTCCTGCAACAAATGCTTAACTAAAAATGGATCACTTATAATCCATAATGCACATAAGGGAAAATACATAATTTTCCAAAATTCATGCAACAAATGCATAATAAATAATGGATTACATATAACCCACATAGACATAATTGAAAAAAGAAACAAATTCCTTTTTTTTTTTTTTTTTTTTTTTTTTTTTTTTTTTTTTTTTTTTTTTCGGGTCAATGGTCACAGTCAACGGTCAGCGGGTCAACGGGTCGGGTCAACGGGCGCGCGGGTCGGACGAACCGGCCGCACGTGCCGTGCGCGTGGGCGGGCTGACGTCAGCCGGTACGTGCCGGGCGTCGCGGTTCGGGTCGGGTCGAGTCGCCGGCCGGTGACCGCCCGGCCAACCGTTGTTGTTGCTGACGTCATTGATGACGTCACCACAACGGTTATTGACTGTTGGGTGACGTCATGCGGACGTCGGCCACGCGTTGGCCGTCGACCGGCGCGTGCCGGTTCGCCGGCCGGCGGCCCGCACGCGCCGGTTCGCCGACCGGCGCGTGTGCCGCACGCACTGGGCGAGCTAACGCTTCCGGGCGCGTCGCGCCCACGCGCAGCGCCTTCCGACCGCGCGTGTGGGCGCGTGCGGCGTCGCGCGGCGGCGTTCGACCTATCCCCGGACTCGTCTCGACGTCGCCTTTCACCCAGTGCCTTCAGAATTTGATTTCGACTTACGAAAACTCAGAAAAATGGCTGAACAGCGCTCGGGTGTCGGGATTTTTGCCCCGATCCGTACGGCCGAAGTTCTTTCGCGAAAAATCAATCAAAAACATCAAAAACAGGTCGGGAAAACGTGAACTAGGGCTTTGATACCAATGTTGGGAATAACGGATTCCCGAAAACCGGATTCGACACTAAATCGAACCCCTAAAACAAATGCGGAAGCGAAGCCCGGGAAAATCACGTATCACCGATCCTAAAGCACACCACGGAATCGAGCGTACCTTGTTAGCCACAGATTAAACACCAACGCTGAAGATCGAGGAAGAAATTCTGATCCGATGATGTCAATTCGCCTTGAAGGTAAGACGGGACGCCTTAAGCGTTTTTCTTACTTTTTCTTTTTCTTGGAGGGAGAGAGGAAGAGGAACGTACGTACGTTCTTATGCCAAAGGGTGTCTTCTCTCTCTCTCTCCTCCCTTTTATACCTTCCCCCATCCACGGGCCCTATTCCCATGGGCCGGGCTTTTAGGCCCAACATGGGCGGACGGGCCAACTCAGGCCCATCAATAAAGAAAAAATCCATCAGATATCACTCGCTCATATACAACACATATATTTAGAAGAAAATGAAAATGAAATGGATTTTACAAAAACTCCGTTTTTCTTTAAGTTGAGTTAAAATCGTATAAGATCAATACATTTTTTCATTTAAATCAAGGTCCCTGCAGAGGCTAGAGCCAACCAGGGCATAAGAAGAGCAACCATTAACGCTTCCAAAATGATGATGAAAGTTGCAAACCACTAAACATATATGTAATGAAGAACTCCTTACAATAAACTTAACACGAGATGAAAGAAGAGGATTCTCGTTTTTCTGAGTAATACACAAACTCTGCTCACAGTTTATTCATTTTCCAGTCAGCATAGTAAAACATTGCAGTTCCTATTAATCCCATGTGTGATTCGATCTTAATGTGGGTAGGCTTCCCGATCAACTGGGTCGAGAAAGATCATTTCTTCTTGAGCCAAGGCTCGCCGGAAGCATGGCAAGTCCCTGAGCAACTTGCCCTTGTGGAATTAGGCCTGATCGTCATCGTTCGTAGTTTCGGTGAACTAGCAAGCAGAAACTTCATCATTTCTTGATCTGGCTTACTACCAAAAATTCCACCCATCGATACAACTTGTACTTGTTCTAGGCAACACGCCTGGTGGTCTTCTCAAGAATCGGCAATTTTCCCGATCCATGTACTTTGTCGATTCCCAGCACGAGACTGTGTTTAATAATCAAAGATCAACTTTAACATAACAATGCATAGGGAGAGCTTAATCTGGTCATTTAATTAAGAGAGCAGAGAACCTGATTTGTCTATTTGCTTTATGAATAAGATCCCAAATTGCAATATCCTTATTTTTCGGGTGAACCAGATTACTATACCGTCATTTATTTTGAGAATGTATAATATGGTCGCTGTAAAGTGTAGATTAGCTCTCTTTTTCATCAAATTCGATGATTGAAAGCACCAAGGTAATACGATGATCACTAAAAATCAAATGAAATGAAATTACTTCCAACATATATTCTAAAACTTGATACAAAGGAGGCATCAGTCTTGTGATAGTCATTTATCTTTGCTTTCATTATGAACACTTTTGCTAAATAAAAAGGTTTCGCCAATTTGTTTCATTATGATATATTGAAGCATACAATTTAATCAGTAAAATACATTTAGACTACAGTGATAGAGACTTTAAGTTTGACTCACTATTGCCAAGTAACAAAAATTTGTTGAGAAGATCACGTAAATACCTAAATAAGATCTTTGACAATAGTTTCAAAGAAATATCAAATTAGTACGCTGAACAATAAATGATCACACTCGCCCGGAAGTCGAGATGTTTCAATTGAGGAGAGCATCTGATTAGGCACATAATAGTCAAAATCTCCTTCACGCTATTTAAGTCTATGCATGAGAAGAGGTACTTCATATGAACGAGTTCATTAGGTGGTGTCTGTAGAACATCTCCAACAGCCAAATACTACAAAAATCAGCCAAAATCAAGGCATACCAACGATTTAGTAATAGAACACACATATTTTCATCCCAAAAAATAATAGTGAATAGAGTCGTAACAAATTTCAGAATTGATGCGCTTAAAATGTACCTTCAGTGAGTAATTTTCAAGATTGAGACTCTGAATTTGGGGCAGATTTCGGAAGAGTTTGTGCAATTTGTTCTTGTTGGCATTGCCGGGTCCATATTTGTTAGCAATATCATCAGAGAAACCAACCGTGACCGACTTCAAACTGTTCATAACACTGAAAGCGACATCCTGAAAAGCTTCTCCAACATCAAGCCACTCGAGGTTGCCAGCTCTAATGTTAATTTGCTTAAATCCCCTCTAAGTTCCTCAACTTCAAACGTTTTAGGAGGGGCAGAGAGAAAATCAAAGACTTAAGCCCGTCCGATGACAACTCAATGTGTCGAAGATCCAAACTTTCCAAGTTCTTAAGTCCTGCAAACCTCGACGAGATTTTCACCAAACATCTGTACAATCCCAAATGAATCAAGTTCTGGCAATTGAATAAGGAGGTGGGAATCTTGTAATATTGCCCTTTCCAAATGTCGAGTACAATTTCTTTGACGGACACTCTGGATAGATGAAGAATCCAGTGGTCAATGTCACTCAGGGCACAAAATTCTTCATGAGAGAGCATGAACTTCTGTATTGGGCCAGTGTGAAGCAAGAGAACCTTGTCAATTATCTTTGCCAAGTTTTCATGTAGAGACGGTTGAAGAGAAAGGACCTCCTACATCGGTCATCAAACTCAAGTTGTGGACTAGAGGATCATTTGTACCTCCACTTTCTCGACAAAAATACTAGTCCTCATTGCATCCTCAATTGGCAAACGCGACAGGATTTGTTCCATTATGTGCCTCGGTAATTGGCTGATCTTGTCCAACTCATTCATCATTCTTATTCTTACCTGCAATACTTTGGAATTTTTAACAAACAGTGACATATTGGAAATGGTTAGATGCGAATAAATTAAAACATTTCAATTAAATTCTAAGTATAAAATAAGAGAGATATTAACTGATAAGAAAAGAAACATACTAAATCTTATATATAAAAATGGGTAGCTAAAATTTTTTTATTAAAAAAATCACCTATCATCCTAACGTAATTTTTATGATAAAAAGATAAGGAAATAAATAGTTGTAATCTTCGAAGATGTACCCTCCGTGTAAGTTTTTTGCTTTTGGTCATCTTTTGGTCATCAACTGGAATCCCCGTTAATAACGCATGGTAACTCACTAAAAAGTAAAAACTTTTCTCATGAGTGCTCATGATTATTTTTTAATTTTCTTTTTCTTTTTTAATTCGTTTTCAACCTTTTTCTTTTCTTTGTTTCCCACTAAAATTAAAATCTCGATCCTTGGTTTATCAATTTATATACTCATTTGAAGTCGCCAAATTCAAGGGTCTATATTCTGTGATTGCACATGCACGGAGTTGGGGTTCAGTAAGTTCGTCCTCTAAAAAATCCACCATTATTACTTTCTGACCTTCTTGCCAAAGGTCCGAGACAGATGTCAGAGTAAACGCATATTACTTTTGCATAAATAAATGCCATGTAAAGTTCAGCTAAAAAGAAAAAAAAGGTAAAATTCGGCCTTGGACAATGGGACTCATTTGAGGAACTGCTCTTGCTGCGATGGAATCGAGTCAACCTTTAAAAAATCCACCATTATTACTTTCTAACCGACCAAAAGAAAAACCTGAAAGGTGCAGATGTCAATGGAGCAAAAGGAAGTTCTAAATGCAGGAAGGGAAGTAGTGAAGTGATGAGACAGGGAAACAAGGGAAGCCGGTTTCGCTTTTTAAAGTGGAAAATTGAACAGAGCCAAAAGCAACCCCTTATGTAACAAGTTACTTACTTTAGAACTCCTTCGTCAACAAGGTTTTGAAAGTGCCCCACCCCTTTTCCAACTCTGTCGTCTTCTACTTGTCTCCTCGCATGTCTTCTGTCTATTACAAGAATAAGTGGACCACACATTCATTTTTTTTTAAAAAGTAAAATAAAAGGATTGATTTTCAATTTTTGAAAGGATTACAAAGCTTGTGAAGAAGAAGAGGAGGAGGAGGATTACAAAGCCATAAGGGAAATTATCTCCCCTAAAAAGATTAATGAGTGCAGCACCATTACACTGAATTGTGTAACGGTGTTCTTGTGACCATAATTCTCATATTATGTTAGGTGGACTCATTTTGGCAACTGGAATATAAAACTTCCAAAGCTAATTACCAAAAATGGCCCCTATGCTGTAAAAGCACAAAATCTAAACCCATTTTTCATATTTATTTTAAGTCTCATGCTTTACACTAAAATTAATTAGTAAAATATTGTGCACAATTTTCAAAAGGGAAATGCAAATTTTAATTGATTTTAGAAAGTAAAACGTTACATCAATGTATTACTAGGCATGTGACAGATTTTAGACTTCACACTGATAAATGAATAATCATAGCCTAAATAGTGAGACAAAATGTTTCGTTAACTCCAATTTTTTTTTTTTTTTGGTAAGTGTTCGTTAACTCCAATTAATAGGCTGATATATGAGAAAATGCATAGAAACTTAGGCTCCGTTTATTTCGGAGGAAATAATTTCTAGGAAAACGTTTTCCGGATTTTCCGACGTTTATTTCACGGAAAATGAATTTTTTGGGGAAAATATTTTCCATCAAAGGAAAAAAAGTCTTCTAAAGTAAGCACTTCATCTCTCTTACCTCACACATTTACAAATCCTCACTTCCTCCTCTCATTTCTTCTTCTTCTTTTCTTTTTTTATTTGAATTATTTTTAAATTTTATTTTTCCTTTTTAATTCGAATTATTTTTAATTTCCTTTTTCTTTTTTTTTCTTTTTTTCTTTTTCTTTTCTTTGTTTCCTATCTTCTTCTTTCTTAACTAGTCGTCGGCCAAGTGAACCTCAAGCTTATCGATCTTAAACTCGCGCTCATCGATTTGGCGAGCCTCGAGCTTGGCACTCACGCTCGCTAATCTGGGAAGCGGAAAATATTTTCCAAAACACTTTCAAGTTTTAGTCGAACACCAGAAAATATTGTCATTTTTCTGAAAAATGACTTCTGGGAAAATATTTTCCGGAGATGGCTCAATTTCTGCAAAACGAACGGACTTAGTAAAAGATAAGATTTGTTCAAGTAAAATCTGTATAATGTAAGAAGTCAAATTCGTCTTAAATTCTAATCACGTCTCTAATTCCATGTTACTCGTGTTTGAATTGTTGCTTTTGTAGACTAGCTAGTCTCCCCAAAATTTCAAGTTAGTAGCAATTTTTTTTTTTTTAAATTGTGAAAATAAGGTAATCATGACCAGAACAAACGGTATTTTTCCAGCTCGAGTGAAAAAATTTAAACATAAAGTGTGGTATAGTAGTCATGTAAATACTTGTGTTGGCTTTGTATATTATAATGTCTTAGCAACATTACAAAATGACACAAATGTTGGAAGTTCCAATCTAACAAATATCAAGCAAAATAATATTTCTTAAACTCGCAGAAAATTGTCTTTGATGTAGTAATTTTTTTTTAATATTTATTTTTGCACGACTCTATGTAATCTGGGTAAATAAATTGGTGTTTTAAAGAATGTCACATCCTTTGTCCCAGGACGCAGTATGTATGGACGACCCTTGATTGAAAATCCAAATCGATAATCGGAAATTTCATGTCTTGATGATTGGTTGATTAAATTCACAGTTAAAGGAGCAGATTTACCTTGGATGGAATTGGTGGTGACAACTCTCTAGTGTATTTTGAAATTCTGCAACAACTCGGTTTTTAGAGGTATTTTACCAAACATAGCGGATACAGTGGAATCGGTTGAGATTTTGTATGCTAATTTCAATGGATGGAACACCCATAGTACAAAAACAACCCTGGAACAAATGCTTACTATTTTGCAATCGTGGATCCCACCAGCCGAAGGATCCCTAAAGTTCAGTGTTGATGGCTCCTTCATTGAAGGCTCGACGGATGGAGCGATCGCTGGCATTTGTAGAGATCATAAAGGATATATTATTACTAGGTTTGCTAAACTAGTGAAGGGGTCTTCAACGGCTCAAGTGGAAACCCTAGCCATCCACGAAGCTCTCCAGTTCAGTAAGGACGGTAAAGTCTCGCACGATGTGATCTGTGTTGAATCAGATCGGCTGGATGTGATAAGCACTCTGATAAGCAAGTCAACAGATAGTTGCAATTGGGAGGAACGTTTACTTATCTTGGATTGTTTAGAAATTTTAGAGGCCCATCCATGGTTTATTGTAGCCCATTGTCCTAGGGTTGCAAATAGAGTGGCCGACAGGGCTGCCAAATCTCTTAGACTAGGCCGTCTTCCACAAAACTGGCTTTGTGCGCCACCGCAAGTCCTATGGGCTCTTCTGTCTTTAGATTGTCCTTGTTTGGGACCTTTGACATTTTGATAATGAAAGAAGGCTTTACCGACTGAAAAAAAAAGGTCACATCCTCAGAAAACGGACCACAAGTCATTCGGTTCCTAGGGAAAGATTTTGTGGCCAAAAGTAGACCGTCACTTTTCCATAGGGTGACAGCGGCGTTTTCTTTGCATTTCTCAAACATAAATGCTGAGAAGTCTTCAAATTACCCAAAAAAAAAACACTACTCTTCCTGGCTCATCTTTCTTTTCAATTACCTTTTGTAAATTTGAGAATGTGAAAGATGTAGCACATTAATTATTAAGACCCAACCCAGAAAAAAAAAACCTACGGGTTACATTATTCAGTGCGAAGACTAGTATAATCAAAGCCAGAGGGCCAATCCAGCCATAAGAAAAGCAACCAGTTGCTTCCAAATATGACTATATATTGGATGAGAATGAATGTCCTTACGAGAGGCTAAAACAAGATGAACAAAGAAAATTTTCATTTTTCTTAGTAATACGAAAAAAAATTGTCTAATGATATTTTCAAGTTTAACACAGCATAGCAAAACAATTGCAGTGATTGTTACTCCCGTGTGGGATTCAATCTTAACGAGGGTTGGCTTCCGGATCGACAGAATCAGATAAAGATCACCTCCGCTTGCGTTGAGGCTCGCCGGGACCGCAGCAACTCCCTAAGCAACTTGCCTTCTCCACTCGTGGATTCAGGCTGGATCGTCATCTTTTGTAGGTTCGGCAAGCTAGTAAGCAGAAACTTTATAAATTCCAGCTCTGGCTCACTGCCAGAAAACCCATCCATCGATATAACTTGTACCTGTTCCAAGCAACTCGCACAGTGATCTTCCCAAAAGTCGGCCATTGTCCCAATCGTTGAAGTCTGTTGATCCTTGGCACGATTCTGTGGTTTTTGCAATCAAAGAGCAAGTTTAACACAAAGATGCATGGCGAGAGAGCTTAATCTAGTCATTTTATCAAGAGAGACAGAGAGCTCAATTTGTTTATTTCCTTTATTGTGATCCCCGTATCACTATTTCTTTTCTTTTTGGCTAAAACAGATTACTATACCGTCATTTATTCTGAGAATGAATAATTTAATCACTATAGAGTACAGATTAGTTCTCATTTTCCTCAAATCCATGATCAAAAGCACCAGGGTAACATATGATCACCGAAAATCAAATCAAATCAAAGTATACCTAACATGTAACTAAGACTTGATACAAAGGAAGCAACAATCTTCTGATATCCATTCATCTTTCTTTAAATGATGAATAATTTCACTAAATAGAAAAGGATTCGTCGATTTGTTTCATTATGATATGTTATAGCATACCACTTGTTGAGTAAAATCCACTTAGACTATAGCGACAGATCATTGTACTTTCAGTTTGGTTCACCGTGTGCTTCCAATTTTTTGCCAAGTCATAAAAGATTGTGGGAAAATCTGACAATATAATTGACTATGATCTTTGATAATAGTTTCGAAAAAATATAAGATTAGTACACTAGACTATAATCTCAATGATCAGACTCACCCGAAAGTCTACATGTTTCAACTTAGGAGAGCTTCTGATCAAGCACATAACAGTCAAAATCTCCTCCGTACTATTGAAGTCTATGCATGAGAAGAGGTACTTCAAATGAATGAGTTCATTAGGCGGTGTCTGTGGAACATTTCCAATAGCCAAATACTGCACAAATCAGCCAAAATCAAGTGTCGATAGATACCAAGGATTCAGTTATAGAACCAACATATTTTCCATCTCAAAAATAATAACGAACGGAGTCCTAACAAATTTTGGAATTTGCTCGCTTAAAATGTACCTTGAGTGAGTAATTTTCAAACTTGAGACTCTGAATTTTGGGCAAATTTTGGAAGAGTTTGTGCAAATTGGTGGAGTTGGCATCGCCGGGTCCATATTTGTTACCAATATCATCAGAGAAGTCTATTTTGACCGACTTCAAACGGTTCATAACACCGAAAGCGACATCCTGGAAAGCTCCTTGAACTTCAAGCCACTCGAGGTTGCCAGCTTCGACATTAATTTGCTTAATACCGTTCAAGCTCCTCAACTTCAAACGTTTTAGTAGGGGGCAGCGAGAAATCAAAGCCTTAAGCTCGTCTGGAGACAGCTCAACAACTTGAAGATCCAAACTTTCCAAGATCTTGAATCCTTCAAACGTCGATGGGATTTTCACCAAACATCTGTACAATTCCAAATGAATCAAGTCCTGGCAATTGAATAAAGAGGTGGGAATCTTGTAATATTGCCCTTGCCATATGTCAAGTATGATTTCATTGACGGAGACTCTGCATAGATGAAGAATCCAGTGGTCAATGTCACTCGAGGCGCATATTCCTTGATGGGAGAGCTTGAACTTCTGTATTGGGCCAGTATGAAGCAAGAGAACCTTATCAATTATCTTCACCAAATTTTCTTGTGGAGATGGTTGAAGAGAAGAAACTCCCCCGGTGCTGGTACACTGGTCGTTAAACACAAGTTGTGGAACAGAGGACCATTTGTACCTCCACTTTCTTGACAAAATACTAGTCCTCACTACGTCTTTAATCGGCAAGCGCGACAGGATTTGGTCCATTATGTGCCCTGGCAACTCGCTGATCTTGTCCAACTCATTCATCATTGTTGTTCTCACCTGCGATATTTTAGAGTTTCCAAACAAGTGACGACGCATTGGAAATGATTAGACATGAATAAATTTAAAAAAATTTAGTGAAATTCTGAGCATAAAATAAGAAATATATTGATATAAGAAAAACGAACATACTAAATCTTAAATATAAAATCGGAAAACAACTCAAAATTGAAAAAAAAATCACCTAATATCTTAGCGTAATTTCTTGATGAAAAGATACGGAAATAAATAAAAAATGGCTATCTTCAAAGATGTACACTCCGGTTAATTTTTCTTTCTTTGGCCATTATTTGGAATTCCTTATAATGCTTGGTAACTTGCTAAAGAAGTAAGTGTTTTGATTGCACAGAATGCATGTTCACCCCCGAAACCTCGATCCTTGGGTTAAGTGGGACAGGATTCATATGGAGCCGAGAAATTCAAGGGTCTAAATTTTGTGAGTACACTTGCACGGAGCTCATGAATTTATCCTTTGAAAAGCCGATTACAACTACCTTTCATCCTTGTTGCCCAAGGCTCGAGACAGATATTAAAATCGCAATATCTTTTGCATGAATACCATGTAAAGTTCAGCTCAAAAAAAAAAAAAAAAAAAAAAAAAAAAAAAACCTGTGAAGTTCGGCTAGGTTGCTCACCGGAGGAGTTGTTGAAGTGACTCTGCTGTTTCTTGCTCAGCGATTTTAACGAACTGCTGCAACCAACTGGATCTAGTTAACCTCCGAGAAAGAGAGAGGGAGAGAGAGAGAGAGAGAGAGAGAGAGAGAGATCGATCTTGTTGATCAGCAACACCCAGCTGAAGGTGAAGGTGTTTGTATACGGGGCAGACTGAAGTGCATTTGCAGGAGGTGAATAGTGAACTTGGTGGAGACACATGGAAAGCAGAAGAGTAGTTTGGTTTTGTAGCATATTAAAGGAGCCAATGGAGTCTTTGTCCCTCTTGACAATTGTTATAAAACTCCTTCGCCGAGAAGCTCCTTTGCCGAGAAGCATGTAACAGTGTGTTCAACCCTTTTCTCAGCTTTGTTGCCTTTTCAAATGTGTAGACACTCGAGTTAAAGCACGTCCAAAGCGCCAGCATGATGCTGAGTGTTTGTGTACGAAAGATATTAAAAAAAAAAGTAGTAGGAAAAATTAATCAATTTGGGAGGAAGTTGATGGTTATTTAATAAAGTGGATGCAGCGAGTTATTACAAAACATGTAAATCAAGTAATCAATTAATAAAATGAGCATAATGGGTCGATTCAATCTCTATATTTTTATACCATGGTAATTATAAAATATCAAATAAGTGAAACCGACCTTACTTTCCAATTATAGCATTAGATGTATCTACACTTCATTAATTATAAGTAGCCGGCAGCTTTTATTTTCAAAGTTTAGCCATGAAATTTCATGTTTTGCCTTTGTCTAAAGCCTATTGTGCGAAAGATCGCTTACGCCAGGTCATTCTCGTAATCAACAAAGAACATACTCTCCTGAGCCACTCCGCTGTGATTACACTCGATCCATAGACCAAGGTCAGACAAAAAGTTCCTAGGCCCTCCTTTCAATTTTCAGTCAAAAAGATAAATGCAAAGTCTCTTGGAGATAGAAAAAAGAAAAGAAAAGCTACCTTTTAATTCATGGTTCACTTTTCTTCATTTTTCTTTAGGTTTTCCCTTTTTAAAGTGGGAAGTGTGAAAACCTCAGGTTGTACGGAAACACTATGAATGATATTATTCATTGGGAAGACTCGCATGATGAGGCCACGTCACTTTACTAGATGCTACAAAGGCTAGAGACCAATCAGAGCCATGAAGAAACCAATCGTTTGGCTCCTATATTATGATAATGTCAAAAAGAAAAAGGTAGGATATGTATATATATTGTAGGAAGAAAGTCAGTGGAAGACGAATGACCTATTTTTGATGTACAATGAACAATTTACCCTAGAACAACGAACATTGAATTGTGGATGAATGATGAACAATATTAATTTATATTGGTCTAAATGCAATCACGAGGAAAACATCCAATTTTCATAGCATAAATACCAATTGCTTTCGTAAAAGAGAAATGGAGCACCTTCTTTTTCTTTGATAGAAAAGGATAAGAAAATGAGAACAATTTCTTTTTGAACGTACGTTCTTCCAACAGTTCCAAAAGTTATCTTCAGAAGTTTTTATTTTTATTTTTTTTTTTTTATATGGCTCCCTCATACCCTTTCAAATGGTGTCTTTTCATCATAACATATCAAGACGAAACGGTGCGTTTTAATTGCACCCCATCATGGACATATTAATAAAGTACAATATCTCCCACTCAGACACGATGGACTTAATAGCACTCTATCAATAATATAAGGCATTCAACATTTATCAACTTTAGAAACAATTTATACTGGCAAGAAAGTCGTACAACCAGTGAGTACACCTGCACTTGGGAGCTCAAATTATGCATATGTTAGGGAAGATATAATGGCTACAACCCTAAAAAGAAATAAACAATTGATGTTTCACAGTGCCTCAGACATATTTTATTACATCAATCCAAGTATAACTATGCCTTAAATGTTATACTTGACTATTTTCATAACGCCATGTATTTACAAATATATTCACAATCATAGCAGGCGATATAATTGGTCAACTAGTAAATATACGTGATAGATGTAAAACAATAATAGTCTTTTTTTGCACTCATGTCTCTCTTTATTTTAGAACAACTACTTTCTAGACACGTCCTATAAAGCTATATCTATTCATGACCGCCAGTAAAATGCTAAAGTAGCAACATTAATCTTTCACTTCGAAAACATAGTCAGAAGTAACATAAAGTACAAAATAAAGTAAATTATAAATTATCTCAAGGGCTCACATGATGAGTAAATATGGATAATTTCACTCACCTTCCCTTGTCGGTCATACAATGCACATGTAGTATAAATTACATGATATAGTGGATTTCTCTTTTTATAATAGCGTATCTCATTTATTAAATATATTCACTATATGGATCTTTGCCTAAACATAGTTACGTGCTTCTCATGTACTCAAGTTTAGCTCGAATGCTATATCAGCTTGCTTTCTATAGCGCCCAATTAAGTACTCGTATCTGGCATCTTTCAGGCATACATGATTATGGGACTATCATGTTCGGCCTCATTATAAACAAATCATAGACCTTATCTTGACTCCAATCAATGCGACATATTATTTTTTGTATTAAACTTGCTCTTCAGCATTTATTTGTATATAACGTTTCATCTCAATGTGCTAACTATAGTACTTTAGGTGATTGTTCGTGTGAGTAAGTCAATCATTGCACGCTGACATACTTTTCAATAATATATGTGCATGTGCTAGTCTCATAATGGATTTGTACTTATTGATAAAATATCAAGTCACTAATAAACAAACAAGTACAATACATATGTTCACACATACATAAATCAATGATCCTTTACAATATCACATATCACATTCTACGTAATCCTAGTGATATCCTATGGGTTAGGAATATGTCTCTAGGTATAACCTTCGTAAATGGAACAGCCATTTTATTAGTTGAAATGTATTGAATGATCACTTCTTTCTGCGTTATTATATCTCTGATAAAGTTGTTCTTTATGTCAATGTGCTTCATCCTTCCATGATACTTGAGATCTTTCACATAGACAATAATTGCTTGACTATCGTAATAAACTATCATCGGTCTTGGAACCTTAGTGGCAATGACTAAATTTTCCAAGAAACGTTTTAGCCATACTGTTTCTTGCACTGCGGCAGAGCATGCAATAAATTTTATCTCCATCGTAGACAAAGGCCGTGTATGTTTGTTTTTTATTATTTCAAGAAATTGCATCTCCATTTAGCAAGAACGCATATCTAGAAGTCGATTTACATTCATCTAGGTTTCCACCCTAATCAGCATCTAAATAGCCTAATAGGCGTAAATCATTTTCTTGGTAACAAAGTCGATAGTCCATGATGCCCTTTAAGTATCTAAGGATCCTCTTCACTGCTTTCTAGTGTGCTTGACTAGGATTTGATTGATATTGACTCACCAATCCCACGTTATAACATATGTCGAGTCAAGTACACATCATGTCATACATCAAATTTTTGACCGCACTAGAGTAAGGAACAGTTTCCATTTCCTTATTTTCTTCTAGAGTCTTAGGACATATTTTAGTACTTAGGCCTTTACCTTACATGACAGGGGTATCAATGGGATTACAGTGCTGCATATTGAAACGTTTAAGAATCTTTATTATATAAAACTCTTGTGATAAAGTAAGGAGTTTTCTTGATCGATCTTTTTCGATCTTAACTCCTAATATATAAGCAGTTTCTCCAATGTCATTCATTTCAAAATTGAAGGACAACCATTCTTTTACGGCGATAACCAAAATCTTGTCATTTCTAGCCAATAGAATATCATCCATATAAAGTGATAAAATCACAAATTTATCTTTGGATCACTTGACATATACATAGTGATCTTTTTTGATCATCGTGAATCCAAAAGTCGTTATGACTCAATGAAAACGAAGATGCCACTATCTAGATGATTGCTTAAGGTCATATATTGTTGAGCGATGAAGCTTGCAAACTTTATGCTCTTGACTTTTAGCTATGAAACTTATTGGCTACTTCATATAGATTTCTTCATCTAGTTCTCTATTGAGAAATGTTGTCTTTATATACATTTGATGTAATTCAAAAATGTGCAACGATGGTTAGGATAAGGCGTATTGAAGTAAACCTTACAACTAGTGAAAATATTTTATCATAATTTATACCCTCTTATTGAGTATAACCTTTCGCCATAAGACGGACCTTATATTTTTCAATAGATTCATCCACCCTTCGCTTAATCTTAAAAACCCATTTATTTTCAATAGTCTTGCGATTGGTGGTAAATTAACCAAGTCTCAGACGTGATTTGCCCTCATTGACTCTATCTAATCTTCCAAAGCTTTTCTCCATTCTTCCTTATCAGAAGATGAGAAAGCCTTTTGAACAGTCTTAGGCTCGACATCGTTTTGTTGAGCAATTATAAATGCTTTCCATTCAATCTAAAAACGATAATGAGGAATACTTTTACGATTACTTTTACATAACTGAATTTCTCTTGAAATCAATTTGCCAAGTGATGCAATACTTCCACTAGGTCTTTTATGTTGAGGTAAATCTTCATTTTCCTCTACAATATTAGTGGGTGTGTTATTAAGATTTTTCATCTCATATAATTGTAATTTATTATCAATCTCACATCTACTAGGAAATTCGTTCTTCGAGAATGTGATATATCGTGACTCCATTTCGATCATACTTTCATTAACTTATTCACCTATGAGCACGTACCCTTTTGAGTGTTCATAATATTCTATAAAGCTATATTTCTTCCCTTTTGGACCTAATTTGCCATATTTATGAGAAGAATCATGAATATAAGCTGCACACCCCCATGGACGTAGATTACTTAAGTATGGTTTCCTACTAGTCCACAATTTATAAAATGGGTGGAAGTGCTTGATTTTGAGAGCACTCGATTAAGTATATATGCAGCTGTCAATAATGCATCTCCCTAATAGGAGATAGGTAAATTTACTTGCGCCATCATAGACCTAACAATTTCCAATATGGTTTTATTCCTTCTCTCATTTACCTCATTTTGTTGTCGAGTATCAAGAATAGTTAATTGTCGTACAATTTCATTTTCATCATAAATAGTCTTGAATTGCTTAGATAAATACTCATGTTCGCAGTCGGTTCTCAATACCTTTATTTTTTTGTTCAATTGATTCTTTAACATTGCTATATATCATCTAAAGTAGTCTAATGCTTCTGATTTATGGGAGATCCGAAAGACATAACCAAAACGCATGAAGTCATTTATAAAATTGATGAGATATGAGACTCCATGCCTCACCTTCACGTTCAAAGGACCACAAATGTTAGAATGTATGGGTTGTAATGGAAATTCGGCTTTAGTTCCTTTATCGAATGGTTTTCTAGTTGCTTTTCCCGTTAGATAATGTTTACATACTGGTAGATAAACATTAGTAAGTGACCCTAAAAGGCATTCTCTAGCTAATCTTTGCATTCTTTGTAACCCAATGTCACCTAATCTAGCATGCCAAGTGTTTACATTAATCTCAATATTACTAGAAGACACAATTAAAGAAAAACAACTATCGACATTAACATTGTACTGATCATAGTCAATGTCTAATATCATAAAACCATTTAATACATGACTTGAATCATAATAAACCGTTCCAAACAAATGTCAACACAATCACCTTGGAAATTCAATTATAACCTAGGCTAAGAAGAATAACTACGGAGACCTAGTTTCGTCGAATATCTGGAGAATAAAAGACATCATGTAGGAATAGGCTTCGACCACCATGTAAAATTAATTTACATGTGCTAATACCCTTCACTTCAAATATTGAGTTATTCCCAACATATATCTATCTTTTTCCAAGCTGTATTCGATGATATTCCATAAATGCTTCTTGGTCTCTAGTTACGTGGTCTGTTGCTCCTGAGTCTACAGTCCACATTGGATGAGATTCAACAAGTATTACAGTGCTAGAAACAAAAGCATTACTTAAAGTAATGGAGTAATAGGGTACCTCTTTCGACTTAGTGTATTTACGAGCAAAGTGACCAATCTTGCCACAATTGTAGTACTTCATCTTGGCATTGTCCTTTTTCCTACAACGCTTCTTACGTCGGAAGGTCTTCGCCCTCTTAAGTGCCCGATAAGTCTTCTTTCATTTGTTGTTGAATTAATGATTCCTTTTATACTTGAAGTCCAAAACTTTGCGCGAACTCGATTCAACAAGATAAGCATGGGTAGAGAATCTTGCAGCCTCTAGACGCTCATCTTCTAATTCTAAATGACGCGCTATATTATCAAAAGTGACAATATTCTCATTATGTGTCATATTGGTCTTCATATGCTCCTAATTATTAGGAAGAGATCTTATAAAAGCATGAACTTGCTGTTTATTGGTAAGGGAATGACTTGCTGACTTCAGTTCATGAATTATATTTGACATCTCCCGAAAATGCTACCTCATTGTTACATTTGGACTCTTTCGGTATGTGTCAAACTTGATGGTGAGTCTCCTCAATTTAGTGGCTAATGTACCCCCAAACTTATATTTCAAGGCAACTCACATTATTTAAACTTTATCATAACTTTCAAACTCACACATGAGATCACATTGCATACAGCTTAGTAACGTGATGCGAGCAATGCTATTTTTCTTCTTCCAAACTTAATAAGCTTCTAGATCTCTCATGTGTTGAGCTGGAGTTTCATGCTTAGGTTCATCCATGGTGTAATTGAGGGTTTCCAAAACTGCTTGCTCTTCAATGATGTATTGAACCTTTCGGTGCCAAATATCATAATTGTCACCTTTCAGTTTGTTTTCGACAATTTAGATTGCAATTCCGAGTAATAGTGTAAATTTCATTTTCTTGATCTTGATATCAAATGATAAATGAGAAAATTCGATTGAAAAACAAGGTAGAAATCATAACTGGGCTTTGATACCAATGCAGAAAGAAAGTCGGCGGAAGACAACTTACCAATTTTTGATGCATAATGAGCAATTTACCCCGGAGTGAATGTTGAATTGCGGATGAATGACGAACAATATTACTTCACGTTGGTCTGAATGCAGTCATGAGGAAAACATCAAATTTTTACAGCGTTAATGCCAATTGTTTCATAAAGAAGAAATGGAATGCCTTATTTTTCTTTGATGGAAAGGGGACAAGAAAAGGAGAACAATTTCTTTTTGAACGTACATTATGCTAATAGTCCCAATGGTTATCTTCAAAAGTTTTTTTTTTTTTTTATTTTATATAACTCTCTCATACCCTTTCAAAGGGTGTCTTTCCATTATAACATATCAAGACGAAATAGTACGTTCTAATTACACTCCATCATGGACGTATTAATAAAGTACAACATATATGAAAGAAAAGGAAAGGTTTAAGTCTTTATATAGAATTTAAAATACCTATATTATAATCGAAATTGCATATTTGATTTTAGCCGGTCTGTCTTTGAATTGATCAATACCGATGAAGTTGTATGAATCAAAAACTAGGTCATCCTCTCCTTTTCCTCCCCTAGAGGTGCTGATGTAATAAACAATACATGAATAGAATGAAGGGTTGAAGAGGGGAACATAAACTATTTATAGCGTGCACCTATAAAATTACTAGCATACTTAAACCATTGGCATTGCAATACCCAAAAGAAGACGGGCTAGGCCCACTATGACTTGATCATGTAACTATATAAGGGGTTACATACCATTTTCTCATATATCTAATTTACAATTTATTATTCACAAATTAAAATATCGATTGTACATGGTTACCTAGAAAAGACATTTTGAGAAACAACCCTGACTAACAATTGTCGTGACCTGATCTCTTCGCCACTCAGCTCGGGGAAAGAAAGGAAAAAATGTCAGATTTAGGAGTCTTTGATTACAAGAACTCCCTCATGGTTCTCATCCTTAAAAGCATCATTACCTTGCCTTTTGGGTGAACCTCTTGAAGTTCACTTGATCCTAGTCGCGTGCTCTCCCAAGCTTGTAACCCGCGTGATAGCAGAAGGTGTCATGACCCAATCCTAAGGTTGCGGCACGTCTTGATTGACGATTTTAAGGTCAAAAGAAAATCGGACATAAATGTGAGTTTAAGGATGTTTTTATGATCATGATAACCCTCTCAAGATATATATCCACCAAAGATGGTTGTTGTGGCACCCCGAACCCCTCTTAGGTCGCCACAGGCACCAACGTTACACTTGATTACATCTCTTAGAAGAAGCGTCGTACATCATGGAGACATTTTTTTTTTTTTTAAAAACGGTCCCAGCGCGACTCATTTAGCGGAAGCAAAATATAACTTCGCTATCTCTCCCTCCATCAACCATGATACAATTGCACACCACTAAACATCATAATAAAAGACAAAGCCATGACACTTTATTTACATACTTTCAAGATGGGTTTCCTTGGGTCGGTACATCAAAAGAAAGGCCAGGACATGAAGCCACACTTGGCCTAAACCCCAAAAAGAAACACTCGACCCACTACGACTAACGTGAAAGATCCCCCATCACTAGTGTCGGCTAACCATCCCAAAAAGTTGCAGCTCCTACTTGTTACGCATGGGCCCTCACACCCATCCCGGTGCATCAGGCAGTGGCGGCGGCAACATCCCACGCATCACTCCATCGCGACGAATGTGGATGGATATGAACTCCTGGACAACAGAGCCCCTAGCTAGGCCCACATCATACATAACGAAGACGTGCACTCGAATATACGTAAGACCAGGAACAGAGGGACAATCAAACTCCTCGCACTCGACCTCTACATCCGAAGGTAGGCTGTAAAATACGCCCCACGTGATAGCAGGGAGCGGCATGCTGCTAATCTGAAATGTTGGTCCCCGAAGGGGTGAGTACAACCACTTAGCAGGTAAATGAATCCAATAACCACTCAATGCATCATACAATACAATCACAACATCATACATGCCATTCATGCATCCAAGCATACTTACCTTGAAGCCATGCATATACCATCATACATCCTCATCAAAATCATATCACATACATGTCCTCATGTCATACGTGATCATTATTATGTCACACACATGTATCATCATGCCATAGGTGGTCATCATCACATCATACACATGTCATCATGCCATAGGTGATCATCATCACATCATATCATAGGTGATCATCATCATATCATATCATATCATATCATATCATATCATATCATATATGCATATCATCATGCCATAGGTGATCATCATCATATCATCTCATATATGCATGATTCAATTTCCACTTTTAACTTTCAATTCGATCACCACATCACTCTTTCTCGGGATCATCAATTTCATCTCATACTTTACACTCGCACCCCATCCTGGCATCGCGAGAAAAACCTCCGGCATTCGGCCATTTAAGGCCACCGGGCATCCGGCATCTCCACATTCCGGGCATCTCGCATCCCAACTGGCATCACGAGACATCCTCTCGGGCAAAGACCTCCGAGGCTTCCGGCACCCAACCATTCCGGGCATCTCGAAACTCCCGAGGCCATCCGGCCATGTATCTCTATACATTCCGGGCATCCGGCACCCCCCATCCCGGGCATCCTGATACTCCCAGGGCATTATCATCCGCCACAAACAGTTTCCTCATTTATCATTATTCATGCTTACCAATTTAGGTCTCAACTCAGCATGGCACATGGCAAACAAAATCACTTTCATCCTTCGATCTATACATGCATCATCAGTCATCATCATACATGCAGCAATACGCAATCATTCATAAACATAAAATTTATGGCATTCGTACAATTTTAAATAGTCTATTTATCATGCCTTTTTGAAATTTATTTAAATTCCAGCTTGTACCATTTTTGAAAATATTTAAATTAAATATCCATATGAATCTCAAAAATCATGAAATTAAGACATGTGATAGACAAGACAATAAGACATTGATTTCATGAAAAACACATGGCCAATAAAGTTCCACACAAAAGATATCATTCACACAAATACAGCATGCAATTTCGGATAAAAACAGAATATGCAGTTTTTGAAATAATTCGATTAAAATACCCGAACGACTTCTGAAAATTATGAAACTTTACCAGGTTATAGTTAAGACACTAAAGTAGATTTTTCATGAAGACTTCTAGGCCAGATTCGTTTTAGATAATTTCCTATAGTCGCCCGAAGCTTCTGGTTCTCATACCGAAACGTCCAGTGTAGTCATCTCCGAAATACCGAGTTTTTACCCACTTATTCTTCTTATTTTCCTCTGAAATTTGGATATTTTTTACTTCAAGAGGTCCCCTACCACTTTCATTGAGGGATCTAAGTCAAATTTCCAAAGAACAGTCACCATATGGGTCCATGAAGTCTCGGGTGTCCTGTACCGCGTCTCCAGATTTACCATCTTCAAGAGTAAGTCGATTCACTAGGCTATAATTGTTCATTTTACTTCAAATTTGAGTATGTTAGTATTTAAGATTTTTTCTACAAGTTTCATGAAGAAGTCGAAGAGAGATTCTTGATAAAAATCAACATGCAACCACAAATCTACCACAAGGTCAGCAAAACAGTTCCAGATCTAGTGTCTCCGTAGGATGAGAGTTTGACCCCTTAAATCTCCACCATTTTGTACCAAATTTTAGTATGTTGTAGTTTAAGATGTTGGATACAACTTTCATGAAGGAATAAAAGTCAAAATCGAACTCAAAACATGCATGCAAGCTCTCACAAGATTCTGGCTCAGGCGGTTCATGCGAAAACAGCAACATCACTCAAGAACAAGTCATTCTAGCTTCGGTTTCTCCCTCCTAATCACCCAAAATTCGACACTACTCCAAACATACATGCAACACACACATGCAAGAGTAGTAAGAGGATCCTAACTTGCCTCTAAAATCAAGAGAACGATGGCACACGGCGGACGAACGGGCGGCAAACGGGCGGACGAACGGCGAGCTCCTTCCTCTCCTCCCTCTCGGTTCCTCTCTCTCGCAACTCACTCTCTCTCTTTCTCACTTGGACGGCAACCCAACCGGCCACTCTCTCTCTCTCTTTCCCTTTTATTCCCCCAATTCTCCATCATTAGCAATCATCACATGCCTCTCCACAAGCCAATGCATGAAGACCTCCTTGCCACTTGGCAAAGCCCATGCAATGGGCCGGCCACTCTCCTTCTTGGGCCTCACTTGGGCCGGCGACACCCCTCCGTGGGCTTCTATTGGGTCGACCAGCTTGGCCCATCTTAGGCCCATCCCTCTTGGGCCTAAGACCCAAGCTTAATTACCCTAAAATCAACCTTTTTTTTTTTTAAATTACTTAAATCCCTATTAAATTGAAGTACTAAATTACAATCTAAGATAACTATACACTTGAAATTATAATTCCATAAGTTCCAATTTATCACACATACATGGCCAAAAATAAAACTTCCTTTTCCAAAAATTCATCCATTAAAGACTTGGCCATACATCTCATCGCAACTCATAGACTAAGAGGCTACAAAATACAATAGCGGTACTTCTATCGCCTATCCATAGCTCATGGAATATTTAGGGATTTTGATGAAATTCTAGGATGCCACACGTTTTTCATTTTTTTCTTTTGCATTGTCTATTTTAAGCAATTTCTAGTTTATTTTGAAGAAAAACCTGAAAAGTCAAAATGGTTGATTTTTCGATTGACTTTTTGGTCAACCCTTTGATCAAAAGTCAACCCTTGGTCAAAAATTGACATTTTACCCAAAAAAATCTATTTAGCTTTAATTTCACTTTTGTTAAATCAATTTCTCAAAAATTTAAAGAATTGACAAAAAAAAAAAATCAACATTTTAGGAAATGTCAACTAAAAAGTTGACTTTTGGTCAAACATTTGATAAAAAAGAAAATAAAAAATGCACAAATACATTTCTTTTAATGACAATTTGACCTTTGTGTTAAAAATTTCACAAAATTCGATTAAGGACCTTGATTTCTGAATTTTTTAGTTTTAGGTTTTAAATCGACCAAAAATAAGATTATTTTTATTTTAGCCATAATTAGGCGTAATTCCTTCTTCGACATTTGGTTTAGGGACTATTTAAAATCTGCTTGTGCATTCAATTTCACGAATTGCGGGGTTAAAATGCAAATTGTCATTTTGAGCTCTGATTAGAGAACCAAAATCGATCATTTATGACTTGCAAAAGGATGATTGTTTCTTACTCATTTCCTTAAGAAAAGTCCGAATTCGAAATCAATTTTGAGAAATTCATACAAGAACTTATCAATTTGAAGAATTTTACCCTCCCAAGCATAAGAAAATCAAGCAATTAAGCTTCAATAATCAAAATTGGAATTGAGCCATTCGTGGCAATAGTTTACTTTTATGAATATAGGTCCAATTTGGATATTAGGCTTAGATCCATTTTTGACATAAGCTTGAGTGCTTTAATTCAAGGTCAATTTGAATGCGTTAAATGATCTTACACATGAGTAGTTCATTAGGTAGGGCAATTGTGACATTAATTGAGTTCAATTTTAGTTAATTTGTAATTTTGCCTATTAAATTGCAAATTTGACCATTTTAGCCCCTTAAGCTCAATTTAAAGCATCCATGGTTTTGGCCCGTTGTCTTTCATGATAAACATTTAATTAGGTCAACAAAGCACCCATATTCATGAGGTTTGATTAACTTAATTGTATCTCAATTGGCCAATTTCTTCTTAACTATGATAAAAATTCCTTTTCAATTTGGTCATTTAGGGACTAAATTACATACATTTTAGACCCATAGGGATCTCAAGTGGATGAAATAGCCAGAACCGGACCAACCCAATCAATAACCGGTCAAAAACTGGCCGAAGCAGACTAAACTGGTCTAACCGGCTGCTGGTAAGGATGGCTGGTTTAGCCCTTTGCTGGCAGGTTCCTGACCTCTAGTGATTGGTTTTGGAATCCTCTCAATACTAGTTTCACTTCTGCACCTTCATTTTTTCGAAATTTTATAGATTGATCCTCGAATTTCATCAAATTGCATATTAACCCATAATTGAACATTTTGATGTAATTTTCGATTTTGGCTTGGGTTTTTGCAAATCAAACTCACTAGATCAATTACCTGACACCTCGAGATCATGATAAAGCCTTTGAAATTGATTTTTGATCGTTTGATCGAAATTTCGACCGTCGAATCGAATCGATGGCTGAAATCGCTTAAATTGGAGAGTATATAAGTCAAATTTTCCCTCCATTTTAGGGGGCTTCATTTTGGGACAAAATCTTGCTCTCTCATCAGTCTCTCTCTCTCTTTTCTGTTATTTCCCACCCATTGCTCTCTCCTTTCGTCTCTCTTCAACTTGTTCAAACTAGCCTTCTCTCCGGCAGCCGCTTGCTGGCCTTGAATCAGTAGCTCTTCGGCCATCGCCAGCCCTTGCAATGAGCCTCATTCTTCCTTTCTTCCAATGGAAGTTAGGCGGTTATTGATTTCCCCTTGTATGGCGGCTTGATTTCTCTCGGAAACCTTAAAATCGGCCTAAGAGGGGTCGGTTCTATTTCTTACCAAACCAATGACCACCAGAGCTCACCAGCACCTCCAATCACTGACAATCACTCGTGCTGAAGGCCCTTGACTTAGTTGCGGTGAGGAACCAGCCGATCGACCACCAATTGGCTTCTAATCCGCTCAATCTCTTTCGGCGGCATCCAAACTGATCCAGTTTTGGATCGGTTCTGTTTTCCCTCGTTACAGGTGATTCAGCCACCTTTGAAAGATGTTCCTTGTTGTCCAAATCTAGTCCTTGGCGGTTTGTGGAGGTTTGATTGAGGTTCCGGTGAAAAATTCAATCAATTTCAATCAAAATGATAAAAACACAATAAAGGTAATGATCTCGGTCTCAAACCCCTTGAAGCGAGGCCGGATTAGCCGGTTGGGGCTAGCGTTCAATTTTAAGTAAATACGTGATAATTAGATATTAGATGATAGATTTGGATGATGATTGGTTGCAATTGAGTGTTCTTGAATAATGAACTTGAATGATTGTGATTGATTTTGCTTGAATCTATAATTTCGTAGCCATAGGAATAATATATTGTTTTAGCCAAAATGAGGTCCGAAATGATCTCATTTTGACTCAAGTTCTCTTAGAATTGGATAGTACGCGTCATAAGCTTTGAATTGATAGGTCGTACGCCCCAATCGAGTGTCATTTGACTCTCGAAAAACATTTCCAAAGATGAGCGATTCTGCAATAGTTTAGGTGGATTTTTAGTTCTGTTCTTGTTCTAAAATGAGATTTTACTATTTTCATGTAGCCTTCTGTGGTGATTTCTGGATGATCTTTCCTTCACAAGTTTTGTTCCAAATCATCTTGTACATGTGCTATAATTTTCTTGTGATTTTTGGATGTGTTTAACTAGGTCAAATTTACTCAAATTTGAGCCTAGGTCAGTCTGTTCCGTATTGATCTATGATTTTGTCATTTTTTTACTGATCTATGTGTTAATTTCTCGAAGAACTTTCCTTCATAAAAGTTGCTCATATTAGTGTGAGTCATGCTTTGTATTTTTTTTTTTTGGAATTTTTGGACTTGATTAACTAGGTCAAAGTCATTTAGGTTCGAACATAGGACAGTTTGCCCTACATTGATCTAAATTCTGTTTTGATGAAATTGAGTTCACAAATGCACTTATTTGGTCTCAAGTCCTTCATGAAAGTTGAAATGCATAATGTATATGTTCAACCATTATATGCTTTACAAAGTCTCGATGTTGGTAAGTGAGTCAATTGCATGAGTTAAGGTGAACATATGTTGCAGCAATACATGGTTTAAATATGCATCTATGTTTTGTCATTTTTGCTGCGATTCATGTGATCATATTTAGGTTTTGAATTCTTAATGACAAATATTCAACATTGCATATTCGTAAGATTTTTGTACGTCTTGAGATGGCTAAAATCATGCTTATTATATGAAGTTAATGCTGAAATGAAATTTTACTATATATGCATCTTGCCATGCTTATTTGAGATATTGAGAGACCAAATTTTGCGATAATGTCTTCTTAACACTTAAACTACATGTTACAAGGTTTGAGTACATGTTTATGTCATTGCATTTGAGTGTCAATTTGCACGTTAAATGTATACTGTAAGAGTGCATGTTCACCAAGAAACCCTTAAGTATTTCATCATGAATCTTGAGTCATCTCGTATTGTTATCGAATTTTATGACATTTTCTCATGCCAAATTAGGGTTTGATGATCACCCTAATTGTTTATCGCATGCGATTTTTTTCATGCCATTTGTGCATTGCTTGAATGGCTTTGAAATTTATTAATGCATGTTTGTGTTCAGATTTTACTTATCGACATGCGCCTTTTAGAGATCTCGATCTTAAGGTATCAAATTGACCTAATTTAGACTTGAGCCCTTCTAGGAAGTCGTAAGGCACACTTAAAAGTTTCTAATTTCGCTAATTTCATACAGATCACTCATCGTTAGGAGCACTTCCCATTTTTTCAATACTAGATCAGAATCTGGACATGGGATCAAATTCGGATCCCTGTTCTAACCCCTATTTGGACAAACTTTTGATATTTTTGTTATATTTTTTGTATTAGGATTCTATAATTGGCCTCTCAATGAAACTTGTTTGTCATCATATTGGCTATATTGTATGTAAATTTGGTGATTTTTAGACTTGTTTTAATAGGACAAATCCTTGCAATATTGACTGAATGTCTTGCTGTTTTAAAATTTTTCTAACATGCTGTTACTTGTTGTCTATTTTTTGTAAAATCATGTGTAGCTCTTTTAGGAAAACTTTCTTCATGAAAGTTGTTTATTATCATGTCGTGCATATTAAGGAATTTTTCATAGTTATATTATCAATGACCATTACTTAATTTTGTTGATTTGACCTGATTGGTCTGAATTTTCCTGATGTGAACCTTGGGTTGTGATTGTTTAGTTATGCCTTCAAGGTTGGTTTGTGCATGAAACTAGGCCATGTCATCTTCATGAAAGTTGTTCTAAATGCTTTGATCTTTATTGTTTAACAATTGGCCATTCCAAATTGCATCTTAAAAAAAAAAAAATACTTTGGTACATGTGATGTTTCCTAAAAATAATTTTTAAAAAGTTCTTCTCCAAATCTCAATTTGGCTTAAGGAAGAGTCGTGGTTTGGATCATATTCAAAATTCTTGCGATGCTTGTGAGTGCATTTATGCAAGCCCTGAGCTAGCCTTGGCAATCGAATGTGTTCCATAACTTAGATATTCCTCAATCTTAAATATTTTCAAACCTCTTTAAAATTCTATTTGATATTGTGAAAAGTCACGGTTTGAATTGTATTCAAAATGCCTGTGATGCTTGTGAGTGCATTTACAAGCCCTTGGCTAGATTGACAATTGAATGCCTTTCATAATCGAGACATCACTTTACTTCAAAACTTTTCATGGATGATTTAGAAAGATATATTTGAAATATCACATGTGCCCCTCATGCATATAATCACGCCATTCATTATAAATGTTTGTATTTGTGATTGGTGCATGTTCTTGATAATGAGTGACTCGCCGACGGTTCACTTTGCCATTTGATTGATTAGAAATAAGGTTCAAAAGACCTACATGCATATTTAATTCCCGTGAATGCATGGGATTTCTAGATGAATGGTAGGGTCGATGCATGATATCAAGGAAAAACCCTGGGATCACATAGATCGCTTGGTTAGGAGACTTATAAGTGCCGTTGGTCATGCGAGAACACAATTGGTCAATAATGGCTAAAAATCACAAAATAAAAAAGAAAAAGAAAAGAAAAGGATTGAGTAAGTGTTTTAGAGGGACCTGTGCATGAACTACAAAGGTGGACCCCAAGACCCAAATCTTCTTTTTGAATTGAACCCGCTTTGAGAGATTGAGTTTAGTATGATGTTGTGCTTTTGATTGTTTCGACAAGTATGCCTGTTTCTTTCCATTGTATATTCCTAGTTATAGATCTTAGACTAGGTTTAAATTAAGATCCCGAAGATGGAGAAAGCACGAAGACGGTGGAGGTTGATGTCCATTTCGACCGCTATCATATATTATTCATTTCCCCGACATATGTCTTGGGTTTTTTTTTTTTTTTTTTTTTTTTTTTTTTTTTTGTATAAAGCCTGACGACTTGCGAGTCCTCTCTTCCTCTTATCTTCTTCAATTGTGTTTTTCTTTTATATTTTCTAGGATTGCCTGATAGATTTATAGCTTTCCTTGATTATTTACTTATTGCTTCGCAATTTTCAATTCCATTGGGTGTTTCCTTTTCATTTTCTTTAGAAATAGATTAGCATGAAAATGACCAATTGCGCATGATCACTTAGTTTAGAACTAACGATCCCAAAATTTTAAAAGAAACGCTTTGACATATTAGGTAAACACAACATACTATTTAGGTACTGAAATGATACTAATAGAAATATTGGTGTAACCTAAGTTCTTAGACTCAGATATCTGGTTGCATAGGAATCGATGGAACACTCCCAACTTTCTATGGGGTTTCTAACTAACCCCCTAAAAACGAGGCTAGTGGCGACTCCTATTTTGTTTTTAGGTTATCATAAATAACTAGACTATATAAATAAACTTGTTGCGAGGGGTTTAGGTCTTGGTAAGATTCACTTCGATTTAGCATACTCGATGTGGCAGTACCTCAAAGGATGAAGTGATGCCATCCTTATGGGCGAAATGTATTATCGAGAGGGCTATCATGGTAAAGGTACCCTTAAATTCAATATCCACACCTGATCTCTTCTCCCGAGGTGTGTCGCCTATATGGGTATGGATCGCGACACTCCGCTATCACGAGGGGTATGAGCTTGGGAGAACTCACGATCTTGTGGAGGAAACTCATAAGAGGCTTGACCTGAAAGGCAAGGTGATGACATCTTTTGGAGCACAAGCCGTGAGAGAACTCTCGTGATCAAGTACCCCTAAATCCGACCTTTCCCCTTCCTCTCCTCATTATGGAGGATTGGCAGTGAGATTGAGTTGTGATAGGCTTGGCGATTCCGTTGGGGACTAGTTATTAGATTAAGAAGACTTGAAATTGTTTAAAAATAGTTGTTGTGTTTTAACTAACGTGTTTTGTGTAGGAACATCTGCATGTCAAAGTTGCGTGGAAAATCAGGTTAGTCGCTAACCTTGTGTTAAATGGTCTTGAAGGTGGGAGTTCTAAGGGGAGGCGTGTTTGTAAACACTTTGTTTTGCAGGTGGTGTAAGGATGTATAATGTATGAGGGTTTATATTGAAGTGTTGGATGTTTAAGTTTAAACGCATGTTTACAAGCTCTAGCACGACACCGCACACACAACCGTAGTCTAAAACCCCGATCGCCCAATTTAGGAGCTTAGGAGGGTTTATGGGTGGAATTTGTGAGTAAATACTTGTGGTAATCCATTACTTACATAAACTCGCTTGTCCCAACCGATAAAAATAATACTAGTCGACGATAGTAGCGGTGGGTAAACTATTTTTATCCTTTAAGATGGGGCCCTGAGCCTTTAGCACCCTCACTTTAGGCATCGAAGCCTCATGGTTTCATGTGACATGTGATTTGTTCTTGCCACGTGTTTGGTGGGTAAGATGTCGTTTCTTTCTTATCGTCCTTATATTTCAAACGACGATACATTTTAATCATGAATGCCCCTTTAGGTTTAGGATTAGATGGGTAAACCCGAATTGATGTTGTCCCCGTGTAGAGGAATCTCAAGACTTTATGGGAGAAGCTTGACCCAAGACATTAAGATTACGTGGAAAAGCGCATAGGTTTCCTCCTGACTTTATTAAAAGTTGAATCATGTATTGCGATGGTGAAAGCATTGGCTCATTTTTGGAATCTCATGACTTCCACATTCGTGTTTAATCGATATGAATTGACCCCTACAATTGAGGAGTTTTGGAAAGCCATCAAGTTAGGTAAAGCCTCTTTAGGTTTTGTCACTCCTCCTATTGGTCAAGATCCAATACATCTCTTAAGTTAATTCCTTAATATCCCTACCAACAAAATTAGGGCTATTCTTAGAGGAAATTCGAATTCCAACCTAATACCTTCCTTGAACAACATTTTCTTAGCCTTAAGCCTAAATCTGGGAATCAAATTCTTGGTGTTCCTACTCATGTTCTTTGGTTTTGTGGTATTCCCACATACTCGAAAAACAATGGATCCTTTAGTCACTCACATTGTCAATCAAGTGTGTGTCTTTAGTTGTTTTACGTACGTGATTTTTGCCAAAACTTTTGTGTCTCTTAATCGTTTTAGAGCAAATGACCAAGGAATTGTTGGAGCCCCATTAGGACTTCTCCAAATTTGGTTTTTTTCGCATATCAAAGAATTCACCCCTCACATGAAGATTGTCGATGTCACGAAATATCATTGTCCCATTCTTAGATTTTGCAAAAGAAATGAATTCTTTCCGTCATGGTCTTTCTCTATGGTTTCATTTCCTCAAAAACCTCAACCCTAGATTAATCTAATGGCATGTTTGGTGGCTTGGGAATCCCGAGGTGTGCCTTGTTAGTGGAGTTGACGACCCACTCCCCCTCGTGGGATTGACGGGTTTAACATCGTATTACCCTTTAAGGGTGCTCTGCCAATATTGCGTGCTTCAAACGATCTTGCCAATCCTCAAGTTGGGGTTATATCGTATTGATTATCACAATGAGGTCATCAAGGAAAACCAAATTGACCATATCAAGGCCGTGATTTGAGCCACTATTGGAATTTGTGTCACTGAAGCCAACTTGGAGGGAGAGATGAGGACTCATCTCCCCATTATGTGGTCACCTAAGCCTGGATTTCGAAGCCATACTGCCTGATCGATGAGGAACGCTTGAGATGAGGACTCATCTCTTTTACTCTCTACCATTAAGCGATTATGTCCCATACGCGACTCATCAAGTAAAACAACTTGAGCTTTTATAAACAGCGATGACGTTCACATACATATAGCGAGATGGGGTTTCTCCTCGGGTCGGTACAAAAGAAACAGAAAAGGTAAGGACTCGCCATGTCCTTCCTAAAATCTCAAAAAGTACTCCGACCTCTACCATCACATAAACACAAAAACCCTCCCATCACAAGCGTCAACTATCTACATCAAAAAGCGGTCTAGCTCCTACTCCTCGCGCGCGCTCTCACACCCATCCCGGTGCGTCAGGTGGTGGCGGCGGCAAAGATATTCCATAAGCCTCAAGGATTTCATGACTAGCTCATATTGAGGAGCAACCTCGACGTCGACGGAAAAAACACGCTACGCGATACGGCGAGATGCCTTGAAATCGATGAGGAACGCTTGGCCCATGATAACCTTTTCAAGTCAAGCGTATTCATGCATCATCATGGCATACGTATCATCATTAACCATGCATCATCATGCATATCACATCGTATCATCATTAGCCATGCATCATCATGTATATCACATCATCATTAACCATGCATCACCATGCATATCACATCATATTATCATTGGCCATGCATCACTATGCATATCACATCATCATTAACCATGCATCACCATGCATATCACATCATATTATCATTGGCCATGCATCACTATGCATATCACATCATCATTTGCCATGCATCACCATGCATATCACATCATATTATCATTGGCCATGCATCACTATGCATATCACATCATCATTAACCATGCATCACCATGCATACCACATCATCATTAACCATGCATCACCATGCATATCACATCATATTATCATTGGCCATGCATCACTATGCATATCACATCATCATTAACCATGCATCACCATGCATATCACATCATAGATCAATTTTCACTTTTATTTATCAATTGATCCCACATTATCTTTCCTCAATTCATCAATTCCACCATTATCATCCTCCCTTCGGACAGAAACCTCCGACAGTGGATCCCAAGATCCCAGCCATCTCATGGCCACCGGGCTTCCGGCCCCCACATTCCGGGCATCTCGCACCTCAACTAGCATCACGAGGAACCTCCCTTCGGGCAGAAACCTCCGACAGGGACTTCCGGTCTTTACCCTTCTAACCGGGATCTCGCACCCTAATCCTGGCATCGCGAGTCACTCCATTCGGGCAGAAACCTCCGACAGGGACTTCTGGCCCCCCACATTCCGGGCATCCTGAAACTCCCAGGGAATCTCTGGAATTATGCCACTCGGCCACCGATATCAACCTCCGCCACATCCTCTTACTCACATACCACTTCCACATTTTATCATTCTATTCATCTCATTATTTCATGGCATATGATTAACACACATGCATCACAATTCATGATCATTTGTGCATCAATGCCATATAGCAATGCATCATAGTTCACGATCATGCATATATCAATGTCATATAACAATGCATCATAATTCACGATCATACATGCATCAATGTCATATAACAATGCATCATAATTCAATAGAACTCATGGCCGATAAAAATCCACTTTTATTTTATTATTATTATTATTATTATTATTATTATTATTTTATTACTATTTTATTATTATTTTATTATTTTAATATTATATTTATTTATTTCCATAAATAAATATTATCTTTAACATTTATGATTTTCCAAAAATCATGAAAATCACACAATCATTAAACAACTAATTAGAATCACAATTTCACACAATTTCATGGCCAATTTCGTATTTCACATAGTTTCCCAAATTTCCACCAAATACACTTAATATTCGGATAATGGCCAGATTGCACAGTTTTCGGATTAATTCAATTAAAATACTCATATGACCTCCGAAAATTCCCAAATTTTACAGGGTGATAGCCAACACATTTTCGTGCACTTTTCATGAAGAACACTAAGCCAAATTCTTTATGGATTATTTTATACAACTCCATGAAGCTTCTGGAACCTCTACCGTTTCGTCCAGAACACACATCACCGAAAAACTTAGATTTGACCCATTAAATCTCTTTCGTTTCTTCTGAAATTCGAGTATGTTATGCATCAATGTGTCCTTTACAAGTTCCATGAAGAGATCTAGGTTAAATAACCAAAGTATGATCCTCTTTTAAGTCCTTGAAGTCTCGGGTGTCTCGGTTCACTTCAACAGAACCATCCGTCTCAAAGATCTAGCCGATTAACTAGGCTACACTTGTTCATTTCTCTTCGAATTTGAGTATGTTGTAGTTTAGGATGTTACCTACAACTTCCATGAAGACAACAAAGTGAGATCTCCAACATAAAACAACATGCAGCCAAGAAATCATCAAGAGGTCAGTGAAGATTTCGCAGATCTAGAACCTCCGTATCACAAGGCATTTGACCCCTCATATCACCTTCGTTTTCCATGAAATTTGAGTATGTCATACCTCAATATGTTAGCTCTGTCTAGAACGCTTCCATCTTATATTCTTTTCTTGTAAATGGATTTCCTTTGTGTTTCCTTTCTTTCTAATATGTAACCCCTTTTATACGAATTTGCAATGATTAACACTTTGGCCAAAGTTTCTCCCTTGCCACTTGTAATTTCTAATTTTTTGAATTCTATTTGCAATGGGCTCTTAGGCCCAACCGGCCATTCCCTTTGGGCTTTCCTTGTAATTGTTCCTTCTATAATATTTTTGAATTTCAATTTCCATCTTGAAAGTCTTGGGATATTTTTAATTATTGAAATTTAAATCATATAAAAATTTAAATTTAAATTTCATCACAAGAAAATTAAAAGACAAATTGGCTAAAGCATAGGCCATAAAATTCTATCACCTAATTAAAGATTTTCATGTAATTTTTAGAAAAGAGGCATTCTTATTAAATATTTGTCATTGTTACTTTTCAATTGTATAATTTCTTTTGAAGAAATTTTGATGAGAGGATGCTATATGATACTAGGATCATATACATTTCTTATCATTATTTCATCTCAAGAAAATATAAAATTGACTAGGTTTTGTATTTTCTTGATTTCTCTTGACCCGTAATAATTTGAACCATCTTCTTTTAAAAGGTACTGAAAGACGGCTGAAAAACGCTCTATTATATGTATTCGCTACCAAACAAGAATGGAGAACGAAGATACCCGTGCTGATGTTATTAGCATGGAGAACCAAGTGGTGCAGATGATGACGTTGTTAGTCGATCTTTCCAACCAAGTCAAAAACTTAACTCTTGTAGCCCTTATTGCTCCTACCATGAATCCTCCTATTGCACCCTCTGATGTGCTGGTAGCCGAACCCATGGGGAAAGGGCCTGTTGAAGACATTCCTACTGCAACCCCAACAGTTATTAATTTAAAGGCTCCATCTAAGGAGACCTCAACCCTATACTTTGATGAGGAAAGTTCAAGATGCATCGCAAAGATCGAGAAACGCCTTTGCATGCCGCAAGGCTATCAACTGCAAGGGTTCGATAAGCTGTCGCCCTTTACCAAAGTTAAGGTCTCTGAATTCTACAAGGAGCCCGATTTTAGAAGGAAGTATGATGATATTGGGTGCCCCAAGACCTACGTAAAGTACTATCTAGGTAAGATGGCTCGCTACTTAGACAATCCTCCGCTCTTGATTAACTCCTTTCAAGGTAGCTTGGTTGGTCCTGCATTGACGTGGTTTATAGAGTTGGACTTGAAGAAAATTCATACTTGGGAGGATTTCACTGATGAATTCCTCCAACAATATAAGTTCAACACTGAGATCTCCCCAACTTGAGAGGAGCTGGTTCGGATTGAGAAAATGAGAACTGAAACGTTAAGAGCTTATGCTCAAAGGTGGAGAGCCATTGCATCTCAAGTAAAGCCACCTTTGTTTGAGAATGAGGTTATGAAATTGCTACTTCAAGCCATGCCACGGGACTTCTTCGAGAAAATGTACAACCACACTTGTATAACTTTGCCACATTGGTAGAGTTAGGTGAAGGCATTGAGGGGATCATGCGTGAAGGAAGGTTGACCGAGACCACGAACCATCGTTATGCTAGGAAGAAAGATAAGGAATCAACTGTGGAGATTGCTTATATACAAAACTCATCTTCTCAGAAAATGTATAACCCCCGAGCTCATAAACCTACTGTGGAGATAGGGAGCTCTTCTCGAAACTTTGACCTCAAATTGCCTAGACCCATGTCTCAATTACTTTTGATGCTGATTAAAAGTCATCTCGTGGCGAGAGAAATCTTGAGGGATAATCCGCCAAAATTCCTCGGTTTCGACCTTAATAAGGCATGCAAGTATCACATGGGAGAGAAGGGTCACCATATGGATAACTGCTTTATGCTTCGTTCCAAAATCCAGAACTTGCTAGATAAGAAACTGCTCACCTTTAAGGATTCAATGTCGAATGTCCAATAAAATCCCCTTTCGAAACACTCTAAAGACGTCAACATGATTTTTGGGGATGATGGCAAGTGTATACTCCTAATGGATGTCCAAAACTTGGAATAGATCACACCTTTCGCCGATCGCCAGCTAAAAGGTGACATCACTCGTGATGAGAAGATAGCTTGCTTAACAAAGCTTGCTGAGTTGGAAATTCTTCAATGTGAAGATGGTGAGCCTGCTCCGAGTTGGATATCTTTGGTTGAGGTTGATTTGTCTAGCGAGGACATAATTTCAAAATTCATAAAGAAGATTGAGAATCCAAGTCAGGATGACACTCAAAGGAGGATCATTGAGCCTCGAAAAGTAAAACCCTAATGTACCAAAACTCTGATACTAGAAGTGAGGATGAATATAAATCTTCCCGCATGGACCATGAGTTTGTTCGAAAAGCTTGCGAAAGTGGTGAAGTTGTTGATATCCTTGGCCAACCAAGTGGCAAATATGACTTTAAAGCGAAGTTCACACCATCACCAAGTTTTTTCGTTGACGTAAAGGATATTGTCTCAAGTGGATGGGATGATGAAGAAGACTATACTTTAACTTTGTCGAAAGATAAAGAGGTCCACTCCGATGATGAGGATGAATACAAAACTTCTCATTAGGATTGTGAGTTCGTAAGGAGGGCTCGTGAGAGAGGTGAAGTAGTGGATACCCTGGGACAACTAAGTGGGAAGTATGACTTTATGGTCAAGTATACTCCTCCTCCAAGTTATATCCAAAACCCCAAAGACATTGTCCTTAGTGGATGGGGAGATGAATTCGGGGATGACTTTGTGACTATGATTGAGCCTGTTGTGATTGATTTGACTAAGGAAAAAATCCTTTGTGGGGCTAGTGCAATTGACAAGGGTGTTATTGAAAGTCATCTCATTGATTGATAATTTTGAAGCCATGAAGATCTCAAGCACGGGTTTTGAACCCATCGTCATTGAATTGCCAACAAGTTGGTGAATGCTCCAATACCAAGGTGTCTCCTACTTTTGATACCAAGGCGGTCCCTTAGAACTATAATACAAAAGAAATCGACGTTGACACTCAATTGGGTCAAATTCACCCACAACGTGAAGGTGTGGAAAAGGTCGTAATTGATGAGGAAGCCGAACAACTCCTCAAAACACTCAAGACAAGTGAGGTAGAAGTGATAGACCAATTACGCAAGATGCTTGCGTAGATTTACTTATTGAAGTTTTAAGACCTCTGAAAAGCATAGAAATGCCATCCTCAAAATTTTGAACGGAATTCATGTACCCGAGACCATTGGAGAGGTACAATTGGAGGAATTTGTGGGTGTCATACTTCTTAGATATTAGATAACCTTCTCTGAGAAAGACCTCCCTCCTGAAGGCTAAGCACACACTAAGGCACTATATGTGTTCGCTCAATATTTTGGGACTAGGATTTTGAGGGTCCTGGTTGATAATGGTTCTGCATTGAGCATTTGCCCTTTATTCACCCTTTGTCAATTAGGGATTGGAATGGAAAATGTTTGCCCTCCAAAAATTCCGTCCGAACCTTCGACAGGATGTGAAAGGAATCAATAGGGGAAATCCACCTTCCGCTGAGGACTGGCCCTATTACTATTACTAAAAAATTCCAAGTGCTGGATATTCCAAGCAATTTTAGCTTGTTGTTGGGACGGCCTTGGATCCATGCTGCAGGGGTTAATCCCTCTAGTCTTCATTAGATAATGAAACTTCCCATCGATGGAAAGATCGTGACTATCCGATGCGAAAAAGATGTGGAGACTTTTGATAACACTGCCATACCTTTCATTGAGCCTAAGGTTAAGGAAGAGTCGAGCTACCACTCGTTTGAGTTGGTGTCTATCACTCATATGCCCGTTGGGTCAATCATCAAGAAGCCTCAATTCTCAAAGGCATCTTTAATGTCAAGTAAAGAACTACTTAAGAGCGGTTTTGCTATTGGGAAAGGTTTGGGTAAGCTCCCCTAAGGCATGCCAAATCCCATGAAGGTGGTCAAAATGAACAAGCATGAAGGCCTAAGTTATCAGGGCGACTGTAAAGGTCAAGGTAATCTTAAAGGCCTAAACATTAAAGGTAAGAGCTACCAATGCCTCCTGCCTCCTGCCTCCACCATTGAATGATTTCTTCCCTGGCCCACCAAAGTTCTTGTAAGAAGAGGAGGCCAATGTCTACCACTTTGCTGACTTGTTCGAAGATGGTTTGGTTGGCACCGTTGATGAGGATGAAGAGCTTGCAGTTCCTGTCATGTAAGGGATGTTTCTAGCTCTTGCATTTATTTTTAGGCGTATTCCAATCATTTCTCCTCTACGAGGGAATTCCATTTATTTCATTCGTTTACACTTGTAATAATTTGGATTGCAAACTCTATGGATCCAAGATGATATACATTATAATGTAGATTTAGCATATCAATAAAATTCACATTTGTTTAATAGACGTGTGAGGTTTTCTAAACCAGTCCTATGATGATGCATTGGGGCTTGGGCCTCTGCACGATCTATAGTTTTAAAATGTTTTAGTGGAACAAAGACGTCCGATGACATGAAGGCTAGTTCCCTAATACCCAAATAATTTTTTTTTGAAAACCCGAATTCGAAAATAAGTTTTTCATAACATTAACATGCATTACATCCATTTATATTTATATACTAGCCATTTTTTATTGCATCTCAAGCATGACATTTCATATCATAATAGTCACTTGCATGGCACGAATTCGCATTTAAGAGACTTGGCAAATCCGATTATTTCGACTAAGAGAATGAGGATAATCCTCAAGTCATTGAAAGGGAATGGCTCAGACATGAAGAGTCCAAACCTCTTACCACCGGCAACCAATCACCGTGAACTTAGGCTGCGTTTGGTCGTCCGGATTTCTAAATGGGATAGGACTGGATAGGATAGGATAAGAAATCCATGTATTTCTTCATATCCCACCAACTGTTTGGTAAACTACGGATTTAAAGTCGGATATCCTCATATCCTATCAAATCTACTGTTTGGTGAACTATGGATTTAAAGTCGGATATCATCATATCTTATCCAATCTATCGTTTGGTGAACTACGGATTTAAATTCGGATATTTTAAAAATAATAACATTAGGCAAGTACAAATTTGCAGCTTTAATATTTACAAAATCATCCAAAACAATATATCTTTTTCAAATTAACAGATTTTCATCGAATTTCATGATTATGCATCGTAATAATCTTTTCCGTTCCTTTGAAATAATCTTTTGGATATCCCCTTCAACATCAAACGTTTTTAGAATAACCTCAATTTCAATATATTCTTTACCCAAAAATAATTAACTTTACCCATATATATATATATTCACTTTGAAACATGAATTCTTTTTCTCTCTTACAAGTTTTCATTCTTTTCCATTTTGTTATAGGTCTAGTACCAAATTAAACAAATGCCCAATTAGAACAAAGCATAAAGTCCAAAGTTCATTTGCTTTTTTTTTTTTTTTTCCAGCAGTATAATGCCTATCTTGACTTAAGGCTTCTTTTAAGTTCATGGTTAGGTTTGCCAAAGAGACAGAACTATCTTGACTTAAGGCTTCTTTTAAGTTCATGGCTAGGTTTTTTCCCAAAGAGACACCAAAAAATATTTATGAAAATAAAAGAAAGAGGCAAAGAAACATGGTAGAAAATTTAATGATGGAAGATAATGTGGTAGAGAAAATTTAATGATAGAGACAACATAGTGCTTCAAATTTAAAATGATAAAGTCATAATTCAAACATTATATAGGAAATATATGTCTCAATAATGACAAATCAGCACCATATTACACATGTCTAATAGAAATAGGAAAAAAAAAACATCTTATAACGCAAGTCTTGCAACAATGGAAAACAAATGATTTTTTTAAATAATATAAAGTCATACAACTCCTCCATGTTCTCGACTTGCTTTCCACTCATTAAACATTTGTACTGCCAAATTTTGCCTCCATGTTGCCCAATGATCCGATGGCTCGACAACATCAATTGTTTCCACATCTTCAATAGTGGTAGCAACTTCATCTAACTGTGCCTCGATTGGATCAATAGCCATTTCTCTTCTTATCAAGTTGTGCAGAAGGCAACAAGTTATGATTATTCGACCTTGCGTTCTAATTGGATAAAAAGATGGACTCCTAAGAATAGCCCACCGTAACTTAAGTAGACCGAAGCATCTTTCTATGACATTTCTAGCTTGAGAATGCTTCAAGTTGAAGTACTCCTCGGGTGAATTTGGTGTACGACCTTCTGTCCACTCATATAGATGGTATCGAGTACCTCTATAAGGAGCAAGAAAGCCCTCCCCATTTGTGTATCCAGCATCTACAAGATAATAATTACCTAATAACAAATGATGATATTATTAATTGTCTTAGAACCTGTAAAACCTACAATACATAGAATGCAATATATTGATAAAGGCTTATCTTACCAACAAGGATCTTTAAACCATTGGGTTCAACTATAGCATCTCGAAGCACTCTAGAATCCGCTGCTGAGCCTTCCCATCCAGGTAAAACATAAACGAATCTCATGTCACGTGAGCAAACTCCTAATACATTGGATGTAATCTCACCCTTTCTATTTCGGTACCTCGATTTATCAACCTCTGGAACACGCACCCTTATATATGTGCCATCTAATGCTCCTAAGCAACCCTAGAAACATAAAATTAATAAAATAACATTCTCTTTAAAGTATTAAATTAGTCCATGAAATAGCATAACAAACATACCTTAAACCACTTCCATCTCTCGTCGGCATATTCCTCTGGAACCGGTTTAGGTGAGACAAGAAGCACACTATGCATTCTTATCACCGCATTTAAAACTAAGTTAAAATACCTACTTATTGTCTCCCCAGACCTCATAAATCTGAACTTGATGACTTGACTTTTCACGTGATGGGCAAGTATATGTAGAAACATGGCCATTTGTTCTTCTATAGTTACAAGTCCATCTTCTTTTAACCCACCAATTGTACGTGCCAACTCGCATAGTAGAGTAAATGTACATCTATCCATCCTAAGTTGTTCCACACAATTCAAGTCATTGCTCTTAATGAGGTGGTCAAGGTGATCTAAACGAGCTTGGATTCTAATAAATGTCCGATCCTTCAATATATGCTTGCAGTAGTGCCTTTCAGCGGCGAAAGGACACTACTAGCATATACATCATACACAAAAGCAACATTTGGAGGCTCATCTCCTCTAATATAAGAATGGTGAAAATTTCCTCTCTATCATTGTGATCCATTTCTAATGAGAAAAAAAAAAATTAGACAAGTACAAATTAATAGGTTAGATAATAGAAAAAATATATAAAATAATATCTTTTTTCAAATCAGTAAATTTCAAGGAGGTTCTCCTTCCTCCTGTAGTAAGGAGAAAATCCTTGATCTCGTGGATTTGCTTCGGCTGTTTTTCAAAGCCAAACTTTCAAGCATACCTAGCAAACATTTGGGTATATAATTCGTGCATTCTCACCACTCCCAAATCACTCCCACAGCAATTGTTTCATGGTATACTAGATAGAGACTTCAAGCATTGAAATATGCTAGACTAGGTTTTTGATCTATTAAGAAATATTCTAAGCTTCTTCTGTTTTGGGTATTTGCCCCTTTCCTGACTAGATTTCCCCCGATCAAGTTAATGGTATCGTGAAAACAATCTCTAGAATAAAGACAGGTGTGATGTTCTCAGTTTACCAGGCCCTGCACAAGCTATTTCACAGCCAAGAATCTATTAACTTGCGACATGTGCATATTGTTATTTGCAGATTTTGCATTAGATATCACTTTCCTAAAATTTATGAAGTGAAAATTGAGAGCACACACACGAAAAATATCCTAGTGCAGTGAGATTTTTTGCATATCTTTACATGGTTGGTGTCTACATGGGCACATCTTGCTTTAGAAGCACCTAAAAATCCCGTGTGCGGTCGTCGTGGGAAAGGTGTTGGGGGAGGGAGGGGGGTTGGAGAAGGGAGAGAAAAAGCACAGCAAAACAAGAACAATTGCGAATCTTTTCAGTCAGCCACCATAGGAACATTGTCGATTCTCCACAATTACTTAATTATCTCAGAGAGAGAGAGAGAGAGAGAGAGAGAGAGAGAGAGAGAGAGAGAGAGAGATGCAGTAGCCTTGGAAATCTGGGTATTGAAGAACAAAACCAAGAACGAACAATTCGCGTTGAAGATATCAAATATTTTGCACAAAAACAGAAAAGACCTTTATAAATCTACATATTCAAAACTACCAAGAAGACGATCTCCAATGAACCAACAAAAAACACCTAGAACTACAATTCAGACCTACATAAGCTTAAACATAGATGAAACAAGAAAACAATCCACAACTACTTTAGAAATCAACATTAGAGAGAGAGAATGATTATTTACCTTTGAAAATTCGTCACTTTCGTAAAATTTCGATGAGAATCAGAGGGCGAAGACAAAACTTGTTGGCTGAAATACTTTTAAATGCTCAAAGTGTAATAGCTCAGAACATTTCAAAAATGAATGTCCCAGAGTTTGGAGACCTGTTAAGAAAGATAGGGCAAAGACTGTTTTTAACACTAACTCTCCTGGACCCAAGAAAATATGGGTACCAAAGAAAGTTTGAGTTCTTTTTATGATCACATGTCACTACCAAGAAGAAGATCAAATGGTATTTGGATAGTGGCTGTTCGAGACATATGACTGGAGATTCGAGTTGCTTTTTATAAAGCTTGTTCAAATGAATGATGGAAAAGTTTCATTTGGTGGGAACATCAAAGGAAGAATTGTAGGTTGTGGAACTATGAAGATTGGAAGCTTGATTATCAACAATGTCACCTTCGTAAAAGGTTTGAATTATAATCTACTGAGCATAAGTCAGCTTTGCGAGACTAGATTCAGAATAAATTTCCAAGAAGGCATCTGTTCAGGAATGAGTAAAGATCTATCTTAATCTTTTACTATATAAATGCATGAGAATATTTACCTTATGGATATAAAACCAGAAAGCTCTTAATGTCTTATATACATTCAAGATGAAGCAAATCTTTGGCATCGAAAGCTTGGCCATGTTAACATAATGCAAATTGCCAAGATTTCTTCTAAGAAGCTTGTTCATGGATTTCCCATCCCGACTCATCAAAAGTCTGATTTATGCACTCATTGTGTTTTGGGAAAATTAGGTTAGAAGTTCCTTTAAACTTGTAAATTAAGTTTTTACAAATCAAGCTTTGCACCTTCTGCATATGGACCTCTTTGGACCAACCAGACCTCAAAACATTGGTGGAAAGAGATATTGTCTAGTAATCGTGGATGATTACTCTCGCTTTACTTTCTAGCAAATAAGTCTGAAACCTTCTCTCACTTTTCAAAGTTTGTCAAAAAGGTTCAAAATGAAAAATGATATGCTATTTCGAGCATACGAATAAACCATGGAGGTGAGTTCGAAAATCAAGACTTTGTGAAGTTCTGTGATAAATCTGGTTTCCAACATGTTTTCTCTTCTCCATATACTCTTGAACAAAATAGGGTTGTGAAAAGAAAGAATAGATCCTTGCAAGAGATTGCCTCTTAATTGAGAGCAAAATTTCCTCTCAATTTTGGACTAATGCAGTTCTACAACTTGCCACATCATCAATAGAGTGTTCTTAAGGCCTATTTTAGAGAAAACTCCTTATGAAGTGTATAAAGGGAAGAAGCCAAATGTTTCTTACTTCCATGTGTTTGGCTGTAAGTGTTATGTTTTGAAAAATGCAAATGATCGAACTTGGAAGTTTGAAAAAAGATCAGATGAATGAATTTTCTTTGGCTACTCAACCTCAAGCAAAGCATACAGAGTTTTCAACAAGAAGACTCAATCTATGGAAGAATCTAAGAATGTCAAGTTTCAAGATTCTATGCAGAATCAACTAGATCAGACTCAATTTGAAGAATCTGAACCTACTCCAGACTTTACAAAGTCTATTTCCCCTAAAGTGGTTCAGACTTCTAGAGATCAGCAACAAGCCGAACTAGAAGATTCAACTGAAGCAGAGGATCAACAAACTCTCAAACCAACCAGCAACTGGAAGCATAAGTCAAGTCATTCCAAGGAACTCATCATTCGCAACATTGATGAAGGAATTCGCACTAGATCCAAAAAGCGAGAAGAGTCTAGTGCTTTAGCACTTGTTTCTGAAATAGAACTCAAAAGTGTAGAAGAAGCATTGTCTGATGAAAACTGGATCGAAGTTATGCAAGAAGAGCTCAGACAGTTCAGCATCAACGATGTTTGGGAGCTAATTCCTAAATCTAAAGGTAAGTCTATTATCAAAACTAAATGGGTTTTCAGGAACAAGATGGATGAGAAAGGTAAAGTGGTCAGGAACAAAGCAAGACTTGTGGCCAAAGGATATACACAAGAAGAAGTAATAGACTATGACGAGACCTATGCACCAGTAGCGAGGTTAGAAGCAATTAGATTATTACTTACTTTTGCTTACTATAAAGATTTCAGGTTATTCCAGATAGATGTAAAGAGTGCATTCCTAAATGGATTCATCCAAGAAGAAGTTTATGTGGAACAACCACCGGGATTTGAAGTTCCAAGAAAGCCAGACTCAGTCTACAGATTGAAAAAGGCTTTGTATGGATTGAAGCAAGCACCTCGAGCCTGGTATGAAATGTTAAGTAAATTCCTAATCCAAAATGGTTTTACTAAAGGAAAAGTAGATACTACTTTATTCATTAAAAAATAGAGTAATGATTTTCTACTTGTTTAAATTTATGTTGATAATATTATTTTTGGATATCCTAATGAAAATCTATAAAAGAAATTCTTTAGATGTATGCAGGATGAATTCGAGATGAGTATGATAGGTAGGCTAACTTTCTTTCTGGGATTGTAAGTTAAACAATCAAAGAAAGATATCTTTATTCATCAAGAGAAGTATGCAAAAGATCTCATCAAGAAATTCATATTGGAGAATTGCAAAAAGACAAAGACACCAATGTCAAGTTCTTTGAAGCTGAACAAAGATGAAGGAGGAAAGAATGTAAACCAGAAGCTTTACAGGAGCATTATTGGTTCGCTTCTTTACCTTACTGCATCTAGACCTGACAATTTATTAAGTGTTTGCATTTGTGCTAGATTCCAATCAGATCCCAAAGAATCTCATTTAAGTGCTGCAAAACACATCATCAAATACATTGCAACTACTCCAAAACTAGGTCTGTGGTATTCCAAAGAAGGAAACTTTACTATCCTTGGAAATTAGACATAGATTTAATAGGTTCTAAAGTTAATAGAAAGAGTACTTTTGGTACTTGTCAACTGCTGGGCAACAAGCTGGTGTTTTGGTTCTCAAGGAAGTAGAGTACTGTAGCTTTATCAACAGCAGAAGCAAAGTATGTGGCTCTTGGGAGCTGTTGTTCTCAAATTTTGTGGATAAGGCAATAGTTAAGAGACTTTGGAATTGAAGAATCGTGCACCAAGATCAAATGGGACAACACCAGTGCCATTAATCTCACGAAGAATCCAATTCTTCATTCAAGGGTAAAACATATAGAGATTCGATACCATTTCCTAAGATATCATGCTCAAAATGGAGAAATTATGATTCAGTTAATTGACTCGAAGAATCAGTTGCTAGATATATTTACAAAACCACTTGAGAAAAGTCTATTTGAGTCTATTCGCACTAGACTGAATATTATATCTCTTACCGGTTAAAGTTTGAAATTAGTCAGACTTAGAATATCCATAAATTACATTTGCAAGTTAATATCTTCTCATTGCAGGTAATTTAATTTTAGCATAAAAATTTCGAACATGTATGATTGATTTTTGAATCGTTACTTGCCTATTTTATTTTTAGAAATTATTTTGTCAAATTTTTGAATTTTTGCAATTTTTATTTTTGAAAAAGGCAGTTTATTTTTTTCCTTTATGACTGTTCATATACCTCATTTCACTTGCTTTATATACCGTCGAAGTCCTTCTCCATTTACAATTTCTCAAATCCTAGAATATAGAATTGCTACTTTCTCACTTTTACTCTCAAGATTGCTCTACAAGTTTTCATCTTTTTCAAACGAACGAGTTCGAGAAATCCTCCTCGACTGTGAAGATGTCTTTCCAAAGGAAATCATCTTGGATCGCAAACAGGGGACCATAGAATATGCCAGAGGGTCCTACCTATTTTGACTTGACTGATGAAGGAGATCCTCCACAACGACAACAACAATATTCTCAATAGCGTCATTCTCCACAGCGTGCCTCTCAAAATCCTCCGCACGGAAGAAGAGATCGTGGAAGATGTCGAACCTGTAAGAACGTTAAAACCCCAGTTTCTCTTTAAACTATACAATCAATTGAAGCATGGTGGTATTGCTATGACCTTTATTGATGAATTTCTAAAAGAACAAGGATACCGGAATGAGACTCAGTTCTTACGACAAATGGAAAGGTTAGGCATAGCGCTTGAAGGAACAACAGACAGGACGTTTACTAACAGACAGGACGTTTACTAACTTTCCAGTTGATCTGCATTTTGGTTCTTTTAATCAGCTAGAGGTGAAGGATGATGATGAGAAAATGTACGCGAATTTTCAGCCTAGAATGGGTGTTGCCACTGATGTGCGTGGTGAGGGAATGAAATTGTTTCGTTCTAAAGACCACAAAAAGATTTACTCGAAATTGCTGAAAAGAGGGGTGATGAATCCTCGATCTGTGGACTTTGATTTCTTGGATTCTTTGAAGGTGAACTTGAGGGAGAAGCTGACTCTCCTTCAACTTGAAAAATTTTGCTCTGAGACTTCTGTCGCTTACCTGGAATTAACTGCATAGCTCTATTTGAACTTGTCATTTTTTGACGCGAATAGATTTCGTTTTACTGTGAGGGAAAAAGAGTTCGTGGTGGATGTGGACACATTAGCGGATGTTATTGGTGTGGAAAGAGGGAGTTTTCGACCAATAAATGTGACTGTTGGTCATGCAACAAGTTTTCTTGTGAAGTACAGACTTTCCGAGGGCGGCATTACCTATTCCAGAATGTCTACCTCCAATATTTTGCTGCATAAGATTGTGATCAATTGCATCCAACCCAAGTCAACCTCCAAGACAAATGTCTCTCGTTCTAAAGCAAAATTGATGTTCATCATCAGTAATGGGATGAAGTTCTCGTTACCACACACAATCCCGATGCACATGTATCGAACTGTTGTGAAGGATAATGGACAACTCCCTTACTCAGCGCTGGTCACCAAATTGTTTCAACCTTTTTAAAATTTAGTTTCCAGCATTTCTCTGTGTTCGAACCATTGCTCCTATGGTTATAGGATTCAAGATGGTGTCAAAGATGAGATTGAAAGAACTGAATAAAGCTTTGGAGTGCTTAAAGGAGAAGTTTCCTAGCAAAACAAAACAAGACTCTGTTGTAAAGAAAAGAAAATGCAAGGAGCCCATGAGTGAATCGATAAAGAAGAGAAGAGCCTTTATTCTACAAGACGAAGAAGAAGAGGATGATCTCACTCTCTTTGCATTTGCCTTGAAAAATATTCAGAGTTTTGTTAGTTTTGAGCAGCCATAGGACAGAGAGGAAATAAGACAATGAGAAAAGGAGTAGAGAAGTGAAGGAAGAAAAGAAAAAAGAGAAGGAAGAAAGAAAAAGAGAACGAAGAAAAGAAAAGGAAGAAGTAGAGAAGGAAGCAAGAGAATAAGCAGAAGAGGAAGGGGGTCAGGATTGTTTGAGAAAACTCCTTAACTGTTTTGAAGTTAACAAAATCTTTCCAAAGTCTAGACTAAAGACTTTCAGACTTTAGTGTCAAAGTTTGAAAACCACCAGACTTTAGGTTCAAAGTTTACCTACACTGATAGTTTCCAGACTGAAGGAGAAAGACTTATCTAGATGCTAGATTATCTTTATTTCTTCAAGAATTCGATTCGTATGGCGTGTGGATAATCTTCTGGTTAGATACAACACCTACATGATTGACTATTCTTATTGTAATCATTTTTTATATTCAAATCTTTTGGAAGGCAAGCAAACTTGGAAAGTTCTACTTATGGAAACCAAGATCTTGATTGTATGGGCGAATAGGATTGACGGGCTTTCATCACAAATCGTCAAACGACTTGAGATCCCCTTAATTGATTCTGTCTAATAAGTAGATTGGAAGAATTCCTTTAGAAAGTGCCAACGGTCGTGAAGGCATGAATGAATATTTAAGGCGGACTCTCTAGTTGTTCGATAGAGTACGTGAAAGAAAATTTTCAAAGTCTGAAGCTTTATAGTTCCTTGCTATTTCATTCACTGAGCTCAAAATTGTATACAAAAGAGAGAAACTCATAGTAAGACTTTGTGAGAGATCAGTAGAGACTTTTCACTAAGAAGTCGAGATCACCAAGTTGTAAAATCTCTTTTGATACTTAGTGGAATCCAGCCAGTGGGTTGTCAATGTGGGAGAGTGGATGTAGGCTTGATCTAAGCCGAACCACTATACACCTTGTGTTCTTATTCTTTTCCCTAAACTCCTTTATGTTGATTCATAACTCTGATTAACTGTTTAAGTCTAAACTCCTTTATTTTGTCTAAAGCTTTATATAATCGCTAAAGTCTGAGTTGGTCTGTGATTTTCTAAAGGCAAATTATTTCTACTAAACTTTGCGAAGATTTTTGTTTACACCTATTCACCCCCTCTAGGTGTTCATACTAACCCTTTCAAGGATGACTCTATTGAACCAACTTTTGCAATATCCTTGTCTGTGGACTCGGAGAAGACTAGGAGTGGAACTATAGGAGATGGAAGAGAAAAAGAACATCACTTGGGTGTTGATATTGAGAAAGAACAAGAAGAAGATTTTCCTTCTCCACCTGTAGGCACGAAAACAGGGGGAGCTGCTGAGAAAATAGGTACTTCTTCTTCTCTTGTTTTTACTAGTGTTGATGTTAGCAAATCTCCTACCAATCCAGAGGATGTCTATGCCTCCCATTTTCCTGAAGCTGATGTTGATGCATCTTCTCTAAGTCTTGATGTTCGACAAGCTAAAGTTCCCTCATCTATCAACACTCCACAAATTGAACGTGCTGAAACTAGTACTCAAACAGCAAATTCTATAGACTTTCAAAGGCTGCTAAAGCTCATTCTAGAGTTAAAAGCACAGCAATATGGAATGGAGTGTGAAATTCAGAACCTTCAATCTGCATTGAAAGCTACTTCAATCTCTCTTCACGATCAGGTACAAGACCTTAAGCTTAAAATTCAAGAGACTACCAAGACTGAAGATGTTAAGAAGATGCAAGAGTCATTGTGAAAACTGGAGGACACAGTTTAGTCGATGGGAGATTTCCAGCTCGTTCCATCCCCAAACACTATTGATTTCTTTGAAGTTTTTATCCTTTTCCATTTTTTGCTGCTGATGAAAAGGGGGAGAATGTGCATATTTAACTTAACTTGTGTTTGAACTTTTGTTTGACTTATTATCTTTTGAACTGCTGAACTTTGTCGAACTATTATTATTCTGTTTGACTCTGTTTGACATTGACGCTTGCAACAACTTACTTTTATGGTGATGATGTGGTGATTATGGATGGATAGCTGTTTAAGTCTTGATATTTTCTTTTCTTTTCAAGATTAACATGTTTTTCTATGGTTGCAGAATCAATGCTATCCAGATCCTAATAATTCTTTTATAAGATATCATGTATTGCTTAAAAGTTGTTTTGCAAGTCAAAAGTTCTTAAATCTGCAGGAAAGTTTTATCACTATAAAAAAATGGGAGATTGTTGGAGAAAACCCCTTTACTGTTTTGAAGTTGATAAAACATTTCCAAAGTCTAGTCTAAAGACTTCTAGACTTTAGTATCAAAGTCTGAAGACCGCCGGACTTTAGGTTCAAAGTTTGCCCACACTGACAATTTCTAGACTGAAGAATGAAGACTTATTCAGATGCGAGATTATCTTTAAGGATTCGATTCGTATGGTTTATGAATGATCTTATAGTTGGATTTAGCGCCTACTTGATTGGTTATTCTTATTGGAATCAATTCCGATATTCAAATCTTTTAGAAAGCAAGCAAACTTGGAAAGTTTTACTTATGGAAACCAAGATCCTAATTGTATGGGTAAATATGATTGACGGGCTTTCATCACAAATCATCAAACGACTCGAGATCTCCTTGATTGATTTTGTCCAACGAGTAGATTGGAAGAGTTCATTTGGAAAGTGCCAACGGTCAAGGCATGAAGGAGTATTTAAGGCGGACTCTCTAGTTGTTCGACAAAGTGTGTGAAAGAAAAATTTCAACGTCTGAAGCTTCCTAGTTCCTTGTTATTTCATTCACTAAGCTCAAAGTTATATACAAAAGAGAGAAACTCATAGTAAGACTTTGTGAGAGATCAGTAGAGACTCTTCACTGTGAAGTCGAGATCACCAAGTTGTAAAATCTTTTTTGATTTTTAGTGGAATTCAGCCAGTGAGTTGTCAGAGTGGGAGAGTAAATGTAGGCTTGATCTAAGCCGAATTATATGGGCGAACATGATTGACGGGCTTTCATCGCAAATAATCAAACGACTCGAGATTTCCTTGATTGATTATGTCCAACGGGTAGATTGGAAGAATTCCTTTGGAAAGTGCCAACGGTCGCGAAGGCATAAAGGAGTATTTAAGACAGACTCTCCAATTGTTCGACAGAGTGTGTGAAAGAAAAATTTCAAAGTCTGAAGCTTCCTAGTTCCTTGTTATTTCATTCACTAAGCTCAAAGTTATATACAAAAGAGAGAAACTCATAGTGAGGCTTTGTGAGAGATCAGTAGAGACTCTTCACTATGAAGTCGAGATCACCAAGTTGTAAAACCTCTTTTGATTCTTAGTAGAATTTAGCCAGTGGGCTGTCAGCGTGGGGGAATGGACGTAGGCTTGATCTAAGCAGAACCACTATAAACCTTGTGTTCTTATTCTCTTTCCCAAACTCATTTATTTTAATTCGTAGCTCTGATTAACTGTTTAATCTTAAACTTCTTTATTTTGTCTAAAGTTTTATCTAATCGCTTAAGTCTGAGTTCATCTGTGATTTTCTAAAGGCAAATTATTTCTACTAAACTTTGCGAAGATTTTTGTTCACACCTATTCACCCTCCCTCTAGGTGTTCATACCAGCCCTTTCAAAATGTACCTTCAATGAGTAATTTTCAAGATTGAGACTCCGAATTTGGGGCAGTTTTCGGAAGAGTTTGTGCAATTTGTTCGAGTTGGCATTGCCGGGTCCATATTTGTTAGCAATATCATCAGAGAAACCAACCGTGACCGACTTCAAATTGTTCATAACACTGAAAGCTACATCCTGAAAAGCTTCTCCAACATCAAGCCACTTGAGGTTGCCAGCTCTAATGTTAATTTGCTTAATCCCCTCTAAGTTCCTCAACTTCAAACGTTTTAGGAGGGGGCAGAGAGAAAATCAAAGCCTTAAGCCCGTCCGATGACAACTCAATGTGTCGAAGATCCAAACTTTCCAAGTTTTTAAGTCCTACAAACCTTGACGAGATTTTCACCAAACATCTGTACAATTCCAAATGGATCAAGTTCTAGCAATTGAATAAGGAGGTGGGAATCTTGTAATATTGCCCTTTCCAAATGTTGAGTACAATTTCTTTGACGGATACTCTGGATAGATGAAGAATCCAGTGGTCAATGTCACTTAGGGCACAAAATTCTTCGTGAGAGAGCATGAACTTCTGTATTGGGCCAGTGTGAAGCAAGAGAACCTTGTCAATTATCTTTGCCAAGTTTTCATGTAGAGATGGTTGAAGAGAAAGGACCTCCTACATTGGTCATCAAACTCAAGTTGTGGAATAGAGGATCATTTGTACCTCCACTTTCTTGACAAAAATACTAGTCCTCATTGCATCCTCAATTGGCAAACGCGACAGGATTTGGTCCATTATGTGCCTTGGTAATTGGCTGATCTTGTCCAGCTTATTCATCATTCTTATTCTTACCTGCAATATTTTGGAATTTTTAACAAACAGTGACATATTGGAAATGGTTAGATGCGAATAAATTAAAACACTTTAATGAAATTCTAAGTATAATATAAGAGATATATTAACTGATAAGAAAAGAAACATACTAAATCTTATATATAAAAATGGATAGCTACTCAAATTTTTTATAAAAAAATCACCTATCATCCTAACGTAATTTTTATGATAAAAAGATAAGGAAATAAATAAAAGTTGTAATCTTCGAAGATGTACCATCCGTGTAAGTTTTTTGCTCTTTTGGTCATCAACTGGAATCCCCTATAACGCATGGTAACTCACTAAAGAAGTAATTGTTATGAGTGCTCATGATGCGTTTTCAAATACAAAGGTTCCGTTCGTTTTGCAGAAAATAATTTTCGGGAAAATGTTTTCTGGATTTTCCGGTGTTTGTTTTATGGAAAATGAATTCCTTGGGGAAAATGTTTTCCATGAAAGGAAAAAAGTTTTCTAGATTAAGGAAAATGTTTTCTACTTTTGAAAAGTGAAAAACATTTTCCTCACTTGAGCTCTCTTATCTCATACCTCTATAGATCCTCACTTCCTCCTCCCCTTTCTTCTTCTTCTTTTCTTTTTTTATTCGAACTATTTTTTATTTTTCTTTTTCTTTTTTAATTCGAATTATTTTTAATTTCCTTTTTCTTTTTCTTTTCTTTGTTTCCCATCTTCTTTTTTCTTGGCTAGTCGTCAGCTGTTACCAGGCAAACTTCGAGCTCGTCGATCTCAAGCTTGTGCTTCGCACTCTTGTTTATCCTTTTCTTTATTTACTCTACCCTACAGTTGTACATTGCTCAAGCAAATGACTCTACATGCTTTACTTCTTTTTTTATTTATTTATTAGAATATAAAAGACACAGGGGAGAACAGGTCACTCAACTGGAAGATTCTCATTAAGGCTATAAATGCTTTGCTTCTTTTCTCTTTTATTTTTGTAAAAATCCATACGGACATTTTTTTGATGACAATGAGGAAATAAATATATGAAGCAAGTTTTCATGGATTTAAAGGCAAGTTCATATTTGATGGATTTATAGGTCGGTAAGTGATGCATGCTTAAGTGGTGAAGTCTTAGAAAATATTTTCTTTACCGAACACCAGAAAATATTTTTCAAAACATTTTCAGGTTTTAGTTGAACACTAGAAAATATTGTCATTTTCCTGGAAAATGAATTCTGATAATATATTTTCCGTAAAACGAATGAATCCTAAAATTAAAATCTCGATCCTTGAATCAATTGGGACTCATTTGAAGTCGCCAAATTCAAGGGGGTCTATATTCTGTGATTGCACATGCACGGAGTTGGGGTTCAGTAAGTTCATCCTCTAAAAAATCCACCATTATTACTTTCTAACCGACCAAAAAAAAAAAACCTTCTTGCCAAAGGTCCGAGACAGATGTCAGAGTAAATGCATATTACTTTTGCATAAATAAATACCATGTGAAGTTCAGCTAAAAAGAAAAAAAGGTAAAGTTCGGGTACAATGCTCCCCGGAGGAACTGCTCTTGCTTCGCGATGGAATCGATCAACCTTTGAGAGAGAGAGAGAGAGATGAAGTGCAATTGTATGGAGCAAAAGGAAGTTCTAAATGCAGGAAGGGAAGTAGTGAAGTGATGAGACAGGGAAACAAGGGAAGCCGGTTTCGCTTTTTAAAGTGGAAAATTGAACAGAGCCAAAAGCAACCCCTTACGTAACAAGTTACTTACTTTAGAACTCCTTCGTCAACAAGGTTTTGAAAGTGCCCCACCCCTTTTTCCAACTCTGTCGTCTTCTACTTGTCTCCTCGCATGTCTTCTGTCTATTACAAGAATAAGTGGACCACACATTCTTTATCTTTTTTTTTATTATAAAAGAAAGTAAAATAAAAGGATTGGTTTTCGATTTTTGAAAGGATTACAAAGCTTGTGAAGAAGAAGAAGAGGAGGAGGATTACAAAGCCATAAGGGAAATTATCTCCCCTAAAAAAATTGATGAGTGCAGCTAGTCTAACAGCACCATTACACTGAATTGTGTAACGGTGTTCTTGTGACCATAATTCTCATATTATTCTAGGTGGACTCATTTTGGCAACCGGAATATGGCCCCTATGCTGTAAAAGCACAAAAGCTAAACCCATTTTTCATATTTATTTTAAGTCTCATGCTTTACACTAAAATTAATTGGTAAAATATTGTGCACAATTTTCAAAAGGGAAATGCAAATTTTAATTGATTTTAGAAGGTAAAACGTTACATCAATGTATTGCTACGTATGTGACAGATTTCAGACTTCACACTAACAAATGAAGAATCATAGCCTAAAGAGTGAGACAAAATGTTTCGTTAACTCCAATTAATAGGCTGATATATGAGAAAATTCATAGAAACTTAGTAAAAGATAAGATTTGTTCAAGTAAAATTGTATAATTTAAGAAGTCAAATTCGTCTTAAATTCTAATCACGTCTCTAATTCCATGTTACTCGTGTTTGAATTGTTGCTTTTGTAGACTAGCTAGTCTCCCCAAAATTTCAAGCTAGTAGCAAATTTTTTTAAAACTGTGAAAGTGAGGTAATCATGACCAAAACAAACAGTATTGTTCCAGCTCGAGTGAAAAAATTTAAACATAAAGTGTGGTATAGTAGTCATGTAAATACTTGTGTTGGCTTTGTATATTATAATGTGTTCGCAACATTACAAAATGACATAAACGCTGGAAGTTCCAATCTAACAAATATCAAGCAAAATAATATTTCTTAAACTCACAGAAAATTGTCTTTGATGTAGTAATGTTTTTTTAATATTTATTTTTGCACGACTCTATGTAATATGGGTAAATAAACTGGTGTTTTAAAGAAGGTCACATCCTTTGTCCCAGGACGCAGTATGTATGGACTGACCCTCGCTTGAAAATCCAAATCAATAATCAGGAAATTTCATGTCTTGATGATTGGTTGATTAAATTCACAGTTAAAGGAGCAGATTTACCTTGGATGGAATTGGTGGCAACGACTCTCTAGTGTATTTGGAAATCCTACAACAACTCGGTTTTTAGAGGTATTTTACCAAACATAGCGGATACAGTGGAATCAGCTGAGATTTTGTATGCTAATTTTAATAGATGGAACACCCATAGTACAAAAACAACCCCGGAACAAATGCGTACTATTTCAAAATCGTGGATCCCACCAGCCGAAGGATCCCTAAAGTTCAATGTTGATGGCTCCTTCATCGAAGGCTCGACGGTTGGAGTGATCTCTGGCATCTGTAGAGATCATAAAGGAAATATTATTACTAGGTTTGCTAAACTAGTTAAGGGGTCTTCAGCGGCTCAGGTGGAAACCCTAGCCATCCACGAAGCTCTCCAGTTCAGTAAGGACAGTAAAGTCTCGCACAATGTGATCTGTGTTGAATCAGATCGGCTGGATGTGATAAGCACTCTGATAAGCAAGTCAACAGATAGTTGCAATTGGGAGGAACGTTTACTTATCTTGGATTGTTTAGAAATTTTAGAGGCCCATCCATGGTTTTATTGTAGCCCATTGTCTTAGGGTTGCAAATAGAGTTGAAAAAAAACCTACGGGTTACATCATTCAGTGCGAAGACTAGTATAATCAAAGCCAGAGGGCCAATCCGGCCAAAAGAAAAGCAACCAGTCGCTTCCAAATATGACTATATATTGGATGAGAATGAATGTCCTTATGAGAGGCTAACACAAGATGAACAAAGAAAATTTTCATTTTTCTTAGTAATACGAAAAAAAATTGTCTAATGATATTTTCAAGTTTAACACAGCATAGCAAAACAATTGCAGTGATTGTTACTCCCGTGTGGGATTCAATCTTAACGAGGGTTGGCTTCGGATCGACAGAATCAGATAAAGATCACCTCCGCTTGCGTTGAGGCTCGCCGGGACCGCAGCAACTCCCTAAGCAACTTGCCTTCTCCACTCGTGGATTCAGGATGGATCGTCATCTTTTGTAGGTTCGGCGAGCTAGTAAGCAGAAACTTTATGAATTCCAGCTCTGGCTCACTGCCAGAAAACCCATTCATCGATATAACTTGTACCTGTTCCAAGCAACTCGCACGGTGATCTTCCCAAAAGTCGGCCATTGTCCCAATCGTTGAAGTCTGTTGATCCTTGGCACGATTCTGTGGTTTTTGCAATCAAAGAGCAAGTTTAACACAAAGGTGCATGGCGAGAGAGCTTAATCTAGTCATTTTATCAAGAGAGACAGAGAGCTCAATTTGTTTATTTCCTTTATTGTGATCCCCGCATCACTATTTCTTTTCTTTTTGGCTAAAACAGATTACTATACCGTCATTTATTCTGAGAATGAATAATTTAATCACTATAGAGTACAGATTAGTTCTCATTTTCCTCAAATCCACGATCAAAAGCACCAGGGTAACATATGATCACCGAAAATCAAATCAAATCAAAGTATACCTAACATGTAATCTAAGACTTGATACAAAGGAAGCAACAATCTTATGATATCCATTCATCTTTCTTTAAATGATGAATAATTTCACTAAATAGAAAAGGATTCGTCGATTTGTTTCATTATGATATGTTATAGCATACCACTTGTTGAGTAAAATCCACTTAGACTATAGCGACAGATCATTGTACTTTCAGTTTGGTTCACCGTGTGCTTCCAATTTTTGCCAAGTCATAAAAGATTGTGGGAAAATCTGACAATATAATTGACTATGATCTGTGATAATAGTTTCGAAAAAATATAAGATTAGTACACTAGACTATAATCTCAATGATCAGACTCACCCGAAAGTCTACATGTTTCAACTTAGGAGAGCTTCTGATCAAGCACATAACAGTCAAAATCTCCTCCGTACTATTGAAGTCTATGCATGAGAAGAGGTACTTCAAATGAATGAGTTCATTAGGCGGTGTCTGTTGAACATTTCCAATAGCCAAATACTGCACAGATCAGCCAAGATCAAGTGTCAATAGATACCAAGGATTCAGTTATAGAACCAACATATTTTCCATCCCAAAAATAATAACGAATGGAGTCCTAACAAATTTTGGAATTTGCTCGCTTAAAATGTACCTTGAGTGAGTAATTTTCAAACTCGAGACTCTGAATTTTGGGCAAATTTTGGAAGAGTTTGTGCAAATTGGTGGAGTAGGCATCGCTGGGTCCATATTTGTTACCAATATCATCTGAGAAGTCTATTCTGACCGACTTCAAACGGTTCATAACACCGAAAGCGACATCCTGTAAAGCTCCTTCAACTTCAAGCCACTCGAGGTTGCCAACTTCGACATTAATTTGCTCAATACCGTTCAAGCTCCTCAACGTCAAATGTTTTAGTAGGGGGCAGCGAGAAATCAAAGCCTCAAGCTCGTCTGGAGACAGTTCAACAACTTGAAGATCCAAACTTTCCAAGATCTTGAATCCTTCAAACGTCGATGGGATTTTCACCAAACATCTGTACAGTTCCAAATGAATCAAGTCCTGGCACTTGAATAAGGAGCTGGGAATCTTGTAATATTGCCCTTGCCAGATGTCAAGTATGATTTCATTGACGGAGACTCTGCATAGATGAAGAATCCAGTGGTCAACGTCACACGAGGCGCATATTCCTTTATGGGAGAGCTCGAACTTCTGTATTGGGCCAGTATGAAGCAAGAGAACCTTGTCAATTATCTTCACCAAATTTTCTTGCGGAGATGGTTGTAGAGAAGGAACTCCCCCGGTGCTGGTACATTGGTCGTCAAACACAAGTTGTGGAACAGAGGACCATTTGTACCTCCACTTTCTTGACAAAATACTAGTCCTCACTACGTCTTTAATCCGCAAGCGCGACAGGATTTGGTCCATTATGTGCCCTGGTAAGTCGCTGATCTTGTCCAACTCATTCATCATTGTTGTTCTCACCTGCGATATTTTAGAATTTCCAACAAGTGACGACGACGCATTGGAAATGATTAGACATGAATAAATTAAAAACAATTTAGAGAAATTCTGAGCATAAAATAAGAAATATATTAATAATAAGAAAAACGAACATCCTAAATCTTAAATATAAAATCGGAAAACAACTCAAAATTGAAAAAAAAAAAATCACCTAATATCTTAGCGTAATTTCTTGACGAAAAGATAAGGAAATAAATAAAAAAACGGCAATCTTCAAATATGTACACTCCGGTTAATTTTTCTTTCTTTGGCCATTATTTGGAATTCCTCATAATGCTTGGTAACTTACTGAAGAAGTAAGTGTCAAAATTGCACAGAATGCATGTTCACCCCCGAAACCTCGATGCTTGGGTTTAGTGGGACAGGATTCATATGGAGCCGGGAAATCCAAGGGTCTAAATTTTGTGAGTGCACTTGCACGGAGCTCATGAGTTTATCCTTTGAAAAACCGATTACAACCACCTTTCATCCTTGTTGCCCAAGGCCCGAGACAGATATTAGATCGACATATCTTTTGCATGAATACCATGTAAAGTTCAGCTCCAAAAAAAAAAAAAAAAAAAAAAAAAAAAAAACCTGTAAAGTTCTCCTAGGTTGCTCACCGGAGGAGTTGTTGAAGTGACTTTGCTGTTTCTTGCTTAGCGATTTTAAAGAACTTCAGCAACCAACTGCATCTAGTTAACCTCCGAAGAGAGAGATAGAGATCTTGTTGATCAGCAACGCCAAGCTGAAGGTGAAGGTATTAGTACACTGGGCAGACTGAAGTGCATTTGCAGGAGGTGAATAGTGAACTTGGTGGAGACACATGGAAAGCAGAAGAGTAGTTTGGTTTTGTAGCATATTAAGGGATCCAATGAAGTCTTTGTCCCTCTTGACAATTGTTATAAGCTAGGTAGCATGGACACGTTGCCCGTGCTTCCATGTCGTGTCCGACACGTGTTGGAGTGTGTCAAACACGTCGACACGGTCAGACACGCGGTCAACGCGTGTTGGATTTTCCGACACGTGGTCAACTTTTGCTCGACACATTTTGACACACATGTCCGAAAGACAATGGAGGGTGGAGGCGAGGGCGAGGGAGCAGAGATGATGCTGCGAGCGATGGTGAGCCCGCAACAGCGAGAGACGGCCAGAGAAAGAGTATAGACTAAGGTGGGGCCGGCACTGTGATGCTGCGATGGATTGGCGATGAGGCTGCAGTTGCAAGGGAGAAATGGCCGAAGGTGAGGCGGTAAACGATTGTGATGAGGACCGAGAGCAAGCAGAGATCGAGAGGAAGAGGAGAGGAAGGCGGTCGTGTGGCGAGGAGGAGAGGAGAAGGATCAGGAGGAAGAGGAGAGAAAGGGGGTCGTGCGGTGAGGAGGAGAGGAGAAGGATCAGGAGGAAGAGGAGAGGAAGGGGGTAGTGCAGCGAGGAGGAGGAGGAGGAGGAGAAGGATCGAGAGGAAGAGGAGAGGAAGGGGTCGTAAGGCGAGCGGCGAGGAGGAGGTAAAGGAGCTAGGGTTTATGATAAGAAACTCAAAAATAATAAAAAAAAAAAGGGAGACTAATGGGCCATCAATGATGGCGTGACTTTTAATTTTGGGGGGAGGGGAAGTGACAGCCTGTGTCTGGTGGTGGGGAGGGAAAGAAAAATAAATTTGGGGGTGGGGGGAAATGGACGAGGGAAAGAAGGGAGTCGGGGTGAATCCTAGTGGAAATTTTTTTTAATCGAAAAATAAATAAATGAGAGTAAAAAATAATTTCGAAAAATAAAAGTACTGAATTTGAATTAAATTAATTAAAAATAAAAATATTAATTTAATATATAACATGTCGGAATTTTCTATTTTTTAGAGATAATGTGTCGATGTGTCGTGTCGTGTCGTGTCGTGTCGCGTATCCATATCGCGTGTCAATGCAACTTAGGTTATAAAACTCCTTCGCCGAGAAGCTTTGCCGAGAAGCATGTAATAGTGTGTTCAACCCTTTTCTCAGCTTTGTTGCCTTTTCAAATGTGTAGACATTCGAGTTAAAGCACGTCTAAAGCGCTAGCATGATGCTGAGTGTTAGTGTACGAAAGATATTAAAAAAAAAAGTAGTAGGAAAAATTAATCAATTTGGGAGGAAGTTGATGGTTATTTAATAAAGTGGATTCAGGAGTTATTACAAACACGTAAATCAAGTAATCAATTAATAAAATGAGCACAATGGGTCGATTCAATCTCTATATTTTTTATACCATGGTAATTATAAAATATCAAAAAAGTGAAACCTACCTTACTTTTCCAATTATAGCATTAGATGTATCTACACTTCATTAACGATAAGTAGCCGGCAGCTTTTATTTTCAAAGTTTAACCATGAAATTTCATGTTTTGCCCTTGGCTAAAGCATATTATGCGAAATATCACTTACGTCAGGTCATTCTTGTAATCAACAAAGAACATACTCTCCTGAACCACTCCGCTGTGATTACACTCGATCTAGACCAAAGCCAGACAAAAAGTTCCTAGGCCCTCCTTTCAATTTTCAGTAAAAAAGATAAATGCAAAGTCTCTTGGAGATAGAAAAAAAAAAAAAGCTACTTTTTAATTCATGGCTCACTTTTCTTCATTTTTCTTTATGTTTTCCCTTTTTAAAGTGGGAAGTGTGAAAACCTTAGGTTGTACCGAAACACTATGAATGACATTATTCATTGGGAAGACTCACATGATGAGGCCACGTCACTGCACTAGGTGCCACAAAGGCCAGAGACCAATTAGAGCCATGAAGAAACCAATCGTTCGGCTCCTATATTATGATAATGTCGAAAAGAAAAATGGTAGGATATTTATATATATGAAAGAAAAGGAAAGGTTTAAGTCTTTATATAGAATTTAAAATACCTATATTACAATCGAAATTGCATATATGATTTTAGCTGGTCTGTCTTTGAATTGATCAATAATGATGAAAGTCGTATGAATCCAAAACTAGGTCATCCTCTCCTTTTCCTCCCTTCGAGGTGCTGATGTATAAATGACACAAGGACATCAAGAGTGCCAAAACTTGGCACAAAGGGACTTTTAACTGTCAAAAGTTAGAAAAGTGACACTTAAGTGCCTAAGTCGAGCAAAATGGATAACGTCATTTTGCCGACGTGGTGATTTTCCAAACGAGGTTAGTGCAAAATTGACGTCGTTTTAATATAAAATTAATTTTAAATTTAAACATTGCCAAAACAAATACGTTGTTTTGTTCTTGAAAATAGGAATTATTAATATAAAAATTAATTAAATTAAATTTAAAACATAATAATAATAATTTATTTAATAAATCATCATCATCATCATCATCATCATCTCAACCTTCGCTAGGTCCATCGAGATTCATTCTCCTATACTACATGACCTAGAAATACTACTCGGTCCAATCAGAATTCACATTTACTAAATTTGACATACAATTTATGGTCACTAAGGGTTTGTGGTATTATTTTCAGGTGTCACTTGTGTTCTTCTAGCCCCTTTGAGTATATTAGGATATCGTCAATAAAGACGATTACAAATTGATCCAAGTAGGGTTTGAATACCTTATTCATTAGGTCCATGAATGTAGCTGAGATGTTTGTCAATCCAAATGGCATAACTAGGAACTCGTAATATCCATAACAAGTCCTAAAGGCAGTTTTAGGGATGTCTTCCTTTTTAATTCTTAATTGTCGATACCCGGACCTTAAATCTATCTTAGAAAAGACTGAACTTCCCTACAATTGGTCAAATAGGTCATCAATTCTAGGCAACATGTACTTATTTTTTATTGTCACTTGATTCAATTGCCTATAGTCAATGCAAAGGTGCATTGACCTATCATTCTTCTTTACAAACAGAACTGGTGCACCCCATGGGGACACGCTTGGCCTAATGTATCCCCTATTGAGTAATTCTTTCAACTGTACTTTCAGCTCCTTTAGTTCCGCTAAAGCCATTCTATATGGGGCTTTTGATATTGTTTAGTTCTAGGCATTAGTTCAATTATGAACTCAATTTCCCATTCTAGTGGTAGTCTAGGTAGTTCTTCGGGAAATATGTCTAGAAATTCCTGAACCACTCAAATTTCATCGAGTTTGGCTTCTTCTTTAGTATGATCCTTTTTACTATTGCTAGGTATCCTTAACATCCTTTGTTAAGAAGTACATGTGCCTCTACTACCGAAATAAGGGCCATTGAGGGATTTGTCTGATCTCTGTAAAATTCAAAACTAGGTTGATTAAGTGGGTTGAATTGAATCATCTTTCTAACAATCTACCCTAACCCATTGTTTACAGAGCCAATCCATTCCTATGATGGTGTCAAAGTCATACATAACCATCACTACTAGGTCTATTTCCTATTTCGTCCACCTATAGATATCTTACATTTTTTGCATACTAATGTAGACAATACCGCATCTTTCAACGGTGTAGAAATATGGAGAGGCGTATCAAGGGGTTTGGTTTCTATTTCACCCAATTGTCTATATCTTTCAAACACAAAAGAATGTATAGCACTTATGTCAAATAATGCATAAGCCTTCTTGTCATTTAAAGAAATTGTACCTAAGATAACGTCTTTGAAAGCTTTCGCTTCTTCTTGGGTGACCGTACACCAATCCTTGTGCTAGCGGCCTTTGTGGATTTCCTTGTGGAGGTGGTCCGCCTGCACGTTGTTGCATATGTTGCGCCGGATCAACGTTCAACTGCGGTCCTCCTTAGGGACAGGCCCTCCTAAAGTGACCCTTTTGCCCACTTCCAAAACACTTCTAGTGATCTGGGCAAGGATCCTAGCCCATTTTGTTTACCACACCTTCGACAAGGATTATTTTGATATGGCAAATTACCCGTGGTGTGACCATTCTTGGTCCTTCCATAATTTTCAAAATTCTGCTTCTTCTTAGGATCCCAAGGTAGCTCTTGGGTTGGGTTGGATAGGGTCTTTTACCACATCGGGTGTCACTTAGTGTCATTTGTCGCCCTGATTCTATTCGTTCCCTGCTTTCCAACTATTCTTATATTACTTCTTGTTCCACCGGGCCCATTCATAAATTTCATTATAATCCTTTATATTCTGAGGCACCAATTGCCTCCTGATGTCCATTCTTAGGCCCTTAAAAAATCTCTTAGGGGCTGCATGGTAACACTCCAAAGAAGTGTTTCTAGAACACTTCTGTACGGATTTTTGTTCTCAGGGAACAAAAAAGAAATGCAACGCGTTTGGTTGCGTTTCTGTTCTTTTGTTTTTTTGTTCCGAACGAAATAGGAACAAAAAAAAGAAACAACAAATTGTTGTTTCTTGTTCCATTAAAACAAAATTGAAGAAACTTTTTCTCTTCTTCTTCTCTTCTTCTTTTCTTCTTCTTTTTTTCTTCTTTTTTCTTTCACCGGTCGCCGGCCTCAGCCATGGCCGACGACCGGCCATTGAGGGACGGCGACGCCGTCGAGGGCGCGAGGCTCGGCCTCGTCGGCGTGGGCGTCGCCTCGCCTCGCCTCGGGCTGGCGAGCTCGGGCTCGCCCGGATCCGGCGAGGCCGAGCGTCGCCGGCCCCAGGCGAGGCTAAGCCTCGCCGAATCTAGGTGAGCCCGAGCTCGCCCGGCCAAGGCGAGGCTCGGCGTCGCCCCCGCCCGGCGAGGCCGAGCGTCGCCCCCGCCGTGAGGCCGAGCGTCGCCGTGGTTGGGCGAGGCTCGGCCTCGCTCGGGCGGCGAGCCTCGCCGTGGCTGGGCAAGGCTGCCCGTGAAAGAAGAAAAAAATAAAAAGAAAGGAAAAATGGAAAATAAAATAAAAATATTAAAAAATTAAAAGAAACAAAAAAAGAATAAAAATTTACCAAACGTGTTTCTATTCATTTTTTATTCCCGGAACAAACGTTACCAAACGCGTTCTTTTGTTCAAAACCGCTGTTCCCCGAAAAACACTTTTTTTTGTTTATGTTCCCGGGAACGAGAAAAGAAAAAATGTTTCCATGCGCTCCCTTAGCTTTTTCCTTTCGGTTTTCTACCAACTTAGGAGCATGCCTTGACAATTCAAAAAATTTGGCTTCATATTGGTCTACCGTCTCCTCCTTTTGTTCCAGTTGGACAAATTATGTTATTTTATTATCCTTGACACAGTCAGAAAAATGCTTTCTATTGAAAGCCCTGACAAAATCATCCAATGTTATTGCAGTACCAGATGAGAAGATTGTGTCTCTAGAAGCCCTCCACCGATGTTTGGTGTTTCCTTCCAATGGGTACTTTGCTAGGGTTATCTTCTCTGTGTCGTTGCAGTTCAATAGTTGGAAGATCCTCTCTATCCCATCAATCGATTGTTTCGTCTCTTCAGGACTCCCCATTCCAGTAAACTTGGGTGGCTTTAATTTCAGAAACTGCTCCAACCCTTGAGTACGACATTTTGCTCTCGGTTGTTATTGGGCTTGCCTTTTGTCGCGACCTACCCTCGGGGGGAATGAATAGGTTTAGGGGTATTGCCTAAAGGACGGACCTAAGGCCCATGATTAGGTGCGGGCTCTCCCAAGCCCATACCCATGTGACATTGGGATATTTTTTTTAGGAATTTTATACAAAAGGAGTTGCCACTAGCCTAATGGGATCGGCTAGAAACCAAGTAAGGCATGGAAGTGTACCTCACTTCTTATGCAACCAAAGAATCTAGGGTCGGGATCTAGGGTCGAGGACTTGATTACACTAATTGATCAATTAGTGCCCTTTTCGGTACCTAATCTTGTTCATTTTAACAAAATGATTTTTTGGCAGGCAATTTAGATTGATTTTATACCTATTCACTAACATGTGAGGTCGTCTTACGAGTGCGCAATCATTAAAGTAACAATCATAGCTACCAAGATTCTAATTGCAGTAAAATTAAACACATGCGACTAAACAATTGTGAACATAGTTAAACAGGTAAGTTAAACATGCAATATAATCAATATACGAGCAATTAAAAGTCTAATTACACTATAAAAGCAATACATGACCATTCCTAATCAAAAACTACATTTTTTAATTTTTCTAATTTTTTTAATTTTTCTAATTTTTTAAAATAATTTTTATTTTTAATTATTTTTAGAAATGGGCGGCTGGGTCGGGTCCGGTCTAACCCGACCCGGGTTTGGCCTGGCCAGAGCGGGTCCGGTCCGGTCGGCGGCGATGGGCCCGAGCGGGCTTGAAGCTCCTTCTTCTTGATACTTCAATCAGGGCCCAAAGAAAATAAAAGACCCACTTATTTTCTAAGCCCACATGAGACCAGCCCCCAAACCCAAAAGCCCAAACTCAACCCAAGTCATTCAAAAACCCTACCCGTTTCACTTTCACCCGACCCGGCCAAGACCCGGTTCGCCTCCTCTCACCCCTGTTGTTTTACGACGCCGGAGGAGGATGCTCAGGATGCCGGCGAGTCAGCGACTGCGGCGCGGTGGGCGGCGGATGACAGCAGCAGCAACAGGGACAGTGACTGCGTCGCGGGCGAAGGCACTGCAGGGTTTGCGTCAGGTCGTGGCTGAGGAGCGGCGTCAGGCGAGCAAATCACGGGCGGAGCGGGGGCAGCAGCAACTTTATCGGGATCTCGCGGGTTGTAGGTGAGGCGGAGCGCAACAGTGGCTAGCAGAACAGCGACCCGGCGTCTAGCAACGGAGGCAGTCGATCGTCGGGGGCTCGGCTACTGTGAGTCGTGGGCAAAGAAGAGGCGGAGCAGGACCAGCAGAGGCGGCGTTGCGACTTTGGGGGCGCGAAGCGGTGGTGAGGCTCGGTGGCTCGGCTGCCGGCGTTGGGTTGTAGGCAGTGGGTCGGACGGCGTCATAGCTTCGGGCTGAGGTGCGCGTGGTTGCGGGTTGCAGGCAGAGCGCAGTGGGTCGTCGCCGGCAGAGGCGCAGGAGCGGCGGCTTCTGGCTTAGAGGCGGGGCGTGGCGATGATGGCGGATGTCTGGCACTTCGGCAGCAGCGACGCGAAGAACAGGAGTCGGGCGGGGGGGCGCGGGCCGAGACAACGTCGGATTGAGGCAACGAGGCCTCCTCTCTCCTCGGCCGCCGTCCTCCTCCCCCCTCCCCTCGAGCTCTCTCTCTCTCAGTCGAGCTCTCTCTCTCTCCCTCTCTCTCTCTATTTTTCTCACTGTGCTCGGTCTGCCTCTCCCTCTATCCTTCTGTTCTGTGCCTTTATTCACTACCCCCTCGAGCTCTCTCTCCACTCCTTCTCGTCGCATGCGAAGGACGCTCAGGGGAGAAAGCTAGCGTGGGCTAGGCCAAAGGCGAAATGGGCCTGGGCCGCACAAGGGAAGAGAGGTGGGGGGTGGGCCGGGCCAATGCTGGATTCGGCCCGGCCCGACCTCAAGTCTTTCTTTTTTTCTTTTTCTTTTTTTTTTTCTTATTTATTTATTTTTATTTTTTTGGCGACTTATTCCTAATTCCTTACAAGATTAAATCCTAAATAAAAATGGAAAAATTTAGGTGTCAACACATTTCCATCAGACTCCCTATATTGGCAAGCTCCTATAGAATATCTTCCATTTGGGGTTCTGCCCTCGAAGCAATGGCTTCTGCCGTTGACAAGGAAGAACTTCTTGATCGTACCATACTTCCCTACAGATTACTGAGCATTTGCCACACGAACAATTAGTGACCTAACGCAAGTTGCAGGGAGGCAAGTGGGCCACTTGGTGACTTACTCGGGGTGCGTGGGTGGTGGTTTCCTACGTGCCTCCCTAGGGGTTTACTCCCAGCTATCGGCTGTGCGGGGTTCCCCTGGATTACCAAAAAAAAAAAACAATTAGTGACCTAATGTCACTCATCGACTAATAAGGGAATGTAACGTTCACACATTACGAGATCATATAAGTAACGTATAAATGTTACCAGTATGTATGGGTAACTCACAATCATTACCAGCACCTTACGAGTGAAAATCGATCGCCCGTTTTTCAAAGCAAATCAACCACATGCATTTAGTGCCTTATCGTATTCGATCATAGCCCATTTTTCCACTAGCGCACCTTATCACTTTAGACAAACTTAAGCTCTAATACCACTTGAGTTGTGACGACCCCAACACGTCATGGCTACCGTGGTGTTCCATTATTATTATTATTATTATTATTATTATTATTATTATTATTATTATTATTATTATTATTATTATTATTATTATTATTATTATTATTTTGCGGAAACGTATAACTACAACTCAATTATAATTTAGATTGATGCACATAAAAATATAGAACCAAGCACTTTTATTTATTTATATGTTGTAGATGACCTAGGTCGGTACATTAGGGTCAAAAAGTTCATTCTTCTGGCTATATCCAAAATACTATCCGACCATCCTATTGCCTATTTACACGACCGCCTGTGTAATACGTCTTGGTCTCGCCAAAAATGCCACCCTCGTCCCCCTAGCCCTCCTTCTATTCAACCCCGCTGTCGCCATCATTGTCACCGTCTGGAAGTGGGAGTGGTCCCACCGTATGCCCATTTACCCGAGCGTAGAGTGCGACAAACCCAATTAGCACAAGGCCCGACAGGAGACCAGCATCCACAATCAATAACATAGTGATCCGAAAAATGTGACCTCTGGGAAGTCGAGGTCGACTTGCTCCATTGGTCCCACGTGAGGTCGATTGGGACACCATAGAGCATCATGGGGGACGCGGGTTGCAGAGGTATACTTACGTGTCTAGAAAAAGATAATCCATAAGGGTGAGTATAACCACTCAACAAGTAAAAACCTATTAGACTACATGAGTCTACCACTACTCATCCGACGGAGTCCTAAATATAAAATATACGAGATCAAAACAGCTCAATTTGCAATGACTCTAAAGGAATTTCACGAAAATAATACACCAGGGAGTAAATAGACATTTAGGGAATTTCAATAGTCATATCTAGTATGGATCCAGCTGTCACCATCTTTTGAAGGGAACCGTGTTGCACCCCTCCATGCATCTCACACCCCAACTGGTATCATGAGGACCTCTAGGGTCCTTATTTCATTCCTCGAGCATTCGGAGAGCGTCACATTACGTCCCTCTAAGCATCTCACATCCCAACTGGCATTGAGAGGACCTCTGAGGCCCAATCACCTTTTCTCCAGGCATCTAGAGGGCACTATGTCACACCCTCTCCAAGCATCCCAACACCAAGGGCATCGTCTTGTTGGCACACAAGACACATCCGCACATAGGCTTTGATGTCATCCCTCATGTGTGGCCAATAATATTGATCCTCGATGAGTGCCATGGTGCGGTAAATTCCTAGATGACCTGTCCATTTGGAGTTGTGGCACTCATGCATCTCCTCCTTCTAGAGTTTCCCGTTTTAGAAATAAGGATTTAATTAGTATTTAAAAAGAAGGTTAAAATTTGATTTTAATTAGGTTTGGGCGACACATATAGTCACCCACAAGAGAGGCCGGCCCAAATACTTCCAAGCCCACTCCCAAGCCCATCTTGCATGCTTTGCCAAGTCCCTTGGTATAAAGGAGATCATCCTCGCAACAAAACCGCCTCGTCTTGCCCTCTTGGGCAAATCGAAGTTAGGAGTGTGGTTGAAATGGTGTTGAATCTTGGATGTTTAGAGGTAAGGAACCGAAGCTAGTGTGGTTTGTTCTTGAAAGTGCTTGCCGATTTCGTGTATTCCGCCTGACCCAGAAACTTGTGGAGGCTTACATGCGTGTTTCAAGTTGGATTTTGACTTTGAATCCTTCATGAAAGTTGTAGAAAACATCTCAAAGTATAATATACTAAAATTTGGGACAAAATGGTTGAGTTTTAATGGGAAAAACCCTCATCCTCCAAGACACTAGATCTGGAACTGCTTTGCTGACCTTTTTGGTAGTTTTGTGGGTTGCATGTTGCTTTTTACCGAGAATTTCCCTTCGACTTCTTCATGAAACTTGTAGAGAACATCCTAAAGACTAACATACTCAAATTTGAGGAAAAATGAGCAAGTGTAGCCTAGTGAATCGACTTTCTCTTGAAGACGATAAATCTGGAAATACGGTACTGGACACCCGAGACTTCTTGGACCCATATGGTGACTATTCTTTGGAAATTTCACTTAGATTCCTTAATGAAAGTTGTAGGGGACCTCTTGAGGCAAAACATATCAAAATTTCAGAGGAAGCGAAGAAGGATAAGTAGGTGAAAACTCGATATTTCGGAGATAGCTATACTGGACGTTTCAGTGCTAGAATCAGGAGCTTCGGACGTCTATATAAAATTATCTAGAACGAATCTGGCCTAGATGTCTGCATGAAAAATCTACTTTAGGGTCTTTACTATAACCTGGTAAAATTTCATAATTTTCGGAGGTCATTCGGGTATTTTAATCGAAATATTTCAAGAACTGCGCAATCTGATTTTATCCGAAATTACATGCTGTATTTGTGTGAATTATATCTTCTTGTGTGAAACTCTTTTGGGCATGTGTTCTTCATGAAATTGTTGCCTTATTGTCTTGTCTATCACATGTCCTGATTTTATGATTTTTGAGTATCATATGGATATTTAATTTAAATGTTTTCTAAAATTTTGCAAGCTGGAATTTAGTAAACTTCAAAAAGGCATGATATATGGACTATTCTAAATTGTATGGACTCCATGAATTGTATTGTCATGAATGATTGTGTCTTGCTGCATGTATGATGATGATTGGAAATGCATATATGAATCAAGGGATGAAAATGATCTTGTTTGCCATCACATCATATGCCATGTTAAAATTGAACTATAATTGATGATGTGAATTAAGATAAGTGAGAAGGCTGTCAGAGGTGTGAGCCAACGATGCCTCGGGAGTGTCGAGATGCCTGGCTAGAAGGGTAAGGCCAGTTGCTCGGTGGCCTTAAATGGCCAGATGCCGGAGGGTCCTCGGGAGTTTCGAGATGCCCGGAGAATGGGGGAGCCGGAAGCCTAGCAGGTATTGTGCCGGGGGATGCCTCGTGATGCCAGTTGGGGTACGAGATGCCTTGCGAGTATTGTGCCGGATGGTTCTCGCAATGCCAGGTGGGGTGTGAGTGATAAATGTGAGATGCGAACATTGGTCCCAGGAAAGAGAAATGTGGCGGTCCAAAATGAAAGAATGAAATTGGGAAATTGAAATTGAATTATGCATGATGGTATATGATGAGTGCATGTGACATGATGATGATGAGTGCATGGATGCATGATGATGGTGAGTGCATGGATGTATGTGCACCTATGGCATGATGGTACATGTGACATGATGATGATGAGTGCATGGATGCCTGATGATGGTGAGTGCATGGATGTATGTGCACCTATGGCATGATAGTACATGTGACATGATAATGGTAAGCGTATGACATGATGGTGATGACTATATGATGATGTATGTACATGAGGTATGATAACATGCGCATGATATCAAGGTAAATTGTGCATGGATGCTTTAATGACATGTGATGCTATGATTGTGATGATTGTATTGCATAATGCATTGAGTGGTTTATTGGTCATTTACCTACTGAGTGGCTGTACTCACCCATTCGGGGATCAACATTTCATATTAGAAAGATGCCGCTCCCTACCATCACGTGGGGCACCTTCTATGGCCTCCCATCGGATGGTCAAGATGGAGTGTTTAGGGGATGCTGACACACTAGGATGGGTGTGATGGCCGCGTGAGGGGTAGAGAGCTGATGTTTCTTTTTGGGAGTAGCCGCCACGTGATCACTTTAGGGGTCGTAGTATCTTTTTGGGATGTGGCCAAGCGTAGCTGAAAATCTTGGCTTTCTTTTGTTGTATTGACCCGAGAAAAATCCATCATGAAAATATGTAAATAAAAGTGGCATAGCTTTATCTTTTCCTATGGTACTTAGTGGTATGCATTGTATCATGATTGTTGGAGGGAGAGATGGTGATATTAAATTTTGCTTCCGCTAATGAGTCGCACTGGGACCGTTTTAAAAAAAAAAAAAAAAGTGTCTATGAACTATGACGCTTCTACTAGGAGATGTAACTAGTGTCCATTAGGTGTAGCAATAGGTGCCTATGGCGACCTAAGGTGTTTCGGGGTGCCACAGTTTGATTGCGCTTTAGCCCCTTGATATGATCTATCCACGGACAGTCAGGCCGGCTCATCACATTGGCCAATTCTAGCTTCCTACTTAAGACGTCGGCCATGGAATTGGACTTTTCAAGCTTATATTCCAGCACATAATCAAAATCAGCTAGGAAGTCTTGCCACTAAGCTTGTTTCAATGAACTTCTTCTGATTTTGGAAGTAGCTCGTGGCCATGTTGTTGGTCCTCACCACAAACCGCGATCCCAAGAGATAGTGCCTCCACATATGAAGACAATGCACCACCGTGGTCATTTCCTTCTCTTGGACCGTGTATTGTCTCTCGGTATCATTTAATTTCCAAGACTCAAAGGCAATTGAATGCCCCTCTTGCATGAAGACACCACCAATAGCAAAATCAGAAGCATTGGTCTTTACCTCATACAATTTGGTGTAGTCAAGCAGAACAAGCACTGGCTCTTCGGTCATGACCCACTTCAACCGATCAAACACCTCTTGGCACCGATTTGTTTATTCCCATGGTCTTTCTTTCTTCAGCATATCCGTGAGTGGCATGGTGAGGCTCAAGTATCCTCGGATGAAACACCGATAGTAGTTTGTGAGCCCGAGAAAGGATCTCAACTCCCTCACCTTGGTTGGTGGCTCTCATTCAATGATGGCACGGATCTTGGCCGTGTCCATCTACACTCGTCCGCCCCCAACGATGTGCCCAAGGAAATAGACTTCTCTTTGTGCGAAGGCACACTTCTCCCATTTCACATATAAATTGTTTTCTCGAAGGATCCGGAAAACTCAACTCAAATGCTTGACACAATCAGGATTGGGATCGATTAGGGCTATCCTCAGCAACGCCCGGTGCATGACATGGCCGGATCACAACGGTCTTGGACCATGCTCGGTCCGTGGGCCATGTCACTAGCCTAATGGCACTGTTACACTGAATTGTGTAACGGTGTTCTTGTGACGACAATTCTCATATTATGCTAGTGGACTTATTTTGGCAACCGGAATATAAAACTTCCAAAGCTAATTGCCAAATATTGGGCCTTATGCTGTAAAAGCACAAAAGCTAAACCCATTATTTATATTTATTTTAGGTCTCGTGCTTTACACAAAAATTAATTAGTAAAATATTTTGCACAATTTTCAAAAGGGAAATGCAGATTTTAATTGATTTTAGGAAGTAAAACGTCACATCAATGTATTGCTAGCTATGTGACAAACTTAAGAGACATAATGATAGTACACTTCACATTGACAAATGAAGAATCATAGCCTAAAGAGTGAGATAAAAAAATTTCATTAATTCCAATTTATAGGTTGAAATATGAGAAAATGCAAAGAAACTAAGTAAAAGATAAAATTGGTTCAAGTAAAATCGTATAATATAAGGAGGGGTTAATACCTTGAAAAACCCCAAACTAGTACACTTGTGACAAATTTACCCCAAACTATTTTTTTGACCATGAAAAACTCCAAACTGGTACATCTGTGACAAATTTACCCCGACTGACCATAAAAAAACCTAAATTGGTACATTTATGACAATTTTACCCCAAATTAATTTATTCGACCGCAAAAAACCCTAAAGTAATAAATTTGTGACAAATACACCCTCTGTTAAATTGAATTAATACTACAAAAAAATCACAAAAATTGTAAATTGTGACAAACGGAACGTAAAATCGCAAATTGGTATACTAATCAATTGTTACGTGTCATTTAACGATAAAATTTAACGAAAATTAACAGATGGTAAATTTATCACAAGTGTACCGGTTTGGGGTAAATTTGTCAAAGGTATACTAGTTTGGGGTTTTTGGTGGTCAAAAAAAGTTTGGGATAAATTTGTCACATGTTTTTCCCCTAAAGAGTCGATTTATCTTGGATTCCAATCACATCTTTAATTCCATGTTGCATGTGTTTGAATTGTTGCTTTTGTAGACTAGCTAGTCTCTCCAAAACTTCAAGCTAATAGCACACGTTTTTAAAACTATGAAGATGAGGTGATCATGACTAGAGCAACTAGTATTGTTCCAGTGTGGTATAGTAGTTATGTAAATAATTGTGTTAGCTTTATATGTTATAATGTGTTAGCAACATTATAAAATGACACAATCCTTGGGAGTTCCAATCTAACAAATATTAAATAAAATAAAATTTATATGCAGCAATTTTTCTATTTTTGCATGACTATGTGTAATCTTGGGTAAATAAACAATATTTTCAAGGTCACATCAATAGCAAACGGACAAGAAGTCATTCGACATCTAGGGAATGATTGTGTGGCCAAAAGTAGGCCATCACTTTTCATAAGGTGACAGCACCGTCTTCTTTGCATTTCTCATACAGAAGTGCTGAGAAGTCTTCAAATTACCCAAAAAAACACTACTCTTCCTGGCTCATCTTTCTTTCCAATTACCTTTTGTAAATTTGAGAATGTGAAAGATGCAGTACATTAATATATTCTGACCCAACCCAGAAGAAAACCTCCGAATTACATTATTCAGTGTGAAGACTAGTATAATCAAAGCCAGAGGACCAATCCGAGCCATAAGAAAAGCAACTAGTTGCTTCCAAATATGACTATTTATTGGATGAGAATGTCCTTACTAGAGGCTAACACAAGATGAACAAAGAAAATTTTCTTTTTTCTTAGTAATACAAAAAAAAAAAAAAATTGCCTAATGATGTTTGCAAGTTCAACACAGCATAGCAAAACAATTCCAGCGACTGTTACTCCCATGTGTGATTCAATCTTAACGAGGGTTGGCTTCTTGATCAACAGGATCAGAGAAAGATAACCTCCGCTTGCGCTGAGGCTGGCGGGGACCGCAGCAACTCCCTAAGCAACTTGCCTTCTTCACTCGTGGAATTAGGCCGGATCGTCATCTTTTGTAGGTTCTGCGAGCTAATAAGCAGGAACTTTATAAATTCCAGCTCTGGCTCACTGCCAGAAATCCCACCCATCGATACAACTTGTACATGTTCTAGGCAACACGCACGGTGATCTTCCCGAAAGTCGGCCATTGTCCCAATCCTTGTAGTCTGTTGATCCCTGACACGATTCTGTGGTTTTTACAATCAAAGAGCAAGTTTAACACAGAGATGCATAGAGAGAGAGAGAGAGAGAGAGAGAGCTTAATTTAGTCATTTTATCAAGAGAGACAGAGAGCTCGATTTGTCTGTTTCCTTTATTGTGATCCCCGTATTACAATTTCTTTTCTTTTTGGCTAAAACTGATTACTATACCGCCATTCATTTTGAGAATGCATAATTTAATCAATATAGAGTACAGATTAGTTCTCATTTTCCTCAAATCAATGACAAAAAGCACCAGGGTAGCATTGATCACTGAAAATCAAATCAAATCAAATTATACCTAACATATAATCTAAAACTTGATACAAAGGAAGTAACAATCTTCTGATACCCATTCATCTTTCTTCAAATGATAAACAATTTCGCTAATAGAAAAGGATTCGCCGACTTGTTTCATCATGACATGTTATGGCATACCACTTATTAAGTAAAATGCACTTAGATCTTTGTACTTTAAGTTTGGTTCACTTTGCGCTTCAAATTTTTTGCCAAGTCATAAAAGAATGTGGAAAAATCAGACAAATAACTGAATAGGGTCTGTGATAATAGTTTCGAAGAATTATGAGATTAGTCTGCTAGGCACTAATCCCAATGATCATACTCACCTGAAAGTCTAAATGTTTCAACTGAGGAGAGCTTCTTATCAGGCACGTAACAGTCAAAATCTCCTCCACACTATTGAAGTCTAAGCATGTGAAGAGGTACTTCAAATGAACGAGTTCATTAGGCAGTGTCTGTGGAACATTTCCAATAGCCAAATACTGCACAAATCAGCCAAAATCAAGTGTCAATAGATACCAAGGATTTAGTTGTAGAACCCAACATATTTTCTATCCCGAAAATAATAGTTCTCAGAGTCCTAACAAATTTCAGAATTTTTGTTCTTTAAATGTACCTTGAGTGAGTGATTTCCAAGCTTGAGACTCTGAGTTTTGGGCAGATTGCGGAAGAGTTTGTGCAAATTGCTCGAGTTGGCATAACCGAGTCCACATCTGTTACCAATATGATCAAAGGAGTCTATCTTGACCGACTTCAAGTGGTTCATAACACCGAAAGCGACGTCCTGTAAAGCTCCTTCAAATTCAGGCCACTCGAGGTTGCCAGCTTTGACATTAATTTGCTTAATCTCCTCTAACTTCCTCAACTTCAAACGTTTTAGCAGGGGGCAGCGAGAAATCAAAGCTTCAAGTTCGTCCGAAGACAGCTTCACACGAAAAAGATACAAAGTTTTCAAGTTTTTGGATCCTTCAAACGTTGGAAAAGTCTATCGTCAACATTCCCCCATTGCGAATCTCTCGTTTATGTGGAGCTTTCTCTACCGCTCTGGTAGTCATCTTCTTCCTCCCGAATCCAATTCCATCGTCTCCCTTGAGCTTCGGCTTCATCGCAACTACTTCAACACCTCGTTCTACCGATCACTTCGATGACGCTCTTCATCTCCTCCAATTTCCACCCTCCCTCCTTCCCTTTTACGTTTTTCTCTGTTTTCCCACTCCACTCTCCTCGTATACTGCCTTCTTCGCTGGTTCTCTCTAAGTCTTGCATGTCCATCTAGCCATTTCCCTTATGACATCCCCTGGTTCTCCATGCAACTTCTCTTGCGACCATCTCCACTGATCTCATTATCGAAGCTGTTTCCCCTATCGCGACGATGGACCCAATTGAAGATGCTCGGTTAGCTGCTTTATGTAGCCGCTTAGGTAAACTCTGGTCATCTACTAAAATTGAAGCCTGGGACGATGCTCCTCCTGCAGCCACAATACAAGAATGTAAGTTAACCCTTGTCGGCAAACTTCTGGCAACTTCAAATGTCAATTTTCCTGCTTTCCAGCAAACTATGAAAAAAGCCTGGCGGATAGACAATGTAAATGTTACTCAAAGAGAAGAAGGTTTATATGTTTTCAAATTCACATCAGAAGCTGACAAACAGAAGGTTCTTGACAATGGACCCTGGCTATTCACTAACAACTTGCTTATCCTCAAGCCTTGGGTTCCTAATACACCCCTACATTGCTATAACTTCACAACCTGTGCCTTTTGGTTACAAGTTTTAGGGTTACCCCTAGAGCGATGTACCGAGCAGTTCCTACGACGAATCGCACAGGATATTGGCCAACCTCTCGAGGTCAGAATTGATGCAAAAGAAGGACCTACATCCAGAGTTGTTAGAGTTAAAGTCGACCTTCCTCTCACAGCACTTCTCAAACCAGGCAAACTCATATGTGTGGAAGGAAAAAATATTTGGCTTGATTTCCGTTATGAACGGTTACCACACTTCTGCTATTCCTGTGGTGTCTTAGGACATTACGCCTCATATTGCAAAGAAATCCCCTATGATGAGACTCAGTTTGATAGGCGGGACAACATGTATCATGGGCAGTGGTTACGCACTAAAGTTAATGAACATAGTCCCTATTGGCAGACATTTTATGATTTTCAACCCGAACCAGATGACGTTGACGAAAGTGTACCAAAAACACCTCAGCCAAGGCTCCTGTTACTCCCTCTTGTCCCTGTACAGATGCAAACTCAGCCACTTTCTACAGACTTAGACTACTCAGAACATTTATAGCTCCCCTACCGACAGTCCACATGATGTACTTCCTTCCAAGATAGACAAGACGACCTCCCCTGCCCAAGCACATATATCCGAGGTCAAAGTACTTCACACTATGGCATCTCCATCAAAAAAACCTACCCATCCTCGCTTGCAGGCAAAAACAACTCAGTTAAAGAAAGCAAAGAAACGTCCTATACATCTTGACACTTTGGATGAAAGCACTCTGTTGGATACCCCTGTTTTCCAAGCTGACAGGGCCTATGAAGGGGCTGTGGTGGCTTGCCCAAATAAGCCACCAACTACCAAATGAAGATCCTAAGCTAGGAACTGTTAGGGATTAGGCAACTCCCTAACAGTTCGTGCTCTTAGAGCCATGGTGGCTCATGATAAGCCCGACATAATTTTTTTGATGGAAACTCGGAACCAACAACCAGTCATTGATCAGATCCAACGCAGGCTAAACTACAGTAATCGTTTTATGGTTAACCCCCAGGGCATGGCTGGAGGGATGGTCCTTTTTTGGCAAGACCACATTTCACTTCATGTCATAACCCACTCCACACACTTTATTGACACTGTTTGATTCGATAATAGGGGTGTTTCTTCTATGTGTCTTACTGTTTTGCATGCTCCTCCTATTTATCATCAAAGACAACTATTTTGGGCTGAATTGAGGCAACTTTCATACTCCCACACTCAACCTTGGGTGTGTTTAGGAGACTTTAACGAAGTTTTGTATCACTGGGAAAATGTGAGTAAAAAACCAGCTGAACCTTACCGCCTACAATCATTTCGGGATTTGCTACAGGATTGTTCCTTGATGGACCTAGAGACTAAAGGTTGCGCCTATACTTGGAGCAATAATCGAAGTGGACAGGAGTTGGTGAAAGAAAGACTTGACCGAGCCCTATGCACTATTGACTGGCGCTTAACCTATCCAGCAGCAGAGGTTGTGGCTTTCCCTGCCATAGGGTCAAACCATAGTCCGCTTCTTTTATCCACTCATATAAAATCAGGGAGGGGAGCAAGAAGGTTTACCTTCAAATCTTTCTGGCTTGAGCATGAGGATTACGAGTTGTAGGGGATGCTTGGTCTGCTCTATCTCTCAGTGAATCTTCCATATCCCATAAGATTCGGGCGACAACAAGGGCTCTTACAAAGTGGAGTAGATCTACCTTTTCTGTGAACCATACCCAAATTGCTCTTCTTCAGTAGCAACTTCAGCAATATACTAATCAACCTGCAGGAAATTATGATGCACATAAGGTTCGAGATCTAAAAGATCAGATTCAGAAATGCTGGTCTTAGGAAGAACAATATTGGGGAATGCATTCCCGTATTAAATGGATGCGATGGGGAGACAGAAACACTCGCTTTTTTCATGCAACCACAGTTCAACGAAGGAAAAGAAATCGCATCAGCATATTGAAGAATGAGAATGACGAGTGGATTCGAGATATTGACCAGTTGAAGCATCTCACTCATTCTTTTTCAACAGGCTTTACACATCCTATGGTCATCGAGATTTTCAGCCTATCTTATCACAATGTCCTCAGATTGTCACAACAGAAATGAACACATCACTGACAGCAGACATTACTCGCGAAGAAGTCTAAATCGCTACCTTTCAATTAGGTGCTACATCTGCCCCAGGATATGATGGTTTAAATGGCTTATTCTACCACAACTACTGGGATATTATTCAGGAAGATGTTTTTACAACAGTTCACAACTTTTTCTCCTCAGGCCGACTGCCAGTAGAAATTAATCGCACTGTCATCTCTCTAATTCCAAAATACCCAATCCGTAAAGGTTAGACCAATTCCGCCCTATCAGCTTGTGCAATTTCATTTACAAGATCATTTCCAAAGTGTTAGTTAATAGACTGAAGCCTTGGTTGCCACATCTGATTTCCAAAGAACATAGTGCTTTTATTTCGGGTAGACAAATTCAAGACAACGTCCTCCTTGTTCAAGAGGTAATTCATCAGCTGAAGACCCGTAAACGAAAGAAACACTTTCAAGCTATTCTTAAATTGGATATGAAGAAAGCTTTTGATAGGGTAGAATGGGACTCTCTACAAGCTTATCTTTGCATATTGGGATTTCATCAACGGTGGGTCACGTGGCTGATGCAATGTGTAACTACTTCTTCTCTTAGCGTCAAATTCAATGGTGAATTACTATCCTATTTCCAACCATCTAGGGGACTCCGACAAGGAGATCCCCTCTCTCCATACTTGTTTATTCTCTTGGCCAATCTACTCTCCACCCTCATTTCACAAGCAATTGATATGAATCTACGAGGTATTACTTTTAATAGAAGATGTCCCACTTTATCCCACTTGTTCTTTGCTGATGATGCCATCTTTTTTCTCAATGGAACTATCAACGAATGTCAGAATTTATCAAGCATTTTAAATCAGTATTGCCTAGCTACAGGTCAAACAATCAATAGGAACAAGTCTGGTTTATATCTTTCCAAATTCTGCCCTCACCCCCTTAAGACTAACTTAGCACATGAATTACGCGTTCCTCTGCTGGCTAAAACTGGTAAGTACCTTGGCATTCCATCTGATTGGGGATCCTCTAAGAAGGATATGTTTGCCTGGATATTAAGCAAAGTCAATTCAAAGCTGGAGGGTTGGAAAGAACAACTGATTTCCAAAGGGGGGAAATAAATCTTGCTGAAATCTGTGGTTCAGGCTTTACCTCAGTATGCTATGATGACATTTAAAGTTCCAATTTCTATTTGCAAATCTATTGAGAAGAAAATAGCTCGATTTTGGTGGCAAAACAACAGTAACAGATCTGCCATTCACTGGAAAAGTTGGGATCTTCTAACAGTTAGTAAGGAAAAAGGAGGAATGGGCTTCAGAGATCTCATATCTTTTAATAAAGCCCTATTGGGAAAGCAAGCCTTGCGGATTTTTCATAACCCTACCTCTTTATTAGCCAATGTATTTAAAGCATTGTACTTCCAATCTACATCTTTCTGGAAAGCTGAACAGGGATATCGACCTTCTTGGGGTTGGAAGAGTATTCTTCTGGGCCGAGATTCTATTATTGAGGGACTTCAATGGTCAGTTGGAAATGGATCTTCTATTAATGCTAGAGAGGATAAATGGTTGAACATTGGCATCCTAGGTGGACCAGCGAATAGAGAGGAGCCTAAACTAGTTGCGGACTATATCCTTCCTGACCAGAATACATGGAATGTAGCCCTTCTTCATCAGACTTTTCTACCTCAAATTGTGGAAGAGATTCTAACCATTCAGCTATGGACAACCAACACTGAAGACAAACTATGCTGGATAGCCACACATGATGGAAACTATTCTATTAAAAGCGGTTATCATTTCATTACTCAATCAGCTTCTCCCAAGGTACATCCACAACCCTCCACTTCTTATACCACACCAACAAAAATCTAGAAGCAGATATGGAAGACAAAAACAGCCCCCAAAATCCGCACTTTCCTATGGTCTCTATGCCATAATGCATTACCTACCAGAGACAATCTGTTTCATCGCCACATTATCCCCGAACCTTTTTGCAAGATATGCTCAGCAAGTACTCCTGAAACCACTGAACACCTATTTCTACTTTGTCCATCAACTAGACCTATTTGGAGCAACCTGGAAGTAAACATTACTTTTCCCAGTTCATCAACAATCCGTATCGATCAATGGCTTGCATATATTTTAGAGCAAAAGGGAAACATACCTGACTTTGAGATTACTGCAGCTCTTCTATGGCATATATGGAAGGCTCGGAACCAGCTCCTCTTTCACAATCAACGAACTCATCTAGACCTTCTTGTTGATACAGCTCTGCATATGGCCAAGCTTTGCCTCAGCTCACAGCAGATCGCACCATCAATCGGTCCTCACCGCCAAAACCGTACCAATTCATGGCAACCTCCAAGACAAGGAACTATTAAGGTCAATATGGATGCTACTTTTCTTAGCCCTAATCATACAGGTGTGATTGCTACTATCTTTCGAGATCACACAGGCAAGATGATAAATGGATTTACACGCACTGTTCCAGCATCAACCGCACTCGAAGCAGAAACTCAAGCTCTTCTACAAACGCTCAAGCATCTCATAAATCAACGGCAAACTGATTCTTACTTGCAGCTTGAAACCGACAATCACATCCTTGTCAACACCTTGAATTGGAGCCGTTCGCCTCCATGGAGCTGTCGAGCCCTATTCGCCGAATGCGAATCCCTAATGCTCTGTTTTCCTCATCTCTCTTTGCAGCATTTTCGACGGGAATGCAATGCCCTAGCTGACTGGGCCGCGAAGGCCCATGGGAGTGGCCTCCTTCCTTCTAACCTAGTTCTCCACCCTCCGCTAGCTATGTTGGACTTAATCTGTAATGAAGCCCTGGTTTCGGGTTGTACCTCCCTTTCTACTTAATATATTTGCCTTTTCGACCAAAAAAAAAAAAAAAAAAAAACGTTGACAGAATTTTCATCACACTGCAGCTGAGTTCCAAAATAATTAGCTGAGGGAATTTTTTAATACTGCCCTTTCCAGATGTGGAGTACGATTGCTTTAACAGAGACTCTGGATAGATGAAGAATACAGTGGTCAATGTTACTTGTGGCGCAAAATTTTTTGTGAGAGCTTGAACTGCTGTATTGGGCCAGTATGAAGCAAGAGGACCTCATCAATTATCTTCACCAAGTTTTCTTGCAGAGATGATTGAAGAAAAGGAACTCCCCCAGTGCTGGTACATTGGTCATCAAACACAAGTTGTGGAACAGAGGACCATTTGACCATTTATACCTCTACTTTGTTGACAAAATACTAGTCCTGACCGCATCCTTAATCGGCATGCACGATGAGATTTTCTCTGTTATGTGCCCCGGTAATTGGCTGATCATGTCTACCTCTTCCATCATCGTTATTCTCTCCCGCGATGCTTAGAAATTTCCGACAAGTGCTGACGCATTGGAAACGGTTAGAAACGAATAAATTGAAGAAACATTAATGAAATTCTAAGCATAAAATAAGAAATATGTTAACTAATAACAAAAACGAACACACTAAATCTTAAATATAAAATCGGATAAGTACTCAAAATTGAAAAAAAAAAAAAATTCACTTAATATCCAAACGTAATTTCTAAATAAAAATTGCATTCTTAAAAAGATGTACACTCCGGTCAACTTTTCTTTCTTTGGCCATTAATTGGAACTCCTCTTAATGCTTGGTAGCTTAACTAAAGAAGTAAGTGTTATGATTGCGCAGGATGCATGTTCACCCCCGAAACCTCGATCCTTGGGTTAAATGGGACGGGATTCACATGGAGCCGTGAAATCCAAGGGTCCAATTTTGTGAGTGCACTTGCACGGAGCTCCTGAGTTTATCCTCTGAAAAACCGATTACTACCACTTTCCATCCTTGTTGCCCAAGGCCCGAGACATGTTAGAATCGACATTTCTTTTGAATGAATACCATGTAAAGTTCAGCTCAAAAAAAAAAAAAAAAAAAAAAAAAAAAACACACACACACACACACACATGTAAAGTTCGGCTATGTTGCTCACCGGAGGAATTGTTGAAGTGACTACTGTTTCTTGCTTAGCGATTTTAACGATCTTCTGCAACCAACTGCATTTAGTTAACCTCCGAGAGAGAGAGAGAGAGAGAGAGAGAGAGAGAGGGAGGGAGGGAGAGGGAAGGAAATCTTGTTGATCAGCAACACCTAACTGAAGGTGAAGGTGTTACGATACGGGGTAGAGTGAAGTGCATTTGCAGGAGCCAGGAGGTGAATAATTGAACTCGGTGGAGATGCATGGAGAGCAGAAGAGTAATTCGGTTTTGTAGCATATAAAAGGAGCCAAGGAAGTCATTGTCCCTCTTGACAAGTTATAAGACTCCTTCACCGAGAAGCACCTTCGCCAAGAAGCATGCAATAGTGTGCTAAACCCTTTTCTTAGCTATGTTGCCTTTTCAAATGTGTAAACACTCAACCTATGCCTCGTTTGATTTAGCATTCCCAAAGAAGCCCTTTAGGAAAACAAAATTAGGTGTTTGGTTCAACTTTTTGAGGCCTCATTAGCCAAATGCTAGCATTTGAAATGCTGAAAGCCCAAAGTAGGAAGGGATCTACTTTGGGCTTTCAGCATTTTTCGGAATGCTAAATGAGGGTCTAATGGCTTTTTCTCTTTCTAATATTGCCCTCAATGATAATTGTGTTTTCTTCTTTTGCCTTAAAAAAACACTGTCCATCGTCTTCTTCCTTGGACTTGAAGTTGTTGGTCCACCGCAAATCTCTAGCCATTGGGAAGCCTTGCTTGAGGTTGCGCAACCCAGGTGGCTGGGTTGCGCAACTCAGGGCGTCGCTTGAGGTTGCTGACCTCAAGCAAGCTGCCTCCCCCTACCACTAGCACCACTACCACCAGCCGCCTCTCCACCACCACTAGCACCTCCATCGAGTCGCCTCCCCACAATTTTGCCCTCTTCCACGCATTTGCATCTCCTCCTCCTCTTATCTTTTCTTTTTCCTTTTTCCCTTTTTCTTTTCACCTCAATCTTGCTTTACAAAATATACACAGATATGAGTATCCAAATACACTTGCTTTCACCAAATGCCCATTCATTTAAAAATACTTGGGAAATGATGCATCTCCCCAAAGTTGAATCAAATGACCCTTAAAGCACGTCCAAAGCGCCAGTATGATGCTGAGTGTTTGTGTACGAAAGACATAAAATAAGAAAAAGTCATCAATTTGGGAGGAACTTGATGTTTATTTAATAAAGTGGATGCAACAAGTTATTACAAGACATGTAATTTTTTTTTTTTTTTGTCAGTTCTACTTTAATCCTATTCCCACGCCCTGCCTCCTTGCAGGCCGTGGGAGTCGAAATCCACTCTTGAAATGAAATCGTCCCCACCTCAATCCCCCCTAAAAAGGTGGGGATTTGAATCTCTCACCTCTCCCGTCCAAGTTGGAAGGATGGCCACTGGGGTGAACCCCCAGTGGTTGAAGACATGTAAATTAAGTAATCAATTAATGAAATGAGCATAATGGGTGATGTAATCTTTATATTTTTTATTCCATGTTAATTACGAAATATCAAAAAGGGGAAACCTACCTTTTCCTATTATAGCTTTAGATGTATCTACTCTTCATTAAATATAAGTGGTTGGCAGCTTTTAATTTCAAAGTTTAGCCATAAGATTTCATGTTTTGCCTTAGTCTACATTATGACTGAAGGATATTGTGCGAAAGATGAATTACGTCAGGTCATTCTCCTGATCAACAAAGGACATACTCTCCTAAACCACTCCGCCATGATTCCACTCGATCCATAGAACAAGGCTAGACAAGAATTTCCTGGGCCCTCCTTTCAATTTTCAGTTAAAAAGATAAATGCAAAGTCTCATGAAGATAGAAAAAAAAGTTACTTTTTAACTCATGGCTCATTTTTCTTTACGCTTTCCCTTTTTTAAATGGGAAGTGTGAAGACGTTAGGTTGTACAGAAACACTGCGAATGATATTACTCACTGGGAGGACTCCCACGACGAGGCTACGTCGCTGTACTGACCAGATACCAAGAAACCAATCCTTCTGCTCCTATATATATGGCCAGTACTCGACGGGTGAGGGTGTCGCAGCCCTACCGGCCACAAGGAGGGTTGCTTTCATCAAATTTGGTGAGGACTCGACCCTCGGGGCTAGGGTGAGGGTCGACCTCACCAGATCTAAAAATGGCTTGACCCTTGCCGGATCCGGAAGCTAGGTTGGGAGGTGACAACTTCATATATGTAGGGGATCTCGAGGATGCGGGGCCAGGCGACGGCTCAAGGCCGCGGATGACCGGGGGCTTGGTCTTGCTCTTCGACTAAGGAGGGGGCGGCCATGGGCGCAGTGGACGACCTATGGAGAGAGGCAACAACATCAAAGCCACAAGAGACCTCGAGGATGTAGGGGCTAAGGGATGGCTCAAGTCGCAGGAGATGACGGTGGGGAATTTGGGCTTGTTCTTGGGCTTGGGGGCGGCGGACAACCTCAATGGCGGAGCCATCATCGAAGGGGGATCGGCAAACGGGGCGATTACGGAGGCAGACGAGAGAGAGCAGACTAGGTCGACGGGAGGAAGAGAGAAAGAGCCGCGCCTAAGATTATAGTAGAGGGAGAGAGACCGTGAAGAAGAGAAACAATGCACAAGGAGAGAGAGGGAGAAACATATTTGACGGTGGGCTCGCGATGGACACATATCGCGTGATGAATGAACTTGTAATTTGCTGAGTTGGCAGCACTTGGGTATCCAATATTTATCATGTATATATATATATACATGAAAGAAAAGGAACGGTTTAAGTCTTTATACAAAATTTAAAACACCGATATTACAATCAAAATTGCATAGCTGGTTTTACTCTGTCTTTGTCTTTGAATCGATCAGTACGGAGGAAGTCGTATAAATCCAGAATAGGGTCATCCTCTCCTTTTCCTCCCTTAGAGGTGCTGATGTGATAAACAACACATGGATGTAAGGAAAGGCTGGAGAGGGGAACATAGATTTATAGCGTGCATTCTAATAATCTCATCCATCATGGGTCACCCTTAAAATTACTAGCCTACTTTGACCGTCCAACCGCATTGTAATACCGAAACCAAGATGGGCTAAGTCCATTTTAACTTGATAATGTAACTACATCCGAGGCTACGTACCATTGTCTCAGATATCTAGTTTAGTTGAGCGGGGAAGCCCAATAGAGACTTTATCCGGTAATCCCAGCTAAACCCCCTCTAAATGGGGGCTAGCTAGACACCCTGGGATATCCGATTCAGGGTGGAGTAGTTTAAGGACCTGCTCAGGTCCACATGACAATATATTATTCACAAATTAAAACATTGATTGTATGTGGCCACCTAGAAATGACATTTCAAGGAAGGAAAAATAGCATAAATGATCTCTAAACTTTAATTTGATGTGCAATATGGTCTTTGAACTTTAAACTTATTTAATTTGGTCCCTAAACTTTAACTCAATTTATAACATGGTTCCTAAACTTTGCCATGTACTTTAGCAGGCTTGGCGTGGAGTGTGCTTTGTTTGTAGTGTTTTGAGCATCTTTCGTACTTTGTAACTTTCATATCTATTGTCTTTAGCATCATTAGAGGAACTTGTCTAGGCACGTGGATGCAAGATAGTGTTTGATTGCTGTCAACAGAAATGAATAAAGCATCTTCTGTGGAAGATAGCTTTAGGTCCAAGGCATGCTTTTGGACTCGATACACTATTTGGTAATGAAGGGTTGTGGCAATTGAATCGGCAGTTTGGGGTGCTCCGTTTATTTGCAACTGGACCTTTAAGGCATCAAGGACTCAAGAATTGGACAAGGCCATATTGAAGTTAGGAAAAAGAGTAACAAAGACTTTGCCAGCATTAAGGGTAATCTCAACTATTCCTGTGCAAGCAAGTTGGTACTCGAGGAACCGAGTGTCAAGGAGCGCCATTCTGACGGTGACTGGAAGGCCTTTTCGTCCATGAAAGGTTAAAGCAAGATAGACTGCTCCAAAATGAAAATGTGTATACCCTTGGGAATGCCATTGTTGGAAAAGTTCAAGAGGAAAATGAAGATTAACAAAATGTTCTTGCTGAGTAGCAGGAATAGCATGCTGATCAAAACGAGTAAACTGGGTATATACTCCTTGACATCTTTTGGAGTTTGTTGGATTAGTTTTTTAATAGAATGGATGGACTTTTGGTATATGTTCAACTTAGTCTCTAAATTATATAGAAGTATTAAATGTTGTCCCTAAACTTGAATTAATGGATGACAATGTTAAACATTTTCATATAATTCAGAAACTAAGTTAAATATGTATTCCAAGTTTAAGGACCACATTGAACAAATTGAAAGTCTGGGAATCACATTGCATGTTAGGTTAAAGTTTAGGGATTACATTAAATAACTTAAAAGTGCAAAGACCATATTGCATATTAAATTTAAAGTTTTAAAACCATTTATGTCCTTATCCCGTTGAAAAACAACCTCGACTAATAATCACCCTCACTAAGACATAACATGATATCTCTCAATAGATGTCTGACAACGATACGATTATAGATGCTAAGCAATTCAGCCGTCATGGGTCAATGTGGCTGTGTAGTAGAAAATAGCATTCTTTGAGGTGATCTAACCTACTGCCATTTTCAAGTCCGGTCCTCCTTTGATTTCTGTGGAAACTTAATACTTCCAAAGAAGTCAAGGAAATCCAATTGGTGCTTATGCAATATAAGTCTGTTATCACCTCAAACTTACGGTAATATTGTATGGTATCATTTTTTAGACATATCCTTTTGATGAAACCGTCGTACTCAAGACAGACACCCAAATCTTGAGTATCTACTAGAATTAGCAACGTGCACAATTAAACATGATATATCAATCGACTCATAATGATGATCATCAGATATATAATAACTATAATTACTACACATAAGCAATGTATTACGAATGAACATCAGAATAACAAATCAAAATCAAAATTAGGGTAATGATACTATTAAGTACCTGAACACATGCTGATTTTACAATTGAATATCTATTTTTTTTTTTTTTTGGTTATATCAAGTACCTGAACTTTTCAAATGTGAGTGAATATGAAACATTCATTAAGATCACAAATGGGAAATGGGAAATTGAACATTGATGCAGCTAAATAGCCGTTAACCATCCATATTAAAGTTCTATATGACCTCTTAAAAATGATGTTAAGTCAACATAGACATCTTGGATGTCAAAATTGTCCAAGCCGACACTCTCTCTCTTTCTATAACCAAAACCTAAATGGAGATGACATGATTTTTCCTAAATAGGCAAGCAGTCACTATTATGTAAGTAAGCCGTGTCTCACATTGAGCCAAATTTGAACTGTTGAGATACTTCATTAAAGTCAAAAAATAAAATAAAATTAGGTACTTGGTTGTAAAATCGAGAAGAATTCAAGTGCTTGTTGTTTCATAATCCGAATAAAATTAGTCAATGACTGCAAAAGGAAAACATTATTATGTCTCGTCCATGGCATAGACCAAATGATTCAATATTTTCTAAAGTATCATTTGTTTCGCAGAAAATTTAATAATTTGGTTTTTTTTTTTTAAAGAATCGCTTATATCTCTTACATAAATGAATAAATGAAAATTATTTTTATCATCAATGTAGATGTTTAAATATAAATTATTATTAATAATGAAAATACTTTGTATTGACTGATTATTCTAAGCGATATAAACAATCAAATTTAGGAAAATAATTTTCAAGTCATTTATATTTCGCGAAATAATTGTAGCCTGAAAGAAAGTAAGACAAAACTTATTACAATTGTCTATTAAAGCCTTCAAGGTGGAGTTAACTATGAAACGTCAAAAAACAGTTAAAACTGGTAGCCTGTACTTGGAAAAACATATAAGTCGGCATATATAATTTGCTACTTTGAAAGATATTAAATATCTTGAATTTGCAGACTAATGAAGTGATTACTAAAATTAAAAAAAAAAATGTCAATATTCAACAAATATTGTAAGACTTTCCATAAAACAGATAATTCCTCCACTTATTCAAAAACCTGAATAAAACAATCACCAATGAATGCAATTAATTGCATCGCCAATGGAACATAGATATCCAGGGAAGTCAAATGTGTCATAAGATAAACATGTCGATTGCATCTATTCTTTTAACATGATAACAAACCCCTCATCCCATATCATGAAATGGAAAAACTTTCAAGAAGTTAATGGGCAATATTAAATGAAAATGGCCAAGTTCTAAATAGGAAATATTTTCTTTTACTTGATGGCCTTTATAAAAAATTTAGTAATTAACAGATCACGCTTGATTAACAGAAAGAGCAATTAGGGACTCTCCGAAAGATACTAATCTCTAACTTAAATGTCTTTGCCAAGGAATCTAAAGAAGTTTGCAAAACCAGGGATAAGTTATATAATAATACATTTAATGATCAAGAAAACATATTTTTGTCCCAAAATTGACTCTTTAAAGCAATTTTTAAACACCAATACCAGAATTCAAGCTTCCATCTCATATGATTAAGTAGTAGCTAGGAACTTCACAGTAAGGGCGTGCGTAGAAACCAGAAACTGCTTGGACTGACTTGGAACAGCATTTCCCATGGGTACCAATCTAGTTTCTAGTCTAATTTGTTAGAACTAGTGAGTATTGGTTTGATTTCCAATTATGGACATGGAACCACCCACCGGACCAAGATATACATATATATATATATATATATATATATATATATATATATATATGGAAATTCCGATTCAATTACTTAATTATTTTGTATTTTTTAACCAATAAATGTACACACACACACACACACACATATATATATTATATTTGTAGTCTTGGACATTATTGTCTAATTTTCTCTCTTGGGCGCGCAATAGAATTAACCCCTACTTTTTGTTCATTCTAATAGTCCATTTGCTCGCTTTTTCAGTCAAAACAATATAAACAAACGAAAAGGATGGAGGAGACTGATGGGATATGTCCATAAATGTTGTAGTGCTAAGAGCCAATGGCTCATTTTAAGAGCATAATTAGGTTTCTCATTAGTCATCCTATGATTAAATTAGGTTGACATTAAAAAAATGGATTGAACGATTTACCTTCTATGGATGTTAGGACTTTTAAGGTACGAATGATAACCATTTTGGCTAAAAATTGATTTATTGAAGAGAAATATATTTTTCTATTTCTATTTTTAGATGAGTTTCTAAGTGAAAATACGTGTTTGATAACGACATAAAATTTTTATTCCGAAATAGAAATTTATTTGATAATGACACAAAATTTCTCCCTTCCAACAGTGGCAGTGGCTGGTGACTGGCAGGCGATGGTGGCGGCGGCCGGCGATTGACAGCGGTGGTGGCAGCCAGTAGCGGGTTGTGACGGCAACGGACAGCGAACGGTGGCTAACGACGATGGATGAACTACCAACTAATAAAGAGAACAAACAATGAGAAAGGTTTTTGTTTCTCTTTTCTGTTCTAAAATGGAAAAGTATATTTCTAATTTCTATTCCAAACTTATTTCTGAAGTAGAAATATATTCCAAAATAAAATAGTTTACCAAATGCAATTCTATTCTATAAACGAGTTTGGAATAGAAAAATAATTTTAGAACAGAAATAGAATAGTTATCATGCGTGTCCTAAACGTAAAGTCTAATTCTCCACACGTTCTCAATGTTGAGAAACCCTAAGAGAACCTCAACATAACCTTTCAAGAAATTAAATTCTTAGATAATGAGTCGTTTTGCCCTAGCAGTTCAATCAGAATTTAAGACCAAACAAACTTTAGCGTTGTCCATAAAAATTAGGTTGACCATGATATTAATTGATGAATGCAATTTTGTAGAGATTGGAGACCAACTCTATGGATTCACCCTAGACCAGACCTCAATTTTTCAGAACCAGTCCTTGATTCCAAGGTGAGAACCATCCACCCAAGCCATACTCACCCCTACTTCCCAGTACAATTTAACCTTACGAAAGAGACAATCGAGCAAAACTTAAAAAGTTATGGCGCATTATAACAATACTCGTCTATAGGTTAGGGTGCAACACATAAATAAATATTCTCTACATTAACAATCAAAAAGGCACATCTTATAATATTACCACGACCTTGACTTACAACACAAAAATGTCCTCTAGGAGATGACCACATGCGCGATAAGATAATGTACATCTCGTAAAAGAAAACTTGTGTATACTTCACGATTCTCAACAAGCGAACTTGGTGGTCACACACCCATATCACAACGCGTAAGTATTCCCAAAACTGGGATGTGAAGCATAGTCCACAATATCATGGAAAATTCCACCGATCTCAATACATGCAGTTTAGTTCTCAAGCAAACATTGAATCATGTGAAATCTCCGAAAAAAAAAAGCTCAAAAAACCATGAGAAAGCTTTTCGTGTCACCGTAGCAATCCACTTCGATAACCAAAGTACTTGCCAGAGGAGACAGCTGCCAGAATCCCAAGATGTCACGGGTCCAAATAGATGATTTCTGCTCGGACCGATGCTCGCCGAAACCGCAGCAACTCTTTCATCATCAGCAATTGTCCATTGGCCGAAGCGGGCTTCATGGTCATTCTCTCAAGTGCAGGAGAAGCCAAAAGCAGGAAGCTTATGAAACCCAGCTCAAGCCTAGTTCCAGATATGCCGGTAACTTTCACCAGCCGCAACTGGTCAAACGTGCAACTCCAATGCTCGCCTTCCCAAAAGTTAACAAAACTCTCCATAAGGAATGCTTCTTCAGGCCGAGCCTACATCAAATTTTGATGACATCAAATATTCCAGATGTCGTCAATTCTAGAATACAAGTCAGGCCTTGCTAATTTACCATGGACAGTGCATGTAAAAATCAGCTGAATGTACAGGTAAAAGCAGCTTTATTCATAAATTTGGGGAGGGGTCCAGAAGACTGACCAATATCTCAAGTTCTTGTAAATTTGGGGAGCTTCTCAATAGGCATAAAGCAGCTTTATTCTCTTCGCAGTCGTCAAAGTTTATGCGCAAGGAAAGGTAACCGAGATCCACACATGGGCTAGGCAACTTCAATGGCACATCACCAACAGCCAAATACTGGATAAAAAGAACAAATACAATGAAGCCACTAATCACCAGTGAACATGTGCAGTAGTGTAGTGTGGAAGCCAATGAGATGCGGAAACAGAATTAAGATAAGGAAAAATATATTAGTTAAGGGAATGACTTTGAAATTTGAGGAATTAGTACATGCTATATGGTATACTTCGAAAGTAAGGAACAACCCCCTCATGATTTCACCATTCAACTTCTCACTGAAAAAGAAAAAGAAAGCTAAAGATATTATGTAAAAGGGAAAAAAGGATATTTCAAAGTCATATAGATCCATTACATCAATGGTTATCCATTTTGCAGACACACATGAGCTACTGTTTAGTGGGGTGAAAAACCATTACCTTCAAAAAGTAACTCTGTATCTCAAGTCTTCGAATATGAGGCAAATGAGCAAAGAACTTGATCAAATTGCTGGTGTAACCAGGCCGTTTGCTGATCTTATCTTTGGCATACAAGCCGATGGAGACTAGAGCTAACTGAAATGTATTTTTAAAACTTACATCATCAAAAACACCTCCAATGTCAAAGAACAAAAGGCTTGTTGCATTAATGTTAAGATGTGAAAAACCATCAAAGTTCATCAACGTCAGTCTTTCAAGAAGAGGACAGCTTGTTATCAGATGTTCAAACACATCTTGCCCCATTGTAATGTGTTGCAAATCAAGGCTCTTTAAATTCTTAAAGCCATGGAACGTTGATGGAGGTCTAACCAAACAATTGAACAGCTCCAGGTGCGTCAAATTCTGGCATGAAAACAAACAAGAATGCAGCTTGTATCTTTGGCCTTTCCATATTTCAAGAACAAATTCTCTGATAGGGCTCCTCGACAGACGGAGAATCCACCGGTCAATATCAGTGACACCAACAAGATCTCGATGAGAAAGCCTAAATTTGTACACCGGACCAGTATGAAGTAAGAGAACATGGTCGATAATGCTCACAAGCTTACTCTTGATGACTGCCTGGTCTTGGGAAGTAAGTGAAATACAATGGTTGTCAAATACAAGATTTGGAAGTGTGGCCCACTTGTACCGCCATTTTGTTGACAGAACACTTGTTCTTACTGCATCCCTTATTGACAACTGAGACAAGATTTGATCTATAATATGTCCTGGCAAGCTACTGAGCCTATCCAGTTCAATCTCTGTCTGGCAAGGACTTTTGGGTGGCTCTCTTTTCTGCAGCAAGATTCGTCCATCAGACAAGTAAGAATATAAATCAAAAGAAAGAAGTGGTATGATTTTCCCAAAGTGCATCCATCTTGCATAGGAAAGTCAGATTAGGGGTCAAAACATAGCATGATGGATGAAGATAAAAAATTTCAGACATATCCCCCAATAATTCTAGGGTGAGTGCTCTATTAAGTCTATCCTTCACCTTGTAAGACTGACAGGAGAGCCAGTGAAACTACTAGATATGAACACAAGCAAAGCATCTCCAAAACATCAAATATTCAACTTCGTCAGAAAGTGGAGCCCCCTTTCTGGCTTTAACCATATAGAACAAATGCCTCTACGACATCAGAATCTTTCTAATGAATATCATTCTTAAGAATATAAGGTGTATGTAAGCAAATCACTGATGACACTGAGCTGCTGCTTTAATACATGCCAGGATGAAAACCATGCCAACTTATGGCTTGTACTTTCCAAGAACACTCCACAAGACATCCCCAGCTACCTCCTACTAATTGTTGTGATCAGAACTCAGAAGAACCACTGGAGTGAATTTGTTTTTCCCTCTTCCCCAAAGTAATTCATGCATATAGAATGCAATTCCTTTTAAATTAACTGATTTTCTTTTCCTAGTGTCAAGAGTGTACTAGAGCACCTCAAACAGACTGCCTTTAACTGCATCATACAATCAATAAGTCTAGCATCTGATGGAGCATTCCAGGAGGCAAAGATATAGCTGTCAAATTTCACACGATTCGTAAATCAATTCGCAACTTGGCCCATGAAAACAAAAAAACAATTGACATCTATAGCACTTCAGCACGAACTACAGAAAAAAACTCCAGCTTACCATCTTGCTTTCTTCCAGCTATTTCCAAAAACCTTGCCCTTCCTGAAATTGAAAAGTCAAAACAATTGAAAAACACAAAGTGAGAATCATTCTCACGGATCAACTTCACCAGCCAAAACATCCGCTCACTTTTCAAATGAACAGAAGCGTCATAAGCTCAAAATCATCAGCAAAAGCCACAGTGCACAAATCGGGCACCCTCAATTCACGCGCATACCTAAACCCCAATCATTACACTATCTCTTTTCCGTTTGACAAACATGTGAATTCAACCTCGGACATAACAACCTCATGCATTCCAAGAATATCTTGGGTCGAGTACATACAAAAATTAACCAATTACGATGCCATAAGCGGATACACTGTGTTTTACCGGGATGAATTTCGGGTGGTCCTTTTTTTTTAAGGGAACGAAAGAATTTCTTCAAGCGAAGCAGGGACTCGAACAAAAATTCGCGACCGTCGACTGACTCGTGGAAAAAGGGAGCAAATTACCTGGGAAAGCGCGCAAAAGAAATGGGTATGTCGAGGATTCCGACGAGGTCCGATTCAAGTCGAAGAAGCCATCTCAGAGCGACCGGCACGCTCTCCAGCAAGCAACCGCGAGAAGCTCTTGATGAAGAAGGAGAAGAAGAAAGGGGGTAAAATTATCATTTCAATCCCAGCAATTCTGTAACGTAGCAGCTAGCTCCTGAAGAGGAATATTTAATGTTTATGCCAAGAAGGAGGAAAGAGAGCAAGGAAACGGGCAGGGTGGATTTTGGTGATGAGTTGAACTGTGAAGATGACTGGCCCACGAAATTCCGACGCTCGGCGCGAAGGAGAGACTCCTCATGGAATCTTTGGCTGGAGAAGGTTTGTTTAATAAACCTCATTTGTTTCTAAAAAAAAAAAAAAGGCGTTTGATAACGTTCTATTCTTTCTCAAATAGAAAAAGAATAGAAATACGTTTGATAAATTTATATAATTTTTTTATTTCTTTTAATTTTTTAATATTTTTATTTTATTTTTTCTTTTTTCTTTTTTTCTTTTTTCTTCCTTTTGGCCAGTTGCTGGCCTCGGCCATGGCCAACGAGGGCCGGCAGCCTCGCCCAACCATGGCGAGGCTCATCGGCCCCTGGAGAGGCCGAGCCTTGCCAGTGGCTGGGCAAGCTTGGCCTCGCCGAATCTGAGGCGAGCTCGAGCTCACCCAGCTAAGGCGAGGCCAAGCCTTACCAGCCCTCGACGACTGATCGTCGGCCATGGCCGAGGCCGGCGACCAACCAAAGAAAAAAGAAGAAGAAGAAAATAAAAAGAAGGAAAAAATATAAGAGAAAAAATTTGTTTCTCAGAAGTATTCTGGAACAAGAAACAAGTTTTTCTTATTTCTGTTCTAAATTTGTTCCCTGGAACATAAACAAATTCTGGGAACAAAAACGTAAACAAACGCATTAAAATAAAAATCGTGTTCATGACCAGAAAAAAGAACACAAATAAACGCACCCTAATAGTAATGTATGGATAAAAGTGTCGTAGCTCATTTTTTGGAATCAGAACTTATCTTATTGACTTTGAAATCGAACTGTGGCACTCGAGAATTTCGCAAACCGTGATTGTGCGACAGCAGTGACTGATCAATGAAAGTATCGCCGAAAGGTATCATTAGTATTTTGCATGGACATTGCTCCAATTCCATCGTCGGATTGATAGGTCGCATTTAGAAGTATTTCAATCGTTGCATAACTCATAGTCCCGTCCCTGCCCACTATCTCTAATGAAGCCGAGAGTGTGCTATAAGATATGTTGACAATTATATATTTTTTTTCTATATTGATTTTGGTCATCCAATTGTGTACCCTACTAACCGAACCCCGGTACATTGTTGCAACCCCGTGTAGTCACGAAAGTAATTATTTTTCAGCACTTGTATGTGCTAAAATTAAGAGTCGAATATTGGGGGAATTGAACTGTGAGCGAGGACCCAACACGGCCATGCACGGCCATGTGAGTAGATTACAATTAACCCATGCATGTGTAGAGACTAAGGCAAATGAATAGAGAGAATGTTGGGCTGTATCATTAGGATAATGAGCCGCAACTCACCGGCCCAAAACCCCTCCACATTAACCTCTAATTGTCGACATAATTGGTCAACCATGAAGAAGAGATATTGATTGAAGCTTGGCTGGGTGATGCCACGTTGCTGGTGTTGACACCTAAATTTTGGCAATCCGGTCATTTATTTATTGCATAGAAAATTAGGGGTCAATTTTATCCCTGAAAAAATATTAATTACATAGCATATAATTTTAATTGCACTTATTCATTTGTTTATCACTTTTGCATTTGATTATCGATGGATGAGCTTCAATTTTACGAATGGACAATTCGGTATTTTCATAAATGATTCATATTATTCTTCTAATATTCGGTAAATATATCATATATTCACGTGATTTATACATTAAGTGATATATTTTACTGAAGATTGGAAGTTTAAGGATGAAATATCAAGAGGGGATATCACACGGGGCATATCTTTGAGTGATATATTCAATGTTTCAAGACAAGAAATATTTCATGGTAGATTTCATATGTGAGCTGGAAAAGAAAAGAAGCAGGAAATAAAAAAAATTGGCTTACAAATGCATGATACGCAAGCGTGAAGAAGGAAAAGGAATTTCAATATATATCATGGATGCTCTCAGACAGGATTTTGTGCGTCCATGGGAGCAAAAAAGAAAGGAAAGAAATAAATTATAGGCCGGGAGATTTCGGTCACGTCCTTGACCTATAAAAGATGGGCGCACTATAGACAAAAGGGGGGATGGCTACGATTCTGAGAGCATAGAGAGACACACGTGAGAAGGGACGATTGAGAGAGGGCACGCTCGCGAGAGCTGAACAAGTCACGGTTGAAACCCCTTCACGGCCATGAATTTGTCAAGTTCGTGGCCGTGCCTCGACACTGACCCTGCTGCCAATCGTCCGTTGCATTGACAACGGCCAGTTTTGTCGCGATCCTCTCCGATGATAAAGTAGCAGCGTGCACCCCCTCGTCTGGCGGTGATCAACAGTCACGAAGTTTTGGAGGTCACGCAATTGAGACATTCGGCCATATTGAAGGGGAAAAAATTCAGAGAGAAAAGCACGAGAGAAGGGGGTTTCTCTTCGATCTAGGTCAAAAAAGAACACAAAAGGGAAAAGTGAAAAGAGAGAGGGAGGAGAATAAAAAAGGTGACACATATTCTGCACATTGAAGAGGACGTACTAGAGAATGTCAAAGGAGGAAACGTGGAAAGGAGTCATGCATTAAAGAAAGCACACCATCCGAAAAGAAGGTCAAGCGAGATCAATTAACCCGAGAAGCCTCAGTCCCAAATCCAGTCGCCGTCCAGCCGTTTGTTCCTTATTTGCAGGTTTCCGGTGATCCCAGCGCTCGCAGCCCTTGCTCTGCAAATTTTGCTTCACTTTCTTGCAGTTTTTTTTTTAGTCACGTCCGAGGTCTCGCCATCAAGCCTGCAGTTGCTGCCACCCCCAGCGACGTCCCCAAGGCCAAGCCATCACCTATGATCCATGAAGCCACTGAACCGAGCCTCACCGCAACCGTTATCCGTTCGTGACGCGCCTGGCCGAGTATCGTTAACCATCCAAGCCGTGCTTCTCCCTGCCTTGAAGTCCACGGTCAAAAAGTTGAGGAATCAGCAAAGCTTGTTATTGGTCAAAGCAAGAAGACCAAAGAAAATTTTCTTTGGATCGTAGGGCGGGTTTTCCTTCAAGAAGTTGCGGCTATTCCTTGCGCCACCGCACCACATTAACGTCAGCAATTCTCTGTGGGGGCTCTGACCAATGTCTACTTATTACCACGAAGCGGTTAATCGAGTCATCCATTAGCAAGTCTTGGTATATCTCTAGCCTGCCATGAGCCACGCCTAGTGGACTTTTGTTTATTCTCCCGCAGGTTCTCAGGCGATTTCCGCCGGTAGCTACGGCACTCGGCCTCGCTTTGCATGATCCCAGCCGCCGCCACACTGGTCAATCCCACCGTGAGCAGCCAAGCCCTGTTTTGGAAAGAAAAAACAAAAGAGAAATTAGGTAGTTTTTCTTTTACCTTATTTTACTTTTATTATTATGTTTTGTTTGCCTTTTTTTTTATAATTATTCCTTAATGAAAGATTGAGATTCCGACATGAAATAGCCTCTGAAATTTGGGATTGACAGTCCGATTTTCGCGTCCGAAATCCGACTCGCAATCGCAATCGCTTGAAAAATTGTCAATCCGATCTCACGCTCGAGATTCGATTCGCAATTTATTTAAAAATTGGACAACCCGATCTCATGCGCGAGATATGGTTCGTCAATTTGTGGATATCGATCCTATTTGATTTGCCGTCATGTTGGTTGAATCAATTTTATTTTAGTAAAAGGAAAAAATCCAAAAAAATCTGAATAAGGATTAGGTTTGTTTTTTTTTTTATTATCTTGAATATTTAGAATAGTGATTTTATTTTGAATCATGAAAAAAGAAAACAAAAAAGAAAGTGCATTCATTTAGGATGTTAGTTTTTTATTTGAATTGCATGTTTAATTTTAATTTCGAATTTCATAAAAGAAAAAAAATTAGAATTAGGGCATTCTTTGCATGTCATGACATATTAGAATAAATTGCATGTTTCATTTTAAGTTTAGATTGATTTTTGCATCTTAGGTTAGAGCTTGCTAGGTTAAGACAATATCTTAGTTTAAATTAGGATTTAGTCTGACCCGATCCTTAATATAAGCTGGATAGAATTTTAATCTAGATAGTTATGTTTTGCATTTTCCTTAATTTCAAATTTCATCAAAAAAATAAAATTTGTCTTAGGATAAATTAGTTGCAATTTCCAGGATAGATTGCATTTTTAGAATAAAAAATCATGTGCACGTCATATAGAATTAGGCCTATGAAATGCACGTCATTTTAGTGATTGTTATTAGGTTCATTTAATTAGAAATTTCTTGTCATTAGAATTAGGTCATTTGGTTATATTGCATTGCATATTGCATGATTTTCATTAATTAAGTGAAAATAAAAAATTGCGTGTTAATTATAAACCATATCTAGGATTGTTGATGTGGATTTTAATTTAACATCGCAGATGCTTTCGTTGCTTGAAGTAAGTTTTTGCAATTTATTTATTGTTTATTTGGGTGTTAAATTGGTGGTTTGTGCACCGCATGATCACCTCACATGTTAAGGAAATAAATTTAAAATCAATCCGAACCGCTTGCCAAACATTTTTCAAAATAAAAAGAAAGGTACCGAAAGGGCGTTAGAGAAATCTAGCGTAACCAAGTCCCCGAACTCATAAATCTCTAGTTCGTAGGAGTAAAGTAAATCTCCCATTACTTTACTTGAGTTTCTAATCGACCCACCAAAAATAGATTAGTGGCGACTCCTAATTAAAACAATTGCATGTTAAGAACTTGAACCGAAAGTCGTGAATTGGTATAGGCTTGGGAGAGCCCGAGTTAAGTCTAGGCTTAACAATCCATTAGCCAAACCTTAGGTGGTTCACACCCGAAAATTTGGTCGCGATAGCTTGGCGACTCCGCTGGGGACTTGAGTTAAAACTCTTAGTGGACTTAGGTCAATTTTCTTTTTGAAAAAATGTTTTTGTTTGGCAGCGAGGATTCCAGGTACGACCCTAATATTTAAGGTGTTAAATGTTCTTGCAGGATGGGAGGTATAAGGGTAAGTGTTTGTTAATCTTTGTTTTGCAGGGAGGTGTAGGAATGTATGGTTTATTTTTATGAACGAAGTGTTGCTTGATATAAACTGTCGTGCATGCCTTGCATCTAGCACTACACTATTGCACACACAACCTGCCGCCGGACCTGAGCCGCACAGGATCATTTAGAATGGTGTTGAGATGGATACTACTCCGACTGCATGCTCGCGGTACGAGTCGCTCATCTCAATCCCGAAGTTTCTTTCATGGTGTCAAGAGTACCCACCTCGGTCCGCATGCCCGCGACCCGGGTCGGCTCTTTGACCAAGCCGGAGTCATGAGGACCCGACATAGTCCACAAGCCCGTGGCTAGTTTGATCATTCTTGTGGCTCCACCTTGATAAGCCTTATAGAGTAGAAATCAAGCCACTTATCATACGCATGTCTATGTGATCGCCATTGATTTTCCTTGGTAAAGTAAGTCTTCTATCCCTATACTATGTAATTTACTTTTGGTCTATCCATGACAATCTAGGTTAGTCGTTTGATCTAATTTATTTGTCAATTAGAAATGAAATGAGGAAATTGCCATGCAATGAATCATTTGCCAAAAAACTTTGGAGAATTTGTTTTCAATTCATGTTTAGGAAATTTGGTCTTGTTAGGGTGTCTATCTTTATTTTCCTAGTCCATTTTTAGGAAATGCCCTTCTTGTAAGAACTTTTCATGAATAAATGAAAAAAATGGAAAAATCGATTAGATCATTGTTATGGATCGACTTTCTATTTACCCTCAGGCTTACATGTTCCTATTTATTTGAATTAGGTGATTATGGAACAATCCCGCTCACCCATCTGTTCACGATCGAGAGCTAAAATGACGAATCAAAAAGAGCTAATCTCATCAAGCAAAAGTGTTGCAATCTATCTTCAATGAGAAATTGTGACTCTAAGGAGAGAGCCAATAAGACTTTTTGAACGATATCATTTTCCTGAGGTAGCCAAATTTGATGCCATCATGGAGAGACTAGTGACATATATATAGAGAAAAATATCTTACCTGAAGGGTTCGCCTCACAAGATCAAGGAGGGTGAAGAATTCAAGTACACATGATTCATGGTCCTAAGTTGTTCCATTTCCTCATTTAATTAGGGGCATGCACCTTCCATTGCATGGGAATTCTTGTCGCTTTTTAGGGATTGATTTCAATTTCTTCTGTGCTTGAGCATTACATTCCAATAAATGTAATTTGATTGATGAATATCAATAGAATTACAAGTTTTGTTTTGAGGACATGATGGGGTACACCAAACTAGCCCGGTGACGATATCCAACAATGAAAAGAAAATATCATCTAAGGAGAATTCTGAGGACTGGGCTTCTTCATGCTTCCTCATCCAAAAAAATCCAAAAGAACAAAAAAAAAAAAAGATCATTTTTCAAGCCATTTCCAAAAAGCATGCGTTAGATTAGCCTTATTTAATTTGCTGACTCATTTACTTCATGTTTCAGAGCATTACTTTCTTGACCCGATAAGAAAGCATCTGAAAAATGCACATTAGGTTGCAATTGGTTCAATTGTTACTCAACAAGTTTCTAAAGAGTTCATGTCGGTCACATCTCGATACTACTTTAAATATCTATCTTGAAGGGCCAAACAAAGTGTGTTCCATTTCCATGCTTGACGGAATTTTCATTCTCGCCCATTAAAAGAGGGGCAAGTTAAAAGAGGATTATCCATCTTTGGTGAAAGAGGTACATCTCGTCTTTGAACATAAATAATTTTGGGAGATGACACTTTGTTCTTTTCCTTGCAGATGATGAATTGGGGGCACTACAGATTCTAGTAGTGGCATGACTAAGACAAAATCTCGATCCGAGCCAAAATAGTTGTGCAATTTGAATTTACTTTGATGTTGCATAGTATCCTATTCATGCACGTTGTTTTGAGCGGGGACAAAAGCAAGATTTCATCAAATCAAAGATCGGATTTTCATCATCGATTGATCAATTTGTGTGCTTGATCCCTTTCGATATAGGCAATCTAGGGACATCCATTGCTAAGACAATCCCTTCGTGGGACAATTCCTTGAATGAATGCTTGAAATCATGTTTGAGTGTAATAAATTGTTTGTTTTGAAGTCACAAACGCTTTTCATGCTTAAAGTTGCTGGACTCTTTTGAAAAGAGAATTTTCATATTGATTTAGCTCACCAATTTCATGTGGAGATTTATCAAGATAGACAACTCAATAGAGTGACATCAATGTTTAAGAATGCTGAATGAGACGTATCAGGATGATGAAAGGCAAGACATATCCTATACACAGTCCCCTACTTATACACTTGTGAGATGAGTGTAGAAAGTTTCATATCTACAAGGCAAAGAGTTCTCTCGCGAAAGGTACGACAATCGAAATGACGATGAGCAATTCATTTTTCTATCCCAAACACTACAGGTGATCCATTGCTTAACCCTTTTGAGCCCATACACTTATGGATATTCTTTTCAAATCACCCCTGTCAAGAATCACCCCACATCGGGGCAACTAAGAGTTGTTGCATGTAGAAACAGTCCGACCTTTGGTGATTTTGTGAGTTTCATGCAATGTTCTAGTTGAAATCTCACTTTGACTTCTTGATGAAAGTTGTAGAAGACTTCTTGGAGAGTAACATATCAAAATTTGAGAATAAACGGACCAATATTGATAGGGGAAATGATTTTCTTTGAAAGGGATTGAATCTGGAGACTTAGCCGAGGTTAGGGTGAGTTGTAGTAGTCATATCTTTTAATCCAGAAGGAATTAGACTTCGATTTTTTCATGAGACTTTTACCTCTGGATCTCAGCTATAACATATTAAAATCGCAGAATTTTCGGAGTTCATTAAGGGCTTAATCGAAATTATTTCCAAAACTGTGCAAAAGTGGCGTTGGAAATTCTTTTTGCTGTGATGTATGGACTTATGCGATTGATGTGAAACTTTCTTGACATGGTGTTATTCACGAAATATCTTCCACTGGATCTTGTTTACATCATGTCAAATTTTCAGAATTTATTAAGATTTTTTACTAATTTTTCAAGAATTTTTACTAAAGAGGTGCATTCTGTTTTACTCGAAAATGGGTTCTATTTTCAAAAACCAATAAATTGCTTTATGAAATGTGATATCATGGGTGTTATGTGCACTGCATATATGGTGACATTTGGGCATATCATATGACATCAAAAGCTGGTTTAGACCTTTGATATTGTTGCATCAAATGCCATGATGAAAATAAGCCATATATGTGATTATATATTGTGATAATAATGATACCGTCAGAGGTGTGAGCCGACGATGCCCCGGAAGTATCGGGATGCCGGGAGGTTTGTGCCGGATACTCGGAGGTTTGTGCCGGAGGGTCCTCGGGAGTTTTGAGATGCCCGGTGGTATACGGTACGTAATGTCTAGGGGGAATGCCTGGTGGTATGGCGGTACGTAATTTCGGAAGCCCTGTAGATTTGTGCCGGGGGGATTCCTCGTGATGCTAGTTGGGATGCGAGATGCTCGGAGGTTTGTGCCGGTTGCCCGGTTGTATTATGATACATGCCCGAAGGCTCTTCGCAATGCCAGGTTGGATGCGAGCGATAAATGAGAGATGCAAACATTGGTCCTAGGAATAAAAATGATGAGATTCTTTTGAAAGATAAAAATTGAAATTGAATCATGCGCATGGGTGTGTGCATGTGGCATGTTGCATGATCTGCTTATGAAAGTAAATTGATGCTATTTGACATTGAGAATGCAATCATGAAGGCTTGAATGCATCTCATGGGATGTATACATGATTGTATGAATGATATGAATCATGCGTATGTATGTGCATATGGCATGAGATGAACCTCATGGAAATACAAGCATGACATGGTGGTATATGCATGATGGCATGGTGAGATATGCGTGACTGCATGGCGACATATGCACGACCGCATGGTGATGTATGCTCGATAGCATGGATGATATGTGCTTTACTCGTGATATCTTGATTGTCTTGCTTATTGCATTGTGTAGTTTAATGGATCTTTACTGCTGAGTGGTCGTACTCACCCCATTTGGGGACTAACATTTCAGACTAAATAAGATACCTCTACTGCCACTGCCACCTGTAGATGGATCAAGTGGTTGGATATAACCGCGAGGAGGAGGATAGCAAAGGAAGGAACTTTAGGATCCCGACACTGATCGATGGACTTTTTAAGTATACGACTGTTGGAGGAGATGTCGGTCATCTTTTGAAGTATAGCCAAGTATAGAAGACTACGGCATTTTGATGTACCGATGAATGATGTCCATTTGGTTTAAGTGAATAAAAGTGTTCGGCTTTTACCTATAAATGTTTAGTGGGTGTGCATCGTTTTCTAAATATAGAGAAGGGAGTTGATGGATGTGCTTCTGCCATATACATTGCGTAGGGACTGATCTAAAAGATGTAAACCCCCAAGATTTATGAATTATAATGAAATTGCTTGGTATCAGAGTATTATATTATTAGGTCAAGTGAAAGGTAAGCGGACTGTGGCGACCCTAATGGTTCGAGGGCCGTCAAGGGGTGCCACACGAATCGATTCTCGAGGTTGACCTCGATATCAATGGGGGCTGTTTTGTTTTTTGTTTTATATTATTATTTATACAGTATGTCCTTAAAATGTAAATACCAAAAATCATATTAATCTAACTACTTAAATTTTAAGAAAAACGGTCTTAAAAAATTCTTTATGCAGTTTGAGAGTAGGATCTTCTTAATTCAACAATCCCGATTCAAAAATGGTGAAGATCCAAGTGCTGCTACTCCTTGCCACGGCGGTCTCATCCTTGACCTTTCAAGCATCCCAGAGCCACTTGCGAATTGGCCGTGGGCCCTCCTTAATGATAATCACCCTGTTGTCCCACTTTTACTGAGCATCACCGTGAGCAGCCATGGAAGGGCACACAACGAATGTGAGATCTCCAGTCAAAAGGATAAGTCCAAGTAGGGGTCGAGAAGCTTTGCTCGAAAATTTGAAGCAAAAAGAGTAAGGGCTGGCTGAAGCAGTGGTAATTTTTCTTTGGAAGTCGAAGGAAAATTTAACTAGAATTTCTTTGTCCAGCACACATCAAGAAAAGAAGAGAATCCTTTGGTCTATTGTCATGCCATTTAGGGACCATCGGAGAGAGTCCGCCAACTCCAAAGTTTCCTTTTTCCCCCTGTTTGTTCTTTCTTGCAGATTTACTGACGTTCATCAACCGTGTGGCACATCTCAAGGCATGGACTTCCCGAGGAACAAATACATAGACAAAGAAGGCGGCATTGCCACATAGTGGAGAGGGAGAGGGAGAGGGAGAAGGAGAAGGAGAAACTCGTAGATGTGTTTTCACGTTGCGCCTGTGGCTCACCGAGCGACACCATCGCTACCATGGTCCGTATGTTCTCTTGGCCATGCGTCGTCTCTAGCCATTGTGCCGCCCGCCCTCATTGATTCCCCATCTGTCGAGCCCAGTGATCTTGATTTCGCTCCAATTACACCAAGTTTGAATTTGTAAAGTTAATCTTCAAATTAGGTAATATATTTTATTACCTGTTTTGAGTGATTTGTTGTATTCAGCAAAATATTTGATTAAATAATGTATATCCACATTGCCCTAACATATCACATAAGTTAGGAAGTTACTTTCTTAGACAGCCATTCGATCTCTAACTATGAGATGCAATGCTCGCTCTCATGGAAAATCTTCCATTTTATACATAACCATTTGGATACAATTGTCGATTTATGTACATTTCCAAAATAAATGGATTATCTTCCATCAATATTCATAACTAATTGGATATGATCATTGGAATGGTGCCTAGTGACACCATCGGGCCTCGCTGCAAGTCGCTATTTAGACGTAAACCCCGGAGGAGGCTAGCACAGAACCCCATCATCATGGCTCCCCACTTAAGACGTGTTAGTAACGCAGAGATTTGAACTCGTTCTGGCGATAAGGTAGCAAAGCCCAACCAACTGCGCTGCCCACCGGTGGGATCTTTTTGCTTAATTGTTACCATAAAAAGAAAACCCAAAATAACAAATTTGATTTAATTTGATTTTTGTTAGTAATATTGCATCTTTTAGGTTAGATTACATGTTTAAATTAGGTAATTTATTTATTCTGATTTTTTAAAATAAAAAATACAAAGACATTGCTTTAAGATAAATTAAGTATTCATACTCTTAGTTTTGCTTGCATGTTAAGATAGGGGACTTTTATTCCGAATATTAATTAAAAAGAAAATATAAAATAATCATCATGTGTGTGTTGCGTAGATTTAGTTTGCATATCGCACATCATTTAGCAATTGCATGTTTAGATCATTAAATTGGAATGTGCAACATATCAGAATAGTTGCGTTAATATTTGCTCATCAATAGAGGTAGGTCTTTTAATCAGGATTACATCACATATAGTTTGCACATTAGGTTGCACGTCGCATGCCATTTTAGCATAGACATTGTGTACATCATTGCAATTAGGATAATTGCATTGCCCATGGATTAAATCTCATTAAATAAGTGAAAACCCCAAAAATTGAGTAACTAGGAAAGAATCTATGTTTAGAATAAGAGTCTTAGCAAATGCAAGTATTCAGTCCCATTTCGGTGCCTCTCTTAGGCCTTATCCTATTGAGACCAATTTTTAACATCCAATTAAACTCTCATTCCAAATATAAGGTTTTTTAGGCTCAATTTCTGATACACAAGATCCATATGAAGCCGAGTGCAAAACATACTACCAAGATAACGTGTTATCTTATTATTCTAAGATCTCTAATGCTAGATTGAAATTTAAAGAGAAAGAGGGAGAACTAGTTTTGCATGGTTTAAGTACACAAACACACAATTTTAGTGATAGAGGCTAGTCTTGCCATACATAACATGTTACAAACCATGTCTTTTATAGGCATAAGGGTAAGAAAAGACGAGCATGATTTCATCATCAACGACACAGGCATATTAATGCCTCATAAAAACATTCTAAGACACCTAGGATTATGACTCATCCTAAAACATTAATTACATCACAGCTCATCACCATAACTCATTCTTAAGCATTAATTACATCACGACTTATCACCATGATTCATCTTGAAATATTTAATGACACATGAGTCATCACGTGACATTAATGACTACATGAGTCATCAACAAGACTCATCCAAAACCATTTGTAACTTCATGACTCATCCAATCACTATTAATCATCAACTGATAATGAAGGAGATGAGCATCCTATTTCTATCGCTTTTTCTTAACGATGCATGGTAACTTCTCACTCCCATCTTTTTCGTCTTTCTTCTTTAGTTTCTTTTGTAGGTTGCAAAAATCCTGATAGGGGGATCTTAAGTCGAGGCTTTTGGGAGGAGATTGATAAGAATTTGGTGGGATATCTTTGGATCTTGGTGGAATATTTGCTTGGTCCAATTCATTATAGAATCTTGCACATGGACATATAGATTTGTTTTAGGCATTACTAGCTAGGACCGGTTATCCACATTCATCAAGGATGAAGGACTCGTTAGACTTGATGACAGTCCAAAATCAAAGGGATCTTGAGATAGGAGTCCGCCCATGATACTTATGATGATGACGATTTGTCCAGATTGTTCTTTTTGAATTTTGCTAAAGCAATGTTAACCAAAGGTTTAATCTTGAGATAATCTCCTAAATAATCCCAAGGCAAATCACCATTATCATTTGGCCAAACTCCTTTAGGAATAGTGCGATTAGTCTCACAAAGGATTCATTGGATTTCCCTGTATTCTCATGGATTGGCTTTAATACAACGCAAAAGCGTTTGGTAAAGTCTAAAAGGAACATCTCGAGCTTTATAAGTTGAAACTCCTGTGTCTGCTAGGTACCGGAAACATTGCTATTTGGTTTGATCAACACCCATGGCCTATAAAAGAATATGATTTTGTGCAGCTCTGGATTTGGCCTAAATGTTCTTTGCCATTCTATGCACAAGGCTTTCCACACTACTAAAAATTTAAACCAACAAAGCATTTCTACAAAAATGTAGTACTTCCCATAATCGTCGATTTCACGAATTGCTTGGCCAATAATGCTTGGCATTTTCGCTGTTGGGAACTAAATGGCAAAAGTTTGACAATTAAATGCATACTAGTAAAACCATATAAGTTCTTCCGAAAATTCATCATGGGGAATAAGTCAAAGGATGAATCAACGGATAATCCAAATGCATGCCAAATGAATCAAGACATAGCCCGCCATATTTCCTAAAGATTTTATGCTAATATTCCCATATGAAGCATTTGAGATTATCAAAGAGAGTGTCAGACTTGATTAGCTTTGGAACTTCACAAAGGTAATGAATATTAAGGAGTCTGGGTTTCATGTCTTGTGTTTGAAATCCACCAATCAGACTTCTAGAAATGAATATGAATAATGAGGAATCTTTTATGAGCCTAGAGAGGAGATCTGCAAGGACATTTTATCTCCTTTAATATGCTTGGACTCAAAAGAGTACTTTGAAAACTATTCAACCCATCAAAGAAATTGTGGATGAGGCAATTGCTTTTGTTTGAACTTCATCATATGGTCGAAGGAAGACATATCCATAGAAACAAGAAAAATGATAACCAATAAGATGGAATTCAAATTTCTCCATTCCATATTTTACGGCTAGAATTTCTTTAAAAGTGAAATGATAATGTATTTCAGCATATGTGAACCTTCCACTTTTGAATCCATAAGTACGTTTCTTGCCTTTAATTTCTTCTAAGAGAATGGCTGCCCAATATTTATCATCAGCATCTGTCTAAAGGATTCTTTAACCATCGAAAAGGAATTTGCAATGGAGACAAATTCCAGAGTTTTTCTTTAAGAGCTTCAATCATAATGGTTTGGGATTTTCCCTTAGGAGAAGGATCCTTCTTAAGCAGTTTTTGTAGTGGATGTATGACCTTTGAAATCTTGGGCACAAAGTCCTTAAGTAATTAACGATACTAAGGAACTATTGTATCGCTTGCAAAATAAATTCTCATCAGGAAATTTTAGTAGTTTTTTGGCAATATGCTCCCTTGGATAGTAAGAACCATCTTTAAGATGCATTCCAAGGAACTCAATTTCTTTCTAAGCTATCACCATCCTCCTTTGTGAAAGCATTATCCCATATTGCTTGACAAGATTAGCAAACTAGGCTAGTAATTTACAATGAGATTTCTCATCAGGACGGAATAAAAGGATATCATCATTGTAAATTTGAGAACTAGCATTGATTGGCTGGAAATTCTTGCACATGGTTTTCTGGAAGAAAGAATGTGCGGTTTTTAATCCAAAAAGAAGTACCTTCCACTAGTAATGTTGATTGGGAATGCAAAATCCTGTCTTGTGGCGATCTTTAGGTTGAATTCCAAGTTGCCAAAACCCCGCATTGAGGTCAAAATTGGAATAGATCTTTGCATCAATCAGGCATGAAAATAAAGCTTTCCTATTGGGCAAAGGAAACTTAACTACTTATAGGAAATGATTTAGAGGATGGTAGTTTATTGCCAATCTTTTCTTTCCTCTACTTTGCTCAGCTCTTTTGTTGACATAAAAAGCTCTGCATGCCCATTGAGAGTGAGAGGGCTAAATTGGACTAACTGTTGACATTCTTGAAGAGCTAAAATTGCATCTTTTGATTTCATCCTAGATTGAGTTGCCTTTATTGGGTTGATATCTTCATTTTCTTGAAAGACAAACGAACAAAAAGCTCAAAATTATAGTGTATTGATTTGTCGTTACCCATTTTCGCATGCTAAAAGAAAAGAAGAGAGAGAGAAAATAAAAGAAAGTATTGGATAGTCATGTCAGTCGTGACGTCACAGCTTGAGTGGTATTAGAGCCAGGTTGTCTTGAGTGATAAGGTGCGCTAGTGGTAAAAAGAGTTATGATTACCGCACACAATAAGGCACTAAATGCATGTGGTTGATTTGCTTTGGAAAATGGGTGACTGATTTTCACTCGTAAAGTACTAATAACGATTGTGAGTTACCCATATGTACCAGTAACATTTGTATGTTACTTATATGATCTCAATAATGTATGGATGTTACATTCCTTATTAGTCAATTAGTGACATTGGGTCACTAATTGTTCGTGGTGCAAATGCTCAGTAATCTGTAAGGAAGTATGGTATGATCAAGAAGTTCTTATCTATTAAGGGCAGAAGCCACTGGTTTGAGGGCAGAACCCCGAAAGAAAGATATTTCACAGGCATTTGCCAATATAGGGAGTTTGTAAGCCCAACAACAACTGGGAGCGGAACATCGTACTAAAGGGTTGGTGGAGCAATTTTTGAAATTGAAGCCACCCAAATTTACTAGAATGGGGAGTCCTGAAGAGGCGGAACAATGGATTGATGGGATGGAGAGGATCTTTCGACTATTGAATTGTAGCAACATAGAGAAGATAACCCTGACATAGTACCAATTGGAAGGAAACACCAAACATGGGATGAATTTGTCGAGGCTTTCAACAGAAAGCATTTTTTAGACTATGCTAAGGATAGGAAGATAACAAAATTTGTTCAACTAGAATAGAATGAGCTGACCGTAGACCAATATGAAGCAAAATTTTCTGAACTGTCAAGGTATGCTCCTAAACTGGTAGAAAGCCGAGAGGAAAAAGCTAAGAGATTTTTGAAAGGGCTTGAGAATGGACATCAGGAGGCAACTAGTGCCTTTGAATATAAATGATTATAATGAAATTTATGAACGAGCCCAACTTGTGGAATAAGAAGTAATAAGAGAACAGTTGGAGAGCAAGAAACGAATAGAACTAGGACGACAAATGGCACTAAGTGACACCTAACGTAATCAATTGGAACATGTGAATGATTGAGATAAACGCGCTGAATTATGGAACAAAATTGTGTGGCACGAAATGGGATGTGTCATAACGATTTAGCCTTATAATCGGGATCTCTGTGATTGATTAAGATTGAATGAGACATTCCAATTGATGTGTGCATCTATTATATGCATTGAGTATATGAACTGTGTTGACGTGCAGGAAAGAACTGAGGCGAGGTGAGTCTTCTGTGATGTGTGATTAGATTGCCTCTAGGCATATTTCCTTCCTAATCAGGATTTAGGACGTGAACTCGCTGAGACATTGTCTCACCCCGTCATGGGTCTTATCTTTTCAGGTCCTTATATGGAGGCGAGGCTAATTCGTTTTGGACAGCCGCGAGGATCGAAGACGCAGTGTACCGTCTTCCCAGTCCACGGGAAGGTCTACCTCAGTTGGTACCTCATCGATTCAAAGCATTGCGGGCCCAACGGCATCCAGGAAGACCCCTTGGATGGCTTTGACGGACCTGCCATTGATGACAAGTGTTATTATCTCAACCCCGTGCATGACGCCGATATCATAGCCAATATCGAGGCGGAGCGTGGACCCGAGGTTGAGGAGCCTGCAGTAGAGGAGATAGCTGACTCATTAGACCTCGACATCCCTGACGGTGTCATGGTAGACCCGAATCCTAAGTAGATAGGGTCCAGGGTAGAGTCAGCTAGAGACTTCTTTTTGAGACTTCGACTTTTGTATATATAACTTTGTAGGCTAACCTTGGTTGTTTATAAAAGTGTTCTATGAAATTTGTTGTCTTGCTTTTCTATCCCATGTTGAGTGTTGTCTGGGATTATTATACGCTTCCACATGTGCATAATCAATTGGGTCGGTGACGCATCCTAGGACGTAGCAATTTTTATCGGCCACCGAGGGATGTGCACGCGCTCGAGGTTTGAGACGTGACACAATCAGCTATGCCCTCTCATACAGATCATTGTAATATTTCAAATTAAACGGCACTAACGGATTCTTTAGCTTTGGTCTCAGTCCATCTTAGAATCTCATTGCTCTGTCTATTGGATCCTCAATCAATCTGGGGGCGTACTGGGACAACTCGACGAATTTCGCCTCGTACTGGTCCACAGACATTAGACATTGACGAAGATGTTGAAACTCTGCCATCTTCTGTTCTCTAGCGTGGTCAAATAAATACTTTCCATTAAAGACTTCAACGAAGGCGTTTCACACTGGAACCACGCCTTCAGGGAACACTTTTCCTCTAGTGGCCCTCCACCAGGTGCTTGCATTTCCTTGTAACTGGTAGACCACAAGGACCACCTTGTCTTTCTCTAAGCACCTCAGCAATGTGAAGGCCTTCTCTAATTCTTAGATCAAGAGGGTTGCAACCTCGAGATTGCCTGATCTAGTGAACCTCGACGGTTTCAACTTCAGATTTTGTTCTACCAGCTTGTGCATCGGTCACTCTCCGATCACATTCCCAAGTGGAATCTTAGTAGGTGTGGCAGCAGCAGCAGCAACAGCATTGGCGGCAGTAGCGGCGGCTTGATTCTGGGCCTACTGCCCCATTAAATTCCCAAGGGTCTCTAGGGCCTGCACGATCCTGTCTATTCTAGGATCGTCGGGTGCTACTACACTAGTACCAGCCTACGACGGTACTCTCTCTCTCTCTCTCTCTCTCTCTCTCTCGTCGGCCTAAGTCGGCACTCTACCTCAGGTACCGACCCTAGTCGGCGTTCTACCCCGAGTAACTGACGAAACAGTCCTCTTCTAAGGAGTCCTCTGCTCCGAATCGCTTATAATGCAAACTTTTTATATAACTTGCTTTCCAATTCCATATAGAATTAGAAGTCTAAGCGACCCACACAAAACAATCAATCAATTAATCACAGGCATTAGCATAAAGAAAAAACTTTTCCTACTAACTTTCCCTTAACCCATCGCACCTTATCACTCCAGACACTAACCAGCTCTAATATCATTCCAGCGGGGATGTCACGACCCGAACCTCGAGCACGCAACAACCCCTTCTTGGTCGATAGAAAGCGATGTCCCAAGATTCATCGACAACCATTTATTTTAATATTTCATTAAGCACAAGCGGAAAACAAACTATCCCCTAATCAAACAGACAATCAAGCAATCAAACAGGGATAGAGAGATGATTAGCAAGAACAACAACAACTACTCATATATACATTTTCATTGGATTAACCAACGGAGGATCGCTTCCGATTTATGAGCCTAACAAAGGGACCGATCCATCCTCTAAGCCATACAAAAAATAAACTAGGCTAGGTTAATCCAACTAGACAAAAAGAACCATCGGGTTTGGCACTATCACTCGAACTCATTAGACTCAGACTCCGTCAGGTCGTAGTCCGAGACGTTCAGGTCGATCACTGGTGGAGCGAGGGCAGGATTCTCCACTACACCGTCAAGAGGGTCCAGCTCCATGGGATCCCAATCGGCGTCCTCAAGGCCCCTACTGGGCGGCCTGTCAAAACCTCGCAGGGGGCCAATCAACATATCGTCCTCCCGAATGTACCACGCCAAGAACCAATGGGGTATCCATTACCCCGGTCTCTCATCCACCTAGATGGTGGAGAGATACTTCTCGTAAAGATGCACTCAACCTAGGAAGCGATGGCGCATCACGACAGTCTCCCAATCCTTAGGGATCCCGAATCGCACCGGCGGGTGCACCAATGAGTCCTCCCTCTAAGCTCCGGTTAGAACACCAATTTAACTCAAGGTATCTCTCTAGAATCACCCCACAAGCAAACCAATGACCAATAACCAACAAATAATAAATAACAACAGCCAAGGCCAACTAACAATCAAATAGTCAATTCACATGCCACCTTACCCGATATGCCATACCTTGCACGTTATATCTCAACACAATACACGCAATGCACATGGTCATTAGATAATGTAGTTCATCAATCACATACGAGTCGCATCACAAGCAATCTTACTTGGCCATTGCCGCGCCTTACACGTTATCGATTCGTGTATGCGTGCCATAAACAATGTGATCAGCTCGTGCATAATCGGAACCAATGATGCCATGTTTCTCATACACTTTTGCATCCACACGTGTTTCGATTATTACTGCCCCTCAAAGCTACAACCGAACCCCCACCGGTGTCTATTGGCATAACTAGGCATCGCCCCGCCCCATCGGGCACGGCATCATCTAGAATCTCCGCCTAGATAGCATTCCATAAAGGAGCATCGATCCAGCTTCAACCACGACTCAGCATCCAGACTCCCGCTGGGATTTCGACAAGTCGAACTATCATCTCCCCCTACCCCTCGAACTACCGTTGGGTGACGGGTTCAACTTAGTGATCATGCAAGCATATCACCACAACCCTTTTTTTTTAATTTATTTATTTATCTTTGAACATTAGCCAATGCACACATGCTTGTGTCACGGGCCGATCGGTTGGGATCGTGACCGCGCGGCGACTTGGGCACTTGAGATCGGATGGGATCGCCGAAGCACCTAAGCCAAGCCTTACTCGGTCGAAACGCTCACACACTCGCCTTACCCGGATCATAGAGATATAAACAAATCTAGAGAGAAGAGCTTTGGAAAGAAGACTTGCTTTATATTGCGGAAGTAGTGGATTCATTACAACTGAAGGAGGGCACCCCTTTTATAGTTGAGGGCCTCGAATTACATCCATTGATTTAGAAGTCTACCGGCGAACGAGATCGCGCCGCCTCAACTACCGACATAATGTCGTCTACCATCTACCGACATAAATTAAAGGAACAGACTCCCATAATCTAGCTAAATGACAGCTTCGCCCGCGCTTGCAATTCGGGGAGAAGGCTTGGTGGGAATCCGAGCGAGAGTAGGAGGTCCACGGGCGAATCGGGGTCGACTCTGGGAAACCTCTCGGGTCGTCCATCTTTCGGCCCGTGACATTCTCCCCCACTCATTCGAGCGACGTCCTCGTCGCTCTCAGCTTGACGAGTAGCCTTGCGGGCTTTGGCACAAGCTTTCTTGTTCTTGTTTCTCTTCGCTCGGACGCTCATGAACGAAGGGCCGCATCCTTCTATGATGAAGTCGGCTTTGGTACGTGGCTCGGTCTTTGGCTTGGACGGAGCGCGTGACACACACTCAACCTCGGGGAAGAGTGTTTGGATTGGCATGGCATGAGTCGGAGTTGGATCCAGCTTGACCTTGGGCTTCACCTCGGACAGCTTGTTGATGCGCATGACGGCTTTCAAGCTCTTGTCGAGGCGCCGGATCGATGCGATAGTCTTGGTGTCGACCACCCCTTTTATCATGGGGATCATCGACGGGCACTTTTGGTCGAGGATCATCAAGCACTTGGTCCTCATGTCGATCATGGCACTCACACTATGGAAAAACTGCATCCCAAGTATGAGATCATAGTTGTCAAGAGGGATTACCTCGAATGCCATTCGACCTTTCCATCCGCCGATCTTGACGTCCACGTCGGGGGTTGATCCTACGCCATGGAAGTCGCCCGAATTGATCGGCTTGAACGACTTCTCGGATGGTTCCACGTGCAGTCCCAAGGCTTTTGCAACCTCGGTTGACATGAACATGTTGGATGCGCCGGTGTCGACCAATGCGTAGAGCGTTTGGCCACCCACTTCGACCTCCACAAAGAACATGTCGGTGTTTGGAGCGATTTCCCCTTTTGTCGGCGATCGGGCTTGGACCGAGTTGACCATCTTCACAGCTCCGATCCGGATCTGCCGCTTATCTTCTTTGATCTCCTCCTTTTCTTCCTCAATGGCAAGGAGGGCATTGATTCGACCCTTCTTCGGGCACTTTTGGGTCCGTGTGTGGACCTTGGCAAATGAAACAAGGAGAAGGTGGGGGTTGATTGAACATACTCGCGTAGTCCGTCGGTGGTCGACTCCTTTGGAAGGATGGCTTGGAAGTTCCTTCTCCCCACGCTTTGGCTCGGCCGCCTTGATCGGGCGTGCCTCGGGGAGTGTTTCGCGCTTCATCCTCGCAAGGTCGATCCGACCTCCAATCCCTTGGTCGACTCCTTGGTTCGGTCTTGGTGAGGTCGACGAGCGACTCGGCCACGCTTAGTGCACGCGCAAGACTACTCACGTCCCGCCGCTTCAACTCGAGTTGTGCCCATGGCTTGAGTCCATCCATGAACGCTCCGGATGCTTCTTCTTCGCTTAGATTGCGAATCTGAAGTTTGAGCTCCGTGAACTCCTTCACGTACTCTCGGATCGCGCCTCTTTGCTCGAGGCGATGGAGCTTGCTACGGGCCTCTTGCTGAGCGAACTCGGGGAAAAAGTAGTCCCGGAACTCGCACACAAAGTCGTCCAATGTATTCACGGGATCAGCGCCACGTTGAATCTCGTGGCACCTATTACGCCACCACAGCATTGCCATGTCGGTCAAGAACATGGAAGCGGTTCGTACCTTGGTCGACTCGTCTCAGATGTTGACGGCGCCGAAGTATTGCTCCATGCTCCACACGAAGTTGTCCACGTCTTGCGCAGATCGGTTGCCTTTAAACTCCTTTGGCTTTGGCACCTCGATCTTGGGCACCGCTTGGGTAGACATAGCACCGTTTGTGATGCTCAGCTTGCACAGGGCGAGCTCGGTCTTGAGCTCTTGGATCTCGGCCTTCATGGCTTCGACCTCGTCCCTGCACGGGCTTACCTCCTCAATTGTTTGGACGTGCTCGTTCAAACCATCGATCGATGCTTCGAGAGCTTCGTCCTTGTCGAACAGTGGAGCCGTGGCTTGGTTGATGCCGGTTGTAAAGTCTTTGCGGAGCGAGCCCTCGACCTCCATGATCCGGTCTCGCACATCGTCAAGACCTTCCATGAGCTCAAGCACGGCACTCCGGACCTTCCCGATCTTCTCATCGAACGAAGCCGCAGCATCCACCGAGTGATCTCTCTTCTTTGTTTTGCTGCGCGTGTCTATGCCTGGCGCAGACTCTCCAACTATAGCTGCATCATGGCTTGACATTCTTTCAAACAGTTGGTGCTCTTCAATCTCTTGGAAACGAATCTCTCTTTAGCTTTGATACCACTTGTCACGGGCCGATCGGTTGGGATCGTGACCGCGCGGCGACTCGGGCACTTGGGATCGGATGGGATCGCCGAAGCACCTAAGCCAAGCCTTACTCGGTCGAAACGCTCACACACTCGCCTTACCCGGATCGTAGAGAGATAAACAAATCTAGAGAGAAGAGCTCTGGAAAGAAGACTTGCTTTATATTGCGGAAGTAGTGGATTCATTACAACTGAAGGAGGGTACCCCTTTTATAGTTGAGGGCCTCGGATTACATCCATTGATTTAGAAGTCTACCGGCGGACGAGATCGCACCGCCTCAACTACCGACATAATGTCGTCTACCATCTACCGACATAAATTAAAGGAACAGACTCCGTAATCTAGCTAAATGACAGCCGCCCGCGCTTGCAATTCGGGAAAAGGCTTGGTGGGAATACGAGCGAGAGTAGGAGGTCCACGGGCGAATCGGGGTCCACTCTGGGAAACCTCTCGGGTCGTCCATCTTTCGGCCCGTGACACTTGCATATACAACCTCAAATCATTTTCTCATAAAAGCAGTCCATTTCTAGTGTCCCTCAGATAATTTATTTTTCCTTTTTTTTTGTGAAAATCATACGATTCATGTGAATGTCCATGCATTTACACATCAAATTCACCTCATAAGATCAAAACACATGAAATTAAACAATTTTTCACTTCCAAATGAATAGTGCATGTGAACAGTAATTTATGAAAAGTGCACGTGAAAAGTAATTTGTGAATAGTGTAATTTCATAATTAAATAATTAATAAATTAAATTCAGAAATTAAACAAATCATTAATTAAGAAAAACAATCAATTAATCAAGGCAAAACATGCTTAATCAAACACATAAGCCATAATAAATTACATTAAGCAATATAAAGCAAGATTAAGCTAATCTAATCTTAACCATCTATTTAACCATCTATCTTAGGGCTAATACAACTTAATTAAACCTCATAAACCAAAATTAACCCTAACTAAACCAACTCTAAGCAAGTTTTGGCACTAAACAAAGATTAAGGACTAAACTCACTCGTTAAGCAGGCCGGAGACACGAACGCGGCGATGACGACGGAGGCGACGCACGGGGACCTCGACCACAGCAATCCAAAGTTGTCCCGGGGTCAAAACAGCAATAAGCAACTTAGACTCCCTCTTCAACATTGGAAAACTGAACTATTGGAGGAGGAAAGGGCTAAGCGGGCTAATCAGAGCTTCGGCAAAGGGCTGGCCAGCGACCGGCGGTACTAGGGGGTCAAGGGGGACTAGTTGGGCGGCAATTGGGTCGAAAAGGGAGGAAAGCAGCTGGTTTGGGCGGAGCAATGCAGGGACAAGCGGACAAGGGAGTAGGAACTTCCAGCCGGCAGGCGGGTCAGTCGGTGGCTCCGTCCGGCGAACGACTATCGTGGGGCATACAGATTGGGCCTTCTGAGCACGGTGGTGGGTGGCACGGGCGGTGATTTGCATGGGAAGACAACAAACAACTCAGGGCTTAAAGGAAGGTCTGCAGGAGAAGAAGAATGAAGTAAGAGAAACCAAGGGAGAGAAAGGGTTGACAATTTTGGGGCTAAAGGGGAGGAGAGAAAGTGAAGTGTGGGCTGGCTGCACTCCTCATTAAAGCCCTTAAAGGCTTGCTTCAACTCCCCATGCAACATAACATCATCTTCCCTTTCTTCTTTTGACTTATCTACATAATATCTAGGAGCAAAATGGTCATTTCCACTTTGCACATTTCCTAATCTGCCCTTGGGCTGAAATGAAGGGCGGGCCTAAGAAACGGGCTAGGAAATTATTAGGAAATGGCTCAAGAATTGGTTGGGCTCGAAATGGCTCAAGGTTAGACAATGGGCTCGAAAGGGTAAAACAGTTGGTTGAGTCCAATAGACTCACTTGCTTGCCTCAGGCCTACCATGGTGGTTGTCCCACCTTGGGCATGAGGCCCATGCTGGCCTTGCCCTGCCCACGTCCTCATAGGCTCATTTCCTCGATTCGTAAGTCATTTTTCTAAATATTATGCTTAACTGGCATTGTTGATTGTTGAAGTAGCATCGTCCAAAAGTCCATCGTTCCCAAAAATTCGAACTCCAATTTTGGATTCTCATGCTATGTCAATTTCGCCCGAATGCCATTTTGGTACAACTCAGACTGATAGGCAGCTTCGATGATTCACGCACAACCAACTCGTGCCAAACCACGTTCAAAACATCTCGACACATGGACGTTCTTGACTAAATGAAATTACGGAGGATAGATTCTTATTTCAAAGTACACAATTATCGAGAATCGACATAGGGTCATTCGCAAGAACGGAATCACCCGTCGTCCCATTATGTTCTGTCCATGAATTGACTTCTAGTCGCCCTGAAATCAGCTTGCCTATCTATAGGATTGTCCTCACGCAAATCTCATGGTCAAGTCGTTTTCCCAAGTCAAGTTCTTTAGTCGCACGAGTTCTGTCATCATTAGCCTTTCCCCTCAAAGTCAGTATTTCGGAAGTAATCACTTCCGAGTGAGATCAACCAACAATGCATTGATGAAATTCACGTTCATTCATCCCTCAAAGAGCTCAAATTTCAAGACGTCACAGAAAGTATTAAACAACCATTGTCTAATTTATATGTTTTATTTTGAATTGACTTCTTTGCTTAAAAAATTTAGGTTGGATTCAAATTCTTTTTCAAGAGTAAGAATCTCAGGGTCTACTTTGTGAATAAGTAGGAGTGACAAGGAGAATCTAATTTTTCAAAGTTTTGTTCAGTTTGGTCTTGTTGATAAATGGGTCTAAAAATCTTAAACTGATTATCAAGACCACTAATATTAGCTATTATAGGATTACTAGGTCGATTTGAAGGTGTGGCATTATCTTGGTTTCTTGGTGGAAGAGTGATAATAGGAGGGAGGTTTGGATAAAGATCAACCGGTCTTCTCGATGAATTAGAATGAATTGATCTTCCATTAAATGATCTTCTAGGAGATTGAATGGTTACTTTTCCTTCTAGTTATTGTACTATGTTTGTTAGTTCATTATTTCAAACAACACTTTGAGGGACTTGATTTTCCAACTCCCATTGTTTTGGTAAGAACATATCACTCCAATGTATTGATCTAGGGATGATGGTATTGGCTCTATAATATCGATTTGAAGTAAAAAGGTTTATCCTTTTGGACTATATTTGAAGATGTTAACTTCAAAGGCTGAAATCATTGCTTTATAATGAATTCTATAAACAAATGCTAAAGGAATTGAACTTTTGACTATTTTGTAATATGTGTTTTAACTTTGAGAGTTAAAGATTTAATAATGTTTGGGTTTCTGAGTGATACTGAAAATTTTGGATAACAATCGAAATGAATTTGGCCATTACAAAGACTTATTTCTATTATTATTAATATGGATTCTTCAAAATTTAATAATCTTGAATCACGTAGGATTAAGAGAATAGAAATATTTAAACCTTCTTTAGAGAAGGGCTCTAATGCCAAATCCTCAAATCATGTAGGATGATACCTATGTGATATATACATATATGTATGTATATGTGTTCCGTGAATTTCCTTGCAAGGTGACATTACATTTACCAGAGGGGCAAAAAATAGGTCGAATAATTCAAGGCATAGACTGAAGCATGGAGCAAAGATTGAATAACACTCATTTACGTCTTTTTCTTTCTTTTTTATATAGAAACCTTCTCCTTTATTGGGCAAGAGTTGGTCTTAGTCTGAGAGTATTACGGCCTAATATTTGTGGTGGCTTAACATTGCATAATATATTTATAAGAATGATTAATTACAATCATAATATAAACAAATATATAATCAAAGAAAAACCCCCCACAATGCATATCAATTACATATCAATGGTAATAATATCGGAAAAGAACTAAACACGTCCATATGGCTTAGGAAAAACAAAATATGCACCATAGAACTTTTTGACGGCGGAAGCTGCCATCTTTGCTAATACTGAAGCTCAGAATCAAGCTCAAGCTATGAACTAGTGAAGCACTGCCATGTCCGATGGGTGATGCCATGGTTGCCGGAGGCGAGGTGGGTAGAGGAGGAGCTCGGGCAAGGGGAAGGAGAGAAGAAAATGCTTCTATGATTATTCTGTCTTTTCTTATTGTATGGGTGAACCGGTTCCTCCATACACGATCTGAAACTGGAATTTATGTGCAGACGGATCATCTAAAATTTTCAGTGGTTGCTTGTCTTCCCTGACGACACATGGCGAATATAGATTGGTTGAGATGATATCACACTCGGCGATCCGAGAGCAACCAATGATTTCTCGGTCAACTGAGGGGAAGTTAGGTCTTGGTTTTTGGATTACCTCCCACCGTCAGGCGCATAACGTGGTGACACGTGTAAGTGGCAACGACCCGCGATCCCACGGACCAAACCGGTTTTGACTTGTCTTTGGTGTTAGCGGGCTTGGGCTCCACCACCTCTTCAATGGATTGCCCACCTTCTGTGTTCGTGGTGCTCCGACCTTGACTGATAAATGTTATCAAGTTCGAGTTGAAGTGTCGTTGCATCTGTCTTTGCAACGACGAATCTCATTTAAAATAGGTAATTTGCAATATCCATGAAATGCAGTTAAAATCGAGCAGGCAATCCAAACATTAAATTCTTTTTTTTTTTTGGTAAAGATGAATTTTTTTTTTTTTTATTTTTTTTTTGGTAAAGAAGTTAACATGAAATTATTCATCCTTGCTAATATGAAGAATCAAATTAATGTAACATTTCTATACAAATACTATTCTACCATTTTTTTCTTGATATCTATTGTACTAGATAATTTAGTTTGATCTACAATATACTTGAACATCTTATGCATCAAGAAATAACTCTAGTTAGTTCTAGTTGAGTTCGGAGCATTTTCTACTTGGCTAGATTCAGTGAGCCTCTCACATAGATTTTTTCCCCGTGACGATAATGCCATTATCTTGAATAAATTGAGTTAGGAGTTCACTAGCATAATGACATTGTTATAGACAACTTGTAACAGTTCAAGCAGAACCACACATTCTACTATGCACACACAAAAAAATCTGTTCTACTTGGCTAGATTCAGTGAGCCTCTCACATAGATTTTTTCCCCGGATAATGCCATTATCTTGAATAAATTGAGTTAGGAGTTCACTAGCATAATGACATTGTTATAGACAATTGTAACAGTTCAAGCAGAACACTATGCACACACAAAAAAATCTGTTGGTGGGGAATTTCCTTCCAATTTCCTTGGGAAATTAGAAGGTGTAAACCACAACGTCATTCTTTCAAGAGTAATGATATAGTCAATTGCTTATTTTTCATTGAGTTACTCTGAGTCATGGTATGCTAACAAATAAGTTAAACACAGAAACGTTATATGATTAAAAGGCCACTTGACAGTCTTTCTGTAGCAATTTCAATTGTGAAAACCTTTTATAAGGTGTTTGCCAAACATCTCATAACTGTAACACCTCTAAAGCTACAACTGCTTAATATAATTTTAGGAAGCTGTCTCTCCCATTTGAAGGTGTTGTAGCTATTAAATATGTATTACCAAATATATTATTTACAACAAGCACTTCACATCCCAATCACAACACAAGATAGCTAAAATTCAATCATGGATATATCAAACGGGCTTTATGATGGAACAATTCACCTTTTTGGATGCAATATAGAATAGATTAGTCGGTTTTCAACAAGTTTGCAAAAGTGTCTCAAGTCGGTTTTCAATAAGTTCCCAAAAGTGTCTCAAATTCTTTGCTTTCTTAATTCTGAGGTATTATTCTTTGAAATCGTGACAAGCTGTATTACGTACCAAGCAAATTCATAGACATCTTTGCTTGCTTGAGCAGCACTTCAGCCTTTTACGCAATGGAAGAGACGATAGGAAGTCAAATTGCGCTTGCTACAAACCTACAGGTCATTGTCCAAATTCAATGAACTCCTTCACATTGTCGACGCGGACCTACCGACCACCTAGAAAGTAGTGAGCAAATGAAAGAGAGGCGCACAAAGACAGCTTCAAAGCCTTGGACTTTTCTTCACCTTACTCAATTTGTCAACTTCCACGTATAACAAGTATATATATAGATAATAGATGGAGATAAAGGACGCAAATAGTTTCAATTATTCCCCGATCTAGGTAGTTCTTTCTAGATACATCCCCAATCGCTCTCGATTTGAAAGCTTGTTCTGCGATCACGTTGTCCACATTTGATATTTCTTCTACCAATATCGGTGCCCCAAGAAAACTCGAGTTCTGGTTTCTGCAAAATCAGGCGCATGTATTATGGTGAAGATTCTTGAAATGGGTTATTGCTGCAGAAGAAGGTCCAAGATGGAGAGATCGAACGCCTCAGACAACATGGTCAGCCACATCGTCGCAGCTCAGCAAGAAGGAATCAGGACAGTTCGGTCATGCAACTCATGTGACTTCTCGAGCGACCCCGACGTCTGCATTTGCTTGGTTACTTGGAACATGAATGGCCAGGTGTGTTACATACTCCTTTGATGATGATCTTGAGATATCCCACTCGTCTATAATTAATTCTCTTGAAAAGGACTCAACTGCCCGTTGCTTTCAGAAAATTGCTTTTATTTCCATAATTGTAAGGTAACGTAAACCCCCGGTTCACGGATCTTGATTACATTATGAGATCAGGAGAGGCGCGAGTGGATAGAATGGAACCCTACATCTCTAAATTGTCAGGATCAGTCCCTCACCAACACGCTTATTGAGATAAAGGATTTACTTTTGTGTTTGAAGGTATCTTATGAAGATCTTGCGGAGCTGGTCGGAAGCAAGCGAAAGTTCGACCTGCTGGTTGTGGGCTTGCAAGAAGCACCGCAAAAGAGCATCTCAAGAATGTTGCAAGCAACTTTGGCCGAAACACACGCGTAAGAAAGTTCCCATCAACATTTCTTTTAACTTCTCATTTCGAATGATTTCATGCCTAGTCATTCATGATCGGATCATTCTAGAGAACCTCCTGATCGTTTCTATATCTTCAGCGGGTACTGCCCTCACTTAGTAGGCACTGTACACAATATTTTTCCTTCCATATAAGGCCCTTAATGCGCATTTGAAATACTTGCAGTCATCCCTCCGAACTTTTTATGTTTCAGTTATTGATCTCTCTCTCTCTCTCTCTCTCTCTCTCTCTCTCTCTCTCTCTATCTCTCTCTCTCTGTGGCATGACATTGGTAATCTTTATCCAAAAATGTAATTGTGTTTTGGTGACTTGAACAAGAGCTGTATATGACTACGGAGGACTGACCACTAGATGGGCCATTATTTTATTTTAGTGAGACTTGTTCTGAGGCTAAGAATAATTGGAATATGATAATGCATCTTCTTTTGAGAGCATCGTTCTACAAATAGGAAAATAAAAGAAAATCTCCCTCCAAGATTCAATTGCATCATCAAACTACAACTATAATCTTACGTACTCTTCCCTTTCTTGTTGAGTCAATGACAAGATCATCAAATACTGGCTTCGAATCTAATCACAAAATACTTTTAACTTTTCAAAGGATGGAAAGCATCCAAACCAAAATAAATTTGGTCTGAACATTTATCTAGTGGCCTGAAAATTATTTTCAACCATCCTGTGTAATCAAACCATTCAATTTGGAAACCTTAATGTTGGAGGGCAATTTGATCAAAACATTGGACAGATAATTATGATATTGAAGAGGTCAGCAGAATCATAACTGGTTCATTGGTTTTTGGTTATTGTTTTTCGTTCTTTTGATTTAAGATTTTTGCCACTAGTTCGATGCTTTCTGACTCTTCATGTGCGACGTGAAGCTTGTTAGGAAAAGCCATCATGCAATCCGTGCAGCTATATGTCTTTGGACCCAAGGACTCAGAATTGGACACCAAAGGTACGTACTTAGGGTTTATTTGGGTGTCAATCAAATTGATCAGCAATATTGAAAAAACATGACAGCTCTAGTCATAACCTCCTTCTCTCCATCAAATTGTGCATTGCAGAACTGAAAGTCGACAAGCAATCCGTCGGGGGACTTGGAGGACTGATTGGGAGGAAAAAGGGAGCAGTTGCGATCCACATCAACTTCAGAGGTATCCGAATGGTGTTCATCTCCTGCCATCTCTCGGGTAAGTTTTTCAGATCCCAACTGCTTCTCATACCGAAATGGGAGGGCTATATGGCTCGGTTAGATGTTCGAGTTCAAAATGACTATATAGCATTACGTGTTCCTTTTAAACCAGGTTTTGAGGGGATAAATGCATGCACAACTCTTTTGCTATCAGACTCTAAGTCCACTCTATGCTTTAAGTTTGATTAATAATCTGATAATAAAACAGTAGGATGCTAGTTTACGTCCAAATCTTCGCTCATATCATTCATCTAAGAAAGCTTTGTAAAGTTATGTCTTATGCATTAAAGATGGACATGGAATTGACAGAAATTCTAATTTTGATTAAAACTTCTCCGGCAACTCAGCGTTAGTCTCGACTCTTTCTTTGTAAGCAGCTCATGCACACAATGTGGAGGAGAGGAACTTGCAGTGCAGGCACATATCGCACTCCCTCTTCACCAAGTCCAAGCACTGGAACCCGTACGCACCACCCGCCCAACTCACTGTCTGGTTGGGCGATCTCAATTACCGACTGCAAGGCATCGACAACCAACCTGCCCGCAAATTGATCCGCAGAGACCTTCACAAGGTGAGCGATTGTTTATTTGTTCATTTACGTCAAACAATACGATCTTACCCGAGATAGCACTGTTTGTTCATCACGAGATTTCTGAAATATTGAAGCCAATTTCTGAACTCGCGATCAGATAGCGCCTCATGATGAGGCTGGAAACCTAGACAGTAAATTGTGTGGGTGCAGATGCTGATAGGCAAAGATCAACTCTTGCAAGAGGCTGAGAGGGGAGAGATATTTAGCGGATACTGCGAGGGAACGCTAAAATTCAAGCCAACCTACAAATATGATGTTGGAAGCAGCGACTACGATACAAGTCATAAGGTACGACCACACCATGAAACCCACCAGCTTCGCCAGCTACCTCTCCACCCTTTTCTAATTTTCTAATTTTTGTTGCTTAGAGATTAAATTATCATCACATCAAAATTAATAAGTGAGATAAATTAGGATGTTGGGTTCTTGATTTAGGAATTTAGATTAAAGTAAGAACCTATGCCCTAATTTTGAAGAGAGAGAGAGAGAGAGAGAGAGAGAGAGAGAGAGATTGCCTTTTACACATTGAGTGCACTTCATGCAATGACAATTAATGAGATGTGTGTCTTGTTTTTCCACAAAATTAAGAGAGAATTATCCTAAATATGTGATTCTAACTAATCATGGCTTTGACTTTGCTGCTAATAATGCAACGCGTGCTCCCACTCAAGTTGTCGCTCAAAACACTAATGAAAAAGTAGTCATTCATGTTCTCGAAGTGCAACCTTTGACAATTACAGTACTTGATTCATATATAAGAAATTCAACTTCAATATATCTTTATTGTGTTTGATGTCCAATTTCATCATGAAAAAACTAACACGAACTAAAGGAAAAATAAATTTATGTATATTTAATGCCTAAATAGATTGGCAATATTGACTTTTGCAACTCATATTTTTTAATATGATCTATCTTCCTTTTTCCAAATTTATGTTTATATTTAATAAAAAAATCATGTCTAATATTATATATAATGTCTCTAATATAATTGACTTCAATAAAAATCTATGCGAAGCATGAGCAAGAGTGCTAGTATTCATATGATTTGCTCTTTCAATTTAACTACGGCTATATTCTTGCATATACACTCTTGTTCAAGATAGAAGAGTGAACTCATTTAGGCAAAGATTTCTCTCGATGTACACTTTTCTTTGGACTTATGATTATTTTCAAAATTATAATAGTACGATATCCAGTAGATCCTTTCAACAGCAAATTCTTTTAGAATGACGACGAATTAAATTTAGAGTACACTTTCTGTTTTGTATTGTGATATATGTTCAGTTCTTTCTCCTACCAAAGAAAAAATGTTTGACCTATTTTTTGGTGCAGGTACGAGTGCCATCATGGACGGATAGGATCTTGTTCAAGATAGAAGATGCCGACAAAGTCAAAGCAATTTTACGGTCTTATGAATCAGTGGATGGTATTGAGAGTTCTGATCATAAGCCAGTAAAAGCTCATCTGTGCTTAAAGCTTAACCCCAACCAAGATCAATGAAATAAAAACATAGTTCTTGAAACCGAGTTGTACATTTATTGTTCTCCCAGTGATACCTGTTCGCTCGAAAACCGCTGGCTTCGAATTGTTGATTTGACGGTCGAAAATCGAGTTCTACTTTTATATCTTTTCCCAGTAGTATTCTTTTTCCACTATCTGGGTGGTTTCGACTTGTCTGGGATGCAATAGAAGTCCTTGAAGCCGAAGACATCTGGTCATCCAAAAGTAGGAACTATGCCATTCAATGCACATCAATTACGCGAAAAGAAGCACATTTTAAGGTTTCTTTGGTTTTGCCAAAAAGCGAGAGCAAGAGACAAGGAGCTCCGTCCTCGTCTCAATGGCAGAACTGAAGCCAAGTTCTTGCAATTGCACCCGGTCCTCAAATCGAAGCTGCTCTCGGATGATTCGCGTCAGTGGTCGATCGGATGTGTCTCAAAATCTCATTTTTTTTAAAAAATATGATCTATCTCTCTCTTCTTCTTTTTTCCAACTTTATGCCGATATTTAATAAGATTATCTAAATTAAATACCATATACATTGTCTCCAATAAAAGTGACTTCGATAAAAAAATCCACGAGAAGCATGAGAAGAGCGCTAGATTCATATGATTTGCTCTTTCCATTTAACTACGACTATGTTCTTACATACTTGGGCTAGCCAATATATATTTGTTTTTGGGGTCAGTGATTATCCAATATTTAACCATGATTTTATTGTAATTTTCTCTTGGATATTCAACTGTGGTTTATTTTAGTTCTCTCTACCTTGATTGTATTAGAAGATGCCTTAAATTTTATCTCTACGTGCAATAACATTTTTGGTCACCTATCTCGTTTGTCTCATATTTATAATTCGTCCTATATCTATTTTCATTTTTTTTCCAATTAATTCTTTCGAATGGGATTAGCAACACTAATAAACAATTTTATTCATCTACCAGAAACAAAAATGCCCCCAGTCTTTATTTTCCAAACTTTTATCTAATCTCTATACATCTTTCAAAACATATTTTCGTCTTGCTTGGAAAAGGAAGTAATTAATGCCGATACATACATTGTAACCTTACTTGCGCACGTGCACACCAAAAACAGATTTGTCCAGCTTTCGTGCGGTTTTATAATTTATGCCTCAACATAAGGTTGGTAATACATGAAAAGATACTAAAAAAAATAAATCAATTTCAAAGAAACAAAAAAATTATACAAATGTACCAAATGTGTTTAAGTTTTTTTTCTATTCCAGGAACATAAATTTTGTGCAGTTACAAAACACGTTCTTCTATTCAAAAATTGTTCCCCGGAACATAAATGGTTCTATTTCTTTTGTTCCTTGAACAATTTTGATTTTGTTCTAAGGAACCAAAAAAAAAAAAAAAAACGTTTGTTTAAATTCGCGCCTAAAATCTATTTTTTTGGGCTGTTTGTTTAAATTTTTTTTTGTTCCTTGGAACACAAATTTTTGTTATTTTGTTCTAAGGAACCAAAAAAAAAAAAACGCGTTTTGTTTACACTTTTATTCCAAGAGAACAAAAAAAAGAACTCTATTTTTTTGTTCCAAATCGTTTGGAACATAAATAAAAAATAGAAAAAATGGCTTGTTTCTTGTTTCCAAGAACAATCCTAATCAAACAGAAAAACACTTCTTCTTTAGAAATTCTAATAAAATTCCAAGCCGAGGCCACCGAGAAAGAACCCGAAGCATGTTGATGCCACACAAAGCGATCATTACTAGCCGAGAGATGGAAAAGAAAACCCAAGATCCTCCGTGACGCCGTTTGCAAGACCCGCCAAAGGTGCGAATAGAGAAACGCCATGATCCGCCTTAGTAGGAACGTCGGAATCGAGATAAAGTGCTCGGAACCTGTAGATGGAGAGGGCCACTGGGCAACCAATTATCAAACCACAAGGAAATAGAGTGGCCATTACCGACCTCCCACCCGAAGGACCCGCCCGAACGGGCCCTCAATTGAAGAATTTTTTTCCAGCTCCAAGCACACATTGAAGGCTCTGGGCAACCCAGAAGTTATGCTTTTTAAGAAGTTGGAGTGAATCCAGGCGGCACCACAACGATTCCTTATCGTTGAACAAAATCCAAATATATTTCAGCATTGAGGCCTTGTTGCAATCCCTAATAGATCGAATACCCACCCCCCTTCCTCCCTAAGCAAACAAATATCCGCCCAAGCAACTTTCACACCTCCCGTGGCCAAAGAAGTACCTTTCCACAGAATCTACGTAGAATATTCTCAATCTCCAGATTACCGAAGCCGGCAAAGTGAAGACACTAGTCCAAAACGATTGAATTGCATGAAGCACTCGACCTTATAAGCCGGAGCCTCCCGCAAAGGAGAGAAATCTGTGAGACCAGGAGCGAGCCCGCGAGGTGATGCGGTCAATTAGCTGAACACAATCTCCCTTGCTCAACCTTTTAGAAATGATCGGCACTCCAAGGTACCGAACCGGGAGTTTTCCTTCCCCGGAATCAAGGCCGGGAGGATTCTCGCTACGTAGAGAATGATCACCTCCCGAAAGGAAAATGTCGCTCTTATCTTTGCTAGGAAGAAGTCCACTCCAAGAAGAGAAAATGTCGAGGCTTCTTTTCGTGGATCGTAGCCGACTTCCAATCCGATTGGCAAAAAAGAAAGACATCGTCTCGCAAAAAAACAGATGCGTGAGCTTGGAAGATTTACATCTCCGTAAGTATTTGAACTCCTTGGCCGAGGACCTTCGGTTCAAAATGCCCGAGAAGATCTCCATGATTAAAGTAAACAGACACGGTGGCATTGGGTCGTCCCGCCTAAGACCTCTCGCCTCCCGGAAGAAGCCATGAAGCTCCCCATTAATAGAGATAGAGAACCAGGGTGTACGAACACAAGCCATAATCCGAGTGATGATCCACTGAGGAAACCGAAAAGCTGTAAGTGTGAGCTCTAGGAAATCCCAATCAATGGTATCATATGCCTTACGGAAATCCACATTTACCGCACATCTTGGAAGATATGGGTCAAGGTGAAAACTCGCAAACAACTCTTGGGCCAATAAGATATTATCCCTAATTCTTCTTCCTTTAACGAATGCATTCTCGGGTAGAACCGATAAGATCCACGAGATGCTATTCGATTGGCCAATATTTTAGTGATAAGCTTGTAGACAAAGAGTGTTGCAAAGATGCAATTGGTCTAAAGTCATTCACTTCACAAGCATTCGGCACCTTAGGGATAAGGGCTAGGATAGTCGCATTGACTTCCTTTAGAAGAAAACCCGAGGAGAAGAAATCTTGCACCGCCTCGCAACTAAGGATCCCACAATATTCCAGCTTATTCTTGAAGAATTCTACCATAAAACCATCCGGACCAGGGCCTTTCCTTTGGCTAGCGAGAACAAAGTATTCTTAATTTCCAAATCGACACCGGGTGAGGCTAGAGAACATACCCGACCTCCGTCGGCCCGGAATAAGAGAAGTCAGCTCTTGAAGATCCGGTTTAGCCAAATTGACCCGAGGGGCAAGGAGATCCGTAAAGAAGGATAGGAAAAATTTAGGCACCAAAACAAAGATCCGAAACAACCACACCAGTAGAGTCCTTAACCGAGAGAATTCGGTTGTTGAGGCATCTAGCTTTGACATAGTTGTGAAAGAATGTTGTATTACGCTCACCTTCCTTCAACCATCTAATTCTGGATTTTTGTTTGTAAAATGATTCTTCTTGACGACGAAGGTCAATAAACGCACTCCGCTGACCTCTTTCAAGTTCGGCCAAGCGGGATATTTTCGTGATCCGACTCGAAGGAGCATCCGAGTAGAACGCAAGTTTTCCCGCGCTTGAAGGGTTCTCTGTGAGATATCCGAGAAGGCTTCTCTATTAAGATCCTTTAAGCGGGCTTTCACCAACTTTAGCTTAGAAACAAGTCTAAACATCTAACACCCCAAACCCGACTATTCCATGCATGAGAGATTGTAGACCGGAAATCCGGATGATCAACCAAGAAATCAAAAAACTTAAAAGGCTTTCTTTGGGCCGCGGATCAACAACCCTAACAACCATAGGGGTGTGATCTGACAGAAAGGACGCCTCCGAATAAGAAAAGTAAAAAAAGAACTCGTTGATCTTCGCAAAAAAACTTGTCTTCAAGTTCCGTTTGATCCTGACAAAGCTTGAAGTCATCAAAACAGGGGATCCAAGCATTAGAGCCACCAAAGCGATCGAAGGATCTTTGATTGCATTAAAGTCACCCGAAACTAACCAAGCAAAATCTTGAAAGAGCTCAACAAAAGATAAGATCATCCCAAAGAGGCCTTGTGCTTAAATAGCTTAAAGTTGGACGAACTCATGTTTAAACGACCATGGATGGCTTGGTCATTAAGGGATATCTTCTTTGGGTTCCATCCAATTTTCCTTTAGTCATAATTAGCGCTTCAACGCCATCCTCTTAGAATAGAGGATGAAATAGAATTAAAAAGCTGCTCCAGGACTTTCGTCTCAAAAAGGCCAATAAGGCTCAACTTATTTACAGCAACAAGCTTCCTAACCTCGACCCTTCGCACAGGGTCCATGATTCCTCTCACATTCCAGAATCCAAAAAACATCAAAAAGGGATGAGAGAACCTACTTCCGCTTGTGGGCTTTGCGACTTGACTTAGTCGCCTTGGCCAACAAGTCGGGGGTCGGGGCGAACTAGCGGGATGGATCCCTCCGCAAGAGCCGAGGGAACTTTACCCCGCAGCTGCATCTTCTCCCGGGAAGAAATCGCAAATCTCATCTTCCCGAGTGAGAAGGAGCAGCAATGGAATGATCAACATCACCTGCAGCTCGTGAGGAACGGGGTGCCATCCTTGCCCATGAGGTCGATTGGGGTATTTCTTTTGCCGCACGACTCTAAAAAGCCTAGGTTCCTTCGGGTTTTAGGAGTTGCCCCCATCACCCGGCGGGGACAACTCAAATGAGGCCGCATCTACTAAGAACCGTTGCTTCTTCTTCTTCGGTTTTACCTCGTTTCCAGTCTCTTTTTCTTCTTCTTTTTCCTTTGGCCGGTCACCGGCCTTGGCCATGGCTAGCGACCGGCCGTCAAGGGTCGATGACCTCGCTGGAGCGTTGCCGGCCCCCGGCAAGGCCAGGCCAAGCCTCGCCGGTGGCTAGGTGAGCTCAGCCTCGTTGGCGCCCAGCGAGCCTCGCCGTGGCTAGGCGAGGCCGCCAGCCCTCGTTGGCCGATTGCCAACCATGGCCGAGGCCAACGACCGGCCAAAAGGACGAAAGAAAATAAAAATATTAAAAAATTAAAAGAAACAAAAAAATTATACAAATTTACCAAACGTATTTCTATTTTTTTTTTCTATTTCAGGAACAGAAATTTTATACAGTTATCAAATGCGTTCTTCTATTTAAAAATTATTCTCCGGAACAGAAATAGACTATTTCTATTCTAGGAAATAATTTTTGAATATAAACGTTATCAAATGCGCCCTAAATTTGGAATACATTTGCTGGTTTGTATTGTTATATATGTTCAGTTCATTCTCCTACGGAAGGAAAAATGTTTGACCTAGTTCCGGTGCAGGTACGAGTGCCATCATGTACGGATTGGACTTGTTCCAGATAGAAGATGCAAGTCAAAGCAATTTTACCGACTTTTGAATCAGAGGACGGTATTACCGACCCAAAAAAAAATCAGTGGACGGTATTGAGAGTTCTGATCATAAGCCGGGGAAAGCCCGTCTGCGCTTATAGCTTATCCCTAACCATGACCAGTGAAATTAAAAAACATAGAGTTCATTGAAAACCGAGTTGTCCTTTCATTCTTTTTCCCAGCAGTATTTGTTTTTTCAAAATTTCTCACTTCTTATTGTCGACTTCATGGTGAAAATAATTGCATTTCAACTGATTAATGATCTGGACATAACTTTGCAATCTTTGCAATTTGACTTGACGGATAATTGTACACAAAGAAAGGATTGAGAATTTGACAATTAGGTTTGAAAATCAATTAAATGAATCCACCAATAACAACACAAATCATTCTAAAGGAATAAGATCAAGTGTTTGATTGGCAAAGGTGAAAATACAACTGGAATGACTAGAAATAAAACGACCAGGATAGATTGAAAGGAAGTAAAGTGCGGTGACAAAAGTAATTTTTTTTCTTTAGAAGTATGTGAAAGTATCTTTTCAAGTCAAATCTATTTTTAATACTTATTATCATCCATATTGATTCCAAAGCATTCGTTAATTATCCAAGTGGCCATCTTTGTCTGTGCCCTTCCCTATCGACGTTATCCACTCATAATTTATTTTCCATGAAATAAACACTTCTTACTTTAAGTCCTTTTAATTTCAAATAATTAAAGCTGCTAACTGGTGATAAGTTGACTTATTCTAGGAAAAGCAATGGTTATGATGAAACGGTGGAGCCGCGCGGGCCGCGAAAACCAAACGGCAAGAAAATGGTTTGGGGACGGACGATGACCTCGATCATCGAGAAGGCCCAACTGCTCCTCTCCCCCAACATTAATCAAATTGAATTCCCATTTCTTATAAGGTTTTGACCTTTTCTAAAGGGAATTTTATTTAGCCATCTTCTTTGACCTCGAGAGTCATCGACTTGTTTCCCAAACGCTCCGTACGCGTTTGCCGTCTAAAAAGAAGAAGAAAATAGGGGAGACACGCGCCGTGGGGGCGGGGGCGTTAGGCGTTAGAGAGAGAATGAAGTTGCTTGTCCTTTTGTCTCTTGGGGTTCAACCACCTAAAATGGGACGGACCCAAGTTACCGCAGTAAACGCTTTTATTACCTTTTTGCAACTTGGCAGTACAATTACAGAATTGCCATCAAAGACTACATAGTTTTCTATTCTCTACATTTTCTGCCTCAATTCAATAGCTCCTACGAAATGCTACCAATCCAGGAGTAAATTACAACAGCCATGGGCAAAAATAATGGATATTAAGTCTCGTTTCATCTAACGACTATCACCCAAGTCGCATAAGTCATGTGAGTCCTTGAGTATGATAGAGAAAGAGTATAAACTATTAACAGATAACGAGTAACTTAATATAGGATCGTATTAATTGAGATTTTGCTTACATGGAGGGAATATTTAATTCATGGACAGGTTCTAGTTCTAGGAAAGATGTAACATATAGGCAAAATAAATTTAAGATTTTTGAAGAAATAACAGTAGAAGTTTGTCAGACAAAAAGTTTGGAAAATCGAACTAGATGACTAATAGATGTACACCATATATACAAGAAAAAGAGAACCTCTGGATTGATATGCAATTAAGAATCTCCGTGATGGAAAATGATGGAATTTTTAATTACTTGCAAAAGGAGAAAAAAGTGAATGGGCTCGTTTGTTTGCCATAAATAAAGAGCAAAACGGGCATGTTGGTTTTAATCGCTTATCTAGATATTATTCAAATTTTAAAAAATGAAAATAATCTTTTTTTTTGTTAGAACATGAAAATAATTTGTGTACCTATAATCGTATGTCATGACAAATTTAGTAGTTTCAAATTAAAAAAAGAATCAAATTATGTGGATCACAAGATTCTAATTAAGTAAAAATTACTAAAACACACTCTGAATCAGTCTACACATTTAAACCTAGTGAAAGAAAGATTTTTAAAGTTCACATCCTTCCGTTCTTTCATACTCCTCAATGTCGAATGCGTTTCAGTGCTTTATTTTCCAAAAAAAAAAAGGCCAGAATTTACTTGTAAGCAACTAATAACATAGTAAACCACTATGGTTTGCCCTATTAGTCACCCTTCCCACATGGAAAATGAGATATGGGGTTTGAATTCTCATATTCTCCCCATGGAAACGGTTTAGCTTGAGTTGTAGATTTCGACTCTCACTTTTTATAAAGAAGTAAGGTAAAAGCCTGGGAATGAAACTTATAATAAGAGTAAAGTAGGATCAACAAAAACAAAAAGAAGAAGAAGAAGAAAAAACTAATAACATAACAAAATACTTCAAATTGTTGTAAGTAATTGTAATCAAGATTAGTAAATTGTCCCCAATAATTGGTAAATGAAACATTAATAACCATCTTTGGCCCGTAATAATTTATTTAGGTGCGTTTATTTGCGTTTGTTTAAAAATTGTTCAGGGAACGAGAAATAGAAAAAGTGTTTTACATTCCCGGGAACACCATTTTTGAACAAAAACACGTTTGGTAAAATTTGTATAATTTTTTTATTTTTTCTATTTTTTTCTTATTTTTCCTTTTTTCTTTTTTCTTCTTTTGGCCGGTCGCCGTCCCTCGCCGGCCCGTCGCCGGCCATTTAAGAAAAAAATAAAAAGTGTTTCTAATTTGTTTAAAACAAGAAACACAAAATTTGTGTTTCTTGTTTCTATTTCTTTTGTTCCTGGGAACAAAAAGAAAAAAAAAGGAACAAACGCACCAAACGCGTTTAAAGTCTAAATATAAACAAACGAAAGTCTAGAAGGCTGAACATCTAAGCAATTTGGGCAGAAGCCACAAAAGCCCAATTATGCTCAATGCAACATATTTACTTTAAAAAAAATTTCAACACCAAAAATCTCAAATTTGCACCTATGTGACACATTTATCCTCATCAAATTTCCCCTTCGTGAGCATTGTTAAAATTTTACTTACATTGATGCCGAAAAGCAAACGATGTTGACATGACATCTATGAAGCTTAAGTGAAATAAAATCGAGTTGTTTTGGTTGAAAAATCATCTAACAAAACTTTCACGGGAGTAAATATTTATATAAGCACAGGTTTGGATTTATTATGTCATAAAAAAAATTAAAGTAAATAAGTTGCAATGAGTATGATTTGAGATTTTTAATGTTATAAAAAAGTTTTAAGATTTTAAAAGTTGCAAAATAATTTAGGGTAAATGTGCCACAATAGGCATAAGTTGAGGTTTTTGTGATTTTTTCCAAAGTAATTTTTCATCAAAAGTCATAATCAACCTAAATTTATCGTGAATCTTTCTCTCTATTCTTATAACCTCCACAATATGACATTCCTAAACAATGCGTAACCATGTCAAAGACTAATTCTTCTTAAATGTTGTAATTTCTCTGAATCAATAGTAATATTGATAATCTTTCAATAAGTTATCTTTCCTTGTTATTAGTAAGTTACCCTCCTTGCGAAATCATCCAACGATTCATTTTCCTTTTTTCCTTTCGATCCAACAATGCAGATTACATACGAGACCGAGTCAGTGAATCGCCGGACCAAACCCTAAAATTTCCCAGGCTTTTGTCCGTTATCTTCTTTTTTTCCCAGACGGTCTTCGTAGGAAAGTTTTAAAGTTCTCTCTCTTTCTTCCTTTCTTTTTTTTAAAAATTATTTTAAGTTCCGCAATTTTTTTATATTTAATCGAACACGGCGAAACAGCGTTAGAACACGCGATGACGGAGAAAATTCAAAAACTCCAGCTGGGGGGGTTGGCTTGGGTGGAGGCGGAACCTTCGTCAATGAAATCCCATGTCGGGACCGTGTGACAATCACGTCAACTGCCAAAGTTCTTGTCTTCGTGGGCTTTGGCTTTGCTCCGAATTTGACTTTGAACTTGCGTCCGATTCAAGCACCCTCCCTTGTTTTCCTTTCCACACCTGCGTGTTTCTGTTCCTCCCTTCGATACCACCTGGCCGAGCCAAGTCAATTATCATCTCGGGGATTTGCTCCTCTGCGATTATTGATTTTCCCCCAAACATGCGTGAAGACTTCCCATTTGTGGTCTGACGAAAAGAACCCAGAACAGGTTTCTCGCGCTTTCCTCTTTCCAGTTGCCGTCTTTTCGCGAGCGAGAGAGACAAAGATCAAGAAGGGAAAAGAAGAAAAGGGGTGGAAGAAAAGATTGGACGGCGTGATCGAGAACGTCTCTAGGACAACTCCGGTGCTGCTCTTTTGGGCAAATCAGGATCTTTTCTGATCTGGGTCTCTCCAAAGTTCCCATCTTTTCGCAGGCTCCTCTGTTCTTTTGTTTGAGGCGGGTCAGTCCTTTTTACTCTTTCGCTTTCTTTTCTTCCGTGTGAGTATGTAGCTGTAACTCTGCGAATTCAATTTTTTTCTTTTATCGAATTGATGTCTGTTGGTTCCTCTCTTCAAGTACATAAGATGTTCGGGAAATTCCTTATGCATTATACGAACAAGCCCCAGGTTGTCTGCTTTTTGAGCTCCGTCAAGCTCTGGTTTTATGATGGCTGGTGGGTGACTGCATTTGCTTGTTTTACTTGTATACCTGCCTGATGAAGAAAAATTCAGTACTGGCTCTTGACATTTGATTGTGCAACACCTGCTTGCTTGAGAATTTCAGATTATGAATGTCGGTATTGCTTTAAGGATTCATGAACCCATTTTTCCCCGTTCAAGAATCGAATATGTGCTAACATGTACAGGCGTCCATCTTATTATTGCCATCACTTGTACTCGAGTCGATTCTTCTTATTCGGGAGTAATTGAAGAGAGTTGCATGGTCCTTTTTGTTTCTGGGTTTTCTTGTTCACCTGCCACAAGAATGTAAATTTACCTGATGATGCTCCTATATTTCCTATTGGTTGCTCGCAGATAATAAACACCATAAACTGTTCCAATCCATCTAATTATTGTGGAAAACAACATAATCAAAAGCCGTTATTCTAATCTATATAGCCTTTTAAATTTTCTTGTAGTTACTTGACTGAATAAAATTTCTTATAGGTGGAGACGTCAATGACCATGAGCAGATAATATTATGCATCATGAGTTGGCTCAAGAAAATTTTCAAAGGTTCCAGCCATAAAATCACGGAAGGGCATCACCGGGGACATTATGGGGAGGGTCCCAATTATAACGCTCCTTCCACTTCACGGGTAATCACACCTATGAGTTCTTGCCATATTCCTTCAATATAACCATGTCTATCATGTGCTAACTTAGTTTGTGTTTTGTTTAGCTTGTATCATCATCATCCCACTAGGGGCTGGATGTGACTTGCTCTTATTTCTCAAATGATCTGAATGACTTGTCTTACGTGATCAAATGGACTGATGGAGTTAGTTCATCATGTAAATGGCACTTAAATGTTTGAAAATCAGACATTATACTATTACGAAATGCAGTAGTCATCCAATTTTCCTTGACGTTGTCTGCCAGTATTAAATTTTTGTAACGCGATTCAGGTTCCTGATTTGCTCTCTCCTTTTAACCACATTTGGTGGGCGACTAAATGTAGGATGCATGGTTGGAGTATGAGAATCAAGATATAGATCGTGCCATCGCATTATCCCTTTCAGAGGAGAGCCCAAATCAAAATAATGTGATTGGTGAGTGATACGGCCAATTGGCCATTTATTTCATCGGTCAAATTTTTGATTCCATATTCTGTTGGAGACAGACTATGTGCTTGTAATTCTGCTTTAATTCTTGAGCAACAATATGATGCGGACCTTTAAGCTATGATTTGTGGATGTCTTCTCTGTGTTCAAAACTTTTATGCTGAAATTTTAAGTACTTTCTAATTGAACGATTGGATCAGACAATCAATACCAACTGGAAGAAGATGAACAACTGGCTAGGGCCATCCAAGAAAGCTTGAATGTTGCGTCTCCACCCCGTAGAGGAAACGGACACTCTCCTTTCCCAAATGGAAATGATCATATATATCAAACTGTACCATTCCCCTATACCACAGGTTACAGGTATGACAGCTTTTATATTGTGGAAAATTTGTTTAATTTTCATTTTGACTCTGAATTTGTGTTTATAAAAAATTTGGTCCTAGGTTAATGGGCACTGCATGAGTTTGAGTGTAATCTGGGAGTAGGTAGGGAATGAGAAACCTTTTCACCCTTAAGTTACTTGAACAAGGTTAAGCAAACATTCTACTTGGATGGAATGGTTTATTTTCTCGACCTTATTCCATGGAGTTTGATTGTGTAACATGAGCTGTTTTTCTTATTTAGGCCATTGTGAACAAGTTTGGAGATCATGTACTTTTTGGATTTAAAGGTTGAAAAGGGAAGGGTGTAGGAATAGTTGAAGTTTTGTGCTTGATTTCCTCTTTGATTCGATTAGATTTATATTATTACAGAGGTCATACCTTTAGCAGAGCAGTCATGTTAATAAGTTCACCAATGACATTAGTCAAGCACTTCTGATAAGGAAAATTCAAAATTTTTAAAATACTAATTACATACATCAATAGAAAAGAAAAGAGGATCTTTTAAAATATGAAAGCTCCCTTTTGCAGTTGCGTGACAAGTGCCCTGAGGGTACTACGTTAACAGAGCCTTAATATATTTTATGACAAACTACATTCTCACTAACTTATATCGAAAGAAATGTTTGAATTATCTCCCTATCTGACACATTACACAAGTTTTCACCCTTTCGGAACTTTGGATTATCAACGTTCACAATTTCCAGAGTTTTGAAGTCGTGTAAAATATGAAGACGTGTGCTGAACATGAAATGCAGCCTTGATTGTGGGCTTATGCTTTTAGGACTTCGTGCATGATTACAGAGCTTCCTGATATATGTAAATACCATATAGTTCATCCATGAGCTTGTACTCTTTTGAATTTAAGCAACTACATTTTCAACTTGAATAATTTACAGCTTCAAGTTAAATTCAATAGGCCCTAAAATGCTGCTTGTTACCATGAAGGATACTGGTGGTTTACAATTTTATTCATTATTTCTATTGAAGTCTCCCTCTGCAAGAAGCACCTTACTATGACCCACCATCCGCTGAACCTCAAATCTCTGTTATCCATTCAATCATCAAACTGTATTTTGATATATGACTGACACTGACATGACTCTCTGACCTAATCTCGTTCATAAGGGAAAGATAGTGAGTCATTTTCTCCAGATTTTTCACCAATCCATCATAAGCTTGCTGATAAGGGAAAGAAGGTGTTTTCTCCAAGCATTAAACAAAAGAAGAGATGCTTAAAGAAGAGATGCTTACTTGTGTTTAGGATTTGCAGCAAAATGTGTCAAGCCCCACTTTTACAAGTGATACTCTTTGGCTAGTTGACAGTCTGGGTTAGTTGGTCACTTCACATACATTCTTTCTCATCACTTGATGCTGAAGCATTGACATGCTAGCTTCTTGGGAAAGCTTAAAATATATTAGTAGTCAAGATATATTAAGATGAAAGTTGTTAAATGTTTTCTTATCAGGTAAAATTTCCTTTTACCCTCTTGTTAAATTCTAGTCAACTATTTCCTAAGAAATTGCACTTTTTTGGTGCCTATGCCTCTGTATATTCTTATGATGTATAAGATGTTCTATGGTACATTTTCCTTTTGCCCTTTTTAAGGAATGTTTTGCACATCTGTCATGCCTATGCATGGGTATATTTTCTTGTGAAACTACATATTTTAGTCCAAAAGAATGAGAAATAACCTTCTCTTCTGCATATCATGTTAGGTTTTACCATTCCTCTTATAATAGTTGAGGATGTAAAGGCTTAGACCAGGGGCACGAGATAAAAAGAATTTGGAAAATCCTGTAAAAGAAATCTTTCATGAAAAATTCACACATACATAAAAAATTACTGGAGGTTACACTATGCACCTATCAGATTGGGAGGTTGGGGGCCCGTGCGAGCCCCTAAGATATGTCATTGTGTTAGAGTGGCATAGCTGTGTTTGCAATTTATGTCAAATTTCCGTTACCATTAGATTAGAAAGCCAGATTGACTTGCAATAAAACCAATTCCATTTGCATCAACAATCAATTTAAGTGTACCATGACTTAACTCATTGTGTCGTGTAAATGATAGGTGTCCGATATTGTCTAACTCTTTCATCCTTGACTATTGGCAAGAATATAGTTTCATCAACTTTTATCCAGCATGCCATGAGTCTCTTGTTTCTTTCTTCTGAAATTGATTACAGCAGAAACATGACAAATGAGTGCCTTCTCAATATTGTAGAATTTGCGCTGGGTGTAATATGGAAATCGGTCATGGACGGTTTCTTAACTGTATGAATGCTGTTTGGCATCCGGAATGTTTTCGATGCCGTGCTTGTGGTCGACCGATTTCTGATTATGAGGTAAATACTGACCAAAATTATTTCATATATAATTGATTCGTTTAGGAATTTATACATTTCTGGTTTTTGACTAAGAGGGTTATTTGGGTGGTTTACACCAACTAATCAAGCAAGATTATCTGTGAATTGCAGTTTTCTGTATCAGGAAATTACCCTTTTCATAGGTCTTGCTACAAGGAGCATTACCACCCAAAGTGTGATGTTTGCAGGCATTTTGTAAGTGTCATGGAATGTACTTCTTTGAAATGGCTATAGCTTGAACGTGTTCCCCCTCATTGGATGTGCATAAATGTGATCTTTCAGTTTCATCTGCTTTGAACTGACTCACCCTACTCTACATCATCTCTTTTTGACTGTCAATAGACCCATAACTCATGGTCATTTTGTAAATGATTCCATCTCTCTTTTGTAATAAGGAAACTACACTCTGCTCATTTTTGTCAGCTGTAATTCTTAAATGGAGAATGACAAGAATTGTCAGTTTGTAGTAAAATCCTGCTACACTGAAGGAGGAATCTACTTGAATTTACTGAGTATTCTGTTTCATTAGGTTGACTAGAAACAGTGTTGAAATGAAAGGATTTAGATGACAATATCAAAATCACAGATAAATAAAATTATGAAATAGAGCAAAAAAATTGAGGGACACTTGAAAGGAATAAACATAGAATTGGAAAATATGGGCAGACCTTCCAACTGACCATGCAGTATGTTTCTATATATGGGGAATTGTCAGTGTTGTAGATTGAAAAGATTTTGTATGCCTTAAGATGTAAGATGGTGATGTATGTACCATGTAAAAACTATAAATTATATCCTGAGAGGCGCCACTCATATTAGAATACATCTCCATTGACAGATTCCGACGAACCCTGCTGGTCTTATTGAATATAGGGCACATCCTTTCTGGGTTCAGAAGTACTGCCCTTCGCACGAACATGATGGGACTCCTAGGTGCTGCAGCTGTGAGCGAATGGAGGTCAGTCTGATGAATCCACTCTATCGCCCAAATTAGCATCTCAACTCTGCAAGAAAGATCCAGCAACCTATATTTGCTTGAAAGTTATAGGTTGAGATATTTTCTCCTCATGTGCAGTCACGAGAGATGCAATATGTTGCACTTGATGATGGTCGGAAGCTCTGCCTAGAATGCTTAGACTCTGCAATCATGGATACGAATCAATGTCAACCACTATATCACAGTATACATAAATTCTATGAGTATTTGAACATGAAAGTGGCGCAGCAAGTTCCGCTTCTCCTGGTGGAACGTCAAGCTCTAAATGAAGCCAGACAGGGAGAAAGAAATGTAAGGCTTGCTCTTTTGCATTCAGTCTTATTGGATGACAACATGAGAAATAGAAATGTAAAGAATGTAAATTGCAAGGCAAAATGTGCATGAACGTGTCTTTCATTCTAGAAAATGGTCATGCTTTGACATAGTAATCAAGAAGGATTTGATGGCCAGACAGTCTCATTTCTAGAACTTTTTAACATGCTTTTACAGTGACATGTCTCTGAGTATATCAATCATGATCAATGGCACTTTTGGGGGTACATTCTTTTTGCAGTTAATCACTTCAAAACATTACTTTTTGACCAGGGCCATTACCACATGCCTGAGACAAGAGGACTTTGCCTCTCAGAGGAAAGAACCATCAGTACGGTAAGAACTCCTGTAGAATGCTCAGTCTGTGAAATAGCATTTATCCATCGTCTATCTCTCTCATATGAATTTCTACCTTCTATGGCAGATATCACGGAGACCAAGGATTGGGGGAGGCCGAGCTACGAACATGATGACAGAGCCCTTCAAGCTAACACGATCTTGTGAAGTGACTGCCATTCTAATCTTGTATGGTCTTCCCAGGTATTGTATGTGCGTGATAATTCTAGAACTCCATGCAGGAATTCATGCTTTGGATATATTTGTTTTGCTGTTGCAATCTATTACACTTTTCCCGCTTGTTAATGCAAGTATTTGGGAACAGGTTGTTGACTGGATCGATCCTAGCTCATGAAATGATGCATGCATTCCTTCGACTTAATGGTAATTTCCTAGTCAGTGCCATTTTTATTATGGAATTTGTGTGCTTTCACAGATTGAATCCTACGTTTTCACAAGCTCTGATGCTCGGATGACTGAATTAATTCTACCATCATATTGAGTTCCTGTAAAATAACTTCGTCAGCGATTTGGAGTGACATATTCATCATCTATGCTTAAGGTTTTCGAACTCTCCGCCAAGATGTGGAGGAAGGCATCTGCCAAGTGGTGGCCCACATGTGGTTGGAGGCAGAGCTCAACTCAGAATCAAGCAGCCACAGGGCACCGTCCTCTTCTCGAGGACTGAAGGGAGGCCCTAAATCTCAATTCGAGCAGAGGCTCGGTGAATTCTTCATGCACCAGATTAAATCGGACTCGTCCCCAGTTTACGGTGATGGGTTCAGGGCTGGCCAGCAGGCGGTGAAGAAGTATGGTCTTCGAACGACCCTCGATCACATTCAGTTGACAGGGAATTTTCCTTGCTGATGTGAGATTCATTTATTTTTTCAAGCAGCAGAGTTGAGGATGATTGGCCGTTCATATTATTTCAAGGTCAATGTGCAGGGATTAGTAGGTGGTACATAGTAACTTAGGACGACACTCATTCCTTGTGAGAGTTCACCATACACATTCTTTGTCCATTACAATAGAAACCACAGGATCAGGTCATACTCTTATACATTCTTTACTTAGAGATTCTTTTCTCTCCCTCCTCCAGATATACCTTGTTTGTACTTCTTTTTCTGCGAGGAATGGAATATCGAGTATTCGCGACCAACATGAGACAACGATAGACATAGGATGTATGCACCCACAGAATGACACTTTCCCTTTTTCATGTGTACAAATTCAAAAAGAAGAAAACATGGTAATTTCCTAGCTTAATTCATTTCAACTTTTCCAGAAGGGGAAAATTAAGGAAGACTGTCAAATGCTTCTCATAACCTGCTTTTGAATGGAGACAGAAAACGGAAGGCTTCTCAAAGGCCACAATAAGGGCCCGTTTGGTTTGGCTTTGAGGAAATGCCTTTAGGAGAATGCAAATATCTCAAGGGGTTATCCGAAATGCTAAATTATTTGGTAAACTATAACTGAAAAGTGCTTTAGGGAAATGCAAGATTGTTTGGTAAACATATATTTGAAAAGCTAACTAAATTAAGTTTTTTAGTTTTAGTATTTTTAAAATTGCAAAAAGAAACAATGACTATATATCTTTTTACATTTTCATGTTGAGAGTAATGTAAAAGATATATATTAATAAATTTATTTAAAAATCATATTAAAAGAATTTTATTATAGATTAGATGCAAAGCTCAACTTTTTATCTAAGGTTTTTTTAGGTTTGTTTTCAACTTTGAATAATTTTTTTTAATTATTGTAGTATTAATCATCTTAGTTAATTAATAATCATTCTAGTGTATTGATAAAAAGTTGGGCTATTCATTGTCAAAAGATAAAAATGACAAAAAAAAAAAAAAACGAACCCAACATTTGCAAAGAGTTTTTATTATTTTTTAAAATATAAAAATAAAATCCGATGAAACCCGTTCCGATCAATAGTGGTTGGGGGTGTAGGGAAGATGATCGGTTTAAAAAAGAAAAAAAAAAAAGAAGTCAACGGATGAATAATAGAGGTGACTTTGCATTTCCGAAAATCTTGAAAACAAGTCCCCCACTTGCTTTGGGCTTTTAAGATTTCAAAAGACCAAAGATTTGGCTAAGGACAGCTCCAAATGCTGAACCAAACACCTAAATTTTTTTCCAATGGACTTTTAGGGCTGAAAGACCCTTGGGAATGCTGAATCAAATAGGGTCTAAGTGCTATACGCTGACTCAATAAATTACACAGAGAGATGGCCAAAATGTTTTCTGTTGGGGGCCAAAACGAGACAAAGGGAAAACTACAGGGGGCTAAAAGTAAAACTCCCTCTTTCTCAAACAACAACGCGGGCCCATGACGTAACACCCAAAGCCCAAAATCCAAATTCCTCTTTTTTCTGCCATTTTCGTCAAACCACCAATTTTTACGCAGCAAGAAACAGAGAAGTTAACTCTAACCTCGGCTTGCTCATCATCATCTTCATCGAGCTCTCTCGGCAACGACGGTCGTCCCTCTCTCCATCTGCAACATGCAACGCCGAGTCTCAGAATCAAGATGACACCCATCGTAGGCCAACCCTCATCTACCCCACGATCTCTCGCCTCTTCACGTAAATGCTGAGGCACTCGTCAAGATGGCTCCTTCCCTCCAACCCCCGTCGAGTCCGATCCTTCCACGCGCCGTCGTCGTCCCCCCGCTGGAACCCCCGAGAAGAGTCCAGGCTCAGCCGACCCGAGCTCCTCGACCGGATCGCCCGCATCCTGGTCCTCCGTCGCCTCAGCGCCCTGAAATGCCTGCCCTTCGCGTTCTCCGACGACCTCCTCGGCTCCGTTCTTCACCGTCTCCGCTTGAACCCTACTGCTTGTTTGAGGTTCTTCGAGTTCGCCTCCGAGCAGCAGGATTATCGGCCTGATGTGAAGGGTTACTGCAAGCTCGTTCATATACTGGCCAGAGCTAGAATGTACGAGGAAACCAGAGCTTATGTGAACGAACTGGTCTCTCTGTGCAGGAACAATTATGTTTCGTTTGTTGTGTGGGATGAGCTCGTGAGGGTTTATCGGGATTATGGGTTCTCGCCCGTTGTTTTTGATATGATACTGAAGGCGTACGTGGAGAAGGGCATGGTGAAGAATGCGCTCTACGTGTTTGATAAAATGGGCAAGTGCGGTCGAGTGCCGAGTTTGAGGACTTGTAACTCTTTGCTGAGCAGGTTGGTTAGAAATGGTGAGAGTTACACCGCAGTTCTCATGTTTGATCAGATGGCGAGGATGGGGATTGTGCCCGATATGTTCACTTGTGCGATAATGGTGAATGCAAATTGCAAGAATGGGCAGGTTGATAAGGCCATGGAGTTTGTGGAGGGGATGGAAAATGCTGGTTTTGATATGAATATAGTTGCTTACAATAGCTTGATTGATGGGTATGTGAGTTGTGGGGATATGGAAGGAGTTGAGAGGGTGTTGAAGATGATGGCCGATAAAGGAGTATCAAAAAATGTGGTTACGTACACGTCTGTGGTTAAGGGTTTTTGCAAGCAATGTGAAGTGGAGAAAGCAGAGAAGATTGTTCAGGCAATGGAGGATGACAAGTCCATTGTTCCAGATGAGCGTACTTATGGCATATTGTTGGATGGTTATTGTAGGATAGGCAAAATGGATGATGCTTTAAGAGTTAAAGAGAAGATGCTGGAGCTGGGTTTCGGTTTGAATAATGTCATTTGCAATTGTTTGATCAATGGGTATTGTAAATTCGGTCAACTTTCTCAAGCGGAGGTCTTCGTATCGCAGATGATAGATTGGAATATGAAGCTGGACTCCTACGGTTATAATGCTCTAGTAGATGGCTACTGTAGAGAAGGCTTGATAGGAGAGGCTTTTAAGTTATGCAACGAGATGATTCACGAAGGAATCGAACCATCTGCTGTAACTTATAATACTCTTCTCAAGGGCCTGTGTCGGGTTGGAGACTTCAACGACGCCTTACATCTGTGGCATTTGATGCTGGAAAGAGGCATGGTGCCTAATGAAGTCTCCTTGTGCACATTGCTAGATGTGTATCTGAAGATGGGGGATCTTGAAAAGGCGCTTCTGCTGTGGAAAGATATCTTGGCGAGGGGCTTCGCCAAATCGAGCATTGTCTTCAACACCATGATTCACGGACTGTGTAAGATGGGGAAAATGGCCGAAGCAGAGGAGATTTTCCAGAGAATGGAGGGACACAGATGCTTGCCTGATGAAATAACATATCGAGCCCTGAGAGATGGGTACTGTAAAGTAGGGAATTTCGAACGAGCTCTTGCTTTTTCGTCGAAATGCCAGACTGTATAACGACATAATGGAGCCCCCAGCTCGAAAATAAAAGATGATTCTTTTATTCTTCATCTCGGATGAGTTAGCTTTCCTTATAATGAGCTTGAAGCATCTCTTGAAACTCAATGTCACTTGACCCGGATGAGCTTGTTTCGAGTACAATCAGGCTTGCATTCGGTTCTAGCGGACACTGTCGAGAATCTAGTGAGTTTGCTCAATAACCAGGAAAGAGATCCACCAGGGAGAGCTCCAAAATGAAGGGTAAGGGGCGGCTAATAAGGAAGTAACTGAGGCAAGGACAAGGAAAAGTTCAGGTGCTTGACCAATTAAATTCCGAGCGGTCGGATCCCACACCTATCTCAGGTTTGAAAGAGATTGAAAACGAGGTTAACCATCTTATCATAATGCCATTCTTACTACTACTCTCCTCTCTCTCTCTCTCTCTCTCTCTCTCTCTCTCTCCACAAAGTCTTGATAGAATTACGTTCATATCCTTCTTGAAAAGCTACATGAGAACCGAGAAATGATCCTCTGATTATTAGAAGTTCCCGACATGTACCGTAAATATTAAACGTGGAGGGATAAAATCGTACTACCCACGAAATATATAGGAGATCATCCATTGTTTTTTGGAAAAATTATCCAAAATCTTAAACCTTTTAATTGTATTAATTAAGTCCTAAATATATTTATGTTTTGTCAATTGAGTCAATTAGTCTAATTTTTCCTTGAAATCGTTGATGTGGATGTTGGTCATCATATGTGGCTTAATCAATGAGGACGTGAACATTTTTAAATAACAATTTAATATTTTTTCAATTTTTTTTCCCTTTCTCTTATTTTCTGTTTTTTTTTTCTTTCTCATTTTTCTCTTTGCTAGCGCCCAACCATCTCTGGGGCTCGAGTAAAAAATGCCCAGGCCTAGGCCGATGATGGTTAACCTCGCTTGAGGCTAGTGCTCCACTAGTCATCAACGAGGCCCGATGATGGCTAGCGTGGGGAAAAATGAAAAAGAATTTTAAAAAAAAGTAAAGAATGAATAGAGAAGAAAATATAATAAAAAATACAAAAATTCAAAAAGACTTTTAGATATTATGAAAATTTGTCTATATCAGCGTCAATCGTGTTATATAGGATGATCGATGTTTACGTCAGCGATTTCTTATCAAAATTAGCTGAATAGATTTGTTGATGATTCTACTATATAATTAAACCATCGGGTGTTGGATAAGGGTTCCGTTGATCCTTACCCAAAGGTGAGGGGTTCAAAATCCAATTGAGGCACTTGGTGCCTTGAGTGTAACTTTGGGGTAGTGGGTCATCCACTAATGTCACTCCAGGGTTTACCCGTCGGTTACCGGCTGTACGAGATTCTCTAGGTATCAAAAAAAAAAAAAAATAGCTGAATTGACTCAATTGTCAAAATGCGAAAAAATTTATGAATTAATTGGCAAAATTAAAATATTTAGAATTAATTTTTAAAAAAGAATACAATAGGTTTGTGACTCTTTACAAAATTTTCTCTATAATTTCCTTGGAATATTATTATCCACATAAGTCATTTTTGCGTTATTTCTACCTATAGGGGTCAACAAACCTATTTTACACTATTCTTATCCGTACATAATCACTTCTCCTATGAGATAAGAGAAAAGAAAAGAAAAATAAGAGGAATTCAGAACAAAAAAAGTTGAAAATGACAAAAGTCCATCGTTGTCTGCCACTTTAACACTTTTTGGACCTGTCCTCGGCTCGAATGGACATGAAGAAGACATGTATTACTCCTCTTGATGATAATCCCATCAGGTACAACTTCGTGAGATGTCAAAGTTAATGGGCAATAAAATAAATTGAATTCTCTCACGCGTGACATTCCCTCTCAAACTCACCATTCCATTGACTTTGACTTTGTTGTTTTATCCGCCTTTGCCTGTAGATTTTATAGATTAATTATCGAAATTATTCAAAGAACAAGATATCACCATTGACCGCTATAGTTGTTTTCCCTCCACTCACAGGATGATGAATCGTTTACACAAGAGAGTATATTAATCTAAATTAAGAAGGTGATCCAGAGATAATCATCCAATCACTCCTAAACCTTTATGCGGAATTTTAATATAATTATTTTGGCCAATTGCATAAAAAATTGCTGACATTGCCTAGCCATCCTACATGACACGCTGATGTGAACAACTCGTGAATTGCATTGCTAATTGAAATTTAGCGTAAAAATTTCGAACTACATTATTGAAATCTGTAGAGTAGGTTTAGAATTAATTGGGTAATTATCCTAGTCATTTTTACAGTGCATTTTGAAATTGTGCTAATGATTCGACATTTAATTAAGAAAAAAAATCAATTAGCTTTTTGCTACAAACTGATTATTCATTTTCATAGTAGAATCTACTAGTTGATACAATGAGATTTGAAACAAACTATATATATTGACATTGGAAATCCAAAGGAGTCGTTCAAGTGATCCACGTGTTAGTCATCCTCCACATTCCTCTTTTGCTACACCCGCGAATGTGTGTTGACCGCCCCATTATTAGTTTATTGATGATATGGTGTTTGTAAATTGTAGCCTCATCACTTGTTATTTCCATCAAATCTAGAACAAGATAATTGAGTTTTTGTCAGTCCTGCCATTCGAACACTCAATCTATCTAGTACTGATATGGACATGCAGCACACAATATGACATGATACGACATGCTGACACATCATTTATAAAAAAATAAATAATTCCTACACATTCCAACATGTTATATATTAAATATATATTTTTATAAATAAATAAATAATAACAAAAAGAGACGAGAGTTAATTTACACTAAAAACATTAATTCAATATTTGTTAATATAATTCATTATTTTAATTTGACAATTCAATTATATTTCATTACAATAATCCATAAAACTTGGAGAAAAAAAACAAGCCATCCACATTATACTATTACGTACACTATAAGTCTTAAAATATATCGCAAAAGTGCAATTGAGTCATAAAATTTATCAAATTGATACAATCAAGTTTTTCTGTTAACACCATCAATTTGTTTAACGAAAATGCTGAAGTGGTATTTTTAAATTAATTTATTTATCTTACGTGGCATCTTTTATTACTTTTTTCTTTAAGTCTTTTTTAAAGAATAGTAAACAACTTTTGAAAAAGCTAAAATAATTCTTTAAAAAAAAAGGCAAGGTCATGGCTAGGCACACCGCTGCCACTGCCGTCGCTGCTGCTACCGTCCAAGGGGGGTTGACGACCTAGGTGGCTGCCCTCATCAGCCCAAGTGAGGGCCAGGCAAAGCTTGGTGATGCCGATCCTCACTTATGGTCGACAAGCCTCCCTAGCCCTAGGTGAGGCCTCACTAGCTCCAAGCGAGGGCCGACAACCCTCGCTAGGCCTGAGTGAAGGCACAGTGTCGTCCCGATCTAGGCGAGCCTCGGCTAGACCTTAGCCAAGGCATCACCCAAATTTGGGCAAGCCTTGCTGGTCTTTGCCTAGCCAGCGATGGCCTCGCCTAAGTTGGTGAGCGCCCCACACCCCGGCCACTTCATTGACCCCCTCCAACGGTGGCAATGGCCACGGCAGCAGTGTCTAGCCACGATCCCTACCCTTTTTTTTTTATATATATATTTACATTTTGACTCATTAAGTATTGAAAATTTTAAAATTTAACCACATGCTTGTCGAAATCACATGTTTGAATTCTGAACATGCATGTCAGGGACACGTGTCAAAGTGCATGAAGACTCCTAGAGAGTATCAATACTTCTTAACACTCAATTAGCCCATAATATGAACAAGGAAAAATGAAAATAGAATTTGTGGCAGGTATGAATCCCACGCACACGGCTCTTATGGCATCATAATAGAGACTGCTTGGTAAAAATCAATTTTCTTTTCAAATTTTGGCTTATATCATATTAATTTTATGATAGTAGGATTTTGATGCACAGATTCCTTCGAGATGAATCAAAATATTATAGTTTTAAAGAATCATATTAGGCAAAAAAGAGGATACATAATAACTTTAAGGATTCGCAACAAATCATACAATATTATTTTTAGGATGCATGCGTTCCATCCCTTTAACATTACAAGTGCCACCTTATATAGGCATAAGACCAACACTTAACACTCCTTATAACTAACAAGACGCTAGAAAATGCGTTGCATAAATAGTCCTTGGTAACCGCTGGGATTCGCCCCTAGTAGTCACCCTTCCAACATGGAAGGGGGAGGTGAGGGGTTCAAATCCCCACCTTCTTAGGGGAAGATAGGATGGGGACGCGTAAGTTTCAGGAGTGGGTTTCGACTCTCACGCCCTGCAAGAGGCAGGGCAAAAGTCTGAGAGTGAGTGTAGATTAGGAATAGAGTAGAATTGACAAAAAAAAAAAAAAATAGTCCTTGGTCCGTCATGCACCATATAACAATCGAAGCACATGATTTTAATACTACGTGACTCGAATATTGATTAGGAAGCATGAATTAAAGGCGATTTGAGTTCTATTATCTTGATTAGGACCCACCTGTAGAAATCACGAGTCCATCCAGATCTTATCGTGCAGCGTACAAATTACATCTTAACAATCACTCCCTTCCACCTTTCCTCCCTCCACCGACACTCCGTACTGAATTTTTTGAACACGACTAATTCCTTGTTCTTTTTATTTATTTTTAATAGTTTGCCCTTTTACCCAAGAAAAAAAAGACCGAAAACCATTTAATTTTCGGTCAACGACATATTCAATCGTATGATTAACACAATGTAGACATAGGAAAAGGGTAGTTCGCACAGGCTGGCTCGTTGAATTATCCACCGCTCTGAGTCCGACTGGTGCATGCGAAACCACAACGAACGACTGAGCTACACCGTCATCGATGTCGCCGTACATTTCACTCATTAACCTCAAATTTATGACATACTTCACTAATCTCATAGATTTAACACCATGTGACTCAACAATCAAACAAATATTTCGAATAAAATATCATTCCCGTTTGATGATATAAGTAACTAATCAAACATGGGTCATGTATTTTCATTTCGTGTGATTTTAGCTGTTTATTTGCGATGGAATTCTATGGACTCTATGATAAGTTTGGATCTTACATACCAAAATGTTTGACTATTCTACATTATTTGTGGTCAATGGTGGAACTTCATATCAATGTCATTTTGAAGTTGTCAATCAGAAATCAGGTTGTCTTCCATTATTGACGAATGTGGGGAATTGTTTATAGCCAGTTGGGGGGGGATTATGGATTTTGTAATTATTTATGGGGGAAAATAATTATAAAGGCCATATGGAAGCAGTATCCATGACAAGTTCTAGCCAAAACAATGTTCAGAAAATGAAATGGAGTTTCAATTTCAACCTTGTTCATTTTATTTCCTTGTGCTTAATGAGACAAGCATAAGCATGGATGTCATATCATTCGATTTATACGATAGACTCAATAGAAAATTGTGAACATGTGTATAGTTAATACCGCTGTAAGTAAGATCCTGCATTAAATAATGTGAACTGGTCAAGTACATTTGAATTAAGTCTAGCCAATAACCTCTTGAAAGTCCATATATGAACAAGTATCGTAGCACGACTAATTTTCGAGCTGCTAAAACAGCCCAAGAAATTTAATTTGCAATAATGATGATGTCTAGAGACAATAGAACTTAGGTTTAATTTTTCCTGGATAATGAAGCCTCTTTTATTTTTCTCTGCAGAGATTGAAATGTGCATTTTTATGTGTTTGAAGAGCAAAACGATGCTGCACCAAAACGACTTCTCTGCATCATCCTGAACATTTTATTGATTTTGCGTCCGTCGTACAATTACACATCAAGATCTCTTATATTATCTACAACTTTCACATATTTGAACCAAGATCAGAACTTTTCGATTAAAAAAAAAAGAAAAAAAAGAAACTAAGATCAGAACAAAAGGCTCAAAGGGAAACCATCTTGGCCTTCATCACAGATTTTCCCAATCCAGGATTGGAGTTCCACTCCAATCAGCTGTGCATGTAATGCGCAATTCATCGCCGTACGAGGCGTCGGTCACGCGATCCGATATCAATCCTCCGGCTAAAAGGGCCCGACGTAAAACCTTGAGCATGATGTCTGATGTTTCTTTTCAAGAATCCAAAGAGAATGGAGTCTGCAAGAGATCGTAAGGAGCCCAGAGAGCATCCAAAGGGCACGGCCGGTTGGCGTCGAGCCGGGCCCATGGCTTCCCCTTCCCGCTCCAATGCAAGAGGCTCACCGGCCCGGGATGCAAATCCCGGCACAGCCCTCGGAAGTTGTCCCCGCCAAGTCCGTGCTGGTTCCACCGGTGGTCGACCGCTGCAATCCTCCCTGCGAGGACCAGCAAGAACGGCGGCAGTGACCCTAGCTCGTATATCCTCATCCTCTTCTGCAGCTCCATCCATTCCTCTATCTTCTTCGTGTAGCCCCCGCGTCGCCACCGGTCGAGATCCATCACCATCACTCCAGTGTTGAAGTAGCACGGCGTGCGGCCTGCGAAGGTCGATGACAGCGAAGGGTTCGACCAGAAGGTCAGCGTGAAGTAGGCTGTGAAGTTGGCGTTGCAGTACTCGGGGGCGGCGAGGATGGTGCTCTCGCCAAGCGGTGTCGACGCAAGCTTTGCGATGTCATCGACGAGGATGAGGTCGGAGTCGAGGTAGACGACCTTCCGGACACAGGGAGGGAGGAGGTCGGCGAGGTAGCTCCGGGCATAGTTCAGCGGACAGTCGAGCGCGGAGCGGATGGATGTTGAGATGAGGCCCGAGACAGCAGAGTCGTGGAAGCGGTAGAGCCAGAAGCGGAGGTAAGGGAAGGAGGCCGAGATGGTGGCACGGAGGTGTGGGGCGTCGGCGGAGGCGGAGGCGACGAAGTGGAAGACCACGTTCTGGGGGCAGGAGGAGTGCTGGAGGATGGAGAGGATGGCCGCCATGGAGCCGCGGATGTACGCGGTATCGAGGGTCATGGCCACGTGGACCGCCGTCTCGGAGCAAAGGAAGATGCCGTCATCATCCGCCTCAGGCTTCTCGGCGTTGTCTTCGGCTCTGTGGTGGTTTTCCGCAATGGAGGGGCAGTCTGGGGAGTTGTAGAATTGCGGGGCTTCCTTGAATTGTCGGGCAGCGACGGTGGCGGTGGCGGTGGAGGAGAGAATGGAGGAGAGGAGTAGGAGGAGGAGGAATGGTTGTTCAGGCATACTTTCGTCGGGATAGAGAAAGAGGGAAAGAGAGAGGGCACGTATTATGTGAGAGGAATGTTCTTTTTAAAGGATAGAACTAAAAAATAATGGACCAACCTCAACTTCAGATTTCGCTTTTTACATGAAGGCTTTGAGCATTAAACAAGAATTCTCTGATTTACAAGCACCCAATTACAAAAACTAAGGAAAAAGTAGGAAATGGAAGATTTGGGGGAAGAGAGAGAGACAGAGAGAGAGAGAGAGAGAGAGAGATTTTTGGTCAATGTAAGTTTGTTTGAGTTCACATCAGCAATGGCAGGTTTTAAAGGTTCTTTGGTGATGGGTCCTCTTCTGTCTCTGACATTTCATTTTCTCTGGTTTTGCTCTTCCTCCTCGTGTTATTGTCATTTGAGGTTTGTGAAGTGAATAGGAAGTAAGACGGCCTAAAGAATAGAGAGATGATTGTTTTGCAGGGAATGGAGATGAGATGCGCAAATTAGGTAATGAAGTCAAAAGTTGCTTTCCCCTTAATCATTTTAATCTCCCCCAAAGCCTCTCTTTTCACAACCTTTTGCAGGTAAACTATCTTCGTACCATCCTTATTCAAATAAACTTGCATAGTCGATACAGGACAGTAGTCTTTCAACCACCGTATTGATTTAGTTTCCTAGTTTATTAAATTGTGACACGTTGGAAATTAACTCCCCTTGCCTAAAAATATAGGCCAAGATAATTTTTTTTTGTTACAATCACATAGTGATTTGAATATCGAGCTTGTTGAAATTGGCATTTCCATCTTCTTCTTTTTTCTTTTTTTGTCTCTCGTTGTTTGCATTCTCGTATTTCTATTTGATTTTCCTACCCTTTTCTACGATTTCACATAGGCTATGACTTTCTTTTTGTAATTAATTTTATTTAAAATATTATGCAATAAGCTAACGTGGGAGAGGACGTCTTTAGTATTGTAACTGAAGGTGGACTAGTTGAGGTGCATAAAAACTGGCCCGAACGCCACTTGACTATGAACACACACAAAAGGAAACATATTTATCTAACAAGATAATTTTTATCTACAAGAGTGGACCGCAAATAGGTGATCCAAAGACCACTCCAATCTCGAAACACTTTACCCTAAGACTAGTTAAATTAGCATCTCTGCTACCAATTCATCGATACCTCCGCCTTTTCACCTTGGTGAAATTGCCCTAGTTGCAACATCAAATAGATAATATGAAGTTTATGATTCCCTTCGAACTTGCATATCGTTAACTAATGTGCAATTGGAAAAGCTCTTCCCTTAGAGTCAAGGGTCAGTCCATACAAGGGTCTCTCTTTCTAATGTCACTTTGCCTCTTCCTGCTTCTGGGGTTCATACGAAAGAATGGGTTGCTCCATGACAAAGGCAACTAGCAATAGCTTTGGAACTAATTCACTCCACAGGGAAGAATTGAAAGGTCATGCGAGGGTTGTTGAGGTTTCATCATCAATGGAAAAAGAAAAAAAATGTAAAAATAATAATGATAACAACAACAATGACAACGCCCTCTTTTTTCCCTTTATTGACCTTCCCCCTCCTCAGGTGTTGAACTATCACATTCTCAGAGAGGTGAGGTTTAGCAATCGGATTCTGATGAATACAAACGAGCCGAATTGAAAACAAGTGTAATTGCTTTAAGGCCAAGTCTCTATCTCTTGAACCCATGGTTGCTGCCTTCCCTCTCGTACATACAACCTTGTCGCTCCAGTCAATATCTGGGTTTTCTGCCTCTTTGTTTTTCCCCCCTCTCTCTCTCTCTATGTTCTCGTTTATTCGACCAGTCTAAAGCTGGCGGTTGTGATTAGACTTCTTTTGAAATCTGGGTGGCCCATTTCGTATTATTCATTGTTTAGAGAATGTAGGTGGCTGTTAATTACATATTCTCAATTACACGTATACAGTTTCTTCTCTCTCTCTCTTCTGCTGAAACACACGTGTGGAGTTTCTGCTTCCCACCGTATCCGCCTCAAAATAGCTTTTCAGCAATTTACAAGATACGGGCGATGGTCCGCGCCCCTTCTAGAACGGTCCGATTTGAATATCAAGTGCCACTAGAATGAGTCGACATAATATGGTGCAAGCCGGTAGAAGGATAATAGAAGAGATCTATCTTCAGAGTCCAGTCCCATTTTCTAGTCACCTAAAGTTGAATAAAGACCCAAACCACACGATTTTGTGAGCCACCACTCCCACAGTTCGTGGCTCTCAGACACGGCTAAAACAGTGGTTAGGCGTGCACCATGAAGTTCAACTAAGCAGACCCATTTGGGGAAGCTCAATGACAGATTTTGAGAACGAGGCCAAATTCCAAAGGGTGCGAGAGATCAAATAGGCATTCCGTTGAACACTTGCAGCATGAGGTAGGTCGGTCCTGTCCCCCAAACTGTCTCCATCACCGCATAAGGACAGTGGCCCTATAAAGAGGTCCTAGTTATGGAAAAGTTGAATGTGAAATTAATGAAGGGTGGGGGTGTTCAAGAATGGATGACGAATGGCATAAAAGACCTTTGTACCTCCTAGGAACCGAGTCCACAACCGTGTGGGTCTCCCAATTCAGTCGACCCATCACTCTGCAGAAGAAAAATGTCAAAAAAGGAGGAGAAGAAGCAGGCAACAGCGAAAAAACAAAAGAGTGAACCTTCGTCCACATGCCCTTTTCATTTGACCCATCACCTCCTACAAAGTGAAGAGGGACGGTCACATTGTCAACCCAGGTGATGGGAAAACATGGTATTGTGCCTTGGACTAGTCGCAAGCTGTAATGGGCGCTCTCTTAATTCGGGTATTGTACATTGTACAATCTTAGGCAGTATTCATTGCCGCTGACCCAACATTTCACACACCTTGGTTGTCTAGGAGACAGATATTGCACCTTCCAAGAACCAGGAAATATTGCAGCCATTTAATCTTGTGGGACTCATGGTAATTTCGACCACATGGATACAAAACAAAAGGCGCTCAGTCCCCCATTGACAGGTTAAGTATTTCACAAAGTTAGGCGGATATCGGCGGATATCCATTTGCTGCCTTAAGAGTAGAAGAATGTATCTCATTGGACCAAACACCAATTAAATGAGTAGGAGAATGACAGACTTACGTGAATTTAATCACTAAACAGACATCTTAAGCTACCATAAATAATGAATATCACAATCCATTTTAGTAAATGCAAGAACAACTCATTTAACTCTTGGAAATAACAATGTCCTGAAGTCTCCAGATCATGCAAATGTCATCTGTATTCTGTTGGTTTGAGTTCCAGATTATCCCTCCTAGTAAGAATGATGAGCTCACCACACAGACCGGCACTTCCAAATCAAAGCAACGGGAGGAACTCGATGACCTTTAGATTGTCTGTGGCATTGACATCAGAATAATTTCATCAGGTAAACATGCCCACCTCCATGACAGGGATTATTTAGGGAAATGGAAGATATCATACAGCAGCTAGCGGATAATCATTGACAATGCACATTTGTTGTTGATTCAATTCTAAGAACCACTGACATTGTTTATTATTCATGTTTACTTAAGATTGTACCATTTTGCAATACATTCTTATATTTCTCATATATCCTCATGATAATGGTAGCAAACAGGTGATGCTACATTCGTTCTGGTTAGCTTAGTTACAAACAACTTTCAGAGAGCTTTGCCCCAGAATTAAAAATACTTCTCTCTTGGGTTGTCGACATAAACAGGTAAAGGTCTTTAATTGTACCTAATCCATAGAATTCCTGTAAGTACTAACCTATGCTCTTGTCCACAGTTAAGAAATTGTTGTCGTGATTCAAGTAATCCAACTTCAGACCTCTGAATGTTAGAACCTTTCCTCATTGAGCTTCCAGATATCCTGGTCCTGTTACTTTCCTCAGGGATGAGGTTGTCGCGATTCAAGTAATCCAACTTCAGAGCTCTCAATGTTAGAACCTTTCCTCATTGAGCTTCCAGATATCCTGGTCCTGTTACTTTCCTCAGGGATGAGGTCCAGATAATCGCAAAGAAAACAAGTGTACAGGATAATGTGCTTTAGGAAGAATGTTCTGAAGCTCGAGCCATCAAAATCTACATAAACTACCAAATCCCAACATCTAGCAGGCCACATATATCCTGAAAACGGTGGTTGCAGCCCTTAATGGCATCGGCAAGAGACCATACTGAGGGTCAGCCACACATTATTTGGATTGAAAGGACGATCCAGAATTTATAAGAAAGCCAAATTAAACTGAGTCGCTTCTGCTAATTTGTCTGCTGCTGTGGACCAATACACTAGCTACCACAGATGCCCCCTGTACACAGGGTGAAAATAGTGAAAGAGATCGTGATAAAGATTATCATCGCATAAATGCTACTGTTATCTCAGCAAAATGATTCTAGGGTTCAACATATATGTACGGAAAGATGAAGACATCAGAGTAAGGCATATTGATCCATATTTCATGTCTCAAAACCAGGTGATGAATCCCATAAAGTGACTCAAAGAACACGGATTGAATCTTATCTGAACAAAATCCTAAATACAGGTTTTTAACACCACTGACATAACTTATAGACAATTTCCTTGATGAGAAGACGGCTTAAACCCCAGAGCACTAGAAACGTTCATATCCAAGATAAAGGGAAAGCTTAGAAATTGGTTAGCAGCTTGAGCATTCTGTTGCATGATCGCTTCTAATTCAGAAAGAGTGCAAAAGCCACACAGACAGCAATAACCAGAAACAACATCTTCAGGTGAACATCTTGCTGTCCATGGCCTCTCGGATGATGATGGTATGCATGTGCGTGGTGATGGCCACCGTGAAACGTATGGGGATATCCAAACGGGAATCCAGGGGATGCACCATACATGGCGGCATCAGGAAACCCATGGAGCTGAAAGTTGAACAATGATGATGGGAAGAGACCACCAAAAGCCGCGGACAATGTAAAGTTCCCAAATCTCGCAGTTGCCATGGGCCCAAATCCACCCAAGCCACCCCTAAACCCAAGACCATGCTGGTGAAAAAGATTCGGTTCAGGAGGAGGAGGAGGAGCTGTTTCAGGCCTCTGCCCTGCTGGGCGGTGAGGGATGTTGACACCTGGAACGGACTTTGATCTCGGATCAGCCGAGCTTTTACCACGGCCATACAACGGAACCAACTTCTCCTCCTCGATAAGGGCTTTACAAACTGGGCACTCTTGTGCTTGGGAATGAACACGGAGCCATTCATAAAGGCAAGGCCAGCAGAAAAGATGCCCACACAAAGTCACAATAGGGTCTTGAGCCAAGTCCAAGCAGATGTTGCATTCGAAATTACCAGCATCATTGTTATTGTTGCTTGAGCAAGAAGGGCTTTGGGGCGCCCTGCTTGAGGATTCCCCAAAACCACTAGCCATTCTTGAGATAACTCAGTATACAATTGCCTATACACCCAATCACAAGTCACAACCCTCATTAAGATCGGATGAAAAACATGAAGTGATGGTTTTCATTATACCGCACAATATGAAGTTTCAAACAAGGCTTGAAGCTAATTCAAGAAGACCATTGGTTGACCTGGCAACTATAAATCTTCCTAAAATTTCGTAACTACTAGACGCATAGCTTGAAAGCAATCATCTTCTGCCAAAATCAACTCAAACCATTTTAGATTAAGCATTCATCAAGAAGCCTGCTCAAAAAATCAATCCCTCTGAAGGCTCAGGCATATCGATCTCCTCAACCCAAGCAAATGCTAGCACCAGAAATCCCTGCCGAGATTGCAAATCAAACATCCGCAAGCCAAATAAATAACGACCCAGCAACCGAAATTCCCGAAAATCATCCACGAAGACGCCAACGAATTCGACATCGACCTCCACATCTAATAACGAGCAAAGAACAACGACGATTCATACCCGAACGCCGAAGATACATTCGACAAAACACAAACCGACTCGACATCGACCCATGTGCAATAACAAGCGAGTTGACAATCGATGACCCATAATCATAGCAACAGCGAGGGCGATTTCACGTCCCCTAAACCGGAAACGCTTCGATCAGAAGCGCTCGAACTCGCGATAAACAGGAGACGTCACTGACCTTTTCGGACGCACGAATTGATCGATCCCAATGGCCGGAAATAAGAGAAGCGACCCGCGATTATCCCGACGAACAAAAAGCCCTACTCTAACACGCCTTGGATGAATCGCACCAGAGCATCGAAATCGTGTCTCTTTCTTCGTGCTTTCGCTGTTTCCGGTGCGATTGAATTCTTCCCGTTGATTTTTCAGGAGATGTGAAAAGGAAGTCTGCGCTCGCGCGACACCAACGACGCGTCATCGGACGGCTGGCATCCTCCGAGCGGGGTCCGATGTCGGCTCTTCCATTCTCAACCGTCCGATGGGTAGGAGGGGGACTCGTCCTTGGGGTCAAATTTTCGGACGTATATTGCGAAGTCCTTCTTGTACCATTCATTTTCTTTAGTCTAGTACAATTAAGATGTATCACAACATATCCCGTATTGCCTGAATATGCACGTCCAAAAGAGAAATCAAATCTCAATGACAGGCCGCGTTGCGAAATGAAGAAAATCAAATCATGATAATGGATCATGCTACGAAAACGGGATGCATCGAGTCTTTCATTTTGGATTGCAACTATTGGAGAAAATGTTGAAATTGATGTTTCTATTACGAAAATGCAAAAAGCACTTACTTATTTAAGTATGTTCGCTTTCAATGAAAATTACTGATATTACTATATACCATTATAAATAGTTTTTTATTTTATTTTATATGGGATGGTGCTTTAGGAATTTAATTTAAATACGGGCATAAATTAGTCCCACTATGCCCCATCCAAAAAAGTAATTCCTTACACTACTAACAAGGTTTGATAATGGTGGTTTGGGGGGATGACCAAATGGATTATTCCTCTTGGCTTTTTCTCCACGATGGTTATTTGTAAATTAAAAAACGACCCAAAATTTCTTTAATATTATATTTCAACCTACTTCTTGTCCTCGTGTGTATATATGATGACTATATGCTCCAATCCTGTCCAAGGTTAGTAAATGTCGTTGGATGGAGAGATTCTTATTCCTTGCGACCTTTCGCTGTGATTCTAATGGCCGTTCGGCTACATTAGAAAAGAGAAAATAACTCTATTTGAAATTAAGTAATCACCTTCGACCAAAAAAAAAATAAAAAATGAAGTAATCACCGATGATTTTCAAGAAATAACTAGCAAGATTTAGAATGAATCGACGAAATGGCATGAATAATCTTACACGACCTAGTAGACCTATGGGATGCCATGCTCCCTGAGTCTGCGATGATTCGAACGATTGTTCTTTATCCTTATATTGTTCGCCTTTTCCTCCATTCCTAATTGGATGAATAAGTTAGTGGGTTATGTCTATAACATGCGGATTATGTCTATAACATATAATTGGCCAAACGAAAGCATTTCTGTAATTAGGGATTGAGAAAATATTTTTCTTATAGACACGTAGGTAATGTTGTTCGATAATGTGGTTTTGTACGTTCTTAGGTTATGTGAATCAATGCTGAAGTTTGGTTGTGAATATTACTCTCCAACTTAGGTATCACTTATCTCATAATGGAAGAACATTGAATTCATTCAAAAAGTAACTTTATTGCAAGAGCTAAACTTTTCAATAAATAATTTGAAGTGGTGTCATTGTCCCTACTTTCTACATAGATAAGTGGAGAGAAAGGGAAAAGACAAAAATCTACTAAATAAATTAAATCTCTTAGTTTGTCACGCCCCGAATCCCAAACGCGTGCCCATCCTTCTTTGATCGATAATATTTTGTGATTTCCCAGAATGAGTCGCCAACCCTTTTTGTTTTATTGTACATGTGGAAGCGAAAATAAATCATCGATAGTAAAAAAGTAAGACAATAGATTCACAAACAAAAATATTTTTATATTCATATAGAGTCATGTACAAGGTCTATGATCAAAAGACTACCAAGACTGGCTTTCAAAAAAGAAGTGGTCTTAACTGATCTACACTTCAGATCACCTCCTCTTAACTCTAGGTTCTCCACTCAACAACCTTGAAAATTTAACCTACAACGGGGTAAGATATAAATCTCAGCGAGTTCACGCTCTAAACCTCGATTAGGAGGGAAATACAAAAGCGTCATAATCACACAACCATAGAGACTTACCTCGTCTCAGATCCACCATGTAGGTTAGCATAGTTCATATCACAACCAGAGCAACGCTCAAGCTCAATTAATTGGAACACAATACTCAATCTCAAATAAGCACGGGGTCTTGATTATAGGGCCAGATTATTATGACACATTCCATACCGTGTCACACAATTTTGTCCCATAATCTGGCACATTCAACTCAAATTTAATTATGCGTTCCTAGTTTTGATCTCGGTATATAACACGACATACTCTCTGTTCGGCGGTTTTTTGGCATTGCCAGGCTTTGTCTTACACCATTGAGCACGACATGTCTCCATCATACAGCTTTCTCGAAGGAGCACATATCCATAATCTACTGTGATCGGCTTCCTGTTATTTAGGGGGCGTCCCATATAGGGGTTACCGTCCAACTTAATAGCCCGGGAAGGATTCTCTTAACCAACACACAATCACTCAATTATGGCTCAGGGCACCGTGTATTGCACTCAAATGCCTCAATTAAAATAGTGAACCTGGCATTTTTCTTCGTATTAAAAATACAGAGTAAAATATTCGTGTGTGGGTACACGGTCAACTCGAATAAAAAAAAATTGATATATTCCAATTTAAAATCTCATTGTTTTATATAGTATATAAAACCATTTTCGATATTAAAATCCGACATCCAGGATTTTCTGAATCAATATTGGAAATTCATAAATTTTGGAATTAAACACTCAAATTTCCAATCACCACTCAATTTGCGCAATTTAACACTCAATTACAAAATTTAACTACACCATTGTAATCAACACGAAATTCCGATCACTGGCTATCCCGGTCTAATTTTCGGAAAAATAATTAATAATTAATTAATTACCAAAATTAAATAAATAAATACATTAAATGCCAAAATACTATCTTAGACCAAAATTGCTAAATTCAATACCGAAATGGGCCTGGAAAATTTCCAAACCCTTCTAGATAAATAATACAATTTATCTAGGCCTCATTTAATCTAATCTAAACAACCTAACATGCATAATTGCATAATTAAATCACTAATTTAATCTAACTAACCACCTAATTCCTAATTAAATTAAACTAAATACCCATTAAATGTCATTAGCCTACTAAGAAGAGTTTAGTGCGTAAACTCACCGGTTTATTGCGGAAACTGGTTCAATGTGACGATGGCGCGACGGCGGCTGAAATCCGAATTTTTGACAGCGTTGATGGGCACTTGGACTGGGCCCAAAAGCCTTGCAAGCTCACAGCAACTGCTGCGCTTGGCTTCAGGCTTGGGCTGCTTTGCGGGCCTCAAGTGGACTTCAAAATTGTGGGCTTGATGGACTGAACTGGACTGCTGGGTTGACGGGCTGAAGTTGGGGTGAACAATTGCAAGCTGGGCCAAATTCTGCTAGGCTGAGGCGGGCTTCAAGATGGGCTGAAAATCTGCGTGGACTGAACTGTTCAATTGATGGGCTGGCTTCGGCTTCAAATGGACTGACCCAGAAAATGCATGGGCTGATTGGCGAGCTGCTGGGCCTCGCCGAAGACGCTGGAGCTGCTCGATTGCTTCGGTGGTTGATGCTGAGTCAACGGCGTGGGCGCAAGTGCTGGTTTGTTGACCGAGGGAGGGCAAACCGCGGACGTGTGGCGCACAAAGAGAGATCGCTGGCAATGGGGCAGCGAATTGGAGGAGTCAACGATTGGGAAAAACTCGTTGGTTTGTTTGACTCGGGGGGAATAAGGCTTAGTGGAGGCTGGGCTGTTCGGTGCAATGGCAGAGAAACATGAAGTTGGGCCGAGCAAATTCGTGGGTGGAGATGCACGCGGTCTTCGTCGATGGTAGTTTGACCGAATAGGGTGCAGACGCGGCCAGGTGGCAGCGTGGAGGAAAGATGCAGGGGAATTCTGCTTCGGGGAAATGAAAACAGAAGTGGAATGTGGGCAGAAGGATGGAGCTTCGGTTGGGGACGCCTGGCAGCAAAGATGGAGGAAAGTCACGAAAAAGATGAAAGAGAAGGGGACAAGGGCGAGTGGTGGGGGCGGTCTTCGAAGGAAGAGATAAAAAGGGAAAGAAAACAGATGCAACTGAGTTCGGAGGAAGCAATCCGTTCGAAGAAGATGGAGGCCAGCTTGAATTTGGTGTGCTGAAGAAGCCTTAGAGGAAGAAGTCAAAAGAGAGAGATCCATTCCATTAAAAGCTTGTCCCGCTTAATACTTTCTAACAAACTAAATCCACCATAAATCAATTTTGATGCAAATAATACACCCCCATCCAAGCTCCGAATTTAATAATTGAACTCCAATTTCCTCACTCGATTCCCCCAAATCAATTTCTGCAAGTTCTCATCGTCAAGTAGCTCGGTATAGAAGCCAAAATTTCCTTTAATTTGACCAATCCGAATTTATGTTCATCTTCCGAATCGTCCGAATCGATTTTCCATAAAAATCTTGGAATCTCCGAAAAATTTTCAGAGGATGAGTTAACGTTTCTAAAATAAGTTGTGGCACGATAGAAAATCGGATTCAAATTCGCGGTTAATTTCAATCCGACACGATTTTAGTGTGACCTAACCTACCGGGTAGTTTTTAGGAATTTTTAGTGCAATTGACTCATGATCAATTTATCTCAAGTCACAATGTACATTTTCAACACTTTGGCGACTCTTGGTTATTGTGAAAATCTTGAGGTTTCAAATATGGACAATGGTACCAAAACGACAGAAAAATCGGTCTAGTGCCGATCGACAATGATTTTGCAATCGGGTGGAATCACCCATGCTTTGATTACATATCTCAGTCAAATCGATCTATCTCCGGTCTCTGATCGATTTTGACAGTGCCATAATGACTATTGCAAATCAGCACGGTCGAGCAGTCGATTCCTAATCGAATTCTTAAGTCTATTGCATTTAGATTTCTTAACGGCTTCACCCGATAGGCTAGTTATCCCGTGAGTGGCCAACTTAAAGAATAGAACTATCGGTGCGTCGATTAAATGCCCGATTTATTTAATCGAAAATAAAATTTGAAAATTTAGGATGTCACATAGTTCCTCAAAATTCTTTTTTTTTTTTTTTTAAAGTGGCATCACGAGGCAATCTTGGATTCGCCTCGACTAAATGGAATTACACAAGATGAAGTTGGCAAATAACTTAGGGGTAATTATTTTTTAAAAAAAAATCCTAAACTTATTTGTACAAATGCTAGTCAAATCCTACACTTTTCAATTTGTCCAGTATATTCTCAAAATTTTTGATAATTTGTCAATGTAGTTATTCTAATCATGACCAATTTTGGTCGGAAATCGTTAATGTGGACGTCGGTCTTGGGAATAATCCAATTTTTTTTTTTTTTTTTTTATCATCTCGTGTACTTAGGGAGGTGAATTTTTGCTTGGCTTGCTGATTTTGATCTTGAAAATAGTGAAGACGATCAAGATTTCGAGAATTGCCCTCCAAAGAAAAAAAATTGATACTACTGTTGGTAGGGATGGAATACGAAATGCACACAGCACAAGACGTCAAATAAAATTTTATGGCTTGAAGTCTCCTGTGTTTGGGCCTCTTTCAGTGTAGTTCACATAGGGCAACTCTATCTGTGGTCCGCCCATACAAAATGCACCCTTGTTACCTTTCTTTAGACATGCCTAGGGATAAATGCATCGGAGGTCTCTAATACATAATTGTGTCAACTTCTTTTTATGCTATCAAATCCCTAAAATATACAATTCCTTTTTTTTTATTTGGTCCTTTAGTAAAATTGAGTAACGGAGATGGCGTTAAACGTGACAAAGTGGTGTCTTTGCTTGGCAAAGATGCATCAATGGAAACAAAGAAGAGAGAGAGGATTGGTTAATATGATTTAGTACTATGCACACTCATTTGTGGTTTTCAGTAAAATTTATATATATATAAAAGACCCTTGAGTACAAATATTTCGATTTTCATTTTATTTCATATTTTTCATCAGTCAATTAAAAAATGCAACACATCAATTTATCATATACATTCGAACATTTTGAGACCTTTTTATATTCATACAAATACACACAAGATTAATTTCCATTTTATCATTATAAATAGTACAAAGTAGTAACAAAACATGACAATTAGATACATTGAGTGGGTCAAGTCCTGGGAGGATGAGGCCCGAAACTGCTATGATAAGCAGATCAACCTCGACTTTGACCAGTTCACCGAGATGATCCTCCTCAATGGCATCTTCGTGATCCAGCTCTTATTGATGGAGGGGGATTGTCGGAGGATGCTGCCCAATGACCAAATCTTTGGCAAGCCGTGGATGTTGTCTGATATCTGCCAAGACATGGCACCGCTGGAGAACCAGATTCCATTTTTCGTCATCCATCGGCTGTTTGAAATGGCGTTTGGAACGCACCAGCAGAACATGCCCTAGCTGCTTGAACTCGTGTGCCAGTTCTTCAACCTAGTTATGAGGGGGGAGAAGTTGCCGAAGGGGGTGATGGAGTCGGAGGTGAAGCACTTTGTCCACACGATCAGCCTCTCATTTTGGCCGCCAGAGAGGAAGCCACCAAATGAGAACCATAGCGAGATGAAGTTCAACTCGCATGTGATGGAGCTGGTGGCGTCCGGAGTGAAGTTGAGAAGACGTAAGAGTTGACCTGTGTCATTTTGTTTTTCTGAACATGAATATCTATTTAATTCTATTTCGTTCTCTGTTTATTCCATGTTATTAACAATGCTCTCAAGTGAGAGCAAGTGCTTGTTCGATATCGAATTCGAGAATGGAGTGCTCAACATCCCGTATCTAGTTCTGGTGGACTCGACGGAGCTTTATTTTTGGAACATTATCGCCTTCGAGCAATGTTACTGCACAAATAGGTATCCGATTGATTACATGGATTTCTTGCATCACCTGGTCGATACCCCAAGTGACGTAGAGTTACTAATCGACAAGGGAATCATCGAGAATTGGCTCAGTAATAAGGAGGCTGCCACGCGGGTAATCAACGACTTCGGCAAGGGAAATATACTATTATGCAATTACAACTTCAACAGCCTCGGCCGAGAGCTCACCAACCATTGCCAAAGGCCTTAAAACAAGTGGAAGGCGACTTCAACCGTGATTACTGCAGTAGCCCGTGGCTGGTCATCTCGGTTATCGCTGCAGCGGTGTTGCTTTTAATGACCATAGCACAGACTGTGTGTTCGGTCCTCTCTCTCAAATAACCTTGCTTCTTAGATGGTAAATTCCCATTGTAATTCTCTAAATATGTGATCAGCGTGTTGGACGCAAATTGCACCATCCCAAGATTTCCATAACTAGAACAGGAACATGCATAATTGAGTAGAAATATTAACATCTGTTTTGGGATCCATTGAACATAAAGCGGAAGCAGAAAAGTGATTACCCACATATCAAAGGGATCCATGCATCAAGTCATTCTCCTCTATTGCCCTCCGTATCACTAGCTCAATGAGGCGGCCCCCTCACATTTAGCGTTAGGTAAATGCTCCTTATGTGAGGATACATGTGAGAATTAGGGTTAGAGGAAAGACTTGAGCACTATTTATAGAGTTTCCAACCAGACCCCCTTATTACGAACTAGGCTCAACTCGGCTCACACTAGCCAACCCCATATTATACTAATTAAGAAACCTTCTATCTCACATTAAACCGGCCCTGTTTTATGGTAGCCGTAAAAACAATAAATTACAATAACAATTAATGTAGTCCACATTAGGAAAACTCTTACATTCTCCCACTTGGACTATATTAATTGAAATCGTACCTTATGTGCGCACATTGGTCCAAAGATAATTCTTAATAGTCAATCCTATCCCATAAAATCTTAAACATCGAATCATGGCGGTAACTGCATGTATACACATAGAGCCTTCCATGGTTACAAGTGCTCTCAACTTTATAGATATGGATTCAATATGGTAGTGTGGCAAATGGATAACATCTCTCATAAAGATATCCCATTTGTCAATCATCATTCTCTTACCTTAAGCGTCACAAAAACTTGTGTCACTAGAGAATGTCTTTATGGTTCCATGAACCCACATATGTCTTGTCCTTATGGTTAACATTTCTTTATGTATAACAAGACAGATGGACAAAGCTAATAACCGGATGCCCCTAGCCTTCACTCAAGGTTTATACAGTACCTTGAGACTTTATCAATATGTATTCAACATAATAACAACATATTCAAAATATTTTATTGAATGCAAAAGTTGATACATATCAAATCGTTACAAAGTGTAATGAACACAGATGAAACCTTTATCAGAGTAAAGCCAAAATAACTCCCACTAAACAACAGCATCTCACGATACTCCTAGGCCCATGCTAATGACTTGTCACTCAAATACACATGGGCATAGGCCTTTAATTAGTGTATCTGTAACCATATCATCTGTGAAAATATGTTATATTATTACGTCACATTTCTGTACCGTTTCTTTATGGTAAAAAAATTTTATCGTCATTTATTTAGATCCCTTGAGACTTTTATAATAAATAAATAATACGACAAATTTATTGTCTCAATACAACCGTATGGGTCTATTCATAAAGTTAAAAACAATCAACTCATTCATGAGGTTCTGGAACCTAAAAGTCCAAGTAACAGCCTAAAAGAATGTTATTAACACTGCTTACATAGTAAAAGATGACATAAAACTTTATTTACTGCACATCATGCTAACATAAATATGTATTCTGTTATTGATTGCATGTCATCAGAATAGCCAACAAAGTTTACATCTAAATACCCTACTAATTGGAATAATTGAACATGTCTGTAAATTAACATATAATCACATGTCCTCTTTAAGTACCTTAAAACTTTCTTGACAGCAACCTAGTGATCATGTCCTGGATTTGACCGATATCTGCCTAGAAGTCTTGTCACAAAGACAATATTTAGTATAGTACAAATTTGAGCATATATTATACTTTTAAGTGCACTGACACATGGTACACTTTTTAATTAGATTTTCTTAATATCTAAATAAGGACAATGTGATAGATTTAGTCCATCATCCTTAACAACAGGAGTAATTCCTGGCTTGCAATGATGTATATTGAATATTTCCAATACAATCAGCAAATGTCTTCTGAGATAAATCTAATAAAATCCAATATTTATATGGCGAGAACAATCCTTACAAGACAAAAGATGCCTCAAGGTTACTACTTGTAAATAAATTATCATGTACATAGAATATGAGAAAAAAAAAATTTCCTCCCACTGACCTTGTAGTATATTGAATTACTTTGTTCCCAGTTGAACAAGATAACAACACTATGAAACTTTAATAATATTATCTGGAAACTTGGTTAAGACCATGAATTAGAACTTTTCAGTCTACACACAAGTTTATGTTGCACTATATAGATTTTGTATCTATTTGATGTAACTCCATATCAAAATAAATTATTATCACGTTCACTCTGAAAAATCTTTAAAAATAGTATAAATAAATATTTATTTCTTCACTATTAACTATCTACCTCTCTTTCAGAGTGAAAATTTTAGTTACCAATTTGACTTTAAATTCCACAATCTTTCTTTGAAATTCTTTTAGTTTTGTATGCCAATTTGTAACTAATAAACTTATGATCTTTAGGCAAGTAAGTTAATTTTCAAACATTATGATGTTTCATAGATTGTATATCACATTTTATGACATCTAATCACATACTTGATTGAGAATAAGAAACGACATTTATAAATATGACATTACATCAACCATATATTGGATATTATAATCATGCTCTCACAAATAGACTATATAGTCTGATGGTATAACTGATCGTCTTTCTCTAACAAATCTCCTTAATAAAGTTGCAATCACTTCATTCTGCACTTGAGAGGTTTAAGAAATTTTATTATAAACTATATCAAGAATATTATCTTGAACCTCAATAAGTTTAGTCTATGGTATTAGAGATTCCATAATTATCTATACCACAATTATCTATATAGGCAAAGACAAAGATACAGTGATTTTCCATCGTACTAATATCCTTAATAGTTTGAGAGCACATATTCTCTACAATTACGTTGAACTGTAGAAACTTTATAGTATGTGATTCCATAATGCTTGTACCTTCTTTAGGGTCATAAAATTGATACCTCTTTGAACAATCTGAGTAAGATGCAAAATAATTCCAAGTTGATCTAAATTCCAATACACTTAATATTGGATTAGATAACCTCACTTATGCATGACACCTCTAATTTTATATGATTCAAGTAATTTATGTCTAGTCTATAACTCAAAAGAAGTTTATGAAACAACTTTTGTATGTGAAAATGTTTCTTTCAAAATATCAGCCCACGGAAGACCGAATAAATTAGTCTTACTAATCATACTCATCACCATGTTCAATATGGTGCATTTATGCCTTTCGGCCAAATCTTTTTGTCAGGATTTTCAGGCATGATAATTAAGTTACTACCTCAGAATCTATCAAGTATTTGACAAATGACCCTTTAAGCTATTTTGCATTGTCATACTTGCCAATATACTCACGGCCACTATTAAGCCTAACAACATTTTAAGACTAATTGTAATTGTTTTATTCTTTATCTCGGTAATTTTACTTCCATAATAATCTATAAAATTCTTTAGATAACCGTTAAGAGTAGACATAATATCAACATTGTCAACTTTTCTACTCTTCCTTTAGATATGTGTGAGATTATTCCTTAAATAGAAAATTTTGGAAACAACCTCTTCAACCATATACGAGATGTATATGCCATTAGAACTTAAACACAATCTTTGCAGATATGTCATAATTTCAATATTAGATAAAACATAATTTTAAGCCATTAAAGCTTTCATCATCTTTTAGCAGTGCAGTCAGTAGACAAGCCACTTTTCAAGTGTTCCTAAATGGAATGCTTCATGGACAGTAAGCAAACTTTATTGCTCTTTTCTCAAATAGCAAATCATATGTCTACTACATAAAATTTGAAGCAGCAAGAATCTCAATAGTGACGGAGTTACTGTTTACAGAAAATGTGACTAAAAGACGAGCAGTATATATAATTAGCATCATGTGAGCATTGTGTAACTTGACGTACAAGTACACATCCAGATAGTTACGCGCATAATCATATAATCACCTTTGGGCATAATACATGACATGCAGTTGTACACTCCCCACATGATAGCGGTTATGAGAATATATTCTAATTTTCGTGAATTCATCACCTTTGGGCATATGAACCACTGTGATCAATTAATCCTCTACCACACCATCATGTATCCCTCCATGAACTACTACATAATCACCTCGTTTGGGAGTATAACCACGCATTAGACCAAGAGACATCACAATCAGTATACGAGACCGAAATTTCTCAAACTCAATCAAGTGTGCCATTTTGGCGGTCACTACTCAATTGAATCCTTGAAACTTTCTTATACCAGGGATGTAAACTTTACAACTCACATACATCATATATATGTGATTTTAACTTTAGTGATAGGGGCAGGTTATCACTAAAATCACATATCATGCTAATTACATTGCTTTATCCATTAATAAAAATTAATCATACATATATATATAGCGAACCTGAAAGACAAATTTTAATGAGATCACTTATCACCGCAGCACAAGAAAATTCTCATAACATAGAAGTAAGCATCTCTTGTGCACTCCGATTACTGATTACTAGAACAACATTAAAAGAATGCTGATCCAAAAAATCCCTCACAAGTTAACATCAATAGCAATACATGGTACTCCAGATTGACAAGCTTGATAATTGATCAACTATTGCTCATGAGTTTCATAAGACAAAACAAGACTCCAAGATCAATAGCTGATTTATTAACTAATTTTAAGTAACAAATTATCATTGCATCAACCAGTGGCTTATAAATTGAGTCAAAACACATAACAGAATATCTAAACTATAACAGTAGATACAATTGCTCTATGTAAATGCTGTCATATTTCTTAATCATAAAAAAATATTCAATTTGATAGATATTAACCAGCGGCCAGATGATTTTAGTTACAATATGCAATAACTTAACTGACATGCATTACCCACATTCAGCAGATGTGTTAATCAGTACAATCGGTTTGGTCATGAGTTCTTAAGATGTCCATCATTTAAAGATTACCAGCAGGAGTATGCTTGAGCAACAAAAGTTTCATAACATTTACTATTTCTCATCACCTTAATACATAGCTCAAATACTATCCCACATTGATTGTATCTCATTGAGCCAGTTTCAATTTATAACAAAGTTTGATTTTATTAATGAATTACACATCATAATGTTTTATGTGATAACATACTAGTAACCATCACATGTATTTCCAAAATCACAGAAAATACAAGAAAAATACGCAAAAATACACTAAAAATACACATATTTAGGGCTTTGTATGTATTTTCACATCCACAAAATCATCAAACATGTAAAATAAATACACCACAACATAGAGGAGGATTATACAAATCCATCGCCGCTAGCTACGCGCCAATCGGATCACCCACGCGCCCGCATGTGCCGCCTAAGTGCGCGGCACATGGAGTCCACGCGTGGGGCGCGTGAAGGGGCGTGAAGGCGCGTGAAGCGCGCCTTCAACACCCAAGCGGCATGGCCGCGCGTGGGGGCGCATGCGGCCTCCTTCGGTGACGCGCCGCCCATGGTTCTGCTATTCTCGATGAGCCCAGTCTAAATATATAATTTTATTTTATTTTTATTGAACAAAAAATTTCGAAAACTCAAATTATGGCAAAATCCTATTCGTTCGAGTTCTAGGGTTATGGAGGCTCTGATATCACATATTGGATGCAAATTGCGCCATCCCAAGATCTCCATAACTTGAATATGAACATGCATAATTGAGTAGAAATATTAACGTACCTGTTTTGGGATCCATCGAACATAAAGCGGAAGCAGAAAATGGATTACCCACATATCAAGGGGATCCATGCATCAAGTTATTCTCCTCTATTTCCCTCCATATCACTGGCTCAATGAGGCAGCCTCCTCACGTTTAGCATTAGGTAAACGTTCCTTAGGTGAGGATACATGTGAGAATTAGAGTTAGATGAGAGACTTGAGCATTATTTATAGAGTTTCCAACCAGGCCATCTCATTACGGCTAGGTTCAACTCGGCCCACACTAGCCAGCCCCATATTAGACTAATTAAGAAACCTTCTATTTCACATTAGACCAACAATATTTTACGGTAACCGTAAAAATAGTAAATTACAATAACAATTAAATGTAGTCCACATTAGGAAAACTCTTACACAACGGTCACTTCCTATTGGAATCAGCGGAACATCGATAAATTTATGTCGGGGGGTGGGGGATGGTGGGGGTGGATGGTGGCACGCTTCAATACATTTCACGATGTAGAACTGGAAAATATGAATGGTATGTAGGGATTCAACATCTATCCTAAGGAATAAGGATGGTTCGCCGGATAAATGTTGCACAACTAACGTTATTTGAGGCATATTGAGAAGGAATCAATGAATTTTTTTGTAAAGTTTTTGTTGTAAATACGCCTACAAAAGATGCACCTTGCTAGAGCCTTGCCGGTCACAGTGGGGAAAAAGGGAAAAAGAAGAAAGAAGAGCAAAAGAAAGAGAAAAATAAATAAATAAATATTTTAAAAAATTGTTCACATTAGCATTGGCCGACCAAAATTAGCTTAATGGACTAAATTGGCCAAAAAAAAATTTATGATTGAATTAGAAATGTTGTAATAGGTTTAGTACTTTTTTGATAATTTTCCTGCCAAACTCCTAGGTGATTTACCCAAGTTAAGTTCATGTCACCCATATTTCTCTTTGGTTTCGGAAATACAAATGCTAGCTTACATGTTTATTATCACATATATAATGTATAGAGCATGATTCATTGATAGCATGTATAACGTATAACATGTAACAATGAATGAAACAATGTAATTCGATTTGCATGTGATTTTAGTGGCAAATTATTCCTGTCTTCAAGTCAAAAATTATATGTATATGGTAAATGTTAGATATAAACTTCATATCCTTAATATGAGATAGTTTTTAGAATTTAATTGAGTAACTGCCAAAGTGGCACATTTAATTGAGTTTGAAAAATATCGATTTTACATTGTGGTAGGATGTCTCAAAGCAGAAGGGGTGAGGATATTCGACTCCAATGTTAATCACTTATTGGATGCTTTAAGGTTGTGGTACTTACCTGCCACGCAAGACGCACAAGGTGATGGATGGAAGAAGGTAGAAGCAATACCTAGGGCATCGCACCTTCGAGCAGCAGGAGTGAAGTTTAGGATGAGCGAGAGCAATTTGCTTATTCGACATTAAATTTTCAGAGGGTGTTCTTTATATCCCATGTCTCAAGCTATTTTCAGCTTTTGAACAGTCCTATTATAAACATGATAGTTACTTCATTGATTATGTAGCATTCCTGGGGAATCTCATCAACACTAGAGCCGATGCGAAGCTCCTGATCAAGAAACACATAATCGATATTGAGAACTGGTTGGGGCATGATGAGACATTAGCAAAGGATGCCAAGGCATTGGCAAATCTTTTCAACAGTTTTGGAAAGGAGAGCCGGTTTTGGACGAGGAACATCAATTTCTGCAGTCTTCGGCAGGATCTGAAAGCTTATTACAGAAGTCATTGGCACTGGATGAAGGTTAGCTTGAAACGCAATTCCATGTCCAAGAAGAAGCTTTTAGTTCGATACTAGGAATGTACTTTCGAAAGGGGATTTCTTTTCTTGCTGAATAAATTCCGTAATGTCTTTTAATTTCCTCTGGTATCATGATTTGAAAAGGAAAGAAGAAAGTGCTGCTGCTGAAATCTGGTGTACTTCCAACTTGCCCCTTCTGAACTTCCCTCTTCTCTCTTCTTTTTTACGAGTAAAGGGTTCTTTCTATTTCATAACGAAAGCTTTACATTGTACCTGACTCGTGTCTGACTTGCATTATTCAACAACTCTCTATCTTATTTTACTTAGCACATTTCTTGTCTTGATTCCTTCCGTTCCATTTACTCATTTTACATGTGGTTGTTTCTTAAAGTGTGGTGGCTAGCTATAATAATTATTCATTGGAACGTCTGCAAATTTCTTTTAAAGAAAAAATTGATTTTTCGAGAGAGAAAATTAATTTAAACAGTCAATACAAAATCAAGGTAGGATCCACTTAAAAATTACTTCCCCTTACATTTTCCGTTGAACGAAGATCATCCGGTCTAAGAGGATCTGATAAAATTAAAGGAAAATTTCAAATAAGACTTGTGTGGAGTTATTTTCTCAAAAGAGAACCTAAAGTGAATATCGTCTCAAATAATGGCCTCAAGTGACCAATTTAGTTTTTAATAAGAACGAAGGAGGCTTGAGGAAGATGATGAAAGAAAGGAAAAGAAAAGAAAACAAGAAAAAGAAAAAGAAAAAAATGAAAAAGATGTTTTCGGACAAGAATGCTCTAAACATTGATAAGATTTGGCTAGTTAGTGAGATTATGTCCTTATTTGAGACAATGTTTACTTTAAGCCCCCTAGTGAGAAAATGAATCCACTTTATGCCTTTATTTGAAATTTTTTCCAAAATTAATGAAAATGGTCATACAGTCAATAAAAACAACTAAAAGCTGTAATTTCTAGAGAGAGATATCATGCTTACCAAATATGGCGGAGAGGACTCGCTTGTTAATTGATTTGATGAAAAGACATGGCGCCTTCTTTTTTTTCCCTGATCCAACTTTCTTCAATCTTCACAACTCAGCTTCCTAATCAATACCCTACTGCAAATACACTTTGCTGTGGACGAGGAACGCCTACTTCTACGGCCTCAGGCACGAGCTGGTCACGCATTGCCGGACGCCTTACAACAAGCGAAAAATGATGTTTGAGCACGGTTACTGCAGTAGCCCGTGGGCAGTCCTCTCGGTCATTGCTGCGGTGGTGTTGTTTGCACTGATGAAGAACAGACCGGGTGCTCACTCCCATCTCTCGAATGCTTTTTGAAGGGCAAATTGCCACCGTAATCCTCTACAGTTTTGGCAAGCGACATTTGTGGGTACATTTATTGCCTACAAGTATAAAGCATTTTAATTAGTAAATCATGTAAATCCCACGTGAAACCTAGCAACATCAAAAGTTTTGAGCTCTTTTTTGGTCACTTAAGAATTTTTCATGTGGGCATGACAAGAGAGAGAGTGAGGGGACAAAAAGATGTGTCTCGTGTGTAAGGTAACTAGGTGACAAAATCACATGCATATGCATATATATATCCACACTATGCTTTTTAGCGAGAGATTTCTTTTTTGGTCTCTCAACCTAAATCGGCCCATAATTGCCGAATCAAATTCATAAAAATATGAAATAATTCTAAATGAATCTACGGGTTATTTCCGTCATTTAGCGGCCTAAAATGGATACACAAGTCATTTTAAACTAACTAAACCCTATGTCTGAATTCCCGCTCCTTCTTTGTTTGTTTCCACCTTTTTTTTTTTTTTTTAACTTTTTGGGCTAATTCCATGATTGCTCTGCAGTCAGCATTAAAGAGGCCATATGTAATTTCTGGGCTGATTCTGGCACAGGGTACCCTTTCTTGCACTGGATTTTGCTCAAACCTTTTTGCTCTTGATCGACTGAGGAGGGAAATTTTTCTTTCAGGTTGAGAGAAGAAACAGAGGATGGCAGGAACAGGGCCAACATCTGCAAGTGACCCCATCACGATGAACTCGTAACTTCGATAAGCAACAGATTGAACCAAGCATCTACGCCGCTCCAGAGAAGCTCTGGCAAGGCTATAAAGCGGCACGCCCCACGTCATCACAATCGGACCTTATCACGGCGGCAATGAAAGCCTCAAGCCAAAGGAAGATCAGAAGCTGCGGTACTTGCAGAGCTTCCTCCAGTACAACCCAAGATGCTGCCTTGAGGACTACATCAAGAGGATCAAGTCCTGGGAGGATCGGGTCCGGAAGTGCTCCGATAAGCCAATCATCCTCAACTCCAATGAGTTTGCAGAGATGATGCTTCTTGATGGCATGTTCGTGATCCAGCTCTTCCTGATGTATTGGAGCTATAAGTGGAGGCCGTCTGGCGACCGGATCAAGCCATGGATGCTTAATGATGTCCGCCATGACATGTGGCTGCTGGAGAACCAGATACCATTCTTTGCCGTCCAAGAGCTGTTCGAGATGGCGTACGGATCTCACCAAAAGAGAATGCCAAGGCTGCTCGAGCTCGCGTACAGGTTTTTGCAGCCAGCAATGAAAATCGAAGAGCTGCTGGAGGGGGTGATGGAGTCAGAAGTGAAGCACTTCCGTGACGCGATCAGGCTCTTGCACTTGCCGTCGGTGAGGAAGGAGCCATACAAGTGCCATGAAGAGTTCAAGTTCAACCCAAGCGCGATGGAGCTGGCGGCAGCTGGAGTCAAGCTGAAAAGAGGCAAGAGTTGACTTGTGTCATTTTGTTTTCTGAATTCAATTCTGTTTCGTTCTCGACTTATTTCCTTAACTTTACTGACAATGCTCTCAGGTAAAAGCCAGTGCTTATTTGTCAGGTAAAAGCCAGTGCTTTTTAGACATCAAATTCAAGAATGGAGTGCTCGAAATCCTGTGCTTCCATCTTTACCATTCAACCGAATCCTATTTCGAAACATTATCGCCTTTGAGCAATGTTACTAACCGTTATCTGATTGACTATATGGCCTTTATGGATCACCTGATCAATACCCCTGGTGATGCAAAGCTACTGATTGACAAAGAAGTCATACAGAACTGGCTCGGCAATGAAGATTCTGCCGCGTGCCTACTCAACACGTTTTGCACCGAAACTTACATCTGGACAAGAAACGCCTACTTCCACCACCTCAGGACGAGCTTGTCGTGCACTGCCAAAGGCCTTATAACAAGTGGAAGGCAACGTTTGCTTATAACAAGTGGAAGGCAACATTTAAGCGTGATTACTGCAGTAGCCCGTGGGCGGTCCTCTTGGTTATTGCTGCAGTGGTGTTGCTTGCCCTGACTGTAGTACAGACCGTGTGCTCACTCCCATCTCTCAAATAACTTTGCTTTCTTAATGGTAAATTGCCACTATAATGCTCTAAGTTTTGATTGAATTATGCGTGATCTTTGGTCACTTTCTATCAGAATCAGCAGACATCCATTTATGTATGTTAGTCAGGGTGCAGAATTATTAGCTTGTCTGTATCCAATACATTTCACGAAGATGGAATGCTGAATGAACGGGATGTGGCGATTCAGCCCGAGATTTGCTTGATGGCCCTTATCAATATTTAGCAATCAATAAACTTGAAGCATGTTGAGAAGGAATTGTTGAATATTGCACGAAGTTTTTGTCGAATGCACGCCTACTGAAGATGGTGCATCAGAGATGGGAAATGACTAAGTGAACTGGAACTTCTATAGCTAGCATCTTACAATATTGCCTTCACTTTCAGATGCCACCGAAGTCTTTAATTTTTTTCGGTCAAAGTCTTTAATTACACGACGCAAGAATATAGCCGAGATGGAGTTGTTTTTATCAGGTAACTTGAAAACGAACTGCGGCTATCTGCATTATCCATAGCATTGTATCTAAGCCATAATATTCTATCTAGCAGTTGATATATGCAAGTTTTGGGGGACTCTTTATGAAGTTGGAGGACGCAATCGAACCTGAACATGATAGATGCCTCTTCACTGTCCTTTGCAACAGATGCTATGCATTATGAAGTCAACTGGGAGCTCCAGAATCCACACAGTAGCAAAAATCAATAACTGAAGGAGGTGATGCTGAAGACAATGATAATCCTAGCAAGAATCCTAATAGTAATACCAAAACAAAAACAAATGATTGTACATGTTGATAGATCCTGGATTGAAGACATGCATAGTTTCTGTTTCCCACGAGTTGTGGATATAGTTGGATACGTTATACCTCGCAGACTACACAAAGTGTACGAACAAATATGCTGTTGAAATTGCTTGACAATTTCATTCACAACATAGTGCTCCAAGTAATGACAGCTTCGGTCAGTTTGTTGTACCCCTCAAACTGTAGTGCATCCACAGAAAGAATCGTTAATCTTTTCCATTCACAAATTGCATTTATGCTGGGTTTATAGAGCTTTCTATTAAATTTCTTCCAGAAATATGCAATCTAATTATCGTTTACATACTCCTTGGCGTTACTTTCCGTTAGCCTCCCAGTCCATGGAGTTGCCATTTCTGCCCCCACAAGAATACAAAGCATCCTACTCACCCAGAGAATTGTCAGCTCTTCAAACACAATTAGTTAAAATACAGAAATGGTAAGATCAACCAATCACAACATGACTCCAATTACATAAAATGGATTTACTTTATTGTTAATGTCTTATCCTCAGCTCCCACGCACCATGAATGACCTTGCAATTTCAATACTCCTTCCACTCCTGCTGTTTCCCACGCAAACCTGAAAAGTCCAAGAACGTCATGTAATTGTTTTACCCCGTTCCAGGCGATATTTACCTCATTTGATGCCAAAATCCCTCCCATGTGCAAACAACACTTGCTATTTTCACCGTGTCCCCAGCTCCCACCAGAAAGAACTGCCTCCAGGCCTGAATATCCAGAGATAATACAAACGAAGAGTAAACAAGCATGGAAATGAGTATCTGAGCGTCTTGGTAAGTTCCCTTGGCACTAGGCTTTCCTGTTGTTGAGCATCTTGATACCCAATACCTCTGTCAACTACCACATCCCTGATTTGAGACAACACTTCCTTCATTGCCTCAAGCTTCTTTAAATGGAAAAGCAATTCTTCATATTATAAACATCTAATGAGGTCATCAAGCATCTCAAGGACATCTTCCCACTTTCTTGAGGCGGATGATTCAGCCTCTGCAGCTGGTGAAACGCGCATCCATGCAGAGGAGTTGGGATGGAAGGAACTTGAAGTTTCATTTAAGAAATCTAGGCAAACGGAAAAAATATGCCCACCCATATCTGCTGCGGTGTCACCTGCAGGTACACCGTGACGCACCGATTCAGCCTCTTGGGAATTGGCCATTCATCTAGTCCAATTCATATTTCAAGCCATTTAGTATCTCCTCAAGCGTAGGGGTCCATATCTGGTGCTGTGTCACCTGCAGGTACACTGTGACGCCCGATTCCCTTTTGCTGAGTGAAGTGTTAATGATGTGTCCCTTGTCTCGGACAGGAAATTTATAACCATGGCTCTCTTTCACTTGCTTTACTGAAACAAACATGGGATGTCGACTTTGCATCTGCAGAAGATGCTGGGATACTTCACTTCAGTGTCTGCTGGATCAATGGAAACCCCATAAAAGCTCTAGCAACCGATCTTTAACATGAGCCATCTATAACATTCACGAGTCTGTCCTTGAACTAAATCCACATCCTTTAAGTAGTCGCTCAATTTTTTCATTCCATCTAGCAGGCAAAGTCACCCCACGGGCTTCACCAAAACAATGATAAAACATCACAATCCAAGGCCCGAATCCATTTCTTCGGGTGTGGAGTGCTTTCCCCAGCAGAGGCTGTTCCACACATTCTTGCGAGCCATTATGAACGAGCTCTAACAACTCTTATTGATCCTTAGATTTTTCACCAGCTTGCTTCTAGTCTTCAAGAAACTCTACACAAAGCACAGACTTGATCGCTGGGTTCATCCATACTATTACTTCACTCAGACAACGATTGAACAGGTGGCTGCTGTGGCCATGCGCTAAAAAAAATTGATATTTCCCTCTTATCTCATTTAGTTGTGGAATGGCAGCGTACAAAATCACGCACACTTGCAAGTTCTAGAAAGCTGGCGACTAGAAAGTCAATATGACCAACATCAAATGAGAAAATTGCGGAAATCCATGAGACCCCTCTGTTCAAGCAAAGAAGAGGCACCCTCTTGTTCAAGCAAACAAGAAATGCAACAATATGTGAAGAAGTAAATCGCGTGAAAAGTCATTGACAATACAAATTATGCAAGACATGTGATTGACAGATTACACCACGTTAGCCGTGTAATCCATAGATAAAACACTTTGCTGCGATATGAGTTTGGGTAAATATTATCAAAAACCCCAAATAGATATCCCTTCACCACATTTAGCCCTAATTACATTTTCACTCATAACGCTGTGCTTGTACTTTTCTCATCCTTATGAAAGCCTCTAGTTGATACACCTATTCATTTAATCCAGACTGTGGAATGACTTTGCAGACAGAATCTGGTTTATAATCTCATGGATCTAAACTAATGCAGACACAGAGGAAGGATAAGAGTACTGTCGCATGCAGCCACTTAGAACCAATCCAGGTCAAGGATACAAGATCTTGATAATTCCAGACCTGTATGTTGCTTATTTGCATGTGTGTCAAGATGAGAAAATTGCACATCCATCCATCCCAAAGATTTCATTTTGGGACTTTTTTTTTTTTTTTTTTTTTGTCAATCTTACTCTATTCCTACTCTACACTCACTCTCGGACTTTTGCCCTCGCCTCTTGCGGGCGTGGGAGTCGAAACCCACTCTGCAAACTTATGCCATCCCATCCCCCGAAAGATCCCTTTCATTTTGGGAAGGTGGCTTACTTGAAACCATGAGATAAGGCGCAATTGTATATGAGCAATCGACAGTCATTAGCCAACAGAATTTAAATTTTCTATTTGAATTTATTATCCATGCTGATAAATTTCAATAAATGTTACTCAATGTTAAAAAAAAATTTAATAAATAAAATGATCGGTGACTTTTGTTTATGGTAACTCGTTCATAAATTTCCATTCTTTTTATGAAATTAACGACTTTTTGACAGTTCGTAAATTGGCAATTTTTTAAATACTAACTTACCAACTTTTATTTGCATAATTTACCATCATTACGAACTTATCAACTCTTATATGAAATTAAATCTAAATTAAAATAATTTACCGAATTTTGTCATATTTAATTGACAACTAGTTTTTGGATACATAATTTCATTTGAGTTACATGTAGTTGAATTGTTTTTCTCAATTTTACATCTTTTTTACGAACATACCAATTTTCATTAGGCTTGATTAGTAACCTTTTTCACTTAACAGCTCCATTTTGACATTCCCAGTCTAAATTAGTATGACTCATCACTAACTATTAAATTACCACATAGTTCAACCAAAAAAAAATTACCCGATAGTATTAATTTTTTTTTTTTGGTCGAACGATAGTATTAATTTAAACAACTCTCATTTGAATTTATTGCCAACATTTATTTATTTATTAAACTTCCCAACTTTTAATATCGTTTGCAAAAATTTATTTGCATTTCTTAGCAACACCAACGAGCAAATTACTAGTCAAGGTTGATTTTCACCTTACTCCAACAAGAGGCAAGTCTCAGCCAATTCTCTTATTGGGTTGCATACGTAAACAGTATCTATTGGTCGATTGTACTGCACATATATAGGCAAGTCTTAGCCAATTCTCTTATTGGGTTGCACTCGTAAAATAGTATATATTGGTCAATTGTACAGCACATATATATATACACACACACACATATACTCAAGTCACCTTAAGGCTACTCAGGTGAAAACATGAAATATGGAGGTATCGATTTCTATTGCCAAGAACTCCAAAGCTTCATGTAATTGTGTGTAAAATATGGGTTTTGACCCAGTCAAAAAAAAGAAAAAGAAAAAGAAAAAGGTAGAAGCTTCAGCAGAGAGAGAGGAATCGAGAGTTTTCGGGAGAGGGAAAAGAGAAGAGAGAGAGAGAGGAAGAAAAGACAGAAAGAAAGAAAAAAAAAAGGAAAAAAAGAAAAGAAAAAGGAAGAGATAAAAGGGAAAGAGAGAAAGAAAAAGGAGGAGAGAGAGAAATGGAGAGCAAGAGCTCTCGCTCAAAGAAAGGAAGAGGCATAGGAGAAGAAAAAGAAGAAGAGGGTTTTGTGCGTTCTCGTCATGGGAGCCTCACCAAGCCGCACTAACTACATAATGCAACGCCCAGTAAGTGCTCGTGCCGCCTATTCGTTCAATTGGAGTAATTTCGGACCTAGGGCTTGAAATTCGGAATTTTGGGAAAATCGAGCGGTGAAGTATGATTTTTGAGTCATTAAGCAGCATATTTTTTGTAGAAATGGTACTTTGGGATGTTGTGAAGCTATAACATCTTACGGATCGTGATTTGAGCTCGTGGTTTGTCCGGAATGGAATTTTGAAGTTGGGAGTGCATTCTGGTACTGTAGCGAACAGTGAGCTTCGAGCTTGTTCTTTTGTTGTTTTCGGTACTGTTTTGGGGTGGCTGAGTTGGGGTTGTTGTTGTACGTTAAGAGAGCTTTCTAAAGACTATAAGACGGCTTGAAACAGAATTTTGTGGAGGAAGTTATGGCACGACAAAGTTGGCGCATGGGCTATGCCTAGCGGGATATCGATGCATTTTCGATAAATGCGAGCTTTCGTGGCGCATAGGTGTTGTTTTATCGAAAAATATGCTTAGTATAGACGAGTCGTTATGCGAATATCCTTTTTACTCGGCCTTTTGATAATCTTTTTCCATTAATTATTAGGGATCCGAGTGCATTGGTTCGAGTGAGCGTCATAGTTGATTTTCGACTTTCCCAGGTGAGTGGTGCTATCTCTTCTAAGAATTTATAAGCTCATGTTTTTAAAATGATAAATGATTGATATTTTATGAGTTATGAATAAGCATATTTATTGCATAAACTTTGGAGCGGCATTTATTACGTTTTGGTATTTAAGAATAGTGTGAGAATTTTTGGTGGAAATATATGTTCTATATGATGAACGAAGTTGAGAAATATTACATATTTTGAGTTTGTGAAACGTTTTTATGAAGATCTCGGCTTTGAGATGGTTTATGGAAGGCTATATGAATATCGATTTGTGATGAACTTTTTGAAATGTATTTGATTTGAAATTGATTTATGAGATGAGTCTTGAAAATTATTTGAGAATGTTTTATGAAGGTATTTTTGGCGGATGAGTTGAGTTGCAAAACCTTTTTGGGGATATATGAAATGATTTATGGATTTGGTTTGAGAATTATGGATTGTGTTGTTTTGGATTGATGTGAATGCTCAATATCACTGTGAGCCCAGCGAGGGCTTGTGGGTATGCGAATACTATTCTAGGATATCCTTGTGGGCCGAGCCACTAGCTAATAATAGGTGGAGACCTTGCCAAGGGAGAATCTTTGTTGCCTTGTCACCAGGCGTTGTATTGTGACCATGGCTTGATATTGAGCAACGAATTGGTCAATGGAATGGACCATCGACGTGTAATTTGAGATTAGTCGATGGAATGGACCATCGACGTGTAATTTGAGATTACTCATTGGAATGTGTTGGAGAAATCCTGCCATAATATTTTGAAGCTGACAAAACGTTTCTTTCGGTCTAGTCTGGACCTTTACAGTCTTTCAGCTTAGAGTCTGAAGACAGTTGGATATCAAGACTCAAGACTTAAAGATATTCTCATTGACAGTTTTCTAATCCAGTGTCGAAAGGCTATCCAGAACCTAGGTGTTTGGTTAAGGAGATAGTCTTATTCTCTGGAGAAGATATCATGGCTGGGTTAAGCTAACGGAATCTTTCTATTCAAAGATCCGATGATTGACGAAGTAATCTTGGAAAGTTCTATTCTTGGAAACCAAGATCCCGGTTGTATGGGCGAACGATTGATGGGCTATTGTCAAGTTCCTTCAATAGCTCGAAAGATCTCCTTAATTGATTCCGTCCAACGGGTAGATTGGAGGAATTCCTTTGGTAAGTGCCAACGGGTATGATGGCATGAAGGAGTATAAAAGGAAGACATTCAAGCTATTTCAAAGTGCATGCTCGATAGACGAATTCCAGTCCGAAGTTCCTTGATATTCGATTGATTCATTCTGAGCAAAATTGTACACACAAAAGAGTGTTTATACTTAGTGGTATCTTGAGCAAGTGTGGTAGATCATCTACATCACTGAATCAAGGAAGAACAACGCTGTAACACTTCTTTGTTCATAGTGGAATCCAGCCAATAGCCTGTCAGTGCGGAAGAATGGACGTAGGCTTAAACTAAAGCCGAACCACTATAATCATTGTGTTCAATTCTCTTTTCCCTTCTCTCGCCTCTTTTGATTGCTGTTAATATCCATCGATTGTCTAGTATTGTGTGATTTAAGTAAAAATCGTTTTATACCTATTCACCCCCTCTAGGTACTCGTTCTAGCTATATCAATTGATATCGAGCACATGTACTCACTTTATTTGAAGTGTTTTACTTCGAGTAAAAGATCCATGGCTAGTATGTTAGCACCGGGGCTGGTGGAAGGGCAAAGCAATACCAGACCACCTTACTTTGATGGAAAGGATTACAACATCTGGAAGAACAAGATGAAAGCTTTTCTGCGATCAAAGGATCCTCTGAATGGGACGTTGTAGAAAAGGAATCATTCCTAAAGCTGCACTATCTCAGAAAGAGGAAAATAAGCTGTGGAAGCTAGCGGAATGTCTCAGGAAGAAATAATCAAGAGACAAACTCTTGATGCAAAAGCAATATATTCTTTGTATTGTGCTTTGTCACCTACTGAATATAACAGAATATCTTCTTGTGATACAGCAAAAGAAGTCTGGGATAGGTTACATATCACCTACGAAGGAACTGATCGAGTGAAAGAGACCCGAGAATCAATATTCTTCTCGGTCAATATGAAGCCTTCAAAATGAGATCTGGAGAATCAATAACTGACATGTTCAGTCGTTTTACAGAAATTGTGAATGGTCTTCAAAATCAAGGTCAACCAATTTCTAATTCTATGAAGGTTAGCAAGCTTCTGCGTGGACTCTCCAAGGATTGGAATCACATAAAGACTTCAATAAGAGAGACACAAAGAATCATGCCACTATCTGTCGATGAGCTGGTTGGAACTCTTCGAGTCTTATGAAGTGGAACGAATAAACGAAGACGAAGATCCAAAAGGTAAGAAATCCATTGCATTAAAATCAAATGATGATTATGATGTTCTGATTCTCAAGACGATATGAACGATGAGGAACTTGCCCTTATGATAAGAAGATTCATAAAGTTGAATAGAAAAGGAAGAAGATTCAACTCTAAGAGACAAGACTTTGAAAGACAACAGACCAAGACTGCTGATGATGATGAAGCAAATAAAGATGTAGTTTGCTTTGAATGTAAGAAAAAGGGACACATCAGACCCAACTGTCCTCTTCTAAAGAAGAAGAAAGGAAAGTCTGAAAAGTCTCGAAATGCTCTCAAAGCTGAAACTTGGAGTGATACGAGTGTGAAGAAAGTGATGATGAATATGCCAACTTGTGTCGATGGCGCAATCGGACTCGACTCAAACTCGAATCGGACTCGGACAACGAATTTGAAGTAAGTAATTTCAAAATTCCTGTCAAGGTTTCTAAGTATATTGATGAGTTGTGTTTAAGTCTTAAGACTTCTCTTAAAAGGATTTCTGAACTTAAAAGGAAAACTCTGTTTTAAAACAGCGGGGAAAATATTTTGAAAGAAAAATTAAATGTTTAGATATGAATGTTTCTACTCTTAAAGAAAATGAAGAAAATCTTTTGAAAGAAAATTCTCGTTTAAAAATTGACTCATCGAATATTTCAAAGAAATTTTCAATAGGCTCGAGAAACTTGAAAAAATTCTTTTCGATACAAAGACCTTATTTCAATAAGTCCGGATTAGGTATGACAGAAGAAACTATTCCCTTAATTGATTTTCCTAAAGTAAAAGAAAGAATTAAGCAAAGACCTTCAAAAGAAGCTTATAAAAATCATTTCAAAAGGTTTTTGTAAAGCCTGTAGGTCGAGATGCTCTCGGAGTGTTCTAAGTGCAAAAGTCCAGATCATTTTGAAAAAGAATGTCCTATGGTTTGGAAACCTATTAAGAAAACTTGGGCTAGTCTTTGTTTATCTTACTAACACAAAAGGACCCAAGAAAATGTGGGTACCAAAGAAAGCTTGAGATATTTCTTTGAATACGGTATCTATCAAGAGAAAGGTAAAGTGGTATCTAGACAGTGGATGTTCAAGACATATGACAGGAGATTCAAAATGCTTTATAAAGCTTGTTCAAGTAAATGGTGGAAAAGTCTCATTTAGAGGAAATAGCAAAGGAAGAATTGTGGGTTTTGGAACTGTGAAAATTGGGAATCTCACAATAAGCAATGTTTCTCTAGTGGAAGGACTCAATTATAATCTTCTCAGCATCAGTCAACTATGTGATACTGACTTTAAGATCTTCTTTCAAGAAGGAATATGTTCCGGAACCAGTAAATACTCTACTCAGTCTTTCCTGGGTAGAAGGCATGGAAATATCTATCTCCTGGACGTGAAACCAGAAGAATCGCAATGCTTGATTTCAATACAAGACGAAGCAAGTCGGGCACGAAGCTTAGGCATATTAATATGAAGCAATTAGCCAAAATCTCATCAAAGCAGCTTGTTCGTGGTCTACCCAAATTGCCTTATCAAAAGACGAGCTGTGTACTCCATGTATTCTCAGGAAAGCGGGTAAGAAATTCATATAAGTCTATAAATCATGTCTCAACTAATCATGTACTGCGGTTACTTCATATGGATCTCTTCGGACCAACCCAGAACCCAGTATTGGAGGTAAGAAATATTGCTTAGTAATCGTAGATGATTACTCTCGCTTTACTTGGGTATTTTTTCTAGCATATAAAACCGAAACCTTTTCATATTTTGAAAATTTTGCTAAAAAGGTTCAATATGAAAAGGGATGTGTTATTTCAAGTATAAAAACAGATCATGGTGGTGAATTTGAAAATCAAGATTTTATAAAATTCTGTGATTAATCTAGCTTTAAGCATATGTTCTCTTCTCCATATACTCCTCAGCAAAATGGAGTTGTGGAAAGGAAAAATAGATCTCTTCAAGAAATGGCAAGAACTCTTTTAATTGAAAGAAAAATTTCTTCTCGATTTTGGGCTGAAAAATTTTTCAACAGCTTGCTATATTATTAATAGAGTCTTTTAAGACCTATTTTAAAAAAAACCCCCTATGAATTATTCAAAGGTAAGAAGCCCATTGTTTCATACTTTCATGTATTCGGTTGCAAATGCTTTATATTGAAAAATGCAAAAGATAATGTTGGTAAGTTTGAAGAAAGATCGGATGAAGGCATCTTCCTTGGATATTCTTCATCAAGCAAAGCCTACGGAGTCTATAACAAGAAGAGTCGGGCTGTGGAGGAATCAATGAATGTCAAATTTCAAGACTCGTTCAAGATGAATCCAATCGGACTCATCATGAAGAGTCGATCTTGCTTCAACCTCTCCAAAGTCTTCAACTCAAGAGGCGTCACAATTTCGGAAGACCAGCATCAAACCATTTTTGAAGACTCGGGCAAAGAAAGGGATCATCGATCGAGATAAATCAACCAAGATGGCGGAAGCATAAGTCCGATCATCCCAAAGATCTAATTATTGGCAAACTTAATGAAGGAATTCGCACCAGATCCAAAAGGCGTGAAGAGTCTAGTGCCGTAGCTCTCATTTCTGAAATTGAACCAAAAAGCATAGAAGAAGCTTTGTCGACAAAAGCTGGATTGAAGCTATGCAAGATGAGCTCAGACAGTTTATCATTAATGATGTCTGGGAATTGACACCTAAACCAAAAGGTAAAACTGTTATTGGAGCCAAATGGGTTTTCAGAAACAAGATGAATGAGAAAGGTAAAGTCGTACGAAACAAGGCCAGACTCGTAGCCAAAGGATATACGCAAGAAGAAGGGATAGACTATGATGAGACTTACGCACCAAAGTAGCAAGGTTAGAAGCTATTCGATTGTTGCTTGCTTTTGCTTGTTATAAAGATTTCAGGTTATTCCAAATAGACGTCAAAAGTGCCTTCTGAATGGATTTATCCATGAGGAAGTCTATGTGGAACAACCTCCCGGGTTTGAAGACCCAAAGAAGCCGGACTCGAGTCTTGGGCGAAAAAGGCTTTGTATGGTTTAAAGCAAGCACCTCGAGCGTGGTACGACAGACTCGGTAAGTTTTAATACAAAATGGATTTGTTAAAGGTAAAGTTGATACTACTTTATTTATCAAAAAGGAAAACAAAAGCTTTTTAATTGTTCAAATATATGTAGATGATATTATTTTTGGATCATCTAATGAAAGTCTATGTAAGAAATTCTCTAAGTCTATGCAGGATGAGTTTGAAATGAGTATGATGGGAGAGTTAACAATCTTTCTTGGACTTCAAATTAAACAATTGAAGGAAGGAACTTTCATTTATCAAGAAAAATATGCTAATGATCTTTTCAAAAGATTTGGGCTTGAAAAGTGCAAAAAGACCGACATACCAATGTCTTGTTCCTTGAAGATAGACAAAGATGAAGAAGGGAAGAAAGTTGATCAAAAATTATACGGGAGTATCATCGGTTCACTTCTTTATCTTACTGCTTCTAGACTTGACATTTTGTTAAGCGTTTGCATCTGTGCTAGGTTTCAATCAGATCCTAGAGAATCTCATCTCAGTGCTGCAAAACGTATTATTAAATACGTTGCTTCATCTTCAAGCATTGGTCTATGGTATCCAAAGAAGGGAGACTTTAATCTTCTGGGATATTCAGATGCGAGATCTAGCGGGTTGCGAGTTGATAGAAAGAGTACTTCAGTGCGTGCCGCTTGCTTGGAAACAGGGGCGTATCTTGGTTTTCAAGGAAGCGAGCACCGTGGCTCTTTCAACAACGAAGCGAGTATGTAGCCCTTGGCAGCTGCTGTTCACAAATTCTGTGGATTAAACAACAGCTACAAGACTTCGGAATTGAAGACTCTTGCACATAAATCAAATGCGATAGCACCAGTGCAATAAATCTAACTAAAAATCCAATTCTACACTCAAGAGCAAAGCATATAGAGATTCGACATCACTTCATCAGAGATCATGTTCAAAATGGAGAAATATCGATTCAATTTGTTGATTCAAAGAGTCAATTGGCGGATATATTCACAAAGCCTTTGGAGAAAAATCAATTCGATTTTATTCGCTCCAGTCTCAACATTTTGAAGCTTGAGGAAGTTAAAGTCTAGCGACTCTCAGACTTTCAGACTCAGACTCAGACTCAGACTCATGGGTATTAACTATAAGTTGTTATTTTATTCTGTCTCGAAAAGGTATGATTACTTAACAAATTTATAATTACCGAGAAAAGGGAATCGTGTCTTTTCAAAAATATAACTTCTATTAAAAATGGCAGTTATCGATTTTAAAAATACGACGGTTCACTTTCCTTCGTACCGATTAGTTTTTCCTTTTTGAAACGAGCTAAATATAAACAATTTTTCTTCTCTCTATCGTCTAAACCCTCGAAAAGCATTTTTCTCTCAATCTCGTTTCCATTTCGTGTTCAAACTCGAGAAAGTTGTCAACTTTTCTTGGGAAATCGATTAAAGAAATCTCTCAGTGTCAAAGAAAGATGTCTTCTTCAAGAAAGTCCTCAAGGATTGCAAGCGGGGACCACAAAGAGCAAGAGAGGGTCCTACCCATGTTGATTTCACCGAAGAAGATGACTTATCCGAGTTAGCAACGAGCCCGATTCGCTCTCCAGCCACGTGATTCTTCTCCATCTACCCCACAAAGTGCGGGTCATCATCGAGAGGATGAGATAATCGAGGATGCGAGCACGTAAGAATACAAAACCCTCTTTTATCTATAAACTCTATCGTGCTTTGAAAAGCATAGGAACTCCGTTGAACCACGTGAATGAGTTTCTCAAAAGTAAGAACTATGGGAATGAGTATCTTTTTCTCGCGACAAATGGAGGAGTTGGGAATTGCTCCTAGAGGAAGAGCAGAGAGGAAGCACTTGCTAGTATTCCCGGTGATCCTCGTGTGGCTACAGACAGGACTCCTACCGATGGAAATGACGATGATAAAATGTTCTATGATTTTCAACCGAGATTGGGTGTTGCTGCAAAGGTGAAAGGAAAGAGGATGGATTTGTTTAAATCCAAATAATAGGAGAATTTGTTTTTCAGGCTGTTGAAGAGAGGGGTGATAAACCCTAGAAGCGTTCATTTTGATTTTCTGGATGCTATTCATGTGAATTTAAGGGAGAAGTTCGATCTCGCAACTTGAGCAATTTTGCTCGACACTACCGAAGGATATGCTCAACGGCTGCATATTTCTATTCGAATCTTAGCTTTTGGATGCGAATAGAATGTCCTTTAGTGTCCGAGATCAAGACTTCATAGTAGATGTGGACATGTTGGCTGATATCATTGGAGTAGAGAGGATCATATCAACCGATTAAAGTTTCTAGTGCTCGTCTTATGCTGGATCTTGTGAAAGGCAACAATACGGAAAGGGAAAATTGTCTACACGAGAATGCGTGCTATCAACATTTTGCTGCACAAAATTGTCATCAAGCTGTCTTAGGCCGAAATCAACATCAAAGACGGATGTGTCAAATTCGGAGGCAAAATTGATGTATGCAATCATCAAAGGGAAGAAATTCTCTCTTCCTCACATCATTCTCTTTCACATGTATAGAACAATGGTGAAGGACAAGGGACAAGCTGCCTTATGCAAGTCCTGTGACCAAGATCTTGAGACACTTGAATATTGAGCCCCACAATCTCTGTGTGTTCGACCATGTGATAAAATGGTGGTGGGTGCGAATGGTGACTAAAATGCGTACGAAAGAACTTGAAAAGGAAATGGAGCAGTTCAAAATGAAATCTCCAGTACCTTCGACATCAAAAGGAAAGGAAAGGAGCAAATCAATCCACCATCCAAAAAGCAAAAGAGGAGACTCTTGGTGGATGAAGAAGAAGAAGAAGAAGAAGAAGAAGAAGAAGAAGAGGAAGATTGCACTATTTCTGCATTGATAAGGAGAAGACGTTCTGTATCTGAATCAACGGAACGTCGGGGAGAAGGAGAAAGAAGCGAGAGGAAAATCGGGAGAGAAGAAGAGAGACAAGAAAAGGCCGAGAGAAGAGGAGAAAGAAAGAGCGAGCTAGAAGAGAAAGAGAGAGAAGCGACGAGAGAAAGAAGAAGCGAGAGAAAGAAGCTAAAGAAGAAGAGGAGGCAGCCAAAGAAAAGTCTGCGAGATAAAGATGAAGATTTTCAAAATGCTGCGAGAGATTGACCCTCATTCTTTCCCATCCGAGGCTTTGAAACGGGGGAGAAGCTTTAGAATCGGGGGAGGAGTTAAGCATAGAAAGTCTACATCTGTTCCTCGTGAAGATGTTCAAAAGCTTGGAGAAGGTCATGATACATCAACATCGAAGCTGGCGATTTCACGGAAGATCCTTCGTCTGCGTTTACTCCATCGAGACGAGTAAATGTCGGTACACGGACGGATAATTCGGCAGATTTTCGTCGCATACTTGATATCCTTCGGAAATGCGTGGTCAAATCTATGCTTTGGACTGTGAAATTCAAGTCTGAAGAATGCTGGAAAGGCATCTTCTTGTTTCCCTTCAAGATCGGATCAAAGATCTCTATCTTCAAATTCAAGCCAATGCCAAAGGAGAAGAGGTAGCTCATCTAAGGGAAGACTTGAAGAGGCTGGAAGGATTAGTTCAATCAATGGGAGATTTCCAGATCATTCGCATTCCCAAGCAAAATTGACTACTTTCTCACATTTTTCATGATGACAAAAAGGGGGAGAAATTGCCAGCTTTGAACTCTGAACTTTGAAACTTTTGAACTCTGAACTTAATATTCTATTTCTTTTATGTTCTTATTGTAAGCTTGAACTTGAGACTTGGTCTGATTTAAGTGTGGATTTTGATATCTGAATGCTTGCAGTTACGTCAAGTATTGTTATATGGTTTTACTTATGAAGGACTAACCAATCTTCTTGTGGATGCGGAGTCGGTTGCTCTTTATTAGTTCTTATGAGATAACCATATTACTTGAGTAATATTTTGCAGGTCAAAGTTGTTCAAATCTACAAAGAAAATTTTGTCACCATCAAATAGGGGAGATTGTTGGAGAAATCCTGCCAGAATATTTTGAAGCTGACAAAACGTTTCTTTCGGTCTAGTCTGGACCTTTACAGTCTTTCAGTTTAGAGTCTGAAGACAGTTGGATATCAAGACTCAAGACTCAAGACTTAAAGATATTCTCATTGACAGTTTTCTAATCCAGTGTCGAAAGGCTATCCAGAACCTAGGTGTTTGGTTAAGGAGATAGTCCTATTCTCTGGAGAAGATATCCTGGCTGGGTTAAGCTAACAGATTCTTTCTATTCAAAGATCCGATGATTGACGAAGTAATCTTGGAAAGTTCTATTCTTGGAAACCAAGATCCTAGTTGTATGAACGAACATGATTAATGGGCTATTGTCAAGTTCCTTTAATAGCTCGAAAGATCTCCTTAATTGATTCCGTCCAACGGGTAGATTGGAGGAATTCCTTTGGTAAGTGCCAACGGTATGATGGCATGAAGGAGTATAAAGGAAGACATTCAAGCTATTTCGGTGCATGCTCGATAGACGAATTCCAGTCCGAAGTTCCTTGATATTCGATCGATTCATTACGAGCAAAATTGTACACACAAAAGAGTGTTTATACTTAGTGGTATCTTGAGCAAGTGTGGTAGATCATCTACATCACTGAATCAAGGAAGAACAACGCCGTAACACTTCTTTGTTCATAGTGGAATCCAGCCAATAGGCATCGGTGCGGAAGAGTGGACGTAGGCTTAAACTAAAGCCGAACCACTATAATCATTGTGTTCAATTCGCTTTTCCCTTCTCTCAGTCTTTTGATTGCTGTTAATATCCATCGATTGTCTAGTATTGTGTGATTTAAGTAAAAATCGTTTTATACCTATTCACCCCCCCTCTAGGTACTCGCTCTAGCTATATCAGAATGGACCATCGACGTGTAATCTCATTTGATTATCAATGTGTGGTTTGATGAGATTAATCAATAAAATAGACCACTGATGCATGTTTTATGATATTGACCAATGGGTTAGACCATTGGTATTTGCCTATTATTATCTTGAATATTTTTGCTTTGAACATAGTGTGTTAAAGTAAGAAAAGTTATATTTTGGCCTTGAAGGTTTGTTAAATTCCTGGATTTTGTGTGGTATGAGATTAACCAATGGAATGGACCATTAGCATGTGAATTAATGAGATTGATCAGTGGATTAAACCATTGATGTTTATTTCAATGTTATTATGAAATGATTATTTTTGCTATAAATATAGCTATTTTGAAGCGTATGAAACTTATTCTTATTACTATATGTTTGTTATATCCTAGATTTGGGTTAAAAGAGTTGCGGTTTGATTTTGTAAATATGCATAGTGGGTGCTCGATCCGCTTAGAAGAGATGCACTACTCACTGAGCTATGATTGCTCACCTCTCTATTTTTTCCAATCTTTTTCAGGTTCCTCGACTAATGATGAGTAGACACGAGAGCGATATGGATGTGGGGACTTTTAAGAGTTGGATTTTTGGTGCTCTGAGGCTACATCCTTTGTGTGGAAGGACGGCCGTGTCATCCCCCTTCTTGTTGGTTTTGGGGTGTGACATCTTATGGTATCATAGCTTAGGTTATGATCTTTTTGGGTGTAAATTTTATGGGACATTGTGAGGGTGTGTTAGTTTTAGCTCGTTAGTCTTTGTTATGTATTAGGATGTTGGTCTTTTCTTTTTGGGATCGAAACTCGTGCAACAATGTTTAAAGTTGTGGAACACCCTGTGGATACTATGAAGATCACTTTGACTTGAAGGGTCATAGTGTAGAGATTGAGTAAAGCCTTGATGTATCAAGTGTGATAAAGGAGGATGTTATCGTGGCAAAAGTGTTGGGTTTAAGGATAAGAAATGTTGGGCTACAAGTTTTCAATCGAGAGAGAGCAACTCATGGTACCATGCTTTGCTTGTTGGATGATCAATTTTTGAGTGTGCATATAATAGAAAAGTTGGTGGTGAAAACTTCAAATCAAGATCATAAATAATTGGGACCCCTAAAGATAGCACTTGCAAGCTAATTTTTTTGAAACTCCCCCGACAATTCTATATATATACAAATAATGAAGTTGCATGATAGATTTGTGTCCCGGGTACAGTGGCATGGCTATCGAAAATGAAACAACCAAAGATTCAGGAAACAATGAAACTACCATATCAAGGAGCCTCGAGGTGGCGGTGGCAATGGCAAAGAACCCTGCTATGAATGAGAATGAACAAGATTCCAACAAGAGCAAAAGAGATGAGAAAGAGAACTCTATTCCATTCCTCAAGTTATTCTCATTTGTAGATTTTACTGATATGCTATTGATAGTTGTTTGGGTTGATAGGCGCGGTGGGGAATGGTCTTTCTCTACCACTTATGATCACCTTGTTCGGACAACTGATCAATACATTCGGCTAAAGCTAGGCTAATAATGATCTTGTTGCTCTTGTGTCTAAGGTTTAAACCTTTGCAAATATAGACTTTATGGATTGTTACGGAGAAACTCATTTCTCGAAAAGGAAGTTCTTATGTTGAGATTGTGAAATCTTCAGATTCCTCTTAAGTTTATCTAGTGCTTAGGTGTGGTGCGGCAGCATTTTTTAGGTGTCTTGCTAGATGGTCACTGGCAAGCAACCGGCTGCAAGAATAAGAGGTCTTTATTTGCAAATTATATTGAGACAAGAAGTCGCATTCTTTGACAAATAGACTAACACCGAAGAGTTGGCCAGGAGAATGTTGGGTAACACAGTTCTCATCTCGGACGCTTGGGTGAAAACATGGGAAAGTTCATATAGCTCAGGTTGACATTTGTTGGAAGCTTTGTGGTGGCATTTATCAAGGGGTGGCTATTGACCCGGGTTATGCTTTTCATGATTCCTCTGCTAGTGACTGTGACTAGAGTCATGTCCCTCGTCATCTCAAGATGGCATCCCGCAGGCAAAGGCTTATGAACAAACAAGTGGTTCATTGGCAGCAAATTTTTTGAACAAACAAGTGGTTCAACTAAGACGGTTACATCATTTACTAGAGAGAAACAAGCAATCGCAGATTACAGCAAATTCCTTGTGAATGCATACAAACGAAGTGTCCACCAAAGCCTACTAAATCTTGGAGGAGTCATGCTCATCATTTTTAGTGTTTTTGCTTTGGCAATATGGTACAACACGAAGTTGATGTTAGACAAGAGATATAACAAAAGCGCAGTGACTGATGTGATCATGGCAACATTGATTGGTTCCATGTCTCTTAGGCAGGCTTCTTCATGCATCGGTGCATTTGCTATTGGTTGAGCTGCTGTATAGAAGATGTCTGAGACCATCCGTGGGAAGCCGGAGATCGATTCTTTTGACATTAAGGGAAAGAAACTAGATGAATTCAATGAGATATTGAGTTGGCAGATGTTTGTTTCGGTTACGCAGCCAGGCCCAATGAGCAAACATTCAATGGGTTCTCTCTTAGCATCCCGAGTGGTACAACTGCCACTCTAGTGGGACAAAGCAGAAGTAAGACGTCCTTAGTGATCAGTTTGTTAGAGAGATTCTACGACCCCCAAGCTGGTGAAGTACTTATCAATCGTATTAACTTTAAAGAGTTTCAACTTAAAAGGATCAAGAGCAAACTTGGGCTTGTTAATTAGAAGCCTGTGTTATTCGTGTGCAGCATCAAGGACAATATTGTATATGGAAAGGGAGGCACCATACTTGAGACTAAAGCTACTGTAAAACTTGCTAATGTCATGCCTACAGATTAGGTAAGTTGCTACCCTGTCATGGATTTTCTATGTAAGGAGAAGGGATGAAGAAGTGAGGGAGATGCTATAGAAAATGGTAAGGGCGATAAATTATTACCAAACCAAGATTACTTATGATCGTTTGGTCAATGTGCTTGCCAAGCATTGTCATGGAGACGAGGCTCTTGAATTTTGAGGGAAGCAAAATGGAGAGGTTTCCAATTGGCAAAGTGGAACATAGTGCCATGGTTCATTCATTTTGTAAGGAGGGGAATCTAGCAAGGCAAAGGAAATAGTGAACGAGATGTCCTTGAAGGGTTGTATCCGAAATGTGTGACGTATACCATTATTATCGTTGGGTTTTGTTGAGTAAGTAAAGTAGATCAAGCTAGAAAGCTACTTAAGTAGATGGAAAGGTATGGCTGCAAACCAAACACTCAACCTTGCATAGCTTTGTTAAGTGGGCTTGGTAGAAGTGGTAAGCCTTCAAAAGCTAGAAAAAAAAGGGGGGTGCCCAAGTTGTAGCAGGATCGAAGCATGGAGTAATTCATGAATTTCTAGTTGGTGGTAAGATGCATCCTCAATGAAAAGATAACGAGAATATATATGAAGATTCAATAGCAAAATCATATCGAGAGAGGGCCACTTGGGAGTTCGAGGAAGATTCAAGACGAAAATACCCTCATTTGTTAGGTAATTAATGTATGTCTAAATTTCGATGACAAAATTTTTTTAAGAATGGGAGAATGTAAAATATGGGATTTGACCTAGTCAAAAAAAAAAAAAAAAGGTAGAAGCTTTAGCAGAGAGAGAGGAATCGAGAGTTTTTGGGAGAGGGAAAAGAGAAGAGAGAGAGGAAGAAAAGACATAAAGAAAGAAAAAGAAAAGGGAAAAGAAAAGAAAAAGGAAGAGATAAAAGGGAAAGAGAGAAACGGAGAGCAGAGAGCTCTCGCTCAAAGAAAGGAAGAGGCAGAGGAGAAGAAAAAGAATAAGAAGAGGGTTTTGTGCGTTCTCGTCATGGGAGCCTTGCCAAGCCGCATTAACTACGTAACGCAACGCCCGGTAAGCACTCGTGAAATTCGGAATTTTGGGAAAATCGAGCGGCGAAGTATGATTTTTGAGTCGTTAAGCCACATATTTTTGTAGAAATGGTACTTTGGGATGTTGTGAAGCTATAACATCTTATGGATCGTGATTTGAGCTTGCGGTTTGTCCGGAACAAATTTTGAAGTTGGGAGCACATTTTGGTACTGTAGCGAACAATGAGCTTCGAGCTTGTTTTTTTTGTTGTTTTCGGTACTATTTTGGGGTGATTGGGGTTGTTGTTTATGTTAAGAGAGCTTTCTAAAGACTGTAAGATGGCTTGAAACGGAATTTTGTGGAGGAAGTTATGGCGCGACAAAGTTGGCGCATGGGCTATGCCTAGCGGGATATCGATGGGTTTTCGATAAATGCGAGCTTTCGTGGCGCATAGGTGTCGTTTTATCGACATATTGACTTAGTATAGACGAGTCGTTATGCGAATATCCTTTTTACTCAGCCTTTTGATAATGTTTTTCCATTAATTATTAGGGATCCGAGTGCGTTGGTTCGAGTGAGCGTCGTAGTTGATTTTCGACTTTCCCAAATGAGTGGTGCTATCTCTTCTAAGAATTTATAAGCTCATGTTGTTAAAATGATAAATGATTGATATTTTATGAGTTATGAATAAGCATATTTGTTGTATAAAATTTGGATCGGGCATTTACTGCGTTTTGGTATTTAAGAATAATGTGAGAATTTTTTGTGGAAATATATGTTCTGTTTGATGAACTAAATTGAGAAATATTACATATTTTGAGTTTGTGAAACCTTTTTACGAAGATCTCGGCTTTGAGATGGTTTATGGAAGGCTATATGAATATCGATTTGTGATGAGCTTTTTGAAATGTATTTGATTTGAAATTGATTTATGAGATGAGTCTTGAAAATTATTTGAGAATGTTTTATGAAAGGTATTTTTGGCGGATGAGTTGAGTTGCAAAACCTTTTTGGGAATATATGAAATGATTTATGGATTTGGTTTGAGAATTATGGATTGTGTTGTTTTGGATTGATGTGGATGCTCAATATCGTTGTGAGCCCAGCGAGGAGCTTGTGGGTATGCGCATACTATTCTAGGATATCCTTGTGGGCCGAGCCACCGGCTAATAATAGGTGGAGACCTTGCCAAGGGGGAATCTTGGTCGCCTTGTCACCAGACATTGTATCGTGACCATGGTTTGATATTGAGCAACGAATTGGTCAATGGAATGGACCATCGGCGTGTAATTTGAGATTAGTTGTTGGAATGGACCATCGACGTGTAATTTCATTTTATTATCAATGTGTGGTTTGATGAGATTAATCAATGGAAATAGACTATTGATGCATCTTTTATGAGATTGACCAATGGGTTAGACCATTGGCATTTGCCTATTATTATCTTGAATATTTTTGCTTTGAACATATTGTGTTAAAGTAAGAAAAGTTATATTTTGGCCTTGAAGGTTTGTTAAATTTCTGGGTTTGGTGTGGTATAAGATTAACCAATGGAATGGACCATTGGCATATGAATTAATGAGAATGATCAGTGGATTAGACCATTGATGTTTATTTCGATGTTATTATGAAATGATTATTTTTGCTATAAATATAACTATGTTGAAGCATATGAAACTTATTCTTATTACTATATGTTTGTTATATCCTAGATTTGGGTTAAAAGAGTTGCGGTTTGATTTTGTAAATATGCATAGTGGGTGCTCGATCCGCTTAGAAGAGATGCACTACTCACTAAGCCGTGGTTGCTCACCCCTCTATTTTTTCCAATCTTTTTCAGGTTTCTCGACTAATGATGAGTAGACACGAGAGCGATATAGATGTGGGGACTTTTAAGAGTTGGATTTAGGGAGCTCTGAGGCTGCATCATTTGTGTGGAAGGACGGCCATGTCATCCCCCTTTCTTGTTAGTTTTGGAGTGTGACATTGTGAGCAAGAACACTCGATTTTCATCGGCCTTCCCTGGACATGCAAATACATACATTAAGTGCACGAGGCAATGGCACGATCTATACATGGCTAAGACAAGAATAAACATTTATGAAAGTAATGAAATGCACCATTCATCAGTTGACAATATAATTGTTAAACCAATCATGCTCAAAAAGAAGATTTTATACTTCTGATAGAAAAATATAAAGAAAAGTTGCAGCCACATCAAGCATATTTGGCAAACTTCGTAATCAATGTATTACTAAGATAGCCTTAATGAGGAGAATAAAACATCTTCGCCAAAAAGGCAACTATCGCACTAATATTTGTAAAGAAAATCAAACTGTCCGTAAATTTACCGAGATTAGTCTTATGAAGATCTCTGACCTTGACCAAAATTAAGAATCCTTATCCATCCATAAATACCACCGAATCAGCAGATTAACTACTAACTATGGATATCATATGGCTATTTGAATAGCCGCTGGAAAGAAGATTTACTTGGTCCAAAATGATACTATCTCGATGCTTTCCTTCTTCTCCTACTCCGTCTCCTCAATTGAAAAACTACATGTCATTCTATCCGATCTTACCTGCATCAGTCCTCCAAAAGCATGAAAAAGGATGACTAAGTTTGCTATCATTGTTTTCCCTTGAGCCTGTGATTGTATGCCACCTTTGCTTTTATCCCCTTCATCGTAACATCGGTCACGTTCTCCTTCTTGACGTCAATTTCTTTTCCATGAATTGTTTTGCCATTTTCTGCGAGTTATTTTTCCTTTGACTTTCCAATATCAGCAAAAAAGTGCTCCTTGATGTATAAGCAGGGCCTTGCATCTCTCCTCCCTGAACTCGCATTACCACTTGAAGAAGCTCCAAAGGTGTAAGTGCAAGATCAAGCTCCTAGCCTCCAATAGGAGCATCTGTAAATTCCTAACAGATAGGCAAGTGAGCGGGGACCAGATGAGGGAATCAGAACATTTCCCCTCTTGGAATTGTCCATAATTTATTTGGACCGGATGCTTTTGAAACACAGTCTTGAAGCCACAATTATGAGTGTAGCAATGGCTAACACTGCGTTCCTCAATGCAATCTTCAATCACGTAGCTGTGTATTAGCTCATTTAGGCTTAACTCATTCTAATCGAGAGACCAATTCCTATGTAGAGCCCCAACATATCCTTCTAGGGGATAATCTGAACTAAGCCCCTTGTTCCTTGTTGTGTTTTAGTGCCCAGATTTAAATTGGAATAGATAAGATAAAATCCTCCGGATCAGAAAAAATTCCATCATATGTTTGGTGCAACCTAAGATAGGATTAAAAATCTCTAAAAATACTCTGTTTTGTCAAGCACACCAAAGGGGTCGTGATTCTTCATCTAGAGTCTCAGGTTCGAACAAAAAAGTTCTCTCTCTAACACACTTGCTCGAATTCAATCAGATCACGGTTACTCTTTTCTTTGCTCGGATTTACCCTTCATTCAACAGTTTGAGATCCTAGGAAATGTGCAACAATGGACAAAAACGAAGGACATGTGCTCTACGAGATTCATTGTCATACATCAGGGCCTTGGTTTTCTATTATCCTCCTAAACAGGTCCAATCCAATTCTCTTAACTCCATTTCTCATAAATTCAGCGCCTTTTCAGTTTCTGATCTTCTTCTCCGTTTGCTTCTGAATTCAGGTGAATGAGGCTTCGAGTGGAAACTTCCTCTCCTTAATTTCAGGTACGTCTGCATTTTCATATAAAAGTCTCATTTGAACCTTTTTTAAGCTGTTGTGAGAGTGAGTGAGTGATGGTCATCCTCGAGTTTTTTAATGCATCGCTCTGCTTCTCAAGTTATAGCTTGGCTCTGTTGAGATTTTGCAAGGGTCAATTAATGTTCCTGTTTTATGTGTCATGAAGGTGTGAGTTGACTTCAATAGAACTAAAGCACAGAGCAACAACAACAAAAGCAACGAAGCATGGACTAGATCGACTTTTGATTTCTTTTCACCTTCGTTGTTGGAACACGATTGGCGATGGTCGGAGGCAACGACGATTGCACGGTGATTGGAAGTGACAACAATCAACTGTCATGGTGGTGGTCATCGCTCGGTGGCCGACGATAATATCCACATGCTCCATCGCTCCATCTTTGGAAGATGACATGGTTTGCTTGTTCATCTTCTTTTGATAAGTTTTTTTTTTTTTAAAATTATTCAATGATGGCTTATCACACCCTATTTTCCTGATTTTTTATCCACATTTTATCCAAATATTTTTGGGTCAAGAGGATGTTGCTAAACACTAAATATCTAGAATCAAATCTAGACCATCAAAGATTTCCCTATCTGCATATACTCACAGGTTTTGGCAAAGCCAGATCCCAACCCAACGCAGAGAGCGCAGTTCTTGGTTACTTTTAGATGAAGCCAACTTATGCGCAACTTGAATAGTTTCGATGTCATGACATTATGGATCAAAGCATGGGAACAGGCCATCCCATCATCATCATCATAAGTAGCCCAGACTTGATTATTACCACTTGAAACCTCTGTCCAATCATTGTCAAAAAAAAAAAAAAAATATGGGTCTGCAATGAGCGTTTGCTTTGGGACTACATTCTCTGCTTCAGATTCAACATTAGAAATGGCATGGGAAAAAGAATTTATCCGACTTTTGTCGTTTCTGTCCATGGGCTTCCTATGCTTAGCTGCAGCAGAATTTGGACATTTGTAGGAGCTTTCTGCTCCATGTTGTACCCTTCCTTGCTGTTTCCTTATGAAGAATTTAGTCCATCTGCAAGTTCTTTCTCACTACTCCAATCATCAAGCTTCTTAAGAATTTCCTTCTTTGCTATATGTATTAACATATTTGGTGTTAACATATAATGCAGGTGGGTGGACACTTCCCTCACTTGAAGCGATCAGATTGCAGTGAGGATTGTGGTGTTACCGTTGTTCTACTGATCAAAGTTTGTGGCTTCAAGACTGTGTTTCATAAGCATCCGGATCCAAGTATGGACAATTCCAAGAGAGAAATGTTTGGTTCTCTCATCAGGCCCTGCTCACTTACAAGTCAAGACGGTGCAAATGCTTCTATTGGATGCTGAGAGCATAATCCTGCATCCACACCTTTGCAGCTTCTTCAAGTGGTGACACAAGTTGAGGGAGGAGAAACTTGTTCTCAGGGCACTGCTGATACAATTAACAAGCACTTGTTTGTCGGTACTGGAAAGTCGAATGAAAAAGTAACTCCCAGAAAATGGCGAAACGATTGATGGAAAAGAAATGGAAGTTAAGATGGACAGCGTGATCGATGTTGCGATAAAGGGAATGAAAGCTGGAGTACTAACGCAAACTTAGGGGAAAGCAATGATGAAGAATATAGTCATCCTTTGGCTTGCTTTTGGAGCATTGCAACTGGCTAGATAGGATAGACTGACATGTAGTTTTTGATTTGAGGAGATGGAGAAGGAGGAGGGAAGCATCCAGACAGTACCATTTCGGACTAAGTCAACCTTCTTTTCAGCGTTTGTTCAAATAGCCGTATGATATCCATAGTACTTAATATGTGGATTTGGCTGGTATTTATGGGTGGATAAAGAATCTTAATTTGGTCAAGGTTGGAGATCTTCAGAAGACTAATTTTAGCATTATAGATAACTTTGCAGACAGTTTCGATTTTATTTACTAGGTGTAGCAAAGTAGTTCTTTTTCTGTTGAAGATGTCCTATTCTCTTCATTAATTTTGTCATGGTGATCCATGGAAAACAAAGTTGGCCAAATCTGTGTTATGTGGCTGAGACTGTTCTTTACATTTTCATATTAGATGTATAAGATTTTTGGTACGAGTGTGATTCACTTTGACATGACCTTGTCAAGGATGAATGGTGGATTTCATTGCTTTCATAAATCTCTAGTTTTTTCTAGACCTCTACAGATTGTGTTCATTGCGTTGTTCACTTATTTCCTTTGCTGAGCGGAAATGTTAAGTATGTCGCTTATCTTGTTCAGGGAACTTATGACCATGGGCTCTCTTTCACTCACTTTACCGAAACAAACATGGGTCGTAGACTTCGAATCCACTGAAGATGCTGGGTTACTTCTCCTCAGTGTCTCCTGGATCAACGGAGGCCCAATAAAAGCGCCAGCAAGCGATTTAAAAGTAGGCACTTTATGCTCCACAAGATCATCAATGACAATTGAACCATTTTCAACATTTACGAGCCGTCTGTCAACTGGATCCACGTCCTTTAAGCGGTCGCTCAATTTTGTCATTTTGCAAAAGGCCTTCTCATACCATTTAGCAGGCAAAGTCACTCCATGGGCTTTGCCAAAAATATGAAAAAACAACACATCCCAGCAGAGGCTGTTCCACAGATGTTTGCGAGCCATTAGTAGTTAGCTCTAACAACTCCTATTGATCCTCGGATTTTTCACCAGCTGGATTCTCAATTTGATCTTCATGAGGCCCATTCAAAAACAGTGACTTGATCAGTGGGTTTCATCCTTTCTTGCCCGCTCATCCTTCCTTGCCAACTCCATTTCATCTCGCCTCTAGTGTTACTTCTACGTAATCCCTACCCTCTAACCTTTTTCCCAAGGCTAAGGGGCCTCGAGACCGAACCTCATCAACAAAATTCAATCCACTTCTTTCTACCAACTCACCCAAAACCTCCACAAAAGGCCGAAAACCCGAACGCAAGACCACATTGCTGAGATTCGGGTTCGAATTGAAGAAATCGATGGGAAAATTCTGGACGAAGTGCACATTAGTTAACGTGTACATACGTCGCTGTACTTCACAAGTATAATTTCTTTCCTCGTCACTTATCATTTTAGGCCCTTGGTATGCATTACTGTCTTAATTTTGTTTCCCAACAGCCTGCAACCTAGCGACTATGATGAAGCTATACATTGTCTTATCGAGTTAAACAAAAACCCTCATGCAAGTAATCCCATGCGTAGATGTTATAATGACAAAGAACTTCTATAGGAGGCTTTTTCCGTCACCTTTCCGTGTGTTCCATTCTCGTTTTCTTTGTCTCCGCGCGATTCGGGCTGGATGAAATCACCAGCTACACCGTGACCGACTGATGCGACGAATGAAGGTTATGCTCATCGTGATCTATCTCCCAAACTAACCCTCTTGTTCTGTTGCTTGCCCATCTTGGACACCCCACTTTTTAAAATGAGTTTGGATTTTATGCATGTTATTGTGTGAGGGGTCTTGGTTTGACTTTGAGCCCTTTCATGAGGGAGAAATCGTCTGGTCAATCTTAGACTTAGAATACGAATGTCAATTTAATCATAAACTATCTAATTTTGCTAATTTAGTCTTAAATATTTACACAAAATTCCAATGTAAATCTTCTTTTTCATTTTCGCTGCAAATTGCTGACATAATAGTGTATCACATATAACGGCCAACAATGACAGGATCGACATGTCAGTGATTTCTAGCAAAAATTAATTGGAATGACTAAATTGGAATTTCGCAAAAACGTTTGGGATTAAACTAGTAAAATTAAAAAACTTAATGCTGAATTGAAATCAATAAAATAAATTTATGACTGATTGGGTAATTTTATCTTTTACAAGTCATAGAGAAACAAAATTCAGGGGCAATTCACCCTTTATGATTACTTTATGAATTATGGCAAAAATTCAAATATAGAGCGTCGTATTCATAGCACCTACTCATTTGTCTTCCTCACTAGATAATCAATCCAGAAACGCATTTATGAGGCTTGGAATTTGTCCCAATGTGTTGCAGGTACAGAGATGACTGGCTAGCTTGCGGGGTTTCTTCGTTAAAACACACAAAGAACGCGCTTTTCGCGGCTGTGAAAGATTAATTTGGGCTTGTGCCAATGCATGAAACCTAACCTTTCCTCCTCAAAAAATAATTGTTGCCCAAATCATTTATATTGTTAAGAGTTTAATTGTCGAGAAGCAAATCAACAATGCTAAGCTTTCAATTTCGTGACTCATTTCAACGCCTCAGAATCCCATATCAGATGGCAAAAATCTTAGCTAAGCAATACATAACTTCAACACCTATTCTTAAGTGTTCATTACCTTGTATGGTTACTTTAGATAGTACTATTTAGAGTTTGGCGTGAGAGAAATAGGTGGAGTTGTAAAATCAGGTACCGGAACAAGACCCTCCTCCAATAGATGTATGATTTGTGGACAGATTAGGTTCAATACGATTTGGTAAGTGTAAGGAGTAATTGACGACATGAGAGGAGATTCAAACAAGGTGTGGCTTAAGATAGACCATACAGAAGGAGCATCACGGGGTAATATGAACCAACCCTTTCGAGGACAGCAATTTTTTAATTGGCAAATTTGCCACATCTCAGAATCCCACCTTGGATGGAATAATGTTTTATTAAACAAATTAGAAGTTAACACCTCCAAATGGTCACTGCTTCTCATGACAATTCCCGTATCTCTTTCGGGAATTTGTCCAATATTGAATGAGCCAAGTCGTCACACTCATAATTTTGTACTGAATCACCCTAAATGTTCCTTTTAAAAATCAAACCGTTAGGAAATTAACCGGCGGTGCACACAAGTTGCAAGTTTTCCCAAGAGAGAGGAAGAGATAGAAGGAAAGATAAAAGTGCTGGGGTAGGACGATGAGGTAGGATTAGTTATTGGTCGGTTCAAATTTTCTGGTTTTTGGAACGGCTGTGAATTAAAACCTGGCCGAGTTTCGACACCGACACAGGTCGTGTTATTGCATGTCGACAATTTTTAGATCCGCCAAGATATAAGGATTCTAAGGATGACGGTGAGGGTTGTGTAGATCTCTTGAAATTGAAACATGAACTTAATTAAGTATACCAAAACCAATCCGTGGCGGATACCACCTAATTGATATACCAAAAAAAAAAAAAATCAATCATAGTTAGTTATGGTGTTTGAGTGTCATGTATTCAATTAATTGTGAATATTATTAGGATAGTATTTCACACTTTCTATGAGGGTAGGGCCATATCGAAAGTCATGACTTGTCCACGTGACATGACACGATGCACAATGGTACCTACATTTATTCTCTTCTATAGACTAGAATTGAGACGTTTTTATTATAAAATCAAGTAATTGGTTTCTTGGACATAATAAGTTGTGGTGTTTAAATGTTCACATGATGTATTACGTGAATTTCGTATATTGGGGAAAGTAAAAAAGTTCTAAATTAATTGCACATATGTCAATTCAGTCCTAAATATTTTATTGTGAAAATTGAATTATAAACATTTTCATATTTTATCAATTGAGTCTATTTGGCTAATTTTAGTTGGAAATTACTAACATAAATACCGACCATTCTATGTGGCATGACTGATGTTGAAATGGACGTTTTTTTATTTATTTATAATTTTTCCTTTTTTTTTAATTATTAAGGACCACCAAGAGTCACCAACCACAAGCGAGGGTAGTGACCAAAGAGGGCACAGTAGCCCTTGCCTAATTTGCTTGTTGACCACAACAAGGACATCACAGCCCTATCACTTATGAGGGCCATGAGGCCCTTGCCTGCCAAAGCGAGGATGTGTGGCCCTTCACTTAGATCTTACAAGGGCTGCAACACCTCGCTCAATTTGGGCGAGGTCGTGAGGGCGTTGCGATCCTCGCCCCAAATTTATAAGGACCAAGATGCCTCACTTGTGGATGGTGAGGGTATCTCAACCCTCACCCATGGCCAACAACCTTTGGAGCCCTAAATAAAAAACCAAAATAAAGAAAAAACCAAAAAAATTATCTAAAAAATAAAGTTCAACACCGAACATGCCACCTAGGATGATTAATGTCCATACAAGCGATCTACGTAAACTCAGTCGACAAAATTTAAAAATGTTTTAAGACTCAATTGATACAATTGAAAAGTGTAACATTAAATTGACATAAATGTTGAGTTTGGTTGTCCGGATTTCTAAAAAATATAGGATTAAATAAGATAAGATATGAAATTCAGAGATTTTACTATATCTTATCCACTATTTGGTGATTAAGTTAATAAAGTCAGATATATTTATATCATATCATTTACATTATTTGGTATAAACGACATATTAGTATGAATGAACCAAAAACTTTATAAAGAGAAATGGTAAAAAGCCCTTGCAACATTCTTGCGTACTTTTTTTTCCTCTTTTTTAATTAATTTCTTTTTTATTTCTTTCTTCCCTTTACATCATTCCTAATAAAATTTTATTAAATAGTAAATAGCACCGATATACCTAAAATAACTAAATTCCTAAAATATGTATTTAGATTTATATATTGAAGTTATATCATAAAACGGAATTAAATTTGAATATATAAATAAAAACAAGATTAAATGAAAATAACTAAAATTTATTTTATGTTATTTTGAATTTCTTATATTAAAATTTAAATATTATTTATATTGAAATAAAATTTTAATTTTGTTAATTTAAGAAATTTGTTATTCAACAGCAATAAAATTTCTAATATGGATGTTAGAAATTCCATATATTTTTATCCCATCTTCTCCATATCTGACTTTATCATGTCCTAAGTAGGTATCAAATGCATAATAGGATAAATTTTATCATATCTTGAATTTTATCATAACTGCCAAACATAGCCAAATATAATTGATCTAAAAAAATTTATTTGAAAAATATTATTCACGTCAATATCAACCGTGCCATGAGAGATGATTGACATTTATGTTAGCAATTTCTTATCAAAGTTGGTCAGATGAATTCAATTGGGAAAATGAGAAAATATTTGGGATTTAAATAGTACAACTGAAACATTTCAAATTGAATTGACACAAATGTCATAGGTTTAAAACTTTTTTTGGTACTTTTTCATCCGTATATTATTACGATCTATTACGATACATTAACAAAATCGCAAAAGAGCGCTTGAATAATCGTGATTGATTTGTCCCTAAGAACACTAGGGGTTCCCTCATCGGTCACTTGACCGACATGATTGAAGTCACGGGACTAATCTTTGACTTATGTCTTTCTTGCCCATCAACAAGACCTTCTCATTAGGGTTACGACTACTCTTTATTTTATTGATGCAGGAGCATCCAAATTAATTCCGTCGACAAACTTAACACTATCGATGTTCATCCAAGTCAAGATAGAATTTGGGTATAACATGATTCCATAGGACCATGAATGAATTTATTAATGGAGAAAACTATCGATCATAGAATTGATTAAGGAGTTATCGATTCACCATATTAATTACCGGTTTTGAAGCCAAACAACAATGAATCGAAGGGAGGCTATTTTGGCCTATTTCCATGGATATTTGATAAACTTTTAAGAAGGTTACTTTCTACTCAAATTTGATGGACGAATTTTTTAAGATTGGAGGCTGAAAAGTGCAAGTTCCCAAGTCATAAATTACATCTCCAAGTTCCTAGGAATCTTTATCGTTAGGTAAAGTTTCAAGAGTTAAAATTTTAAATTCCTAAGTCTTTATTATGCTTTATAATTCCTATGTCTATTAATGCTTGGGTAGTTTCACTATCTATTCAATTGTTGTCTATTTCCTATGTGTTAGTCCCATAAATGGATGAGAGTCTCAGTCATAAGGAGACGTTTTTGATGAATACAAATGCTTGAGATTTTCTTCCGTATGAGCAAATATTTTTGGAAAGTTGATAATTCTTATATAGGTTTTCTTTATCCTTAGAAATCAGATTACTCCTTGGTGGTGAATGAAGAAACACTTTATCCTCATCTAATGATTTTCTTTTAAGTCTTGGTGGTGACCTTTTCTATCCCGAAATCCTATATCCTTGGCAAGTGGCTTATCCTTTAAAGCAAGATTTAAATCCTATATCAGTTTTTTTTTATTCTTGAAGATAGCGAAGATTTTGAAATTTCCCTCCAAAAACGACATGATACTTTCCGTTGGCAGGGATCAAATAGGAAATGTATAAAACACAAGATTTCAATATGAAATTTTAGGCCTTGAAGCTTCCTGCGTTTGGGCCTCTAAGTAGTTCACATAGGACAACTCACTGTGCTCAGCCCATACAAAATGCACTCTGGTTACCCTTCTTTAGACATGCCTACGGATAAATGCGTCGGAGGCCTCTAAGACATAATCAGGTGTCTGAACTTCTTTTTCATGCAATTGAGTCCCTAATATATATATATATTTAATTATATATATATATATATATATATTTTTTTTTTTTTTTTTTTTTTTTTTTTAATTCGATTTGGTCATTCAGTAAAATTGACTATCGGAGATGGCGTTAAACAAGACGGGGTGGTGGCTTTGCTCGGTAAAGATGCATCAATGGAAACAGAGAAAAGAGGGGCTTTTGTGGTTTTCAGTATAATTTCTATTTATTGCATGTGTTCGTTGTTAAAATAATTATTATACATATAAGACACTCGAGTGCAAAAATTTTCGGTTTTCAGTTTATTTCATATTTATTGTCAGTTGATTGAAGGATGCGACATGTTAATTATCATCTATATTCAAAATTTTGACGCCTTTTTATTTTCATACGAATACACACAATATTAATTTCCATTTCTCATTAGATACAGTACAAAGTAGTAACAAAACACAACAATTAGATAACACAGTTTTTAAAAATCTTTTACTTTGAATGGTCCTTATCTTATGTGCAAGTTTTTATAATTATAGTATGATTGATATAGTCACAACAATATAATTATAACTTCTCAGATATTATAATAATGCCAAATATTTTCCATGAATATTTAAATATAGAATAATTTTCGACTAGCATAGCTTAAGAATAGATATATGACGCGATTGGTGGGAAAAAAAAGATTATAATAAGGAGGTGTCACCTCAAGTTTGTACCTTTGCAAAATCTTTTTCCTTTTCACAAAAGTAGGAAGAGAGAATTGATAGTTTACGAGTCCATGCAATGCAAAATCATAAATACCCATTTGCTGTATTTAAAAGATTCATGCCATCAAGCATTTTCCCAGGCGTTCCTCTAATTTTGATTGGTGAAGTACAAAGATGGACATTTAATGTTTAGTGAAATTTTGATACGAGTAATGTTTGTATATGGAACTCATCAATAATAGACATGATTGGCTGAAGTTTTTCCTTTAATCAGAGATGAAGAAAAGTGCAGCCATTTAAAAGTTGTCATTATTTTCCTCGTCACTTTTTTTTTTTTTTCGGTTGAATACCTTGAGGATAATTATTTAAAAAGTCATAAATTTTTTGATTATTTTCCCATTTTCTCGGACACTTCACTACGCGGAGCTTTGGTTAATCAATGATTTCCTCCCTATAAATCCATGCGGGCGATTTTAGCTATCTTGTCTTTGCGATGTATAGATGTTTCAACTACATATGGAAAAAAAAAATAGAACAATGCTGGGCATGAAGCATCCCAAATGCCTATAACTACTGAGTCTGACGGAAATACGTTGTCCTGCCGAGTTAAAAGCAAGCCCTTCATTCAAGTATTCCATCTTTGAATAGACGTTGATTGCTATATGTAATATTAGGTTAGTGGGCCCCAAAAGAAGAAAAAGAAAAGTTGGAAAGTCAATAAAGCAAAAAGGAGAGGGGAGAGGAAGGGGAAGAAAGAATTTGGGGTGTGACACTATCAGCCGATGGGGTATGCGAGAGGGGAAAATTCATCATTAAAGAGAGTCGTCTTGGATCAAATTTCAAGAACTAAATGAGCCAGGTTTAAGAATAGGACCATTGATCACCTCAGTCGCAATGAAACTTCATCGATCTTCGGCTCATGGCCATTGTTACCAATTAGAACATACTCCCAAAAGGAGGACTTGCCATCAGACAAGGAAATCTCCACCGGTATCACCAATTCTTCTTTTGATGTCATCACCATGGACTCATCAATTTGCAAAATTAGAGTTAGGAGATGCAAGATTGCATCAAAATTCTATTGATGGTAATTTTGGCCTTTTATTCTTATCATATATAATATCTTGCTATAGTTTCTTGAATTTACTGGCAAATGTCATTGTCAAGGATTCTTTGTAGTTTTATTTCTTGTGATCATTGCTTTATGTAGAAATGATTTAGGATGGGTGATGGGATCCCAAGTAATTGCATTTCAACTGTGATATTTTAGAGAGTTTTGACTTAGTGGACTGGAGCAAGACTCATTAAGAATGACTTGGCCTATCCCATGACCATTTCTAATGGGCTTAGTGTTAGCCCATGTCGTTCTAACATGCGGCAACCTATAATTGGCCCACCTCCCCAAGCATAGACAGCCTATCACCATCAATTCTCTACATGGAGATGGCCACAAAATCATTATGGCTAGAGATGCTTCAATTATTGTCCCAAACAATGGTGTGGTACCGTAAATAAAAAAAAAATAAAAAAAAAAGAACTATCTTGCGATTGCTTCTGGACTACTACTTCTTTGCAAGCAGTTGCTCCTCTAGTGGAAGTTTTCTCCAATTTCCAATTCCTGCCAACACATCTCCCTTGATTAGTTTTCATGCATCTATGAGTTTTCGATGGTTTTTGCTGCTATAATTCTGTTGGTGTTCCTGCCACTATGACATCGCCGTTTGTACGGGGTTGCTAGTTTGCCATGTTTGTTCTGCTACTTTCATCTCGGCTGTAGACTTGTAGTTAACGTTGCTCTCGTTCTTGCCTCCACGACATGGTCACTTCTTCTTTCACTTAAATTCCGATGGGGATTTTATCGCAGCCCGCTATAGTCATCGCTCCTCCCACGGTTAGCGTTCCTATTGTTGCTTACTATGATTACCTAGCAAGTCGTTCGGATGGGTATTTGAGTTGACCGCAAACACGTGCTCCTCTTTCCTCGCCAACTCTATTTCATCTCACTTTCTGCGTTACTTTTATGTAATCCTACCCCCTAACCATTTTCGTGAGGCTAAGGGGCCTCAAGACGGAACCTCATCAAAAAAGTTCACTCCACTTCTTTACACCAACTCACCCAAATCCTCCACAAAAGGCTGAAAAACCGAACCCAAGACCACATTGCGAAGATCCGGTTCGAATGGAAGAAATTGATGGGAAAATTCTGGACGAAGTGCACATTAGTTAACGTGTACATTCGTCGCAGTACTTCACAAGTATAATTTCTTTGCTCGTCACTTACCTTTTTAGGCCATTGGTACGCATTACTGTCCTAACTTTGCTTCCCAACAGCGTGCAACCTAGCGGCTGTGACGGAACTATACGTTGTCTTGTCGAGTTAAACAAAAACCCTCATGCAAGTAATCACATGCGTAGATGTTGTAACGATAAAGAACTTCTATAGGAGGCTTTTTCCATCACCTTTCCGCGTGTTCCGTTCTCATTTTCTTTGTCTCCGCGCGATTCGGGTTGGATGAGGTGAAATCATTTGGTCACTAGCTACAACATGACCTACTAATGCCACGCATAAAGGTCGTGCTCACCCTGTTTTATCTCCCAAACTAACCCTCTTGTTCTTTTGCTTTAGATTCGCCGGCCCGTTGCTTGCCCATCTTAGACACCCCACTTTTTAAAATGAGTCGATTTGGATTTTATGCATGTTTTTGTGTGAGGGGTTTTGGTTTGACTTTGAGCCCTTTCACGAGGGAGAAACCGTCCAATCAATCTAAGACCTACAGTACAAATACCAATTCAGTCATAAACTTTCTAATTTTACCAATTTAATCCTAAATCTTCATATGAAAATTCAATATAGACCTTTTGGCCAATTTTTACTTTAAATCGCTACGTAGTTGTGTATCACGTATAACGGTCAATAATGGCCATGTCAATGATTTCTGGCAAAAATTAATCGAAATGACTAAATTGAAATTTTGCAAAAACGTTTGGGATTAAATTGGTAAAATTGAAAAATGCAATATTGAATCGACATCAATATATGAACTATGGCTAAAATCCAAAACATAGGAGCATTGTATTCATCGCACCTTCTCATTTGTCTTGCCCACCAAGGAATCGAATCCAGAAACGCATTTATGATGTTTGGAATTTGTCCAAATGTATTGGAGGTACAGAGATGATTGGCCAGCTTGTGGGGTTTCTTTCGAAAGACACAAAGCGAAAGCACGCGCTTTCCACCGCTGTGAAAGATCAATCTAGGCCCGTACCAATGCATAAGACCAAATTGTTCCCTCCCCAAAAATAATTGTTGCACAAGTCATTTATATTCTTAAAATACAATTGTCGAGAAGCCAATCAACAATGCTAAGCTTTCGATCTCGTGACTTATTTCAACATCCTAGAATCTCATGTCAAATGGGAGAAATCTTAGCTAAGTGATATATAAGTTCAACACATATTCTTAAGTGTTCATTACCTTGTATGGTTACTTTAAATACTCCTTTTAAGAGTTTGGCTCGAAAGGAACAATTGGAGTCGTAACATAAGGTATCAGAACAAGACCCCTCCAATAAATGTGTGATCCGTGGACAGATTAGGTTCAATATGATTCAATAAGTGCAAGGAGTGATCAACGACATGAGAGGAGACTCGAACAAAGTGTGGCTCGATACGGATTTCTAAGATAATGGGAACAGATAGACCATACAGCTATATAGAAGGAGCATCACATGGTGATATGAACTAGCCTTGTCTAGAACGCCAATTGCGGATGTGCAACATCTCAGTGTCCCACCTTGGATGGAAGAATGTTTTATTAGACAATTAAGAAGTTAACACATCCAAATGATCACCACTTTGTATGATTGTTTATGTGTCCCTTTCGGGAATTTGGCCAATACAAAACGAGCTAAGTCATCACACTCATATTTCGATACCGAATTACCCTAACTCTTGCTTTTAAAATTAAACTGTTAGGAAATTTATTGATACTACACTCTAGTTGGAAGTCTCCCAAAAGAGAAAAGGAAAGATAAAAGTGTTGGGGTTGGACGATGAGGTAGGATTAGTTATTGGTCGGTTCCCATCTTCTGTTTTTTGGATCGTGTGTGAATTAAAACCTCCTAATATTGGCTGAGTCTCGACAACAACACGGATCATGTTATGCATGTCGGCAATTTTTAGATCCGCCAAGATAAAAGGGCTCTAAATGTTAAAATATATCTCAAGTTTAAATCCGCAAACAAAACCTAACCTGAGATAAAGTGTTAGTTGTGAACATATGAGTATGTACCATAAAAATATATATTTCTTATTCGGTGTTAAAGTCTTAATTGATGTTTCCTATTTTGTCTGGACATCGAATTGGAATCGGCAAAATTAAAGAATGAAATATATTGACAGGCTTATATCTGGATTGGTACAGTCTATAAAGCACGAACATGTTCCAAGAGCTTCTGTGTTGTGTCGAACACCTCTACACATGTCCGACTTGCTCGATTATGCTTAGACAAACTCTGACACGTGGTCAACTCTTTCTGACACACTCTGACACGCATATCCGAAATTGCAAGAGGCATGATGGTTTATGGAGCAGGTCTGCAAGTGCGAAGGGAGAGAGAATCATTGAAGAAGGCAACAGAGGACAGAGGCAAGGGCATGGAAGCTGAGGCGAGGCCGCGAGTAACGACAAGGTCGTGATTGCAAGGAGGTAAAGACCAAGGCAACTGAGAGGGCCGCGACTGCAATGCCACGGTGGAGAGCCAGAGGCAAGGTGGTGACCAATTGTGATGAGACAACTGAGAGAGAGTAGAGATCAAGAGAAAAAGGACCGAACCACCTAAATCTTGCGTTCGATTTATTTTCTTATTTTATATATTTTATTGTTCGATCACTTGTTTCCGCAACACTAAGGATGACGATGAGGATTGTGTAGATCTCTCAAAATTGAATGGAAAAACATTTTTGAGGAATTGGTTGTATGCATAGTTATGTCAGGATGCGGACTCGTCATAGTATGCAAAAATAGATCTGGATACCAACTAACTAATATTAAAAAAAAAAAAAAAAAAAATCAAACATCATTATGGTGTTTGAGTGTCATCATGTATGTATTCCACTAATTGTGAATATTAATAGGATAGTTTTTCACACTTTCTACTAGGGTAGGGATGTATCGAACAACATGACTAAGTCCATGTGATATGATCCGATGCATCAAGGTACGTGCATTTACTCTCTCATATAGACTAGAATTGAGACGTTTTTTTTTTTTTTTTCATAAAATCAAGTATTTGATTTCTTGGACATAATAAGCTGTGGTGTTTAAATGTTGACATACATGCATTACGTGAATTTTGTATATTGGGAAATGTACCCAGAAAAAAGGTCTAAACCTATTGTACATATACCAATTTAGTCCTAAATCTTTTAATTAAGTTGATTGAATTCTATATATTTTCATATTTTATCAATTGAGTCCATGCACTAATTTTAGCTAAAAATCATTAACGTGGAAATCAACCGTTTTACGTGATATGATCAAAGTTGAAGTGGACCCATTTTAATGATTTTTTTAAATTTTTAAATTTTTATTTTTTATTAAGGGCCGACAAGAATCACTAGCTACAAGCGAGCGTCAAAACGCCCTTGCTATGATCAGCGAGGGCACAACAACCCTTGCCTAATGCCCTTGACCACGAACGTCGTAGCCCTCGCCATCACCAATGAGGGCCGTGAGACCCTTGCCGGCCAAAGCGAGGACACATGGCCCCTCGCTTAGATCTAGTGAGGGCTACAACACCCTTAATCAAGCCGGGCAAGGCTGTGATGCCCAAATCAGTGAGGATGTCTTGACCCTCGCCTCAAACAAATGAGGGTTGAGATGCCCTCAAGGTGTCCTAGCCCTCGCCCATGGCCAATAACCTTTGCTAGCCCTTAATAAAATAAAGAAAGAAAGAAAATAAAAAATATAAACTTTCAGCGTCGGTCATATTACATAAGGCGACTGGCATCCATATTAGCAATCTATCTAGACTCAATTGATAAAGTACGAAAAAATTTTAAGACTTAATTGGTGTAATTAAAAGATTTAAAATTAAATTGACATAAGTATAGTAATTTTTTTCCCCTCGCATATTATTAGGAACTATTATGATATGTTAACAAAAGCATTATAGAGCGCCTGAACAATCATGATTGGTTTGTCCCTGAGAGAACTGGGGTTTTCCCTCATTGGTCGCTTGACTAACACGATTGAAGTCACGGGACCAATCACTGGTCCTGACCTTGACCTCTGTCCTTCTTGCCCATCAACAAAGACCTTCTTCTCATTAGGGTCATGACCACTCTTTACTCTATGCTTCCTGTTCAGATTGCTACTACTCACCAACTGGCTTCCCCGTCGCGTCTTTTGCTCACGTGTAAAACCAGATAATAACGTGTTTACCAGTTACTGCTCTTAGTTGATAAATGAGGATGATTTTGGATGTACCGTTCCATCGAAGATAACTCTACTTTCAACCCGCTTTCAAATCAGCACTTGACTTTCAACGTAAAAATTACACTTCAGTGTAGCATCGTGGAACTCAATTCCCCATGCTTTGGCACGCGACTCTCTCTCTCTCTCTCTCTCTCTCTCTCAATCAAGCGGAACTTCAGCTCAACCATGTCCTCCATTGAAGTAAAACTGAAACATCCCAATCTCATCGAATCCTAGTCCTTCGCTCTAAATCTCTTTCAAGATTACCAAGCGGCTCAATTTCGATCTCAAGCCCTATGTGTTGGTAACTCCACCATTGTCATGGTCTATAAAGCACTGACACTCTTCAAAAGCTTTCGTGTCGTGTCGGACACTTCGACATGTGTCCGACATTTTTCAACACTCTCCAACACTTGGTCAACACGCATTAGAAAATTCGACACCTGGTCAACTTTCTCGACACTCTCCGATACTCAAGTTGAATTTATGACATACAAGTTTCCGACATATGATTCCAATATTGAGGTCAATTTTCAAAAATTCAATAAATGAGATGTCAAAATATATATACGTGAAAAAAAACAATAATAAAAATAATAAATTGAGAAAGAAGAAAAATCTAGTTTTCTCTTCTCTTTTGACTCTCACTTCTCTTTTGATTCACCCCTTGAGTTTTTTTTTTTCCTCTTCCAACATATCTAACATACGAGTCCAAAATATGAATCGCTCATTTTTTTCCAAGTTTTATGAATTATTGAAATAAAGTTAAATTTGTCAAATTGAAACAATGAACAATATTAATAAAAGGCAAACTAATGTTTTTAGTGTATATTCATTCTAAGCTATTTTAGTTTTTATTTATTTATGAATTTGATTCAAATTAATTTGATTGAAATAGTCATAAAAATAATCATTTATTATGTATATATAAAAATATATATTTAATATATAACGTGTTCCAACGTATCGGAATTCTCTGTTTTTTGAGAAACGACGTGCCGGCGTGTCGTATCGTGTCGTGTCGCGTGTCGCTGTCAGTGTCGATACTACTTAGGTCATGGTCATAATTCTCAACTTACTCTCCTCCTTCTTTGCTTTTGCGAAGACCAGTTCCTCCGAACAACCTTGACAAGTTTCTCTTCCATCACGATTACTCACCGTCAGGGCTGCCTTTAGTGTGGTCGGTTTTTACGCATTTGGACATTATATAATGAAATATCGCCATGTCATATTTTCCAGCAATCCAAATTGTTGATGGCACTAAAATTAGTCTTCTTTATGAAAGTGATACTCAAGTAATTGATCAAAAAAATTTAGCACTGAAGTAAATGCCGTATGAAAATTGTGGCACTTTTAATGTTATTTTCCCTTTGTGAACCATTAAAACCACTCTATATTTCTTAACAATTAATTTCACTTCAAGTCACAATATAGACATAGACCTTAAGTTCGAATAGTCCAACCAAAACAAATTCTAACACATATCTAATTTGTGTAATCAAGCTATGTCCAATTTGCATATATTGGAAAAGTGTTTGAAACTCAATCACACCTATGTGAATTCGAAGATTTGATTGCACTTTGCGACAAATATTAGATATTATGGTGCACTATCTCACCTCAAATGAATTCCTTTCAAAAGTTTGTATTCAAAAATATTGTGAAATAATAATAAATAAATAAAAGATTATATCTTACATATCAATATCTGAAATTCTTTTAAGGGTATCAACTGTCGCATATTAAATGAAAATCAAAATTATAGGTGCCGTCAAACGTCAAAAGTAAATGCGCCCATATCTTTGAGTATAGTCATCAAATATTTATAATATTAATAGTACATGTATGTAATATTAACCATACCCTCTAAGAAATTGTAGCATTCAATGTGGAAAGTAATTATTTTATCATAATAGAGTCTTGGTCATGTATATAAGATAGAGCAAATACCATAAAAGATTTTAAATTATGTCCCATGTGACATAAATACCCAAAATTCTTTTTGTATTGTAAAAAAACCCAAACTCATATATGAGATAGCTAGTATAAGCACCTAGATGGGGGTGAATAGGTGTAAAAATAGTTTTCTCGTGATAAGTGAGCAATATTAAACACAATAGAAAGGAAGTTCTCATTTTGTTAACAAAACGAATTATGATCAAAGTAAAGCAGAGAGTATAGAAGAGAAAATGAACACATAAATTATAGTGGTTCGGCTTATTTCAAGTCTACGTCCACTCTTCCGCACTGACAGTCCACCGGCTGGATTTCACTATGAACAAAAGAGTTGTTACAGCAAAGTTCTTCCTTGATTCCACAGTGTAGATACTCTACCACACTTCCTCAAGGTTTCTCAAGAATATAGACTCTCTTTTGCATATAAGATTTCGCTCAGTAAATGAATTGACTAAGAACAAAGAGCTTCAGACTTTGGAATTCTTCTATCGCGCACACACTCGAACAACTGGAACGTCTTCCTTATATACTCATTTATGTCATCATACCCGTTGGCACTTACCAAATGAATTCTTCCAATCTTCCCGTTGGACGGAATCAATTAAGAAGATCATTCGAGCTATTTAAGGAACATGACGATAGCCCATCAATCATGCTCGCCCATACAATCAGGATCGCAGTTTCCATAAGTAGAACCTTCCAAGTATATTTCGCCAATTATCGGATCCTCAATCTCTGAATCAATCTTGATCCGAATAAAGAATTCCATTACGTCATATCCAATCAAGAGATCTTCTTTAGTCAATAAGGTCAAATCTTAACAAAACATCCAGTCCTTGGTAGGCCTTCTTCGACGGACTAGAAACTGTCAATGAAAATGGACTTTAAGTCTTGAGTCTGGCAGTTCGGAGGTCTTCAGACTTTAAATAGAAGAGTCTGCAAATCTTCAGACTAGACTGATGGAAACGTTTTGTCAGCTTCAAAACACTCCACGAAATTTCTCCAACAATATATGTGCGCTATCTATCTCAGGTATATTTGTCACACTGATATAAATTCAGGAGTTTTTATAACTTTGTCACAATAAACAAATTCAGGAGTTTGGATTATGTTACAATTGGTATGAATTGGAGTTTTTTGCAGCATTAACACATTACAGTAATTAAAGAGCTGATTTTTTGCTGATAGATTAAGGTAACAAGAGAGATTGATCCTCATTTATCGCGCCCCTTGACGTAGGCATTAATCATGGAAGAGTCTTTATCTCTAAAAGAGAACCTTATCTTACATAGTCAATCATAGATTTATGAAAAGACACCTCCCATAATTTTATCATTCTTTAATTGCAACATCGATTACTATAAGTTGTAAAATATTCTCGAAGATATCTTTCTGTTATTGACTTTCGTTCCCTTTTAAAGACTATCAATAGTCATGAGACTGGACCGAAAGTTTATGATAAGATTACCCAAATCGATTGCCATGAAACTAAGCAATTAGTGTGATTAGATGTTAAACATGTTTAATGGATCCGACCAATGGGCATTTAGAGTCTGAGATTGTACGAGTGACTAGATTTGGGGGCCTTTTTGAAAAAAATGTACTCTAATTAGGGACATGTGCCACAGTGGGAGTAGTACAATCATGTCATGTACAATGTCAAAGATGAGTGAACACCATGCAGAATCTCAGTTCTCATGTGTGAGTTAGAAAGTTTTTTTAAAAAACACATGAAGATGATGTAAATAGTGTGTGTATAGCTAAAATAATGGAAGAGGTTATAATTTAAAATGAGCAATGCAAATATAGTTTAAACCACAATGATTTCAAATTATATATATTCATATCAAACGTTGCCAAACATTTTTTTCATCTGCTAGGTATACTCATGGATTTTAAAGGTCTTGGAGCTTGACAGCCCCTAGTGAGCTTACCTAGGGAAACCCCACAAACTCATAGACCCCTCCATTCCGGAAGAGGGGAGTTTTGAAGCAAAACCCCACTGATTAACGTTGCTGAACTTTATTATGCATTTCGGGCATGTGTTTTCATTGGTATTTACGACTATTGTGTCATTATTAGCCCTAGTTTCAATCGATGTTGACACATCAAAAAAATTAGCTGAAATCGCGATCATCAAATTAGACATCCCCAATACTTTCCTCCTAATGCGTGAGAATGATTGTTGAATAAGCAGGTACCACCAAAACACGACATTAAAAACATGTGAAGGCTATACTATGTTTAACTATATAGAATCTTTACTATATCCACTTATACAATGGGTATAGGTGATAATTCCCCTTCAAATTGGCCTATTCCTTTTTAAACAAAGTAAATTTTTGAAGATCACGACATTTGTAACGAGAAATTAGGATCGGAATATTACATTAAGCCGGCAGTGATACATCATATCCGACTTATAATCTTAGGAGCTGAATCAATCAAGAAACACGATAAAATTATAATCCAAAAACATTGCAGAATTCCTTCCTCGTTGCCAACACGGGACGCAACGGTCGTCGAACCACATTGCCATCTCCCCCACGCTCTTTCCTTCCAAGAAGAGCCAATTAAATAGGAAGGACGATCACGAAAAGATAGAAACCAAATCTGTGCGCGATCGTTCGTCCCCCGCGTATAAATTCACACAACCCCCTCTTCACCTCCCACGACCTCCTTCAGCAACCGCTCTAATCTCTCTCTCTCTCGCTCTCTTCTGTTTTGCTTCCTTAATCTGCAAAGCATTCATCAATGGCGGTCCTTGCCTCCAAATCTCAGCTCCTCCTCCTTTACCTCCTTTCAATAGGTGAGTACTTATTTCAACATTCCCTTTGTCAGCTGCAAAAAAGGGGTTTCTTTTATTTTCACTTATTTCGGTTATTCGACCAAAATCGAAGAGGTTTTGCACTTTTGCCCCTCTTCATGCAAAATCTGCTATTTGAATAAGTTGGATGAATTTAATTAGTGTTGAATAGAGCAAGATCTAACCCTTTAATCTTGGCGAAATTCTAGTGAGAGATCAGGAGGTTTCATCGCTGATAAAGTTCAAGACTTTTACCCAAAAAAATTTGTTTACTGTTGTTCTGTTTTGGCAGGGGTTCTTGCATCGGCGACGGTCGTCACCCTCCGGAACCAATGCGGCTACACCGTGTGGCCCGGCACTCTCTCCGGCAACGGCCCCACCCTCGGCGGCGGCGGCTTCTCCCTGCCCCCGGGCGGCTCCGTCCAGCTCCAGGCCCCCGCGGGCTGGTCCGGCCGCTTCTGGGGCCGCACTGGCTGCAGCTTCGACGGGTCCGGCGCCGGGACCTGCGTCACCGGGGACTGCCCCGGCGGGCTCAAATGCACCGGCGGGGGAGCCCCGCCGGCGACCCTGGTGGAGTTCACCGTCGCCGCACCGAACGCCGGCGGCATGGACTTCTACGACGTGAGCCTGGTGGACGGGTACAACGTGGGGATGGCGGTACGGGCGACCGGCGGTACCGGCAACTGCCAGTACGCGGGCTGCCTGTCGGACGTCAACGCCAACTGCCCGGCGGCGCTGCGGGTCGTCGACGGGTCGGGTCGGGTGGTGGCGTGCAAGAGCGCGTGCGAGCAGTTCAAGACGCCGGAGTACTGCTGCACCGGCGACTATGGGACGCCGCAGACGTGCGGCCCGTCGTCGTACTCGAAGATTTTCAAGAGTGCGTGCCCGACGGCATACAGCTACGCGTACGACGACGCCACGAGCACGTGCACGTGCACCGGGGCGGACTACTTGATCACCTTTTGCTCGGCCCAGTCCTAAATGTCTAGATGCGAGCATCAATATTATTATTTTTATTTTATATTATTACTTCAAGTGGTTTAGATTCAGAGATATTCAGCTGATCTTGCTGGTACGTAGGTTTTGAGATTTATTTTATCATTTGTTGAAAAATTAGTCCTGATTATCACGTCCTACTCGTCGGCCTTTACTCTTGCAGTGCTAAACGTATTATCGCACTCAAAATCATAAATCCTAATTACAGAATGCAATTAAATCCTTATTTTCAAAATTTGCGCTATATAACCCATGCGGGTAATTTAAAGAAAATCGATGGGAACATCATAAGGAAACCAAATATTTTATTTAAATTGCATTCCTTTATCCAACAAAAAGTTTAGGGGTTCACCTGTTTACCGTGAATTTCTGATTTTTTTCCTCTACGCGTTGCAAAGTGAGGTGGGTCCGGTTCTGGATGGTTTTGGTGAGAAAGAAGCCAACCTTTTTCTCACTTTAAAAAAAAAAAAAAAATTATTTGTAAATTTATTTTGGTTCTGAGAGAAATCAGAGGAGGAGAAGGAGGGGAAGTAAATGTGGCAGTTGGGATACGAGCAGCGGCAAAATAGTGTAAGTCGTCCTTGCCTTCTCCAGGATTCTTGCTTGGCAAGTACTTGCAACTTGTTTGGGTAAAAATTCTTAAAGGTGCACATATAATACCCGGATAATCATTATTGCCCAAATTCCTTTCTCGGCATATAATCAATCACATTTCAAAAATTAGTAGCGAGTTCACTGATCATGCTCCATGTTCATGTCATACTAGTAAGTTGGCCTTGCATTGCTATTACAATGTAAGTCTACTTCTTGAACTGAAATATGTGGACTGATTTTCAGTATGCTATCCTCCAACTAAGTGACACAACTAGTAGACCTATTAACTTAGTAACGAGCCTAAGATCCTTGCCCATGGAGATTAATGACTTATTTTACGTTCACCGATCATGCTCCATGTTCATGTCATACTAGTAAGTTGGCCCCTCGTTGCTATTACAATGTAGGTCTACTTCTTGAACTGAAATATGTGGACTGATTTTCAGTATGCTATCTTCCAACTAAGTGACACAACTAGTAGACCTATTAACTTAGTAACGAGCCTAAGATAATTGCCCATGGAGATTAATGACTTATTTTACTTTCTATAAGAAAATTTGATTGGGCTAGGTGGGCTTAAGCGAGCCCACCTCAAGAAGGGAATTGCTTGTGTAGACAAGTTTAAGTTGAGTTCACAATCATATTAATCTCTTACATGGATGTATCATCATCAATTGTTGCATCTTTAGGATTAAACATCATCAATCGAGGAAAATATTGCGCAACATAAACTGTACTCATTCAAATATTGATGTTGAATCACTCGTTAAATGTTATAATTAACCCACAAATACTTGAATCTTCAAACATTAATTGCATGACCTTTTTCTAAGATCATCATTAACTATAGAACTAATACCACGAAAGACTCCAAAGCAGTATATGTGTAACAAATTTACCTCAAAATAATTTTTTGATCACCAAAAACCCAAACTGGTATTTTTGTAACAAATTTACCTCCTGTTAGTTTTTGTTGAAAAAAAAAAGACGTAGCCAACTAATGTTGGAGTCATCTAATTTTGTTTCAATTCTTTGATAATTACTATTTTCTATTTTGATGAGAAGTATAAAAACAACTTCCACGAAACATTTTTCACCACCCAAACAAATATACAAATTTTACTCCTAAAATGAGATGAATGATCTCAATGGAGTGCTGAAAAGTTTTAGTTATAGATGGATGTATATGTCAATAATTATTTTCAGCCAATACCTCCAAATAATCAAAATTGGCTCTTTTAAAAGTCATAATCACTAAAATTAGAACTCAAATAGGTCGTCTTACTCATCGCTGAATTATAAAAATGCAAAAAGAAGCAATTTTCCGACCAACACTTAAATTGTAGCCTAAATTAAAATTACAATGACGAAATTTTAAAAGAGTGAAAGCCTTTTATATAGTGCCAGGTCATGTATCTCCACGTGATGACCCTCATATACCAAATTCTTTTGGTTATTACACTTATATATCGATTTAATGTAGTTAAGGATTTCTAAATTTTGTTTTTACTTTAATACCACAAAACAAAATATTCATTGCATTCTGCGTACTTCCTAATTGAAAAAAAAAACACATATCAACATTATGTTTGTAAAAGCTTCTTTTTTGGTGGGGGGGGGGGGAGGGGCTGTTGAGAGAAACTAAATAACACTCGTCAGATGGACTTAGGAAACTTATATAAAGTAACGAATATAAGAAAATATATCATACAATCTTATAAGTTAAGTTGTAAAAGTTGACATCCTAGAATACGTACTCTTTTTAGAAATATATATTTAGGAAAATGATACATCTAATATTTCAAATGGTAAGAAAGGAAAATAATGATAGGGGGAAAAAGAGAAAATGCTACTCGTCAATTTGAAAATGAAAAAGATTAAGGTAGAAATAGAGTAGATGAAGTATAAATATAAAATTGAAAAAAAAAAATTGAAAAGAGGGCTTGAGGGAGTGACACAAGACACATGTCGTCCCAAAACCCTTATTTCATCTTCATCTTTTTTTTTTTTTTTTTTTTTTTTAGAAACTCGTAATAAACCCATGTCTTGGGTTTGATAAGAATGCTAATACATATAATTGTTTCATCTAAATTTTTTTTCTAAGATTAATAAATTTTTATCATGAATAATCTTTTAATAAATTTCTAGAAAGCAGAAAATAATGTATAAGTATCTAATTCATTTCAAAAATATTTTGTATTTTGTAACATTCGAGTACAGACGTGCTAATTGTCCTTATTGGTGACATGAGGGATATGTATGGAGCATATTGTCTTTTAAGCTTTAAGATTGATAATTCCCAATGTTACTAGTAAACTCAAGTCATCATTTCCAGTTCTGACAGATTTCTTTGCTGAGAAGCCACAGAGGCTCCAGAAACTTTCGGTAGGAAATTATTTGAGTGATATGAATAGTGATAGTGAACAGTGATTTCCCTAACCTACTGCTATAGTAACGCTACAATGACTTGCTACAGTGATCTGCTATAGTAACCGGTCTTGTCCATCGCAAGCATTGTAATCATAGTCTGAGTTATTAGAACTATGCATTGCCAGAAGATATTCTTCATATTTTTACTCAAGTCCTACAAGTGAATCTAGTAAGAGAATTTGGTTTGACAAGGATGCTTCCTCTTGATTCTAGAAGAAGCCTGTAGTGTCAGCAGGAATGTTTAGTTGAGGCCAATTGGATGGCTGAGCATAGTAGGATGTGTGCATACCTAGAAATAAGGACAAAGATCCTTGATCATAAGGGTCTTGGGAAAGAGGACCTCTTCATTGTGCATAGGGGTCTTGAGAGAACTGTGTAAGGTCATTTGTATTTGTCATTTCAGAATAAGATTCAGAACAAGATTCTCACAGCTTCTGCATGATTGGATTTAACAAATTCATTTTAATGGAAAAAAGTTTTTGGATATTGACAAATTCAGAGAATTGATTCTTATACTTAAGACTTTTTCTAAGAATGATATGAAGCTGAGAAATCTGAGTCATGATGTCCCACCTAATGATCAAATCTTTGTTGAGAAGACTGGAGCCGAAGATTTTTGTGGTTATACAGCACCGCGGAAAAAACTGGATAGTTATTGGGGTGGTTCTTACATTCGTAGAAAAAGTATCTCTTGAGATAGAATTAAAATATCAAACACAAGAAGTCCAATATTCTTCACTAAGAACTTTAGTGTCTAAGATTGAAGAACTTGATCCAGTATTTATGAGAGCAATTTACCTTGATAGATTTCACAAACTTTGAAGTGAAGATTTTTATAAGGAAATGGGGACAATGAATTTGGTTGGAAAATATAGCAGGATCTTGTTCCAAAGAAGTGAGAGATATGTGAAAAATGTCTTCAAAATCTTATTCTAAATCAATCTCACTGGGAGCCTGGTAACAAGGAATGATACAAAGAGTTTATTCGAAATGTTCTTCTTCTGCGGAAAATAAGGATTCAATATCATCATTTTCAAGTAAAATTCCAGTTTCATTCTCTATATGATATATCAGATGGTTCTAACATTTTCTTGCTTAGGGTTAGTTTTTGGTGAAATGCCACTTTTGATTGCAAATGAAGCATCGAGTTGATTTCTTATAGCCTGAGCGATCTTTCCGCTTGTGCAAATATCGTCATTTCTTCTTTCTCCTGAAAGCTTCTTAAAATGCTTCTTTTTCCAAAGAAGTTTTTCTTGCTTGGAGCATTTGATCTTTAGCTTCTGGCGAGAACAGGCCCTGTCGAGTTTTGTGTTGTCTGTGAGATAAGTTTGAACCATTTGGCGCTTTAAGCACAAATCATCAAGGCACAAATGGATTTTTTGTTGTATTTCTCCCAACAGAATATATGCAATTCTCCTTTGTCTGTTGAGAAAAGATCTCTCAACCTGTTGGGATAATTATTTGGGAATGGAAGTCAGGAAGACTTGCTTCAGGTTCGGATCAACTCCAATACCATAGAAGAGCTTAAGCATTTCTCAATAATGTTTATCAAGGTGCCTTTTCTGGAGAGAGCAACATTTTCTTTCGAAAATTCTCTCCTTTTGAGCTCATGAAAATCAAAAGGTTTTCCAATGAAAAAATGGTATAGGAGGGAAATGGCATGGCTAAAATTTGGTGAAAGTAAGAATTGAACTTGGTCTTATTCTATTACCAATTGCCATAAATGTTTTGAGGCTACCCGTAAACCTTGTAACAAAACCAAAAAGGACAACATACTTATCCTGATTAGTAAGAGCTTGAGCATTTAACCAAGTATGGAATTCCTCAAATCTCTCTGGTCATTTAGAATAGGGAATGTCATCAACAGTAAAAAAAAAAAAAAAAAAAAAAAAAAAAAAACTGTTTTGATGAAGTAGACACATGCTAAGGAGGATTGTTTGGCTGAACAACCTCCGGTTTAGAAGGGTTTGATTTCATATCATGGTCTGGAGAATCGGCCATGAATATCGATGAAGTTACTAGTGTAATAGGAAAGTAATCAATTACAAGGATTGAAAAGGATGAAGAGAATGAGAAGATACCGAATCTAATTCAGTTTCCAAGTTATCCAGGAAAACTAGTTCTAATGGAAATAAGATTTGGTTTTCCAAAGCAATAGGATCGGGTTGTTGTTCCCGATTGCCCAAATCTTTTAAGAATGCTTCTAACGGATTCGATAGCATCATTTGGTTTGGTTTTTCATTTATAACAAGCGAAGATTCTGCATGCATCTTCTCCTTTCCCTTTTCTTTCCTTATTCAATCCAGTTCTTTGAGGCAATTTCGCATCTCTACCACATCTGTTTTATCTTGTCTGATAGGATAATCTGTAAGAGCAGCAAAGACAGACGTCTGAGGTGGTGGAGGAGGCAAACGTTCTCTCCACAATGTAGTCAAAAATGGGTTGAAAGGATTGAACCTTCTTTCTTCCAAGAGTTGGATTTGTCTTTTTAGCTTTTTTTATTTCCGCCTTGGGACTTTTAAGATGATGATATCCCAAATGTTGTCCGGATTCCAAGGCATGAAGCCTCTTTTGGAAGTCCGAAAGCATTTTCTTGGTGATTTCATCATATCTTCGAAAATCTTGTTGCACATTCACAATTTTGGAATCAATTGCTTTGGACACATTGTTGTATGCTAAAAGAGTTTCCGATTGCCAATTCAAGAGGGCTTCAGCAACATGAATCTTTTTGTCTTTCATGTTCATCCACATCAATGGGGGCAGATATTTTGGGAACATGTCGATATATGCCTTATGGATCAATGAATTATTTTGGAGCATAGAAACAAAAGTGGTATATTTTCTCGTGCAAGCGGCGGAAAGTCTGCTTCACGAAACATAGCAATGGAAGAGCTATGTGGTGTTGCTTGTAGAGTTTCAAGTGGGTAAGAATGCATTTTCGCCCACTTAAAGATTGGCTTGTAAAACGGGGAAATAGCTGGTTTTTTCTAAGGTGGAGATGGAGGAGGTGATGGTGGTGGTGTTGGTGAGACGAAGGGAGGAGCAGTGAACTCTAGTGGTGGAGTTGGTGCATAGGAAACCATAAACTGAAATTTATCACACTCATTAAGAGTATCAACGGAGGAATCTCCATTCAAGTACCTTTGGTACATAGCATCCTTTGGCTTATTGTGTTTCCATCAAGTGTAAACCACCAAATTAATGGGAAAATTGTTCAAAAAATCCTAAAAATACTATAAGGCAACCAATTCAATTCCAAACTTTTCATTTGTGTCTATTTAGTCATAAACATTTTGAGGAGTTACTAATATAATATTTCCTGCCAAATATCTAAATAATAGATTTAGAATTAAATTGAAAAATCATTAAAAGGTATATGATTAAATTGTCCTAATTAAAATGTTTAAGACTGACAAATTATCAAAAAGCTTAGGATTGGCAAAATTGAAAAATTTAGGATTAAATTAATTTCCGTACAATAGGTTTGGGACTTCTAGTCTCTAGATAGTTATCCCCCACATCTATACAACGCATCTTGTTCAATTGATTCACAGCTTCATGAATAGCCAGCTTCACGAAACTTCTTGTTCCTTATCGATTAATTCACAGCCTTTCCCTTTCAAGAAGAGCATGCCCACTGCAAATCTTGATCCCAGCTTTGCACAGCTTTCCCAGCATTACAACTTAATAAACTTGCTCCCAAATTCCTCTGGAAACTTCAGAGTCAGTGAAAAGATGGTCTCCATTCTCTGGAAACGAAGCGCACAGTACACAAATCTCACTCAAAGTTGCATTCCATTTCCTCATCCTGTCTTTATATGGTTGGCAACCTATTTCCCATAGCCAGCCAACCTACAATGCTATGTTTCAGTATATTTGGCATGAACGAGACCATCTTGCGCCAGGGGGCTTTAGCTGCTCTAATTCTGATTTTTCTCCAGGCACTATCAATAGTGAATTTCTTGATGGTTTCTGTCCTTCCAAGAAATCTTAGTAGGCTGATTGGAATTGGGAAATAAACTTCCTTATGTCAGATTGTATGCGACTGACTCCTCTTAGAAGCGGGCCAAGCCCATTCACATCCTGCAATAACATCAGCAACTCCTACGTTTATCGGGAGACCAGCATCATAAACAACTCAATGAGAAAAAAGAAATCCACTAAGTGTCTAATGGAGATCCAGCCACAGGAAATTATCTCTGCCATCACCAACAGCATATGTAAGCAGAGTTTTAATCTCAGCTATTAGCTTCAGTAGTTTCCTCCAAATATAAGAGGAATGAACAGATGGAGGTATTTGCCAGAAACTTTGCTGCTTCAGCAGGTTAGTTCTCACTCAAGCGACCCCCAAGGATCTAGAGCAAATCCAGATCAATTTCATAGCAGCAGCTTGAGTCCATTGATGAACTTGTTTCAACTAGTCCACCCATTTTCATGGGCAAGCACACAACAGTCCATTTTACCCTGACTCCTGTTTTTCCATTTGTAGTAGTTCACAAAAAGGAATTGCATCAGTTTCCTGCTTTTCTAATAAATTTCTCGGGCAAGAGAAGCATACTACAGCAGTATAAAACCATACTATATATCACAGAGCTGACTAGTTCAAGCGTTCCTGCAAAGGAGAGTCCTCTAGCACTCTTTAACTTATAAACCTCTCAACTAAAGATAATCTGAGACTAGTGGAAGTCCCAAGAATTTGATAGGCAAATTCCCTAAATCAAAACACTCATCTGGGCCATTTCATTCCAAACAGTGGCTGAAATTCCTGAAGTATATATTTAAGTTTTTGCAGGGTTTAACTATAAGCCTGATATGGCATAGTAATTGTTGAAAGATATTCAGAATTACCCTCAGAGATGCAGAGCTTCCATTCGTCAAAATCGGCACATCAGCAGCAAAACACGCGTCGGTTTAACTTCAGAGCAAATTAGATGATGTGGGAACCCCCGCCGCTCAGCAGCTCTATTTGACATAGGAGACAGCACACCAATGACCATCACAAAAATATATGGAGATACCGGGTCCCCTTGTCTAAGGCCTTTATCCCGTGGAAAATAACCCCCTATCCCCCATCAATAGTGTCAGAGAAATAAGGTGAGGCAATGCGCGCATCATCGAGCCCATTCAACAAAGCTAGCAGTGAGCATCCGTGCTGTTGAATATGAAAGGCCAATGCACCGACTTACTCTTCCTATGGTACTGCTCCATAACCTCATGCACAAGCAATGCATTATCCATCATCCTCCTTCAACAAAAGCACACTTGGTAGTGGAAATGAAAGTAGGTAGGACTAAAGTCTGTGCCTACTTACATGCCATGAATTCTTCAGGAAATGGGAGGACTATCCATCAGGACTAGGCTTATAACCCCATGAATAGACCATAAAGCTTACTGTAATAACCTTTACTTACATTAAAACTAAGGTACTTGTAAAGGGCGGAAACCAGAATTTTATGGATAAATTTTGGGCATGAAAATCATGACCAATTTTCTAATAAAGAGTTGACATGAAAGATGAACAACAAAGTAGATGATGTTATAATATAACCAAGAATCTGGTTGGTATAAACAAGCAAAATCCCATGATAGGCATGTCTTTGGCCCAAAAAGTATCCGCATCGCCAGTTTTCTATGCTCGTCGAGTTGTTCAAGTGGTAGTGTGAAGAAAAGCCTCCAATTCTCATTAATGCAATGCTTCATGTACCTAATAATCTGAGGATACAGATTATAAATCTTCAATTACGAAAAGCTCTCGAGAGCTCAGGACAATACTCTGGCCAAATGATCAGGAAATATAAACTTCTATCCGATAGTACTTGCCTAGCTCCTTAGCGCCCATCATTAAATTCCACCACACAAAGCTCCAAGCCGTTTGGCTATACTTGATGAACTCTTGCTCTTTGATTCAAAATTTGTTTAGGCATCAGGGAGGGGACCTTGAGTCGATGCGGTACCCCATTTCTAATTTAGTAAAATCTTTCAACATTCTGTTTGCCTATTTAGACTAGACTTATTCATTGGGGTTCTCTTCACGGTTCCACAGCCATGTCTAACATGTCCAGAGACATAAGTGACGTTCATAACAGGTCCTCTCAAAGAGGCTGGACGCAGCATTTTATCTCAAAGCTTGTTTATGAGCTTAATTGACCATTCTATCACTATCATCATCCCTAATAAACAGCAATGTCATCACAAGTTGAAAAGCTCCTTCCCCCCCAACCAAAAAATCAATCCCGTATGCATGAATGAATATCTTAGAAAATCAACTAATATAACATCTTGTATCTTACCCGATATCCTGTACAACTCCACATCCATGAATGATATCAAGCTCCACCTCTGCATCCTAATCGAAACATAGAAATGCAAACTCAAGAGGCTTTGACTTACAATATCGTGCCCTAAGGTTGTCCAATTTAAAAGCTCACACTTCTTCACGTACAGAATGAGAACACAGAAGAACGCTGACACTTCTTCACGTACAGAATGAGAACACAGAAGAACGCTGGCCATACAACCAAATTACCTTCAGCCGAAAATAAAGAGAGAACATATCCAAATGTAGCTAGAAGATAACATCCTCAAAGTACTACAAACCGACACATAAATTTCAATGTTCAAGATCATATTTCCATGTGCTGTTGAATTTGTCTATTTGGGTCTCTTCCAGGAAATTGCACCCACACATCTACATACTTGAGGAAAATCTATTAAACGCACATGACAGAAAAACATAATGCTCATGATCACTTGCCAATGAGCTTGGAATCGCAAGAGAGAAGATTGGAAAGAACTGAAAAAGGAAAAAAGACAAAGCTCGAAATACGCTTTCTTTTCCTGTCGAGGCCTTCGGCCGAATACCATATTCTGAATTATCATCCTCTGTTCTTTCTACATTTCATTTTCTTCTCTTCCATTCCTCTTTCATACAGTTCAGTACTTTTTTCTCTACAACTGGCTTTCATCTTCAAAAGCCCAAATATAGAATTAACACGCTCGCCCAACTTTCCTCAAACGCAGTTGGGCTGAGCCAAAAATAAAAATGAGGGGAAAAAGGACCTACATCTCAGACATGTGCACCACGTGCTGCCCTTTCCTACAATTAGACCCTAGGATAAAATTACAAGCCGAATTGTGACGCTACAAAAAAGAAAATTCCGAGCTACCTGTACAATACAAACATTTGTTTTAAGGCTTCCAGGGCTTTTGAGCTTCTTCCCTGCATGGCCAATCCTTTTATATGAGCAGTTTCATCAGAACCTGTGCATTGGCTTCCATGTTCAGTCTCACCACTGAAAAGGGTTAGGTCTGAGCAGTCAAGGGACGCTCCACACGCTCTATTGTAGGATTGACAAGCCGAGTGGCACACTCGAAGCCTGTTGTCTCCATCCTTGTCACACTTTTGGATTGAGATCTGCCATATTTTCAGATGTTATAGTCAAGTACCATTAAATATTTGTGTACCACATGAATGCACAACCTCACATGCAAATAAGGGTTCGAATGTGATAACATGGTTCATGAAGTACCAGGATATTCATCCTGGAACCACTCCTAGATAAGTTATTAAGTTCCGTCACTCGATAGGGGTCAATTAGCATTAGACAGATAGAAATTATGTTCCCACAATTGCATGCACCATGGCCACAAAAACAGTTTGAATGGACTTCTAATGTTCATAAGAGAAATGCTCTTCCTAAAGATTTATAACTAGGGCGAGTTTGAAAAAACTCCAGTCAAAGGTTTAAAGAGCCATACTCACCCAGCAGGCTAGCTTTTTAGCAGCTGCATCGCAGTCATACTGTTTGTTAAACAGATTATTTATTAGCTTTCGAGCACCACCTGGAAACAGACGGTGATAATTGGGCATGACAACAACTTCTTCTAGCTGCTGCAGAACACTTGGTTCACTTGGTGCACAGTGCTGCCCAGACTTTCCTATCTCTAGCACGTCTTGGCAAACTGAAAGAGTGGACAGAAGCTTGGAACTATTCTGGCATGTATATCCAGCATAGTCTGAGCAACGAAATTCACACTTGCCATTATCACAGACACCGCCATGGAGACTGCACTGTTCATCACAAACTTCTGCAAAACAAACACCCTGACACTACATGAGAAGATCTATTTTACCACTGCAAGAATCTGACTTATGTCATCAATGAGCTAAAAGAATAGTCTTGCTTATGTTTCAACCACAGGGAAAATTCAGCTACAAACTGAATTTGAGTACATATACACAAACCCATCCCACAACATGAAAAGAAGAATCAGTCCTTGCATCAAAAGCAAATCTCATTGAGACAAGGTCTACTACGTTTTGAGAGTTTTTTTTTTTTTTTTTTTGGGGGTTGCAAAAGAGTAATTTATTCCTTATCATTTTGACCCTACATATTAGAGTGGAAGCAACCACAAACTAGCATCCAAAACCAAATGGAGGACCAGTAAGAAATTGCTAAAGAGAACATCTGTAAAAGAAATGTCACACTACCAGTTGAGCAGTCAATGCCAGTGTATCGGTCGTCACATCGACATACACCACTCCTCAGGCACTTTCCATGACCGTTACAGTTGCCAGGACAGGAACCTGCACAGACAAAATACGACTTAGATATTTTGCTTCGAGGAATTTTGATATTGGGGCTGGCCCTGTGATCATGGGGAAGGAGGGATAGAACTCACGTTTACTACAATCATGCCCATGGAACCCTAGAAAACAATCGCACCTCCCATCAATGCAATCCCCATTGAAGTTGCATGAATTTGGACAATGCCCACCAGAAAGAGGGGGCAAGCCAGTGCTACAGAGTTCGTGATAAGCTGGGCAGATCAATTCACCTACCAAAGGAAAGAAAATGAGACAAAAAGTTCAAAACATCTTATGAAGCATTATATGCAGAGTAAAGCAGAGATACCATTAAAACCAGGAAACTGAACTGGTCCGCCAGCTTCAGGGCATACTTTCCAGATTCCATCCACTGCAACCTGAGGATTAGAAGTAACCATTTAATAGAGAACATACAATAATGAACCAGACAATTTGGAAAATATTTTAACATGTGATGAAACTAGTACAACCTGCCTGACCTTGATCAACCTTTCAAAGTCTCATGATAGAGCAACTTTTCACTCATTAGAATGATGGAAATTCGTTTAAATCCCAGAAAGTGTCACATTTGTCGCTTGTGCTTGGGTGAGGTTGCTGGTTTTGGATGTAAAAAGCTAGGAGCTAGGACCCTGAAGCTGTGGATAATCCTGTTCTATGTTATCCTTAGTTAAATAGTTAATTCATTCCTTAGGGACACAAATAAAAGAATCTAAATATTTTATTGCTTTCATAGATTTAAGGTGTTCAATATTCAAATCACTCCCATAACCATGTCAAATAAAACCAGGATATGGAGCACCAAATATCATAGCTAAAGGCACAACAGCCCCCAAACATAACTAACATCTTCAGGCAGCAAGCATGCGTAGCAAAGACAAGGTATCCCCCTCAATTTATGCCAATACACCCATTAGTCGCAATCAATTAAATCAACTCATCAAACAATGAAAAACCATCAATCAACATGCACCTAGCAGTTGAAGCTCGAATTCACTTAACTTACAATAAATCTTCAAATTTCAAATATTCAAAACTTCAAGATATTTTTAAATCATATCTTAGTCCCAAACTTCCTAAGTTACAGTTAAAGCATCCACTAATCACAAACCTTAGGAAACTATTGGATGAACTAAGGCACAATATCTGATGAATTTGAATTCTCTCAAGAAAAGACTAACCAAAGCCAGGAACTTACCTCCAACGAATTATTTACACACCTATGCTGATAACAACCATTCCCTTGGCTCATTGAACCCCGCAGAAACCCAGTACGTACTAATGATGAGGCCATACACCTATCAAATGAGAAATAGATGCTTTTAACATGTGATTCTCCAACTTCATGGCACAAACAAATCAGATGGCCTGCCAAAGCAGTGTACGAAACACAACATAGAAATGCCTACCTGGAATTACTTCCCCGCACTTCACCCAATATCTTATCAGGAGGCCTTGTACTATTAGTATCAGTACACGACCCATCAGAATAAGCAACGAAGTATGTACAGTAATCTGCCAGGGAGGACTGCCCACCTGCAAACACATATATTCAACGCATCATCTTCAAGGGATTCTCTACTAATAACTGTCAAGAATTGAACATCTACGACACTGAAGTTCAGAAGACCAAGACTTTTGACCCATATATAATAAAGAGGGAGTGCCGATATGACCTTTTAGAGCAAAGTAGGGTACAATCGCGATTTATTGCTCAGTAAAAGAATTTGAAAACCATGTCTTTTTTGCTTTCACTACTTCAAAGTTTTTGCACTGGAGGTTTAGATATTCTGACAAATTACCCCAGCCACCACCATCCTCAATTGGCCTTCGCAAACCATGTCAGACCATACTTTTGGTGCCCCAAAGACCCCCAAGATCTACTGGAAATTGTAATCAGAACTTTCAATAATGACTTAACTTGTCATGGAATCACGAGTGCATATTCGTAATTGGAGTATTTAATAACTCAAAAGTAACGGAAAGAGAAGGAAAGGGCGCAAAACAACACCAATTGACCACTGAAGCAATAAGGTGAGATTCTTGAGGGTTTAACTATTGACTCAACAACAATATACAATTTGAAAAACCAAGCAATGTCTAACATAATAACTGCAGCAGCACCTGCAAATAGAGTAGATTGGTTATACTTAAATGGAGATGCACAAAAATGAACAGACTATGCACTATATTATAGGAATACAACCACCAAAAGAAGTGATGACAAGATAGGACAACCACACACCTTTGTTAGCTTGTGGAAAATAGCGAGCCCATTGAGGGAGGTCTCCACTATAACTTACAATTGGGCAATAACCCTCTGCTTCCCTGTTATATGTACAGCCTGAAAATTGTGTTGTATTGCAATGATAAGCCCCCTTCCATTGATTGCAAGGGGAAGTGACAAAATCAGTTCCTTGGTTGCGGCCCCAATCGAGACGGTCTGCCATACTGTAATTGGCCTTATACCAACCACTGTCTTCCAATAAAGCAAGAGTCATTTTAGAAACCACGGATCTTGTATCAACTGAACCAGTCATAATCTCGTTCATAAGTAGCCTTTTTTCCCAGTGGGACCCTAAACGCAAGTTATCTGTGTAAGCTGATAATCAAAATGCTAGATAACTTTAAGAGGGAAAAGGTGCTAGCTAACTTAGAGACTTCAATGACAAACTTCACTACTTGAAACAGCTATATCAGAATCACATAAAGCAAGACGTGGTTAAAGGGGGAGATTGAGGAACAGGAATAGAAAGAAGAACCTGATGTGCCACGTCCACCCCCATCTTCCAGCTCCAAGCCAGTAAAATTCTCCGAAAATGCCTACAAGAATCATTTATTCAATTTTCTAACAATAAACCAGACGGTTCAAAATGAGAGAATCCCATGACAATGATTATTTGATGCAGATCCAGAATTAAATCAGACCAATTATTATTGCAAAATTGAGCTGAAGAATGCAAGCCACTCATTACCCCATAATGAAAGCGAGAGTGCATGAGAACACGTGGAAGCACAACACGGGTAACCATACGCCCAAGCTTTTCATCCATTGCTTGTTCTGTGACCTACAAGAGAGTGGCATAGCAGAGAGTCATACGGTCAATAAACTAAGCAACCATATGAAAGCTAAAAAATGTCAATATAGCTGATAAAACTAAGAATAAAAGAGCCGGATTAAGAAATTGTTGGGATCAAATAGGAAGTAAAAACCATGCCAGACAGTCATTTAATATGGAATTATAATTGAGTGAATCCCCAATATGAGAAAAAGGCTTTAACACTAATTTGAGACTGGATGACACAGTGAATACTAAACTATTTACCCGGCTACGCCTTCTCATCCTCTCATCCCTAAAGTGAGCAAAAGCATGGGGGTCAAAACCGAGTACGTGCATGACCTGGAAGGACCAAAGTTATTGATTAGAGCAAGTGCTGACCTTCTGGAACATTTTAATTTAATGTTACAACAAACCTCATGTATAAGAGTGGCAGAAAGTAGCGTCTCTGCTTCAGCAGTTAAATGGCGAGGAGCAACATTAACATGTCCTATAGATATGAACAAACACTTAGACAAAATTCTGTAGTAAAGGTGCTAGAGAGATCTTTCATTTCATATAAAGCACCAGCAGTTACCAGCTATTGCACGACCCCATTGATCACGTTCACATGCCACTGCCCAAGCAAGTGTGTTGCCCGTGGTTGGTCTGGTTGTTACCAACAGAACTAAATCTGAATTAGCAACACCACCTACAAATAAAGCAGAACAGGGTGTTAAGACTCACCAAGACACTTGACTTCAATAAACCCATTGATGATGAAAGCAATTGTGCAGTGAAGAGCACTCAATTATTACAAAGATACCTTCAACATATTCACGTGGAAGTTGTACACCTCCATCTTGTCCACACGCAGAGTATCCACTTAACCTCAAATTCCCTTTTACAGGCTCCACAGCGAGGGCTCTACTGAACCAGTTGACTGTTTGGCCTAAAGCCTGCATCATGCTCTCACTTAGATTCTGTACTCATTGGCAAGCCCTAATAGCCTTCATCCTAGAGACATTTATGCCACTAGACAAACAAAGAAGATGGCAAACAATTAGATTAAGAATGAGCTAAAGTTTAAACCTTGCGTAGCCGACGCTGTTTGTCATCTCCAGCGATATCATCCTGGGTGCAATTATACAAGCAGTCACTGAAAACTGGAGGTTCACCGTGTGCATTACAAGATGGGCCACCAGGGAGAGAATTAGCAGGGGGCTCCCCTAGCTGACAAAAGCAAACAAGCCTCAGCAGAACGACAATAAGATAAGTGAAGCGGAGAGCCTAAAAAAACTTTAAACACACCAACCTTCACAATATCGCCAACATTTCTGCAATCTCTGTCAGGAGAGTGGCCGACAGCATCATAATTTAGATATATCCTGATAGGCTGCTTTGCATCCTTTTGATGGAATGGCGATGTGGACAATCCAAGTAATCCCCTTCCTTTGCGATGCAATGGTTTCGACACACCAGACTCCTGATATACCTGTGGGGTTACTAAGTGTACCTTATGACCAGGCCGTCTCCTTTGTTCAAGTATTTGGTCATGGATGCATGAATGTGAGACAATCTTTTCACTTCCTTCTCCAGGGTCATGCCATTGGTGGGGTTTCTCAGCAATACTAGCATTTACAGCTTCCGAACACAGCAAAAACAGTACAATCTGAAGTGTCGTACATGTTAATAAAAAAAGAATTACTAAGTCAGGCAATAAGATACCAGAAAGCAAAGGAAATCAACAAGGGTCGCATAGGAAAGCCCATATCGAAGGTTCTGAAGGTATCTAACAAAGTACATATAGGACTATAATGAGAAAATGACACCAGTTTATGCCATACAAACACAGTGATCTGAAACTCCCATATACTAAGTTGAGCTGAGGAAGGATCAACAATTTAACTTCTCTTTCCCTCCAAACTCAACAAATGTAAGATCGCGATTGCCAAAACCAGTAACACGGTCGTAGGCCAATTAATTATTCAACAGCCAAGGTCCAAAAACAAACAAACTAGTCACTCTATTTTCCAAATTAAGTTCCTTGGAAGCTCAATTCGACTCCTCAAGTAAACACTAACCCACGTTTATCCTTCGAAACACGCACAAAAATTCTAATGAACGGGAATTGTGTACAGCAGCGCAAGCTGAAATCCACAATTTCCTTCATTTCTTTCTCTTCTGAACTTCAGCAAACACATAAAAAGCACAAATCCACACATTCCATCTCAATGACCAACAGCGGCACAAACGAAACCCCCAAAAACCCCTACATCCCCGACCCCCAGATGCGCGCGCCCGGAGCTCGCAACGAGCAGAAACCTTCGAATCTCACTCGCAACGAGCACGAACCCGAATCTCACTGGCAACTACAAGCTCACCTCGACGACGACGATGGCGAATCGGAGATCGGCGACGAGCCAGGGCACGGGTCGAGAGCTCCTCCGCCGGACCGTCACCTCCATGGAAGGCGGCCGAAGTCAAACACGCGGGAGAGCTGCAGGGGCGCAGTCGTCATCGATCCCATCAAGCCGGCGGCGGCGCGCGGATCGGGCGCAGGGCTCGGGAGGATTTCCAGGTCGTCCGCATTTTCAAGCTGGATGCGCGCACAAACACGGAGGCGCGCTCTCACTCCCCCCCCAGCCCAGCCCCAAGAGAGGACCCAGATAGGCGGGAGCGGGAGAGAGATTGAGCTCCTTCCAGTTCCTCCCCAACAGCTGTGCCTGCCTACGCCCAGACAAACGGGACGAGAGCTGGAATCAGGGGGGGGAGAAGGGGTCAAAGAAAACGAGATGGGGAGGAGAGAACGAGGGACGGGGATTCGTGGGTCGGGGGGTCGGGATGTCGATTTATAATGCGGACCGATTCGAAGAATCGAAATCAGGTGGGTGGGCGTCAACTGGTGGTGGTGGTGCTGGTGGTGCTGGTGGTGGTGAAGAGGTTGTGGACTCGACTTCGCTTCAGTACATGGGAAAAAGGCAGAGCGGGGGGGAATTTGAAGGGTTTTGGTTCAACTGAAATGGGAACAAACACAACAGCAACAGCAACAGCAACAGTGACAGTGGGAAGGAGAGATGAGAGAGAAGCAGAAGGAGAAGTAGAGAGAGAAAGTAGAGAGAGAGGGGAGAAAATCAAACAGATTGGGTGGGGGTGGGTAGCGATGATAAATTTCTTCTTTTTATTTATTATTATTATTTATTTTTATAATTAAAAAAAGGGGCTGGTTTAATGGTAAATCGGAACGTAGGTTTTTTCTTTTTCTTTTTCTTTTCCTCAAATGAACGTGTATTCCTGAAATTGTTTGTGTCCTTTAAAATTATTAGTAGAGAGAATTCTTTTCCTTATCAATAATATTTTATATTTAAATATTTTTATAAAGGATGAATGTATTTTCCTTTCATTTAATTTTATAAGTATATGAGCGATCATTTATTAAAAAATATTTTTTGAAATAAATGACCCTTAATTCCAAGAGATAAAATATACGCGGAGGCCAAAAGATGGAAACCTAATTATAAAAGGGGCCCTTCGCTTTGGCTTGGAGTTTCAAAAGATGCGCACTTCACCGTTGGTTTCCACCTTTAATTATTTTTTAACACGCCTTGATCTTTGTCTTAAAATAATTCCTTTTTTGCTCGATTAATTTTTTTTCCTTACACATCCCCCATGTTACAATCATGTGATTGCGTGAATCGATTTCAACGTATCCCCATTTTTGTCCGACACGATCGAGGGAGGGCATGCGTTTTGACTTCCTCGTAGACGAATTTTAGCTTAGAGAAGTGCAGAGAAAACAAAAACCAGTTGAATTGACCCTTGGTTTCGTAGGATTGTCACCGTTGAGTTTTTTTTTTTTTTTTTTTTCATCAGAAATCGATAATCACAAGTGTAATACGATGTGGTTGAACAATTTGGTTGAATTTAATTGACCCATCGCAGTACATGGATCGATTGAAACGAGAATATCTACCTTATCGGGTGTCTTGTGTCCCCATCCACACGAATAAGGGACCTTGGTCTTATATATTATAAATTTGTTATGCGACAGCCAAATTTTATTCTAAATTTTTAATTTCATCAATTTAATCATAAATGTTTTGGCTATCTTTTAACGTAATCCTTGCAAACAATTCTAAATAGAAATTGTTGACGTGTACATTGGCCATCTTATATAGCACAGCCAGTATTAATGTTGACACTTTTTGAATAATTTTTTGTGTATTCCTTCTTTATTTCCTTTTTACTTTTTTCCTTAGCAACAACCGACCAGAAAAATGGGAACAAATGAACAGAAAAGAAAAGGCAAATGAAAAAAATTCAGAAAATTTATAAAAGAAATTGTAGAAATCATCGATATTGGCATTGGCCATTGGCACTAACTAAACAAACCAAGTGAACAATTTCCAGTTAAATTTTGTCAAAATGATTAAATTAGAAAATTATCAAAAAGTTTAGGATTAGATTGGCATAATTGAGAGGTTTAGAACTGAATTGGCAAATTATAAAAAAAAATTCGAACTAAATTAACACAATTGAAAAAGTCAAGACTGAAGTAGCCATGGCATGATAAATTTAAGACATTTTGAACAAGTTTCTCCTATTAGTGTCCATCCTCAAGTTTTTGCCACATCAAGTAGCAAACAGTGAAATCAACCAACCATGGCAAATTTCATATGGACTGTACTTCTTTCATTAATTATCGGTTTATGCATAGACCTAGTTTAGAAGAATAGATTTGTAGATATCCGATAAAAAATTGACTTATCTAAGCCCTAGAAATTTCCTTTTGAATAGGCTCTTAGCTTAATCATTCAAAGCTGAGGAACTTTAAATGGGAGGGTGATCCCACCAAGGCAATAAACATCATCCATCTTTAAGTCTTTCGAGATAAATTTTAGTGACAGCCACTAAACACAAAGTGAATTTTCCACTTTTGCAATTGATACATTTTGACCGAAATCCAGCTAATTGCCAACGGAATATTGACGTGGTGTCCACGTATCAAGAAAAAATTATTTACAAAGTGATCAATTTATTACACTTTTATCAATTTAATTATAAACATTTTAATTTTGTCGATTCAGTTCTAAACATTTTCACTTCTTGCCAATTAAGTCCACTCAGTCAATTTTGATCAGAAATCGCTAATGTGGACATTAGTGGAGCCACGTAAGACCAATGGTACTGACATAGATAATTTTTAATAAAATTTTTAAATAATTTTTTTTTTTATTTTGTTCCTTTTTCCTTTCTTTTCTTTTTGACTTTCTTCTTTTCCTATTGTCAATGGCCACAAGCGACGCTCAGCCGAGCAAGGGTAGCCCTCGTTGAGGCTAGGGCAACCTCGCCGGGCGTTGGTCAAGCGATGACAACGTTGTGCGAGGCCACCTTGGCCTAGGTGAGGGCCGTTTTCACCAAATCTGGCTTGGGTGAGACTAACACTAAAGGGCTTCCCCAGCCAAATCTAGTGAGGCCAATGCCAAGCAAGGCCAGCCGTGGCCGATGCCCGATCGTTGCCAATGGTCAGTAACTAGCCACCAATAATAAGAAGAGAAGAAAGCAAAAAATTAAAAAAATTAAAAATTAAAAAGATATTAAAATATTATTAATAATTGTCCATATCAGCGCCAGTGATACTATATGGCATTGCAGGTGTCCACATCAGTAATTTATTATCAAAATTGATCGGATGGACTCAATTGATAATAAATAAAAAAATGTTTAAGACTAAATTGACAAAAATGTAATAGGTTCATAACTTTTTTGGATAATTTTTCCCATGTATCGATGATATGGCACCTAAAAAGTTAACTGCTCGCCAGCCGCCACGTCGGCAATTTGCCGACAATTTGACCGAATTTCAATAAAAGCGTATCGATTACCAAAAAAAAAAAATGAAATTTTTAGTGGGTATACATCTCGACTAAAATTACCTCATTTATTTATCAATTTGCAGGAGTAACAAAAAATAAATATATAAAAAAGAATCATCTTAAGCATGCCATGGACATTATTATCATCCATAGTAATACATTTAGAAGGAGAGATGGAAACTACTTATACACATCCAACTACTCATATAAATTAAATGGGTTGCTCCAAAAATTTAACGATGGAAATGTAGCAGCTAGAAACATGCAATAATCAATGTAAATTGAATTTTTTTTGTCATCAGACGTGCTTGACAATTGTTCTAAAATCATTAGTTAACATGACTTTATCTTAAACAACAAGAACTGCGATAGTTCTTTTGTGTCCTTTTCCTTCTTGTACATTAGGATGAAAGTGAATTACATTAATAAACCACCGAGGTAGTTGGCCCGGTCAATAGAGAAACCGTTGTGCTACTTCGTACGGAGGAACATCCTGACCATTAACATCCTGGATCAGCTACTATAGTCACAGGTTTGCCAACCTCACATTTTCAGGTTGTGTAAGGTATAAAATATTCACGACTCATGCCGAACATTCTAGAATACATACGAGATCTCTACAGTAATGCCTAGGAAGATGGCTAGCCCTAGTTACCTCCGCTCAAGCCTTTCAATCGATTGTGTTGGCAATCGATTGAAAGGCTTGAGTAGAGCTCCACTAGCAAAATAGTGGGCATTTCACTTCAGATGTGGAGAGGCACTATACTCCCCTACCCAATAGTAGTTTGTACCGAAGTATGGATGTAGAGTTTATCTTATCCATTGAAAAGATTCCTTAGTTTATCTTCTTCAAGTGAATGTGATATAGATGTGATATTTCGAAATCTCTCATTTTATAATAGATTTTTTACTTATTTTTTTTTCTTCAGCCTTTTATTAATGAAAAAAAAAAGTATACTAGCTATTTCAGCAGCGTACTACTACTGTCAAGATCCCAAGCGTCAATCCATGGAGACGGCGTCTGAATAAAATGAATGGCTTTGCCTGAATTCACCTCGCTCAGCATTAGCAATCAGAGCAGCAAGCCACCTGCTGGGCCTCCCTCTCTTGTTTCTCAAGCATTGAAAAGTCAAAAGGCAAGTGCATGTTCGTGGGCCCCATCCGACATTAAAATAATTTGTTCGCACCCCTCCCCTCCCCTCCCCTCCCCTCATAATTTATAACACTATAGTTTCTTTTTATGTTTTTATGAATTTAATTTAAATGGAAAAACCTTGGTAAGACATATAGAAATGGATTGCATTATCCCCTTAGGATCCTCGGTCGTGCTTATCCTGTGCATGCTGCTCCTCATATAAAGCTTTGACCCCATAGCAATCAAAAGACATCATGACAATGCCCTTTTGGAGCTCGTTTGGTAACCCAACACACTTTGAAAAAATAAGATAAAATTTGGGGTTCTATGATTTTTTTTTTGGCGCCCCACTTTCATTCCCCCTCATGCCAACTGCTCTTTCGAATTTGCCGTGAATGAAAAGTTCGGATTTCATTGATCATTAGCGCTCAGTTTCGTCGAAATTTATAATCGAATCGTTGTATTTTAATTTTGATTGCTGCATGATATACACTTCTGATTATTTTCATCTAGGCACAGTAAATGTATCCTGCTAATTTTTATGTGGTATGCTGACATGAGGGCTAACGTAAAGATACGTTGCATTGACCTAATGAGTATATTAAAAGAGATTCCAAAAAAAAAGGGGGGGAAGGAGAGCCATCCTCTTTTATTTCTTTCTTTCTTTCTTTTTTCCACCCTTTTGAGTTTTTAGAGATTGTCTTAGTATCTACATGAATATATTGTAATGGAGCATGTTTTGGATATTGTATCCAATTATTGACTTTCAAGATTGCAGATTGCTAGCATGTCCCTCTTCTCGCTGGGATAAAAAGGCTTCGGTGCTTCCGGCACATAAATAGTCGCCACCAAGATGCCGCCACCCTCGGTAAAAATTAATTACCTAGTTAAGTGCCATCCGGTCACATTTATTTTTGTTTTCTTTTACAAACTGTAAAATCGCTTAACTTATTCTCAACTAATTCAATTCTTTCTTAACAAACATTTATCTAATTCGCCACTTCCTCTAAATAATGTTTGTCATCATCTCCAAATATAATAACTATGCAAAATTAAGCGGTTGGTTCATTTAATAGTTCTTGATAGGGATGGGATGACCTAGCTCTCAGACCATACACAAATCTAAAAAACTAGGGAATTATTTTATGGGTACGACTTCGAATGTGAGGAGATGTCGTTAGTTAGGCTTTGGTACTTTGGCTGATCTAAAAACCCCAATCACGAGTATCTTAATCACAGACCATCTTGACCTCCTAGTCCATCACCAATACTCTAATCTTCAACTTGTGATTATAAAATCAATGGACCGTCCTGCCACTACCTTGCCCTAACCCCAATCGTGCCTTTTTACCTGTCTCAGCTCGGTTCCAGCTCATCTAATTTGATGGAACTGACCATCGTGCCCTAATTAAATACGCCTCGATTTGACTAAGTATAATTAATATAGCTCGTCTAATTTTGAAAGCCCCGTGAATTTAACATGAAGAAGTTTCGTGGGGGTTGCATGTTTTTACGTGCATCGTCGACGAATTAGCATTCCCAAGGTTTCTTTGCCTGGAAAAGTAAGCAAATCTGCAGGCCACGTTACGACCTTGTTTGAAGTTGTTCGTACCTCTCTGTGTCCTTGAGATTGAAACGATCAAGAAAATGAGCGTTTTGACCGATAAAAAGGAAGGGGGGTGTGGTGGTGTAACAAAGGATTTGATAATTGGAAAGTGGCAATTACCCATAAAACGATAAAAATAATATGTTAGAAGTTGTATTTTTATTATGATTTTCGTTGATAAATTACTTTCAAGGTTTTCAATTTGACGTCCCAATAACAAAACTTTCAAATGGCTGCCCTTCTTGTGAGTGCAAAACATTAGTTATAATGTCTGAATTTCTCTTTTAGGCATAATTAATAAGTGTCTTGAAAGCATTAGTTATTGAGATTTTTCTTGTATTGGATTGCTTGATAGGTGTCCAAAGTGTACTTCTTACTCAAAGATCGTCCATAGGAAATAAGTGAAGGGTGGAATTGTAAAATGAAATGACGAACTATTTGTAATTTCTGAACATGATCATAATTGTTGAACTACAGAATTTCAAGGCTGTAACTTATACCATTAAGTAAACAAAAATTAGGTTGTAAAAAGGGAAATTCGATCAAGTTGCCCAATTTTTCGATTTTGTGCAGAAATGGTTTAGCAGTTGTTGGGAAGTAGCATTAACGTTGCTGCATGACACATGACATTTATTGATATGTTATCAAGACCCATGAATAAGTTTAATTTGATAAAGTTACATCCCAAAAGAAACCTCTAAGCTCTGACCCTAATCCATCAATGTCACATCTCATAACGGTAGAACCAATTCTTATCGACTCTCCTTTTCCTCCTCTCCGACCATCACGCGGCCACCATCACGCGGCCACCTTGTTTCATAAGTAGAGTTGCCATGGATGCTGCCGCCGCTATCATCAAGGGCAACTCTTTCTCTTCCACAAGTCTTTTCCTCTCTAGCCAAGCCAAATCTGGCTTGATCGATTAGGGTAGAGTTGGATCTAACTTTGTGTTTGTGAGAGTGAGAATGATCAGTGCAACGGTATGGGATGGGTGAGATGACCTAAGAGAACTTCGGTAAGACAAACACACCCCCAAACAGAGATTATGGTTTTGCCAAATATTTATGGGTATCATTGTCATGAGAAAATTTTGGGGCCCGTGTCGACCAATTACTACATATAACATGGTCAGATAGAAGCCAAAACCTTCCTTTTATGCATTAGCTTTCTTTATAGTTTAGGGGCTCAGCTACCGTGATGGTGTCGTAGTTTCAATTGTTTGACCATCTAATGCCAACCCCCAACTTTTAATGGAGGAAACTAGGACACTGCTTTGACCCCCCTTTTTTTTCCATTGTTTCCTTTTTCTTTTTTTCTATTGGCTTAATTTAGGATTATAGGATTCAAAAATAAAAATAAAAAACACATTACATACCAACATAGAGATAATACAAGTAGAAAAATATCATCACTAACTAAAAAGAATTCGTTAATATTATTAGTGAGGTGACACTAGTTTTATGTTTTCTAGCATCATGACTCTTTCATCACCAGTTTTTTTAAATTGAACTGTTCATCTCGTATTCATCTTTGAATTGATTTTCATTATAATCCATTTAAATGATGGTAACGTAAAAAAATTAAGCATTGTATTTCTAAGTATATATATACACATATTAATAAATATGAACTAAATATCAACTCAACAAATACCTCTTACTTTCCTGTAATTAAAGAGGCAGAGATTAATGACCCTTTCTCTACAATTATGTGTTAATCGTTTAACAAATTCTAAAATAATCGAAAGTTCAAAGTATAATAAATAATCGCATTTCCTATTTTTTTTAGTTCTTAAATTTATTCTATTTGGGAACAATTTCTACCAATTTTTTTTCTTTGGCTGGAGAACAATATTCATTAGTTTAAAAGTTTTAAGTGAATCTTGCATATATTACTATTATCCAAGTATAATCATTTTGATTTTTTTTTCTCAAATAAAACAAATAAAGAACTCATTTTATTCCTTTTTTAAGATAATGGAAAAATCCCACCAATTCTGTTGACATAAAGATATGAAACCGGCAAAGCCCGTATGACAGTTTCCAACAATAAACTTGTGGCTAACATCACACCGTCCATTTTGTAAAATGACCTTACAGTCATTCACTCATTTTCTGTAGTTTAACTTCCCTCACTTTACCTTCCTCATCCATTTTATCAATCCTTCCCTTTAAAGTTACATTTAGTCGTTAGAATTTCTATTCAAAATATGATTGGATAAGATATGATATGAAATCTAGGGAATTTTGCTATATCATATTCATTGTTTGTTGATTATAATAAATAAAAAATCCGGATATATTCATATAATATTATATATATATTGTTTGGTACAAACATCAACATGAAACACAAATTTTACAAATGGAAATGGTAAAAATCTCTCGTGAGTCGTGACACTCTTATTTATTTATTTTCCTCTCTTTTTTAATTAATTTACTTTTTATTTCTTTCTTCCTCTTCCATCATCCCTAATAAAATTTTATTAAATAGAAAATTGTACTAATATACCTAAAATACTAAAACAAGTAAAATATGTAATAAATATAATATTATATATTAAATTTATATTATAAGATGTAATTAAATTCGAATATATAAATAAAAATAAGATTAAGTTAAAAATAAATTTTTATTTTTTAGTATTTTGAATTTCTTATATTAGAATTCAAATATTATTTATATTGAAATATAATTTTAATTTGTTAATTTAAGAAATTTGTTATTTGAGAAAAAAATTTCCTATTGTGGATATTAAAAATCATATATGCATTTATCACACCTCTCATATAGGATAATTTTATCTACTTTATATCTCATTTATATCTGATTTTATTCTATCATAAGCAGACACTAAATGTAGGAGAACATAAATTTTATCCTATCCTACATTTTATCATAACTACCAAACACAGTCTAAGTGGACATGTACATTATGGGAGTCATAATAACTCTAAAAGAATAATAGACATATTAACATGGTCTATAAAATTGATAAAATGATAAGATATAATGGTAGAGTCAAAAAAAGCTTTGTGCATATTCGTTAATCCAGAAACATTAGATTTATATAGACACACAAATCTGAGGATTCATATATCTCAATTAGAAGAGAATCAACAAAAAAAGAGAGATTCGGAATTAATTGATATATTTCACGAAACAAACAAAAAATAAATGAAAGATAGTATGAAATTAGCTAAAACAAAGGGTATTATTGATTTTATCTTATTTATTGGTGATCATTACCATTTCAAGTGTCACAAACTTTTTTCGTTGCACAACAAAAAACTTTAATAATATTTATGTTAGTATAATGAAAAAGTACGAAAAAAACTTTGGGATTGCTGAATCGCATACAAAATAATTATATAAAAAGCAATAGAGCCATCATAGTATTTTTTAACTAATCAGTAACGAAGACAGCTAATTGGATCATTTGCCGATTTGAATCGAATAATTCCTATATTTATCTATTTATTTTTCTCTTTCTTCAATGGAAATGGAAGGTATAGTGAACTCCATTGTATAGCCATATGCAATGCGCAAAGGATATCTGTATGATTGCTCACTTCTTTCTTTCTTCATTATTCTTTATCTCTTTTTCTCACCCAATCATGCGATATAAAGCAACCATTTGTATCAGGGTAATGATACAAAAACTTATGAGATCTTTTTATGAGGCACAAGCAAGAGAATTTATCCAAAAAGAAAAAGAACTACTAAAATTATGTGAAGCCGTCCCAAGAGTTTATGTACAAAGAATAGGCAAACCCTTATGTTTGTATCCAAAGATATGAAATTGGATGTTTTTATGTTAGCAACAGAAGCCCATGCTCATGGAATTGTTGATCTCATAGCGATTGATTAAATAAAAAATAGCATTGAGTTTACAAAAATTGCTAATTTGAGATTTACTCTTCTTACTTATTACCAAGTTCAATGATATTCTATTCATCTATTAGATAAAGAAGTAATTTGTACTTATCCAATTAGGTTGATCTAAAGCTGCCCATTTATTATGTCTACGATTTAACATGCCAAGTATTAAAAAATTTATTAGAAACACAAGACAACTAATGAGAAATGGCGTGAAGTCCCCTGCTCTTGGGGATGTCCTTAGCATTGAGGGACATATACTAAGGTGTGAGTATGACTCATTCAAATCGCCGTTGATAGAAGAAAAGGGGAAAGAAATTTGGATAAGTGTGTTATATTAAAAGAAAAAACCACCCGTTAAGAGTCTATCATGTTAGTTAATATACTAATTTTTGTGTACAAGAAACATTATCCATAGTCATACGTAAATACAGTTCATCTTCACCTAATACTTTAAAGTCATGGCCTTTGTGTTGACATCGGGATTCGCATCCTTCGCACGCTAATAATCAAAGACTTTTTAGCGTGGATTGTCATCTACAAAGATAACGTAAAATACTATATTCAAACCTATAGCAACCCGTATGGCATAGGGTAGTTTCGCTCTCAATCGAACCCTTAAATATTTCTCAACTTCAAAGAGAACTCCCGAGCCCTTTCAAAATTCTTGAAAACGTACTTTTCACTCGCGTGCGCCGGTGTCAAAACGCCATGCAAAGCTTCCCCAGCCAATGCATGCCTCGGGGAGAGAGAGAGAGAGAGGGTAAGTAAAACCGCCCCCACATCCGCTTGTATCTTTTCGTGTTCATATCCATGCAAATTCTTTTGTCGATGTTTGTTTTCGAATGTCATCGAAAGATGGAAATATGTTAGGTGACGACGACCGTCGTCATTTGACGATGTGGACAAGGCCACAGACTGAACTACATCTAACATAACTCTCTCTCTCTCTCTCTCTCTCTCTCTCTCTCTCTCTCTCTCTGTGGCATTGAGGAAGCCCATTGAAAAGGACTCAAGTTTTGAATTATTTGGTTTTCACTTGGAATCAACGGTCAATACAAAGTTCCCGGAAAATAGGGGAATTGCTTGACAAGTTACGGTGCTTAACGATTGGTTTATGATTGGCCAAATTAATGATGATATGAGCGAGAAGTTGAACTGTTTTTTGGACTCCAGATTTGTAGCGACTCTATGATTCTGTCCCGTAATGCTTCTTTTTTCCTGTTTTTTTGTCCAGATGTGTCTCTTTGGTACTTGTTAACCCTTTTGATGCACTCTAAAAAGCGTTAAATTACTCTTTGACATAAGTGATTTATTCGAATGCGCAATTGGATATTAACGCCATATAAAACGTTTGATTCCCATAGGAATGTAAAAATGATAGAGAAAGTAAGAATGTAAGATAGTCAAGTCTTTACACTCATTTTCTTGAATTATATAAAAACAAAAAATTTTATAGTACATGTGAGAGGGACAAATATATATATAAAAAAAATATATCAAATTGGTATATCCATAACATATTTACCCGAAATAATTTTTTCGTCACAGAAAATTCTAAAACAACATCACCTGTGACAAATCTACATTTTGTTAACTCCTGTCGAAAATCTCCATAAATTGCTGACGTGGAAACAAAGTTGACAAATTGACTTGTTTGAATAACATACTTCGCCATTTACCAATCAACAATTCAATCTCGATCAACGTGGAAATTTAACATAAATGGATATTAGAAATTCCCTCTCTAAAAATTCAAGCTTGTTTAGCGGATCGTAGTCCTGCTAGGAAGAGAAGATCTTGAGAAGAGCCATGATATCCAGTTATCTGGGGCGAGCATTTAGATCGTTAGCAACGTATCTCTTCGCAAGTTCTATCACGGAAAATGCCAAGTCCATAGGGTACTCGTTCTAGAGCATAGAATCTATGAAGCCTCACAAATTCTCCCTCATCGTGTCTCCATCGAGACCCTCTTGATGGCTGTAAACACCAACTCTTCTCCATTCTTGCTATATCCAGCAGCTTTCCTCCCAGACCAGAGCTCCCTGACTTTCAAAAATTTGCTGAAATCACAAATTTTGCCCCAACTTATTCCTAATATTTGGGTGATTTGGAGAGAGAGAAGGAGCTGATTCTGTTTTCCCCTAATTATCAATTTGTTCAAATCTGGCTTCTCCGCAATGACTTTGTTGAAAGAGCCACTTATGCTGAATTTTCATGTACAACCCACATCAAACTAGTCAGTAATTTAACAGTGATATTGGATGGAAGCTAAGGAGGGATAAGTGTCATGGATATACCGGTTTAAGATTTTTTGTTTTGAACTTTTGGCATCAATATCTCATAATTTTCCAAGCATATTATTGGGAAGGTTTATGAATAATCCATATCCTTTCATTCATATATCATTCTCTTTAGCAGGGTAAAGGCCAAAATCAAAGTCCGTCTTTTACTCGTGACCCTCCTGCCAATAATTGACAAGATAGTTGCATAAATTTTACTGGACCGAGCATGTTTGGCGGATGAAGAAGGTGCAGTGGTCGCACTTAAAAAGGTGGACAACTTGGATCCTTCCTTTATTATAGTAAGAGCATGATGTGAAACATCTAGAAAATCAATGATGTATTGTGTACATCAACTAAGATATGACTCCTAATTGTACATATTAAGTGAATTTCAAATGAAATTAGATTGTGTGTACACAACCTATATAAAGTATGAATCGTGCAAATTAGGAGAACCATTCGACGAATGTGTATATTTCCATCATGCTGTCTATCCAATGCACCATATCAATATCCCATGAAAGCTAATTTGAAAGTAGTTCTCTCCACAACCCACAAACGTGTCTGGATTGATTTTTATTTTTCACTCTTTGTTTGATTTGAAATTTTTAGTTTGCGTATGACTTCTGTAAATCCCAAAAACCTGAAATTTTCATATACTATACAAATATTGAGATGTAAATTTATACGCAATTATTGTTCATTTTCTTTTAGAATTTTCACCATATTTTAAATATTCTTGTGAAAGTAAAAGCAGATGTGCGAAGCTAAAATAGGATCCAAAAATTGAAAGAATTTAGTGGAACGATTAATGGATATATAGCCATGTAAATTAAATTCACATTAGTTTTACTAACTTGCAATAAATCCATGGGGCTCCATGGTAAATATGTACTTATAATTATAATTACAACAACAACAACAACAACAACAACAACAACAATAATAATAATAATAATAATAAATGGACCTATCAAAGGAGAGGAGGCACAGACCTCGAAACGAAACATACCATGGAGGTGATGTCGAGGAAAAGTCAAGCCATGGCTAAAAAAATATTCACAATACAGAAAGCGTACAACTTCAAAGGCACATTCAGCCGGAACAAGATCTGGGGGAGGAGAGAGTTCAGCAACAGAGTGGTAGCTCGTAGAGTGACGAAAGTACAGCAAATCCTCGTGTGCAGGGACATAGCATCCACATCAAAAGAAAAGAGAAAAGAAAAGGGCACGTCAAACCAAATTATTTGAATGACAATTCAAGAGAAGAGTCGATAAGGTAGGCCCTTCCTCAGTCTGGCTCGATTCCATATAATCCCTCCCCAATTGTTAACCGGCACCGCCAACTCGACCTTCCTGTCCTCCATTAATAGTTTGTACAAATCTTCAGCACACCAGGGTGAGGAGGCCGCCACAAAGAACCTGGATCTGAAAGAGTCTGAGTTGATCCAGTCTTGTTGGTAGGTATTTGCTGTGCTAGTCGAGACTGGGCGAAGATCAACATAGACGGGGCTTTTCAAATTAATAGTACATCAGGCTCAATAGAGTATATTTGTCGAGACCATCGAGCAAATTGATAGAAGGATTTACTAGTGAAGTCGATGCATCCTCAACCTTGCTGGTCAATATCCAAGCTCTGAACACAGCTATGCGTCATCTTTTGCAGATTAGTAGGTCTACAGATCCCCTGATCTTAGAAATGGATTGCCTCACGGTGGTAGAGGTTGTGTCTGACCCACAGAAGACGCCATGGGAGGCTAGATCGATGATTGCTGAAGCAGCCACCATCCTCCCTTGCTTCTCTCGTCTTCAGATTAGGTTTTGCCGTCGCGAGGCAAACTCAATTGCAGATTGGGCTGCCAAGGCCCATTCCCGCGGGTCTCTGCCTTCGTCTTGGGCTCCCCCCAATTTTGTTAGACCTCATTCTCTATTATGCCTTAGAAGCGGGATGTATTTATACTTTTACATGAATGAAATCTCTTATTTCGACCCCAAAAAAAAAACACCACACGTGATGTGTTTCAAATGGAGATTAGCATCTCCTCGGTTTGTCTTTCTGGAATAAATTGGAACGTCATCGTCCCACATGAAACTGAAACGAAAGCCCAAAGATTTAACAAACATTTCTTCCCATCTGAAGTATCAATAAGTTGTTCAACCATAAAGAGATTGTTCCGGTGGGATCAAGAAAATGGGAAGTCGATGGAAGTTGTCCCGGCATGAGTTTGATAATTAACTTCGTGTTTAGATCTAATTTGCTGGAATGGCGTAAACTGCAGCTGTTGATTACTTTGTTGTGCATGAGTAAATGTTACATAGATTGAAATTGATATACATAATGGGTACATATCAAATGATATATGAATATGATTCGCTTGTTTAAAGACATCAAGAACCCATATGCTAGGTAAAAAGCCATCAAGAACCTCAAATCGTGCTCACTACGACACATTTACCATAATTTTGTTTTTCGTTACATGAAAAATCCCAAATTATGTTCATTGTGACATATTTACACTAAACTTTTTCTTGTGGACATAAAAAAAATCCCAAACTTACCTATATGGCACATTATGCTACTTTGTCGAATGAATTTCAATGAAGATAATATCTTTTTACATCACATGGGCACCATATCAATATTGTTTGCTTTTCGAAGTTCATATAGGCAGTAACGGTGATCATTAACAGAATCTTGACATAGAGTAAATATGTCATATGTATAAATTTAGGATATTTTGTGTCAGAGAAAAAAAATAGGGTAAATGTGTCACTATGAGCATAGTTGGGAATTTTTGCAGCTTTTGCCTATTTAATGGGTGAACTTTGTATATCAATGTTAGTATGCCCAAGAAAATTCTTTGTGCTTATGACGTTGTTGATGGTTGATTTTACTTGAGATTCATTAATTAAACGAATTCAATGATATGAACTCGATCACCCAGGGTTAGATCAATTGGCTGGAGGATCGGGGGATATTCATATCAGGAAATGGAGGTCATCCCCTCCGTTTGAAACCCATAAGTAGCATGCAAATTATTTTGAATTAGGTTCACTTGCATAGGCCATAAACTCTGAGTTAACCGGTGCATGGGGCTTGTGGTGTGCCTCCTGGACCTCCGGGTAGTTTACTCTAACGTCTGGCTTAATTTTACAGCGGTCAAACTCGGTTAAAAAAAACCCAATAGTATGTATCACTTGCTTTTGAGGTGCAAATATTCTGGTTTTCCAAAGTAAGTATTTGATTGCTTATCAAAGCCTCATAACTTCCGGTATAGAATTAGTAAGCAGATGTTGATTTTGGTTGGGTCATGAATCAATTCGGACGAATCACAACTTAAGACTCCAAGAGTAATGTTGCAAGTGCACCTAACATTACCGACATGACGATGATGATTTCGTATTTGGATTTTGTTTCTATAAACTGACTCCACGTACGTATTGTTGAACCAAATGATGACGCATCTGAATTAGTTGATCCAACTCCAAACTCCTCTTATTCCTTTTCTAATAAAATGATGAATTAGTCATTGGCTAAACAAACATTGATGTAATTAAAAAGAGCGTCGCACGCAGTGCATATTTAATGGATTTTACACAACGTCGAGTGCATTAGCAGGAAGAAGAAAAAGCGGTTCGAAACTTCTTGTTAAAGGTATGCTCATTCAAGAGTTATCTAAAACAAAAAAATAGTATTTTTACTTTCAAGTCAAAATCTAGAATATTTTTAAAATTTTGATAATAAACTTTTTTATTGGTGTGTGTGTGTGTGTATAATGTGATAGTTTCGAGTTATTCGAATTAATAAAGGTCAAAGTATGTGGTGTAGTTTGTCTCAACTTATCAAAAGCCAAAATGTAACTTTTTTACTTTCTTACTAACATCCAAAGTATCATTCAAATTCTACGAAATTATATAAAATAAAAATAAAAATGAATTCATGTATCAATATTTATATACTGTGAAATTTTCATGTGTTCAAGATTTAAAATAAGTCAAGTGCATGTATTGCAGGATCTGCAAAAGGCAAATTGTCAAAAATAAAAATCACTCCAAACAAATAAGTTGAGTAAAGGAAAATGTTAACGGGTGTCTCATGGTCACCTCCTGTTAAGCCTTATTAATTGTATTTTGAAATGTAAAATTTCACTATTTGAAGCAAGTGATCTTATTAAAATGTCATGGAAAGTATTATTTTCATTTTTAATTAGCTTAACTAAAGCCTTGAGGGTATTTTTAACAATACTCTTTGTAAATAAGAAGAAAAAGTCAATCCGAACCTTCTTGAAGCCCAATCGATCATACTGTGTCTTGTACCGAGAATCCAACCGTCTGACCTATTATTATTTCGGCAATTTATATATGAAGTAGGGTTTTCATATTCATTAGTATATATTGTCATTTTGTTCGAATATCTGATTTTGTGGCGATTATTGTGGTCTGGTTTCTCTATGATGTCACTACTCTTTCTAATATATTCTAGTAAATCAAGCTCATAGCATCTGCGCGGAAAAACCAAGAAAAAGAAGTAAAAGAAGAAAGCGCGTTGGTTCCTTATGAAACCGAATGGAAATGGGAAAAGCATTTTGGTTCAAATTTGACACTTTTTTTTCTGAATATATCAATGCCATTCGATTCGATTCAATTCAGTGTTCAAATGGTTCCGATGAATTTGAGTATATGTTATGAAAAAAAGTACCAGAAAATTTGTAGATTAGGGTACACTAATAACTTTGTTCCAATGCTTTGTGTATACCGTGTGCACATTTTACTTTTAAGATGTGCGATCAAAGTAAACTAATTTCATCCGTCGAGAAAGGGCATCGAACCCAAGTAAATTTAGATAGAAGTAAGGATGGTGTGGCATCAAGAAAGTTAAAGCAAAGGTAAAGAGCAAAATTACAAATGCTATTAGTGACCTAAGAATTTTTGGATATTCATGATAGCAGTTCTGATTTTTCATTAACGTGGTTAAACAGGGGGTGATGACTAGAGGTGTGCAACCAGACCAGGTATACCCGGTTCCTGGACCGGCCCATCTAGAAAACAGGGTCGGGAACCGGTTCCCAAAATTCAGAACTGGTTTAACCTAGTCCGGGAACAGATTTTGAGTGATTACCCATCCGTAAACCGGTTCCTAGACCGGTTTTGGAACCGATTCCCAAACCGGTTTTGTAAGTAGAGGTTCAAAACTCTTTTTTTTTTTCTCCCAATTTCTATTCTAACTCCTGCAATCACACGACGTTTTTCCTTTTGGCTCTCTTAAACACGCACAACACTCCTCCTTTGTCATTCATCTTCCTCTTCCTCACTTGCTTCCCTCTCTCACCGGCTCCCTCTCGCATTGTTTGATGGACGGACAATGTTCGTCACTACCAAATTCTTTTGTATACATGGATTAGCTCGCATAATTTCTCTTTTGTAGGAGGAGTTATACTTGCATAAATGAGTAGTTTCATGCAGTAGTTGTGAGAATAAGACTAATATTAGACCCATGTTTATTGCTAATTCTTTGTCTTATGATTTTATTTATTATAATTAACTTTGTGGATCCTTAATTTTTTGTTTAGTCAAAAAGTTCGTGTATTTATTTATTACAAGTGCTTAATGTTTCAATACAAATTATGAGGATTATATTATTTTCTCGCATATTAATATAAAATTCGAAGTCATATAGGATATCGGGAGATTGCAAAACATGTTCTAGTGAAAACAGGGTTGACCTTGAAACCGGATTGGAAAAACAGGGTGAGTCGGGTACAAGGTCCAATACAAATAGGGTCGGATATAGGATCCAGAAAATGAGAACCGGTTATAACAGGATCAGGTACAGGATCTAGGTCTAGACCTTATCCACCCTAGACCCGATCACCCCTAGCAATGACTTATTTCTATTGCATCGCTTGAACTTTGAACTATGAATTGGTACCATAATGATGCATTTGGTAACTACTTTGCTCCTAAGAACAATTTTTACTCAGAAATGATTTGTTTATTATGTTCTCATGAATAATTTCTAAGCATCTGAAGGAGCTTGGTAAAACCCTTAAAATTATATTCCCAAAATAGAAATGCGTTTGGTAGAATCCTTCAAATTTCTAATCTAAACCATTTTCTTTTAATCTTTTAACCATTTTATTAATTTTTTCACTTTTTTTTTTTTTTTTTACTTTTTATCTTCTCCTTCTAGCTAGATGAGATCGGCAACCTCATGGGAGCGTCATAGCCCCGACAACCTAGCCATGGCGAGGCTCGTCAATCGAACCTCATGGCAAGGCTTGTCAATCGAGCCTCACCGAGTCATTACCAAGTTGGCATCGCCAAGCCAAGGTGAGGTTGAGCCTTGCGGTGGCTCAATGTCGCCGGCCCTCGTCTAGCCTATCATTTGCCATGGCTGACGAGCCTTGCCTTGGCATTGCCGAGGGCCGGAGACAATTCGACGAGGTCGCCAGCCCTCGTTTGGCCGGTCCTCGGCCATGGCCTAGCCAATGGCGACCGGCCAAAAGGAAGAAGAAGAAAAGGAAATAGAAGAAAAGGAGAAAAAATAGACTTGATTCTGGAATTGTTCTTAGAAACAAGAAGCAAGATTTTTTTACTTCTTGATTTTGTTCTAAATTTATTTCTAGGAACAAAAAATTTATTCTTTTTTTTTTTTTTGTTCTGAAGAACAAAAGAATAAAACCATGCACTATTTGGAGTGTTACCAAATAGGGCGTAATTCAATCATGCGAAGTGCAACAACGACAAAAGAGAAGCTCTTGTTGTGTTAGCATCATCGTGATAATAGGAGCACCGAGTCTAGCAAAAATTAGTCGTGTTCAATGCAAATATCAAAAGGTGCAGTGGGTCAGAGTTGGTTGAGGCAATGGGATGGAGAGGCGTCACCTAATGAGATGATTCTCTCCTGCGAAGCTGAGAAGGAGCCATAGATGATTTCATGTTTCGAAGTCATTTTCATTGACTATTATCATTTGACCTAGTTTGCTCTATTACTTCCAATGCACGCACCGGGAAAAAGCTGTGAAGATTATAGATTTAGATCTGAGAAGGGTAGAGAGGAATAATTAAGGTGTTTTAGAGTGGCCTATGCCATCCATGAGGTTGATTGAAATATAAATCCTCATAGTTTATCTTATCCACCCCAATCCCCCCCAAAAAAAACAAAAAACAAAAAACAAAATTGATTCTTGAAAACAACATTAGAATACTAGCATTTTTCTTAGGCTGTTGGCATATCTGGCGACAATTGGTAACCGAGTAATTTTTAGTGGGTAAGAAAGGGTTCCGTCCTGACCACATGAGGGTAATTACAAGGTTATAGGTTCATGACTTTTGGAGACTCAAGTGTTTGGCAATTATATAGATGATACTTATTTGTAAGACAATTTTGATATATTCTTTTGTATGTTTACATTGCACCCAAATCAACACTCGAACAAATTTTATAGCAAACGACGGTTTAAATGAAAATTCATAAACCATCCAAGGCTGCATAGTAGGTTATGGTGTTGGGGGATTTCTGGTTTAGACAATGAAGATTACCTATTCAAATCTTACCATCTACGTGTAAAGTACTTTAAATATTATTACACGCATAGACCAAATATATGGACTTAAACCGATGTTGGAGCTTGTAGAGTGATCCAGCAGACTTCGCGTATGAGGAAAGATGGTCTCGAGGAGTTACTTACTTAGGGCAGTCAGTGTTCATTCTTCATGAAAATAGTTCTCCTAAAAATCAGATGACTTTGCTAGAGAGCCGAACACTCGGACGAAGGCAATACTTGAGTTCTCCCATTATATGTCAAAGGAGTGTCTTTTTTTAACTTGCTTTGGAGAACAGGAGGGGCATGCCATAAAATTAATCAAACGCAAAATCCATAAGCATATGTATATTAAAGAAATGGGAACTAAGCTCCTGATAAAAATGTTGATAAGACGGTGGACAACGGATGATCCATGTAGGTCCATTTTGTGATTAATATGGATATGAACTAGAACTGGCTGTCAGGTGGCCTATGATCGGGCCCAATTTGGATATGAACTAGAATCGGTTATAAGGTGGGACAGGATCGGGCCTAATTTGTTGCTCGGGCCTGTGGTCAACAAAAAGAAATACACATTATTTGTCAGGAAATGTGGGATTGGCTCATGCTCAATTGGGCCGGGCCGAACTTCACCCGTAGATGCTTTGCTCCAAATCCGCCCACATCGAACTTTTCGGCCATTTGGTCTGGGCAGGCTCGCGAACCGTCGGCACCATGATAATTAATTTAGACCGCTGCACACTTTCACCTAATTGATTGTGGAAGATAGTAAACAACATAGGGCCATGGGACGGTACCCATTGGTAAAGAGATGTGTTACACAAGGTTACAAATTCGTGTCACGCAGAGAGTGAATACCTTATTAGCTTGTGTACTTGGCATCTATTAACTTCATGTGGAGACAATTTCTAGTTTTTGGTGCATTGATGAGCTCCACTATCGAGATCATCAATGCCAAACCTTTGTGTTCAGGCTAGACTAAGGGCACGAATGATAATCATTCTGATCAAAAATTGATTTTTGAAAAAAAAAATAGATTTTTCTATTTTTATTTCTGGAGAAGTGTATGAGTAAAAAAATTTGTTTAATAACAATACAAAATTTCTGTTTCAGAAATAGAAATTCGTTTAATAACAGTATAAAATTTCCATTTCTTAAAACAAAATTTTCCTTTTGGAGCAAGTGAGATGTCCATTCTTACAAATTTCATATGCTTATGAACCCAAATACAAAGTAAGAGTTTTCTTTTTCTTTTTTTCTTTTTTTTATTTTTTTTATAAATACAAAGTAAGAGTTGTTATATCAAATTTTCTAAATTTTCACACAAAATTCTTTAACATCCACCTAGATAAGCAATTACGGTCAAACAATATACTTATCAGTAGTCTCCATACAATAGAAAAAAGAGATCCAGATGCATTACTCTTGAGCATGATAGCCGAAGGTTCCCAAAATTCTAGAAGAATGAAAGTGGGCAACCATGTCAGGTGCCTGAATTTTGGCTTTGAATTTTTAAAAAGTAAGCACATTGGTAGAACTAAAATCCTTATGTATTATATGTTGACACTTAAATTTTGGCGATCCGGTTATTTATTTATTGCATAGAAAATTATGGATTAATTTTATCCCCAAAAAAATATTAATTGCATAGTATATAAATTTAGGTGCATTTATTTTTTATTTGCATGTTGTTGCATCTATTTTTTGGACCGGTGATGGATGAATTTGAATTAGCGGTTCTGAGCTTTAACTTGGCAGGCCGGACTAAACCCACGAAGCGAGCAAATTGGCTCAAGCCCCTTTCTTTAATGATAAAAAATTATCTCATGAAAAATAGAAATTTTGGAATTTTTTCGAGATATGATGGATTTTTTTTTATAGGGTTCAGCAAAACAAATATTGCGTGGATATCGATTTGGAAAAATTGAAACCCTAATCGGTGGCCTATAAATAAGTTGTTCGCATAAGGTTTTGAGGGAGCCACACATTGAATATATAGCCGCACAAAGGGGGCCTTTTCTTTTCATCACTTCGTAGGGGTTTTATTTTCTTCGGGGAACTTCTTTTTTATCACTTCATAAGAGGGAGGCCACCCGGTGGAGATAACGGCCGTGTATTGGGTTGCATCTCATGTTGCTGGCCTGGGCGCCTTCATCACAACGTTCTTGATTGGCTCGCCTTCACTTTGTAAGAGACAATCCAGAGAGAGGAGGACATGAAGCGTTGAGACGCCATTAGTGAGTGGAGGAATAAAAAATAAGGAATTAAAGAGGGATTGTGAGTGGTGATTTGTGGAGATTAATTCACGCAATTCTCACATCTCGGACGCCGCTTTTCCGAGACCAACATTAACGAAGCCAGTCCTCGCCCACTCCGCAACTTTCCGGTGTTTCATCCAGCGATTCTAGCGGCCGCCGCATCGGTTCCAGCATCACTACCGCGAGCCTCGACAGCTTGCTGCACTTCCACTGAGACAACGCAGTCGTTGTTTCCTTGACGTGGTGCTTTGCCATCCCTGTCTTCGTTCGCAACAGAGCAGTTGATTTGTCCTTTGCTATTGACGTGCCTCAACGAATTGAAGACATTGACGGGCCACTTGCGATCCACCAAGAGACAACCCGTTGTCCGAACGCAGTGCCAAGCCTACCGCCGCCATTGAGCTCACCCATGAACCGGGCCATCTCGTAAAGTTTTTGTTTGTAGGTCCATTGGCCATAAACTACCCATCGTCAACATCGCTTGCTGCCGCTTGTCGCCTCATTGTTGAGGAGCCGGTCGTGATCTCGGTTGCAATTGCATTTGGTCCAAATTTGGAAAAAATATCCTAAAATTAGGCAAGATGCACATCTCTAGTATATTTGCATATTTTACAGCCTAATATATGTCTATTAATATCTAACATGCATATCTGATAGACATATCTCCCAATTAGGATTTATTGTCTAATCCGCAATCGCACAAATTTTTATCCTATCTATAAGGCTTTAAATGGAATAATTATTCATACACACGGGAGTAAAATTAATATCTTGATCTTTCAGGCTTAAGATTAATTTATCGATTTTATTAGCGAAATTATCAAGTTTGAATTTCAATTCGAATGGTGGATAACATTTTTGATGACCATGGATGATTTGGTGTTTATCTTTTAATTGTTTTCTTTATCCCGTAAATACAAAAAAAAATGCATTTGCATTCCATGTAGATTAGAGTTGATTGCATGAGAGGTTAGTTATTTTTTAAAAATGCATGTCTGAGAGACACTTAGAATAAGTGGCGTTTCACTTTAGTTTTCACTTTAGTTAGATTTTTATTTTTAGTGATTTTAATTACGAATTTTCATTATGTGCATGTCAAGGTTCATGAAATGTTCGTCATTTAGTGATTATTGTTAGGTCCACTTAATTATAAATTGTCTGTTATTAGAATTAGGTCATTTGGTTAATTTAGATTACATATTTAATTGTTGCATTTATTTAATTTCGAATTTCATGAAAAATATAACAACAAAAAAAAGAATAAATTCATCTCATGCTTTTGGATAGGCCGCATACTTATTTATGTCATATAGTTTAGGTCATTATTGTCATGTCATATCATTTCATGTTAGATTAGTGACATGCATTGCATAAATCAAAATTTTCATTAAATAAGTGAAAACAAACAAAAAAGAGAAATTGCGTATTAATTAGAAATCATATCTAGAACTGTGAATATGAATTCTGATTTAATATTGCAGATGCTTTCGTTGCCATGAGGTAAGTCTTGCAATTTGTTTATTGCTTTATCTAGATATTAAATTGATGATTTGCGTATCCGCATGATCACCTCACATATTAGGGAAATGAATTAAAATCAATTCAAGCTGTTTGTCAAATATTTTTCAAAATAAAAAAAAATGGTATCAAAATAACGTTAGAGAAATTTAACGTAATCAAGTTCCCGTACTCAAATCTCTGTTTCGTAAAAGTAAAATAATTATCCAATTATTTTACTTAGGTGTCTAATCGACCTACTGAAAATAGATTAGTGGCGACTCCTAGATAGAATCCATTTGCATGTTAAAGAAATTGAACCTAAGTCACGAATTAGTATGGGTTTGGGAGAGCTCGAGCTAAATTAGACTTAGTAATCCATTAACCTAATTTTAGGTGATGCATCTGAAATTTAGGTCGCGACACCTTCTCAAGCAAATATTCAAATCCCCTTCATGCTAGTGTGTCATGTCGATCGCCGCCACGATCTACGATATCGAGCAATCGTTTTAGAAAGAAACACAAATGAGTGTATTGGGCAATTTGTGGCAAATTTTACAAAATCGGTGAATTTTACGAAGTGTAATAGAGCTTGTCATAAATAACCACTACAAATAAGGGAAATCCTCAAGTACAACATCACATTACAAGAATTGAGATAGGAATCATCAAAAACAGCATCACATTACAAAAGCAAAGATTATAAATCCTCAAATACAAAATAATAGAAATACATTACAAAAATTGAAAACATGATTTCATGGAATCTCTAGCATATAATGATCCCTTGCCATTTTATTGGCAATACTCTTTCTAAGCATATTCATCTCAATTTCCTCCTCGGTCGATGTATCGCCTATAACCTCATCTTGTGTAGGTTTAAATGAGTACTCTAGATCTCCATATAATGAAAAGTTTTTATCTCTCCTGTCTTGATCACGGATGTAATTATGGATAGCACAACATGCAATTACAATATGTGTTTGCTTTCTAATTGCAAATGCAAGCATGTATTTCAAAATAAAGAAGCGATTCTTTAATGCCATAAATGAAGAAGCGATTCTTTAATACCACAAATGATCTCCCAATGACATTCTTTGGTGAAAAATGCCTAGTTGAACAACTATCTTGTTGTTCTTGGTCGTCTTGCTCTACCCCTATATTCATTTAAATGATACTGTTCACCTTTAAAAAGAGTTAAGAATCCCAGAGTTGATGCTATCTACAACATAGTATTTGCTTATAACAAGGTATTTATGTATTAGTCGTAATTTGTAAATGCAATATAATCTTAAAGAAAATTGATACTTCCAAAACAAGTAAATACCTAGTGGTGGTCGAGGAAATTCCAAGCGAGGAATCTCGAGTGCTGCTGATAGCACCAAGCAATCGTTGGCAAATCCTTCCCAACCAACATACACAAAAGTAAATTTCATATCAAACGAATATACACACATCACATTTTGATTGGTAATTCCTTTCCTGCCTCTAATTGGAATTTGCTTCGACATAGGTATAGAAGCATGAACATAAGTACCATCAATAGTGCCCACACAACTCTATCATTTTATCAAAGACTAGTGTCATATAAGATTAGCAACAAAATGAAACCAATGTTGTAAATGAATGTATGAAAATTCTACCTTGAAGTAAAGTTTATGGTTATGATCCATAATAATCTCATTTGGGACAACATCAAAAGAATGTGGTACGATAATCTTTTTTGCAATTTTAAGAACTGCTTTCAACACTATAGTGAAGTATTTGCTGATAGTTTGTCCCGAACGTTGGAATCTCTCGCATAAGTTTCTATTCGAGTACTTGTGACAAATCATAAATAAGAAGATTTCAATTTGTTCATCTACCATTATATATCGACTATCTTCTAGCCAGCCTCTTACCTTCATCAAATCACAAAAGTTGAGAAAACGTGTCTCTCCATTCTAAAAGTTTCATATATTCTATCTGAATGTCCTTAAAGAACCTCCCTCATCCATTCGGGTCCTGACAATATGCTATTCCTAATAAGTTCTCTCGAGTACATAGACATATCCACCGCAACAATGCACGACCATCCTATCAGTATATCAATATCAAAATCATCAAAGTTTAGTTCAACCGATTCACCTGTTGTTACTTGATCACTATACATGCTACTTTCATCCCCCTCCATATTACCAATGCCATCACATGAAAAAAGAAGATAAACACAATATATAAGTAAGGAATCTAATAATAAATAATAGCCACAAAGTTTTCATAATTGCATCATAAAAAAATAAAAATAAAAACTAAAATATTTCAAATACATAAGTCATAGAGTTAAATTAAACTAAATAGATAAATCCATAGCATACAGATCAACATCTACTTAAAGAGATTCAAGAAGTCAACGTCTCCTTTCAGATAGCAATATGATGAAAGCCTTTCTCCAAGTGGCATTAAGGCATGATTGGTTCACAGCTGTATTGTAAAGATTCTGCTCCAAGTCAGGCATGCCATTTAGGACGGCAACCACGGCTCCTATGGAGTAGGGGTCTACAGGTGATGGGGATCTGAGGTCACAGAGCCACTTGTTGATTAACCTGTCCTAAATTTAATCATTTCTTGAATGGCTTTGCAAGTGTCACTAACATCATATGTGTTACTCTTCATCATCCTCTTAGAATTTGGAGTCATATCCTGCTTATGTTTTTTACGATCTGAGGTAGTAGTCGTATCAGGTATGAAGACTTCCTCATCAATATGTTGTTCATCAAATTCCTCTGGATCACCTACTGCATAACCACTACCACCATCACCACCATTGTCATCTCTCTTCGAGGACCCTACCACTTCTTTTGCATTTCCTGCTGCATACTCCCCAGTAACATATGTATCACCAAACACGATACACAAATTATGATCTGAGGAAACCCATCATTTCTGAATTTAGCTCATTCGCTATTATCCTAGAATTTATACAATAATCACAGATGTCAGCAACATAATCAAAGCTTGCAACACAATATAAACAAAATGACCCAGGTAAATTGATACCTTGATATGAGACTCCCACACACTTTGATCCTCCATAACAACCGTATTGTTTATATTATCCCATCTAAATCCAGATTGTGACAAAAGTTTCTTAAAATTACTATATTGTCTCTTCAGTTTGTTGACCTTGTTTTTCAACTGAACTATACTAAAGTGGAGTCCCGTCTATTTATTGAATTTGGCATGTATGTTATTCCATCCCGCTTTGTTGTAGGTAGAGGTGGGGCAATTTCCCTTTTCTACCTTTGTTACCAACAAACTTACAAGTTCACTGATCAAAGGCTTAGTCCACTTTGTCATACAAACCTCTTTTTGGGAAGCCATTCAACCTTAACTTGTTGAGCATCAAATGAGCCATATCAATTGGTGTATTAGTTCAACTGCATAGACTTTGATGTCAATATTACATCGATATAATGTTCTATGACTATCAATAAAAAAAAATGCACAAAGAAAATTAAAAGAGAATCATCCTCATATAAGATTGTACAAGTAATCATATATTGCAAGGAAACGAAACATTCCCACCAACCAATGCCTTAGCTATTTGCTCATAATAACTGGCAGTGAACATTCCCACTAAAAATTAATTCATTCGCCTATATCATCGGCATTCTAAAGGTTATTTCTTTTGCTATATGAGTGAACAATATTATACATTTCGATTTGGATCCTTGTAAGGCTACCTGGGCTTGACTTTTCATTTTGGGAACAACTTGGTTTTCTAATGACATTAACCTCTAATGATAATATAATTAACAGTGAGTTCCTTGAACTTGGTTGAGGAAAATTAAAGAGCCAGACTTGAAATATGGAGATGTCAAATAATCCATCACACAAACATAACAAAGTAGAACAATCACACAGAAGTTTCTTTTAATGGAATAAACAAGAAAAATCCTACGCAAAAATATATTCCTAGTTCAAAGATGTTGAGTAATCCATGCACCCATATAAAACTGCAGCATTTAATACAGTAGGGCCCCTAAAATTTACAAATGAGACGCAATAGTTTCAATCCAAAAACTGCATTTAAAATTGACAGTGAACATGTGGACCATTTCTTAACATTCATTTATTTCCAAAAAGAAATCATAATGCTCCTCAAAAAAAGATACTCTAATAAATATTGAATAATTTGGTTCAATAAATTTTTCGATGAACTTTGTAAAAGTACACCAACAGATGTACTTGACTTTTCATTTTGGGAACAACTTGGTTTTTTAATTAGAATAAAGAGATAAAGCAACACCACCGCCCGCGGTGGCCGAGTTGGTTGAGGCTTAGTACCCTTTACCGAACGAGGGGAGGAGTTCGAGACTTGCCGGACGCAGTGTGTCATGCACAAACGCGCGTCTTAACTGGGGATGGACTAGCGGTGGGAGGCTCACCCCCCTGGGGTTTACTTCCGCCGTGAAGCGGCGACCAGAGGTTCCCTGGGTTACCAAAAAAAAGAAAAAAAAAAAGAGATAAAGCAACAACATTGGCCACATCCCCTCAAAATTTTTAATTTCACCTAAAGTTTTTTCACTTCTAAGCAACACAAATCCCCTCAAAATGCCAATTTCGCGGCACCGCATACCAATTCACAAGCTCAACAACAATTTAACAAGCAAATAACATACTTCAATCATCCGCACACACAACCACCAACATTTCCACAAAACATCTATGACGCCAAAACACCAAGGAGAGAATGAATCGAGCCGAGGTGAAAAGAGGGAAAGAGAGGGAGCGCAAGAAACTTGTAATTGGAGGCAGTGACGCAGAAGTTGCCGGAGGTGAGGAGGGCCTTGGCAGCGTTGACGTGGCGCTGGTCGTCGTCAAGGGTGCTGCCGTACTCGCTCTTGAGGGGGATATCGTTAGTGGATTTGAAGGAGGCGTTCGATGCAAATCCGAGGGAGGCGTTTGGCATGGATTTGAGAGAGGCGTTGAGGGAGACGCCATCAAAGTCGACGACAGTGTTGAGCTAAGCAAGGCGTAGATCTGAGGAGAAAAGGCAGAGGCGTCGGATGAGGAGAAGAGGTAGAGGCGTCGGTGGAGGAGAAGAGGGAGAGGGAGGCGTTGTGTAGAGGATATGAGGGAGAGTCGACGTGTCGGTGGAGGAAAAGAGGGAGAGGCAGAGCGTCTAGTGGAGGAGACGACGTCGACGAGATGAGAAGAGGCAGAGAGTGTCCAATGGAGGAGACGATCGAGCGTCAAGGAGATGAGGGAGATGAGGAGAGGCAGAGGAGGAGGAGGCAAAGACGTCGTAGAGGAAATGAGGGAGAGTCACTGAAATTAGGGTTAGAGAGTTTTGTTTGAGAAATTATTTTTAATTTTTGTTCCAGAAATAGAAAAGTAGAAAAATTTTACTTCTGATTTCTATTCTAAACCTATTTTTGGAACAAAAATCTATTTTAGAAATAGAAAAATGGAATAATTTTAACAAACGGATTTCTAATCCAAAAACAAGTCTGAAATAGAAAAATTATTTCTGAAATAGAAATAAGGAGTTGTCATGTACCCCTAAGTAATCATGAGTCAAATTAAAAATTTCCCGACGTCGTGAGACCTTCATGTTAACTTTTAGAAGAGTAGCCACAATGACGGCCCCTTTCCCACCCTTTTGCCTATATAAAAGGAAAAAAATCCTCAAACTTTTCTTTTTAACTCCAATTAGGTACACAAAAAACCTAAAAGCTTTTAAACACACCCCTTATCATTCTCTTTTTTGAGGAGTAAAATGAAGTGATGTCTCGATCACGATGACTAGCTCTTCCTTGCGGGTTACGTACAAACTCCAATGCCTCGTAACAAAGACTCTAAAATGAACATCTGTTCCACGATGACTTTCTTCTTCCATTGAAGAAAACGTCATCAAAATGAGCACCCAACAAAGATCCCATACCCTTTTGGTCAAAGATCCAATGGATACACCAAAGCGCACACTTAAAACACTATCAACACCTCTCAAATGATTACAAAATTAAGCTCACAAAAGATAAGTGGCCGCCTCTCTTTTTTGCTTCTTGTTGACAATCGAAATTTTTGTCGACATTTTAATCATTCATTTTTTGCAAAAATATAAAAATAAATAAATAGCCAAAAAGAAAAGAAAACAAAAAGAAAACAAAGAAAAGAAAAAAAAAAAAAAAAAAAAAACAAAAGAAAAGGAATGAAAAGAGAAAAAAATGAGAAAAAGGAAAAAATAAAAAAAATAAAAAAAATAAAAGGGGATGACATTTTCTCTCGGAAGGTTTTATTTTTGGGGGTTTTTTTTGGCTCTCTCTCTCCATGGGCTCTCTCACGCTCTCCCTCTCTTTCGGATTCTCTCGCTGGAGGGCACGCTCTCTCTCAAAAACGACTTCTCTCTCTTGGGGGGAGGCCTCATTTTTTTGGAGATCTACTTTCTCTGACTAAATCTCTCTCTCTAAAAAATTCTCTTCCCCGACTACTCCACGCTCAGCACAAGAAAAGAAAAAGGGGAACGGGAGAAGGAGATCGATTGATCGCCATCGCTCCTTCCCCCCGCCTCGCGCGCGATTCGAGCCGATCGGACTATCGTCTTCGGCGATGGCGATGACGACAACGATGGCGGTGGTGACAGGAGGCTCGATTAGTTAGGGTTTTTTTCTTCCATTGGTGTGATCGGAGGATCTCTGACGATCTCTTGATCAATCGTTTTCGGGATTTGGAGATCGGAAGCTGAGTTTTCGCTAAGATTCTCTCCGGTTTTCGTTGGATCTCTCGGTTCAGATGCTCTCGCCTTCTCGAGTCTTAGAAGGAGAGCAACTCTCAGAATGAGGAGCTCAAGGTGTGGGGCTCGGATCCGAAGCTGACCGGTGGTGACGACGATCAATAGCGGATTCGAAAGCGGCGGCAATAGCTCCCGATCGTCGTTCTGTTTTTCTGATCTCTCTGTTCTGGTTCGGGCTCTCGCTCGCTCGCTCGATCAATCGAAGACCGGTGGTCGAGGATCGCACGTGAGCTCTCTCTCTCTCTCTCTCGATCCATTAGGGTTTCGATTTTTGTTCTCTTTTTGAATCCGTTCGGGTCATTGATTCTGACTTCTCCCTCTCGATCGCTCTCTCTGGTGATCTTGCTCTTGGCTGAATCTGACGCTCTCGTCGCGGATCGCGTTCTTCCGGAGCTCGAGGTGTAGGGATTTGGAACTGCACCGAGTTTGAAGGTCTTAACTCGGCTCCGAGGGCAGAACCGAAGAGTAGATCTGCTGGTGTTCACGAAGACTAGATCACTCGATCAAGCATCAAAGTTTCACAAACAAGGCATAGTGGAGAACCAGAACAATTCCAAAATCTAGAAGTGGGACCTGTTCTCGTGGTTTATAAACTGCCCATTGACAAAAGGTAACTGCGATTGATCTGATATGCTCTTATACCTGTCGTCTTCAAATACTTTTCCTCGTAAATTTTATGGATGCTAGACCATTTTTTGTAATGAGGAAAAATACCATCTGGGTGAGAGTGATGTAGGGTTTCTTTTCCAGAGCGTGATAAGTGGACCATTAAAACAGCCAGTTATTTTAGGGAGATCGACTTGGAGCCTTTCATTCTCGTTTAAAGAAGAAGTCATTAATATCTTATCAATTGGAAGATGTTTTATGAGTACCAGGGTATTTAAAATGGCTAAATCTCCATTCAACGTATGAACAACTTGTGGGATCTCAGGTCTGAGAACTAATGCGGTAACATCCATTATTTTTTTTTGAAATAATTGGACGTGACTGTTCTGTCCTGCGTGGAATGAATTGCAGTAAGACTCTACTTTTCTTTTGTCAACATATATGTACCCTTGTCAACATATATGTACCCACATGTGCAGCTGTCGTGTATGCATGTGCATGTATGGTGCGTTATATCTGGTTTCGTCTTGCTTAGCACAGTCAATGGAAATTAGTGAATAGAAAAGTTTTCTCGGCCAATGGTGAAATGCTTGAATTTGGCATTTTAGAAAATTTTCCAATTTCAAAAAGATGAGTTAATTTCCAAACCATAGTCTTGCATCCGAGGACATGTGATTGTGGACTTATTGCTGAAGACCGTTCGTCGCCACTTTGCACCAATTAGCGTGGCATCATCGCCCTACCCCCACCACTTGCTGGGAATAAACTTTGAATATCGTGAACCTTTATCTTCCTGTCTTCTTATCCTTTTTGTTGTCTTGTTGTTTCTTCAGGTAAAAAGCTAATGTGAGTTTAGCCTTTTCCTGATTTCATGTCTATTTTTGGGTCAAGGTTGTCCTTCACATAAAAACTGCAAAAAAAATGGTTGTATGATTGCTTTGCTGCCCTGTTCTACTTTTGATAGACCTTGATCTCTTCTAGGATTTTGTAAATTCATGTGCTTTTAGTTACAATATATAATGAAGTGCTGTCTTTGATTTTTGGAGTTGATTTGATTAGAAATGCTGTCTTTTCTATGGCTAATTGCTGTTAGTTTTAAAGATGAGATAGTAGATTTGTCCAATTGCTTTTAATATTGTTGTAGAGTGACGGTGTGACATGCTACCATGTTCTATTTTTTGATTGACCTCTTCATGTTCTTGAATTTTTAGAAATTCACGTGTTAAAAGTTTTGAGAGACTTTCTTGTGAAATTTGTTCCCATGATGCTGATTTCACATGATTCGCATATCAATGCTGAACTTTGGGATATCACCCGAAACTTGTCTTTCGCATTGTACTTCTTTAGAAATGAAAATGGTTGCTTGCTGTGTTTGATGGTTTCTTTTATTTGTACGCACCTAGTTATTAGTATTTTAGATTAGGTTTAGATTAGGATCCCGAAGATGGAGAAGGCGTGAAGATGGTGGAAGTCGATGTCCACTCCGACTGTTACCACGTAATATTCTCTTTTTTTTCCCGACATATGTCCCGGGTTCCATGCATTGTATAAAACCCGACAAGTTGCGGGTTTCTTTCTTTTCTTTTTAATTGTTTCTCTTTTATATTTTTAGGATTGCCTGATAGATTTACGGCTTTCCCTTGATTGCTTACTTAATGCCTTTGCAATTTCAATTTCATTGGTTGTTTTCCTTTCTATTTTTTAGAAATAGAATAGCATGTAAATAACCCACCACGCATGATAATTTAGTATAGAATTGACAATCCTGAAAATATAAAAAGAAATGCATGAACATGTTAGGAAAAACACAACATATTGTTTAGGTACCGAAAGGGCGCTAATAGCAATATTAGCATAACCCAAGTCCCCGAACCTAGATATCTGGTTGCGTAAGAATCGAGGGAATACTCCCGACCCTCGATTGGGTTTCTAGCCGACCCCCAAAGTTGAGGCTAGTGGCGATTCCTGTCTATATTCTTAGGTTGTTAAACAATTAGACCGCATAAATAAATCCGCTGTCACGCGGGGTACGAGCTTGGGAGAGCTCACGATCTTGAGATCAAGTATCCCTAAATCCGACATTTCCCCTCCTTGGACACATTTTGAGGGGGCGGCGAGATCGGGTCGCGACACTTCTCGACTCCTTGGTTTCCGTAAATATTCATCTACTTCCAAACTAACTGTTGGATAGTCTCTAAAGGATCATCTTCCAATCTACTTGTTGGACGAATCTATATCATGAAGATTTGATGGTTATTGAGTGATAAAGATAGAATCTTCACTTAATTTTGATTGCTCATACAATCGGAGTCTTGGTTTCTATAAGTAGAGCTCATTTGTTAAGGAAGAATTTGTATTCGAGATTGATTTGTCAATCAATTAGATTAAGTCAAACATTTTTTTTTTAGTGTAAAATCCAAACTAGATCACTAGCCATTATATATTATGGACTTATGTCACGTTCTTTCAAGTTATCTCATTTTAAACTTGTGTTATGTTATTTATGTAAAGTCTGGACCTATTTTGTCTAAAGTAAACTTTACAATCTGAACTTAAGTCTAAATGTATTCATTCTTAAAGTTTGTATTTGAACATATTTAGCCTTAAAGTCCGGACTTTGTGATAACACTTTGAATAAGTCCAGCTTCAACATAGATTGTATCTTCTTGTTCTTTCAAATATAATCTTTGATAATATTCTTTACACGTTATATCATCCACATAGTAGCTTGTGTGTCTTTCACATAGTTACTCAATTATTAAAGACGTTAGTAGTCTTTGATTTATTTTGTCATCTTCAAAACTTCATAAGGAATTTCCCTTAATGGACATACTCTTCGTTGATGTGAAAAAAACATAATCATGTCTAGATTGTTTGAATCCTATACCTATAAGTGCATCAGTAAACTTAGTATATCACTATCGAGAAGTCTGTTTGAGATCATAAAGGGATTTATGGAGATGTGAGATATCGTATAACTACCTTCTCATTGCAAACCAATTGGCTACAAGTGGGTATACAAGATTAAATATAAAAGCATATGGCTCCTTTGAGTGATATAAGGCTCAATTAGTGAGTAAAAGTTTCATGCAACAAGAAGTTTTGATTACCACAAGACATTCTCTCCGGTGGCAACAAACGTTACAGTTCGCTCATTCTTATCGATTGCTGCTTTTCGTGATGGCCACTACATCAAATAAAAGTTCACAATGCCTTCCTCCATGATGATTTCTTCATGTTGCCTGAGACCTTCAAAGATGTCAATAGAAGAAAAAGGAGCCATGGAGGGTGTAGTCGAGCTAGTCAGAGAGAATGTCATATGCACCATCATAGAAGCTACATCCTTCAGAGGTGTCAACAACCCTTTAGAGTAGGGAGGTTCCTACTTAGTTTAACTATTTGCTTTATATTCTCTCCCCTACGTGGGAGTTTGCTATTATTTCAATTCACTAGTTCGAGTTGTTTTGTAATGAAAACTCTATTGAGCCCTAGGTCTTGAGCCATTGGTCCGAGGCAGCTTGTGTTTTATAGATGCATGTGGAAGCATACCAAAGTAGTCCCATAATAGTCACCAGGGGCTAGGCTTTCACATGCTCTCTAGTTTTATAGTTTTACAAGAGCAAGGAAGTCTGATGACATGAGGATGAGCTCTTGAAAACATTTTTTCAAAAATTATTTCAAAAACTATTTCGAATTGGCATGCATTATGTTTGTTGCCAATGTGTTCTAACTCCTTTTATCACATTTTAGGCATTACATTATGCATGATCATGATAATGACACATATGACTCAGGTCTACATAAAGGAGATCTCTCAGAATCTAATAATGACAACAATGATTGAAAAAGGATTGAGTGTGAATGGAACTAGCACAAGGAGTCCGAAGAAATTACATATTGCTTGTATTAGTAATTGTGTATTGCATCTTCATTAAAAGAAATCACAAAACGATGTCTAGGGGTGCATATAGGGAAATTTAGATATATGTGCTTATATATTTGATTTATTTTTTGAGATTACATTCTAGATTACACTGCGTTAAATTTTCGTATTTGGTTGAAGATCATTTTAGGAAAGTAATTTATTTAGGTGCATGTTTGCATAGAGCATGTTTATTTTCCTTTTTCAAGCAATTAGTTTATTTCAAAGAGTTTATAATAAATTTTCATTTATAGCTCCAGGGGTCCTATCTTAGAGCTTAATAATGAGGCCGCGTATATTTTTTTGCCCAATAAGGTTTGGGTTCTTTTCTTTCCTGCATTTCAAATATTACATATATGTGTGTGTTGGAGTGATTTACACGTGATAACCTGTTTTGCATGTCTTAGATGGTAAAATAGGGAAAAATAAAGTTGAAAAGATCACATAATAATTGTTTCCATAAAAGGAGAAAAAAGTACCAAAATGACATTAGACATATCCAACGTCAAGTCCCATACCCATCGATCTCCGATCGACAGAAGTAAGACATACCCATGCGTCTTACTTGGCCCCCTCATTGGCTCATAAAAGATTAGTAGTGACTCCTAAAGCCACAATCAAATTGAATAATTATTTGATAAACCAAGTTGTAATAGGTAGTGTTTTTGAGAGCCCGTGCTTGACGTAGGCACCATTTCGCAAGTGGATCATCCATGTCACTTATTATTATTAAACTTTTTGAACTTTTAGATTTTGATCTTATTCTAAATTGAGTAACAAGAAAATAAGACGTAGCGATTGAGTTTGTGCAATCCCGTTTGCGGCTTGAATTATTTAAAAGAAATAAAGGTTGCAAAAATGTTAAAACAATATTGTAAATTTTAGGAGAAATGTAAATGTGACTGGCTAAGAAACTTTTAGGGATGATGTGGCAATTAGAAGTCTATTTTCTCGTTATAGTTTTAAGAGATCTATTTGGGAAATTACTTTTACAGAGATATCCCTTTGGAAAAGAAAAGGCCCCATAATGTCGGCTAGTAGTATGATATGATCAAACAATCTAGAACAAATAAAAATCCCCAACAAATTCTGATTTTTTTTAAGGTGTTCATTTTTAATTATGGCATTGCAATTAAATAGGATTCGAATCGATGTTCAACATTCACGACCTTTTCTATCAGTCTAAAAGCATAGAAAACATTCTAGAATATGATCTTTACTGCAGTTTTCTTCTCTGTGAAGATAATCACTCTACAATCATCAATGTGATTGTACTAGAGAAAAGTCTATGCCACTTAAAGAAGTCTGCATATTTTGTGATTTTCACCAGAAACGGCTTTCTACTTAGCAGCTGAGAATCCAAATCCAACCAAATGCAGCAAATTAGATGACCCTACGTCATCAATAAATATTCCAATTTTCCTATCAGCAGATTTGCAGGATCACAAGCATTACTTAAGGAGAGAACCGGACAAAGATAATTTTAGCAAAGAATATGGTATTCGTTGAACTCTATATGGAGAGAGGCCAATTTATTTAATCACTAAGTAAATTAGTGTAAATGTATTTTATCTGTGTTAACGACGAAATTGGTCACATCACATAAGACTCAAAAAATCTCTTCTCCATGATTTCGAAATCCCTCCCCCATCACTTCTCCTTAGAGTGATGGGTGCTTGAGATTGAGGAAAAAAAGAATCCCGAGTACACGTCTTGTTCTAATTGAGGATGCACCTTTTTTATTAAGTGCTCAAATACTATCACCTTTTTTATTGATTGGCAAAGATCAATTAGTCAAAATACTAATTTCGGATCATCAAAAATTTAAATTTTCTTTCTTTCTTTAATACTACACTACTACTTTTGATTATTTGGATTTCTAATCATGATAGAACTTGATAGGATAATATAAAAAATTTATGAATTTAGTTAAATCCTATTCATTGTTTGGTTTATCGCAATAATAAAGTCTAATATATTCACATCATATAATGTATATTGTTTAATATAACTGGTGTATCGATCGTAAACTTAAAAATTGCATAACTAGAGGTGGTAAAATTCTCTCGCGTCATTTCATTTTTTTTTTTTTTTTTTTTTGCTTTTAAAAAAAAAAATCCTCTTTCTTTTAATTATTTTCTTTTTATTTCTTTTTTCCCTTCCATCATTCTCTACTAAAATTTTATTAAATAGTAAATTGTACTAATATACCTAAATGGTAAAATACCTAAAATGTGTAATAAATATAAATATATATATATGTTATATGTTGATTTTATATTAAAAGAGAATTAAATTCGAATATATAAAATAAGATTAAATTAAAAAAAAAAAAAAAAGCTAAACTATTGTTATTTTTGTTATTTTGAATTTCTTATCTTAGAATTCAAATATTATTTACATTGAAATATAATTTTAATTTTATTAATTTAAGAAGTTTATTACTCAAGACTAAGGCTCGATCTTATTTTAAATAAGAGCTTAAAGTGGCCATGGTTGTTTTAAATAAAGGCTTGAAGCGACCATTAATATTTCAAATAAGGGCCTTACCTCGCTAGTCACTAGCAGGCTAAATTTTCCAACCAATGAAGGGCATTTTCATCCAAATTTTCTCTTCTTTTTTCTCTTTTCTTCTTTTTCCTTTTGCAGCGTCGACCAATGGTTGCTGGCAAAGCCCAATGAAGGCTCGAAGACCCTCGTCAACCATGGACGAGGTGACCCTCGCCAAATCTGGCGAGGGTCAGCCTCGCTTAGGGCTAGTGAGGGCTTGTAGGCCCTTACCAACAATAAGTGAAGTTGACGCACTAGTAGTAAGTGAGGGCCGTCGAGCTCTAGATAGCCACGAGCTAGGGCTGACCTCACTGGTGGCTACGGGGGTTGCCTCACCTAGACGAGGCCGTCCCTCGCCTAGCCTTCTGCAGGCATCGCTAGTGGCCAACTAGCCACCGATAAAGAAAGAAGAAGAACCAAAAAAAAGGAAGAAAAAGAAAAGGGGCAAATGACGAAAATGCCATTGACCACTAGAAAGTAAGACCTTTATTTGAAACAAATATAATTACTTCGAACGCTTATTTAAATTAAAATTTACTTCAAACCCTTATTTGACAAAGTAATGGCACTTTAAGTTCTTATTTAAAATAATGTTCACCTCGAACCCTTATTTGAGAAAATGAGTGAACTTCAAATCCTTTTTTGGAATTTTCTCTAAAAATGATGATATGATTGGGAACAACAGATGGTGCATGTAGATCCATTTTGTGGATACTGTGGATATGAACTAGAATTGGCTATTAGGTGGGTTAGGGGTTGGGCCTGCAAACAAAAGTTATACACAATGCTGTTTAGGACGTGGGCCTGCTTGATGCCCAATTGGCCAGCCCAAGTTCACAACTAGATGTTCAGCTTCAAATCCTTCCAAATTGAACTTTCTGCTGAAAATTTGCGTCACATACATAGTGAATCTCTAGGTAGCTTGTGCAATAGGCATCTATTAACTTCATGCGGAGGTATTTTCTGGCCTTTGGCATACCGATGGAGCTATGGCAACGGAATCCTCAATGTTCAATCATTGTATTCAGGGTGGCCTGAAGAATTAATACTCAAATTAAATATTATACATTAGCGTGACATCCTTATATTAACTTTTGGATAAGTAGTTGCATTGATCATCCCTCCCCTTCCTTCCGCCTATATATAAAAGAGGAAGACAATCCGCAAACTTTTCTTTCAACTCCAATTAGGTATGGAAAAATCCCAAAGCTTTGATCCACTCCTTATCACTCTCTCTCTCTCTCTTCTTTTTTCTTTATGAAGGTAAAATGAAGTGGTGATGCTCTTCTTTGCAGGTACGCACAAATACTAATGCGCCTCGTCATAAAGATTCCACCTCTCAACATCTTTTCCTTCCTTCTTTCCTTGAACAACTCATGAGACGTCACCAAAACAAGCACGCAACGAAGATCCCAAACCCTTTTGGTCAAAGATCCATTGGAGACCCCATGAAGTGGGACTTTTCTTGTGTGCAAAAAGTCACTAATCTTAGGTGTTTTTATTTGAGCGAAAGAATTTTTCATAATTTTTTAAACTTTCACGTATTCAATTACTGAAAATGTTCAATCAATGAAAGCCAATTAGGATCAAAGAAAATATGTATACTTAAAAATGAATTCCCTAATCTAAAAAAAGAAAAATATTTTTCTGAAAAAAGGATTTTTTGTAAAATATTTTCTTTATCATGAAATTTTTTCCAAAACAAACATGCCTTGGCAATAAATAATTCCCTTTCCGACCTGTTAATCACCTCACAGTCAGAAATTGCCAATACCCACTAAATCTTTCGGTCAAAGACACGATTTTTCTGCGTCCGCCATTCCATTTGTTCAATCGGGCCAGTTGAATGGAAAAGATTCGATTAGGTAGAGCCCAGGGAAATGAAGGAATAGTAGTTTGACAATTAGCCATTTTTACGGTGTGGGCAAGCACCACCACCAATCGACATCCCTCGGCCTCTTACTTCTGCTGGTGTCCGAATCTGGTGAAGATTTATTTGTTCTCCTTAACCAAAAAATTTCATTAGGCTCTGAAAGAAGCATTTTCGGAAATTTAAAAGCTGAGTACTGATTCAGGCTTTTAGTATTTGCAAAGCTGAATTGCGGCCCAAAGGTCTTTGTGCTTTTTGTAACCATGCACCTCAATTTTTGGCACAAGGGCCTTTAGAGGCTTAAAGACTTTTGGCAAAGCTGTACCAAAGCATCGAACCCTCCAGACTTTCTCAATTGGCTAACTTCTTTCGTTAGAAAGAACCATCCATCGCCTGCGAACAATCACATTGGACAAAAAGAGGGGCGATCTTCTTGAGAAAAATAAATAATCTCGTTGCAAAATTAAAATAAATGCATGACGACGATCAATGCGTCGCACTGTTGTGTATTAAGATGACGCTCTAATATATACAACATGAGCAAAAGTAACCTAATTAGAGGCCATCAGCTCACTGAACAATTTGCAAACTATGAAACTACACACTCTCCCCTCCCCTGTACAACTCATTTTTTCGGGTGGCCCAGTTCTCCAATTCTCCCCTCTTGGGCCTTAGACTCGTCAAATTCAGTAACCTATTGGGCTAATGTTACCCGAAGTCTTAGGCCCGAACAACGCCCGAAGCTCCCGATACCTTTGGACATCAAAGCCGCAGGCCTCGAAGAGCTTCTGCTGCTTCGTCTCGAACCGGCGCCTGAAGAAACCTTCGAAGGATGGCTCGCGGGACGTCCTGAGGAAGAAGGCGTACGCGGCCACGAAGTGGAGCGACGCGGAGAAGAAGCAAATGGGCTCCATCACGTCCCAGCTCAGCTCCCAGAACGTGAGCCTCATGAACGCGAGGGTCTGGACCATCGTCAAGCCCAGCCCGCAGTAAAGCTCGGCCCGGACCTGCCCCCGGGCCCTCACGTCGATCGTGGCCTTTCGGGCCTCCATCTGCTGCAGCTCCTCTCGCCTCGGGTCGTTCAGGACGGGTATGGATCGGGAGATCAGGCTCTGCATCGACTCGGCCACCTGCAACAAATTGGAATTCATTGGAAAAAGTTGAGGGTCGCATCAGATGATGGATGCACATGATTGAGGAAGAAGAGATGAAAAAATTTGTGAAACCTTTAGTTCAAAAAGGGCAATGAAATTGGACGTTGAACACCGTAAGTAATTGCCTAGACTTACCTGCTCCGGGCTGAGAAGAACCACGTTTCCGAAGACGATGACGATCCCGGACTCGTCCATCGTCTTCGCCACCTCGATCCCTCGACCTTCCTCCTCGCACTCCTCCACGCAGATCCTCACGAACACGCCATACGAAATCGAGCTCTCCGGCATCCCCCTCAGCCTCGCCTTCACCTTCTCCACCTGATAAAACCTCAGGATCTTCCTCGTATCCCGAACGGTCAACCCGTACGCCTCGCCTCTGGCCGCCGCCGCCGCCGACGTTGGTGAGGGCCCTTCGGGCAGGCGGAGATCTACGGCGACTCCGTCGCCTCGGAGCTTCTCCCTCAGCTTGTCGCCGGTGGGGAGGGATAGAAGCTCCGGCAGCGCCCTGGAAGACTGGTTCGGCGCCCGCCGCAGAATTCCTCTGTCAGCGGATTCCGGCGAGGTCATGAACTCGCGGCAGAAGCCGGTTTTGGCGGGAACTAGGGACGTCAGGGCCTGAAGTGAGGGAAAGGGGCCCGGAGAGTTCTCCAGAGTCACCGCCGGCGACGCTGCTCTGTAACCGTCGAAGAAGCGCCTTACTAGTGCATTCCGGAAAGCCATTGGGGGAGAGAGAGAGGGAGGACTTTTAGACTTATGTTTAAATCATAAGGCCTGCAAGAGGATCTGAACGCAGGGTGCATTTATAGGGATCCAAAGGTGCGGGAGCAGGGATGATTCCTTTTTTTTTTTTAATTTGGTTAATTAAAGAAAAGTATAATTACCTAGAATTGGTGGTGGAACTTTGTATCATCTAAGATAGTTTTACTTAAAACCCGGTGAAAAGAAACTACATGAATGAGTTAGGATCCGTTATTAAGCGAAATGAGATAATATTTCAACACTAGAAAAAAAATTGATCAATTACTATACTTGCGCATTCTCTTGGAGCAATTAGGAAGTGTAATTTTATGGAACTTCGACGTGTCCAGGACGTAGAGATTGTCAAACTCTATAAAGACAAGCCAAGTGTTCAATTCCCATATGCTCTTTTAATATAAATTGGAAAATTAAAAGGAGCCCATTCCCTACGCAACTCTCGGAGTCAAAAGCAACACTGGATGGGCATATTGTGTGATGGGCGTTTTTCCGGTTTAAGGGAGCTTTTCCAATCAAGAAATTGACAGGCTTTTCAATATCACTCTGTTGGCCAAATGACTCGCGGGCATTGCAAACCTCGCGACCTCTTGCGAAAGATCAGACGTTGCAGTGCAGATCGTATCTGAAAAAGATTGCGCCCTTGATTGGATACGTGAAGTTTCAGAGCAACCACAATGGGCAATTTCAATGGATTTAGAGCATACCCTTTTAAGGCCATGCTTGATTCCGCGATTAAATTGGAGAGAGCGACTTTTAGTCCAAACCCGTAAAGTCTGTCTCCCCTTTCTTACTTTCGGGAGGAGCATTACGTAAAGGACCATGATACAAGAGTCAGACTCAAAATGAGTAATTTAATTCTATTAGGCCAATGCATATTGCTTCAATTTATAGCTAATCCGCACCCATTTTAAGTATCGTGTCGTCATGATGGTCGGACGCTTACCCGGTTACCCGTTACTCTCGTCGGGCCCAGGTTGGATTGGTTCTTATCAATCTGTACAAATTGAAATTACTATGGCCGCGGAGGACATTGCAGTCTTTGTCTCTCCGTTCCTCTCATGATTGGGGAGCGGTGGTCACCGTCTCTTATGGGGTGGGTCAGCGGTTTGTTGGGAACTTTTTCTGGGATGTTGCCCTGTTTTTGCGTGCATGTCATCCTAGAGTTGCACTACTCCTGCATGCCGGCCTTGTGTCTAAACCTACATTTTTGTATATTCAATATTAAAAATTTCAATTATGTCAATTAAGTGTTTCATTCAACCAATTTTGACGTGACATTGCTGACTTGAATACCAACCGTCCTACATGAAATGGTCAGTATTAATGTGCACATTGTTTTAAAAATTATATTCTAATAATAATTTTTTTGATTATTTTCTTTTTTTTCTTTTCTTTACCTTTTCCTTATCTTTTCTTTTTTGGTGACTAACGAGGATTGGCAATAAAAGATGAGTAATAAGAAAATATCTTCTAAATCATATCGCTTGTATTGCTTAAAATAATTAATCAATAAAAAATATTCAATTACTAACAATAACTAATGTTTAAATATTCTCATGGATAATGAAAATATTTTTCATTTATTCATTTTTGTAACCTAACACAAGCGAATATTTTAAAGAAAATATTTTTCAAGTTATTCATTTTTTACAAAATAAATAGAGGAAGCAACTTTTTTTTTTTTAATTGGGGTAGTTGCCTCTGCCCTTTTCTCCCTTTACCACTCCCTCCATCCCTTCCTCCTTGTACCGCACCACCATCAATATATCCAACAAAATGTGCTGTTATTAAAGGGTTAGGGTTTATTCAATGTCACACAACTCAATGGTAAAGAATTAGGTAGGATGAAAATGTTTAGTTCCATATACAAGGTTCAATTCCCACGCTCTATAAAGAAGCAAAGTCAAAGTCAAAGATATGAGAGTGAAAGTAAGACAGTAAAAAAAAGTTTACGGGCGTAGGATATGGTTATTTTACCAGAAATAAAATCAACAATTATTTGGTCATTCATATTTGATGCTCAATTGAGATTTGGCATTGGATTTTTGATATTGGATTTGTCCCTAGTAACTATTAGTGTGCCTACGTAGTATATAGATTTGACATTGGGTTTATGCTTATTTGATTTTGTTGAATTATGACTCGAGTTTGAGTGTTTGCAAAAACATGATTCGCTGGATTCACAAAAGAGGAATTTTTTCCTCTTTGGAGTGAAGCTACCGAAGCCCATTCGCTCGCTGCCGAAATCCTTTGGCATGAAGCCTTCACGCGTGAAAAAGAAATAGGTGGGCCCAGAGTCAAAGTTGACTCTGGGCCCACACACACATTCAGCGTGAAGCTGAAGCAAAATCGATGGTGGGCCCAAGTCAAAAATTTGACTTTTGGGGCACATGTATAAAAGGAAAACAAAACCTTACGCATGAAGTAGCACGTTCGACGATCAAAGAAGCCACACGTCCGTCGAAGAGAAGCTGAAGATTTTTTCTTTTGGCGTGCGACTTGAACGAGTGGTATTTTTTGTGCCGTGAGTTTATATACCCAAGTAAGTTGTTTATTTATAAATACTTTGGGTTTTTGGTTAAATTTAGGTGTGGGAAACACTTGAACGATTGCAAATTTTGATTCTCCGATTTTAGTGGATTATTTGCTGTTGGCTCTCCCTGTTGACGTAGGTACCGATACTCGGACCAAACCACATAAATTTCTGGTGTCCTTATTTTTCTCGTTTATTTCTCTGGTGATTTCGCGTTGACGTAAATTGCAAGATTCTGTCGTTTCCGCATATTATATCCCAACAATTGGTATCAGAGCTTGGATCGGATTTCTTGATTGTGATTTGGAGCTTTTGCTTGTCTAATCATTATCTGGAAATTCTATTACTGCAATTATGTCTGAGAGGAAATTTGAGATTGAGAAGTTTGATGAGAGCAACAACTTTGTGTTATGGAGCATAAAGATGCAGGCATTATTGACAACACAAGGTTTGGCCAAGGCACTAGAGGGTGAAGATGAGTTGTCGTTTATAATGAAAGCCTCTGAAAGGGTAGAGCTAATGGAAAAAGCAAAAAGCATAATCCCATTAAATTTGACGGATGAGGTCTTAATAGAGGTTGTTGAGGAGAAGGATGCCGCAGCGTTATGGGAAAAACTTCAAGCACTCTATGTGAAAAAATGTTTGAACAATCGCTTATACATGTCGAAGAAGATATTTCAATTTAGATATATTGAAGGTACGTTTATTAGAACCCACCTAGATGAAATTAATAAACTCATGTTAGATCTGAAGAACGTCGGTAAGATATTTGATGATGAAGAACAGGGTATGATGTTGTTAGCCTCTTTACCAAAGTCATGGGAGCACTTTACTGATTCACTGTTGTAGGGGCGTACTACGATTACCTCAGAAGAGGTCAAGTCTGCCTTATTCTCTAAAAAGTGGCAGAGAAAGTTGCGAGATGACAGTCTAGCGAAAGGAGCAACGCAAGCATTGACAATTCGGGGTAGAGAACAATATCGAGAGTCTAGTAGCAGCAGAGGTAAAAGCATATCAAAATCACGCCATAAAAAGTTCAAGGAACGCATGAAGTGCTTTAAGTGTCGTGAGGAGGGGCACACCATGAGAGATTGTCTAAAGCGAAGGAATAAAACTGATAGGCAGAATGCCACAAGCATGTGACAAATGTTGCTAAGGGGAGCACTAGTGATGCAAAAACTGTTTTATGTGTGACTGCTACTTCATCAGAAGACGAATGGGTGCTAGATTCGGGGTGTTCTTATCACATGACGCCTCATAAGAACTGGTTTACTACTTACCAAGCTGCAGATAGTGGTAGAGTTCTTTTGGGGAATAATGCAGTCTGTAAGGCTGTGGGGATAGGGACAATTCGATTCGAATGCAATGATGGACACATTGACAGATGTGAGACATGTACCAGAGCTCAAGAAGAACCTTATTTCTCTAGGGACACTCGATGACATTGGGTGTAGGTACACCGCTGAAGGTGGAGTATTGAAGATCTCTCGAGGTGCCATGACAGTGATGAAGGGAAAGAAAGTGAATACTCTCTATCATCTACTGGGAGAGAACGTGACCAAAACCGCTACAGGTTCATCAGGTGAGTCAGACTCTAATTTGACTCAATTATGGCATATGCATTTAGGGCACATGAGTGAAGTAGGTATGACGATGCTGAGTGAAATGGAGTTGTTGAATGGTCAAAAGACAGGGAAGTTGGGCTTATGTGAGCACTGCATCTATAGGAAGCAACACCGAGTTAAGTTTACTACAGCTATTCATTCAACTAAACGACCAGTTGAATATATTCATTCAAACGTCTGGGGCCCATCTTTGGTTCCTTCGAAAGGAGGTGCCTGATATATGTTGACATTTATCGACGATTATTCAAGGAATGTATGGGTATACTTTTTAAAGCACAAATATAATGTGTTTGATCGGTTCAAGAAATTTAAGACATTGACTAAGAAGCAGTCAGATAAACAAATCAAGTACCTGAGAACCGATAATGGTATGAAGTTTTATGGTAAAGATTTTACCGAATTCTGTGAGAAAGAAGGTATTGTGAGACACCACACAATACTTGAGACACCATAGCAGAATGGCATGGCAGAACGGAAGAACAAAACTTTGCTTGAGCGAGCTTGATGCATGTTTTCGCATGTAGGACTTGGCAATGAATTTTGGGCTGAAGCAGTGAACATGTCATGTTACCTGGTTAATCAATCTCCATCATTTGCTATCGAGTGGAAGATTCATAAGGAAGTATGGTCGGGGAAACCCGTTGATTATTTTGGATTACGAATATTTGGATATCCTACGTATGCTCATGTGAGTGATGATAAGCTTGAGCCGAGGGCGAAGAAGTGCATATTTCTAAGTTATGCACATGGAGTGAAAGGCTACCGGCTGTAGTGCACTAATTCTAGATCACCCGATTTTCTAATCAGCAAAGATGTGATCTTCGACGAGACTGCAATGCTTCAACAGAGGAGTTTTGAGACACAACCAACAGAGAAGACAGATCATAGTGTCATTAGTGAGATGGAGCTTCAAGTGGAGACTCCGGAGACCTCGAAGGTAATAGAAGCTGAGACTGCAAATGAGGCCGCAATTCCTAAAGTCGGTGATAATAGACAATCAGCACAACTGTAGCACACTATAGCCGCAGATAGACAAAGAAGGCACATTAAATCACTGGTACGTTATGATTATATAGATATTGCGTATGCATTGACTGTAGGTGATGAGATAGAGACAAATGAGTCTTCGTCTTACTCTGAGATGATGGCTAGTTCGGAGTCGTCGCAATGGTTAGGGGCTATGAGTGAAGAGATGGTAAACTCCATCGAAATCAGACATGGGAGCTAGTCAAAGTACCCAAGAGCTAAAAGATTGTCGGAAGTAAATGGGTCTTTAAATTGAAAGAGGGCATTCCCGGTGTCAAGGCAACGAGGTATAAGGCGAGACTTGTGGCGAAGGGATATACACAGCGTGAGGACATTGACTACAATGAGGTGTTCTCTCATGTGGTAAGACATACTTCTATTTGTATTTTACTTGCCTTAGTTGCTTCGCAGGACCTCGAGTTAGAGCAACTAGATGTGAAAACTGCATTTCTTCACAGTGAGTTGGATGAGCAAATTTATATGAGACATCCAAAGGATTTTATTATTCCGGGTAAGAAAGATCATGTTTGTTTGTTAAAGAAATCTGTGTATGGGCTGAAACAGTCTCCTAGGTAGTGGTATAAACGTTTTGATGCTTTCATGGTTAGTCAAGACTACACAAAAGGTCAGATGGATAGCTGCGTTTACTATAGGAGATTGGAGAATGGTTCTTTGATTTATCTATTTTTATATGTTGATGATATGCTGATAGCAGCTAAAAATATGTATGATATTGATGTGCAAAAGATGCAGTTAAATGCTTAATTTGAGATGAAAGATTTAGTTGCTGCAAAAAAAAATTTTGGTATGGAGATTTTGCGTGACAGGACTACAGAAGTTTTACGTCTATCTCAAAAAAAATATATTGAGAAGATTGTTGCACATTTTAATATGCAATCAGCAAAATTTGTAAGTACATCTTTAGCGAAACACTTTAAACTTTCAGATAAATTATCACCGCAGACTGAGGAGGAGGAGGAGGAGGAGGAGCATATGTCCCATGTTCCTTATTCTAGTGCCGTGGGTAGTATTATGTATGCTATGGTGTGCACTATGCCTGATATTTCACAAGCTGTGAGTGTGGTTAGTTGCTATATGAAGCATCCTAGTAAAACTCATTGGGAAGCTGTGAAGTGGATCTTCAAATATTTGAAGGGGACAACAGACGTGGATATAGTATATCGAAGAAACAGCAATGGCAGTGAGACCACTGGTTTTGTGGATTCGGATCACGTCGGTGACTTGGATGATTGCAAGTCTTTAGCATGGTACGTATTTACGCTAGCGGGTGGTGCAGTTAGTTGGAAAGCATCCTTACAGGATCACATTGCCTTGTCTTCAACTGAGGCAGAGTACATGGCACTAACCTTTGTAGCGAATAAGGCAATATGGTTACAAAGTGTGTTCACGGACTTTGGGTTAGAACAGAAAAGTGTGGATATACACTGTGATAACCAATGTGCGATATATTTGGCGTATAATCCAGTTTATCACGAGCGAACAAAGTATGTCAACATTAGATACCATTTCATCCGATATGTCTTAGCTAAGGATATTGTTACTGTTAAAAAGATTGCTACAGTAGATAACCCAGTAGACATGATGACTAAGTCTGTTCCTTTGGCGAAGCGCAAGCTCAAGCTCTGCTTGAGCTCTATTGGCGTTTGTGAAGAGTGAACGTCCATCGGGACATTAAGAGAGCAGCATGAATGATGAGCACTATAGTTTGGCTTCAAACATCGAGCCAAAGTAGATAATTGTTGAATTATGACTCGAGTTTAAGCGTTTGCAAAAAACACGATTTGCTGGATTTACAAAAGAGGAATTTTTTCCTCTTTGGAGTGAAGCTACCGAAGCCCATGCACCGCCGAAATCCTTTGGAGTGAAGCCTTCACGCGTGAAAAAGAAATAGGTGGGCCCAGAGTCAAAGTGTTGACTTTGGGCGCACACATACATTCAGCGTGAAGCCGAAGCAAAATCAATGGTGGACCTAAGTCAAGAATTTGACTTTTGGGGCACACATATAAAAGGAAAACAAAACCCTATGTATGAAGTAGCACGTTCGACGATCAAAGAAGCCGCACGTCCGCCGAAGAGAAGCTGGAGAATTTTTCTTTTGGCGTGTGACTTGAACGCGTGGTATTTTTTATGCCATGAGTTTATACCAAGTGAATTGTTTATTTATAAACATTTTGGATTTTGAGTTAAATCTAGGTATATGAAACACTTGAGTGATTGAGCGATTGTAAATTATGATTCTTCGATTTTAGTGGATTATTTGCCGCCGACTCTCCCCGTGGACATAGGTAATGTCCTTATTTTTCTCGTTTATTTCTCTAGTGATTTCGCATTCACGTAAATTGCAAGATCCTGTCGTTTCCGCGTATTATATCCCAACATATTTTATGCTACTTTGATGGGATTAAATTCATCCCCGCTGTTTTGATATGCGCGAGGTGTGATGTCTAGATTATTCCCTGCTCCTTTGATGCTTGAATGTTTTTTATACGAGCTATGTCATCTATTAAACATGTTAGACTGGATCCGTCCCGCTGTTAAATATGCACGAGGTGTATAGGTTGTACATATTTTTTGGACTTGATCTATCCTATTTTGTATAAATATAATTTCGATGTCTGATCAATATAGATTGGATTCATCCATTGAACAAGCCTTCCCTGCATTTTATTTTTTTTGAAATGACACCAATCACATACAGCATGACAGAGTCAAGTTATCATCTACCTACTATGTGGCAATTTCAATTTAGGGTAGGCGATGAAATCCCTATATTTTCAAAACCAAAAAAAAACCAAGTGTACATATAAATTAGGAAATTCTGTGATGTTGCATGATAGAACTTAACCAAGGAATGTCGTATCAAATGGGCGACATGGGCTTAATAACGCTTCCCTAGTTTTAGCACTAGGTGAATAATGACTTTCCTAACACCTGGGTTTTAGGTTCCCAATTGACCAGTAAATAATTGGTAGCACTCTTAAAATAGCTTAAGATATGAATTGCGGCATATCACCCCAACCTAGGGTGGAGAGGAGTCTAGGGTGAAGACCATGGGACAGATTTTCAAATTTACGGTATATTTATTTTTGAATTCTTCGACTTTCAAAAGAAAAAAACGCACATGCGTTTTATCTCCCTCCACGATTTTTGGTAAGAGAATTTTCCCACTGAATTTTCCGGTTGCCAGGTCCAGAATATCGAGAGAGTTCATAACGTACTTCAGTTTAAGACTCCTAAAGTTTTTTTTTTTTTTTTGTCAGTCTTACTCTATTCCTACTTTACACTCACTCGCAGACTTGTGCCCTGCCTCTTGCAGAGCGTGGGAGTCGCAACCCACTCTCGAAACGTACGCGTCCCTACCCCCATCCCCCCCTGAGAAGTTGGGGATCTAAACCCCTCACCTCCCCCTTCTATGTTGGAAGGGTTAAGACTCCTAAAGTTACCTGTCAACAAAGTAACACAAATGCTCTCTACTTCTCGAGAAAAATGAGCTTTATTTATGAATGGTTTCCATTTCTTTATTGACCGAGTGCCGCATACTATATTGAAACATTTGGTTACATTGCTAGAAGAAGTTTGTAGTACGATTGAAATTTGATGGCAGTTCTTTTTTTTTTTTTTTTTTTTTTTTTTGTTAAAGAGAAAAATTTAATGTAAGGTAACGGATATGGTTTTCTTTTTTTTCTTTTTTTCTTTTTTGGGCGTTAAGTTAATTGATTAGGTCAAATTACTTTACGTGATATAGATAATACAAGAAACGAAGACATTCTAATTCAACAAGAATAATGATGGAAATTGAAGAGGTTTCTCCATTGAAAGAGGTATCTGTTGGTGAATTGCAATGTATAGTGCATGGTAAAAGATCAAGGTTGATGAAATATGAAGACGAATCACGTGAAAAAAGAGGTGTCTAGCTACTCAACACAACTAATTGCATACGACAAATTTCTAATTAAATGTTATTTTAAACAAGTAAAAGTGGATAAAAACACCTTCCCCTTTTTCACAATAGTGTTTTAGCCACCAATCAATGGATTATTACCATATAGTTAACTTGAGTGGCAACTTACCACACAACTTCCAAATTTTTTGGATTGGATGGGGGTGGGGGATTCACAACCTCTTAACTCAACTAATCGTGATGGTAGCTTGCAAATAGCTCTGAGCATTGAGTAAGACTCAAATGAGTGTTCACGATGTGCCTGTCGAAATTGACATAGTAATTAGGACACGGGGTATGCCGCATCTTAATTAAGCTCTTAGCCATTCAATAACCTCCTTGAAGATTCAATTCACAAAATGTAAATCGTGCCTATGCTCTGCAACACGGCGAGGCAAGTGAGTGGCCACACGCTGGGCACATGTGGCCAAATGCAGAGCTAGGCTTGGGCTAAGCAGTGCAGTGTGCGAGCCCTGGCCCGCCCAAAGCCTGCATGGTGTTGCGACGTCCACCTGGCAGTCATCAGTTGGCCCACACGTTGCCAATGGTAATTAGTTCATTTTTTTTTTTTTTCAATTCTGTTGCATCTTTATAAATAGGCCAAAGTTTGACCACTCGTAACTTTACTATCAGCCATCCAATTGTTATTTTAGTGCCCAGGAAAAGATAGTGACCTGAATTTCTGAAAATACGTCTCCGATTTCCAAAAATGTCTCTGTATTGCATATCATTAATTGGGCCAAATGGATGGCGGTTTTCAAAAAAATTGCGATATCTTCCTTGAATGAGATGTTGAAAAAGCTCACAACTAGATCTACGTGAATTCAACCCTTGATTGGGAAAAATCTTAATTTTTCTAACACCTTCATGAGTGGACGGATGTAGTTAAATCTTGTGATATCTAGCAATAGGACCATCCAATTTTGGGAAAATCGGGTGTCCTTTCAAAACTATTAAAGAGCAAGACTCAACTATGTCCTCCGATCACAATCTCGAGAAAGTTTCAATTTCTGTCAAATTCGATCTTATCTGGTGATGTACACCTCGTTCTGTTTTCAAATTTAATTAAAAATCATTTTAGAGTCCAAAAAAACAGCATGAATACTGTAGTGAAGGTGGCTTTAAGATTCTCAATTTATTCTAGCCGACTTAGGGAGAGGGTTCCCATTCACTAGAGCGAAAGGAGAATATCATACATTTATTCATGCACAAGTGAAATACGAGGAAGATTCATCAAAACCTAGAGAAAAGTCACATGGGAATCTATGTAGGCTAGTTCACTGAATGCTAAATCTAGGAATCTAAGTTAAGTCCAAAGAAGGGGTGGAAAAGTAGGATTGCGTCGTGCTGGTCAGATTCCATTTTGGTGACTCTTGAAGATTCTTCAGACGCTCGCGGAAATTTCGGACTAGTCTTCCTGCTTCGTTCGTGCCTACTTACTCGTTCCCCATCTACAAGTTTCCATCATGCGTGCAACTTGGCTTGGCATTCATGCGAGAACTTTCTCGTGTGGAATATTGAATATTGTGATAAAGATGTTGAGGTGACATCTCGGGCAGCATTCCGTGCACCCGGGCGATGCCCAGATAATATGATAATTGCATTGCACGTGAGAGAAGTGACACTATAAAAAAAATGTTGAACAATTAAAATTGAAAAGAGAGATCGATAAAGATATATTTAGTCTTAAATAGGTTTTGTATTTGAAACATCAAGTGATGACTATATCATTTTCATGCCTATAACTTAAAAGAAAGAGGAAGGTTGGAGACGGGAGCTTTTAAGCGCTGCTGTTAGATGGTTGGTCCGCGACCCAATGGCCCCATTAAAGAGAAGATTGAAGGATACATCGAGTCTCTTGGATTTCACACCATAATATCTGCACCGGCTTGGAGAAGCAAGCTGTAGAGAATTTGACGGCCCGTATTGATTGGAACTTTAGAAAAATGAAAAAGGAAATGACTTTTAGAAATAGGATTTTATAAACATGTATGACAAACACGACTGCTATAACTTAGTTAGGTAAAGCGCCTTGTTTGCAAGCGTGCAAGTGATTTTCAAAGGAGTCCATCCCATGATGTAATAAAAACAAATAGAAAAAGACCCATTAATTCTCATCGTGAAACTTGTGTGGACATCCTTGAAGAGAGGCTAAACGTCCTTGAACCCAAAACATCCAAGAGATCTCATTAAGTTTGTGAAATAAGATCACACCTCTTAAAAAATTCTGAATTTCCGTAAGAACTTGGTTTAGAAAATATTAGAGAGAGATAAAAAAATTCTGAATTCTAAAAAAAAAAAAAAAATCTGAATTTGCGTAAGAACTTGGTTAAAAAAATATTAGAGAGAGAGAGAGAGAGAGAGAGATTATGATAATTGAGGTCAAATAAGATTATTCAGAATATAGAATCGAACGTCATTTTCTTCTGTCTTGGAGAAAAAGAGCGGAAGGAATGATTTGTATAAGGATTGACAGTAGACAGAAAATAAAAATGACTCCCTCCAATTTGGATGAAGAGGAAAAAGGAGAAAATAGATAAAGTTCAAGTAAATAAAAAACAATAGTAATAAAATTACTAATTCATCTTGACTTATTGTTATTTTATCAAATATGAACGCCAATGCAGTAATTTGAAATGAAAAAGCAAATTCAGGCATTTCCTCTCTATGCTTGGAGTGATTGCTAAAACACAAGCTCAAACCAAAATGTTCTTCCAGTTTCTTCTTCCTTATTTAACCCCATGCTTCAACAAAAAAGAAAGGGTCAATACTATTAGATATCGATACTCTCATGACGTTTTTACCTCAAAGTAAATTTTTTCACATGAAAAATCATAGACCAGTACTCGTTGACATGTTTAGGCTCCGTTTGTTTGAAACAAAACTGTTTTTGAAAATTCATTTTTCGACTTTCCAATGTTTGGAGGACTAAAAATTAATCAATCTATGGAAAACGTCTTTTGTAGACTGAAATCACCAAACTTAGTTTGAGAGAAAATAACTTCCTCTTCTCGTAAGAAGGAAACCACTTTCCCTGAATAACCAAGCATAGAAAAACTAACTATTTTCCTTGCATAGAAAATATTTTCCTTGTCATGAAGTTTTCGGTGAAATAAATGCACCCTTACATCATTAACTTTTGTCTTTCAAAAAATCTCAAATTGGTACCTCAATTACATATTTACTCCAATCTAATTTGAATCTCACAAATGATCTATTCCGGTACCCCTAACTCAAATATACTTTATATTGACAGTCCATCCAATATCCCATTAGCATCGAATCTAACCAAAAAAATGACAAATCTGACTTGGAAAAGCATGTGTGTTGACACGTATGCATCTTAATGGAGGATAAATTTGGGTCAAGTGTACCAATTTGGAATTTTGTGTGAGACAAAAATTAGTTTCAGTAAACTATGTCATAGTTGTTTGGGGTATATCTCTCATGGATCTATTTTGGAATGTTTTTTTTTAGATGAAAATTAATTTAGGTAAAAATTTCATAGGTATCAAATTTGGGATTTTTTATGGTATTGAGCCAAAAAAAAAAAATGAAATGTCTGCGTCATTTTCTCCTTCTCATTTTTATGTCTCGAAATCTCTCTTTTTGAAAAAAAGAACTGCATACAAAATATCTACTCTTCTCAGATTATTACAAGATGGGTAGGAAGTAGTCCAAACACACGTCCGTGCCCATAATTGCCAAATTAATCCTAAAATCTCAATTTCGACTTCTTTTTTTCTTTTTGGAAATTTCATTTGGAAGGAGGATGACAAACTTATGCATCTACCATCTATGGTCCCAAAAGTGCTTGACATGGACAACCGTTTCATTCAGTTCCATTCCTTCCCGGTGCTTTAAGGAAGACTACACTTTATCATAAATTAAAATTATCATATCTACTATTCTTACCACAAAGTTATTAAAAAATATCCCAAAACTCAATTTACAACAAAAATAAATGAAATAAATAAAAGTGAGTAAAGTGCCGCATTTGCCAAGAATGGAGGAAAAGTTTAATCAACGAGGCCCCTGGATGACATCAAAGGTTGACCACTGCATCGTCTTGTGTTGAGAGAACCAGCCACCAAATTTAGCATCAATAGCAGTGGCGGTGCACCGGAAAATATTCTATATATCAGCTGTATTACCGAAGAAGTAAAATGAGCCTATTGCAATATTCACTTCGTATAACTGAAATCGACTTCCATCTGCCTCTTTAAAGTCTCATGTGTACTTGTAGTTGGAGAATTTCTTCGCACGTCATTGTCACGTCACTCTCGTCAAAGTACACTTGTCAAACCGTGATTTTTCCGAGAAAATTGAATCTCATCATCAATAAGCTAAAATGGCTAATTTTCAAATTGTTCCTCCGTGTCCCTTTTCACATCCAGTTGGCGCACTTAAACAAGTGGACTGGCCAAAGCAGAAAAGTTGTTTCTTTGACTGAAAAACTCAGTGGGCATCCACAATTTCTAATCGTGAGGTGATAAATACGCCGGAAAACAGATTAGTGCTAAAGTTGCAAATTAGTGACTTTTGGATTGTGCACGAAGAGAATCCCACATCATGGGGTCTCCAATGGATCTTTGACCAAAAGGGTTTGGGATCTTTGTTGGGTGCTTGTTTTGGCGTCGTCCCATGAGTTGTTGAATGGAAAAAAGGAAGGGAAAGATGTTGGGAAGTGGAGTCCTTATGAGGAGGGGCATTGGTTTTTGTACGTACCCACAAAGAAGAGCTAGTCATTGTGATCAATAGCATCACCACCTCATTTTACACCCACAAAAAAAGAGAGTGACAAGGTGTGTATCAAAGCTTTTGGGATTTTTTGTGCCTAATTGGAGTTGAAAGAGAAGTTTGCGTATTGTCTTCCTCTTATATGTAGGCGAAAGGAAGGAGAGGGAGGAACAGTCCAACTACTTTTAAAAAGATAGTACAATGGTGTTATACGCTGCTGCGAAATATATAATTTGAATGGTTCGACATTGAGGAGTCCGTCATCCCAACTCCACTGGCGTGCCAAAAGCCAGAAAATCCACAGGAAGTTAATAGTCGCCTATTGTACAAGCCGACCAGAGATTTACTCACTGTATCACCCCGACTTGTGGCCTCATATACGACGTCCCTTCACCTTTGGCCACTTGAGTGGCCCCCCAACCAGATTCATCGATTTGGCATGAAGTGGGGCTTTAACTCGTGTCAAACATGGATCACAAACACGGACTAGGCGTGCCCAGAATAAGGTCCCGAGTTGGAATGAGGATGGATCGGTCGGCACGGCAGAAGGGATCGGTCTGTGCGGGCATGAAATACACGAACGGGCGAGGCACGAGTTGCTTGTTCTAGAATGATCCAAGTGCCGAGGGAATGGTTCATATGTGAAGCAAATGTGCTACACGTTCGACCCATCATGGTGGGAGACGAAGGAACACTAAAACAAAACCAACATATATGAACCCAATTCTAGCCAATCAAAATTAATCAGTTTCCTCAAAGGAAAAAAGATTTTTTTCTTTCTATAGTTCCAATCCAACATAAAAACTAAATCGATCCAAGTTATAGGGTCCTTGTTCTAATAGATTTGCAAGGTCAAATAGATAAAAGTTTAAACTACTCATGTTAAATCCTAAGCATTATTAAACTTAATTATACCTTCTTGCAGTTTAGCAGTCTCCCCATTAGATGCCAATTGTTTTATGTTGATGGAATAGAATTTGTTGTTAACGCCTTAATTTAAGTCAAAATATTAAATTGGCATTTAGATAATGAAAATTTAATAAATAAATAAAAAGACCGGTAAATCAATTCATATGACCCAATCCGCGCAACTCTGGCCCATCTACAAAATTTGGCCATTTCAGCTTTAGTGGACTTGATATATGAAGCCCAAGAGAAGAAAGAAAATGCCCAGTCTCAAGTCTTTCTAGGTTACCCGAGAGGAAGAGGAAGACACAACCAAAAAAAGCGGAGGGGGGACTTGGTACATGATTCTGAATGTTTCATCATGTTTATATGAGTCTAATTTAGGAGCCAAACACAGTTGATGACTGATTTCATTACCTGAACAAACGCAGTCACCTGTTCGATGAAATGTATATGTGCCAGTTATTTCCATTTCTTTCTGATCCAAAAGCCTATTTTGACCTGGACTAAATGATATTAATTGATTTTCAAGTCATTCAAGGATGGATTTAGCCATTTTATCATGACCGAACTTGTTTCTGAATCCCTGCTTTTCTTTACTTGATATTTTATATGCCTCTCTAGCATTAAATTGCCAAAATTGACGCCATGTTTGTGGATTCTCCGAGGACATTCAAGTCTGATCCCTTGTTGCGGTTTCACTTCGTATTTCCAGATTCTGCATTGTCTCAGTAATTATCGACGGTAATAACGTATGTTGAACGAGGATGGTGACTCAGTGGAGGATGGTGGTAATCGTCGGTGGCATCTGGGAATTCAAGGTGTTGGCCAGTGGTGTTGTAGTCTGGTGACTAGGTGGTGATTTGGTGATGAATATGCGGATTAATGATGGAGTATTTTAATTCTAGCGGCATTTGGATTGGAGATTTTTGGGTTAAATTTTACGTTAACTAGGATTGGGCTTAGTAGAGATCGTTTCGGAGTGGGCATTTGAGAAATTGTGGCTAAGGAGGGCTTAATTTAATAAAGTCCAATTGAAGTCATTGGCCCAAACATATCTGACCTTGTATGCGAACAGGGCCTAATGGCCCGGCCTGGGTCCCCATTTTCGGAATTAAGAAAAAAAATTAAAAATTAAAAATATTAGAAAATGGTTAGAGACAAAGACCTTGATTAGGTTGTTAAGTTTTACATTTAGAATAATTGTATTTCATTTAGTTAGTATACACTTAGTTTAAGAGTTTTAGCGAACATCTTTAATAAAGCTTGGGTTTAGCTAGATCAATCTTTTAGGTAACAAATTGGACTTAATTTGAACTTAAATTATGCAGTTGTTGCCCAGAGGCTTAATTATAAGGCCATGCCTATTCTATACTTGATGCTTTATTAGGTTTGCTTTCCTACACTTTAATTTTTATCACATGATTGTGATTGTCTACTTTTGCTTGATTGCACACTCATGCATGAACATCATTTAGTGGTATAGGATAATAAAATGGTCAAAGTATGTCTGAATCAGTTAGGTAACAAACCAATCAAGCTAGGGTATCGAAAGGGGACTAGTTAGATAATTAATGTAATAAAGTCTCCAATCTTTCTCTGGTTCAGTAGAAAGTAAGATATCCTCCTATATCTCACTCGGTTCTTAGTTGGCCCTAATAGATTAGTAGCGGCTCCAAGTCAATTTAGACATCATAGGTAGATTTTATTCCAATCATAGTTTCCCAATGTCGCATGAGGTAAGTGTTCAGGAGAACCCGTGTTGATTGAGGGCCATCAGTCCTCAACTCGACAATACATGTAAAACTATATTTTTTCCCGACGAAAAAGAGGATTGCGATAGTTGTATACTCATTAAAGAAGAAACCTAGTTTCTCTGAAGTCAGAATATAGCATGTTTTTTTTTTTTTCCAGAAGTTAGAATATAGGTTGACCAAAATTAAGTTTCAACTCATCTAGTTGCATGCATGCTAGAAATATGCCCTCAAAATTTGTAAAAGCCCGTCATGTAATCTAGTCTTTACTGGGTTATTGGTCGATATTAGGCCCGAAGTTAGGATATGGGCCTAAACGCAGCACAGTCCGATCCAAACAGCCCGAAGATGAGTTGAAGCTATGCTAAGCAGAATTTGCATCTCTAGGTTCTTTCTCTATCTCTGTTCTCCAACAATGAAGATAACTTGTCGAAGTTGCAAACAGAAAGGACACAGTAGTTTAACATACCCCACTAGGAAGGCTGGGTCAATGACATCATAAATACCAGAGTCCAAGAGAAAACTTCAAGTAAAGTTTGTGGACTAATGAAAACAAATAATGATAGGTTAACAGTACAAGGACCAAAGAGAACAAGAGATAAAGAGTTGATACATATGCACAGACTGAATCAACATCACAAGGAACTCTAGTTAAAGTTCCACTTAAAGTAGTAGAGCCATCAAGAAAGAAGAAAAATATTACAAGGAAGAAAAATCTAATCTACAAGAAGTGACAAGATTAGAAATGTTTTCAAAGCCCCAACTGGAAGGAAAATTGACTTCGCGAATATAGAATGATAGCCATAATTAGGGTTGGGTTCAAGAAAGTGATGCAGTTGTCTTTTTCGTGATGGTTTCATGGTGTTTTAACTCCATTTTATTTTATTTTTTGTCACCTATGGATTTAGTGAAATGATATTGTGAATTTTTTTTGTTTGTCAATGATGGGGATCAGTAAAATATTGTACTGGTAATCATTTCTTTATTACAATGAAACGTGCTTGTTTATTATGATATATCGGAGTTAATCTGTTGTTGCATATTCCACAATAAGTAAAATAAATGCTTAAGTTGAAGCAGGTGTTGGTAGGATAGTTGTTGTTTAATTTTATCCGTACATTTATCATTGATCAACTATTGAGATGCTGCCAAAGTGAACTAGACAAAGGGTGTGTTTGGGACCAGCTTTGCCAAATACCTTTGGGTGTTCAAAGCCTATTTGCTCAAATATTGAGTGTTTGGAAACATTGAAGGAATGCTGGCCTTCCAAAAGCCAAAAGCTCAAGACAGGTCCTAGGTTACCTTGGGCTTTCAGCATTTTCAGAAGGCCCGATGCACTGTTCATCTTCTTCTTCGTCAAAATTCTCAAATGTCAGCCGACGAGATTGCAATGGGTCGACAACAGGCTAGAGAGAGGCCGACGTGGTCGCAACACCCCGGTGACTGTCGCCGACCAATTGCGTGACCTAAATCTAGGTGGCGCGACCTTGCCGCGACCCAAATCTGGGTCACGTCGATCGCCTAGGTCACAGTGAGGTCGGTCACTGCGACCTCCGCGACTAGGTTGCCAAAGGTCGCGGCAACCTAGGCCACCCACAATGTCTTTGCAACCCAATCGCGGAGGTCGCCTGGATCACTACGACCTCTAGCGACCCATGACCTCGCCGCAACCCAAATCTGGATCGCAAAGGTCGCTTGTGTTGCGACACGCGACCTTTGCAACCTCGCCGCGACCCAAGCGACCCATGACCTCACCTAGGTCGCCAGCAACCTCCACGATGAGGGTCGCGACGACCCTCGCCGCGCCGTGTCCTCCACACGATAACCCTAGCTGGACACTACCCTTCGACGCGTTTTCTCCCCCTGGCCGGACTACCTACCCTTCGCCAGCAACTATTAGCTCTTCATCGGCAATAACCAGCGAAACCCTTGACCAGTCAACTCTCCTTTTTTTTTCCTCTTTTTTTTAATAACAAAAGTCTTTTGCAAATTTAATTTACCCAAACACTATTTTTCTCAAAGATACTTCACAATAGATTTTCACAAATAGATTTACCAAACACACTTTGCAATTTGAAAAACTCCTTTAACTCAAGGGCTTTACATTTTCCCAATGACTTTTTTCCAAAAGTCTTCCCAAAGACCAATACCCATGAGAATTGTGCTCTCTGAAAACCGTACAAGTATGACTATTTTTACTTGGACTATTAAAAAACACAAACATTATAAAGAACCTTCACTTTCATCAATATCATTGCCAAACATCATAGAAAACATTGTCACAAACATGTATGTTTTGCAGACTACAGACAACCTTCACCTCATATATAAGAGGTGAAATAGATTGCATTGCAAAGTGGGACAATCCAAAAAAATCATACCTTGATGTCATGTTCAGTGCAAAATCTCAAGGCCTAATTAAGTCAAAACTGGGTATCGGTGAATCGAGTCTTTACGTCGAATCAGGTCTTGATGAACTGTGCAACCTTGCCTCGTCCTCCTCTCACTTCACCAAGTCGTCATCGTCAAGTTCCCTCACAAGCTGCTCATAGAAATCCCCTTGTCTATCTTGGGCATCAGACGGCCATCGTCTAGCATCGCACTTGATTGATCAATTTTGGGCTATGAGGTTCTAAATTTTGGAATTAGGACTTTTTTTTATCCTTTTGATCAGGTGCAAGAAGGGCTCTCCGCATTGAAATCAAACGAAAAAAAAAAAAAAAAAAAAAAAAAGAAGTCATCGTTTTGATATCCGATATCCATGTTAGCACCAATCTAGCCATCTAGGCCGGCAAACGTTACTAGGTATCCATGTAAGAATTTTTTAAAATAAATTGGCCGGACGGACTCTATTGACAAATTGTCAAGAGATTTTTGATTGAATTAGCATAATTGAAAGTTTATAACTAAATGAGCAAAAGTGTATTAAATTTTGTGACTTTCTACACGTGAAAGTCCTTGGATTGATTAAGGTAAATAGAGGCTTTTTGTCTCATTTATTAGGCGTTCCTAAATCACTCTTTCCTTAACCGAAAAACAAAAAAAGGACATAATAACACATCTTCGGTAATTCCCCACTTCATCGACTTCTTCAAGGACTGTTTATTTTCTCTCTCCCCGCGAATTCACCAAATCTCCGCGCACACGGGTAGCACTAGGCCAATTACTAGGAGCTAAAATAAGCAAGATATAGTCGTATATCGAATACGTAGCTCTACAGGTTTAGCTCCAGATATTATCTTTCAAGAGCAACCCTCGGACATACTCTCGCACAGATACTCTCTACTTCTCTTCAGACGGTTCCTTCTGCTCTCTTCCCGATTTTCCTTTTCGTCCCCCGACTGTTTGCATCTTTCTTCCGGCTCCGGGGTTGCTGGCCGCGGAAATCGTGTTTGAGAACTTGGGGGCGGTCCAAGGACGAGGTCGTGGCACTTGGTGTCTATACAGATTCCGCTGTATGCCGTTGTTGCTCCACCGATGGCATTCAGAGAAACACTTCACGTGCGCGTAGTTTTTACAAGGGCAGTGGCGATGCCGAAGATGCAACGACATATCCAGCTAGCATTTCTAGAGACAGCCCTCCATAAAACCACCAGGTTTCGCTACTGGGAAAGGTGCAGTTTTCGGCCTCGCCACGTCCTGATCCCCGGGTCCCATCGACATGGCTTACCAGCTTACTATGGCGCGTCGCGTTACGGTTTATCATTTCACAGCATTAAGTGGTGGAAATACACTTCAAATATGACCCATTATCGAATTCTCGCGACTCTTTATGCTGTTGTGACTTTCATCTTGGCAACAGCCCCTTGTTTTTTCAACCCTCACTGTTTTTTTTCTGAGGGATTTCTTCTCCTTGGTTTTTTATACCACGTGCGAGATTGTAGGGAGTTGCTCGATATTGTTGTAGCCCTCACTGTTATTTCTGAGGGTTTTTTTCTCCTTGCTTTTTTTTTTCTTGGCAAGTGCGAGATTGTAGGGAACTGCTCGTTGCGGACACGACGGATAGGATGAAGCGAATGCTATCCGTGAAACTGGACGCGCTCCAAGCATTTTTGGTATGTGCATGGATTACTACAAAAGTTCAAACGTGCACGAAATCCACAAGTACTTTAACAGAGATAATCGCAGGCTACAATCTCCAACAACTTTCATTTAATTCTCCGACAGATTAGGATTGGGGGGACCATCTCCTCACATTTGCAACATGCAAACAGTCTGGACTCAAAATCAACAATAAAAGAGACGATAGAAAACAGACATTCCAAAATATCCATATGCACTACTGCAAAGTATCAAGAACATGTGGGCATGAGAGAGAGAGAGAGAGAGAGAGATTGAATTAACTGAAGCATATGTACATATATTGGAGAAACCCTTTTTCCCTGAGACGGGAATTAATTTAATGTCTGAACATGGGATTCCTGGTTCTTGAGTATCATGTCAAGAGTCTCGCATCATATCTACAAGTTTAATGCTACCTGAAAATGTTAAGAAACTCTACAAGTCAGACCAACTCTAACCTAGTAACCGAGATTAGAAGGATAGACAGCACATGGACACATATGTTACAAAAACAGGAGGAGAACTCCAGTAGCAGTATCAGTTGATCAGTTAGCATCAACAGCGGCAAAAGGCAGTCATTTCTCTCGGGTTAACTTTCCAGCATTTTTCATCCTCTTCGCAGCATGAACAAACCCCACAATAACCTGCAGCTCGTCCATTTGCTTCACCAGAACAAGGGAAAAAAACAGGAAAGATGTTGGCAAATCGCAGAAACTTGAATGCTAACGAGATTTAAGTGGAGCCCCATAAACTATCTGCTACCTACTAACACAAGTATGAGGTTCCCATTGCTTCAACCTAAATAAATATAATCAAAGTTCAAGATGAATACTGATAACCAACATCCTCCAGCACATTGAGTACCCCATGCAACTGAATAATGAACAAAGGTGGCAGTTATAAGAGTACCTGCGACATGAAATGCCTCTGAACAATATTGATTAGTTGCTCTTTTGATGGGTTGGGGATAGCATCCACCTGGAAAAATGACAGTGATGAGACAAGATGAGACACGGACAGTCACATGCGATAATGCTTTTTGCCACATAAAGAAATAAAAGGGAAAAATGAACTAACAAGATTAAAATGTCGTAAATATCTCCACAAAGCAGCTGTCTCCAATTTGCTAAGGTCAACCTTCTGCACAGGAGAAGCCTAGTTTGAGCATTATTTCAAGGCCATGGAAGAGGAAGGAAAGTGGAGGCTCTCCAGCTATACAAAACAAAATAAGAGAAAACACGAGTGCTTTTCTACATACTGTGGACCCACGGGGAAATGAAATAGATCCTTTAGAGTGAGAATCACAAGAGAGGGACCGGCTCATAGTCTTGTGGGAGGACCCAGATGATTTATGCACCCGATGCCTTGATTTGTGTGACTTCTGAGTGTCATCTGACGCTAAAAAACAAGGTATCACACAAACATAGTACAATTGAAAAGAGTGTTAGTGCCAATGATATGACAATATAAAAAAAGTTGACAGGAGACAAGGGAGACATTAAGCAATGTAAAAAGCAAAAGGCAAAAAAAATTGGATCCAATGTAGCAACCTCAACAATGTTCCAAAAGAAGCCCATGAACACTATTTCAGTACATACGAAAAATAATGCATTCTAAGCTAAATGCCTGTTCTTCCAGATTATTATTATGCAATGGCAATCAGCACTTTCCTCACTAAACAGCAAGTGTGACCATTAAAGAACCTATTAGGAATATCACTTTTCTAAAATCATGTACTCATTCATAAACATATTTGGTAGAATATCACAGACATAAGCAGGTTTATTATTAACTTTCTTTCCTCAAGCGGCAGACAGCATGATTAAGGAAAAGAATGCTGTCTACCGAAAAGCCTTATGTCTGGATTAACAATAATCCCAGGTTCACACAATGAGGTAATTTCTGGCAGACTCCACTTAAAAGGACCCTTTTTTCCTCTGAAGGAACAAGTAGCTTTAAAGTTATACTTATTGTATACTCACCCATATCTGATCCATTCCATTGTCCATTCTCAAAATCAAGGTCATCATCTTCCTCATTTCCAGTTGGAGCTTCAATCACGCTGAGTGCATTTCGTTGAAGTTTAACTTCGATTCCATTGGTCAGAACCTACACCATCAGAATTTGGCAGGCCGAAAAGTCCATGATCAAGTGAATGCCAAATCGAAAGATGAGCATAAAATACATAAAAGGAAGAGACTTGAAGGGACATATGATGATGAAGAGACTTGAAGGGACATATGATGATGAAGCAAAGCAGATAAAATGTAGTTGCTTAAAAAGAAGATAATCTCACTATAGGCACAGAACGCAACAACTTTTCTGAAACCGACAAACACAAAGTGTCCTTTCACTTTTGATAATATGTAAGGAGAATACTTCTTCATGGTACATAATTGGCACTACAGCACACCATCCAGTTGATACTTGGGAAAATAAGAAAAGAAGCCTAGAACGCATCCTCACCCAACCGATATATTTTTCGAGGCCAATCCACATAATTGGTTGAGGAATCCCCCTTAATAAATTCCCCAGAGCAATAAGTACAAAACTCTCCTCTCTCCTACAAATTTTTTTCCAGTGAAAATTCCCAGATCGAACTTCTCCAATGACGGCAAAGAGAAATCAAATGCAGTACATGTTAGTAAGAGAAGCTTCAGATTCAAGCACACAAAGAAAAAAAAAGTAAGCCGGCCCAGGAAGAAATATTATCGGTAAGCAAGGAAGGTTGACTATGAAGCACCAAATAGCAAGTTCAATTTCAGTCAAATGCCAGTCAACGGTGTCACGCCAAGAGCAAGACAATCCAATCACCAGATCCGTGGACTCGATCAGACATGCAATGCCCAATTGATAGTACAATCATCAAAAGAATCCTTGATTGGCGCCGAGTGACACCAAATCCTTCATATGCACGCAGGATCTCCAAACCATTGCAAGAGTAAACATGCATTACCCAGCAATGAGCAGAAAGACCTAACCCACAGCTCCACAGGGGAGAGTGAATCTTACTCATCATCAAAACAAAATCTCCAATCAATCGCCAGAAAAAAAAAGGAGTAAATTGCCCTAATGGCCAAATTAGCACCCCACATTGTGGCGAAGCAACGATTGCAGCTCCGACAATTCAAAATTCAAAATGCAGACGAACCGCATTGCGTGTCGCAATGCAGAGGAGTCATCCAAAGCCGCATTGCCAAGCCGAATGCGAAACCAAACAGATAAGAAGAAACGGAGAATTTTACCAGCCAATGCCAGCCCCCGAGGCCGACGGCCTTCTTGACGACGCCCTGGAGGCCGACGAGCACCGACTTGGTGCGGTTGTTGCCGGTGACGACGACCTTGGTGTGACGCGGCAGCACGGAGAGCTCCTCCTCGCTGCTGTCGCCGCCCCCGCCGCAGCTCTGCAACTGAGACAGTCCTCCTCCGTTCACTGAGCTCTGCACTGCTTCCAGCATTTCCGCTCCCCGCAAGCCGCAGCCCGACCCCCGCCCCTGAATAATCTACGGGAGGCCTCACGAGTCGAAATCGGGGTCGACGGAGAGATCGCGCATCGCTCAGCTCGAATTCGGAGGTCTCGGAAGCCAATGGCGGGCGAAATCGCGACAGATTTCGGGTTCTTAGCAGAGAGAAAACACAGAGTCGTAGTGAGAGAGAGAGAGAGAGAAAGGAAGAGAGAGGTGAGAGTGACGGGTGTTTTTTATTGGTGTGGTTCTATGAATCCCGACGACGCGGAACCCGCCAATGCAGCGCTGCCACGTCGGACGGGAGGTTTCCGTTCCCCAGCATTATGCGACACAGCTAGTGTTCTGGAGACCTGGGGGAGGGAGCGTTTACCGGCGGTTGACCGGTTGACCGGAGCGCGGGGCCGCGTGGGGCTGGTCGCGAAATGACGCAAGCGCCCTCGTCTTGGCCCCGGAGGCGGCCGGTCGTCGCGGTAATAGCGGCTCGGGGCAGGGGAGAAAATGGGAAAGTAAGGGGGGGCGTGGAACCGGGAGTAACGGTTGTTCAGAAGCCGGAAATGAAGGGGGCGCTGGGTGGGGTTGGTGGGGCCCGGTCGGAGACCCTGACGTGGGAGGAGTGCTGTCTTATCCAGCATGGGATACCCCCTTTTTTCCGATTTTTTTATTTATTATGGGACGAAATATTTAAAAAAATAATAATTGGATAAATGAAAACAAGATGAACTGGGTTTTATGCGAAAGAAAAGGAGCAGAAGGCGAGAGAGAAATATCTGCTGATTCTGCTGACAATGGAATCGCGGTGGGGCCATGATTTTTCCCGCCAGATTGGTGCGATCTGAGCCGTCGGTTCGGGATTCGGAGTATCCGAGCCGTCCCCACCCGAGAGACAAGTTCACGTGTCATCAGCACTCAATAGAGTTGTGGATAAAGCCACGGAAATCCCTGGACTCTTTTTATATATTTTATGCAATCAGATTTCGAAACATTTTATTTATCCAATGCTGAACGATGAATTTTTTTTTTATTTTATATTTGTCGTTAAATAAGATGAAGTAAATGATGATATGGCCATCAAAATGTCGTTAAATGCCGTGCTTTCACCTATGTCCCGGCGATATGGGGCTTACATGGCTATCAGATATTATAAAAATTAAAAAAAGTTAATCTTTCTGAGTGGAAATCTGCAACAAAAAAGAAAAAGAAATTCGGATTCATCTGCCACTGTAATTCCTGTTGTTCCAGCAATAAGCCTGCTCAGTCGCAATGATTGTTGCCGACGAAGTCGAAAATGTGAGTGTTCAAATGTACAATTCAAATGGGTAAGCCCACAGATTAAGGAAAATCACATGTATATACACCTATAAATTCTTCTTCTTCTTGATTTGTCTTCAATGAATAGCCCAACAATTTGTGCATGTCGATGCATATGATTGTCTAACTAGCCCTATAATCAAGCGATATAGGATATTTTAACACGTCTTTTCACATACCATGTTAAAAACTACACGTAAATTTAATGAAAGGGGAAGCATACATGTAATATAGATTGGGACAGTATCTATTAAAATTATTCAATCCAAAAATTTAAACCGATAGGTAGATGGAAATCATGTGTTTATCAAGAATATATAACTTCGTAGATTAACCACATGAGGATGTTTTAATAGGAAAAGCACTAAATGTGTGGCTTGGAGTTTCACAATTGGGCTGGCCCTAGGAGGGCAAATGAGGAGACACCGAGTTTCAATGAGTGAGGGCTCGATGGTAACTCCTCTACCGCACAATTTGAGCAATATCACCGGTGCAATTGGTGGTTAGAAATGGAATGATCGAAGAGTCTTGTTGCTAGACTTGAACTTGAAGTATTAGAGCATGACAGGGACCCTTAGTTTTAGCTAAAGATGAAGAAAAAGAATAATAACACCTTAAACTTCATTTGTTTCACGGAAAATAAATAATTTGGAAAATATTATCCTAAAAATGATGACTTATATGGTTTGAAATAATTAATCATTAAAAATATTTCATTACCAACAACAATTTTTCACAAATATATTCGTAAACAATGAAAATATTTTTCATTTATTTATTTTGTAAGCAATATGAGTAATCATTTTTTAAAAAATATTTTTCGAATTATTTATTTTTCGCAAAACAAACTAAATTTTAAACTACTTGGAATTTCAAGTACACAAAATTTATAGATCCAATGCAAATGAGAATTGTGTCCCTTGCCGACCAATGGCTAGGTTACTGAAGTCTTTGACCCAATTGGGGGATCTCTCTCTCATACACACTAGTCTCCACCTATGGTGTCTCTGGTGGTTTGGGGGCAACGCCACCTTTGCCCAAGTTTGGCAAAAGTTTGGCCACCCTCTCCGGTGGCTAGGAGGCACACCGCCAACCTTTATCGGCTGGCAGCAATTTTCTTCTTATTTTAGTATTTAGTTGAAAATTGATAATGTTGAGTATGACCTTGCTTTAATTTTTGAGCCATATAAGCGCTACATGGATATCGGATGAGAGTTGACATGACACTCAACTGCTATGTTGCATTTTTATTTAGGCCTTTGACAAAAAGGAGTAACACAAACAGAAAATTACATAGTTCATGAATGATAGAAAAAAAAAGAATTCATGGACGAAATTGCACGAGTTAGAAAAAAATTAGAATCCTCAGTGGCTTTATCCTACACTTTTTTCCATGGAATTGCAGTTGAACATTTTTCAACAGATCTTACCAAAAAAAAAAAACATTTTTCAACAGATTAAATTATTGGTGATGAGATTGTGTGAACTATTTTTTGGTGAAATTTGATGATGAGGCTAGCTATTTTGGCACAAGACGTTCACATGATAGGTCCTAAAGGATGTTCAGGTCAACTTTAAGCTCGTTCTAAACGGGTCAACTCATTTATACAATAATTATAAACACCGACTTTCGAGCTGACCCTTTTAACGTCTTTATGACATGCATAATACATGTTAGCATGTTATTCATGTCAACATCGTTTGTCTGGAACTCCAAATGAATCTTCACACATTTAGATACGTTTAATCATATCTAAACATGTTTATGCACGTTTATGTAAAGGGTTAGTGAAATTGAAAGTGATTGAACTTTTGGCAATTTTACAATATTGTTAATCAAATAACTCAGCTTTTGAGATTTAGCTCATTCTATAGCATCCATTTATATAGATCATGATGTCATGTAATTCCACTGATGTGACTCACTTACTTGGTAAATGTTAAGCACAATAGGTGATGTGGCTTGCTTACTTAACATTGTGTTTTTGGTGTTGCCTGACGCGTGCGCACGAGAGAGAGAGAGAGAGAGAGAGAGATGGTTTGGTCATGTCTAAACACGTCTATGCATGTTTACGTAAAGGGCTAGTGAAATTGAAAGTGACCAAACTTTTGGTAGTTGTATAATAATGGTAATCAAATAACTTGGCTTTTGAGATTTAGCTCATTCTAAAGCATCCATTCATATAGATCATCATGTCATGTAATTCTATTGATGTGACTCACTTACTTGTTAGATGTTAAGCACAATAGGTGATGTGGCTCACTTACTTTTTTTTTTTTTTTGGGTCAGTCCTACTCTATTCCTACTTTACACTTATTCGCAGACTTATGCCCTGCCTCTTGCAGGGCGTGGGAGTCGCAACCCACTCTCGAAACTTACGCGTCCCTACCCCCATCCCCCCTGAAAAGGTGGGGATTTGGACCCCTCACCTCCCCCTTCCATGTTAGAAGGGTGGCCACTAGAGCGAAATCCCAGTGGTTGGCTCACTTACTTAATAATTATTGTGTTTCTTCTTCCATTTAGGCGTTGCCTGATGAGAAAGGTGGGGATTTGGACCCCTCACCTCCCCCTTCCATGTTAGAAGGGTGGCCACTAGAGCGAAATCACAGTGGTTGGCTCACTTACTTAATAATTATTGTGTTTCTTCTTCCATTTAGGCGTTGCCTGATGAGAGAGAGAGAGAGAGAGAGAGAGAGAGAATGGGAGGCGGAGGGTTGGGATGATTTTAGCTGTCTCCACTAAGTGTTATCATCTCAAGAAGCCACATAGAATGTCCTCATGGTCAACTGATGGCTATTTAGCAACGCCTGATGAGAGAGAGAGAGAGAGAGAGAGAGAGAGAGGGAGGGAGGCGGAGGGTTGGGATGATTTTAGCTGTCCAATATGTCTCCACTAAGTGTTATCATCTCAAGAAGCCACATAGAATGTCCTCATGGTCAACTGATGGCTATTTAACAGCCTTAGCTTCCACATTGGCATTTTTCGTTCTTGATTTTAATGAAGGATTTACATTCACCTACATCTGAAAATTTAAGGGACTTCATAAAAAATAAGTTTATATACTTGATTGTGAAATTAGCAAAAATTTAAATACTTGCAGTGTCATTATTCCTTACATAAACGAGTATTCTCAACCCGTCATCGAACTATATTTGGAGCATTGAAGTTATGACATGATTAATAAGCGTGTTGCATTGAGATTAAATTCACATACGATAAAATACGAGAATAAGGATATGATTCCGTCATGATAACACCGATTGTTAGCTACCTGAAACACAATGGGTTCCCTAAAATATGGGCGACTTGTACATTATTTCTCTTTGCAATAATTTCAAGGGAAAATATTGTATAGGGTGATTGGGGCCCTTATATTTAGAAGAATAAATTATTGGTGCTTAAATTCTGAAAATTACTTTTTGTAAAGAAATTTGTTACCCTCTATCTATGAAGCGCAATACTTATTCAGTAACTAAATACATAAAAATTATAAAAATCGGTGCATGAATAATTCTTTCTAAAGTGTAGCGGTTTGAATTCGTAAGTCAATTAATAATCTAACTTAACCAATGATGATACATGTTTTTCAATTCACCCAACTTCTGTTGCATGTGAAAATTTGTCCGTGGATTATTTATAAATGTGCCTTGATGATATTTTTTTTTTTTTTGTCGGTCCTACTCTATTGCTTATTTTTAATGCAAACTTACGCATCCCTCCCCCATCCCCCGAGAAGGTTTTGAAAATGTTTTTTAATGCATGTGCATCCTTTAAAATGTTTTATCATCTAATAAAAAGAAAGAGTTTTGTTAATGAGTTCTTTGGAGCATTTGTTGAACAAATTTAATGAAGGGATATTCACTTTTCATAATAACGATTGTGCGCATGTGCTTCAAAACGGTCGATACATCAGAAATTGTTTATAAATTTTCCTTATTTAATATATTAACAAGTGTGCCAAGTGTACTTTAAAAAAAATTAAAGAAAACATTTATGATAAAATCCAGCGAAGTGAAGGATCCTCATAAGCTCTTTTATTTATTTGAATACTTGGACCGGTACCATTAAGGTACTAACAACGCGGTTTTCAATAAATGAAAAGGTAAAATGACATCACCCATCTCTTTACTCTTATTCAAAAATTAATTATTCGTGTACTTTTTATAAAATCCAAGACAAATATTTCTACCGGTGAGCACTATGAAAATACTCATCACTATCTTTTATCTATATATAAGATTAAGGGTTAATATCATAAAAAATCACAAACTAGTACATTTATGACAAATTTATTTCAAACTAATCTTTTAACTACTAAAAATCCCGAACTGATATATTTGTGATAAATATGACATTCATTAAATTGGATTAATATAGCGAAAAACCACAAAATAGGTAAACCCATGACTATCAAAAGGTAAAACCCTATATTGGTATATTCATCAATTTGATACTAAAATTTAACGGAGACTAATAAAGGTTAAAATGTCATAGGTTTACCAATTTAAGTTTTCTGTAATTAAAATATTAATTTTGGATAAATTTGTCTCATGGATGCCAATTTGAGGTTATTCGTGTTATTAACTCCAAGATTTATGAACAAGAAAACAAGTATACAGATACCAATATCTTTGAAGGAAGAAACGGTTTATAGCAATGAAAACCAATAGTTATTAAATGGTGTTAAGTTAAATTAATACTAGCAATCTAGCACTAATTAGTAGCTTGAATCTCACGATTAACAAACCCATGCACACATTAAACGTATTCATATACGAACCTTGCTTGATAAGTGTGTTACACAAATTATGCCATGTTCGACATTTGTCTACTATTTGAATAAATGGGTCTACATGATAAGGTGATACTAATGAGTACTCTCGAAATTGAGCACGTTCGACATCAAGGATTACACTTCCGATGTCTTTAACAATGGTGTAAAAGTCGATGAGAACGCCTTTTCCAGCGATCCGTGTCTCTGGCCGGGACATCCCTGTGCGGTGCATCGTCCCTGACCGACAAAATTAATCTTGTGTTACCTGCGTTGGCTGCGGTATTAACTAATCATGAATGTTTGGTTTTTTTTCTCTATTTGGTGGGTTTATCATTCGTCTCGCACGGCAAGCAATGGAAGGACCCTTGTCAGTTGCTTTGTCTCTGCCATGTTTCCTAGTCAGAAGTCTTGTCTTTACTGCTCCTACCAAGCCCTCCCCATCAATTTAAATTTCGTTGGTGAATTACTAAAATAGAAACTAATGGTACGCAGCCCTATAAACAAATCTCTTTAATAAAAAAGCCTCCTTGCCTTGTAGAAGATGTGGAATCAAACAAGCTGAAGGCAGCGACCACTGTTCGAGTATTAATACAACAATGAACTTGCCAAGTAAAAAAGAGAAATAAACAAAAAGAAAAAGACAACAATGAAATCAGTACAATGGAGTACGTCGAGGGACCATAGAAAAACCTCATAACTGTAGTTGAGGCGGCATCGTATAATCTAAGCAACAAAACAGAAAGATCCCATATTAGAAATTACCAATGATGTTTTGCAATTTGATGTTTCGTGCTTCCTTTTCGACCACAATACAAGAAATTTCAGTACAATAGACACAAAACAATCCTAGTAATATTTGACATTGGTAGACTAAGTACTAGTAGATGGAAATAACAACTTTCCATCATTCACACATACATTACAACAAAGTTATCTAGTCTCCACCCATTTACTATTGTATCCAATCTCCTACTCTTATGGCCATCAATCAGGTTGTATATTGTATCCTCTTCCCTATGTACCCTAACCTCTTAAATCAAATGAACAACTCAGATCGGCATAAAGAACATTTTGTATACCTATCCCTGCATATCGCTACTGCTCTAATCATATGAAGACGCCGTGTCTTGATGATACAGTTAAATGGCAGGAAAAGAAAACTCCAAAGAGGTAAGGATCAGAACAGGAACTGAAATGGCAAGAAGCACAACTTCTTTAACATCTTGGTTTTCTTATCAGACTTCCTTCTCCTTTCCAATGCTGAAGTATCTTCACTTGTTGAAGCACGGGATGCAATATTTTCGCAACCAGATTGGCTTTCCAAATCTCCAAGTACATGCTTTGGATTCCTTCTATCGACTGCTTTACTTCTTATAGCTGAAGCTGTATCGAGAAGAGAGGAACCAGTTCTGGGGATGTCTTCGCGTTCATGACTGGTAAATGATCCTGCAGATGATTAAATATCAATTTAGTTGGCTCTGTGTGTCAGATCAGCGAAACGATAGTAAGAGCACTTTCTAGCATTCTAATCTAAGTAATAATTAGACCACAAAGAAAATCTAAGTAATAAAAAGAACTAGTGTCTACACTGACCGCAAGAAATTCTTTAAGAACTTCAAAGGCATCCATGTACAAAAAGTACTAGATGCATACAACATTATTTTTGGCAGTCAAAGAAAAGAATCTACATCAGAGAGACAAGTTAGCTTTGCTTCACTTCACAACTGTTCAAGATCTCTTAACAGAAAAGAATTACCACTTAACATTAGCACTAGCAAAGCCACAGAAAACCAGTCAAGCATAATGAACTTTATGAAGACCATGAAAACTTAATTAGCATTAACAATCCTTCTGCTGTCTGTCTGATTGAATTGTAGATTCTACACTTCAAGTTTTATAAATTGAAAAAAGGAAAAAAAAATTCAGTCCTTTCTTTCTTTCTTTGTTATTATTATTATTTTTTTGGTCAGCCCTTTCTTTATGTTAGCTGGCTAATTTCCTAAAAATGGAAACAGTCTCTGCTCTTCTCTTTCAGGGTCAAACAAAAACTGCTCATTTAAGTTTTTCAAATTGTTGTTTATGTGTTAGAAAGAATCACGAGATCTTCTCCCTCGTATCCCCAGAATCCTGACAGAGAGCTCCCGCTTCCCCACAAGCGACTCTTTGGAGAAGAAGGCCCCGACAAGAATTAGCAGGCACACTCTTCCACACATATTTCTACAGGGCATCATTGAGGAACACAGGTTGAAAAGTAGATTCGGAAGGTGAGAATATCACATTATATAAGAAAACTTTTTCTGTCCTTAAGGAAAAGAGATGTTCTCATAGGCATCTAAGCACTGTAAGCAAGATAAGCAATAAAATTGCAGAAGTATGCTAATTCAATCTCCACCTATAAGCAGAGTAAGCTATTATCGAAATTGGAGATCATACTAACACTTAACAATGATCACCACTCACAACAGTGTTGGAACTAAAATATCAGAAGTCAATAAAAGCACTTAATTTGCTTAGGACCTTTTTTTCTACTAAAATTACCTGAAGTCACTTCATGCGTTACCACATTGGATGGTTTAACATTTGATACACTGAACTTAGCATGCGCATCCTTCTTCTCCACCTCTTGGAGCCGTTCAGCCTCAATGTCTCGCAAAAGGGCCAATGAATCAAAACATTCATCTGATGACATGGTCACACAACTAGAATTGTCTGAACTCGAGGAAGCTGACTGACGATTTTCAAGATCTTGTAGCTCCAAGAAGTCATCATCATTTGCATGCAGATCTTCGAAAGGATGGTTCTGCAGAATATCTGCTGCAACAGCCTGTAATTTCCAAATCTATTATTCACCCATTCATGCTAAGAGAATTTTACCACCTGGCAAGTAGTTCCTCTCCCTTTTCCCAAAGAACAGATATAGGATACAAGCAACAAAGGAGATTAGAATCTAATTTGTTCCAATAGTCATGTGAGAAAATGTAAATTCTATTGAGTAGGAGATTCTCTCAAAAAGTAGGCGAAAAATTGGCATCATTACCATGTTTACAACGCATCAAAAGCTTATCGCAAGACCATCTAAACTCAGCATCCTATATTTAAAATCTTTAAAGTAATTCAATTTAGGTGGATCTCCATAGCACGCAAGAGCCAATTTTGTGAAGAAAAATCTCAACATAACAAAACTAGCCGATCCCACATAATTGAAGACCATAACGTAACTTATTCATTAGGACATTGAAAAATGTTTATCACCTAGTGCTTCATAAAATAGATGTACAGGGAAAACCATGTTATATTTGGAACAGTAAACTCATAGCCAATAACTTCGTCATCATCAGTTGTGCTGACATCAGAAGTAATCAAGGTCAGCCCTACCAGGAGCATAATGATAACCACATGAAAGTTGAAGAATAAAACTCACCAAAAGTAACCCTTATGGAAAGACAAAAAACTTCAGACATGTCTAAGTTGTTTTAGCACTTTTCTAATAGAAACCTATACCAACATAATGTATCAACTGTGAATTATTCGACATAAGAGGCTACATATGTTCAAGGTTAGACATCCAGATGCAAAAAAAGTTCAGAAGAGCTCAAGAAGCATTCAAGAATAGCTAAATTGGACAATATAATATACCTGGTGGTTGCTTGTGGATCCTTTTTCAGCATTGCTCCTGGAGGTAATGGTAAGCGAAGCAGTTGACAGGTTGTTGTTTCCCCTAGAGATGTCAGAACCATCAAATGATTGGGCCATTTTCTGGTCAACTTGGTGTACGTGTTCTCGGAAAACTCTGCATAGAGAATTGAACCCCTGCATTTTGCCCAACAGAATTTAGAGTGGAGGAAGCAGACTAAATGATAAAAGCAAAAGAAACATCTTGATATTTTAGCCTATAGCTCAACCGATCCTTTACCTTTGCCCTGGGGTCGCAATTTGACCCATCCCATGTCATCTTGTACTCCTGCATTATCCAATTGATCTTAAAATCCTCCAAAGCTTGAGGATCACAGAATTCGAGAGTTGTTATCCAGCCGTTAATGGAGGAATATAATGGTACTTTAAGGGGATTCCCTTTGGGCTTCCAGAATCCATTCTCTTTAGCTCTATTGTCCTCCGAACGTATCAAGTACCAAATATTTTCTGCATAAATCATCTCCATGAGTCAAGTACAATTCTAACAAGCACTTCTTATTTCCTTGATAGGATGACAAATTATTTTCTAAATCAACTACACTTTTCTTAGCACAATCCTAATGAAACTGCTTGAAGCGAAGACTGTTCCTCTAGACATGCAAATGATTTTTCACTTTACTCGATTTTGTCTCTAAGACACATTGCACCACCTATTTAAATTTCCCTACTGCTAGCATTGGCAGGTACTATAATAAGACGCATAGACAACTTCACAAACCGCTATACATATTCTGTGCCATCAATAGCATCTCCTTGACTCAAAACGCATAGACAACTTCACGAACCGCTATACATATTCTATGCCATCAATAGCATCTCCTTGACTCAATCTGACTTTGGAAAAGGCACATGCTTCTTGCCCAAAGCACAAAGTGGCCAATGCAAGCACATCATATTAGGCACAAATGCCAAAGCCAATGTGCAAAAGAAGTCTTCTCAAATTACAATTCCATGTATCATGTTTCATTCTCTTCTCTGTTTTTTTTTTTTTTTTTTTTTTGACAAGTAAGACAATTTCATTGCACTTCAAGACTTTGCAGGTGGACTAGGCCCACATACAAACCCCTAACAAGGTGACATATTCTCTTCTTTCTCATGATAATAAAATGTTACTTTGCTTTGGTGTTCCATTATTAATGAAGAAATCACAACAATAGAAAATAGCTTAGCTAGCACAGCAATACTAATAAGTATGATAGAGACATTCTGTCTTGTGAGAGGTACTAATAATCTGTATAATTTTACTTCAAGCAGGATCATAATTGTATCAGTGCATAACTAGCTCTGGACTCCATCCAAGTCAGACTCGTTTATTAAGATGCTTGTAATAACTTGAAACATGCCTCCCCCTATTTATGAAAACAGGTGTATCCGACAAGTTACTAATATAGAAAGTGCGAACATACAGTGGAGATGCAATTTAATTCTCCTTAATTAGGCAAGACATCCAGATGAATGAGAATTGCCATCTGTCCAAAGGTAAGAAGCACAGAGCAAGCGAGGAGAAATATGGACTGAGCCTCAGCATAACAGACATTGTACCAGAGAAGTAATTTTACTCCCACGGTCTCCTAACCCTAGGAAATATTCTGATATGTTGAAGCAGGAAAATCACTTATCTATAGAAGTTAGACGTCATGCTGCTCAAGCATTTAAAAGTACCAATTAAACCTAGTGGTTGCATATGGGAAACATGGCATATGGAGAATACAGATGCTTTTGAGCCTTCTATACTTTGGTGTAGACCCCCAACCAGGTCCAGCAAGAAGGTCAAAGATATTGTTGATGCACAGGATTCATAGGACTATCTACTCAAACAACTTAAGAGTCAGACAGTGCAAGCCAGCATAAGGGAATAAACGATGGCAAATTACTCAAAACTAGACATTTAACAGTAAGCGATACCTGAAAAGAGTAAAAATTTGCAAAAAACACAAATCTTACTAGAACTTTGCTGACTCACCTGCTGACGAACTAGGTAAATATTCAGGCTGACAGTAGTAGGGATTTATTTCAGTGAATACATTCCCTGGAAGAGGATTTCCACATAAAATGCACTCCAAAGACACGAACAGCTCCTCATCAGAACAATTAAATTTGATATCAGGCAAATGCTCAGCTGCCGGAGGAGACATGACCACAAAACCACAATTCGATTATGTCTCTTGAGAAAATGCCCCACGACCAAGATGACTTTCACTCTGGAAAAGAGCAGAAGAAAAGTGAAGGCAATGTCCTAGGAGAAAAAAGGTAAGGGGAAATAATTTATTCACCAAAGTAGGGTAACAAGGCAGAGGATACTTCAAATTTTGTCAAGCGAAAGCTGCAATTGGAACTTCACAGGTACAATGGGGATGACCAAGTAAATATAGTTACTTTCTGATAGTTATAACCGCATTTGAGTAGTCCCTATCATTCAGTTGTACCGATTGAAATCTAAACATAGTTCTCCTCGCATCCATTTTAGGTAAATCATTCTAAAAGTAAGTTGCTGCATATAAGTTTTTTTAACTCATGGAATGGAGAAGTGGACAATTACAGAGCATAACCAAAGATCCCAGATGATGCAGCCTGGACAGACAAAGTTACAGAAGCACGAAATCAAGCAATTAGATAATCACATTCCAGCAAACCTCACCAATCCATCGTGTTCACAACATCACGAACGCAACAATCACAAAACGTTCATGACAAGGAGGAGACAAAGCTTTAAACCCACAAACCGGGCTCAGTGGCACGAATCTTCTCATGCTCTTGGGCTCAACCACAGAACACACGACATCAATATAAAAGAAAAAGCACAATCCTCAGGACCCAGCTACAGAAATATCCAAGACCCCCCAAGATTTTCTAGACAGATGGCCCTCAACTCACGCTCTTGACCTGAAGCAATAAGCAAAAGCGACCCTCATGAGTACCTAGTCTGGCATATCCGCATCATAACAGCAGTCCGTACAGCTATCGGCCAACACCCGCCCTTCTAAATTCTACTCTCATCGTTGTCGATTAAAAAACCCTCTCAGGCGAGGATCGCCAAATTCGGAAAACATTTCCACATTTACAAAGAAAGAACCCCGTAACGCAAGAACCCTCCCCTGACGCGGGAACTACATAATTAAGGAAATCCACCCAAAGCTCCGACGAAGGAGAGAGCAATCGATCACTTCCAAAATTAACAAACCCCTCCCCACCCCCGCCGCGGGTCCCTCCCAATTCGCAACTCTCGACAAGCCGCAATTCACCTCCCCAAATCGCGGGAAAATCCGAAATTAGAGGCGAGAGAGCTCGCGATCGAGTGACTTCGAGTTACTCTCTCGGTTTTATTGAATTGCGATCGCGATCGCGATCGAAGAGACGGTGATCGAGGGTTCCTACTGACCTAGACGAAGAAGACGAAGAAGAAGAAGAACCGAGTCGCCACCACCCGACCACCTCGTTCGCTTCTTTGCGCAGCTGGTACGAGAAAGAGAAGCTAGTGAATTTTTATAGCGGAGACAGGGAGTGATCCCCGCCCACTTGACCGTGGTTGAGTTCGCCCCGCGCACGCAGTTAAGAAGGCCAATCCCAACCTCTCTCTAATCCCCGCCACGCTCGTCGTCATTCTCTGTGACGTCACGTGCCCGGGAGCATCATCCCGCCAGTGACGGTGGACTACGTGGCGAGCTCCCATTGGCCGAGCTAGTGCATGAAGTGGACCCCACCAGCGCACGGATGCATCTCGGCCGTTAAAGATCGCGAGCCCGTGTAGTACCGAGCGCACGCTGCAATTGCGCACGGTACGCGGTTTGTTGTGATTCCGAAGAATCTTCGCGCCATTGGGACACGTGGTGTCGTCTTTTCGTTTTGCCCTTTCGCGACAAGTGTCGCTGACCGAGGGGTGGGGTACCACCTGATCCATTTCCCCACTTTGAAACTTTTCTTGTTCATTTCTCTCCATTGCGATCATTTTTTTCTGTTTGGTACTTACACATTTAAGAAAATTTAGATATTTATGATGAGTTTATAAAATGAATGATTTGAAAAATATTTTTAAAAAATAATCGCTTATATTCAAAATTTGCAAAGGAAAAATCAAATAAATACGAATCATTTCAAAGAATTCAGACTTTCAATAATTGCTTGTTCGCTTATTTTCTAAAACAGTCTTACGTAACATACATCTCACTTTTCTTGCCATGTATAAAAGAGTGCTGAATATCAGCAAGTTACGTATTATCCACAAGAGAATGTTTAATTCAAGGATTTATATCACGAAAAGTCCGAAACTGATACATTTATGATAAATTTACTTCTAATTAAGTTTTTGGTCGCTAAAAATCCTAGACGGTACAACTTTCTTGCCATGTCAATTGAGTTACTATTATGACCAAATTTACAGTAGAATTGATTGAGGTAGATACACAATAGTATATTAATTTAAGGTATTTGATGACTTAAAAATTAGTTTACGATAAATTTATCACATGTGTATTAATTTGATATTTTTTTTGTCATATGTTGCAGATTTACCTCACTACCTGCTAGGCAAGCCCATCATAAACAAATGATTTACTTAAATTTAAGCCCTTCTATGTAAACTAACCAAAGTTTTTAGAGACTAATAATAGGCCGATGATTGAAACTTGTGACATTCAACTTGCAAGCTAAATCCTCAACTACTCGACCAATCACCACGATAGCATCCACTTTGCCGACGTGAGACTAATCATGTCAAGTGCCGAAATAAGAAGTGCTTCATATTCCCCAATAAGATGAGAAAAAAGAAAGAATTTGTTGCCTCTTTTTGGGTTAATGACAAGTACGGTGGGGTGCAGTCCTTTTCGACAGTATGAAGGAATGAGTGACTCAAATCCAAAAGAACGAATCATCCTTCTAGAATGTTTCTAAAGAATTTCTCATGGGGTGGGAAAAAAAATAATATTAGTGGGAAAGCATTCCATAGTACGTCTTGACCCGCCTGATTTGAGACTTATATATATATATTGCTAAGCAAATGTGTTTCTGTTTCTCTATATATTGAAAACTGAAAACTGCTCCTCATTGAACAAATATTTTTTAGACTAATTTTGAACGAAAAAAACGAAAACTATCTTTAAAACCGAAGTCCAAAAATTGAGGATGAGCTTTTTGTGTTTATGATGTTTCAGTCCAAACACGAAAGTCACTTTTTCTAATTTTCATGAAACACAAAAAATGTCCCCACAAATTTTCAACCTGTTACGTGGATTTTTATAAAGTTGTCCATCAGAAACTCAATGATTCCAATTCTGACAAAAAAAAATTATTCTAATTAGTGATTAAACTGCGATCAAGGATGTTTGATGGCTGATTAAATTATTAAATTCAGCTCTGAATAAAAGATAAATGGGATCGAATACACCTTGAAGTCTCAAGAACTCTCTCCAAAAATCATATTACTAACTAATGAGCGAACAATAGAGTGAAAACAACAAGAAATTTGCATGGAACTTTATTGAATTGAACTGACAAGTTACATTCTTGGAGACCATGCTTACACAATGAATGAAACTGAACATAAACTTCTAATGGAGCCGACTGAAATGTGTAGAGAAAGTAAAAATCTTATTAAATATGAATGGAGAGCTTTTATAATAAAAAATGGGTAATGGAATCAAAAAATCTAATATAAGACTTTCTATGTTTCGTGGAAAATAAATCATCTAGAAATTTTTTTTTTTAAAAAAAAAAAAAATGATCATCCGTATTGCTTATAAAAGAAAATGAAAAAAAGTATTTTCATCATCCACAAAAATATTTAAACATAAATTATTATCATTAGTGAAAATATATCTCATCGACTAATAATTTTAATAAAAGAAATGATCTTTTATAAATAAAAAAATTAAATCATTTATTTTCTATGAAACAAACGGAGCCTAATTCAAATTTCTAATTAAAACCTAAACAAAATCTAATCTAAATCGATGCCCTGCATCTTCATGTTTTTAGAGTCCAAATCTGGCATGTTGTTTTTTCTTTATTTCTTATATGTCTCGATTTGCTTGAGAAAAAATGTCCCCTTCCTCGATTCTTCCCCGTATCTTTAAATGGGCTATCCGTCATGTGTCTTGATCTTTTCTTTACAGGAATTTCTAGCTGTCTTCACTTGCGCTCAACTCTAGAGATGATTTGTAATAGCTCCCGATTCCTTACAAATGGTTATCCACGGTATCCTTTTTAACTCAGTTTTCAACTTCTGTGCATTCTTCGAATCAATCGATCGTCACATGTTGTGTACTTCACTTAAGCTTTGCCAATTGGAAGCTCGGGATCAATGAACTAGTCTGACATTTAATAGTGGTCTAGGTCAATTGAGCCTTATGGGTTAACTGTATCATCATAGCTTGGTTTTGGCATTAGCTTTTTCATGTTTGGGCTTTGAGAAACTTTTTCTTTGCTAACTAAAACTATTTTCATGAAAATCGAGCATTGTTTTCGTTGCCATTTTTAATTTTTATGCGCTCTCATAATATTTGTTAAACTTGAACGTCTCATTAACCTTTTGTTGTTTCAAAATTCATACTTTGAGATGGACACCGCTTCTTAAAGTGGGGATATGGTTTATGACGGTGTCGTTCCTTGCAAATTTTATAATCTCAGTAGAGAATATTAGTAGCCCACAATTTAATTTAATTAGATGGCAGATTTACTTTATTGTGCAAAATCAATCCAATATACCGTACCCTTACCCACCAAAAAAAGAGTCTAATCCATTTATTTTGCAAAAAATAAATAAGTAGAAAATTATATTTTTAAAAATAATCACTTATATCAAATACAAAAATGAATGAGCAAAAAAATTTTCATCTCCATGAAATTATTTAGAAATAAATTGTCATAGATAATGAAAAAATTATCAACTGGTTATTTTAAATGATAAAAGTGATTATTTTTTGAAAAATATTCTACAAATAATTTATTTTCCATAAAACAAATGCAATGCATATTTATTCCCTTTCATGGGAACACCCATTCCTTTGATCATTAAAGGAGATGACTGAACAATGGTTCAGTCAATCGAATAATATATGTCATTGTCTTTCTTGCTCAAGGTCGCATCTTACAATTTAAAAAAAAAAAAAAATTGTGTTCATTGCTAAAAAAAATACATGAGAAGTATTATAAATTTCATTGCAAACTAAAATCAAATCTTGAAAACAATGAGGATCAACTGAACACCAACAATGTCAAGCATACACTCGTTCCATAAATAGATTGGTCAAGCAAAATAATCGGTGGCCGATTATTGGATTTCGTATCTTCTTCAGTGATAAGCACATGTGGAAATTCTTTCTCCAATAACTACAACATTGTTGCACCTAGATTTGACGTCCTTTACATCATTGTTGTACAAAGACAACCAAGATAGGTTGAATGAACATGAATTTAACATTTGAAAAGCAAATCTTCGTAATACAATGAGACATAGGACTTGTACATGGAAAAGTACTAGGGCGTTGAATTCGCAAAAGCATGTTTGTTAAACTCTCATAGTTACATTAAGAGAGGATAGCTCACAGATCTAAAGCTAGATTGGTAGAAGAAGAATTAATATAAAAAATAAAAAACAAAAAACAAAGATACACAATCAAAATCACCAATAGAGGGAGGGAAGGGTGAGACTAGCTCAAATCCTCTTAATCCTCCCCTATGGGAGAAGGTTGAAGAAGAAGATGGAGAAAGAAGAGAGAGAGGTAAGCAAGAGAGATATGAACCAAAGCTTTTGATCGAGAGAGAACATTTGAGTGCATGTACTTATGTGCACTATGCCAAGTGCTCAAAAGTCTTGAAAAAGCTAGCCATTACAAGTAGATAAACTCGCCGTGCATGTAAAGCTTCTCCTTCACATGTACTTGACTCAGCTCAATTGTTGTGAAATAGATGTGATTCCTATTTTGTACAAGCCAATTGGACTGTTAGGATTGAAATTATTGACCCATACTTTGATATTATGTTTGAATCTTTATACCAAACTTAAACTTAATGGAGGGAATTGCATGTAAGTATTGGCACATTATAACCACACATTTAGTTTATGTGAATTATATGAACAACCATGACATATACGAGGGAAATCATATCGAGATTTGTATCCCAATCTTAATCTAGACGTGCACACAACCATTATTTGTGATGGCCATCTGTCAACAAGACAACCAATTTCGCAATGGCTACATATCAAGGACGACCACCACGACAATGGTCAACCATTGTCCAGAGGACGAATCTTGCCTTTAGGATTGATTCCAAATTGGTACAGGCAAACATTTTAAAAATTCATGCTTGAAAGAATTAAGGATGATTGAACTTGAGAACATAAATATTTCCTTTTTCGTGCAAGTTGATACCTCAATTTTTTTCATTCGATCAAACATTTTACACTTTCAAAATTGATGTACGCATGTAAATGAACAAGAAGAAGCTTAATTACCAAATTCTGCTCTAAAAATTAGATTTCTGTACTTGTAATATCATTACATATAAAAAACGACCTTTATAATTATCTCTATAGACATATAAATAAGAAATTTTCCCCAAAAAAAAAAAGAGAACAAGAAATTGCCAATTACGATTATAAGCATAAATATAATTGAGAATATTTTGATTAGAATCAATCGTGGCAAAGAAAAAATAAATAATGGGAATTGGAACCGTTTGTGTGAGCCAACCAATTTTCCTTGAAAAAGGAGAGGTGCAAGAAAGACCACCACTACCCTACAAAATGACACCTTCCCCCTCTCATTTCCCATACCCATACAGTTAAATTTAATAGTGGAATAATTGCCAATCACCCTTCAACTCTATATCAATTTTAAATTTTGTTTTTATCCCTTAAAGCGTATTTCAGTTTTTTACCGCCCCATTTTTCAAATTTTTGCACCAAATATCTTTTAAAGTCATCGATTTAGAAATCGAGTGATCATGGGCTTGCCGGATAGCTCTGCTAAGCCCATCGGGCCTGAATTATAAATGGGTAAAAGTTCTTTCCTTCTTAGCACTAACCTATCCAACCAAGCCCTCTTTGGTCCTATTACTTTCTCATATAAAATATTTTTAAGTCATGTTTTGCCAATCATATGAAAAAAATAATATATATATAATACCTTTTGCTTCCCTAAATAAACTTGAAATTGAGAAAAACTGTATATCTTTAATCTTTGAAAATCATGAGATATTTTTAACCTAACTCTACATGTCAGCGCTTGTGAATTTTAAAATGTTTTTAAATGTTCAATATTATTAAATGTTGAATAGGTTGCAAGATTTGAAAGAAACAAAAAACACTCTTAATAAAACTTTAATATCTTGATCACGGATTGTGCCATCCGAAGTCTTGTGTTAGATGGATGGAACCGTTATTTATAAATAAGACTAGACCCACCCTCAAGAAGTCATATCACCTAGTGTGGCTATTCGGAAAGCTTCTTTTGAGAGTTTGCCCCGTTGGGACAGGTCGAGACGCTGCAAATGATGATAGCAAGACCCCCCCCCCCCTTCAGAAGGTGTGTTGTTTGGAAGGATTGGGTCTAAACCCAATTAGACAAAGGCAGGATTGATTTATGGATCAAGTGAGTTCAAACAATGTGCAACTTTTGATAAGCTTCTAAAATGGCTGAGGAGGTCGAAATGGATCGGGCCTACATATTGAATAGAGAAAGTATTACGGGGTGATATGAGTCAACACTAATGAGGATGTCAATTTATTAAGTGAGAAGTGTGCAATAACAGACAATCTACACCACCGCCCGGTGGCGCAGTTGGCTTCGGGGCCTCTTCCCCTCACGAAGGGGAGGGGTTCGAATCCCAAAGACGTTCGCGTGACTCAAACGCGGCTAGGTCTGTGGTGATGGCTCAGTCCGCCCTGGGTTTACGTCTAGGCTACCGGCCAACGGCGGTTCCCGGGTCATCAAAAAAAAAAAACAATAGACAATCCACGTCCTATATCTTGACCAGACATTGTGATGTTATTCATAAATAAGGCTTACCCTCAAAGAGTCACCGACTTTTATTCAGAGTACTCCTTTTGTGGACTTGGCTCACGTAAAACGGGCTGGATTGTTAAACATGCAAGGGTTTTTATGCCCAATCCAAGACCCCACATTGATCGGTTATTCACATATTATTTTGTTTTCCCATGACTTGCTTTCATACGGCCTTTGCATGATGGCATCTTGGCGAGGAGTAAAACGCCAGGTTGTCAATAACCAGACAACGTTAACAAAAACAGGAAAGGAATCGTACATGTCTTGTAGCATTTGAGCGTAAATGAATGAAGTACCCAGTTTCTTGTTAACTTTTAGCTAGTTGACAAGGATGTCAACAATAAAATATAATGACGTATTGTATTTTGTTCATGAAATTAATAATTAAATATTTGTTTAGTTCCTTCAATAACTTTACAAGAAGTTGCCTAGTGATACAATTTGTTGACCCAAATTTGTCGCTGGTGGTCTGTGTCAGGGATGTAAAATATCTGAATCAAATCAAATCAAATTTCGGACTTTTCGGATCAAGTCTCCGTCCGGTTCACCATTTCTTCTTTGTTTAAGATGAACTTGTTAAACATTAAAAGTTTATTTTTCCAATCCATCCAAATTAGTTCGATCATTCAAGATCCTCGCGCTTTCACATCATTCTAAGATTCAGTTTGCGATTTGAATGAAAGAATTTAAGGAAAAAAGTATCAATATCTACCAACGTTGTGATTGAGTTGTCATGTGGTTCTGGCTTATCTTGCGAGTTCTTTTTTTTTTTTTTTTAATCAAAAGAAAATTTTATTCATTACTCTAAAGGATACAAAAATATATAGCCTTCTTGACAAAATAAAGCGAAATAGAGTATAAATACTGAAAAGCAAAATCAAAACAGAAAATAAAGAGAATTAACATAGCACCAGCAAAGTTGAGCACAAATTCGTTCCACAAAAATAGATCTATCAAACAAATTCAGCGGCCTATTACTAGATCTTATGTCTTTGTCAGTAATGAGCACACACTGAAAATTCATTATCCAATAATTACGATGTTGTTAGTTGACAATAGGTGCTTAGGTTCTGTTGGGAATAACGTATCCCCGAAAACCGGATTCGTCACTGAATCGAACCCCTAAATCAATGCGGAAGACGAAGCCCAGAAACAACACGTATCACCGATCGTAAAGCACACCACGGATTCGAGCGTACCTTATTAGCCACAGATTAAACACCAATGCCGAAGAAGAGGAAGAAATTCTGGTCCGATGATGCCAATTCGACTTGAATAGGGAAACGGCGTCGCCTTGAGCGTTTGAGAGAAAGGAGAGGGAAAAAAGAACGTACGTTGATTTTCTGTTTCCAACAGGTGCGTCCTCTCTCTCTCATCCCTTTTATACGTTCCCCCATCCACGGGCCCTATTTCCGTGGGCCGGGCTCTCTTGGGCCCAACTTGGGCGGACGGGCCAACTCAGGCCCATCAATAAATCCATCATCTCCCACTCGCACATGGTGGTACAAAACCAACATGGGCGGACGTGCCCTACTCATCTCCATCGAGAAAAATCCATCATAGACTCTCATTTAACATGATGGGCCGAATGTAATCCTCTTTTCCTCTCTTCAACATTCATACCGGTGAATAATCCGTGCGGCTTGAAAGATACTTTGAGAGCTCATTGCTATACATCCGTTAGGAATATATAGCAGCTCATAATGGGCATCACACTCCGAGTAGATTTAGTATGCGACTTAGATCGATCGATCACATTTATATCTCCCTTGATCTCTTTTAAACAATGATATATTTATTGTATTCACAATTATGATTATCCCAAAGACAGTCATAATTGGTTAACCGGTGAATACAAAACTACAATGTGATTCTCCAAAATCGATTTTCCTCTTTCCTTCAAACTCTCAATTTCGCCCAGCTTGCTTTTCTAGAAATGTCCCATTAGATCGAATCAAACTCATGACCATTGGCAACATCCTAAGATAGCAAACACTAAATAGAAATCTTGAGAATAAGTAAGAGTCATGAGGGGACTAAAAATTGAGGAACTCATTCCCTCAAGAGCCTCACACGCATAAAAGTTGAGATCAAACTTTTTGCCACTCTTATTGGTCGTCTCATGCATACGTAGTATGAAATACGTATTACAGTATTAACTCCTTTCCCATGGAGCGTATGTCTACACCTTTCAATACCGTACAGATGATAGTTTAGACATACCCAATGTCTAACTTGAGTTCACGTATCTACTCATTCACAAAATTCATCGAACTCACATCGGCATTTTAGACAGGATAAAGTAAAATATGTGGGGTATTTTACTTTCGGACATCGTAATAATTATGTCCTCATCTTAACACTCAGTTAAGGCGACATACGTGTTTTAAGCTTGAGCTCTCGATTATCACCTAGATAATAAGCTTAAAAACAGTCTCATCTCTATTTATCACACAGTAAACAGAGGTGATTACCCGTGTGAGTGGGCTAATCTTATATCTGTCCGACATACTTCTTAACTTAAAGCAATGCACCGAGCATTAAGATGCATAAAGATCAAACAAAGATTCATAGGCATTAATGATGAAAACACAAATTCATCAAATTGTGAACACTTAGGGAAATTACAATATTCAGTACATCACCCTCTACGCAACCCTAGAGATTTCATATAGCCACAAAACACATCTCTAGGTATTGGCTTTGTCATAGGATCTGCTACCATTCTATGCGTAGTATGTACTCTAAGTTCACATCTTTTCGTGCAATCATATCCTTGACAAAATTATACTTGGTATCTATAGGTTTGGTCTTGCCATGATATTTTGGATCTTTGGTGTACCCTTTTGCTGCTTGGCTATCACAGTTAACGAATAACAAATCTGCAGCACTTCCAATAACACCTAAATGATCCAATAATCTCTTAAGCCAAACATCTTCTCATATACTCAAGCGATAATGCCACGGACTCGCCATCGTGGACAAAGGCTATACACTTTTGTTTCTTACTGCTCCAACATATGGTGCAATTATTCGGTAAGAAAACAAAACCAGAGGTAGATTTCCTTTCATTTAAATCTCCTCCCCAATCAATATCAGAATAGCCTTAGAGTTGCAGATCCTTTCCTTAATAACTCATCGTATAATCAGCAGTCCTTTTAGATACCTCGGTATTCTTTTAACGGCTTTCCAATGTGCTTGACCTGGATTGGATTGGTATCTATTCACCATCCCAACTGCTAAACATATGTCAGGTCTTGTACACATCATAGCGTACATCAAGCTTTCAACAGCACTAGCATAAGGAACATGTTTCATTTGTTCCTTCTCTTGTGGAGTCCTTGGACACAGTTTATGGCTCAATCCTTCACCTTTTGTAATAGGAGTGTCTATGGGTTTGCAATCTTGAATCTTAACTCCAAGAATGTATACAACATCACCCATGTCTTTTATATCAAAGTTGGAAGACAACGAATTCTTCACAAAGATTAACAAAACTCCATATTACTTCCGACAATTAGTATATCATCAACATATAATGATATGATCACAAATTGATCCTTGGATCTTTTGATATATACACAATAATTCTCATCTATCATTGTAAAGTCATATGCCATTATGGTATTATGAAAACGTATATACCATTGTCTCGACGACTGCTTAAGGCCATATATCGACCTCCAAAGTCAACATACCTTTTCTTCTTGGCCTTTCACTATGAAACCAAAAGAGGTTGTTCCATATATATTTCATCCTCTAATTCTTCATTGAGGAAAGCAGTCTTTACATCCATTTGATGTAACTCAAGATCCATACTAACCACTATTGCCAGAACTATGCGAATCAAGGTAAATCTCACTACAGGAGAAAATGTATCTTGATGATCAATTCCTTTCTGTTGATTATACCTTTTCGCCACAAGGCGAGCCTTATGCCTTTCTATCGAGCCATCAGCCTTTCGCTTTATTTTGAGAACCCACTTGTTCCCAATAGCTTTGCGTCCTTTTGGAAGATCAACCAGGTTCCCGATATGGTTTGACTTCATTGACTCCATTTCCTCTTTCATTGCATAAATCCATTTTTCCTTACTAGGGCAATTTAGAGCCTCATTAATATTTCTTGGCTCATCCTCATCTTGTGGAGTAACCATAAAAGTTTCCCTTCAATGTCAAAACGTCGACGGGAATACTTTGGCGACTTGTTCGCCGTATGGGAAATTGCACACTTAGCACATCATTTCCCATTATGCTCCCACTTGGATTAGGTAATGATGATGTCGTCACATCATGTGGTTGTAATTAAGAATGAGTTGAATTCAATTCATCACTTCTCATATTACTCCCACTTGAATGAACTACACTAATATCATTATCTAGATCCAAAATTTCAAATAAGGACTAATCTTCCCCTATTTCGCCCTTCTTAGGAAATTCATCCACTAAGAATGTGACATCTCGTGATTCAAATTCAATTATACTCCCACTTTCCTGCTCACCTGTGAACACATACCCTTTCGAGTGTTCAGAGTATCTTATGAAAATACTCTTATTTCCTTTGGGACTTAATTTCCCAAATTTGTGAGAGGACTCATGTGTATAGGCAGCACAACCCCATGACTTAAGAAAACTTAAGTCCGGTTTTCTACCTATCCATAATTTATATGGAGTGGAAATAACTAATTTGGAAGGCACCCTGTTAAGTATATAGGCAGAGCTAACAACGCATCACTCCAAAAAATGATAAGTAAGTTAACATGTGCCATTATGGACCTAACCATTTCCAAGAGGGTTCTCGTTTCTTCTCTCGCAACACCATTTTGTTGAGGAGTATATGGAATAGACAACTGTCTTTCTATTCCTTTTTCATCACATAATTTTCTGAACTCATCAGATAAATATTCTCAACCTCGATCGGATCTCAATGCTTTTATTTTCTTGTCTAATTGATTTTCTACCAAGTTCATAAACATTCTGAAACAACTTATGCTTCAGATTTATGAGAAATCAAATAGACATATCCGAATCGAGTATAGTCATTTATTAAAAAAAAAGGTGATGAAATAAACAGCCCCATGCCTTCTACTCACATTCATTGAACCACAGACGTTATAATGGATTAAATGCAGAGGAAATTTAGCTCTTTTACCTTTTCTAAATGGTTTCCTTGTTATTTTCCCTACTAAGCGATGCTCACATCTGGGCAAATCGACTTTTTCAATGTTGCCCAACAAGCCCTCTTTGGCTAGTCTTTTCATATGTTGTTGGCCCATATGACCAAGTCTAGCATGCCACATAATCACATCACTATCATATGAAATAGAAGACGTGAAACAAGGGAATAACAAATATTGACATCACTACAGTCAATATATAGTACAATGAAATCATCTAGAAAGTGACCACAACCATAGTAGTTTGTATCCAAATACAAATCTACATCTTCTATTATGGAAGTTCACACTAAAACCAAGATTAACCAACACCAAAACAGACATTAAATTTCGACGAATCTCTGGAGCATATAGAACATCATGTAGGAACAAAATGCGTCCACCACGCATGTTTGATTGGTAGGTGCCAATCCCTTTAACTTTCGCAAGTTGTTTCCTACATAGATCCATATAGTTCCAGCTTGGTATTCGTCGGAATTCCACGAAGGATCCTCTATCCTTCCTTATATAGTCCGTCTTATCCGAATCTACAGTCCACAAAAGATTGGATTCAGTCAATAATACAAAACTTAGCACATAAGCAAAGTTCTCAAATGTACAAGAGGTGTTTATCTTCTTTAGCTCACGACAGTCGCGAGCATAGTGACCTCTCTTGTCACAATTGTAACACCTCACCCTTGACATTTTCTTCACTTGAGGACGTTTTCCTCTCTTGTGTTGGTTAACTCTTGATTTCTTACAACAAGGACTTAATCCTTTACATTCTCACATATTGAACGAATCAATACGCTTGCGCTTAGAGCTCATAGCACTTTCCGAGCTAGAACCAAAGATTGCAAATATCTATTATCGACTCAAATGCCGATAAGGCCCTCTACCAGCTCAAGGTGGCGCACAGCACCCTCAAGATCTTCCATAATATGGTCAAGAGCTTCTAGTGCTTCTTGCTTTTCCAGCACATATTGAATCTTCATATTCAATATTTTACAATTGTTGCCGTTCATATCAGCAATCACGTTCTTAGTTGCTGAAACCATCAGTCTGAACACATCAGACATACATGCACGAATAATTAATGCCTATCACTTATGCATCTACTTTTGCACAGACCCATTATATCAATGAACAATTTCAAGTAAGGTTTCAGAATCAAAAGGTCACTATGTTTCCAATCATCCTCCAAAATCCTAACTCAAAATTGTTATTAATATAATTGTCATATGCAAAATAAGTCCTATGAAGTTACAAAAACTTCTATAACTACCCACTAACTACCCACAAAGAATCGCCAGTAATAAAAAAGCAAATAATAATTTATATTCAACGAATAATCATACTTGCAACATAATACAACTAATATATCACACTAAGCAATATATACATAGATATTTACATCCATAAAAAAATCTCATAATTAATCTAAGAAATAATCAGGAATGTCCCTTCTAATCTATCACCAAAAACATCCGAGAAAACCGAAGGCACATTTGCTAACCATGGAAAAACTTTTGGAGAGCTTTCATGTCGCCACCAAGGCGCATTCACCCTACGCCATGTGGCGCTCATTCTAAGGGTTGAAGTTTTGGCCAACTCAATCCTATAGTACTTTCTTACAAAAGCTTCCACTAGCTCCCTATAACCCTTGGGACCACGTTGACCTCCCATAACCGATCTAACACGCTTGCCATTCAGGTGGAAGAGTGTTCATCATAGCCGGCACCTTATCAAAATCCGGCATAAGATAACAATTCCAGATGATTTCCTGTATCATCTGATTGACCCTGACCACATGTGATACTAAATCACCGTCATGCCACCGATAATCGCCTAATTCTTTCATCAGCCTTTTAAGTCTTGCATTTCCCTCGTCCGTTCTCGGGATTGCAGGTATCCGTGCATGACGCATCATAGTTCCTGCAACAAATGCAGAACTAAAATTGGATCACTTATAATCCATAATGCACATTAGGGAAAATACATAATTTTCCAAAAATTCTCCATAATTCATGCAACACATGCATAATAAAAAAAAAATGGATTACATATAAACCACATAGGTATACATGAAAAAAGAAACAAATTCCTCTTCTTTTTTTTTTTTTTTTTTTTTTTTTTTTTTTTTTTTTCGGGTCAACGGTCAAAGTCAACGGTCAACAGTCAAGTCTATGGGTCAACGGTCAACAGTCAAGTCTACGGGTCAACGGGCGCGGGTCGGGTCAACGGGCGTGCGTGGGGTCGTCGGACCGGGCGGACCGGTCACGCCGTCGGGCCGGCCGGGCGGGCTCCGTCGGCACGTGCGCGGCACGTGCGCGGGATGACGTCACGCGGCGTCATCCGGCACGTGCCTCGCGCGTGCCGGCGTCCGCGGTCGGGCCGGGTCGTACACCGGTTGGACCGGTCGCCCTGTCGAACCGCTCGCGTGGACCAACCGCACGTGCCTCGCGCGTGCGGGGATGACGTCACGCGGACGTCATCCGGCACGTGCCGGCGCGTGCTCGCGTCTGCGAGTCGGGTCGGGTCGAAGCCGAGTCGCCGGCCGGTGACCGCCCGGCGAAATGTCGCCGGCGATGACGTCATCGGTGACGTCATCCGAGCGCTTACCGACCGTTGGATGACGTCGCACGCGTCGGTCCGCGGACCGGCGCGTGCCGTTCGCCGGCCGCCGGCGCGCACGTGCCGGTTCGTTGCCGGCGCGTGTGGCGCACGTGCCGGCCATTGCCGCTCCGGGCGCGTCGCGCCCACGCCAGTAGCGCCTGCCGGCCGCGCGTGTGGGCGCATGCGGTGTCGCCTGGCGGCGGTCGACCACTCCCCGGACTCGTCTCGACGTCGCCTTTCACCCAGTGCTTTCAGATTTCGATTTCGACATACGCAAACACAGAAAAAACGACGTACAGTGCTCGGGTGTCGGGATTTCACGCCCAATCCGTACGGCCGAACGTTTTTTGCGAAAATTCAATCAAAAACATCAAAATTGATCGGGAAAACGTGAACTAGGGCTCTGATACCAATGTTGGGAATAACGTATCCCCGAAAACCGGATTCGACACTGAATCGAACCCCTAAATCAATGCGGAAGACGAAGCCCAGAAACAACACGTATCACCGATCGTAAAGCACACCACGGATTCGAGCGTACCTTGTTAGCCACAGATTAAACACCAATGCCGAAGAAGAGGAAGAAATTCTGGTCCGATGATGCCAATTCGACTTGAATAGGGAAACGGCGTCGCCTTGAGCGTTTGAGAGAAAAGGAGAGGGAAAAAGAACGTACGTTGATTTTCTGTTTCCAACAGGTGCGTCCTCTCTCTCTCATCCCTTTTATACGTTCCCCCATCCACGGGCCCTATTTCCGTGGGCCGGGCTCTCTTGGGCCCAACTTGGGCGGACGGGCCAACTCAGGCCCATCAATAAATCCATCAGGTTCAACTGTCTCTGCACCATCATAATGCGGAGACAACCAGAATAGGTTAAACAAATACAGAACTAACATATGGAGAAGCAAATGTTCGTAATTCAATAAGATGTCAAAACTCCTGCAGTCATCATTAAGTATTGAGGCATATAACTTGCACACAAACAAAGCAAAGGGACATCAAATCCCAAAAAGCATACATGTTAAACTCCTAGATCTAAATTGGAAAAGAACAAAAAGCAAGAAAAGAACAATAAAACACAAACAAAATCAACAAGAAAGAAAGCGGACGGTGAGACTAGCTTAAACCCTCCCCCATGACTAAAGATTGAAGAAGACGATGGAAAAAGAGAGAGAGGAGAGAGTAAATACTTTTCAACTCCTATGGTGTAATTATCTTGCGAGTTTTCCAAATGGCATGAAGATCTTCTAATAAATGAATATGCCTAAAGATGTAGGCATACTCACTTAGAGTGTGTTTGATAACATTTAGGGCATGTTCGATAACCATTTTATTCTTAAAAATAATTTTTGTTCAAAATTAGTTTTTCTAATTCTGTTCCCCGAATGAGTTTCTAAGCATTCGAATGCATTTAGTAACTACATAAAATTTTTATTCCTAAAAATATAAAAAGAATAAAAAGGCGTTTGATACAACCCTTAAATTTTTTATAGCGTATAATTTCTTTTAATTTTTTTTGTACTTTTATAAGATTTTTCTTTTTTCCTTCTCTTCTTCTTCATCATCTAGTCGGTGGTCTCACCTAGCCACCATGAGGTCGAGCCTCGCCGAGGGCTAATGAGGTCTTTGGTTGATCGCCACCAACTAGAGGAGAAAGAGGAAGAAAAATGGCTTGATTCTAGAATTGTTTTCAAGAATAAAGAAGTGATTTTTTTTTTAATTGTTGATTCAGTTTCAAATATATTCCTGTGAGCAAATCTATTTGAGGGAATAAAAAAATTAATTGACATTACCAAACGGATTTTTGTTCTCCTTCTTCTTTTTGTATTTCGGGAAACAAAAGAACGGAAATAGCCAAGAATTGGCCAATTACCCTTTATGTTCTCAGAATAATTTTTGTTCAAAAATAGTTTTTCTATTTTTATTCCATTGACGATTTTCTGAGCAAAAGAACACGTTTGGTAACCACACAAAAAGTGAATAATAGAGTAGAAAAAGAACATAAATGCGTTTAGTGTGACCCTAAAATTTCTATTCCTATTTCTTTTCATTTAAAAATGTTAATATAGACTTAAAGATTCATGTTTGTATAAAACTGAATAATAAACAGGTGCATAAACCTTTTGAGTATTTTTAACTGCAAAAAAAAGAGTACATGTTGCCTAGTGGAATGGGAAAGGACGAAACAATTGAGGATGTAGGCAATCCTAAAGTCGGTGGGCTCTCGCACAAACTCGTCAAACCTTCAAGTAAATGATATCGAAAATCTACGAAGCACGGGCTTATTCAATTGACATGAGCACAAAACAAATGTTAATACGAAAAATTTGTTCAAAACCATCTAATTTTCTATTAAAACAAAATTATGTATGATTTTAAATGATGTCTCCAATAGAATCTTAAGGGAAGAAGACATCTTCTTTCAATAGAGTGGTCAAGTTATCGTGACCTAACATGTCTTTAAAAGAAAACAGTATTCAAAAATCCATTTGACAAAGCCTTAAGAACTTATTTAATTTTATGTACAATTTGCATCAAAAAGATTTTCGCATTTTTTATGCTAAACTTATTCTATACTAGAATTAATACTAAAATCTTGCAAAACTACTCAAAACCTAATTTTTAAATTTTTTCCTAAATTTCTGAATTTCTTATTTTTATTCCAAAAAATGCAGACTCGAATCAAGTCAGGAGATCCAGTCCAAATGTGGGTCTCACCCAAATCTTGTGTCAATTGTGTAAAGACAAGTATTGGGTTACGCTGAACTTGTATCTCTAAAATGGGGCATTGTTTCTCTTTTTGTTCCCAAGAACAAAAAAATAATCTTTTTTACTTTTTATTTTTGTTTCAAATCCATTCATCGGCCATTGATTTATTTTGAATAGAAAAATTAACTTTCCTCTAACGCTCTAGGTTTGCCATTGTACGCATATTGTCCGCTTTAGATCCCACTAGGCCCTCACACTTTTGTTCCTTTGGGTTTCACACAGAAAACGCGTATGTATAGATAGAGAACCCTGATCATACTCTCCACCCCTACGAGCACAGGGTCCTCGCTATGGCCTCACACGCTTTTGTTCCTTTGGGTTTCACGCAGAAAACACATATGTATAAATAGAGAACCCCGATCATACTCTCCACCCCTACAAGCACAGGGTCTTCGCTATGGCCTCACACGCTTTTGTTCCTTTGGGTTTCACATAGAAAACGCGTATGTATAAATAGAGAATCCCGATCATACTCTCCACCCCTATGAGCACAAGGTCCTCGCTATGGCCTCACACACTTTTGTTCCTTTGGGTTTCATGCAGAAAATGTGTATGTATAGATAGAGAACCCCGATCATACTCTCCACCAAAACCCGTATCCGTCACTGTACACATACTATTTGCTTTGGACCCCACTAGACCCTCATGGTTTTGTTCTTCTGGGCTTCACCCAGAAAATGTGTACGTACAGATAGAGAACGCCGAACCTTATAAAACAATTCAGGACTCCTCTCTAGGCGATGTGGGACAAAAATGTGCCCCCTCCTCTCCTTGCGCACGTCCAAGGATTGAGGCATGAACACACTGTCATCCCTCCTCCCCACGGGCCGCTGCCTGGGCCGTTACACTAGGATATCTTATCTTCTTTTTTTTTTTTATTTCGAAGAACAAAATTATAGAAAAATAAAGAAATGTAAATGTTATCAAACAAGCCCACGTCCCAATAAGTCACGGAGTCTTTGTATTGATATGTGGGCATGCCAATTTTGTCCATAGTCGTCCTCAAATGAAGTCGTCAAAAAACAACCAAAACTCTTTTACTGCTTAGGCTTGTTTGAACTTTATAATAATGATACAATTGTTTCTTGAACTTTGACCTAATAAATGACGTGATCATTGAATTTTTAATTAGTTCAATATCATCTCTGAATTTTATTCAAATGTGTAGTATCGTTTTTGAATTTTTAATTTATTTAATGTAGTCCTTGAACTTTCGGTTTATATTCAAGATAATCCCAATATTCTATATAGTCCCCAAATTGGAATTAATGAACGGACAATAGTGAATATTTTTATATAGTTTGAAGACTAATTTGAGCATGCATGAAAAGTTCATGAACTATATTGAATAAATTTAAAATTTAGTTAAATATTATATATCGACTTAGGGTGCATTTGTTTGCGTTTCTGTTTAAAAATTGTTCTAGGAAACAGAAATAGAAAAAAGTGTTTCTGTTTCGGGGAACAATTTTGAATAAAAAAACGCGTTTGGTAAATGTTTAAAATTTATGTTTCTGGAATAGAAAAAGAACAGAAACACGTTTGGTAACTGTAAAAAATTTCTGTTTCTGGAATAAAAAAATAACAGAAACACGTTTGGTAATGTACAAAATTTCTGTTCCAATTTTTTTTCAATTGTTTTTTTTTTTAATAAAGTGTAAACTTGGTATTGAATTATCATTCTCATGAAATGCTCATCAATTTAATTTTGTTCATATTAAGTGAAAACAAACATTCTAAACTTGATCATATTTGCTTACTTGGAAGAAATTTTTTAAGTTTGTACAAAATTTTCCCAATTGTTTTTTTTTTTTTTTTTAAATAAAGTGTAAACTTGGTTTTGAATTCTCATTATCATAAAATGCTCATCAATTTAATTTTGTTCATGGTGAGTAAAGTCAAACATTCTGAACATGGTTATAAGTGCATACTCTAAAGAAAATTTTATAAATAAACTTTGTACCAATTTTTTCTCACGTGCCTTTTTTTTCAATAAAGTGTAAACTTGGTATTGCATTATCACTCTAATGAAATGCTCATCAATTTAATTTTGGTCATGGTCGGTGAAGACAAACATTCTGAACATGGTCATGTGCATACTTGGAAAAAAATTTCGTAAGTAAAAATCCCACAATAAGAGCTACCTAAAAGAAGAATACCTCATAGATCTCTATGTAGACCCTTTCATACATAACATCACAATAATGAAGTAATATAGTTCATTGTTCAACTTCATCGCATTGGATTTGATAAGTGAATACTTAAAAATAAAATTACAAAAGTCGGAAACACAAAATCATGAAATCTCAGGCATATTATGATCCCTCGCCATTTTATTTGCAATCCTTGTCCTAAGCATGTTTATTCCAGGTGCATCATGCAATGTATCATCTGCAACCTCCAATTCTGTAGGTCCGCATGGATATTCCGGATTTCCATATAGGGAAAAGTTTTTATCCATCGCATCTTGATCACGAATGTAATTATGGAGAGCACAACAAGCAATTACAACAAGTGCTTGCTTCCGAATTGTAAATGGAGGCATCTGTCTCAAAATGGTGAATCGATTCTTTAATGCCCCAAATGACCTCTCAATTACATTTCTTAGTGAAGAGTGCTTCTTGTTGAACAATTCTCTTGCTGTCCTTGGTCATCCCCCATTCCCTCTATACTCGCTTAGATGATACCGATCGCCTCTAAATGGAGTTAAAAATCCTGGAAGTGCTGCATAACCTGAATCTACCACATAATATTTCCCTATAACATGATATATATAAATTTGTTGTGATATTGAACCATAATATATAATCATAAAATTGTCTTCATAAACAAAGTAAGTACCAAGGTGGTGGTCGGGAAATTGCGGTTGTGGATTTTCGAGTGCTTCTGAAAGCACTCGACAATCGTTGCGATCCTTCCCATCCAGCATACACGAAAGTAAATTTCATATCAAAAGAGCAAATACACAGCACATTCTGGGTTGTTCTCCCACTCCTACCTCTAAATGGAATCTGTTGAGACACAGGAACGGTAGCATCTATATGGGTGCCATCCATAGCACCTACGCAGTCCTGTTAATATATTAACAATCTAATATCATATAAGATTATCAACTACATGTATTTGACGATATAAAATCAATATAAAAATCATACCTTAAAGTAGCGTTTATGACTAGGATCAATAAGAATTTCTTGTGGAATGACGTCAAAGGATGGTTGTTTGATTATCTCCTTTGAAAGTTTGATCATTGCTTTCAACACTTTGTTGAAATACTTGTTGATCGTTTCTCCTGAATGTTGGAATCTCTCACATAAATCTCTATTTGAGTTATTGTGAGTAACCACACTTAAAAATATCCCAACTTGTTCATCTATTTGAACAAATCGACTATCTTTCAACCAACCCCTTACCCTCATTAAGTCACATAAATTCAGAAAAACATGTCTCTCCATCCTAAATGCTTCATATATCCTATCTGAATGTCCATGAACAATCTCCCTTATCCATTCTCCTCCTGATAATTGACTATCCCTAATAGGTTCTCTCGTATGGAGGGACGTGTCCATCGCAGCTAAGCAGAGCCACGCTACCAATATGTTAATATCATCACCCGAGAATTGTTCAACTGGTTGTACTTGCTCATTAGACACACTATTTGATCCCCCTTCCATAGTACCTATACAATCACAAAAATGACCAAAACATCAATATAGATTTTGAAAACACATCCCAATAACAATCAATAACATAAGTCATAAAATCTCAATAAGATATGCCATTACATATAAGTACAAGAGTCTCAACACTAATCATATTTGAATAAACTAAAGATTAATAGATAATATACGTTATACAGTCTAATAAAACTCCATGCAATTCATAATATATTTCCAAATATCTACTAAAGGAATTGAAGAAGGCCAATCCTCCTTGCAGGTATGCATGTAATGAAAGCCTCCCTCCATTCACGACTAACGCATGCTCGTTCCACTGCTTTATTGTAAACATCTTGCTCTATCTTGGGCATACTGTTTAGAATCTGGACCGCAGTAGATACGGAGAAAGGGTCTACAGGTGGTTGTGTAGTCCCTGAGCTCGCAAAGCCATCACTAGATTGACTTGATGACTTAACTTTTAGAAAATCTTGTATGGCTCTACAAGTTTCAGCAATACTGGATTGGTTACTCTTTCTTCTCCGCTTACTATTTGGAGTTCTATCCAATTTGTGCTTCCCACGAGCTGAAGTTCCAATATCGTCTGTTGTAAAAAGTCTGTCATCACTGTGGTGTCCAATGAAATCATTTGCATTGCTACCATCATAGTCACCATCTGCATTGACACCATCTGCATCGCCACCACTATTGTCACCACGTACATTGTCATCACCATTGTCATCATCATCCGACAGATTCACATCTTGAGCACATCCTATGGCATGATCCCCAGTAGCATATGTACCACCAAAAACAATACAGAGCTCAGGATACTGAGGAAGTCAATTCTTCCTAAATCTTGCCCACTCGACATTATCCTACAATTTTCACAATAATGACATTTCAGCAATATAATCATACATTTTAAAATTGACATTTGTAATGATATCAAAATGACCACAAAGTTAAGAAATACCTTGATATGAGATTCCCATATACTTGGATCGTCGACAACAACTCTTTTGTTCACATTATCCCAACCAAATCCGGACTGAGAAATGAGTTTGTGAAAATTGCCATACTGTTTTTTCAATTTGTTTACCTTGTTCCTCAGCTGAACCATGGTAAATTGGAATCTTGTCTGTCTACTGAGTTCAGACTGTACATTCCTCCACCCCGCTTTGTTGAAAGTGGAAGAGGTGCGGTTTCCCTTTTTGACCTCATCCACCAATAAACCGATAAGTATATTGGTTACAGACTCCGTCCACTTTGCATTGAATGAGTGTCTCTCGGATGCCATTGAATCTTCGACCGGTTGAGCATCACATGAGTTATGAATTAAATCATTAACATAAAACCGTAAGAACTACACGCCATACACAAAATTAGCATGGTAACCTATATGGATCCGTATACCCTATCCTATTTTGTGAACGGTCCAACTAAATTATAAGATCTCTAAGATTAAGACAATGAAAAAAGAAGCCGAGAGGCCAACCTTAGCGTGCGGATGATTGTTTCCAAATTCAGCAAATTGCGATTTATGTGGCAAGGACTGGCAAATTCCGGACAGAGCAAGGGAAAAAGAATATGTCTTCGTGGATTGGCACCGGCAAGGCGGAACTTTGGATGGATCCACCGAAGTTCTCAAAGCATCAACGTCGATAATGGATCCACCAACGCCAGTATTGTTCACCTGAGAAGGAGTCAACCAATTGAGATAGAGTGAGGATGTACCTTAAGTAAAGAAAAATTCAAGACAATAAGCAATAAGGCAACAACTAAACAGCGCCCTCCATTCTCTGCAAATCCATAACTTAAAGAGAAAAAATTGAAGCATTATAGCCATAAGATACCAAGGATCTCGCATAATGTATAATCCCCAACATTCCTACCAAAAAAAGTCGAACAACGTTGTTCTGATAGATTCACAAAGAATGCACTAAATGAATAAGTCGATAGCTATGCGGTCGCATATGAAAAATGACATGGTAGGGCACAAAGTTTTCACTAGCCAGTTGTCGCGACCTACCCTCGAGGGGAGGGGAGGAGAAGCAACACAGAAAACACCAGCACAAAACAGAGCGAGGGAGAGAATCGAGCCACTCTCTTCTCTTTTTTTTTTTTTTTTTTTTTTTTTTTTTCTTTTCTTTTCTTTTACTTTTTTTTTCTCCTCCCCTTTAGTCTACCCCTCTACACGTTCTCTTCTTTGGGCGTCATCTTCTTCCTTTTGTCTTTTTCACTTTTAACACCCATTTTTATCTTTTTCTTCTTCGATAATTTCCTCCCACGCCCGAAACAGGCCGTTCATTCCGAAGCCTCCATCGCTGAATGCCCAACCCATTCTCTCAAGCCGAGCACTATGAGCAAAACAACGGCTGAGCTCGTCGTTTACTTCCACCATCGCCCATCCGAAGCCATTCGTTATTTGCGGCCAAAGTATCCAAGGGTCCAACGAAAACTGAATATAACGCAGCGAATATCAAGGAAACTCATTGCAGATCACGTATTTCTGAAGGAGTGCAAACCGCCCATCTCAACCACCGTTGGCAGCCGACACCCCCCCATTTATGACCACAAAACAGCGAATGTACAGTGTGCGGACAGGAGAGACAACCCAACAGAATATCTTACACTCCGAGTACTTCCTTGTCAGCGAGGACCACCAAGACACGTTAAAAATTTGCAAAACAGATAGTAGGAACACAAAATGAAACAAAAAGAAAAGAAAAAGGGGAATGCCTAGATTTTGTCTAATGATGCAAATGAAGACCAACAAACAACAAGAGGTTTATAACACGTGAAACCTGCCTATACGTGTTCAAGAACAACCGGGAATCGGTAATGCAAACACCTAGGCTGGATTAGACACATTGTCAAACGTGTGGTGAGCATGGACTGGGGGAATAATATTAACAATTTTCAGGACTCGAACTCATCGCCAGACTCAAAGAAATCGTAAAAAAAAAAAAAAGCATCCGAAATCAGTAACATTAGTTCACTCAAACCTGACATGCGTGTGGACTAACAGAAAGAACAAGCCTCGACTTGTGGCTGAGCCGCAAGGGTTCATAGAGACACACAGAAAATACTAATATTAGACCAAATCCAAGCAATACAGGACAAAACGCGAATTGAGAAGCTTAACACAAAGGCAGAAAAAGAAATAACAATAACTTGGACATTGATTCACATCACTTTGATATATTCAGCCACAAATCCATAGATCTACCAGATGTCATAGAGATTGAGATTAAAGAAACAATAATGTATAGAACTCTGAGACTAATAAAAGGCTATTTCGTCATGCCCGATGTTGTCAATTGACAGTCCACACACAATGAAAAGTGTTGCCAAACTAATGCTGCCAAACCTAAAAAAGTTTGTCGTTATTACATGCAGAATGAGCATGCAAGAAGTCAAATGGACATAATCACTCTGTCATTTCCAAAACCGCAAGGAAAATGCACCAACACATAAGAATTGCCATGAACCTGGTGACAGCAATAGAAAACTGAAAGAACTTTAAAACAGATTACAAGGAGGCAGCAATGAGAGAGATCATCTAAAAAGGAGCGTATGCAGGAAGGTAAAAGTAGATATTAGCGCCGACAACCAATCTATTTTTGAAGGGACAAACAGGCTCGTTCTTGTCACTCATCATAGTTAGATACTGGCCATTGATAAGTATAGGCTTGAATAAATAGTTCTCAAGATTAGTATTGGGCAATCAGAAAATAATAAAAATAAAATTATTTCGAATGGGAGTGCCATCTACTTTCAATTCACAATAACCATTTTTATAGATACCTTTTGCAGTTGATCCAGGTAACTTCGAGCATGCCCAACTGTCGCTGGCCATTCTATAAGTTCTTTCAATCTAAAAGGACCAAAATCTCATGGTTAAAGCGTATATTGCAAGCTAAATAAGAAAATGACAACTGAAAGAGAACTGTTCCAGATATTCCCTTGGTCAAAAGCCATCATTTCCTCCGAGGATAAAACCAACCTGAAAAAAAATGGATCACCAATTGCTTTTAGCAAATTCAGACGCTCCTGAAACTCTGCCGCCGTACCATCTTCACCATCCATGTAAAGCCATTCTTGCACCTAAAACAATAGCCAAATAACTAATTAAATACCAGATTACGTTGTATTTGTCTAAGCTATTGGGGATGAGAGGGAGGGAGAGGATAACCTCATCAAGCTTTGCAATGAAAGATTGGCGTTCATCAGCAGTAGAGACCTTTTCAAGTTCCTTAGACATCTCCATCTGTGAGCAACAGGAGGCAAAAACATTAGCAACATTAGTTAGCATAATAGACAATAGGGCAAGTAGAGGAAAGACACAAATGCAAAACCTTGGAACAATGGAGATGAAGATAATTTGAAAGTGAACAATGTCCTCCAGCAATACAATATTAGACCAAATCCAGAGATACAAGAGATCATATAATTAACTCTTAAAATTATGGACAGAAGCAATAGACTATAAGCATCTGAATGGGCTTCAAGAGAAAGAGACATAATTATTCATAGATCATTCAAACTTCCTAAACTTCCTAAATCAAGATTCTTACTTTTTCTTTTGTAGCATATTATGTAACCTTCCAAATTGTTCTTCAACTCGGCAGTTCTCCTTCTCTAACATGCACATATACTGAACTCTAACATGCACATATATTGAACTCTAACATGCATAGATTTGCGGCCTTCTCTCAGACATTCTATCTAACGGTTAGTATGTGATTTAACCAACATGTTCCAGAGCAAGATTTATTGCAACCTTCGAGCCACAGATGATGCATACAAGCTTAAATAGATGTGTTTCATACTTTACAGCGATTCACTTAAAAATCCCATACTCAAGTTCGGTGTTCCTACATGTTTCACGCTTCGTTCAAGCAAAAGTCGAGCAGTTGGCATGTGTTCATGAACTCGAGTTCTGGGTTCAAACCGGAAAGCATTCCTCAATGTAAGCAGAGTAGGGCTCGCTGCTCTGTTGGCTCGAGCAGAGAAGCAAGCGAGCAGATGCTCACCGCTTGTCAAAATTTCGCTCAGCGTGAGCATGCGTGAGCGAGCAAGCGAGCGGACACTCGCTGCTCGCTCACGCAAGGGAGCGAGTGAGTAGAGCGGCAGCGAAGCGAAGCTCGCTCGCTGCTCTGCTGGCTCGAGCGGAGAAGCAAGTGAGCAGACGCCCGCTGCTCAGCTCGCTCAAGCATGAGCAGCAGCAAGCGAGCTGCTCATCTGGGCAAGCTTGCTGGTACAGATCTCGAGCGAGCAGATGAGCTGCTGCCGCAGATCTGGGCGAGCGACGCTCGCCCAGATCTGCGAGACTCGCTTGAGCAAGCGTCTCGCAGATCTGGGCAAGCGCTGGCTCGAGCGAGCCCTAACACTCGAGCTCCGACTAGCCATCACCCAGATCTACGAGGGGTGGCTCTCGCCGAAGTGAAGACAATCGGTGAAGGAGGAGCAGTGAGCAGGTTTACTTGGTGAAGGAGCAGGCGGGCATCTCGGCGCCGAGAGGACGATGGTGGAGAAGTCGGATGGTCTCGAGACAGAGGCAGCTGTCGGCGCCGGAGAAGACGATGGTGGAGACACTCGCAGGAGGAGAGGTGGTGTTCGAAAGGAGCAAGAAATAGAAAAGGAACACGATTTTGTTCCTTTTTTGTTCTTCAAATATGTTTTAGAAATAAGAAACACAAATTTGTTGTTTTTATTTCTATTTCTTTTTTGTTTTGGGAACAAAAGAACAAAAAAAACAAAAACGCACCAAACGCGTTTATGTTCCTTTTTGTTCCCGAAAAAAAAAAATAGAAAAAGTGTTTAAAAAAAAAAAAAAAAAGAAGTGCAAACAAACAGGTCCTTAAAGTTCAAAAATTATATTGAATTAATTAATAATTAATAATTTTTTTTAAACTTTTGGAGACGGAATGCAATATGGTGACGACAAGCCTTTTTTCTTTATCTTCAATCTTTTAAAAAGGCAAGGGCACACATAACGATGAGAAGAGGGACCCAATAATCTTGGCTTGCTTTCTTCCAATCGCACGCCGTCTCCATTGGGAGAGTCCACCACGCGACGCCATCTGATCTTTGATGAGATGGAACGTGACATGCTAAAGCTGGAACGCCGTTCGGTCAGCGTTGCACCCAAGATTTTCGTCCATCCTACTCATCTAATCCGGTGCCAAGTTTGAACTAGAACCGATTCCCAATTCGATGCTCAAAACTCAGCAGGAGCTTAATTGAGTATCGATATTTCTACTTGAGCTATACTCGAATAAAAAAGTTGGGATACTTATTTTTTCACTAGAAAAAATTAAAATATTGAACTCATCTGATTTACAATCAATTTACAATAAAACTCAAGCTTTCTCGAAAAGCTCCAATTTAACGATTATAATTTTTGGGTCTATATTTTTATAATTACTATAAATAAATTATGAAAAAATGTTCTAGTAGCCAGATTACCTTCTCTAGCTCATCGAGACAAGTATTGATGAGTTGAGCTCACCCCGACGAGATGCTTGAGTAGCTTGAGTCAAAGCTTGACTTCAAATCTAATGAGTCAATCTCGAGCAACAATTGAGTCGAATTCGAGCTACTCACACATAAAACTCAGCTCAGTTTCATTCCAACAAAGAAAATTTATGACAATCCCTTTATGTATATGCCCCAAGTGTATTTTTTTTTTTTTGATACCAAGTGTGAATTTCATTTGTTGTTGATTAACTATGCGTGTGTTGTTGATTGCCATGTTTATGCAATGCAATTTGTATATAAAGGAAAAACATATAATTTCTTTCGACAACCAATGTACCTTTAGGCACAAGCCTCTTATGGTGGAGCTCAACCAAGTACGAGTTGCACAAGCAAGGTCTTAAAAAACTTAATTTGATTATTGATAGGAATATGACCATTCCTAAAAAATATAATTATTTATTTTTTTGTGAAATAAACGCATTACTAATTCTAAGAAATTCATAATTAATTTTTCCACGTGGGGCCATTACGCGTTGAAATGGTGAGAGCGTCCCGCTCCCACCACCTCTAGGCGCGTGGCGTCATTTCCAGAATCGAGTCTCCCGCGAAGATTAGTCCTAAAGTGCCGCCGCCGTCGTAAACCGTCTCCTTGTTTGCCGGATCGGTCGGATCTTTCTCTCTCTCTGGAACTCCATGGAACCGCCGGTCCCTCAAGCTCTACCGCCGCTCGCTCCCTCCTCGACCGCCACCAAAGCGCCCGACGCGACGGCCGCGAGCAAAAGAACCAGAGACAGGGATTTCCTCCTCCACCTCGAGTCCTACCTCGCCAAGCGAGACGGCGTCGACAAGGCCCTCAAGATCTCCAGGTACGCCGCGAAGATCGTCCTCGCCTCCTCCCTCCTCCCCGAGGCCCTGCCCCTCCACCGCCGCCTCAAGAGCTTCGAGTCCAGCGTCGGCCTCAGCCGCAAGGCCTTCCGGCTCGGCAAGTTCGTCCAGGACGTGAACGCTTTCCGAGCCTCGCCCCTCGACTCCGGGCAGGACCTGATTCTCTCGCTCATCGCCTACGGCGGCGAGGGGATTTACTACTTCGTCGAGCAGTTCGTCTGGTTGGCGAAATCGGGCCTCATCGACGGCCGCCACTCGCGCCTTCTGTCGAAGATCAGCGCGTGGGCGGAGTTCGTCGGCTACGTCGGGAGCGTGAATCTGAAAATTAGGGATTTGAGGATGTTGCGGGAGGACGAGGCGTGCGTCGAGTCCAGCATCGAGATCGCAACGTCGAGGGGGGTTGATTGCAAGGACGAAGAATTGAAGTTGAGGAAGTTGAGGGAGAAGAAGTTGATGAAGAAGCTGTCCATAATTCAGGACCTGGCTGATGGGCTGATGGCCTTGGCCGACATTAGGGACGGGAAGGGGCGGCTCTCGGGTCCCCTTTTGCTGTCGTGCGCGGGGCTCGTGTCGGCCCTGATTAGCACTCATAAGAACTGGGTGTCTTGTTGATCCTGCCGCAACTTTGCATCTGAGTTTGAGCTGCTTTCTTTCCTTTTAATGGCGACCACTCAGATTCTTGTTTAGAGAATTTGACAGGGCGAATGGCAGAGAAGGACTAGGAATTGGAATTGGAATTGGAATTTGAAATGAAAGTGAAATGCAAATAAGAGAGGCTTTTGTGCTTCACCATCATTTTGATGAAGGCATGGTGGATTTTATCTATTTGATTGATGGGTTCTGATTCTGATGTGCAAACTGAAATATCATTCTTGAGCAATAGGTGCAATTGCGATGTCCTTTTAATTTTTTTTGTCAAGTATGCTAAGAGTCTTGCAAATCAAGCAGGCGAGGATGATGACATTGACATAGCATTTTAATCTCAAATCCTCAGTCTGAGCTTATATTTCAGAATTCGACCAAGACTGTCGAAGTCGAATCAAATCAAAGGAAGGGGACTGCAAAGTTCCTTCTGGAGTTCCCTGAGAAATAATGGTTTTAACTCTCAGGTCTATCTCTCTGTAGGAACTTGGCAAACTTATCGAAACTAGCGCTCTTCGAATGATGTTTCTGTAGGCAGTGGGTTGATCTCTCTGTAGGAAGGAACTTGGCAGATTATCAAAACCGGCGGTCTTCAAATAAAGTTTCTGTGGGCTGTAGATTATATATGGACTTGCAGAAAGAAGCTGGTTTTGAGTCATTTGCTGCAACACTGACTATTATCTGTAACTTGGTGCTCTGGATCTTGAGTACTCTTCCGCAAGCTATGCACCGTCCCTTCGTTAGACTCGCCGTTCATTCTTTTCTTGGCTTTTGATTAGTATCGTCATATTGATATCATCTGATTTCTTCTATGCAGTGCTTGGCTTGCAGGTTTAACTAAAATTGCTTAGTGTCATATGTCAGTGATAGCTGGATAGATTGTCTTGAGGTCAGTGTTATAGGATTCGTTTGAAAGGGGAGATATCTGCGTTACCTAGGACCATGGCACGGGTTTCATCCCTCGTTTGGTATTTGGCCAAAGTAAAAATCAATCAATACTAGGATCTCAACCAGGGCTATAATCGAGCTGACGTGGTAACAAGTTCGAAGTTGACTCACCTGACAGAGATCAGTGCTGTAAACTCGAATCCGTTAGGATCATTTACCAGGTTCGAGATCGACTCTGACATCGCTTGCAACAGAGGTTAGTTGCCTAGTATTGGGCTATCCAGATCTATTGACTCTTTACATTTCGCCTTCCCATCTAGAGCATCACGATTGGAAAAGGAAGATCACGAATTAGCACTTTCTCAGAGATGGTCTCCTCGAGATTAGACAAAGTTAGGTAAGTGGCTTTTCGAATATCAGTGCCCATCATAAGTTAAGTCTTACGTTATGGGGCCATTGATTTAAGCATGTGTTCGTTTCGCAAAAAATGAGTGATCTAAAAAATATTTTTTGAAAATGGTTGATTATATTGTTTAAAAATTAGTCAATGAAAAATATTTTCATCATCGATAACAATTTATCCCAACTATTTTTGCGGGCGATCAAAAAATTTTCTATTAATTTATTTTTGTTTGAGATATCGGCAATTATTTTACTCATTTTCCGCGAAACGAGCACATCATATTTATGTGTTTTGGTGATGTGGGTTGGGTCAAGTATGGGGCAATGAATTGGCATTGCATGTAAATGACCAAAATGAATTATATAGGTCGATTTGTGTTGAACTATTATTAACCCAATCTACCTATTTGATGGCCCTACTCTTAACTGGGGGCAATCGGTTTTAGGGTGGACAATCTCCCACCTTGTATTCGGGAACCACCTACTAATGGCTCGTGGATTTTATAGACCCACCCAGCTAGTAAAGGCGCATTTGATAAGATTTCTGTTTAAAAATTGTTCTAGGGAATAGAAATAGAAAAAAAATGTTTCTATTATGGGGAACAATTTTTGAATAAAAAAACGCATTTGGTAAATTTGTTAGGAATAAAAATGAACAGAAACACGTTTAGTAAATTTGTGTTATTTTTTTGTTTCTTTTAATTTTTTAATATTTTTCTTTCTTTTTTCTTTTTTTCTTCTTTTGGCCGGCGGCCTCGCCCAGCCAAGGCGAGGTCGAGCCTCGCCAGGGGCCGGCGACGCTCGACCTCGCCGGGGGCTAGCGACACTCCGGCGAGGTCGCCGGCCCTTGATGGGCGGTCCCGACCATGGCCGAGGTTGGCGACCGGCCAAAGAAAAAGAAAAAGAAAAGAATAAAAAAAAAAAGAGAAGAAAAAGAGAGGAGAGAGAAAATTTGTTCTTAAAAATTATTCCAAAACAAGAAACACGTTTTTCTTTGTTTTTTTGTTTCTGTTTCAAATGTGTTCCTTAACAAAATATAAATTTGGAACAAAAAAAAATGCAAACAAACTTCGTTTACTTCTTTTTTTGTTCCCCTAACAAAAAACAGAAATTTTGTTCATAAACAGAAATAAAGAACATTAACAAACAAGCCCTAAGAGTCTATCGATTTGATGTTTTACCAATTTATTTTTTCTCGTAATATTAATTTAATTTAACAGAAATTAATGGAGTATAAATTCATCATAAATGTATCCGTTTTGAGGTTTTTATGCCATACATGGTAATGTTTATGTTTTTCTTAATTTTTGTTATTTTGTTCCCTGAAATTAAAAAAAAAATAACAGAAATTCGTTTGGTAAAGTTAATTAATTTTTTTATTCCCCAGAATAGAAAAGTGGTCATGGTAGATTTGGAATAAAAATAAGAAGTATAAAAAAATAACTTCTTATTTCCGGGAACAATTTCTAGAAACAAGTTATTTTCTCTTTTTATTTATTATTCTTTTCTTCTTATTTGTCGGCCGCCACCTCCCTCTGCCGCTGCTTGCCACCTGTCATCATTGCCACCCGTCGCCATTGCCAATTGCTGTTGGCAATCATTGGCGGTGAGGGTTGACAATGAGTGGTGGCAATCGGCGATGACCAATAGCCAGTGATCGACGGCAACTGTCATTGGCGAAGGTAAGGAAGAATAAGAAGAAAAATTTTAAAAATTCTACATTACACAAAATTTTGTGAATCTCACCAAACGCATTCCTATTATTTTTTTATTCAGAAAATAGAAATTTTGTGTAGTTATAATAAATGTGTTTTTTTACTTAAAAATCATTCCGGGGAATAAAAATAGAAAAAGACTATTTCTAAAAAGAAATTATTCCCTAAAATAGAGGTGTTGCCAAATGGATTCATAGCGGTCAAAATATTAATTTGGGGTAAGTTTGCTAGGAGGTACCAATTCCGAGTGATTCGTAGTATTAACCCTATTTAATTTGATATTTTTCACAATCTATCGGATCTTGCAAATAATTGGAACATTGTGTATACCTTTTATATATAAATATATAAGTGTGTTTCCATATTACTTTGGAGTCCATATAAAAAGACTACCATTCCTTGTATTAAATTCTTTGGTGAAATATAAAAGTCCTTTTCGTTAATTTGTCTATTGCTATCAGTCAGAGAAAGCAAAAAGTATCAAATTTAACTTTGAATAGTGACATCGAAATGCTGAGATTATCTTCTAAAACTTCCGTTAGTGGCACAAGGATTTAAGTTTAAAAGGTACGTGACACGAACGGGTGTACGTTAATATTTTCCTTGAAAATGTATTATAATGAATAGTTAATATTGCAATAATTCTTAAATTGGTATATCTATAATAGATTTATTTCAACTATAAAAAATTACAAATTAATATACGTGATAAATTTACCATTAATTAATTTCTATCAAATTGTTGAATTAGAAGAGACATGGTAGTTGACTGGTATACAGAAAATAACATATAATAAATTTGTCGTAAATGAACTAATTTCGGCTTTTTGATTTGTCGTAAATGTTCATCAATTTAGAGTTTTCCGTGGTATCAATCCTATAATAAAATTTAAATATGTTGGCTGTGGGTTTTCGTTATTTGTATTATAAGTGAATAAAACCCGCACATAAAAATATACCTATTTCAATTGCAAACTTGTATAAATTATTGCGGTTAAACAATTGAGTCTTGTTAATATTTCCGGCATCTAATGATAAATTAAAAGGATATAACACCAATTTATAGGAGTACGAGTATATATATATTAATCAACATGTTACATCATGAATTGAGTAACCAAAAAGATATAAGCAAAAAATAATTTAAGTATTTTTGCGTGAGTACAATACGCCGTGTGTTTTATACGTGCACAGCACGTTCTATACCCAAAGAACGAGCATTTTTGCATAAATTTAGTAAATGTGCGAGATACGAAAGCTTTTTTTTTTTTTTTGAAAATCATGCACTTATGTCTGTATTTTACAAGTCTTCTGAAACAGAAAAAGGCCATTATAGAAAAGACAAATAAAGAAAAAACGAAGAAGAAGAAGAAGAAGAAGGAAAGAAAGAAAGTGGATAAGAGCTGTTTTGGCTGCGGGGAGATAATGAAAAAAGCGAAGTTTGAACTTTGATTAACCGGAAGTCAATATCGGTGGGTCCCAGCCCCACTACTCCGGGGGGAGTCGATTACTTCCTTTTTATCTTTGATTCCCGAATATCCGTTATCCCGCGACTAACATGAAGGGATGGGAATAACTTTAGACGCTTTGCGAGTTTTTTTTATTTTAATTCAATTTCAACTTGCGTGACCAAAATCCTCTTACGAAAATATTGGCATAATGTCTCGATTGTGCACATCATCATATCAGGAAATTAAAGAGAGGGAGAAGGGCAGCTTCGTTTCTTCCTCTTAGGTCGCCCAAGCTATTTTAAGACTTTAATAGAGTTTTTGGTGAGGGTTCACTCATATATAATGCTAACTCCGATGATGATTAGGGAGATGTACGAAAATGGTTAAAAAGATCGGCATTAGCATTGAAAACTTTAATCCATCACCATTCAATTCGTGTCTATTTAGTGAATTACAACATTACTATTTTATATGCATCTCGAATCTTGTTGCTTTGGTGATATGTGTGATTTTGGCTTTAAAAAATGCAACATACGGGGGTTCTGAAAAATCTGAAAATGCAACCATCAAAAATCGAAAATATCTACCCCACAAATCAATAATTCAAACCCCCCCTCCCCCCAAAAAAAACCACAAAAAGGTTATATTAATTAATGCTGCAGTTTTTAAGCAATTGATTAAGAAAATCTTTCAGTTTTCATCTTTTCAATATTACGAACTGCCCTCGCATGATCATTATCTGCAAATCGCAGTATTTAAAATGAAGTATAACAAATTGACCAAAAAAAAAAAAATGAAGTATAACACGGGAAAAAAAATGGGGGGAAAAATATCTCCATTAGGCGGCTACCTGATGATGACACGTGGCCCAATCAAAGGTCTACGACCCGAGCTCCCCCAATTGATCCTCGTCGCGCGTACCGGCATCGAATCCGAACACATCACCTGGTGGGCGCAATATTAGAAAGCCAAAAAAAAAAAAAAAAAAAAAAAAAGAAGAAGAAATCTCACGCCAACGAACAAAACGCAAACGCAAAGCCAAGCCCAGACGCTAAAAAAAAACCATGACGCCACTAGCTTTCCCAGATCTACAAGCACTTCGCCCTTCCTCATCCGCAATGCAACCACCATCGCCGCTGCGGGCGCCGCTCCGATTCCATTGAAACGCGCCCCCGCCCACGCCCCCGCCCCCGCCGCATCAGCGGAATCTCCCCTCTCCGCCATGGAAACCGAGCTCAAAGACCTCTCCCCCGCCACCCAGCCCCCGCCCCCGCCGCTGCCGACAAGGATGACCGCCCCCTCCTCAAGCCGGAGCCGGACGCCGAGGCCTCCGCGATCACGCCGGAGAACCTGGCCGAGCTCGAGAAGCGGTTCGCCGCGTACGTCCGCCGCGACGCCTACGGCAGCATGGGCCGCGGCGAGCTCCCGCTGAGGGAGAAGCTGCTCCTCGGCGTCGCGATGGCCACGCTCGTGCCCGTGCGCGTGGTCGCCGCGCTGGCGATACTGGTGGCGTACTACCTGATCTGCAGGGGCTGCACGCTGCTCAAGAAGCCGAACCGGGAGGAGGAGGGCGAGCAGGAGGACTACGCGCACATGGGAGGGTGGAGGAGGAAGGTGATCGTCGCGTGCGGGAGGGTGCTGTCTCGAGCCATGCTCTTTGTGATGGGGTTTTATTGGATCAACGAGACATCTCGCGGTGCTTCCTGCGGTCCCGAAGTACCTCTATTTACCCCCTTTTTTGAGTTTTAGTTCGAAGCTATTGGTGTTTGGTTGATAAGGAGTGATGAGGAGTGATTTCATTGCGTCTGCTTTAGGAGTGGTCTTTGATAGTGGTCACTGTGGCTTTTCGAACCTGTTAATTGAAATGAGTTTTGTCAATTCGGTATCTGTTCTCATCAACTTTTGGTATGGTATCAAATTAACCTATGAATCGGATGTTTTTCTATGTACTCTCATTCAACCTGTGTCTTGCTAATCGAACTTGGTTGTGAAACCACGGCCTGTTGTTCTAGTCAATTCAACTGATTTCGTTGTGGTATATGATTGATACTGCGTTTTGGGTATTGCGAATTTCATATGTTCCTCTGTTGCCTCGGAATGACTCCAATCCTTTCTGCTTCTCTCCAAAATCATTAGGATGATGGCGGGAAACGACAGGAAGAGCACGAAAGACCTGGGGCAATCGTATCCAATCATGTGTCTTATGTTGATATCTTGTACCACATGTCTTCTTCCTTCCCAAGCTTTGTTGCCAAGGTTTGTTAGCTTTTCATGTGAGAGAATGTGCTGTTTCTGCCGCTTAGGTCATGATCACTTTGGTGCCTTATCTTCTGTTGTACCTTGTTCTATCATTGCTGACAATCTCTTTCCTTTTCTGTAATGGCTGAAGAGATCAGTGGCTAAACTTCCTCTAGTTGGTCTCATCAGGTTGGTACACTTTTCTGTGAGCATCCTGAAATTGTCTGTTCACGTGTTTTTATTGTTCCATGATTTTATTTCAAGCCAAAGATGAAAGTAGACTCTCTTTCAGATCATCACGTAATCTTTGTTATAGATTTGCCTGTTAGTTTTGACCGTTGGTTCCTCATTTTAAAGATTTGTATTGAAGTTTAAAACAGTACTGGTTTTTTTAGACCAAACAATGCCTAGTCTCTATGTGTGGCTATCTTTCTGTTTAATTATGACCATTGTTTATTATGAACTTTCACCAATTCTTTTAGTATTTGAGATATGATGACTTCTATATTCCTGATCTAATTGCCTTGTCCATGGCCAGTTATTGACCTTTCTTGATATATGTACTTAGGAAATGATACACTTTATAACTTGCTTTTGGCAGCAAATGCCTTGGCTGTGTATATGTTCAACGAGAGTCCAAGTCATCTGACTTCAAGGGTGTTTCCGGTGCGTACCTTAGGCTGACATGGCCAAATTGTTGCATGAGCTGGATACATATTATTACTTAATCTTGAGTATAGATTGTTTCATTTGTTCACTTCTTTCATTTAACTAGATTGTTTAGCACTTTCCTCTTCTTGCTTTATGTTCCGAATGATTTATAAGATAGATAGAGCACCTATTCTCATTGCAGTTTCTTTCATATTTTTGAGCTGTTCTGGGTTCTACAACCTTTTTCACCATACCAAATTTTTGACAGCCAATACTTGCATTTTTTTTTTTTTTTTTTAGGTGTTATCACTGAAAGAGTTAGGGAAGCTCATCAGAACAAAGATGCTCCAATGATGATGCTTTTTCCAGGTTATCATTATTTAATCATGTGCATATCTGCTGATCATGGTTAAAAATGTCAAGCATTATGGTCTCCCATTGTGCCATGGTGCTCATAGTCTTTTTTGTCTCTTTCTGTATGTTCTCTGAGAATTATCAAATGGTAACAATCTACTATCAACAGAAGGCACAACCACAAATGGGGAATACCTACTTCCTTTCAAGACGGGTGCATTTTTGGCAAAAGCTCCTGTGCTTCCGGTGATCCTAAAATATCCTTATCAGAGATTTAGTCCTGCCTGGGACTCGATAAGTGGGGTTAGTTGATGACTCTGCCTTCCTTAAACAAAGTTTAAAAATCCAGATGGCAGATGCTATCAATTCTTTCTATGGGATTTGTTAAGGATTCTTCAAATGTTGGTTAGAATTTTCATTCACAATGTTGGGCCGACATCCTCAGTTTTCTTCTGAACCTTTTGCATTAGACTCTAATTGGCTTGTTCATGCATTTTCAGTTGGCATGATGAGAGGACCTTTGAATCCTTACATTTGTTTTACAATGAATGGGTGATCTCTCTGGGTTTTGCTGGAAAGAAGTTTTTGCATTTTTCTAGGGAGGATGCTCAAACTAGTAAGTTGTCCCAAAAAAATGGCGACTTAAGGATAGAACCCATAGAATTTATGGTCAATGTAAAGAAAGAGGTCTAATTTACTGGACAGACTGCTGCAAAATTGATGAAGCAATCTGTTAAGTCAAAAACAGAAAAATGGAATCTAATTTCGCGTTATTTCTTTCCTTTTTGTTATTGTTCTTTATATTGGTACCCATGATGTTGTCTCATAAATATGAGTGATGTTTATCTTCTTTGGGCTTGTATTCTTGTCTACTTCTTTGCACAAGTTAAAATTCTGAGAACCTATCTGTTCTTTTCTTTCAAGAAATACTTATCTTGGGTTGCACTTATCTATTCCAAATGATAAGTAATCACAGATTCCTTTTGCAGGCGCGCCATGTGCTTTTTCTACTCTGTCAATTCATAAATCATATTGAAGTGACACATCTGCCCGTTTACCACCCTTCAGAGCAGGAAAAGGATGATGCAAAACTGTATGCTAATAATGTCAGAAAGCTGATGGCTAAAGAGGTATGCACTGTCATCCTTCTTCTAGCTTTGTGTAGCACTTGAAGTCAGTGTTTTCTTGGAGGCTTGTTAGTGGCCTCTTGATGGTCCCAACAAAGTACATGCTGTAAGGATTAGGTTACCTCATCATTGGCAGAACACATTCTATGCTCATGTGATATTTCAAAACCAATGTTAGTTCATCTACACTTTATTTTGTGAAGGAGAACATTGCAACTCTTCCTTTTCTGGAAGGAGGAAAATCTTTTGAGGGAAATAAGAGAAATTTGATATCTCGAAGATTAGGTAAATTTTGAATAGAATATCAACCAATTACCTATTTCATCCTTAAGGCACCTCTGAAGGAGCAGTTGCTGTAAATTGCGAACCTAGTAAGCCAGGACAGGCCTATGCGATTTGCATGTCGGTGTTAACTTGGACATGTTGATGACTTCAAATGTTATCCCTTAACTTCTTTGTACTAAAATTACTGCTTACATGTTCTGTAAGACATGAGTATCTACCCCCAACCCACCTCTCCGTTCCATTCTTGTGGTTTCAATAGTCTTGTCTTTAGTTGCTTACCCCTGACATGATCAAGCCTCTAACATGATCAAAAGCCATTGAATATTATAAAAAAATTGAAGCTGAAAAGGCACTTCATTAGATCTCTCTCTATATTTATTCCTAAGGGTGAAGGGTTCCCGGTTTGATCCAATCCCACCCAGGAACCGGGAACTGGACCAAGAGGATCGGTTCTTGGGTGGTCCGACAAAATCGGTGGACCGTGCTTGTTGGCCAAGTCGAGGGTAAGAAGTCGGAGAGGATGGCCATGGGAGGGTTGTGATGGGAGGCAAACCATTGGGTAAGGGGGAGGCGGAGGGTGGAGATGATGGGGACATTGCCAAAGAAACCGATGTTGCAGACGTTCTTGACACCCGGTGGGAGCAAGGGGAGGGGTGCATGGAGGAGCGACGCGTGGAGGAGAAGTGGGTCAGTGAGAGGTTGCTGGGGACTTTGGTGAGGATGGGGACTCTATTGACTGAGAGCTTGCCTTTGGAGAGGTTGAAGGAGTTTCGCTGGGTGTTGGTCTGGAGGACAGTGGAGAGTGGCTTGGCTGGGTCATTTGGTGGTGCCATCATCAACAGAGAATGAAAATGGAGAAAACCCAACGAAAGGGATAAATAGAACAAAGTTATTAGAAGAGAGATGCGGGACTAGAAAATGACAGTTCACATGAATCTGCAAAAGGATGCTGGTGTATAGCACAAAGAGTCACTAATTAAGACTGTACAAATTGATGTGAGGAGACTATGGATTGATGATGTCAGAGAGGGAGAGAGAACGTGGAATGACTGTACTTTTTTTCCTTTAAAAAAATGAAGGGAGTGAAAAAGCATTCTCAAAGGATCAAAAATCGGTTTGGTTTGGGCGCTCCAGTGGCTCCGGTTCCCATCCTGGAACTAGGAAATGGACCCTGCCCATCACCAGTTCCAATTTCATGGAACCGGTGCCCCTGGGAACTACCTAGAACCGGCCAGTCTGGTCCGGTACCGGCTGGTTCGGGTAGTTCCTGTTGCACTCCTCTATATATCCTAGTCTAAAGTCAGTGGTTTGTATATGTTGGATATTGGTCATAGCTTTAATTTATCATTTGATCTTTTACTATGAAGACCTATGCTGTGAAAAACCTACATTTTGCTGATGTCATATAGCTGTGACTAAGCTGTCTACAAATCCTTTGGTTGCAAGGCATGTTCTGAGTTAGAAATATTGGTTTGTTTTGCCTGCAGGGTCATTTGATTCCATCGGATATTGGCCTCGCTGAGAAGCGTGTATATCATGCAGCCCTTAATGGTAATAATAGCCTGCCTAGTGTTTTGCGTCAGAAAGAAGACTGATTATTTCATGGCTATGCTCCCAATTGATTTGTTGTTCCGGTTGAGTTTAATATACAGCGATATCTGCTCTGGGTGGTGCAGCCAAAGCAAAGTTGATCATTTTATCCATTTGAAGGAAATGGGAATCGTTGAGCTGATCTTGTAACTTACAGTAAATTTTGCTAATGAAAAGTTGAAATAACATTTGAAATGCAATTAGAGGTTGTGATGCTAATGCTTCTTTTTCGTGGGTGGCGTTGGCCTGTCTCTTGAATTATGCAAAGCCCCTAAATAAAACCTTATGAGCAGCAATATGGATCTGTAATGCTGAAGCTTCTCTTTCGTTGTGCTGCAGGTTTGATTTGCCAATGCTAATCTGGATATGCCGTCTGTGTATTCATTACTCAATTCTATTATTAATTTAAACAAATTAAAAAATCATTGTGAAAATCCTGTGCAGAACCAGAATACTTGCATTGAACCCGACCAAAATGTATTTTCCAAACCATAGTTTTTTCCTCTGTAGCTAGTGTGGCATTTTTTAATCTGGCCACAGTTTCGTTTTATGTTGTCAGATTAGTTAACTGTACTTTGAATGATTTTGTTCATAGAGGTAATTCTTGTATAGCCATGGGAAAGGGAACAGCAGTTTAGTCTGCTTGTAGGTTTGACTTGGGGAGTAGTGGAAGTCACAATTCCATATCGACATTAAGCTTTTTAGTGGGTGCTCATATGAAATATATTCAGGATTGCCTGCAATTCTCGACCTCTCAGATGATATATCTGTTAGTTAGATCTCACTGAAACTTTTATTCGGGACATTTCCATCCTCAAGTTGGGGGCTTTTACTTGTCATGCACCAGGTGTGGACTGTGTGGTGGGATGAGTCTTTGCTACTCGTGTTCACATGTCAATGCAACAAGCCTACACAACTTATGATAAAGAATCTCAAATGCACGAACTAAATTTTTAAGAGAAGCATCAAATGGCGGCTTAGAAGATTTCTCATGAGATTCAGCAATTTCACTGCCGTGGACACTAGAGTAATGGCCAATGTGGCGTGACATGGCATATAATAGTAGTAGCTTCAACGCTGTCAATGCAACAAGCCTAGATTGTAAATTTCATTTGCCAAGATTAGATCGAATGGCAGGGACAGGTTTAAAATCATGTCATGAAGGAGAAATCTTAAGTTATTTCTTTTTTCTGACCCAGCCATGTGCGTAAACCTAATACCCCAAAGACTCCCAACGACTTCACTTTCGGTGGGAAATCATGATTGTTGAAAAGTTTGGAGTCCAATTGGTGTTGCAATCGCAAGACAAGAATACAGAATCAATGAGTGTATACTGAAGTTCCATGGAGTTGAAGTAAATTCTCCCGGTGACCTTGGATATTGATCTGTTCATCGTTGCAACTTAAGATAACTACAGTGTTATGTCATACTTGAAAGAATATGACCCGAGAAAAATGATCGTCACAACAGATAGGCACAAAGGGTATCACAAGCTTTATTTCATGCGTAAATATTTCTGAAAAGTACGGAATCCATGAGAGGATTGAAGTGGATTCTCAGATGCTGCAAGTCGTCCATCTTGAAGAGAACCAAAACAGACATCTAGGGTAAGGAAACCAGAGTAATATTGAAACCTTCCGTCGTCAAAGGGCCACTCAAAAAGGAATTACCTCCAATGAGAGAATAAATACAGAATCTCTTCATTCGAGAGTCAAGACGATTGAACAACCACGAAGGTAAGGAGAGAGTAAACACATTACAAGATGAACGGGCAGAATCCTTTCTCATTCCATCGGACAGAGTCCGTTGGCAGATACTTTTCAAGAGCTGGTACAGAAAACCTAGGGAACAAGCACACCACTCATACATAAAGTCCCTAATTGTATACAGATTACTCTCTCTCAGTTCACATGCTTGCCTTCTGCAGAGAATTAGGGGTTTCATAAACATGTCTTGCAATTGGCAACGAGCTTCTTTTCTAACCAGCACAGCATAAGCAAACGTGAGAAGCCATGGTGCTTAAGCTTTATACACAAAACTGAAACTGAATGTCCCAGCGCTCCATGATTGCTTGTGATGTAGTTTCACTCTGGGCATTTTCTCATCTTTCCTTCAAGGAGCCATTGTTAGACCTTTTGAGTTCCCAAGGCGGTAGACAGCCTCTCAAGGGAGAACGAAGGAATAACGAGGATGTAGATAACTGCTTCTGCCTCATCGATATTGAAGACAGGCAACTGAAGTTGTTTGTTAACCTCCGCTTCTCACTTTCGCATGGTTGGCAGTTAGGTTCATGATGTACTGCAGTGATCTTAAGGGTTTCGGGAAGGAAGCAGTTGCAGGCAGAACCTATGATGGGACCAGATACAGAGGAAATCCTCAAAAACTTGAGAGAGTAACGAACAGGAAGAATTGAAGATATTGTGGAATAAAAGGAGTACCATATTCTATTCCCTATATTTGGGGATCTATCATTTATCATATACAAGAACTAACCAGTTCTTTTTCTTCTTCTGGTCCTTCTTGTGGAAGAGAGAGGACCATGGCACACCATTATTAAACCATGTATTCATCTCTGAACTAAACAAATGTTTCATTTAAGTTACACACATGCACATACACGAAAGGCTTGTAACTATTTTGCACTGAGTAGCAGAAAACAGTCTGCTACCTCCGTCCATGGACAAAACCAGATTATTATGGAGATTTTGTTGAAAGAGCCTTTTAGGCACTTGTTGTGTAATCAAATGACGAAAATTTGCAGTTCCAAATGCTCTATATCTTCTGTCAATAATTTTAATTGATATAGAAATCCCCCTTCCTAATTAAGACTACTCAACAAATGCCTTAATGACCTCTTTAACATGATGAAAGATAAATAAATAAAAAGAGTGAAAGAAGTCCAGAAGATAAGCAAATGTTGCAATTTTAAGAAGCATTACCTTGAAAGTAACCTGGAAAGGTAATAACTTCTCAATCCTCCAGAGATGGAGAAGAGAAATTGAACTAAAGCAGCAGCGTTACAAAAGAAAGGCATTATTATATTTGACGTGAAAAAAGCCGCAACTTAAGTAGCTCAAAAAATGATTTTAAAGGCAGGATAAAAGCGAGGCCATGATGACCAATTTCTAGAGCAGCTAGGTTTCATGAGAAATATTAAAAGGGAAATGAAGGCCATGCATAACTTATTTCTTTTTCATGTACTTGTAGCGTGCAAAAAGACAAAAGCAACAAAAGAAAATGAAAAAAAAATCCAGCATGAACTCAATCACCCTGGAAGCATGCTTTTGGGTCGTATTATGTTGCAGAAGAAACTCAGTGTAGAAAAGTGAGATTCAAATAGGATACCTATTGTCGCAAGTCGATTGACCCACTTTGGAATCAGTTTCCCCGTCAGCTTGTAACAAACATCCTTGCAGAAGTGGTTGCAATTCTTAAATATCAAGTGATATGAATCACCATTGTAGCTTGCGGCATGGTTTTCCATAAACTCCCTAACCTGAGTAGGGTCCAAGGAGGTGGTCCCAATGAATATCGATTTTCTAAACTTGAAGCCAGGGCACTGCCGAGGTTCGACCTCAAATACGCCACTGCTTGGATAGTCATGGGCTCCAAATGCATATTCTACACCATGAACTGTAAAGAAGTTGCAATTGTCAAAACGTTAAACTTAGTTTGGAAGTAATAACTGCAGTGATATCTGAAGTTATTACAATGCATACTGATTGCTTATCCATAGAAAAAAGATGGAATAAATTTCGTGAAGTCTTTCTCCACTATCGAGTAGCTTCCTTGAGGACACAGGCAGCAATATTAGTTTAGGCATACATCCAACTGTCCATTTTGCTCTCTGATGTTTCCAAACATGTTCAAAACTCATTCAGACGGTACACTAATGTATCCTTGCTATTGGTTTATAGGAAGTTTGTTCAAAATTTTCACAAGATAGACCATACAGCATTAACTTCCTAATTGATTCATCTTTCCCATTGTTTGTCTGAATGTAAAATAAAGATAAATCCTGCAATTGTACTTTCAAGAGTTTAGAGTCAGAAGAAGAGTGGTGAGATCCACATATACTACAACAAACTACAACAAAACTTTAACCTTTTAGTCTTTTTAAATGCATTTTAGATGGAAACAACTCAGCATCAAGCGCAGTTCCATGTTCCATTAGAATTGCACCTCGTTCTACCTGTGAAACTAAGATATGCCCTGATATGTAACTTCCCCTTTCTACTATTTAGCATATAAGCTCCCATTTTAAGTCCAAAAGGACAACCGGAAGTAATAATTTTAATCAATTCTGTATTGAATAAGGTTGGCTTACCCTCTACACCAGAATGAAAGATGCCAAGTCCAGCCCAGTAAACATATCCATTAATTGGGGTCAGATCATACACATTGAGATAAACTGGTGCACGGCCTGGACCACATTCAACTGACTTTGCCTTGGGAAGGAAGCAAAAACGAGTTGCTGATTTGCCTCTCAAACGACGGGGAACCACTGATTTCCACGCTTTCTTAGATCCCAGTTTCATTCTTATCTTGGGTGAAAAAACAAAATCGCAGTCAAGGAGTTTTACCTACCTGTATGAAAGGCCGACAAAAGAAACAAAAATTTAGTCAAAGGAGCACGAACAACCTGAATAATAGGCCAAACGTAGAACCATAAGCAACCTGTATGAAATTCACGCTGCATGTTATTTATTAAAAGATTTCATCTACTTTTTCAGGGTGGAGAGAGGGGGGGGTTGACAATGTGGCAACGAATTGGTTGAGCACTAAAAAAGGACAGCTACATTCTTTGCATTCCAAAGCTCTTAAATCAGCTAATATTTACTTCTCAAGAAGAGGAGCTACACAACTAAATGATAAGAATACCGACATTGTCATTTGTTGAATGGGATCATGAATTATCAAAGTGTTAAGATAATCAAAGAGCCATTGGAATTGGGAATCATCAAATTTTCCAAGAATTACTGAGCTGAAGAGACTAGATAGAACATGGACTAGCAAATCTAAGAATGATGTGAAAAATTAACTGCAACAGCCCTTTCACTTCAAGTTAATACTAAGATTTCATAAAATGACCGATGCCTTATCAACTAATGCTAGCTTTTGAGGCTGATGATGTCAAAAATCCTGAAGCTTGGAGGTTACTGTATCAACATGAAGGGATTAAAACAACTATTGGGGAAACATAATTACAGCACTCGATAAGCAAAAAGATGATTCGATTACTCGGTATTTTTATCAATCGACTTTTACTGAGTTCTTACATAAAAGGAATCTTGCTCTGATCTTCTATCTAAACGCTTCTAGGGATCTTTGGAACTCAACTCCTCTCCAACAACTTTTGTTCCCATGTTGGCGTAGAATGTCAAATTATACATCCTAGAACGTAGAAATCACAAATAAGCAGTGAGTGACTCTGCAGTCGTAAGCAAATCATTCTCCATATATACATATAATTCCACAATCAAATGCACAAACAAGTCTCCCTACATATAAGCCAGCCAAATAAGGTCAAGCACTATGTTTCAATCCAATAGGTCAAGCTCTTTAGCAAGCAGCAAAAGACTAGATGGTAAAAAATTGAAGCAGGAACAGAAGATAAGCCTCCCAGATCAAACTCAGAGAGCTTCAAGAATGTAACAAATCTACATGATTCCCACCCTTTGGCACAAGTCAACAACAATTATTAGTGCTGTGCATGTCATGACATCGTGGGGAAAAAATTAAAACATGAAGATGACAACAGATGCAGGCTTATAATATTTTGGTCAATAAAGAATATAAAGAAACGGTATTTAAAGCAAGTAGCCTTCTCCACTCTAGAACATGTATCGCTCAAGCTTTGACCGAATTTTTAGCACAATTAGGTCAAACTTGAATGGAATAGCTGAGAAATCAACTAGAAAACTGCTTAGATTATTCATTGCAAAGGTGATGAAAATAAGAGGTGAGATAAGGCGATGAAAGTGAAACCTTCATTGTGAAGGTGAAATTCTAGAGAAGTATCGCATTCTGGATTTTATCCAGAGTATAAGGCAGAAAATATGTGTGCCGAATTCCATCATCTTAATAGAGATTCTCATTGCATCAGCTAAAGAAAAACGTCACAGAAGTTGGAAAAAGACGACTCCCATTCAAGTCTAAAAGTTCAATTTACCAAAAAAATCTGAAAATTCGGGAGGAGATAAGAAAAAAGGAACTGGAGCTAAAAATTGCAGCACCAGAGCCAGCAGCGACAAGCTCAAGAACCCACCAAGCGAACAGGGTCGACTTCAGATCTTAAGGGTCAAGGACCGGAGATCTGCTTCAGAACGGCACAGAACAAGAGACAGACCAAAATGGGAACGAAAACACGCAACAAGCTCACCTGCATTACAGAGCAACAGTAACAGATCAAACGAAAAAGAAACGGACGGATCAATCATTGTTCCTTCTTCTTCTTTAGTTGGCCAAGTTCCAGGTGGTCAAAAAATACCCACCATGAAACTGAAGAGGAAATCTCGAGATTAAAACAGCAGAGTAAATGGCAGAGCGAGAAGGAAGAGAGAGAGAGAGAGAGAGAAACAAAACTTACAGAATTAGAGGAGGAGGCCGCCATTAGAGGCCAGATGGAAGACCATCTTCAGAAGCCACCAAGTTCAGTCTTTGAGCAAGAGAATGCTTGCTCCTGAAACACACTCTCATTTTCGGGCAGCAACAGCAAGGTCAAAGAGAAGCAAAACACAGTGGAGAAAATGGGGGAAATGAGAAAGAAAAGACAAAAGAAAGAGCAAAGACGCAAAGCTCGGAGCTTCAAGCGACCACCCAGCCCGCAAGGACTCTCTCGCTTGCCTTTCCTATCTTCGCCGCTCGATCACGGAGTCTCTCTCTCTCTCTGGAATTATATGCTGTCTCCGAGGAGGTACGGAATATCATAAAATGACCCCAAAAAATAAGGGAAAAAAAAGTTATACCACGTCCATACAACTGCTACAGCTTGCGAGAAAGAAAACAGAATTTAGAAGAAAAAGAAATAGAATTTTAAAAATAAATATTTATATGTTGCCTGCGGGTATTATTGGACTCGCAAATTGACAAAGCGCGCCAACTGGGACAGATTAAGTCCCCCATCCAAAGACAAAGAATTATTCGACAGCGGTAGTTATTTGATAGACATTGACTAGCTTATAAACATATCATTCATTTTCTAAAGAATAAAAATAAAAAAAGTCACAGTTTTTACAATGTTATTTGGAAAAAACCCAAATAGAGTTTTTGTGTATGTATAAAGAGAGATATATCTTGAGTTGCTTTTACATTAAAAGCGTTGCCTAAACACACCTTGCCAATCGTAATAGGTCGAGAGAGCGAATTCTCCTCTTCAAGGAATTACATTAGTTCAATTGATTCGTTTCTAGATGGGTAATCATTGAATTAATTAACTTTACTTATCTTTTATCCATAAAGATGATGTCCATGCAAAGTTCACATGAATTTATAGATGTCACGTAACTTGCAATAAATGGATTAAAAAATGCTTCTGGGTAAAAAGGAATAGATAAATCGAATAAAACAATGCTCCACAGCATGTAGCACATCGCTCCATTCCATTATTGACCGTCGATGCAGCACGAATTGTGGTATTTAATATTTCATCTCTCCGGCATTGTGTTATGAAGAACAGTCAAAAGTCAACGGGGGGTCTTTAAATGATGAGTCCAAGCGTGAAAAGGGTGGAGGAGATCAAGAGCTTTCTCGTGGACACAGCTTCATAAAGTCCCAAAGGCAACTCATGAACATCTTGTGGGTTCTTGAGTTGGGTCCTCCTCCAGTAGATTAACCACCAGCTGTCTGATAAATGATCTCGTTCAATAAAAAGAACAAAAAAAGAAGAAGATAAGGCCAACTCATAGAATTTTGAAGAAAAAAGTAATCTAGATTGGATGAAGTAGCGAAAATATAATTACTCGATTGATGTTCGATAGACGATGGGTTTGTTTGAGAGTTATTTACATGGCTGAAATTTTCCAAATATTGCTGGTTTGATGGCGATTATAAAATTAATTAAACTCACTTCTGTCATTTTCTCCTCTTCACTTTAATTATTTCAAAAAAATGGTTGTCATGCAAATTTTTTTCCCTCGAAGGACTTTATAAGAATCCTTACGGGAAATAATTTTTCGGGTGGGGTCATAAGTCCTGATTAGTCACGTGTTGCGAGCCCACTAACAAATGACTGCCCATCACTTCTTTTCAAGAGAGTTTAGCACTGAGTTTTCAGTTTGAATTATATGGTTTGTGGACTTTTTAATCCGCAATTAGAAAGATATGCTAACTCCTTTTTCTCTTTATCGTCATTAGCTCTTAGCCCTAATTCTCTAAAGAAAACCCTCCAATTTTAGGTCCAATTTGAATTATGCACTGACTTTATCTAAAAAAAATCAACAACTTTCATTTCAACCCCAAATTTACTCCATGTCCAAAAAATAACCACTGATTTCTTAAAAAATTATCAATATCAGATGATTGTTATTATTGCATACGAATGCAAAGGGTTGTGAAGATGTAGGTTTCGATATTGAACCTTTAATTGACTTTAATGTTGATAATTTTGAAAAAACGACATCGGGACACTTGGAGTGGCAAAACTTAACATAAATGGATACTTAAGTGCTAAAAGTTACGAAAGTGACACTTAAGTACCAAAATCGGAACAAAATGAATCACTTAAGTGCCATCAACGAGAAAATCCGGTCAAAACGCTGATGTGGCAATTTTCTGGCGAGCTATGTGTAAAACGACGTCGTGCTGATGCAACTAAACAGTGTCAAAATGACGTCGTTTTGGTGCGACGTGATAAGTAATTAATATAATAATTGAATTAAATTAAATTTTAAGAAATAAATAATTAAGAAAAAGGGGGGAGGAGGAGGAGGGAGGCAGTCGACGGTTGAGGGCTCACCCTTGCCGACCTTGGCCGACCCTCTCCCACCTTTTTGACAACGGAGGGCCCTCGGCCACTGACTGCCTCCCTCCTCCTCCTCCCCCTCCCCCCCCCTCTCCTTTTAAAATAAAAATAAAAATAATTAATATATTAAAATTCGAATTATACCAAAATGACACCATTTTTGTGTGTGGTTTGCTAAATCAACCTTCTGACGAGCCATGTAAGCGAGAAAATTAATAAAAAATCGCTATAAAGAATTTTCAGTGGGGTTCATCGAACGTGGCATTTAAGTGTCCAATTTTTCATTAAAAAATGACATTTAAGTGTAATTTTCGTAAATTTTAACACTTAAGTATCATTTTGTGCCAAGTTTTGGCACTTTGGATGTTCTTTTGCCTTGAAAAAACTAGCAGAGATCTTTTCACACAAAGGTAGATTTGGGATTATTGTGAAAGTTTGTGATTTTTTTTTTTTTTAAACAAAAAGTTCAAGGCATAATTGAAATTGGACCTAAATTTGGGAATCTTTCAAGAAAATTAAGCCCTAGTTTTTAAACGATCTCGTTGTAACTAGTATTAACCTACTTCACTTTGACTAGGAAAATTGGTGGACCAAATACTTTCTACATATGTCTCAATGCCTCTCTTGTTCTGCTTTACAATATAAGAGAATGAACAGCGCTCAACTTCCGAGGAAAATTGTAGTTAGATGTAGAAGTCACCTCCAACATAATGTTAGCCATAACCTGTTCACCTCATGTATCAGTAAACCAAAATACATCAGAATGACAAGCTCCTCTTAACTACATTCCTTATGGAATTAGTTCGGCCATATAGGACAAGTTCATCATCCATTCAATGAATATAAGCTCTGGTCTGTCTTTCGTAGATTAAGCTCCAATTCAAACGCTTCAAGAACAATAGAGAAATTGCTCCGACAAGGAATTGCCAGACTCGCTCCGGTGGGAGTAAATCAGATTCTTCCCACAGTGAATCCACCCCAAGACAGATGTTGAATACAAAACATGACATGGAAAAAAAACACAATGCACTTGATCAAAAAACGTTGAGCAGCTGCAAAAATCTAATCCTCGGCCTTCCTCCATGCTTAGTTTTCTCAGATGGAGGGACTCATAGAGCTATATTGGCAACAAGTTCAGCTTCCGGAGACCCAGGACCCAAAGATCAGAATAATTATGGTGCCAATGGCTGCGCAGAGCTCAAGGAATGCTGCCCCTAGTTTGTGCCTGACATCGTACCCAAGAAACCAAATGACTCCATAACAGATATATAGCACTCAGAAATGAACTAAAAAATAGGGCCCAGCAATATATTGGTGGAGAAAATGCATATGTTGGCAAAATCTATCAACATATTATTCCCATCAGATCGAAAGAAGCTGTCAAATTCTACTTAGCGACAACTGATTTACATGTTACGCATAACGTCATGAGTGTTGAACCTAGGACTTCGTCGTCTTGGATAAATTTGGATGCTCCAAATATAACTGAACATTCAAAGGTTCACTACTCATTGACTTGATGGGGGTTATAAGTGGAGGCTGCTGCCACAGCTTTGTATCCGTTGGGATCCACAATGCAGCAGTGTCGCCCATATCGGCCTGAGGAAGCATCCGAAAGTAACCTACAATCTCCCACCTGCAATCTACTGCCATAATGTGGTCTTAGAAGAACGGTCCCCAACTAACGAGCACTAAGAACCAAGAAACATAGACTTCATAAGAAACAAGGAAGCCGAGCTCAAAAGATGCTTCGACTGTTACAACACCTAAGGCATATTTTCATCCTCAGCGATGCAACAAATGTAGTCACACATATTCCAATGCAAGCTTAAGGGTTCCTCCAACAGGACAAAAACTGCATCTGATACATGATTCACTTACCTTGAGAAAGAGCACTAGTCAGGGGTTGGGAAACAGACAACTTGATCAAAAATGATCGAAGAGAAAATTCTAGGTCAGCATCTTCCACCATTGAGCCGCATGACTGGTTTACTGAGAGCTTGAAAATGAATCTCTCCAATGGGACATTCTCGGTGTCAAAGAACACAACAGCTATTCTCTCTATCAGTCCCTGCTTTCCAATTCAAAGAGCTTATTTTTGAGAAAAGGCTCCAAACACTGGCAAGTGTTCGTTAAGCAATTCTATTCACATGGAGATTGGAATACAAGTTAGAGAAGGAAAAGAAAGAAACATGCAAACCTTTTCAATGAAAGGTTGAAGCCCTGATACAGACATATGGATATAATTCCTCAGTTGAGGGTGCCGAGCTCTATGGACTACCAAATTCAAATATCTCCTCCTCTCAAAGGCACCTCCAAAAAAATTGGCAAATTGTAACAAATTGGTAGGTGAGGCAGAAAAGTAAGAAGGTCAAAAGGATGAAGCACAAGTGTCCAAATATAGCAAAGTGGCTTTCATCAAGCCTCGCCAGGCAGTCCTATTTCTTTGCCCATTCATAATTCAAAAACAGTTACCACAATTTCTTTACCGGAAGGATAGAGTCCCTTAAGGTAAACAATGGATGTGATGGCAACCTCTAAGAATTCTACCAGAATACGAGCAGTCTCACCTACAATTTATTGTGAAAAAAAAAAAAATACTAAGAACTGGTACAACCAGAAGAATTATCTTTTCACGTGATGAATCAACAAATGCAAAATCACCTTGGGGAGATTGATTCTCTCTTCGATCCATAAGGGTTCACTCTCTGTCTCCTGCACCAGCTAATAATAGAAATGCTGATGTATAAAATGGGTCTATAAACTGGCAGTTGCAAATAGGTGGGTTCAGAACTGGTTTGACTTGAATTTACCCTTTTAACTCATTTTGACCAGTTTTGGCTGGTGCAATTGACCTACACCAACCAAAACAGACAAACCCAGTTCAAATCCATTTCCACCCAGATATCTGAGTGCCGACAAATTATAATCTTTTAACTGTTGGATTGACCTACACCAACCAAATCAGTCCCACTGAGCATAGCGCTTACAAAACTTTCCTTCTCACAAAATCAAGAAATCACTCGAGTAATTATCACTTAATTGGACATAACAAAAAACTCAGCTTTACATTGATTTTGCTTCTTTTCTATTGCCTTCAGTCCATCCAACTTTGTCGAGCCACATAGCAATTATCAAATCACTTATGTCTATTTTGTTGGACATAAAACTGTTAAATGGACGAATTGGCTCAATCAAAGTATGCCACCTGTTACAGAGATTGTACTTGGATAAATGACCTCATTCACAATCCTTATCTTTAGAAAGTATGTCTTTACTTGAAAAGGCATAGTTTCACAAGGTAGATTTAAGTAAGAGGTTTTAGAGACAAGTTTAGCCTCAATGCATTTGGGAGAGGGAGGAAAGGAAAGCCAAAGTAGTCACACGTTTTACTATGTTTGACTTTATTTAAAGCATGACATTCTCAATGTCAGAAGAACGATTAAGTATATCTCTCATTTAACACCATCTGACAAAGTCATCTTGTTACACACAAACTCGTACTTCTTCGCCCACAAAGTTCCATAAATTCATCATTGAATGATAACAAAGGACACTTCTCTACTAGATTTGATCCATCATAAGCGTCTTTAAGAAACACTGTGCCCCTAGCACCCTTATTAGTGAGGTAAAAGATGCCTTGATGCTTGATCAAACAAAGCACCAACCTAGATGGCAATAGATACTCTGAGTGAAATGCATCCAATTGTGAATATGTCATCCTTTTCTCCATAGTCAAACTGAGGAGCTCATGAAGCACAGCCACCACCCTTTTTCGAGCTTTAGTATCTGTCATCTCAAATCTTCTTGCATTCAAGTAAGGTGAAGGAAATTCCAATCTCTGCCACCTCTCAACTGCCACAAGATAACCTGTGTTTGGTCTAAAACCAGCAGGATAACTCAGTCTAAATGCAAAGGGACCTGCATAATTACCATCTTTGGATATTTTAACCTTCATTTGACCTACATTGGAGTCCAAAAAACCTTCACGTGCTAGTCTTTCCTCACGGGCTGTAACAGCTAATGAGGAATCCCAATGTTCCAGCCGAAGACAATCTCTTCCATTGACATTTTTGACTGAGAAGAACTCTGGGTACTTTGGGATTAAAGTATCCTCGAAATTATCAGGCAATCCCAATTCAGACCCAATAAATTCAATCTTCTCAAGTGGGATTTGACAATCCACGGACAACATTAACAGCTTCCTCAAATTTTTCACCAAAATGGGTTCCATTAATATCCTGGCTTGAGCTTCTCCATGAGCAATCTTCTCAGCTTTCTCAGTGAGTGATACAAAAGGGGGCGATCTATTACCACCACCTACGTAGAACATTGAAGGGTACCTTTCGATCACAGCCATAAAGTTCCACTTTTGAACGAACCCTACTTCTTTTTCTAGGTCCCTAAGAAGGAGAGATTGGTTCTTTTGGGATTGGATGATAGATTTGAGCTGTAGGATCAAAGCCGGTTTCTTTTGCAAGTCCATGACTTTGTCAAGTTCCTGGACTCTATGATAGATTTTCTTCTTGGGTCTTCCTGCTCGACTGGATTTTTGCTTCGACTGAATCCACAAGGACCATGATTTTGGAATGGGGACTGAAGGTGACGACACATGCTCAACATCCCTAATTCCGATGGCATCTCTCAGGGCTCTCTCTATATGCTTAATCATGAATCTTATACATATCATATGCAGAAACCAAGAACAGTCCGTGAGGCCAAATCCAAACCCACCAAGATCGCATGTATATAAAATGTCATCAAGCTAAAGCAAAGGAAACCTGACTGTGCAATCTAATTGCATTTGCCTGGTGAATTCGTATCGGAAGGCGTACCCCCCAAATCGCGACCTCTTCTGCGCCCGAATCCCCCTCCCCTTCCGGCAATCCTGCCGTCAGCTCGCTTTCCAATCAATTAATTCCGAGCGGAACAGTAGCTCACAAATCTGCAGCAACAACAGAAGCGACCTTCTTCATTCAGAGGGCCCGATTGAAGACTATAAGATAAAGACAATCCGCTAAAGAAGTGCGTTTGCTGCCTGTTCCATTGCTCGATGTCATCCCATCATCCTCCCCGCAAGATCGTCATGAAAGGAAAAACGTAACGAATGCTTTACCTTTCGGCGAGATGTTCGTCACCGAAATCGCAGAAACAACTTGGAAAATCGACAGAGCAAAGATCTGTTGCAGAGGAATGCGACGATCCTAAGGCGAGGGTTTTGGGGGGTTTTTGTCTCGAGGACCGGTCGGTCCGGACGAGCTTTTGACATTCGGCCCGAAGATCCGGCCCAGACCGTCCGGCCGGTCCATGTAACAATCAGCAAGTTTAGGAGGACGAAAATGACGATGCGACACATGCAGTTTATGCGACACTGTCTCGAATGAAAGAGGCATTCCTTTGTGCTATGGTGATCGGTTTCATGGCCGTTCGGATAGCCGGGACCAGCTTTCATTTTTAGGAATCGGGATCTGGATTGAAACTCCTTAGAACTGAATCGGACTAAATTGATTTCTAAGTAAGCCAATAAATCGGCTTTGTGTTTAGTTTAGTTTTTTTTTTTTTTGGAACCGTATGCAATCCACTTTTCTTTCAATTGAGTAGTTTTCTCTACAAAAAAATAGGTGCTTTGGTTTGGTGGTCATTGCAATTGGGCAAATGAACTCACACTCACAGAAGGAGTGTGGACGCCATGGAGCCGGTCCGCAAACGCCTTTGACTCCAAATGGTACTCATTTATTAGTACCAGTAACTTTTAAAATGCTGCGCGTGATAAAATTTCGTTTGCTCGATTTCTTCGTTTCTTTACTGTTCTCGGAACAGGTTTGGAAACAAACTGTTTTAAACGTAAATTGATTTCTCTATTTCAAACATTTATGTTTCGAAATTGTTTTGGGGAAGAAATCGAAGCTAGAAATTGTAGCTTCTCTGTTTTTGAAATAGAAATATAATTTTTTTTTTAAGACTTTGTTTAAGAATCATGCATGACTTATGTATTTCATTTCATGACTCATACTTTGTTTATGTTTTTAAGTTGCAATTATGATGGTATTATTGCTATATGCATTTTTCTTTAAGGAATGTCATTGAAAGATCATTTGGGGCATTGAAGAATCATTTTTTCATTTTGAGGCACATGCCCTCATTTGCACTTCGAAAGCAAGCACATATCGTAATTGCATGTTGTGCCATCCATAATTACATCTGCGATCAAGACAAGATGGATAAGAACTTTTTCCTATATGGAGATCTGATGTACATGGCTGAACCTACGCAGGATGAGCTTGCAAACATTCAGTTGACCGAGGAGGGAAACCAAATAAATATGCTTAGGAAAACCATTGCCAACAAAATGGCAAGGGAATAATATGCCGGAAATTCCATGAAATTGTATTTTCAACTTTTGTAATGTATTAGTATTATTTCGACTATTATTTTGTATTTGAGGATTTCCTATGTTGTTATCTAATCAATTTCTATTTCTAGCACAACTTTCATTTTATTAATTTCGAATCGCTCGCAAATTGCGCCTCCCTTCATGTCAACTAGTACCTAACATAAAATCACTTTGTGGTCTCAAAAGAATGCAAAAAAGTGTAGTGACTTAAACCCGAATCTTGAATGAGGAGAATAAATACATTCACTATTTGCATATTAGCATTTGAAAATACCAAATCTTTTATAGTTTGCATATTAGCATTTTTTATACTAATTACTAGCTTTTATTTACATAAATTGCTAATGTTTTGAAGTTCCTAACTACTCTATCGAATTACCAATATAAATTAAAGTGATTTATCAACTTTTATCAAATTAAATTACCATCATAAGCACCAAGAAGAGTGAGGTAAAAGGATGGGGACAACATGATTCATAGAAATATAATTTTTTATTTTTTCTGTTATCAAACGGATTTTGTTTTGAAATAGAAATTTTGAGTTGTTATCAAACGGGTTTCTTTGCTCAGAAACTTGGCTGGGGAATAGAAATTGAGAAATTGATTTCTGGTTAGAAATCAATTTCTGTTTTATAAATTTTATCATGTGCAGCCTTAGTTTATTCACGAGGGGCATTGATCATTCTTTTATGCATAAGGTGCGAAAAAAAGAAAGATAGAAAGAAAGAAAGAAAGAATGAAAGATGGTAAGTATAGTAACCAAAGAGTTGTGCATGGATTTGAGCAGGTCGCTACGGTCTTGGAGAGAGTCCTGAGGGGTTTTATTTTTGTTTTTATTTTTTTGAAAAGTTTCAAGAATTTACGAAAAGAAAGTCCATCCGATCCAAGTAGTCCAGGTGGGTGATTCCACTCTTGAAACTGCAAACCGAATTGAAAATCACCAATTTCCATTTTTGAAATTGGAAACTGAAACAGTGCCCTTAAGATGTTCATAACTAATCAATCCGGTCCGATCCGATCCAATTTGATCTGGGCGGTTCCTTCTGCTCCTCCTTAATGCTAGTCTTAGGTCACAAGAGAAATCGTTTTTTTTTTGTGGATGATACAAGTATTTATGGATTGTAACAAGTGATTTTAACGTTTTAATTAAAAGTCAATAGTTTTTAATGCTTGCTTTTTGAAAAATTTAGTCAATAATTTGCTTTGTAATATTAACATGTTATTTGTTTACATTTCTTACTTTTAATTATTGCAGGGTTGGTTCCGGAAACCGAGTTGTTGCCCCATGCTGAACATCGAATGTGTGCGCGGCATATATATGGAAATTGGGCAAAGACCTATAAAGAGGATCAGCTGTAATTGCAATTTTGGCAATTAGCAAAGAGTATAAACATGGCTGACTTTAGGATAGCCAAAAAAGGATTGTTTCAGTTGACAAAGGAATGTTGTGCTACACTATTTCAACTAGAACTGAAGCATTGGTGCAGGGCATTTTTCAGTGAGGAATTCAAGTGTGATAACATTGACAACAACATTTGTGAAGTATTTAATTTGAAGATAATAGATGCCGAATGCAAACCAATCATCTCAATGCTTGAAGATATACGAGTTGCAGTCATGACTCAGCTGCAAAAACAAAGAGATGAAGCTGCAAAGTGGACTAGATAATGTGGTCCTAAGATTGCCAAGAAATTGGATGAGAATTTGGCTGCAAGTAGGCATTGTCATCCCATTTGGAATGGAGATGACGGATATGAGATAATGAAGGGTTTCGATGAGTATGTTATCCATTTAGGCACAAGGAAATGTTCATGCAGAGTATGGCAACTAAGTGGAATTCCTTGTGTGCCATCCAGTTGAAGGGCCACAATACAGAGGATTACATTGATGATTAGTACAAAAAATCAAAATACCTTGCTTGGCACCAGTTTATGATGCAGCCAATTAAAAGTAGCAAGTTTTGGGAGCCCACGGATCATGAAGCACCTCAACCTTTGCCACTAAAGAAGAAAATTGGAAGGCCAAAACGAAGACGAAGAATGATGGAGGGAGAGGTCTCGGGTTAGCAAAGAATGAGCAAGACAAATGCAAAGATGACGTGCTCTTATTGCTGCGTAACATGGCACAATATTAAAGGTTGTCAATTGAGGAAGCAACAAGAACAATTGAGGATGGCTAAAGGGTCTAGTGAAAAGACAGTTGGAGAAAGACAAACAGAGGGGTCAAGTGAGTCGACTATTCTTCAGTCGACAACAAGAACCCCAGCAAGTCATGAAATAAAATTTATGTTTATGTTGCTTTGTGGTTTATCATAAATATGTACATAATATCTTATTTGGCCTTATATGTAATGTCTTTATTAGGTTACGAGAAGAACTCTAGTAAGTTATGAAACTGAACGGCCTGTTCAAAAAGACAAGGTAGAAGACGACTAGCTAAATGATTAGCCAAAATTCATGGTAACCTCTAAATACATTAAGACCTATGGAAATGTGATGAAAGTGTCATTGATTCATGTTGTGATCATTAGACCGAAGAATTGTAATAGATTAAGACTGAGTACTTTAATGGAAATGTATCTTATGTTCATGGGTAAATTAAGGTTGGTGCTATAAGACAATTTGATAAGGAGGATTATGGTTCTTGACCATGCATCTTATAGATTTGATTCTTATGATTTAATGTTGCAAGCTTTTGGCCATATTATTTTGTGATTAGGTATTTATCTTAGTAGGAAATTAAGGTGGAATTAATTGGAATAATGGTGGGCTGGATAATTAAGAACCAAACCAACCCATAGCCCCACCATTTGGCCATATGGGCCTGGCCCGCGAAGCCCAAAGGAGGAGGAGGAGCTGCCGTCGACTAAGCTGGCCCAAGCCCAGTCGAATAGAGCCATCTTGCATGGAATTTACCAAGTGTCACCTGCATGCAAAGAAATGACTACAAGCTAATCATGAGGGGGAAGAAAATTAGAGAGGATGAGGGGGGCGGATTAAGTGAGGAAAGGGAAAGAAAGAGAGGGAGTCGCGTGAGAGAAAGAGAAAGAGAGAGAGAGTGGTTGTCTGAGAGAAAGAAATGAAGAGAGAAAGGGGAGACCGTGCGTGCGAGAGAGAAGAAGGAGGTTTGTTCGCTGCCGATCGTCCGCCTAGTCGCCGCCGTTCATTCGCCGCCTTACCCCTCCGTTCGTTGCTTGCTGTGTTCGCTTGAGCTAGAGGCAAGTAGAGTCCTAAAACCTACCCTTTGCTTGCTGTGATGTGCGTGTAGAAGATGGTGAACTTTGGTTGTGGTGGAAGGGATGAAATTTCGAAGCTTTGGGGAGAAATTTGTTGGCCTAGCATGCTGTTTTTTGGAAAAATCAGTTCGACCCTTCACGAGTTTGTGAGCTGTATGCGACTTTTTAGTTGGAATCTTGCTTCAATATCTTAATGAAAGTTTTTGAGAACATCTTGAAGAATAACATACTAAAATTTGAGACAAAACGGACAAATATTTCTTGGTGAAACGATTTTCCTTTGGAGAAATTGGATCTGGAATTTGTTGTGCTGACCTTTAGTGATTTCGTGGACTGTAAAGTAGTTTTCTTGGGAAAATTTCACTTTGATTTATTAATGAAAGTTGTATGTAATATTCTGAGGTATAACATACTGAAAATTTAGAAGAAATGGACATATGTAGGTTGGTGAAACGAGTTTCCTTTGAAAGAAGATAATCTGGAAAGATGACACCAAGAATAGGGGGAATTGATTGTCTATATCTATTAATCTAGAACGATTTGGGTTTCGATTTCTTGACAAGATATTTACCTTTAGGACTTTGCTATAACATATAAAAATTTCAGAATTTTTGGAGTTCAATTGGATATTTAATTTAAATTTCTTCCGAAACTGTGCAAACTGAAGTGTTGAAATTTTGAAAACTATGATGCATGTGTCACGGGCCGATCGATCAACTCTCGATTACCCGTGCGGCCTTAAGGTTTTACCCCTAAGCAGCCTTTCAACCCTTGACTCACAAGACACTTTGTAGAGAGAGAAACAACTCTTAGAGAGAGAAGCTCTGGATTCTCATATAACTTGTGAATGAATATACAATGGGGGAGGACACCCCTTTATATACAAGTACAAGGCAAACCCTAGCCGTAGATCTCCCTTAGATCTAACGGTGGAGATTGCACCTCCCCAACTACCAACCACAGGCATTTATTGCCAACTACCAGCTACTCGCATTTATATCGTATGCGTACAAATACGGTATCACTCGCCCCTAGGAGAATACTTTGTACATCTCGGCACATAGGTCGAGGGTCATCACGTGTCACGCCCGTGCCATGGAAACCTCTTGGACATGCTAACTTTCGGGCCGTGACATTCTCCCCACCTAATCGGGCGACGCCCTCGTCGCGTCTTCGGCATGGAAATCTTCTATCGCCTTCTTGAATTGCCAAAGACTCTCCTTGGGCTCCCAACTGGCTTCGCTCTCCGGAAGACCTTTCCATCGGATCAGATACTCGCGCTTGGGCGCACAATACCTCTTCCGTATGACTCGATCTGCCAAGATGCTCTCGACTTCTCGATCATACGAGGTCTTTGCCCCGAGCGGTGCTCGACTTGACTCCCCTCGATCCGGGTCTTCCTCATCAACTTGAAAAGGTTTGAGCATACTTACGTGGAACACCGGATGCACCTTGAGCTTTGGTGGTAGCTCCAGCTTGTATGCGACCTTTCCAACCCGTTGTAGCACTCGAAATGGCCCCTCGTAGCGACGGATCAATCCCTTGTGCACGTCCTTGTATCGAAGGACCACATGCAGCTTGGCCAGCACTTGGTCTCCGACTTGGAACTCCACATGCCGTCGCTTCTTGTCCGCCCATTTCTTCATGCGCTTGAGGCTTTGTGTAGGCACGCCCGGCCAAGTCCGCCTCTTCTTGCATGTTCTTGGCGAACTTGTACGCGGGCGGACTACTCCCCCGGTAACCCGAAGCAATAGTGCTCGGGGTGTTCGGTTGCTGCCCCGTTGCAACCTCGAACGGACTCTGGCCGGTCGACTCACTCCGCTGCAAGTTGTACGAGAATTGGGCCACGTCGATCAGCTTTGCCCAATTCGTTTGCGTCGTGCTCACATAATGTCGGAGGTAGATCTCCAAGAGTGCATTGACCCGCTCCGTCTGACCGTCGGTTTGGGGATGCAAGCTCGTTGACATGTTCGGCTCCGACCCAGCCGGCTTGAACAACTCCGACCGAAACGTCCCGTGAAGCGGGGATCTCGATCGCTCACGATCGTTCGTGGCACCCCCAGTACTTCACCACATGCTTCATGAATAACTTGCCGCCTCCTCGGCCGGGCAATCCTTTGTCGCGAGCACAAAGGTTGCGTACTTTGAGAACCGGTCGACCACCACCATTAGAGTCCGGCACCCTTCGGACTTTGGTAGGTTGACGATGAAGTCCATGGAAATGCTTTCCCATGGACGAGTTGGGACGGAAGTGGCTCCGGAAGCCCGGCGACGACCGTTGCTCCCGGCTTGTCTTGTTGGCAAACCAGACAAGTCTTCACAAACGCCTCCACATCGTCACGCATTTGAGGCCAATAGAACCGATCTTCGACGAGGGCCAGCGTGCGGTGGATCCCAGGGTGACCCGCCCACTTCGAGTCGTGGCACTCGCGCAAGATCTCCTTCCTCAGCTTCCCATGGAAGGGCACATAAAGCCGTCTTCCCTTGCTGTAGAGGAGCTCGTCCTCACACCAGAATTGTCGGGTCTTACCTTCTTTGGCGTACCCGATGAGAGCTTGGGCTCTTGGATCATGTTCCAGCCCTTCTTTGATGCGGTCGACCCATGGACAGCTCGGTCGACTCACCGTGTGGCTCATCAGTTCCATCCTTCGACTCAACGCGTCCGCCACGGAGTTGGCCTTCCCGGCTTGTACTCCGGCGCGTAGTCGAACTCGCGAAAAATCCTGCCATCGAGCTTGCTTCGGACTCAACTTCTTTTGGGTCTCAGGAAGTAGCTTGTGGCCACGTTGTCCGTCTTCACGACGAACTTCGATCCCGTGAGATAGTGTCTCCACGTCCGGAGGCAATGGACCACCGCGGTCATCTCCTTCTCTTGAACGGTATACCGTCGCTCGGTATCGTTCGGCTTTCGTGACTCAAACGCCACCGGATGGCCATCTTGCATGAGGACTCCTCCTATGGCGTAATCCGATGCGTCGGTCTCCACCTCGTACGGCTTGGTGTGGTCGGGCAACGCCAACACCGGCTCTTCGGTCATGGCGGTCTTCAATCGGTCGAAGGCCCTCTGGCACCGATCCGTCCATTCCCACGCCTTTTCTTTTCTTCAGAGGTCCGTGAGTGGCACGGTGATGCTCGAGTAGCTCCGCACGAACCGTCGGTAGTAATTGGTGAGGCCCAAGAATGACCTCAACGCAGGTACCTTCGTCGGCGGCTCCCATTCGACGATCGATTGAATCTTCGCCTTGTCCATCCGCACACGTCCACCCCCGACGATGTGCCCCAAGAATGGAACTTCTTTCTGTGCAAAGGCACACTTCTCGCGCTTGACGAACAGCTCGTTCTCGCGCAAGACTTGGAAGACTTGCCTCAGATGCTCGACATGCTCTTCCAACGTCCGACTATAGACCACAATATCATCTAGATAAACCACTACAAACCGATCTAGGAAAGGGTGGAGTACCTTGTTCATCATCGTGCGTAAAGTGGCCGGAGCATTGGTCAAACCGAACGGCATCACGAGGAACTCGTAGGATCCATACCGCGTCACGCAGGCTGTCTTCGGCTCATCCCCTTCGGCGATCCGAACTTGGTAGTAGCCCGATCGGAGATCCAGCTTGGTGAACCACTGAGCTCCCCCGAGTTGATCAAAGAGATCCGCAATGAGCGGGATCGGGTACTTGTTCTTTACCGTCAGCTTGTTCAGCGCCCGGTAGTCGATGCACATCCGGAGTGACCCATCGTGCTTCTTTTGGAACAGGACCGGCGCACCGAACGGGGCCTTTGACGGCCGTATATAACCCGCATCGAGCAGCTCCTTGAGTTGCTTCCTCAATTCTTCTAGCTCGGGTGGTGCCATGCGGTAAGGCGCCATGGCCGGCGGTCGAGCGTCAGGCACAAGCTCTATCCGGTGGTCTACCTCCCTCTTGGGTGGCAGCTTCTTCGGCGGCTCAAAGGCATGACATCCTTGAACGAGTTGAGGACTCGGGTTGCTTCCGTCGGGACTTCCTCCCCTTCACCCTTGTCATCCTCGATCTTCAAGGTTGCCGGAAGGTCTCGTGCCAAGGAGCCGCAGTGATCCCAACCGCGCTTCCTCCCTTGGCTCATCCTCTTTGCAAAGAGCCGCCAACTTGGCTTTGTTCGGGCAATCCCGCGCCATGTGCGGACCGTCACAAAAGAAACAACAGTATGAGCGTACCTTCCTTTGCCCACCTCCGTTTTGTCCCGCATTGGCCCGGTGAGGGTGAGGACCATTCGACGGTCTAGCTCCGGTCGGGCGATTGTTGAATCTACCCCGATCTCCCCCACCGTGCCTTTGTCCCTTGGGCGGTTGTCCTGGTCGGGATGTGGAAGGCGACGCCTTGTACTCCACGGAACGGTCATGGCCGTAGTGAGATCACCCACGTTGTACCGCTTTAGCTCTTGCATGGCTTCGACCACCCATGAACCGGTGAAACGCTTCGACTTCGTTCATCGAGGGGATTTGGAGTAGCAACTCCGAGAACCGCTTGATGTAGTCGCGCACACCGCCCTTGGACCGTACTGTTTTGTGTGAGATTCTTTTGGTATGGTGTTTTTCATGAGATAGCTGCCTTTAGATCTCGTCTATAATGTGTCAAGTTTTCAAAATTTATTAATACCATTTACTAATTTTTCTAGAGTTTTAACTAAAGGAGTGTATTCTGTTTTATCTGAAAATTGATGCGTTTCCAAAAATAGATGAATTTTTCCATGAGATGTAATGTTTTGAGCGGTTGATTTTGCTGCATATGTGATGACATATGGCATGCTATATGGCATCAAAAGCTAGTTAAGACTCTTGATATTGATGCATCAAATGCCATGTTGAAATTGAAATACATGTGTGAATATAAATTGAGATAATAACAATACCGTTGGAGGTGTGAGCCGACGATGTCTCAGGAGTTTCAAGATGCCCGGAGTGTGTGTGCAAGATGTCCTCGAGAGTTTCGGGATACCGGGAGGTGTGTGCCGGAAGTGTGTGACACCCCGAACCCTTCGCAAGTCATCACCAGCGTCGATGTTACACTCTATTACCGTTTCTATCTTGTACTTAAAACAAGCGTCACTAATCACAGGCATTTTTTTTTTTTTTTATAAAGCGGTCCCAGCGCGACTCATAGCGGAAGCAAATCAAACATCGCCATCTACCCCCCTACCAATCCATGATACAAATACACACCAACTAAACATCAGAATTTTATAAACAACTTCGACGCATTGCTTACATACATATATATATCAAGATGGGGTTCTCTTCGGGTCGGTATAAAACAAGAAAGGCTAGGACTTTGCCATGTCCTACCTAAAATCTCAAAAAGAAACCTCGACCCCTAACATCATATGAGCACAAAACCCTCATATCGAAAGCGTCGACTATCTACATCAAAAGAGATCCAACTCCTACTCATCGCACGTAGGTCTCACACCCAACCCGGTGCATCAGGCGGTGGCGGCGGCAACATCCCTCGCATAGCTCCATCCCGTTGAACGTGCACAGAAATGAACTCTTGTATGACAGGGGCCCCAGCCAGGCCGATATCATACATCACTAGACATCGCACTCGGATAAAAGTCAATCCGATAACAGAGGGACAGTCTATCTCCGCACACTCGACCTCTACATCAGACGGTAGACCATAGAATACCCCCCGCGAGACGGCAGGAAGCGGCATACTGCTAATCTAAAATGTTATTCCCCAAAATGGGTGAGTACAACCACTTAGTAGATAGGGAAATCCAATAACAACTCAATGCACCATGCATATCATCATCATGCGATGCAGGCATTACTTACCTTTTTGATGTCATACGTATTCATGCATCATCACATCATACATATCATCATCATGGCATCTTATATATCATTATCATTAGCATGCATTTCATTATGCATATTATACCATGGATGATCATCATATCACATCACATATCATCAACATCATCATCATCACCATGCATATCATTATGCATATCATCATGCATACCACATCATAGGTGATCATCATATCACATCATATATCATTATCATCATGCATATCACATCATGGGTGATCATCATATCACATCATATATCATTATCATCATGCATATCACATCATGGGTGATCATCATATCACATCATATATCATTATCATCATGCATATCACATCATGGGTGATCATCATATCACATCATATGTCATTATGATCATGCATATGATCATGCATATCACATCTTGGGTGATCATCATATCACATCATATATCATTATCATCATGCATATCACATCATGGGTGATCATCATATCACATCATATATCATTATCATCATGCATCTAATTTCCATTTTTATCTTTAAATTTGATCACCACATCACCCATTTCTCAATCATCAATCTCATCATCATCCCTTCGGGCAAAGACCTCCGACAGGGTTCGTAGCATTCAGCCTCCCAAGCCACCGAGCTTCCGGCCCCCCACATTCCGGGCATCTCGAATCTCAACTAGCATCACGAAGCATTCCCTTCGGGCAAAAACCTCCGACAGGGCTTTCGGCCTTTACCCTTCTAGCCAGGCATCCCGCACCCCAATTCTGGTGTCGCGAGGCATCTCCAGGCATGTATCCAAGATACAACCGGACATCCGGCCCCCCACATTCCGGGCATCCTGAAACTCCCAGGGAATTCCGGCAATGCATCTCTGTACATTCCGGCCTCATTCTCCACCACAACCTCTTACTCACATATCACTTTCCACTTTTATCATTCTTTTAATCTCATTATTACATGGCATATGATTCACACATGCATCACTATTCATGTACATACATACACCCATGTCTTATCACACATGTAGCAATGCATAATAAATTCAATGGCCAATAAAATAATCCCTTTTTTATTTTATTATTATTTTTTATTATTTTATTATTTTATTTATTTATTTTCATAAATAAATATTAAATTTAATATCTATGATTTTCCCAAAATCATAATATTCAAAAAATCATTAAAAAAAACAATAGGATGACAATTTCATACCAAAATTCATGGCCAAATTGAATTTCACATAATTTCACAAATTCCACAAAATAGCACATGATATTCGGATAATGACCAGAATGCACAGTTTCCAAATAAATTCGATTAAAATACTCATATGGCCTCCAAAAATTACGAAATTTTACAAGGGTGATAGCCAAGACATTTTCGTGCAACTTTCATGAAGAACTCCAAGTCAGATTCTTTTTAGATTATTTTACACGACCTCACGAAGCTTCTGGAACCACTACCGCACCGTCCAGAATACACATCTCCGAAATATTAAGGTTTCACCCATCTATTCTCTTTCGTTTCCTCTGAAATTTGGATATGTTATGTATCAGGGTGTCCTTTACAAGTTTCATGAAGAGATATAGGTCAAATAACCAAAGTATGATCGTCTTTTAAGTCCTTGAAGTCTCGGGTGTCTCGGTACACCTCACCAGAATCAATCATCTCCAAGATCTAGCCGATTTACTAGGCTATACTCGTTCATTTCTCTTCAAATTTGAGTATGTTGTAGTTTAAGATTTTACCTACAACTTTCATGAAGACAACGAAGTGAGATCTCCAGCAGAAATCAACATGCAATCAAGAAATCAACAAGAGGTCAGTGAAAATTTCGCAGATCTAAAGTCTCCGTATGATAAAACTTTTGACCCCTCAAATCTCCATCGTTTTCTACGAAATTTCAGTATGTTATACTACAAGATGTCAGCTACAACTTCCATGAAGGAATCGAAGCCAAAATCGGACTCCAAACACACATGCAAGCTTGAACAAGTTACTGACTTCCACAAACCGAGCAAGAACAATCACATGGCTTGAAAACAACCAACCCTTACCTCGGTTTCTCTCACAAATACACTCAAAACCGAACATGCAAACCATATACACACATGCAAGAGAAGTTAGAGGACTCCACTTGCCTCTAGGATGAACAAACGACGGCGTACGGCGGCGTACACGGCGGTCGGACGGCGAGACACGGCGGTACCTTCCTCGGCTCCGCCTCCTCTCCCTCTCGGTTTCTCCCTTTCTCTCGAAGTCTCTCTCTCTCTCACCCTTTCTCTCGGCCAAATGGAAGAACCGGTCACCCTCTCTCTCTCCTCCCCTCTTATACTCCCTACATCTCATCATTTGCAATCATGAGATTGCCTACAAACCCACCAATGCATGCTCTTGCCCCTTGCCACTTGTCATTTTTATTTTTGAATTGGATTTGGGCTTGTTGGGCTTTGGAGTTGGGCCATCCGGCCACTCCTCTTGGGCTGGTCGACAGCCTCCTTTGGGCTCTAATGGGCCGACTAGCTTGGCCCACCAAGCTTTAGGCCAATGGGCCCAAGGCCCATTCGAAAATTCAACCCATTTTTTCCTTTTTTTTTTTTTTTTGAAATTCTTTTATAAATATTCTTGAATTCCAATTTTCATTTTGGCCAAAGTCTTGGGATATATATTTTTATTGAAATTTAAATCATATGGCCAAGCATTAATCTATTAACTTTAAATTTCCACAATCGCAAGCACAAATCATCAAATTAAAAGACTAATTGGCTAAAGCATAAATCATAGAAATTCTATCACCTAAATAAAGATTTTAACACACCTTATGGCTTGGCTTTGAATTTCTGGGATGCCACAAAGTTTGACACCCCGAACCCCCTTAGGTCGCCACAGGCACCAAACGTTACCCCTAATTACATCTCTTAGAAGAAGCGTTGTAATTCATAGACATTTTTTTTTTTTTTTAAAACGGTCCCAGCGCGATTCATTAGCGGAAGCAAAATATAATATCGCCATTTCACCTTCCATCAACCATGATACAATTGCACACCACTAAACATCATAATAAAAGACAAAGCCATGACACTTTATTTACATATTTTCAAGATGGGTTTCCTTGGGTCGGTACATCAAAAGAAAGGCCAGGGCATGTAGCCACGCTCGACCATAAACCCAAAAAGAAACACTCGACCCACTACGACTAACGTGAAAGATCCCCATTACTAGTGTCGGCCAACCATCCCAAAAAGTTTCAGCTCCCACTTCCCACGCACGGGCCCTCACACCCATCCCAGTGCATCAGGTGGTGGCGGCGGCAACATCCCACGCATCACTCCGTCTCGACGAACATGGACGGATATGAACTCCTGGATAACAGGGCCCCCGGCCAAGCCCACATCGTACATAACTAAGGTGCGCACTCATATATACGTAAGACCAGGGATGGTGGGACAATCAATCTCCACGCACTCGAGCTCTACATCCGAAGGTAGGCCGTAAAATACGCCTCGCATGACAGCAGGGAGCGGCATGCTGCTAATCTGAAATGTTGATTCCCGAAGGGGTGAGTACAACCACTCAGCAGGTAAATGACCAATAAACCACACAATGCATCATACCATGCAATCATCACAATCATAGCATCACATGTCATACAGGCATCCATGCACAACATACCATAGCATCATGTACATGTCATCATACCTCATATACCATCATCATCATATAGACATTACCCTCATATCATATACTTACCATCATCATGTCACATATGGCATCATCCTTACCATGCATCCATGCATATAACATCATCATCATATCACATGTACCATCATCATGTCATGCATCCATGCATGTAACATCATCATCATATTACATATACCATCATCATTGCCATGCATCCATGCATATATCCTCATCATAATATCACATATACCATCATCATTTCCATGCATCCATGCATATATCCTCATCATCATGCATCATATCATGCATATATCATCATGCATAATTCAATTTCAATTTTTATCTTGGACCGCCACATTTCTCTTTCTCGGGACCAATGTTTGCATCCCACATGTATCCAAGATACAATTCAGACCATTCGGCTCCCCCACTCTCCGAGCATCTCGTACCCCAACTGGCATCACGAGGACCCTCCGATATTCAGCCATTCAAGGCCATCGGGCAACCGGCCGTACCCTTCTAACTAGGCATCTCGCACCCAAACCGGCATCGCAAGGTATCCCTTGGCACAATACCTGCTGAGCTTCCGGCTCCCCCACTCTCCGGGCATCTCGACACCTCTCGGTACTCCCGAGGCCCTTCGGTATCCGGCCATTCATGACCACCGGGCATTTGGCCGTACCCTTCTAACCAGGCATCCCGACACTCCCAGGGCATCGTCGGCTCACACCTCCGACAGCCTTCTCATTTATCTCAATTCTCATATTCAATTATAGTTCAATTTTAACATGGCATGTGATGTGATGGCAATCAAGATCATATTCAACATTGAATTCATACATGCATCTCAATCATCATCCATAGCAATACAATTCATGGAGTCCATGCAATTTAAAATGATCCATATTTCATGCCTTTTCAAAGTTTACAAAATTCCAGCATGTACCATTTTTAGAAAATATTTAAATTAAATATTCATATGCTTCTCAAAAATCATTAAATCAAGGCACGTGATAGACAAGACAATAAGATAGTAATTTCATGAAAAACACATGCCCAATAGAGTTCCACACAAAAGATATAATCTACACAAATACAACATGCAATTTCGGATAGAAACAGAATGTGCAGTTTTCCAAATAATTCGATTAAAATACCCGAACGACCTCCGAAAATTATGAAATTTTACCAGGTTAAATTTAAGACACTAAAGTATATTTTTCATGAAGACTTATAGGCCAGATTCGTTTTAGATAATTTTCTATAGTCGTACGAAGCTTCTGGTTCTCGCACCGAAATGTCCAGTGTAGTCATCTCCGAAATATCAAGTTTTTACCCCTTTATTCTTCTTCGTTTCCTATGAAATTTGGATATGTTTTACTTCAAGAGGTCCCCTACAACTTTCATTAAGGGATCTAAGTCAAATTTCCAAAGAATAGTCACCATATGGGTCCATGAAGTCTCGGGTGTCCTGTACCGCGTCTCCAGATTTACCATCTTCAAGAGTAAGTCGATTCACTAGGCTACACATGCTCATTTTATTTCAAATTTGAGTATGTTAGTATTTAGGATGTTCCCTACAGGTTTCATGAAGAAGTCGAAGAGATATTCTTAGTAAAAATCGACATGCAACCACAAATCTACCGAAAGGTCAGCAAAATCGTTCCAGATCTAGTGTCTTCGTAGGATGAGAGTTTGACCCCGTAAATCTCCACAATTTTATCCCAAATTTTAGTATGTTGTATTTTAAGATGTTGGCTACAACTTTCATGAAGGAATCAAGGTCAAAATCCAACTCGAAACATGCATGCAAGCTCTCACAAGATTCTGGGTCAGGCGGTTCACACGAAATCAGCAAGCATTCTCAAGAACAAGTCACATTCTAGCTTCGGTTTTGCCTACCCTAACATCCGAAATCTACCATCGACAAATCACACATGCAAGACACACATGCAAGAGTGGAAATCAATCCCAACTTGCCTCAAAGACTGAACGGATGACAGCAAAAGGGACGGCACACCGGCGATGGAGGGACAGCATCCGGGCGGCGACGGGCGACTCCTCCTCCCTCTCAGCCTCACTCTCTCTCTCTCTTTCTCACTTGGCCGAATACCACCAACCAGCCACCCTCTCTCTTCCTCTTCTTTTTATTTCCCCAAATCTCCATCATTGGCAATGATTATTTGCCTCTTCCAATGGCCAATGCATGCAAGTCCCTTCTTGCCACTTGGCATGCCACATGCAAGATGGGCTTGGGCTTGAATTGGGCTTGGATTGGAAGAAGTGGGCCAGCCACTCCTCCCCCCTCATGGTCGACGGCAGCCTCTTCCTTGGGCTCTAATTGGGCCGGCCATTTGGCCCACCAAAGGCTCAAACCAATGGGCCTAAGGCCCAACCTAATTAAACTCACAATTTCATTTTCAATTATTCATCTTTAATTATTTCTTTTATAGATTTCAAATTTTAAATTTCACATGGCTAAGAATAAATCATTCTTATCAATTTACCCTATATTACTAATTTAAAACTCATGAACACAAGCACATATCACTTAGTCTTAAGAGGAGACTAATGGCCAAAGCATAAACCATAGATAATTTCATTACCTAATTATGGGCTTTAACACACCTTAGAGCTTGTCTTGGATTTTTGGGATGCCACAGGAAGCCTCGGAGGTGTGTGCCGGGGGGATACCTTGTGATGCTAGTTGGGGTACGAGATGCCCAGAGTGTGTGTGCCGGATGTTCGAAGGTGTGTGCCGGAGGTTCCTCGCGATGCTAGGTTGGATGTGAGCGATAAATTGAGGAATGCAAACACTGGTCCCTGGAAAGATAAAAATTGAGACTGTATCATGCGCATAGATGTGTATATATGGCATGGTGATATATGCATGACTGCTTGATGATAAGTGCATGGTGGTATATGCACGTTGCATGATGATATATGCATGGCTGCAAGGTAAGGTATGCTTGAATGCATGAATATATGTGTTTTATTCATGATACTTTGATTGTTCTGTTTGATGCACTGTGTAGTTTGGCGGATCTTTATTGCTGAGTGGTTGTACTCACCCTTTTTGGGGATTAACATTTCAGATTAGAGATGCCTCTTTCACTAGTTGTGCGTGGTACCTTCTATGACATACCTACTGACGTCGAGGTGGAGTGCACCGAGCATTCCTATATTAGTATACCTAATATGGAGTATGTCCTAGTTTGAGTATTGGTGATGTACGACGTGGGTTTAGCTGATGGCCCTATCATCCAAGAGTTTTTGTCTATTTACATACGATGCAATGAGGTGATGCTAGGATGTTACCACTGCCGCCGCCCGATGCACTAGGTTGGGTGTGATGGCACGTAGGACTGGTGGGAGTTGACGGTTTCTTTTTGGGGATAGCCGACATTTGTCGATGGAGGGATGTACATGTTTCATATAGGGTCGAGTTCTCTTTTGGGTATAGCCAAGTATAGTTAAAAATCTTGGCCTTTTTGCTGTATCGACCCGAAATGTCCATCATGAAAATATAAATAAAAAAGTGAATAGGCTTTATCTTTTCTTCTGGTGCGTAGTTGGTGTGCATTGTATTATTGTTATTGGAGGGAGAGATGGTGAGACTTGTTTATGCTTCCGTTGATGAACTGTGCTAAGACCTTTACAAAAAAAAAAGTGGAAAAGTATTCTATTGATCAACCCCTATGAAGCATGGTTTCACTAAAATTTAAATGTTATTTTACTGGTATGTAGTAGGATGAGTGTCAAGTAATCTGTGGCGACCCTAACGGATTGGGGGCCGTCAAGGGGTGCCACAGCGGTTTTGGTATCATTTGGTTATAGGTTATAGGTGCAGTGATAAGGAGCCTCATTTGGAAATTGAGGAATATGATGACAATACACACCATAGGGTATTAAATGGAATAACCGGTTAACTTCGAATAACGGGTGATGGGTATTCACTCGTAGATTCCTAATAGTTTATCATGAGTTGTCTTTAGGTGCTAGTAACATGTTTATGTTATATAGTTATAGTTGCTTTTAAATGGAGATAGTGAGTCTCAAAACAATTTCTAGACAAATGCTTGGAAACTGTAGGAAAGTCATGGTGCGAGCTGGAAGTGCTCATCCATCGAGGGCTGAAGCCTCTACTATAAGGGCTGAACCCTGAATGGAAGATATCTTGCAGGCATTGGCCAATATTGGAAATCTGATGGAGAGGCAAGCACAGCAACAACCCGAAGTGGAATGTCGCCCTCAAGGACTGGTAGAGCAATTTCTGAAGTTGAAGCCACCTAAGTTTAGTGGAATGGGAAGTCCTGAGGAGGTAAAACATTAGATTGATGGGATAGAACAAATTTTCCGGTTGTTGGACTGCAGTGATGCTGAGAAGATAGTTTTGGCAGAGTACTAGCTGGAGGGAAATGCAAAGTTTTGGTGGAGAGCTTCGAGGGATACGATCTTTTCACCAGGTATTGATGTGAATTGGGATGGATTTGTTAGAGCTTTTAATAGGAAGCATTTCTCTGACTGTGTCGAGGATAGGAAGATCACTGAATTTGTTCAGTTGGAACAAAGGGAGCTGACAGTGGATCAGTATAAGGCAAAATTTTCTGAATTGTCTAGGTATACTCCCAGATTGATTGAGGATCGTGAGGAAAAAGCTAAGAGATTTCTGAAAGGGTTGAAGACTGATATTAGGAAACAACTTGTGCCTTTGAATATAAGGGATTATCATGAGATTTATGAAATGGCATAGTTAGTGGAGCAAGAGCTGGTGAGAGAGCGATCAGAGTTTAAGAGACAGTTGAACTTTAGTGATGTGAGAAGGGGTAAGAGACCTTATCCTGGTCAAGGTCAGACTTGGGAGGCGAAGAAAAAAAGCAATTTTGGAAATTTTGGAAGAGTTAGGGATGGCCTAAATATAGGGAAAACACCCTATCAGCCTGATGTTTGTCGAAGGTGTGATGGGCGGCATGGCCTAGGACCTTGCAATGGACGACTGAGATGTTATGATTGTGGACAAGTAGGTCACCTTAAGATAGACTGCCCACAAGGAAGGTCGCAAATGAGTGTTGGCTCGGTGCGACAGGCACAACAGAGTGCTGTTAGACCAAACTTACCAAGGAATTTTTAGAGACCACCAGCACAAGGAAGGGTGTATGCGGTCACCCAAGAGGAAGTGGAAGCTTCCAGAAATGTTATATCAGGTATGATTTTCATAAATGGCAAGAAGGCATATGCATTGTTTGATACGAGTGCTACGCATTCATTTATATTTGAAAGATATAGGCAATTGAGTGAAATAGAAGCTACGCTTCTTGAGACACCACTTTGTATTTCCAAGCCTTTAAAGAATATAGTATATCTACGATGATGTGTGCAAAATGTAAGATATCAATAGGAGGAAGGGATATGGAAATAGACCTAGTCGTAATGGCTATGTATGATTTTGATGTTATCGTAGGAATGGACTTGCTCCATAAGCATAAGGCTAAGGTGGATTGCTATAGGAAAGTGATCTAGTTCATGTTGCTTGATCAGTTTAGTTTCGAATTTTTCGAAGGTCAGACAAACCCCTCTGTAGCCATTATCTCAATGGTAGAAGCTTGTGAACTACTTGACGAAGGATATCAAGGATACCTAGCAGTGGTAAGAGACCTTACTAAGAAAGAGGCTGAAACCGGTAAGATTCAAGTAGTCAAGAAATTTCAAGATGTGTTTCCTGAGGAATTGCCTAGATTACCACCAGAGCGGGAGATTGAGTTTGAAATTGAACTAATGCCTAGAACATAACCGATATCGAAAGCCCCGTATAGGATGGCCTTAGTCGAGTTGAATGAATTGAAGGTGCAACTACAAGAGTTGCTTGATAAAGGGTTTATTAGGCCAAGTGCTTCACCTTGGGGTGCACCGGTTCTATTTGTGAAAAAGAAAGACGGATCGATACGTCTATGTATTGATTACAGACAGCTGAATCAAGTGACTATAAAGAATAACTATCATTTACCTAGAATTGATGATCTATTCGACCAACTACAGGGAAGTTCGGTCTTTTCTAAGATTGACCTGAGATTGGGATACCATCAGTTAAGGATTAAGAAGGGAGACATTCCTAAAACTGAATTAAGGACTCGTTATGGATATTATGAGTTCTTAGTTATGCCTTTTGGATTGACGAATACACCAACCGCATTCATGGATTTAATAAATAGGATATTTAAGAAGGGGGACATTCATGGCTAGACCGGATAATATTTTTGGGACATGTGGTGTCAGGAGGAGGAATTGCAGTGGACCCGGCGAAAGTTGAGATGGTAATAAATTGGCTGAGATCGACATCACCCACTGAAATACAGAGTTTCTTAGGACTGGCTGGTTATTATAGAAGATTTATTGAAGGATTTTCACGATTAGCAAGCCCCTTAATGAAATTAACGCGGAAGAATGTAAAGTTTGAATGGAGTGAAGAATGTGAAAGGAGCTTTCAGGAACTTAAAAGAAAATTGACTACGGCTCCAATCTTGACTATACAATCTGGGTCTGATGGTTTTACAGTATATAGTGATGCATCTCACAAAGGACTGTGATGTGTTTTGATGCAACATGGCAAGGTCATAGCCTAGGCATCGAGGTAGTTGAAGCCCCATGAACTGAATTACCCAATGCATGATTTGGAATTGGCAGCTATGGTGTTTGCTTTGAAAATATGGAGACACTATCTGTATGGAGAGAAGTTTAAAATCTATACAGATCATAAGAGCCTGAAGTATTTGTTTTTGCAAAAAGAGTTGAATATGAGACAGAGAAGGTGGATGGAGTTATTGAAAGATTATGACTGTGAGATACGATACTATCCAGGAAAGGCGAATAAAGTGGCAGATGCCCTTAGTCGAAAGTCGGCTATGGACATGGCTAATCTAAGAATAACAAAGTGGAATATGTTAAAGTCTATTGTGGATTCAGACTTCAAGTTGGAAATGGACCACCTTACTGGTATGCTTACTGCATTAAGGATTGAACCTAAAATCATTCAGAAAGTTAAGATTTTACAAAAATTTGACTTGGAAATTTTGAAGATACGAGACGCTGTGTCTTTAGGAAAAAGACCAGAATTTCAAGTTTCTGAAGATGGAGTGGTAAGATGCCAATGACGACTTTGTGGTCTCGACAATGAAGAAGTGAAAAAGGAAATTCTATTGGAGGCACATAGGAGTAATTATAGTATTCATCCGGGTAATACAAAGATGTACAGGAATTTGCATCAACAATTTTGGTGGAATGGCATAAAAGTAGATATGACTAAACACGTTTCTCAATGTTTAACGTGCCAACAAGTGAAGGCGGAACATCGCAAACCTACACGACTATTGAGACCGTTATATATACCGGAGTGGAAATGGGAACATGTAACGATGGACTTTGTGCAAGGACTGCCAAGGACATCAAATGGTCACGATTTGATTTGGGTGATAGTGGATCGTTTGATTAAGTCTACTCATTTCCTAGCTGTCCACATGAACTATTCAATGAATAAACTTGTTGAGATGTATGTAAGCCAAGTAATACGCTTACATGGTATTCCTGTAATGATCACCTCTAATCGAGACTCTAGGTTTACTTCAAATTTTTGGCGAAATCTCCAAAATGCCTTAGGGACAAAGCTTCAATTTAGTACTGCTTTTCATCCTCAAACAGATGGACAAACAGAAATAGTGATCCAAACTCTAGAAGATATGCTGAGAGCCTATGTTATTGACTTTAGAGGAAGTTGGAATGAAAATTTGCACTTGATAGAGTTCGCCTATAACAATAGTTTTCAGAAAAGTATAGGCATGGCTCCATATGAAGCATTATATGAAAGAATGTGTATGACTCCTGTTTGTTAGGATAAAGTAGGTGAAGGAAAACTGACAGGACCCGAGCTAGTGCAAGTTACTACAGAAGCGGTCAAAATAATCATAAAAAGACTTAAGACAGCCCAGAATAGACAAAGAGACTATGCTGATAGGCGTAAAAGGCCTTTGGAGTTTAGTGTAGGAGATCATGTATTCCTTAAAGTATCCCCTATGAAAGGAGTACTCGATTTGGAATGAAGGGTAAGTTAAGCCCTAGATTTGTTGGACCTTTTGAGCTACTTGAAAGAATAGGAAATGTAGCTTATCGTTTGGCGCTACCTCCAAAATTGGAAAATTTACATGATGTGTTTCATGTATTGATGTTGAGAAAATACCAGCTGGATCCAAGTCACATACTCGATCATGAAGCCATCAAAGTGGACGAGAAAGTGAGGTACATCGAAGAGCTTGTGCAAGTACTGGATCGAAAAGAGCAAATTCTTAGGACTAAGAAAATCCCGTTGGTAAAGATATTATGGCGACATCATGATGTAGAGGAAACCACATGGGAGAGTGAGGAATCGATGAGGGAAATGTTCCCTCACCTGTTTCAAAAGACATAAATAATGTTTAACTTCGATGACAAAATTCTCTAAGGAGGGGAGAATTGTGGCATCTCAAAATTCATGGCAACCTCCAGATACATTAAGGCCTATGGAAATGTGATGAAAGTGTCATTGATTCATGTTGTGATCATTAGACCAAAGAATTGTAATAGATTAAGACTAAGTACTTTAATGGAAATGTATCTTGTGTTCATGGGTAAATCAAGGTTGGTGCTATAGGACAATTTGATAAGGAGGATTATGGTTCTTGATCATGCACCTTATAGATTTGATTCTTATGGTTTAATGTTGCAAGTTTTTGGCCATATTATTTTGTGATTAGGTATTTATCTAAGTAGGAAATTAAGGTGGGATTAATTGGAATAATGGTGGGCTGCATAATTAAGAACCAAACCAACCCATAGCCCCACCATTCGGCCATATGGGCCCGGCCTGTGAAGCCCAAAGGAGGAGGAGGAGCTGCCGTCGACCAAGCTAGCCCAAGCCAGCCAGATAGAGCCCATCTTGCATGGCATTTACCAAGTGTCACCTACATGCAAAGAAATGATTACAAGCTAATCATGAGGGGGGCGGATTAAGCGAGGAAAGGGAGAGAAAGAGAGGGAGTCGCGCGAGAGAAAGAGAGACAGAGAGAGTGGTCGTCCAAGAGAAAGAAAGGAAGAGAGAAAGGGGAGACCGTGCGTGCGAGAGAGAAGAAGGAGGTTCGTTCGCTGCCGATCATCCGCCTAGTCGCCGCTGTTCGTTCGCCGCCTTGCCCCTCCGTTCGTTGCTTGCTGTGTTCGCTTGAGCTAGACGCAAGTAGGGTCCTAAAACCTACCCTTTGCTTGCTGTGATGTGTGTGTAGAAGATGGTGAACTTCGGTTGTGGTGGAAGGGATGAAATTTTGAAGCTTTGGGGAGAAATTTGTTGGCCTAGCATGCTGTTTTCTGGAAAAATCAGTTTGACCCTTCACGAGTTTGTGAGCTGCATGGGAATTTTTAGTTGGAATATTGCTTCAATCTCTTAATGAAAGTTGTAGAGAACATCTTGAAGAACAACATACTAAAATTTGAGACAAAACGGACAAATATTGCTTGGTGAAACGATTTTCCTTTGGAGAAATTGGATCTAGAATTTGTTGTGCTGACCTTTAGTGATTTCGTGGACTGTAAAGTAGTTTTCTTGGGAAAATTTCACTTTGATTTCTTAATGAAAGTTGTAGGTAATATTCTGAGGTATAATATACTGAAAATTTAGAATAAATGGACATATGTAGGTTGGTGAAACGAGTTTCCTTTGAAAGAAGATAATCTGGAAAAACGACACCAAGAAGAGGGGGAATTAATCGTCTATATCTATTAATCTAGAACGATTTGGGTTTCGATTTCTTCACGAGATATTTATCTTTAGGACTTGTCTATAACATATTAAAATTTCAGAACGTTTGGAGTTCAATTGGATATTTAATTTAAATTTCTTCCGAAACTGTGCAAGCTGAAGTGTTGAAATTTTGAAAACTGTGATGCATGGACCGTACTGTTTTGTGTGAGATTCTTTTGGTATGGTTTTTTTCATGTGATAGCTGCCTTTAGGTCTCGTCTATAATGTGTCAAGTTTTCAAAATTTATTAATACCATTTACTAATTTTTCTAGAGTTTTAACTAAAGGAGTGCATTCTGTTTTATCCGAAAATTGATGCGTTTTCAAAAATAGATGAATTTTTCCATGAGATGTAATGTTTTGAGCAGTTGATTTTTCTGCTTATGTGATGACATATGGCATGTTATATGGCATCAAAAGCTGGTTGAGACTCTTGATAGTGATGCATCAAATGCCATGTTGAAATTGAGATACATGTGTGAATATAAATTGAAATAATAACAAGACCATCGGAGGTGTGAGCCGACGATGCCTTGGGAGTTTCGAGATGCCCGGAGTGTGTGTACCGGATGTCCTCGGGAGTTTCAGGATGCTCGGAGGTGTGTGCCGGAAGCCTCGGAGGTGTGTGCCGGGGGGATACCTCATGATGCTAGTTGGGGTACGAGATGCCTGGAGTGTGTGTGCCGGAGGTTCCTCGCGATGCCAGGTTGGATGCGAGCGATAAATTGAGGGATGCAAACATTGGTCTCTGAAAAGATAAAAATTGAGACTATATCATACGCATGGATGTGTACATATGTCATGGTGATATATGCGTGACTGCTTGATAATAAGTGCATGGTGGTATATGCACGTTGCATGATGATATATGCATGGTTGCAAGGTAAGGTATGCTTGAATGCATAAATGATATGTGTTTTATTCATGATACATTGATTGTTCTATTTGATGCACTGTGAAGTTTGGCAGATCTTTACTTTGAGTGGTTGTACTCACCCCTTTTGGGGATAAGTACACTAATGGTGCCATAAGTTGTGTACGGCGCTCACTTTGGTGCCAAAAGTTTCCGTCGGATCACTTAAGTGCCAAATCGGAGGAAAAACACTCACTTTGGTGCCACCGGCGAAAGATTCCGGCCTCCAGCGAAAGATTCCGGCCAAAATGATTTTTTTTTTAAAAAAAAAAATCGATAAGCCTTTAAATGATGTCGTTTTTGGTCCTCCTTAAGAAAACGACGTCGTTTTGCCGTCCTACGTGGATGGCTTCATGGAAACGACGCCGTTTAGCTCACACGGGGAAGAAATTAGGGTTTCGATGGGGTCGAAGCCGTGGCCGTCGTCGGGGTTGGGGTCGGAGTCGGGGTCGAAGCTGCGGCCGCCGAGTGGCCATCATCGACGTCGGGGTCGGGGTCGGGGTCGAAGCTACGGCCGTGGAGTGGCCATCGTCGGGGTCGGGGTCGGGGTTTGAGCCGCGGCTGTCGAGTGGCCATCGTCGCGGTCAGGGTAGAGGTCGGGGTCGGAGCTACGGCCGTCGAGTGGCCATCGTCGGGGTCGGGGTCGGGGTCGAGGTCGGAGCCGCTGCCGTTGAGTGGCCATCGTCGGGGTCGAAGCCGTGGCCGCCGAGCGCAAGGACTGCCGAGGACGGTGACGGCCAGAGATTAGGGTTTTGAATTGGGGGAGACACCAAACGGCATCGTTTTGGTGTTTGGATGCTGACTCAGCTCTCCGACGAGCCACGTCGGCGTCAAAAATTAATAAAAAAAAGGCCACGTTGGATTTCCGGCCAATTTCACCGGAGTTGGCACCAAAGTAAGCGTTTTTCAAATTTTTTGGCACTTAAGTGATCCGACGGAAACTTTTGACACCAAAGTGAGCGCCGTACACAACTTATGGCACCATTAGTGTACTTATCCCCCCCTTTTGGGGATTAACCTTTCAGATTATAAATATGCCTCTTTCACCAGTTGTGTGTGGTATCTTCTATGGCATACCTACTGACGTCGAGGTGGAATGCACCGAGCATTCCTATATTAGTATACCTGATCTGGAGTATGTCCGAGTTCGAGTATTGGTGATGTACAACGTGGATTCAGCTGATGGCCCTATCATCCAAGAGTTTTTGTCCGTTCACGTTCGACGCAATGGGGTGATGCTAGGGATGTTACTGCCGCTGCCGCCCAATGCACCGAGTTGGGTGTGATGGCACGTAGGACTGGTGGGAGTTGACGTTTTCTTTTTGGGGATAGCCGACACTTGTCGATGGAGGGATGTACATGTTTCATATAGGGTCGAGTTCTCTTTTGGGTATAGCCAAGTATAGTTAAAAATCTTGGCATTTTTGCTGTATCGACCCGAAATGTCTATCATGAAAATATAAATAAAAGTGAATCAGCCTTATCTTTTCTTCTGGTGCGTAGTTGGTGTGCATTGCATTATTGTTATTGGAGGGAGAGATGGTGAGACTTGTTTATGCTTTCGCTGATGAACTGCGCTTGGACATTTACAAAAAAAAAAAAAAATGGAAAAGTATTCTACTAATCAACCCCTATGAACCATGGTTTCACTAAAATTTAAAAGTTACCTTACTGGTATGTAGTAGGATGAGTGCCAAGTACTCTGTGGCGACCCTAACGGATTGGGGGCCATCGAGGGGTGCCACACAAGCAGCTAAACGGCCAGTTCAGCGTCTTTAGTAGAGAAATAAATACCTAGTAAATTCAACAATCTGTATTCAATTTTTCTTTACTTTATTATATGGCCCGATGTTATATTTATGGTGTCTTTTGCCTCTTTCTCAGGTTTGAAGAATACAAGAGCCACCACAAGGGTCACCATAAGGACCACAAGAAGAATCGCTACATGGGTCACCACAAGTACCACTAGAAGGCCCAATAAAAGGTGTCACTGAAGTTGAAGAGCCACACAGAAGGACAACTAGAAGAAGGCCAGGTGAAGGGGCAGCTATACAAAGGCTATCTAGAAGACGCCTAACTGAACAATTGGTCAAAGAAGCCCCGGCTGTAGCTAAAGGGCCCAAGAAATCACTAGCAAGAAAAAAAGCCAACAAATCACAAGTTCTTGAAAGTGATGCCCCTCTTCATATAAGATGGGCACTTGGGAAGAGGTTAAGATAATATGGCTATGGCCTTTATATAGGTTAGCGTACTGGAACAGTCATTTTGAATGTAAGTTTTATTAACTGTATTTAATTTAATTTATGCTGCAGACTTTCGCTAACAATTTTCAGAGGTTCTTATCTCAGGCCCAACTCAAGAATCAACGACTGCACCAACAAAAAAGAAAACATTAGCTGCGCCAACAAGAAAGAAGAGCAAGAACTCAGTTGTAGGCCCATCTAATTTAATTAAGCCTAGGACAGTTGCAGCTCCTTTTGAATCAATTTAGCCTAGGACATTTGTAACTCCATTTGAGTCGGTGGATACTGAGAATGTTGAAGAAGAAGTTGTACGTCAAATTAGAAAGAGTGCAAGAATTATGAATTAAGTGAAAGGCCCATCAAAAAGAGCATGAACGGGGGATGTTGTGCATATTGATTGATGAGATGTGACGTGATATGATTTGTGGAGCTTAGGAGTCAGTTTTGTAAACATTTATAATAACTTGCTATGGATGGTTATCTTTTTTTTTTCTTTAGTTTGTCATTGATTTTGTAAGACTTAATTTCAATATCAATGGCATAATCTTGTTGCTTGTCAAATTCTTTTGTTTTTTGTAAGATATTGATTCTGCTTTTACTTGTTGCTGTTGGTGTTGGGTCTGTGGTGGTAGCTGGAGTGTTGGTGTGGCTGGTGGTAGTGGATGGTGATGCTTGGTGATAGTGAGTTTGTTGTTCGAGTGCTAATGTGGTGGTCGGTGATGCCCGATGATTATGGGTTTATGGTGGGGGTTATGGGCTTATGCTTGCACCTGGTGCAAGTGTGCGATTTGCACATCTTATATCATGTATACTAGTGCAAGCTAGTGCAAAGCTTAGCTTGCACTAGTACTTTGTGCAGCAACACCACTAGCACGGTCGTGGCTGGAGCACCTAGTGTGGCTAGTGGTGAGGTGGTGGTGGCTGGCTGGCGCAATTTTTAAAGAAAACCTACAAAAAAAATTGGCACTTAACTAATCACATTCTAAAAAACTTAGCACTTAAGTTTTCACTTTTAACTACGAGTGACACTTAAGTGATCACTTTAATAATAACTTGACACTTAAGTGATTATTTTTTCATCACGACTGGCACTTAAGTGATTACTAAATATAACTTATGGCACTTGGGTAATCACTCATGTTTGTCTTGTGTATATGCTGGTTTGTAGCAAAACAAAAAAGGCGATGGTAATTTAACTTATGGCAATTCCATTCAATTCCAATATTTGTTGCTGGTTTATGTTTATATTTGGTTCAAGTAAAAAAGCCACCATAACACATTGACCCAATACACATCCATTATTATTGATTTTTTTTTTTGGTACCTAGGGAACCTCAGTGTGCCGCTTCGTGGCGAAGTAAACCCTGGAAGAGTAGTAGAGCTACCACCACCCTTGCTGCTCCGGGTAAGTTGTGGGTTCCTTTCTCGCAAGGCAGACGACGAAGTGATTCGAACTCAGGACCTCTCCCGAAAAGAACCTGCGTTCAACCACTACGCCGCCACCACGGGAGGTCATCCATCATTATTGGTTTATATTCAAGAACAAGTAAAAAAATAATACAAATAGTATCTAATTCACTCATTCCATTTCATTAACCTCCCCACAAACATAAGAAGTAACCCACAATACATATGACAACACAAATAACAAGAAAGCCACAATGATTTTATGGAATAACACAAACTTTTTCTCATCTTTTAAAAAGAAAAAAGCCCACATTTAATCCAAAACAATTACATTTGTTCACTCATTTTTAATTATGGCAGTTGGAGAAACTTTTTCTCATTTTCAAGTGCTTTACATTTCATCATAAAGTATAATAGATAACAAAACAACATCATAATAAACGCTTGGTAACACTTCTGTTCAATTTTCATCCTTAAAACTTCATTCTTGAAAGGTTTAGCTGAAGACGCTTGAGCTTGCATTGAGACTTCATTCTTGAAAAGTTTAGTTGAAGACGCTTGAGCTTGCATTCTTAGCTTGGGCTCTCCCAAGCTCATATCAATTTGCGACTTAAGAGTCGCCACTAATCTATTTTTGGTGGGTCGATTAGAAACCCAAGTAAAGTAACGAGAGATTTACTTTACTCCTATGAACAGAGATTGTGAGTTCGGGGACTTGGTTACGCTAGATGTCTCTAACGCTATTTTCGGTACCATTTCTTTTAAATTTCAAAAATGCCTTTACATGTAGCTTGAATTTATTTTAAGCTAAATTTCTATCATGCACTATGGTGATCATATGAGTACTTATCATTATTAAATTTTTCAATGAATCAAACAAATTGCATCACAAGAAATAAACACACGAAGCAAACAATTGTTTTTTTTGGGTTTTTTTAATCTTGAATTTAAAACATGCACTTTAACTTCATGACCTAATTTTGCTAACAAACTGTTTCTAATTAAATGGACCTAACAACAATCATTAAGTGACATGCAATTCATGAACCTAATCTTACAAACTCTAATCAAATGATCCCATTATGCAAACTAGTTAACATGCTCCTAGTGATTTTGTGTTTTTATTGAAATTCGGAATTAATAAAAACCCTAATTAAACTATCTAAAAAAATGAATAATTTTCTAATTTATTTCAAGGATTAATTTTACTTAAACCATATTCTATCTTAGAAAACTATTTTTAAAAGAAAAATGGGATAATTAAAATGTGCCAACATTATCTAAGATGCTATTTAAAAAAAAATTATTTATGTCTAACCCTAACCTATTTCCAAAAATGCAACCCTAAAAATGTAATCCTAAAGAAAATTCTAATTTGCTAAATTTACATGTCTAATTTACTAAACCTACATGCTGATGCAAGATTTTGATTTTTTTTTTTTAATGTTTTTCCAAGATAAGTAACTATCTCTACCCAATCAAGATATTCATCAAATGAGAATTAAAATAACCAAAAAATAATCCGTTGTCTCACAGGTTAAATTAATGGTTATTTTAATCCTAAACATCACAAAATAAAGTTCAAAATAATTAAAATACTATCAACAAACCCTAAAAATTAATATAATTAAAAAATTGATCCGGCGTCTTACGGATCAAATTAATAATTAAATTAATTTTGGGCAAAACCCCTATGGATAGTGCCTACAAGATTTTTGAAATAAATATCGAAATCCTATATTACAATTTAAATAGATTAAAGAATGCTATCAAATAAAACAAAATAAATAAATGAAAAAATAATAATAATAAAACTGAATTACCTAATTGATTTTTTTTTTTTTTTTTTCGCTTTTTCCCTTCCCAAGCACGGCTTGCTCGTGGGTCTCCAAGGGCAGCAAGTCGTCGGTCCGGCAAGGGGAACTCCGGCGAGGGCAAACCAACCGAAAAGGGACAGGACTCGGGTAAGAAGGACAACCGGCGGAACAGGGGTGTCGCGATCGAAGCTGCTAGCGTTCGAACTCCGGCAAAGGGCGTCGCGGGTGGAAGACTCCGAGTGCGGGTGTCGTGTTGGAGGTAGGTTCAGATCTGCCGGCGTCGGGACAGCCGAGCGATGAGATCGGGACAACAATAATGGAGGCGGCGTAGCGGACGTCGGGCGCTGGCACAATGGCGTCGGTTGAGGGAGGCAAACCACCGGTTTGCTGGGCGCAGGTTGTAGAGGATGAGGCGCGGCAAGAGCGGTCGTCGGTGGCGGGCAGATCACGAAGGCGCAGGGGTGCAGGAGCAGTGGCGATCGGTGGCTGTGGGACAATGTGACCGACGCGGGGGCGGCTCCGGCACGATGGTGGCTGGCGCGGTGAGGATGAGCAGCAGCGGCGGAAGAGCTCTTGGAGAAGACGAAGCAGCTCTCTTTTTTTTCTCTCCTCTGCTGGCCTGCTGCGCACGTCCTCTCTCTCTCTCTCTCACTTGTCGCACGTCCCTCTCTTCTCACATGACTTCTCTCTCTTTTACTTTTTACTTTTGTGTTCTTTTTCACCGAAAGAAGCCCCTGTTTCCGAAGCCTTCACTCTCTATTTATAGAGAAAAAAAAAACAGTTTATTCTACCCAGAAGATTTGTATATAACAATCCAATCGCTCAAGATCATCCTTCGAAAAGAGGAGACGTGCTCAACAAGAAAATGGCTCCCAAAATCTAAAATCTTTTATCGAGATTTTTCAAGATAATTCACTCAACCACTGAAGTCTTTTGATAAGGCTCCATTATCCAAATTCTAAAATCTTTCAAAATCTCCCTCCACAACAAAATATTTTATTTTATAGATTACTCCTCATCCTCTTTTTATTATTATTTTTTCTTTAATTTTTTAAGAACAATTTTTAAAAGATAAGTTAAACAATGTAAACGTTATGAAATGCTTTATGCGATGAACAAGTAAATAAAATAGTTAAAATTTGGGTGTCAACAACGTAAGATTTCCGGCAAGGTATGCTAGATGTGGCACTCAAGTATCCCATTTTTCAAAGAAAGTGGTATTTAAGTGTACATTTCCAAACTTTTGGCACTTGGGCTATACTTCTGCCGTACCTATGTCAAAGAAATTCTACACTAGCTGAAGCCATTCAATCTTGATGTACTCCCAAAAGTGCTGATAAAATTGTCTATTTAGTCCATTAGGTCCTGGGGCCTTTAATGAACCCAATTGAAAAATCACTTCTTTCACTTCTTCAAGGGTAATGTTTGCCATCAGCTTTTCATTTATTTCTTCATTTACTAGGTTGGGACACTAATTTACAACCAGTATGAAAGTTCCTCAAACCCATGGATTCATAAAGTGTTCAATAAAAGGCCCCTATGTGTTGCTCGAGTGCAGATGGTTCCCTACACCAGTTTTCTTCATCAGTTTTTGGCATCATAATCCTATTTTGCTGCCTTCTTTGCACTATGGTTACATGGAAAAACTTTGTGTTCCTATCTCCCCATTGTAGCCAATTGATGCAAGATCTCAACCCCCGATATTTTTCCTCTTGTTTCCAAAGCTTGTCAATTTGGTCGACAGTGTTTAGGGTTTCCTCTTTGCTGAAGTTTCTAGAATCTCTATTAGTGATCTCCGTTAATTTCCTCTTTAGCTCCCTGATTCGACTTGGTGCGTTGGAGAACTTATCTTTACTCTAAGTTGTTGATTCCTTAGAGACTTCATGGACTTTCTCTGAAAAGCTTGTGTAGATTGATGGACTCCCATTCTATATTCTCCTTATGATCTCCCCGCATTCTTGATCTTCCAACTAGTATGCTTCAAACTTAAATTCTCTCTTCCTTTTCTTACTTTCAGGTTGTAACACAAGGGAAAGAGGGCTATGGTCCGAGCCAATTGTTGGTAGAGCTTGAACTTCAGCATTAGCGAAGGTAATTCTCCAATCCATGATGCATAGAACTTTGTCTAGTCTTTTTTTGACAAGGGCCTCCCCTTCCCGATTGTTTCCGTAAGTATAAGCACACCTTTTACTATCGATGTTCGGGAGAATTACCAAAAAAGTCCTAAACCTATTGCAATTGTGTCAATTCAGTCATAAACTTTTTTTTTTTGGCCAATTTAGTTCTAAACCTTTTATAATTGTGCCAATTCAATCCATCCTGCCAAAATTGGTCGGCTGGTGTTGACGTGGACGCCGGCAGGGGACAACCGGTTGGCAAACGCTGACGTGGCAATTTTAAAATTTTGTTTAAATTTTTTTTGAATTTTTGAATTTTTTTTGAATTTTTTTAATTCTTTTAATTCTTTTTTTTTTTACACCTTCTCTTTCCTCTGCCCGGCCGACGCTGGCCGGAGGCAAGGGCCGGCGAGGTCAGCCTCGCTGGCCACTGGCGAGGCTCGCCCCCGCCGGCCGGAGGTGAGGGCCGGCGAGGTCAACCTCGCCGACTGCTAGCGAGGGCGAGGCCCCGCCAGATCTAGCAAGGTCAGCCTCGCCGATCGCTGGCGAGGGCGAGGCCCTACCAGATCCGGCGAGCTCGGCCTTCGCCAAGGCTAGGGCAGAGGCGGGGAGGCGGTCGACCGGGCGGGGAGAGGGAATCGAGGGGAGGCGAAGCCGAGCTGAGGAGACGACCGGACGCCCGATCTAAGGGCCGATCCGAGGGACGTCGAAGCTCACTGCATCGCTCGGTTGCAAGTGGACGCCACCATTGACGCCGAGGTTTAGTTGACGAAATCTAAGAGCTTCACGGTTGTCGGAATCAAGCCGAGCCGTTCATTCCGGTGGGGCAAATCGGGGGGAATTCGGCGGAGGGACTCGTCTTCTTCGTTGCGGCGCGCGAGGGCATCCGGTTGTCTCCTTAGCTCGACTCCGCCTCCCCCCCCAGATTCCCTCTCCCTGCCCGATCGATTGCTTCCCTGCTCTGCTGCTTCTTCTCTTCCAGGTCTCTCTCTCTCCCTCCCCGTCTCTGCCCTAGCCTTAGCGAGGGCCGAGCTCGCCGGATCTGGCGAGGCCTCGCCCTCATCGGCCCTCGCCTTTGGCCGGTGAGGTCTGACCTAGCCGGCCGGCCAGAGGAAAGAGAAGGTGTGACAAAAAAAAAGAAAAAAAGAATTAAAAAATTCGAAAATTAAAAAAAAAAAAATTAAAAAATTGCCACGTCAGCGTCGTCGGCCGGCTGTCCCCCGCCGACGTCCACGTCAGCGCTGGCCGGTCAATTTTGGCCGGATGGATTGAATTTGCACAATTATAAAAGGTTTAGGACTAAATTGGCCAAAAAAAAAAATTTTAGGACTGAATTGGCTCAATTGCAATAAGTTTAGGACTTTTTTGGTAATTCTCCCATCGATGTTCATTAGGGAGCAGTCATTCAAAAGTTCGTGGAAAGTTGCTATTCAATGGTAATCGGCTTCCCTTTTCCCTACCTTCTCCCAAATATATAAAATTTCGTTAAAGTCTCCCATGTAAATCCATGGTAATTGGTTATTTGAATGGAAATCCCTAAATTTTTGCCATAATATTAGTCTCACCCCAAAGTTCGTCAGAGCATGGAGGAAAGTTATTCGCATTTGATAGCCACTAATTGGGTCTTTGCACTTCAAATCAATAATATTTTTAGAGCTGGATCTCACCTTTAACTCCACTTCTCCGCTCCACATAATTGCTAATCCTCGCGCAATTCCTTCTGGATTTTCTAGGAATAAATTTGGGAACTTGAGGCATCTTCTTACACCTCCACCATCATCTCTTTGTTCTTGGTTTCCATCACGAAAACTTGGTTAGGCCTTTCGAGAACTACTAGGCTCTCAGCTCCTGGAATATTAGGGGGTTGCCTAGCCCCTAATAGTTCCAGTTTATAATTCTCATATCGTCTCCGGTGACTTATTAGGGCTAATCACCAAAGCCCACTCATTGTCATATTTTACCACTTGAATGGGGGTCTCCAAAAGCTCCATCTTATAGGGGGAGGTTATACTGTTTGTTTATGTTTTTTTGCCCTCTCCAACTTCGAACTTTGCTTGCTACAATTTCCTTCCTTCGAAAGGATTGGCTTGGAAAGTTGAAGGCACATAATTTGTTTACCGTTGTTTGTCTTCTTTGCAAGGGTTAATGCTAATTCTTCTATTATCTCCTGAAAGCATGAGCTTTTTTGCCGTTTTCTTGTTGCGGATAGGGACCGCCCTTGTATCAATTTCATTCCTAACCACTATTTCCATCTTGGATGCTATGTTTGGTGTTTTGGGAACTGTATCATCAGCATCAATTTTTTATTCTAATTTGCCATAGAAGGCTTCCCAGTTAGGACTGTGATCTCACACTTCCGCCTTAAGCCATAGGCCATATTTTCTTGCTTTGTTTTGAGCTCATTTAGTATGCTTATAAGGGATTTCTTCACAATAAGTGCCATAATGACCGATTCTCCTGCATGAGTAGCAATAATGCCAAAGGCATTCATATTTGAATTTCACCCATAACTTCTTGTTTCCTATGTCCAGAATAGCACATGATTTTAAGGAAGCTAACAAATCCACTTCCGCCTTCGCCCTCCTGACTTTGTGTGGTCCATTTCCTTTTGATTCCACTTGAATTTCCAATTCTTTGCCCACTTGTTTTGCCAAATCAGCAAACACTTCTTATAAAGTCCACCCAATATCCCTCCAATTTGCACCCTAAAAGCACATTGAGAATTATTGTAGCAATGCTCTGGAATTTCTAGTTCACATTGTTTAAGGACTAATAGATTACTAGCAAAGGACCAAGGTCCCAATTGCATGACTCTTTCTTTTTCCTCCCCCGATTGAAAAACGAAAGAGAAGAATCCCGATTCCTTTTAGGAGGAAACCACTTATTCTATTTTCCATGCCTTCTTCATTATATTAAGAAAGGCTTGGAAGTTAACGTTAGGTTTTGAGAATAACTCACCAAATAGGGTGTGGTCGCACTCCCTCCTTTTTTTCTAGGGGGATTTCCTTTATAGCTTCTACTTCATCATTATCTGACCATAAGTGGCCTAGACTTTTGCATAGAGCTACTAGACGCAAATCATTCTACATTTCACCTTCCATTGTTCCTTTCTGCAGGTGTGGGGTTTGCATCTGGTTCTACTGTTCACAAGAAGATGGCTAAGAATAGAGGAGTGAAGCTTCCTATTTTTGGTCTTCTTATAAGCAAAAAGGTGCTATCTGATGGACAAGAAGGTTTTGTTGTTTGTTTCTATGGTTTTTTTAGATGGGTTAAATGGAGAAAGATTGAAAGGAGCTATGTGAAGATGGGTTTACTAGTTGAGCTGTAGCAAGGATTAAAACCTTTTAGGTTGTGTATTGATCGAAGGTAGGTCGAAATGGTATTGTGGAGGGGAGGGAAGGATGCGAGTCTAGGGAATGTTGGCTATGGAGTTAGGGATGTTTCCAAGGCTAGAGAGTAGAAGGAGCCATGTGGGAGAAGAAGTAGGATGAGGGTCATGATGGTTTTAGGGTTTTGTTTGCACTATCACCTGTTGAAGGGATAGAGAGAAGCTCTGCCCATAGGAGAGAGGAGGAGCTCTACCAGTGAGAGAGATCCATCATGGCTTTGAATCTTTTTAGGTTGTGATAGAAAAGTCAACTCAAAAGTTAACGTTTTAACTTTTTGAAATTAAGATGAAAATGAAAGGGAAATGAAGTGTTAATGCAAGAAAAATAGTAAATGGCTATTTTTGGGTTGAAAAATGAGCTCTATCGTGATCAGAAATTCTAATATCAAGCTTTTTGCCTTTATAATGAGCTCAAATTGGATACTTAACAATTGAGAAAAACCCCATTGGTTGAATTTTTTCATCACGTTGATTGATGATGTGCCATGTTGGATGGTCAAGAATAATCATAATAATCCAAAAGCCAATTTAGTCAGCAAGAAATTGAACAAAACGAGTCAACATTTTGCTAAACAAGCAATCTATCAGAGATCAACTCAGTTCAGACAAAGCTACACTAAAATATAGCAAGTCTGGTGAATTCAGTCGACAAACCAGCACTCATCAGTTTTGCGGCCATCCAACAAAACTCAGTGGAGCTATCCATGGCTCTCCAAGACAAAAGAAAGTGATTATAATTAAGGACTCGGCTCCACAGAATAAAGCAAACCAAAGATGTAATCCCAGACAGTGTCGATCCGCTTGACTTGAGGATGTCTTATCACCAAATAAATTAGTTTCTACAAAACTTCTGGAGGCGCCAACTGCCCTATGAGCGAAACTGCACGAAAATACGTGGTCAAGCATCAGCAGGGTCAATCCACCAGTAGAATTTATCACCAAGAACGGCCGCTGCGAGACCTACTACATTTGTCATCACATCAAAATAGCGATCCTGACAAAAGGCATTGATTAAAATTCGGGTATTCAAGTCATGCATCTGAACAGATATGTATCAACTCACTGATTTTTGTACGAGGAAATGTGATCTTATGATGTAAATAGCAGTCAACGCAGAAGATGGGTTAAGACTAGCAATTAAAGTCACACCTTCGCATGAGCACGAACAATGTCATTTGGTAAGCTTCTGCAGTAAATCGAGAGAGCAAACTTTACATCAGTAGCAGATAACATGATTGAGTATAACCATGCTTGGCGTTGATCCATGGTAACACGATGCACACTCGTTTTTCACGATGTTGATTTGCACCCGTGCACATACTTCCGAGGGGCACCACCATCACCATTCTCAAACAAACGTTTCCAAGATCCAAAGCAATGACAACCATTGATAATGATAGACTTAATCCAAAGCAATCATAACTGTTGATAATATAGAAAAGAAAAGGGGCACAAAAACAGGGGGACGTCCTGCCCCACCAAAATCTCATCTCCTCCGTTAAAATTCACGCAATTTTTGCATAGTCATAGGAGTTTCCTACAATAGCACATGAATTCTACATGGACATAGGAGGTCTTTGGTTTGACATTAGGAAAATGTTATTAAGGAAATGCAAAGGCTTTTGAGCTAAAGGGATTTTTTGAAATACAAGCAGTACTTGTCAAAGTATAAAATACATTGGAAAATAACTTTGACGTAAATGCCGTTTATAAAAGCTATACTTTATAAAAGACTTTTGCTAATTTTATTTAATAAAAAATCTCAAACTATTTGGTGGTGGAACTCGCCAGTGGCACACTGGCTGCATGCTAGTGACATGCCAGCCGCTTACTAGCTGCTCATAAGTGGCTGAGGCAAAGTTAGGGTTTTCGTGGACATTTCCAGAATTATGAAAGTTGAGCAAGGGCAAAGTTTTAAGAAAAAAAAATTCTATTTGCATTGTGGAAATGTAACATTTCAGAGTATCTTCGAATCTACTTTGAGCTAAAGGTCTTTAGAGTGCTCTATAGATGCAATTGTATCTGCCAAAAGCATCCAAAGATTTTGCCAAATGACATTTGCATCTGCCTAAGAGCTTTGGGGCCAAAGGGCTTTACAATTGGTGAAACAAACGCACCTAAAGCTCAGCTATACACTTGGGAGTACTTGTTCTTAAAGCAGCTAATTGTCCGCCTCTCAATTAACTGGCACAACTCGGTCAACAAGTCGTTTGAAAAGCAGATGGTAACTTTCTTGTGAAGACAACAATAGAACAACAAACTCAGGGGAAAAAGAGGTCCTTGACGAAGGAACAGATAATGTGCCTGAGGGAAAATCCTAAGAACTTGAATAACCTGTTAACAATCATTCTCTGCATGTGCTATGCCAAGTGATCTCCAATCTTCAGCATTATCAGGATTTTTCAGAATTTCAGCCTCTAAAGCAAGAATTGCTTCACCCAGAAGCCCTTTGTGGAAGAGGTTTTGGCTTTCTTTTAAGGGATTGGGGTGCCCACCATATGGATTCATATCTGAGAAAACACACACTCCCCTTGAACCATCTGACTGCTGCTTTTGCTCTTTCCAGAACCTGAAAGATTCAACATCAATGTAAAATGATGAACTCTGAAGATAGATTATTATGTTACGATATCATTTAAATGATATGAGTAGTGTAGTCACAAACATGGTTGATTTCATGCTAGTATCTCAGAAACTTCAAATTCATTAATTACGGGAAACGAAAGCAACTTTAGATTTCAGACATGAAGGCAAAATCTCAAGGAAACGGCAGGTGGAAAGTCAAGTCACAATAATGTGTTCGTTGAAATTGCTTAGAGGATAAACTGAGCAAGAAAAACTAAGGAGAGGGGATGCACATTTCAGAGTGTTCACTCGCTGTCATGACATGCACTAATCCAAACTCTTTCTTTACAGGTATTTCTCAATCCATAATGATAATACTTTTCCCCTCTGTCCCAAGTTCAACAGTGGTACAACCATACCGGCGAGACACATAACTATCTGATGAACAATTCACTTGGCTTTCCAGAGAATGGTCCTGCCACTGTCCTATCGTGGACGAAGGCGTATTTCATCCACTATGTTATGAATCGACTTTCTGTGGGTGGACTATCGAGACTTGCAAACTGACTTAGTTCAAGAATGCCGATACCCCAATGTCCTTTAGAGTAGCCATTGGAGTATATTCAAATGCAGAGAGAGAGAGAGGGAAGGGGAAAAAAAAAAGCACGGTGAAAATGGGAGGAATGTGATGGGCCAGGAAAGAGATGGGAAGAATATTTTGACTTTTATTTTTCTGCTCAATAAATTCTGGGTTGTTTCCTACAAAATGATTGGTGAGTCTGAAGTGGATTTTGGAGGATTGAGGCTGTTGAGCTTTGGACATTTGGATTAGTTTTTTGGTTTTCTGGGTGGATTTGCTTATTGGTTTGCACTATCAACAGTACATGTGCATTGAACTATGTGGTATGGTTGATTGTGTGGTATGTGGATTTGAATTTTTGTTGCCATTTTTACGAAATTAGAACAGTATTTTTGGGACTAAAAGAATAAGATTCATCTTCATCTGTATTCCTTTTCAGGACTCTTTGCTTTAATATCCAGAGAAATCTACTCAACCAGTACAAGGACTCTGCATTTTGTCAACCTTGTGTTGTGTTTTTGGGTCTGGCACATACTATTTGGGGGTGTTTGGGTATGCTCTGGGATAGCTTATGCTTAGATTTGTACTGTGCTAGTTGCTTTCTCTTTGATTGATTGAGTGGGGCTCTTTCTTTGTTTTGATTAAGGACAGGGCTTTTTCTAGAAGCAATGAATAATGAGAAGAGAAAATGGCTGGAGATGGAGGAGCAGCAAAATCAGATGAGCCAGCGCCACACCCACCGATAGATCAGCTGCCCAACAGCGGAAGCAAGTTGACCATTAGGAGAGGTGGAATTTTGAAAGTTCAGCACTTGGATTTAGTTGCAAGATACTTCTGCTATGCGCCAACAACCATGGTGGTTATCATCAACCCAATCGAATTGCTTATGTTGAGTTCTTCGTGAAACCAGAGGTTGATGGTGATGACACGTAGGCTTCTGCGACTGTATCAAAACCAGAGGAACAACACGTCCAAAGCAAATTTAATTCAGCCATAGAACAGTATCAAAACCTGAGGACGAAAGCCGCTAATTATCATGAACACGTTTGACTTCCCTGTTATTTGCGGTTCCCAAAAAGATTAAAAAAAAAAAAAAACTTGGAACCCGACCCAACCTGATGCCTTGTGTTATTTGCAGTTCAGGTATCGGTTCGGGTAGGGTCATGTGCGCTTCCATTTCGGTTCGGGTTTGCTAATCGGAATTATGTACAACACACTGTATTATCAAAAAGGGAAAATCCAAAACATTTCAAATGAAGGTCAATATTGGACATTGAGATACCGCACCCCCACTGTCATATTATAAAAACTGAAGTTTGTGTCATTTTATGTAAATAACAAAAGAAATAAAAGGCCCCGTCTTTTGTCGCGGGGTTCTATTTCATGCGCGTTCGCCACCCTCATTGAACGCCTATGGTTGTCGGGAGTAGACCTAGATCATAAAAGATAAGCATATCCTCCAGAGACAACTCCATAAGCGCGGATTCGTACTCATTCGGTGTAGTAATACGTAACATCACCCTTTCTGCAATCGGTCGTCAGGATGTACCTGATTCCGACCATACAAAAGAATTAAACAATGTTTGCCTCCACAACACTGACTAAGAAATCAAAAATAAAGTCGGTCAGTTTTAAAGCACTAACTTATTCAACCCTTAAGGTTTGAGGGTGGGCGATCTCCGCCTACGCTCAAACCTTACAAATACTAAGTCCCAGGATATTCTTTAAGAAGTAGACAAGTCTCTTCCACATACGCACGTTCTAGTTGGATTCATAGACCATTCATCATCTCCCGATAAAACAATAATACTAGCTTGCATGCAAAACATAGATCAAATAAGCTTTCATCCCTTTTTTATTGTGCAAAACATTGACGTCGTTTCGCAAAGAAGTCAGCTGATGTCACAATTGACACTTAAGACATACAATAATGTTGATGTCTACCTACAAGAATCAAAAAATCATTTCAATTACAATCAGATGGTGTTGGTGATTCTCTCCACGATCTTGTGAAGGAAGTTCAACTCTAGAGTGATTCTGGGTGAAATGTATTATTGATGGAGTGAGGGAAGTCGACCACACACCCTTGATGGGTTGGCTTGGTATCTTTACATATGTCGAACAGAATATTACAGTAATAGCAAGTGCCTTATCGTATGACAGCTACACAAATATACAAGAATCTCAATGTCAAAAAGTAGCCAAAGCTCTCATTGAACCTATAATCCTAAACGAAGAAATCATCAATCTACAAACTGAGGGGAATCAAACACAAAAATGGTTTCCAAGCATTAAGTGTACAGACAATTTTACTGTGTATCTTAAATAAAAAGAGAGGAGAAGACAGCATAATAAAACCAACTGAACCTTATCGGCACTTAGGCATTTCAACGATATTAAGCAGACAAGACATTTTGTTGAAAAGGACCGGTTTAACCCATTACATAGGTAAATTTCAGCCACGGCATCCTTCAGAAGAGAAGTCAGTGTCGGTCTTACCAGGCTAAGCCAAACACATATTATTAAATAGTTATGTGCATCACTTGCAAATTCTCCAAGCATTAAGTGTACAGACAATTTTACTGCATATCTTAAATAAAAAGAGAGGAAAGGAAGCATAATAAAACCAACTGAACCTTATCGGCACTTAGGCATTTCAACGATATTAAGCAGACAAGACATTTTGTTGAAAAGGACCAGTTTAGCCCATTATATAGGTAAAATTCAGCCACAACATCCTTCACAAGAGAAGTCAGTGTCAGTTTTACCAGGCTAAGCCAAACATATATCATTAAATAGTTAAGTGCATCACTAACAAATTCGCCTTTATCCCATTCAATTAGGGTTTAGTTGCACAAAGTTTTAACGTCAGATTCGGCCAATATTCAGGGACCCAGGAGCAGGGAGGAAAAAAAGCAAGGGGACATGACAGGGTGACATACTAGCCCACTGTAATCTCATCTCATCCATTAGAAATTCACGCAATTTTTGCAAAGTCACAGGTGTTCCCTCATCGCATGATTAGAGCATGGACATAGCAGACCAAACAATATTTACAGGAGCAGCTCAGACAACCAATAAATGGCTATATGGGGCATAGAAACGCTTTCTAGCTCATGATATTTCATGTCAGCTCGAGCCCCGAAAATAACCTGGGAGAACCAAGTACCAAAATTGAGCTGTCTCGTGTGATGACCCCATATTTTGCATAAGGAGTACCATCTTAAGCTGATGATTGTTTTTCCTACATATACAAGCAGAAGAGCAATCAATTATTATAGTTCTAATCTCCATATATGAAAAAGAAAATGCATGGAGTTCTTTTTTAAAGTTGGAACATAATGAACGATATAACGAAACAGAAAATGCATGAAGTATGGAAAGGAACAGAACTTACATCTCTAGAACCGGTTATGTAGGAAACAACAACAGTGATGTCATCAAGCTTGCCACCATAATAGCGAAAACCAGCATCTTGCGCAGCAGTAGAGAATGGAGTCTGTCGATCCCTATCCTGCGCTCTTTGGCGTGCCAATGCTGCTATCTTCTGAGCCGTGACTTGTGGCCCTAGACCAGCCCTTGTTGCATGAACAACTACAGCAGTAATCTCATTGTTGTAGAGGTTATCAAATAGTCCATCAGTACCAGCAATCACAACATCCCCCGGTGCAACAGGAATTGTGAATACCTGCGTCAAGAGAAGGCCATTAAGATAGCTGGAATATTGAACCAACAGTTGCATTATGGTGAATCATATGCATGCATAATCCATGAATAGTTATTTGATAATCTCTGATATATCGACTTGTACAACAAATTCCAAATTAATAGCTATTTTTGGTACCATCTCAAACCAGATAATCGCAGGGCAAAAGACTGCAAACAGTAAAATAATAACAACAAAAAGCAGAATTAACTCCAGCCAAGTAAATAGCTGAGCAATGAGTATCTAGGAAAATAAGACACAACAGAACTTATGCCTTTACTGACCTGACCAGAACTGGGCAAATCACCACTATTTCCACACTCCAGTTGATAGGTAAGATTAAAATCATGCTGTTGAACAGGAGACCTAAAGATTGTGCATCCATCCCGGACTACCATGAACCCACTGTCACCCAGATTAATAGCATGGAGACCCTGCAATATAAATAGAAGCAACATACCATTGTTGAAAAGAGCATAACATCATCCTAACAAACAGAACTCAAAGCAACATCATTCTTCTGTGGAAGAGTCCAAAGTCAAATAAAGATTCATATGTAACCAGCATAGTAATTTGTCGGCATCAGACAAATCAACTCCATCAAGCAACCTCATGCATACAATTTATATCAAAGCACCCAGGACATATGAAAATCTTATGCAAATGAGCCAGATCAGCTGAAAAACCCGTGCTCATTCAAATCCCTGAGCTGTGACCTAGTGTCCAATCAGACAAGTGGAATCACTCTCCCAGGAAAATTTCAGAATCACTGCAGCCCACTGAAACGAATCATGTGATACGATCCAACTATTTAGTAGTAGATGCATCAAAGCACAAGCAACTGCGATTTGCATTGCCATCTAAATAGGGAAATATCAAACCAATGTAACAGTATCAATACTAATCATTTTCAAGAACAGATACATCATATGGTAAGATCTGTGTTCTAAGAGCACAATACCTGCTCTGTGAGAGCAATGATGCAAGCTGTGGATGAACCCTTTGCTTTGGTACTTGAGTATGCCTTTTCCAAAACTCTGAAGGGGTCAATAGAGCCCTTGGGCTCATCCTGAATAGCAGTTATTGAATTAGACATAAGCTCTCGAGAATATTGCCCAGCATCTATTCCATAATCTGCCCAGCCACCAACACCATCGGCCACGCCTATTGCTTGCTCATCAGAACAGATAAAATGAGCATCCTCTCCACCAGTTTCTTCTTTATCAGGATGGGGTAGGTAACATGACCCGGAAAGTAGCTTCAGCATTTTTCCAGGTAGATTTGTTCTGATGTCATAGAAAGAAACATAACTAACATGGGACCAAATAATTCCTTCCACCAATAATGAGGAAGGAGCAAATAGTTTTATAGCACAATGAGCTCATGCTAATTCAACGGCTAACCATTTAAAAAGACAAAGCAAACAACCAATGTCAGAAAGAACCTACTTAAATTACAAACCCAAAAAACCTATCAAATCCTTTACAAACCAAATGAGCTGCCAAGTAGAAATATTTAACAAGCCTTCTGTCCTTTGCATCATTTTGTCATAAGGAGAAATTTAAATAAGACACCAAGAAAATGAAGATATGCCATAGCTAGGAGGAATCACGGATTAAGAACCATAATAAATAACAAAATGGCAGAATTTTAAAATAGAATTATACCCCTCAGAAGACACTGTTTGACTTCCAAGCTGTTCGTCCCTTGAAAAATTGTCAAAGGAGACATCTGGAGCAGTGCCTGTAGATAAACTTCTACAAGAAGAAGCATAAAGATCTCTGAGCCCTGACTCAAAGTATTGACCAGAGTTGTATTTGCCCTTCAAGGCACTGAACACAAAGTACCCATATATCTGATGCTTACTGGGTTGCTCCTTATTTTTTAAACTCATGCTAACTCTTTGGCAACTGTCAAAGCTTTTGTTGCTATAATGAGCAGTGGCATGATTTGTAAAAGTTGAATGATGTGGATGCCCTGAAATTAAACGGTAATCACTCAACACAGCTCTTGAACCACAGGCAGCCATTGGTTTATCTTGAAACTTGCAGCTGTCCACAGACTGGCCTGATTCAGAGAAGGCCCGATCAACGTGATATGCACAAACTTGAAATGAAGGGCCAGAAACTGAAGGAGTAGAGAATGTGCGAGACAGAGCTCCAACAACAGAGATGTTTCTTCTTTGATTAGCTAACTGCGAGTCTGATCTTGCAGCAACAACAGTGCCCGGAGGTAAAAGCAATTGCAGGTCTGGAACTCCTGAAAAGGGCACAGAATGAAATAACCTAGAATTCCCAAACCAAGACTTCCCTTGCTCGACTAGAGCTTCCACTGGCCCTTGCACCTTACCATCCTTCCCAATACTTGATTTCGAGACACCATTCTGAACAGCAGTTCTCAGTTTCAAAGTATAGGAGGATGGCATCATGTACTTTCGAAATAAAACAGCCTCTCTCGAACCCCTTTATTGCAAAGAGCCCAACGATTAACAGCTGATTTGACAAGTATTATCATATCTGAACAACATCTATTTCGCGGGGAACTGGTACTTGTAAGCAGTCTCCTCTTCAGTGCCCAACAAGGTCCCCATAAACCTGGTAACAGAGCGAATGACTAGACTGGTGAGCAAAATCACCTCCAATAACCAGGTCCCAAACAAACAATCACAAAAAAAAAAAAAAAAAAGGCACAAGTTCAATAAAAACAAACCCTCCATCGTCATCATGTTAAAAAACCCATCTCCCTCAACCCTAACCACAGCTTCTTCCAGCAAAACAAAAGCAACCGAGCAACAAAGCGATAACCAGCAGAAGCTATTCAAGAGAAATCAGACTCGCCGCAATTAGCAAAGAATTATCAGCGGGAGGCCCAAAGACCGCACCTGCCCTCGTCGGCGACTCACCAGGCCCTCAAGGCAATCGCGGACGACTAACGGGCACGACGGAATCAAAGTCGAGCCCCGAGAGAAACCAACAACCCTCCGGAACCACCACGGATCAGCTCTAACAGACGCGACGACCGAGAGGGGCTCGAAAGCGAAGCTCCAGCAAGAGGACAAAACGCGAGCGGCGTCCGGTGGGAATCACGAGGCCCCCCTCCCTCTCGCTACCCCTCTCTTCCTCTGCCCTTCAACAGACGCAGCTGGCCGTCGCTGAACGGTAAGAAGCCAACGAATAGAGAGAGAGAGAGTTCCCCTCGAAGCAGAAAAGGCTCGAATGAGAGATGGAAATGGAGATGACGAAACCCTAGAAAAGGCCCCAACGAGAGAGAGGGGCAAAGGGCGACGCAGGAGAGAGACCAATCCCTCGTTCCCATTGGAGTAATGAATAATAAAATTTATGACGGCTAAATTGTGTATTGACCGATTTGACAGCGGCATTAGCTTCGCGAAGGCCGATGGAGCGGGGCAAGTTTCGTCATTTCGAAAAGGTCGGCATGCCAACCTAGCTGTCTCGTTTTTTTTTCTTTTTCTTTTTTTGAGGTGGTCGGTGTCGGGGTCCCATTTAGTTGGAAGGCAATATATATGCTTTGCGTGAAATTTCCTGAACGCGCGTGCTTCATATGGAGAATTTCTACTCACTTTTTTTAGGTAGCGTGGCTTCGTTTAAAGATCGAATGCCCCGAACGGTCCCGGTTGAAGATACGAAAGGGAAGTTCGAAAGCAGGCATTAGTAATAGCAATCCCGTTATAGAAGCAAATATTTTGTGGAATACTTAGAAAATGCAACAAGACATGATAAAAAAAGCATAATTTTAGTATATATGTGAAAAGCGTAGCTTTGTTTAAAGATCAAATGCCCTCAACAGTCCCAATTGAAGATATGAAAGGGAAGTTCGAAAGCAAGCATTAGTAATAGCAATCCCGTTATAGAAGCAAATATTTTATGGAATACTTAGAAATGCAACAAGACATGATAAAAAAAATGCAGAGTTTTAGTATATATGTGAAAACATTAAAATCCGTTTGGAGTGAATTTCACTTTTACTTAATTTAGGATCTATATGCACATTAACTTTTTCAAATTTGAAACTTCCGTCACTTTCACAACATTCGGATGTTATAGATACGCATGTGAAGGATTCGTGTTTTTTCTTAATTTTAATGTTTATAAATTTCAATTAGAATTTGCTTTGGCTTAAGTCGAAACAAATAGGTCTCCATTTCATGCGAAATACTTGATTTATAAGTTAAGCAATGTCAGTCAAATGCTTTTTCCCTAAATGGAGGATGAGGAAAAGGAAATTCAACATGGGACATGCAAATACCAAATGAACCGTTTGTTGTGCCTCTCCATACGGCATGCATCAAGAAAAGAAAGTTTTGCCGTTGTAAAGTCTCTCATCTTTCTTTTCGAATTTCACAATGAAGTTTGATGATGGCGGCCTGAAATCTTCTCGATTCCCTTTATTCACATACTTCAGGATGCATTAGTCTTGAAAAAATGACTTCGGGTGCGCATGACAATTTTTGACTTTCGGTGCAATTTCTCAATATTTCGACAAAAAAATTTTAGGCCGCGCAACAAAAATTTCTCAATTTCTCAATTTCTCTTGTTCCCCGAATTTGGAATGCAAACCGTTTGGCATGACAAAATTTTGGAATAAAATTTGTTTCATTGTTTTGGGTGAGAAAGCGAAGCTAAAATTTTTAGCTTCTCTATTTCAAGTAGAAATCAAATTGTTTTTCTATCCACCCCTCTTCTTTTAGAAATTTTGAGTCGTTAAAACGTTTGCTTCAAAATTTTAGCTTTCTTCGTTTTCTCGAAATTTTACCATGCGCACCTTAGCTTCCTGGTTTCTTCTTCAAATCTGTTTAAATAAAAATCTGTTTTAGAAATAGAGAAATCAAATTGTGTTACCAAACGGATTTCTATTCCAAACCTGTTCTGGGGAACAGAGAAATAAAGAAATCAAGAAACAGAAATTTTATCATGCGCAGCCTTCGCATCCAGATAAAGGACTCTGACTTCAAGGATTTTCTTCTTCCCATGCATCATATATTATTTGGTAATAAATATAAAATAGGCTTCGGAAAGCAACTTTGCCGTCATGAGCCTCGCCAGCTCCGGCTCACCTTCTCTCCCAAACCCCAACCCCAAAGTTCAATACCACCACCCTCGCCTCCCCCCAGCAGCCGCACCACCTATGCCAACCTCCCCTCGTTTGCTGCCGCTCTCTCGTCACGCGCACGGCCCTCTTCCGCTCTTCTCCATCTCTAGCACAAGAAAAGTTATAAAAAAAAAAAAGAGAGGGGGTAAAAGAGGAACGTTAAAGTAACACGTAGTAACATCTACTAATAAGGGCAAGATGGAAAGAAAAAATATTTCATTTAACCCCTTAAAGTAACACGTAGAAAATGCTAAAACCCAAAATTGGATACTGAGCTTTAAGCATTGTCAAAGCTCAACTTTACCTCAAAGACCTTTGAGATTGTGTTACCAAGCTCAAGACATGACAAAAAAGGCAGAGTTTTAGTATTTGTGTGAAAACATTAAGGCCCATTTGATTGATTTTTACTTTTTCCTTAATATAGAATTCATATGCCTATCGACTTTTCTAAAATCCGAAACTCTCATCGCTTTCACAATATTCGGATGTTACTACGAAGATTCGCATGCAAATGTTTTGCATTTTTCTGAATTTTGATTAATGTTTATAGATTTTGATGGGAACTTGCTTTCATTGAAGTGTAAACAAATATAGGTCTTTCACGACCCATTCCATGCGAATGCTTGATTTATAAGCTAAGTGACGTTAGTCAAGTGCTTTTCCTGAAATGGAGGGTGAGGAATAGGAAATTCAACGCGGGACATGCAAATACCAAAGGGAACGCTTATTGGGCCACTTCATGCATCAACCAAAGAAAGTTTTGCCGTTGTAAAGTCTCTCTCTTTTCAAATTTCACTACTAGGTTTGATTATGGCGATCTGATGTCTTCGATTCCCCTTATTCACTATATCAAGATACATTTGTGATTGAGAGACTTTTGAAAGGATGACTTTGCACCTAGACAAAGGACTTTTGATTCCAAGGATTTTTTTTTATTGAGTACATATATTATTTCGCAATCAATATAAAGTACACTTTGAAAAGCAACTTTGACGTTACGAGCTCGGCTTGCTCCAAATCAAATTCTCTCCTAAACCCCAACCCCCAAAAATCAATATCAGCACCCTCGCCTCCCACCACCAGCCACACCACCATCCCGACATCCCCTCATTCATTACCCTATCTCGTTGCGCACACGACCCTCTTCCGGGGGGGTGTGGGTGGGTTGAATACTGATCTACTAATAAGGACAAGATGGAAAAGATCAAAATTCCATTAAGCCCCTTAAAAGTAGCATTTAGAAAATGTCAAAACCCAAAGCTCGAGTACTGAGCTTTAAGCATTATCAGAGCTCAACTCTACACCAAAGACCCTTGAAATTGTGTTACCAAGCTCAACGCTGCTGGGAAATGCCTTTGCAAATACACCCATGTATAGGGCTTAAGAATGTTGAACTAATGCATGCGCAACGTGCTTATTGAATTCTTTATCAATAGACTGCTTAAAAGAGGAATTTCATAGCAATAATTACCCTTTCTGGAACTATTCTAGTGGATTGTCTATGTTCTTTATCAAATATGAAGGAGGAAACAAAAATGATAATGATTTTTTTTCTCCTTTCTCATAGAACACTTACAAATAAAAGGCCCAAATTCTCAACCATGATAAGTAATATGTGAGTGCAAACTAAATGGACAAAAAACCTCATAAAATCCTTTAGGATTGGACCAGTTAGCAAGGGGCATCAAGGGATTTCCACGTAAGGAATTGGAGTTTGTCATGACCTAATCTCTCCGCCACCCAGCCCTCATGAAAAGGAAGGGTAGAAAGGTTAGATTTAGAGGTACTTGATCATGAAAACTCCCTCATGGTTCTCATCTACAGAGGTGTCATCACCTCGCCTTCCGGGCAAACCTCTTATGAGTTCACTTGATCCTAGTTGCGAGCTCTCCCAAGCTTGTACCTGTGTAACAGTGAAAGATGTCATGACCTTATCTTGATGTCTTGGCTTGATTGACGGTTCTAAAGTCGAAAGGAAACCAAATGTAAATGTGAGTTTAATGGTATTTTTACAATCATGATAGCCCTCCCAAGATATACATCCACCAAAGATGACATCACTTCATTTTTATCGGCTTCACTATCTTAGGTATTAATCATGACCGTGAACCTTTTCAAAAGGTCCATTTTATTTATACAGTTTACTTTTTTAAACAGCCTAGAAATAAGACGAGAGTTGCCAATAGTCTCGTTTTTGGGGGGTTAGCTAGAGAACGTAATCGAAGGCCAAAGACTTGAGTCATGCTAATATTTCTATTAGCACCATTTTTCGGTATCTAACAGTGTCATGTTACCTTAGGAGTCCATGTATCTCTTTTTATCTTTTCGGGATCATTTATCCTCAACTAGGTGATCATGCATGGGTAATCATTTTCATGCCATTGTATTTTTAAGAAAAATAAAAGAAAGCAATCAATTGAATTGAAAGTACAAAATGGTAAGTAAACGGTTAATGAAAGCATTAAATTCATCATGCAATCCTAAAAAAGATAAAATAAAATAATAAAATGAAAAGACGGAAAAAAAGGAAATTACAACTCGTCAGGTTTTTATACAAATAGAGGAAACTCGAGACATATGTCAAGGATGAAGGGTGCAAAAGTGTGGTCATAATAGATATCGACCTTCCACCATCTTCATGTTCTCTTCAACTTCGGGATCCAAATCTAAACCTAGTCTAAGAACTATAGCTAGGTACTTACAATAGAAAGAATCAATCATACTTGTCAAAACAACCAAAATCACGACACAAGGCCAATATCAAATAATCTAAAGAAACAAGGTTTTAAATTGGCCAAATTTAAGCATCGAGGTCGCCTTTGCAATTCATGCGTAGGTCTCTCCAAACATCTACCCAATTCATTTTTCATGATTTATAGCCATTATTGACCATTTGTATTCTTGCATGATCAATAACGCTTGTAAGTCCCTAATAAGGCATTCTATGTGTTTTCCCAAGATTTTCCCTCGGTATCATGTATCGCACCTAGCATACATCTAGAATCCATATGCATTGTAGGAATTAAACATACATATAAGCCTTTTAGACCTTATTTCCCAATCAATTAACCATGTGAGTGAACCATCGCCAATCATAAATACAAGCATTTCTAACAAATGATGTGATTATATGCATGAGGGGGTAGATGTGATGTTTCATAAATGGGTTTTGAAATCACCGAAAAGGTTTTTTGAGACAAAGTGATATCTCGACTACGGAACGTATTCAATTGCTAAGGCCAGTCCAGGGCTTGTATAAATACACTCACAAGTGTCACAAACATTTTGAATACGGTCCAAACCATGACTTTCATAATGTTAATTTGAAGTTTGAAAACGCTTTGAAGACATTTTAGACTAAGGAAAATCTAGGCTATATAACGTATTTAATTGCTAAGGCTAACCCGAGACTTGCATAAGTGCACTCACAAGCATTGCAGATATTTTGAATATGGTCCAAACCATGACTTTCCTAAGTCAAATCAATTATTGAGAAAATGTTTAAAAGATTTGCTTTTGGAAACATCACATGTACCAAATTAGTTTCACAATGTAATTCGGGAAATTCGTTCATTAAAAAAATCATTTGACAATGAAAATCGAAGGATTTGAAACAATCTTCATGAAGATGACATGCCTTAATATCATATACAAACTAGTCTAAAAAGCCTATCGAAGCAATCATAACCAAAGGTTTATAACAGGAAATTTCAGACCAAGTATAACAAATCAGTAAAATTGGGCTATACCCATTGATGATCTAGTTATAAAAAAAATTACTTAACACGTACAACATGATATGAAACAACTTTCATGAAGAAAGTTTTTCTAAAAGAGTTAAGCATAATTTTATAAAAATCAGAAAATAAGCAACAATGCATTCGGAACTTATCAAACAGCATGATACCAAGTCATTGCAATCAAGATTTATCCTATTAAGTAAAGTCTAAAAATTACGAAATTTTTCCACAATATAGTCAACAAGGTAACAAACAAAATTTATTGAGGGACCAACCTCAAAATCCCTACCAAAAAATTCGTACAAAAATGGCAAAAGTCTATATAGACAGGGGCAAAAATAGGGGTCCGAATTTAATCCTAAGTTTAAATTCTAGTCTAGTTTAGGAAAAATGGAAAATGTACCAAACGACAAGCAATTTGCATGGAATCAATAGCATTTGAAATCTCTAGGTGTGGTTTATAATTTCCTAGAAGGGTTTGGGTCCAATCAAGGTCAACTTGGTGCTTTAAGACCGAGGTTTGTAAAAGTGTGGATGTCAGCCATAAAAAAAAGAACTTAAACATACATTATTAAGTCCTAAAATTATTCATGCACGGCACAAATGGCATGAAGATCGTACATGACTTAAAATTGGATGCGACAAGTGATTAGGGGAATCATCTAACCCTAAGTCGGATGCGAAAATGTCATACGATTCAATGTCAATACAAAATAATCTAAGACTTATAATGACGTATTCGAAAATTTCTAAGTGTAACTAGCACAATTATGACATTATTTTCACTTGCAAAATGGCATTCAACTATTGCGATGCACACAAAGCTTGCAATATGTAATTCAAAAATCAAGAAAGCACTAATATGAAATTTGGTCTCTAAAGAGACCTAAACAAGCATGAAAAGGCATACACGTGATAAGGTTTTAATCCTTATATCAAGAGCTGAAAACATGTCTAATTTTGATCACTTAAGAATATGCACAAATCCAACAAAAATATGTCATACAGAATGAATGATGACAAATATTTTCTGTTAAGAACTCAAAATCTAATTGCAATCATACTAATGATGACAAAAATGGCAAAATAGATGCGCATTACTAATTATCCTAATTGCAGCAGTACCAATGTACGTTTACACGCATGATTGACATATCAAATGATGTTGAAATCATGCAAATCATGCACCAATAGAAATCATACGACATGTATTTAATTTTTCACGAAGGCCCTAATGTCAAATCACGTATTTAATTTTGACTAATTATGCCTTGGATTAGTGTAGGAACAAAGAACAATACTTTCTTAAGACAGTGAGGAACAAGTTTCATGAAGACAACTTCGTCAAAAAACTATTCTAAAAGGCTAGGCAAAAATAAAAAATAAAAATGCTAAGGCCAATTAAAGATAGAACCTAAAGAGAACCAAGAATATGCAAAAATCGAGTAGATTGTAATGTGTTTTTCGAGGGTCAAATGTTGGTCATTCAAGCCATGCAATCTATCAATTCAAAGGTCTTAGAGTGCACTTTCCAAGTCTAGAAGGTCTCAAGTCGAAATAAGGCTATCTAAGACCTCGTTTTAGGCTAAATAGCAAACATGTCATAGAGATCCAAGAAATGCATATTTACCAACACAATCAACCATTAATCAACTTCAATCTCCATTCAATCTCAGAAAATCAATAATTTAGCATATTAACAACTTATTTAAGCATTTCATAAGGTCTTAGATGTGAATCCTAGCCTCAGTTAGCTATTCTAACCTTGCTTCATTGGATTTTGAGTCCAAGAATATTACCTTTTGCTTTGATTTTCGTCGATTTTGACGTAATCGGACAAAACAACCTTGTCAAAACACAATCGGGGCTATAAGGGACGGATCAAACACCTATGGATCACCAACGAGTCAACTAAGCAATCGGTTTGATTCATGAGTGGAACCGATCCAAGATGGACCAATTTGAGGGGCGTTGTTGGAGATTGGGTCACCGGAGAGGATCCAGTGATTGATCCTTCAAGTCCCAACTACTTACTGGTCGAGGAATCTTGGATGAGGATGTTGGTAGTGGTCGGACCACCAAAGGATATTGCCTGGCTGTCAGCTCGATCTAGAGATAAGAGTAGTCCGATTAGACCAATCCTTGAGCTTAGATCAAAGATTAGGCCACCAGAGTTATTCTAGCAGCTAATTGGTCCCACTTTGACTACCAAGTGGTTAGGGATTGTCGATCGATGGATCAGTGGCTGTTGATTCGCCTAAGGAGATCATTGGACCATCGGTTTAGTCTAATGAAGCAACAAACAAGTGGACCGGTGTTCACGCTAGTCTTGAAGTCCAATCGGTCAATCGGCCTTGGCGTGGGGCTTCAGGTACTCCTGCAATGGTCTGGACTTGCAACCATAGCAAGAGGACGTTGGTGGAGGTGTTGAGCAACAATGCCAATCAAATGGCCATTGGCGAGGAGGCATAGCTAGTAGTAACGGCGACTGCATAAAGAGAAGAGAGGGATAGAGATGCAGAGAGGAGAGAGAATTCTGGTTTAGAGAGAGATTATGATATGCACAAACGAGTCCCCTGCATTTTGGAGGGAAAAATGATATTTATACCACTCCTAAATCAATTGATCTCGGTCGTTAGTTTGATCCAACGGTCAAATTCTAAATCCAACGGCCAAATTATGATTTTAAAAGTTTAATAATCATTAGGAGGTATTGAGCAATCGATTGGATGGGCTCGATTTGTGAAAACCCAAGCTAGATACGAGAATTGCACTTAGGAGTTAAATTGTAAATTCACAAAATTTGAGGGCTAATCTGCAAAATCTTAAGAAATTGAGGGCATAAAAGTGAAATTGGCACAATGAGGGTCCCAAAACTGATTGTCGAAAGTCCATAAGGGGCCGAATTGGCTTGCCTCACCAGCGGCCATTCGAACGATCAGACCAGTTCATGTCAATTTGAACAATTTCTTGACCTATCTAGATTGGTTTTGTCCGATTTTGGCTACTTCATGCACTTGAGGCCCTTGTGGGTTGAAAATTTATGCAATTTGATCCCTTGCACGATTTGAGTAGAAATTGTCCAATTTCAATTCGATTAAGTCAATTAAACTTCATAAATGTGATTTATGGACACTCTATTAACTTAATTGAGCAGTTATTACAAAAAACAACATACTGAAACCATGGGTACTTAAGATCGAGCCTTAAGGGCTAAAATGAGCAATTTTGCAATCCATTGGCCAAAATTGCAAATTAATTGAAATTGAATTCAATTAATGTTGTAATAGCCCTATTTAACTAATTATCCATGTATAAGATCACCTAATGCATTCAAATTAGCTTTAATCGAGGTCTAATATAAAAATTGGACCTAAATTTATGCAATTGAACCCTAGTCTTGAATGAGTCAACTTAAATTTCTTCGATTGAAGCTCGATGGCTCAGTTTTCTTACTTTCAAGAGAGTGAAGTTTCTCAAATCAGGAAACTTTAATATGAATTTCTCAAAATTGACCTTGGATTTGGACATATCTTAAGAAAATAGTAAAAAATAATTGTCTATTTGCAAGTTATGAAGAATTGATTTTGATCCTCTAATTAGGGCTTAAAATGGCAATTCGCTTTTTGATGTAGCAATTTGCGAAATTGAATGCATGAGCGAATTTGCAATAATCCCTAAACCAAATGTCATAAAAGGAATTACATCTAATTGTCATTAAAACAAAAGTAATTTTATTTTTGACAAATTTAGAACCTATAATCGAAAGATTCAAAATACAAGATTTTTCATTGAATTTTGTGAAATTTTTTGTGTACAAGTCAAATTGACACTAAAAAAATGTTATGTAGATTTTTTTTTATTTTTTTCTGATTTTTTGGTCAAAGGTTAGTCAACATTTTAGTTGACTTTTTCTAAAATGTTAATTTTAAGTCGAATCTTTGAATTTTGAAAAATTAATTTAAGAAAAGTGATATTCAAGCTAAATGGTATTTTTTTTTTGGGGTGAAAAGTTAATTTTTGACCCGGGTTTGACTTTTAATTAAATGATTGACCAAAAAGTCAACTCGAAAGTCAATTATTTGAATTTTTGGATTTTCTCAAAAATAAATTGGAAATTGCTTAAAAGTAACAACATAAAAGAAAGAAATGAAAAACAAAATTTTTTGCTAAAAAATGGGCTCCATCACGATTGAAAACTCAAGTTGCGATTTTTTACATATTTGACATGTTGACTAAAAATCAAGTGTCAACAAAGTTCACTTGATTAAATCCCACAAACTATATAAATGAATCGGTCCAAGTCATAATTGTCCACATATGCCACAACCTAGATATAATTTATTCATAATTTTTATGAAGTGATAAGTCATGGCCTAAAGAAAGGGACAATCCACGACGGTCGTAACCAAACCTTGGAATGAGTGACCCTTAACCGATATCCTTAAATCCTAAAGTTTTCTTGAGTGTTCTAAAATACTCTTTAAGGCGGGTGATATGGTAAATGTACAAATATGTAGTAAATACAGGTAGTTGGTAGTTAGGGAAATACGATCTCTACTGTTATATATACCCCTACATTGTATCAACTCATTCATAAATGAAATACAAATCCAAAACTTCTCTCTTTAGAGTTTTTCTCACTAAGATCCTTGTGAGCTAAGTGTGAGTTAAGTTGGTAGTTAGGGAATGCTAGATCGATTAGCCTGTAATAAGTGGTATAAGAGAAAGTTTGTTCCAAGCGTAATGGTTGATCCACGTTCTAATGATGATTGTGGGAGGAACGCCGAGAAGGGAGCTACCAAGAGAAGGAAGAACCGTGTTGTTTCAAGTTCAAGGGTTCCTATGGGGGATCTGGAGCATTGGATGACAAAGATAGAGTTGTTCGTTACCAAAATCAAAGGATCGATCGATGACTTGACCCAGACCATCAAAGGAGTGGATATCAAAAAGGAAGAGCTCGAGGCCAAGATGCATGAGCTCAAAGCCGGCAATAGAATTTTGGGCCAAGTTGTTGGGGACCTTGAGGGAAGAACTTCAACAACGGGACGAGTCCTTGAAGGCCTTGATGGAGGCGATGCGCATGGGAATAGCAGAGCTCAAGAGGAAGCACCCTGAATCAGAAGCAGCACACATGGACGGAATGATCACTGGGCAAGTCGATTCACAAATGGATGCACCTAAACCTAAGGAGTTCAAGGGCTTGTGGATGGCCAAGAATTTGGACAACTTCTTATGGCACATGGAATGGTACCTCTAAGTCATGGGGATCAACAACAATCTATCACGGGTAAACATTGCATCTATATACTTGAGTGATAATGCATTGTTATGGTAGCATTGTTGGTTGGATGATAGGTGTGGAGACCTTATCATGACCTAGGCTAGGTTTGTCGAAAAGTTTCAATGAAACTACTATCTCGCTTATGCAGAAGAGGAAGCTCGCCACAAGCTAAAGCGTCTTGAGCAAAAAGGCGTGGCGCATGACTACGTGAAGCAGTTTTCGAAGTTGCTACTTCAAATCCCTTCGATGAATGAGACGAAGGCATACTACCAATTCATGAGTGATCTCAAGTTGTGGACCAAACAAGAGTTCAAGGGGTTTAATGTGAGAGGCCTCACAATGACCATAACCGTGGTCAAATCCCTCGTAGAGAACAAGGCACCTTCTACATCAAAGTCGGACTCTCATTCGAAGGACAAGACAAATGGTGGGAGAGATCAGGGAAAATTCAATCACCGAAATGGAGGCAAACCACCAGCAGGCCCTCATAAAGCTCACACAGAGTCGAGTGGTGGGGGACAAATTGGCAGCTAGTCAAGATTGGGTTTATTGCAGATTCTCAACACAATCAAGTCCCAAGAAAACAAAGAAGCTTAAGAGACTTATGTTCACAGATCTAAAAATCAGAGAAACCACAATAAGTGCACTCATGGACATTGGAACCTAATCTCTTTATATCTGAAGAAACTGCGAAGAAACTTAATTTTCGGGTTGAGAAAAAAGCCGAGTGGCTCAAGATTTTGAACTCCAAGGAGGTCCCTACTGTTAGTGATACTAAGGACGTGAAGATTCAAATCGGGCAATAGAAAAGTAAAGAGACTATCGAGGTAATTCCGCTCAATGACTATGACTTTATCATTGGATTGAAATTCCTAGATAGCATCCATGCCGTTATATTGCCATTTGCCAAGTGTTTATGCATCTTGGATAAATGATGCCAATGCGTGATTCCGGTCTATCGTGAGTCAAACCGTGATTGGAAGATGATCTCGACAATGCAACTTACTAAGGGAGCGAGGAAAGGTGACGTGACCATCCTAGTGGCCTTAAAGGCCAAGGACAAGGATGGTGAAGGGAGCGATGTCCTTACGGAGGTGACCCAAGTCCTCAACTCATTTAAGGACGCGATGCCTCTTGAGTTGCCCAAGAAACTTCCGCCTCTAAGGGAGTTGCATCATCGGATTGAGCTAATGCCTAACACTCGACTGCCTACCATGGCGCCATACTGCATGGCGCCCCCCGAATTGAAAGAACTAAGGAAGCAACTGAAAAAGCTACTCGATGCAGGGTATATTTGACTGTCCAAGACTCCGTTCGATGTGCCGGTCCTGTGCCAAAAGAAGCATGATGGGTCATTCCGGATGTGTATACACTACTGGGTGCTAAACAAGCTCGATGTCAAGAACAAATACCCGACCCCATTCATTGCAGATCTTTTCAATTAGCTTGGAGGAGCTCAGTGGTTCACTAAACTTGATCTCCGATCGAGTGACAATCAAGTCTAGATTGTCGAAGGGGATGAGCTAAAGACTACATGCATGAAGCAATACCATTCGGCCTAACTAATGCTTCAACTATATTTTGCACCTTCATGAACAAGGTACTCCACCCGTTCCTAGATTGGTTTGTCATGGTTTATCTTGATGATATTGTTATATATAGTCGGATGCTTGAGGAGCATGTCAAACACTTAAAACAGGTTATCCAAGTCTTGGGCGAGAATGACTTGCATGTCAAGCACGATAAACGTGCCTTTGCTCAAAAGGAAGTTCCATTTTTGGGGTACATTGTCGAGGGTGGGCAACTACAAATGGATCAAGTGAAGATCCGAGCCATCATCAAATGGGAGCCACCGATAAAAGTAACAAAGTTGAGATCATTCATTGGCCTCACCACCTACTATTGACGCTTTGTTTGGAATTACTCGAGCATCACCGTGCCAGTCACAAACATACTGAAGAAAAAGAAGTCATGGGACTGGACGGACCAATGCTAAAAAGTGTTTGATCAATTGAAGCAAACCATGACCAATGAGTCAGTGCTGGTGTTGCCTGGTCATACCAAACCGTACGAGGTAGAGACTAATGCATCGGATTATGCTGTTGGCGATGTTCTTATGTAGGATGGACACCCAGTGACGTTCAAGTCTTAGAAGTTGACGATATCGAGTGACGATATATCGTTCAAGAGAATGAGATGACCACAGTGGTCTATTGCCTTTAGACGTGAAGACAATATCTCTTGGGGTTCAAGTTTGTTGTGAGGATGGACAACATAGCCACGAGCTATTTTCAGACTCAAAAGAAGCTGAGTCCGAAGTAAGCTCGATAGTAAGACTTTTTGGCGAAATTTGACTATGTGCTAGAGTACAAGCTGGGGAAAGCTAACTCCGTAACCGAACACACTTAGTCGGAAATGGAGTTGGCAAGCACTATGAGTCAACTGGACTGCCCATGAATCGATCGTATCAAGGAGGGGCTCAAGCATGATTAAAGGGCTCAAGACCTAATTGGGTACGCGCGAGGGCAAGACCCAACAATTTTGGTGTGAGGATGATCTTCTTTACACCAAGGTGCAACGACTATATGTGCCATTCCATAAGAAGATGAGGAAAGATATGTTGCGCAAGTGTCACGATTCCGAGTGGGTGGGTCATTAGGGGATTGACTGTGCCTTAGCCCTCGTTGAAGACCAATACTAGTGGCCTCGGATGCGGGACGACGTTGAAGCCTATGTGAAGACCCATCTTGTGTGCCAACAAGATAAGCTAGAGTAACGATCATTGCCAGGTCTCCTAGAGCTACTTCCCATCCCAACATATCCATCAAAGAGTGTTTCCATGGACTTCAGTGTAAATTTGCCGAAGTTTGAAGAGTGTCAGACTCTCATGTTCGTGGTGGATCGGTTCTCTAAGTATGTGATGTTTGTGCTTGTGATGAAGGATTGTTCGGGCAAGAAGGCAGCCAAATTATTCTTGAAGTACATGGTCAAGTACGAGGGAGTCCCATAAACAATCGTGAATGATTGTGATCCATGATTCATGGGGCATTTCTAGATTGAGCTCTTCAAACTGCTAGGGTTGGAGCTAAACTTCTCTACGAGCCTACATCCCCAAACCGACGGTTAGACAGAGAGAGTAAATGCACTCTTGGAGATTTATCTCCGACACCATTTGAGCACAACACAAGTGAATTGGGCGAAACTGATCGACGTAGCCCAGTTCTCATACAACTTGCAGTGGAGTAAGTCCACTAGCTAGAGTCCATTTGAGATCGCAATCGGGCAACAACCACAAGCTCTAAGTGCAATTCCATCTGCCTATCAGGGGAATAGCCCATCCGCATACAAGTTTGCCAAGGATTAGCAAGAGCAGACAAACTTAGTGCGAGCGTGTCTACACAAGGGCTCAAAGTGCATGAAAAAGTGGGTTGACAAGAAGCAACGGCATGTGGAGTTTCAAGTCAGGGACCAAGTGTTGGCTAAGCTACACGCGGTTCTCCAGTACAAGGATGTGCACAAGGGGTTGATCCATCGTCACAATGGGCCACTTTATGTGCTATAGCGGGTTGGGAAGGTTGCATACAAGCCGAGGTTGCCACCAAAACTAAAGATACATTCCGTTTTCCATGTGAGTATGCTTAAATCTTTCCATGTAGATGAGGAAGATCCAAATCGAGGGGAGTCGCAATGGGCACCACTTGGAGTGAGAACCTTGTATAATCGAAAAGTCGAATGCATAATAGTGGATTGAGTCATACGGAATGGTACTGTGCGCTGAAGCAAGAATTTTTGGTTCGATATAAGAAGGGTCTTTCGAAGAGTGAAGCTAGTTGGGAACCTATGGATGCTTTTTGGTTGTTCCAGAAGCAAATCGATGCCTTCCATACTGCAGATGCGACGAGCACGTCGCCCGAGTAGGTGGGAGAGAATGCCATGACTCGAAGAAAAGGACAATCCAAGAGGGTTCTACACGATTGCAATGACCAAATCTTGGGACGAGCGACCCTCAACCGATATCCCTAAATCCTAGGGTTTTCTCAAATGTTCTAAAATACTATTGGGGGTGGGCAATACAATAAATGTATGAATATGTAATAAATGCGGGTAGCTGGTAGTTAGAATGATGCGATCTCCACCATTAGATTGATAAGAGATCTACTTATACGATCTCTCCTTACTTGTATATATAAAGGTCTCATCCCCCTCATTCTATCAACTTATTCACAAGTGAAACACAAATTCAAAACTTCTCTCTTTAAAGCTTATCTCTCTAAGATCCTTATGAGTCGAGTGTAAGTAAGGCTGTTTAGGAGAAATCCTAAAGCCGCATGGGTTGGGGAACGTCAAATCGATCAACCCGTGACAAATACATGAGCCTCCATGTAACCAAGTCTCTACAACACCTATTTTATAGGTGGAAAAAACTCGGTAACATAAAAGTGTGATAAGAAGAACGGGTCAAAACTTGATGAGCGAAACACATAGTTATGTGGGAGCCGACAAACACTTGTCTCTGAAAATGTACCATTACAAGCGTACAAAAAGTCCCTTCGATAACCACCGACCAAGGTGGCGGAGATCGTAGGGCCTTGGACCTCCCCGGTGGAGGCTAAGGTTCGAATCCCCTACGAAGCAAGGAGGCAGTCTTAGCTACTACATGGTGACTTAAGCGTGACGTCGGGGTGGTGGTTTCCCCGCTAGCGTCGCCGGGGGGTTTACGGCGCACTGCCGGTGCAAGCTGGTTCCTCCTGAATCAAAAAAAAAAAAAAAAAAAAAAGTCCCTTCGATCAAAAGATTTTATCCAATTGCCATTCCAATTGCCAAATGAAGATGATTATCTTGTTATAGCATTGAGATACACTACAAAATTCTATGTGCCTAACTTAATACTAACTAATAGCTAAATGCTAATATCACTTATTATTACCTCAACAGAAGTTATATAACGCCAGCCGATTCTGCAGGTGATATATTATCATCTCTGAAGAGCTAGGGAAAATGCATTCAAACTTCTATTGGAGGAAAATTTTGAGAAGCAATCAGACAGCGGAACGGCTTCCCTGTCCTCCCAAAATATGTCCTCGGCCATTCTAAACAAAGCATACGCTTCATCTCAATATAATTTACTCCTGTTCACAGGTCAAAATATTGCCACAACAGAAAGTTCTTCACCTTATGCATAAGAAACATAAATAGATTCATAAATTCTTATTACAAAAATAAATAAAGAGGTGGGTTATGCTAATGACGTCTAAGAGAAGGACATTAAGGCAAAGGTTACCCACACGTTGGCAAGAAATACATCTCGAAGTATAGACACAGCTCCACCTTCCGGAACAAGTCATACAAACAAAGTAAGTGCCACTCGGGAGGTGCTAAAAAGTACTTGATATTAGGGCAAACTTGATAATCTGTAATAGCATGTCCTTAAGCATAGCATGTCCTTAAGTAAGTGGGAGATTCGGTTTTTTTTGGCACGACCTCTCTAGTTGAAATATTTGCATCTGGCAACTTCTTCACCTGCAGTAGAAATCAATGTGTGAGAAGATGAGCAGAAACACTATGCCATCACTTACTTCCAGTTAAAACAACAACTGAATCTCCTACTTACTTAACATACAACAGTCACAATAGAAATTAGCTGTATCTAGCTTTTTCATTGTCATGTATATAGTTACTGTACCTTACCGGACTGAAAGACCATCGATTACTTAGCAACCAATTTGCAAGTACTAACACTATCATACAAGAAAGGAGTGAGAAGATATTCCAGATAATTATAAATCTATTAGAATGCCACTGAGGCTGAGCAGAAGAATGGGTTGAGAAGATCATTAACAAATGCCCACAGGGCATAGTGGGTAATAGATCCTTAACAAGTTTTGCCTTGATTATGTTGGTTTAAGTTATTTTCTGTGGATGCCTCGAAGAACCTTGTGCATCGTGGCTAAAATCTGGCTATGGGCTTATGGCTCAAATGCAATCTGAGTTGCTGATTCTTGGACAAAAATCATAGGCCCGAGAGTGCGCCAACAATTGGCATGGTGTATTTGATAATGGAGTGGTCGCTCTTTTCTGTTTAAAGCGTAGAGTTGATGGGGACTAAATACAAGTTTAAGGAACTTGTTGCACTCTTGCAGAGGAGAGACGCAATAGTGATGTCAAGAGTTTGAGGTTGCAAAGCTTTTCAAACCTTTTCCTCGGGGAGCTCAAGAGCTTGTTGCGTAAATATACCCAGGCTTGCACATTCCTGTGATTAAAGCAACTTGTGAGACAGAATAGCCAAAACCTACAGAAGATACACAAAATCAGAAACATGGAGCCAGATATGACTTCATATCTTTCCTATAAGTTACTGATAAGTAAACTCGATTAAGCTTATCCGCTTCCATGATGACTTCGCTAAATTCATCCTGGACAATGAGGTTTCCATAATTCCATTTTTTAGGAAGATGATTATCATTGGCAATTAAAAACGTCATGTTGGCATGAGAAAAATAATGCTCCAAAAGATCATAAACAAGAGATCATATGCGCATAATCACAAGCATTATAGAAAATCTGTCATTTTATCTAGGATAATCACATTCATTTAAACGCATATAGAATTGTAAGATGAAAAATGATTGATGTTGACAACAATGACAAGCATACATGGTTTTCCTTGACCAAACATCTCAGTTGATGGAAGAAGTAGGGCGCTGTATCTAGGATCTCTGCCAATCATCTGGACAACCTCTCAATGGCTTTCCATTCCCATTAACTTCATGACTATCATAATCGGAATATTCTGCAGAAAGCTCAACACAAAAATTCAGAGTGTCCTTTTAAGCATGTGAATGAAACCAAAACATATAAAACCACCCTTTCAAATTGATTGAGTTGTAAGTAAATCTTCTCTTTTTCCATAACAACCACCGTTTGCTATTTGTCACCTCTGTACTACTAGCAACAGATGCACTTATGCTGCAACAAGCCAAACCAGGCCATAAGGAACATCGCTCTCCAGACATAGAATATCAAAACATTTCTAACATGAAAGCCAACCATTGATTTCCTTGGACCACGCAAGAATTCGTCGTCCGATTAAATCTTCTTGTTCCTGGATGCTCCATAGGAATTCATCGCTATTCCTTTCCGCCACCGAGAAAGGTTCATTCCGAATCACACAAGGGCTTGGAGTTCTGCAGAATCAGATACGTGTTAAACTAGACATTTGCAAAAGAGTATCAATGTTTCCTACAGTGAAGCTCTACTTCAAAATGAGATAAGAATGACCAAGTAAATTAATCAGAGTTACAGGAACGAATCCTATCAGGGAAAACCAATAACCCAGCAGCAGCAAGATGAACAATCTACGAGGTCTTATTTAGGTGAAAATAATAGCAAATACTGACAGTAAAGAAAACTCAATTCCCCTAATTGTTAGTATCAATAATTATCCTGTTCTTGGACAGTTGTTCTTGTACTAGTATCACCTGAAAACAATACAGCTCCCATGGTAATTCTACAGAATAATAAAACATATGCAAACAGACAATTCAGCAGATATGGCAAGGAGAACAGGAACTTGTGCTAGAATACCAATGAGATACAGAGAGACGTGCAAATCACAGTTTCTCGAAGCACTGCACACGATTCATTTAATATTTTCGATACTGATGAGGCATCAATAGTACCAATAGCATGTTTGATTATTATCAATAACACTATTAACAACCTTGAAAAAGAATGATAGAAGATATACTACAGGTATGTTCCCAGTTCGTCTTAGCTCTCTAATAACTTCACTGAGCTTCTTAAGTTCACTAATAGCTACATCAACTGCAGTTCTCGCACAAAAACGGACTCCTTTACAGAAGAAAGGCATTTTAAACGTATCAACGTGCGTGAGAACTCAGTCCTTTCCTACCTTCTACTACTACATCCACAATTAGACTATCCCAACATTAGCAAGTGAAAGCATGGAATACCGCACTTAAGAAATCCGAAAACCAAACCTGTAGGACGTGGTTTAGAAATAAGAAAGCAAAAGAACAGCAGAGTGCTTTTCTCTGTACTCTACTACATGGTGCTTTTGTCTTGTGTCTTCTATTCTTGCAGCAACAAAACGAACATTTAGTCTGTACATTACCGTTTCAGAAAGAGATTGTAACCGTTGGTGCCTCTTGCTGATTAAATAGAGCCAGGGACCCGTCAACTTAACTGAAGCCATTTAGACAAAAGTCCCGTCACGAATAAAGTTATATGGAGGTGCTACCCAGGGAGCACAACCGGTTGCAGCACGTTTTACTAATTATGCGTATAAGTTCCTATTAAATTATATCCTTTGAAAAGCATGCACTAAAATGGCATATAAGATTCTTTAGATGAGTTTATCCGAAGCACGTACCTCGTTGCTTGCAATCTAACTCCAATTGCAACATCCTGGAACAACGTGGCTATTACTTTCAATCACATGCACCCTCATCGCTTCCTATCGTAATTACTAAATGAAGCGCTTGGATTAGATAATTGGGTAGGGGACTGTTGTCTCCTTGCAACGTCGTAAATTTATTTCTAGGAAAGCTAAAGTCAGCTTCCTGTTTAGTCAAATAACGGGTGCATAAACGCAAGATGCAATACTACAATACATAGAGGACTAGCAAACTAAGGTTCGCCACAAAATGCATTTGAGTCATTTGAAAGAGGACTAGCACCCATATGAGTTTAGTAAGAAGCAAGAACTATATTATATTGGCTAAAGAAAAGCAAGATAACATAAAGACTAGATAAATAGAACGATATACATTCGTAAAATAAATCACACCTATACTGTTGTTATTACAAAAAAGCAGTCCCAAGCTTGATCGTGAACTTCCCCAAGAGGCCAGGAGCAAAAAGAGCCCGGGAAGTGCACTTGGACGGTCACTAGAGATAGTGAGGAGGCCCATTTGGCCCGTCTGGCCCGTCGGGCTTCGACTCAGGAAACTCCTCCCAAGAACCTCGACTGAGGTCATCCACCCTCTCTCTCCCTCCTCCTCCTCCTCCAAACAAAACACCAGGCACTCCGCCGCTGAATCCACGGTCCGACGACAGCCCACCGTCAATTGAAGTGAGCAGAGCTGACAGCCTGCCTGTGTGGCCCCCGGCAGGACCCATTCCCAGTCCCAGAAAATCCACTGTCATGGGCCTGTTGCCAAACAGCGATGGCGGAGATGGGAGGCCCAGCCCGAGCCCAGCTCCTTCCGAGGAGCTCTCCACCTTCCCTTGGCTGCTCCACCGGGTGGAGCCATCGCCGGCAGTCACCAGAGTTGCCTCGTGGCTAGAAGAAGCAATAGGTGAGGAAATAGCTAAGCCAAGCCCACGAAGCAGTGACGCATTGGTGGCTGCCGTGCCCATTTGAGCGGCCTTCTGAAGCAAGGCCGTGGCAGACATGGCTGGGGCGGGCTGAGGAGGCAGGGCGTAGAGGTGCTGCTGGTTCTGATCAGGCCTCGAGAAGAGGGACGAGGCAGTGCTGGAAAGGAAGAGGGAGAGGGAGGCTGGTTCCGTAGTAGAGGGTGATGGGGTTGCCGCGGTGCAGACCAGATTGGAGAGCGAAGAAGGCGAGGCCTGCGGCAGTGGCGGAGCCGACGCCGGAAATATGCAGGTGAAGGCAGTGTTGCTGCCAGTGACAGCACTGCTGTCCGGGCCAGTGGGGGCAGTAGCGGTGGCAGTCGTGACGGTGGCAGCAACAGAAGACGACGCCAGAGCAGATGGCACAAGTTCAATTGCGTTTTCAGGCAAATCTGCAACCCCCGAAAGCAAAAGAGGCCCGAATTAAAAAAGGGACATGGAAGGCGAAAAGTAAGATCCAGAAAGATAATTGCGCGATCCCAATGAAAGTGCGAAAAGAAAACAGTGAAGAAAAAGACTCTTTCGGGATCGCGAAAACTCTCCCAAGTCCTAGCTGGAATGAACTTCACAAGAGCTTTTTCCCACATTTTCAAAGCTTTAAAGGAGAAGCAATAATGGCGTCCTTTCTCACCCACCATAATGAACAATCCCCAACGCCCTTTTTCCCTTTTGTTGCCCAATGGATTCTCTGATCTCCATAGTCAACTAAGCAAAGAACCAGTGATCCAAAAACCCATTAAAAATCCAACCCCCCTCCCCCTTTCTCTTTAACAGTCTGTCTTGTCTCCTCCGCCCCTATTACCGGCTACGCAGCGGACAAGGAGAGAGACTTCAAGAACAGACAAAACACGAATCTTTATAATAAAACACTCGGACCAGATCGTCAAGCTAAGCAAATTAGACCGCGACATCTGAATGGAACATGATACGCCTCATTATTTAAACATTTCCCCTTTGACCTCCGCTAATTCACACGCCTATCTTGCACGCCAAGCCTGGCTATCTCAGCTGGAATAAAAGAATTCACCTGAACTTTGAAGGGAGAGGACCGGAGACACCACCGTGGTCGACGGGGTAAGCGGCGGAGGTGGAGGCGACGAGGCGGAGGCGGCGGCGGCGGCGGCGGCGGCGGCGGCCGCCCCAGACCTCCTGGCATTCTGCTCGTCTTGCACCGAGTTGTTATTCTGAGCTCTCGAGCTCTCCTCCGCCAATGCGTCGCAGAAGGCTCTGTGCGTCACGAAACTATCCCTCCTGCAAATCAGAAACCCGAAAAAGAAAATTCGTAAATCTCATATTGTCATTGACCCGTCTTCGTCTGGAGAAGGAACACGGTAATACCGAGAGAACAGCATCCCGCAGTCGCACTTGTACTCGCGGGTGCCGCAGGTCCTCATGTGAGCCTTCCAGTCGGACTGGACGGCGTACTTCTTGGAGCACCGCTCGCACTTCCACTTCTTCTCGCCGTGCTTCCGGCAGAAGTGCTTCTTGATCCCGGTGAGGTCGCCGAGGGCCCTGGCGGGGCAGTGGTGGACACAGCCCGGCTCGGGGCACACGTAGACCTTCTTCCGCGGCGGCTCCGCATTGCTGTCCCGCTGGCGAAGCCTCCAAGGCAGGTTGTGGCCCCGCCGGTGGAGCTGCAGGTTCTGGTCCCGCTGGAACCCCTTGTTGCAGATCTCGCACACGAACCGGTTCGTCGCCAGCAGCGTCTTCGGCGACAGAGCTATCACCTCCGCCTCAGGATCTGCCACACGCAGAGAGAGAGAGAAAGAGAGATTTTAGAGCGGCAAATTTAGGGTTTTGTGCGATCATGTCGTAGCTCAGCTGGGCCAATCATACCTGGCATCCCCGGAAGACTACGCTTCTTCTTTGCCGGCGGTGCCGATAGGTCGCTGGAAGAAACCTCTTGCGAAGACGGATTTGGCATCTCCACCATCAATGGCTACTCCAACGAGCTCGGCCAAAATCCCAGTTCCTGCGTTCTTCGACTATATCGAACTGAACCGAAGATGGGTCTTAGAGGCTCGACTCGGTCCTAAAGCTCTTACAACACCATCGAAAGGCTGAAGAACAAGATGGAGCACTCTCCGGCGAAAGGATCATCCGAGAGAGAACCGCCTCCCTCTCTCTCTCTCTCTCTCTCTCTCTCCTCCAAGAGTTCTTCCAGCACTCGCATTCAGCTCGAGCTTATTCAAAAGAAAACGAAATGCGGAGTTCCAGATTGAGGATAATGGCTGGCCGGGTCTTGACCGGAGAACACTGGTCCCCCAAGGCGGCGGCTGCGATTCTGGGAGGAGGGATTCTGGGGGGAGGAAGAAGACAAATCGTAGAGAGAGAGAGAGATTCCTGGATTGTCAAAAAGCAAAAGAGCTTTTTGTTTGCAAGAGGAGGAAACTGGGAACTGGGAAGCGGCGAGAATTAACCATGGTTAAGAAGGGGCCTGGCCTTCAAAGGTTTGGAACGTTGGACGGGGCTTCAACCATGGTTAGCTGGAAAACCCGATCCCCAAGTCTCTCTCCTCTCTCCTCAGCTCCTCATTTTGGCTGCTGCTGCTAGTCGCTCTCGTAATCCCTACCGTCCACGTGTGAAAGCGAAGCCACGCCCGATCTACAGTTGTCGGGACGAGCCGGTCTCGGCGGTGCTTGTCTTTTTGTGCGCTGTTTTTCTGGTTATCTTTTCGGGAAAAATCTATTTTATGATTCGTTTGCGACAAATACTATTTCCAAGATTGGGAATAGAGCCTTGGTTTTTTGCTTTGGCCGGCGCCCTCCCTCTCCCGCCGCCCGCCGCCCGCGAACCGACCCGACAAAATTCATGTTCCATTCGGTTCAACGGAACGAGATAAAATCAAAGATGGAATGAGAAAAATATAAAATGATAATTTTAATATCTTTCTCTATGACAAAATTACGAGAATTATTAGAATGATGTTGAATAAATTGAAAATTTTATTATTTTTTTTAGCAGATTGTGGGAATGTAAAAGAATCTTGTGTTTGGTTGTGAGAGAAAATATTGTTGTAATATAATTGATTGAAATTATTTTACTAAGTTTAACTTACATTTTACTTTCATTATTCTCAAGATCTTATCAAAAAAATATTACTCAAAACCCTCCCGAAATTTGGAGGTGGTACACGTTTTCCTTTTTAAAATTTTGGCTGCGTTCTTGAATATTATCTTTTATGACCGTTAATTCTCTGTTATATTTTTCATTAGTATGATGCCCACAACTTTTAATAGATAAAAGTGTATTTTCATCTTATTGTTTTTAAGAAAATCTCTTTTTCACTTTTTCATTTCTATACAAAGAAGATAATAATAGAGAACAATAGAGAACAATAAATTATCTAGAATATCAATATCAGACATGATAAAGAACGATTATAAAATTAAAAAATGAAAACGGTAAGAATTTCATGAATATACAATAGAATTTATAAGATACTTCTATATACAAATATACAGTTAAGTAAAATAGAAAAATGCCTCAACAAAGAAACAAATTACAAAATTGAATACACATTATGTATTTTTAAATAATTGATGAATGAAAAAAATTGTCGATCAATAAAAAATTTAAAAAATATATTATTTTGGATTTTGGTTAATCATTTTTTATGAGTTGAGAACATATTTAAAAAAAATTATCCTTTTATGAGTTGAGGACATTAATTAACTCTTTAAACATACCAAAATTTATAGTCATTTGAACTTTTTTTTTTCAAGCTATTTTCCCTTTTTATTTAATTGTTTCACAAAATATATTATTTATTTATGTTAAAGTGGATATATTTGTCAAATTTTAACATAATGATATTTATTTTTGCTATTGTTTGAACTTAGATAATTAGTTTTCTCCCTTTTTTAAATTTTTTGTATTTCGTACAGCAACTAAGGATAAAAAAGAGATTTTGCATAAATAAAAAAAAGGAAATGAAAATATGCTTTTACCTCTTAATACATGTTGACAAAAATTATAACAAAGAGTTAATAGTTGCAAAAAACGATAGTTCACAGGATTATTGCGTAACATTTGAAAATTCAAGGACAAGGTGTACTGTCACCGAAGTTCGAGGAGGGTTAACTATTATAAAGAATTAATTAAAATCTATTATATACGTGCTAAATTTTTAATTGTACTTAAGATTAATATATAGCTCCGTGCCATCGATATAAAAAAATTGATGTCGCAGCAGTTCTCCCTAACTCTTGAGGATTGCTTTAGTTCATCAAATTTCCATTGCTTGTTCCATGTTGACGCTATGTATTGATCTCTTGTGCTTGATCATCAAACTATGTCTGGATTTTGATGGAGATACGATATTTATTTCTTTGAATCCATTTGAAAATAAATTACAGAGAGCAAAATCAAACAAGGACAATAGTATAAGGACTAGTTTTAGTAATTTCTTCTCGACTTCTTTTTTCATTTCGCATCAGCAAAATGCGTTACTCTCTAGCTCTTTTTACTCAATCAGTAATTTTGGACGACATTTGGATGAGTCATGGACATTTCCTGACATAGTGATAAAAAATTAGCTTATAGAGCAAATCTGTAACAAGAAGAAGTATCAATGAAAAGGAAAAAAAAAAAAAAAAAAAAAGATAGTACGACGATCGAAGTTAAATAGTGCCGATGGGCGATGATAGCATAATACGTGCAAGAGCCATTTTTGTGATTTCACTTTGATTCGCTTTGAGGGGAGATTTTACATTAAAAAACACTTGTGTACATCTATGTTGATAGGACGATACTTTATTAATAAACATTTACAAACGTTCGTAATATTATTATTATTTTGTAATTCCCATTTTGATATTAAATTTAAGGAGAATAAATGCTTTTGATGGGCAACAGTTTTGCAATATATGACAACTTTAACTACTAAAATTATGAATTCTACACTGAAATCATTTAGCCTTTTATTTTTACCTCGTTTACCTTTTTTCTATGAATAGTTTACCTTTTTTATGGTAGAATATAAATAGTTCAACTTGACTAGTAGGAAATTACATGTGTGCCTTCACTTCTTCACCGTAGAATGAGATTTTTGTGGCGGGTTATTTATGGTCTATTTGGCAAGTTTTGCAAACAGTGATAATTTTTATTCTTTCGTTCCCAGATACAAATTTCTATTATTTTGTTATTGGAAGTAGATCAGTAATAGAATCAAGAAATTAAAAAAAAAAAAAACTGATTTTTTGTTCTCGAAAATAATTCTAGAATCAATCAACCTGTTTTTTCTCTTTTCTTTTATTTTTTCTTGTTCTTCTCCTCTCTTTCTTCTTCTTCAATTACCGATGTCGTCCGCCGCCCACCATAATAGCCAATCACCGGCAATCGGTTGGGCGAGGTCTAACGAGCTCGCTGATGGCTAGGCGAGCCTCCCCCTACCACTAGTGAGCCTCGCCTGGTTGGGCAAGGCCGCTCGCCCAACCATGGCTTGGCTGAGCCTTGCCCAATAGCCGGCGAGGCTTGGCTGATGAGGCATGGCCTCGCTGAGGGTCGATAATGCTTCAATGAGGTCGCCAACCCTCGTCTGACCAGTTGCCAGTTATCCCAAAGCCAGCAACCAACAACCTTGAAGAAGAAGAGAAAGAAAGGAAAAAAAAAAAAAAGGAAAAAGTAATAAAATTATTTAAAAATTAAAAAAAATGATTTGAAGTAGAAATTTTGAGGACGGTGGTGCCAAACGCAATTCTATTCCAAGAATTGAAATTTTGGACTGTTACTTAAACGGCTTAAAATGCTTAGAAATTGTTCCTAAGAATAAAATAAAAAAAGAATCATTTCTAATTATAAATTATTATCAAGAACAGAAGTATTACCAAATGCGCCCTTATTTGTTTTTTCCTTTCTTCCATTCCTTTCTAGTGTTGGTAGTGGAAATGTTGCAGAACATAGAAGACTTGTCAAATTTTATTGTTTTCAAAAGGAAAAATCAAATTACTATTCCTCCATGTGCAAATAATTCATAAACATTTGAGAAAATACAATTAAATCCTCAACATTTTGAATCCTGTGCAGCAAAATAATTTGGAAGATCGTGACCGAATTTGTTAACATGACATGGTATATTCTGACATGTTGTTTTAATGATTTTCAAGAATGTGTTGTGTTGACAGTGGTGTCAATAGGCCAATTTTTTTTTTTTTTGTTAAGATTTATGATATCAAAAAAAGACACAAAAAATAAAATCAAGAAATCAAAGTGAGCTGGCCCTCGCCGGCGATGTGGGGACGTTGCTAAACCCCACCTCGCTTGTGGTGTTGTCTCTATCTCATTGGTTTTTTTTTTTTTTCGATTTTGGCATTTTTCCGGCTAATCTCTAAAAGAATTTTGATTCTTTTGGCATTTTGATTTATTTTGATTTATATATATATATATATATTATATATTTATTTATTTATTTATTTATCGTGAAGTAGCATCATATCAAATTCTAGATTTGGAACTTACCAACTTTGAAATTTGAATCTAGAACTTGAAATTTGAAAGTCACCATATCGAGATCGATACCTAATTTTTGAAACCCAAAATCTATCCTATCGGACTAGAATCAACCGGATAAGATCAGTATGATTCGATTTTAGGTTCTATCCTAGACAAGTGTTCACCATGATTGTTATGTTACATAAAATAGAAGATTATTTTATTATTTTTAAAAGGAATTGAATTCTATTCCTCGTCATTTGATTCATTGGGCAATCAATTCCTAAATGTATGGAAAAGTGCAATGAAGTTCTCAATGCTTCAAATCCAGCACAGTGACTTATCGGACGGTCGTAACTGAACTTGTTGACATGACACGCTATAATCCTACGTGTTTCTTTGATTATTTTCAAGCTGTGTTGACGTGGTGCTAATAGGCCATTTTTTTTATATAAAGTATATAGAAAAAAAAGGCACAAACAAAAGTAAAATCAAGAAAATCAAAGTAAAGACAACCAAAGTGAGGGAGGTTTTGAGCCGGCCCTCGCCGGCGACGTGGGGACGTGGCTAAACGTCACCCCATTCGTGGTGTTCTCTCCGTCTCCCTTTTTTTGGCATTTTTTTTAGGTTAATCTCCAATTTTGTTTTTATTCTTTTTAGCATTTAGATTTCTTTAGAATTTTTTTAATTGTGATGCAACGCTACATCATTTTCATGTCACATCGGTAATGATATAACAAAACTATTGAGAAAAGCTGCAACAAATTGCTAACGTGCCACATTAACAGATTATAATTAATTACTATTGAAGTTGATTGCATATTTGCCAAAAAAAAAAAAAAAAAAAGTTGATTGCACCACTTTTTAAAAATGCCGAGTTCTAGAGACAATTAGGCCAAACATTTTACTTAGCGCTACTGAAATTTTTCCCTTTCGTTAGTACAAACCGGGTGAGTTCCTTGCCAATTTTACTCACGCACTATTGGCGATTTTTGCTTTACAGTACCCCTTTTTTGCCTTTTCCTTTGCTATGTCTTTTCTATGAGTTCATCCTGGTGCCATTCTTATATTATTGCATGCTTTATAAAGCTACGTGTCAAAGAGCGATGAAATATTCTCTTTCGCTTTTTGATCGATATATCTGTGACACTTTTGAAATATTATCAAATATTTTGACTCCGCTTGCTTCATTAAAAAATATAAATTACAATTATTTTTTGAAAATGATTATTTATACCGTTTGAAATAATTGCTTAATGTAAAATATTTTTATTATCGAAAATAATATATATTTAAATATTTTTCGCAGATAATAAAAAAGAAATTTCATTTAGAAAAATATTTTTCAAATTATTCATTTTTTAGGAAATAAAAAGAGCCTTAATACTTATGGATCCATATGTGGCACTATTTATACATCCTTATAAATATTAGCTTAGATAATGCATATTGAAGAAAATTTTATGCTCTATTATAAATTCTGATGATTATAACTTAGTAGTTGCCAACATCGCTCTAAATTGACAAATCAATTTGTTTGAACCCCTTACAACCCATGATGCTATTAACCGTCACCTCATAAAATCAGCGACGTAACAATTCGTGAACGAAGTACGTTGCAGTAGCATGAAATGAAATGCTGTTAACCCTTTGAGGTTGATGTCTCGCATAGTATCCACTATCCATCACTTGCGGAATCGCCTTCTTTGGTGGATCTTGTGTCTTTCTCCATGTGTGCAGGCACAACCACAAAACTCTTTTCTGTACAATTAAGGAGAACGAGCACGGAAATCTGAAGAAATAATCCCGCAAGCTCTATAAACCGGTCATGTTCAAATCTTCATTTGGTACATATGGCTCTATCCTTACCATTTCGTGTGCAATTGATGGGATCTAAACGCCAAATTCAACCACACCTAATCAACTACGTCAACCCAAAAAGATAAGTTCCGCGATCACGTAAATCATGATATCTCGTGCTTACCACTTACCTAATTTGCCGGCCAACTCATCGATATTCAGGAGTTACAATTCTCGTGCTTCCATCGGGCGCGCTCCCAAGCTCGGAACGTCGAATCGGGGCATTTTCGTGTTGCAGCAGCACGCACTACCTCGTGGAACCGTCTCCTTTCTTATTCTCGTAGCGCCACTGCCACGGTCAAAGACAAGTTTCGCCCGTCGCTGACGACGATTTTGGACCTTTTTTCCCGCTTTCGGGGGGATAAAAAACGGAAGCGCCATGATCGAGACGTGACTCCGATGCCTGCTAAAGTAGCAGAGAGAGGACGGTCCGGAGACGGTGAGTAGACGACGACGAAATGGCTGACACGTGATTACGTACGGGAGGGCTCGTCCGCATCCGCCTGGCTCTTTTATCATCGAGAGCAGACGATTCAAACGTCTCGGTTTGAATTATCCGGTCAAACTGCCCATGTGCAAGAGAGCAGGACGGGCCAACTCCGTGAAAACAGTCGGGACGCGTTGAATCTCCTCGAAGCATCTCTAAATTCTTTGGAATGAAATAGCAATGCTTCTTCGTTGATTTTCTTTCGTAATGAGAGGTGTTCAAACCTTTTGGCTTAGCGAGGTTCACCAATTATGATTATGGCTACGTCTATACGATAGGGAGCATTTTCCGGAGTGGGAGAAAATGTGATTCGAACACGAGATTTAATGCACCTATTAGAGCATAATCGTAAATTATAGATGCTGCGCACGATGTCGATGCATGCGTGCTTGACTCGCCATGAAGCTTCACGGGTGTAAATGGCCGGGCATCTCGAGCCTCGAGGGATGTTTTGGCTCGGTTAGAGTAGATTGAAATCTCGATTTTCTAGATCTCGGTTGAAGGCCTTGCCCTAATTGAAAGACGGTTTCTGGCCAAATGACCTCGGTTTGGTTTAAGCCCACTCAAACACTCAATTATTAAGTAATTAAGATGAATTAACTTTATTAAGTTATAAATTACATTATAAGGAATGAAAGTTCGAACTTTTTATATGATATTTTAGTAAAATATTATAACTTAAATGGTCATATCCTTGTCAATTTATTAAAAGGACGTCCCATGTCCGTAATTAATGTTATAACTAATTTTGTGAACGCATTTCTATAATTTACAGGATGTGTTATTTCTTTTTAAACCGTGACACCATATTTAATTGCCCTCTTTAGATAACGGTATAGATTCAGCATTTTGACATGGGACTAGGGTTGTCAAAATTTCTTTATTTCCAGCTGCAATATTGCAAAGATATTAAGCAAAAAGAGCAATATATCAAAATTTCATCTTAGCCTTTAAGAACAAAGTATTCTTTGGAAAAAAATTACCCAATCAATTTTAAATATATTGCATGGATGCCAATTTGGTTATAAACTTTCTAATTTTACCGATTTAGTAATACATTTTTGTACAAAATTTTAATATAGTTATTCTAATCAATTTTTTCAAAAACTATTGATGCGGTGGTTCGGTCATGTTGATCCTCCCACATAGCATAATGTTATGTTGGCAAATTTTGGCAAAAATCGGTCGGAAGGACCACATTAAAATTTCATGTAAAGGTTCAAGACTAAATTGATATAATCAAAAAATATAAAACTGAATTAGTATCCATATAATAAAATTAAGGCTAATTGGACAATTGTTCATATTTTCTTGAGCTACCATGGAGAGTAGCCTTTAAAAGATTCTCAGTTTCTTTATTCTTTATTTAATTTATGCTATTTATTTGTTTTGTATTCATTTTTTTCTTGTAAAATTTAATGTTTTGTTTATTTCTTGAAATTTTTTTCTCAAATAAGTATTTTGTATGGCTTGAAATAATTAGTTAAATAAAAATATTTGTATTATTAAAAACAATTTATTTCTAAAAATTTCATAAATATTGAAAATATATTCCGTCCATTTATCTTTGTATGAGATACAAGCAAATATTTTTAAGAAAATATTTTTTAAAATCATCATTCACCGCAAAACAAACAAAGTTTAATTTTTTTTTTTTACTTTATTCATTTTGGTGCTATATTCTAATTACATCTCATCCATATCATTTAGAGTCTATCTATAAAGTCATGCATGTATGCACTTATAATATGTTGATTAAATGGCCATTTGGAATCTTCATAGGCATGTCAAACAAGCGGGTCGGGTCGAGTTTGGATAGTGTCATAATTGGTCTGATCCTAATTGACCTATTAACCCGTTTAAAACTCATTTATTCATAATAAAAATCTATTAACCCATCCTCACTTTATACTCAACTCAACTCATATTACTATTACGATTAAAAAAACATTTTATTAAAACACTACCATATTTAACCTAATGTGGGAAAAGTCATATTTAAACTAAAATGAGAGTGTGAAGTAAGTAAGTGTGAGATTGAGAGAGTGATAAAGGTGGATTGGGTCTAAATGAAAATGAGTTGTAAACTCATTTACAACCCACTTAACACTTAAACTATGTTTGTTTGGCTAGTTCCAAATTGGGATTGGATAAAGGGGGACTTGAAATTCTCAAAATATCCCTAGGTTGTAAAGATATCCCATTATATGTTTGGTGCAATCTAAGATAGAATGTGAAATCTTTGAAAAAATCTTCAATTTTTTTTTTTTGAAAATCTTTGAAAATTCTTCATGTTTGAAAATCTTAAAAAGTCTTTCAAATTCCCATCTCCTACCTGGCTTCTCCTGTATGTGAGATTCAAACCATTTTGATCATGTATCTAGAAAGTTGACCTCGGAGCATGATGATTCTCAACCAACACGAGTTAACATAAGTTTGGGACACATGAATAGTGTGAAAAGTACAAAAAAAGTTCATAAACCTATCACATCGGTACCAATTCAATTTTAAACTTTTCAATTAAACTAATTTAATCCAAAACCTTTTTGTATTGGTATCAATTCAGTTCATTTAGTCAATTTTAGTTGGCTTGCATTGACGTGAATGCCAGCTGGCAGCGGTCATCCAACTAACGCTGACGTGAGAATTTTTGAAATAATTTTTAGATTTTTTCTTTTTCCTTCTCATTTTCCTTTTTTTTTTTTTTTTTTCATCTTCCTTGCACTTCTTCTCTCATAGTAGCCAACAAGACTTTGACAAGGACTGTGGGCAAGCGGCTTAGCTCAAATCTGGGCAAGGCCAAACTCGCCATGGCCTTACCACAAGCAAAGGCGGCCTCGCTCATGGCAAGCGAGGCCATAGCGACGTTCGCTAAGGCCTCTTAGCCTGTGACCCTAGGAGAGGCCGAGTAAGGGCTTTGCGGCCCTCACCTAATGGCTGGCAAGCCTCATCGGAGCCTCGCCAGCCATTGCGAGAGAAGAAGCCCAATGAAGAAGAAGATGAGAAAAAAAATAAAAAGAAAAAGAACAGGATTGGAAAAAAAATAAAAATAAAAATTATTTGAAAATTGCCATGTCAATGTCTGGCCACAAGCTAGGATCTATGTCAACACCAACCGGCTAAAATTAGTCGAATTGACTAAATTGGTATCGATGTGAAAATGTTTACGACCAGATTGGTTTAATTAAAAAGTTTATGACTGAATTGGAACCTATGCAATAGATTTAGGACTTTTTTGGTACTTTTCCTCATGAACATGAGAAGGCACTTCTTATGGGACATACAACCAAACTTCATTGCTGAAGAAAGTGGCTCCTCCATTGCAAAGGAGCTAAGAGAGGTGATAGCGGAAAAGGTGTGCATTGTGGGGTGGGTCTACAAGAGGAGGTTTTGCACCATAGTGCCATTATGGCATTCTTAATGCACATCAAGTGGAACTCAATGCTTGAGAGTGAGGTCCCAAGGAAGCCAATTGCGTGTTGGCCATTCTTCGTCAACTAATGGGTGAGCAACTAGCTTGTGAGTCACATGTGAAAACATTGTCTTTAAAAAACCAAGTTTTACCAATACTAAAACAGACACTAAATTCCGACAAATCTCCGGAGCATATAATACATTATGTAGAAACAAGGTGCGTCAATCACGCATGTTTAATTGGCAGGTGCTAATATCTTTTACTTTAATTCTAGAGTTGTTTTCTACATAGATCAATTTAGTTGTAGTCGGTACTCGTCGGAATTCCACGAAGGATTCTCTATCCTTTGCTATATGGTCTGTTGCTCCCGAATTTATAGTCCACAAAAGATTATAATTCACAATTAAGAATACAGAACTTGATACATAAGCAAAATTCTCAAGAATACAAGGAGTGTTTTACCTTATTTGGCTTGCGATAGTAGCGAGTATAATGACCCCTCTTGCCACAATGATAACATTTCACCCTTAAAATTTTCTTCACTCAAGGATATTTTCTTTTCTTATATTGGTTAACTCTTAGTTTCTTGCTTGAAGGACTTGATCCCTTACACTTTCACCTTTTGAATGAATCAATGCACTTGCGCTCAGAGCTCGAAGCCCCTTCTGAGCTTGAACCAGCACGGCGAATATCTATTTCCCGCTCAAATGCCATAAGGCAATCCTCTGCTAGCTCAAGGTGTCGCACAACATTCTCAAGTTCTTCCATAATTTGGTTAAGAGCTTTTAGTGCTTCTTGCTTTTCAAGCACATATTAAATTTTTATATTCAATATTCCACAATTCTCATCGTTCAATTTCTCTTCTTTGTTCAACTTAACAATTAGACTCTTAGTTGCTGAAGTCATCGGATCTGAACATATTAGACACATATGCACGAATTATTAATGCCTATCATTTATGCATCTATTTTGTATAAACTAATCATATTAATGAATAATTTCAAATAAGATTTCAGAATCAAAATATCACTATATTTCTAATCATCATCCAAAAATCCTAACTTGAAATTATCATTAATATTATCATTTATGCAAAAATAAGCTCACTAAAGTCACTAGAACTTTTTTGAACTTCCCACACAGAATTGTAAATTAATATATTAATTTACAATAATAGATAACATTGAAATTTCAATAAGTAAACATGTCATTTACACTAAGTAATATATATTGAGGAAATATATCAACATCGGAAAAAAATATTTATACCTAAAACATCTCAAACTAATCTAAGAAAAATAAATAATTAAGCCCAAATATCCTCATTTATCTCATAAATTGGGAAAGTCTCTTCTAATCTCCTAGTAAAATCCTCTAAGAATTTTGAAAGCACATTGGTCAATCATGAAAAGACCTTCGAAGAGCCTTTATGGCTCTTCCATTCATTCTGTGCCATGTGACACTCAACTCGAGGGTTGAAAGTCTTGGTTGCTTCAATTCTATAATACTCTCTTACAAAAGCTATTGCAAGCCTTCTATAATCCGAGACCATGTTGATCTCCCATAGATGATTTACACTACTTGTCATTCCTGTGGAAGAGTATTCATTAGGGCGGCACTTTATGAAAATCCGACATAGGATAACCATTCCAAATGATTTATTGTATTGTCTGATTGACCGTGACCATGTGTGATACTACATCATAGTCATTTTATCGATAATTAGCTAATTATGTTTTTAGCCATTCATACGTTCTTGGAAATATAGGCATGTGTACGGAACGCATCATTGTTCCTGCAACAAATGCAGAATAAAAGGGATTACAAATAATCCACAACAAACAAAATCGAAAAAAAAAAAAAAAAAAAACATATTTTTCCTCTTTCTTTTTCTTTTTTTTTGCCGGTCAACTCTGGTCGACGATTGGTCAACTCTAATCAACGGTCAATGACGGTTAACGGATGATCAAGTTGGGTCAACGGGTCAGCTAGGGGCAAAATAGTAATAATGGCGAACAATAAGGGCATAATCATAAAAACAACTGTTAATGCTAAAAACGTAATATTTTAAAGAAAATAGGGGCAAATCTATAAAATGGCGCAGGCGCCTACAACACACGCGCTGACAACGTTGGACCTTCTAGCTGCGTGTGGCGGCACGTCCGGCGGTCCCTGGCGGTAATCCACCCGTTGTTTTTCTTGTCTTGACGAGAATGACGACCCTACACTATCAAAAACAAGTTTTAATTTACGAAAAATCAAAAGGGGGTGAATAGTACGGGCGTGTTGGGATTTCCCTCCCCAAACGTTTGGCAGCAACTTTTCTCGAAATTTTGGCCAAAAAACAATTTATAAACATTAACAATGATCGGGAAACATGAATAGCATCGGTTTGATACCAATGTTGGAAACAAAATTCCTAAAAAAATGATACTCAAATGATCGAATACCGAAAATGAACTCGAAAACTTGCTTGGAAACATGTAACACCGATTGAAGGCATATCATGGAGATAGATATACCTTGATTGCCATAGATTAAGTACCGTTGCAGTCTCAAAGGATTCCCTTGAAGCCTTGAAGTTCCGTTCATCAAGAGGGAGTGTACTACTTCAAGGGAGAGAAAAATAGAGAAACGTATTTTCTCAGATACGTTACAAGTTACGTTATCTTCTTTATTACATATGTTGCAGTTATTTTCACTTAGAAATAACTGCCATCTCCTCTTATGGACCCTTCACATACAAGTCGGGTTTTGGCCCAACATGGGCGGGCGGGCTTAACTTGGCCCATCAAATAAAAAACCCCATCACATTTATTTTTTATTTTTCTTTTCTTTGTTTTTTTTCCTTCCCTTCTTTATCTAGCCAGTTGCCGGGCCTTGGTGATGGTTGATGACTAGCCAAAGGTGAGGCCTCGCTGGCCTTTAGCGAGCCCTTAGCAAGGTTCAACCTTGCCTAACAATGCCAAGGTCGGCCTTGCCAGTGGTTATGTGAGACTTGAGCCTCACCATTCATGGGCGATGCTCGGCCTTGCCAATGGTAGTGGGGGCAAGCTTGCCAAATGCTGGTAAGGTTGACCTTGTCAGCCCTTACCTTTAGCTGACTGTTGAGGGTCGACGACTGGTTAAAGAAAGAAGGGAAAAAAATAAGAATTTGAAAAAGCAAAAGTAAAAAATAAATTATAAATTATAAAAATATTATTAAAAATTGTTCATGTGCGGTGGCCGCGCCACATAAGATAACCAGCGTCCATATTATCAATTATCGTCCAAAATTAGTTGGATAAGCTCAATTGACAAAAAAATGAAAATGTTAGTACTTAATTAACAAAATTAATATGTTTAAAAGTGAATTGACAAAAATACAATAAATTTTTAAAATTTTTGGACAATTTTCTTTAAGATGATGTTCAAAATATATTTGAGTACACATGCGATGTCTAAATCAAAATCTTTGGAAAGCCATAATCCTCCTTTCTAGGCAATACTGTGCATCTTGTACTTTGCTGTTCAAAAGAGTTGGTGATTTCTGTGGAGACATTTGATGCAGCTTGAATCATTACTACAACCAAACGAGTAAGGGCCAGGGATTGAGTTACCGTTGATGAACACTTACTATAAGATTGATATCTTTCAAAGGAGAGAGAAGAATGAAACCCATGCGAGCAATTTTAAAGAACCTTTTGTTTCAAAAGTGCCATGATTCTCTTCGGGATAGGTGGTTTCAACCTCCATTCCCCACTTTAGCCCATGATAATTAAGCCTTTGCCGACGTCGATCATTGGAGAATCATATAAAATCTGCTTTGTCCGTTTTGAATCCGGTATGGACAGGAATGTCGCCATGTTTTTTCATCATTGCACACTGTTTTCCTGCAAAAGAATATTTCTTTAAGGGTCATAATTTTCCCCATTCTTATTAGAGTTAGAGAAAACTTCTTCCAATCAGTCTTTCCGTGGTAGGTTTTCCATACAAACATAATCAATTATTAGTTTAGACGGGGATAAAATTCATAATGGTTACACAACAATTTCGCTTTTCCTCCACCACTGCTCATTTCTCTCACCTAAGGTCGTGATGGTGTATTGTCTACAGGGTTCGAGCCAAGATAAATAACTTGCTAGGCTCGGTCAGAAAAAGACAGGTGCTTTACTCCTTAAAAATCGTAGCGTCTTGAATTCATTCTTACCAGGCGCAATCCTTTGAGCTAGACACGAAGAAACAATTTCATGTGAATCTCTTGATTTCAATGCAAAGTTGTGATGTCGTTCAGATGCAAAGTAAGCTCGAATGGACACACGTTTAAGTAGAAACGGCCACTGTTTAACCAAATGTTCCCGAGTGAATCACACGTGAAGAAACGCCTCATCAATTTTCTTCCTTTCCAACATTTCTTTGAAGCGAAGCTCAAATAAGACCAGCCAAATTACGTGAAAACAAGAATGTGCAACTCGAAGAAGCAAGAAACCTTCTCGACAAATTCCTGTCCTAAATGGGGAAAGAGAGACAAACATCTATCTCTCTCTCTCGACTCTAATGGCGCTTTCAGACACATCATGGCCAAACCTCTGTAGAGATGCCATGCTGACCCTTCGCGTTACAGCTGTGAGGAAGTGAAAGGTGCAGAGCGAATCCGAGTGCCGCGAGCACAAGGGGGCCGCATTGATTAGTTGGCTTAGGAAAACCTAATCATGACTGCTTTTGATTGCCTTTTCAGTTGCTTTTCTTTTGCTTTTACTTGTCGTCATGGTGATCCAAATGCTAATGCAGAGTTGAATCTCTTGTGGTTCTAATTGTCATGCACCAAAGAAGCATTTGGTTCCCCTCACACGGCTTTACCATCGGTCCACCACGGTGCTGGCAAATCGGCCAGGTCAGCCTGAGCACGGCATGGTCACCTTGATGTGCCAGTCTAGGCCTGGACCTGTTGCAGGCGGACCCAGGCCGGGTCATTTGGTAAAAGCCGGTGTGTTTGCTTTTATTTTCTTCTTCGCCCCTTTGAGGGTTTTTCCGACTCTCTCTTTGGGCCAGAGGCCCTTCGCATCTGCTCTCAATTGCCCAATCGCTACTCTGTGAGTTGCCGCCGTCAGGCTTCATTTCAGGATCCAACGGCCACACTGACTTGGCAGGAATTCGAGAGCTCGGCCAGGCACGACATGGTCAGGTTGTGCAGCACAGGCACCCTTCGCTCGGCAAATTTCCTGTGCCTGGCGAGGCGTGCCACACCTGGCTCGAGCCCAGGTTGGGTTGGGTTCTTTTGCCACCAAACAATTTCCAATGAAAAGGTAGTTGTGTTCTCAAATTTGAATTGTAATACATTAAATAATTTCTTCGGAAGCATTAAATATTTGAGTAATTTCAATTCTAATTGATATCGTCTATCATCAGTGAAAGAGATGGAGAGAAAAAAGATGCGGGCTTTTTAAAAATAGTTACTGCAATTTGATTGTAACAGCTATCACACGAGAGGGCCGTGTAGTATCTATCATGCCTTTGCTGTAGTAGGAAGTACAGTCTGGTAATACTGTAACAGACCGTCCCTTTTTCTTTGAGTGTATAACATCTGCCGATATAATCGATCTCATTCTCCCGACACGATATACTTCCAGCATGGTAAACGTGGACATCACATCCACGGGAATTTTCAGGTGAATCGAATTTAAGGACAAAAGCGGGCTCCGTTCTTCGGCATCATATTCGCTCGGTGTTATCACGGTGGGGGGAACGGGATGAAGTCAAAGGATGAACATGCTCGAGTCTAAGGCCACCTCTGGCCATCCCTCTTATAGTAGTGGGATGTCGTCGGCATGGCCGCCTTCTTTTTGATAGAGAAATACATCATGGAGCCGAAGGAGTCCTTGTGGCTTTAAAATACCATGGAGGCATTCCCGTGGAACCTTTAATGATGAGACCTATTACGCCAAGGACTGCAGAGACGGCATGATCTTTGGCGGACAGGCGCAAAGGAGGATACGTTCCTACTCGAGCACGTGTGCGCGTACACGGAAGGAGAGGGGTGAAAAAACGAAAGAAAAACGGCATGGAGGGGCAATGCTAGATTAGTCCGAGGAGTCTTGAGCGAAGGAAGGCCAAGGAGAGAAATTTAGAACAACAAAAGTATTTGATTCTTGATCTCAACTTACAATTGTTGAGATGATTTCCATTATAGAAAAAGATTACAAATGTTTCTCATCACAAGGAAATAATACAATAATGAAAAATAATAAATTTAAAGATTATTATATTACAAGAGTTGTTAATTCCCTTATTCTAGAATCTCTAAGAGTCAATTGTGATTTTGATTGATATCTAGATTCTTCTTTTTTGATTGATAAATCAGTGCCTTTACTCTCTCTCAAATTGGGAATAGAAGAATCCCAATTTCTCAATTTGCGACATAAGTTTCTAAATGCATTTCTAGACAATGGTTTTGTGAAGAGACTACCAATTTGATGCACAGATAGAACATATTTCACCACAAGTGTTCCAAGAACCACTTTTTCTCACACGTAATGATAATCTAATTTGATATGTTTATTTCTTGCATGAAACACTGGATTAATCAACATATAAAATGTGTTGATATTATCATAAAATATTATTGGTGGACTAGAGAGATGAATACCTGAATCTCTCAAAAGGAATGATATCCACATAATCTCTAATAGTTGTCAACACCATTGCACAATGCTCTACCTCGACATTTGATCGAGCAACTGTTTGTTGCTTCTTAACACTCTATGATATATAGTTGCTACCTAACAAAGTACAAAATCTATTGGTTGATCATGGAGTCAAGTGGCAACCTATCCAATCTGCATCATAAAAGGCATACAAGTCCAAAGTTGACTTGGACAATATTTACATGCCTTGACATTGGCATAACGTATAATGCGCTTCACAATTTAACATTGACTCACAATAGGTTATTGCATGAATTGATAGACAAAATTGATTGCATATGAAATATTTGGCTATGTAATTTTGAGATATTTAAGAGCTTAGGTGATACTTTGATATAGTGTAGGATCCGAAAATAGTCTTACAACTATATTAAGATGAGAGCTAGCAGCTTCATGAAAACTGACTTGCAACCCCTCCATTTGTGAACGTTTAAGAATTGACAAAACATATTGTTGTTGGTACAAATAAAGGCCGCCGGAGGATATCCTAACCTCCACAATAAGAAAATAGCGGAACGGCCCCATATCCTTCATTGCAAATTCACTACACAATGAAGAGATGAACCCATCTAGCAATTTTGGATCATCACTTGTAACAATCATGTCATCTACATATGAAAATAGAGCTAGAATGCCATGATATGATTTATGAACAAATAGTAAAGGATCCTCAATGTTGCAAAAGAAAGTGGATGCCAAAAGAAATGAGCTAAAGAGATCAAATCATGCTCTTGATGCTTGCTTAAGGTCATAAAAAGCATTATCCAGTTTGCAAACATAAGACGGGATGATTTTTGTCCTCAAAACCTAGCGGTTGCTTTATATAAACAAGATGTGATAGAAAATCACATAACAAAGCATTTTTAACATCTAATTATTTGATGAGCCAACCTTTAACAATAGCAATGGTGAGGACCATTCTTATACTTCTTGGTTGAACGATTGGCAAGAAAGTTTCAAGGTAATCTACTCATGCTATTTCAGTATACCCCTTAGCAACCAATCTTTCTAATGTACCATCGACCCTTAACTCAGACTTAAAAACCCATTTTCATCCCACAATATTAGTATTTAAAGGACATAGAACAAGTGTCACGCCTTGACCCTCAAGTATGCGACAACCCTTGTTCACTTAGTGATGCGTGATGGGTTGAGTGATTCAAGAACGGAGATTTCTCAAAGGGGATTCTTTTGTGGTTAAGTGTATGGAGTAGTGTATACGGTGAAAGAACGAAAAGGAATTAGAAAAGATAAAACGATCTCCTCCCAAGGTATAAAGGCCACGCCACCAACCGGAAGAGGATCGAGATCTACGAAGCTCACCACCAAGGCCTAAAGATTCCACCAGCCAAGGATAAAGGACTTCGGGATAGGAGAAGCTCACCACCAAGGCCTAAAGATTCCACCACCAAGGATAAAGGGCTTCTTGGCTCACCACCAAGGAGTGATCTACGCTCCAAGGATAAAGAAACCGAAAGGAGTTATCCACTCTCCAAAGGAGTTCACTCAAGCAGAGGAAATCTCACCATTCTCATTCATGAAATTCGTATATCCCCTATATTGGATAGTTTCCCATATTTATAAGAGGATTTTAGCCTTAGGAAATATTAAAAACAACCTTTAATGACCTAGGAACAAAACGTTCGACCCTTGAGCTACATAAAAACAAAAACAGCTAGAAACATAATAAAAAGCCTTTACTACCACGAGAATTAAATGCCCCGACCTGAAACGTTCGACTCTTGAGCTATAAAAATAAAAACAGCTAGGAACTTAATAAAAAGCCTTTATCACGGGAACTAAATGCCCTTTAATCTTCGGCCTTCCATTTCTTGAACCGTTTTCGTGAACCTCAAGCCTTCCCAAAATTCGAGCTCCTCCCTTGACCAGAAAATAATCCTCCTGAAACTTCATCAATTGGTCATACAAGACATCTAAAATGGCCTCCCATTGATACCTATCGATATACCACAAAGTACCGATAAGTAATTAACATTATTCATTCAAAATGATCCATCGGAGAACATAATGCCCAACTTCTTTATTGGCTTGGACAAGCATCGATGGTTACGAGTTGGTCGATGGAGCTACGTTGGACGCACCCGCATCATCCTCCCCGGGTTGTTTGAGATTTGTCCTCAAATCCGAAGGTTTTCATCCTCCAAGTAAGGAGAAAGGTCTCCCACGTTGAATGTTGCCGAAACCGCAAACTCTCCCGGAAGGTCAATCTTGTAAGCATTGTCACCACCCGCTCGATTACTTTAAAGGGGCCATCAGCTCTAGGCATGAGCTTGTTCTTTCGACGAAATGGAAATCTCTCCTTCCTCAAGTGAAGCCATACAAGATCGCCCGGTTGAAATTGAGTCTTCTTGCGATGTCGATTAGCTTTCTTCTTGTAAGATTCGTTGGCCTTTTCAATGTTGGATCGAATCTGCTCATGGAGCTTCTTCATTGATTCAGCTCTTTTCTTGCCATCAAAGCTCACTTGAGAGTTAGACGGAATTGGAATCAAATCAATGGGTGTGAGGGGATTAATTCCATACACAACTTCAAATGGCGATCGACCGGTAGTATAACTTGGTGATCGATTGTAAGCAAATTCAGCATGCGCAAGCTTTAAATCCCAATCTTTCAACGATTTACTCACCATACCACGAAGAAGAGTGGTTAGAGTACGATTTGTTACCTCCGTTTGGCCATCCGTTTGGGGATGACAAGCTGTGCTGAATAAGAGCCTTGTACCAAGCATTCTCCATAGAGTCCTCCGTAAGTGGCTTAAGAACTTGGAATCACGATCGACACAATGGTCTTTGGTACTCCATGAATGCGGATAATCTCTTTGAAATATAATTCAGCAATATGAGATGCATCATTGCTCTTGTGACATGGCACGAAATGAGCCATTTTAGAGAACCGATCGACGACCACCATGATAGCATCTTTTCCTCTTTGAGTTCTTGGTAGAGCCACAATGAAATCCATGCTAACATCCTCCCGTGGGTTGCAATGGTACCGGAAGTGGAGTATACAAACCTTGATGGAAATGGCTTTTTGATCTTTGACAAGTTGCACACCTTGAGATGATAACATGCACATCTCCACTCATCTTTGGCCAATAGAAATGCTCTTGAAGAACCTCAAGAGTTTTGTTAATACCAAAATGACCAGCCAATCCTCCACCATGCGCTTCTCGAATCGGCAATTCGCGAAAAGAACTCTTCGGCACACATAATTGATTTCCTTTAAAAAGAAACCCATCTTGCAAAGAATATATACCTTGAACTCCCCGCTTGCAATTGTTGATGATAGAGGAGAACTCCGCATCTTCGAATAAAGTTCTTTCATTGCTTGAAATCCGAGAATCCTAGAGTCCAAAACCGCAAGCATAGAATATCTTCTCGATAAAGCATCCGCTACAACATTACTGTGCCCCGGTTTATATTTTGAGACGAAAGAAAAGGATTGAAGAAATTCTACCCATTTTGCATGTCTCGAATTAAGCTTGCGTTGGCCACTAATAAACTTAAGCGCCTCATGATCGGAATGAAGGACAAATTGCTTTGGCCTCAAATAATGACTCCAATGATCAAGAGCTCGGACAATGGCATAGAACTCTTTGTCATAAGTTGAATAATTCCTCTTGGAATCGATAACTTCTCGCTGAAATATGCCAATGGTTTTTGTGCTTGCACCAACAAAGACCAATACCAACTCCGCTTGCATCACACTCAACTTCAAATACTTTATCAAAATCGGGAAGTGCAAGAATAGGGGACTCACAAAGTTTCGCTTGATTACCTCAAAGGCATTTTGAGCAGCCTTTGTCCATTCAAAAACACCATTCTTCATGCATTCAGTTATAGGAGCCATGACGGTACTAAAGTTTTTGACAAAACGTCGATAGAAAGAAACAAGTCCATGAAAACTTCTTACATCGAAATGGACGTCGGAACCGGCCAAGTCTTCATAGCTTCCACCTTGGTTTGATCAACGAGATTCCATCTTTGGACACCACATAACCAAGAAACACAATGCTCGGAGAGAAGAACTCACATTTCTCCATTTTAGCATACGTTTTTGATCTTTCAAGACATTGAAGACTTGTTTTAAATGAGAGATATGCTCCTTCTCGTTCCTGCTATAAACAAGAATATCGTCGAAATAAACAACGACAAATCGACCAATAAAGGAACGAAGAACCTCATTCATAAGTCTCATGAAGGTACTCGGAGCATTAGATAATCCGAATGGCATAACCAACCACTCATAAAGGCCTCCCTTGGTTTTGAAAGCCGTCTTCCATTCATCTCCTTCTCGCATTCGATTTGATGATAACCACTCCGCAAATCTATCTTTGAAAACACGGAAGAACCATATAATTCGTCAAGCATATCATCAAGTCTAGGTATAGGGTACCTATACTTAATGGAGATGTTGTTGATGGCTCGACTATCAACACACATGCGATATGTACCATCCTTCTTAGGCACAAGTAGAGCCGGAATGTAACAAGGACTCATGCTTTCTCGAACATATCCTTTGAGGATAAGTTCATCGACTTGTCTTTGCAACTCCTTTGTATCCTCCGGATTACATCGATAAGTTGGCTTGTTTGGTAGCGGAGCACCGGGGATCAAATCAATTTGATGCTCAATACCTCTTATGGGAGGTAATCCAAGTGGCAAATCCTCCGGAAACACATCTGCAAATTCTTTCAACAAGCAATGCATTTTTGGATGTATGGGTCGCTCTATCTCACTCTTTTTCTCGACCACAAGCAAAGCAAATACATTCTTTTGTTTGCTAATGGCTTTCTCAACCCGTGTCTCACTCAAGAACAGATTTTCCTTACAAGTGTTTCCCTCCCGGTTGATTATTATGTATCGAGTAAGGACTCAATGGTAAAAGAGTAATGCATTTTTGTTCCTTCCCGAAAAGAGTATGTGTTTTTCCGACCATCATGCGTAGCATTTACATCAAATTGCCATGGTCTACCCAATAACAAGTGGCATGCCTCCATAGGAATCACATCACATACAACCTCCTCGATAGTTCTTCCCAATCGAAAATGATATAAGAACGCGTTTGGTTACCTTGAGTTCATTCCCTTGATTGAGCCATTGGAGCTTGTATGGTTGAGGATGTTTCATTGTTGGAAGCTTCAACTTGTCGACAAGAGTTGTTGAAGCAACATTGGTGCAACTCCCACCATCGATGATCACCGAACACACCTTTTCGTTAATAGTGCAACGCGTGTGAAATATATTCTCCCTTTGCTCTTTATTAGGAGAAACTTCAACGTGCAATGCTCTTCGGATGATCAACAGCTCACCATCATCGGCTTTCTCCACAACTTCTTCTTCCCGATCAGATTCGGAATTATTTTGGTCTTCATTGTCGGCCTCTTGAAGCGCCAAATTGATCTCCTCAATTTCTTGAAGAGTCATAACTCTCCGATTTGGACAATTTGCTTGTAAATGCCCAAAACCATGGCACTTAAAGCATCTCCTTGCATCACCTTCAAACTTCTTTTGGACTTCTTTGGAAGGCTCGCATTCGTTCCCTTGCCTTTGTCTTTTGTCGACGAACTCTCTCCCTTGCTTGAGGAAGCACCCTTAAAATAGGATGTCGCCTTTGTTGAGGTTACGGAGAAAAACCTCTTGCTCTTCAATTGTTTTTCGACTTTTATGGCTAACTTGCATACGTCTTCAAAGGACCAATACGGTTGAAGTTCAACCATATCAGCAATTTCTCGATTCATGCCGCCAAGGAAACGAGCGATGGTTTGCTCGGGAACTTCTGGAACTTCACTCCTCATTTTGAGTTGTTCAAACTCACGAATGTATTCTTCAACGCTCATCCCATGTTGTCTTAGGGAGTTCAGTTTGAGGAAGAGATCTTGCTTATAGTTGTCGGGCAAGAACCTCTTCTTCATCAACTTCTTGAGTTTTCCCAAGACTTGATTCGGCTTTTTCCTTCCCTTGCTCGTTGATGCTTTAGATTCTCCCACCATAGAGAAGCATATTTGGTCAGCTTTAGGATAGCAACCTTACATTTCTTCTCATCCGAATAGGATTTGAAGTCAAAAATTCGTTCGGTTTTGTGTAGCCAATCCACAAAGTCGTCGGGATTGAGATTACCGTCAAACTCGGGGACCTCCACTTTAACGTCTCTTTCATCCTCCTTATGCCTCCTCTCCGTCTTCATCTTCGAATTGAGATTCAGAATCACTAGAATGCAAAATTGTTCGGTTGTCTCCGGTGGACTCGGAATCGCCATCGAATTTTGACGAGATTCGAATCGTCACGCCGATGCCGTTCATTGGGACGCCTTGCTGGTTGTCCTTGTCTCGCCGGATTCTCTAGAAGATTGAGGACTCGCTCCATTTGTTGTTGAAGATTTTGGATCGCACGATCTCGCCTTTCGTTGTGTGCCTCCTCCGAGTCAAGCCTCTAGGAACCGGTTCATCCATAAGGAATTTGTAACAAAAGAAAGAAAGGAATCACTCGAATGAGTTGAACCTTGAGCTCGATACCAATATTTTGATGCGTGATGGGTTGAGTGATTCAAGAACGGAGATTTCTCAAAGGGGATTCTTTTGTGGTTAAGTGTATGGAGTAGTGTATACGGTGAAAGAACGAAAAGGAATTAGAAAGATAAAACGATCTCCTCCCAAGGTATAAAGGCCACGCCACCAACCGGAAGAGGATCGAGATCTACGAAGCTCACCACCAAGGCCTAAAGATTCCACCAGCCAAGGATAAAGGACTTCGGGATAGGAGAAGCTCACCACCAAGGCCTAAAGATTCCACCAGCCAAGGATAAAGGGCTTCTTGGCTCACCACCAAGGAGTGATCTACGCTCCAAGGATAAAGAAACCGAAAGGAGTTATCCACTCTCCAAAGGAGTTCACTCAAGCAGAGGAAATCTCACCATTCTCATTCATGAAATTCGTATATCCCCTATATTGGATAGTTTCCCATATTTATAAGAGGATTTTAGCCTTAGGAAATATTAAAAACAACCTTTAATGACCTAGGAACAGAAACGTTCGACCCTTGAGCTACATAAAAACAAAAACAGCTAGAAACATAATAAAAAGCCTTTACTACCACGAGAATTAAATGCCCTGACCTGAAACGTTCGACTCTTGAGCTATAAAAATAAAAACAGCTAGGAACTTAATAAAAAGCCTTTATCACGGGAACTAAATGCCCTTTAATCTTCGGCCTTCCATTTCTTGAACCGTTTTCGTGAACCTCAAGCCTTCCCAAAATTCGAGCTCCTCCCTTGACCAGAAAATAATCCTCCCGAAACTTCATCAATTGGTCATACAAGACATCTAAAATGGCCTCCCATTGATACCTATCGATATACCACAAAGTACCGATAAGTAATTAACATTATTCATTCAAAATGATCCATCGGAGAACATAATGCCCAACTTCTTTATTGGCTTGGACAAGCATCGATGGTTACGAGTTGGTCGATGGAGCTACGTTGGACGCACCCGCATCACTTAGGCTATTTGATTATGATGTTTCAAGAGATGTCACCAACCCATTTGTGTTACCGTTTACTTATCCACAAGCGGAAGCAAAAATATAATCACCCAACCATTCAAACAGGGATAGCATAAAACACACTTATATAAATATATACATTCATAATCACATCAGTCTGTATAAACTATTTACAAACAAACTAAGCAACACAACATTAGCATCACTCGCTACGCCACTTCAAAAACAACCCAAAAGCGTGGCCACATCCATCTCCAAAAGATTTCAGGGGTAAGCCTAGCACCTCTAATATTATGAGGGCAACTTTAAAAAGTGATGCACCCCAACTACCATCTAATACCCTATGGGCTCCATATACTAGGGCTCTGGCTTGACAATTATGTCAACGTCAACCTCTAGATCGGACATTGCCCCTTCGGGTGCATCCAAATCCATCGTGTCTTAGCTAATGTTCCCAGGCCCTGCACCACGTCCATTAAAACCTCAAATGGGGCCTTACAAGTCATCCCGAACCCAAAAGTATCGGGTTGAGAGGCGATGGAGCACTAAGTTCTGAAGCCCCTCACTTACTCAGATTATGGTCACATAGTGTTCGTAATAGATGTTGGTTCCCTCAATAGGATACCTAGGGCGTGTATGACAAAATTTATGTTTCTCGATTTCTCTGTTTCTCTGTTCCCCGGAACAGGTTTGGAACAGAAATCCGTTTGGTAACGCAATTTGATTTCTCTATTTTTGAAACAGATTTCTATTCCGTAAATAGAGAAATTGAAGAAATCGTAAGCTGAAATTTTTAACTTCTTAGTTTAAAATAGAAATCGAAACCGAAATCAAATCATATAAAAGAACCTTGCGCTTTCTTGCTAACTTAATTCACTCATAACCACAACTTTACAAATTATTGCTAATTTTATTTTTCTTATTTTGCTCGTGTTTTTTTTTTTTTTTTTTTTTTTTTTCAATTTTTTTTTTTTGGATAACTTCCTCTTTAGGATGAAAGGCAATCGAGTGAGTCCCCAATTTTTAAAAAACGACCAAAGTTCTTAAATGCTTACTTAAAAACAATGGGGCTCTTTCCTCCTAGAAAAGGAATGCGCATGGCCAGTTGAAGAAAAAGTTCTTACGTAATAGATGAATAAAAAACGTGCCTAGAAATTTAACCTTATTTTTTTACGGATTCAAAATTCTTGCAAAATCAAAATAATTAGATTGTTACACAATCTTGAATTTTAATTCGAAAGCAAGAGATTCAAGAGAATCTCTCTCTTTGCTACGCAAGGGCCATTAAAGGTTCATTGAGCAACAATAAAGAAATTATGGATGAGCAATTGGACTGATTCAATTCGAGAATCAAAATAAACCGACCTTTCCCCGATTGGTTCCTAACCATAAACGTTACTTTAAGGTAGAATTCTCATATATTCCTTTACACCATTAATTTTATTTTGTTGATAACTTGTATAATACTAGTTTTTGATAAAATGAAAAGGCTGTATAGGCGCCACTGATGGCACCCATATTCATGCTTCCGCAGTACTTGTCTGAACCTACGTAGGATGAGCTTGCAAACGATACATTGACCGAGTAGGGAAACCAAATAAATACGCTTAGGAAAACAATTGCTAATAAAATGGCAAGGGATAATAATATGCCGGAAATTCCATAAAATTGTATTTTCAACTTTTGTAATGTATTAGTATTATTTCGACTATTATTTTGTATTTGAGGATTTCCTATGTTGTTATCTAATCAATTTATATTCCTAGAAATAGAAATTTTGTTTTGTTATCAAACGGGTTTCTTTGCTCAGAAACTTGTCTGGGGAATAGAAATTAAAAAATTGATTTCTGGCCAGAAATCAATTTCTGTTTCAGAAATTTTGTCATGCGCAGCCCTAGTCACCTCTTGACATTGCTCGATGGGGACCTCAAACCGAACATGACAATAGAGCTCAGACATACTTAGGGCTTGAAAACATTTAAACAAATAATAATAAGATAAAACTCAGCGAATAAGCTTCCTAATCCTCGAGTAGGGAGGTAATTCACCTTTGAATCGGCTTAAATGTGTAAGTCATCTATCGATGGTAGATCAATAGCAAAACCCTACTTTGCCTTAATTATTAACAAGGACGGTTATCTCGCATTCTCAAAGCCATCATCCCATAAGCACAAAGGTAGTTCTCACAATAAATCACATATTTCTAAGGCAGAAATAAGAACATGTAATGTCTCATAATCATACCTAGATGCCATTAATAATCCAGTCATAATCAAATATCATTCTCATGCATGTTTCACACATATATGTCTAGATTATTATGGATGCTTAGGGCCACAACCAACTTGAAGGTGGGTGGTCTTCCGGCATAACTAGGCATCATCCCACCCTATCGGGCATGGTATCATCCCGCATATGCATACGCCTCAGGATCGCATTCCAATTGATGAGCTTCATTTCGAAATCTATCTGCTAACAACATCTAGTTGATGTGGGGCATTCCGAACTTAATTGAGTATCGTCCCGCATAATCATATGCATCAGGACGATTCCATAACCCTGCATAATCATATGCACTCGAGTATTTAAGTGATCACATGAACATGCCTCACTCAAGCTCATTTAATATCTTTTTCATTAGTCGATGCAAGAGTGTGTAATGCTCCTATAATATGCATAATGTTTGCCACATGCAACCATGTCATGCTTGTATCTCATATCATATCACATCATTACATCACTTAAACACTTTAACATATTATCTTTCCACATATCTTCACATTAATATTGATTGACTACAATAATTGAATGTCATAAACATTTACCATTTTCCATTCTAAGAGTTATATGAGCATACACCATGTCTAAATTTAGGGAAGAAGTACACTAGAAGTACCAAAAGTTTGGAAAGTGACTCTTAAGTGCCAAAATCAAAGCAAAATAGATCACTTAGGCACTGCATGACAACATTTCTGTTCCTTAGAATTTCTGTTATTTTGTTCCTTAGAACAAAAAAAGAACAGAAACCCGTTTGGTAACGTCAAGTTATTTTTCTATTCCCGGGAATAGATTTGGAGCAGAAACGAGAAGCAAAAAAAGTTGCTTCTTGTTCCCGAGAACAATTTCTAGAAATAAGCTAGTTTTCTTTTTTATTTTTCTTTTAATTTCTCTCTCTTGCCGCGGCCACCTTCAACCGCCTGGAGCCACCACCCACCGTCGGCCATCGTCATTGCCACCACCATGATCGCTGGTCGTCAGTCGTCAACCGCCGCCGTCGACCGTCACCATCGATTGCCAGATGCCATCGCGGTCGCTGGTTGCCAGCCGCCGTCGCTGACTGCCGCCGTCATCGACCACTGCCGCACAGCCCATCGGCTGCCGCTGCTACCCACGACCCATCGGCCGCCGATGACCGCCGACGCTTGATGGCGGCCCGAGCGGCCGTGGGAGGGGCCGGCCGATGGGCTGTGTGGCGGTGGTCGGCGGGCGGCAACAGCTAGCGAGAGCGACGGCCGTGAGCAAGAATAAAAAATGAATAAATATAAAAAAGAAATTGTTGGGTTACCAAACGCATTTCTATTATTTTTCTATTCCAATAGTATAAATTTTGTGTAGTTACCAAACGGGTTTTTTTACTTAGAAATTGTTCCCTGGAATAGAAATAAAATAAAAACTTACGACCAATTTTTTTCTAACAAAAAAAAAAAGTGTTTTTGAAAGGAAAACTCTTCCCCAGCCAAGAAGTGTTGTCATGCGCAACCATAAGTGCCATTCCGGCCAAAATCCGGCCAAAATGCCGACATGGCAATTTTCCGGAGAAGAAAATGCAAAACGACGCCAATTTGCACGCTGACATGGCTAGACAATACAAAAACGACATCGTTTTGGTACTAACATGGTAAAAAAATTAATATAAAAATTAATAAAATTAAATTTAAAACTAAATTTATTTAAAACATTTGAAAATAAAATAAAAATATTTTAAAAACTAAAAAAATTAATTTTTTTAAAAAAGGGCAGCGGCTAAGGGCCGAGCCCTCACCACCACCACCTCCTCACCACCGCCGAAGGGCTCGGCCCCCTTTTTATTTAATTTTTTTTTTTTAAATTTTAGTTTTGAATATTTTTATTTTATTTTAAAATGTTTTAAATAAGTTTAGTTTTTTAATGTTTTAAATTTTTATTTTTTAATATATTTTTTTTTTTTTTTTTTTTTAATATATATTTTAAAATTTTTAGTTTTTTAAAAAAATTTCTTTTATTTTTAAATGTTTTATATAAGTTTAGTTTTAAGTTTAATTTAATTAATTTTTATATTAATTTTTTTACAACGTTGGCACCAAAACGATGTCATTTTTGTATTGTTTAACCACGTCAGCTTCCAAAATGGTGTCGTTTTACACTTCCTTCGCCGGAAAATTGTTATATCGACATTTTGGCCGCATGTTGGCTGGAGTGGCACTTAAGTGATCAATTTTGCTCCAATTTTGGCACTTAATTATCACTTTCCAAACTTTTGGTACTTAAGTATCCATCCATGCCAAGTTTTGACACTTCAAGTGTTTGTACCTCCTAAATTTAGCATCCAATAATGCACCAATCCACTAGATCTCATAGCAAAGAGAACACTTATTAAAGACAAGATAAGTCATTACATTTAAGTATAAATATTATGATAACCTATCACATGTCAATATAACCTATCCGATAACTTATCCCATATTAACATATCATATCACAATAACTTATCAAATAAAAAAATTGCTTATTGCAATAACCTATCGGAAACCACGATAACTTATCATGATAACCTATTGGAAACCTAGATAACCTATCACATTGACCTATCAGAAACCTATGATAACCTATGATAACCTATCATGATGAGCTATCGGAAAGTCATGATGACCTATCACGATGAGCTATTAGAAAGTCAGGATGACCTATCACGATGACCTATCGGAAACCTACGATAACCTATCACAATGACCTATCGAAAACCTGTGATAACCTATTAGTTAGACTTACTTATTCCATAACCAAATTATCACTTAACCTACTAGTCCTAGTTCTAAGTACAATCACAACCCTAAACAAGGGTTAAAAAGCCACTCATTCTCGATTCTAAGCTAGGTAAACGACTATGAAGGAGTGAAAAGGGCTGGACGGCGATGGCGGTGCTTAGCGGCGGCTGGTCACACCTCAAACAACTCACGGTGGAGGCTGTGGTGGCATTATAGCCGAGGAACGATGGTGGCAAGGGCTGGAGGGCGTTTTTTGGGCTTGTGGTGGTCCAAACTGAAAGTAAAGAAAGGAGGGAGAGATGGTAGCGAGGGGCTGGACGATCTCCACTTCACCTCTGAGATACGGCACGGCGGCGAGGATGGCAATGCAGGAACGGCGGCCTTGATGTTGGACGATGGGCGGTAGACGATGGATTGAGGTCTAAGGAGGAAAATGAGAGAAAATGGCTTGCAAAGAGAGAGGAAATGGAGATGAGGGGGTTCGGCTAGCTCAAGGAAAGAAGAGGGAATGAGAGCAAAGTGAGAGAAGAGAGAGAAGAAGAGAGTGGCATGTGATTCAAAAGGGAAAGAGGGAGAGGAGAGAGAGAATGAGAGATCTTGCCATGAAGAGAGGAGATCTAAAGTAATTAATACATTTGATATGCACACATGGGGAAATTAGGGGGATAGGCTAGGTCTAGGGTGACCTCATCTCCTCCCTCCTCATCCCATGTGGCCACCCCCTCTATTGGCTTTTCCATCCTTGCCCTTTTGTCCATAGCTTAAAGAGAGGGAAAAAAATGGTCATTACATAAAGATTTGGTACTATTCAAGTACATTGATACAATAAATATAGGATCTTGCAAAAGGGTTAAGATGGGCTTGGAGAGCCCATGGCTCCTTAGGTCGCCCCTCTTTGGGCATGAGGCCCACTGGGCCGCCCATCCATGGGCGTGGGGCCCATTAGGCCCACTTGTGGGCTTGGACCCACATGAGTTTTTGTCCGCAACTCAATTTACTTTTTCGAATTTTCGCGCTTCGCTAATGGAAAAAATTGAGTTTTCACCCCAAATTGGCCTTCTTGGCTTTTATGTAGTCTATTGATCCTCATTGTAATTCCACTCAGAAAATTGACCACCGTTTGAATCCTATTCCGAAAGTTGGGGTCAGATTGAGGATGTCACAACAAGAGTCAAAGTTTTATTCCAATGTAGTGCATTGAGTTCCTCTTTTATTGCCATCGACCACCTTGGATTAGGAGTATTCAAAAGAATTGGGAACTGAATGGACTGACTTGGAATAGGCGGTTCCTTAGAGACCAGTCTAGTTCCCGATTTCAATAATTGCTCTCACATAATGCCTCTTGCACGATGCCTCGTTGTCGAACCTACTTTATCTCTTATGATGTCAACCTCTGCAGGAATCAAGACATCTCCTAGTTGTTAGGTGAGTCTTTGGCGAAGAACAAGCCGAGTAGTAGAATAAATGGTTACTTGCCATCAGTATTGCAGTCCAAATGAAACTGACAAGTTTTGCACCAATTCCAAATGAAACTCACAATTTATGGTGTTTCTTGGGAGAGGCTTACATTAATCTCTCATGGAAGACATTGATCTCATTTGTGGCCATCGAAACTACATGAACCATGCCCTTTTTGTGTTGGTGGACAAAGTCCAAGGTAATGGGGACCGACTCTATGGACCCACCTAGGAACTGGATCGGATCGACAGTTTTGTTCACTAGGTGGATTCATAGAACTAATGGGCGGTTCCCAATTCCAAGGTGCGAACCGTTCATCCAGACCACGCTCACCCTTACCCTTGATGCTTCAAAGCATAACGTACATTATTCAACTCCTTTGGTATAGAATCGATCATATGTAAATTGGCATATTTTGGATTATGTTTCACAATATTAGCACCTGTTCCAGTAGTCATTGAATGTTTTGAGTGGGTGGACATGCTATTGAAAAATTGTGAAAGACATCCATAGAGGAATATTCATTTGCCAAATTGCATGGAGAATTTAACGGAGCACTTGATGAGTCACTAATTTTAACATGATTTTGGTGAACATGTGATTCACCTCCATCAATGTTATCTTTATAAGAAGTATCACATGTGGCAAAATTTAATAAGCCATCACGTGGTTGGTTAGAGTTAAAGAAGAACGCACCTTATTGCAAATACAAAGGCAAAAATTTCAAGTCCGACACTATTGTGTCTTAATTTGGCAAGCTTATAAATTTAAATATCCTTTGCTTTGTCACTTTGATCCTGAAATAATGAGTTGGACATGAGATAAGGAAATATGGTTTCATAAAAAAAAACGACATGTCGTGAAACATGCATGCCAATGACCGAGCATCAAACTTATTTTTGTTGTAGTCCCTAAGATAAGGAAAACACCTACAACCAAAAACTCGCAAAGAATTATAGTATGGTTTTTTGCCAAATAAGAATTTATAATGTGATTTCATGCCCAACACCCTTGTAAGAAGTCGATTCAAGAGAAATATTGTTGTTTGAATGCCTTCAACCCAGTATTTTTTTAGGAATTCCACTTTGATGAACCATAGTCAAGCTAATTTTACATATGTGCCTATGTTTCTGCTTAGCAACTCCATTCTGCTCCGAAGTATTTGAGCAAGATACTTGATTAATAATTCGATTATTTTTTAAATGAATTAAGAACTTTGCTCGATTGTACTCTCCTTCTCCATCAGATTGAAAGATTTTAACGTACCCTTCAAATTGCTTTTTCAAATATTTCTCAAGATTAAGAAAACATACATAAAATTCAAATTTTCGCTGTAATGGAAACAACCACGAATATCGCGTATAATCATCCACAAAGCAAACATAATACTAAAACCTTGGAAAAAGACTATCGACTCCTTCCCCACAAAATACAATGGATCTTTCAAAAGACTTAGTAGTACTAGATTTGGATGGCAAAAAAGGAAGTTTAAACGCTCGACCCCTTTGACAACTACTATATATAGTAGTAGTGTTATTCTAAGTAGTAACAATAATATCACCTTTATTTTACAAATGACAACTACTATAGAGTCATCGGTTGTGGTTGTTCCAACCTTTGATGCCAAGGACTTTAATGAGCTTTCTTGAACCGATTCAAAAATAGTACTTCTTTTGGTGGCGCCTTTAAGATATATAGATCACCTTCATAGTTTTCAACTATTAGAGCATTTCCCATTTTCATGTTTTTTTTTAATCACAAAACCAGTGGTAGAGAACTCAAAATTTAGAGGATAGTCAATTGTAAATTGGCTCGCTAATAATAAAATCTTTTTCATCTAAGGAACCAGTAGAACGTATTTTAACTCAATGCTCTTTTGGCCCAAATTGATCAGTGCATCACCAGTATGGGAAATTTTAAGCGAATCATCATTTCCAACGATAACGCTATCTTTCTCAATATATGGTTGTAAATTGAAAAGGTTACTTTCATCTCCAATATGTGATTTGGAGCTCTAGTGTTAATGGAGCACATGGAATCCTTATTATCTCATACAATACGTGCAGCAAATGCCCTTGGCACATGTGATGGGAGAAATGATTGACTAAACTGATTAAAGCAATCTAAATAAATATGTGCCTACTTTTTTTAAAGGAAATGACTTTGTTTGTTCCTTTTACAATCTTTTCGATCTTGCTTTGATTGAATTGTAGCTTGTGACTACATAAAATCAGCTCGAAAATTTTTCATTCTTGGACCATTGTGAGAAAACCATCTTCCATTTGAAGAAAAATAATTGTTGTTGGAATGTTGGAATTGCTTTCCCTTCTTGTTGCTCTTAAAATTACTATTTTGACCAAAGAAAGCCGTCCTGTGTTGAATTATAAAAGAACTTCTATTTGTGAGCCAACTCTTAAAGCTTTGCAATTGTGAAATTAGGTCAGAGAATATCGGCATTGGAGGCTTCAACATGGAGGTTGTGAATGAATCACATTGATCATCTAAGCCATTCAAAACAAAGATGCCCTTCTTTTTGTCCTTAAGAGGACATCTGATAGAGATAACTCATTAAAATATTTTTGAAAAGCACCAAGATACTCGTGAAGGAATGATAAACTATCTCTATGACATTTTTGGATTTGCAAAAAAATTGAAACTTCACGTTCCTTAGATACCTTGGCCAAAATATTTGGTAAAGCTAAACATACCTCAGCTAATGCCTTCAAGTCTACTCATTGAGTAAGAACTTCTTCAGAGAGCGTCGAAATAATCTATCCCGTAGAAGGCAATCTGATTTTCTCTAGTGTAAAAACTCTAGATTTGTCACTTCCTTTGAGGCACTAGCCTTTTTTCCAAAATCAAATGGGATACTATTCAATGAATTCTACCGGATCTTGACTTTCAATTAGTGCAAGCATATGGGCTCTCCATCAAGAATAGTTTGCTTGTGTTAGTTCTAGTGACACAAAATTGCTAATGTTCAAGGACTTGCTCTAAAATTGTTAATCTTAGGATTGGTGGCAATCATGGTTAAGGATCTATCTCTTTCGAAGATGTACTTTGATACCATAAAAGAACAAAAGTGTTCGATTATTGATCTCAACATTCAATTGTTGAGATGATTTCCATTATATAAAGATATTACAATTGTTACATTTTGTAAGGAAATCATACAATAAAGGAAAATAATAAATGAAGAGATCATTATATCACAAGAGTTGTTAATCCCTTGATTCTAGCATCTCCAAGAATCAATTGTGATTTTGATTGATATCTTTAGATATTTCTCCTTGATTGATAAATAAGGTTTGTTGAGGTGGAGCAATGGTATGATGGTAGAAGATGATGGTGATGCACACACCTATACAACAAAAGATGAGGGAAGGGTCGTCAATGGCGATTTGTGATGGGAAGGGGAAGGATGCAAGTGTGAAGTATAAATTTTATGTGTTAGTGTTAGCATGAATCATTTCCCTTTAGCCTAATTTTATGTTCTAATACCTTAAAAAAAAAAAAAACTCAATTTTAGGTTCAATCTCAATTATATTCTAAACTTTTTTTTGTCTCATAAAAAAACCCCAATTTAGATACAGTTCCAATTTTATTACTTTATTCTTTTTTATTCTTTCACAAGAACATAGGGTGGACTCATATTATCATGACCAAGTTCTAATTTCTCTATTTTTTTTTAAGATTATCGTTTTCCTTCCTATATTTGTAGAACATGCCCGAAAAGACTCAATAAAGAAGCATACCTTTTTGGTAAATCGGCTCAAGGAGCAGCTTGGGGCTATTCTTTGCGAAACCAATCTATTGTGTTGTTATCAGCTCTCTTAGAGATCTGTTTTCCTTTTGGAAAATACTGGAGCGCAACTCTTTCTAGAAGATTTAAATAAGTTTATGTAGACATCAAACCCATATGCATTTCCGTAGGTCTTACCACAATCCAAATAATCTATACACCTTTCCTAGTCAATGAATTGAGATATATGGATCCACGGATCTATAACGAAATTGCACCATAGTCACTAGGATAAGAAGCAAGCGTTGCTAATTGCTCTAGTTTTCCCCAAATTTCAAATCTAAGAAGATGTTGTTTTGGCTAATATGGGAATTTATCTCCAAAAGACATCTTGTTGGACTTCAAATTTGGAGAAAAACTAGAGTAATGACACATGGAAATGCCATGAAAGGTCACTAAGTACAATTTTGGACGAGAGTTAATCGGAGCAAATTTAGGACTTAAGTAAAAGTTGGTGATTTTTTATGAGACAAACAAAAAAATTAGAATAAAGTTGGAATTGGACTAAAGTTGGAGTTCTTTTATGAGATAAAAACAAGTTGAGGCTAGAACTAAACTTGAACCTGAAGTTGAAGGTTTTTTATGAGACAACAAAAGTTTAGTGTAAAATTGAGATCGGACCTAAAATTAGGGGTATTTTTATGAGAAAAAAATTTAGTGTACGATTGGGATTCTATTAAAAGTTGGGGTTTTTAAGACATTAGGCCCTATTTTTATTTAATACATCAATTATTCTATTTAATGTATAAAAAAGGATGTATATTCTATATTTTCTTTATTATTCCATCTTGATTGATATTCTTTCTTTCTTATGAGATTCTTTCTCTTCCAAATGTTATAACGACAGCTAAGTCATGAATGGATAATGTCAATTATTGTTATATCTTATTTGAAAATTTCACATTTCATTGGCAATTAATTGATAGTCTATTAATCTTAGTTTTTTTTAAAGAAACCATTAATATGATGTATATTTAAATTATTAAAATACTAATCTAATCAAATTACAGGGGGACAACGTCATGATGTTCACTATAAACCTTATCTCAAAAAATAAATATTTCATCAATTTCTAATCATTTTGTTCAACGAGCTCCACTAAATTGTAGATGAGAAAGCTATGTTGCATTTCGATCATGTTTTAATTGACAAATGAGATAAATAGTTTTATTATTTTGTAATTTTTTTTTTCTAACACAATTTTCATGATAAAAAATTATACAGTGGCAAAGTCACATAAGCACTAGTTTTATAAGATAATAGGGAGTTTAACTTTCCAAAATAATAATAAAGATTTAAATTCAAATTTCGAAAAGTGTTAGGGATTTAAGTAATCATGATTTAAGTATTAGAAATTTAATTTATAGGTAAATTAAAATGTTATTTCTATCCAATATTGTATATTATTAATTCAATTAATATTGTACCATGATTAGTCATTCAATATAGTGCCTAGGCTCACCTACTAGTATGTTAAATTGCATGTTATGCAAAATATAATATCATCAACAAATCAAGGGCAGTGGGATAGCAAATTATATAGATGAATTGCAAGCAAAAATGCGTGATTATCGAATGCAACACAAATAATTTCTTCGTCAATTAACCAAGCTAACATAATTTCGAGACAAAACATAATAAACATCAAAGGCACATATGTTAGTATAGGTATGTTTATGCTAAAGTGAAAACAAAATATACCTTTTAGGCATTTTTGTCATTTTTTATTTTAATTTTTTAAAAATATCATTATTTCAGATATTTTGGATTTAAGAAACAAATCAAATATCGCTGTGTGAAATTGTAATTATGTGAAATTAAAGGTAAAAAGGCTGGTTTGATTTTGATCTCATGGTAAAAATCAATAAAACATACATGACATGCATATTCCCTCCCCGCAGTTTCAGTCTACGAAGGAAGCGAAAAAACCCAAAAGCGGAGCAGCGTATAAGAACTTGAGAGCAAACGGCAACGGCGGCTTCATCTCCACCTTCGCCTTTCATCTTTTACCGGCATCACTCGAGGGCGAATTGAGTCGCCGGAAAATAAACGCCATCAGGGCCGGCTCCGGCGGTGCAGTGCCGGACCTCTTCCCGTCGCCCCAAAGAGTTAGGGTTTTTCTGTTCTCCAAAGGCCGGGTAGCTTAGGGACTGGAATCGACGAGACTCCGAGAGAGAGGTTGCGTGCGTGGCGATGGAGGGAGCCCTAGCGAGCGCTTCTTCAATCGCGGACCAGAGGCAGAGGATCGAACAGTACAAGCACATTTTGGCTTCCGTCCTCTCCTCCAACGACATCGTCCAGGCTAAGAAGTTCATCGATCACAGTTAAGTGCTTTCTTTCGCCCCCACAAAATTGCCCTAGCATCTCGTTACCACGGGTGTGGAGTGTCCTCTCGCTAGTATTGAAAACTAATTCGCGAATGCTGTTCTTCGTTTGTTCTTTTGGGGGGATTTCAGTGCTCTCCGATGATGTCCCTCTCGTGGTCTCACGGCAGCTGTTGCAGAACTTCGCCCAGGAATTGGGGGTTCTGGCCCCGGAGACCCAAAAGGAGATTGCTCATTACACGCTCGCCCAAATACAGCCAAGAGTCGTTTCATTCGAAGAGCAGGTTCTGTTTTTATAATTCACTCTGTTATTCAGCTCCCCGGAAAGAACGGATGTTGAGCAAAATTGATGCTAGAATCGTTTGTTCTCATTGATGGTAACTTATTAAGTACTACTCCGTGGTGAATTGTTTGATAGATGAATTGTTTAAGATAGATCAATCAATTAATTCCGCTTGACCCCTTCGAGCATTTATATTGGAGGGTTTAAAATTCTTATGCTTAAATTGTAACATATTGAAACTGTTGATGGTTGATAGTTACTCTTATTTGAGTGGCAGGTACTAATAATTCGAGAGAAGCTTGCAGAATTATACGAATCAGAGCAACAATGGTCAAAAGCAGCTCAAATGCTTAGTGGCATTGATCTAGACTCAGCAATGAGGTATGGGTGCAAGTGTAATTTTCACCTTCATGCATTTAGCACGTGAACATGTCTTGAGTTTACATTGAACATGTCTTATGTCATCAGGATGATAGATGATACTTTCAGATTGTCAAAATGTGTGCAAATTGCTCGCCTATACCTTGAGGTAAGGACCTTTATACAACAACACTTTTCTGATGTAAGGGTGGTCAACTTGTGATGCCTATGAACCAACAAAATTCGAAATACTAGGGCTGGTACTAGAAAATGTTTCCAGTGAAAATGGAAATGAAAACACCTCTTGTTATCAATTTCAATTTCTTTGGAAACATGTTTGATATGCTATATGTGAGAAACAGAATTCTCTGTCGCAATGAAAATTATGCAAACATGTTTGGTTTTGTTATTTCACAATTGAAATGAATTTGAGAAATTACAATGTACACATTTATCCCATCGTATGGTACTTTTAATCAACAAATTGCCCAACTACATATAGGACATCTGATCTAAGTTATTGAAGAAGTTGAGGTCATGATGTTATACATATATGACAAGGAGGAAAATTCCATCATATACACCTAAGTTCGACAAGAAATATTGAGAAGTGCAATCCTGAATCATTCCCAACGTCCTCTCCAGTACACGAATGAAACCTTTTTTTAATCCATCTTGGGAAGACCATTAGAAGAACAGCAAATGAATTTTAGATTGTGATGCTGTGCTTCATGTTCTGTTGTTGATGACTTGCCAAGTTATCAGGCAATCTGGTGATGGTATTGATATTGAATACCAACTTCCAGTACATAAGCCCATGTCAAATCCCAGACAATCCTGCAAAGCATCACGGCTAGCACCTCCGCAACCCAATTCGTTTCTCTCCTCAATCCAGTTCTGTGAAGCAAAAGAATGGAAAACTTCACTGTGCTTTCTTTGACAATCAGTTTCCAAAATCCCGCCAAACATATTTTCAGTTCATTTTTCCATCAGGAAAATGTTAATGAAGTTTTGGGAATTCTCCATGAACCAAACAGCCTTGTTACTTTTTGTAGGTAATTTGCTCTCTATGTTATAGCCTTCAGGCACTTTGCTTGAAGCTGGTATTGTGTCTTGAGCACATCACTTGACATGTGCATGCTTTGTCTCTGGACTATCTTGGCAATCTCTAAATTACTAATCTTGAAGTCTTGGTGCGTAGAGCAATTGCTATGTTCTATTTCTTGTTTGTTTCAGGATGATGATGCCGTAAATGCAGAAGCTTTCATCAACAAAGCTTCATTCTTAGTTAGCAATAGTCAGCATGAAGTTTTGAATTTACAATACAAGGTTTGCCCTTGTTTGGTGTGTAACAGCAGTAATAACTATTTTTAGCTAGCTTTTGTCAAATTCATTGTTAACTTGATATGATTTTCTGCAGGTTTGTTATGCAAGGATTTTGGATTTGAAGAGAAAGTTCTTAGAAGCCGCACTGCGGTACTATGACATATCTCAGATTGAGAAGCGACAGATAGGAGATGAGTATGTACAGTGAACAGTCTTTTTTGTCTTTTTGTGATATATTTGAGATCTGTTGAGATGTGACGATCTGATTGAATCGTTCTTTTTAATAGGTCAAAATTATCTCCTTTTGGTCATTTTAGCTCCCCATAGATAACGTATATCGTACAGATGTATGTATATGCTGTTTTGTTTGACAAGCATTGCAAAGCACTGTGTTTTTGGATGTCATGTATTCAAAACCTGTACATGACAGAATCTTTAACACTTTTTTGATTAGTTTGCTATTATTTAAAGGCCCAAGCATGGAAATTCTAAAGCATTGTCCTTGAGCTTTTAAGTGGGTCATTGTTTTAAAAGACCCGTATAGGTTCTTCATGTAACTCATGCTCACCGGTCTAACCTTGCAAACACAAGATACCGGTCTTGGAAAACATCATTTATTAATATTTGGTGCTAATAAATTATCTAGTGGTATTTGGGAGGGGAAAAATGTAGGCTGCACCTAATATCTGATAGAAAATGGAAGGGCAGAAAATTAGATTGATGTAGAAGCATAAAATTCACAGTAAAAAGTTGGGATCTCACAAGTTGAAAGGAATATGATAGGATAGCATTGCTTTGTGCTGAAAAACTGTCCTTTATAATTTGTCTGGTCTTTTTCCTCCTCCTTTCTTAGGGAAGAGAGAAGGGCACACCTCGCGCGCGCCCGCCGGGGGGGGTGTGTGGGGCGGTGTTGGTTTTGAAATGTCATCAGTATTATTTTAAATTCATTCTACCATCCGCATTTGTAGGCAAGAAACCTAAATGCAGTCACAATTCTTCTGGATAGAGTAATCTCTTGATTGTGTTGACATTGCTAGAAGTTTTTGACATGAAGAAATAGGTGTCTTCCTGAGTACATACGCACGTATGTGAATATTATTCTTGCGACTTAATAGGTGTGTTATTTTCCTCAATGGATCAGAGTCAGCAGTAACAGTTTTAGGTTAGAACTTGGCTAGTTAATGGCCTCAAAGGTCACCCTATTTAGTTCTGAAACCTGGTTAACTATACGTCTCTCTGTCTTTCTAATGGTGTGTTATGAAAAGAAATCATTTTTCACAGAAGATAGCAAACGGCATTTGTCCCTGATGTTCAGTGTGGCATAAAAACAGATTTGACATATGATTTTACTCTTGTTTCAAGCAATTATCCCAGATGCCCTCACAGAGGAAAGCATGCAAGTCATCTTGGCAAATTTTGTTGGCTTGACAATCAATTTGTGAATATTTTGCATGATGATACTGATGATCAACAGCTTGCTTCGATTTTTTTTGTCACATTGCTTTACTATTTGTACACTTGTTACTTGCAAAACAAATCGTCATCTTTATTTTGAAGCTTTTTATTATTGATGAACAACTTTCAGTGATTGTTCTTATTGCTGTTTGATACTTTCATCGCAGAGAAATTGACGAGGAGGCATTGGAGCAAGCCTTAGCCGCTGCTGTGACTTGTACGATCTTGGCTGCTGCCGGTCCACAACGGTCTCGTGTTCTTGCCACTCTTTACAAAGTAAATCTGTTCCTTCAAGAATTGGGAATGTTAATTTTTACTTTAATCTACTAATAACCTTTTATCTGGTTGTTGGTCAGGATGAAAGATGTTCAAAGTTGAAAATATATCCGATATTGCAAAAGGTGCCCCCTGCTCCAAACTTTACTAAGCTTTAGTGAACTCCTGTGCATAATGAGTTGATTGCAGCTTCATTTGGTTCAGAAGTCCTTATGATTTATGAACATATAAAATGTAAATTGAACAGGTCTATCTGGAGAGAATCCTTAGAAAACCGGAAATAGACGCATTTGCTGAAGAACTAAAAGCTCATCAGGTTACTGGTTCATGCTTCCGTTTGATAATCCGGTGCCATACGGTGTTTTTTCTTTCTTTTTTCATCCAAAATGTTAAATTTTACAGAAAGCACTTCTGCCAGACAATTTCACCGTGCTGGATCGTGCCATGATTGAGCATAACCTTTTGAGTGCAAGTAAACTTTATAAAAATATAAGGTTCGAAAGGGCCTTCTGTTTGCTTGCTAATTCTTTTAGTTTCTTTTGCCACATAAGCAAAACTAATTTTCTATTTCCACAATTCCATGGCATAGCTTTGATGAGCTGGGAACTTTGTTGGGCATTCCTCCTCATAAGGTAGGCCTGATACTAATTCAGAATGCAGTCAATTTTATTTTGTATATATTCTTTTGATACAATGGATACTATAAACCAATTGTATACCACCATAAATAAACACCAGAAAAAGCAATATTCATTAGGTCGAGCACCAACTCAAGTAAAAGCTTCCGCTGTCGGTTGACCAAAATGAGGATCCCAAAGTGCATGAGAGAATGAGCTTCTCCCAACAATAGTAATTCCACTATTTTAGCAATGCGAGCCTTGTGCAGATGCTGATGGGATTGTGGGCCTCTTCCTGACCACCTTCACCCCCTGCCCCACCCAATCCCCACAAAAGAAAAAGAAAGAAAGAAAAGCTTTTGCATGCACACATATTGTTGGCAATTTGCTATGACCTTATTTATTTTCTGCTTATTCTTGTGAATAGATGGGCATGTAAAATGCCGGCATTCATTGTTATTTACTGGAGCATATGCAAACTGTAAATATCTGGATATTACTTCCCACCAACCCTTTGTTATCTTTATTTGTTTTTGAGAAAAAAAAGTTCTCCATCTAACCGGCTCACAGGCATGTGTGCACATGTAGCTGGGCTGTGTGATCTACCTTGATTTGTTATTTTACTAATGAGAGTCAGGCATTTGCATGCAGGCTGAAAAGATAGCCTCACGAATGATTTACGAGGATAGGATGAAAGGGTCCATCGATCAGGTAGGATATTCTATATGGCAAATCGCATACTCCTGACCATAGATTGTGTGTAAGCTCTTCAGCATTGGTTTCTTGGGAACTAACTGAGGAAGTTCTTTAGGTGGAAGCTGTCATCCACTTTGAGGATGACACTGAGGAGCTTGAACAATGGGATCAACAGGTGATTTTGCCCCCCTTCTTCTGTAATCACCACCAAGTTCCAATCAGCAGTAATGATTCTGTTGTACCAGTTCGCATCATTGTTAAGTATGCTGTATATGAAGTTCAGCAAAGGAACACGAGCTTTGGGTTATCAGCTTCTTTGACGCGCTGTGTGTTATTCTGTTTGTATTTGTATTAAACTCTAAGCATGGTGTTCTCAGTTTCATACTGACCAGTCTATTTCATGTTCTTGTGGTTGCAGATAGTTGGAGTATGTCAAGCTCTTAATGATATTCTTGATGGCATGGCAAAGAAAGGCCTGCCGGTGCCAGTATGACGAAGGGGTTCAGATATATCTAGGAGGAGACATGCTTTTCGTCGTGGATATCATGCAAGCGACCTGGAAAGACGTTAATTTGTTTTACTTTTACTTGTAATCATCTTTAAACTAGCCAAAGTGGAAAATTCATCCCTAGAGAGCGTAGTGATCCTTTTGAAGTTCATTATAGAGTATTGACCATTATTTGGTTTTTCTCTCCTGTTCTATAAGAAGTGCTGGTAAGTTTCAGTTTTATGTTACTTCTCACTCATCTTCTTCTCTAGATGACCAATGGTCAAGAGGACAGATTTTACATATTGAAAATCAGCTGCCCGTGCTTATTGCTCGTGTATTTTGACCTGTTTGGTCTTTCTATCAATATTGGGGGTTGCGTTGAAGCTTAAAAACCTTGAATGAAGCGTCAACTCATTCTCAGTTGGAAACACATCATCCGTAAGGATTTCGAGGAAGATGGGGGATGTTGTGGATCACTTGTTCTTGCTTTTTAGCCATTTAGTCTAAACCTGTTAACTAAAGTCATCTTGCCCTGAAACAGAAACAAGATTCTTGTAATAGATTAACGTTGGAGCTTCTCAACAGCGAGTGGAGGTAGATTGCAGCGGGTCATATTATTCCCAGGATTTCTCATGCCGCCATCATGTAGTCCGTGAAAGTTCTACAATCGTTAACGGCATTCATGACCAACCAAATATTCCCTTCCTCCACCAGATCCCGGAGTCTATTGGACATCGGTCCCCTGGTTGGGGTTGGGGGATTGTTCGCCAGCGGCTGAAACCAAAAGCACCCATGACATTAAGAACTTTCACCGTGCTAGAGGCTGTTACAGCCTAGCCGCCAAACTCGTGGAGCATTATAATGGTCTGATGACCTCCGTTGTGCTTAGGTGAGGGTCGTCGGGCCTCGAGCTTGCGGATGCTCACGCTCACGGTTGCCCCTTGATCATCCCCCTAGTTGGTGACCGATCCCTTTCTCTTTGCCCTTTTGGTTTTCCTGCTCGCTATTTTCTGATGCACGGCCAATGGCACCAAATCGGCAACGCAAGTCCACCCTGTGCCAAGTCCATAATTCGCTAGCGTCAATACAGACCAATGCGCCCAAACATGAAACTCAGCTATGATCGTGCTGAACCCCAGAAATTGCTGGTTACTGGTGTGATTAGAATTTGCACTACGATCAAAATTTATGTATGCATTCTCGCAATTTGTTTGGGGAGCAAGCCTTAGCAGCTGCTGTGACCTGTACGATTTTGGCTGCTGCCAGTCCACAACGGTCTCGTCTCGGCACTCTGCACAAATTAATCCGTTCCTTTAAGAATCGTGAAAAACTAGATTGTCTGAGTGGACAAACTATTTCCTTTCCGTAATCTGTAGCTAATTTTTAGTGGTTGGCAATGTGAACAAGGATCCCTGTAGTTTTGGCCATAAACAAAAGTACAGAGGCCATTTTTCATAATGCCCCTTTTTTTAAGTGAGATCTGAATCCTTCCACAAACAGGAGAACAAGAATGATAGTTACTTTCCTTCCATTTCCTTCTGTCCTCATCCCTACAAAAGACCTACAAAAGACGATGTTTTTGTTAGTCTATTTTTTTCTCTAGTAACCAAGAAAGTCAGTTCCCTTCTTTTCCAAATCACCCTAATAAATCACACTTTCAAGCATGCCATTTCATACACAACCAAAACGGGTCTGTGATAGAATCTTTAACTCTTCTACCAGACAGAGAAAGAAACATTCAAGAAAGATGGCTTCAGGCTCAAAAGAAACTTCACTACCACTGTGTTCATAGATGAAGACATAGTACAAGATATTCTTGAAATGCTCCATTATTTTGCTTTTGGTGTGTCAGAGTAACAAAGTCACAGCAACTGATGGTCCAGGCAGCTTCTCTTAGCTCAAATGTTCGATGAGAAAGAGCCACAACTCTCCAAGAAAGTATACGACCTGTATTTCTATATCAGTTACTATCATCCCCAGCTTGGCTGTTTACAAATAGGCTCTCCCTTCTTTTGGCAAAACCGGAAGACTCCATAGGGGTCCCTCTAAATTTTAGCTCTGAAGATGTCCTGTAGTTTGGATCAACAGGAGGTCTAGAGTTGTGATCGGCCGAACTCGGTCTAAATGAACTGGTTGCTCCAGAAGGATACCGAGAAGGAGAACCATATCTTCGCGATGATCTCAGGCCACTACCTCGCAGATCCATCAAATCACTTCTAGAGGAAGACTCAACGAAAGACCGATCTCCAGAAGTAGCTCCTAATGGAGCGCCAGTTGTGGCAGATGTGGAGCTAAAAGGATCGTCAGGTCCCCATGACGTAAGCGCCTCCTTTTTCTTGGCAAAGAAATACCATGCTCCAAACAAGAAGAGTATGAAGAACACCACAGGACTTGTCGACAACATTGTATTGAACTCACCCTTGAAAATTGGAAGATTAGAGCGGTACATCCCAACAAAGCCATTGCCAAGTCCAAGAACAACTAGCTTTTCCCGATCGCAAGCAACCAAAGGAAATGTTGTTTTCCTTGAATCATCTACATCATTTATTGGACGATTCAAGAAAGAAGATCTTATCTCATCCAGGTAAGCAGAGAAAAGAAGCCGAGGCACACCGACTCTAACATAATGGTGGGATGACACATTGTAGACAAAAACTTTCTCTTGGTTAACAACGAGCAAGTAACCCTTAATCGTCTCTAAAGCTAGAGGCTCTTCTATCTCAGACTTCTTCTTGTATCTGACCCGGCATTTGAAGTTCACGACATCCCCCAACAGCGACACATGAATGAGATCACCCTCTGATGTATATCCATATGCTTTAGACCGCTCGGTGGCATCGAAAACATAGGACCTCGCTAGCGAATGATTCAATCCTTCACATTCAGATTCTCGGAGTTTCATGCTCCTCAAATCCAATGACCCAGCCCCTTTCTCAGTCAAAAACAGAAGCCTCTGCTTTAAAAATGCAAGTGGCCTGCTTGAAGGTTCTATCACAGAACCATACGCTGTCCCATCTTCTTTGAGTATATTAATCCTTCCACTTATATCTGTTGATATAATATATCTCATTCTCCCAACATGATGTACTTCCAATATGGTAATTGCTGATCCCTCATCCTCAGAGTTTCCACGCACAGCGAATTTACCCACCATTTCCATAGAAAGCGAGCTTGATTCTTCACCATTTGATCTCTCCCATACCTTATGCACCAAGATCACGCCATTCTTATGCCCCGTCACCATGACACTCTCATTCTTATAAACTGACATATACGACACCATGGCCGTAACTGGCGATTCCGACATTGTGTCAAACTGATCCGGAACATCCCCATTTCTCAAGATCACGTAGACCCTCCCCCTCTCATCCCCGATGGCAACATACTTGCTAAGCCCTTCATAATCCTGATAGGGCAAGACATTGATGCACGTAGCTTCAAGACCCAATTTCACCGCAGACACAAACTGGAATTTCTCAGACCAAAAAGGACTATACTTGGTAACAGAACCCTGCCGCCTATCTCTCTCCTCATCTCGAGCATTGCTCCCGAAACCATCCCTTTCTTCAACTTCTCCACTAACTTTCTTATCAGTACAGCCTCCTTTTTCAACACTATCGTTATTGGGCAGTTTCGGGCTCTCAGAAACATCACCACCCGGCGTCGAAGCCCGCGACTCTAATCTAGAAACAACCTCGCTAAGATTCCTCACTAATTCCTCAAGCCTCTGCAACAAAAGATGCTGTTCGTGGCCCAAATCAACACCTTCAGCATCGACACGCTCGCCCTGAGCATGGACATGATCGCTATCCGCGAACACCCAAAACCCAGGTACGTGAGAGAACACAAGAAGCAGATAGAGCAAAAGGAACTTGCCGTTATCTCGAATACCCATTGCAGAAGAAGGAACAATTCGGTGCCGACTCGAGTGCGGGATTCAGTGCTTCGCCATTGCTGGACCCGGCGGAAGCTGCTGCAGATCCTCGCGAATCCGATGCGAGATCGAAATCGTCGGGATGCGAGCCGAGTTCGATATGTCCGCAGGGGAAGAATCAACAGCGTTCCTTCTTGGGGTCTGCAGATGGGAAATTGAGCTGAAGTCGCTTTGAGCTTTTCTTGACTTGGGACTGACCCCGAGTTAGGGCAAGAATTCGACTTTTCAGGCGAAAAGTGCTTCGGCAAACTCAACATTTTCCAGTTTCAATTTGATTTTTTTTTTAACCTTTTGGGGCCATTTTTAGATCGGGTCAATGTCGGTATCACCACTTGGGCCTGATTTAGGCAGCTATCTCATGGTGACAAAGATCCTTGTTCTTGTGAACTTGAAGGTCGAGGCAACATGATTATTCAAACTTTTGGGAAATCAAAAAATAAAATAAAAAAAAAAAAAAGGAGAAAGCTATTTGTAATCATCTCAATAATTTATCTTAGAGTTGTTTTTTAGCAATTTTATTTTGACTTAGTTACTTATCGAAAATGATTATTGTAATTGAATACACGATACATACATACTTAAACTCGAATGATTTGATTGAAAAATTTTAAAGTTTGTTGAGAGATTTATAAGAGATCAAACTTGTTTTGGTATATATGTTAGTATAACTAGATAGTGGTTAATCGAACTTAACTTTAGAAAGGCTAGAATTGAATCATATTAGGCTATTGATCCACCACTATTAATGGGGTTGAAAATTATATTGAAAATAATATGGACATCCTTCAAGTTCTCATAATATTATTTTTTTTATAAATTTCCATATATGTGTTAGTTCGCGGAAGAGTTAAAAAGTTACTACTACGGAAAATCTCTCCATAATCAGTGATAGTATCGTGAATGTACTATCTAAAATTGTTCCATAATATAATACACAGCATTACAAACTAAAACTGTTAGGGAAATCCCTTATGTTTTGAAGATGACAAAATAAATCTATGGCTACTAACATATTTGATGGTTGAGTAATAGACTATGCAGATGTTAGAACATGTAAAGGATATTGTCAAAGTCCATACTTGGAAGAACTAGAAGATAAACTCTATGCTAAAGCTGAATTGGGTACAGACCTTAAAAGCTAAATCTGTTCAGAAGCATAATATGTTCAGACTCAGATTGCAAAGTCTATCGCACTCAGACTCAGATTGCAAAGTCTATCGCACTCTGACTCAGATTGCAAAGTCTATCGCACTGAGACTCAGATTGTAAAGTCTATTGCTCTCAGACTTTACATCCAGAACGAGACAGATCGTAACTCAAGCCCCGAAGATATAACGGCTAGTGATTTGGTTTGGATTCCACATCAAGATTGATTTGATTGATTCAATCTAATTGATTGACGATTAGATATTGAAGATAAGAACTTTCTATACGAAGAAGCTTTACTTATGGAAACCAAGATTCTGTTTGTATGGGCGATCGGAATCAATTTGGGATTCTATCTTTATCACTCAACGGCTACCAAATCTTCTAGATACAGAGCTGTCCAATGGGTATATTGGAAGACGATTCTCTGAAATACTGTCCAATGGCTAGTTTGGAAGTGGAAAAGTATTTAAGGAGATCATGGACCGATGAGCAAGTAAGAGACAGAGTGTAGAACTTATAATTCCAAAGTCTGAGCGACCTTCGATCATACACTTGTCTTTGGAGAGCTTAAAACGTTTGTGATTGTGAGAGAAATACCAAAAGAATGACTTAGTGAGATAGTGTGATCTACTAAGTATTTGCACTCGAAGTTGTAATCTCTTGTTAATTGCATAGTGGAATCCAGCCAAGAAGGCTATTAGCATGGGAGAGTGGACGTAGGCTTGGATTAAGTCGAACCACTATAAATCTTGTATTCTTATTCTCTTCCTTAACTCCTTTATTTTACTTGAAGTTTATTTTATTCCGCATATATTTGCCAAGATTTATTTTAAACACCTATTCACCCCCCTCTAAGTCTTCATTCGAGCACTCTCAATTGGTATCAGAGCCAAGTGCTCGATTTATAAAAATGTTTTTACTTTTGAGCTAAAGATCTTTTATGGCTAGTATCTTGGCACTAGGACTTATGGAAGGGCAAAGTAACACAAAGCCACCATATTTTGATGGAAAATAATACAGCATGTGGAAGAACAAAATGAAAGCATTCCTAAGATCCAAAGATCCCTTGCAATGGGATGTTGTGGAAAGATGAATCAATCTCATTGCTGCGTCTACATCAAATAAGAATGTCAAAGACAAAGAAACCAAACTCCCCGCTCCTATGTATCGGACAGAGATGTCCAAAAGAGAAGCGCTTGATGCAAAAGCCATTTATTCTTTATATTGCGCATTGTCTCCTGCTGAATATAACAGAATCTCTTCATGTAAAACAGTAAAAGAAGTTTGGGATAGACTTCATGTTACATATGAAGGGACCGATCGTGTAAAAGAGACAAAAAGTAAACTTCCTACTCGGCAAATATGAGTCCTTCAAGATGAAGCAAGGAGAGTCGATTGGAGATATGTTCAATCGTTTTACAAAAATTGTAAATGGTTTGGCATATCAAGGTCATCTAATTTCTTCCCCAATGAAGGTCAACAAACTCTTGCAAGGTCTCTCGAAAGATTGGAACCATGTCAAGACCTCAATCCGGGAGACTCAAAGGATTATGCCACTCTTCGTTGATGAATTGATCGGCACTCTTCAATCCTATGAAGAGGAACAAATCAACGATGAAGATCCCGAAGGTAAGAAGTCCATTGCTTTAGTATCTAACGCTGTTTTTGATGAAACAAACTCAGAAAATGACATGGATAACGAAGAATTTGCTTTTATGGTCGAGAAATTCAAAAAGCTGAGTAGAAAAAGAAGGAGGTTTAGTGAAAGAAGACAATACAAGCAGAATGGCCAGAAAAGAATAATGAAAGAATATGATGAGCAAGGAAATATATGCTTGACGGCACATTCAGAATATGAGTCTGACTCAAACACAAACTCAGAATCCGATGAGGAAATCGAGGTAAGTCATTCAAAAATTCCTCTCAAAGTTTCAAAATATATAAATGAGCTTTGCTCAAATCTCAAATTTTCTCTTAAAAGGATCTTCGAACTTAAAAATGAGAATTCTCGGCTTAGGCAACATGATCTTTCTCAAAAAGAAAAGTTTGAAATTTTGCAAAATGATTTTCTATAAACAAAAGAAAGTCGAGATTTACTTGTCAAAGAAAATTATTCTTCAAAGAAAGAATTTTCAAATATTTCGACAAGATTTTCAAATGGTTCAAAAATATTAGAGCATATCCTTTCTATACAAGTTCCTTACTAAAATAAGTCGGGACTTGGTTTCATTAAGGAAAATGATTATCTAATAGATTTTTCTAAAGTCAATGAGAGACTTAGACAAAGACCTTCAAAGGCATTTTATAAAAATCATTTTCAAAAAGTGTTTGTAAAACATGTTGGTGGAAATGACGTCAAGTGTTCAAATTGTGGAGATTCGGAACACTTTGAAATATTGTCCTAAAGTCTGGAGACCTATTAAGAAAAATTGGGTAAAAACAGCATATTCTACTAACTCTCATGGACCCAAGAAAAAATGGTTACCAAAGAAAAGATGAGTTATTTTTGCAGGATATAAAAAAGAAAGAAGAAAGAGAATTTGGTAAAGAATTTTTTATTCTCAATTTGATTTGGGCAATAATTCTCATTATACTTGATATTCGATATATCCTTGGTTGATTGAGATTTTATAATGATTATATTTTGTTTTATTGAAGAAAGAATCATATGATTTGTTTATGATTCGTAAGTTGAGATTTGATTTAGTACGTGTGATTATTTGAGATAATTCATATTATTTTTTCTAATTTTATACTCTCAGATTTAATCATATTTTGCAAAGTGAAAATCTGTTTTACGTGATGATGCAAGATATTCTTAAATATTCAAAGATTTTATTCTCTCTATTTTTATCGTATTATGACTAAGTGTGAATTTATTTTTCAAAATATCATTGTGCATAATATTCTTTCTTTGAATACTTTGTTATGATGAATTAAGAAATAATATTTGTTTATGGAGATTTTATATTTTGCTCTAACATCATAGAAGGATCCAAATTGATGGATATCAAAAAGGAAATGAGTTGATTGCAGTAAATTCTTTAAGGGATGAATGATCACAAATCTATGCAAATCATGATGCAATCAAAAATGCATCTCATGCGAAAATTGGTCACAAAAGAATCTTACATATAGATTTTGGAAAACTCAATCAGAATATCATAGAGATTCTATACTATCTTTTGGAAGTTCAAAAATTCTATTCATTGTGCAAATTTTTTGCTTATTGAGGAAATCCTTTATGCATCGAACAAAAGGTTGAGTAGTTCTGAGTTTTAACAATTGATGATTTCATATATGTTATTCAATTATTTATTTGAAGAAATGGCATTATATATTATGTGGATATTATTACAACTTATTTGTGGAAAAAGTTTGTTAAGTTTATGCAGGTTGAATTCGAGATGAGCTTGGTTAAAGAAAATAAATTTTTGCCTCGAATTTCAAAATGCAAGTGATCGTTGCGGATGTTTTTTTTTTTTTTTGCTGGAGGAACCGCTTTGGCCAACAGCCGCCACGTAAACCCCCAGGTGTCGCTAGCGGGGAAACCACCACCCCAACACCACGCTTAAGTCACCACACAGCGCTTCAGCCTCCCTGCTTCGTAGGGGCTTCGAACCTTGGCCTCCTCGGTGGAGGACAAAGGATCTACCATCCACGCTGCAACGGCCGGTAGTGTTACGGATGTTGTTGCTACAAAGGAGATACTGGAAAAATATTTTGTTCAACATGAATAAGCACAATTATTTCTATTCGCAAATATTGTCATAATGACAGGAGGAGAAAATAAAATCCAAGAAAAAGGAAAGAATCGTGATCATCTCAAAAAGACAACAAATTGAGGGGGAGCTTTGATCAATTATGGAAAAATCTTTTTGAATTGATCGTGATCTTGTTATGAATGAAAGGAAAGGTAAATGTGTCAGAATTTGTTCTAAAAAATCCGGTTAGTGCATCTTTTATTACCTTTTGTCATTAACAAATCTCTTATTAATATTATCATTTTATTATGATGAAAAAGGTACGTGAATTTTATGATGCATCTGTGATTTTTATTGAATATTTGCTGATATATATGATCGAAGTGAGCTATATTGCATATCTTTAATATTCGATTTACTTTATAAAAACTGATTTTTGGAAATTGTGATTTATGCAAGATATTTGTTATCATTCTCTACGTGATACTTTTTCCATTATTATCGCTTTTTGATTATGACAAAAAGGGGGAGAATATATGAATATGCATATGTGTTGATTGGTTGATATTATCTATGGCATAATATTGAGCTGCGATTATTTTTCTATAAATTGTTATGCTCAATTTATTTGCTATCTTATAATATCATTTGATAGCATGTTTACAAATCTGCATATTTAGAGATTGTTTTGTCATCATTAAAAATGGGGAGATTGTTAGGGAAATCCCTTATGATGTTTTGAAGATGACAAAATAAATCAAATGCTACTAACATGTTTGATGGTTGAGTAATAGACTATGCAGATGTTAGAACATGTAAAGGATATTGGCAAAGTCTATACTTGGAAGAACCAGAAGATAAACTTTCTGCTAAAGCTGAACTGGGTACAGACCTTAAAGCTAAATCTGTTCAAAAGCAGAATATGTTCAGACTCAGATTGCAAAGTCTATCGCACTAAGACTCAGATTGTAAAGTCTATTGCTCTCAGACTTTACATCCAGAACGAGACAGATCGTAACTCAAGCCCTGAAGATATAACGGCTAGTGATTTGGTTTGGATTCCACATCAAGATTGATTTGATTGATTCAATATAATTGATTGACGATTGGATATTGAAGATAAGAACTTTCTATACGAAGAAGCTTTACTTATGGAAACCAAGATTCTGTTTGTATGGGCGATCGGAATCAATTTGGGATTCTATCTTTGTCACTCAACGTCTACCAAATCTTCTAGATACAGAGCTGTCCAATGGATATATTGGAAGACGATTCTCTGAGATACTGTCCAACGGCTAATTTGGAAGTGGAGAAGCATTTAAGGAGATCATGGACCGATGAGCAAGTAAGAGACAGAGCGTAGAATTTATAATTCCAAAGTCTGAGCGACCTTCGATTATACACTTGTCTTTGGAGAGCTTAAACGTTTGTGATCGTGAGAGAAATACCAAAAGAGTGACTTAGTGAGATAGTGTGATCTACTAAGTGTTTGCACTCGAAGTTGTAATCTCTTGTTGATTACATAGTGGAATCCAACCAAGAAGGCTGTTAGCGTGGGAGAGTGGACGTAGGCTTGGATTAAGTCGAATCAATATAAATCTTGTGTTCTTATTCTCTTCCCTAACTCTTTTATTTTACTCGAAGTTTATTTTATTCCGTATATAGTTGCCGATATTTATTTTAAACACTCATTCACCCCCCTCTAGGTGTTCATTCTAGCACTCTAAAAAACAACTCCATTGGTGCATTTAGATTTTAGCATTAATGACAATTGTTTTTTGGGCTACGCTATCAAGTACAATCATTAACAACCTTAAGAGATTCACAATGTTTAATGATGATAAACAAAGGTTTAATGCAATCATGTACACTTATTTCAATTTAATTTTAAACATTTCAATTAATCTTATGTAATTTTAAATCTTTGTATGAACTTTCATTTTGCAGTCATCATGGATAGTTGTAGCTGGAAATTATTGGCATGTTGGACCATCCTACATAGATGGCAATGGATAAATTTACTCAAAATGATGCTATTTTACTTAATTTCTTCTTCTTTTTTCTCTTTTTCTTTAGGTTACATTATATTTTTTTCCTCTTTTTCTTTAGGTTACACTTCATCATCTTCTTTTCAGCCTTCTTCTTCGTCCTCCAGACAACCTCTAGACCATGGTAACCTCTCCCATGACTTCCTAGCCTCCGTCAAGGGCTTTCATTGCGTCCGGAGGCCCGTCTATGAGCCTAACGCATCCCGCAAACTCTATTGGTGATGACCTATTGTTGTCCGTGCTTCCATGTTGTGTCCGACACGTGTTGGAGCGTGTTGGACACGTTGACACGCTCGGACACGCGATCAACGCATGTCGGATTTTTCGACACACGGTCAACTTTTCTCGACACGCGAAAGCCCTTAACAAATGAAGGTGACAGCTCCCTTTTCTTGTACAAATGAAACATTTTTTATTAATCACATCTTACAATTGCTCCCTTTACTCATCTCTAACTCTCCCAGCCCACTCTACTAATCAATTTCACATTTTTGGAAGACCCAAAAGGTTAGAAAGAAAGAAAAATCAACCATCTCAGTTATCAACTACGTGATGGTGAAACTTATGGTGAGTTTTCAGCTTCCACTTGAGTAGCTGATCAAGGATTTTACGGCAAACGTGCATCTATGGCTTGCAGAGGCTAGTGAGGGAGGCAAGGAAGCCGCGGGAAAGCATGGTCTGAGGGCAGAAAAGAATAAGATGACGGTAACCAAAAGAAAAGAAAACAAAATGAAAATATAAAACAGATTCAGAAATTAAGTAAAATGGTGTGTAAAATATGACATTATCTGGACTATAAATGAGGATATTATCAATGTAAATTTGAGCATAATACAATGATGACTAAGGGTGCGTTTGGTAACGATTCTATTCCCGAGAACAATTTCTGAGTAAAAGAGCATGCTTAGTAATTGTTCAAAATTTCTATTATCAGAATAGAAATTCATTTGGTAAGATTCTTGAATTCTTTTATTTCTTTTAATTTTTAATACTTCTATTATATATTTTCTTATTTTCTCTTTTTTCCTTTTTTTTTTTTCTCTTCTTCCTCCTTTGTAGTTGGTCACCGGCCATTGTTGTAGCCGGCGACCGGCTGGGTGAGGTTCGGCAAGATCGCTAGAGCCTCACCGGTGGCCAAACGACGCTCGTCTGGCTACCGACAAGGCTCAACCTTGCTTAGGCAACACGAGGTTGACCTCGCCCTGGCCTAACAAGGTCGGGCCTCGTCGTGGCTCAACTTTACCAGGGGCCAACAACCAACCAAAAGGAAGAAGAAGGAAGGGGAAGAGAAGAAGAGAAAAGATAAGAAAAGAGGAGAAAAGAAAAAACAGCAACTGATTCTAGGAATTATTTTCGAGAATAAGAATTTTTTTTTTTTTTGTTTCAAATCTATTCCCAAAAACAAAAACTAAATTTTTGTTCTAGGAAACAAAAATTTTATCAAACAATTTCTGTTATTTTTTCGTTTCGAGAAACAAAAGTATAAAAATAGTTATTCCGAAGATGGTTACCGAACATGACCTAAATTGTCACATAAACAATTTTCAACAAAAACAATGGGAACTTTTTGCATGGTTCATGGACTACGTGAGAAAATATTGGTAGGCTGACCCCTACATGTCAGCTTGGTCAAACTACTGAGGAAGCAACATGTGGAGTCATGTTAGGAGAAAATTTCCACATAAAAATATTTTTCTTTCCCTCTCACAAGACCTGCACACATTTGTTTCACTTTCTTAAATTCTCTCTCCTCATTCTTTCTTTCTCCGAAGAAGAAAAGCAAACGCTTTCTCTCTTGAGCTTCTCTCTCCCTCTCATTAATTCAAATGGAATTTTACCTACACTTTTAGATTTTGCTTCTCCGACGCTTTGCTTAATGGTGGGCACATGATTCGACAAATCTTCCTTGTAGTCTTGAAGAGGCTAATGTAGCTGTGTTGTAAGTGGCTATTGAGAAGTCGAGGACAATGACGTCACGAATTTCAAGCCGTGGCTTCTTTTGTTACCAGTGAGCGACGGTGAGCACGAAGAAGACAAAGGTGGTGGCAAAGGAGAGGACGATGTTGGTGTTGCCGTTGAGCATGCAAAATGGAGCCTTGTAGCAGGCATTACTTTTGTTGAGTTGTTGAGTTTTTTTTTTTTAAAGATTTTTTTGCTTCTATTTTGTTTCTAGTTTGGAGCACTAAGATCAATCACTAGCTTTCCTCACTTCTTCTTTAATCTTACCTTGTATAATTTGAAGATTTCGTTTTTGTACCATTATTTCTGAAACAGAATTATTTTTTTGTTTCATGTAAGGTACTCTGAATTTTTTATGGACAAGATTCTTTGAAAGGTATTAAGGGTAAGTAAAATGTGCTATAAAATAGGGTCATCGCTTTCTCCAACAAGAATAAAAACTTATACTAATGTAATTTACACACGAACTTATATGTAAACTTATAAGAGCGCTGTTGAGCAGAGCTTTGGAGCGGCAAAATCTAAGAAAGAAGGTAGAGATCCAAAATTTTAATTAACGAGGAGAGAAAAAGCGTTCCCCAAAGAGTTCTCAACTGCGTTCGCTTAGAGAGAGAAGAGGGTTGGCTTTTCTTCTTTCAAGAAGGAAATAACAAGGAGAGAGAATATAAGAGAGATAAACTAAAATAAATGCGTGTAGGCTTGTGCAGGTCTAGTGCTAGAAATAAATGGAGAAATTTTCTCTAAGCCGGTCCCCCCGCTGACATGGTTGCACGTGTTGCTTCTTGAGTGGCTAGGGACTGAAAGCATATTGTGCACACTAGTTATTATGTCATCCTTAACATTGCATAATTTGAGCTCCTAAATATAAATATATCCACCAGTCGCATGACTTTCTTGCCAAATCTATTATGTTCAAGTGGAAGATATTGTACTTTATTAATACATGCATGATGAGATGCAATTAAAACGCATCATCACCCTTTGAAAGAATATGAGGGAGTTAATACCAAAAAAAAAAAAAAAAAAAAAAAATTGTTGAAGATAACCATTGAAAAGGTAACAAACAAAACATTCTTTATTCTCTCTTCCTCTCCCCTTTCCATCAAACAAAAAAAAGGCATTACATTACTCCTTTACGAAAACAATTAACATTTACACGGTGAAAATTAAATATTTTCCTCATGACTACATCTAGATCATCCGTAATTTAACATTCGTTCCAAGGTAAATTATTCATTACGAATCCAAAAGAAGTTAATTGTCTTCCGCCGACTCTATATGAGAACTCATGGGTAGAACTATAGTAAGAAATGTCCCAAAGAACAATGATAAACGCATGCACCCATATCAGCTCATTAACCCGATACAATAGAGCCAAAAATGCGGAAAATATGATGTTTCGTCAAATTTGCCAATAGTAAACGTCATTTTTCTTTGCAGCGGGTCATTTCTCTCATTCTCAACATGCTGCTAGTTAGGAAGGAATAGCAATACTGATTCTTGACACTGAACCTCTACATCAGTATTCTGCTGCTTTTTGACTTATTTCCTGATCTGAATGCTGCAAACATAGATTTAGTCTGGCCAACGATAGTTTCCCGGGCACACTGATCAGAATGCACAGAAGACCGCCTCAGAATGTCATATAATGTTGTGTTTGAGCTTACTCCAGCACTTTCTGTTGTCTGGGTACTACCCTTTGACTGCGAGCTGCTAAACTTGGCCACTGAAGTTCTTGCCGGTCGACTCTCCTTATGAATCTGTGTTTAGCATTGGTGATCAGAAGTTTCATATTACTACCATTATGTCAGAGAAGTATATCAAGTGATTACTATTCTATCTCAAAGTCCACTTAGCTACAATTAGGATTGTTGGAGTATTTTAGTCCTTAGAAGTACTTATTGGTAATCTTCTTTAGCAATACTGCCAAATCTTACCATGTCTGAGGAGTCCTCTGATGCCGATATGGTGCTCTTGATATTGCTGTCATCCCGTCCAAATATAAATGTCCGAACCGTGCTTGTCTTATGATTCTTTGATGATGGCAGAAGATTTGACCCTCGACCTAGAAAAGATGGCTGCTGCATTTTCCAACATAAGAGAATAAGAAAACTGAAAGGAAGCTAATGTCGCATGGACTTCTACTAAGTTTGTTGGGTTATTATCAAGAACCTGGAATCATAACATATGGAATCAAGGACATCTTGATTTAGAAAGAACATAAACTTGCATATCAGTTGCCATCGACTCAAGTATATCAGAAAGGATGATAAGCAAAAGCAAAAAGATAAGCTCATATGATCAAGATGCAGCTTTGAAAAGATGACAATAGTGAAAGATATGATGAAGGTAGAAAAGACATTGCGTGCCTTCTGAAATACAATCAATCCTTTTTACCCATGCAATTTTCCTTAAGTGAAAACAACCAGGTAGATATTTGTGTCTTTATCGAAGCATAGGATATGATCAAATTACAAACGGTGTTAGTGAAACTTCCAACAAGCGCAACAGAGATTCCATGACCAACTAAGGGGGGTTATGGTACATTTAGAAGTGTCCACTATCCAGATGTTCACCAAGCAACCAGGTTATCAAAGTCTGCAAAACAAGAACATGCTACCACCAAACCACCATTTAATATGTGTCAAGCGATTACACAAAATCCAAAATGGGGAGATAATTTTACCTTTAAAATGCCACTTGTTTTTCCTCGTACAAGTGATGCATCAAGTCGGGCTGCAGAAGAATAAATGATTAGAAATGGTCTGCATGGCCTGAACTTTTCATGCTAATGCACTTGAATACCAATTATGAAATAATGCAGATCTTACATGACGTTTTTGGTTTCTTCCTACTGTCAGGGGTCATATTGAGCTTCTTTATGCGATGAAATACTTCTCTGGAGCTTTCATCCTCTGCTGGTGATATGAGAGGAACATGTGCTTCCTGTCCAATATGGTAAAGTACACAGAGTGATTTCAGACCTTATATGTTCCAGAACAACAAGATCACTGGATGAAGGCTAAAAGTTATACTTAAAAGGACAGACTTCTTATTTTGGGCGTGTATGGGCGTTTGGGGAAGAAGAGAAGGAGGGGGGGTGTGGAGAGGATGATGTTGCTTAAACACAAGGAAATATTGAATTAATGTGCGTCTTATAATATGGAACTGAATCTATGAATGCATCATTTTAACTGCAAGGACTCACAGTTTTTCTGAATAGAGACTGTTTGACTAGCCGTGTCTCAGATTCTTCATCATCAGAAGATACATAAGTATCATCTTTATCAGTAAACACTTCTGGAATCATCTGCTTTGCTTTACGTAAATTCATTCGTGCAGTATTTGCTGGAGCTAAATCTTCTGTGTCATCATACCCAAACTCTTCATCTTCTTCACCTTCTACATCTTTCTCGTCTTCTTCCAGATCAAGCAGTGATTTGTCTTTCTGTTTCAGACCACAATTTAGTCTTTGCATCAGATTTTCTGTACCGGCAGCATCCTGCTGCTCAAGCCACTCCTGGTGAAGTTGATTGCGCCTGTCATTATCTATAGGTTTTTCCTTATAGTCAGCTTCTATCATTTCATTAAGTTCCTCAGCATCTTCAATATCCTCTTCTTCATTGTCTTGGAAGTGGAGTAGATCATTGTCACTGTCATCTTCTTCCTCAGCTTCCTCATCAATAAAATCTTTGACAGGATCTCCTTTTGGAGATAAAGACAAATCAACTGACTGGTGCATATGAGGATTGACATTTTCCTTGTCATTATCCTCCTCATCAGACCTTGAGGGAGATGAATGAAATCATTAAGATGTTCCAAAAATGAATAAAAATGGATAATCAGAATCACTTGTTAAAACCAAATTAAAAATAACTCCAGAACAAAAATTACCTAGATCATCATGGTAGCTGCATGTGGCATGGGAAGGGACATGTTTTCTACTTGTATGCAATATGGTTCATAACATAAACAATGGCTCAATCAGTTCACAGCTCTAGACTGCGGTACACTTTTACACATCCGTTCAAAATATTCCTTGTGAAATATGGGGAATGAAATAGCTCCTAGAGTAGAATTTGTCCTTGAGCAAATCAAGTGTAATTTCACTAATGCAATAAAATAACAACATTTAAATGTTTGCACGCTATTTATGATTCTGAAGTCTGAATATGGTCAAGGATTGATCAACAATTGTCAAGGAATAAAATACCACTGATGAAATAGTACCCAAACAGTAGTTTGCAAGTCAATATAGCAACAACTACAATATTTTTCACAACTCTACTCATTGCCTCATGCTAGTATTATGCTTTCATATTCTAGTTATGCCGAACTGGATGAAGAGTTTATTTGGAGTACAAATTCCATATTCAGCAATTTATCAGTTTTTCAAGTAAATGAACCTAGGAACAGATTTAGTCTTCCAAAATAGAGGAAGTGTCGATTGTGCAGTGCATTTAAACTCTCACAATTAAAGGGAAAATAGATTGCAAAGAGAAAGTAGCATGAACATTCTTATTAGTCAAAGCATGAGATCAAGGCAATCATTAACTTTAGACTTACATGTCGTCTTGAGGAGCAGAATCAAACTTCAAGTTCATTGCAAGTAAAGATGGTGCAAAAACTTCTTCCACAGGACTTTTGGGAGTCTCATCAGGTAAATCATCTTTCCTTTCACTGCGTTGTGAATCCGAGAATAATTCCTGCACCAGATATAAAAAAATCAGCAATCCCTTTATAGACATTTTAACAGAAGAGGCAGCAATTCATCAATCACATAATAATTAGTGCTTCCAGAGGAAACCTGTGTATCCTTTATAGGCACTCGAAATGTGTAGTTGGATTCCTCCTCCAAAGCCTGGAGTTCGAAAGGATGATTATTATAAAGCAATGTCAGATCACTGGAAACACATAAGGAAAATAGTGCACTTCAAAACCTTAATACTTGATCAGAAAATGAATTAGTATAAGTGGTATATTGGTATCTCTCCCACATCCAGAACAGAAGGACAAGAGCACTGCTTGGGTTGTCAGTACCGATTCAAGAATTCTTAGTAAGTTGTTAATAAAAATTGCTTTTAGGAACATTCGCAGGGCTGTGTTTCACATACGATTGCCACAGAAAATAGATTAATCTTAAAGTGCTATGCTGTTTAATTCTGCTATTAATCAAAACCATCAAGGAACTTTGGAAGAATACAAAGCTTACCCTTTGCGAAGGAGTGTCTCCAGAATCTGATTCATTTGAAGGATCATCCGACTCGCCACAGGTTGGGGCACTTACATCTCTCCCTTCCTCACAAGAACCTGTAAAATTTTCCTCCACTCCTACGTTCTTGGCCTTATATTCAACCTCTTTCTGAGAATGAAAAATTTCCAATTCAAACTCCAGATCATCCCCCAAAAACTCGTCATAACCACGTATGGTGGACAAACTCTTCAGCATGACAGATCTGCATGGATAATAAGAATCGCACGCATCATTTGACCAATGTGTAGTACAATGGAAACAACAGCAATATTTACACCAACAAAATAACATGAAACCCAAAGGACAAAATGATAAACCCACTTCTTGGAAAGCTCAAGCTTCCTCTGCCGGATCTTCTCCAGAATCGAAGAGATTGGCTTTTGAACAAGAGGCACAGGTTTAAATGTCGCATCTCGAGTCTCTGTGGAATATAATTAGGGCGGTAAAGTCATGTAACGATACTCAATCACATGGTTTACCAAATTTTTTGTTGCGTAGAAAAATCAGGACTAGACACGCACCTCGCAGCAGTCTCTGAGAGTCTGCACGAAGCTGCTTGAGATAATCTCTTCTTTCCTGTTCAATTAGGGAAGGCAAAAGAAACAACTTCAGCAGCCTGTAATCAGTCATAAAGAAGGGATACCGTTATGCTCCATCGAAAAGGAAGCGAGTAACCACACCTTCTCTGCTCTTCTTTTGTTGGAAGCATGAGGTTGGTGCTTCTCATCCCCTTCGACACAATTCTCACCTCCCTTCGTTTTCCTTTTCTTCCCATTCTTCGTATCATCTACACGCCCATCAGCCACCTCCGTGCCGTTCTGCCTCTTCTCAGGCCAATCGCTTCCCGGATCCTCCTTTCCCTCTCCGATTGCATCTCCGTCCCCATCGCCTCTCTGCGCATCTCGCTGTTCCTCAGCGGAATCAAACTCCAAGACTCTTTTCGCTCTGGATCCATCAGTTCCGGAGCCAAGCTCTTCGTCATCACCGTCGAAACGCAGAGTCTCCGAACCGACAAGCTCGCTTTCGCCACGGAGATCGTCCGGCGCAGGCAGCTCCAGCTCCAACGACGACTCATCCCTCGGTTCCTCGAGACGCAGGCCGCCCGAATACTCCGAGCTCTGCGATTCAGAATAAAGCGAATGCACGAGGGACGATGGCGGGTCAGGGCTTCCGTTGTCATGGAGCCGGGAAAGACGGTGATCGACGGCGACTTGGGCGGCTTTCTTGAGGCGCTTCAGCTTCTGTACGTGGACCGGAGGGGAAGTTGGATCTGCGGGAGAGAGCAGCTCGAAGTCGTCGTCGCTCTCCATCTTCTTCCGATGACGATTGAGAGAGCGAGCGAGAGAGAGAGAGAGAGAGATTGGTTGATAATGATGGAAATGGAGAGGCAAAGTGACAAGGCGGATATTATATGCGAAGGCGGCAACGAAATTCCTTTTGACAGTTTTTTTGAAAGTTTGAAGAGAGGGCGCTCAGCGTATTCGCGGGACCGATGATTTCGATAGCGCGAAAATTACCGGTTCTCTCTTTAACGGTCCGGACCGGACCGGACTAGGACGGCCCATGCGTGCACCTGCTGGAGGCGGGCCTCCTTGAGACGAGAGCCGAAGGATCTGCCACGAAGGTCATACGACCAATCTGCCTTAGAGACAGTTCAATCGATCGGTGTCACAAAGAAGGGGGCTAAATGCAATGTGTTGAGTGTGAAGCCCAATTTTAAGTGAGAGATTGCTTGCTAGACGCCGAGTTTATGCTACGAGTAACCGAGTTTACTTTTGCAAGACACCGCTAGATCCTCTTATTTACAATTGTTATAAAATGTTCGATCAGGTTTTTGAGGCTTTTTCCTTTTTATTGATTTTGTAGCACCTCAAATTTTGCAAATCGATGGTTACTGGCTAATTGTGTTTTAATCCCTAAGATCTTCCCATATCTTAGGTTCAAATAATCTGCAAGGTGTGAATGTAATCGTAAACTTAAATCATATTAGAATTGCCATCAATTAATTCAAGTAAATGAACCTCTCAGGGTAAAGATAGCATTTGGAAAGTTAGCTACCTTAGTGTGCCTACAAAGCAATTGATTAAACAAAAAATAAGATTTTAGGTCCAAGGATTTGGTTAAGTGTGAGATAGATTAGGATCCCACGATGCCCTTTTGGTATTGCAGCACTATTACTTGTTAAGCCCTAAATCATTCAAAAGTTCATTTAGCATCTCTCATGCTTCTCTCGATACAATCGGGCTCACTTCATGCTTTCGTGAAATGCGGAAAAACCAAAACGGTGACATTCTTATCCACTTAATACTCGTGAGGCCCTCATTGCGGGCCATCCCATCATTTTCTTTCATTTCCTTAACCGTCGTTGCCCGTCCTTTTTTTTTTTTTATCAGTCCTACTCTATTTCTACTCTACACTCACTCGCAGACTTGTGTCATGCCTGTCACGCCCCGATCCTCCGAGCACGCGAACATCCCACACTGGTCGATTCAATTGCGACTTCCCAAGACGAGTCGCCGACCCATTCATTTTATTATGCACATGCGGAAGCGAAACAAATCCCGACAACAAAATACGGGATAGAAAAGCAGAAGCAAAACCACAACATAACACTTTCATAATTCAACGAGTTACAAATAGAAGCCTATAGCAAAAGGTCTACAAAAGACCCAGGCTCTTAAAAGGAACTGTCCTACGATCTACAAGTCGGACACGTTCTCCAATCTTATGACTTCACCTCTCGCAACTCCTCAAGGCCAATCAAAGTTATCCGGCCGCTCCATCCACCACTTTAACCTGAAATTTTGATTCCCCAAACCGGGATGAGACAATGTCTCAAAGGAAGTTCAACCCCTAAACTCCTATTAGAAAGAAAATACGCCCGGGTGGCCTAGCCACATCACACGAAGACTTACCTCGCATTAGCCTTTATCTGCAGTTAGCACAATTTATATAATTCAACCACGTGCAATTATGATAACCAAACAACCATGGCACAATCACATCATCGAACAATTCAACCACTTGGATCGTCTCGCCGATCAATCGACTTGGCCGATTACATGTCATTCTAGCAAATCAATCATTGCTCTCAATCACGGCCCTATAGGAAGATTTAACAACCAAGTGGCAATCACGGCCCCACTTTCTCGGCACGACCTTTAATTAGGTGGTCCATCACGGCCTCACCGGCACGACCTCTCATAGGTGGTCCATCCCAGGCCTCACTTTGGGCATGACCTCTCATAGGTGGTTCATCACGGCCTTATTAGGCACGACCTCTACTAGGTGGTCAATCACGGCCCCATTAGGCACGACCTCTCTTAGGTGGTTCATCACGGCCCTACTAGGCACGACCTCTCATAGGTGGTTCATCACGGCCCTACTAGGCACGACCTCCAATCGGTGGTTAATCACGGCCAATCTCCTATCAATTCCCACACTTAGGGTTTTCTAAAGAGTCCTCATAAATCGCAATCACACTCAATTCGCCACAATCAATCATCAATATCGAATTCTAAATGCACAAAGCAATGCGAGCGGCACGAAATTCGAGAGTTTAGGGTCCCAAAATAATTTTTCGAATTTATTAAATAATTAAATTTATTCCGAAAATTAATATAATAATAATATCCATATTTTTCACGATCCACGCTCAATTCCTGATATCCAATCATCAATTTCAAAATCCGACTACACGGTAGCGATCGGCACGAAATTACGAGCAACCTAGGGCTCAAAAATAATTTTTCCGTTTTTTTTTTTTTTTTAATAATTTCGGAATTAATATAATATTGTAAATTTCCAGAATTTCGAAGCAATTAAATAATTCGAAATTAAAACCCTATTATGTCACATCCAAGCTTATATTAATATAACTACTCACTTAACCTTAAATTAAACACAATTTAAGTTAATCAAACACCTTAATATAATCTACACTTAAATAAATTAAACTAACCACCTAATAACACTTAACATAAACTAATCACCCATAAAGCATCATTAACCCTCTAATTAGGGTTTAGTGAGGTAAACTCACCGGATTAGCAAACCGAGCGGACCAAAACGACGGGGACGCCGAGGAGAACAACTTTCCTCAAAGCGGGCCGAGCATCCGGGCTCGGGAAGGCGGCCAAAACGGGCCAAACGTCTGCTGCATACCCATTTTTAATTGCTGCTGGTCGCGGGCGGAGATGGGCGGATCCGGGGGCGGTTCGAGGCGGAGGAACGGCGGCCACGGTCGGCTAAGGGTGAGGCGGAGCTCCGCGGCCGAGGCGAGGCGCACGGTGGCTCACGGCGGCGAAAACGACCGGCGGCTCCCGCACGAGCCGGGACCGCTTGCGAAACAAAGAGAGCCGGGCGAGAGGGCCGCCAAGGAGCGCGCGCCGGCGGCGCGCGAGGACAACCCGCGCACGGCGGCGGGCGACGCGAGGCGAGGACGGCATGCGGTGCTAGCTGCTCCGGCATCCATCCCGGATCTGAATCTCGGGCGGAAACGGAGATGGAGAAGAGAGGGCGACGGTAGGCGGGCCGACCGGCGGAGCGGCGTGCGGGCGGCGGAGCGACGATGGCGTGCGGCGGAGGCGGCCGGTCGGGCGTGCGAGCTGGGCGCGTCCGAGGAAGAAGAAGATGGAGGTTTTCGTCCATGGAGGAGAGGGGGAGGAAGAAGAAAGGGAGGAGAGAGAAGGGAGGCCAATTTCTTTTCCTTTTTCCCTTTTCTTTAATCCACAAATTGGCCCACCACATGACCTCATGCATGATGTCATGTTCCACTAACTTCAACTCTCTCCCACAACCCTATTCCAATGGGTTCAATTCCATTTTCCGCCGGGGCCTAAAATTTTGTACATCAATTCCTTTAATTCCACTTGATTCCCTTCCAATTAAATCAAATTGAAGTCCATAAAATTAATCCGATGTCACCACACTTCAATTCACGTCCTCACTTGTCCATAGAACCAACTTAAGTCCCAAAAGCGCGACCAAAGACGAGCCTACTAATTTTCCGAACCAATTTAGCCATTCTCAGATTAATTTGTCGAAGAACTCGGCTTGCATGAAAAATCTTCCAAAGATAAGTTAATGATCCTAAAATGATTTGTGACACACCTAGACTTCCAATTTCGAATCGATCTCAATTCTACTTAATTTCACTTTGGACGATACTAGCACGGCCCAACCTACCGGGTAGCCTTTAGAAATTTTCATGCATTTGACTGTGGTTGATCATCTCAAGCCACAATGTACATCTTTGAAACATTGGCGACTTTCGGTTGTCGGGGTAATCTCAAGGTTTCAAATACGAACACAAAGTACCCAATCGATAGAAAAGTCGGTCCCGTCCGATCGACCCCGACTGTGCAATGTCTGGTGGAATCACCCACACCCGATCACATGCCTCGTCGAGTCGACCTATCTCCGATCTCTAATCGATTTTAATCGTGCCGTAATGACCCTTGTAGATTAGCTCGGTCGAAAGGTCGCTTCCTGGTCAAATTCTCGAGTCTGATGCATTAGAAACTCTTAACCGCTTCACCCGATAGATTAGTTTTCATATGAGTGGCCGACTCAAGGAAAAGAACTATATGCGTGCCAACGAAATGCCCATATCAATTTATTGAAAATAGGATTGGAAAATCGGGATGTCACAATGCCTCTTGCAGAGCGTGAGAGTCGCAACCCACTCTCGAAACTTGCCCGTTCTTAGATCATACATGAATGGTCAATGCTCATCCAACAGAATGCACCCCCTAAAATGCACCATCACGATGTCTCCATTGATGTTGCGCAAATGGCGGGAGAATTATCAAAAAAGTCATAAACTTATTGTAATTGTGTCAATTCAATCATAAATCTTTTAAAATTGTGCCAATTCAGTCCATCCAGCCAAAATTGGCAAGCCGAAGCTGACATGGGCACCGGCGGGGGATAGCCGGCCGATAAGACAATTTTTTATTTTTTTTTCAAAATTTTTAATATTTTTAAAAAAATTAATTCTTTTTCTTTTCTTTTTTTCTCACCTTCTTCTTCCTCTGGCCGGCCGGCAAGGTCAACCTCAGCGGCCACGGGTGATGGTCGCCCCCACCAGCAGGAGGTGAGGACCAGTAAAGGCGAGGCCCCGCCAGATCCGGCAAGCTCGGCCCTCACCAGATTCGATGAGCTCGACCCTCACCAAGGCTGGGCAAGGCTGCCATTGCCAAGGGCTACGGCGGAGGTGGGGAGGGAGAGGATGAGGAGGAGGAGGAGGAGGCGGCGGAGACTGCGGAGATGCGAAGAGGGGCGTCGTGGCTGCGGTGGCGAGAGCGAGGTGGGGGCGGAGATTTGTGTACGAGTGCGAGGATGATGGCGACGGTGACGACAACAACGGGGATGTCGGGTTTCTCTGGCGCTGGAGCAATGCCCCCATCTCCGCAGTCGCTCGGCCGCCTCCTCCTCCTCCTCCTCCTCTCCCTCCCCACCTCTGTTGCAGCCCTTGGCGACGACAGCCTCACCTAGCTTTGGTGATGCGAGAGCATCCAACGTAGCTCCATCGACCAACTCAGAACCTTCAATGCTTATCCAAGCCAAGAAAGAAGTTGGGCATTATGTGCTTCGATGGATCATTTTGAATGAATAATGTTAATTACTTATCGGTACTTTGTGGTATATCGATAGGTATCAATGGGAGGCCATTTTAGATGTCTTGTATGACTAATTGATGAAGTTTTAGAAGCATTATTTTCTGGTCAAGGGAGGAGCTCGAATTTTGGGAAGGCTAGAGGTTCACAAAAGCGTTTCAAGAATGTGGAAGGCCGAAGATTAAAGGGCATTTAATTCCCGTGATAAAGGCTCTTTATTAAGTTCCTAGCTGTTTTTATTTTATAGCTCAAGAGTCGAACGTTTCAGTTCAAGGCATTTAGTTCCCGTGATAAAGGCTCTTTATTAAGTTCCTAGCTGTTTTTATTTTTATTTTATAGCTCAAGAGTCGAACGTTTCGGTTCTAGGTCATTAGAGTTTGTTTTTAATATTTCCTAAGGCTAAAAATCCTCTTATAAATAGGGGAAACTGTGGCATCCCAAAATTCAAGTCATCCTCTAGACGAATTAAAGCCTATAATTAGGTAATGAAATTACCTATGGTCTATGTGTTAGCCATTAATTTTCTTAAGGCCATGTGTTATTGTGCTTGTGTTTATGAATATTGAATTTAGGACTATAGGATAAATTAATAATCTATGCTTGGCCGTGCACTTTATAAATTAAATTTCAATAAATGAAATGTCATAAGACTTTGGCCATGTGGAAAATTTAAAGTTTAAAATATTTATAAAAGAAATTCAAAAAAAAAAGGGAAAAAGGGCTAATTTTGGAATGGGCTTGGACCCATTGGCCTAAGCCTTTAATGGGCCAAGATGGCCGGCCCAATAGGGCCCAAGAGGAGGCCCAAGCCGGGCCCATTGTCCCATGGAGGGGTAGCCGCATGGCTACCAAGTGTCTTCAGCAAGAGAGACACTTGTCTCCTTCTTAAGGACAAGTGTCCCCCATGCAAGAGAAGGAAGCATGCAAGTATATAAGCATCCAAAAGAGAGAGAGAGAGAGGGAGAGAGAGAGAAAGTGGTCGGTCTAGGTGCCGAGAGAGAGGAGAGAAAGAGAGAAAGAGAGGAGGAGAGGAAGGAAGGAGCTCGTCCGTCGCCGGTGTGCCGCCGTTCGTGAGGTCTAGAGGCAAGTTGGGAATCCACTTTCTACTCTTGCACCACTGTTTTCGCATGAACTGTTTGGAGTCAGAAACTTGTTCGAGCTTGCATGTGTGTTTAGAGTCCGAATTTGGCTTCGGTTTCTTCATGAAAGTTGTAGCTAACATCTTGTACTACAACATAATAAAATTTCATGGAAAATGATGGAGATTTAAGGGGTCAAACCCTCATCCTACGGAGATGCTAGATCTGGAATATTTTCGTATGAACTGTTCGAGTCAGAATGTTGTGAGAGCTTGCATGCATGTTTAGAGTTCGATTTTGGCTTCGATCTCTTGATAAAAGTTGTATCTAACATCTTGAAATACAACATACTAAAATTTCGTGAAAAATGATGGAGATTTGCGGGGTAAAACTCTCATCTTACGGAGGTGTCAGATCTGGAATGTTTTCGCATGAATCTGCTCGAGTCAGAATGTTGTGAGAACTTTCATGTGTGTTTGGAGTGCGATTTTGGCTTCGGTGTCTTCATGAAAGTTAAAGCTAACATCTTTTAGTATGACATACTGAAATTTCGTAGAAAATGATGAAGATTTGATGGGTCAAAAGTTCTATTACACGGAGACTTCAGATCTGCGAATTTCTTACTGACCTCTTGTTGATTTCGTGGTTGCATGTTGATTTCCGTTGGAGATCTCACTTTGTTGTCTTCATAAAAGTTGTAGGTAACATCTCAAAATATAACATACTCAAATTTGAGGAGAAACAAATGAGTATAGCCTAGTTAATCGGCTAGATCTTTGAGACGGTTGGTTCTGTTGAAGTATACCGAGACACCCGAGACTTCAAGGACTTAAAAGAGGATCATACTTTGGTTATTCAACCTAGATCTCTTCATGAAACTTGTAAAGGACACATTGATACATAACATACTCGAATTTCAGAAGAAACGAAAGAGATTTGATGGGTCAAACCTAAGTTTTTCGGTGATATGTATTCTGGACGAAACGGTAGAGGTTCCAGAAGCTTCGTGGAGTTGTATAAATTAATCTATAAAGAATTTGGCTTAGAGTTCTTCATGAAAAATGCACGAAAATTTGTTGGCTATCATCCTGTAAAATTTGGGAATTTTCGGAGGTCATATGAGTATTTTAATTGAATAAATTCGAAAACTGTGCAATCTGGCCATGATCCGAATGTTGTGTGTATTTTGTGGAAATTTGGGAAATTATGTGAAATACGAATTGGCCATGAATTTGGTGTGAAATTGTGATTCTAACTGTTTGTTTAATGATTGCTTGGGTATTATGATTTTTGGAAAATCATAAATATTAAATATAATATTTATTTATGAAAATAAATAAGTATAATAATATACTAATAAAATAATAATAAAATAAAAGTGGATTATTTTATTGGCCATGAGTTCTATTGAGTCATGATGCATTGTGATATGACATGGGTGTATGTATGCACATGAATAGTGATGCATTGTTATATGACATTGGTGTATGTATGATCATAAATTGTGATGCATGTGTGAATCATATGCCATGTGATAATAAGATTAAAAGGATGGTGAATGTGGAAAATGATATGTGAGTAAGAGGCTGTGGTGGGTGATGATATCTGGTGGCCTAGTGGCATAATTCCGAGGTTCCCCCTGGGAGTGTCGGGATGCCCGGTGGTATACGGTACGTAATTCCGTGGGAGGCCTGGTGGTATGTCGGTACATAATTCCGGAAGCCCCGTCGGAGGTTTCGCCCGAAGGGAATGCCTCGCGATGCCGGGATTTGGGTGCGAGATGCCCGGCTAGAAGGGTAAAGGCGGAGGTCCGGTTGTATCTTGGATACATGCCCTGAGGTTCCTCGTGATGCTAGTTGGGATGCGAGATGCCCGGAATGTGGGGGCGGATGCCCTTGTATCTTGAATACATGCCCGGAGGTTTTTCTCGCATGGGATGCGAGTGCAAAATATGAGATGAAATTGATGAATTGAGGAAGGGTGATGTGGTGATCAAATTTAAAGATAAAGATGAAAATTAACCCATGGTATGATATGCATGATGATATGCATGATGATGGCGATGATATGTGATGTGATATGATGATCACCCATGGCATGATATGCATGATGAGATGCATGATGATGATAATGATATGCGATGTGATATGATGATCACCCATGGCATGATATGCATGATGAGATGCATGATGATGATAATGATATGTGATGTGATATGATGATCACCCATGGCATGATATGCATGATGATATGCATGATGATGGTGATGATATGTGATGTGATGATGTCATGATAAGGATGACATGTATGATATAATGATGCCATGATGATGATTATGATGATGACATATGATGATATGATATGCATGATGATAAGGCATGATGATGTATGATAGTATTGCGCATGGCTGCAGGGTAAGTTATGCCTGCAATGCATGTATGATTTGTATGATGCATTGAGTTGTTATTGGATTCCTTTACCTGCTGAGTAGTTGTACTCACCCCTTTTGGGGACCAACATTTCAGATTAGTAGACGGATTGAGCGGTTGGATATGACCGCGAGGAGAAGGATAGCAAATGAGGCAACTTTTGGACGCCGACACGGGTCGATGGACCTTAAGCATACGATTGTGGGAGGAGATGTCGGTCATCTTTTGAAATGTAGCCAAGTATAGAAAGACTATGGCATTTTGATGTACCGATGAATGATGTCCATCTGTTCTATGTAAATAAACGTATTCGGTTTTAACTTATATAAGATGTTTAGTAGGTGTGCATCGTTTTCTGAATATAGGGAATGGAGTTGTTGGATGTGTTTCCGCATATAAATTGCGCAAGGGACCGATCAAAAGAAAAAAAAAAATGTAAACCCCCAAGTTGTATGGACCCGCCGCAATAGAAATGGTATAAGTAAGAAGTGAATGGTAAGCGAACTGTGGCGACCCTAATCGGATCGGGGGCCGTCGAGGGGTGTCACAGAAACTATCCAATTTAGAGGGATATGAATTTCATGAATGAGAATGGTGAGATTTCCTCAACTTGAGTGAACTCCTTTGGAGAGTGGATAACTCTTTTCAATTTCTTTATCCTTGGAGGGTAGATCACTCCTTGGTGGTGAGCCGAGAAGCCCTTTATCCTTGGCTGGTGGAATCTTTAAGCCTTGGTGGTGAGCTTCTCCTATCCCGAAGTCCTTTATCATTGGCTGGTAGAAGCTTTAGGCCTTGGTGGTGAGCTTCATAGATCTCGATCCTCTTCTTCGGTTGGTGGCGTGGCCTTTATACCTTGGAAGGAAATCGTTCTATTTTTTTTTATTCCTTTTGTTTCTTCACCGTATACACTACTCCATACACTTAACCACAAAAATCCCCTCAAAAAAAGTTTCCGTTCTTGAATCACTCACCCCATCACGCATCACTTGGCGAGGGCCGAGTTCGCCGGATCTGGCAAGGCTCGGCCTCGCCTAACCTTGGCGAGGGTCGACTCGTCGGATTTGGTGGGGCCTTGCCCTTGCCAATGGCCAACGAGACTAACCTCGCCAAATCTGGTGGGCCCTCGCCCTCGCTGGCCCTCGCCTCCAACCAACAGGGGCGAGCCTTGCCAGTGGCCGGCGCCAGCCGGCTAGAGGAAGAAGAAGGTGAAAAAAGAAAAAATAAATAAAGAAATAAAAAAATTAGAAAATATTTAAAAATATTTAAAAATTCAAAAAAAATATTTAAAAATTTTCTCGCGGTCGGCTATCCCCTGCCGATGTCCACGTTAGCTCCAGCCAGCCAGCCAATTTTGGCTGGATGCACTGAATTGGCACAATTTTAAAATGTTTATGACTAAATTGACAAAAAAAGTTTATGACTGAATTGATGACTTTTTTGATAATTCTCCCCGCAAATGGCCTACACTTGCCCCCTAAATGCACTATAATCATGTCTCCATTGATGTCACGTGAATGGCCTAAGCTCGCCCGATAGGAATACATCTTCTATCACTTCACTCAATCAAAGCTTTCCACGCTCAAAGCCAGCCTTCTTCTCGATCGAACATAGAAACAAGTGGCATCGGCACAAACAATTTAGGAACGTTTCTCTATTACCAAATGTCATAGTTCGAGATGGTAGCCCCGAGTTCAAGGATCGTGGGCGTGTCATATCTTAAACCACAAATAGCACACCAGCCGACTCAAGCGTGCAAAGCCCCATTAGAAAAGTCGATTAAGACTCCTAACCTTCAACAACTCCTAGAAAAAGTCTAATCCTCGAACCAGGATCCTAATGACCGGTCGCTCACCCTATTGAGAGAGGTGTCTTCAAGTCCATGACCTTGGATATAAAACCGTGAAAGAAGGTTAGTTAGGATTACAGTTAGATTTAGAAGGTGAGTTAGGATTACAGTTAGATTTAGAAGGTGAGTTAGGATTAGAGTTAGATATATTTTTATGAACTGCATCATTCTAAATTAAGTTCTCAGTACAATTTTTTCTGCCAACACCCATACATGCAATAAACAATAAAGAGATCTGCTGACAGATAACGTAGGAGTCAACATGATGCGATGCCAGATCCATTACATGGTACACTTCCTTAAATCATAAGACGATTCATGAAATTCTGATCCTTGAACCATTACCTGATCACAGTCTCCAACCTGCTTTAGAGACACTATCCTAAATCACTCTGCCTTGAACTTCAGGCTGCTTCAGAGGCTGGATAAGCTCTAAGGCACCGTGATGAGGTAGCTTGATCAAAAAGATATCGTACAATCACTCGGACTAGGTGAAAATAGTACTTTTGCTCAACAGTTTTAAGTCACAAGAAAAATGCACTCCGTTACTCTGATGATTAATGACTAATGAGTCCACAATCTTGCACTTTCTGTTACCTTTCCCAGATAAAAATTAATTCTCGTTGGAAACCAGGTCAACATAGATTCACAACCGCAATGGGAGATGCAATGTTTCATCCCCAGAAAACGTAAATTCCCAATTGAAAATACTACCAAGTGGTACTTAGCACTTTGGAAATTGGAGTCTTTGCCCAAACTTAGCTCTCTTATAAATGAAAAGTATCAAGAAGTGAGAGATGCTGAGAAGTATCAGGACCACAGTCCACTAGGGTACTGAATGCTTATCCAGGCAAAGTAAATCTCAACAAGAAAATGAAACTAGGACTCCCCTTGAATGAATACGCATCAATCACATGTCAAAGTTCCACGTACTTTCAGCAGTTAATTTTGGCACCTTTGATTCTTCATTCAGATTGAGAGAAGCAGATATCTGCAAAAGAGAAAAACACCTCAGTCAGAATATGCGACAATTGCAGATGAAATGAAATTTCTGAAGTAGCAGCAACATAACAAGCAACCCAGCAGTTAATTCTAGAATACCATGATTTAAGGTTTAAACATAAAAAAAAGGAAAAAAAAAAAGAACGACTTATTCTTTATCCCCTCTCAAAGTGCAGATCTAACTGTGGCAGCATATAATCGGATTTGCACATACACCTTCTCATCTCATCACATCCCTTCATAAAGCTGGACCGTTGGACCTTCAAAACTCAAAGTTACTGGCGTAAAATACTCTTGTAATGAATCACTCATCGACCCAAGATGCAATTCTCATATCATAAAACATACCCATCAACCGTGATTGCTCCAGTAAATCATGAATCATGTTGAAGTGGATAATGACCATTTGCAGTCAAAGAGTTCAAAAGTATTGCCATACTTAAGGATTGCTCCATTTTTGAGAGACCAACGGCCCACAATCGGGTGGTCATGAAAGCACATTTAGTGACCAATCCAACAGAACTAAGCCCTGAGGTAGTTTCTTCATCCAGAGCAGTACAAAATAAATAAACTCCAAACAAGCTAAACAAGTATATGTCAGATCCCATGCCAATTTTGGCAATATGCATGAGTAAAGTAAAGAGGTAGTTTTACCTCTTAAAATTAATACAATGCATACTCTTTACATTACTGACATTGAGATACAATGAAGTGATGATATTAAAACTTAGGGAATTAGCTGACTTGTCTTTAATGATGTGCTGATGACAAATCAATTTTAGTTGAAAAAGAACCAAAAGATATTTATTGTGCATGCTGCAACCTCAATGGGTTTGGAAAATGTCCACTGATGGCAAATACAACAATGGCCAGATTACGAAGAAACCATATGTAACCATATTACATAAGACAATCTTCAGAACATTTTCATATTATCCAGTAGGTATCTTGGACTTATTTCATAAGGGAAATACAACTTTAAAAACTTATCAGACCAAGATAAAAGGTTTTCATTATTCTAGGTTCCTATCAAATTAGGACAGCAAAATCTCTTTCCAACAGCATCTTTGAATCAGAAATACCAAAAACCAACAAATAAACCCATACCTTGAAACACCCGCTCAACTTTGAATTCCTTGACCACTCCAGCCCCAATGCCTTGCTTGACGTCTGGTAAGTTGCCTTGAGGAAATCATCCCCATAAACATTCCTCGCCACCGCAAAATCCCACGAGTTCTTTGACAAATCATAGGAAGGCTCAAATGTAGTCAACCCTTTATGGACATAAGTGTACTTCAACTTGCAATTCCCTGGACCAAGCAAGTAATTTGCTGATAACTTATTAGCCGGATCGATCACGAGCGCTCCTTCGAGATTCGTCCGGTTATCGCCTTGGCTGTGGATGTACGTCAAATTCAACCGCTTCTCGGCGATCCGGACCGAGTTCATGAACTGGAACCTAAAGTCCTACACGACAGAATACAATAACAAGGTAATTAACAACCAAAATCCAGTAATCAGCTTATGATGACTGAACTTCAAGCTGGAATTCCACAAAGCCTAAACCTAAATACCCCATATAATATTTTCCCTCAATTAGCCTCTCCGCATCCAAACGGTGAACCTAGCCACCCCTTTGTCACCAACACCAATAACTACACCAAAGTCCCGAAGTTTGGAAATTCGCGAGTAAGAAGAAGAAAATAGTACTCGACCTTTTTGGGGACGTTGTAGTCGACGATGAAGAACCCAGGCTTCTCGACGCCGAGGAGCAACCCGTTCAGGCTGGGGCCTTTGGCAACGGTGGCGTCAGTGATAGAGGCTCGGAGCTTGAGCTCGCCGGCGCCGATACCAATGGTGGCGGCGGCGCCGTTCTTGTCCAGGTCGTACTTCCCCTTCAGAGACCCCTTCATTTTGCCCTTTCTTTTGGGACTGTTGTCTTCTTTTTGGGTAGTTGAATTCGTATTTGGGCGAAGTGTCGTTGCGGGAGGAGAAAACAAAGGGGGAGAAGAGGAAAAGGAGTTGCGGAGCGAGCGAGAGAATGAGGGTTCAACTTCAAATGGTCCGGGGTGGTTGGTGAGCGTCGGATTTGTAATTTTTTACGATGCAGATTCGGTGGTGGCAGTGGTGCCTAGGGATTATTCTGTTTCTCCACACAAAAGGGAAAAAAAAAAAGAATGGTTAACTTTTTTGTTGGTCGAAAAAGAATGGTCGGTTAAGGGAATTACAAAGTTAGAAAATCTAAGACTTTCGTATATTTGTTTCGCAAAAAGTGGTTAGTTAAGGGAAATTTATTTATTTATTTTTTAGTCGATCTACTTACGCCTCTTCTACACGCATTCGCAGACTTAGTGCGCTGCCTTGCTTTGCGGGCGTGGGAGTCGCAACTCACTCTCGAAACTTTCACGTCCCTTACCCCCATCCCCACCTGAAAAGTGGGGATTTGAATCCCTCACCTCCCCCTTCCATGTTGGAAGGGTGGCCACTAGGGGGAAATTTATTTACAAGGAAAGAAAACACCCATACTAAAAATTAGGATATTGAATTTCCAATCTCGAATATAGGAAATCATTTCCAGTGTCTTTTATTTCATTGACATTTCTTGATATTTTATTTCTCTTTTATGATGTCTTTTGATAATTGATGTTACTTGCCCTTACATTTTATTGAAGACATAAAATATTTTTGTACTTTACGCCTTACCTGATCGTTATAAGGGATTTATTTTTATTACATCGAGGAGATTTAATTTCATAAATGAGATTGAAATATATTGATGTTTTCAGTCATATTTTTTAATATATTATCAAACAAATAAAAACTAACTAAATTTTTTTGATTGATTTCTTTGAAAAGCATCTTTAATTTCATGAAATTATTTAAGGAACACATATATATATATATATATATATATATATATAATATATATATATATATATATGTAGCAATTTAAATGACGAATCCATAAATCCGTAATAACAAGAGAAAGGGAAAACTTAAATGATATTTACAAGGTGTCAAAATTGGGCTTTATTTTCGTTTGGGTTATGAGGGAAATTGTAAATGGTTTATCAATTGTTTAAATGCTAGAAACAAATTGGCTGTGAAAATTTACAATTTTTAGGAAGATAGCATATGAAAAGTTGCAACTTTCATCAAAATAGGAGGAAGAATAGTAGGAGTGCTAAACCTTTTTTTTTGCTTACTTGAGTACCATAAATTTGAAAGATTGATCTTTTGAGTGACAATTCCTATTTGCCTCACGCAAAATCTGACATGGACGCTGGTCGTTCGATGGGGCTTCACTAGCACCAACACAAACAATTTTTTTTTTTCTTTTAGGGTCGACTAGGGTCATCGGCGATTCTTGCTGACTGCAAAATCCTCTCCCTTAGTCACGAAGGCCCTAGGTGAGGTTGTCGAGGCCTTGCCAAGCACTAGTAGCATCGCTCAAAGCTAGTGAGGGCCCTCACGGCATGACCTCACTAGAGGTTGGCGAGGCCTCGACAACCTTGCCCGAGGCCTTCGTAGCAAGGTGGCCCTCACCCAAGGTTTTGTGGCCAGCAAGGGTCACCCTCGTTGGCCCTAAAGAAAAAAAAAGAAAAACAAATAATAATAACAAAAATAAAATAAAAAAATTCAACATAGGATGATTTGCCGGAATCGACAGTCGAGTGATAGATTTTACTACGATGTGGCAATCAAGTGAGCGAATTTTTTTTTTTTTTTACACTCAAGTAAGTGCTGTACGAAAGTTTTGACACTCCTATTGTTCTTATCCTAAAAATAGAATATAAGAAGTTGCCACTTTTATAAAGATAAAATCAATATGCTTTGATGGAAGGCACTTAATAAATGCATCTATTGATAGCTTATATAAAGAATTTGATCCTCTCTCCACCCAAACTTAAAAATGAAAATTTTTATTATGTCCTCCCTTAGGTAAAATAGTTAAGAAAAAATGGGTAAAGGGAGATAAATTGGATTTCGTCATTTCTCCTAATTTTGCAACAATCAAAAGCTCAAGGTTATTGCTATGGATAAACATATGCCTTAATCCCTCTTGTCGTGAACAAATCATGAAGATCTAAAATTCTTTTATCATAAATTTCCACATTATCAATTACATTTTTGTGAACAATTAGTATTAGAGCATGATTTAGGATCTCATGATTTTTGCGATTATTAAAGTATATATGGTTTTGTTGATGCTCTCCTAATAATGCTCGTTATATATATAGACACACACACACACACACATTGAACTGATTAATTCGAGTACTTGCTTAATGAAATTGCATGTAAATTATTGTTTGGCTTCAGTGCTCTTGGTGTATATATATTTTTCATGTTTTCCAACGCATTAATTGTTTTGCTATATGTATTTATATATCTATATATGAATTGACATATATATATTCTCAAGGCATCATGATGCATAATTTGATTCTCATACCTTTATGACAATTTTATCACGAAAGTGATTATCAATTATGAAATAATTATTATGTAGTACAATTTAAAAATTTAATTATGATTGGTTTGTTAGTCGCCAAAGTGGTTGAACCTTAAGGTCTCTTGAATGTTTTGAAATTGTATAATGTTTTATTCAATTAGCCATGGTCAATTGATGCTATGAGTGAAATTGATATGTTAAATATCCTTATTGGTGTTGTAACTATATTAAAGTTTTAGGGATTCACCCAAAGTTAATCAATTTCTTCTAATTTATGAATGTAATAATTGGTAACTAATATATCTTGTTACATTTGTTTGTATATCCAAATATAACAAATAAAATTTAATGAGGTTTACTTATAATTACCAAATAAAAGTTATTAACGTCATCGTGGTTTAATGTACATCATAAGATCAACCAAAGGAGAATTATGATGTATATGTATTGTTTATTTTTGAATCTAATCATGTGATATTATCAAAGCACTAAAGTGTTGTCTTGTGTATTTGCATTATCTATACTTATTTATGTTAAGGAAATCCCTTATGATGTTTTGAAGATGACAAAATAAATCAAAGACTACTAACGTGTTTAATGGTTGAGTAATAAACTATGCAAATGATTGAACACGTAAATGATATTGTCAAAGTTTATATTTGGAAGAATCAGAAGATATGCTGAAGCTAAACTTATTTAGATCGTGTCCAGACCTTAAGGCTAAATATGTTCAGAAGCAGAATATGTTCAAACTTATGTTGAGATTGTAAAGTCTATTTCAAACATAAGACACTCAGACTTTACTTTAGACGGAAGACCCTCGGGTTTTACTTCTAACAGAAAACTCTTGGACTTTACATACAGAACGAGACACAAGTCCAAAACGTGACAAGGTCTAGAACGAGACACATGTTTATAATGAGACAACTTGATAGAATGTAACACAAGCCCCACACATATAACGGCTAGTGATCTGGTTTGGATTTCATACCAAAATAGATTTGATTGACTAAATCTAATTGATTAACAATTGGATTTTGAAGACAAGAACTATCTAAACGAAGAAGCTCTACTTATGGAAATCAAGATTATGTTTATATGAGCAATCATAATCAACTTGGGATTCTACTTCTGTCACTCAACGGCTACTAAATCTTTTTAATATAGATCTGTTCAATGGGTAGATTAGAAGACGATCATCTAAGATATTGTCAAACGACTAGTTTGGAAGTGGATGGGTATTTAAGAACACCAGGGACCGAACATCTAGTAAGAGACGGAGCATAAAATTTATAATTCCAAAGTCCAAGCGAACTTCGATCATACACTTGTCTTTGGTGAGTTTAAACGTTTGAGATTGTGAGAGAGGTATCAAAATAGTGACTTAGTGAGGTAGTGTGATCTACCACTGAGTATTTGCACTCAAAGTTATAATCTCTTGTTGATCACATAGTGACATCCAGCTAAAAGGCTATTAGCGTGGGAGAGTGGATGTAAGCTTGATTTAAGCCGAATCACTATAAAATTCATGTGCAACATTATCTTCTCTTAACTCTTCTTATTTAAGTATGTTGCACACTTATAGGTTATTTCAGAAGTCTGTTCCATCATATAACAGATTTTGAACATCTACCAAAAATTTGGTGGCTTGCTTATCAGACTCTGATCCTTATTCAGACTTTGCTCGTAACTTATTTTATTTCGCATTAATTTGTTAAGATATCTTTTAAACTATTCACCCTCACTCTAGGTGTTCGTACTAGCACTTTCAAGTTCTCCTCATTCGCATGCTTCATTTATTCCTTTATTCAATGGAATGAATTTTTCTAATTGGTCTGAACAAGTCAAGTTTCACTTTGATATCCTAGATCTTAATTTAGCATTTCAAGTTGAAGAATTGGTTGATGTTGATGAGAGTAGTGATAATGGAAAATATTTCCACAAAGCTTAGGAAAGATCAAATGGATTAAGCTTAATGTTTCCGTGAATGATAGTTGCAAAAAACTTAAAAACTACTCTTCCCCAAATTGATAGTGTTAAGAACTTTTTGGAAGAATATTCTCAAACTGCTAATAAGTATAGTCTTTTTTTTACATTGGCTCCCCTTCACTCATTTTGACTTTGTCACTTTGAGTGAAAGTTTCGAGCACTGATCTTTCGTATTTTTGGTTAAAGCTAATTATAAATTCTTACATTTACCAAAAAAAAAAAAACATTTAGGTCACATATCCAAAGAAAAAAAATGCAAAGATTAAGCTTACTAGTACATTGATGAGCACTTTGATCACTATGAAATATGATTGTTTACTTACCGTACATGAGCATGCGCTTGAGATAATGAACTTAGCAGCAAAATTAAGGATTTATGGAATGAAAGTGAATGAGTATTTTAGTATAGTTTATACTCAATTTATTGTCTTGAGAACAATTCGAGCCATTTCGGATGAATCATAACACTATGAATGATAAGTGGAGTGCAAATGAATTGGTCAGTATGCTTATTCAAGAGGAAACAAGGATCAAGAATCAAAATGCTCATTCTATTAATCTCTTAAGACATGAATAAGTTAATTAGATTCCTCCAAAAAAAAAAAAACAGTGGAAAGAGCAAAAAAGAAAGGATTACATAACTTGAAATGACCTTTCAAAAGCTTCTTAAATTCATAAGAAGGAATATAATTTTTTTTTTTTTTTGTGACTTAGGAACCTTGTACAGCCGGTAGCCAGCGAGTAAACCTGGGGGATGCGTAAGTGGGAGGACTCACCACCTCCGGTGTCCCACTTAAGACCTTAAGCGACCGTGAGGGAATTCGAATTCCTCCCTTTCGTGAGGGGGAGAGAGCCCAAACCATCGTGACTACCAAGGCGGTGGTAGAACATAATTTTATTAAGTGTCACTTTTATAATAAAATAGGACACTTGAAAAAAGATTGCCGGAAGTATAAAGCTATGTTTGAAAAGAAAGAGATTTCTTACGATCCAAACCATAAAATCAAATAAAAACTTTGTGGTCACAGGGATTATTTGAATTGTTTCAAACCCTTTATGTACTTGCATTTTAATTTCTTTGCCAAAACTTGATGGAGTTGGGTTTTTATTAAGTTTGGTTATGGATCTTTTAGTTTATTTGAGAATAATAATTTTATTGGAACTGAAATTTTATGTGATACTCTATACAAATTTAAACTTGAGAATGTTTTTGTCGAGATTTTAATGACCGTCCATCATAATGTTGGTACTAAATGTACTTTAGTTGATGAGAATTCTACTTACTTCGACTCTTCCATCTTTGGTTGCGTTCTTGGTCCCCTTGCCTAGCGATCTCCTTCTTGCGGTCTATTGATGCTGCTGTTGTCATATTGCTCGGCTTGCTGGTTGGTTTCGTTGCCGTTGCTGCTTTGGTCATTTTGAAGATTGAAGACTGTTGGTCCTTGCTTCTTCCTCCATTTTGGCTCTTGTGGGCTTTCACTAGCCTCGTTCTCTTGTTTGTTGCTTAGTTGCCCATTTCTTGTTTGGGCATTTTTTCTTTTACATTGGCTCCCCTTCACTCATTTTGACTTTGTCACTTTGAGTGAAAGTTTCTAGCACTGATCTTTCGTATTTTTGGTTAAAGCTAATTATAAATTCTTACATTTACCAAAAAAAAAAAAAACATTTAGGTCACATATCCAAAGAAAAAATGCAAAGATTAATAAATAATTAAGGCAATAAAAGTCCTAAAATTAGTTATAAAAGTGCAATCGAGTCTAATTTACAAAAAGTATAATCAAGTGCTAAAGTTAACATCGTCAATTTAACTAGCGGAAAATGCTGACGTGGCATTTTTAAATTAATATTTTTTCCAAGTGGTCTTTTTTTTTTTTTTTTTAATTCAAAATTTTTAAATTAGATTTAAAAACTAAAAAGGACAAGCTAAAATTTATTTAAAAATATAAAACTATAAAAAAAGGCAAGGTTGTCGGTGGATGCTTTCCTTGCCGCCACCACCCATCATCGGAGGGGCCCATGACCCTCGTTAGGCTTGGGCGAGGCCTTGTAGGTCCTCGCTTGGGGTTGTTGATGTAACATCCCAATTTTTGACCTTATGCAAAATGGCTATGAGTCTAATGTGCTAGTGGCAAGGATCGGTCTTGTTTCCAAAGTCGGTCATGGACCGATCGGCTTGACTGGAAGGGAGGCAAAGGATTGGCCATGCATTGATCAAGGGATCAGCCGCGAATCAATCCGCTGACCATGCAAGTGGACTTGATCCATTTGGCCATGGAATAGCTGCTCAACCATAAGAGTTAGTTGTTGGATGGTCACATACCACTGTTGATCGATGGATGATCATGGATTGATTCGGAGCGATCATGTTCTGGTCATGGGTGATTCTGCTCGGTCATGTACCGACCTTGGATGACCATGAGTTGATTTGGTGCGACCATGTGTTGGTCACGGGATTGATTGCTCCTGATGCGGAAGCATCCAATGTAGCTCCATTGACCAATTTAGAACCATCGATGCTTATCCAAGCCAATAAAGAAATTGGGTATTATGTGCTTCGATGGATCATTTTGAATGAATAATGTTAATTACTTATTGGTACTTTGTGGTATATCGATAACTATCAATGGTAGACCATTTTAGATATGTTGTATGACCAATTGATGAAGTTTTAGGAGGATTATTTTCTGGTCAAGGGAGGAGCACCAATTTTGGGAAGGCTAAAGGTTCACGAATGCGGTTCAAGAATATGGAAAGCCAAAAGTTCAAGAATATGGTTCAAGAATACGGAAAGCTAAAGGTTCAAGAATGCGGAAGGCTGAAGATTAAAGGCATTTAGTTCCCGTGTTAATAAAGGCTTTTCTTAAGTTCCCAGGTGTCTTTATTTTTATGTAGCTCAAGAGTCGAAGGTAAGTTCCTAGGTCATTAAAGTCTGTTTTTAATATTTCCTTAGGCTAAAACCCTCCTATAAATAGGGGAAAAATATCCAATGTATGGTAGATACAAATTTGATCAATGAAAATGGTGAGATTTCCTCTGCTTGAGCGAACTCCTTTGAAGAGTGGATAACTCCTTTCGGTCTCTTTATCCTTGGAGCATAGATCACTCCTTGGTGGTGAGCCAAGAAGCCCTTTATCCTTGGCTGGTGGAATCTTTAGGCCTTGGTGGTGAGCTTCTCCTATCTTGAAGTCCTTTATCATTGGCTGGTGGAAGCTTTAGGCCTTGGTGGTGAATTTCGTAGATCTCGATCCTCTTCTTCAGTTGGTGGCGTGGCCTGTATACTTTGGAAAGAGATCGTTCTATCATTTCTTATTCATTTTCGTTTCTTCCTTGTATACGCTACTCCATACACTTAACTGGAAATATCCCCTCTGAAAAATTTCCGTTCTTAAATCACTCACCCCATCACATATCAAAAGATTGGTATCAGAGCTCAAGGTTCAACTCATTCGAGCAATTCCTTTCTTTCTTCTATTACAAATTCCTTATGGATGATCAAGTTCCAAGAGGCTTGACTTTGGAGCAAGCGCACAATGAAAGGCAAAATCGTGCAATCCAAAATCTTCAACAACAAATGGAGCGAGTCCTCAATCTTCTAGAGAATCCGGCGAGACAAGGACAACCCGCAAGGTGTCCCAATGAACAGCATCAGCATGACGATTCTGAATCTTGTCAAAATTCTAATGGCGATTTCGAGTCCATTGGAGACAACCGAATGATTCTACACTTCAGTGATTCTGAATCTCAAATTCGAAGAGGAAGACAAAGAGGGAGGCATAAGGAGGATGAAAGAGACACCGAGTTTGATGGTAATTTCAATCCCGACGACTTTGTTGATTGGCTACACCTAATCGAACGAATTTTTGACTTCAAGTCCTATTCGGATGAGAAAAAAATGTAAGGTTGCTATCCTAAAGCTGACAAAATATGCTTCTCAATAAAGCATCAACGAGCAAGGGAAGGAAAAGGTCGAATCAAGTCTTGGGAAAAACTCAAGAAGCTGATGAAGAAGAGGTTCTTGCCTGACAACTATAAACAAGATCTCTTCCTCCCTTAAATTGAATTCCCTAAGACAACAAGGGATGAGTATTGAAGAATACATTCGTGAGTTTGAACAACTCAAAATGAGGAGTGAAGTTCCAGAAGTTCCTGAGCAAACCATCGCTCGTTTTCTTGGCGGCATGAATCGAGAAATTGCTGATATGGTTGAACTTCAATTGTATTGGTCCTTTGAAGACGTATGCAAGTTAGCCATAAAAGTCGAAAAACAATTAAAGAGCAAGAGGTTTTCCTCCAGAACCTCAACAAAGGCGACATCCTATTTTAAGGGTGCTTCCTCAAGCAAGGGCGAGAGTACGTCGACAAAAGACAAAGGCAAGGGAAAAATTGCAGAGCCTTCCCAATAAGTCCAAAAGAAGTTTGAAGGCGATGCAATGAAATGCTTTAAGTGCCATGGTTTTGGGCATTTACGAGCAAATTGTCCAAATTGGAGAGTTATGACTCTTCAAGAAATTGAGGAGATCAATTCGGCGCTTTAAGAAGCTAAGGGCAATCAAGACCAATGAGTTAGTGCATAAAAACAAGCACTCCAATGATCCGTGGCTTATGATCATTCTAGTCACTAAGAGGAAAACTCATTCAAGCACTAAGTGACCCGATGCAAATATATGCTCAAATTGATGCAATACTCAGCAGTACATATCAAGCAAACTCAACTTTTGCAAGCCTCAATTCCAGTATCAGTCATGGATTAGTCATGGATCACCAAGCATCAGCCTCACTTGGGCCGGCATCGTCCATGATCTCATTATTAGGAATGCATCCAGTATCAACTGGGCATTGGTTCCCCCCTTGGCAACCGACATTGTCCCGATCTCATTATCAGGAATGCACCCAAGGTGACCCCCAAGCATCAACCTCACCTAGGCCGACATTGTCCACGATCCCAATATCAAGATGGAATCTAGGGCTATACCAAAGGCAACAACCCGGTATACCACAACGTCAGTGGTAAAAGTCCATTGTGTGTCCATGTGTTCAAGCATCAATCAATCCATTTCGTTATCTTGAATCATTAGCTGAATGAAAGGCCCGAAGGCGTGCCATACAAAGTGAATCAATGACTTTTGTGCCTTATTAAACTAGACTCTTGCCGGATGCGATTCGAGCTCGTGTTCTTGACTTGGAATCATTTGCTTTCGCTTCGGCATCAACCTGATGCTTGTCCCAAGTAACAACACACTTCAATGTTGTCCCTAGATCAATTGTGGGCCATGCACCCATCTCAACACACGTCCAATTTGCCGAGACCTTTCCTCATATCAGGGTGTGCTTGACACCCACGCAAGACCATGATTTACTTGATGCAAAGACAAGTAATTGAAAACACGCAATAGACACAATATACAAGCAAACACAAGCAAGCGATGACAAGATCCTAAATCGATACAAGTAGCACATCGCCCTATCGAAGAGTTAGGAAAGTTTACTTATAAATTTTTGGACCTAGCTCCATGATGCTTCTTTGGTGACAGAACGGTTCCTAAGATGGCTTGGTGAGGGAGGCGTGAAAGAGAGGAGAGAAAGGGAGAGGAAATGGGAGAATGGTTAGAAATGGGAGAATGGTTAACTCTTAAAATGTGAGGATGCCTTCTCTTATTTATAGGCCTCTTCCTATCTAGCCTTCATAGTTGGCACCTATACTTATTTGTGTTTCATTATAATTGGTCCACCTAATTTGCTTATCCTCCAAGGCTCACTTAGATTCATTATTGCCTATGCCCTTTTTTTTTTTTTTTATTTTTATTTTATTTTTTTTTTTATAGCAAATGTTATCTTTCAATTGGTTGGCTCTTGCGTTGTTCATCAAGGTTATAATCTAGGCTATCATGCTCTAAGATTCACCTAAGATTCTAGAGCACACCTAAGTAGGTGATTCATCCATGCCACTAATGAACTAAAGTCCAAAATCATTAAATGATACCTATACAGTTTTGCCAACTGCTTGGCATGCAAGTTTTCTCGTTCTTCTTGCAAATGGCAGGTGGCACATAATAGATAATGATGGACTAAGTCAAAAGACTATGGAAGATTCTAGAACCCCAATCACCCCTTGACACTTGTCCAATGATTCATCCTCACATTAATTAGTCATGTCCAAAAATATCCAAGGCATTCATAAGACTAACATATGGTGTTGCCTAATTGGAGAAGTCATTAATATTTGTACACAGTCGACGATTCTATGAGAATCAAAATTCATGCAAAAAATTACTTAACTTTAACCAAATGAGGGCGACTAAGTGGGTAGCCCTCTTAAACTTGTCCATGACCATTTTCAATTAGAATTGGTCCATTGGATGTCTTAAAATAAATCTCGTGGTTGGTCTTGGTTATTTGCCCTAATTGGGTCTCGATTGGATGGGCCGGGTCCATGGCCGAACTTGTGATGTCTTGGTCTATCCAAGGTTTATGTCATTTATTCCCATGATAAACCCTCATTCCTTATTCTTATAGCCTGAAATCGAGGATGTGACAACTAGTGCCTTGGCCTGGTGGTATGGGGGGATGAATGAGTCCCAGACTAGCTGAGGTTTGATCCCTGAAAGCGGCAACTCGGTTGCCTTGTAAATAAAAATAAATAAATAAAGGGAAATTTGTGTCCTTTACTTTTGCTAAAGGCTATTTGGAGACAATGGTGAATACGTCAAATGAATAATTCAATCCCAAAATGCCCTTAAGGAAGGCCAACTTCAAGCCAAGCATGTGCTAAGGGAAAGGCACAAGGGGATCCTAGATTGGATGAGGTTCTGCAAGCCCTAAGGCTATTGGAAATCTGATGGGACAACTGATGCGGGAGTATCCAACGTAGCTCCATCGACTAACTCAGAACCTTCAATGCTTATTCAAGCCAAGAAAGAAGTTGGGCATTATGTGCTTCGATGGATCATTTTGAATGAATAATGTTAATTACTTATCAGTACTTTGTGGTATATCGATAGGTATCAATGGGAGGCCATTTTAGATGTCTTGTATGACCAATTGATGAAGTTTCAGAAAAATTATTTTCTGGTCAAGGGAGGAGCTCGAATTTTGGGAAGGCTAGAGAGGTTCACGAAAGCGGTTCAAGAATGTGGAAGGCTGAAGATTAAAGGGCATTTAGTTCCCGTGATAAAGGCTCTTTATTAAGTTCCTAGCTGTTTTTATTTTATAGCTCAAGAGTCGAACGTTTCAGTTCAGGGCATTTAGTTCCCGTGATAAAGGCTCTTTATTAAGTTCCTAGCTGTTTTTATTTTTATTTTATAGCTCAAGAGTCGAACGTTTCAGTTCCTAGGTCATTAGAGTTTGTTTTTAATATTTCCTAAGGCTAAAAATCCTCTTATAAATAGGGGAAACTATCCAATGTAGAGGGATACAAATTTCATGAATGAAAATGGTGAGATTTCCTCTGCTTGAGTGAATTCCTTTGGAGAGTGGATAACTCCCTTCGGTTTCTTTATCCTTGGAGAGTAGATCACTCCTTGGTGGTGAGCCAAGAAGCCCTTTATCCTTGGCTGGTGGAATCTTTAGGCCTTGGTGGTGAGCTTCTCTAATCCCGAAGTCCTTTATCCTTCGTTGGTGGAAGCTTTAGGCCTTGGTGGTGAGCTTCGTAGATCTCGATCCTCATCCTCGGTTGGTGGTGTGGCCTTTATACCTTGGGAGGAGATCGTTCTATCTTTTCTTATTCCTCTTTGTTTCTTCACCTATACACTACTCCATACACTTAACCACAAAAATCCCCTAAAAAAAAATCTCCGTTCTTGAATCACTCACCCCATCACGCATCAAAATATTGGTATCAGAGCTCAAGGTTCAACTCATTTGAGTGATTCCTTTCTTTCTTTTGTTACAAATTCCTCATGGATGAACAAGTTCCTACAGGCTTGACTCTAGAGCAAGCGCACAACGAAAGGCGAGATCGTGCAATCCAAAATCTTCAACAACAAATGGAGCGAGTCCTCAAGCTTCTAGAGAATCCGACGAGACAAGGACAACCAGCAAGGCGTCCCAATGAACGACATCGGCATGACGATTCTGAATCTCGTCAAAATTCTGATGGCAATTCCGATTCCACAGGAGACAACCGAACGATTCTACACTCTAGTGATTCTGAATCTCCAATTCGAAGATGAAGACGGAGAGGGAGGCATAAGGAGGATGAAAGAGACGTTAAAGTGGAGGTCCCTGAGTTTGACGGTAATCTTAATCCCGACGACTTTGTGGATTGGCTACACAAAACCAAACGAATTTTTGACTTCAAATCCTATTCGGATGAGAAGAAATGTAAGGTTGCTATCCTAAAGCTGACCAAATATGCTTCTCTATGGTGGGAGAATCTAAAGCATCAACAAGCAAAGGAAGGAAAAGGCTGAATCAAGTCTTGGGAAAAACTTAAGATGTTGATGAAGAAGAGGTTCTTGCCCGACAACTATAAGCAAGATCTCTTCCTCAAACTGAACTCCCTAAGACAACATGGGATGAGCGTTGAAGAATACATTTGTGAGTTTGAACAACTCAAAATGAGGAGTGAAGTTCCAGAAGTTCCTGAGCAAACCATCGCTCGTTTCCTTGGCAGCATGAATCGAGAAATTGCTGATATGGTTGAGCTTCAACCGTATTGGTCCTTTGAAGACGTATGCAAGTTAGCAATAAAAGTAAAAAAAACAATTGAAGAGCAAGAGGTTTTCCTCCAGAACCTCAACAAAGGCGACATCCTATTTTAAGGGTGCTTCCTCAAGCAAGGGCGAGAGTACGTCGACAAAAGACAAAGGCAAGGGAAAGAATGCAGAGCCTTCCAAAGAAGTCCAAAAGAAGTTTGAAGGTGATGCAAGGAAATGCTTTAAGTGCCATGGTTTTGGGCATTTACAAGCAAATTGTCCAAATCGGAGAGTTATGACTCTTCAAGAAATTGAGGAGATCAATTTGGCGCTTCAAGAGGCTGATGACAATGACGACCAAAATATTTCCGAATCTGATCGGGAAGAAGAAGCTATGGAGAAAGCCGATGATGGTGAGCTGTTGATCATCCGAAGAGCATTGCATGTTGAAGCTTCTCCTCATAAAGAACAAAGGGAGAATATATTTCACACGAGTTGCACTATTAACGGAAAGGTGTGTTCGGTGATCATCGATGGTGGGAGTTGCGCCAATGTTGCTTCGACAACTCTTGTCGACAAGCTGAAACTTCCAACAACGAAACATCCACAACCATACAAGCTCCAATGGCTCAATCAAGGGAATGAACTCATGGTAACCAAACGTGTTCTTATATCATTTTCGATTGGGAAGAACTATCGAGATGAGGTTGTATGTGATGTGATTCCTATGGAGGCATGCCACTTGTTATTGGGTAGACCGTGGCAATTTGATATAAATGCTACGCATGATGGTCGGAAAAACACATACTCTTTTCAGAAGGAACAAAAATGCAATACACTTGTAAGGAAAATCTGTTCTTGAGTGAGACACGGGTTGAGAGAGCCATTAGCAAACAAAAGAATGTATTTGCTTTGCTTGTGGTCAAGAAAAAGAGTGAGATAGAGCGACCCATACATCCAAAAATGCATTGCTTGTTGAAAGAATTTGCAGATGTGTTTCCGGAGGATTTGCCACTTGGATTACCTCCCATAAGAGGTATTGAGCATCAAATTGATTTGATCCCCGGTTCTCCGCTACCAAACAAGCCAGCTTATCGATGTAATACGGAGGATACAAAGGACTTGCAAAGACAAGTCGATGAACTTATCCTCAAAGGATATGTTCGAGAAAGCATGAGTCCTTGTTCTGTTCCAGCTCTACTTGTGCCTAAGAAGGATGGTACATATCGCATGTGTGTTGATAGTCGGGCCATCAACAACATCACCATTAAGTATGGTACCCTATACCTAGACTTGATGATATGCTTGACGAATTATATGGTTCTTCTATGTTTCCAAAGATAGATTTGCAGAGTGGTTATCATCAAATCAGAATGCGAGAAGGTCATGAATGGAAGACGGCTTTCAAAACCAAGGGTTGCCTTTATGAGTGGTTGGTTATGCCATTCGGATTATCTAATGCTCAAAGTACCTTCACGAGACTTATGAATGAGGTTCTTCGTTCCTTTATTGGTCGATTTGTTGTTGTTTATTTCGATGATATTCTTGTTTAAAGTAGGAACGAGAAGGAGCATATCTCTCATTTAAAACAAGTCTTTAATGTCTTGAGAGATCAAAAACTGTATGTTAAAATGGAGAAATGTGAGTTCTTCTCTCCGAGCATTGTGTTGCTTGGTTATGTGGTGTCCAAAGATGGAATCTCTGTTGATCAAACCAAGGTGGAAGCTATGAAGACTTGGCCGGCTCCGAAGTCCATTTCTGATGTAAGAAGTTTTCATGGACTTGTTTCTTTCTATCGACGTTTTGTCAAAAACTTTAGTACCGTCATGGCTCCTATAACTGAATGCATAAAGAATGGTGCTTTTGAATGGACGAAGGCTGCTCAAAATGCCTTTGACATAATCAAGCAGAAACTTTGTGAGTCCCCTATTCTTGCACTTCCTGATTTTGATAAAGTATTTGAAGTCGAATGTGATGCAAGCGAAGTTGGTATTGGTGCTGTTCTGGTGCAAGCACAAAAACCATTGGCATATTTCAGTGAGCAGTTATCTGATTCCAAGATGAATTATTCAACTTATTGATGCGTGATGGGTTGAGTCATTCACGGACGGATATTTTTTTTTAGGGGATTTTTGTGGTTAAGTGTATGAAGTAGTGTATACGGTAAAGAAACAAAGAGAATAAGAAAATATAGAACGATATAGAACGATCTCCTCCCAAGGTATAAAGGCCACGCCACCAACCGGAAGAGGATCGAGATCTACGAAGCTCACCACCAAGGCCTAAAGATTCCACCAGCCAAGGATAAAGGACTTCGGGATAGGAGAAGCTCACCACCAAGGCCTAAAGATTCCACCAGCCAAGGATAAAGGGCTTCTTGGCTCACCACCAAGGAGTGATCTACGCTCCAAGGATAAAGAAACCGAAAGGAGTTATCCACTCTCCAAAGGAGTTCACTCAAGCAGAGCAAATCTCACCATTCTCATTCATGAAATTCGTATATCCCCTACATTGGATAGTTTCCCTATTTATAAGAGGATTTTAGCCTTAGGAAATATTAAAAACAACCTTTAATGACCTAGGAACAGAAACGTTCGACCCTTGAGCTACATAAAAACAAAAACAGCTAGAAACATAATAAAAAGCCTTTACTACCACGGGAATTAAATGCCCTGACCTGAAACGTTCGACTCTTGAGCTATAAAAATAAAAACAGCTAGGAACTTAATAAAAAGCCTTTATCACGGGAACTAAATGCCCTTTAATCTTCGGCCTTCCATTTCTTGAACCGTTTTCGTGAACCTCAAGCCTTCCCAAAATTCGAGCTCCTCCCTTGACCAGAAAATAATCCTCCTGAAACTTCATCAATTGGTCATACAAGACATCTAAAATGGCCTCCCATTGATACCTATCGATATACCACAAAGTACCGATAAGTAATTAACATTATTCATTCAAAATGATCCATCGGAGAACATAATGCCCAACTTCTTTATTGGCTTGGACAAGCATCGATGGTTCTGAGTTGGTCGATGGAGCTACGTTGGACGCACCCGCATCACTTATGACAAAGAATTCTATGCCATTGTCCGAGCTCTTGATCATTGGAGTCATTATTTGAGGCCAAAGCAATTTGTCCTTCATTCTGATCATGAGGCACTTAAGTTTATTAGCAACCAACGCAAGCTTAATTCGAGACATGCAAAATGGGTAGAATTTCTTCAATCCTTTTCTTTCGTCTCAAAATATAAACCGGGGCACACTAATGTTGTAGCAGATGCTTTATCGAGAAGATATTCTATGCTTGCGGTTCTGGACTCTAGGATTCTCGGATTTCAAGCAATGAAAGAACTTTATTATGAAGATGCGGAGTTCTCATCCATCATCAACAATTGCAAGCTGGGAGTTCAAGGTATATATTCTTTGCAAGATGGGTTTCTTTTTAAAGGAAATCAATTATGTGTGCCGAAGAGTTCTTTTCGCGAATTGCTGATTCGACAAGCGCATGGTGGAGGATTGATTGGTCATTTTGGTATTAACAAAACTCTTGAGGTTCTTCAAGAGCATTTCTATTGGCCAAAGATGAGTGGAGATGTGCACGCTATCATCTCAAGGTGTGCCACTTGTCAAAGATCAAAAAGCCATTTCCATCAAGGTTTGTATACTCCACTTCCGGTACCATTGCAGCCCTGGGAGGATGTTAGAATGGATTTCATTGTGGCTCTACCAAGAACTCAAAGAGGAAAGATGCTATCATGGTGGTCGTCGATCGGTTCTCTAAAATGGCTCATTTTGTGCCATGTCACAAGACCAATGATGCATCTCATATTGCTGAATTATATTTCAAAGAGGTTATCCGCATTCATGGAGTACCAAAGACCATTGTGTCGGATCGTGATTCCAAGTTCTTAAGCCACTTTTGGAGGACTCTATGGAGAATGCTTGGTACAAGGCTCTTATTCAGCACGGCTTGTCATCCCCAAACGGATGGCCAAACGGAGGTAACAAATCGTACTCTAACCACTCTTCTTCGTGGTATGGTGAGTAAATCGTTGAAAGATTGGGATTTAAAGCTTGCGCATGCTGAATTTGCTTACAATCGATCACCAAGTTATACTACTGGTCGATTGCCATTTGAAGTTGTGTATGGAATTAATCCTCTCACACCCATTGATTTGATTCCAATTCCGTCTAACTCTCAAGTGAGATTTGATGGCAAGAAAAGAGCTGAATCAATGAAGAAGCTCCATGAGCAGATTCGATCCAACATTGAAAAGGCCAACGAATCTTACAAGAAGAAAGCTAATCAACACCGCAAGAAGACTCAATTTCAACTGGGCGATCTTGTGTGGCTTCACTTGAGGAAGGAGAGATTTCCATTTCGACGAAAGAACAAGCTCATGCCTAGAGCTGATGGTCCTTTTAAAGTTATTGAGCGAATTGGTGACAATGCTTACAAGATTGACCTTCCAGGAGAGTTTGCAGTTTCGGCAACATTCAACGTGGGAGACCTTTCTCCTTACTTGGAGGATGAAAACCTTCTAGATTTGAGGACAAATCTCAAACAACCCGGGGAGGATGATGCGGGAGCATCCAACGTAGCTCCATCGACCAACTCAGAACCTTCAATGCTTATCCAAGCCAAGAAAGAAGTTGGGCATTATGTGCTTCGATGGATCATTTTGAATGAATAATGTTAATTACTTATCAGTACTTTGTGATATATCGATAGGTATCAATGGGAGGCCATTTTAGATGTCTTATATGACCAATTGATGAAGTTTCAGAAGGATTATTTTCTGGTCAAGGGAGGAGCTCGAATTTTGGGAAGGTTAGAGGTTCACGAAAGCGGTTCAAGATTATGGAAAGCCAAAGGTTCAAGAACACGGAAAGCTAATGGTTCGAGAATGTGGAAGGCCGAAGATTAAATGGCATTTAGTTCCCGTGATAGTAAAGGCTTTTTATTAAGTTCCTAGCCGTTTTTATTTTTATGTAGCTCAAGAGTCGAACGTTTCATTTCCTAGGTCATTAAAGTTCGTTTTTAATATTTCCTAAGGCTAAAGGGCCCGTTTGGTTCGGCTTTTGGGGGATGTCCTTGGCCAAATGCAAATATTTTAGGATAAAGGGGTTTTTGGGAATGCTCGGCCGTTTGGCAAATTACGCATTGAAAAGTTGCTTGTGCGAAAATACCGTTTGGCAAAATTTATTCCAAATGGGCTTTTGCTTTTAATTTTCTTTTTTTAAAAATCTGAAAATCAAATCCGGCGGCCGGCGATGCCGGACGGCCAAATCTGGCCGTCCGGCCGCCTGAGGTCTGGCCGTCCGACCGCCTGAGGTCTGGCCGTCCGACCGCCTGAGGTCTGGCCGTCCGGCCGCGACCTCCGGCGCTTGGAGGCGCAGAGGCCAGATCCGGCCGTCCGGACCGCCAGATTTGGCGGCCTAAGGTCGCGCGGACCCAGGTGGCGCGACCTCGGCGCCCGAGGTCGTAGATGCGGATTTGGCCGCCGGATAGCCGAGATCCGGCCTCCGTACCGCCCGGATCGGGCGGCTCGAGGTCCGCGCAACCTCGGGCGACGCCGCCCGAGGTTTGCGCCGCCGGGTCGCGCGTCGCGGCACCCCTGACGGTGGTCACGGCGACGCGCGACCCTCGGCGGCGTGGGCGGTGGCGGCCGGAGAAGTCGGTGGCCGGAAAGAAGAAGAAGAAGACGAGAAGAAGAAGAAGACGACCGGAGAGGAAGATGATGAATGAGTGGCGAGGCATTTCCCAAATGCCGAATGCCCAATGTTGCCCCTCCCCAAGATTGGGAAATGAGCATTCCACATGCTCATACTTGGGCAAAGGAGCTTCCAAAAAATTTGCCAAACACTAAAATTTTCCCCCAATGGGCTTTGGGGGTCCAAGGGGCTTTGGGAATGCTCAACCAAACGCCCCCAAAATCCTCTTATAAATAGGGGAAACTATCCAATGTAGGAGAGATACGAATTTCATGAATGAGAATGGTGAGATTTCCTCAACTTGAGTGAACTCCTTTAGAGAGTGGATAACTCCTTTCGGTTTCTTTATCCTTGGAGCGTAGATCACTCCTTGGTGGTGAGCCAAGAAGCCCTTTATCCTTGGCTGGTGGAATCTTTAGGCCTTGGTGGTGAGCTTGCCCTATCCCGAAGTCCTTTATCCTTGGCTGGTGGAATTTTTATGTAGCTCAAGTGTCGAACGTTTCATTTTTGTGTTGATTGTATGTTCTTACTTTTACCGAACAACCCCAAACACGTGGGCATCCTAAACTAGGTATCCTTCCTATCCACAATTCAAAGGGAGTCTTTGCAACTGCCTTACTAGAGTCCACATTTAATAAATACATAAAAGCCTTTAATATAAAATACACAATGATAAAGGTAAAGATGAACAACTCATCATACTCTTAACTATTTTTGTTAAAGTACGATTACATATTTTTGTTACACCATATCTTTCAAGAAATTTAAGATGCGTTTGGTAACCATTTTATTTTGGAGAATAATTTTTGAACAGAAATAGATTTTTCTATTTCTATTCCCGGGAACAATTTCGGAACAAAAGAATGTGTTTGATAACTACAAAAAATTTCTATTCTGGGGATATAAATATGTTTGGGTAAAATTCTTAGATTTTTTTGTTTATTTTAATTTTAATTATTTTTTCCTTTTTTTTTTTTTTTTTTATATGGCCGATCTTCAGCCACGGCGATGGCCAACGACTAGCTGGGCAACGTCCGGCAAGCTCGTCGAGCCTCGTGTGGCAACCCTTGACGGCTAGGGGTGTGCATGGTCCGGGTTGGTCCGGGCCACCCCTTACCCTAGGACCAACCCGTACAGTGTCGGTCCTCAATTTCCAGGGTCAACCTGGGACCAATCGATAATTTTTTTCGTCTTATTTTTTATATTTCTTAAAAAAGCAAACCTACAAATTCAAATTACATATCCATTGACAATGTGGCATCGTGCAACCTAACTATAAATACCAATACATATTTAACAAATTTAAGATGACACAATAATATAAATTTCGTACATACTAACCGCTCATTGAGATATGGGACAAGATGGAAAGTTCTTGTAATCATCTATCTTTAATATTCATAACATCATATGCATAAGCATTTTCCTGCATTTGATCACGTAGAGTCCACTCAACCAAAAAATGAGCTGCACACCACTTGACTAGCATTTGATCATTTAGAGTCCACTAAACCAAAAAATGAGCTTCGCACCACTTAACTAGCAAATAATCGGAGGAACGGCAGTACTACTCTACTCTTCAAAAACTTCTACCTTTTGACACGAATTGGAAAGCAAAGTGTAGCTGAAATTCATTAGTAAAATACAATTAAGCCATAAAAAGTTCAAAATACTTAATATAAACCATGAATATATAACTTCACATCTTGTTAATTCACTTGAACTTCTATACACCTGAAAACAAAACAAACGACACATAATTAATACTCAACAAAAGTTTTAAATTGAAATTACTATTAGTACTATTGATAGAACATCTCAATATAATATAATATAACAGACATTTTACTTAGGTTTGAATATATAAAAGAATTATAAAAAATATAATATAATATAATATAATATACAAGGTTGGTCCAGGGTTGGACCGACCCAAAACTCTTAGGACCGAGGACCAACCCGCACAGTATTGGTCCTGGAATTTCAGGACCAAGGACCGACCCTGTCCCCTTGGGAACCGGACTATGACCGGCAGGGTTGGGCCGGTCCAGGGTCGGTCCAGGGTTGACCCTAGACCACTGCTCACCCCTATCGACGGCCCCCAAACCGTTAAGGTCGCCACTGTTCGCTTACCTTTCTCTTGCACTTGACCCGATAATGTAATACTCTGATACCAAGGAATTTCATTATAATTCATGAATCTTGGGGGGTTTACATCTTTTAGATTGGTCCTTGTGCAACTTATATGGCGAAAGCACATCCATCAACTCCATTCCCTATATTCAGAAAACGATGCACACCAACTAAACATTTATAGGTAAAAGCCGAACACTTTTATTTACTTAAACTAGATGGACATCATTCATCGGTACATCAAAATGCCGTAGTCTTCTATCTCGGCTATATTTCAAAAGATGACCGACATCTCCTCCAACAGTCATATAGTTAAAGTCCATTGATCAGTGTTGGTGTTCAAGAGTTCCTTCCTTTGCTATCCTCCTCCTCGCGGTCATATCTGACCACTTGATCCATCTACCGATGGCAGTGGCAGCAGAGGTATCTTATCTAGTCTGAAATGTTAATCCCTAAAAGGGGTGAGTACAACCACTCAGCAGTAAAGATCCACCAAACTACTCAATGCATCAAACAAAACAATCAAGGTATCGTGAACAAAGCACGTAACATTTGTGCATTCAAGCATACCTCACCTTGCAGCCATGCATATATCATCATGCCATATGTGCATATACTACCATGCACTTATCATCAAGCATTCATGCATATATCACCATGCCATATGTGCATATACTACCGTGATTCGTATCATCCATGCTATCAAGCATACATCACCATGCAGTCGTGCATATAATACCATGCAATCATGCATATCTTGCCATGCCATCGTGCATATACATACTACTGCGATTCGTATCATCCATGCTATCAAGTATACATCACCATGCAGTCGTGCATATAATACCATGCGGTCATGCATATCTTGCCATGCCATCGTACATATATCACCATGATTCGTATTATCAATGCTATCAAGCATACATCACCATGAGATCCATTCAAGCCTTCATGATCCCACAATTTGTCGATTGCATCCAACCTGGCATCGCGAGGAGCCTCCGGCACACACCTCCGAGCATCCGGCACACACCTCCGGGCATCTCGTACCTCAACTAGCATCACGAGGAATCCCCCTGGCACACACCTCCAAGGCTTCTGGGATTACGTACCAACATACCACTAGGCATTCCCTCTGGAATTACATACCGTATACCACTGGGCATCTCGAAACTCCCAAGGACATTCGGCTCACACCTCCGACGGTCTCGTTATTTTCTCAATTTTATATTCACACATGTATCTCAATTTTAAATTTTCAGTATGTTATTCCTCAAAATGTTACCTACAACTTTCGTTAAGGACACACAATCTAATTTGAAATGTATGATTTTATAAAAATCACGAAATCATATTAGGTCGAGGAAGCGTTTTTCCCAGATTCAGTTTCTTCAAAGAACAATGATTTCACCGGCCTATTTTTTGTTCATTTCCTCTAAATTTTTGATATGTTCTACCTCAAAAAGTACACTACCACTTTCATTAAGAGATCGAAGTGAGATTTTCACAAGAAAGTTACTTTGCGGACCATGAAATCTCTAAAGGTCAGTACAGTGAATTCCGGATCTAACTCCTCCAAAGAAAAATCATTTCACTAACCAATACTTGTTCGTTTTGCTTGAAATTTTAGCATGTTGTTCCTCATGGTGTTCTCTACAACTTTCATGCAGAGATCGAAACAAGATTCAAACTAAAAAGTCACATGCAACACATAATCTCATGGATGGTCAGACTGGTCTTTCCAGAAACAGCATGCATGGCCAACGAATCTCTCTTCAAAGCTCCGAAATTTCATCCCATCTACCACAACCAAGACTTACCATCTACTTCCCATACACAAAGCAATGAAAGGGGTAGGTTTTAGGACTTCACTTGCCTCAAATTCGAAGGAAACATAGCAAGACAAGGTGGGTTGAGGCAGCGAACGACGGCGGATGCGCAGACTCCTTCTTCCTCTTCTCCTCTCGCTTGCTCGCTTTGCCTCTCTCGGGCGGTAACTCTCTCTCTCCTCTCTCTCTTCCGGTCGAATTCCCCCTCCCCCTTTTCCTTTAAGTTGAATTAAAACCCTTTCATGCTTTACCTCTTGCATGGACGGTACCTTTCCCTCATCTCATTTTCACTCTCCTATGTGGCTTCCTCCACATCGTGATGTCGTTGTAATATCTTAACCAAACGAATTTTCTTCGCTCGTAGGACTTGTTCCTTTTGATCCAGCACTTGCACAGGCTCTTCAATGTACCTCACTTTCTCATCCACTTTGATGGCTTCATGATGGAGTATGTGACCAGGGTCTGGCTGATACTTCCTCAGCCATGCCGATACTTTTCTGAAAGCTATTGTTATGCACAAATTCTAGCTGGTATAACTTTTCATCCCAACTTCCTTTAAAGTCAAGGATGCAAGCTCTTAACATGTCCTCTAATGCTTGGATCACTCTTTTCGTTTGTCCATCCATCTATGGATGAAAAGTAGTACTAAATTGGGAACTTCGTCCCTATGGTGGTTTGAAAACTTCGCCAAAAGTTGGAAGTAAATCTTGAGTCTCAATTCGATGTGATAGTTACAGGAACACCATGTAAGTGTACCACTCAGCTTACACGTATATCGGCAATTTTATCCATCGGATAATCTACGCGAACTACTAGAAAATGGGTAGATTTAGTCAAGCGATCTACTATCACATAGATAGAGTCATGGCCACTTGATGTCCTTGGTAATCCTTACACAAAATCCATCGTCACATGATCCCATTTCCATTCTGGTATATCTAACGGTCTCAAACTAACACACCATTTAGCCGAATCGTTCCTATACCTTTGTCACCATCAATTCAAGCCTAGAACCATCAAAATCGACACCATTAACAACTCATCTGGTTCAGTCTAACAAAGACATTCACTATGCTTTCACTGCAACATAGATTCAAGCCTAAAATAAGTACCATTCATTGGGTTCAATTATCCACTAAGACTTGTTCAATTCAAAGATCGACAATCCACCAAAATAAAACTTGTCTAGTTTCCATCGAGTATATCTCATGTCTCACCCTAAAAGATCATCACTTGGACTATAACCACAATTGATCATATCCACTAGTTCCACCAAACCTTTTCAAACCGAGATCATCACCTAAAATTAAAAGTTGACCATAATCGATTAAACCTATTATTCCGACATACAAACCACAAATAATTTCTTGTCTCATATTACCACTCAAACTCATGACTTCCAAGATCAATCTATACATACTAAATGCCTCCATGTAAAGCATCAAGACTTCCAATGAGATCCTCTAATAGGAAGTCACTACTTAGCTCAAATGACATAACTTAATCCTCAAATTCATAACTCACTCTCCATAATTCACTTCTTAAGCCTTGTTTTGCAGCACTACGCTTCGATGCTGCGCATGTTCTTCAGGTCCTTTAGAATATATTAGGATATCATCAAATGAAGACAATCACAATTTGATCCAAATAATGCTTAATTATCCTATTCATTCAATCCATGAATGTAGCTAAGGCATTCGTCAATCCAAATAGCATAACTAGGAACTTATGGTGTCCATAGCGAGTCCTAAATGTGGTCTTAGGAATGTCTTCTTTCTTAATCCTTAGTTGATGGTATCCTGACCTCAAGTCAATTTTTTTTTTTTGAAAAGACCGAACTTCCTTGTAGTTGGTCAAATAGGTCATCAATTCTAGGTAATGAGTACTTACTCTTAACAATTACATGATTCAATTGCCTATTATCAATGCACAAATGCATTGACCCGTCCTTCTTTTTCACAAACAAAAGTTCTACAAGCTTAACCATGCTTCCGCTGCGCCATTCTGAGAAAATTATCCCAGAAACATTGCCTTCCCAGTTCAGTTCATAGTTCGGTTCATTCCTGCCCCCTTTTGCCATCCTAGAAGCCTGCTAGAGCCGCTCCTTGTTCAAACATCCTCTTTTCCACCTGAAATCCACTCCCCGCCCTCATTAGACCGGGTCGTTACAGGTACATCGGCTTTCACCTAGTTCGAACCCAAACTACACATCCATTGGAGGGTCTCGTTTTGATAGGGACTAACTTACAGAGATATTATCCGCTTTGGCCTATCCCATTCTTAGCTTCACGGTTTTATCCTTAGCGTATAGATAAGCATTATCTTAAGAGATCATTCATCCTAGTCCATTGCTCACGGAGTTAGTTCATTCCTACGATGACGTCAAAGTCATACATAACTATCACTATCAAGTCCATTTCCAGATCTCATTCCCTTAGGGTTGTCTCACTTATCTCACATGCTAACGTAGATAACAAAATGTCTTTCAGTGATGTAGAAATATGAAGAGGCATATCTAAAGATGTGTTCCTATTTCTCACAATCATCTATATTTTTCAGACACAAATGAATGCGTGCCACTCATATCAAATAACGCATATACCTTCTTATCCATCTTTCGAAATCGTACTTGAGATAACATTTTCCTCTTGGGTGACTGCATACACCCTTCCTTGTGTTGGTGGCCTCTTTAAATTCCTTGGTGGATTTGGTCCAACAGCATATTGTTGTGCTTGTCACACCGAGCTGACATTCGGTTGCAACCCATCGCGTGGACAATTTCTCTTAAAGTGTCTTATTTGCCCACATCCAGTACACCTCAATTGGCTATTACAAGATCCTGGTCCATGTTGTCTACCACATCTCTGGCAAAAATTACCCTAGTAGGTTCCCAAAGTTATTCTTATTCTTAGGTTCCCAAGGCTGACCTTGATTAAGATAAGGTCTCTTACCCCTTCGAACATCATTAAAGGTCATCCGCCTCTTAGATTCTGATTGTTCTCTCACTGCGCCCTTTCATAAATCTCATTATAATCCATTATATTCAGAGGCACTAGTTGTTTCCTAATATTAGTCCGCAATCCTGTTGAAAATCTCTTAGCTTTTTCCTCTCGATCCTCAACCAACCTATGAGCATACCTAGACAGTTTAGAAAATTTTGCCTCATATCGATCCATTGTTAGCTCCCTTTGTTCCAACTGAACAAATTAAGTGATCTTCGTATCCTTAACACAGTCAGAGAAATGCTTCATATTGAAAGCTCTCACAAACTCTTCCCAGTTCATATCAGTATCAGGTGGAAAGATCCTATCTCTCGAAGCTCTCCACCAAAATTTTGCATTTCCCTCCAGCTGTTACTTTGCCAAGACTATTTTATCAGCATCATTACAGTCCAACAACCGAAAAATCTGTTCTATCCCATCAATCCAATGTTCCACCTCCTCAGACTTCCCATTCTACTAAACTTAGGTGGCTTTAACTTCAAAAATTGTTCCCACCAGTCCTTGAGGGCGACGTTCCACTCCGGGTTGTTGCAGCGTTTGTCTTTCCATCAAATTTCCAATATTAGCCAATGCCTGCAGGATATCTTCCATTCGGGGTTCAACCCTTGCAGTAGAGGCTTCAGCCATCGATGGATGAGCACTTCCAGCTCATACCATGATTTTCCTGCAGTTTCCAAGCATTTGCCTCCGGAAATATCTGTAACCCAATGTCTCCATTTACAAGCAACTATAACTATATAAGTAACATAAACATGTTATTGGCACCTAAAAGCAACTCATAATAACTACTAGGGATCTACGAGTGAATACCCATCACCCATTATTCAAGGTTAACCATTTATTCCAGTTAATATCCTGGTGTGCATCATTCTATCCTTATTTCCATTTGAGGCACCTTATCACTTCAAATAGACCATAGCTCTGATACCATTCAATCACACACACTAAGCACAGCATGCAAGAGTAGATCAAGGGATCCCAGTTGCCTCTAGGCCGAGCAAACGGCGAGCACAACGGCGAGACACGGCGGCGACGGACAGCGGTGAGCAAGGTGGACGACCCTCCTTCCTCTCTTCCTTTCTTCCTTTCCTTTCCTTCCTCAATTCTCTCCTCTCTTTCTACTGTGCAACACACCTCTCCCTCTTTCTCTCTCTCTCTCTCTCTCTCTCTCATTTCCTTTAGCTCCATCCGGTCACTTTTCCCCCAAATTTCCTTCCCCCCATCATTAGCCATCATTAATCTTGCATGGCTTGACACTTGGTCATCTTCTTTGGACAAATGGGGGAGGCATGCAAACCGGTCTCTCCCCCCCTTCTTCGTGTGGTCGATGGCCCCTCATGGGCTCTATGGGTTGGCCATTTTGGCCCATCTTCGGTCCAACACTCTTGGGCCTAAGACCCAAGATTACCCAAAAAAATAAAATAAATAGCTTAATCCTTATTTATACAGAGTAATAAGTTACTAATTTAAAAAAAAACTATAATACTTTGTAACATAGATTAATAAAATCCAATTTATAAAATTTATGGCCAAAGACATAATTTCCTCATAAAATAAATCTTGATCTCACATGGACATGGAACATGTTTCCAACAAAATATTCACGCATTAGGTGCTTGGCCATTAATCTATTACACTTCTTTTGGTCTAAAGACCACAACGTAGGTCATTAATACGTCCATCGCCCATCAATTTTAAATTTATATTTTAAAACTAAAAAGAAAAAGCTAGTGGACGCTTCTACCACCCCCACCCATCACCAGAGGGCCTGGCAACAATTGCCAACCTTGGACGAGGGCTCATAACCCTCGCTAGGCTCGAGTGAGGTCGCCCAAATCTAGGCACATTGGTCCTCACAAGGGGTCAGCAACCATTGCTTGCCTCGGGTGAAGTCTCGTCGGCCCTCGCTTAGATCTGGGTGAGGCATTGCCCCTTTGCCTATATCTAAGCGAGCTTCGCTTATCACGATTCCAACTTCATCTTTAGGGTTTTGAGCGACAGGGGTTATTTTCGCGACGTCTCAGGCTCGTCCCCATCCCAATTTTCTTAATCCTATATCATGCACATGCTTAAACATGAATAAACAACGCCCAAAGAAACAATGGCTAGAAGACTAAGGCCCTGTTTGTTAAGGTTCTTTATTTCTGTTTATGAACAAATTTTTTTTTTTTTTTTTGTTCCGGGAAAAAAAAAAAACAGAAACACATTTGTTTGCATTCTTGTTCCAAATCTATTTTTTGTTCCCAGGAACACATTTGGAACAGAAATAAAAAAAAAAGAAAAACATGTTTCTTGTTTCTGAACAATTTTAAGAACAAATTTTCTCTATGCTCTATTTCTTCACTTTTTTTTTTTTCTTTTCTTTTTCTTTTTTCTTTGGCCGGTCGCCGGCCTCGGCTCGCTAGATCTGGGTGAGGCATTGCCCCTATGCCTAGATCTAAGCGAGCTTCGCCTGTCACGATCCCAACTTGATCTTTAGGGTCTTGAGCGGTAGGGATTATTTTCGTGACGTCTCAGGCTCGTCCCCATCCCGATTTTTTTAATCCTATATCATGCACATGCTTAAATATGAATGAACAACTCCCAAAGAACCAATGACTAGAAGACTAAGACCCTGTTTGTTAACGTTCTTTATTTCTGTTTATGAACAAAAAAAGAACAGAAACACGTTTGTTTGCACTTTTAATCCAAATCTATTTTTTTGTTCCCAGGAACACATTTTGAACAGAAATAAGAAACAATAAAAACGTGTTTCTTACTTCTAGAACAATTTTTAAGAACAAATTTTCTCTCTCCTCTCTTTTTCTTCTCTTTTTTTTTTTTTTTTCTTCTTTTCCTTTTCTTTTTTCTTTGGCCGATCTTCGGCCTCGGCCATGGTCGGTGACCGGTTGTCGGAGGGTCGGCAAACTCGTCGGAGCGTCGCTGGACCCCAGTGAGGCTGTGCGTCGCCGGCACCTAGCGAGGCTCGGCCTGGTGGCCCGGTGAGGTTGAGCCTCGCCGGTGCGGGGCAAGGCTAGGCAAGGCCGCTGGCCCTTGTTGGCCGGTCGCCGGCCATGGCCGAGGCCAAGGCCGGCCACCGGAAAAAGTAAAAAAAAGAAAAAAAAAAGAAAAAAAATTAAAAAATTAAAAGAAACAACAAAAAAAAAAAAAACACAAATTTACCAAACATGTTTCTGTTCATTTTTTATTCCCGAAACAAGTTTACCAAACGCCTTCTTCTGTTCAAAAATTGTTCCCCGGAGCAGAAATAATTTTTTCTATTTTTGTTCATTTGAACAATTTTTAAATAGAAATGTTACCAAACGCGCCTAAGACATCTATCACACAAAACACACTAATTTATATTATAATAGTACTTTTATAAGCCCTTTCTCTGCAGGTTTTCTTTTCTATTTATATCACACTATAAGTTTCCATACAGGCCAGGGGAATTCCTATCTCCTTTAGCGTGACTACAGCTCTCAAAACTAACGTGAGACTTCCATGCTTACAAGACCGAAAGATGAGGGAGTGAGTCTTGGAAGCTCAATAAATAAAATTCCTAATTCTCTACTAGAATAGCATCTTATCATTAAAGCCTTGCAACTACAAGACTCGCAAATAGTGTCGATGGCAAATCAATAGCAAATTCATTGCCATCTCTTGACTATCTGTATGTGCTCCGCTTTCAACTTAGCAAATAAGCTATTTCACCAAACAAGCTTATTAATAAGCAGTTAAGCACATAGTAACGTGCACAATAAATTCATTAATTGTATCAATGGTGCTTCCCTTATTTTCAGGGGCTTCCAACCTTAGCATGGGCATTCGGCCTCAAGCTAGGCATCACATACTTCTCAAGGGCTTCTTGGCTCAATCAAGGCATTCGACCATCAAGCCAGGCATCCCATGGGCTTTCCATACTTTCAAGGGCTTCCTGGCTCAACTAGGGCATCCACCCATGAAGCCAAGCATCTTATACTTTCATAAACCTCTTGGCTCAACTAGGGCATTTGACAATCAAGTCAGTCATCCCATACTTTCAAGGGCTTTCTTGCTCAACCATGAATGAGGCATCACCACCAATACTATGTGACAAACGGGCACTTTTTTCTCTTTAAGTGCACGTAAAAGTGCATCACATAAGCCGGGAATGACCAGTCCATGACTTGAACCGATCACTTAGCACCTATCCCCACACCGAACAATGCTAAAAAACGGCATGCTTCTATGCCGATCCAAGACCTTAAGGCTTGGGTACACCTCGCTTTGGTGAAGATCCTAAGCTCAAAGGGCCTTGGCTTCAACCCGACGTGAACATGCTTCACACCTCGCTTTGGTTCGTAGCTTGATTCAAACGCCAAGCACAAAGTCCCTGCACCAATCAAGGCAACCAGCATGCTTTAGTGCTTTATCAAGACCTTGTGGGCTTGGGTGATCTCTGTACCAATCAAGACTTAGAACCAGCACGCCTCATTGCTGATTCAAGAGCTTGTGGCCTAAGGCAATCCTCGCATCGAATGAGACTTAGATTTGGCACGCTTGAATGCTGATATAAGGCCTTATGGCCTTAAGCGACCTTGCCTTGCGTTGAACTCAACCTGAGCAAACCTCAGCCTCATTTCGAGTTTGAACAACTCAAGCACACGTTCAAGCACATAAAAGATCCTACATCCTACCCACGACTTGACGGATGAGCACCTAACTAAGCTCAACAATGGGGACTACTACCCTAAAGGAGAAAAGGGATCTTACTTACCTAGATGAATCTTGAGAACTAGCTTGAATGACTTGATGAGGGGTGATAGTGGGAGGTTGAGAGAAATAGAAGAATCGTATGTAAAGGGCAAGAAAGGAGAAGAAGGCTCAAGGTGAGAATGAATGGGGTGGTTCCCCTATTTATAAGATCAAAACTCATCATTACCATTTCCAAGTGGCCCAATCGTCCTTCTTGAAGTGTTGCGGCTATAACATCGAGATGGCAAGCCTACTTTGCAAGGTGGCACACCTAAGGTCCTATAAAACACTTGCCATATTCTTAATGCACCACCTACTCCATGCCATCATGACTTTGCCAACTTGTTTTCCGAGGAGAATCTTATGATAATGATAACCATATCTTCCATGGACACCTAAGTCAATGAAGCAGCAACTTCTTCTCCAAGGTTTAGATGGACACCTAAGCCAATGACTTATCATTCTCATTAAATGCCTAGATTTGGTTCAGATGGATATTTAGCATGTACAAACTTACTTTCTAAATTTTGCCTTTCTAGAATATTCCACCAAGTTCTCTTCTAATCGGTTCACTTAAGTCCTTAAGTCATTTGCTTCTTCTCCAAGGACACCTAAGCGGGGTGACTGCAATCACAAAGGTGGATCTTTGGTAATCATTACCAAATCTAGAAATATCTATCCAAAATGGTTAATCATCCTTCTTCAAGAAGAACTTAGGATATTCTAGAAGGTTCCATTTTGTCCATTTACAAAGAATATGACAACCATGGAAAATAGGGCTTTGGAAGTGCAATCAAAACCGGGAAGGCCTTTTTGCGCACATCACCTCAAGACCATTTTGACACACCTGAGGTTTGTGGCAAAGCTACCCTTGGTGTGGTTGTCGTAAACAAAATTGCCTACTTCAACTAAGTTGGTGACCAAGGGTGTAGGCTTAATGGCCAGCCTTTGGATTGGTTCTTGCCAAGCGTACCGAGCCCATGATTAGCTCGGGACATGGGGGAGGCCCAGGCGGAGGACCCAACGCTTAGCAAGCCTCCTGGCCTGGTCCAATATCTATTACAAGGGGCCCATCGTTAGTCCATAATTGGTCCATGGCCAAGCATACTTGGTCCATGGTGAGCTCTTGATTATCATGTGGTCGTGTGGGAGCTGATGTGTGATGGGGTGAGTGATTCAAGAACGGAAATTTTTCAGAGGGGATTTTTCTGGTTAAGTATATGGAGTATGTATACGGGGATGAAATGACAAGGAATAAGAAAGGCCACGCCACCAACTGAGGAAGAGGATCGAGGTCTACGAAGGTCACCACCAAGGCCTAAAGCTTCCACCAGCCAAGGATAAAGGACTTCGGGATAGGAGAAGCTCCCCACCAAGGCCTAAAGATTCCACTAGCCAAGGATAAGGGGCTTCTTGGCTCACCACCAAGGAGTGATCTACGCGACAAGGATAAAAAGACCAAAATGAGTCATCTACTCTCTGAAGGAGTTCACTCAAGCAGAGGAAATCTCACCATTTTCATTGATCAAATTCGTATCTCCCATACATTGGATATTTTTCCCCTATTTATAGGAGGATTTTAGCCTTAGGAAATACTAAAAACAGACTTTAATGACCTAGGAACTTAAACCTTCGACTCTTGAGCTACATAAAAATAAACACACCTAGGAACTTCAGAAAAGCCTTTATTAACACAGGAACTAAATGCCTTTAATCTTCAGCCTTCCGCATTCTTGAACCTTTAGCTTTCCGTATTCTTGAACCATTGGCTTTCCATATTCTTGAACTGCATGCGTGAACCTTTAGCCTTCCAAAATTCGTGCTCCTCCCTTGAACAAAAAATAATCCTCTCGAAACATCATCAATTGGTCATACAAGACATCTAAAATGGCCTCCCATGGATAGTTATCGATATACCACAAAGTGCCGACGAACATGCATAGACAGGAACTCCTGGAATACGGGGCCATCCGGTAGACCCATCTCATGCATAACTAAAACTGGAACACGGATAAACACTAGTCCACGAACACCAACACAGGGGTGCTCCGAGCACTCGACCTCGACATCGGACGGTAAGCCATAAAAGGTACGACGTATGGCCAAGAATAGAAAATTTCTCATCAATTCATCTTTTAACACAATCTAGATCACTCATGAGCATATGATATATTCCCATTTGGTCTAATGACTATATGGGTCATAATGCATCTAGAGATCACTATGAAATTTTAGATGCCATAGTTGGATGCTCTCGCATCATCCTCCTCGGGTTGTTTGAGATTTGTCCTCAAATCTAGAAGGTTTCCATCCTCCAAGGAGAAAGTCTCCCATGTTGAATGTTGCCGAAACTCCAAATTCTCCAAGAAGGTCAATCTTGTAAGCATTGTCAACAATTTGAAAAATAACTTTAAAGGGACCATTAGCTCTAGGCATGAGCTTGTTCTTTCGTCAAAATGGAAATTTGTCATTCCTCAAGTGAAGCCATACAAGATCGCTCGGTTGAAATTGAGTCTTCTTGCGATGTTGATCAGCTTTTCTTCTTGTAAGATTCATTGGCCTTTTCAATCTTGGATCGAATCTGCTCATAGAACTTCTTCATTGATTCAGCTCGTTTCTTGCCATCAAAGCTTACTTCAGAGTTAGATGAAATTGGAGTCAAAGCAATGGGTGTGAGAGGATTAATTCCATACACAACTTCAAATGGCGATTGACCAGTAGTATAACTTATGGATCAAGTAAGAAAATTTAGTATGCGCAAGCTTTAAATCCCAATCTTTTAACAATTTACTCACCATACCACGAAGAATAGTGATTAGAGTATGAGTTGTTCTCTCAGTTTGGCCATGAGTTTGTGGATGACAAGCTGTGCTGAATAAGAGTCTCGGACCAAGCATTCTCCATAGTGTTTTCCAGAAGTAGCTTAAGAACTTGGAATCACAATCCGACACAATGGTCTTTGCTACTCCATGAATGCGAATAATCTCTTTAAAATATAATTCAGCAATATGAGATGCATCGTTGGTCTTGTGACATGGCACGAAATGAGCCATTTTAGAGAACCGATCGACGACCACCATGATAGCATCTTTTCCTCTTTAAGTTCTTGGTAGAGCCACAATGAAATCCTTGCTAACATCTTCCTAGGGCTGCAATGGTACTGGAAGTGGAGTATACAAACCTTGATGGAAATGTCTTTTTGATCTTTGACAAGTTGCACACCTTGAGATGATAGCATGCGCATCTCCACTCATCTTGGGCCAATAGAAATGCTCTTCAAGAACCTCAAGAGTTTTGTTTGTAAGATGGGTTTTCTTCCTATAGGAAATCGATTATGTGTCCCGAAGAGTTCTTCTTGCTACGGCTGAAATTGTCTATGGGCTTGTCCTTGGACTTCATTTCTAGCCATCTTGGGCCCTTTATGTATAATTTTCCCAAAATAATCCATCCAAAATGGGTCTTAAAGGGCAAAACCATAATTTCCACTTATTTTGGGAACTTGTGGCCAAAATTTCAAGGAAATGTGGTCCATTGGGCCTCTCCAAATTTGTGGGCCCATTAGGTTTCCAATTTTTGATCCAATTTCACTTATTCAAAATTCAGGGTTTACTGATAAATAATGAATTTAATGAAGCAATGTTTAACGGTTGTCTTTTAATCCTTTACAATATAATACCCTTAACCGGACTAGAATTTGTAGGTGAAATTGATCAAATGCATTTTTAGCATAATTAAAACCAATTGGTGGCCTTGAGGGATTTCGTGAGGTTGACTTGTGGTTGATTCAATATCATTCCGCATTTGAACATTTTCAATTCATGGATAATACTCAGTTGTCTTGTAATTGTGAGAGATCAATTGCTCCTTCCGAAGTACATGAGCATTTGAAATTTGTTTAGGGTCAAATTTTGATGATGCGAGATTAATAATTTTTTAACATAGTTATCAACATTCCACAAAGTATTGATAAGTAATTGACATTATTCATTGAAAATGATCCATCGAAGCACATGATGGCCAATTTCTTTCTTGGCTTGGATAAGCATCAATGGTTCCAAGTTGGTCGATGGAGCTACGTTGGATGCTCCCACATCATCCTCCCCGGGTTGTTCTAGATTTGTTCTCAAATCTAGAAAGTTTTCATCCTCCAAGTAAGGAGAAACATCTCCCACATTGAATGTTGCTGAAACTCCAAATTCTCCCGGAATGTCAATCTTGTAAGCATTGTCACCAATTCGCTCGATAACTTTAAAGGGACCATCAGCTCTGGGCATGATGAGCTTGTTCTTTCGTCGAGATGGAAATCTCTCCTTCCTCAAGTAAAGCCATACAACATCGCCCGGTTGAAATTGAGTCTTCTTGCGATATTGATTAGCTTTCTTCTTGTAAGATTTGTTGGCCTTTTCCATCTTGGATTGAATCTGCTCATGGAGCTTCTTCATTGATTCAGCTCTTTCTTTGCCATCAAAGCTTGCTTGAGAGTTAGATGGAATTGGAATCAAATCAATGGGTGTGAGAGGATTGATTCTATACACAACTTCAAATGGTGATCGACCAATAGTATAACTTGGTGCTCGATTGTAAGCAAATTCAGCATGTGCAAGCTTCAAATCCCAATCTTTCAAAGATTTACTCACCATACCACAAAGAAGAGTGGTTAGAGTACGATTTGTTACCTCCGTTTAACCATCGGTTTATGGATGACAAGCTATGCTGAATAAGAGTTTTGTACCAAGCATTCTCTAAAGAACTGGGAATCACGATCCAACACAATGGTGTTTGGTACTTAATGAATGCGAATAATCTCTTTGAAATATAATTCTGCAATATGAGATGCATCGTTGGTCTTGTGACATGGCACGAAATGAGTCATTTTAGAGAACGGATCAACAACCACAATGATGGCATCTTTTCCTATTTGAGTTCTTGGTAGAGCCACAATGAACCATGCTAACATCTTCCCAGGGCTGCAATGGTACTGGAAGTGGAGTATACAAACCTTGATGGAAATGGCTTTTTGATCTTTAACAAGTTGCACACCTTGAGATAATAGGATACACATCTCATCTTTGGCCAATAGAAATGCTCTTGAAGAACCGCAAGAGTTTTGTTAATACCAAAATGACCAGCCAATCCTCTACCATGACCTCTTGAATCAGCAATTCGCAAAAAGAACTCTTCAACACACATAATCGATTTCCTTTAAAAAGAAACCCATATTGTAAAGAATATCCATCTTGAACTCCCGGCTTGCAATTGTTGATGATGGATGAGTGTGGCATCCCAAAATTAAATGACAAGCCATAAGGTGTGTTAATGTCTCTAATTAGGTGATAAAATTCCCATGGCTTATGCTTTAGCCATTAGTCTTTTTAATTAGATGAATTGTGCATGTGATTGTGAAAATAAAAATTTGATAGATTAATATTCTATACTTGGCCATATGCTTTATAAATTAAGTTTCAATGAACAAGATGTCATGCCCCGATCCTCCGAGCACGCGAACATCCCACTCTGGTCGATTCAATTGCGACTTCCTAGGACGAGTCGCCGACCCATTCATTTTATTATGCACACGCGGAAGCGAAACAAATCCCCTGACAACATATAACTTGGGATAGAAAAGCAGGCAATCAATCACAACATAGCACTTTCATAATTCAACAGAATTACAAATAGAAGCCTACAGCCAAAAGTCTACAAAGGACCGGCTTTTAAAAAGGGACTGTCCTACGATCTACAAGTCGGACACGATCTCCAATCTTATGGCTTCACCTCTGCGACTCCTCAAGGCCAATCAAAGCTATCTGGCCGCTCCGTCCCCCAGGGACCTGAAATTTTGATTCCCCAAACCGGGATGAGACAATGTCTCAGCAAGTTCAACCCCCTAAACCCCTATTAGAAAGAAAATACGCCCGGTGGCCTAGCCACATCACACGAGAACTTACCTCGCCTCAAATCCTTTCGCAGTTAGCACAAATTTCAAATCACTCAATCACAGGTAGCAATAATAATTCAAACAATTGGAACGTCATCACTTTCATATAAATCAAAATCACACTTAGTACTCATTCCAATTATTATTCACGGCCACACAAGGGCATAGCCTACTCGCTGTTCGGCTATCTACTGGCATATAGCCAGGCATCACCTCCCCCCATGGAGCGCGGCTTCGTCAGTACGTCGACGGCATTCCCGAAGGAGCATGGGCCCAGAATCTACTGCGACCCGCATCCACCACGTGGGCATCCCATATAGGGGCAAGTCCGGCTCAACAGCCCAGGACAATTCCTCTTAGTTATCACACAGCCAAAGCATACTCGACCCCATGACACTTTATATTTCAATCAATGCTTCCACTTAAAATAGTGATTCCGGCAATTTTTCTTCATATTAAAAAGATTCCAGAAATTACTCACGTGTGTGGGGACACGTTAATTTCGAATCAAAGGACCAATATCTCACTTTTTCAAACCAAAACATTTAATATAATTATTAAATTCCAATTTTTGCATTAAAACCCAACACTTAGGTTTTTATGAATAAAATCCATATTTATAACAATCAACACGCAATTTGGTACATTCATTCATCAAATTCAAATTCTAAATGCGCAGCAACGGTCAGCACGAAATTCTGAGAATTTAGGGTCCCAAAATAATTTTTCGAATTTATTAAATAATTAAATTTATTTCAAAAATTAGTATAATAATAATATCCATATTTTTCACGATCCACGCTCAATTTATGATATCCAATCATCAATTTCAAAATCCGACTACACGGCAGCGATCGGCACAAAATTCTGAGCAATCGGGGTCAAAAATAATGTTTCTGATTTTTTTTTTTTTTTTAATAATTTTTTTAAAAAATTTCGGATTATAATTTAATACCATAAATTCCAGAATTCGAAATCATTTAAATAATTCAAAAATAAAACCCTATTATGTCACATCAAGGCTTTACATTAAATAAACTCTCTTAACCTTTAATTTAATCACACTTTAAGCTAATTAAACACATTAATATAATCCACACTTAAATAAATTAAACTAACCACCTAATCACAATTAACGTAAACTAAATACACCTAAAGCGTAATTAACCCCCTAAGCGAGGTTTAGTGAGTTAAACTCACCGGATTAACGAACCGAGCGGACCAAAACGACGGGGACGACGCGAGGATCGACTTTCCTCAAAGCGGGCCGAGCATCTGGGCTCGGGAAGCCGGCCAAAACGGGCCACGAAGGGGGCTGCCATACCCATTTTCTTGGCTGCTGGTTGAGGCCGAGAAGGGGCGGTTCCGGCGACGGAATGGGCTCGGGGGCGGCGGAGAAGACCGACGGCAGCTCAGGCGGAGCTTCGGCGAGGCTGACGGCGGCGATGGAGTCTCTGATGGACGGCGACAAGTGGCGGACGAGGCTGGAGATGCGGGCTGAGCGGAGCGGAGGGGCGAGCTGACCGGAAACGAGCGCGGGCGCGGGGCGTCGCGCGGTCGCGCAAGGCAGCCACGAGCGGGCAGGCGGAGGGCGGCCGGCGAAGGAGGCGGACGGCGACGGCCATGGCTGCAGCTTCTTTGGCATGCTCAGATCTGCTGGTGCGTTCGGACTGCAGCGAAGATGGAGGAGAGAGGGCGACGAGTAGGTTGGCTGACCGGTGGAGCGGCGTGCGGGCGGCGCGGGACGGTGGCGACGAGCGGATGAGCGACCGGCCGAGCAAGGGGCTGCTGCAATCCGCTTCTTCCATGGCTGGGCGTGCGAAGAAGGAGAAGAAGATGAAGGAATCGCACGGAAGAGAGAGGAGGAAGAGAGGGAGGAGAGAGAAGAAGGAGAGAGAGAGAGAGATGGGACCATTTTTCTTTTATTTTTTTTCTTTTTCTTTAGTCCCACAAAATGGCCCACCATGACCTAGGATGACATCACACTCCACTATGTCCCACAACTTCTTCCAATGGGTTCACTTGCAATTTCCGCCGGGGTCCAATTCTTGTACAACCAATTATTCAATTCCACTTGATTCTCTTCCAATTGAATCAAATTGAAGTCAAGAAAATTAATCCGATGTCACCACACTTTAATTCACATCTTCACTTGTCCATAGAACCAATTTAAGTCCCAAAAGCGCGACCAAATGCGGGCCTACTAATTTCTCAAGCCAAATTAACAATTCTCTGATTTAATCGCTGAAAAAAATTCTGATTACATGAAAAATCTTCGAAGATGATTCAATGATCCTGAAATGATTTGTGACACACCCGACTACCAATTTCTGAATTCGATCTCAATTCCACGGTTAATTTCACTTTGGCACGATACTAGCGCGGCCCAACCTACCGGGTAGCCTTTAGAAATTTTCACGCATTTGACCCGTGGTTGATCATCTCAAGCCACAATGTACATCTTTGAAACATTGGCGACTTTCGGTTGTCGGGGTAATCTCAAGGTTTCAAATACGAACACGGGTACCCAATCGACGAAAAAGTCGGTCCGGTGTCGATCGACAAGAATTGTGCGATCGGTGGAATCACCCGGACTGATCGCATGCTTTTGTCGAGCCGACCTATCTCCGATCTCTAATCGATTTTAATCGTGCGTAATGACCCTTGCAGATCAGCTCGGTCGAAAGGTCGCTTCCTAGTCAAATTCTCGAGTCGATGCGGTAGAAACTCTTAACGACTTCACCGAGATAGATTAGTTTTCATATGAGTGGCCGACTCAAGGAAAAGAACTATATGCGTGCCAACGAAATGCCCGTCTCAATTTATTGAAAATAGAATCGGAAAATCGGGATGTCACAGGTCCAACGGCGAGGCTTCGGCTGGCGGCGAGCGACGGCTCCTAACGACGATGGCTGCTGCCTCCGCTTGGCGTCCGACCAGATCTAGGATTTTCGAGCAACAAACAGAGGGGGAGAAGAAAGGCGGAGCAACACACGTGGGCGAGCGGGCGGCGGCAGCGGACGGCGGCGACGGGCGGCTCCGGCGGGCCAAGCTCGACGATCTCCCTTCTTCTTTGGGCGTCCGAAGAAGAAGATGCAGAAGATGGAGGAGCTGAAGAAGTCGCACGGTTGGGGGAAGAAGAGAGGGAGAGAGAGAGATGGGACCTTTCTCTCATTTTCTTTTCTTTTTCTTTCTTTAATCTCTCACACATGGCCCACCATGACCTCATGTGACATCACTTCCCACTCACCAAAATCTTCCACCACAATCTACCCAATAGGTCCAACCTATTTTTCCGCCGTGGCATACCAATCTTTAAACTTTGTACATCTCATTATTCAATTCTCTTCTAATTGAATCAAATTTGAAATCCATAAAATTAATCAAATATCACCACATTTCAATTCACGTCTTCACTTGTCCATAGAACCAACTTAAGTCCCAAAAGCAAGACCAAAGGCGGGCCTACTAATTTATCGAGCCAAAATAGCCATTCTCTGATTTAATTTCTGAAAAACTCGGCTTGCCTGAAAAATCTTCCGAAGATAAATCAATGATCCTAAAATGATTTGTGACACACCCAGTCTTCCAATTTATGAATTCGATCTCAATTCCACGGTTAATTTCACTTTGGCACGATACTAGCGCGGCTCAACCTACCGGGTAGCCTTTAGAAATTTTCACGCATTTGACCTGTGGTTGATCATCTCAAGCCACAATGTACATCTTTGAAACATTGGCGACTTTCGGTTGTCGAGGTAAATCTCAAGATTTCAAATACGAACACAGGGTACCCAATCGACGAGAAGTCGGTCTAGTGCCAATCAACCAGAATTGTGCGATTTGGTGGAATCACCCACACCTGATCACATGCCTCTGTCGAGTCGACCTATCTCCGATCTCTAATCGATTTTAATCGTGCCGTAATGACCCTTGCAGATTAGCTCGGTCGAAAGGTCGCTTCCTGGTCAACTTCTCGAGTCTGATGCATTAGAAACTCTTAACGGCTTCACCTGATAGACTAGTTTCCACATGAGTGGCCGACTCAAGGAAAAGAACTATATGCGTGCCAACAAAATGCCCGTCTCAATTTATTGAAAATAGGATTGGAAAATCGGGATGTCACACAAGATGTCCCAAGACTTTGGGTAAGATGAATAGTAAAATTTAGAAATAATACTAGAAAGGAATTCAAAAAAAAAAAAAAAAAAAAGAGGAAAAGGTTAATTTTTAGGATGGGCCTTAGACCCATTGGCCTAAGCTTGATGGGCCAAGCTAGTCGGCCCAACTAGGCCCACTAAAGGAGGCTGTCAGCCAGCCCAAGAGGAGGCCCAAGAAGTGGCCGAATGGCCAAGCCCAAGCCCAAAAAGCCCAAGCCCAAAAAGCCCAAGCCCATTATGCATGCAATAGGACAAGTGGCACAAAGGAGAGGGCCATGCATTGGTTGGTTTGTAGGCAAGTAATCATTATCAATCATGAGGATTTGGGGGTATAAGATGGGAAGAGAGAGAGAAGGTGGCTGGATTTCTTTTGGCCGAGACAGAGAGAGAATTCGAGAAAGAGAGGGAGAGGCTTAGAGAGGAAGGAGGCGGAGCCGAGGGGTCGTCGCTGTCCGTTTGCCGAGTGCCGCCATGTTCGCCGCCCTACATCGTCGACCGACCGGTCTAGAGGCAAGTGGGAGTCCTCTAGCTTCTCTTGCATGCTTGTATGTTGTTTGCATGTTGAATTTTTGAGTGTTAGATGGGAAAAACCGAAGCATGGATGAGTTGTGTGTGAATGGTGTGACTGTTCTTGCTCGGATCATGTGAGTCAGAAACTTGTTTGAGCTTGCATGTGTATTTGGAGTCCGATTTTGGCTTCGATATTTTTCATGAAAGTTGTAGTTAACATCTTGTACTATAACATACTAAAATTTCGTGGAAAATGATGGAGATTTGAGGGGTTAAAATCCTATTCTACGGAGACCCCAGATCTGTAAAGTTTTTACTGACCTTTTACAGGATTCTTGATTGCATGTTGGTTTTTGTTGAAGATCTCACTTTGATGTCTTCATGAAAGTTGTAGGTAACATCTTAAAATACAACATACTCAAATTTGAAGTGAAATGAAGAAGTATAGCCTAGTAAATCGGCTAGATCTTGGAGACGATGATTCTGGTGATGTGTTCCGAGACACCCGAGACTTCAAGGACCTAAATGATGACCATACTCTGGTTATTTGACCTAGATCTCTTCATGAAACTTGTAAAGGATATCTTGATGCATAACATATACAAATTCAGAGAAAACGAAAGAGAATAGGTAGGTTAAAACTTCATATTTCGGAGATGGTGGCACTGGACGATGCGGTAATGGGTCCAGAAGCTTCGTGAGGTTGAATAAAATAATCTATAAGGAATCTGACTTGGAATTATGCATGAAAGTTGTACGAAAATGTTTTGGCTATAACCCAGTAAAATATCATAATTTTTGGAGGCCATATGGGTATTTTAATTGAATTTATTCGGAAACCGTGCATTCTGGTTTCATCCGAGAAGCATAGGATGTTTTGGGAAAATTGTGAGATTTAGTAAAAATTCAATTTGGCCATGAATTTTGCATGTAATTATCATCCTATTGGTTTGTTTAAGAATTTCTCGAATTTTTGGAAATTTTGGGAATTTATAGATATTAAAATAATAATAATAATCAACAGTAAAATAAATAAAATCAAATAAAATAGATTTTTATTTGACCACGGATTCAATTTAATTTATGTGGCATGTGTGATAAAGTCTTGGTACATGTATGATATTGGATTGAGATGTATGTGTGATAAAGTCTTGGTACATGTATGATATTGAATTGAGATGTGTATGTGATAAAGTCTTGGTATGTGTATGACATTGAGTTGAGATGCAAGTGTGAATTCCATGCCAAGTGTGATTTGTTTGATGTCATGCCATATGCCATGTTAAATTAAGACCAAAAATGGTAAATGTGGATAATGATAAGTGAGGAAGTGGTTGTGGTGGAGGATAATGCCCGGAATGTATAGAGATGCATTGCCGGATGGCCTTGGGAGATTCAGGATGCCCGGAATGTGGGGGGCCGGAAGCCCTGTCGAAGGTTTCTGCCCGAAGGGAATGCCTCGTGATGCTAGTTGATATGCGAGATGCTCGGAATGTGGGGGGCCGGATGCCCGGTGGCCATGGGATGGTTGAATGCCGGAAGCCTCGGAGGTCTTTGCCTGAGGGGATGATTAAAATAATGATGATGATATGCATGATAATGACGATATGCATGATGATGATGAGGGTGATGATATGCATGATAATGATGATATGCATGATGATGATGATGACGAGAATGATGTGATGATGCCATAATAATGATGACGTATATGTTATGATGATGATACATATGTACGTGTTATGACTATGATGATGATGCATAATAGTATGCGCATGGTTTCAAGGTAAGAAATGCCTGCAATGCATGTATGATTTGTATGATGCATTCAGTTGTTATTGGATTCTTTATCTTCTGAGTAGTTGTACTCACCCCTTTTGGGGACAACATTTCAAATTAGCAATATGCCGCTTCCTGCTGTCGCGCGGGGTGCATTTTACGAGTTACCGTCTGACGTTAAGGTAGAGTGTGAGGAGTTCAGCTGTCCTTCCGTGCCTGGACTCACCTACATACGCGTGCGTTGTTTTGTCTCTTACGATATAGGCCTGGCTGGGGGCCCAATCGTTCAGGAGTTCATTTCTGTCCATGTTTGCCGCGATGGGGTGATGAGGGGGATGCTGCCACCGCCACCACCTGACACACCGGACTGGGTGTGAGGCCCGAGCGCGATGAGTAGGGTCTGTGTTTTTTGGGAGTTAGTTAGCCGACACATATGATGTGAGGTTGTACGCATGTGATGTAGAGGGTCGAGGGTTCTTTTTGGGATTTTAGGCTGGACATGGCAAAGTCCTAACTTTTCCTTGTTATGTATCGACTCGAAAAGAAGTCCCATCTTGAAAAGAATATGTAAATAATGTGTCGTCGCTTGTTTATAAAATCCTAATGTTTAGTGGTGTGTATTGGTATCATGGTTAGTAAGGGGAGAGATGGTGATGCTTTGATTTGCTTCCGCTAATAAGTTGCGCTTGGATGATTTAAAAAAAAAAAAAATGCCCGTGAATAACGACGCTTCTTCTAAGTATAAGATGCAAGGGTAATAAGGTGTAACATTGGTGCTTGTGGCGACCGCCGAAGGGTTCGGGGTGCTACAATGAGAACTCCGCATCTTCAGAATAAAGTTCTTTTGTTGATACAACATTAGTGTGTCTAGGTTTAAATCCAAGAATCCTAGAGTCCATAACAGCAAGCATAGAATATCTTCTTAATAAAGCATATGCTACAACATTAGTGTTTTTGGGTTTATATTTTGAGACAAAAGAAAAGGATTGAAGAAATTCTCCCATTTTGCATGTCTCGAATTAAGTTTGCATTGGTTTCTAATAAACCTAAGCGCCTCATCATTAGAATGAAGGACAAATTTCTTTGGCCTCAAATAATGACTCCAATGATCAAGAGCTCAGACAATGGCATAGAACTCTTTGTCATAAGTTGAATAATTCCTCTTGGAATCGGTTAACTTCTCACTGAAATATGCCAATGGTTTTTGTGCTTGGGCAAGAACAGTGCCAATACCAACTCCGCTTGAAATACTTTATCAAAATTAGGAAGTGCAAGAATAGAGGACTCACAAAGTTCTGCTTGATTACCTCAAAGGCGTTTTGAGTAGCCTTTGTCCATTCAAAAGCACCCTTCCTCATGCATTTAGTTAAAGGAGCTATGACGGTACTAAAGTTTTTGAGAAAACGTTGATAGAAAGAAACAAGTCCATGAAAACTTCTTATATCAAAAATGGACTTTGGAATCGGCCAAGTCTTCATAGCTTCCACCTTGGCTTGATCAACAGAGATTTCATCTTTGGAAACCACATAACCAAGAAACACAAGGCTTAGAGAGAAGAGCTCACATTTCTCCATTTGAGCATATAGTTTTTGTTCTCTCAAGATATTCAAGACCTATTTTAAATGAGAGATATGCTCCTCCCTGTTCCTACTATAAACAATAATATCGTCAAAATAAACAACGACAAAATTGACCAATAAAGGAACGAAGAACGTCATTCATAAGTCTCGTGAAGGTACTTGGAGTATTAGATAATCCGAATGGCATAATCAACCACTCATAAAGGCCTCCCTTGGTCTTGAAAGCCGTCTTCCATTCATCACCTTCTCGCATTTTGATTTGATGATAACCACTCTGCAAATCTATCTTTGAAAACACAGAAGAACCATATAATTCATCAAGCATATCATCAAGTCTAGGTATAGGGTACCTATACTTAATGGTGATGTTGTTGATGGCCCAACTATCAACACACATTCGGTATGTACCATCCTTCTAAGGTACAAGTAGAGTCAAAATAGAACATGGACTCATGCTTTCTCGAACGTATCATTTGTCGATAAGTTCATCGACTTGTCTTTGCAACTCCTTTGTTTCCTATAGATTGCATTGATAAACTGCTTGTTTGGTAGCGGAGTATTGGGGATCAAATCAATTTGATGCTCAATACCTCTTATGGAAGGTAATCTAGGTGGCAAATCCTCCAGGAACACATGCAAATTCTTTCAACAAGCAATGGCTCTCTCAACCCGTGTCTCACGCAAGAATAGGTTTAAATTCCTTACAAGTGTATCAAAGAAGGACTCAAGGGTAAAAGAGTAATGCATTTTTTTTACCGTATAAAAAGAGTATGTGTTTTTCCAACGATCATGCATAGCATTTATGTCAAATTGCCACGGTCTACCCAAAGCAAGTGGCATGCCTCCATAGGAATCACATCACATACAACATGATCTTGATAGTTCTTCCTAATCGAAAATGATATAAGAACTCGTTTGGTTATCTTGAGTTCATTCCCTTGATTGAACCATTAGAGCTTGTATGGTTGAGGATGTTTCGTTGTTGGAAGCTTCAGCTTGTCAACAAGAGTTATCGAAGCAACATTGGTGCAGCTCCCACCATTGATGATCACCAAACAAACCTTTCCGTTAATAGTGCAACGAGTGTGAAAAATAGTCTCCCTTTGCTGATTATCAAGAGAAACTTCAACATGCAATGCCCTTTGGATGATCAACATCTTGTCATCATCGGCTTTCTCCACAATTTCTTCTTCCCCTTCAGATTCAGAAACATTTTGGTCTTGATTGTCCTCAGCCTCTTGAAGCGCCGAATTGATCTCCTTAATTTCTTGAAGATCATAACTCTCCAATTTGGATAATTTGCTTGAAAATGCCCAAAACCATGGCACTTAAAGCATTTCCATGCTTCGCCTTCAAACTTCTTTTGGACTTCTTTGGAAGGCTGTGCATTTTTTTCCTTGCCTTTGTCTTTTGTCGACGTACTCTCGCCCTTGCTTTGAGGAAGCACCCTTAAAATATGATGTCACCTTTGTTGAGGTTTTGGAGGAAAACCTCTTGCTCTTCAATTGTTTTTCGACTTTTATGGCTAACTTGCATACGTCTTCAAAGGACCAATAAGGTTGAAGTTCAACCATATTAGCAATTTCTCGATTCACGTCACCAAGGAAACGAGCGATGGTTTGCTCAGGAACTTCACACCTCATTTTGAGTTGTTCAAACTCACGAATGTATTCTTTAACATTCATCCCTTGTTGTCTTAGGGAATTCAATTTGAGGAACAGATCTTGCTTATTGGTGTTGGGCAAGAACCTCTTCTTCATCAACTTATTGAGTTTTTCCCAAAACTTGATTCGACCTTTTCCTTCTCTTGCTCGTTGATGCTTTAGATTCTCCCACCATAGAGAAGCATATTTTGTCAGCTTTAGGACGGCAACCTTACATTTCTTCTCATATGAATAGGACTTAAAGTCAAAAATTCATTCAATTATGTGTAGCCAATCCACAAAGTCGTCGAGATTGAGATTACCGTCAAACTGAGGGACATCTACTTTAATGTCTCTTTCATCATCCTTATGCCTCCCTCTTCGTCTTCAAATTTGATATTCAGAATCACTAGAGTTGTCTCTAGTGGAATGGGAATCACCATTAGAACTTTGACGAGATTCAAAATTGTCACGCTGATGCTGTTCATTGGGACGCCTTACTGGCTATCCATGTCTCACCGGATTCTCTAGAATATTGAGGACTTGCTCCAATTGTTGTTGAAGATTTTAGATTGTGCCATCTCGCCTTTCGTTGTGTGCTTGCTGTAAAGTTAAGCCTCTTGGAACTTGATCAACCATAAAGAATTTGTAATAGAAGAAGGAAATGAATCACTCAAATGAGTTGAACTTTGAGCTTTGATACCAATCTTTTGATCCGTAATGGGGCGAGTGATTCCAAACGGAAATTTTCTTTTGGGATTTTTCTAGTTAAGTGTATGGAGTAGTGTATATGGGGAAGAAATGAAGGGGAATAAGAAAAGAAAGAACGATCTTTTCCAAGGTATAAAGGCCACGCCACCAACCGAAGTTCACCACTAGGGCCTAAAGCTTCCACCAGCCAAGGATAAAGGACTTTGGGATAGGAGAAGCTCATCACCAAGGCCTAAAGATTCCACCAGCCAAGGATAAAGGGCTTCTTGGCTCATCACCCAGGAGTGATCTATGCTTCAAAGATAAAGAGACTAAAAGGAGTTATCCACTCTCTGAAGAAGTTCACTCAAGCAGAGGAATTCTCACAATTTTTATTCATCAAATTCGTATGTCCATACATTAGATAGTTTTCCCCTATTTATAGGAGGATTTAAGCCTTAGGAAATATAAAAGATAGACTTTAATGACTTAGGAACTGAAACTTTTGACTCTTGAAAACTACATAACAATAAAGACACCTAGGAACTTAGGAAATGCATTTATTAGCACGGGAACTTGCATTCTTGAACCTTTAGCCTTCCAAAATTCTTGCTCCTCCCTTGACCAGAAAATGACCCTCCTGAAACTTTATCAATTGGTCATGCAAGACGTCTAAAATGGCCTCCCATCATTAGTTGTTGATGCGGGAGCATCCAACGTAGCGCCATCAACCAACTCATAACCATCGATGCTTATCCAAGAAAATAAAGAAGTTGTGCATTATGTGCTTCGATGGATGATTTTGAATGAATAATGTCAATTACATATCGATACTTTGTGGTATATCGATAACTATCAAAGGGAGGCCATTTTAGATATTTTATATGACCGATTGATGAAGTTTCAGGAGGATTATTTTCTGGTCAAGGGAGGAGCTCGAATTTTGGGAAGGCTAAAAGTTCACGAATGCGGTTCAAGAATATGGAAAGCCGAAGGTTCAAGAACACGGAAAGCTAACGGTTCGAGAATGCGGAAGGCCGAAGATTAAAGGCATTTAGTTCCCGTGTTAATAAAGTCTTTTTATTAAGTTCCTAGCTGTTTTTATTTTTATGTAGCTCAAGAGTTGAATGTTTAAGTTCCTAGGTCATTAAAGTTTGTTTTTAATATTTCCTAAGGCTAAAATCCTCCTATAAATAAGGGAAACTATCCAATGTAGGGGTTATATGAATTTCATGAATGAGAATGGCGAGATTTCCTCAACTTGAGTGAACTCCTTTGGAGAGTGGATAACTCCTTTCGGTTTCTTTATCTTTGGAGCGTAGATCACTCCTTGGTGGTGAGCCAAGAAGCCCTTTATCCTTGGCTGGTGGAATCTTTAGGCCTTGGTGGTGAGCTTCTCTTATCCCGAAGTCCTTTATCCTTGGCTGGTGGAAGCTTTAGGCCTTGGTGGTGAGCTTTGTAGATCTCGACCCTCATCCTCGGTTGGTGGTGAGGCCTTTATACCTTGGGAGGGGATCATTTTATCTTTTCTTATTCCTTTTTGTTTCTTCCTCATATACACTACTCCGTACACTTAACCACAAAAATCCCCTCTGAAAAATTCGTTCTAGAATCACTCACCCCATCACGCATCAATTGTCGACATTCCATAAAGTATTTGATAAGTAATTGACATTAATCATTCAAAATGATCCATCGAAGCACATGATGTCCAATTTCTTTCTTGGCTTAAATAAGCATCGATGTTTCCGAGTTGGTCGATGAAGCTATGTTGGATGCTCTTGCATCATGATTTTATCCTCTATCTATTGTATAATTACTATATGGTGCACGTAAGTTGTAGAATCCCATTCCTTTACTCACATGTCCTTACCTAGACCCCAAAGAAGTTCCCCACCTTCCTTTCCGAGGTGGAAAGGGTGGCTACTGAGCAACCCCTAGTGATTAAGTACAAATACTGAACATCCTAACATCTTATTAACTACCCTTTGAATGCCCTTGCTCATGTCGAGAGCCAATTGCCATGGAGGGCAGAGAGGTTGCCCCCCTTTTTTTGCCTAATTTTCTTAAAACCTTTCAATTTTAGTTTTAATACCATTTATGTCCTATACTTTATTTTATCTAAAAAAAATTATAAATTTTCATTATAATTCCAAATCTACTCCATGTCCAAATATTGATACAAGAAATTGTTATTGTTCCATAAGAATGTGATAGTGTTGTCGAAGATATAGGTTCCGATAATGAACCTCTAATTGACCTAATGTTGATAATTTAGGAGAAACTATTGTCAATTTTTGGATGCGGGGAAAATTTGGACAATATTGAAAGTTTATAATTTATTGTTTGGGGCAGGGCAGAATTAAGATTGAATCTAAAGTTTAATTTTTTCACTGAAAATAAGCCCTTCTTTAAAAAAAAAAAAAATTACTATTATCGCAACACTCCACCTAATTCTTTGCCACGTTAATTAAGCAACAACCAAGAAAATTTATTAAATTACTAGTAACAAATAATGGAAGAAGCGAATCGCATCAATTAAATAAGTTAAAAAGGCATTTGATTAGGAATCGATCGCCCAAAACATAAGCGAAGCATATCTCACGTGTCAATCTATGCCCAGAAAAAGAAAGACGAGGCGTTTTATTGCTTCAAATATACACCAAGCACCAGCACATAAATTCTTCCACCATTGAAAAAGAAATCAGTAATTTATTGTCAAGGAAATATCCAAAGCGTTAATTAATTAATCCCCACGAGAGAGAAGAAGAGTCGCTCGATCTTCTTTAACAACGTTCGACCGCGCCCGAGGCAGACGAGGAGACGGCCCGACGCCGTTCCGTGTCGCCACGTGAATCGAAGAACAAGACCTGCCATATCTCGGCGAACGCCTCCACGATGACGCCGTGGTAGTGCCGCGAGTTCATCGACAGGAAGCACTGCAGGAGATGCTCCAGGTCCCCGGTCCCGAACATCTGCTTCTCCACTATCATCTCCGCCATCGACCTCTTGAAGTCCTCCAGCGGATTCTCCGACCTCTTCACCACCGCCACGCTCTCCCCCATCACCACCTCCCTCCTCCTCTCCCCGGCCCCCTCCGCCGCCTCCTCTTGGTCCCCGCTGGTGGAGCGCCTCAGCCTCCTCATTCTGTTCTCATCGGTGTCGTTGTCCTCGTCTTGGGGGGATTTTTGCTTTTCCTTCGTCGCCTGATTCTCCAGCAAGTATCTCGTGGTGCGGTAGAATTCGGGTAACATGTCGTTCGAAAAGCTTCTGGAAGTCGATAGTAACGCGTCAGTCTCGTCCTCATCGTCTCCGTTGTCGCTGCCGCCGTCCGAGCTGGACCACCCGCTGTCGCTGGAGGTCACGCTCCTCCCGACGACCGACGACGTCGTTCTGCCTTTCCCCCGGCTCTTCTTCTTCTTCTGCTTCATCCTCCAGTCGCCCTGCCTCACCAGGACGGGCGACGTCGTCTCCATGTCGCCATCGTCGAATCTCGAAACACCGCATATCTTCCGACGAGGCCTGGGATGGCTCTGGTCCTGGCTCTGGCTCCAGCTCCGTCTCGAGTCTACGTGCAACTGTCCGTCCTTCTGCCACGTGTACTCGGATGGAGAGTCGGCGCAGGACCTGCAGCGGACGGAGGCGACGTGGCGGGCGATGAAGGAGTCGTCGGGGGTCGACGGAGGCGGGGCGGGTAAGCTGGTGAAGCTGATGTCGAGGGACGTGGGGTACGCTTGGAACAGCCACTGAGCCTCCGCCCTCGACCGGTTCTGCGGGTAAGTCGGGGGTTGTTTGGAGCGACAGATTTGGAGGAGGCGGGAGAGTCTGAGCTTGAAGCGCTTAGCCATGGAGGGTGGTTGCGACGAAGGCGAAGGCGAAGGCGAAGCGAGTTGGTCGACGGATGACGTTTGTGCTTGAGCTGGAGGTTATCGAAACTTCATAGATATATAGAGACAGAAGATGGAGAGGCCGGCTATTTCTGGCTTTTAATACTGAAACAGAACAGAAAATAATAGAATGGTGAAAGTTATGCGGAATTTCTCAGCCGGACTGGAGGACAGAATAATGTCAGTTATTTAGTACATGGTCCAACATGGATGATGATGTGACGAATCATGCCGACAATAAAATAATTAGTTCTACATTTAACTTATTAAAATCGGATTCCTGACCTACTGGCACATGTAACTTTACAACAGATAATAACCAAAAGGGTCTTTATAGATGGCCTAATACCCTAAAAAACTTCCAAGTTTAGCTTTCCTCCCATTTTTTCCTTTTGTCTCATAAAACTTCCAACTTTAAATCTAGTCCCAATTATATTATAAACTTCTTTTGTCCCATAAAAATTTCTCAACTTTGGATTCTATCCCAATCCTACCCACCACCTTGTCCCAATTTTTCCGTAAAATTTTTATGGTCTTATAAAAAATCATAAACTTTTACTTGAGTAACAAATTTGCCCCTATTATCTCTTTGTTCAAAATGTCTCATTGACAATCGAGAGATGGAAAACTTCCAAGCACAAGCTATTCGAGTGGCTCAAGCGCGAGCTCTCCAACCGCAAGTAATGTAACACTCCCAAGCACAAGAGATTGACAAACGCAAAATTACTAAGGATGATTTTCACGGAGGGTTAATGGAAAATAGATTTGGGATTCAAATAAGAGTTTGGGATTTTTTATGAGACAAAAATAAGATAAAATTGATACTTGACCTAAAGTGAGAGTTATTTATTAGACAAAAGAAGTTTACGGCATAATTGGGAATGGACCTAAAGTTGAGGGCTTTTTATGATAAAAAAAAAAAGGTTTATGGTAGAATTAGGATATAACCTAAAGTCGGAGGTCTTTTACGAAGCAAAATGTAAAATTGACGTAAGAGGTAAAGTTGGAGGATTTTTAAGACATTGGGCCTTTTATAGACTCAATGCATGCATAACATGGTTATGTCATTAATGGGGTGGATCCTAGGCGGTTAATGGCTATGATTATGTGTGTGTACATCGAATGAAGATATGTAAGAATTTGCCGACGCTACAAAACATGCAATGATCCAATGTTCACGTAGCACAAGCTTAAAGATGAGAGGTTATGAGGTCAGGCCTCGTTTCTTGCTTAAAGATAGGCCTGCGTGGGTGAGGACCGAGAACTGATTAGTGAACAGGCAATTGCTATTCCGGGCATTGAAGTGACAATTAACAGACACGTGTCAGGTCCTCGGTGTAGCATGCAACGCTCAATCGGGAAAGACATATCGACCAAAAGACCTGGACCTTCGAGGTCAGGATGGAAACCCTAGAAATGACATTTCACTGCAAACTCAAGATGACCCCAATGGAGGTCGACCAGGCGACAGTGAAAGATGCGTGCATGATGGCCCAAGATAATCTCAAACCACCCCATATCTAAATACATATTGTTTAGTCTCTATAAAGATAAGCTGCGTTTGTTTGTTGGATGTTCAGAATGTCATTTTTTATCAGCCTCGCAAATTATAAAAATTACTTCTAGCCAAATCAGAAATTTTGATTGGTGGCACATATTCAGAAAAGGTCAAGCTCAGGCCTGTCATCGCAAGGTGAGAAAATGTTGACGGAGTCGTCCAAATTTTCAAAATTGTTTTATATAAGAATAAGAAAAGGATGGATTTGAAACGATCCTCGCCAACCTCTGTATTCTCTGCAATGGAAGAAAGTCTTCCTTTGCTTTTTGGTCTCTGCCAGCTTTCCTTTTTTTTTTTCATTTTCATGTTTGTGATGTTTTGCACGTGTCCACGCGCATACACACTCTGGTTCTGTGCAGTGATTGCAAGATCTCGACACGATCGACCATATAGGGGATGGGGTCTCAAGACTAATGTTTCAAAGGTACAAGATATTTAACTTTAAAGTTAGAATATTGTCAGAATACTACAAACTTTTGTATGAGATTGCAAAAGATTATGTAATTTTTTTTAATTTCTTAGGTAGGTTTCTTTTCTCGTTAGATTACTTCCATTTTTGTATATATATCGTTGAAGTAAAAATAAAATTAATTGTAATATATTATAGCTTGAAGTGATATCAATTTTTTTATGTTACCTGTAACTTGTTATAAGAGCCAAAATTATTGGCTTTGGAGTTCGTGCAAAATCATTGGTTATTCTCCTAAGGGAAAAAGACTACAAAAAATCCCACGCTTTATCTAGAGTAACAAATTTATTTCAAACTTTTTTTTTTTTTTTGTGATATAAAAAACCCGAACTTTATCAACCACGACACATTTACCCCAAACATTTTTTCGTAACACAAAAAACCTTGAATTTCTATTTGTGTGACATATTTATCATAAATTATAGAGCATTTTGGTCTTTTTACTTTTTAATTTTTTACTTTTTTTTTCTTCTTCTTCTCTCTTCCCTTCGCTGGCCATGGCGAAGCTGGTAGAGGGAAGCTGGAGTTAGGTGAGGACGGCCCTCGGTTGGGTCAGGCAAAGGCCTCCCTCGCCAAATCTAGCGAGGGTGACCCTCACCCAACGTCGGCGAGGGCAGCCCTCACCCAACGTCGGCTTCCCTCCACTAGCCATGGAGAAGAAAAAAAAAGGAAAAAAAAAAAGAAAAAAGGAAAAACATAAAAAAAGACGAAAATGCCCCCTTGGTGAGGTAAATATGTCACGATTTGCAAAGTTTTGAATTTTTCATGTCACAAAAATAAGTTTAGGATAAATTTGTCACTTTTGACAAAGTTTGGGGTTTTTGATAGTTTTTTCCCTTCTCCTAATGAGGCTGCTATGGGCCACAAATGGATATACAAGATCAAAACAAACTCCAAAGCCAAGGTTGTATCAACATGAGATGGAATTTATCTCATATGGATCTCAAGAATGCACATTGTTGAATGATCATCTTATTGAGGAAGTGTATACGCAACCTCCTCTTGGCCATGATTGTCCTCATGATAAGGTCTTCATATATCTAAAGGTCCCTTTATGGATTGAAATAGGTACCACACAACACTATTAACGAGCCATATGGATTTCAATCCAACTCTCATGATGAAGCAACATTTGCTTGTCATAACAATAAAGGCATTTCATTGTTTTTGTTTTATGTGGATGATATCATTACTGGAAATGACATCGAGAGATGATGGATTTCAAGCAATATCTCGCTATCATTTTGGAACGAAAGATTTGGGCTTGCTTTGTTATTTCTTGCGCATGCGTTTGCTCAAGTGTCTAGTATCTCACTCAAGCCTAATGCCAAGGTGGACCTTTTCTATGGCACCTCATTTCATCAACCATTGGTTGGTAGTTTTCTACATAGGGAAAAGTACAAAAAAAGTCATAAACCTTCTTACATTGGTACCAATTCCATCATAAATTTTTCAATTTGACAAATTTAGTCCTAAACCATTTTACATTTGTACCAATTCAGTCCATCCAACCAATTTTTGCCGACCAATGCTAACGTGGACGCCAACCGGTGGCTAGATGTTGATGTGGTAATTTTTTAATATATATAATTTTTTTTTGAATTTTTTCCTTTTCTTTTCTCCCTTCTTCCTCCTTAGACTATTTTGGCACTAGCTAGCGAGGGTCGAGCCCCTCACCCGGCCTCTCCCAGGGCTGCCGGCGAGGTGACTTCGCCTGGATCTAGGTGAGGACATGGCGGCCATTGCCAGGGCGGAGGTGAGGGCTTCCAGGCCGAAGGCTCCTCGACCATTGGGCAAGGGACGCCTCGCCAACCGTCGACGAGGGTCGCAGCCCTTGCTCGGCCTTGCTTAGAGCCGCGGTGATGCGTGATGGGTTGAGTGATTCAAGAACGGATATTTTTTTGAGGGGATTTTTGTGGTTAAGTGTATGGAGTAGTGTATACGGTAAAGAAACAAAGAGAATAAGAAAAGATAGAACGATATAGAACGATCTCCTCCCAAGGTATAAAGGCCACGCCACCAACCGAAGAAGAGGATCGAGATCAACCAAGCTCACCACCAAGGCCTAAAGCTTCCACCAGCCAAGGATAAAGGACTTCGGGATTGGAGAAGCTCACCACCAAGGCCTAAAGATTTCACCAGCCAAGGATAAATGGCTTCTTGGCTCACCACCAAGGAGAGATCTACGCTCCAAGGATAAAGAAACCAAAAGGAGTTATCCACTCTCCAAAAGAGTTCACTCAAGCAGAGGAAATCTCACCATTTTCATTCATGAAATTCGTATATCTACTACATTGGATAGTTTCCCCTATTTATAAGAGGATTTTAGCATTAGGAAATATTAAAAACAAACTTTAATGACCTAAGAACAGAAACGTTCAACTCTTGAGCTACATAAAAACAAAAACAGCTAGAAACATAATAAAAAGCCTTTACTACCACGGAATTAAATGCCCTGACTTGAAATGTTCGACTCTTGAGCTATAAAAATAAAAACAGCTAGAAACTTAATAAAAAGCCTTTATCACGGGAACTAAATGCCCTTTAATCTTCAGCCTTCCATTTCTTGAACCGCTTTCGTGAACCTCAAGCCTTCCCAAAATTCGAGCTCCTCTCTTGACCAGAAAATAATCCTCCTGAAACTTCATCAATTGGTCATACAAGACATCTAAAATGGCCTCCCATTGATACCTATCGATATACCACAAAGTATTGATAAGTAATTAACATTATTCATTCAAAATGATCCATCAAAGAACATAATGCCCAACTTCTTTATTGGCGTGGATAAGCATCAATGGTTCTGAGTTGGTCGATGGAGTTACGTTGGACGCACCCGCATCATCCTCCCGGGTTGTTTGAGATTTGTCCTCAAATCCAGAAGGTTTTCATCCTCCAAGTAAGGAGAAAGGTCTCCCACGTTGAATGTTGCTGAAACTGCAAACTCTCTCGGAAGGTCAATCTTGTAAGCATTGTCACCAATTCGCTCAAGAACTTTAAAGGGGCCATCAGCTCTAGGCATGAGCTTGTTCTTTCGACGAAATGGAAATCTCTCCTTCCTCAAGTGAAGCCATACAAGATCGCCCGGTTGAAATTGAGTCTTCTTGCGATGTGGATTAGCTTTCTTCTTGTAAGATTCGTTGGCCTTTTCAATGTTGGATCGAATCTGCTCATGGAGCTTCTTCATTGATTCAGCTCTTTTCTTGCCATCAAAGCTCACTTGAGAGTTAGACGAAATTGGAATCAAATCAATGGGTGTGAGAGGATTAATTCCATACACAACTTCAAATGGCGATCGACCAGTAGTATAACTTGGTGATCGATTGTAAGCAAATTCAGCATCCGCAAGCTTTAAATCCCAATCTTTCAACGATTTACTCACCATACCACGGAGAAGAGTGGTTAGAGTACGATTTGTTACCTTCGTTTGGCCATCCGTTTGGGGATGACAAGCTGTGCTAAATAAGAGCCTTGTACCAAGCATTCTCCATAGAGTTCTCCAGAAGTGGCTTAAGAACTTGGAATCACGATCTGACACAATGCTCTTTGGTACTCCATGAACGCGGATAATCTCTTTGAAATATAATTCAGCAATATGAGATGCATCACTGGTCTTGTGACATGGCACGAAATGAGCCATTTTAGAGAACCGATCGACGACCACCATGATAGCATATTTTCCTCTTTGAGTTCTTGGTAGAGCCACAATGAAATCCATGCTAACATCCTCATTCCTCCCAGGGCTGGAATGGTACCGGAAGTGGAGTATACAAACCTTGATGGAAATGGCTTTTTGATCTTTGACAAGTGGCACACCTTGAGATGATAGCATGCACATCTCCACTCATCTTTGGCCAATAGAAATGCTCTTGAAGAACCTCAAGAGTTTTGTTAATACCAAAATGACCAGCCAATCCTCCACCATGCGCTTCTCGAATCAGCAATTCGCGAAAAGAACTCTTCGGCACACATAATTGATTTCCTTTAAAAAGAAACCCATCTTGCAAAGAATATATACCTTGAACTCCCAGCTTGCAATTGTTGATGATGGATGAGAACTCCGCATCTTCAGAATAAAGTTCTTTCATTGCTTGAAATCCGAGAATCCTAGAGTCCAGAACCGCAAGCATAGAATATCTTCTCGATAAAGCATCTGCTACAACATTAGTGTGCCCCGGTTTATATTTTGAGACGAAAGAAAAGGATTGAAGAAATTCTACCAATTTTGCATGTCTCGAATTAAGCTTGCGTTGGCCGCTAATAAACTTAAGTGCCTCATGATCAGAATGAAGGACAAATTGCTTTGGCCTCAAATAATGATTCCAATGATCAAGAGCTCGGACAATGGCATAGAATTCTTTGTCATAAGTTGAATAATTCATCTTGGAATCAGATAACTGCTCACTGAAATATGCCAATGGTTTTTGTGCTTGCACCAGAACAGCACCAATACCAACTCCGCTTTCATCACATTCGACTTCAAATACTTTATCAAAATCAGGAAGTGCAAGAATAGGGGACTCACAAAGTTTCTGCTTGATTATGTCAAAGGCATTTTGAGCAGCCTTCGTCCATTCAAAAGCACCATTCTTTATGCATTCAGTTATAGGAGCCATGACGGTACTAAAGTTTTTGACAAAACGTCGATAGAAAGAAACAAGTCCATGAAAACTTCTTACATCAGAAATGGACTTTGGAACCGGCCAAGTCTTCACAGCTTCCACCTTGGCTTGATCAACAGAGATTCCATCTTTGGAAACCACATAACCAAGAAACACAATGCTTGGAGAGAAGAACTCACATTTCTCCATTTTAGCATACAGTTTTTGATCTCTCAAGACATTGAAGACTTGTTTTAAATGAGAGATATGCTCCTTCTCGTTCCTGCTATAAACAAGAATATCGTCGAAATAAACAACGACAAATCGACCAATAAAGGAACGAAGAACCTCGTTCATAAGTCTCATGAAGGTACTCGGAGCATTAGATAATCCGAATGGCATAACCAACCACTCATAAAGGCCTCCCTTGGTTTTGAAAGCCGTCTTCCATTCATCACCTTCTCGCATTTTGATTTGATGATAACCACTTCGCAAATCTATCTTTGAAAACACAGAAGAACAGTATAATTCGTCAAGCACATCATCAAGTCTAGGTATAGGGTACCTATACTTAATGGTTATGTTGTTGATGGCCCGACTATCTACACACATTCGATATGTACCATCCTTCTTAGGCACAAGTAGAGCCGGAACAGAACAAGGACTCATGCTTTCTCGAACGTATCATTTGTCCTTTGTACATATCACTATTACCTGTCCTAATATTGCTTTTGTGGCCCATATAGCGAGTTGGTTTATGTCTGCTCTGCGTTCTATTCAACCTAGAGTTACGTGCCTTATTAGAGGCGGACTATTCTAATGACGTCAACGATCGTAATCAAACAACATGGTTTTGTGTCTTTCTTAACAATTCTCTGATCTGTTCGCATGGTGATGAGCAAAATATTAACCAATGATCTAGCACTGAATCCGAGTATCGCCCTTTGGCGGACACAAGGGCTGAACTTGTCTGACTGCCTTGCTTTTTTTAAGACACGGGTGTTCCTAAGAACTCCAACACTATTCTGAGGTAAGATCGCAAAGTTGCCATTCAAATAGACCGCAGTGCAGTTTTTCATGAGTGCACTGAACATATTAAGAACAAAGCGTCACTTTACGGGACGCTATATTTTCGAGGACATTCATTTTGTACACGTCTCTCCTATTGATCAAGCCGCGTGGTCTTGCAAAGGCTTCTCCTCTTTCACAACGTTGTAGTTTCTTGTCTAAACTCCAATTTGTTTAACTAAAACCATGTTTGAGGAGGATGTTATACTGTTGTCAGAACATTTCGAGATTTTGTTCGATATTTTAGATTATATAATTGTTGACACCTAAATTTTGACTATTTATTTACTTGTTCATCATATAAAGCATTTCATAACATTTACATTCAGGTAACAATAATATTTAACTTATCTTTAAAAAAAAAAATGTTCTAAAAAAATTTTAAAAATAAAAATAAAAAATGATGAAAAAAGAGAGGATAAGAAATAATTTATAAAATAAAACATTTGATTGTGGAGGGAGATTTTGAAAAAATTTAGATAATGGAGCATTTTTCTTGTTGAGCATATCCCCCATTTTAGAAGATGATTGTCAATGGTAGGGTACTTTATCTTAGAAAATCTTCAAAAAATATTTGAGATTTTGGAGCCATTTTTGTATCCCTCTTTTTCGAAAGATTTATCAGCGGTCGAATGAATATATGCAATTATCTCAGAAAATTTTCACTTGAAAAACAAACCCTTTTTTTTCTCTATAAATAGAGAGTGCAAGGCTTCGTGCCGAGGGGGTGAAGATTTTGACAAAAAGTGCTCGTGTGGTTTCATGAGGGAAGGGCGGAAAAATTGCAAAAAGTGTTGGTGAGGCTTCGTTTAAGGTGGGGTTTGGTCGAAGGGAGTGAACAAAGAAATTTGCAAGTGCTCATGAGTGACACAAAGAGAGAATGAGATAAGGAGAGAGAGAGAGGGAAAGAAATTTGCAGCCAAAACTAGCGAGATTCCAAGCGTGTTGCAGCCTTCCCCCTGCAACCACCAATTTCCCAGCACAACTCGTAACTCCAGCGACGCTTCCGTTCCTTGTCTAGCATGGCCCGATTCTGGTGAAAACCCCACGCCGACGAGTTTCGTGGTGTTCTTGCATTCCTGTTCGACACCCTAGTCGCGCCCCCAGTCATCACCGAATTTATTCTTGCGCTTCCGGTTGTCGTGCCACACGTTCTCGAAGCCCACACCTACATGAATATCATCATCACGTTTCTTCGACGCCTTTGACTGACGCTATGCAACATTCTCGAGCCATCCAGAATTCTCATGTCAATTGTGTAAATTCAGCCGTGTGGGCTTGGCATCGTTCCTTCCCGGTCTCATTCTCGGAGATAATTTCTCCGAGCTAGGTCATCCCTTTAACCGAACTTAATTTGGTAGTTAATTTACGGTTAGTTATTCCTAATCGTGATTGGTGATTTTGTTAGACATTATCTGGTAAAGAAGATTTATCGTGTTGAGGGTTACAATGATTAGAAATACTGAGTTGAGAGACATCGGATTAGATTTTTTATTATTGTGATTTTCCGTCTTGAGTTGGGGTGAATTATCTTTGATGTGGCTAATTACATTTCTTATGTTTAGAAATACTGAGTTGAGAGACATCGGATTAGATTTTTATTATTGTGATTTTCCGTCTTGAGTTGGGGTGAATTATCTTTTATGTGACTAATTACATTTCTTATGTTAATTTCTTGTGTTAATTTCTAGTAATTTTTCTTAAATATTTTTAGGTCAAATTGCATTTATTTAAGATTCGCCTTTTTAGGATAATATAGGAACATAGGAAATCTCATGGTTAAGATAGAGTTAATTATCCCTAGTTTATACGATGATATAGTAAATATGATTCTAATAGAAAAGTCATTAAAAAAAATCATAAAAAGAACATGCATGTGTCATGGCCAAGAGGTTTCGGTAGCTAAAGGGCCATACTTGCCATGGAGGACCTCCTGCGATCGCTAGGATTCCCAACAAGACTTCTTTCGAAACTTTCCAAAGGCGGGTGATATGGTAATTGAGCCAAATTCTAGAAGTCTCCTACCATTAGTGTCAGTAGTGGTAGATATGGCAGTGCGATTTTGTCCGCCGGATAAAAAGTTCATCAACGGATGTAATCTGGAGGCCTCTAGTATAAGAAGGGGTGCCCTCCCCCTCATTTATAAACATCCAACCATTTCAGTTTATCAAAAGCTCATTTTTTTTCTAGAGCCTCTCTCTCTAGAAACTTTCTCTCTACGATCCGGGTGAGCGAGTGAGTGTGTGATCGATCAAGCAAGACTTGGCTTAGGCATCCAAACGATCCGGGTGAGCGAGTGAGTGTGTGATTGATCAAGCAAGACTTGGCTTAGGCATCCAAACGATCCAAGGTGATCCACAAGTGCTTGAGTTGCAGCGCGGTCACAATCCCAATCAATCGACCCGTGACGAGTGGTATCAGAGCAAAGGAGAGATCCGTTTCTAGAGATTGAGGAGCACTAACTATTTGAGAGAATGTCGAGCCAAGAAGCTGCCATGGATGGAGACCGTTCAAGTTAAGGAGACTTGCAGCCGAATGAAGAAAAGAGAAGCCTCGATGGATGCCGTAGCTGCACTTGATTAGAAGCTTGTGAAGGCCCGGAGTGCCATGGTCAAGTTCATGGAAGGACTTGATGACATGAGAGACCGCATCATAGAGGTTGAGGTCTCGCTCCGTGAAGACTTCACGACCGGCATCAACCAAGCTACTGATGCGTTGATGCGTGATGGGTTGAGTGATTCAAGAACGGAGATTTCTCAAAGGGGATTCTTTTGTGGTTAAGTATATGGAGTAGTGTATACGGTGAAAGAATGAAAAGGAATTAGAAAAGATAAAATGATCTCCTCCCAAGGTATAAAGGCCACGCCACCAACCGGAAGAGGATCGAGATCTACGAAGCTCACCACCAAGGCCTAAAGATTCCACCAGCCAAGGATAAAGGGCTTCTTGCTCACCACCAAGGAGTGATCTACGCTCCAAGGATAAAGAAACCGAAAGGAGTTATCCACTCTCCAAAGGAGTTCACTCAAGTTGAGGAAATCTCACCATTCTCATTCATGAAATTAGTATCTCTCCTACATTGGAAATGAAACGTTCGACTCTTGAGCTACACAAAAATAAAAACGGCTAGGAACTTAACAAAAAGCCTTTACTATCACAGGAACTAAATGCCATAATAAAAAGCCTTTACTATCACGGGAACTAAATGCCATTTAATCTTCGGCCTTCCACATTCTCGAACCGTTAGCTTTCCGTGTTCTTGAACCTTTGGCTTTCCATAATCTTGAACCGCTTTCGTGAACCTCTAGCCTTCCCAAAATTCGAGCTCCTCCCTTGACCAGAAAATAATCCTTCTGAAACTTCATCAATTGGTCATACAAGACATCTAAAATGGCCTCCCATTGATACCTATCGATATACCACAAAGTACCGATAAGTAATTAACATTATTCATTCAAAATGATCCATTGAAGCACATAATGCCCAACTTCTTTCTTGGCTTGGATAAGCATTGAAGGTTCTGAGTTGGTCGATGGAGCTACGTTGGATGCTCTTGCATCATGCGTGATGGGGCGAGTGATTCCAGAACGGAAATTTTTTCTTTTGGGATTTTTCAGGCTAAGTGTGTAGGGTAGTGTATATGGGAAAGAAACAAAAAGGATTAAGAATAGATAGAAATATTTCCTTTCAAGGTATAAAGGTCACGCTACCAACCAAGGATCAGAATCGAGATCTACGAAGTTCACCACCAAGACCTAAAAGCTTCCACCAACCAAGGATAAAGGATAAAGGACTTCGGGATGGGAGAAGCTCACCACCAAAGCCTAAAGATTCCACTAGCCAATGATAAAAGACTTCTTAGCTCACCACCAATGAGTGATCTACGCTCCAAGGATAAAGAAACCGAAAGAAGTTATCCACTCTCCGAAGGAGTTCACTCAATAAGAGGAATTCTCACAATTTTTATTCATCAAATTCGTATTCCCCAAACATTGAATAGTTTTTCCTTGTTTATAGGAGGATTTTAGACTTAGGAAATATAAAAAATAAACTTCAATGACTAGGAAATATAAAAAACAAACTTTAATGACCTAGGTACTTAAGAAATGCATTTATTAGTACGGGAACTTGCATTCTTGAACATTTGGCCTTTTGCATTCTTGAACTGCATTCTTGACCCTTTAGCCTTATGTATTCTTGAACCGCATTCTTGAACCTTTAGGCTTCCAAAAATCGTGCTCCTCCCTTGACCAGAAAACAATCCTCCTGAAACTTCATCAATTGGTCATGTAAGACGTCTAAAATGACCTCCCATTGATAGTTATCGATATACCATAAAGCACCGATAAGTAATTAACATTATTCATTCAAAATGATCCATTGAAGCGCATAACGAGGTCGAAGCCATGAAGGATTACTTCTTCCTTGAGTTTGCTCAACAAGAAGTCCGTAGCAAGCTCCATCGCCTCAAACAAAGGGGCATGATCTTAGAGTATGTGAGGGAATTCACGGAGCTCAAACTCCAAATCTGCAACTTAGGAGAGGAGGAGGCTCTCAGAGTGTTTATGGATGGATTGAAGTAGTGGGCGCAACTTAAGCTAAAGCGATGAGATGTGCAAAGTCTCGCGAGAGAGCTAAGCGTGGCCAAGTCCCTCGTTGACCTCACCAAAGTTGAACCGAAGAATCCAACAAGGGATTGGAGGTTGGATCGATCCTCCGAGCATGAAGGTGGAAGCACTCTCTGTGCGCCGAAAGATGAAAGTTGCCGAGTCAAGACATGGGGTGAAGGTTCATCCAAGCCATCCTTCCAAAAGGGTTGACCATCGATGGACTACACAACTAGTAAGTTCGATCAACCCCCGCCTTCTCCTTGCTTCTAATGCAAAGGTCCGCATTGGACCCAAAAGTTCCCAAAGAAGGGTAAGATCAATGCTCTCCTTGCCATCGAAGAAGAGGAGGAGGATGAGCCTAAAGAAGAGAAGCGGTAGATTTAAAATGGGCGCATGAAGGTTGTCAACACCGTCCAAGCTCAATCGCCGTCCAAAGAGAAGGAAGCTACCCCGAACACGGACATGTTCTTCGTCGAGGTTGAAGTGTGCGGGTGAACGCTATACGCTTTGGTCAACATTGCTGCATCGAACATGTTCATGTCAACCAAGGTAGCCAAAGCCTTGGGACTTCACATAGAGCCAACTAGGAAGTCATTCAAGACCATCAGCTCGGATGACTTTAATGGTGTAGGATTGACTCACGACGTGGACGTCCAAATCGGCGGGTGGAAGGGCAAGCTGGCATTCGAGGTAATTCCTCTTGATGATTATGATCTCATTTTGGGAATGCAGTTTTTCCATAGCGTGAGATCCATGATCGACATGAGGACCAAGTGCATCATAATCCTCGATCCAAAATGCCCAGCGTGATCAACACCAAGATCATCGCCACGATCCGATGCCTCAACAAGAGCTTGAAGGCCGAGAAGCACATGAGCAAGTTGCCAACCAAGAAGAAGCCGAAGGAAGAGTTGGATCCTACTCCAACACATGCCATGCCGACCCAAGTGCTCTTCCCCGAGGTTGAGTACTTGCCGTGTGCCATTCCTGAGCTGAAGTCGGAGTTGAAGATGGAAGGGTGTGGTCCATCATTTGTGAGCGTCTGAACCAAGCAAAACCAAAAGAGGAAAGCCTGCGCTAGTGCCAAGAAGGCTGCCCTTCGAGTTGTGAGCGACAAGGGCATCACTTGAATGAGTGGGAGAGAATGTTATGGCCAAGAGGTTTCGGTAGCTAAAGGGTTGTACCTTGCCGCGGAGGATCTCTTGTGATCGCTAGGCTTTCCAATAAGACTTCTTCAAAAACTTTCCAAGGGCAGGCGATACGTAATTGAGCCAAATTCTAGAAGTCTCTTGCCATTAGTGTCAATAGTTGGTAGATATGGTGGTGCGATCTCGTCCACCAGATAAAAAGTCGATCAACGGATGTAATCTAGAGGCCTCTAGTATAAGAAGGGGTGTCCTCCCTCTCATTTGTATTCATCCAACCATTTCAGTTTATCAAAAGCTCATTTCTTTCCATAGCCTCTCTTTCTGGAAACTCTCTCTCTACAATCCGGGTGAGCGAGTGAGTGTGCGGTCGATCGAGTAAGGCTTGGCTTAGGCATCCAAACGATCCAAGGCGATCCACAAGTGCCTGAGTTGCCGCGTGGTCACGATCCCAATCAATCGGCCCGTGACACATGCATATGGAATTACCACATCATCCATTCCGTATCATGTAGTGCATGCATATTTAGGATCATGTAAATTAGATTGCATACATATTGTGATCGTTTAAGTTATGTCATATAAATTGCATCTCATATGTCATTAAAGTAAAGCTCATGCATATTAAATTTAGATTAGAATTACATATAATTAACATTTAAAAAAAAAAGATTTCATGTCATTTAGAAATCATGTTTAGGGCATGCATTTTTAATCAGCATTTTTTGTAAGTTTTTAGACAGTAAACCTTAATAAAGTAGTAGTTTATTTTGCTTAATGTTAGTTATAATTTCTTACAATCCATCACTTCGGTATATTAATGTTATTTTATTGATTGTGCATGACCTACCACCCTTTGCATGTTAGTAGCTTAGGTTTAAATTAATCAAGACTACTTGCAAAATTTTTTTTGAAATTAAAATGAAAAGATACCGAAATGGTGTTAGATTAATCTGGGGTGACCATGTTTCCGGACTTATTGAATCTCTGATTCGCAAAAGTAAAATATTCTCCCATACTTTATTGGGATTCTAATTAACGCTAATTGGTAAGTGGCGGCTCCAAATTGAGTATAATTGCACATTTAAATGTATTGGCAGGACTTGGGGGGGGGGGGGGTCATGCTAAGTTTTCGAACTTAGTAATCAATTAGCTTTCTTTTGGGTAATTCACCTTCGGAAAGGTCGCGACAATAATTGATTAAGTAATTTTGGCTATTTCCTAGGTTAGCTAGTTTGTTTTTTTGGATCATCTCTATTCTTGCGCATATTCGTTGGCATATAGACCCATTCATTGAAATACCATTTCTTGTATCTATTCTAACATGAAGGATTAGACCATGGAAACCAAAATAATGCCCCATGGAGCTTAGTACTTGAATTTTTCACTCAACTTGAACTCGGTCCATGGTAAACCTATACCCATCCTTCAAGATTGATCCGCTCGACATGACTTGATCATGCAAAATTTGTGCAATCGTGGCACAAGCGCAAGTTGGATAGAGCTAGAGCTCGAATTCGGGTTTCCAAAGTACAACAAAATTGATGAATGATACTATTTTACGTGAAGTTTTTGTTTGTGACTACATGAATTACTTACAACACTTTCGCTCATCGTAAAATGATGATATAATTTTTGAACGCAAATGTATGGTCCGAGAGGATTTGATTGCTCAAATCGTATGCCCACAACTTTGTGCAATGAATATTGTCAACTACCAATAGAAATTGATATAATTATCAACATGTGACATAAATCATGTGATTAACTGTTCATACCACACCCCTCTCCCCAACAAAACTCTCTCAAGTACTGTTTGCGGGAAAATTACACCATTATTTCTAAATTTTCATTCAATATGAAATGTTGTTCCTAAATTTTAGTACGCCACGCCATGTCGTCCCTAAATTTTTAATTTATTTAATGTTGTCAATGAAATTTTGATATCTATATAATTTAGTTCTTGAACTATATGAAAATATTGAATTTGAATTTAAGAAAGAATTATAAGGAATATTTTATACAATTTATGAGTTAAATTGAATATGAATAAAAAAATTTAAAGATTATATTGAACAAATTAAAAATTCAGTAATAAAACTGAACATTAAACTAAATTTCATAAATTATAATAAATAAATTAAAAATTAAAAACTATAACTATATATTGAATTAAAATTTGATTTTCTGTCAATTTCCAGCTATCCGCCGTACAAGTTCGCGTCTTTTCCTAAGTTTCATCCTGTTCTTGACCACCTCGCATGCACAACACAAGAAATGGTCCCGTTACTTGACAGCCCACGACTTGTGGCACTATCTAACACGTGGACAAGAGGCCATCTTCCAGGGTTCTGACAGTGAGCATTATCTAGCCCTGCTGAACAACGTGCTTTGACATCTTGACCCGCCCTGTGTCCAGTGAGTATTTATTGCTATTCGGAGCAAGTATTTCGTCATTACATTTCGTACATAATTTCTCTTTATGATCTTTTTGGAAGGAGATATGCTTGATGCTGTTTGGTAACCATCCCAACAGTGACTGATTCCATTTTTTGTTCTCGATAGCATTTTGGAAATAGAATTGTGTTTTGTAAAATTTTTGTTCCCGGGAATAGATTTGGAGTAGAATCAAATATAAAAAGAAGAAGTTGATTCTTGTTTCGGGAACAAATCTGAGAATCAAGTCTTCTTCCATTTTCTCTTCTTCTTTTCTTCTTCTCTTTCCTTCTTCTTCATCTATCGCCATCTTGCGATTGTTGTTCGCCGCCACTGCCATTGTCCGCCAGTAGTCGGCGAATGGTTCGGCAAGATCGCCGGAGGCTGGCTAGGCCAGGGCAAGGCCTAGTGAGCTTGCCAGAGGCAAGCCTAGCCACTGGCGAGGCTTGCCTAGCCCCACCGGTAGTCAGGTGAGCCTCGCCCTACCTTGGCGAGGCTCGCCGAACCTCGTTGGTGGCTAGGTAGGCCTTGCCTAGCCCTAGTGAGGCCGGCCTGGTCACCGGCGAGGCTTGGCCGATGAGGGCCAACCTCGCCGAGGGCTGGCGACGCTCCAGTGAGGTCATTGGCCCTCGTTTTGCCGGTTGTCGGTCTGGCGACCGGCTTGGAGAAGAGGAAGAATAGGAGAAAAAAAAAAAAATCATAAATTTTGGATAGTTACCAAATGGCTAAAATGCTTAAAATCTGTTCCTGGGAATAGAATAAAAAAGAATAATTTCTGATCAGAATATACTTCCGGGAACAAAATCGTTACAAAACGCATCCTAGACATGATAAAAACTCGTACCAAATCTCTCCTACTAATTGACGTAGCATTTTTATAGAGTGCTAATAATTTAATTCATCCCTCTTACTTATTTCAACTCCTAACAAAAAAAGCCACTAAATCTTTCAATAGGATTATTTTAGTAAGTGTTGATACCCAAAAATACCGCTGTAGGAGCATGATAGTCATAAGGGATAGAAAATTCTAAAATTGTAATTGTGACCATATATGGGCCATAATATACATCGGCCCAGCCCATAAATGGTCATAAAAAGAAAGGATATTTAAGGATTTTGAGAAATCTTGAGCTGAATTTTGATAGACATACAGGCAAAAACAAATAATTCTATGATAAAGCAGTTGCTTGCCACATATTGAAACCCAGGGTCATTGATGAAGATACAATATTAATGGTGGAAATAGGCGAGAATAGTTATAAAAAAAAGATGCAGAACTCAAGAGGAGCAGTTAATACTTATTGGACAAGCCACAATAATGTTGTTGAACAGGTCAGAAACTAAATATGGAGAAAGTGGTTCAACATAAAAATTGGACCAACTCTTGAGGAGAAAGTAATCGACTTTTGATAGTTGCGAAATTGGCTTATAGAAATTATAGGTAATTCAACAAATACCCCCGAACAACATACAAAATTAATTTATCTTCTTTTATCCTTATTTAGTTTAGCCTAGCCATAGTTTAAGATTCTCGTCGTAGATTCAATTTTGGAGAGTGTTTATATCCTGTATAGTGTTATCTATTAGATTCCAATGCTAACTCTTTGTCCAGTGTTGTCAATTAAATTCCAATATCGTGTCTTCATCCTCTTTTAAGTGCAATGTTCACTAGGTGTCGCCTCAATCCAACGTCATCGATTAGATTCTGACGTTGTATCCTCATATGCATTTAGGAGCAGTGTGTACTAGATATTGTTATCATTATCCAACGTCGTCAATTAAATTCCAATGTTGTGCCCTCATATCCATCTAGGAGCATTTTACTTAAGTGTCGTCCTCATTGTCTAGCGTCATTGATTAGATTTTGACATTGTGTTCTCAAGCTTAGTAGAAAGCGCCACTTTTTAGGTGTCCTATTTAAATCTAACATTGTCGAACCATCTAGAATATTGTATAAACCATTTTGATTTTAATGGGCTTCCATTATCATGTTAAAGTGAGTTCAATTGACCTCACTGATTAGCTTTCAACTTTGATTATCGTTGATATTAAGCCCGTGTTAAGACATCGACTTCTTTGAATTCGAGATTATAAGGTGTATAATCTAAGTCCCCTTTAATAAAACCAAAATATAACACTATATTTCGTTATGAGATCCAAAACTAGCGAAACAATCAGACATTTTTAGTACATGGATTCACATTGTAATTATAAAAATAATGTGTTGATTTTGAATTGTTTACGGAACCTAATCCAATTGAAGAATGTATTTAGATTTACTAAATCAAATATATATATAAAAAGAAATCTTTGAGCAGATTTTATTTTATTGCAGGCCACATCAAATCCCATGAAGATTTGTTTTCTGGTAAGACGCCAAGTTACTGTAGGTTGCAAGAACGAAAGGAATGGCTAAAAAATAAAAGCTCCTTAAAAAGAAACTAAAGGACAAAAGATGAGCTCACATATTCTATAATTTATATATATTTATTTATTGATTTGTGAGAATCAAAAAGGTCTGTGTTCAATAAAAGAAATAGAGCAAGGGTTTTCACTTTTATTGGTATCTCTTGCGGAAGTCGTTGACCCCCTAGAGCCACTGTACAAAGAAGGGAAAAATGAGGAATGCACAACGTTCTTGCTTTTCAACTGTATGAGAAATGGTTTTCATTTGGGTGTAACTATGGAAAACATTTGAGAGTGTGAGTGATTGTTATTTTCATTCTTTGATTATAGTGTATTATTTGTTAGTGATTCTTTCGTGGATATAGGTATCGATACTGAAATTGAACTACGTAAATTTATGATGTTCCTATTTTATTTCTCTAGTTCTCTCGCATTGATTTATTTGTAAGATCCCATCGTTTTTGCATTAATATTATAAAACAATTGGTATCAAAGCTTGAGGATAAGATTTTTTTGGATTTTGATTATTTGATTATTATTAGGAAATTATGTTATTGTAATAATGTCTAAAGCGAAAATTGAAATCGAGAAGTTTGATGGGAGGAACAACTCTGAGTTATAGAGCATCAAGATGTGTATGCTATTGACAACCTAAGATTTGGCCAAGCTATTGGATGCGAAGATGAGTTGCTGATTATAATGAAAGCTGTTGAGAAGGTAATGAAAGTTCTCCTCCTTTCTGCCCTGAATAATCAACTTCAAACTAGAAATGTGTTGAAAAATGCCATGATTGAATGTTCTGAAATTTCTACACCCTCCACTGTAAATGCTCTTGTTTCTCTTAGTCCTTGTATTGAACTCCACACTTCGAATGTCGCTAGGATTGACTTTCTTTATGTGGTTTCTTACCTCAATGAAGATAGTAAAATCTCTAAGACTCATCTTCCATTTTTAAATCCATATTCCACTTTCACTAAACCATCTTCTTTCTCTCCGATATGTTTTATTAAGAAACTTGTTAAGCATACTCCTAAATAAGTTAAATAATATGTTTAGTCCTCGAAACTTGACTAGCATCCTATTCCAGCTACTTAGCAGGAACACTTTGTCACCCTTCAAATCCCTTTTGACTTTTCCATGTTGATGTGTGATATCGTAAGTGATTCCAGAATGGATTTTTTTTTTTTTTTTTTGGGATTCTTTGTTTAAGTGTATGGAGTAGTGTATACGGGAAGAAACAAAGGGGAGTAAGAAAAGATAGAACGATCTTTTCCAAGGTATAAAGGCCACGCCACCAATCGAAGATGAGGATCGAGATCTACAAAGTTCACCACTAGGGCCTAAAGCTTCCACCAGCCAAGGATAAAGGATTTTGGAATAGGAGAAGCTCACCATTAAGGCCTAGAGATTCCACTAGCCAAGGATAAAGGGCTTTTTGGCTCACCACGAAGGAGTGATCTTACACTCCAAGGATAAAGAGACCGAAAGGAGTTGTCCACTCTCCGAAGAAGTTCATTCAAGTAAAGGAATTCTCACAATTTTTATTCATCAAATTCGTATGTCCATACATTGGATAGTTTTCCCATGTTAATAGGAGGATTTTCACCTTAGGAAATTTAAAAAATAGACATTAATGACTTAGGAACTTAAAACCTTTGACTCTTAAAAACTACATAACAATAAAGACAACTAGGAACTTAGGAAATGCATTTATTAGCACAGGAACTTGCATTCTCGAACCTTTAGCCTTTTAAAATTCGTGCTCCTCCCATGACCAGAAAATGATCGTCCTCAAACTTCATCAATTGGTCATGCAAGATGTCGAAAATGGCCTCCCATCGATAGTTATCGACATACCACAAAGTATCGATAGAACTCTTTGTCGTAAGTTGAATAATTCCTCTTAGAATCAGTTAACTTCTTGTAGAAATATGCTAATGGTTTTTATGCTTGGACAAGAACAGCACCAATACCAACTCTGTTTGCATCACACTCAACTTCAAATATTTTATCAAAATTAGGAAGTGCAAGCATAGGGAACTCACAAAGTTTTTGCTTGATTACCTCAAAGGCGTTTTGAGTAGCCTTTGTCCGTTCAAAATCACCCTTTTTCATGCATTCAGTTATAGGAGCCATGACGGTACTAAAGTTTTTGACAAAACATCGATAGAAATAAACAAGTCCATGAAAACTTCTTACATCAGAAATGGACTTCGGAACCGGCCAAGTCTTCATAGCTTCCACCTTGGCTTGATCAACAGAGATTCCATCTTTGGAAACCACATAACCAAGAAACACAACGCTTGGAGAGAAGAACTGACATTTCTCCAATTTAGCATATAATTTTTGTTCTCTTATGACATTAAAGACCTGTTTTAAATGAGAGATATGCTCCTCGTCGTCGATATAAACAATGACAAATCGACCAATAAAGGAATGAAGAACCTCGTTCATAAGTCTCACGAAGGTAGTCGGAGCATCAGATAATTCGAATGGCATAACCAAACACTCATAAAGGCCTCCCTTGGTCTTGAAAGCCGTCTTGCATTCTGATTTGATGATAACCACACTGCAAATCTCTTTTTGAAAACACAGAATAACCATATAATTCATCAAGCATATCATCAAGTTTAGGTATAGGATACCTACTTAATGGTGATGTTGTTGATGGCCTGGCTATCAAGTAGAGCTAGAACAAAACATGGACTCATGCTTTCTCGAACATATCCTTTGTGGATAACTTCATTGACTTGTCTTTGCAACTCCTTTGTTTCCTTTGGATTGCATTGATAAGCTGGCTTGTTTGGTAGCGGATACTGGGGATCAAATCAATTTGATGCTCAATACCTCTTATGGGAGGTAATCCGAATGGCAAATCCTCTGGGAACGTATCTGCAAATTCTTTCAACAAGCAATGCATTTTTGGATGTATGGGTCGCTCTATCTCACTCTTTTTTTCGACCACAAGCAAAGCAAATACATTCTTTTGTTTGCTGATGGCTCTCTCAACCCGTGTCTCACTCAAGAATAGATTTTCCTTATGAGTGTTTCCCTCCCCACGTTGATTATTATGTATCAAAGAATGATTCAAGGGTAAAAGAGTAAGCTAGAATCTGGACCTATGGTTAAAACTTCTAGCTGTACGCATTTCTTTGTTGGCTGGTGGAAGCTTTAGGCCTTGGTCGTGAACTTCGTAGATCTTGATCCTTATCCTCGGTTGGTGGTGTGGCCTTTTGATGCGGGTGCGTCCAACGTAGCTCCATCGACCAACTCAGTTATATTTTGATGCGTGATGGGTTGAGTGATTCACGAACGGATATTTTTTTTTAGGGGATTTTTGTGGTTAAGTGTATGGAGTAGTGTATACGGTAAAGAAACAAAGAGAATAAGAAAATATAGAACGATATAGAACGATCTCCTCCCAAGGTATAAAGGCCACGCCACCAACCGGAAGAGGATCGAGATCTACGAAGCTCACCACCAAGGCCTAAAGATTCCACCAGCCAAGGATAAAGGACTTCGGGATAGGAGAAGCTCACCACCAAGGCCTAAAGATTCCACCAGCCAAGGATAAAGGGCTTCTTGGCTCACCACCAAGGAGTGATCTACGCTCCAAGGATAAAGAAACCGAAAGGAGTTATCCACTCTCCAAAGGAGTTCACTCAAGCAGAGCAAATCTCACCATTCTCATTCATGAAATTCGTATCTCCCATACATGGAATAGTTTTCCCCTATTTATAGGTGGATTTTAGCCTTAGGTAATATTAAAAAGAAACTTTAATGACCTAGGAACTTAAACATTCGACTCTTGAGCTACATAAAAATGAAGACACCTAAGAACTTAACATTATTCATTCAAAGGGATCCATCGAAGCACATAATGCCCAATTTCTTTCTTGGAACATAACCGTTCAGGATCAATCCACAATTGTCCATTGATCCGTGGTGGAACATAGCCAGTCTTTGATCAACCCATGGTCAGGCAGTCCGGCAGTCTTTGCTGGTTGTCCATGTCTCGCTGGATTCTCTAGAGGATTGAGGACTCGCTCCATTTGTTGTTGAAGATTTTGGATCGCACGATCTCGCCTTTTGTTGTGCGCTTCCTCCAAAGTCAAGCCTCTAGGAACTTGTTCATCCATGAGGAATTTGTAACAAAAGAAAAAAAGGAATCACTCAAATGAGTTGAACCTTGAGCTCTGATACCAATATTTTGATGCGTGATGGGTTGAGTGATTCACGAACGGATATTTTTGCTCTGCTTGAGTGAACTCCTTTGGAGAGTGGATAACTCCTTTCGGTTTCTTTATCCTTGGAGCGTAGATCACTCCTTGGTGGTGAGCCAAGAAGCCCTTTATCCTTGGCTGGTGGAATCTTTAGGCCTTGGTGGTGAGCTTCTCCTATCCCGAAGTCCTTTATCCTTGGCTGGTGGAATCTTTAGGCCTTGGTGGTGAGCTTCGTAGATCTCGATCCTCTTCCGGTTGGTGGCGTGGCCTTTATACCTTGGGAGGAGATCGTTCTATATCGTTCTATATTTTCTTATTCTCTTTGTTTCTTTACCGTATACACTACTCCATACACTTAACCACAAAAATCCCCTAAAAAAAAATATCCGTTCGTGAATCACTCAACCCATCACGCATCAAAATATTGGTATCAGAGCTCAAGGTTCAACTCATTTGAGTGATTCCTTTTTTTCTTTTGTTACAAATTCCTCATGGATGAACAAGTTCCTAGAGGCTTGACTTTGGAGGAAGCGCACAACAAAAGGCGAGATCGTGCGATCCAAAATCTTCAACAACAAATGGAGCGAGTCCTCAATCCTCTAGAGAATCCAAATGAGACATGGACAACCAGCAAAGACTGCCGGACTGCCTGACCATGGGTTGATGGACAACCGATCGACGACCACCATGATAGCATCTTTTCCTCTTTGAGTTCTTGGTAGAGCCACAATGAAATCCATGCGATCGCCCGGTTGAAATTGAGTCTTCTTGCGATGTTGATTAGCTTTTTTCTTGTAAGATTCGTTGGCCTTTTGTGAATCACTCAACCCATCACGCATCACCTTTATACCTTAGGAGGAGATCATTCTATCTTTTCTTATTCCCCTTCGTTTCTTTCTCGTATACACTACTACTCCATACGCTTAACTTGAAAATCCCAATAAAAAAATAATGTCGTTTTGCCATTGTCGTGGGGGTCGTGTCAGCCAACAGCGACCCTTGGCCGGGCCGGGCGAGGGCCACTGACCCTCGCAAGATCTACTAGGGTAGGGCCGCGACCCTCCTCCACCATCGTTGATCTTTCCTGGTGAGGGCAATGATGAAGCAGCGACGACAAGGGTTGAGCCCTCCGCCGTGTGCTTCCTTCCTTTTGTTTTTTTAAAGAAACTTTTTCAATTTTTATAATAAAATTTAAATTCGCGTCAACTCTTCGGTGAGTCATGTAGATTTGCAAAATTAATCAAAAATTGTCGTGTAGGATTTCCGGTGGGGTTTGCCGGAATTGACACTTAAGGATCCCATTTTTTAAAAAAAAAAAAAAATTGCAATTATGTGTCACTTTCCTAACTTTTGGAACTTAGATTTTCCATTCTACCAAGTTTTGGCCCATCCTCGACGTATGTCTTAGGTTCCAATTATTTGTATAAATGTCCGACGAGTTGTGGGTTCTTTTGTTTCTTATTCTTTTAATTGTGTTTCTCTTAGGATTGCATGACAAACTTACTGCTTTGCCTGATTGTTTATTTACTATATGGCAATTTCAATTCAAGTGATTGATTTATTTTTTAATTTTCTAGAAATAGAATAACTTGTATATGACCAACCACGCATGATCGCTTTAGGATTAACAATCTTAAATAATTAAAGAAGACTTGCGTAGATACCTTAGATAATCACAACAAGTTGTTGTGACCCGATCTTGCCACTCTCGATCCCTCACCATGAGAGTTCTCTTATGACTTGTGTCCAAAAGACGTCATCACCTCATCTTTCGGGTCAAGCCTCCTATGGGTTCCCTCCACAAGATCGAGAGGTCTACCAAAGTCGTACCTTGGGTCAACCTGTACCCACACGGGCGACACACCTCAAGGGAAGATGTCAGATGTGAATATCGAAATTAATGGCACGTTTACCATGGTATCACTTTGCCCACACGGGCGACACACCTCAATAGTACCCTTTGCCCATAAAGATGGCATCGCTTCATCTTTTTGGTTACTACCACATCCGCGACGGGTTCACTTACACAGTTTAGTTATTCATGACAACCAAAAAAAAGATGAGAGTGATCCCTCAATTCCTACGCAACTAAATATTTAGGTTCGGGGATTGGGATTATGCTAATGTTTCTATTAACGCACTTTTGGTACTAAACAATATGTTGTGTTTACCTAGCATGTGGCACCCCTAGACGGCCCCCGATCCGTTAGGGTCGCCACAGTTCGCTTATCTTTCACTTTCCCTAATAATGTGTCTCTCTGATACCATTTCAATTGCAGCAAGTTTACATCTTTTAGATTGGTCCCTTACGCAGCTCATATAACGAAAGCATATATAACAACTGCATTCCCTATATTCAAAAAACGATGCACACTTATAAACATTTATAGGTAAAAGCCGAACACTTTTATTTACTTAAACAAGATGTACATCATTCATCGGTATACCAAAAGGCCATAGTCTTCAATACTCGATTATGCTTCAAATGATGACCGACATCTCCTCCAACACTCGCATATTTAAAGTCTATCAATTAGTGTCGGCGTCCAAAAGTTCCTTCCATTATATCATCTTCCTCGCGGTCATATCTAACCACTTGATCCATCTATCGGTGGCAGTGACAACAGAGGTATCTACTCATTGCGTCAAACAAAACAATCAAGGCATCATAAGAAAGCATATGTTATTCATGCATTCAAGCATAACTTACTTTGCAGCCATGCATACGTCATCGTACCATATGTGCATATGTCATCATGCACTCATCATCAAGCATTCATGCATTTTTATGCCATATGTGCATATACCACCATGCAGTCATGCATATCTCACCATGCCATCGTGCATATATCACCATGATTTGTATAATCCATGCTATCAAGCATACATCAACATGAGATCCATTCAAGCCTTCTCAATGTCAAATAGTATCAATTTATTTTCATAAGTAGATCATGCATGATGCCATATGCATACACTCATGCACATGATTCACTTTCAATTCTTATCTTTCACTAGGATCTCATTAGTTTTTCTTTCTAGGGATCAATGTTTGCATCCCACAATTTATCACTCGCATCCAAACTGGCATCGCGAGGAACCTCTGGCACACACCTCCGAGCATTCGGCAACCCCACATTCCGGGCATCTCGTATCCCAACTAGCATCACAAGGAATCCCCCCGGCACACACCTCCAGGGCTTATGGGATTATGTACTGACATACCACCAGTCATTCCCCCTGGAATTATGTACCGTATACCACCGGGCATCTCGAAACTCTCGAGGACACCCGGCACCACAACATTCTGGGCATCCTAACACTCCCAGGGCATTGTCGGCTCACACCTCCGACCTTCTCCTCATTCATCATAATTCATATTCACATTCGTGCCTCAACATCAACATGGCAAATCATATGATGGCAACAAGGTCTATTTCAACTTTTGACATTATGTACCATGCCATATGATATGATATATGCAACACAATACATCAAATCACATGAAACAAGTTCTTTTATTTTTTTTGAAAATATATGTTCGGATGAAGCATCATACACAATTCCGAAAATACTTCCAATTTAATGCATAACCAGACTCCAAAAATTCTGAAATTTTGATAGATTATAAACAACACCTAAAGGTAGTTATCTCGTAGATACAATATGCCAACATAACTCTACAAGATTGAGAACGGTCCATGCATTGCAGATTTCGAAATTTGAACGATTCTGTTTGCACAGTTTTAGAAAACATTTTGATTAAATATCCAAATGAACTTAAAAAATTATGGAATTCGAACATGTGATGGTCAAGACATAAAGACAGATATTTGATGAAGAACACTACACCAAAAGAATCTCATTCAAAACGGTATAGACCATGCATTGCAACTTACAAGATCCGAACACATCAGATTGCACAGTTTTGGAAACATTTCCGATTAAATGCCCAAATGACCTTTAAAAATTATGAAATTCGACTATGTGATAGCCAAGACCATAAGTTAGATACTTCATGAAGACGTCAAAGTTAGATTCTTCCTAATACCGAAACTTCCAGATCACCTCTTTCTAAAGAATAACAATTTCACTGACCTATCTTGGTTCATTTCCTTTAAAATTTTGATATTTTCTACCTCAAGAAGTATACTACAACTTTCATTAAGGGATCGAAGTGAAAGTCAGTACAGCGAATTCCAAATCCAACTCCTCCAAAGAAAAATCATTTCCCTAACCAATACTTGTTTGTTTTGCTTCAAATTTTAGTATATTGTTCTTCAAGGTGTTCTCTACAACTTTCATACAGAGGTCGAACAAGATTCCAACTAAAAAGTCATATGCAAGACACAAAATCACCTGACGGTTGGATTGGTCTTTCCGAAATCAACATGCATGACCAACGAATCTCTCTTCAAAGCTCCAAAGTCTCATCCTATCTACCACAACCAAGACTTACCATCTACTGGAGGAGGCCATTTGGCTCCTCCCCCCCCCATGCGTCGACAACCCCACGGGTTCTATGGGCCGGGCCTCTTGGCCCACTTAGGCCCAACACACTTGGGCCTAAAGTCCAAGCTTAAATGGCCCATATTTATTCTTGATAATCCATCTTAATCCAACTTATACAAGGTACAAAATTACAAATTTAAATGGCCATAATACTTTGTAACATAGTTTAATAAAATCCAACGTATAATAGACATTGACCTTCACTGTCTTCATGCTTTCTCGATCTTTGAGTCATAATCTAAACCTAATCTAGAAGTCTGTAATTAGGTACATACAATGGAAAGAAACAATAAAAAACATAATATCATGTCAAGATTAATCACTCAAAGAAAGTTCAATGCAAAAATCAGATTTTGGAGTCTCAGTGTGGAACCCCTCAAATGGCCCCCAATTCGCTAGGGTCGCTATAGTGCGCTTGCCTTTCTCTTGACCTGATAATATATCACTCTGATACCATAGAATTATAATAGGTCCATAAGTCTTGGGGGTTTATATCATTTAGATCAGTTCCTATGCAGAAAGTATAGCGGAAGCACATCCATCAACTCCCTTCTCTATTAAAAAACAATGCACACCTACTAAACATTTTATAAGATAAAAGCCGAATACTTTTATTTACTTAAACTAGATGGACATCATTCGTCGGTACACCAAAATGTCATAGTCTTCTATACTTGGCTATATTTCAAAAGATGACCGACATCTTTTCCAATAGTCGTATACTTTAAGTTCATCGAGGTTAGTGTTGGTGTCCAAAAGTTCCTTTCCTCGTGGTCATATTCAATCACTCGGTTCATCTACTGGTGGCGGTGGCAGCAGAGGTGTCTTGACTTTGTCTGAAATGTTAGTTCCAAAACGGGGTAAGTACAACCACTCAGCAGTAAAAATTCATTAAGCTATATCACGCAGTACTATCAATTTTTAGATTCATGCAAGATAGACAAAAAAACAGGTAATCAATTGATCATGAAATTCTTCAATGTAATGGCAAGTACAATTTCGAAACCCTCAAGATGGATCATGTTCAATTACACAAGTCCTGATCATAGGGCAAAATTATAATGACACGTCCCTTTCCATGCCATACAATTTAGTCCCATAACCAGACCAGACTCATACTTAAAATTATCATGAGATTTAATCATTCAAACGGTTTTATCCCCCGAGAGGACCAATGTTTGTGTCCTTCTGGGATTCTGCACCCATCCCTGGCGTCTTAGAAGCCTTCGGGCATGTATTAAAAATACAACTGGGCATCCAAAGGGCATCGACTCATTCGAACCTCTGGGTATCTCACACCCCACCTAGCATCACGAGGAATCACTGGGGACCATAGACATGGTCCCGGGAAAATCTCTAGGCATGTATTTATAATACAACTAGGCATCCAAAGGGCATCGACTCATTCGAACCTTTAAGCATCCCGACTCCCAAGGCATTGTTGACCCGAGGTTCCAACGGTAACAATTAACATCTTAATTCCCATGAATCTTCCCCAAATCTCAATATTGGATGATATGCTGAATGCCAAATCGTCACGTCCAATAACGACTCAAGATGCATTCACTTTTAGGACAAATTGAGCAAATTCGGAACAAAACTGCTCAAACATCACAATGCACAGTTTTTAGTAACAATTTCTGAATAACAACAAAATGAACTAAGAAAATTCTCAAATTTTGATATGTTATAAATGAGATCTAAAGGAAGAAATTTCTTAAAGCACACTAAGTCAGATTCGTTGTGTATAAAGAGTAATAGTTTGTTGTTTCCTTCAAAATTCTGCAGTAACTTTCAGATTCAGTACCTACAGAAGAAAATTCGGTTCACCAACTAAATCTTGTCCGCTTGTTCCCAAATTTTGATATGTTATTCCTAAGGATGTGTCCTACCACTTTTATTAAGAGTTCGAAGTCCAATTCTAACTAGATAATTACAGAAAATTCACGGAGTCATCACATGTCAAGCTATCCTCCACGAACTGTTCACTGTTTTCAATAAGTTCACTTCTACCTTCATATTTTTACATTCACGTGGCTATAGCTAGACGTCAAACTCAATCTAATGGTTGTTCTATTATGTAAAATGGTTCCTTTTCTTATCTTCGTTGTTATAAATCAAAGCGACACAATTAAAATGACTTTATATCTAAATTTCTCTAAAACAGAATTGGTACATAGGGTCTCCTTCATTTCTAGTTCAATCAAACCATTTCAAGACTCTTCCACAGCATCTAAGAACACTTTCAGTAAGTTCTTATTAACAGAGAAACCTTCCACAGCTCGGCTCAAAATAGCCAACTTTCACTAAATTTTTAAGACATGCAAGACTCAAAAGCAACATGCAATGACTTCTAACTTCTATCTAGTACTCATCAAGCTCAATCCAACACAACACATCAACAATACATATAATCCTCCACAGAACAGCACTGAATCTTCATCTCAATCATCCAAAAACCAACATGCAGTTTCCATTTAAGTGTTTTCTCAAATCTACCAGCACTTCACCAGATAATCATTGCATGCATAGCATAGATTAACGAATTTGAACTTGCCTTACTCCTAAGCTCAATCGACAAACCAAATGGGAAGCCCAGGACCTCGTGTGTGACTCAACGGCAACGAAGATAGGCGGCGTTGACAGCGGCAGCTCGAGCATGGCAGAAGGCAGTCTGCTTCTTCCTCTCTCACTTTCTCTCTCTCGCTCGCTGTTTCGCTCGGTTAACCTCTCTCTTACTCACGGTTTTGCTATTCCCGTCACTGGTTTTTGTTGACAGAAACCATTCAACAAAAGGAAAGGTTCGGCGGCAGAAGTAGGCGAGGACAGGTGGGTGGGAACGTGGCTTGCATGCTCTCCCGGACGCTCTCTCTGCTGGCCACCGAAGAGGGAGAGAGAAATGTGGCTTCTCTCTCGCCAGCTTGAAAGCCTTTAGCTACTCGATTTAGTTGACCCCGACTTTGTTGCCGCTCGCCACCTCGCATGCTGCACGCAAGACGTGGCCTTCGCTGGCAGTTTCAGGCCATTCACACCTCCTCCTCCGGTCAACAATTTCTTCAATTGTTAACTATTACAAAGGCGTGGATGTGGGCTGCATGGGGTTAAAGGGTTTGCATGGTTGACCGGCCAAAGAAATAAAAGAAAATGTGGCCGTTGGTGAGGCCATTCGCCGGGCTATCCAACGAGAAAAATCTTTGTACAAAGCTGTGTTGATCCGCGGTCCTTTGCGGGGTACATGATTGGGAGGTCTTTTGGACCTTGTTTCCCAACCACTCAAGCAAGAAAGTGAACTGTTGATGGGTCACTTATTATCAAAAAGCATGCGCTAATCACAAACACAAGCACTTCTAAATAAGTACATGTGATGTTGAGAAGACATCTTTTGAAATCATATATGAAAAGTTTGAAGACAAAGTAACGCTTGGTTTGAAGACACAAGCGTTCATTTTGAATATGGTCCAAACAATGATGTTTCCTCAAGCCAAATCGAGTTTTGGGGAAGAAGTTTCTAACCAATTGTTTTAGGGAACCATCATAAGCTATCCTCGATAACCTATCGGCTTAAATTATGATAAACTATCAGCTGGAAAATGATAAACTACCGATGAAAACATGATAAGCTATGGACGAAAATATGATAAGCTATCAATGAAAACATATGATAAGCTATAGAAGAAAACACGATACGCTATCATTGAAAACTTGATCAGCTATCGAGATAAACTATCGGGACCCTATGATAACCTGTCATACAAAACCCACTTATCACATTAACAAAACATCATTTAGCCTTAACCTATCAAGCTAGACTCCTAGTCATGCCTCCAAAGCTCCCGTGAGTTGGCTGGACAGCTTCTCGGGCGGTTGTATGGCAACGGTGGGCGTTGTATGACCGTCGGTGAGGGAAATATGAGGAAGAATAAAGTAGATGGCTTGAAAATTAGACGTAAATGGATAAGGAGGGAGAGAAAGATGAACTTGAGAGCCAAAGTGTGAAAATGAGAGTGACGGAAAGGTACGGACAAATTTGGAGAGAGAGGAGGAGCGGCCTGTGCTTGGGCTATTTGGATGGCGAAGATTACCTCTTGCCATGTCCCATCCAATTTTAGCATCCAACAATACATCAATCAAATTAGGACGATCGGCATATAGAACTCTTATCAAGGTAAGATAAATTATTACAATTATGTCAACAAAACTTATTGCATCTCCACTTATCACATTTTTATAGGTTATCGAATATTGGAAAGGCTTACGACAATAAACTATCACAGCCTACAATATCCTATCAGGATAACCTATCAAAAACGCATGATAACCTAATCCCAATAACCTTTTGACAAAGCATGATAACCTATCAGCAAAGCAAAATAACCTGTCCCGATAACCTACTGACAAAGCATGATAACCTATTAGAACCCTGTAATCACTTATCATGCAAAACCCAATTACCACATCAACAAACATCATTTTTCCATAATCTAGCCCTAAACTAACTCCAAAAGGCACTAACAACCCTATTCAAGTGCTAGAAAGCTACTCACTCCAGATTCCAAGCTCAACAACTGAAGACGAAGGTGCAACGAGCATTGGATGACTACTATAGTCCTCACCAGTGGGTGGTCACCTTCCAAACAAATCACAGCAAGGCCAGGACCAGTGGCATGGCTCACGGTGAGGCTTGACAGTGGGAGAAAGTAAGAGAAATAAGAGAATGAGAGAGAAAAGGGGTGGCCGAATGAGCTAGGGGAGAGATTGCTGCACAAGTCTAGGCCAAGGGATGGCCAAGATACATCCTTGCTCCCCAAGACAAGAATGGAGAGCCAAGATTGCTTCTTGCTTTTCTTCCTACCCAAGTTCCATTAATGCTATTTAGTGCACATCTTGGGCTCGAGGCCCGTTAGGCCGTCCTTCATGGGTCCACAGCTCCATTGCACCAATTTGTGAGCTTGGGCCGACGTGGGTTGTCGTCCATGGCCCATTTTCACCTTTCCTAATTTTGACATTCCATCAATGAAAAATCAAGTTTTTACCCAAAAGTGGGCGATTGCCATTCCAATCTCACTCTGAAAATTTGCCATTATGTCACATAGTCTAAGTTGATAAGAGGAAGATTGAAACATTTGGAGCATATGCCCAAAGATGTAGAGTCATCGCATCTCAGCTTAAGCCCCCTTGTCCAAGAAAGAAGCTATGCACTTATTCCTTCAAGCCTTAGCTCAAGATTTCTTTGACAAGATAAACAATAATACCTATGTTGGAATTGGAGGAACGTATCAAAGGCATTATACGATTGAGACAACGACTTGCAAGTTCACCCAAAAGAAACATAATGAATTCGTTGTAGAGATTGCCTATATCTATAATTTGTCTGCTCAAAAGATGTGTACTCCTCCTACTTATAAGCCTGCCGTAGAATCTAGGAGTTCTTCCCAAAGCTTTGACTGCAAGGGGAACGCCCCATAGCGGTAATTCACTCCTTTACTGAGGCCTATGTCTCAATTACTCCCCATGATAATTGAAAATCAATTGGTGGGGAGAGAAGTCTCATGAGACAATATGCTAAAGTTCGTTGGGTTTAATCTCAACAAGACTTATGAATAGAACATGGGGGGAAAGTCGGGAGGTTTTCCAAATTAAGCTACGGCCAGGTTTTGTTCAAAATGATAAATGAGTTTAAAACTTGTATAGCAAGTCCAAAATGTCAACCCGATCTACCACAAAGTACTGATAAGTAGTTAACATTATTCATTCAATAATCATCCACCAAAGCACATAATGCCCAATTTGTTTCTTGACTTGGATAAGTATCGATGGTTCTAAGTTGATCGATGCAGTCACATTAAATGCTCCCGCATCATCCTTCTCAGGTTGTTTGAGATTTGTCCTCAAATATAGAAAGTTTTCATCCTCCAAGTAAGGATAGTCCCACGTTGAATGTTGCCAAAACTCGAAATTCTCGAGGAAGCATTATCACCAATTCGCTCAATAACTTTAAATGGACCATCAGCTCTAGGCATGAGCTTGTTCTTTCGTCAAAATGGAAATCTCTCATTGCTCAAGTGAAGCTAGACAAGATTACCACAATGAAATCCATGCCAACATCATCCCAAGGCTGCAATGGTACTGGAAGTTGAGTATACAAACCTTCATGGAAATGGCTTTTTGATATTTTGAAAAGTTGCACACCTGGAGATGATAGCATGCACATCTCCACTCATCTTACAGAACCAAAATGACTAGCCAATCCTCCACCATGCGCCTCTCGAATCAGCAATTCGCGAAAAGAACTCTTCATCGATTTCCTTTAAAAGGAAACCCGTCTTGCAAAGAATATGTACCTTGAACTACCCGCTTGCAATTGTTGATGATGGATGAGGACTCCACGTCTTCAAAATAAAGATCTTTCATTGATTGAAATCCGAGAATCCTAGAGTCCAAACAACAAGCATAGAATATCTTCTCCATAAAGCATCTACTACAACATTAGTGTGCCCGGGTTTATATTTTGAGAAATTCTACGCATTTTTAAGCTTGCGTTGGTTGCTAATAAACTTAACCGTTACCCTCCACGGGTTGATTATTGTGTATTGAAGAAGGATTCAAGGGTAAAAATGTAATGTATTTTTCTTGCTTATTAAAAGAGTACGTGTTTTTCCAACCATCATGCATAGCATTTATATCAAATTGCCATAGTTTACTCTCTTCAATTTGGACAATTTGCTTGTAAATGACCAAAACCATTTCCTTGCATCGCCTTCAAACTTCTTTTGGAATGCTTTGGAAGGCTCTGCAATATTTCCCTTGCCTTTGTCTATTGTCGATGTACTCTCGCCCTTGCTTCAGGAAGCACCCTCAAAATAGGATGTCGCATGTAAAACCTTTTACTCTTCAATTATTTTTCGACTTTTATGGCTAACTTGCATACATCCTCGGAGGACCAATAAGGTTGAAATTGAACCATATCAACAATTTCTCAATTCATGCCTCTGAGGAAATGAGCAATTGTTTGCTCAGGAACTTCTGGAATTTCACAACTCATTTTTAGTTGTTTGAACTCCTGAATGTATTCTCCAACGGTCATCCCTTGTTGTCTTAGGGAAGTCAGTTTGAGGAATAGATCTTGCTTATAGTTGTCGGGCAAGAACCCCTTATTCATCAAATTCTTGAGTTTTTCCCAAGACTTGATTCGGCATTTTCCTTCCCTTGCTTGTTGATGCTTTAGATTCTCCCAGCATAGAGAAGCATATTTTGTCAACTTTAGGACAACAACCTTACATTTCTTCGCATCCGAATAGGACTAATCATGCAACCATTGGAAACGCTGAGAAAGGGGCAAGAGAGGGCCACCCAACTGTGAAGTAACGATCTTCAATTGTGTGTACCTCGCATTAATTGGTTAGACTTCCTCATCGTTCTGCTCTTTCTCACTCACCGCCCCACCCCCTCCCCCCCAAAAAAAACAACCGCTAGCCCAGTTTTTGCTCGCAATGTCACTTTCTCTGTCCCTTTTAACCAAGCTGAATTTCCCCTTTTTCCATCTTCATCTCCTTGGCAAGCTGTTTTGTTTATTTTCCTCATATTTCCCTAACCAATCTAGATTCACCACTTTCCCACTGTTAAACAACCATTGCACAATGCCATTATTGTGATCGAGCCAAGCCTTAGAGCTCAAAGGAAGCCTAACCAGCCCTCCATAGCAGCTCTCTCCCTCTCTTTGTTTGCAGCTTGCACACTACTAACATTTGGGAGAATGGCTGCCGCCGAAGCTGCCATCCAGCCCTTCCATGTGTGTTATGGAGTCGTGTCCAGCAACCATAGCCACTGTCTTGTCTCACCACTCCTCCCCTAACGCTTATTAAAGCTTGGATTTGGGCATTAGTGGCTATCTAACTCGTAAATATGGTTGTTCTTGCACTTTCAGTTTAAATAGTGTTTTGATGATGTGCTACAAGTAATTTGTCCACATGGAGTACTTGTGACAATCACCTTTGTCGCTTGGGGATATGTTGCAAGCTTGCCTTGTGAATTTCAAAGGACGATTCGAAGATCAACTATAACATGTTGAGTATGCGTACAATAATATTAGAATGCCTCTGTTCATGTTGGTAAAACACTGAAGAGGCCTATTGATTAGAATGCCTCTGTCCATTATAGGCCTCGAGCTAGGTTAACAATCCACAGATGCATTTAAGATTATAAAGAACAAGCTATAGAAAGGCCAAAGCTGACTGAAGAGTTATCAGGATAAATGATGAAGGCCATAGATCACCATGTTGTGCTTAGAATGTCGCAAATGGGAGGAATATTACGTTTTGGCAAGAAGGGAATACGTTTGGCCTATTGATTAGCATTACCGCCTAAACTTCCTCTGGTTCATAATGTGATTCACATGTCCATCCTGAGGAATTATGAACTTGACTTGGCACACATGCTTAGTTTTGAGAAAATTGAAGTCAATGATAGTGTCATATACTAAGTAGCCAACGTGATTCATTGACAGACAATGTAATGAGATGTCAGTATCCTCAACTAGTTGAAGAGGAGCAATTATGTGAATTTCAAGATCGAAATTTTTTTGAAGGGGGGAGGAATTGTGATATCCTCTTTTCGACCTCTATCAATGGAGCATAATTGCAAAAATAATCTGTAGGCATGGGAAAGCAAAGGATGGTAATCCAATTTTTCATCAAAATTTAGAAAAAGTGGAAATAAGCCGCAAACAAGCAGCGATGAAGGCCAAACCTATGGGCTGGCCTAATAGCCCTCACACCTATAATGGGCAGCTCAAGAGGTCCCATTAAGTGATTAAAGGCCCCATTATTACCCTTTTAGAAGCATGTGCATATTAATTTGCCCATGTGCATGAGTAGTGAATTGGACTATAGTTTGGGCTAATTCTTATTTTGCCACATCTAAAAGATGATTGTCCTAATGAGACAAAAATTATGGGAATGCAAAGTGAGAGTGGTGCCGAAGGAAGCAGGAAAGACAAGTAGACAACCAAGCTAGTCTACCTAGTCTACCTCCTAGTTCTAGCATGTGAGAAATCATAGCATTAATGAACTTGGATGTAGAGATCCTCATGAGGGAATTAACGGAAGTTGTCTCTCTCTCGATTTGTCCCTCACTATTGTCCACCACATTAGCCCGACTTGCTCTGGAAAAACGGCACCCCACGCTCATCATTCACTTAAGTAATTCATTTGTGATGTTTCAAGAGACGTCATAGACCCATTCGTCTTATCATTTAGTAAGGCACTAGTGGAAGCTTAAACAAATACCAACAAATGAACAGGGGTAGTTCAAACTGCATTGCATCAGAACTTTATCACAAAATATCAGCAATGATCCCAAAACCATGGCCACGACCTTCTCCAAAAGGGTCTTAGGTGTCTAACACCAATACTATTGCAACAGTGGCTCTAAAAAGTGATATTGACGCCACTATCTGCTATCTTACTAAGGGCTTCGCAATCCAAGGCTTAAGCTTGACGACCACATCGAGGTGTAACCAAGGATCAAACACCTCCCCGTCTAGAATAACCATATCCTCCGGCAGTCAATGGACCATCGAAACCACGATTAGGCATGCGCCCTCATCCCGTACCTAAAGGTACCAAACCACAAAATCGATCAGCCACTAGATTAAGAAGTCCCTTGTCAACCTAGGTGGTTGTTACGTAGCGTGTGTACTGTGCATCAGTCCCCTTGACATGAACTCAAGGAGTGAACTTGCGTAGGGAAACAATTCACTTCGGAAGTGCTCTAAACATGCATTTATGTCCAATGCGATCACAAGGACGTGCACTTCCACTCATGTATGTCCAGATTCTTGCGACAACACAAGGACATGACCAACCGGGCATTGTCACGCTTGATCAAGCGCGTCATCTTCCTATGTGAACGTATCAAGACGACATGCTTTTTAGGATTGGTAATTGGCATCCTGTTTATTTTTGTGCATCCGAACTTAAATGGAAAACGTGTCACATAAAACTCATCAAGACGGGTTCATTGCCCCACATAAGACGCATTGGGGTCTTTAAGTGATCACACGGGCATACCATCACACAACTTATTTCATCTATTTCTCATCAATGTGTGATGTGCAAAGACATGTGTCACAACCAACATGTCATAATTACATTCCATATCACTCCACCAATGCATCAGCCAATCTTACTCGTGTTTCAATAGATCATGTAAGTTCACATGCATAACAAGTGGTCACGCGAACATTCATCAACAAAAATTAGCAACTAATCATGCATCAATAATAGAAATGGAGCCTAGAAGAGACTTCTTAAAGGTTATTCATTTTATAAGGGTTTAATTTATTATGATAAACCATAAGGGAAGTTATTTTAATAGCCTAACCTATCACAACCTCATGCTACATACTACATATTGTCACGTAATAGTTCATCACTCTATTAATACACGTCTTATTGCTTAATGACAACTTATCGAACCAAACGTGATATCATATCGGCCAAAATTGATAATCTATCACAATAACCTATTACTAAAACATATCTATAAAATATGATAAGCTATTGGTCATAACATCTAAAAGGCCTCCCATTGATACCTATCGATATACCGCAAAGTACCGATAAGTAATTAACAGTATCCATTCAAAATGATCCATCGAAGCACATAATGCCCAACTTCTTTCTTGGCTTGGATAAGCATTGAAGGTTCTAAGTTGGTCGATGGAGCTACGTTGGATGCTCCCGCATCAGGTTGGCTAGCAATGTTGGGGGTAAGAGAGGAGAGAGAATGAGAAATCTAGCTCAGTAATGTCAATCCCATCTCAATCCCTTGAATCTCTATTTACCAAGAGATTTGGCATTAGGATTGAGTAGCTTTAGGTCAGACTAGCCTAGGTCACGCCTCCTTCCTTCATCTCACATGGGTGCCTCCTTTCCTACAGTCGGCCTCTCCGTTGGCCAATTCCACCTTTTCCCGTTGGTCCTCAGCTGTTTGAGAGGGCAATTTGGCATTTCATGAAGATTGCGCACTATTCATGCACCTGGGTGCATTCAATTCCAAGATCCTGTCGGAGATAAGGCGGGCATGGAGGCCAAGGTCCTCATAGGCTGCCCATCACCTTAGGTGTGTAGGACATTGTCGTTCTGACCCAATTTACAACAGCATTATTGGAAAGTCCACTTTTGAGAGCTAGAAACGGGCGACGAGCGAGGACCGAAGTGAGCCTAAGCCCACATTGGGCTGCCCAATTGGGCCCATGCCTTGAATAGGTGGCCCAAGGGCCTATGCCCATGAGGTGAGGGGTCTAAGGGGAGGTCCATAGGCTCTCCAACCCTTTAGGACCATCAAATACATGAATAGTTCCTAATATGCGAGAATTGATTGAAATGCCCTTCCTTTCTCATTACTGCTTAGATTTTTCTTCATCAAGAAAGTCTTCGGTTTATTGATTGAAATGAGTCCAAAATGTCATGGACATTTATGAGATTTGATCACACTCTCCCTCTGTATTTCCCTCACCACTAGCCACCCAACCTTCACTGTCACTTTTTCATGAGATTCAGAATCGTCACGCCGATGCTGTGCATTGGGACGCCTTGCTGGCTGTCCTCGTCTCACCGGATTCTCTAGAAGATTGAGGACTCGCTCCATTTGTTGTTGAAGATTTTGGATTGCACGATCTCGCGTTTCGTTGTGCGCTTGCTCTAGAGTGAAGCCTCTAGGAACTTGTTCAACCATAAGGAATTTGTAACAAAAGAACGAAAGGAATCACTCAAATGAGTTGAACCTTGAGCTCTAATACCAATATTTCGATGCGTGATGGGGTGAGTGATTCTGAAATGGATTAAGTGTATGGAGTAGTGTATGCGAGGAAGAAATGAAAAGGAATAAGAAAAGATAAAACGATCTCCTCCCAAGGCCTAAATAGTGTATACGAGATATATGAAGCTCACCACCAAGGCCTTAAGCTTCCACCAGCCAAGGATAAAGGACTTTGGGATAGGATAAGTTCACCACCAAGGCCTAAAGATTCCCCTCGTCAAGTATAAAGGGCTTCTTGGCTCACCACCAAGGCCTAAAGAAACCGAAAGGAGTTATCCACTCTCCAAAGGAGTTCATTCAAGTTGAGGAAATCTCATCATTCTCATTCATGAAATTCGTATCTCCCCTACATTGGATAGTTTCCCCTATTTATAGGACGATTTTACCCTTAGAAAATATTAAAAACAAACTTTAATGACCTAGGAACTTAAACATTCAACTCTTGAGCTACATAAAAATGAAAACAGCTAGGAACTTAATAAAAAGCCTTTATTAACACTGGAACTAAATGCCTTTAATCTTCAGCATTCCGCATTCTCGAACCGTTAGCTTTCCGTGTTCTTGAACATTTGGCTTTCCATATTCTTGAACCGCATTCGTGAACCTTGAGCCTTCCCAAAATTCGAGCTCCTCCCTTGACTAGAAAATAATCCTCCTGAAACTTCATCAATTGGTCATACAAGACATAAAAATAATCCATCGAAGCCCATAATGCCCAACTTCTTTATTGGCTTGGATAAGCATTGATGGTTCTGAGTTGGTTGATGGAGCTATGTTGGACGCTCCCGCATCACCGTGCTACTGTCGGAATGTCGACCCACTTGTTTTCAAGCCCTTGATTAGGATTACCGTGCACTTGGAGGGTAGATGCTTTATTATTGTTGGGTTTAGATAGGCTATCCAACTTTCATCGATAAGCTATCGAGTTTAAAGAGATAGGTTACCGCGCTTTATATTGGGTTTTGACGATAGATAATCATATGTTAAGTGAAAACGTGTTAAATGGATCATACGTATTACTTGTTGCACGTGTTTGATGTGCCATATGTACTATATCTATTATGTGAGTTTTATATGTTATGCAAGTTAGGTGATGGGTGATGATGGCATGTGGTAAATAATGTTGGCATATTACGGTGGCTTTTGTCAAGCCTCGACCAGCTCGAGATGCGCATGACAACCCACGCTAGTCGTTGTTCATTTCCTTTAGGTCATTCGATTGCGATATCCTAGAAGACGTTGTCGACCCAATCACTTTATTCGAGCTGATATGCAAGCGAATGAACAAACAATTCACCCAATCAACAAAACAAGAATAGTTTTAACGACACTCATATCTAAACAGATATGCATCCATAACATTATTAGAACATACAAGCAAGTTATATTCAAACTTCCACGTCACTCGTTACGCCATTCATGTCAAATCAAAATGCGTAGTTATTCAGAATTCCAAAGGGTTTGAAGGTTAGCCTAGCTCCTAAATGCTACAAAGCGACATGAAAAGGGTGGTGTCCTCCACGAACCTAGTACGTGTCCAAACTCAAAATACCATAGCTCGGGCTTGACTAGTCACAATTAGGGCCCATGAAAGGTTAATCAACGAGTGAACTTCCTAGATCTCGCACAGGGAAGTCATTCACCTCGAAAACGCCATAAACGTGAATGTTAGCTATTAACATGAAAACGTAAAAACGTGAATGGTTATTCTTGACACGCCTCCTACACTCAGGAGCCAAACATAAAAACGTGCAATACAATGTAGTCATGTGCCCATGCAATAATCCAAAACTGGTCATATATCAATCTTACATCACATTTGTGCCAACTATAGTATCACTTCTCAAAATATACATTCATGCACTCATGCCCTTTTCACACAACCGTATCTAGACTATTACGGCCACTCATGACTCAAGGCCAACAGAATGGCATCCTATTGACCTAGGGGCATCCAAACTTAATCGGGCTTCATCCTGTATAATCATACACATTAGGACAAAACCATAACTCTACATAGGCATACATCACGTGACAGCACTAATTACATACAACCATACCATGCTATGCCACGTGATCACATCCCAATCATGCATTTGTCCAATTAATCATACTTCATGATACTATCCTTTCAGATATTCATACATACGCGCCAATTAATCATACTTGTGTCTCATATCATCGCACCCAAGTACATCACATGCTTATTAATTGGCTAATATCAACGAATACCATAATCTTTATTATTTTGCCATGGTACCAGGTATATAAGTATGCATTATATTCGAAACTTTAGCAACCAACAATACATCCATCAAATTAGGACTCATGGTATATAGAACTCTCATCAAGGTATATAAATCATTACAATTGTGTATAAGTTATTAGAATAATCTATTGCATGCCGTCAAAACCTATACCATTCTTATTTCACATTATTATTACACGCCATCATAACTTCCCACAAGAACCTATCGCGGTCTACAATATCCTATCAAGATAACATACCGAAAAAGCAAGATAACCTTTCCCGATAACCTATGGGCAAAGTGTGATAACCTATCCCGATAACCTATCGGTAAAGCATGATGGTATCCAAACCCTATGATCACTTATCATGAGAAACCCACTTATCACCTCATAAAAACATCACTGAACCGTAATATAGCCCTAAACTAACTCCAAAATGCATTAGCAACCCTATTTACTGACTAGAAAGCCACTCAATCTCGATTTCAAGCTTGGAAGTGATGGCAAAGTTGCGACATGGGGTGGATGGCGATTGTGCAGCTTGGCGGTGGCGGTCACCTTCCAAGAGATCACGACAAAGCTGGGGCTAACGACATGCTCACGATGAGCTTCGGCGAGGCTTGGCGAAAGGTGCGAGATGAAGGATGGGGAGGATGAGTGGGTTCAGCTTGTGCAAGAAAATGGAGAGAGTGATAGAGAAATGTAGTGGCTGAATGAGCTAGGCAAGAGAGAGAAAGATTCCTGCACGAGTCTAGGCCATTGGATGGCCAAGATGCATCCTTGCTCCCCAAGACAAGAATGGAGGGCCAAGATTGCTTCTTGCTGTACTTCCTCCGCAAGTTCCATTAATGCCAATTAGTGCACATTAAATGAACTCATCATGCTAGGCATGCCATCTTTTTCTTTCTCCTCTCCTAATTGGGCACCCATTTCTAACTTTATTATGAAATAGGCAAAATGGTAATTTCACAAGCCCTGGGTGTTGTTCACACACATGGGCAAGAATGAGGGACTTCAAAACATCAAAAAGGGCTCGAATGGCCCATGGGCTCCATTGGGCTGCCCACCTTGGGCTTAGACCCATCAGGCTGTCCTTCGTGGGTCCAAGGGCCTTTTGGGGCCACGTAGGTTGTTGTCCGTGGCCTTTTGCTCCAATGTGGCCTTCTCGGCATTTTCGTGGCCTATCGATCCCCACTGCAATCTCACTTTCAAGATTGGGCACTATTGTGATTCCGTTTTGAAGATTGAGGTCGGGTTGAGGATGTCCTACCAACAACAGGCTGGCGGTGAACTCGTACTCCAAGGTTCGGTAGAATAGTTTTTGAAATGGAAACCATCTAAATTGCGTTGTTGCAAAGAAGCTAGCAAACTACCAGCTTCAGGGAAACGCCAATCATTGGTGGAGAGCGACAAAAAAGACATTATTCCCTAAATGCACGAAGGTGACCTAAGGCCTTCTTTGGTAAGCATTTGTCAAAATGTGCAAGGGTTTATGCTGTTCAGTCATAATAACCTAACATGGGACGATTAGTGCCCTTAAACCTGTATGAGGCGAAATTTGTTGAACTCTCTAGGTTTGCCTTGGAGATAGGGCCAAGAGGTTGTTGAATGGATTAAGGCCAGATATACAAGGACGATTAGTGCCCTTAACCCTAAAGGATTATATTGAACTCTATGAACAGGCATATCACATAAGGATTGTTTTGGTTGCAAACAATCACAACAATCAATGTGGAAGGTCGTATTAGGACTTAGTCCTAACCCATTCTTGAGTGCCAATCGTCTATCATGAAGGAAAAAAAAATGCAAGGACTGTGTGTTTGGCTTCCTCCAAAATTCCTTTAGTGCCAAAATCTGCATAGGGATCGTTGCCATGCTTTCTATTATAATTGTTTTCCGTTGGTTTTAAAACGGAAATTTGTATACATATCTTGGTCTCCTCAACATTCGTGCCTTCACCCTCCCCCAAAACCAACCCATCTCTCTCTCTCTCTCTCTTCCTTTCTTTCAGGCTTGACCGAAAGCAAAGCTCAGCAACTCCAACATAATCACGGGATGCCTTGAAGTGAAATGCCCATGATAATAATATCATGGAAGTTTGCAAGAAAGATTTCGAAAGAAACTTAATCAAACTGAGTTGTGATCCAGTGAGTAAATTCATCGAGGGTAGATTTGGTATACACACTACAACATAATGTTCCTTGGCGTGTGAGTTTGCCTATCGTTATTGCATTTGATCTTAGTTTTAATTAGTAACATACAGCATATTTGCATATTTAGCGTGTCAAGCATAAGGTAGTTAATTATGCAACAACATAGTGTCCATTTAGTCAAACAAGTGATCATTCTATCCTAGTACACACTAAGGATTGCAATCCTATGTTTAGGACCTTATTATTTCTTTACCAATCATTAGTATGGATGTACTACTTTCCAGGATACAGGGTTATAGCCTACATTAACGTTTCCTTTCATGATGTGTATGACCCCGATATCAAGCTAATCAATGCTCCAAAGTATCATCAACCCCTCCACAACCTAAGCCTCCATGGCCTCTGGGATCCATGGCTCTAGCTCAGCCATAGCATCCCAACTAATCCGTCTCCCTTAACCTCCCAACTCGGTGGACCATGGCTTTCATAGCCCACCCAAAAGTACCATGCCACGTATCGGTGAGGTAGAAGGTTAGGTAGGCCCTCGTTGACCCAGATGGTCATGATGTAGCATGTGTAATGCACTTCAACCCCTCCCTCAACAAGGTACTCCGTCACCTCCAAACCGTGCTCTACAAGGAGGTTGAACGTGATTTGGCGGAATGGTTTAGCCATTCTTAGGGCTTGCAAAAATTTAATGAGTGAACTTTCTAGACCTCTCGTAGGGAAGTCCTTCACCTCGAAAATGCCATATTCATGCAATTATCAATCAATCGTAGAACATGGCAATGTTCAACTCGCTTTACCCAAACTATTGACATAAAAATGAATATATTATTCATGGTCATCAATATAGACACACAAGCAATTTCCATTATATAGTCCATGCTCTTGAGCCAAACATACAAACACACAATATAGTTGAAATCATGTGATAATGCAATACAATAAGCCAAATGTGAACACATACGAATCTCTTGTACTTTTCATACAAATATGTCCAGATTATTACAGCCACTCAAGACTTAAGTCCAACCCAAGGGTTTGTAGTCATCTGACGTTACAAGCACCGCGGCATCTTATTGATTTGGGGGCATCCGAACTTAATCAAGCATTGTCATGTAAAATGTATCCAGACGGGTTCACACACCGCATAAAACGCATTAGAGTCTTAGCTGATCACTTGGGCATACCACATCACTTGCCAATTGCCATTATGTTACACACGTGTATCATACAAAATCATATAGAAATGCACCCTTGAATTTCAAGGATCTCAATCAAATCTCCTTGGGTCATGAGGTGCTCCAACGAAGCCTAACTAAAGTTCCGTTCGAATTGGCTTTTTCTTCAATGGGGAATCCTCCAACTCGAGAACTGCCAGAATGATGAGGATTCCTCCCAAGAGGTGACCAACGGTGGTCAGGAGCCGAAGGGATTACTGAATGATGTCAATTTGCTCGGTGGATGGAACCAATCCGAATTGGCCAAGTTTTACATGCTAAGGGAAGATCGGGCCACCGGAAAGTATCCGGTGGCTATTTCACCATCTCTGACCATAGCAAGGTCTAGGATATACCAGGGGAAAGATCAATGGTGGCTGAGTCATCGCTGTAAGTCACCAAACTGGCGACCAAGCTTGTCAAAGCAAGGACTTGTAAACCACAGTCTCTTGAAGTCACAGGGAAGGAGCCGTTGGGCAACTGATTGGACGGTTGTTAGAATGGACTTCGGCACTAGTAGGAAGAGAAGAAGGTTCAGGACGGTGGCACAGTGTGGTGAACCACCAGCGATGTGCCAAACTGCTGTCCAACATTGAACTTATGAAAGAGACGGGAACACAATTGGACAAGAAAAACACAAAGAGAGAGGAGAGACAGCTTTTTTGCAAATTTTTTGATCTAATTCGACAAATGAGCCCCCCTTTCTAATTTTGGAGGGAAAACCCCGTTGTACCTATGCGTAATTGCCTAATTGCCTAATTTAATTGAATGATCAAATTATGTCCATTAAAGGCTAATCCAACCTAGAATGTGTCTTATGAACGATCATTGGGATTAAGGGAAAAAAAATAGATGTCGACACAGAAATCGTAATTAGGGCCTGACTAGGGGTAAAATCGTGAATTCAAAAAATTTGAGGGTCATTCTAAGGAATTTTTGAAAATTTAAGGACGTAAGGACAAAAAACTCATAACGAGGATCCAAGAGCTGATCGTTGGTTACCCAAAATCAATCAGGAGGGGGCCTAACCGACTTTCCTTACTGATAGTAGGTTTGACTAGTTCTTGATCGATTCTAAGTAGCTAGTCCTTATTGTCTCAAAACTTAACAATTTGGTCCATCGAGAACCAGATTGAAGAGAAAACGGGCAAAATTCAATCGAATTAGGCCAATTAAACCACTTAAATGCTATTTTTGTAACTTTCTCATGACCTAATTGATTGATTATCTTGAAGAATATCAAACATGAACAATCGGTACCCACAACTGAACATTATGGGCCAAAACGGGTAATGTGGTGATCTCTTGCTCAAACTCGCTAATTAATTGAAATACCTATTGATCTAATTGCCCATGTTTGAAGATAACTTTTTGCACTGAAATTGATGTTAAATTGCCGTCACAAAACTTCAATTAAAAACGAGTCAAGGTCAAATATTGAAATTGGACCTAGATTCACGAAATTAAACCTTAATGTCGAATAGATCAACTTGAATTTACTGGATTGAAACTCAATAATTTCATTTTCGTATATTCAAGGGAATAAAATTCCTCAAATTAGGGGCTTCTCGTGTGAATTTCTCAAGAAGGATCCCAGATTTGAACTTATCTCAAGAAAATGAGTGGAATACTAAAGCCTTTTCTGCAAATAATGAAGCATCGATTCATACCTCCTAATTAGGGGTTAGAATGGTAATTCACCTTTTGACATGCCGTTTCTTGAAATTGAATGAACGAGTGGATGAGAATTAGTTCTTAGACTAAATGTTGTGAAAGAATCTAAACCAAATTGTAATACAACAAAATTAATTTTATTTTTGGTCGACTTCAAACCTAAATTCGAAATATTTAAAAGAAAAAAAAAGGTTCTGCATTGATTCTTGTAAAATTTTCAACATAAAAGTCATATTGACACTAAAAGGTTCATTTTTTAGTCAAATCCTTGAAAATTTCAAAATATCCATTTGGCTAGTGTGAAATGAAATTTAAAAATTGTAAAGTCAAAAAAGGAAATGAAATCCAAACTTTTTGATCAAGAAACGGGCTCCGTCGCAATCGAAGGCCCTAATCTTGATGAAACCATTTTCGAAGAAAAATCAGGTATCAACTTTGAAACTCAAATGGACTCATCTAAGACCTTAATTTTTTGGAAACATAGGTTGGACATAGTGCAAGGCAAATTGATATCAAGATATCAAATCAGGGTGGTCGGACCGTCGATTTGGTTTGTTGTGTGATGGGGCGAGTGATTCCAGAATGGGATTATTTTTTTTCTTCTTTTGGGATTTTTCTGGTTAAGGGTATGGAGTGGTGTATACAGTGAAGAAACGAAGGGGAATAAGAAAAGATTGAACGATCGCCTTCAAATGTATAAAGGCCACGCCACCAACCACAAAAGAGATTCGAGATCTATGATTCTCACCACCAAGGCCTAAGGCTTCCACTAGTAAAGGATAAAGGATTTCGGGATAGGAGAAGCTCACCACGAAAGCCTAAACATTCCACCAACCAAGGATAAAGGGCTTCTTGGCACCCCACCAAGGAGTGATCTACGCTCCAAGGATAAAGAGGCTGAAATGAGTTATCCACTCTCCAAAGAAGTTCACTCAAGAAGAGGAATTCTGGGGATTTTCATTCATCGAATTCATATGGATTGACGACACCTCCAAGGACATCGCAATATAATGGCCAATGAGAAAGAGGGTTCTAGCACCCCCGAACGGCCCTCGATCCGCTAGGGTTGCCACAATCTACTTCCCTTTCTCTTTACTTGATAATATATCACTCCGATTCTACAGAATTATAATAGGTCCATAAGTCCCAGGGGTTCATATCCTTAAATCGATCCCAGCACAGTTCATATAGCGGAAGCATAATCAAAATTTCCCTACCCATGCTCAATACGATAATGCAATGCACACCAACTACACATCTTATATAAGTTAGGCCGAACATTGTTATTTACATAACTTGATGGACATCATGAGTCGGTACACCAAAAGGCCAAGGCTTTTCTAAGCTCGGCTATAACCAAAAGTAACCGACTCTATAGTAGTCATGTACATCGGTCCATCATTTAGTGTCGGTGGTCCAAAAAGAAGCTTCATCCTTCCTCGATTGCGCTTAGTCACACCCAACCCAGTCCGTCAGCCGGCGGAGGCGGCAGCATCCGCAGCATAATCCCATCGCGGCGGATAATATAGAAATCAATTAACATGCCCATAACCAATTTTACATAGGGGGTTCGGTCCAAGAGATAAAATAACGTGGTCGATGATGTAATTGGCCATATGGCCATTCAAAGAAAATTTTGTTTCCTTCAAAAATTAACATTTCAGGTTGTCGAGATTCTCGGATGCCACAAGGGTTGTCGTGTGTCCAAGGTCCGGGATGTGACATATAGGATGCCATGCGAATATCAAGATGCCACATGTACAAAGTGCATTACTGTCGAATGCATAACTTGCGAGTAATGCTATGGCTTGCGCACATGTGGCATGGATTTATATGAGATGCATGAGACACATGCGTGAATTAAATGGCATTTTAGTTGCTTAAATGGCATGCGCATCCTCGATTATTCTTGCCTATGAATTCAGAAGTACATGGATCTATATGCTTTTGATGGGACTCAAGGAAATCAGGTCAAGCAGATCCCCTCATGTTGTAGTTGAGGCAAGGCTTAGGCCTTGCTATTAATCTGTCGTCGATATTTAAACTTCATGTTGAGGGCGTCATTGCAGTGAAATACCCTTCATACGCGACGATTAAGGAGTTTACTTGCTAAGTATATCTCATTCATTGTTGTTAAATGTTTGAGGCCCTCGTAATGACTAGCCCATTCTGACATGTTTGCTTTCGGGTAGTTATCGACCAAGCTTCTTTGGTGACCCAATACTAAATCGTGGGTACCTGCACTATTTACGAAATCCAGGGGTGGTACTTGGGACCTCATGGTTATGGAACCCCCCCCGATGGTGAGGTCACTAACCTGCAGCTGAACCCAGATTCAAAGTCGTACCCCAAGCCTAAGTTTTGAGGTCACTAACCCAGCTGAACACCCCCCCCGCCCCCAATGTTCAAAGTCGTTGTGCCACTTTTTGAGGTTGCTGTAATTGTTTTGAGGTGCTAGGCACCAACCCCTTCTAAATGAGGATGAAGGGCGCAAACGTTCGCATGGCTAAGCCTTTGATGCAATGTAATGGTTAATGTAAATATATCAAACAGTACTCTAATATGTGTCTTATGCTATCCCTACTCGTGGGTGTATAATCAAAAGATAAAACGAATGGGTTGATGACGCCTCCTAGGATGTCACAATTGAATGACCAAAGAAAAAGAGGGTTCTTGTGCGTTTGATGGTTGAGGCAAAACAAGCACAACCGAGCATCGTCCTACCCCATCAAACACGGTATCATCTCAACCTAACTCGAAGGCATTATTCTAATTAAGGAGCTTTGTTATGAAATCTATCCGCGAAGAGTATCCCATTGACATGAATGAAGGCATATGAAATCCATCAAGACCCAGACCCCAAGCTAGAGCCATTGTAACTTGCGTAGTACACACGTTTGGGGCCCTTTTTGAGGTGCCCCTCTAAATGTAGATGTGCTATGCCAACCCAACCCCCTTTTGGACAAAGATGAAAGAATCTGCTTCATGGACGTATGTATCGCCAATATTTTGATGTAAGAAAGTTGGTGTGTGATGGTTAATGTGCGTGTGTCGTATATAAAGTAAAGTTTGTTCTAAATGCTCTCGTATGCTATCCCCGTGTGATTGGCTGGTGTTACTTCTATTTCCGCTTGTGCATAGTTGAAAGTAAAAGTGAATGAGTGATCAACATCTCTTGGGACATTGCAATCAAATGAGTGAAAAGAAAGAGGGTTGTCGTCCCTCCAAGGGTTGTGGCATGACATAGTCCAAAGCGAATATGGCGGAGCGGACTAGTCATTAAGAGGGCCTAAGACATTTAATCACAACGAATGAGATATATTTATTAAGTAAACTCCTTGAACCTCAAGTAGGAAGGTTCTTCGCCTCGGAGGAGCCCAAAACATGCAGCTAATCACGGATTAGTAGCAAAGCCTAAATTTTACCTTAACTATAACATGAAGGGATCTACCTTGACCTACAATCCTCTAGTCCTAACACAAAAGCATATAAATTTACATACCATGTAAACTACGAAAATGCCGTGCAATTCACACATGCGTCTCATGTGACTCATATAAGTCCTACATGTGTGCAGGCTATAGCATCACTCTTAAAATATGCATTCAGCTCTCATGCACTTTGCATAGTTAAAGTCACGAGAATCGCATGGCATCGCATACTATCATGCTGTTTGATGACCATAATTCTTGATTTTTACGACCACTCTCGGCCACGGTTGATAGTCGCATCGAGGGATTTCCGACGTAATTGAGCATTGTCTTGCTCCATCGGGTATGGCAATATCTTGACCTCAGTCAAAGACGGCATACTAATTGAGGAGTTCTATTCTGAAATCCATCCAAGAATGGCATCCCGTTGATGTGGATGCATCCAAAATTCATTGGGCTTCATCCCGCATAATCATACGAGTATGGAACCATTACGTGATCGCACCAGCACATCAATCACTCTAACCAATTTTTATCTTTCTCATTCAGAAATGAAAGAGTGTCATCATACACTAGCAATATTCGTACACAAAGATGCTATGAAATAATGCCGCGTGATCACCCCATTATGATTAATCATCCACCAAAATGATCATGCATCAAACTGATGACATATAACTTCACACCTTGATTTCAATTAACAATTTTTCAACCCACCTTTCAAAACAGGTTACAACCACTTATCATTTAACGAAATAGAGTGCCATTAATACTTATCAGTTTCGAAATAAGGACTTCATAAGCGCATATTATCGCTAAATTCGAATTTAGTAAGCATATATTACTTTAGAAATTACAATATTATGTGCATTTAACACAATCATAATAGCGTATCGCATCCAATTATCACTTACCATGATAGCTTATCGCATCTAATTATCTCCCATCACGATAGCTTATCACATCCAAATATCACTCATCATGATAGCTTATCGCTAACACTTATCACTAACCATGATGGCTTACCACCACTACTTTTTGTTTATCATGACAGCTTAACACTAGCAGTTATCACTAATCAAGATAGTTTCTAAGCCTAAACCACTAACCACACAATCTGACTATTATTAACCTTAAACGAATCCCCTAACATTAGCATGAAGTAGGTTTGATGGCAAGCGGCGACGGTAAGTTTAGTGATGTGGACAGTAGCATGAAGTAGGACTCCGTGTGAGGCAGTGATGGACGATGAGTTGGACAGCAAGGCGTGAGGCAGCACGACACAACAAGTGATGATGGCAAGCAGCGGCAGACAGTGATTCATGGTGAGGTGAACGGCAGCTTACAAGCAAGAGAGCTATGGCATGAGCTGAACGGCGGCACGAGCATGACTCATGACCAAGCAATAGCGTGATGGTGGTGCTGCAAGGATGAGTGACTGATGCGTGATGGGGTGAGTGATTCAAGAACGGAGATTTTTCAGAAGGGGATTTTTGTACTTAAGTGTATGGAGTAATGTATATGGTGAGGAAAAAAAAAGGAATAAGAGAAGATAGACCGGTCTCCTTCCAAAGTATCAAGGCCACGCCACCAACCGAGGATGAGGATCGAGATCTACAAAGCTCACCACCAAGGCCTAAAGCTTCCACTAGCCAAGGATAAAGGACTTTGGGAGAAGAGAAGCTCACCACCAATGCCTAAGGATTCCACCAGCCAAGGATAAAGGGCTTCTTGGCTCACCACCAAGGAGTGATCTACGCTCCAAGGATAAAGAAACCGAAAGGAGGTATGCAGCTTGGGTAGGTTAGAAACGTTTCCATCCTAGCATCTCTGAGTGTCTTAGGCTCTGAACTAAAAGGCTGAGTGGTTTTCTACTAAAAGGCTGATGCTAAAGGGCTTGAACGAGAGTTGTTCGCCCACCATGGGATGCATACCTGCAGGAAATTTACTCTCATTCCCTGGTTCTAAGTCTAGGTCCATTCATGGTATCTGAAACCATGAGTTTGGTCCCTGTGTGCATCCTTGTGACCTCTTATTGTCTATATAAGGCAAGAAGGGTGTATTGTTTTAGGCAGAGTCCCTTGAAGTAAAGTGTGTGCTTTGTGAAAAACCTCTTGCTTCCTTAGCTTCTGGTGCTAGGTCATAATGATCCCACGTAGTGGGTTCATTATTCCAAACATCTTGAGGAATTGTTTTGTTTTCTTGGCACAAGATTCTCTGGAGTTCTCAGTACTCGTGTTCACAAAATTTGGACAATGCAGCTGGTCTGTATTGCCTGAGTGCTTCCTTAGCTTCTGGTGCTAGGTTATAATGATTCCACGTAGTGGGTACATTATTCCAAACATCTTTAGGAATGGTTTTGTTTGGCACAAGATTATCTAGAGCTCTCGGTACTCGTGTTCACAAAATTTAACAGATCTTGGATAACATTTGTGAATTCGGGCTTCTTGACTATCCAAATGGGGTTTATAGGATGTGGTTCCTATATCTAGTGGGGCATCGAGGATATTGCCATTATTTCTGAAAAAAATACCATGGACGTCGGAAAAACAGGATGGTGTGGACTTCATGGTTTGCTGTCATGGTTCTCAGTTCTTTTTCGACGAGATGTTTTCAGTGAGTAGGATGATGGAACCAGTTTAGAAAATCTAAAAGATTTTTATCACATTCTTTTTCAATGTTTCTTCCAAGCAAGAATATCCTTGTGAGATTGGCAATGATTCTTCTCATTGGAATTTCAAAAGCTATTAAGTACTTATTGGTTAAGTACCATAATAACGTCTTCAGTTGATCAAGAGTCTAGTCTTGGACTCACCGCTTTCTCTCTCTTGTTGGAAAACTTCAGCTCATCAGGTCAGTTGTTCATGCCAAGTTAGCTTGGGATCATGTTTGCCCTTCAAAAGAGGTGGAAGGGCTTGGTGTCAAGAGACTCTGAGATTGCAATAGGGCCACCATGTCGAAGCATATCTAGCTCCTATTTTCAGACAAGGAGGTGCTCTAGTGCAAATGGATTCATTCCACTTTCTTAAAAAACAAGACCTTATGGGTAGTAAGGAAGCCAACCTAATGTTCCTGGGCTTGGAAGAGCCTATTGAACCTCAAGAATGATTTCCGGAAGGCCTTCTTTTTGGAAATTGGCAATGGTCTCCCAACCTCTTTATGGTTTGATAATTGGCACCCCAGGGGACCTTTGAAATTGATTTTTTTGGACTAACTTATCTATAGTTTAGGGCTCTCTAGACAGGCTTTTGTGGCAGATCTCTTCTTTAGACGATGGGCAGGCTCTTAAGGCTGTGATTGAGTCGTGGGGTTTTCCTCTCTCGACCTTCTCTTAGAACTCGGATTGCTTGTCGGGTCGTTTCACGGTGGCTTCGGCATGGGATCCCGTTAGATGGAAGAGGGCCCGAGTCTACTAGCATGCCTTCGTCTGGAACAATGTCATATTGCCCCGGTATCAACTTAACCTTTGGCTCATTGCCAATCGTAGGCTTCCCTCCAAGTGGGGCTTGCGCTTTTTGCAAGGGTATGCTTGATCATCTATTTTTTCGCTGAAAAGAACTCTTCGGCACACATAATTGATTTCCTTTAAAAAGAAACCCATCTTGCAAAGAATATATACCTTGAACTCTCCGCTTGCAATTGTTGATGATGGATGAGAACTCCGCGTCTTCAGAATGAAGTTCTTTCATTGATTGAAATCTGAGAATCCTAGAGTCCAGATCGGCAAGCATAGAATATCTTCTTGATAAAGCATCTGCTACAACATTCGTGTGCCCTGGTTTATATTTTGAGACGAAAGAAAAGGATTTAAGAAATTCTACCCATTTTGCATGTCTTGAATTAAGCTTGCGTTGGCTGCTAATAAACTTAAGCGCCTGATGATCAGAATGGAGGATATGACTCCAATGATCAAGAGCTCGAACAATGGCATAGAACTGTTTGTCATAAGTTGAATAATTCCTCTTGGAATCGGATAGCTTCTCGCTAAAATATGCCAATGGTTTTTGAGCTTGCACCAGAACAGCACCAATACCAACTCCGCTTGCATCACACTCAACTTCAAATACTTTATCAAAATCAAGAAGTGCAAGAATAGGGGACTCACAAAGTTTCTACTTGATTATGTCAAAGGCGTTTTCAGCAGCCTTTGTCCATTCAAAAGCACCATTCTTCATCCATTCAGTTATAGGAGCCATGATGGTATTAAAGTTTTTGACAAAACGTCGATAGAAAGAAACAAGTCAATGAAAACCTCTTACATCAAAAATGGACACCAGAAAAATTTAAACGCCAGTCTCGAAGAGTACCTGACCAACATTCCTAAAAGATAGTGAGAGATGGGATCACCGTGGTGAAGGCCACAGCCACTCGCGAAGAACCTATGATGCTCCCCATTCAAAGCAATTGAACTTGGGAGTGCGTATGCAAGTCATAATAAGACAAGTCACCATCTCAAGAAAGTCAAAAGCCAAAAGAACTCCTTCTAGGAAATCACCATCATAGGCTTTCCTGAAGTCCACCTTTATCGCACATTTAGGCAAGTAAGGCTCCAAATGAAAGCTCGAAAAGAGTTCTTGAGCCACCAAGATGTTATCCCTGATCCACCTGCCCTTCATAAAGGTGCTCTGAAAGGGGCTTATCGTGCTCTTCAAAACTGATGCCGCCTGATTAGCCAGTACCTTGGTAATACACATGTGAATAGTGTTGTAGCAGGCGATGGGCCTATCATCATCAACGGAAGTGGCGTTAGGCACTTTAGGAACCAAAACCAAGATAGTGTTGTTGATCTCCCTTAGGAGTTTGCCGGAGGTGAAAATGTTCATGTGTGCCTCCACTACAAGAGGTCCAACTATCCCCCAGTTTTCCTTGAAGAACTTGGCCGTGAATCTATCTGGCCCAAGGGCCTTTCCCCTAGGCAAGAAGAATAAGGTGTCCCGTACCTCCAATTAGGTGACCGGCATAGCCAAAAAGGCGATCTGGTCACCCGAAAGACAGTACGGGATGACCTCCTTCAACTCCCCGATTGACGACCTAGCCAGCTCTGCTTGCGTCACCATAAGGTCAACAAAATATTGTTGTACCAGTTGCGACTCGGTAATCTGGTTCCTTGAGGAATTGAGGACAGAAAGAATTACGTTCCTCAACTGTCTCTTGTTGACTTATTGATGGAAGAATTTAGTATTGCAGTGTCCCTCCCTGAGCCTCCTGACCCTCGACTTCTATCTGAAGAAGGACTTCTCCAAGGATTGCAAGTTAGCAAAGGTACCTGTTGATCATTTTCTACCATGAGAAGGTCAACAGAAAAGGGATCCTGCTTGAGCCGATATTTAAGAGCCTTGAGCCTGGCCATGAGCCTATACATAGGAACTCCCACACCCGGATCTTTCTAGATTTGGTTGACAATTTAATTAAACTTCGGGTGCTTCATCCAAAAGCCAAAGAACTTGAAAGGCTTCCTCCATGGAATTGGGCTAAGCACCTTGACCACCATAGGGGCGTGATCCGAGATACCCAGCGTTAGGAAGGATGCTTCCAAGTAGGAGAAGTCACGACTCCACTTAGGGTTCACCAATACCCTGTCAATCTTTCTGGCCTTTCTAGTAGCCACTGAGGAAGTAGTCTAATTATATTTACAGCCTTCAAACCTTAGGTTTTCTAGTTCAGCCCACTCCAAGCACTAATGGAATTCATCAAAACAAGGGATCCAAGCATTAAAGCCACTAACACAATCAGAAGGGTCTTTAATAGCATTGAAGTCCCCCAAAACTAGCTAGGCTGTGTTCTGCAAATCAATGCTTCTAAGGAGTGATTGCCATAAACAAAAGGCACATGCTAGACCACCCCAGAATCCAACCACATAAGGTTCCCATGAACCACCTGCTTAGTAAATGCAAAAGCTTCAAACTTAACTCGTGAGTGATCCCAACCAACCCAGATCCTGCCCCTTTGGGAGAACTCATAGTTTGCAAGCCACCACCACTCTTTGATCAGTCTCCCAAAAACGGAATTAAAGAGGTTCTATGCCACCTTCGTTTCCAGTAAACCAACACAAAACAAGTGGTTTGAAGAGACAAGGCTTTGAAGGTCTGCTTGCCTGATGTGGGCACCAAGGCCCCTAACATTCTAGTAACCTATACATATTTACAAAATGGGAGGGGAGCCAAAAATTACCTCCTCGTTGGAAGCTTGTGCTAGCTGGGAGGAGGGTCTAGATAGAGAGGCAAGAGCTTTGTCCTAGATGGTCTCGACGTTCCTTTTAGAAGGTGGAGCTTTCAGCGACAGGCATGGAGACAGGAGGTCATCATCCAAACTACCTGGCCGAACGGCAAAAGCATTCGAATCATGGCACGGGCTGAGCGGGTTAGCCGTCAAGGCTCCAGCAGGGTTGATGGGGTCCTCCTCTCCATCGAGAACAAGGCATTTGTCTTAGTAAGGATATTCGGGCCTCTAAGGGCCCTGCGAGTTAAGGTCGAGGGCAGAGACTTCGCAGCTACAACATCATTTTGCTTGGTCGAAAGGGTTGAAGCAAGTTCCCTAGGAGGAGGGGACATATTGTTCTTCCCCCTAACTTGCTGCCACTCCAATTCATGCTCCTGAGAGCCCTCCACCCTCACCGGAACAGGATTGGGGCGACGGCTCACTACAGGAGGTGCGAGGCTAGTCCGAGCCTACTGCAAGCCCACCTTTGGTCTAGGGACGGCTAGAGAGTCCGCACACTTGTGTCCAAAAGTGCCACTCTTCAAGCATTCGGCCCGATTGAGACACACCATTCAACTTCACATTAGCCGAAGAGACCCTCGGCTGGTTCACTTGGAAGTCAACGTAAACCCTTGCAAAAGACATCATTCGCATTTACTCTGTGCGTTGATCCACATAAAGAGGCTTACCAACAGTGCTTGCTATGGCACTAATCACCGGTGCCGACCATAGGTCGAGAGGGAGATTCTTCAAGCGGATCCAAACTAGCACCAAGGTTTGTTTTTCCCTCTTCAACTCTAGAAGAGGTTTCCATTGTTGCAAGGTGAGAGGGACTCTTGCAACGGTTATAGGTCCATCTTCAAATATCTTCCTCCGGAAAGCAGGGTCGGGGATGCGGAAGTAGAAAAACCCCTGATTATCCATGAAAACCTCAAGAAGCTTTGGCCCCCAATTGTGTTTAAGAGAAACCTCAGAGAGCTGGAAAGGTGGCCTTCCTCCCACATAGTACCAACGAGGCATTCATGCCACTTGGGATCAACTGCATCAAGCACCTCCTCTGATAGATTCGAGCCGAGACATTGTCCTCAACTGAAGGGGGAACATAGGTTAGATCATACCCCTCAACCGCAAGCTGAGCAACATTCGCCCATGATCGGGCAAGCGAGGGCTTAGAGTCTCCCATCTGCTTCTGCAGGGCTTGAGGCCTTGGTCGAGGCCTTGTGGCGATCCTGGTTCAGCGTCGCCACTACTGCAAGGGCCTTCCCCATGAGTAGGGAGAACTGGGCCACTAGGTTTCAGGAAGAAAGGCTGAATCCCTTCTCAATACCCGCACCCATTTGGGCACATTGCTCGGTTCACCAACCACAGCAGGTGAAGCAGCCATAAAACCGCAGCAATCAGCACTAAAATCCCCCGAACAGCCCTCTACAATACAGGCAAACAAAGAGGGGATCCATACCAGGGCAAGATCTTCAATGTGTTGAGGAGGGATACTGAGGATTGTAATCTCAACAACAAAGACGCTTCGGCCGCTCCGGAACCCAGCACGAGTAGAACCAAGCGAAACAAAGCAACAAATCACGCGCTAGGGCAGAACCCTTTTCCACAAACAACACCAAGCAAAGCAAGGCTTATGCAGGAAGAGGCAGGGTGTTGAGGAGTCACAAATCCCCAACAAGGGCCACCGAAGCAATCCAGCACCCAGAACGAACAAAACCAAGGCCGACAGAGCAGCAAATCAATCAAAATTTAGGGTAAGCCAGATCTCGACTAGGGGGCAAAACAGAGCAAACCGCTAGGGGTTGGACAGGAGGAAGGTCAGTTGAAACTACCCCCAAATCTCGACCAAAACCAACGGCTACAAACTCTGAAACAAGCAAAAGAAGAGATGGGATGAATAGGAGCTAAGTCGCGCCTTAGAGAGAATCCCCTCCATCTTTTTGTTGTTTAACGAGCTTTTTCTATTTTTTTTATAATCCAATCGATTTGGGAGTAGCTTTTTTTTCTCTTGGAGCGATCTCTCAATTTTAAGTATCTATGTCATTAAAGGTTCAAGAATGCAGAAGGCCAAAGGATCAAGAATGTAAGTCCTTGTACTAATAAATACATTTCTTAAGTATCTAGGTCATTAAAGTTTCTTTTGTATATTTCCTAAGTCTAAAATCCTCCTATAAACATGGGAAAACTATTAAATGTATGGGACACGCGAATTTGTTGAATGAAAATTATGAGAATTCCTCTGCTTGAATAAACTCCTTCGGAGAGTGGATAACTCCATCCGGTCTCTTTATCCTTGGAGCATAGATCGCTCCTTGATGGTGAGCCAAGATACCCTTTATCCTTGGCTGGTGGAATCTTTAGGCCTTGGTGATGAGCTTCTCCTATCCCCAAGTCCTTTATCCTTGGCTGGTGGAAGCTTAAGGCCTTGGTGGTGAACTTCGTAGATCTCAATCCTCTTCTTCGGTTGGTGGTGTGGCCTTTATACCTTAGAATGAGATCGTTCTATCTTTTCTTATTCCTTTGTTTCTTCCCGGTATACACTACCACATACACTTATCCAGAAATATCCCAAAAGAAAAAAATTTCCGTTATGGATTCATCATGCATCACAGAGAGAGAGAGAGATAGAGCATGAACGAATGAGCAAGAGTGAGGTAGTGAGGCGAGAGAAAAAGAGATTGGTTGAGAGAGAGGTGAGGGAGAGGAAGATCAAACCACTATTACTGAAGTTATCGGTATGATATATTAGTCGCTAATTTCTAGGTACGTTTTAGTAGTTGTTGATCTTGAAGCTTCTCAATAACATATCGATGGGAGGCCTTTCTGAACAACTTCCTTGCTTATTTGATGAAGCCTTGTCGTACTTATCTCCTAGAACAAATTTTGCATGGCTAAAGAATTAAGAACACTAGTTCCCAAGTCATTAAATGCATTTTATTTTCCTAGGAGTCTTTATTATTTTTAAAGTTCAAGTGTCAAAGTTCTGAGTTCCTAGTCGCTAAATTCCTCCTATCAATCCCTATACACTTAACCACAAAAATCCCCACATTCCGAAATCACTTACCCATACATGAATCATGATGGTATCAGAGCTCAAGGTTGCACTTGTTTTGAGTGACTCGTTCTTTTACCTATATCTTGTCTCATTTCTTATTTTAGTCACAAAAAAAAAAATGAATGGTCCTGTTCCAAAAGGCTTGACTTTAGAGCAAGCACATAACGAAAGGCGGATCATTCTATCCAAAATCTCTAGCAATAAATGGAGTGAGCCCTCAATCTTCTCGAGGATCTGACCAGACATGAACAAGCAATATGGCATCCTAACGATCAACATCAACGTGACGATTCAAATTCTTATCGAAATTCTGGAGGTAATTCCGATTTCACTAGAGGTAACCCAAGTGATTCTCATTATTGAATCCGAAGAAGAAGAGGGATGCAAAAGGAGAATTCATCAAGAAATTAAAGTAGTGGTGCTTGACTTCGAAGGTAGTCACAATCTTGAAGACTTTGTTGATTGGCATACAACTAAACATGTCTTTGACTTCAAGTCCTACTTGGATGAGAAGAGATGTAAGGTTGTTGTTATTAAATTGACAAAGTATGCTTTTCTTTGGTGGGAAAATATAAGCATCAGCAAAAGAGAGAAGGAAAAGGCCAAATCAAGTCTTTGGGAAAATTCAAGAAGTTGATGAAGCAAAGGTTCTTACTTGACAACTATAAGCAAGACTTGTTCCTCAAGAATTCATTAACACAGCAAGCGATAAGTATTGAAGAATACATTAGGGAGTGTGAACAACTCAAGATGAGGTGCAAAGTTGCAAAAGTTCCTAAGCAAGCCATTGCTCGATTTCTTGGTGGCATAAATAGGAAAATTGCTAATTTGGTTGAACCTCAACCATATTGGTCCTTTGAAAACATATGTAAGTTGGCCATGAAAGTCGAGAAGCAATTGAAGTGTGACATCTGTAATCCAACCCCAAAAACGCTGAAAATGTCACCTTGAGATGAGAACTCAGTTTTTCATCGGTGGGACACAAAAGTTTGGAAAAGTGGAAACAGGTCATGGGCAAGGCCCCAAGTGGGCCCAAGCCCATGCTGGGCAACCCAATAGGCCCAAGCCCACGGTTAGGCAGTCCATGGGCAGAAGTGATGATGAACAGCCCAAATGGGCCTAAGCTTAAGTGGGCAACTCAAGGCCCACCAACCCAAGAGATGGGCTGCCATGGTGGAGCCGTGGGTCCTCCAAGTCCATCAAGCCTTCAATGCAAGATCTTGACTTTTAATGCACCCCATGTAAGTGAACAGTACCCAATCTTGGCGAAATGACCAAATTGCCCTCTTATTCAACTAAGGACAAAAGGGCAAGATAGGAAAGAAGCTTGGAAGGGGCACCCATGTGTTGAAGATGAGGGAGGTGATATCATCCAGCCTAATCTAAGCCTACCTATCATGTTTTCTAGCCTAGCCATGAGTGGTTCATTAAATGGCATTAATGAGACTTGGACAAGAAGTAAAGTGAGGAGTGATCCAAGCCCTTGATCTTGGATGGGACATGGCAAGATGCAATCTTGGCCATTTAATAGCCCAAGATTGACCTTCCTAGAGAATTTGGAGTTTTGGCAACATTCAACGTGGGAGACCTTTCTCCTTACTTAGAGGATGAAAACTTTCTAGATTTGAGGACAAATCTCAAACAACCAAGGGAGGATGATGTCGGAGCATCTAACGTAGTTCCATGGACCAACTCAAAACCATTAATGTTTGTCCAAGTTAAGAAAGAAATTGGGCATCATGTGCTTCGGTGGATCATTTTGAATGAATAATGTCAATTACTCATCAATACTTTGTGGTATGTCGATAACTATTGATGGGATGCCATTTTAGATATTTTGCATGATCAATTGATGAAGTTTCAAGAGGGTTATTTTTTTGTCAAGGGAGGAGCACGAATTTTGAAAGGCTAAAAGGTTCAAGAAAGCAAGTACCCGTGCTAATAAATGCATTTCCTAAGTTCCTAGGTGTCTTTATTGTTATGTAGTTTTCAAGGGTCAAAGGGGTAAGTCCCTAGGTCATTAAAGTCTGTTTTTTATATTTCCTAAATCAAAAATCCTCTTATAAACAAGGGAAAACTATCCAATGTGAGGACATATGAATTTGATGAATGAAAATGGTGAAATTTCCTATACTTGAGTGAACTTCTTCGAAGAGTGGATAACTCCTTTCGGTCTCTTTATTCTTGAAGTGTAGATCACTCCTTGGTGGTGAGCCAAGAAGCCCTTATCCTTAGCTGGTGGAATCTTTAGGCTTTAGTGGAGAGCTTCTTCTATCCCGAAGTCCTTTATCCTTGGTTGGTGGAAGCTTTAGGCCTTGGTGGTGAACTTCGTAGATCTCGATCCTCATCTTTGGTTGGTAGCGTGGCCTTTATACCTTGGAAGGAGATTGTTCTATCTTTTCTTATTCCCTTTCGTTTCTTCCCTATATACACTACTCCAGTTCCATTCTAGAACCAATCACCCCATCACGCATCACCTCCTAATCTAATGGCTCATTGTTTTGTAGCTTTGTATTTTTGGGTAGGAGATGAGAGACATGGTCCCATCTGCTGTTTTGATGGACCTTTGGGTGTCGGAGGATCAGGAAGAGGCATCAGCTAGGATGCCATGGATGTGGATGTTCTCAATGGGGAGGTGTCCGATCCCAAGCTTGATCTCAATATGATCATCGAGCTGGAGCCCTAGATTTTGGAGCCCGTAGATAGTTAGGTGGTCATGGGATTGATAATACTTTTTGGACCGCCCTCATAGTACTAGAGGTGCTAGGTTTACCCCCAAACCCCTTTTTGGCCACATTTGTAGACTAATCGGATGTGGCAAGCAACTAAGCCTAGTTTTGTGTGTTTAAACTACTTTGATTATCGCTTGTATAATAGGACAATCTTTTGATGCATATGTGTATATATGAGTGTGGTTAAAACTATCCATATTTGTTGATTTGGTGAATTGTTTATGCTTTCACTTGCGTATTTAATCGAATAAAGCGATTGGGTCGGCGACGTCTCCTAGGACATCACAGTCGAATGACCTTAAAGGAAATGAATGATGACGAGTGCGGGTTGTCGCACGTCTCGAGCGGGTCAGGGCATGACATGAAGACCAAGAGGTTTTCTTCTAGAACCTTATCAAAAGGGACATCCTATTTTAAGGGTGCTTGGACAAGCCAAGTCAAGAGTGCCTCAATGAAAGACAAAGGTAAGGAGAAGTTTCACAAGCCTTCTAAGGACATCCAAAAAAACCTGATGTTGACACAAGGAAATGCTTTGAGTGATGGCTATGGGCATTTTCAAACTAATTGTCATAATCAAAGAGTTATGACTCTTCAAGAAATTGAAGAGATGGATATGGCACTTCAAGAGGCTGAGAATAATCTGGACCAAAATGGTTTTGAATCTAAAAAGGAAGACAAGACTATGGAGAAAGCTAAATGATGGCAAGTTATTAGTCAGTCGTAGAGCATTACATGTTGAAGTTTCTCCTCATGTGAATGAGCAAGGGAGAACATCTTTCACACCTGTGGTTTCTAAAAATGGGATCTCCGTCAATCAATCTAAGATAAAAGCTATGAAGACTTGGCCGATTCCAAAGTCCATTTTTCTAATTTAAGGAGTTTTCATGGAGTTGTCTCTTTTTATCAGCAATTCGTGAAAGATTTCGGTTACATCATGGCTCCTATCACCAAATGTGATAGGGTGGTTTCAAATGGACGAAGGCTACTCAAAATACCTTTAAAGCAATCAAGTAAAAAGCTTTGTGAGTCCCTTATTCTTGCTCTTGGTTTTCAATTGATGAAAGAACTTTACTTTCAAGATTCTAAGTTCTCATCCATCATCGATAACTGTAAGCAAAGAGTTCAAGGTACTTACTCTTTACAAGATACATTTCTTTTTAAAGAAAATTGTTTATGTGTGCCAAAAAGTTCTTTTCGAGAGTTGTTGATCCAAGAAGCACATGGTAATGGATTGGCTGGTCATTTTGGAGTTAACAAAACTCTTGAAGTTCTTCAAGAGCACTTCCATTGGCCAAAGATGAATGGAGATGTACATGCTATCATCTCGAGGTGTGCAGCTTGCCAAAGAGCTAAAAATCATTTCCATCAAGGATTATATACTCCACTTCTTGTTCCATTGTAGCCTTGGGAAGATGTGAGTATGGATTTTAATGTGGCTCTTTGGAGAACTCAAAGGGGCACATCATGGTGGTTGTTGATCAGTTCTCTAAAATGGCCCATTTCATGCCATGTCATAAGACATTGATTCTTCTCATGTTGCTAAATTATAGTTCAAAGAGATTATTCGCCTTCATGAAGTATCGAAGACCATTGTGTCGGATCGTGATTCCATGTTCTTGAGCTGCCTTCTAGAAGACACTACAAAGAATACTTGGTACGCAACTCTTGTTCAACACCACTTGTCATCCCCTAAACTGATGGCTAAACGAAGGTAACAAATCAATCCTTACCAGTCTTCTTCAAAGTATGGTGAGTAAATATTTATAAGACTAGGATTTGAAGTTAGCACATACTAACGGTCGATCACCTTTTGAAGATGTGTTGGAATCAATCCCCTCACACTGATTGATTTGATTCCAATTCCGCCCAACTCTCAAGTGAACTTCAACTGCAAAGAAATAGCTAAGTTGATGAAGAAGCTCCATGACCAGATTCAATCAAAGAATGAGAGATTTCCATCTCGTCACAAGAGCAAGCTTATGCCTAGAGCTGATGGTCCATTTAAAGTTATCAAGCAAATCAGTGACAATGTTTATAATGTTGATCTTCCTGAGAATTTGGAGTTTCGACGGCTTTTAATGCAAGAGACCTTTTTCCTAACTTGGAGGATGAAAATTTCTCATATTCGAGGACAAATCTCAAACAATGCAAGAAGGATGATGCAAAAGCATCCAATTTAGCTCCATCAGCCCACTCAACACCATCATTACTCATTCAAGCCAAGATAGAATTTGAGTGTAACGTTTTTCAATGGATTGCGATTGAAATTTCCAACTATAACAATACCGACCCATTCTTACCAAAGTTATCGGTATAATATATTAATCATTGATTTCTAGGTACGCTTAAGTAGTTACTGATCTCAAAGTTTCTCAACAACATATATCAATGTGAGGCCATTCTGAACAACTTCCTTGGTTATTTGATGAAGTCATGAGGTACTTATCTTCTAGTCCAAATGGGAGCACAAATGTTGTGAGGCTAAAGAATTAAGAATGCAAGTTCATGAGTCATTAAATGCATCACTATTTTCATAGGAGTCTCTATTATTAGGTAAAGTTTCAAGAGCCAAAATTCTGAGTTCCTAGGTCTTTAATGTTAAGCTATTTCCTATGTCTATTTGTTACTTTTTTATTTCCTAAATTGAATTCCTCCGATAAATGGAGGAAGCCTCTCTATTGTAATGCAGACTAGATTTGATGAATGAAAACACTTGAGGTTTTCTTCTTCGTGAGCGAATATTTTTGGAGAGTGGATATTTCCTATTTCAAACCCCTTATGTTTGGAGAGTAGGTTACTCCTTGATGGTGAGCCAAGAAACCCTTATTCCTCGCCTGGTGGATTTTCTTTTAGGCCCTAGTAGTGAGTTTCTCCTATCCCCAAGTCATTTATCCTTGGTTAGTGGTTTGTCCTTTAAGTCTTTGTGGTGAACTTCGTTTATCCCAATCATTAACCTGAGTTTGTGGCACAGTCTATATACCTTGGTGGTGATCGTTTTGTATCCCTACATTCACATTCATCCTTCGATATCAATCCCTATAAGCACCATCCCATATACTTAACCATAAAAATCCCCACATAACGAAATCACTCACCCACGCACGCATCACATGTTATATTCTCATCGCATATGAGACTTTTTTGCTTAAAGAAAATCTCTTGATATTGAAAGCAACGTCAGGCGTGAACCATGATGAATAGCTAAGCACCAATACTCTCTAGGAGCCTTCATGTTATGTCCGACACTTTGACATGCAATCAACGAGTGTCAAAAAATCTGACATATAGTCAACTCCCCCTAACACACTCCAGAATTACAACATAGAATTTCAACATACGAGGAGTCAATTTTAAAAAATTTCAATACTTGAGCAGTGAAAATGTAAATATATGAAGAAAAAAAAAGGAGGTAGGGCTTGTGGCTGGGTGTCACTAAGGTTGCCACCATCGAAGGGGGCCAACTATGTGGTGGAGGGGGGTGGCCCTCGCTAGCCAGGGTGAGGCCATCACCAACCATACAAGGGCTAGCGAGGCTTGCCTAGATCTTAGCAATGCCTTGACTTAGGCCCCGACAAGGCTCGCCTAGATTTGGGCAACGTCATGCCCTCGCTCGAGCCTAGCAAGGGTCGCTAACCCTCGCTTAGGGCTAGTAAGGCCTTGCCTAAGGCTGGGGAGATTCAGCCATAGGCAACGTCATCCAAATTTACGCAAGTCTCGCTCGAGCCTCACCAAATCTGGTGATGGTCACCCCCCTCTGCCGCCTAAGGCTGTGCCCCCTCTAACGATGGCTAGGCACATTGCTAATGGTGGCAACAAGAGCGGCGCGCCCAGCCACGATCGTGCCTCTCTTTCTTTTCTTTTTTTTTTTTTTTAGTTTTGTTTTTTAGAATTATTATAGGTTTTAAAAAAATATTTACTATAAAAAAGTAATAAAAATTCCACATAGGATAAATATAGATCTAAAAATACCACTTTGGCATTTTCCTTTAGACACTGTTTTTTTCCTCCAAGTTTAATGTATTATTATGATAGAATATGGTTGAATTTGTCAAATTAAAATAATGAATGATATTAACAAATGTTAAATTTAATTTTTTTAGTGTAAATTAATCCTATGTTCTTTTTATTATTTATTTATTTATTTGTGTATTTATATATATAAAATATTTAATATATAAAATGTCAAAATGTGTCGAAATTCTTTATTTTTGACAAATGACATGTTGGCGTATCGTGTTGTATTGTGTCGGTGCTACATAGGTGATTGGTGTATTTCATCACATACCATTATGTTATGTACGAGTCATACATAATAATTTCTCATTTGTATATCACTCAAATTCATCTTTTACTAAAATCACATGTGTTTATTATTGTTTGAATTTATTGTTGAGCTAGATTTCTCCCAAACAACTCTTAATCATGTTAACTTATGCTATTTTGGTTAAATCTTTGGTTTCTAAGTAGTTTGCAACAAATCTGCCCATTCCTCTAGTTCGCAGGCCCGGATGGTTTCAAGTGGGCACCCGATTAGAGAACACGTTGTTATGTAGCATATTTTCGTGGGAGAATTCAATAATCTAAGTAGGATGACTGCATATACTCGTGATATGAGGTGTCGAGCCAAGTTGATTTGAGTTTGTTTGTGGAGTGTTTCTGTTTTTTTTGGTCAGAAGTACATGGAGAGTTGAGCTCCCTGATTAAACAACCTTCTTGTAGTATTTCGATTTCATTAGTGAATTTCGGGAAATTCACAGCAAATTCGAGAAGTGAAGTAAGCAATGACCAAACCACTATAATTCAACTTTTACCTACTCCCTTTTTGTTTGGGCATAATTTTGTATTTGCTTACTTGATTTATGTTTTAGGTAACTTTGGGCGTTGTGGTGTCTTTTTATTTCGATTGTTAGCCATTTCTACTTTTAACCTAAAAAAAAGTTGTAAATAAAAAGGATCTCAAGTTGATAAAATAAAACGAAAACGAAATGGAAAACGATGGGGACCGAAGTAATATGCCAAGATATATTCCCACAACAGCATTGGAAAAAAATGCAAGACGTGGACTCCCGTCGAATTGATGGACTCGATCGCACGGTTGAGAATGGCCGGGTTCTAATCGTACGGTGAAAATATAAAACTCAATTACTTCTCTCGCGAATCCGACGCATCTTTTGATAGGTCCACACGGCCACACCTAAAAGACTGTTGTCGGTACGCGACACGTCATCGTTTTTCCTTTTTGGTAATGGTTGAAAATATAAAAAGAGAAAAAAGGTGAGAAAACTTTACCAAAAAAAAAAAGAAAAAAGGTGAGAAAAGTACAGAGAGCTCGATCAGCGAAATAGCAATTCCGGCTCTCCTTCTCAACAGCGCTCGCGCACAGAGAGAGAGAGAGAGAGAGGGAGAGATGGCGTCGCCGGGCTCGGACTTGTCGAGCTCTGAAACTGAGTTCTGGCTGTTCGTGCTGGCAATAATAGGGCTGGTGAGCTTTGCGGGGCTCATGGCGGGTCTCACCCTTGGCCTCATGTCTCTCGGCCTCGTCGACCTTGAGGTCCTCATGAAGTCCGGTCGCCCTCAGGACCGTATCTACGCGTGTAACTCTCTCTCTCTCTCTCGATCGCTGGATCGGGTCGTCCTCTTTGTAGCTTATATTAGATGAGCGTTTTGGCTTGAGAATTAGCGATTCGCTCACGGCATATGCTGGAGTTTTCCCGTTCGCAGTGTCTAATTCGTGTTCGTTTTGATGTAATCCGCCGGCTCGGGAGATGATTTCTCTTCCCACGTTATCCTTATTATGTAAATTGAGTCATGCTCTGTGTCCCCAGGCTGGATCGCTAGCTGATTGGATGATAGGTCGGATTGCAGAGAAGTAATTCGACCCAATTGCCCCTTTTACATATCTATATAATTAGGGCGACTGCATCGGTTTAACGTGCTGAATTTCAATTTTTGAGCTTAACTCCTTGTTTGTCTAGTAGTCATATTAACGAATTTCTCTTGCTTTTTTCTGTCATCAGCAAAGATTTACCCGGTAGTGAAGAATCAGCATCTACTACTGTGCACACTTCTGGTTGGCAATTCTATGGCTATGGAGGTACTGCACGAGGTTCTTCTTCTTCTTGCAGGAAGTGGGAAAAAAAGGGGAATTTTAATTTGAGGGCTGTTTCTGTGGGGTTATTGCTTGCAGGCATAAATATTCTCTCTTTGTGATGTAGGCTCTTCCTATATTCTTGGATAAATTGGTGCCTCCTTGGGCTGCTATTCTGATATCCGTGACTCTGATCCTTATGTTTGGAGAGGTATGCAACTGTGAGATTTTGATTTGAGTTAAAGAGTCACGCGGCCTCTGTAGAATTTGAGTTAAATCAGTTTCTGAACTGCAGATATTGCCACAAGCGGTCTGTACTCGCTATGGATTGAAAGTTGGTGCATTTATGGCACCGCTTGTTCGTGTTCTTGTTATGCTGTTCTTCCCCATAACTTATCCAATTAGTAAGGTATAATTGAGAAAGACAAGAACTGAATGCAGGTGTAGTAAATATGCACTTTTGGGTTCGGTTGTCAAATTAGGCAACTGAGATTGTAATTATCTGGTGTAATTATCATTCAACATTGTTTGTGAGTTGTTTCTATATCATTCATGGGTTACAGGTTTTAGACTGGATGCTGGGCAAGGGCCATGCTGTCCTATTAAGGAGAGCTGAGCTGCAGACCTTTGTTGATTTCCATGGCAATGAGGTACTAAGGTCCTGCATGTTTGTTTTCTTTTTTGTTGCTCATGAACAGATTTTCTGTTTTTTTTTGTTTCGGGAACAAAAAAATAACAGAAATGTGTTTGTTTGCGTTTTTGTTCAAAATCCGTTTTTTTTTTCCTGGAACAAAATTGAAATGGAAATAAGAAACAAAAAGAAGTTGTTTTTTGATTCTGGAAACACTTCTGAAGAACAAATTTTCTCTCTCTCTCTTTTCTTCTCTCTTTTTTTCTTCTTCTTTTCTTCTTCTTTTTTCTTTGGCTGGTCGCCGGCCTCGGCCATGGCCGGCGACCAGCCGTCGAGGGGCGGCGAGGCCGAGCCTCGCCAGGGGCCGGCAACGCTCGGCCTCGCCGGATTTGGGCGAGGCCAAGCTCACCCAGCCATCGGCGAAGAGAACTGGCAAGGCCGAGCATTGCCGGCCCATGGCGAGGCTGCCGGCCCCCGTCAAAAGAAAAAAAGAAAAAAGAAAGAAAAAAAGGAAAAATAAAATAAAAATATTAAAAAATTAAAAGAAAAAAAAAGAATATAAATTTACCAAACGTGTTTCTATTAATTTTTTATTCCCGAACAAGTTTACCAAACGCACCCTAAATGATGGCATATTCCGAATGACTTGACTTCTCTTTATCTAGAGCTATGCATCTACCCGTTCAGTTTCAAAATGTATTGTGCTTGGAACTTTTGCTAAATCTTTTTGTGATAGACATGATTGTCTGACTTGTGATTAGTTCAGTTTCATGCTTTTTGATTACATGAGACATGTATCTTCTTGTCCATGCTCAGGCTGGAAAGGGTGGGGACTTAACCCACGATGAGACTACAATCATCGCCGGAGCACTGCAATTGACGGAAAAGAAAGCAAAAAATGCAATGACTCCTATTTCGAAGGCATTCTCTCTTGATCTGGATTCAACTCTTAATTTGTGGGTTTCTTGTTTATTCTTTTAATCTTGTTCAGTAAGCATTATTTATATTCTAACTACCCTTTGTTCATTCGATACAGGGACGTGTTGAATGCGATTATAACCATGGGGCACAGTAGAGTGCCAGTTTATTCTGGTGATCCAGCAAATATAATTGGCCTTATCTTGGTAAAATTTCTTCACAGGAAGTATGTTCTGGTTGTTTTGTCGCTGCCATTGAGTACAGTTACTTTTTGTTTGTGTTATTTATTCCTGTGAGAAGTTGAAAGGATATTGAGGACGCGAAGAGCAAAGAACCATATTGTGTTAACATAAAATTCTCTGTAATCAAGAAGAGTGATGTAGTTTTTATTCTCTTTAAGGGGACATCTTAACATTCATGTTGGTTGGAGCTTGAGAACGCTTCCAGTGTTTTATAAGATTCTCACATAACTCTGTCAGAAGAGCTAGATGGGCTGCGGCTTGCGGGCTTGTGTTTTTACTGTTCTGACAGTGTTATGGACATTGCTGGAGGTGCATCATTGTGTAGTTCTGCTTATACATTGCAGTTCTGTATTGTCTTCTGAATGAGATGCGAGCCTTCTGCAAATGTAAGATCACTTTTCTCCAACATGGGAGTCTTAGATTCAGTTTGCTGAAATGTCTCTTATCAATGCTTTCCCATACAAATGCAATGTATGAGTCTTGTGTTTATGCCCTTAGTTTATTGTTTGTGAAGGTGATTCAAGTTGAGCTAGTTTTGTTCACATTAGAATTGAAAGACTTCTTTATTGAATCCTTGTTGCATGTTTGTAGATGGTATAAGTATGGTACTTCGGCTGTGTTATTCAACAGGTACATCATGGTGTTTCTTTGTTATTCTAATTGTTAGTCTGAATTAGGAAAGAAACTCAGGTTATTACATCGAGCTTGAATTTGGTCAAATCTTTGCTGCTACACCATAAGAAATGACATCCTGACCATTGTAAACAAAGGATATTACGTTTGCAATTGCTGACATGTTTTCGAACTTTATGCATCATGTCTGAGTTGCTCTTTAATTCTGTGAAAAAGCTTTTCATATGGCAAAGCTCTGTACTGCTTATGTCAATCTGATTTTCGTTGTTAAGGAGTGGTTTTCCCCTAGAAGAACTATAGCATATACCTTTCCTCCTTTCCGTGTAGGATTTGATCCTTTTCCCCCATGGGATTATAACACAGAAACTTTGCAGGTAAAGAATCTTTTAGCTGTGGATCCTGATGACTCAGTTCCTCTGAGGAAAATGATGATCAGGAAAATTCCTCGGTAAGAAAATGCATTTCCTCTGTTTATTTTTTGTTTGACCATGAGTAAGACATATTAATAGTTGAATAAATGGTGATGATGGCTTTAAAAATATGGGTTTGTGATAACCATGCTTGTATTAGAATTTACATGGACATCAGCTGTTTCGTTTTCTGTCATGCATACAGGGTTTCAGAGGACATGCCGCTATATGATATTCTGAATGAATTTCAGAAGGGTCATAGCCACATTGCTGTTGTGTATAAGGATGTAACCAGGAAAAAGGAGTTGGCAAAGGAAAGTAAGGAGGGTGAAAATCTTGAATTCCGGGGTAGGTTTAAGAAGAAAAATAAAAAACCTGAGGCATCATCAAGGAAAGGTGAGGATGTCCAAGCTTCAGGAAATTTCATCATGCAAATATTTCAGTTCCCTTTTCTGGAGCTCAATCTTTATTTTTGCATACTGTGTTTGTAGCATAGAGCCCCTGTCATGAAGCTTACACCTGATTGTTAATTTCTCACAATCATCTCTATTTGTATATTAAAGTTTCTGTTTGCTGAATTCTTCCGATGGGTAAACTGCGGCTTATCTAGTTTGACATCCTCTGGAGGAATGTATTCCATAGGATTTCAGGAACATAATATAAATTGCTTTGCTTGGTCATAACTAGATAAGAACAAAGGCGGCCATGCTGGCACTGCAAATAATCCAGGGTTTAAGCTTGGGTTTGATGATACTGGAAGAGCAACTATGAAGACTGAGGAAAGTCGGGCAACTAAAAAGAGTCCACCTGCCACTCCTGCTTTTAAGAAAAGGCATAGAGGTTGTTCTTTCTGTATTTTGGACATTGAGAATGCCCCTATTCCGGAGTTCCCCCCAAATGAAGAGGTTGTTGGTGTTATTAGTATGGAAGATGTCATCGAAGAGCTTCTTCAGGTACAGTCCAATTCGCATAGGCAAAAAAAAATTGTATGGCACTATTGGAGAAAGCTATATCATGGAGTATAGTGAAACAGCAGGGTTTAAAATATGCAGCTTCAGTTATGTCAGAATTTTTGTTTGGTTTCTCAACTTTTAATGCCATTGATGACCTTTTGTGTCTTTTACTTATTTCAGGAGGAGATACTGGATGAGACTGATGAATATGTCAATATCCACAATAAGTGAGTTTAATCTCTTATCTGCATTTCAGACTAATTTCAGGTGTATTCCCTGGAGATTGCTCTTTGTCTTGCTCAAGCAGGGCAAAACACAATTCTTTGCTACAAATTGAGAAAACTTATCATTATCTTGGGCTTAATTATTTTGTCGACCTCCAGTGGTCTGTTGACGAACTGATATATGGATAAATACTGGGTATTGCAGGATTAAAGTAAATATGCATGCTATTCCAGACAAGGCTCCAAATTCAAGTTCATTAAATGCTTCTTTGGAGTCTTCTGCAACGACCACGCCTTCTGTGATCTCTCCTCGCTTGGCAGTTGCAGGATCTACGCCAACTTTCTCTGTATCGACCAGTAACTCCTTAACTGGTTCACCAACTACAAGCTAGTATTAGCAAGTCTCCTCAAACTATAGTTAAACGTAGATGTTGGTACAATGGCAGTGAGAAGTGAGACAGTTGGATCAGTTGGATAGTGCTAATAATGTATCTAAATCGCCGGGGGGAGGGAGGGGGAGGGACAGTACGACGATCGTCACTGATGTGGTGGCATCGTTGTAGAGAGTATATTTAGTGATGACAATGTGTCACATCAACAGCTGATGTGACAAGCATATTTTCTTTTTATCACGTGGCTATGTCGAGGAATAAAAAAATGGCGTGTAATTTCTTTGTAAAAAATTGACACTTTTGAAGAAATTGAGAAAGGAGATGAGGTTTCTAGTTTTCTATGGATGGAGGTGGTCTCCACAGCGGTACCTCTGAATATGGATGGCCGCGGCTCGTCACTCATCTGAAAATGCGCATGGGTGGCCATGGATGGTGTTCTATACATAAATTGCGTAGAGATTGGCCATGGCTGAGCACTTCATCTTCCCCAATTTGTCCACGACCAGCTGCTCTGGTTGCCAGATATGTGAAAAAGGGTTTGTGATATCCAATCCCTATCTACAGAGCAATAGACTGCAAAAAAGCTATAAATGACCACCTTAGGATAAAATTTCAATATTTCATTAGCACACCGCAAATTATTGGAAAAGTGAAAATAAGCCACAAAGTGGGGTCATGAGCCCAATGGGCCTGATGCGCACTATAAGTAGTCCAAGAGGGCCCATTAAGCCATACAAGCCCATCTTAGTCTTTTTGGGAGCTTGCACATTAATATGTCCATGTGCATGAATAGTAACTTGGACTATAATTTGGTTTAATTTCCATTTTGCCCATTCTAAAAGTTAGTAGCTAATGTGACAATTTGTGGACATACAAAGGAGGAAGTGGTATCCAAGAAAAGAAGAAGAGAGAAAAGACCTACTAGGTAGCCTACTTAGCCCACATCCTAAATCTAGCATGTGTGAAATCTTTGCATTGAATGCCCTGGATAGGATGAGATCAAGAAGCAATCTTAACCATGTGAATGGCTTGGCTAGGAGCAAATTAAGGAAATTGTACATTAGCTTATTAATGCTTGGGATTAGGAAGATCTTGGATTGCACTAATTCCTTTCTCTCATTCTCTCATTTTTCTCACTCTCTCCCCCTATCTCTCAGTCACTCTCTCTCTCTATTTTCCCTCTCAATCGAGCCCTCACCTTCACACCTCATCTTCCTCTCGTCATCAATGTCCACCACTGCCCGTGCTGCCGTCCAATGTGCCGTGCCCCCGCTTGCCCTCACATAGAGCCACCTCACCATCGGTGCCTCAAGGCCGTGAGTGCCACGCCCTTCCACTGCCCTCACATCATTCCCTAGTAGTGAACCTCTACCGCCGCTTGCCGTTACCATTGCCGCTTGTCGTTGCATTGTGAGCAGCCATTGTCGAACCGCTGTTCACTATACCTTGTCACTCACTATTAAGCCTCACCTCACGTCGCCGCCCTCACTGACCACCCCTCATGCCTCACCAAGCCACCATCATGCCAGACCACCATCGACGTCGTGAGCCTTGCTACCACTACTAGCGATCAAGCTATATCTGGACGGTCAGTAACTTCTTAACCCTTGTTTAGAATGGTAGTCACGCTTAGGACTAGAGTTAAATTAAGGCTAATAATAGTTATTATGTGATAAGTGGTTTAGGATAATAAGCTATCAAGTGATAAGTGTAAGTGATAAGCTATCATAGATGGTGATAAGTGCTAGTAATAAGCTGCCATGATAAGTAGTAAGTGCAAGTGATTAGCCATCACGATAAATGATAAGTGCAAGTGATAAGTTATTATGGATTGCGATAAGTGCTAGTGATAAGCTATCATGGATGGTGATAAGTGCTAGTGATAAGCTATTATGGATTGTAAATAATGCATTTTATATTGCAATTTTAAATGTGATAAGTACTTATTAAATCCCAATTTTTAGAATGATAAGTGTTTATGAAATCCTCATTTTAAAAATGATAAGTGTTCACGGTACTCTATTTTAATCAACGATAAGTGCTTGTAGAATGTTATTTTGAAAGTAATGCGCTAAGTTAATAATTGAAATCATGGTTTGATATTATATTTATGAAGTTGATGCATGATTATTTTTGTGGATAAATAATCAATGGGTGATCACATGAAATTATTTCATGGTATTTTTGTGTGCAAGGATTGCTAGTGTACGACACGTGAGTACTAAACACTCTTTGCATTGACCAATGAGAAAGACAAGAATTGACTTAAGTAGTTGATGTGCTCGTGTGATCCATAATGGTTCCATACTCGTATGATTATGAGGGAGATGCTCGATGGATTTCAGATGCCAAACGTTTACAGGATGTCGTTCTGATGCGTGATGGGGTGAGTGATTCAAGAACGGAATCTTTTCAGAGGGGAATTTTGTGGTTAAGTGTATGGAGACACGGTGAAGAAATAAAGGGGAATAAGAAAAGATACAATGATCTCCTTCCAAGGTATAAAGGCCACGCCACCAACTGAGGATGAGGATCAAGATCTACGAAGCTCACCACCAAAGCCTAAAACTTCCACCAGCCAAGGATAAAGGATTTCAGGATAGGAGAAGCTCACGACCAAGGCTTAAAGATTCCACCAGCCAAGGATAAGGGCTTCTTGGCTCACCACCAACGAGTGATCTATGCTCCAAGGATAAAGAGATCGAAATGAGTTATCTACTCTCTGAAGGAGTTCACTCAAGCAGAGGAAATCTCACCATTTTCATTGATCGAATTCGTATCTCCCATACATTGGATAGTTTTCCTGTATTTATAGGAGGATTTTAGCCTCAGGAAACTTAAACCTTCGACTCTTGAGCTACATAAAAATAAAGACACCTAGAAACTTAAGAAAAGCCTTTATTAACACGGGAACTAAATGCCTTTAATCTTCGGCCTTCCGCATTCTCGAACCTTTAGCTTTCCATATTCTCGAACCATATTCTTGAACCTTTGGCTTTCCATATTCTTGAACCACATTCGTGAACCAAGGCTTTCCAAAATTCGTGCTCCTCCCTTAACCAAAAAATAATCCTCCTGAAACTTCTTCAATTGGTCATACAAGACATCTAAAATGGCATCCCATTAATAGTTATCAATATATCACAAAGTACCGATAAGTAATTAATATTATTCATTCAAAATGATCCATTGAAGCACATAATGCCCAATTTCTTTAATGGCTTGGATAAGCATCGATAGTTTTGAGTTGATCGATGGAGTTATGTTGGATGCTCCTACATCATCCTCCCCGGGTTGTTTGAGATTTGTCCTCAAATATAGAAGGTTTTCATCCTCCAAGTAAGGAGAAAGGTCTCCCACGTTGAATGTTGCCGAAACTCCGAACTCTCCAGGAATGTCAATCTTGTAAGCATTGTCACCAATTCGCTCAATAACTTTAAAGGGACCATCAGCTCTAGGCATAAGCTTGTTCTTTCGTTTAAATGGAAATCTCTCCTTCCTCAAGTGAAATCATACAAGATCATTCGGTTGAAATTGAATCTTCTTGCGATGTTGATTAGCTTTCTTATTGTAAGATTCGTTGGCCTTTTCAATCTTGGATCGAATTTGCTCATGGAGCTTCTTCATTGATTCAGCTCTTTTCTTTCCATCAAAGCTAACTTGAGAGTTAGATGGAATTGGAATCAAATCAATGGGTGTGAGAGGATTAATTCCATACACAACTTCAAATGGCGATCGACCGGTAATATAACTTGGTGATCGATTGTAGGCAAATTCAGCATGTGCAAGCTTTAAATCCCAATCTTTTAACGATTTACTCACCATACGACAAAGAAGAGTGGTTAGAGTACGATTCTGTTTGGCCATCAGTTTGGGGATGACAAGCTGTGCTGAATAAGAGTCTTGTACCAAGCATTCTCCATAGTGTTTTCCAAAAGTAGCTTAAGAACTTGGAATCACGATTCGACACAATGGTCTTTGGTACTCCATGAATGCAAATAATCTCTTTGAAATATAATTCAGCATTATGAGATGCATCGTTGGTCTTGTGACATGGCACGAAATGAGCCATTTTAGAGAACCGATCAACAACCACCATGATAGCATCTTTTCCTCTTTGAGTTCTTGGGAGAGCCACAATGAAATCCATGCTAACATCTTCCCAGGGCTGCAATGGTATTGGAAGTGGAGTATACAAACCTTGATGGAAATGGCTTTTTGATCTTCGACAAGTTGCACACCTTGAGAGATAGCATGCACATCTCCACTCATCTTTGGCCAATAGAAATGCTCTTGAAGAACCTCAAAAGTTTTGTTAATACCAAAATGACCAGCCAATTCTCCACCATGCGCCTCTCGAATCAGTAATTCGCGAAAAGAAGTCTTTGGCACACATAATCGATTTCCTTTAAAAAGAAATCCATATTGCAAAGAATATGTACATTGAACTCCCCGCTTGCAATTGTTGATGATGGATGAGAACTTCGCATCTTCAGAATAAAGTTCTTTCATTGATTGAAATCCGAGAATCCTAGAGTCTAGAATAGCAAGCATAGAATATCTTCTCGATAAAGCATCCGCTACAACATCAGTGTGCCCGAGTTTATATTTTGAGACAAGAAAAGGATTGAAGAAATTCTACCCATTTTGCATGTCTCGAATTAAGCTTGAGTTGGCCGCTAGTAAACTTAAGCGCCTCGTGATCAGAATGAAGGACAAATTGCTTTGGCCTCAAAGAATGACTCCAATGATCAAGAGCTCGGACAATGGTATAGAACTCTTTGTCATAAGTTGAATAATTCCTCTTGGAATTGGATAACTTCTCACTGAAATATGCCAATGGTTTTTGTGCTTGCACTAGAATAGCACCAATACTAACTCCGCTTGCATCACACTCAACTTCAAATACTTTGTCAAAATCAGGAAGTGCAAGAATAGGGGACTCACAAAGTTTCTGCTTGATTACCTCAAAGGCGTTTTGAGCAGCCTTTGTCCATTCAAAAGCGCCATTCTTCATGCATTTAGTTATAGGAGCCATGATGGAACTAAAGTTTTTGACAAAATGTCGATAGAAAGAAACAAGTCCATGAAAACTTCTTACATTAGAAATGGACTTCAAAACCGGCCAAGTCTTCATAGATTCCACCTTGGTTTGATCAATAGAGATTCCATCTTTGGAAACCACATAACCAAGAAACATGATACTTGGAGAGAAGAACATTTCTCCATTTTAGCATATATAGTTTTTTTTTGGTAAAATAACATATATAGTTTTTGATCTCTCAAGACATTGAAGACCTGTTTTAAATGAGAGATATGCTCCTCCTCATTCCTGCTATATAAACAAGAATATCGTTGAAATAAACAACGACAAATCGATCAATAAACGAACGAAGAACCTCGTTCATAAGTGATGCGGGTGCGTCCAACGTAACTCCATCGACCAACTCAGAACCATCGATGCTTATCCAAACCAATAAAGGAGTTGGGCATTATGTTCTTCGATGGATCATTTTAAATGAATAATGTTAATTACTTATCGGTACTTTGTGGTATATCGATAGGTATCAATGGGAGGCCATTTTAGATGTCTTGTATGACCAATTGATGAAGTTTCAGGAGGATTATTTTCTGGTCAAGGGAGGAGCTCGAATTTCGTAAATCTCTTACTCCATACACTTAACCACAAAAATCCCCTAAAAAAAAAATCTCCGTTCTTGAATCACTCACCCCATCACGCATCAATAAGTCTCATGAAGGTACTCGAAGCATTAGATAATCCAAATGGCATAACCAACCACTCATAAAGGCCTCCCTTTGTCTTGAAAGCCGTCTTCCATTCATCACCTTCTTGCATTCTGATTTGATGATAACACATAAGAACCATATAATTCATCAAGCATATAATCAAGTCTAGGTATAGGGTACCTATACATAATGGTGATGTTGATGGCTCGGCTATCAACACAGATTCGGTACATACCATCCTTCTTAGGTACAAGTAGAGCCAGAATAGAACGGGGGCTCATGCTTTCTCAGACGTATCTTACGACGGTAAGTTCATCGACTTGTCTTTGCAACTCCTTTGTTTCCTTTGGATTGCATCGATAAGCTAGCTTGTTCGGTAGTGGAGCACTGGGGATCAAATCAATTTGATGCTCAATACCTCTTATGGGAGGTAATCCAGGTGGCAAATCCTCCGGGAACACATCTGCAAATTCTTTCACCAAGCAATGTATTTTTGGATGTATGGGTCACTCTATCTCACTCTTTTTCTCGACCACAAGCAAAGCAAATACATTCTTTGTTTGTTAATGGCTCTCTCAACCTATGTCTCACTCAAGAATAGATTTTCCTTACAAGTGTTTCCCTCCCCAAGTTGATTATTATGTATCGAAGAAGGATTTAAGGGTAAAAGAGTAATGTATTTTTGTTCCTTATGAAAAGAGTATGTATTTCTCCGACCATCATGCATAGCCTTTATATCAAATTGCCATGGTCTATGCAATGATAAGTGGCATGCCTCCATAGGAATCACATCACGTACAACTTGATCTCGGTAGTTCTTCCCAATTGAAAATGATATAAGAACGCATTTGGTTACCTTTAGTTCATTCCATTGATTGAGCCATTGGAGCTTGTATGGTTGAGGATGTTTCGTTGTTGGAAGCTTCAGCTTGTCGACAAGAGTTGTTGAAGCAACATTGGTGCAGCTCCCACCATCAATGATCACCGAACACACCTTTCCGTTAATAGTGCAATGGGTGTGAAATATATTCTCCATTTGCTCTTTATTAGGAGAAACCTCAACAGGCAATGCTTTTCGGATGATCAACAGCTCGCCATCATCGGCTTTCTCCACAACTTCTTTTCGATTAGATTTAGAAATATTTTGGTCATGATTGCCCTCAGCCTCTTGAAGCGCCGAATTGATCACCTCAATTTCTTGAAGAGTCATAACTCTCCGATTTGAACAATTTGCTTGTAAATGTCCAAAACCATGGCACTTAAAGCATTTCCTTGCATTGCCTTCAAACTTCTTTTGGACTTCTTTGGAAGGTTCTGCATTTTTTCCCTTGGGTTTTTGTTTTGTCGATGTACTCTCGCCCTTACTTGAGGAAGCACCCTTAAAATAGGATGTCGCCTTTGTTGAGGTTCTAGAGGAAAACCTCTTGCTCTTCAAAATTGTTTTTCGACCTTTATGGCTAACTTGCATACATCTTCAAAGGACCAATACGGTTGAAGTTCAACCATACCAGCAATTTCTCGATTCATGCCGCCAAGGAAACGAGCGGTGGTTTGCTCGGGAACTTCTGGAAGTTCACTCCTCATTTTGAGTTGTTCAAACTCATGAATGTATTCTTCAACGCTCATCCCATGTTGTCTTAGGGAGTTCAGTTTGAGGAAGAGATCTTGCTTATAGTTGTCGGCCAAGAACCTCTTCTTCATCAACTTCTTGAGTTTTTCCCAAGACTTGATTCGGCCTTTTCCTGCCCTTGCTTGTTGATGCTTTAGATTCTCCCACCATAGAGAAGCATATTTGGTCAGCTTTAGGACAACAACCTTACATTTCTTCTCATCCGAATAGGATTTGAAGTCAAAAATTCGTTTGGTTTTGTGTAGCCAATCCACAAAGTCGTCGGGATTAAGATTACCGTCAAGCTCTGGGACCTCCACTTTAACGTCTCTTTCATCCTTCTTATGCCTCCCTCTCCGTCTTCGTGATGCGTGATGGGTTGAGTGATTCAAGAACGGAGATTTCTCAAAGGGGATTCTTTTGTGGTTAAGTGTATGGAGTAGTGTATACGGTGAAAGAACGAAAAGGAATTAGAAAAGATAAAACGATCTCCTCCCAGGGTATAAAGGCCACGCCACCAACCGGAAGAGGATCGAGATCTACGAAGCTCGCCACCAAGGCCTAAAGATTCCACCAGCCAAGGATAAAGGACTTTGGGATAGGAGAAGCTCCCACCAAGGCCTAAAGATTCCACCAACCAAGGATAAAGGGCTTCTTGGCTCACCACCAAGGAGTGATCTACGCTCCAAGGATAAAGAAACCGAAAGGAGTTATCCACTCTCCAAAGGAGTTCACTCAAGTTGAGGAAATCTCACCATTCTCATTCATGAATATCGTATGTCCCCTACATTGGATAGTTTCCCCTATTTATAAGAGGATTTTAGCCTTAGGAAATATTAAAAACAAACTTTAATGACCTAGGAACAGAAACGTTCGACTCTTGAGCTACATAAAAACAAAAACAGATAGAAACATAATAAAAAGCCTTTACTACCACGGGAATTAAATGCCCTGACCTGAAACGTTCGACTCTTGAGCTATAAAAATAAAAACAGCTAGGAACTTAACAAAAAGCCTTTATCACGGGAACTAAATGCCCTTTAATCTTTGGCCTTCCATTTCTTGAACCGCTTTCGTGAACCTCAAGCCTTCCCAAAATTCGAGCTCCTCCCTTGACCAGAAAATAATCCTCCTGAAACTCATCAATTGGTCATACAAGACATCTAAAATGTCCTCCCATTGATACCTATTGATATACCACAAAGTACTAATAAGTAATTAACATTATTCATTCAAAATGATCCATCGAAGAACATAATGCCCAACTTCTTTATTAGCTTGGATAAGCATCGATGGTTCTGAGTTGGTCGATGGAGCTACGTTGGACGCACCCGCATCATCCTCCCCGGGTTGTTTGAGATTTGTCCTCAAATCCAGAAGGTTTTCATCCTCCAAGTAAGGAGAAAGGTCTCCCACGTTGAATGTTGCCGAAACTGCAAACTCTCCCGGAAGGTCAATCTTGTAAGCATTGTCACCAATTCGCTCAATAACTTTAAGGGTGGCCGGTTTAGGCGAGAGAGAGGGAGAGAGAGAGGCGGGTTCGTCTATGAGAGAGAGAGAGAGAGGAGAGAAAGAGAAGGAAGAAAGGAAGAAAGGAAGACGGGAAGAAGGAAGGAGGAGGGAACGTGCATCACTGCCGTGTCTTGCCATTGTGCTCGCCGTTGCTCGGTCTAGAGGCAAGTGGGATCCTTTGATCTACTCTTCCATGCTGTGCTTAGTGTGTGCGATTGAATGGTAACAATTTCGGATGTGTAGAATGTGAAAAAAATTGATGTTATAAGAGTGGTTATTGAGTCTAGTGTACTGTTCTTGAGAAAAACAGCTCGACCTTGGATGTTCTAGTCAAATTTTGGCTTTGTTCTATTAGTGAAAGTTGCAAAGGACTTCATTGATGCGGGAGCATCCAATGTAGCTCCATGGACCAACTCAGAACCATCGATGCTTATCCAAGCCAATAAAGAAGTTGGGCATTATGTGCTTCGATGGATCATTTTGAATGAATAATGTTAATTACTTTGTGGTATATCAATAGGTATCAATGGGAGGCCATTTTAGATGTCTTGTATGACCAATTGAAGAAGCTTCAGAAGGATTATTTTCTAGTCAAGGGAGGAGCTCGAATTTTGGGAAAGCTAGAGGTTCACGAAAGCGGTTCAAGATTATGGAAAGCCAAAGGTTCAAGAACACGGAAAGCTAACGGTTCGAGAATGTGGAAGGCCGAAGATTAAATGGCATTTAGTTCCCGTGATAGTAAAGGCTTTTTATTATGGCATTTAATTCCCGTGATAGTAAAGGCTTTTTATTATGGCATTTAGTTCCTGTGATAAAGGCTTTTTATTACGTTCCTAGCTGTTTTCATTTTTATGTAGCTGAAGAGTCGAACGTTTCAGTTCCTAGGTCATTAAAGTTTGTTTTTAATATTTCCTAAGGCTAAAATCCTCTTATAAATAGGGGAAACTATCCAATGTAGGGGAGATATGAATTTCATGAATGAGAATGGTTAGATTTCCTCAACTTGAGTGAACTCCTTTGGAGAGTGGATGACTCCTTTTGGTTTCTTTATCCTTGGAGCGTAGATCACTCCTTGGTGGTGATCCTAGAAGCCCTTTATCCTTGGCTGGTGGAATCTTTAGGCCTTGGTGGTGAGCTTCTCCTATCCCAAAGTCCTTTATCCTTGGCTGGTGGAATCTTTAGGCCTTGGTAGTGAGCTTGGTAGATCTCGATCCTCTTCCGGTTGGTGGCGTGGCCTTTATACCTTGGGAGGAGATCGTTCTATATCGTTCTATATTTTCTTATTCTCTTTGTTTCTTTACCGTATACACTACTCCATACACTTAACCACAAAAATCCCCTCATAAAAATATCCGTTCTTGAATCACTCAACCCATCACGCATCAAAATATTGGTATCAAGAAGCCCTTTATCCTTGGCTGGTGGAATCTTTAGGCCTTGGTGGTGAGCTTCTCCTATCCCGAAGTCCTTTATCCTATGCTGGTGGAATCTTTAGGCCTTGGTGGTGAGCTTCGTAGATCTCGAACCTCTTCCGGTTGGTGGCATGGCCTTTATACCTTGGGAGGAGATCGTTCTATATCATTCTATATTTTCTTATTCTCTTTGTTTCTTTACCGTATACACTACTCCATACACTTAACCACAAAAATCCCCTCAAAAAAATATCCGTTCTTGAATCACTCAACCCATCACGCATCATTCATGGAGTATAACATACTCAAATGTGGGACAAAACAAACAAGTATAACTGGGTGAAATCGTTATTCTCTGGAAAGACTGGTTCTTGAGATTTTGGTACACACCCGTGATGAATGCATGGACTGTAAGGTAATCTTTTTGTTGAAATTTCACTTCGATTTCTCAACAAAAGATGTAAAGGACATCCTGAGGTTTAACATATTCAAATTTCGTAATTTTTGAAGTTCATTTGCCTTAACTAAAACTGTTTCAAAAATTGTGCAAGTAGAATGGGCAGAATTAGTAGTGCTGTCATGCGTGGTTTGTATTGAACTATATGGGGATCTTTTGGTGTAGTGTTCTTCATGAAGTATCTGCCTTTATGTCTTAACTATCACATGTTCGAATTTCATAGTATTTTAACGTCATTTGGGTATTCAATGAAAATGTTTTCTAAAACTGCACTAGCTAGATTGTGCCAATTTCAAAAGCTGTGATGTATGGACTATCCTGGTTTGTATGAAATTCTGGTGGTGTTGTGTTCTTCATGAGATAAATACCCTAGAGTTTGTCTATGATGTACTAAATTCTTAGAAATTATGAGAGACAATTACTAAATTTTACGAAATGTAAATTTAAAAGAATGCATTCTGTTTTCTAAAATAATAGTAATTGATCTTGCTGCATATGTGATGATATATGGCATTACATATAAAATCAAAAGTTTAAATTGACCTTGTTGCCATCACATCATGTGCCATGTTAATATTGAGACACAATTGTGAACTTGAATTGGGATAAATGAGGATGCCGTCGGCGGTGTGTGTCGGATGCCCCGGGAGTGTTGGGATGCCCGGAGGTGTGTGTCGGATGTCCTCAGGAGTTTCGAGATGCCCGGAGGTGTGTGCCAGAGGTTCCTCGTGATGCTAGGTTGGGTGCGAGCGATAAAACTTGGGATGCAACTATTGGTCCCAGGAAAGAAAAATGTGGTGACCCAATTGAAAGATAAAAAGCTGAAATTGAATCATGCATGATATGGTGACATGTATGCATGGCCGTATGATATAATATGTATAAGTTCATGGTGGTATGTGCATATAGTATGGTGACATGTATGCATGACAGAATGATGTTACACGTACAAGTGCATAGTGGTATATGCACATGACATGGTGACTTATATACATGGCTGTTTTGATGAAATGTGCATGGCTGAAAGGTAAGACATGTTCAACATGTCTGGACTTATGTACTCTACTATGATGTCATGATTATTATATTTGATGCATTGAGTAGTTTAATGGATCTTTTACCTACTGAGTGGTTGTACTCACCCCTTTTGGGGATTAACATTTCAGATTAGAAATATGCCTTTGCTGTCGGTTGCACGCGGTACTTACTATGGCATACCTACTGATGTGGATGTGGAGTGTACTGAGCATGTCTGTGTCGGTGCTCCTGGTTAGTTTTTGTTCGAGTCCAAGTGTTGGTTATGTACAACGTGGGTCAAGCTGATGGCCCGGTCATCCAAGAGTTTTTATCTATCCATGTTCGACGCCATGGAGTTATGTTATGGATGTTACCGCGCAACCACCCAATACACCGGATTGGGTATGATGGCGCATATAGCTGATGAGAGCTGACACTTTTTGGAGATAGCCGACGCTCGTAGATGGAGGGTGGTACATGATCGATGTAGAATCGAGTCCTTTGGAATGGTAGCCGAGTATAGTTAAAATCTTGGCGTTTTGTTGTATCGACCTCGATGTCCATCATGAAAATATAAATAAGAGTGAATCGGCATTATCTTTTCTTATGGTTCGTAGTTGATGTGTATTGCATTATGGTTATTGGAGGGAGAGATGTCGAGACTTGTTTATGCTTCTGCTAATAAGTTGCGTCGGGACGTTTCAAAAATAAATAAATAAATTTCCCTAGTCAAAGGGTATCGGTCTGTGAAGTTATATGAGAACGAGTAATTAAAAGAGATCACCTGTGGCGACCTCAAGCGAGTCGGGGGTGCCACAAAAGGCCTCGAAATGCCGTGCATTTGAGAAACTTCTAAAATTGGCAACTACTAAAGCATACCGAGAAACCAGCAACTAATATATCTTACCAATAACTTCGAAAATTCATTAATCGTCGGCATGAGTAACTCGATAAGAATGGTTGGTACCACTTTAGTTGGAAATTTGAATCTCAACCCATTCACGCAGGTTGTACCCAAATTCTATCTTAGCTTGAATGAGTAATGATGGTGTAGAGTGGGTTGATGGAGCAAAATTGGATGCTCGCACATCAAATTCCCTCTTGTCCCAGTTATTTTCATGGCCAAGAATGCTTTTTGTTCCCCTTGCAACCTAAGCATTAACTAAGGAAACATAAAAATATGTGCTTCAAATTGAAATAGAGCCAAGGGAGACAACCAACTGGACCCCCTTTCTCCCTTTCTTCTTCCTTTGGGAATGGGGCTAGTGTTCAGTCTTAATTGGTTGATTCTAGCTCAATTACTTCCTTAGTCCTAATAGAGCCCCATCACCAACCGTATTTAGCCACCTTCTTCGCCAGGCATGCTCAACTCCTTATAAAGCCAACCAAGATTGCCTCGAGGGCTAAGTAGCTTCTTAAAGGACACATCAAGGAATAAAAAAAGAAGCAATAGTCTTACTACTATTCTTGCACATGGACAACATTAATGGGCAATCTTCCAAAAAATCCAAAATGGCCTAATTGTCTTAGTGGGTCCTGTTGGGTTGGTCATTGGTGGTGTGGCGTAAGAAACCCCCTTGGGCTGGCCGAAATGTGCGTGTGGCTCATTGGGCCCATTCATGGGCTTGGAACCTCGCGGTTCCTTGTTTACAACCCATTTCCAATTTTCAGAAATTTCACGTTTTCTAAATGAAAAATTGAATTTTCATTCCAAAGTCGCTTTCGAGCTTTTTTTTTTTTTTTTTTTTTTTTTTTTTTTTTTTTTTATAGTTTGTTGATCCCTGTCTTAAGCTTGCTTTGTAGATTGAAATTGGATTCAAGATGTCACAATGAGGATTTCATAACGATAAGTTACTTTAAAAATAGAATTTAGCAAGCACTTATTACATAATCTAACTACCATTAGCATATTATGATAGCATATTAACTCTATTTATTGCTTATGATAATAGCTTATCACCTCTACTCCTTGCTTATCATAATAGTTTATTGCCTTAAACCAATTATTACATAATCCTAGTCCTAAGTGTCACTACCATAGTAATGCCCACGAGACCAACCCGTAATGATTGGCCATAAGGTCCTAAAAGGATCGATCATGGGCTATGTTGGCCATGGATTGATCAGTTTGATCGATAAAGAATTACAGATTGGTCATGTATTGACCAATCAACTGGTCACGAACTGATCGAGGTGTCAACCGTGAATTCTAGCAATTATACTGATAAGATATGATCACCAGCTCATAAGATGACCTTTTTGATCACAAGGATTGATCACAGAATGATTTTGGATCGGCGGTTAGCCATGATCGGTCATAGTTCCTAGCCGCGGGTGATTCCACCTGGCTATGCACTGATACACAAACGATCCAAATCGATCAAATGTGATTGTCTTTCGACCAAAAATGCATCATTCCTTATTTAATTAGTGATCGAAAAAGATTCTTGAATTAGTGATGTCTGATCGTGGATCATTATAGCATCGATCATGAGACATATGAATGGATCAAGTGTTGGTCGGAATGAACTAGTGGATAAACCTAGCTATTATGTCGCTAATTCTAAGGTACATGAATGCCTTGGCTTAGTGCTAGGCCATGTGTAGCTTTGGATTGGCCTTGAATTGAGCAAAAGACAACCGACCCTTTAGGCCGACTAATTGTCCAAGGAACGATTCTGGGATGCATGGGGCGTGATTTGGTTTTTCAAGGTTTATCTAATGATCCCTTCTCCGGCCCTAGAACCAACTTAGATGATGGAATTCTCTATACCATACTCTTGAGGAAGAAAAGGACAAAATGGAATTCTCTAGAACACCCATCTAGATTTTTTTAGATATAGTCATGATTAAGAAGGATTTGCCTTGGGGATTAAGGAAAGTATCCAAGCTAAGTGTTCCAATAAAAATAGGACACATTGAAACTAATTATGGCTATCCTATAGCCTTGATGCCACCCTATCTTTTAGAGTGCCACCTATCCATAATGAGTTGTCCCCTAAATATTAGCAAAGTGCTAATGTGGTCCAACGAAATGAAGACAAGCAAGGCCTTAAATGATGTCCCTAACTCATTAGATCTCCACCTCATAAGCCTAGTTGTCCACTCGAAGATTTGGTAATGATGGCTGGAGACTTGCCTTGGAGAAGAAGTTGGTGACTTGTAAGCTCAGGTGTCCTCTAGAATCTTAGGTTATGATTATCCTAGGGATAGCCTTGGTGAACAAGGCAAAGGCCACCCAATCAAGAGAAGACATTAGGCATCAAGGGGCTTAAGTGTCCCCTAGGGCCATAGGCACGTCATAAGCCTAAAGTGAGCCTTGGACCAATCAAAATCAAGCATGAATAAGATTGGCACCAATAATTGAAGAGGAGAAGCCTTATAAATAGGAGAAGACATCCTCACATTTTGGAGGCTAAAGTAGCAACATTGATCTTTCACTTCGAGAACATAGTCAAAAGTAACATAGGGCACAAAATTGAGGTAAATTACAAATTACCTCAAGGGCTCACACGATGAGTAAATAGGGATAATTTTACTCATCTTCCCTTATTGGTCGTACAATGCACATGTAGTATGAATTACATGCTATAGTGGATTACTCTTTTTATAAGAGCATATGTCATTTATCAAATATATCCACTATATGGATCTTAGCTTAAACATAGTCACATGCTTCTCACGTACTCATGTTTAGCCCGAGTGCTATATCAGCTCGCTTTTTATAGCGCCCAATTAAATACTTGCATCCGACATCTTATAGGCATAAGTGATTATGGAACTATCATGTTCGGTCTTATTATAAATAAATCACAGACCTCATCTTGACTCCAATCAAGGTGACATATTTTATGTACCAGACTTGCTCTTCAGCATTTATTTGTACATAACGTCTCATCCCAACGTGCTTTCTAAAGCACTTGAGGCGATTGCTCGTGTGAGTGAGCCAATCATTACTTGCTGACATATTTTTCAATAATATATGTGTGTTTGTGCTAGTCTCAAGTGGATTTATACTTATTGATAAAACATCAAATCACTAATAAACAAATACATAAACTAATGATCCTCTACAATAACACATATCACATTCTACGCAATCCTAGTGACATCCTGTGGGTCAAGAATATGTCTCTAGGAACAACCTTTGTAAATGAATCATCAACCATTCTATTGGTTGAAACGTATTATAGGATCACTTCTTTCTGCGCTATAATATCTCTGATGAAGTTGTTCTTTATGTCAATGTGCTTCGTCCTTCCATGATACATAGGCAATGACTACTTGACTATCGCAATAAACTATGATCGGTCTTGGAACCTCAGTGACAATGGCTAAATTTTCCAAGAAACGTTTTAGCCAAACTGCTTCTTGCATTGCAGCAGAACATACAATAAATTTTGCCTCTATCATAGATAAGGCCGTGTATGTCTGTTTCTTGCTATTCGAAGAAATTGCACTTCCATTGAGCAAGAACACATATCCAGAAGTCTATTTACGCTTATCGAGGTCTCCATTCCAATTAGAATCTAAAATGCCTAATAAGCATAAATCACTTCTTTGGTAACAAAGTCTACAGTCCATAGTGCCTTTCAAGTATCTCAGGATCCTCAACACTGCTTTTTAGTGTGCTTGACCGGGATTTGATTGATATCGGCTTACCAATCTCACGGCATAACATATGTCGGGTTGAGTACACATCATAGCATACATCAAACTTCCGACCGCACTAGTGTAAGAAATAGTTTCCATTGCTTTAATTTTTATAGAGTCTTAAGACACATCTCAATACTTAGGCCTTCACCTTGCATAACAGGGGTATCAATAGGATTACAATGCTACATATTGAAACACTCAAGAATCTTCATAATATAAGACTCTTGTGATAAAGTAAGGAGTTTCCTTGATCGATCTCTTTCGATCTTAACTCCTAATATATAAGCAGCTTCTCCCATGTCCTTCATTTCAAAATTAGAGGACAATCATTCTTTTATGGTGATAACCAAAACTTTGTCATTTCCAGCCAATAGAATATCGTCCACATAAAGTGATAAAATCATAAATTTATCTTTGGACCGCTTGACATATACATGATGATCTTCCTCAATCATCGTGAAACCAAAAGTGGTTATGGCTTGATGAAAACGAAGATACCACTGTCTAGATGATTGCTTAAGGCCATATATTGAGCGATGAAACTTGTAAACTTTATGCTCTTGACCTTTAGCTATGAAACCTTCAGTTGTTTCATATAGATTTCCTTATCTAGTTCTCCATTGAAAAATGCCATCTTTACATCCATTTGATATATTTCAAGGTCCAAATGTGCAACAATGGCTAGAATAAGGTTTATTGAGGCGAACCTTACAACTGGTGAAAATGTTTCCTCATAGTCTATACCCTCTTGTTGAGTATAACCTTTCGCCACAAGACGAGCCTTATACTTTTCAATCAATCCATCCGCCCTTCACTTAATCTTGAAGACCCATTTGTTTCCAATGACCTTACGATTGGATGGTAGATCAACCAAGTCCAAGACATGGTTTGCTCTCATTGACTCCATCTCATCTTCCAAAGCTTTTCTCCATTCTTCCTTATCAGAGGATGAGAGGGCCTCTTGAACAGTTTTAGGCTTGGCATCGTCATTTTGAGCAATCATAAATGCTTCTTCTTCAATCTCAAAACGACGACGAGGAATACTCTTACGATTACTTTTACGAAATTGAATTTTTTTGAATTCAATTGGTTAAGCGATGCAACACTCTCACTAGGTCTTGCATGTTGAGGTAAATTTTCATTTCCCTCTACAATATCAATAGGTGTGTTATCAGGATCTTCCATCTCATATAATTGGAAGTTCTTATCAATCTCACCTCTATTAGGAAAATTGTTCTCCAAGAACGTGACATCTCGTGATTCCATTTCGGTCACACTTCCATCAGCTTGTTCACCTATGAACGCGTACCCTTTGGAGTGTTCATAATATCTTATAAATATACATTTCTTCCCTCTATGACCAAATTTGTCATATTTATGGGAAGAATCATGAACATAAGTTGCACATCCCCATGGATGTAGACTACTCAAGTTTGGTTTCCTACCAGTCCATAATTCATAAGGAGTGGAAGTGACCAATTTTGAGGGCACTCGGTTAAGTATATAGGAAGCAGTCAGTAACGCATCTCCCCAATAGGGTTCTATTCCTTCTCTTTGCTACCCCATTTTGTTGTGGAGTACCAGGAATAGTCAATTGTCGTATAATTCATTTTTCATCACAAAGAGCCTTGAATTGCTTCAATAGATACTCACGTCCACGATCAGTTCTCAATGCCTTTATTGTTTTGTTCAACTGATTCTCTATCATCGCTATATATCGTCTAAAGCAATCTAATGCTTCTGATTTATGGAAGATTAGAAAGACATAACTGAAACGTGTGAAGTTATCTATAAAAGTGATGAAATATGAGGCCCCATGTGATGCGTGATGGGTTGAGTGATTCAAGAACGGATATTTTTTTTTTAGGGGATTTTTGTGGTTAAGTGTATGGAATAGTGTATACGGTAAAGAAACAAAGAGAATAAGAAAAGAGAGAACGATATAGAACGATCTCCTCCCAAGGTATAAAGGCCACGCCACCAACCGAAGAAGAGGATCGAGATCAACGAAGCTCACCACCAAGGCCTAAAGCTTCCACCAGCCAAGGATAAAGGACTTCGGGATTGGAGAAGCTCACCACCAAGGCCTAAAGATTCCACCAGCCAAGGATAAAGGGCTTCTTGGCTCACCACCAAGGAGAGATCTACGCTCCAAGGATAAAGAAACCAAAAGGAGTTATCCACTCTCCAAAGGAGTTCACTCAAGTTGAGGAAATCTCACCATTCTCGTTCATGAAATTCGTATGTCTCATACTTTGGATAGTTTCCCCTCTTTATAAGAGGATTTTAGCCTTAGGAAATATTAAAAACAAACTTTAATGACCTAGGAACAGAAACGTTCGACTCTTGAGCTACATAAAAACAAAAACAGCTAGAAACATAATAAAAAGCCTTTACTACCATGTGAATTAAATGCCCTCACCTGAAATGTTCGACTCTTGAGCTATAAAAATAAAAACAGCTGGGAACTTAATAAAAAGCCTTTATCACGGGAACTAAATGTCCTTTAATCTTCGGCCTTCCATTTCTTGAACCGCTTTCGAGAACCTCAAGCCTTCCCAAAATTCGAGCTCCTCCCTTGACCAGAAAATAATCCTCCTGAAACTTCATCAATTGGTCATACAAGACATCTAAAATGGCCTCCCTTTGATACCTATCGATATACCACAAAGTACCGATAAGTAATTAACATTATTCATTCAAAATGATCCATCGAAGAACATAATGCCCAACTTCTTTATTGGCTTGGATAAGCATCAATGGTTCTGAGTTGGTCGATGGAGCTACGTTGGACGCACCCGCATCACCATGCCTCGCCCTCACATTTAAAGGACCACAAATGTTAGAATGTATGAGATGCAATGGAAATTTAGCTCTAGTCCATTTACCGAATGGTTTTCTAGTTGTTTTTCCTGCTAGACAATGTTCACATATAGATAGACTAACATTAGTGAGTGACCCTAAAAGGCCTTCTCTAGCTAATCTTTGCAATCCAATGTGACCTAATCTAGCATACCAAGTACTTGCATCAATCTTAACATTATTAGAAGATGCAATTAAAGAAAAACAACCATCAGCATTAACATTGTATTGATCATAGTCAATGTCTAATACCATAAAACCATTCGATACATGACTTGAATCATAATAAACTATTTCATACAAAATGTCAACACAATCACCATGGAAATTCAACACATAACCTAAGCTAAGAAGAACAACTATAGAAACCAAGTTTCGTCGAATATCTAGAGCATAAATGATATCATGCAGGAACATGTTTCGACCACCACGTAAGATTAATTTATATGTGCCGATACCCTTCACTTCAACTCTTGAGTTATTCCCAACATATATCCATCTTCTTCCAGGCGGTATCCGACGATACTCCACAAATGTTTCTCGGTCTCTAGCTACGTGGTATGTTGCTCCTGAGTCTACAGTCCACTTTGGATGAGATTCAGCAAGCATTATAGTACTAAAACAAAAGCATTACTCAAAGTAATGGAGTAATAGGGTACCTTTTTCAGCTCAGTGCATTCACGTTCAAAGTGACCCATCTTGCTACAATTATAGCACTCAATCTTGGCATTGTCCTTCTTCCCACCACGCTTCTTGTGTTGGAAGTTCTTAGTCCTTTTTGGTGCCTGATCAGTCTTCTTCCCTTTATTGTTGAACTGAAGGTTCCTCTTGCGCTTGAAGCTCCGAAGCCTTGCGCGAACTCGATTCAACAACATAAACATGGGTAGAGGATCTTTTAACCTCTAGGCACTTATCCTCTAATTCCAAATGACACGCAATATCATAAAAAATGACAATGTTCTCATTATGCATCATATTGATCTTCATATGCTCCCAATTGTTAGGAGGAGATCTTATAATAGCTTGAACTTGCTGTTCATCAATAAGAGAGTGACTTGCTAACTTCAGCTCACGGATCATGTTTGACATCTCCCGAAAATGCTGCCTCATCGTTACATTTGGGCGCTTTCGGAATGTGTCAAACTTGATGGTGAGTCTCCTCAGCTTAGTGACAGATGTACCCCCAAACTTATCTTTCAAAGCAACTCACATAGCTTGAGCTTTATCATAACTTTCAAACTCACACATGAGATCATCTTGCATACAACTTAGCAATGTGATGTGAGCAATGCTATTTTTCTTTTTCCAAGCTTGATAAGCTTCCAGACCTCTCTTGTGTTGAGCTGAAGTTCCATGCTCAGGTTCATCCATGGTATGGTTGAGGGTTTTCAAAACCTCTTGCTCCTCAAGGATGTACTGAACCTTTCAGTGCCAAATATCATAATTGTCACCATTCAACTTCTCATCCTTATTGAGGTCAGCTACAATGGTCTTGGATGCCAAAGTCATAATCAATTGTTATAACACTTGACATAATAAACGCATAATCAATACTAGCATACTTTACAAAGTAACACACATATTTAATTTGTAGCAAAGACAAACTAAATTAATGATAATTCAACAAAAGACACAGAAGCAAAAGTTCACTATGTTCCTAATCAATTTCTATGTACAATTGTTCTATTATCATTAATTAGTTTAATTTGCACAAATTTTAAGTTCTAGGTGAGAACTCCTTCGAATTTTACCAACTTATGAACTCCCACTAGGAAAAATAATTACATGACCTTATGTAATTTCTACATTTTTCCATTAACACAAAAAGCATAGCATGATGTAAACCAACATACAAACAACAATCATGCTTCAACTATAATGAAAATCGCAATTCAACATGTAATGGATTTCCTACCATTGTTTGAATTTTCTAGCAACTAGAAAATCGCAAGTATATTAAACTATATACATGATATAATCGAACCAAGCTCTACACAGCATATATGACATCATTTGTACACAAGCTAGCTACTATATACACAATTTCATACATTTATCAAATCCAAAAATAAAAAATAACTATACCACAGTGTAGGGGACATCTATATGAACCAAACGCCACCGACCACATTCCAATCGGAGTTCACACGCGCCCCCACGCACAGCCTAAGTGCGCGGCATGTGTGGCGTACGTGCCAGCAAGCCCAAATGACTCCTGACCGAGTCGGACCGGTGACCGATCTGACCATTGACCAGTTCGATTGGTGACCGGTCCAACTAATGACCGATAAGAACGTTGACCCGACCGTTGACCGGTCAACGGTCGGGTCGGGTTGGGTCATGGGTCGGGTCGTCGGCCGGCCAACTGTCACTAGCATGACATCATCAATGACGTCATCCGTGACGTCAGCACGCGTTGCTTCGTCGACACGCGAGTGACGCTCACGAGTCGGTTCGCCAACACCAACGGGTGACGTCAAGCGCCGGTTCGCTGGCGTCCCCAGCGTGTCCGCGCGTGGATCCCACGCGCAGAGGCTTTTGGCCGAGCGTGTGGGCGTGTCTGGCGTCCTTTGACGGCGGTCGACCCATCGCCAGACTCGTCTCGACAAGCTCTTTCATCCTGTATATTCAAAAATTGATTTTGGCCAAAAAAATAAATTGAAAAACGGCCAAAATCTCATGGATGCAAGCGACCTCGAACTCGTTCTTCGTTTCGGTTTGAATTCGAGTTTTCAGATTTCTATTCCGACCAATAAACATCAAAAATAGTGTAGAATACAATATCTTGATTTCAATATCAAATGGTAAATGATAAAACTTGATGAAAAATAAGGCAGAAATCACGACCGGGCTCGAATACTAATGTTAGAATTCAAGTCGGCGGAAGACGACTTACCTGATTCTAATGCGCAAACAATAATTAGCTCCAGAACGAACGTTGAATTGCCGATGAAACACGAACAATGTTACCTCACGTTGGTCTGGATGCGATCACGAGGAAAGCACCCGATTTCCACGGTGTAAATGCCAATTGTTCTTGTAAAAAAAATGAAATTGGAATGCCTTCTTCTTTTATGGAAAATGGAGAGAAATTTTGGTGCGAATGATCTGCCAACCAACCCAACGGTTGTGTTCGGGAGGTTTTTATACGTCTCCCTTCGTACCCTTCTATTTGTGTCTTTCCATCATAACGCATCAAGACGAAACGGTGCGTGTTTCAATCGCACCCCATCATAGACGTACCAGCTAAAGTACAATAGGTAGCAATGCCGTGCTGAGGTGGTAGAACCTCCGCGTTCTAATGAAGGCCCAGTCCTCATCCTCCTCCGCCATCAATTATTGCAACAAGTCCTCCTCTTCTGGTTCGTATGCTTCAGCTTCTTTGTCATCAGAATCACCACCACAATAGCATCTGTCATCCGGGTCAAGGAATGAGTTCATGGCTATGCTCAAGCTCATCGGGTCGCCTCTCATTCCTTTCCAAGTCCAGTCGGATCAGGCTCTAACCCGACCCCTCAAGGGTTGCTCCATTGTAAGCCTTCCTAACCTCCTGTCATCACTGACTTTCCTGTCAAAAACAAGAAGAAGAACAATTCTTAGTTCTCTTTCAGATGATTAATTCGTTATTGTGCTTGGAAAGCAATATTTTGCCCTCCGTTCAACTTTGGTCGCTGCAAAAGTTTACGCACCAGAAGATCCTGTGTCGATGGGTTAGGAAATCATGTTTGATTTATTTGCCAATTATCATGTTCTTTTCTTTCATTTTTGCCCTTGAGAAAATGTTATTTCATGATAGGGTATTCGTGGCTTGCATATGTAGTTGTTTGATATATTCTCCTTTATTTTCCTACTGTTTTGAGAATGAAATTAAAGTAAATCTCTGTGGCATTATGATAAACAGGAAGCCTCGACCGCGCAGTACATAATTCAGCAGTACTTGACGGCCACAGGAGGGCAAGGGGCATTGAACGCTATGCACAGCATGTACGCGGTGGGGCAGGTGAAGATGGCGGCGTCTGAGATGCGGCAGGGTGATGGCTGCGTACACGCCACCGGGAGCAGCAAGGTCGGTGGGTTCGTGCTGTGGCAGAAGAACCCCGATCTCTGGTACCTCGAGCTCTTTGGTGGTTGCGGGACTCAAGGTGAGCGCGGGCAGCGACGGCAAAGTCGCTTGGAACCAGTCTTCCTCTCAGCCTTACTATGCCAATCGCGGTCCTCCTAGACCCCTTCGCCGCTTCTTTCAGGTATCCTTTTTATGATTACTCTTAAAACTTCTGGCTTTAGAAATCAGTATTCTCGGTAAAACGTGTGTCGGGCTTGGGTAGCTTCACGGTTCGAAATCTTGGTAAAAAGTGACTACATTTGTGAGATATGAGCGTTCTCATAGAAACAAAGCAGGAAGAAGTCAATTTTGAAACAAGGAATGATTGGAGATTCTTTCTGCAGAACCAGAAAGGATCAGATTTTCCAGGGAAAGAACTTCAAATTAAATGCCGTAAAATAAAAAATAATCAACAATTGTCATCACCAATGATGAATTTATTGGTTGGGGAATCGTAATAACAATCAATTTGTTCAGTTTTATTGGTCCCTTTTTGGAGTCTGATCTAAATTTCCTAAATTTCATTACTTATGATAAGGACTTGGACCCAAGATCGACGGCCAACCTATTCCTGGATGCAGTATGCATTGGGGAGAAGACGATCAACGGTGAAGACTGCTTTGCTCTAAAGATCGAGGCGACCCAAAATATCCTCAAAGCGCAGAGCTCGCCAAACACCGAGCTCGCCCATCACAAGGTGTGGGGCTACCTCAGCCAGAGGACCGGCCTCTTGGTCCACTTCGAGGACACCAAGTTAGAAAGGATGAAGTCGATAAGGGGGAACGACAGTGTTTTCTGGGAAACCACAATGGAGTCGACGATCGAGGACTACAGATACGTCGATGGGATCAACATCGCTTATGGTGGGAAGACTTCAGTGACCATGTTCAGGTATGGAGCTGCGCAAAATCACAAGCGGAAGATCGAGGAGACTTGGAGGATCGAGGAGGTAGACTTCAACATATGTGGGTTGTCCATGGATTGCTTTTTACCAACTGCAGATTTGAAGAGGGAACAAGAAGGTGGAGATCAGGGAATGTCATGAGTCAAGCTGCTGCTTATTGAATTGAATTACATAGCAAATACGTGGACAAAGAACAAAAGAAAGGCAACGTAAATACAGGAAAGAGACTATGAATTAAGAGGATCGGTGAAGCTGTTTTTTCTTCAAGGCTCCGTTCACTTACTTTCAAGAACGTTTTTAAGTTTTCAATGTTCGATTCACGAAAAATAAAGGAAAACACATTCTTTCACTACTCATTTTAATTATTAATTATTTTTCTATTTTCCTTTTTCTTTTCCTTTTTTTATTGAATTTTTAATTATATGTTATTTTTGTCCTTTTTTCTTTTTTTCTTCTTCTTCAACCAGTTGCCAGCCACAACATAGTTTGGCGACCAACCACAAAGGGCAACAAGGCCCGAGCATAGCTTGAGAATAGGAGGCTCAAGCCTTGCCAAATCGACAACACTCGATCGTCATTAGAGGGGCAATAAGGCTCTAGCCTCATAGATTGGCAATGCTCAAGCATCATCAGAGGTTGGCAAGCTCATCCCTCATCTTGCTAGCTAGCCATCACCTTGGCTGGCAACTTCTCAAGGTAGGAAAAAGAAAAAATATTAATTAAAATTTTGAATTTTTAAAAGAAAATAAAAAAAGAATAGAAAAAAAAAACGATCAAAAGGAGTGCATAAATGAAAACTAAATTGGGTACCGAATGGCAAAAGATAATTTTCACTTCATTTTCAGGTTTGAGCTGGACCACTAAATATGTTGTTATTTTCCTTAAAATAAATTCTTAAAAAATAATTTCCAGAAATAACACATTTTCCATGAAATTAACAAAGCCTTAATTGCTTGCATAGTGCGTTGAATATCCTTGAACCGAGTCGAGGCTACTAGCTACTTAATGGGGAGAATTATATTAAAAAAAAAAATTCTTAACCTATTCAGTACTAAATCTTTTAATCGAGTTTTCAACTTTTTCATGTTTGCCAATTGCATTCATCCAGTTGGAAATCGCTAACATATATATTAACCGTCCTACATGTATATAGCACGGCTAATGATATATATTTATTTTTAATAATATTTTAATATTTTTTTGAATATTTATTTTTTATTCTTTTTTTCCTTCTCTTTTCTACTGTGAATGCCTGGACGGAAGCAATAAAAAAGAAAAAAAAAAAAGAGAAATTAAAGGAAAAAATGTAAAAAGAAAATTCGAAAAAAATATAGAATTATAATAAATATCCACATCAATCCTAATTTTATCGCATAAGATCAACATTCATGACCTTTGACAAAACGTAAAAATGTATAAAATTTAATTGATATAATTAAAAAAATTAGGATTAAATAAAAAAAATTATAATAGGGTAAAAAAAAATTGGTAATTTTAGCTTGTTAAGGTATAGTCCGCAGCTGGATATTAGGGTTTACTATTTGCTATTAACAAATCAAAAACTTCAGAAAATTCTTGGACACAGGTCATGGGACTTCACAAAAATTAACTTCATCGTTTCCACAATTTTTGTCCCCATTCACCCTCCGAAAAGCTGCACATCATTTTGAACGCTGTGTTAATTTTACGTGATGAAACACGAGATTTCGATAACAACGTTGTCCACGGATATATCACACCGAAAGAACTTCAAAGTATTCCAAGAACAGAAAGGAAACGAGTTCCCTTGAAAAGAGGTTACAAGTTTGACACAAGCTAAAATGACTAAACTACAGAGTGCACAAAATCGCTGGAGCAGATTAAATTAGTGCCGCAGCTGTTGCTCTAAAAGGAAGAACAAAAAGGGTCAGCCATAAAAATCTGACAAGACTTTTCGATCATTCAATCGAAACATGTATTTACATCCAACTCATGAAACCCAACTACTCTTCGACCGTTTGGATCTCGCCCATCATGATCCGGTTACTGACAACATTAAATCCTAAAACTGAAGGGCTGACCTTCTTCCCTTTCTTCCCCTTCTTCTTGCTGCCTCCTTTTGGAGGCCCGTCGGGACCTCTTAAGGAATCGAGCTGCCCTAGATCATCAGAATTCACATCTCCGGCACCACTGACAAGAGGTGCCTTCCCATCATTCCGACTTTGAAAGGCAATTTCAAGCACGTCTGCTGGTAACAATTCCTTGTAGTTCAGGAATTTGTCAATGAACTCATGATCGGGATCAAAGGATCCAAGATTCTCAATCAAAAGCATCTCGGCCTCTGATCGTGACTGCTTCAAGCAATATTCCAGGAAACTTGTATCTACAGAAAAATAATGATGATTGCATTATACTCCAGTGGAAGTAGATATCTGCAAAAATCAAGTGAATGATATTTTGCTACAATAACAAGATCAAATGCACTAAGGTCCTCTTATTTTGAAGCTTCGTGCTCTTTACTAAAATATATTACTGGTAAAGAAAATGTTGCATAGGCTGGAAATTGAACAGTCATTACAAAGGTTCATTCACACTCTTGCTGACAATCTTTTGTTTCATTTGCTACCACTTATCGCATTATGAATGGTCCACAGCATGACCAAATTAAACTTTAAAGGACTACTGTAGAAAGTGTGGGGAAGTACCTTTAGTCCCGATAAGCCTCACACACTCACTTTCACACCAATCTTTGAAGTCCATGGCCTCTGCAAGAGGTATCCAAAAATTGAATATCAGTAGGAATCAATTTACCGACAGATAATAAGGAGCCTCTCAAAAAATTTCTTGCCTGAATGTTTGTTCATGGCTTCTCGTTTTCCTTTTAAGGATGTCTGCCCAGAAGCAGGTGAGGATGAAAGAGTATGTTCAACAGGTCGGACACCAATAGATTTTTGCCGACTAAATGACCCACTTGAAGTTCCTTTAACGGGAGGGTTCTTTGTTCCCCAGCTTGTCTGGCTTGCAAGTTTAGGGAATTCGGCTCTGTGCAGAACAAACATGAAATAAGCATCGGTCTCAGCAAGGCAAAAAATGAAATAAATATCTTCCTAGAAGAAACCAATACAACAAAAGGCACAGCTAATCAACCAACACAAGAGGAAAGGAATGACTACATTGTCAAGATATAAAAGTCGAAGACAAAAAACTAAGTGTATTTCATCTGTCAATTGACACAGGTCGCCAAAACAAGTATGTCATCCTAACATTATCTACAGTTGTAAATTCCTTTGAGAAGCTAATGCACACATTCAGATTTACCATGTCTTATTCCCAGAAACACTAATTTATTCCATAACAAGGTCTTCTCTTAACCAAACAAAATGAGAAGTTAATAAGGTAGAGGAGCATGTCTCTTGCTCTGAAGACAACTACCTACACATACAGACCTGAACAAAGAAAAGTATATCGTTCATAGTGAACTCAACTCTTCTCTTCCGAACGGGTTTTTCCCCAGGCAAAGGAGCTTCTACCACAAGGTTTGTTTAATCAAGGTAACTATCACATCTATAGCATATAAATTAATAAGAGGTTCAAATCAAATCTGGATACAGTTTTGATTCACTCAGAAAAAAAGAGAGTGGCTCATTGATAATGACTCTTATTTGTCAGCAAAGGAATGCAGTAACACACTACTTTATTACACATCATCCAGAACACCTAGAAGGCAAAATAATAAAACCATATAAACTGAAGCTAAACATTACCCTGATTGCTCTAGTGAACTCCGGCAGAAGTCTAGTATATGTATGTGCAGAAATGCACCAAAGGATTGCAAATATCACAAAAGATGGTATTGAATATAAAGCAGAAGGCAAGCACATATCAAGTCAAGAACTGAAATACACAAGAAAAGTGACATACTGCTTGGTATCTTGCTTTGATTGGTCAATTGGGCCCCAAAATAGATCATCATCTTCCTTATACTTAGGTTTAGAGGAAGCACTGGAGTTAATCTGGAGGGGAGATGCCACCTTAGACGGAGAAGATGCAGAAAGTGACCATGAAGAAGTATGGGCAGATGGAACTGGTTGAGATTTCTGAGGAATCGGAATTTGGTTTTGGCGCTGGCCAGCAGCAACCTTAGTTTCCTGCTCCTTGAGAATGTCCCTTAAAGATGTTGGTTTAATAGACTTCCCAGAATCAGTAGACCATGCCGGAGCAGGCTGAGAATTAGCCAATTCCACCTTCCAAGGAACAAAATCTCCTAAAGACGGCCCTGATGGGATCATTGACAAAACTTCCTTCTCCTGCTGCACCACCCTAGAACTTTTACCTTTCTCAAGAGGACTAGAACCAACAGAGACATCAGCAGAAGCAACAGGAGCTGGGTTCTTAGATCCAGCAGCCTTAGATTTTGCAGACTTCTTACGACTCTTTTTAGATTCTCTTGCATCAATAAAGTTCGCATCATCCTGAGTCTCCACTTGACTGGCAACAACTTGATGAGACAATAGATCATGTTTCTGATCAGACATCTCCATCTCTCGTTGACTAGACTTTCCAGATGTTTCTTCAGCCAACAAGTCATGTAACTGACTCTTTTTACCCTTGGGGTCAATGGAACTTTGATTTTTAGCCACAACAAAATCAGAGTTGTCTGCATCTTCTAATCCCTCCCTGGAGATGTTCGATTCTGAACTGGCAACAACCCCAGCCCATGGAGTTGAAAAATTTACAGAGTTGATAGCTGCAGATATCTCAGAAACTGCCACCTCTGTCTGTGCCCTCCGTTGCTCTTCCTCCTGAATTTCCAACAGTGACTTCACCTTGAAACCAGGGGCAGCTTTCCAAGCACGTTGTCCTGAAGGTAGTTGTGTGTTTTGAGCTGAAACAGGAGCAACTTGGTTAGGCTCCGAAGCACTCTTAACATCAGCTTCAACATTATCTAATTGCTTACTTGCTGTGTTGACTTGCTGAGACCCCATGGTTTCCATTACACTAGTGACCCTATCAATCATCCTCCGGGGAGATGTTCCATAAACTCCTTCTCCAGTCTCTCTACACATCTCAAGTAACTGATCAGTTTCAGACTGCTTAGTCTGCTGCATGCTAGCTGTTTCAGATCCCTTTGCCTGATCAGGAGCAGAGGTTGACTTGGATGATTTTTGTTTTCTTGACTTCTTCTCGGAAGTCTTTTTAGTTTCTCGTGCTTCAGTACTCTTCATGTCTGACACTCTGGAAGAATCATTGGAAAACTCTTCCTCAGTTAGCTTCCTGTCAAGAGAATTGTCAGGCTGGACCTCAGAATCAGCAGCATGATCAGCCACTGACATTTCATTCTCCAGACTCCTCGCTAAAGGAATGGCATCAGCAAATTCAACAAACTCAGAAGGCAGAGAATCAACATTTCTTGGCTCTGAGGATGAAACCATCATAGTGTCATCAGTCCTTGAAAATTTTTCTAAGGATTTCTCAGGAATTACTGGAGTAAGGACTTCAGACGCAGCAAAAATTTGCAGTGGATGATGAGAAGGCTCTCGTGAAGGCCTATCAAAAACTTCTGATGAAGAGGTCTCACCAACTGTTGAAGCCGGCAATGGCTCCTTCCGATAGCTATCATGAATTTCTTCAGGAGCTGAAGCAGACCAATTGTTGCGATGGTTCACATTACCAAGTATCTGATGTGGCAAAAGTGAAGCTAAAGAAGCTTCAGAGAGAGAACTTTGACTAACATCTTTTGTGATTTGTGAAGGTAGATTAACATTGTTAGCAGTTCGTTCATCCTGCATAGTGGGCACTGGTATAGTTGACCTAGCCTGAAACACTTCTTGAGATGGCTGAAGGCGAGGATCACCAGATGCATTCCCTGTTGGTATTGCACCCGCCTGTAAATTAGCAAAAGCCGGTTCACGCAGAAACTGGGAAGCCTGCTGCTCCACTAAAGCTTGAGAGAGTAATTGTTGCTGCCGCAGCAGCTGCTGTTGCTCCTCTTGCCGCTTAAGCAACAACAGTTTATCTAACAAGGACAATTGTTGTGCCGGAATATGAGACTGAGAATGAAGCTGCAACAAATGTTGCTGTTGCAGCAAGCCTAGCAGCTGCGCGTCGTGAGACAAGCCAGATGAGAGTAACTTTTCGGGCGTTAAGTTAGTAGATGAATTATCTACAGCATGAGCAAGCAAATTATTTAAAGAAGGTTGAAGCCTCTGTTGCTGGATCCCAAAGGGAGTTTGCGGAGGGAGGTTCGGAGCAAGATGCAAGTCAACTTTATCCTGCAAGCTTCCCTGGGCAGGGAAATTTGACCAACCAGCTATTCCATTATTTATACCAGAGGAAGACCTCTCGTATAAGCCTTGAAGGACCGGCATGAGATCAGCACTTTGAGAATGAGGCAAATGAATACTTTCGGCAGCTGATGGTTGAAGATTTGGTTGCAGAGCTAATGGGTCTTGGGCAATCTCCGACATAGGAGGCATTGAAGCACCATCTCTTCCCAGCCAATAAGGATTGTCGGACATAGACCTCTGCCTTTCAAGAGCCATTCTCTTGGCTAAAAGATAATTGTTCGCACCATCCACTCCAGAAAGGCCTGTGCCACTAGGATTATTTCCAACATATGAATGCAAGCCTACGAAGCAAACACAAATAACATTAATCAATTCCAATTTTTTTATGCTCAGATTCTGGGAAGGAGTACAGGTACTTCTTGATTGTGTTGCCATATCAGCTAAAGGACTCTAACTTCAGGTTGCAAAAGGAACTAACAACTAAACTGCAACCTTTGCACAACATGAAATTTTTTGTATGGGCACATGAGATAAACATGAATTAAATTGGTCCTTCCAATATGACACCAGCAGTACCAAATGAGAAATATGAGTTCTTGTGAGTTTCTCAATTAGCAAGTACTTCATCATTATTCTTTTCTTTTCCTTTTCTTTCTTTCTGCTGGCAACACAGATACATCCAGGCGGATATCACATCAAGCAAAGCCTTCCCCTGGAATCTAACACAGGAAATACCCACTAGGCAATGGCACACGTCGTGATCCAATCCCACATCTTGGCTGAGCCAATTGGTGCACTATTCTTTGGCTACGCAGGAAAAAGTACCTCACCATCCTAGTGCAATTATTTCAAGCAAAAGACAAGATCTTTTCCACCAAGGATTCCACTAAGGATTAGAGAGCAAGAAAGCAGAACCATTTTCAATGCTATAAACAAGTTAGAAGCAGCAATATTATGCCATTATCCACAGGACACATTAGAGCAAACGGAACCAGATGGAAAAAGAACTCCAAATTCAGAAGAAAAAATCCCAGTCTTGTACACTAAGGATGAGAATCATGACACCATTGATGAGAAGAAGAAAAAGAAGCAAGCCACCCCAGCAATCTCAGTTAAGTCTAAGCTTGGTTATTCAATGGATTTATGAGATTTCAGACTTACATCATGAAATAACGGAAACATGGCCGGAAATGTAGGAGATCAAAATTGAGTAGTGTTTGCACTTTTCTAGTTTCCGGGGCATCAGGCTTTGCCATTACTTCTAGACGCCCTTAGAGGGAGAAAAAAAAGGAGGGGGGGGTGGAGAGTGTTGAGCTCACTGAACCTTAGCAAGCTGCCCCGGCAATCACAGTTAAGTCTAAGCCTGGTTATTCAATGGATTTATGAGATTTCAGACTTACATCATGAAAGAATGGAAACATGGCCGGAAATGTAGAAGATCAAAATTGAGTAGCGTTTGTACTTTTCCAGTTTTCGGGGCATAAGGCTTTGCTCTTGCAAATGCTATTACTTCTACGCCCTAGGAGTTTAATGCCAACTGTACTTGAACTTCTATTCAACAAAATTATACAGAATCAAAGCAAATCCAGCTTATTTGAAACAAATGAATACTAAATATGTAACACTCATTAAATAAGATCACAATTGGGAAACTATACAAGTATCTAACTCCAGAAAAAAAAGAACTAGGGTCTGGATCTAAAGGATCCCGGGAACCGCCATCTGACCTTAAGCAAAAGGAGTCACAATGTTCATTGTTTCATCCATTTCAACTATGTATGATCTTAATGATGATACTACAACAGCTATGGCATCCGTAATTTCCCAATTCACAACATGAACATACAAAAGCTCCTGAACAAAATAAGTTCATCACATTTATCATTGCATACCAACCTTCAGAAAAGGGGGACTTCTCCACAGGCATACTGTTAGGAGTACTCATCAATGACTCCAAGAATCGATTTTCAGCCTCTGTTGTTGAACCCTGTTTGTGCCTTTGCTCACTCCTAAGATCAATTTCAGCACTAACCTTTCCAAAAGTACCAAAATTTGGCCTGATTATTGCATCTGCAAAATCATTCTGCTTTGGTGCATTAAATCCAGGTGGCGGCCTTGCTTTTGCCCTTAGGTGGGGCATAACATCACCTAGTAAAGAAAATGGCACATCATTTGATGCATTTACTAGGCGAACTTGCAAATCTATGCCAAAGTATCCAGCCTCAAACCATCCAATGATATCACCGCCAGAAAAGGGACCCTGAATTTCACCCTGAGGGTCCTTATAGTAAAGAAGTAACTCTTCTGGAGGAGTTTGCACAGGTCGCCTTGCTTCTTGTTCCCTTCCCATGCCAGCAGAAGAGAGCCTATCCTCATTTAGCAAATTCTCATCATCCTTCAAGCAAGACAAATGTCCCAGATGACTTCCCCAATCATTACTCATACCCTTTTGTTGCTGTGACCAAGAAATTCCAGGGGCTCCGGACCGTATGTCATTTGGCGTATCACTCAAATTGCTTGAAGATGAGTGATTGCGATCTCCCAACACAGATGCACGCCATGCAGAGACGGGATTTGCAGAATTGTTTCCCTGAGAGATTGACTCCCTACTGATTATCCCATCATTAGCCTTTCTGGAGTTACCATCTTCTCCAAAAGCTGCATTTATAAAGCATTTAGTTACTGAAAAATGCTAAAACCATGAAAAGTCAAGTGAAAAGAGAACTCCTCACTTCCATGCCATGCAGCCATCTTGAAAGAACAAGAACCATGTTCATGATATCCACCATACATATACAGAGTCACAACAATGCAGCTATAAAAGCTACAGCCTTGTCCTAGATCAAACAACATTACCAACATAGCATCTATAAATTCCAATTAAACTTCTATGCATCCCTACAAATGATAATCGCCAGAGAATTTTCATTGCCGCCTCCACTTCAAGAAGATTATACGGAATCGTGCAATGTTAAATAACTGAAATTAACTTCTCTTCCGCATCTCAAAACCAACTTTTTGTATAGATCATCATGATTCTCTAAATTTGCCAAAATCGCCTAATAAACACAGTAAGCCAATTATGTGTCTGTCTTTTGTCTGTCATAAATGTATACCTTCTGTTTTGAACTTGGCATCAGTATAAGGCCTAGGATCCCGAAAGTTTTCCACCCTCAAGCTGGAGCCCTTTGAATACTGCTTTTCATGGGACAAAACCTCAGGAAATTTCACACTACTACCTTCGGAAACTTCAATTTTCACATCATCAGAATCAATAGGAACATCTTCCCTGCTTTCTGCTAAGAAAATACAATTCGAACATCAGTGCTGCCGCTTCTCAGATATACATCTCAGCAACAAGCATTATCATGTCAAGAACAGATGGATTACCAATTTTGGCCTGTCTGGAATGTGAAAAGCCAATCAAGTTGCGTCCAACAGATCCATCTTTTGAGATCTGGGGTGCACCACTTGTTATAATCTCCCCCTTATCAATTCCTTTCAAAACAACCTATTCAAAATGTGAAAAGTAAAATCAACAGCAGAAAATATAAATAAACTTCATTCATTATCTTTCTTGCAGAAGTTACCAATTCATCGGGATTTGGTGAACATAAAGCCAACGGCTCCGACACTTCTTCCTGTGTAAGCGAAGGCACTTGTGTGAACCCATGTCTTATGTTTTGAAGTGAACTCACATCAGTCATTCGGTAAATATCAAGCAGTTTTGTTCTGCTATATCTTAAAGCAGAAGACTCCCCATGGACAGAATCACCCTTCTCTGAAACTGTCACAACAGTTGGCATCGTTCTGTCAAATGTGCTTCCACCTGAATTATTTTTAGCTTGTCCAAGAGAAAACGTTGCCTGATCATTTTCCCCAGAACCACGACCATATGAAAATGCAGGAACGTGTCTGTTGGTTGGAGTTTGGTGGTGAGGAGGTTCTCCCCTGGATCGACCTTGCAATGAACTAGGTCTCCATGGCCTAATATGATCCTCATCCTTCCTATTATTACCTAATGAAACCAAACCTTTGTTTGGAACATCTCCATTTTTCCCAGAGTCCATCCACTTCTCACGCGAGCCATCTGTGCCCTTGTCGTCAGGACCCCAATGAGTGCTCCATTTGCTATCACGGCGCTGCTCATGACTATTATTATCCCTACTACCCGAATCAGTCCATCGCCCAGATGGGGCTCGACGCAACTCCCCAAAGGATCTTGCAGAGTTCTCCCAACGTTCCGTCTTACGGGTATCTCCAAGTTCTCTATCAAAATCCCTCCAACGGTCTTTACGGACAGAGGAATTGGTGTCTCTTTCTTCATCACGCCAGCGGTCACGACGACCAGTTTCCATGTCAAGCAACGATGGCCTGAAAACATCCTTCTTCTTCTGGATATCGGCCATCTCATCACAGTTTTCAGGCAACTTGGTCATCTCTGAGCGGCCATGCATTGAGCGTGGGCTGAAATTGTTTTCCTGATTGATATATAATATCTATCACAAATCTCATGAAATATGATAAACCAATCAAGGCAATTTAAGAAAAGTGCAAACTGAAAAACAAGAAAATTCCCAAAGCCAAATATCTAAGCTGAAAAGTGAGGTGCAGAACAAAAAAGCCGAGAAGTAAAAAAGTAGAAACTAAGTTTCCTACAAACAGTGACTTACCCCAGGTCCCAGAGCCAGTTTAGTGTCTCCTGGCTTTGGCAGAAGCCACTGTGGTGACAATGGGATTGGATTTTCTGATCCTTGAACATCTGCATAAGTCAGATAATCAAGAAGTAAATGGGGATGTTATACATACAAACCAACTACGAAGTAAGGATCTACATACTTAGCTTAAGCTTTACAATTATGCCATATAAACACTTCAATCACTCCCAGGACTGCAGACCAATAAATTGTCTTCTGATTTTGCATGATTTTAGGAACAATATTATCGAAAAGCATAATCGCTGTTCATCATTAGCTTGATATCGTAAAATCTCTATAAGGTGACAAACAAAGTGATAGCAGAAGTTTGCATCACTTCAGTTATTGATACGACCAATCTGGCCAATTAACAAGATTGCCCAACTGAAGGATACTTGACAAGTCAAAACATGCATATTGGTACTCATGTCAAGGCCAGATATAGTAAGCAGATGGAATCAATTATTATGCACCCAATAAGACAAATTCAACTAGTGCTAAAACATATGTACATAAAACTGAGCATCAAGCTACGTATTGATGAAATATTGTACTCAACTAACAACCCCTTCATTCCACAGACAACCCTTGCTACTTGAAAACTTCATTCTACATGTCACATGATCTAATCTACTGAAGAGCCTGGGGCACAAGGAGGGCATAGGTTAAATACAAGACAGAGAGGCTGAGCCCAAGGGAGCTTCAAAGCCAAGGCTATGAAGGTCGGTTTTTGTTAGGATTAACGTGTCAACATCCAATGACACCCACCATTGACTAAATACTCCATAGCAGAGAACAAAACTGCACACATGGAATAGTTGCCTAAGAATGTTAATACCTCTCGTCTGCTGCCTATGGAACTGTTTCCAGGAGGAAAATTGACAACACAGCTTCGAACTCACATCAAGGTTAACAACAAATTCCCATCAACTATAAAAAGGACAGTCCACTCATCCAGCAGATAGAAAGATCATTAACACCTGCCGATGGTGATCATCTATTTCAATTGGAAGATGTAATTTTGTAGGGTAAAAAGACATCCTTCAACAGCAGGAACAGAGGGCTCATTTCACAACACAGCCTACTAGCAAAATATCCCACAGTAACGAATTAAATCTACAATCAACACAATCAATTATTCCAGCCAGCAGAAAACAAAAAGAAAAGCTGAAAAGACCAAAAAAAGACAACAGCAATTTCTGAAACATCTCGCAGAAACAAAGAGAGAATATTCCAAAACTATCAAAGTTGAAAACTTGGAGTGATACAATTCGAAAATACCAAACTCGTGAATTTTGGTGCAATACAACTCACTTCCCTTCTTCAAATATCTCAAAAACAGATAGATGCCCACAACCCCGAAACCAAAACCCAGCATATACAAAGGAAAATTAGACAAGCCATTGCGTCTGTGAGAAGTTCGAAAATGCTTAAGCCGAAGCTAAAGCCACTCGAGCAAAATGCAACAAAACCTAATTCTCCGCGTGAACTACCATCTCTCGACGTTAAGGAATAAGGGCCGCGGGGGAGGGGGGGGGGGTGTTGTGGCGCTCAACAACACAACGAGAGACGACTAGGGTTTGGAGAGGAGTGAGGGTGAAAAAAGGGAGAACCTTTGGGGATCTGGCGCGGAGGAGTGAGAGAGAGGCTGGGGCGAGAATCGAAGCCGGTGGTGTGAGCCATTGAGGATCGACGAAGGTTGCGGACGACAATCAGGGATTGCTTCAAGGGTTTTCAAAGCTTTTTGGCTGCAGCAGTGAGGGGAAGAGAAGAGGCTGACGCGTAAGAAGGGAGAAAATATAAGGGCGGTGGCAACACATGTGATTACATCGCAAGCCGTGGGGTTAACTTGGGAAACCACATCAAACGCAAGGTGCCATATTTATCCGCCAAAAAAAAGGAAAAACCCTAAATGCTGTATAGGTAAATTTAAAAATATTTCTACCGAAATGTAAGTCCATCTAATTTGACTGTGCACGTTCACATGCACATTTTTCGGACGTCCATATTAACTGAAATTTACTTATTGACCCGAAAAAAAAAAAAAACAGCATGAAAGTAGCCACTCACAAGCATAACGTGTGCTCGAGATCTAATTTTAACCATTCCGTTTCATTATTCACCATTTTTGTGTTTCTGATTTCCACGTTAATTATATTCACTTAATATTCAACATATAGGTATATCTCTGGAAATATTTGAAAGGAAGATTTGGGGGTAGATAATTATAGTTCACAGAGACCCTCATCTCCTTATTTTCTTCATTCATATTTATAACTAGTCACGAACTCATACCATGGACGAGGTACATTATCTAAATAAATAATTTATGTATAGTACAAAAAATGACTGTACATATTTCTATCTCTTTTGTCTGAATATATGAATCCTTAATATTATAAGGAAAATCACCAATAAAATGGCTTACATTGAACATATTCCTTATTTTCCACAAAACAAAAAATATGGAACTTTGATCTTCTTAAGACTTTACCATAAAACCAAAGATACATGGAATTGAATTGGTACTTTCTATATGGTAATTACAAATACAAAATTATAACAAAGCAAGAGACTTTAGAGGCTATTATCGATAAAAATGATTATTACAAAACGAATTACATAAGAAACAGTTATGATTGCTAATTTTTATTGTAGAAACAAATAGTAATTATTTTTTTCCAATTTATTCAAGCACAAATGGTCTTTTTAACATTAATAGCCATTAGTTCCTCAAACAATGCAATAGAAGAAAAAAGTTGTTCTTTAATTGGCATTAAGCAACCTCTCTTGATAAGAATTATTAATTTTGAATAAATTTATGCATTTTAAGGGGGGAAAAACTAAATAGGACTCAAAAAGTATGATGTGGCACCATTGTCGTTGCTCAATTGGCACAATCTCAATTAGTTTCACTAGTTAACTTTAGGATTGAGCATGGTTCTGGATTCTTGAGAGAGAGAGGGTCTGATTCCTAGTTTCACTTTTTTACGAACCGGAACTCGAACCGAGAAGTTTACTTATTTCCTTTTCTTTCCACTGTTACCTCTATCTCTCCTTATGCAACGTTGAGCTTTTCTGCGACGTTGCATCTTATCTCTATCTTATTTCTCCGACTCACTTCATTTCCACTTTTCCATTGCCGCTATCACACTGAGCCCTTCATTTGTTGTCATCGCTAGCGACCATGGCTCAGATCCAAGTAGTTTAGTGAACTCTCTCTCTCTCTCTCTCTCTCTCTCTCTCTCTCTCTCCAACAACAATCACTTGCTAAGCTTAATGTCGAATCTGCTCAATTTCATGCTCAATTCGATTTATGAATCTACGTGTGCATACAATTACGCATGCGTTTGTCAAATCATTTCAAGGCTACTCATGTATGTTGTCAATGTTTGTTGCTGCTGATTTTGCATCTCGATTGGTTTTGAGTGCTTGGGATCAAGACCTGAGCTGATTAGCTCGAAGTTACTTCGTTCGTTGCCTTCTTTGGCGAGCCACTTGGCCGTAATTGGTCTAAGGTTTTCGTTAATCGGCTCAATTAGATATGTAGTGTTGTTAAGATGATATGATTATGTGATTGCTAGTATTTGGATGTTTTTGAATTTATGATTAATGATTATCTTTGAGCTCGAATGAATACTTCCTTATAAAGTGTGCTATCGGGTGATTTTGAGCATCTGATTTGTTGAACCTTAGGGTAATGGCCGATAAGTTTACCCGCTCATTTGCTTGATTATGTTGTATAGGCTATGTTGCTTGAGATGGAAATTTGTTTGGACTCACAACGATATTGTTGTGAAGCCCTTATGGACCAGGGGTCGAGTGAAGCTTTCCAATTTGGACAAGAGCTGAGATAAGAGGTGGAAGGATCTCAATCACTTGCCTATCATGCATTACCGAGTAGATTTCCTCAATAAGTTTACGTTTTCCCTTTCCTTTTTGACTGTTGTTTGGTTGATTTTGTGGGTTGGATTCACCTCTGTCACAAGGCACAATTTGTCCCCATTGCACTGTAGTTTTTGGGATGAAATCATTTCCATGCTATAGTTAAAGAATTAAATTAAAGAGCTAAATGCTACCCTGGCTTGAAATTTGTTTTGCTATTTTGTAAATATTTGATCTTTATTTTGAAATTTCTAATTATATATGTGTTGTTGTTATTGTGTATGTGTGAAGTTGACATATCACGATAACATGTCAATGGAGATGGATGAATGTGGAGATGACTCCAATCATAGAATTGGAATTGTCGAGCAATGAAAGTAAAGAAGAGCCATCTCTACTATAAGTGCGACAAACAAGGTACTTATGTCACGCCTCAAACCCCGGGCATATGCACATCCCTCGGCGGTCCACTAAAATTGCGACGTTTCCAAGATGCGTTGCTAATTCATTCGTTTTATGCACATATGAAAGCGAATTAAACATATGCCCGGACAACAACAAACATATGATAGAAAAGTAGGACAGCCAATTTTTCTCAAAACACACTTCATATACATGCCAAATTAATCTAAGGGTTCGTATTAACAAAAGTCTCTGTCCAAAAGAAAACCCTAAGCCACCTACACACCGAACCCTCTAGCCTTGGGCTCCGAGTTCTCCATCTAAGGACTTAAAAATATTTAAACCACAATGGAGTGAGATAAAAATCTCAATGAGTCAAAGCGCTAAACCTTGATTCGAACAAGAATTCATTCAGAGGCGTCCTAAACATGCACTATCCAGAACTTACCTCACTTGGATGCATCCCTGCACATTAGTGCATCATATAAGCATTATAGATATCATAAGCATGCTTAACAACTGGAACACCTCATTTCATCCATCAATATTCACAAGAATCTCGATTATAAAGTAAAACCGTTATGACACGTCATATACCGTGCCTCACAATTTTGCCACATAATCAGGCACGGCTATTTCATCCACTCATGCATGTTCTAGTTATTACGGCCCATCAACCGTGGCCAACTCTCTAGTTGGCGGTCATCCGGACTCCCACCAGGCATCCAATAAAAATCGAGCACCATCCCGCCCTGTTAGGCACGGCAACGTCTACAACTCCCATCTAGATGACATCCTAAAAAAGGGTAGTAGTCTGGCCTCTACTATGACCGACTTCCGGACTCCCGCCAAACATCCGATAAATTGGGTATCGTCCCCAAACACTCACCAGGTGATGATTCTGATAGCAATCACATGCACATCCAAACTCAGCTAAGAACATCGTGCTTTCCACTCAAATACTCCCATTTCAAATAATGGACTTAGCTAATTTTCTCCGTATTAAAAATACTCGGTAAAATAATTGTGTGTGGTCACACAGTCAAATCAATCTATAAAACGTGATATGCTTTCTTTTCAAAATTCCACGATTTGATATAATACCTAAAACATTTTTGGCGTTAAAAACCGACACCCGATATTTTTCTATTTAAATACCAAAATCTAATTTTTGCAATAATAATTCAAAACGATAATCAAGCACCCAATTGCACAAATACACAATCAATTTCACATATAAATTTAACCATGAGAATCAGCGTAAAATTCTGAAAAACAGCTAATCAGTCACAAATTACACTAATTATATTTAATTAAATAAATTGTGAGTAATTAAATAAGTTGCGATTAATTAAACTGAACTACTTAAGTAACCTAACTGTACAGGCACCTCATCAATCAGGTCAACCTTTTACCTTCCATCATATAACCAAAATACCAAAATCCCATTTTAAAAATAAACTTAGTAACTTTTTTTTTTGTTTAAACCTTTTCCGAAATAAATTCATACAGCCTGTATTTGAAATTAACCCGTCAAACTTTGCATGCATCTCTTATAAAACCTCATCGTTTTATTGAGCACATAAAACTTGCCATCCAAACCCGTCACCATATTTCTTTTCTAATTTCTTTTCCAACCACCTTCTTTTAAAAAAAAAACCTTAGTAACCCCCCTTTTTTTTGTTCAATATGTTTAGAAATAAATTCGTAGGTGCTCACATACTCAAAATTAATCCATCAAACTTTGCACACACCTAGTTTAAAACCTTATTGTTTTATTGGGCAAATAAGTTTTGGTGTCCGGACCCAACACCTCATTTATTTTCTATTTAAGTCACCTTTTACAATAATATTAAACAACCAACATAGAGCAATCCATCTCATCACATCATGCATAAGTTCTAAGCATGCCAAAAGTCAGCCAAATCACTTAATATATGCTATCCAACAAGCATGACACTAAGAATAATCACAAAACCACTACCGGTCTTAGCCGGCAGAAACCGAGCCACTTGCGCGTCTCTAAGTTTAAATCCAAAAACATAATCAAATGAGCTCAGAAAATTTTCAAATTTGAATATGTTTTAGAGGACACTTAAAAAAAAAAATTTTATGCAGACACCTTGACCCAAATCCTTCTATATTAAGAGCAGTAAATCACTCAAACTATTACAAAAACTGTGTTTGTTTCCAGAAATTATGTTCTCCAAAATAAGTTTGGTTCGGGGTCCAAAACATGTCCGTTTGATCTGAAATTTGAATATGTTTAATTATAAGATGTGAAGAACAACTTATGTGAAGAAACTCTTTTGAAAATAGAACCCTAAGAGTTGATAAAATTCCTTACAGCACCAAAAGATCATAGGCTCCAGCACAATTCGAAATTCTATTTTGATTGTAATGAAGCTGAAATCTCATTCTTGTAAATCCATAAAATCTTGATTAAAATATATGTCATAACTGAAGATGTCTAAAATATTACTTAAGAAGGAATCAACCTCAAAATCGTAGTCCATTTTGATCCACAAAAATAGTAAATGGTGAGCGTCTAGCAAACTAATCCGGGAGAAATCCACTAAATTAGACTAAACCACATTCATTAGTGCTAATCTAACCAATTAGATCAACACTAACCCATCTTAAGGCTAATCTAACCAATCTAGATTAATATTAATCCATATTAAGGCTAATCCCACTTAATACTAATTTAATTAAGTTTATTTACACTAATCTAACCCCTGAGTGCAATTAACAACCTAATCAATGATTAGGAAGTTAACTTACCAAATTAAGACGGCGGCGGGCTCACGGTGACGACAACGTGACGGCGATGAGATCCCGCAACTACCGGGTCTCTAATGGAGGCCAACCAACGAAGGAAAAAGGCCCTACAAGGGCTCGACCAAGGGGCTTGGTTCTGTTTTGTGGTTGCTGGTTGGGGCTGCTAGTGGTGCGACCAAGGAGTTTTGGTGGTGAGTATAAGCCACTATTGGTGGTCGTTGGTGGACAGACGGGTAGACTTGGCTGCTGGACGATGGTGTGAAGATGGAAGGCTATTCTGGTAGCAAGTGTGAAAGCCACGAAGAAGATGCCACTGGTGTGAGGGGCATTGGTGGTTAGTGAAGTTGATGATAAGGATGAGATGCTGAGGTGATGGTTGGGCTGCTCGTTGGTGGGGAAAGTGGGATGATGCGGCCAAATAAAAGGGGAAATGGAATGAGGCGGTGGGTTGCTGTAGTAGAAGGAAGAAGAATGGGCAGCTGAAACAAGAGTGTACGCAAGGGAGGAAAGAGGGAGAGGATAGAGAGAAAGAGAGAGAGAGAGAGAGAGGAACCATGAAAGTCAAGCCTAAATATCCTAAACACTAAAGTGTTAAATCTAAAAGTCTTCATGCTTAATGTCAATGGCCCAACCAATGGAGAATTAGTTCCAAATTCCACAAACAAAGCCAAATTGAAGGTAGAAAACCCCTTTTTGCTCAGCCATCCGAAATTGCAACTCTTTTCCGATTTGTCCAAAATCGATTTTTCCATAAAAATTCCGGGCTCAATGGAAATTTCCCAAAAGATGAGACGGGGTCGTAAAAATAAATCGTGACACGCTTGAACGTTCAATTCCTGAAACTGAGTTCAATTTCGTGATTAAAAGCGACCGGACGCAATTTTAGCGCAACCCAACCTATCGGGTAGCTTTTAGGGATTTTAGCTCATTTGACCGATGATAGATAATTTCAATCCACGTTTGTGCATCTCCAACTCATAAGCAACTCTTGGTTGTCGTAAAAATCTTAAGGTTTTAATTATGGGTACCGGGTACAGAATCGATAGAAAATCAGGTTATAGCCGTTCAACACAAATATCGCAATCGTATGGAATCACCTACAAAATTGACTTATATCCGATCACTAATCGATTATAATGGTGCCGTATTGACCCTTGCCAATTATCACAGTCGAATAGTCGATTTCTGATCGAATTCTCAAGTCTGTCGTGTTTATATCCCTTCACGACTTCACCTGATAGATCAGTTAACTCAAAGTGATCAGCTTTGAGAAAAAGGACCATGGACGCGTTAACGAAATGCCCATTTCATTTAATCGAGACAAGGTCAAAATTCAGGATGTCACAACTTAGTTCTTATCTTTCTCTTCGTGATAAAAAATATATATTCGATTTGCTGGAATTATTATGCAATAATCGAAGATGAGAAGGGGAAAACATATCTAGTGAAGTGCGTTCACTATGAGTCTATGTATAAATATCATGTTGCTAATGATACTTCCACAATGGGGAAACACTTGACAACGTACAAGAAGTTTTCTTGCATAGTCATAGGGTGGGAAGGTTGGTAAAATGATGGAGAAATGCATCTATGAATGGCGAATAAAAAAAAAAAGTGTCCACAAACATCGTGGATAATGTTAGTTTGAATGATATTGCAATTGTTTATTTGAAGGAAAAACTTTTTAAAAAAAGGTTGTTGATCTTAAATGGTAGTTTTTTACACATGAGGTGCACCACTCGTATATTAAATTTTATTGTGAGAGATTGCATAACTATGATACGTGAATCTATTATATGTATCCAAAACGTGGTTAGATATATGAGGAATTCTCCCATGAGAGCCAAAACATTACAATTTTGCATGGAGAGAAAAAAAAAAAAGTCTACAAGGGTTCAATTATTCTTGACATTGCCGTTAGATGAAACTCCACTTATCTAATGTTGGACATTGCCATAAAGTTCAGAAAAACTTTCGAAATGATGGAAGAAGACAATCTATTTTTTGCAAGTAAGCTTAACTATGAACTTCCTAAAGTAATGATTGGGAAAATTATTATTCTTTTGGACTTTCTAAAATTGTTCTATGATGCCATTAATTGGATGTTAGGGAGTTCATATATTATTTCAGATTATTATTTTGAGGGGATATGTCTTTTGTATAAATATTTGGACGATGCGGTGGATGCTTTGAATTCTAAGCTTCAAATTATGGGTAGAAAAATGAAAGAGAGATTTTGTAACATCCTTGATTTAGACCCTTACTTTGGTTCCATTTAGTAGGCTAAAGATCGGCATGCCAATGTAAGGAATAGGCCATAAGCCGACTCGAGGGTCAATTATGAGCCATTTAACCTGTTCAAGAATAAGTGACTAAATGATTGGTTATACTTAGATAGAGTATTCGATCATAATGATTGGTTGTGGGATGATCACGCATTGTCATGAATTGATCAATTGACGGTTATGGATCGATTATGCACGGTCACGTATTTGTTGCAAGTGATTCCACACGGTCACTATACTGGTTGTGAAGTGTCGAGGCATATCAATTGATCCCACACGATTACATAACAACTGAGAATCAACCATGGATCAAATAAACTCAACATGGATCAGTCTCGAACTCACCATGGATTGTGGCACAACATCTTAGACTAGCCATAGGATCGGCCTTAGGGCTGGTTGACAAGCCCAAGGACTAGACCTTGTGTGATATTTGGACTTCGCCCAAACCTCAAATACTTAACGGTCCATGTCGTGTCAACAAGCTTGTCATTGGACTATGATGTTGGCACCACTCACAGCCATTGTTTCGCCACCACCATCACTATACTGAATCGCCACGTCCACAACACCACCTCATCGTCACGCCCCCGCCATACCATGACAACTTGACCCCCACCTAGTCCGCTACCTCACTAAATTTTCTTCTTCATGAAATGTCACCTGCGAGATTAATGTGACCACAAAGATGGACCACGATCATGAGATGTTCAAACAAAAATATTTCAAGATCGGCCATGTCTTCTCTCCCACCAACGTTTACTTCCTTTGATACGTTACCAAGCTGCTTCTTCATGCAATTCTCCTTCATCCCCATGCATACTTGCACTTGTTAAAGAGAGGAGCCGACAGCTCCCACCATCACCCACGTTGACCCCCCATCCGCCTCCTCTTGGGCTTGACACGAATGAAGACCGTGACTCCACAATGCAGCCACGTCCTTGCCATTATCCTGCAAATGTCATGAACCAGTGGAGACTTCTCACGCTAGGACACGAATTCACGAAGTTGTCCTCTCCTTCCGCTGCCACAAACTTTGAAGGAAAAGTTGACCAAAAGAGTCAACGGGCGGAGGAACCTTAGCATAGAAGAAGAAGACCGTTTTTCCTTCACCTTATGATTTCTTTCGTTCAACAGCGTCTACAGCAAAGAAACCTCTTCACCCAGACTTTCACAGCTTCGTCCGTGCCTTGCTGCTCGACGCCAACCGTTTACACCACCTCGCTACACCACCATCTCGCTTTGTTCTTGTTGCCAACCAGCGATCTCACAACTTCACCGTCGTTCAGCTCGTGTCTTCTCGCCGCTCTGCCACCAGCTCGCACCACAACTCGCACCACCGCGGATTCAAGGCAAGCAGAGGTCTTATTTCTCTATATTATGTGGTGCTGTCGTTACTTGGATTTCCAATCTAGGAATCGATAAAATTCGGGCTCAAATGCGTCGAGTTGCCGTTGTAATCATGTTTGCTTCTAGTTGGTTAGAGCTAGATTTGATACTGACTCGTATGGTCGTGTACTACGACGACCGTGGACACGGTCAACATTGGTTTCGAGTTGTAAGGCTGTGAACCGCATTGATCATCGAAAAAGTCAGCACTGGTCTTCCATAGGTCGAGTCGTTGCGGGTCAGTCTAGTCTTGGTATGGATCTTCTTCGGACTCGAGGAGAGTAACGTTTAGGTGGTATGGGATTAGTCGAGGCTTTGGTCGAAATTGGGCTTATGTGGCTTCGCAAAGTCCAAGTCATATTAGACGTGTACTAGGATAACTCCACGTGTTCTGCCTAGTGTTTTAGGTGTTAGAATTCCTTAGACAAATTGGTAAAACTTAGTTGATTTCTTAATAGTGTGAGTTTGGTTAGGTTGATGGCCATATGCATCAATGGATGGTCGGTCTAGTTATGTTTGGATGAGATCAAATAGAATCCTTAAGTTGCCACGCCATGGTTTGAATTGATTGGATACCGTCGGTCCACCGTGGCGTCGATGTCCCAGGTGTCGGGATGCTTGGAGGGGCGTGACATGGTGCCCTCTGGATACCTGGGGGATGTGATTGAGCCCCAGAGGTCCTTGGGATGCTAGGTGGGATGCGAAATGCCTGGAGAGGCATAAAGTTATGCTCTCCAGATGCCCGGGGAATGAAATAAGGACCCTGGAGGTTCTCATGATGCCTAATTTCTCATGATGCCAATTGGGGTGCGAGATGCCTGGAGGGGTGCAACATTGCCTTCAGAAGATGGTGGCAACTATATCCAAAATAGATATGATTATTGAAATTTCCAAATGTCTACTTACTCCCTAGTGTATCATTTCCGTGAAATTCCTTTAGAGTCATTTGCCAATTGAGCTATTTCAATCTCGTATATTGCATGTTTAGGATTCCGTCAGATGAGTAGTGGTAGACTCATGTGGTATAGTCTAATAGGCTTTTACTTCTGAGTGGTTGTACTCACCCCTTGTGGGCTACTATTTTTCAAACACGTAAGTATGCCTCTACTACTCGTGTCCTCCACGATGCTCTACGGCATCCTCATTGATCTCACGTGGGACCAAGTGGAGCAAGTCGACGCCGATTTCCCTGAGGTTACTTTCATTCAGATCACTATGATCCTAACGATGGATGCTGGTCTTCCATCAGGCCCCGTGTTGATGGGGTTCATTGCACTATACGCTCGGGTCAATAGGCATACGGTGGGACCACTTCCACTCCCAGACGATGACAACGGTGATAGCGGGGTCGAGTAGAAGGAGGGCCTAGGGGACAAAGGTGGCATTTTTGGCAAGACCAGGACGTGCTATGCAGACGGTCATGTAGATATGTAGTAAGATGGTCGGGATAGTGTTTTGGTGACAGCCAGAAGAAGGAACTTTTTGACCCTAATGTACTAACTTAGGTCGTCTAAAAGATATAAATAAATAAAAGTGTCCGGTTCTATATTTTCATGTGCGTCATTTTTAGTAATAATGGAGCTGTCGATATACACTTCTGCATAAAACTAATAGTAATAACCTGGGAACGTCATGGCGACCCTAATGGGCTGAGGGTCGTCACAGCCGAAGTGGTATCAAAGCTTAGGTTTGTCTAGAATGATAAGGTGCGCTAGTGGAAAAAGGGGTTTATGATGATCGCACACGATAAGACATTAAGTGCATGTAGTTGATTGGCTGTGAACAACAAATGACTAATTTTCACTCATAAGGTGCTGGTAACGATTGTGAGTTACCCATACGTACTAGTAACATTTATATGTTACTTATCTGATCTCAATAACGTGTGAACGTTACTTTCCCTTATTAGTTGATTAGTCACACTAGGTTACTAATTGTTTTTTTTTTTTTTTGGTAAAAGTAAGAAATATATTGTCGTGACCTCTTTTTTTCTCGGTGCCCGCAATTGGGTATGGGCGCCTGAGGAGGCTAATGACTCGGCTGAAATTAATTATGCTCGGACTCTCCCAAGTCCATCAATTCACGACTTTAATAGTCTAAATTTTTAACCTGTAAATTAATTTTAAAACGGAGTCGCCACTAATCGGTTTGGAGTGGGTTGATTAGAAACCCAGGTGAAGTATCGGGAGAAATACTCGCTCTTGCGCAACTAGAGAAATTAGGATCGGGGACTTGATTACACTAGTTAATTACTAATGCCCTTTTGGTACCTAATCATGTTTAAACCCTGAGGTTTTTTGGATGTTCGAGGGATTTCTCATGAATTTTTGGGAGGAAAAACATTTTTTGAGTCTTTTTCTAATTTTTTGGACACAAAAGGGATTTTTTTGGGATTTTTTGGTATTTTTGGAAAAATACAAGTCTTTTTGGCTTTTTCTGAATTTTTTGGCTTTTCCATGAATTTTTGGTTTTTTTTTTTTTGGATTTTTGGCATTTTTTTTGAAAATATGGAACATTTTGATTTTTTTATTTGTGGGAAAATAAAATATTTTTGGATATTTTGGATATTTTTTGGAAAATAAAACATTTTTTAACATTTTAAAACATTTTTCGATTTTCTGGAAATAAAAATATTTTTTAATATTTTTTCGAAAATAAATTATTTTTATTTTTCTGATTTTTAAATGTTACATAAAATAATATAAAAAGCCGACCCGGGTCGGATCCGCGGGTTGGGTCGACCCGAGCCCCCCCAAAACGCAAACGGGCTGCGTACTTTTTATTTTATTTTATTAAAAAACGATGCCGTGGCCAAGCGTTTAGGGACGCTCGGCTCGGCCCGACGACCCGGACCCAACAACCCGGATTTTCGGCGAAAACCCTACTCGGATTCAACCCGAATCTCGACCCGGCCTTCCGCCCTCCAAATTGCACAAAACCCTACCCGGCTCTCGGCCGGGTCTGACCCGACGACCCAGGGGCGCGACCTGAAAAAAATCAGGAACCCTAGGGTTCCTGATTCGTGGCATTGAGGAGGGGAGGGTTGAGGCATCGCGGTGGTGATAGCATCAACGAGGATTGGACGACGGGGGGTTGTGATGGCGACGTCGACGGTGGCGGTACGTTACTTGTTCGTGAACGGCAGCTTGAATGGCGAACGATAGTGACGGCGGCGGTGACAACGGCGGAGGGTGCCCGAACTTTGCTCCCTCCCTTTGATCTAGGCTCGCGAGCGTCGAGCCTCCCCTGAAGTCTCTCGGGAAGCTTGAATGCTTGCGGCTTCGATCTCTCTTCTCTCTCTACTCTCGAGTTCTCGCAGATCTGGGTTCGCTTGCTGCCGGCCTCCCCCGAAGTCTCTCGAAGGGAGGTCGTTGAGCTCTCGACCCGATCGCTTCGCCCTTGCTTGCTCTTTGAGTTCCCCGAAGTCTCTTAGGGGATCTCTCAAAGCTCGCAGGCCTCTCTCTCTCTCGCTCGCTCTTCAACCTCCTCCGAAGTCTCTCAGGAGGAGGTTTCCAAGCTTGCCATTCTCTGGTGTGTCCTTCGACGACGAAAATGCTCCGTTATTTATAGGCGAGGAGGTCCGGTCGACGAAGAGGCTCGGCTGCCGGTCTTTGGCTTGCCGACCGGACCCCCGTGGTCGAACCGGCGTCCCATCCGCCACCTGTTTGCCAACTGTCCCCTCTTCTCACGCGTGTCGCCGTTCGTCCGCTCATCCGGCGTCGAGCCCTTTGCGCGTGCGTTGCAGAGCGGACGAAGGAGGAAGAAGACCGAAAAGGGCTAGGCCGGAGGAGAAGGAAAGTGGGCCGTAGAGGCCCATGCAGAGGGGGAAGAGAGGGAGAAAAATGGGCTGTTTTATTTATTTATTTATTTTTTTGTGTTTTTATTTGGTTTTTGTTCATTATTCTGAAAAAGACAAAATAAAATAAAAACTTAATTAATAAAATAAACCTAATTAAAATTGAGGCGTAAACAGCTACCCCTCTTTGAATGTGAGCTCGCAGAGGTTGCATTCAAAGACAAATTGATGCCTCAATTTTATCTATGCATGCGTCGCATATTCTATTTTATTTGGGACCTATTATTCTATGCAGAAAAAGAGCAATATTAAGATTGATAAGAAGATACCTGTAGTTACTTACCGAGGGTGAATGAAATAAGGTGTGAACCCCGAGTTTCGGCAAGTATCAAGGTGTCATCTTACTTGGTGATATGAGGAGGTTGGTTTTCCAAGACTCGAACCATTCTTCGGTCGCCTGTCCAAACAATCAATAATTTGTCTAGGACCCGAACTTTTCTTCGGTCGCCTTGACGGGAAATTGCCTTTCCAGGACCCGAACCATTCTTCGGTCGCATGTTAGAGCAATAAGTGATTTGCCTCGGACCCGAACCTTTCTTCGGTCACCGTGACGATAAAATGCTTTTCCAAGGCCCGAACCATTCTTTGGTCGCCTGTTAGAGCAATAAGTGATTTGCATCGGACCCGAACCTTTCTTCGATTGCCGTGACGGTAAAATGCTTTTCCAGGGCCGAATCATTCTTCGGTCGCTTGTTAGAGCAGTAAGTGGTTTTTCTCGAACCCGAACCTTTCTTCGGTCGCCGTGACAGGAGATACACCGACCTTTCTTAAGGCATCTATTTGTGGGTGCCTAATCTATATCGAGGACACCAGTTGGTACCTGACCTTTCTCGGGAGATACGCCGATCTTTCTCAGGGCATCATATTTGTTGAGGTGTTTGACTTCTGTCAAAAACACTGGTTGGAACCCGACCTTTCTCGGGAGGATGCATCGACCTTTCTCAGGGCATCGATTTGTGAGGTGTTTGACTTCTGTCGAAGACACCAGTTGGAACTCGACCTTTCTCGGGAGGATGCACCGGCCTTTCTCAGGGGATCGATTTGCGAGGTGTCTGACTTCTATCGAAGACACCAGTTGGAACCCGACCTTTCTCGGGAGGATGCACTGACCTTTCTCAAGGCATCGATTTGTGGGGTGTCTGATTTCTGTCGAAGACACCAGTTGGAACTCGACCTTTCTCGGGAGGATGCGCTGAGCTTTCTCAAGGCATCGATTTGTGGGGTGTCTGACTTCTGTTGAAGACACCAATTGGAACCCAACCTTTCTCGGGCGGATACACCAACCTTTCTCAGGGCATCAATTTGGGAGATTCCTGGACATTCACAGGTATATTAAAGAGTACCTGGATATTCACAAGTGCTAACATGAAGGATATTTGGGCCTTTGCAGGCATCGAAATGGGTATTTGGCTGACCATAGGCATTAAAGGGGTATTTGGATGATCACAATTATGAATTCTTGGGGGATACTTGGACATTCACAAGTATCGAAGGGGTACTTGATAATTAGAAATATTGAGGACATACCTTGGATATTTGTGAAGGTGTCCCACCTCTTGGCAATTGGGAAATATTGAGGGCGTACTTGGGATATTTGTGAAAGTCTCTCACCTCCTGGTAGTGGGAATATCGAGGATGGATCTTGCATATTCGTGAAGGTCTTTCACCTCCTAGTAGTTGGAATATCGAGGATGCGCCTCATATATTCGTGAATGTCTCTCACCTCCTGGTAGTGGGAATATCGAGGACATACCTGGGATATTCGTGAAGGTCTCTCACCTCCTGGTAATTGGGAATATTGAGGGCGTACCTGAGATATTAGTGAAGGTTTCTCACCTCCTGGTAATGGGGAATATCGAGGACGTACCTGGGATATTCGTAAAGGTCTCTCACCTCCTGGTAATTGGGAATATTGAGGGCGTACCTGGGATATTTGTGAAGGTCTCTCACCTCCTGGTAGTTGGAATATCGAGGCCGTACTTGGGGTATTCGTGAAGGTCTCTCACCTCTTGGTAATGGAAATATCGAGGGCATGCCCCGCATATTCGTGAAGGTCTCTCAGCTCTTGGTATTATAAACTTGAATGTGGTATGAGGCTTACATGGATTGCCGCAGGCACTTAAAAGGGGTGGAATACCTGGGTAGACGCAAGTGTACAAAGTACTGGGATACTTGGATGAACACAAGTATTTAATTATACGACCTGGGACCACTCAGCTAGTCCAATTGTAAGGAAGTATACCTGGGTAGGCGTTGCCAAACAAAGCAATGGAATGCTTGAACAGCTGCTATATTATTTGGGGACAACTCGAGCAGGTTGAGTGTCATGAAAAGGAAGTACCTGGACAACGGTGGGTACTTGATGATATGGGGATACCTAGATAGCAGTAGGTATTCAATGATAAAGGGATACTTGGTCAGTCACAAGTATCAATACTCTGGGGACAACTCGAACATGTCGAGTGTCAGGAAAAGGGAGTATCCGAACGGTGGCCGGTACTCAAAGACAATGGGGATATCTAGACAGCAGTAAGCATCCAAACTCAAATGACGACTCAAATAGGTTGAGTGTCAATAAGAGAGTACTTGGATAGTGATAGGTACCTTAAGACAAATGGGGATAGAGATATGCTTACTTGGCAATATCTCTGATCTCTAAGAGTATGTCTGCTATTTGCACAATATGCACACATGATTCATGAGTTCAAATGAGATTCATGCATGATAATTTTGTCAGTTTTGCATCCTTTGATTTCCACCGGGGAGGATTTTGAAAGACAACATTCATTTAGAATGTAGATGTCTTGAGCATGTCGGATGAGGGACTTTCAGTCTGAAATGACTTTTCGCTCACTCTCATGGAAAAGGCTATCCTGACCATTAATGCAGGATTTATAAGGACCACACTATCTCACTGTCATCATGTCAGCAGGGGTCCGAGTATTCTCGCAAGTGGTACGACTTTACTAATGTGAGAGGTCTTTGTTGAAACTGTGATGAAGTCTTGGTTAGCGGCTCATCAAAGGGGACCATCAAGGTCGAAGCCGATGGACGAAATGTTGCACGATCATCTCTGGGTTTATCAGTCAAGAATCTTGCGAAAAGAGATAGAATAATCTTGCTCGTACTTCTTCGAGCGATGCTTTTAAACATATGAAATCCTATGTTAATTGAAGTGCCCTAGTCTGAAGAGACTTTTATAATGGGATGCAACGTAGGCTTGGCTCGTGTGTTGTGACACCCCTCGACGGCCCCCAATCCGATTAGGGTCGCCACAGTTCGCTTACCATTCACTTTTTCCTAATAACGTGTCACTCTGATACCATTCATTCAATTGCAGCAAGTCCATACAACTTGGGGGTTTACATTTTTATTTTTATTTTCGATCGGTCCCTTGCGCAATTTATATGCGGAAGCACATCCAACAACTCCCTTCCCTATATTCAGAAAACGATGCACACCTACTAAACATCTTATATAAGTTAAAACCGAACACGTTTATTTACATAGAGCAGATGGACATTTTTAGTCGGTACATCAAAATGCCGCAGTCTTCTATATTCGGCTATACTTCAAAAGATGACCGACATCTCCTCCCACAATCGTATGCTTAAGGTCCATCAACCAGTGTCGGCGTCCAAAGGTTCCCTCCTTTGCTATCCTTCTCCTCGCGGTCATATCCAACCGCTTAAACCATCTACTAATATGAAATGTTGGTCCCCAAAAGGGGTGAGTACAACCACTCAACAGGAAAATGAATCCAATAACAACTCAATGCATCATACAAATCATACATGCATTGCAGGCGTAACTTACCTTGTAGCCATGCATATACTATCATGCATCATCACCACAATCATAGCACATACATGTGTATCATCATGTTATACTCATATCTTCGTCATCATGACATTATTACATCACACACATGTCATCATCATCATATACATGACACCATCATACCATACACATGTCATTATCATCATGACATCATCATATCATACATGTCATCATGCCATATCATATATCATCATCCTCATCATCATCATCATGCATATCATACCATGGGTGATCATCATATCACATCACATATCATCATCATCATGCATATCATCATGCATATCATACCATGGGTGATCATCATATCACATCACATATTATCACCATCATGCATATCATCATGCCATGAGTTTAATTTCATCTTTATCTTTAAATTTGATCACCACATCACCCATTTCTCAAATAATCAATTTCATCATTCCTTCGGGCAAAGACCTCCGACAGGGCTCCCAGCATTCAGCCTCCCAGGCCACTGGGCTTCCGGCCCCCCACATTCCGGGCATCTCGCATCTCAATTAGAATCACGAGGAATTTCCTTCGGGCAGAAACCTCCGACAGGGCTTCCGGCCTTTACCCTTCTAGCCAGGCATCTCGCACCCCAATCCTGGCATCGTGAGGCATCCCCCTGGGCACAAACCTCCGTGGCTTCCGAATTATGTACCGACATACCACCGCCTCCCCGGAATTACGTACCGTATACCACCGGGTATCCCGACACTCCTCGGGGCCATCCGGCAATGTATCTCTATACATTCCGGCCATCATCCTCCACCACAACCATTTCCTCAAAAAATCCGTTGGACAGGCGGATTCACATCTCTTACAACCGACACAGTCCTCTGTTCTTGGAGCAGAAGCAATTTGCTTAGCTTTACATCCATCCCATGGTATCATTTCTAATACATCTCTGTTGGGCAGGCTCGCACACATTGAGTACATCCTATACATGTATCATAAATCTTTACTTGAATGTGACATCGGATCTATAAGTTTTTGAATGTCATCAATTTTCAATCTAGTAAACTTGTAAATGGATCATATATTTAGACACTAGATGAATCAATGGATTTTACCATAATTTTTCTAATCAATCTAATTCCGGATCGAGTCATGAGATTGGCCCAAGATACTTTGATTTTTTACGTTTTTCTCAAACCTACGTATTATACATACTAATTTGAATTGATGAATATTCTAATTTCTATAATTAATAATATATAATTAATTAATACTACTTATTTATTCATTTATTCAACAAATTCAATTGATTGATACGAGTTGATTTTCTGTTACGATAAATTGACGAAACAATAGCTAACCCAATAGCTGCTTCGGCGGCTGCAATAGCTATAACAAAAATGGAGAAAATATCTCCTTTTAATTGTTGACTATCAAAAAAATCTGAAAATGTTACAAAATTTATATTAACTGCATTGAGGATAAGTTCAAGACACATAAGAGCCCTAACCATATTTCGACTCGTGATCAATCCATAGGTACCAATAGAAAATAAATAGGCACTCAAAACAAGTACATGTTCGAGTATCATTGACCAGCTCCTTATTAATTTGGATTCATTTCAATATGAACAAGAATTCAACGTATTCAATTGACTATAATATAACAAGTACAAAACAAAGGAATAGATTGATATTTGGTAATGGATCAAAATAAAGAATTTATATTTTATACATGAACAGTTTTCAAATATTTTTGAAGATAAATGGATTTGATAACGAAAAACAAAGTTGAATTTTGATTGCTAGTAATAGTTATAAAGATTTATCATTGACGAGCAACAGCAATTGCACCTATCAAAGCAACTAAAAGAATTATGGAAATGAGTTCAAATGGAAGAAAAAAATCTGTTGATAAATGAATTCCAATTTGTTGACTATTACCTATCAAATCTTGCTCGATAATCTGGTTTGACTTTGTCGTCCGGATAATCCCGTACCAAGACGTATCTAAAATAGTAGTCATTAGTGAAACCAAAATACTTGTACAAACCAACGAAGTAATCCCATCTCCAACAGTCAAAGATTCAAATCTTTGTAATATTCTTAACCATTCATGAACATCACAGCAAATAGAATTAAAACGTTTATAGCTCCTACATAAATAAGGAGCTGCGCAGCCGCTACAAAATGGGAGTTTGATAGAATATAAAATAAGGATATACAAACAAGAACCAATCCCAAGGAAAAGGCAGAATAAATTGGATTGGTAAGTAATACCACTCCTAGACTTCCTAATATAAGACCCGATCCCGAGAAAAACTAAAAGAAAATCATGTATTGGTCCAGCAAATCCATTATTATATGTAAAAGAAAAAAAATTGAAATGTTTTTCATGATTTTATTGACTCGACAAGGAATTTTTTTAGGATATGCTCCTAATTGCATTTAATTCAAATCGAATGGATTAAAATTAGGTCTAGGTCCAATTAGTGGACCAATATAATATGGTTTTCTCTTTACCCAAAAAATGGAAAAAGGGTAATTTAGCTCAAAACTGAAATTATATTATTAGATTCCATTTTCAATCTAACTTTAATCGTACTTTTTACCAACTAATCAACAGTTAATTGGAATTTATAGTTATTGACCAACAAAAAAAATTAAAGAACTCATTCCTGTAGATTAGATCAAATTGAACCCTACTAATTGGTGTAGATTCCTCTTTAATAAAAAATCAAAGGGTTTTCACATTTTTTTATTTTATTCTTATTTGAGGCGAATCGAAATTGTTCGAATTGTATAATCGTTAATTACGACATTGGTAAACGACCCAATGCGATTTGATTATAATTCAATTCGTGAAGATCATAAGTAGAAAGTTCATATTCTTCAGTCATTGATAAACAATTTGTTGGACAATACTCAACACAGTTACCACAAAAAATACAAATTCCGAAATCAATACTATAATTAAGCAAGCGTTTCTTTCGTATACCAGTTTTAAATTTCCAATCAACAACAGGTAGATCTCATTATTACATGGCATATGATTCACACATGCATCACAATTCATGATCATACATACACCAATGTCTTATCACACATGTAGCAATGCATAATAAATTCGATAGCCAATAAAATAATCCCTTTTTTTTATTATTATTTTTATTATTTTATTATTATTTTATTTATTTTCATAAATAAATATTAAATTTAATATCTATGATTTTCCCAAAATCATAATATTCAAACAATCATTAAACAAACCAATAGGATGACAATTTCATACAAAATTCATGGCCAAATTGAATTTCACACAATTTCACAATTTCCACAAAATAGCACATGATAGTCGGATAATGACCATAATGCACAGTTTCCAAATAAATTCGATTAAAATACACATATGGCCTCCAAAAATTACGAAATTTTACAGGGTGATAGCCAAGACATTTTCGTGCAACTTTCATGAAGAACTCCAAGCCAGATTGTTTAAAGATTATTTTACACGACCTCACGAAGCTTCTGGAACCACTACCGCATCGTCCAGAATACACATCTCCGAAATATTAAGATTTCACCCATCTATTCTCTTTATTTTTCTCTGAAATTTGGATATGTTATGAATCAAGGTATCCTCTACAGGTTTCATGAAGAGATCTAGGTCAAATAACCAAATTATGGTCACCATTTAAGTCCATGAATTCTCGGGTGTCTCGGAATACCTCACCAGAATCATTGTCTCCAAGATCTAGCCGATTAACTAGGCTATACTTGTTCATTTCTCTTCAAATTCGAGTATTTTGTAGTTTAAGATGTTACCTACAACTTTAATGAAGATATAGAAGTCAGATTTTCATCACAAACCAACATGCAACCAAGAATCCAACAAGAGGTCAGTGAAAACTTCACAGATCTGGGGTCTCCGTATAATAGGACTTTGACCCCTCATATCTCCATAATTTTCCACGAAATTTCAGTATGTTATAGTACAAGATGTTAGCTACAACTTCCATGAAGACATCGAAGCCAAAATCGAACCCCAAACATGCATGCAAGATCACACAACATTCTGACTCGAGCGGATTCATGCGAAAACATTCCAGATCTGACATCTCCGTAAGACGAGAGTTTGACCCCTCAAATATCCATCATTTTCCATGAAATTTTAGTATGTTGTAGTATAAGATGTTAGATACAACTTTCATGAAGAAACCGAAGCCAAATTCGGACTCTAAACATACATGCAAGCTCAAACAAGTTTCTGACTCCAAACAGTTCATGCGAAAACATTGGTGCAAGAGTAGAAAGTGGATTCCCAACTTGCCTCTAGACCTCACGAACGGCGGCACACCGGCGACGAACGGGCTCCTTCTCCTCCTCTCTCGGCTCACTCTCTTGGCCAAACAAGCCACTCTCTCTCTCTCTCCCTCTCTCTCTCTCTCTCTTTTTGGTTGTATATATATTTGCATGCACTCTAGGTTTGCATGAGGGACAAGTGTAATTGTGGAGGAAGACAAGTGTCCACCATGCTTCACCTCCTCCATGCCACTTGTCCTATTGCATGCATCATGGGCCTTGGAGTTGGGCTGGTCGACCACTCCTCTTGGGCCTCTATTGGGCCGGCCAACTTGGCCCATTAAAGGCTTAGGCCAATAGGCCTAAGGCCCAACCTAAAAATTGACCTTTTCCTCTTTTTTTTTTTTTTGAATTTCTTTTATAAATATTTTAAACTTTAAATTTTCCACATGGCCAAAGTCTTATAACATTTCATTTATTGAAATTTAATTTATAAAGTGCATGGCCAAGCATAGATTATTAATTTATCCTATAGTCTTAAATTCAAAATTCATTAACACAAGCACAATAACACCTAGCCTTAAGAAAACTAATGGCTAACACATAGACCATAGGTAATTTCATTACCTAATTATAGGCTTTAATTTCTCTAGAGGATGACTTGAATTTTGGGATGCCACATGTGTAAAGGGGTGAGAGCTGGTGATTGCCTTGGCATTTGTCACCGGTCTTTCTTCTCACTGTCAGATAGAGGTTCTATGGACCACAACAACAACTTTTCTTGGCTGTATTTTTGACTGGGGGGCATTGGCCTTGCTTTTACTAGGCACATTGCTTTTTTCATGCCCCTATTTTTATTCCAGTTCTTTTTTTATGGGCATTGACCTTGCTCTTACCAGGTACACTGCTTTTTTATGCCCCTGTTTTTTCATTCTTGTCATTAGAGGAATTAGCCTAGGCAAGTTCAATCACAACACTATTGTTAGACTCTTGAGTTTTCGTCTTCAGCTAGCGCTTCGAGCTATGCTGTTTAAATGGTAGTAACTTTTGTTTTGCCTCCAAGTGAGGGTGAATTTACAGACTCAATTGGGTTGTACAATGAATACAAGTGCGTAGAGAAAGAATTGCTCTTCGTCATTCTAAGGGCACTTAAATTAACGCGAGTGTTCATATGCAATAAAGACACTCGAAGATTGATGCAAGTACGAGCAAGAAAATTTCTATCTCTCTTCTCACCTTGTGGTGCTGCTTTGCCTCCGCTCTGCCTCAGTGTGGGGTGGTTCTTGACGGGGGTATGAGAGAAGCTTCACCAGTGTATAGGGCTCGATGGGGTAAGCGATGGAATGCCTCTCACTATTTTGGTTATCATACCATTCGCGAGAAAACTCTTTACCCTGCAGCCATGGAATCTTCTGCACTCATCTTATAAGTGTATAGATGGGGGACTGTGCGTAGGATATGGCTTGCCTTTCATCATTCTGATGCGCCTCATCCAGCATGCTCAATTAATCTTGTATTCTTCACTTAGTTGTCTATTCTAATAATTCTCAATGGAATCAGTGATTTAGACAGGCAAAATCATTATGCAAAATCCATTTGGAAAAGGCATGCAGCATTTTAAATATGATGGAGTTTGTACTCTCAGAACAAATGAATGATTTTGGCTCAAAAAGACCTTCTTGGTAGCTTTAAGGGTCAACAGAATAGTGTTTCCAAATATTTTAAATTTTGAACATCAAAAGAGTTATTCACAAATGAGTGTCGATGGGTTGTCCCTATTAAGTAGGGAAATGACACAAGAAGGATCAATCGGGGTTGGGGATCTAATCATTGATCTGATGGGTCTTTCTGCTTTTGCCTTTGTAGAAGAGAAGTAGATCAATTAGTCTGGCTAAAATCAAATGTGAGTTGAGGCCTGAAGATTTTCTGTCATTTGCTTTGATGATACTTTGTTTGGGAAAGCTTATCAAAGTCTGACATGCCTTTCATTGATTTGTTTTTCGCATCTTTGACGGTTAGGTGATCCTGTAAAAGACAAGAGAGAGCGTGTTAGTCACGAAATTTGTTTTAGAAGTCAAACAACTGGGAGCGATACGACATTACCCTTCGCTGGTTTGCAAACGATTAAGTGGACCTGGAGTACAAGGAGGACATGAAGTCTCGTGTCTTCCACTTCATCAGGTCAATTATTCTCCTTAATTGGCTTATGGATGGCATGTCCCTTTACACGAAGTCAAGTGAATTCGATGCAGGTCATTTCTTTATACTAGCTTGGCCATATTGATTTGTCAAACCTAACCATTGAGTTTGGTTCTTGAGTTGTCATGCTCTCTGTCAAATAGGGAAAATATGTCAAAAGCGAGTTCAAAGAGCGGGAGTATTGGAAACGATACCGAATTACCCTTCCTCAGAGTTTGTATTTGTTAACTCCTAGGGATCTCTGTATATTGATGACAGCCTCTTCGTCTTGACACGATTCGACATTTCTTTCAATTGGCCCTCCTCATTTGTGGCCCTGTGTACACAATTGATGATTCGCAATGCCTTTCTTCTGTGGAATTCTATTTTTGACCATATAACCATTAGCAGCATTGAGCAAAGTCATGTACTTCAAGCTCCTATGGAATCTGAGATGGACAATCAAAACCTCCAATTCTCTGATGGCAATCATTTCTTGGGAGAGTATGCGTCTGGAGCACAAAGTGAGGTTTCTAGGACCTATCATTTGAGATAAGGGGCTAGAGACTGCCTAAACTGACTAGATTTTCTCCCTGTTGACAGTAGCCAATTCAAGAGGAGAAATTCCTTTTCTGTGCTTCTTGGCTTGTCAAAGCTGGAAATCCCATTGATGAAACCACAGCATCTAGTTGCTCAGGCATGTTGTGGGGAAAAGATGTTGCTATGACTTGAGAAGGAGTTGGGCAAGAGCAAGGTGGAGTGTACAAAGCTCTTGGGAATGGCTTGATTTCAACTGTATGCCTATACCTATTACGTCCTATTTTCGTTTCCTGTAAATAGAAGATAAAGGACATCATTTCCAAATTATATTCAGAGAATAAGACTTACCATCTTTTGGTATATGATGATTCTTTCCATTTGCCCTTGTTTTCTTGGCATGGTGTCTTTGAATTTGGCGAGTTCACCTGATGCGCTTGCTTCAAATGCCCCATGTCACACTAAGTCAAAGGGGACGGGAATGATCTTATGAGACATGAAGTGAGTGAGTCAGAAAGACAAACATGATTAAATTTATCATCTTGTTTTAACAAAAGCTTTTGGGTGATGAAATATTTTTTATTTTCAAAATACATCTTTGGGGGAGAAAAAGCATGAGGAAGCGCAGCCTTCAGTATTCTTGTTGGATGATATTTTCTTTTCAAAGTTGGATAACATCACTAGGCTGGTTTGGAGTACCGCCTCATGCTCTTAAAACAAAATATTAGAATTGTACAATAGAGTACTTAGAATGGAAAATACAATAGTAGCACACTAGACAAGATAAGAAATATGAAATTATAAAAACAAGTAAAACCCATGAAAACTCATATGTAAAGGAGTGTTTTGATAGTGTTGGTTTCGAAATCAAGCGCCTTTGAATTCCTCGCCTCCAGTAAACTCGAAGTATTCGCATGAGAGGACCACTTCATTGAAGCTATGGAAGTGCAACCCATGCAACCAACAACGACACTTGCGAGGTAAAGTCCATATGAACAGCTTTATCATTTCTTCTTCGGCCAGTTGAGGGTAAGTTTGCATCATAAAAGCCCCCTACCTCCTTGCATACGCTCGGAAATCCTCCATTGGTCTTCTTCTGAAGTGAACCAAGTTCTGACAAGGCACTTCAGTCCCAATTTGGTTTTAATATTGAAGTAGGAATGCAGAAGACAGCTCATTCCAATCTCTCATGAGGTAGATATCTGCTGTGATGAACCATTGTAATGCAGATCCCGTAAGACTCTCTTGGAAGGCCTGAGTCGTGAATGTCATCGGGTCATAGTACCGACTCATTTCAGCATGGAGGTACTGCAAGTGGGCCACGGGACAAGTCGTGCCGTTATACTTACGGAGATTAGGTATCCACATCTCTCCAGGGGTCATGATCCTATGAGCGCAAGACGGGTTTGATGTATCTTGGTTAGGCCATTGGTTTTCCCACTGCATATTTGTTGTAGTGGTGAATTTTTCTGTTTTAGGGAAGTTGAATTCTACCGAGATTACCCCATTGCTTTCTTCTTGGTCAAAACTTCCGAATGAGGATGAAGTATTGAAGCTATCCTCATGGTCAGAGGATGAGCTTAGTACTTTGTTAGGATCGTAGTGGATAAAGACGTATGCTTCCTCTTCTGACGGGCCTTCATCCCCGGATGAGAGTAGGAAATAGTTATACGATGAATCGTTAGTTTCATTGTTGAAATAACGCTGGAAGTCCTTGGGATTGTATTCTAGGGCCGGGAAGTTTTCAGGGTTGTACTCTAGGGGATGGTAGCCTTCAAAACTGTATTATTGGGAATGCTCGAAGCTTTGGTGCGGTGGCTTATCGGCAGATGCTGCATTGATCTGCTTAGGCTTTCTTTTCCTAGTTTCTGGTCTAGACCTTTTGTGTAGGGCCCTTCGTTTTGCTAGCTCGATTCTGTCAAGGGAAGTGAGAGACATTTGAGTTTCATTGTCTAATTCACTTTCTAGGTTGATAGGGGTTGGTATTCTTTGGACCCTAGCTCTTGGAGTAAGCTTGGGGAGTTATCCAGTCGTGCCCCGCTCTCGAACAGGCTCTAAGTCGATGATCTCGTACAAAGGCTCCTTGCCTTTTCTAGTGGGAAATTTTCCAATAATAGGATATTGCTCAGTCGCCCATTTATTATGCAAGGCTTCATTGACATGTTCCTCTCTTATCTCAGCAACTAACGGCTCCTCGTGCTCCGCGATCATCGGCTCTTTGTAGGGCAAGGTGATGTTAGGGGTGATGTCAATATTATACTCTTGGTGAAAAAAATGAATTAGTTCCCTCCAGGTTTTAAGGGGACTAATCTTCATGACAATGTACCATCGCAAGGCATGGCCAGTCAAGCTCGATTAGTACGATTGAATCATCCTTCGGACCAGGTAGGCCTGTAGGTAGGTCTCTGGGTGTGAGGTATCAGCATACCTTTCGCATTCAGGTGCTTTGAGTTTTTCAGGGATCTCAATGCCGACGTAATTGGACAGATCCATGGGATTCTGCCCTTGTAACTGGTTTAACTTTTTCATGATCTTTTCAAACTGTTTATGGTGCTAGCTATTTTCCGGCAAATTCGCAGGTGTCATGACAGTGTTTAAGCCAACTACAGAGTTGGGCTCAACTTGAGTGGATTTCATTTGTCTGGAGAGTTGTTGAAGGACAATGGACATCTGTCCCACGCCGTCTTCAATGTTAATGAGGTGGTTTTGTACGTCATTCTGATCGGGCCCTATTGCATGAGGCCATTCGCAGACGATTGGTGGCCGGCGATTCATAATTACCTGTCGTTGCGAAAACAATGAATGAGCACAAAAGTCAACAAAGATTAACCCATGGCAATGGTCTAACTGCTTTTTATTTATCAAAAGAGGATTTATAGACTGCCAACTCCTAACATCTAAAACTTGAAATTGAAATAACATAATGAAATACTAGATATTAAACAAAAGTCCCTAAACAATGGGACAAAACTTTCACACTATTAACACTAAGGGGCACATGATTGCCAATTTATATGCGATGGGGAGCCTTGTTCTTACGAGGATGCCTGCTTCCTTGGACTGGCTCTGAGGTGGGCATCCAGTCCATTCCCAAATCCCTCTCCATGAGCTCTGCTTGCTCGTGCTAGCTGCTCTCGCTGATTGAGTGAGGGACTGACGGCTTCCATTTTGTCGGGATGCAATGGTTGTGGATGTAGGACATGGAGGCGTGGTGGGCTTTTTCTTCTCCTTCAAGCCCTTCAGGTACCACAATCCTTTTACGATGGCACTTGTCCCAGGTTTCCTTAGCAATAGAAATTTTGATTGTGTAGTCACGACTTGTCGTGCTACCCGATACGGGTAATAAGGCGATGGGATCATCCTCTTGAAAGGCGATGGGATCTCCTTAAGGGCTCCATATTGTCGTGCTACCCGATACGGGTAATAAGGAATGGCGCCGATAAGGCCGAGCAACGGAATTGGGCGGGTACGTATGAAAGCAAAGCGAGCTCTCTTTTCATGGAACCAACCGGCACACCATTGGAATGCCTCAGGAGCTGGGTCTCTTAGGAAGTCTACCCAATTTAAATAGCTTTGATTGGGAATGTATGGTCCTAGAACCATAAATTTTTGTAACGGATTTTCGAAAGCATTCGTTTCAGATGATCGCATGAAGTCTCGAAATTCGCTTAGGTGAGAAAAGAACCAGACTTGTAAATTTCAGGAGGGGCTCGCATGATTTTCTCCGTATTGTCTTTAAAACGATTAAAGGACAAGAATGTTTCAATTAAAATCATGTTGACATAATTCCCCCCTCTCAAGATTTGATCAACTATCCATGCCATCTTAGGACTTATGGCATTTCTTTGATGGGGAAGATGATGAGCCCGAAAAAGGCTAGGAGGAAAATCTCACTTTTTTGGGTCATAGGCTGATTTTGGAAACATGCATTCATAAATTCTAGTGGGCAGGTATTATGGTTATCTTCAAGAATTTATATCATAGTATAGACTTTAGTTCTTAAAAGCCGCACTAACCCACGCAGCGGGATGATGCCTGTCGATGGCCTGACAAGCTTTTTTTCAAGAGGCATTTCAGTGATGATATTGTATTCTTCCAGGGTTGGGGTTAGCTCAAACCTACCGAATATAAAAGTAATGGCTTGTATGACTTCAAGACGAACAGTGATTTAGATCAACGATAGGAGATGACCGACTTTGGCCTTCACGCGCTCTTGGGCAAACTAATCTAATTGACCCCACCATCTGAAGAGCTCCGCCTTGGGAGCAGGAATGAACTGGATATCGTCTTTCCCCATCGCATATAAACTGGGACTTGAAAAGCTTATCCTAAATTGCCATGGGCCAATAAAAAGACTGAGTAAAAGTAAAGAAATCACTTTGCTTTTAAGTAAAATGGCAAGCACAAAGACATGCGCATGGGACGTGCGGCTCGATTTCTAACTGAGAATGCTTGTTGAGATTAAAAGGATATCTACCCGTCGCAGTCTCGCATTAGCAGTATACCCTCCTAACCTCGGCTAAGAAATTCGAGGAAAAGAAAGGCAACCTCTACATTGCAGTCTCGCGTTTGAGGTCGTATCTTTCTTAACACCATCCTAGAAATCCTATGGTGGCCTAGGTCCGGCGGCCGGGTTGTGTGTGCCATGTGTAGTGCTAAAACATTTAAGGATGCACAACAGTTTATAATCACAAAACATTTTATTTTAACAGAATAAAAAAAAAACTTTAAGCTATTACCCTGCACAAAAGAAAAAAAAACCAAATCAGCAAAGCATTTAAACAAAGATAAAATGACATAAGTCCTCAAATGTCCCCAGCGGAGTCGCCAAGCTGTCACGACCTCCTTTTTTTTCGGCGCCCGCAATCGGATACGGGCGCCTAAGGAGGCTAATGGCTCGGCTGAAATTAATTATGCCCGGACTCTCCCAAGTCCACCAATTCACGACTTTAATAGTCTAAATTTTTAACCTATAAATTAATTTTAAAACGGAGTCGCCACTAATCGGTTTGGGGTGCATCGATTAGAAACCCAGGCGAAGTATCGGGAGAAATACTCGCTCTTGTGCAACTAGAGAAATTAGGATCGAGGACTTGATTACACTAGTTAATCACTAATGCCCTTTCGGTACCTAATCCCGTTTAAACCCTAAGGTTTTTGGATGTTCGAGGGATTTCCCATGCATTTTGGGAGGAAAAACATTTTTTGAGTCTTTTCTAATTTTTGGACACAAAAGGGATTTTTTGGTATTTTAGGAAAAATACAAGTCTTTTTGGCTTTTTTTGAATTTTTTGGCTTTTTCATGAATTTTTGGCTTTTTTTGGATTTTTGGCATTTTTTTTGAAAATATGGAATATTTTGATTTTTTTTTTTTTTGGAAAATAAAATATTTTTTGGATATTTTTTATTTTTTATGGAAAATAAAACATTTTTTAACATTTTAAAATTTTTCGGTTTTCTGAAATTAAAATATTTTTAAATTTTTTTCGAAAATAAATTATTTTTGATTTTTCTTATTTTTATTAAAATATTACATAAAATAATATAAAAAAGCCGACCGGCCTCGGATCCGTGGGTTGGGTCCAATTTGGGCCAAAATAAAACGCAGAAGGGCCCGCGTAGCGGGCCGGACTTTTTTTTTTAAAAAAATGATGCCGTGGCCGGGCGTTTAGGGACGCCCGACCTGGCCCGACAACTCGGATTTTCGGCGAAAACCCTACCCGGATCCGATCCGAATCGCGACCCGGCCTTCCGCCGCTCCAAATTGCGCAAAACCCTACCCAGCTCTTGGCCCGGGTCCGACCCGACGACCTAGGGGCGCGACCGGAAAAAAATCGGGAACCCTAGGGTTCCCGATTTGCGGCGTTGAGGAGGGGAGGGCTGAGGCGTCACGGTGGTGACAACATCAACGAGGATTGGATGACGGGGGGTTGCGATGGCAATGGCGACGGTGGCAGTACATTACCTGTCCGTGAACGGCAGCTTGAATGGCGAACGGTAGTGACGGTGGCAGCGATGACGGCGGAGGGTGCCTGAACTCTGCTCCCTCCCTTTGATCTGGGCTCGCGAGCGTTGAGCCTCCCCTGAAGTCTCTCGGGGGAAGCTTGAATGCTTGCGGCTTCGATCTCTCTTCTCTCTCTGCTCTCGAGTTCTCACAGATCTGGGTTCGCTCGCTGCCGGCCTCCCCCAAAGTCTCTCGGAGGGAGGTCGTTGAGCTGGCGACCCGATTGCTTCGCCCTTGCTTGCTCTTTGAGTTCCTCGAAGTCTCTCAAGGGATCTCTCGGAGCTCGCAGGCCTCTCTCTCTCTCTCGCTCGCTCTTCAACCTCCTTCGAAGTCTCTCAGGAGGAGGTTTCCAAGCTTGCGATTCTCTAGTGTGTCCTTCGACGACGGAAATGCTCTGTTATTTATAGGCGAGGAGGTCCGGTTGACGGAGAGGCTCGACTGTCGGTCTTTGGCTTGCCGACCGGACCCCCATGGCCGAACCGGCGTCCCATCCGCCACTTGTCTGCCAGCTGCCCCCACTTCTCACGCGTGTCGCCGTTCGTCCGCTCATCCGGCATTGCGCCCTCTGCGTGTGCGTTGCAAAGCGGACAAAGGAGGAAGAAGACCGAAAAGGGCTGGGCTGGAGGAGAAGGAAAGTGGGCCGTAGAGGCCCATGCGGAGGGGGAAGAGAGGGAGAAAAATGGGCTATTTTATTTTTTGTTTTTGTGTGTTTTTATTTGGTTTTTGTTCATTATTCTGAAAAAGACAAAATAAAATAAAAACTTAATTAATAAAATAAACCTAATTAAAATTGAGGCGTCAACATATATTGACTTTAACCAACAAGCTATACAGCAAAAGAAACTCAACACGAAAAAACTTGCACTTAGGAAGACAAACAAGTCAACTCGAGTGGAAGGGTGCTGAGAAAAATAAAAGGGGAAAGGGCCAAACACTGACAATCCTTAAACTAAAAATAAAGGAAGGACCTGACACCCAAGATACCACACAAGAATCACAAAGAACGATGAAAATATTGGCAGCATCAACAAACCACAATTACAAGGAATTATCATACGATACAGGAGAGAAAATGGACGGGTCAATTCCCCAGCTGCATTGAATCCTCCTATTTCTTGAAGTGTCCACAACATTGCTAAAAGTTAAGGCTTTGTCCTTGAGACTAAAAAGAATATTGTTTCTCATTTTCTAGATCACATGGCAAAAGAGAAACAAGCAATGCAATGATAGAATTCCTTGCTTGAGAGAAACTTCAAGGCCCACCGGAGATTGTCTTGACAAGTCCCGTTCCGCCATAGCTGGTTGCACCTAGCAACCTAAAAAGACGCGAGGCCGGCGATAATACGACAACCAAAAAATAAATGATTGATAGAGTCCGGCCTAGAATTACGAAAGGCACACGAGACATCATCAATCCTCCCATAGGAAAGCAAAAGAACCTGGGTAGGCAGCTGGTTCTTAACAATGAGCCATAAGTTGAATTGATACCACGATGTGAGCGAGTTGCTCCAAACAAACGAAAACCAAGGAACTAAGGTTCCCTTCGGCCGAAAGATTTCCCACTCAGAAGCAATTGAAAAGGTGCCTGAGGTACTCTCAAGCCATCGGAAAAACTTCCGGATTTTGTGAAAGGACGGGGAGGGGAGACTCCTATGACTCTAAAATGGTCTTGAATTCCTGGCCCTCTGCGAAGAACAAGTCCGCAACCGAGGCCATTCTAGGCAGCCCTGACTGGTAGATAAAAGCGTCTAAAAAAAAAAAGATTAAGGGGACCCCTAGGGTGCCAATGATGAAACCATAAAGACATTGAGCAGCCATCCCCTATGCTCCATTGAAAGGAATGGCGAATATATCCCTTAAGCTAGAATATTTTCTTCCAAGCCAAGAACAAACCGTCGGCTTGTTAGCAACCCATAAATTTCTCATTTTCAGAAAATTAGAGTGAATCCACTTACATCACAAGGATTCCCTGTCAATGAAAATGATCCAGATGTGTTTAAGTATGGCTGCCGTGTTGCAATCTCGAAGCTTGTGTAGGCCTAGTCCTCCTCCTTCTTTCGGAAGGCAAACAACATCCCAAGAGACTTTCGCACCTCCTCTTCCAAGGCATGGGCCTTTCTAGAGAAATTGTCTTAGAATTTGCTCGATGCGGTCTAACACAGCTCTAGGCATCATAAAAACACTAGCCCAATAAGCTTGTATTGCGTGAAGGACAAACCTTATCAGCTGTAGGCGGCCTGCAAAGGATAGAAAGCGTTGAGCTCAAAATTGTGCCCTTATTGTAATGTGGTTGACAAGAGAGATGCAATCTGACTTGCCAAGTCTCGTGGTGATAATAGGAACCCCCAAGTACCAAACTAGTAGTTTTCCTTCCTAAAACCCAAAGGTGAGAAGTATTTGGGTCCGAGTAAAGGCCGTCCCTCTAGCATGGAAAACTTCACTTTTGTTTATATCAGGATACAACCCACTCCAAGTAGAAAAGGTATCGAGGCCTTCCTTGAGAAGAGAAACCGAGGCCAAGTTTGCTTGGCTAAAAAGGAAGACGTCATGTATAAAAAATAAGTGAGATAAGCCCATTGCTTTACATCTCCAGCAGAATTTGAAGCCTAGTTGCCTAGATCGAAGGGAAAGGATCTCGGAAAAAAGCTCCATAGCCAAAGTGAATAAGTAAGGCGATAAGGGGTCTCCTTGACGAAGTCTACAACCACTCACAAAGAAACCATGTAGCTTACCATTTAAAGAGATGGAAAATTTATGTGTGTGGATATAAACCATGATAAGCTTGATCAAATGATCAGGAAACCCAAAGGCACGAAGGGTAAGCTCCAAGAAGTCCTAGTTAAGTATATCATAGGCTTTTTGGAAATCCACTTTGACAGCACACTTTGGTGAGTATGTATCAAGGTGGAAACCACTAAAAAGCTCTTGGGCGAGGAGGATGTTATCCCTGATCCTTCGTCCCTTAATGAAGGCATTTTGGGGCAAGATTGACTATATCTTGAAGCACGGCAGCCACTCGATTAGCCAAAAGCTTGGTGATGCATTTGTAAATTATATTACAGCAAGCAATAGGTCTATAGCCAGAGACCGTAGAAGTATTGGGAACTTTCGGTACTAAGACTAAAATGGTGTTACTCGCGTAGTGATCTCCTAGAGACAAAGAAGTCCTTGACTGATGTAAGAACCGAAGGTCCTACCGTCTCCCAATAAAGCTTGAAAAATTTGACATTAAAGCCATTTGACCCAGGGGCTTTACCGCAAGCTAGAGAGAAGATAGTATCCCGAATCTCTAAGTCAAAAATAGGATGAGATAGAGATTTGACATGTTCATCATTGAGGGTACGATGGATGACCGCCCAAATCTCCTGGACAGCAAGCCACCCTAGCAAATCACACGGCACAAGCAAGTCCTTGAAGTGGTTGACAAATCGTTGCTGCACCAAGTCTGGATTTGTGATTGGATTACCCAATGCATCAAGGACTAAGAGGATTCTATTCCTCAAAGCTCTTCTATTGACCAAATGGTGAAAGAATTTGGTGTTTTGGTCACCTTCTTTGAGCCATCTAACCCTGGATTTTTGCCTAAAGAAAGGTTCCTCTTGAATCCAAAATCCGAGTACGTCCGCAGCTGGTTCTTTTCAAGCTCAGCAAGGACAACACTTGTCGGGTCTAGCTAGAGTATCTTAAATGACCCACAAAACATTCCTTGCCTCAACTGTTCTGGCGGAGGTATTAGAAAAAGAATCCCTGTTGAGCTTGAGGCGGCCCTTGAGGATTTTTAGTTTGCATACCAGCTTGTACATGGGGACTCCCTCCCCTGGGTTCTCCTATACCTGAGTAACGATTGCACGAAAGACTGGATGCTTTATCCAAAAGTCAAAGAGCTTAAAGGGTTTTCTCTAATGAAAAGGGGCCGAAACTCTAACGATCATAGGGGTATGATTGGAAATGCCCGGGGTGAGGAACGAGGCCTCCGAGAAGGAGAAGTCTTGGTTCCACTTAGAATTAACAAGAACTCTATTAATCTTTCTTAACTTACGGTTGGTGCTCGAAGAAGAAGCCCAAGTGAATCGATAGCCAATGTATCTTAAATCTTCTAACTCGGCCTAAACTAAACAATGCCCAAACTCATCAAATGAAGGTATCCAAGTATCCAAGCTACCTACTCGGTCCGACGAGTCCCTAATGGCATTAAAATCTCCTGCCACTAACCACGCCAAATCATGCATGGCAACACTAGCACTAATAAGTTCCGCCCAAAGCAGCCACCGAGAAATGAAAGTATGTTCAGCATATATAACCGAGATTCCACAAATTGAGCCGGAGTTCAAATACTTGAGCCTCCCATGGGTCACCTAGGCATTGGCTGAAGTAGCTTAATGGCTAGGAAAAGCGACATCGAAACTTTGGTTTCCATCAGTTCAACAACACACGGGTTATTTGTGAAGATGAAGTTCCGGACTTCAACCTGTCTAAAGGGGTCCACTAATCCCCTAACATTCCAAAAACCTATGTACATATATAAAATATATACTAACTACAAGGCGGACTGAGGGTTACCTCCATTTGCCCATCCGTCGCCGACTAGTCCCTAGTTTAGGGCGAGCAGCAAGAGTCGGGGCTGGGGTGAGTTCTATGTTTTATCTTACTGTGGACTAGACTTCCTTCAAGCAAGGTTGGTTCTTGGGGATCGAGGGCACTCCAGGGTTTGCTCGTCCTCATTGGAGCTGCTAACGAGGCTCGCGGCGTCATCCAAATCATCCTCCGCGCTCGAAGATAGGCTATGAAGGTAGTTCCCTTATGATAGACGCTAGCAGGAGCAAAAGGAGTAAGGCCATCACTAAGTTTTGAATGTTCTTTTTGTCCTTTCTGGGCTAACCGAGAAAAAGTAGCCAACTTCACCTTCTAAGTGGGCTCACTCAGCTTCAAAGTCTGAGCTACCTCCCTTATAACCAGAGCCTCCTTCGTCACTAGGGATTGTTTTTTCTTCTTTCCCCCAACCTATTTCCAGATCGACTCAGGAGCCCTCAAGATAATAGATATATTTGGAATAGGGGTAGGTGCCTTTCCAAGGGCAGGAGGACTAATTCGAACTGGCTTCTACTGAGGTGCTACCTCTTGGTTAGATGTGCTAGCTAAGGCTGCACAAAAAAGTGCCTTGTCATGGGCTAGAGGACCATCCCGAGCTAGATTCTACTGAAGAGCTACGTCCTTAATAGAAGGGCTAGCCGGAACAAGAGAGGATGGAACAGCATCAGTCGAAGTTATAGGGGCCTCAACAAGGCTAATTGGTGTCTATTGGGCCACACACTTGTGGCCAAACGTACTGCAAGTAGGGCAGGAGATCGGCCTCCATTCATACTCTACCAAGGCTGTGCAAGATTCCATTGAGGACAATGTCCACCAAATCACAACACACTTGTTTGGCAGAGATCTCTACACACATTCTAGCAAAGGAGATTCGCTTCATTTGCTCTGTTTGGAGGTCAACATATAGCGGTTTGCTCACCGCACTTGCAATTGCACTAATCCGCGGAGCAGACCAAAGGGTATAGGGGATGTTCTTTAACCTGACCTACATCGGAATAGAGGCCTGATGATTTTTTTTTTTAAACTCCAGCATCAATTGCCACTACTGCAGCATAAATAGGACTCTAGCAACCGTTAAATGCCCCTCGTTGAGGATTCTCCTCTAGAAATCCCGATCAAGAATGACAAAGAAGTAAAATCCTTCATCATTGGCCAATACCTAAGTAAGATGGGGTCCCCAAGCGTGCTTTAGGGCTGCCTTAGTTGTGTGATAAATACTCAATAATCTGTAGGAAAGTATGGTGCAATCAGGAAGTTCTCCCCCATCAAGGGCTGAAGCCACTGCTTCCAGGGCAGAACCTTGAATGGAAGATCGGCAAGCCCAACAACAACTGGGAGCGAAACATCGTACTCAAGGGTTAGTGGAGCGATTTCTAAAATTGAAGCCACCCAAGTTTATTGGAATGGGGAATCCCGAAGAGGCAGAACAATGGATTGATGGAATAGAGAGGATCTTCCGACTATTGAATTGCAACGACACAAAGAAGATAACCCTAGCAGAGTACCAATTGGAAGGAAACGCCAAACACTAGTGGAGGGTTTCTAGAGACACAATCTTCTCGTCTGGTACCGCAGTAACATGAGATGAATTTGTTAGGGCTTTTAACGGAAAACATTTTTCTAACTATGCCAATGATAAGAAAATAACAAAATTTGTTCAATTGAAACAAAATGAGGCATCAGGAGGCATCAGTAGACCAATATGAAGCAAAATTTTCTGAACTGTTAAGGTATGCTCCTAAATTGGTACAAGACCGAGAGGAAAAATTTAAGTGATTTCTGAAGGGCTTGAGAATTGACATCAGGAGGCAACTGGTGCCTCTGAATATAAAATATTATAATGAAATTTATGAATGGGTCCAGCTTGTGGAACAAGAAGTAATAAGAGAACAATTGGAAAGCAAGGAATGAATGGAATCAGGGAGACAAATGGCACTAAATGAGACCCGATGTGGAAAAGACCCTATCCAACCCAAGAGCTACCTTGGGATCCTAAGAAGAAGCAGAATTTTGGAAATTACGGAGGACTAGGAGTGGTCACGCTATAGGTAAAGTGTCATATCAAAATAATCCCTATCAAACGTGTGGTAAACAACATGGGCTAGGACCCTGCCCAAATCACCAAAAGTGTTTTGGATGCGGGCAAAAGGGTCACTTTAGAAGGGACTATCCACAAGGAGGACCGCAGGTGAACGTTGATCCAGCGTGACAAATGCAACAACAAGCAGGCGGACCACCTCCACAAAGAAATCCATAAAGGCCACCAACACAAGGACGGGTGCATGCAATCACCCAAGTGGAAGTGAAAGCTTCCAAAGACGTTATCTCAGGTATGATTTCTTTAAATGACAAGAAGGCTTGTGCATTATTTGACATGGGTGCTACACATTCATTTGTGTTTGAAAGGTATATATGATTGTGTGAAATAGAAACCAAACCCCTTGATACGCCTTTCAGTATTTCTATGTCACTAAAGGATGTGATATTGTCTACATTAGTATGTGAAAAATGTAAGATATCTATAAGTGGACGAGATCAGGAAATAGACCTAGTAGTGATGGTCATGTATGACTTTGATGCCATCATAGGAATGGATTGGCTTTGTAAACAACGGGCTAGGGTGAACTGTTATAGAAAGATGATTCAGTTCAACCCATTTAATCAGCCTAGTTTTGAATTTTACAGAGATTAGACAAACCCCTCGATGAACCTTATTTTGGTAGTAGAGGCACATGCACTTCTTGACGAAGGGTGTCAAGGCTACCATACTAAAGAAGAAGCCAACCTCGATGAAATTCGAGTGATTCAGGAATTTCCAGATGTATTTCCAAAATAACTACCTAGACTACCACCAGAATGGGAAATCGAGTTCGTAATTGAACTAATGCCTGGAACTAAACCAATATCAAAAGCCCCATATAGATGGCTTTAGCAGAACTAAAGGAATTAAATATGAGGCAAAGAAGGTGGATGGAACTGTTGAAGGATTATGACTGTGAGATACTGTACCATCTAGGGAAGGCGAACAAGGTAGCAGATGCTCTCAATCATAAGTCAACAATGGATATGGAAAGTATAAGAGCAATAGAATGGAACTTATTAGAAATAATAGCAAATTCGGAGTTTAAGTTAGAAATAGACCATCTCATCGGTGTACTAACCGCACTGAGAATTGAACCGGAAATTATTCAAAAAATTAGAACACTACAAAATCTGACCTGAAAATCATAAAGTTTCGAGACAAAGTATTGTCAAGGAAAAGGCCAAAGTTCCAAGTTTCTGAGGATGGAATAGTGAGATACCAAGGACGACTATGTGTCCCCAGTAATGAAGAGATAAGAAGGGAAATTCTGTCAGAAGCACATATGAGTAATTATAGTATCCACCCTAGGAATACAAAGATGTATCGAAACCTACGTCAACAGTACTGGTGGAATGGTATGAAGGCAGACATTGCTAAGCACGTTTTTTAGTGCTTGACTTGCCAACAAGTGAAGGCGGAACATCGCAAGCCCGCAGGAATGCTAAGACCGCTAGACATACCGGAATGGAAATGGGAGCATGTAACGATGGATTTTGTGCAAGGGTTACCAAGGATATCAAGTGGCCACGATTCCATCTGGGTAATAGTGGATCGCCTGACTAAATCTACCCATTTCTTAGCAGTACATATGGATTTTCCGATGGACATTAACGCCGAGATGTATGTGAGCCAAATAGTATGCTTACATGGTGTTCTTGTAACCATCACCTCAGATCGAGACTCAAGATTTACCTCAAATTTCTGGCGATGTCTCCAAACCGCATTAAGGAACGAGCTTCAATTTAGTATTGCCTTCCATTCGCAGATGGATGGACAAACTAGAAAGAATTACCAAGTACTAGAGGACATGTCGAGAGCTTACGTGATCGATTTTAAAGGAAATTGGGACTAGAAGTTACACCTAGTAGAGTTTGCATATGATAATAGTTTCCAACAAAGTATTGGTATGGCTCCTTATGAGGCACTATATGGAAGGATTTGCAGGACTCCTATATGCTGGAACAAGGTGGGAGAGAGAAAACTAATAGGACCAGAGCTGGTACAAGCTACTTCGGATACGGTACAAATCATTAGAAATAGACTCAAGATGGCCCAGAGTCGACAAAAAAAAAAAATACGCAGATAAGCATAGAAGATCTTTAGAATTTAACATGGGAGATCACATATTCTTAAAGGTGTCCCCAATGAAAGGTATATCAAGATTTGGAAAGAATGGCAAGTTGAGCCTGAGATTTATTGGACCCTTTGAGATCCTTGCAAGGATATGGGATTTGGCCTATCGATTGTAATTGCCTCCTAAGTTGGCAAATCTACATGATGCATTCCATGTGTCGATGTTAAGAAAGTATCATCCCGACCCTACTCATATATTGGATCATGAGATTATCGAAGTAGATGAAAAAGTGAAATACTTGGAAGAGCCAATACGGATACTAGATCGGAAGGAACAAGTCCTCCGAACGAAGGTGATCCCACTAGTCAAGGTCTTGTGGCGACACCACGATGTAGAAGAGGCTACATGGGAAAGCGAGAGGGAAGTGAGGCAAAAGTATACCCATCTTTTCAATGAGACGTAAGAGGCGCTGAATTTCAAGGATGAAATTCTTTAAGTAGGGGAGATTTGTGATATCCAGACTTCGCCTGAACCTCGAATACTTAATGGTCCATGCCGCGTCGACAAGCTTGTCATTGGACTATAATGTTGGCACCACTAACGGCCACCGTTTCACCACCACCATCACCGTACCAAACCACCATGTCTCATCACATCCCCACGACACCACCTCATCGTCACGCCCCCGCTGTACCATGACAACTTGACCCCCACCTAGTCTGCTACCTCACTAAATTTTCTTCTTCATGAGATGCCACAAGCGAGATTAATGTGACCATAAAGATAGACCACGATCATGAGATGTTCAAACAAAAATATTTCAAGATCAGCCACGTCTTCTCTCCCACCAACGTTTACTTCCTTCGGTACGTTACCAAGCTGCTTCCTCATGCAATTCTCCTTCATCCCCATGCATACGTGCACTTGTTAAAGAGAGGAGCCGAGAGCTCCCACCATCACCCACGTTGACCCCCCATCCGCTTCCTCTTGGGCTTGACACGAATGAAGACCGTGACTCCACACCGCAGCCACGTCCTTGCCATTAACCTACAAAGTGTCATGAACTGATGGAGACTTATCACACCATGACACGAATTCATGGAGCTGTCATCTCCTTCTGCTGCCACGAACTTTGAAGGAAAAGTTGACCAAGAGAGTCAACAGGCAGAGGAATCGAAGCATAGAAGAAGAAGACCGCCCCTCATTTTTCCTTCACCTCACGATTTCTTTCGTTCAACAGCGTCTGCAGCAAAGAAATCTCTTCACGCAGACTTTCACAGCTTCATCTGTGCCTTGTTGCTCGACGCCAATCGTTTACACCACCTCGCCGCTCCACCATCTCGCTTTGTTCTCACTACCGACCAGAGATCTCACAACTTTGCCGTTGTTCAGCTCGCGTTGTCTCGCCGCTCCGCCACCAGCTCGCACCACAGCTCGCACCACCGTTGATTCAAGGCAAGTGGAGGTCTTATTTCTCTATATTATGTGGTGCTACCGTTACTTGGATTTCCATTCTAGGAATAGATAAAATTCGGGCTCGAATGCGTTGACTTCCTGTTGTAATCATGTTTGCTTCTTGTTGGTTAGAGCTATATTCAATATTGACTCGTATGTTTGTGTACCGCAACGACCGTCGACATGGTCAGCATTGGTTTCGAGTTGTAAGGCTGTGAACTGCATCGATCGTCAGGAAAGTCAGCACCAGTCTTCCATAGGTCGAGTTGTTGCGGGTCGGTCCAATCCTGGTACGAGACTTTTTTAGTTTTTTTCTTCGGGAATTGTATATGCGATTACCTTTAACCATGCTTTCAAAAAATTGAATAATCAATCTTTGTGCTCTAGAACATTTTGTCACTTTATTCTTAAGTCAACCCTCGCAAATTGAGGACCAATAAAACATGTGTGAAATTTTTTTTTCTAGAGCTTTATAAATTTTTTGGTTGTGGTATCATGCAAGGACTAACTGGAAAGTTCTACAAAAATAGATGAAACGAGGATTTATAGGCAATATGGCTAATAAATTAGTGAGAGTATGATGGTTGTTCAAGTAGACTTTAACTTTCTCTTACTTGCTACCCGTTTAATGCATATTCTTATGGTACGATATTAGGTGTCTACCTTTAGATTTTTGTTTTCCATTTTATCACTTTAACTTTAATTCTCCCTTTTTATGTTGATTCTTGCTTACTTTTTTTTTTTGATAAGATATTTATACATACTTGCAAGTAACATATGCATAATTGATTATGCATAAATCCTACCAACTTTTATTTTATATAATTTAATCAACATATTCTATTAATTTTTCTTTCCAATTTAATTTATTTAATATTTTTAGTATCTTTTTATGGTTTTTTTTTTTTTTTTTATATATCTATAGGGTGGAAGGAGTTAAAAAACACATTAAAAGTAAGAACAATGCTCATTTGTATTGATGAGTGTTTGTAAACTTATATGATGAAGGTGTTGAGTAAGTAATATAATGATGACAAAGAATATCGTCACACAGATTAATGATTACTAAACCAATTAAATATTATAAATAGATTTCTAACAAATCAAAATAGAATTGATAATAGATTAAAATTGACAATCTTAAAAGTAAAATTTTGAAACTAAATATAGTAAATTAATCAAATAAATATGCTAGAAAATACAATTTCACAATAACCACTAGATATGAATTTATGATTATTATGCATATAAGAACAATATTAAATATGTGATAAGGAAATTTCCTAATCTATTTATTATCCTATCTCTAGGTATAGTAAACCTACTCAGTTTATCAATCCACCACATCTCTATGTGAATTTAAATAAATATAAATGCATTAAAATCTATAAACATTCCCAATTTACAATGATTCTTTTGTACCACTTTATCACCTAAAGTTACACAAATAATATGGTATATCTCAATCCATATTTAATTCATCATTATCTATTATAAGGAGCAATTGCACATTATCACTTTTAAATTTCAAATATGCACATCAAATCATGAAATTTTTATTATCATGGTTAGGCTACATCGTAACCCTAATAAAAAAAATTGAACATAATAGAAGAAGAAGTGAAAATATAAAATAGACCTAATATCTTGAATCAAAAAGCAAGAATTCTATCACCACCTTTGTCATCTTTTCAAAATATATGAGAAAACTCCCAAAACAATAAAAACAATTTAAAAATAAAAACCTAGTTGTTCTCCAGGCTCTTTATGTTATTCTATTTATAAGATATATTCAAGAATCCTAACACAAAGCAATTACTTATTTTTTTGCATAAAATTAGAGAATAAATCGCAAAATACCTCGAGTAGGTGCGGGTAGGTGCACTCAGCTAAGTTGGGGGTTAGTTCTAGCCTTTTTCTTCGGAGGTTATTTGCTGCTATTGCAGTTGGGAGGAGTCAGCAAAGTTGGGGGCTAGTTTTAGTTCTTCGAAGGTTGCCGTCGCTTGTGTGAGGGTTGCCGTTGTTTGCTGTCTGGTTTCCCTTTCCTCTTTCCCTTCTTGTTTGTTGTCGCTGTTTGGTTGGTTCTTGCCGTTGTTTGACTGTTTCGTTGCCGCTGTTTTGGCAGCTTGTGTTTCTCTTTTTCTCGACATCCTTCCACTTGTTATGACATGTTTGTCATTATGAGTGTAAATTTTTTGGTGCCATGAACCCTTGTTGTATAATTTTTGTTAAAAGTCAATATATTACTTACCTTACCAAAAAAAAATTGCAAAATACCTGATTTGGTATTTATCTTCCAACACTTCTGATTTGATTTTCTAAATCAAAGAATCTTCCTTTCCTTCCTTTTGCCATTATTTTCCTTATTTTCTCTATATATCATTATATTGCATAAACAAAAAAAAAATCCAAATATTTTCTCATAAATATTACATTATTTGTTATCTAAAATAGATAAAATAACTATATTTTTATAGGCTGTGTTTGATAGTTAGAACAAAATTCATGATAGGGTAAAATTTATTATATTCTACATTTGGTGCCTACTTAAGACAAAATAAAGTCGAATATGAAGGGATTGGGACCATATAAAATTATCATATTGGAGAGGTGGAATAAAGGTAGATATGATTTCTAACATACATAATAGGAAAGTTATTTTTATCGATAACAAACTTCTTAAATTAATAAAATTATATTATATTTTTATATAATTAATATTTGAATTTTAATATAAGAAATTCAAAATAACAAAAAATAATAATCTAGTTATTTTAATTTAATCTTATTTTTGTTTATATGTTCGAATTTAATTATATCTTATAATATAAATTCAATATATAAATATAAATATATGTTTATATTTATCACATATTTTATTATTTTAGATACATTAGTACAATTTACTATTTAGCAAAATTTTATTAGAGAACGATGGAATGGGAAGAAAGAAATAAAAAAGAAATTGATTAAAAAAGAGAGGAAAATAAAATAAAAATAAAATAAAACTAGAGTAGGCAAGAGTGTCCCTAGAGATTTTTAACATCTTTGTTTGTAAAATTTTTTGTTCATTTATATTAATATGTTGTTTATATTAAACAATATACATGATTTGATGTAAATATATATTTGACTTTATTACTTCAATCACCAAATAGTGGATTTGATATAACAAAATCCCTGAATTTCATATCATATCTTATTCAGTCCTATCTTGATAAAAAAATCCTAATGGCCAAATGTGGCCATAGAGTTATCAAACCCCTAAACTTATCATTTTGCTAGTCCTCGAGCAAAAGTAAGATAATATATACTTAATGATAGTGTGAAAGTTGATGAGATACATGATAAGGTGAGGAATACCCTGAAATGTATAAAAATTTGGGTTGCCAACTTTTGAGTGATACTAGTGGTAGTTGGGATACTTATAGCCATGAGGAGGGTAATATAGAAAAAGAGAATGATTTCAAATTTCAATTTCGATTTCGATTTGCAATAGACATATGAAGGCTTTCTTGACAAGGAGAAACAAGTGTCATATGATCTTAACCTTTTGACGTGGTGGAAGATTGATTAAGAGATTTTAATTATTCCTGTAATTTCGTTGCTTTAGAGTTGACTTTCAATACATTTGATCATGTGGTTGATGGGTTCAAAGTTCTTTGACCTCTAGAGTAATGAAAGCTTTCATTCACACTCAAGATTGGTTGAGAGTGATTACCACACTGATTAATGTTGAAGAGTGTATAGAGAATGCAACAAAATTTGAGTGAGCTAAGTTGTGGATATATCTTCTTCTTCTTCTTCTTCTTCTTCTTCTTCTTCTTTTCTTCTTATTTGTAATTTTTTTTTTTGTGTATCTAATAAGTGAATGCTTTATTTAATATCATGTTTTTGTTAGATATGGATGATCACTCAGAACTTACTCGTAGATAGAGTTTACAAGTTAAAATAAAATGAATATATGTGGTGAGATTTTCCATTCATTAATTGATTTCAATGTCTAGTAATTCTAATTGAAACTAGTGCTCAATGATTATACATAGTCGTTGTTGTTTAGCTTTTGGGGGTTAGAACTTGGAGTGACCGTTATGGATAAATGTTGAAGTTCTAAGTTCGAGATGCCTAAGGAATGGATCCTTTGTATTTGTAGATTGGTTCTAGTCTTCTAGATCGAAATATTGAAAAGTTTATTTTTCTTAGTTGCATATGAGCTTTGAAGCCATTTTGCTTGGTCTTTTATTCCCAAAAGTAGAAGATTGGTGTTCAATTTATATTCAGCTAATTTATTTTCTTGCTTGCTTTAGCGAACTTGTGACGAACTCTTTTTCATACTATAGACAATGGATGTGTTTAAGTGGCGTTAAGCATCCATAGCAGTATGAAAAGAGAGGTCGTGATGATATCATCTACGTCTGTACCGCTCCTTGTGGAGTAGATCCCGCATCCAACCAAGTCTTTGACCAAGGAACCGGAGAATTCCCACTACCGCTGGCAGGCCAGCCAAGCCATGAGCTCGGTGGGAACGGGCTTCCCAAAAAGCCAGCTCGGGTCGAGGTCAACATAGAATGAAAGGGACGGCCCTAACGTTGTGTTGGCAAAGCCAACTTCTTGGCTTACGGGCGGAGAAGAGTGGACATGGGGACTCGGGTTAGGGTGCAGCGTAACTAAGAGAGCCATTCCATTTAGGTAGGACAAGACAGAATGGGCAGGCACAAGTGGTCTAGTGTCTGAGCCAATTGGTCAAATAACGACTACTTCGCTTATTAGATTATTATTAATTGCCTATCCCAGAATGGAATGGGATGGAATAGAAAGAACGCAAAGCACTAGCGCTATATATAGAGTCGGTTTTTTTTTCCCGAGGGGTGGGGCAAGCTGATCCCCGCCCCGACCGACAGCTGTTAGCTTTCCCCATCTCTCCTAAGCTTCCCTCAGTCTTCGGACCGAGCTATATGAGGCATAAACTCGTCTCACGTACAGTTCAGAGGCCGAGCCCCACCCAAGCAGTAATGGTGCAGCCTAGGTCAACTAACACAAAGAAGATAGAGTTCACTCAACGATTGCCTTTGGGTTCCGAACTCCATATGGGGAAGGAGCATTGTCGTTTGCAAGGTCTCGATCATTTACATGGGCCCACTTCTCATTCCATTTGTGGGAATTTTATGATCTATAAACCGTCCCTAAGGAATGATCTATTGACTAACAAGAACTTGAACAACATTTAAAACGTGCCACATTGATTTATGAACTCTATTTATTTTCTTTATCGAATGGTTTTTTGAATAACTTTCAGGTATTGAAAAAGAGCAAGGGGTGATGCAGATCAAGAATGACCATGTTATTGCCCTTTTTTTCCTGAAAATGCTAGTATTACCACCTAAAGGGGGGTGAATAAGTGTAAAAAACAAATTAAGCAAATAAATGTAGAACAAGTTATTTTGCAAGTAAAGTCTGACTAAAAGTGACACCAGACTTCTGAATTAAGTTCACACTCAATTTAGATGGCTTAGAAATTCGTGGAATTCAGAAAAAAAAAAAATAGCAACAAACAAATCAAAAGAGTTAATGGAAGAGAAAATTGAACACGAGATTTATAGTGGTTCGGCTTAGATCAAGCCTACGTCCACTCTCCCACGTTAACAGACTTATGGCTGGAATTCACTAAGGTATCAACAGAGAAATACAACGATTTGAGTATGAACACTTAGTGAATGATTTCTTTTTTCTCTCACTAAGTGATGCGGGAGCATCCAACATAGCTCCATGGACCAACTCAGAACTATCGATGCTTATCCAAGCCAATAAAGAAGTTGGGCATTATGTGCTTCGATGGATCATTTTGAATGAATAATGTTAATTACTTTGTGGTATATCAATAGGTATCAATGGGAGGCCATTTTAGATGTCTTGTATGACCAATTGAAGAAGCTTCAAAAGGATTATTTTCTGGTCAAGGGAGGAGCTCGAATTTTGGGAAGGCTAGAGGTTCACGAAAGCGGTTCAAGATTATGGAAAGCCAAAGGTTCAAGAACACGGAAAGCTAATGGTTCGAGAATGTGGAAGGCCAAAGATTAAATGGCATTTAGTTCCCGTGATAGTAAAGGCTTTTTATTATGGCATTTAGTTCCCGTGATAGTAAAGGCTTTTATTAAGTTCCTAGCCGTTTTTGTTTTTATGTAGCTCAAGAGTCGAACGTTTCATTTCCTAAGTCATTAAAGTTTGTTTTTAATATTTCCTAAGGCTAAAATCCTTTTATAAATAGGGGAAACTATCTAATAAAAAAAAAGTAATTAACATTATTCATTCAAAATGATCCATCGAATCACATATTGCCCAACTTCTTTATTGGCTTGGATAAGCATCGATAGTTCTGAGTTGGTCCATGGAGCTACGTTGGATGCTCCCGCATCACTAAGTCACTCCTATAGTGTTTTTCTCTCTTGAATATAATTTGTAAGCATTGTCGATGAAGAACAAGTGATTGGAAAGGCCTCAAATTTTGGAATTTCAATTTTCACGCTCTACCCCAAATGGACTGAATAACCTCCTTAAACACTCCTCTACGTCTTTCTAACCGTTGCCATTCTCTAGAGGAATTTCTTCCAATCAATTTGTTGGACAGAATCAATTAAGGGAAATCTTGTAGCCGTTTAAAGATTGATATGAAAATCCGATGATTGCGGTTGCCCATACAATCAAAATTTAGGTTTCCATAAGTAGATGCTTTCCAAAAAGGAACTTGTCTTCTAGATTGATTTCATCAATTCGTGATTGATTCCATCAATATATAGACTTTGATAATATATAAGGATAAATCTCATACGTACTGAATCCTTGTCGAAAGATCAATAATCCTGAGTTTGATTATATCTTCGTTTTGGACTTAGGTTCAGTCTAGATCTCGTCAGGGTGGGAAAGACTTTTGGAGTAAAATAGACTTTAATAATATTCCACGTTATAGCACATAAGTCTAGTATTCTTCAAAATAAGAACAAGAATAGGAAAGTTTTATCAACTTTAAAACCTTATAGGAGTTTTCTCAACAATCTTCCTCTTTTTAATAGTGACAAAACTTTCATGCAGATTTAATCATTATATGAAAATTATATCTTGCAAAACAACACTTTAGCATCACATGATGATTGATAGAGAAAACATACAGTAATTATAATAAATACACATTGCATCCATAAAACACATCAATTAACAGTTTGCAAAACACACCAACCAAGAAAAATCAAACACAATCACAAGTCAAGGATAAAATTCAATTTGCATAGTCTCTCTCCCTTTTTGTCAGTAACAAAAACATAAAACCAGTTAAGCATAAAAAGAAGTTGGGTCAAAAAAAAGATCAGGATTGTTTGAGAACACAAACAAGTTGGAAATCCTCCAAGGTCTGCACGGTCTCCTCAAGCTTAGTCAGGCACTGATGGTAAACAATCTCCACTTTTGCCAGATTCTGCAAAGCCTGCTGATTCAAGGTCTGGACCTGATTATCAAGAGATCGTACCTTGCCTATAAGAGACTATGAGGTAGTACCAAAAGTAGCATGCAACTTTTGGATTTCAAACTCCATTGCATATTGTTTTGCCTTAATCTTCAAGAGGAGTTCTACTATCCAAGGATAGTTTAATTTTGGTTTTGTTTGGGCACTAGCTTCAACGAATTGTACCAGTGGAGTATCCAAAAGTGAAGGAACATCGATCTGAACATGTGAAGTTCTTTGCTCCCCCTGAACATTTGCTTCTTTGTGTAGACTCTCAGGTGAGACTTCAGGATAATGAGATGCAAAAATATCTTCAGTATCTGGAGGAGATCGACTGATGCCATCACTAACAATTGGTTCAATAAGAGGAGTTTTCTCACCTACTCCCCTTGTCTTGGTGCCTTTAATTTGAGAAGTAACTTCTCCTTCTTGAACCTTTTCTTTGCCAGCACAAGTTTGTTTACCAGTTCCCATCTCCTCATCATCTGGAGCATCAATTTCCCTTGTATCTTCTCCTTCCTTGTCAGTCTCATCATGTTCCTTGTTCACATTGGCATCCCCTTCTAAGTCATCATCCTCACTCTCTTTCACTTTAGTTTCTTCACCATCACTCTCTTCTTCTGGTTCTTTTTCACTTTCATCCTCTTCTTCTTCCTCGGAATCAGCAAAACCTTGAAGATCACGCAAGGCAATAGCAGAGATGGTCTCGTCATCATCATCTTCCTCTTCTTCATCCTGGAGAAGAATCAGTCGTTTCCTTTTTGGTATTTTTGAGACAACGCTTTTCCCTTTGCATTTCTTCTCAATAGCAAATCCTGGCTTGACTTTGCTAATAGATTCTTTCTTCAGAAAGATCCTTCAATCGCATCTTTAAAATCATTTTGCATGGGAATAATGGTTCTAGAGCAAAGCTAGGATGGCGGTTGAATCTGAAAGTGTTTGAAGAGTTTGGTTACCAATGCAGTGTATGGTAGTTGTCATCTCCCTTTCATAATAGTTCTGTACAAGTGCAATATGATTGTGTGAGGGAGTGAGAAGGCAACACCATTGCAGATGGCCTACATCATCTTTACTTCGAATCTGGAAACATCGGTCTTTGAAGCAGCCTTGGGTCTGATGCAGTTGATGACTACCTTGTGCAGCAAGATATTAGAAGCAAACATCCAAGAGTAAGTAATACTCCCCTTAGGAATCATGTCCCTTACCAAAAACTTAGTGACATGCTCGTTAGACACATTAATGGGCAGAAATCCACTCCTTTCTACCCCTAGAACGTCAGCCAACAAATTAACATTAATATCAAACACTTTATCACACACAGTAAATTGCATATGAGTGGGATCCAAGATAGACAGGTTGGAATAAAAAGTATGCCGCCAATTTGGGGTAAGCTTCTGATGTCTCCACACAGAACTTCTCCATCTGAAGTTTGGCAAAGTTTTCTCTCAAGTTCACCTTGATTGAATCCAGAAAGTCAAAGTCCACAGTGTGAGGGTTGATGACCCCTCTGTTCAGCATTTGAGAGAAAACTTTTTTATGATCTTTTAAATGAAACAACTTCGTCTTTTCTCTAGCGATTTCATCAGCAACACCAATTTTTGGTTGAAAATTCTTGAAAACCCTCTCATCATCATCTTCCTTTTGTTCTCGGTCTGACCCTTCATCCCAAAGCGAGGATTAGCAAGAAAGTTCGAAAATTCCTTTTCTGTAGTTCCAACCTCTACCAATCCTAACTTCTCTATGGCTCTCAAAAACAAGGTTTCATTTCCGTAACCATTTTCTTTCAAAAAAGAACTTGTGAAATCCATAGGATTTCCTCCCAATTTCAAAAATTTATAATGCTTAAGAATTACCTCAAGCCTTCTTACTGAAATAGGAGTTGCTTCTTGAGTAACTTCCTCTTCTGCTGAGCGACGAGGAGAGCTTCGAGGCAAATCGTCTCCAATGAGATCAAAATGCATTGGACCTTTAGAGACAATCTGAGGCCTGTGACTAGCAATACAAGAGGATTTCCTTTGACATGACATCGAAGAAGACTTAGAGGACTTCGACGATAGGTTTGTGTAAGAATGGGTGAGAAATTTTACAGAAGATTTGAGAGAAGATCAAGAGAGACAAGGGTTCGAGAGTTAGGGTTTGAAGACAGTCTGGTTTATCGGGGAGAAAATTTTAAGGTTTTAAAGAAAACGAAGTATGGCAACTGAACCATCATAAAAAGAAACTTCCCTTTTTAAAAATTCAAAAAATTTAGCTGTTAATAATTTTCGAAATAAATTCTAAAAATCAGTAGAGATATTACAATTTCCAAAAATATAAAAGGCAAGTAATAAATTGAGAATAAACGTACTTGTTCAATAAGAAAGAAACTTACGTGCCAAAATTTAATATAAAACTACTTGAGTTTAGAAGGCTTTCAGAATGATGTATTTTCCATATGTTGATCTAGTGAGTCTGCTCATACACAAACTTTATTAAGATGCAAGGGTGATATTTAGCTTTTCATAGTTGGACTCGAATAAGCCTTGCTCTAGTGGCTTGGTGAAGTTATTTGCTAGTTGATTCTTTGAGTCAATGAATTAAACATTGATTTTGCCATTTTGCACATGGTCTTTTAAAAAGTGATGGTGAATTTCGATATGCTTTGCCCTTAAATGAAGAATAGGATTTTTGATAAGATTGATTGCACTTGTATTGTCACATCTAATTTCGGTGCATGGTTCTTCTATTCCTAAATCCCTTAGTTGTTGCTTGATTTAAAGAATCTGTGAATAGCAACTTCCAATAGCAACATATTATGCTTCTACTATTGAGAGTGCCACGGTGTTCTACTTCTTTGAGAACCAAGACACTAACATTTGTCCTAACAGTTGACATGTTCCTGAAGTATTTTTCCTGTCAACTTCACAACCAACCAAATCGGCATCAAAATAGCCAAGTAAAATAAAGTCTTATTATTATAGATACCACAAACCTAATTTCGGATAAGTCGCAATATATTTGATAATACATTTGATAGCACTAAGATGAGATCCTAGGTCAGCTTGGAATCTAGTACACATGCACACATTGAATATCAAGTCGAGAGGCAGTGAGATATAAAAGAGAACCAATCATGCTACTGTATATCTTTTGGTCAACTTTAAAACTGGATATGGGAGTCTCAGTCTTCTTGTAGTTTTCCATCCCAAACATCTTGATAACGTTTCTAGCATATTTCTCTTGATAGATGAACGTTCCTTTCTTTGATTGTCTGACTTACAAACCCAAAAAGGCAAGTTATAGACTTTGAGAATTTCTTGCACAGATTTTCATTAGAAGATTCAAAGATTATATCATCTTCATATATTTGAACAAGTATTCGACCAAAAAAAAAAAAAAGAGCAAGTGGAAAATCTTTTTCTTCCTTTTTGATAAACAATGTTGTATCAACCATTCCTTTCTTAAAACCATTGCTTATCAAGAATTTACTCAATATCTCATACCAAGCTCAAGGTGTCTATTTCAGACTATACAACTCCTTCTTCAGTATATAGACAAAGTCCGGTTTTCTAGGATTTTCAAATCCTGGTGATTGTTCCACATAGACTTCTTCTTGTATAAATCCACTTAGGAAAGCACTTTTTGACACTTATCTGGAACAACCCGAAATCATGAAAATATGCATATGCAAGCAGTAATCTAATAACTTCTAACCTAGCTATAGGTGCATGAGTCTCATCATAGTCTATTCATTCTTTTTGTGTGTATCATTTTGCCACAAGCCTTGCTTTATTCCTAGTTGCTTTGCCCTTTACATCCATTTTGTTTCTGAACACCCACTTCGTTCCAATCACAAATTCCCCTTTCGGTTTTGGAACTAGCTCCTTGTGGCACCCCCGAACGGCCCCCGATCCATCAGGGTCGCCACAGTTCGCTTACCTTTCTCTTTTGTGACCTGAAGGTCCATCAATCCTGAGGTTTATATCTTTTAGGTCGGTCCCTGCGCAATTTATATGGCGGAAGCGTATCCAACAACTCCCTTTCCTATATTCAAAAAACAGTGCACACCAACTAAACATTTTATGTAAGTTAAAGCCGTACACTTTTATTTACATAACTTGATGGACATCATTCGTCGGTACATCAAAATGCCAAGGTTTTCTATTCTCGGCTATATTTCAAAAGATGACCGACATCTCTTCCAACAGTCATATACTTAAAGTCCATCGATCAGTGTCGGCGTCCAAAAGTTCCTTCCTTTGCTGTCCTCCTCCTCGCGGCCATATCCAACCACTCGGTCCATCTGCCGGTGGCGATGGCGACAGAGGTATCTTGTCTAGTCTGAAATGTTAGTCCCCAAACGGGGTGAGTACAACCACTCAGCAGCAAAAGATTCAACAAGCTATATCGAGCATAACAATCAGCATCTAATTTCATACAAGATAGACAAGGTAGGGAGACAAGGGATAAATGGATATCAATATCATGGAATTCTTCAATGTGATGACAACATATTCAAACCCCACACATTTATAGTAAAATCATTCATTTTATTTTTCAAAAGGTTTCATCCCCGGAGGACCAATGTTTGCATCCCTCCGACATTCGCATCCCTCTAGGCATCGCAAAAGCCTCCGGCATTCAGCCATTTTAGGCCACCGGGCATTTGGAGCGAATCACGCCTCCAGGCATCTTGTACCCCACCTGGCATCACGAGGAACCTCAAGGGCCTCCCATGAAAATGGTTACCCTGGCCATCCGGATTTATGTATCGACTAGCATACTACCGGGCATCCCGAAACTCCTGGGGAATAACCTCCGACATTCAGCCATTTAAGGCCACCGAGCATCCACAAGGCATCGACTCACTCGATCCTTTGGGCATCCCAACTCCCGGGGCATCATTAATCCGAGGGTTCAATAGGTAACAAATAGCATTTTAATTTCACAAATGCTTCATCATATGTCAAACAAGATATCTCATGAACCCTTTTATCAAACAAATTGCATTTTAATTCACAAATGCATCATCATATATCAAACAAGATATCTCACAAACTTTTTATCAATCACAATATCCCACCATCAGCATCATCAAGTCACAAACCTCCCACCATCAGCATCACTAAGTCACATGGCAATTCGAGAACTATACTTCATATAGGACAATTCTATAGAAATCTCGAAACAGTAACTTAATTTCTACATTTGCGCAGTTTTAGCAACAATTCCGAATTAATTACTAAACGGGCTCATAAAATTACGAAATTTTGACATGTTATCGATAAGACCTAGAGGAACAAATCTCAAGAAGAACACTAAGTCAGATTCTGATGCGTGATGGGTTGAGTGATTCAAGAACGGATATTTTTTTTGAGGGGATTTTTGTGGTTAAGTGTATGGAGTAGTGTATACGGTAAAGAAACAAAGAGAATAAGAAAAGATATAACGATATAGAACGATCTCCTCCCAAGGTATAAAGGCCACGCCACCAACCGGAAGAGGATCGAGATCTACGAAGCTCACCACCAAGGCCTAAAGATTCCACCAGCCAAGGATAAAGGACTTCGGGATAGGAGAAGCTCACCACCAAGGCCTAAAGATTCCACCAGCCAAGGATAAAGGGCTTCTTGGCTCACCACCAAGGAGTGATCTACGCTCCAAGGATAAAGAAACCGAAAGGAGTTATCCACTCTCCAAAGGAGTTCACTCAAGCGAGGAAATCTCACCATTCTCATTCATGAAATTCGTATTTTTCCTACATTGGATAGTTTCCCCTATTTATAAGAGGATTTTAGCCTTAGGAAATATTAAAAACAACCTTTAATGACCTAGGAACAGAAACGTTCGACCCTTGAGCTACATAAAAACAAAAACAGCTAGAAACATAATAAAAAGCCTTTACTACCACGGGAATTAAATGCCCCGACCAAACGTTCGACTCTTGAGCTATAAAAATAAAAACAGCTAGGAACTTAATAAAAAGCCTTTACTACCACGGGAATTAAATGCCCTGACCTGAAACGTTCGACTCTTGAGCTATAAAAATAAAAACAGCTAGGAACTTAATAAAAAGCCTTTATCACGGGAACTAAATGCTCTTTAATCTTCGGCCTTCCAATTCTTGAACCGCTTTCGTGAACCTCAAGCCTTCCCAAAAATCGAGCTCCTCCCTTGACCAGAAAATAATCCTCCTGAAACTTCATCAATTGGTCATACAAGACATCTAAAATGGCCTCCCATTGATACCTATCGATATACCACAAAGTACCGATAAGTAATTAACATTATTCATTCAAAATGATCCATCGGAGAACATAATGCCCAACTTCTTTATTGGCTTGGACAAGCATCGATGGTTCGAGTTGGTCGATGGAGCTACGTTGGACGCACCCGCATCATCCTCCCGGGTTGTTTGAGATTTGTCCTCAAATCCGAAGGTTTTCATCCTCCAAGTAAGGAGAAAGGTCTCCCACGTTGAATGTTGCCGAAACCGCAAACTCTCCCGGAAGGTCAATCTTGTAAGCATTGTCACCAATTCGCTCGATTACTTTAAAGGGGCCATCAGCTCTAGGCATGAGCTTGTTCTTTCGACGAAATGGAAATCTCTCCTTCCTCAAGTGAAGCCATACAAGATCGCCCGGTTGAAATTGAGTCTTCTTGCGATGTTGATTAGCTTTCTTCTTGTAAGATTCGTTGGCCTTTTCAATGTTGGATCGAATTTGCTCATGGAGCTTCTTCATTGATTCAGCTCTTTTCTTGCCATCAAAGCTCACTTGAGAGTTAGACGGAATTGGAATCAAATCAATGGGTGTGAGAGGATTAATTCCATACACAACTTCAAATGGCGATCGACCAAGTATAACTTGGTGATCGATTGTAAGCAAATTCAGCATGCGCAAGCTTTAAATCCCAATCTTTCAACGATTTACTTACCATACCACGAAGAAGAGTGGTTACGGTACGATTTGTTACCTCCGTTTGGCCATCCGTTTGGGGATGACAAGCTGTGCTTGAATAAGAGCCTTGTACCAAGCATTCTCCATAGAGTCCTCCAGTGGCTTAAGAACTTGGAATCACGATCGACACAATGGTCTTTGGTACTCCATGAATGCGGATAATCTCTTTGAAATATAATTCAGCAATATGAGATGCATCATTGGTCTTGTGACATGGTACGAAATGAGCCATTTTAGAGAACCGATCGACGACCACCATGATAGCATCTTTTCCTCTTTGAGTTCTTGGTAGAGCCACAATGAAATCCATGCTAACATCCTCCCGTGGCTGCAATGGTACCGAAGTGGAGTATACAAACCTTGATGGAAATGGCTTTTTGATCTTTGACAAGTTGCACACCTTGAGATGATAGCATGCACATCTCCACTCATCTTTGGCCAATAGAAATGCTCTTGAAGAACCTCAAGAGTTTTGTTAATACCAAAATGACCAGCCAATCCTCCACCATGCGCTTCTCGAATCAGCAATTCGCGAAAAGAACTCTTCGGCACACATAATTGATTTCCTTTAAAAAGAAACCCATCTTGCAAAGAATATATACCTTGAACTCCCGCTTGCAATTGTTGATGATAGAGGAGAACTCCACATCTTCGAATAAAGTTCTTTCATTGATTGAAATCCGAGAATCCTAGAGTCCAGAACCGCAAACATAGAATATCTTCTCGATAAAGCATCTGCTACTACATTTGTTTGCCCCGGTTTATCTTTTGAGACGAAAGAAAAGGATTGAACAAATGTAGCCATTTTGCATGTCTCTAATTAAGCTTGTGTTGACCAGTAATAAACTTAAGCGCCTCTTGATAAAAATGAAGGACAAATTGCTTTGGCCTCAAATAATGACTCCAATGATCAAGAGCTCGAACAATGGCGTAGAACTCTTTGTCATAAGTTGAATAATTCCTCTTGGAATCGAATAACTTTTCGCTGAAATATGCCAGGGGTTTTTGTGCTTGCACCGGAATAGCACCAATACCAACTCCACTTGCATCACACTCAACTTCAAATACTTTATCAAAATCAGGAAGTGCAAGAATAGGGGACTCACAAAGTTTCTGCGTAATTACCTCAAAGGCATTTTGAGCAGCCTTTGTCCATTCAAAAACACCATTCTTCATGCATTCAGTTATAGGAGCCATGACGGTACTAAAGTTTTTGACAAAACGTCGATAGAAAGAAACAAGTCCATGAAAACGTCTTACATCGAAATGGACGTCGGAATCGCCAAGTCTTCATAGCTTCCACCTTGGTTTGATCAACAGAGATTCCATCTTTGGACACCACATAACCAAGAAACACAATGCTCGGAGAGAAGAACTCACATTTCTCCATTTTAGCATACGTTTTGATCTCTCAAGACATTGAAGACTTGTTTTAAATGAGAGATATGCTCCTTCTCGTTCCTGCTATAAACAAGAATATCGTCGAAATAAACAACGACAAATCGACCAATAAAGGAACGAAGAACCTCATTCATAAGTCTCATGAAGGTACTCGGAGCATTAGATAATCCGAATGGCATAACCAACCACTCATAAAGGCCTCCCTTGGTTTTGAAAGCCGTCTTCCATTCATCTCCTTCTCGCATTCTGATTTGATGATAACCACTCCGCAAATCTATCTTTGAAAACAAAGAAGAACCATATAATTCGTCAAGCATATCATCAAGTCTAGGTATAGGGTACCTATACTTAATGGTGATGTTGTTGATGGCTCGACTATCAACACACATGCGATATGTACCATCCTTCTTAGGTACAAGTAGAGCCGGAATGCAACAAGGACTCATGCTTTCTCGAACATATCCTTTGAGGATAAGTTCATCGACTTGTCTTTGCAACTCCTTTGTATCCTCCGGATTGCATCGATAAGCTGGCTTGTTTGGTAGCGGAGCACCGGGAATCAAATCAATTTGATGCTCAATACCTCTTGTGGGAGGTAATCCAAGTGGCAAATCCTCCGGAAACACATCTGCAAATTCTTTCAACAAGCAATGCATTTTTGGATGTATGGGTCGCTCTATCTCACTCTTTTTCTCGACCACAAGCAAAGCAAATACATTCTTTTGTTTGCTAATGGCTTTCTCAACCCGTGTCTCACTCAAGAACAGATTTTCCTTACAAGTGTTTCCCTCCCCGGGTTGATTATTATGTATCGAATAAGGACTCAATGGTAAAAGAGTAATGCATTTTTGTTCCTTCTGAAAAGAGTATGTGTTTTTCCGACCATCATGCGTAGCATTTACATCAAATTGCCATGGTCTACCCAATAACAAGTGGCATGCCTCCATAGGAATCACATCACATACAACCTCATCTCGATAGTTCTTCCCAATCGAAAATGATATAAGAACGCGTTTGGTTACCTTGAGTTCATTCCCTTGATTGAGCCATTGGAGCTTGTATGGTTGAGGATGTTTCATTGTTGGAAGCTTCAACTTGTCGACAAGAGTTGTTGAAGCAACATTGGTGCAACTCCCACCATCGATGATCACCGAACACACCTTTTCGTTAATAGTGCAACGCGTGTGAAATATATTCTCCCTTTGCTCTTTATTAGGAGAAACTTCAACGTGCAATGCTCTTCGGATGATCAACAGCTCACCATCATCGGCTTTCTCCACAACTTCTTCTTCCCGATCAGATTCGGAAATATTTTGGTCTTCATTGTCGCCTCTTGAAGCGCCAAATTGATCTCCTCAATTTCTTGAAGAGTCATAACTCTCCGATTTGGACAATTTGCTTGTAAATGCCCAAAACCATGGCACTTAAAGCATCTCCTTGCATCACCTTCAAACTTCTTTTGGACTTCTTTGGAAGGCTCTGCATTCTTTCCCTTGCCTTTGTCTTTTGTCGACGAACTCTCGCCCTTGCTTGAGGAAGCACCCTTAAAATAGGATGTCGCCTTTGTTGAGGTTCGAGAAAAACCTCTTGCTCTTCAATTGTTTTTCGACTTTTATGGCTAACTTGCATACGTCTTCAAAGGACCAATACGGTTGAAGTTCAACCATATCAGCAATTTCTCGATTCATGCCGCCAAGGAAACGAGCGATGGTTTGCTCGGGAACTTCGGAACTTCACTCCTCATTTTGAGTTGTTCAAACTCACGAATGTATTCTTCAACGCTCATCCCATGTTGTCTTAGGGAGTTCAGTTTGAGGAAGAGATCTTGCTTATAGTTGTCGGGCAAAAACCTCTTCTTCATCAACTTCTTGAGTTTTTCCCAAGACTTGATTCGGCTTTTTCCTTCCCTTGCTCGTTGATGCTTTAGATTCTCCCACCATAGAGAAGCATATTTGGTCAGCTTTAGGATAGCAACCTTACATTTATTCTCATCCGAATAGGATTTGAAGTCAAAAATTCGTTCGGTTTTGTGTAGCCAATCCACAAAGTCGTCGGGATTGAGATTACCGTCAAACTCAGGGACCTTCACTTTAACGTCTCTTTCATCCTCCTTATGCCTCCCTCTCCGTCTTCGTCTTCGAATTGGAGATTCAGAATCACTAGAGTGCAAAATTGTTCGGTTGTCTCCAAAGGGGACTCGGAATCGCCATCGAATTTTGACGAGATTCAGAATCGTCACGCCGATGCCGTTCATTGGGACGCCTTGCTGGTTGTCCTTGTCTCGCCGGATTCTCTAGAAGATTGAGGACTCGCTCCATTTGTTGTTGAAGATTTTGGATCGCACGATCTCGCCTTTCGTTGTGTGCCTCCTCCAGAGTCAAGCCTCTAGGAATTGGTTCATCCATAAGGAATTTGTAACAAAAGAAAGAAAGGAATCACTCGAATCAGTTGAACCTTGAGCTCTGATACCAATATTTTGATGCGTGATGGGTTGAGTGATTCAAGAACGGATATTTTTTTTGAGGGGATTTTTGTGGTTAAGTGTATGGAGTAGTGTATACGGTAAAGAAACAAAGAGAATAAGAAAAGATATAACGATATAGAACGATCTCCTCCCAAGGTATAAAGGCCACGCCACCAACCGGAAGAGGATCGAGATCTACGAAGCTCACCACCAAGGCCTAAAGATTCCACCAGCCAAGGATAAAGGGCTTCTTGGCTCACCACTAAGGAGTGATCTACGCTCCAAGGATAAAGAAACCGAAAGGAGTTATCCACTCTCCAAAGGAGTTCACTCAAGCAGAGGAAATCTCACCATTCTCATTCATGAAATTCGTATTTTTCCTACATTGGATAGTTTCCCCTATTTATAAGAGGATTTTAGCCTTAGGAAATATTAAAAACAACCTTTAATGACCTAGGAACAGAAACGTTCGACCCTTGAGCTACATAAAAACAAAAACAGCTAGAAACATAATAAAAGCCTTTACTACCACGGGAATTAAATGCCCTGACCTGAAACGTTCGACTCTTGAGCTATAAAAATAAAAACAGCTAGGAACTTAATAAAAAGCCTTTACTACCACGGGAATTAAATGCCCTGACCTGAAACGTTCGACTCTTGAGCTATAAAAATAAAAACAGCTAGGAACTTAATAAAAAACCTTTACTATCACGAAACTAAATGCCCTTTAATCTTCAGCTTCCACATTCTTGAATCGCTTTTGTGAACCTCTAGCCTTCCCAAAATTCGAGCTCCTCCCTTGACCAGAAAATAATCCTCCTGAAACTTCATCAATTGGTCATACAAGACATCTAAAATGGCTTCCCATTGATACCTATCGATATACCACAAAGTACCGATAAGTAATTAACATTATTCATTCAAAATGATCCATCGGAGAACATAATGCCCAACTTCTTTATTGGCTTGGACAAGCATCGATGGTTCTGAGTTGGTCGATGGAGCTACGTTGGACGCACCCGCATCAGATTCCATAGTCACCGAGGGTAAAATTTCGATTTTCTTCCTACCCAACATCCTGTAAAATTCCAGATTTCATATTTTTGTAGGAAAATTATTTCGAGGGTCATAATTTGTTCGTTTTCTCTGAATTTTGGATATGTTATTCATGAAGATGTGCTCTAAAACTTTCATCAAGGGTTCGAAATCAAATTGTGATCAGATAATTACAGAAAATTTAAAATGTCGCCTGAGGTCACACTGATTTTCACAAAAACAGTTCACAAGTTCACAAAACTCCTCCTATATCTTAGATTTCGACCTCCCATCATTATACTCTGTCCATACACACAATACACCTTACCACAGCATGATTATTACTAAGATTCCTCATGGTCAGAATATCAAATTCATTTGGTTTCACTTGCAAGTTTAAAATCCAGCACTCGCACCTCATGAAATTTGAAATCCAGCACATGCACCTCATCCACAACCAGTTTTCTTGATCTAACACCCTCCTACATATCAAAGACTCCACATGCAGCTCAAGTACTCCATTCTCCTCACCTATTTCACTTCTTTTCTAGGCAAAACAGCTTGCAACAACATAGATTGAAGCACAATTGCTTGCCTTAAACTCTCTCACTCGGTAGCTGTCCGAAAATGGAGGTTCGGGGGTCGCGGCTTGGCCGGTTGGCGACGGGCACCGGTGGTGTCGACGGCGGCTACAAGGACACAGCGAGAGGCGGCCCTTCCTTCTCTTTCCCTCATTGCTCACACACGCACGAACTCTCCTTCTCTCTCTGCTCAGTTCACACCCTTTCTCTCTCTGTCCTTCAATTCCGAAACCTTCCCCTTTTTGTTCTTTGATTAATAGTTAATCACCCCTTTTTGCATGCAGGTGACAAGTGTTCTCATGAAAAGGACAAGTGGAAGGTAAGCATGGATAGGTGTGGGGGGGGGGAGAGGCCTTTTCCGATTCTCTTCTCCTCTCTTCCTCGACTACTCTGTCCATTTATTCTTCTGTAAGTTCACTTAAATTTTAAATTTATTCTTTGCTAATCATTAGCTGCTTCATGGCAACTTGCAACAGGGAAACACGAAGGCTTGTGGGCGAGCACTCAACAGCTTGCTCGTCCATGCAATGGGCGGAACTCCAGTTGTCACTCCTCCTCTAGCGACGTGGCCATCATATGTAGGGTCTCGGTCAACATCTCTTCTCACTTGTTGACCATTATGTCGACTAATTAAATGGTTACTATGGAGTGGTTTGGGTCGGTGGGTTGCGGCTTTATTACTCTTAATATCCAGCCACACTTTATTCTAAATATTCGCCTTAAATCTCTGCATGTGCATGAGTTATATACGGCCTATTCATATGGCCGTATGATACTACAACAATAAACAAGGATGGTTCGATTCGTAGGGTACATGACCAAGTATAGAAAATTTCTTGTCAATCCATCTTGTGGCACAATCTCGATCTCATCAGTGATAATACACAAGGTCTATGCCTTATGCGACGATCAAAATATTTCTAAACGCAGCCCATCAGTTCGATGATGGAATCAAACAATGCTCATGCAAAATACTAATGGCACCATCCAACAGTACTTCTATTGATTTGTCATGGTCATCGCATATTCAAGGATTGTCGAAATTCTCGGGTGCCACACTCCTAGACATTATTGATACTAAATTGTATGAATTCTTCTTACATTGCTTTTATCTAGCTTTCATCAAATAGTGCTTCTTCTACTCCTTTTGGTTTATTTCTGAAATAAGTGCTAATGCACTAGAATCTTCTTTTACTTTGGATCTGGCGTGGATTCCTTTTTCTATATTGCCAATAATGAGTTCTTTGGGATGACTTGATTTGTGCTTCCAATTGCTGTTTGGTTTGTCGTTTCCTGTTAGGATTTGTTGAATGTTTGTTTTCTTTGATTCTTCTGACTTTTGTTCAGCTTGACTTTGATCACCAGAAGATTGAAGTCCCTTGGAGGAATCAGACTTTATTAAGTATGAAACTAGTTCAGACTCTTCAAGTTAAGTCTGATCTTGTTGGTTCTAAATACTTTCCTGAAATCTAATATTCATAAATTCTTCGACAGTCTGAGTATTATTGTTGAAGACCCTATAAGCTTTGCTTGAAGTGGAGTAACCAAGAAGTATTCCTTCATCCAATCTTTCTTCAAATTTTCTAGACTGATCATTTGCATTCTTCAAGATAAAACACTTGTAACCAAGCACATGAAAATAAGAGATTTTTGGCTTATTCCCTTTATATACTTCATAGGAAGTCTTCTCTAGGATGTGCCTTAAAAATACGCTATTAATTATATAAAATGCAGTAGAAACTGCTTCTGCCAAAAAATGAGAAGAGATTTTACTTTCTATCAATAGAGTTCTAGCCATCCCCTGTAACGGTCTATTTTTCCTTTTTACAACTCCATTTTGTTCTGAGGTATATGGAGAGGAGAAAATATGTTGAAGACCATTCTCGTCACAAAAACTTGCAAAGTCTTGGTTTTTAAATTCTCCCCCATGGTCAGTCATTATGCTTGAAATAACATAACATTTCTCGTTCTAAACTTTCTTAGCAAATTTTGAAAAGTAAGAGAAGGTTTCGAACTTATTTGCTAAGAAAAAAACCCAAGTGAATTGTGAATAATCATCCACAACTACCAAACGGTATTTCTTTCCACCAATACTTTGTGTTCTTGTTGGTCTGAAAAGATCCATATGAAGAAGTTGCAAGACACAATTGATAGAAATTTGATTTATAGGTTTAAAAGAGCTTCTAACTTATTTTCCCAAGATACATGGAGTACACAACTCAGACTTTTAGTATACCATTTTGGGAAGACCTCGTACTAGCTTCTTAGAATAAAGTTTAGCAGTATGTTTCATATTCACATGTCCAAGCTTTCAATGTTAGAGATATGCTTCATCTTGAATTGAAATAAGACATTGAGAGCTCTTCGGACTTATGTCCAAAAGATAAATATTATCATGTTTTCGCCCAATAAAGGATTGAGATAAATATCAACTAACTCTAGAACAGACATCTTCTTGAAAATTGATTCTGAATCCTATGTTAAATAACCGACTTATGTTTAGAAGATTGTAATTCAAACATTTTACTAGTGAAACATTATCGATGATTAAACTTCCAATCTTCACTATTTCATATCCAATAATTTTTCCTTTGCTGTTCCACCAAAAGAGACATTTCCTCATTTTTATTTTTCTAACTTTACAAAATTGCTTGAATCTCCACTCATATGCCTAGAATAGCCACTGTCTAAGGGTGCGTTTGGGAAGACTTTTGGGGAAAGTCTTTAGGAAAATGCAAAGATCTTTGAGTTAAATGTGTTTTCCAAAATGCAAACTGTGTTTGGTAAATTATAATTTAAAAGTCCTTTGTGAAGTACCTTTGAGCAAAATGGTGTTTGGGGGACAAAGGACTTTTGTGAAAAAAAAAATTATTAAAAGAAAAATAAAAAAAAAAAAATGAAAACCAAAGAAGGGCAAGGCGGCATCCGGCGGCCGGCGGCGACTCCGGCGACCTCCGACGACCCGGATCTGGGCCGGTGAGGTCGCGCGACGCCGTCGCGACCTCCGGTGACCCCAGATCTAGGCCGACGAGGTCGCGCGATGCCGTCGCGACCTCCGGAGACCCCGGATCTGGGCCGGCGAGGTCGCGCGACGCCATCGGGACCTCCGACGACCTCGGATTTGGGTCGCGGGAGGCAGGTCTGGTCGCGCAGAGGTCGCGCAACCTTTGCGCGTCGCCGGAGGTCGCGCGACCAGATCTGGTCGCACAGAGGTCACGCGACCTCGGCGACCAGATCTCGGTTGTCGCGCGACCACGACCAGATCTGTTCGCCGGAGGTCGCTCGATCTCCGACGACCAGATCTGGTTGCATAGAGGTCGCACGGAGGTCGCGCGACCAGATCTATTCGCCGGAGGTCGCGCGACCTCCGGCTGACTGCGTGACCTCCGGCGGACCCTCGCGGGAGGTCATCCGACCCTGAGGCTCGCGGGGAGAAGATGAACAGTGCTCATACAAGGGCACGGACCGGAAAAACAAAAAATTCGTGAGGACAAATTTGGAAAAAATAAATAAATGAACAGTGACTCCCAGCATGCCGAGAATGCTAAAAGCCCAAGGCAGCCTCAGGGCAGCCTTGGGCTTTCAGCCTTCCCAAGTACTTGCTTTCCCATAAGGGACTTCGAAAGCTAGTTCCCAAACACCCATTTTTTGGCCTAAAGGCCTTTAGACCCCTAAAGATCCTTGGCAAAGTGGTTGCCAAACGCAGCCTAAGTACCATTTGCTTTTCCTTTTAACAATGACCTTGATTTCCTTATCAGATTTTGAATCTGTGTTTGAGTTTGACTTTGACTTTGAGTCTAATTTTGAACGAGCCATCAGACAAATATTTGCAAATTTCTCTTCGTTTTCCTCACATTATGTGCCACTCTAAGTTTCTGCTTTAAGAGCTTTCTTGTACTTCTCATACTTTCCTTTCTTCTTTTTCAGCAAGGGACAATTAGGCTTAATGTGTCCCTTTTTCTTGCACTCAAAGCATATTACATCATTGCTTGTTTCAACATCTTCCATCGATCTCTTAAGGGAATTTTGCTTGCTTTGCTTCTTCCAGTTTAATTTCTTCATTTCCTATTCAGTTTTCTGAATTTTTTTTTATCATAAAGGCTAGTTCCTCGTCATCCATGTCATTGTCTATATCTGTATCGTTAGAATTAGCATTAGACTTGAATGCAAGTGACTTCTTACCTTTTGAATCCACTTCATCATTGATTTATTCCACTTCATATGATTGAAGAGTGCCTATCAGCTCGTCAACCAAAAGAGGCATGATCCTTTGTGTCTCCCTAATTGAAGTATTCACATGGTTCCAGCCATTTGAAAGTTCTCGCAGTAGTTTGTTGACCTTCATCAGAGAAAAAATTGGTTGACCTTGATATGCCAATTCATTTACAATTTCCGTAAAAGCGAAAGAACATATCTCTAGTAGACTCTCCAAGCTTCATTCTGAAGGACTCATATTGACCAAGTAAGATGTTTATGTCTCATTTACACAATATGTTCCTTCATGAGTGACGTAAAGCCTATTCCAGACTTCTTTAGCTGTTTCACATGAAGAAATTATGTTATATTCAGTAGTCGACAAGGCACGATATAAAGAATAAATAACTTTAGCATCAAGAGCCTATCTCTTGATAATATCTACTTGATTGGAATCCTTAGCATCTTTATTTGTCACTGATTTACCCTTGTCTGAAGCTAATGCTGCCTTTGGGTTAATTCATCTTTCCACAACATCCCATTCCAGAGGATCTTTAGATCTTAGAAACACATTCATTTTATTCTTTCACACATTGTACTATTTTCCATCAAAGTATGGTGACATGGTATTACTCTATCCTTCAATTAGCTCTGGTGCCAAGATACTAGCCATACTGCAGCTCTTTAGTTTAGAAGTAAAAACACTTTAATAAGACAAACACCGCAGCTCTGATTCCAATTAAAAATGCTAGTACTACCACCTAGAGGGGGGCGAATAGGTGTAAAAACAAATTAAGCAAAGAAATGCATAATAAGTTATTTTGCAAGCAAAGTTTGATTAAAAGTGACACAAGACTTCTGAAGTAAGTTCACACTCAATTTAGATGGCTTAGAAATTCGCAAAATTCAGAAAAAGATTGTGACAAATAAATCAAAAGAGTTAAGGGAAGAAAAAATTGAACACGGGATTTATAGTGGTTCGACTTAGATCAAGCATATATCTATTCTCCCACGTTAATAGCCTTATGGCTGGAATTCACTAAGGTATCAACAAAGAAATACAACGATTTGAGTACGAACATTCAGTGAATGATTTCTTTTTCTCCCACTAATTCACTCATCTTGTGTTTTTATCTCTTGAATACAATTTGTAAGCATTGTTGATAACAAGTGATTGGAAATGCCTCAAACTTTGGAATTTCAATTTTCATGCTCTACCCCAAATGGACTGAATGACCTCCTTAAATACTTCTCTACGCATTTCTAATTGTTGGCATTCTCTAGAGGAATTTCTTCCAATCAATCCGTTAAATAGAATCAATTAAGGAAATCTTGTGACCGTTTGAAGATTGAGATAAAAATCTGATGATTCCGGTCGCCCATACAATTAGAATGTAGGTTTCCATAAGTAGATGCTTCCCGAAAATGAACTTATCTTCGAGATTGATTTTATCAATTCGTGATTAATTCCATCAATATATTTATAAAATGTAAGTAAGATTCTTTGCCAGAAAGCCAGATAGTAAGAATAAATCGCATACATACTGAATACTTGTTGAAAGATCAATAATCCTAAGTCTAATTATATCTTCATTAAGGACTTGAGTTCAATCTAGACCTTGTCAAAGTAGGAAAGACTTATGGAGTAAAATAGATTTTGACAACATTCCACGATATAGCACAAAAGTTTAGTATTATTCAGAATAAGAACAATAATAGGAAAGTTTTGTCAACTTTAAAACCTAATAAGAGTTTCCCGATCGTGAACATGGGGTGAGAACAAGGTTCGTTGGTGGGAACAAATCGCTTGGGAACCAATTTCCTTACTTGATACAAAAGTTGAACAAAAAAGAGATGGAGGAAGCCTAGATTGCTAGAGACAAAAAAATAGAAAGGAAACATAAAGAAAAAAGTTAGAAAGGAATATTCGATCGTGGCCATCCAAACTGAATTAGGATGTTGCGTCAGCATCTCAACGGTTAAATTTAAAAATGGAAAAAGGCACAAAAAACCCTAAAATTTATACAAAGTGACAAATTTACCTCAAACTTTTTCTGTGACATGAAAAACCCCAAATTTTGATAATTGTGACACATTTACCCCAAACTCTATGACCAATGGCATTTTCGTCTTTTTTTTTCATATCTTTTTCCTTTTCCTTTTCTTTTTCTTTTTTCCTTTTTTCTTCTTCTCTCTTCCCTTTGGCAGAGGGAAGCCAGCATCGAGCAAAGGCGAATATGTCATATAATTTAGGATAAATGTGCCACATGGATACAAGTTCAGAATTTTTTGTGTCACGAAAAAAATTTAGGGTAAATTTATTATTTTGCGCAAGGTTTGGAATTTTTTTATGGTTTTTTCTCATTTAAAAATGTAGTTACGCGTGCTACTTGGAAAATCTCGTCGGTCATAAGGGCACGTAAGTTCGCGTTTCCAAACAGGGCAAATCCTTGACTTTTATTCCACGCCTGCCATGCCACGCCACGGACGCCAACTTGCGCAAACGTGCTGGATAACTTCGTCACGTGGCACGAATCCCTAGAACCTTCTCTGCGACAACGACCGTCGATGCCCTTTTCCAGTCTCGAAATCCGAGCCGCATGGTTTGTCTTAACGCCCGGGGAACCTCCCACCGCCCTCAGATCACAAAACGGAGCGGAGCTACAAAGTGCCTTTCCATCGTCTTCGTGCTCTGGTTCCCATTTCGGGGTCAATGTCCGTTGTTAGGGTTTCTTATCGCATATCTCCTTCGATCTGTTCTCTTGGTCAACATGTCCGATCGATTGAGCCGTGGATTCTCGTAGATCCGCCGGCGATCTGCCGATCGCGCATAGATTTGCCGCGGTTCTGCGTAGATTCTTCGGTAAAGATCTACGCAGATCTGTTCCTCTTGCATCATCGATTTTACGATTTTCGGAGCAGATCGATCAAGCATCGGGTTTTGTGATTCGAGCGGTATTTCGAGATATCTGTCTCTGGTGTTCTTCTGCCGCAGATTCATCGCCGCGCACGAAAGCTGAGAGTTTAACCTGCAGGTACATATATAGCGAAGAAGCTGTTAGTTTTCCTGATTTCGTTTTGAAGCATATGTAACGACTTTCGTTGCAATCATGCTGTTCAGATGCGGCAGATCGCGTGTTCCTCGCTGAGGTCGTGTTGCAGCGGACTATCAGTTCGATGTTGGTGGCCAGACGGATTGAGGTGGTCCTTTCATATTTTACGTGTGGATGGCGATCATCAGAGCCGGTGTATTTGTATTCCCATACAAAGAAGGACTCGCGAGATGATGGCATGGTGGCTTTGACTGTTTGATACACGATTATCTGCTGGTCAGTAGGTTTTCATTATTTATGAAAAGAGGAATGATTGGTTGTGTGGGGGGATACAAGTGGTGAGATTTTGAAAAAGGGGTCGTGAGAGGAAAAGGATGATGAGATGCTGGAATAAGAATGTGCGACTGTCGTCGACCTTTGCCATGACAGGTGCGCTTGCATGGCGGGTCAAAAACCCCAATAAAAATTTGCTTTTTTGGTTGTGTCGGGGGGAGATGGTACGGGGTTTTCTTTTAGCCCGGCTCTTCCCCCTTGGCGCGGTGTCGTCCCTCTGTCCCTGTCCCTGTCTCTATCTCTTTCTCTCTCTCAGAGCTGCTGCACGTGGTTTATTGCTGATATCTCGCAAGAAACCAATTGTTTCATTAATCGGAAGGCAATCAAGTTCTGACACGATGACCTCGAAATACGACACACGGCTTATGCTGGAGGAAGTCCTCGATGATATTCAACCCGAAGGTACAACTACCCCGCTTGATCCATTCTACCATAACTTCGCCTTCTGAGTTTATACCATGTTATACGTTCAAAAAAAAATTATACTATATTTACTTTCTATTCAATGGTATTCAACCCGAAGGTACAACTACCCTGCTTGATCCATTCTACCATAACTTCGCCTTCTGAGTTTATACTATATTATACATTAAAAAAAAGTTCATACTATATCTACTTTCCATTCACTGGTGTTGAGTGCCGCCAGTCAATTTGGGTGGACCAAACTGTTACTGTCCGTATATATTTTAGTTCATCAACATGGATAACAGCACCGGGCCTGACGCTGTATATGGTCAATTGCGGCCATTCAATTTTACTGGATTGCTTGCAAACTGGCACTCTTGTCAGTATATATTTTAGTCCATGAACGTGGATAAGAGTGGAAGGCTTGACGTTCTTAACAGATATTTGCAATGGTAAATCTTGGAATTTACCTGTTCATTGCTGTTCTCAAGCAATCTCATCGTAATTAATGGCTAATGCTAACCACGGCCAATGATTGCTGTCCACCATCATACTTAAAATTTTTATTAGGCAATATTTTTTAATACTAATCCTGTGGCTCACATAAATGGACATGCCCTGAGAGGGCTATCGATGATGGGCTCCTTTGTATAGTCTTAGTAAAGTAAGTTCGTGTAGATACGATTTTGCCTTCAGTTTTCAGTTTCTTCATCAGACATCTGCGAGAGTAATCTGGAACTTCTTTGAGAGATCTGCTTGTCCTTCTTTCGTGGCAAAGGTCGTGTTTGCACATGATCTGCAAGAAGAGAGTTTGGAATAATAGGTATTATTTTTTGTTCCCCTTAATCCTTTATGTAAATGTACATATTGAGGTTTTGACATTGCTCTTTCGTTGTTTTGACAGGTGAAGTGCTGGTCCCTTGATCGACCTTGTATCATTAGAATTCTGGTTCGTCAGCAGAAGTCCCCTTTGTTCAGTTTGGATCAAATAATCCTGGATGGTCATTGCTAAAGTGTTTCCAGAGGGCAGAGAAACATTTAGATGCAGCTGTACAGGTTCTTCTAAAATTCTATCTAGCAGCTGGGGATATGATCTGCTGTTTAGTTTCATGTTCTCCATCATCTTTGAAAGAGGTAAGCATGGTAAGCATATGTGAGAAGGAATCTGTATGGCTATCAAGAAGGATGTGAGAGGAAGTAATCGTGGGACGTCAAAAAAGTCATAGTTAAGGACCTTTACAGGTGCGCTTGCATGGCAGGCCAAAACAACCCTAATGAGATGTTCTTTTTTAGTAGTTGGGCTTGGGGGGAGATCAGACGGGCTTTATTTTTTTGGCTCGGCTCTCCCCCCATGGTTCGACATGGCTGGTTTCTCTGAATGTACATACAGAGGACAAATTACCCAAAAAAAAAAAAAAAAAAAAAATGAAGAAGATATCCTCTTGTAATGCCATGGAAATTGTTCCTATAATACATATTGGAGGTACTTAATCACTTCTCAACGAATAAATATATATCACTGCCAATTTTGTATACTATGCCTTTACTGAATTAATCATCAGCATGACATTGCTGCATTTGATATCATCACAAGTTTTATGTATCCCTTTACAGCTTCGTATTGCTGATGGTGAACAGCTAATTTCTCTTCAAAAATGGGCACATGAAAAGGAATCATTACAAAGATTGGCATGCTACATACTTTTATGGATTTGCTATTATTAGTTAGAGAAATTTCCTATCCTCTCTATCTCTATGAATGGTAACCAATATTAATTGTGATTTCATGAACACTTTATGCAATTTTTTTGAGAATAAATATATCCAGTGGCTTCTTATCTAATATTTTTCAAGCTAAGGTAGTAATGCAAGTAAAGTGGGCCAGATAAATGCACTATGTGTAAATATATGGTTGATGAATATATTTTATAAGACACTCAATTGCAAGTTGCTTCCTGTGAAGCTGATTATTAGAATTCTCAAGTTGAACCAATGTGTATCTCTGAGGGAAATGATCCATGATACACAAGAACGGACATTTGTCTTGTCCTCCTGTCATTTTGCTGTATTCTTATTTATGAAGCAATGGGAATGGAAATTCTGGGCAAGATAGCTGAAGTAAGATGTGCATTTTGCTATGTATGTAGTAGAGAAATTATTTGTAGCCTGAAGTGGATGTGCTTTTGGAGCAGTTAGAATCTAGGAGTGTTCTATTAGTGGTATGACCATTCCTTTGTATTCTCATGTACTAAGTGTGGTGTGCATTAAGTATGTTCTTTATGTAAATGGAGCCATCTCCCTGCTAGTTTTTGGCTGTTCTAGCATCTGGATGGAGGAGCACTTATCTCGTGAAGGTGTTAAAGTGGTGGTATGATGCCAAATTACAAGAACATGGCAAGCCTGAATTGTCAAGCCTTTTGAGATGAACTACTAAGAGTCGGACTGGCCTGGATTTAGGACTTCGAAGATTCAGCTAGCGAATGGCCCGGGCTTGTCCTTCCCATGGGTAGCAGCACCGGATTTAGATTTAGTCAACTCAGTCTATATTCAAGATTCAATGTGGTCTTTTCACCTCATTTTTGTACTACTTTGGTTGAACCCGACGTATCTGTTGCTCGAAAATGGACTCCAGAAGAGTTTAGGCAGCTTGGTGGAAGCTTGTGCCAACCATGTTACGTGTGGGTTTTCTTTTTCTGTTGGTTTCCCTTGTGCTTTAGTAATGAGTCACTTGGGTGGAATTCAGTCTAAGCTGTGTCCAGTGCTTTTAAGCTCAACATATGTTTTATGTTTTGAGTGGCATAACCTTGTTCATCCTAGGTTTTTCTTGTTCATATGGTTCATTTTATCAATTGTTCACAGGTAACTGGGATCTTATATATTGATTAATCGTGTCTAATAAAGTTGTGTGATTTGGTAGAGAGCTAAGCTTGGTGCCATTCGAAGTGTTGTCTTGTGTAGACATGGATCCTCCCTGCTGCTGGTTTGTCTTGGTAACTCTATCCCTTGTTTGGCTCTTATTGGTGAACTCCTGAGGGAATCTACCGTTATCAAAGACAAGTTAATTGTATGCATGCTGACTCATTGGTAGAAAACTGATGAACATGTTTCGTTCCTATCCATAAACAAGTGGAAGTATCTGCTTTTAAGTGCAGATGGTGTGCTTGTCATGGAACTGAGTAGCTGTACCTGCCTTCATTGTTGTCGATTTCTTGGGAAGGTATATTCTTTATGAGTACTGAGGACTCTGCCACTAAGTCACTGAAATTTCCTCGTCTTTCACTGCCTGTCAAATCAATGTTCTTTCTTAGTTATGGTCCTTACTACCAATGTTATCTATTTGTGCTTTTCAACGAGTAATGCCTGTCAACGAATGTTATCTATTTGTACTACCAATATTGTCAGAATCCGGTTGATTGTTGCACAATCTCACTGCGCCTAATTTCTTTCAAGGATATGCCAAGCCGTTACCATGATTTGTGGAGGGAGCTTGAGAAGCAAGATCTGTTGGCTTCCAACATAATTTGGAAAATTCAAGTTTGAGTTAATTAAGAGATGCGCGGAAATAGCGGACAGCAGGATGTTCGTAGGTTTCTTTTCCTCTTGTGCCCCGTCAGTTACTGGAAAAATACTCCTATGAACCAGGTGAAGTTGAGGCCACTCCATCCCAGCAGCTTATATGGAGTGGGCTCACGTATTGGGAACCGGTGGATGGAGTAGTCATTGACCGGTGAGCTTAAAATCTAGAATCGTGCCCTGGAAAAGGGATAATAGTTTTTCCTTTTTGTGCCTCTGATTATTTTGTTGTCTGCTAGCTGGCTAACCTTACAATCGAATTGCATTGAGCTTGACGAGTGGGTTACCAGATGGCGGAGTGATTCTTGTAGATATTTTTCCATTTTCATTTGGAAATCTTTGGCATTTAAAAATTAATTGCATATAATTTTGCTCTTTTCGATTTATAGAAAAAAAATTGGATGTCTTTGAAAAGTTGTGAAAGTGCGATCCATTTCTGTGGGCAGTATTTGTGAATTCAACAATTTTACTGCGTTACTGTTTTGAGCGTGTTCCGTATCAAGTCATGAATAATTTTAGTTTTCTAGAAAATTATCCTTTGATTTCAGTAGTTGCACCAAGTGAAAAATTAACAACGATATATATGCTAACTCGAGATGAAAATGTAGCGATAATACAATTTTGAGCACCCTTCCCACGTTTATTACTCAGTTTCTGTGGAATGTTGAGACTTCTTGACGGCCTGTCCATAATCTTCGGTCTTATTTATATTTCTGACGTTAAAAAAATAGGAAAACGGATTGTGTATGGGAAAACTATTGTGAAGTAAGAACTAGATCATGCGAATTTTTTTTTTACCCAGACAAGTCGATGTTGAAGTTGACGTTTCTTCCAGGTGCACGTCTGTTCATCTCTTCTGTGGTTTTGATCAATTCCTTTTCCGTCTTTTAGCTTTGAATTTACCTTGTGGTGGGTCCATAAGCTCAAATATGGTAAGAGCGCTCAAGCCCACTGGGCTTGGGAGGATGGTGGTTCGAGTCCACTTGTATCCCTTAATGTCGGTCCATGGTCAGCTGCAAAAAGTATTTGCCAACCGGGCTTTTCTCTATAGTTTTTTTTTTTTTTTTGAACAGGGCTTTTCTCTATAGTTAAAATTAACAGAAATTCACTTTTTCTTATGATATTCACTGCTCGAGTAGAAACCCAGTTGTCACTTCAATTCATGTTCAAGTTTCTTTTTCAAAATCTGTTTGTGCACCATTTGACGACGCTCCACGATTGCATACGCAAGTCTTTTTAATGGGATTGCACAAAAGAAGTCCAATGTTTTAGCACGCAACTTCTTATAAATAGTTAGTATTGGTCTAGATGATCTAAGACCCTCTCGATTGTATCTTCTTTTCTAGAGAGCATCGCTCAAACTGCGATCGACTTGTTCTCGACCCATGTTGCTCCTTCTAGTTGAGTGAACTTTCTGATGCGACCTGTGGCCTTAATGGAATGCCGAAAGGCTCGACCTGTATCATTGATGGTAGTGGCCCTAGATTTTGCATTGCATGCTCTTGGCTCCCAAAAGAAAAGGAATTATGAACAGTGTGTATTGGGTGTTTGGTCATCTTGCTTCAGTGGTGATTAAGCATATGAAAATTTAGCTCACTTTCATCAAATATGTAGAGGGATTGTGTGGTGACAATGGCATGAATGATGGGCACTGATTGGATCCAATTTGCTCTTCGTCAATATCCCAAAGCCAATGCAGGAATGGACCTATATTTGTTCATTACATAGTATGGCTTTGCACTTCTTACTGAAAAAGTATCAAAAAAGTCATAAACTTATGACATTCATATTAATGTAGTCCTAAGCCTTTAATAAACTAATTTAATCCCGAACTTTTTGACATTAATATTATATCAGTCCATCCTATCAAATTTAGCCAGCCAACGCTAATGTGGATGACGGTCGGCTAGCAAATGCTGACGTGGTAGTTTTTAAATAATTTTTATTTTTTTTCAATTTTCTATTAATTTTTTCCTTTTCTTCTTTTTTTTTTTCCTTTTTTTTTTTTTTTTTTCTTATTTCTCTTGGCCTTCTTCTCCGATGGTGGTCGGTAAGCCTTCGGTGGCTCATTGGCCATTGTCGAGGCTTGTCAGCCAGATCCAAGAAGGAAAAAGAAAAAATTATTAAAAATTGTCACGTTAGTATTGGCTAGACGGCTGGCATCCACGTTTGAGCCGGCTGGCCAAAATTGCCAGAGTACCAATGTAAAAATGTTTAGAATTGAATGTCATAAGTTTAGGGATTTTTTGGTACCTTTTTCCTTTTCATTTGGTGATCCTTCTTGTTGATTGATAGAAAGCTAATCTATGTCCTTTATCAAGTGCTCTGCTGCCCAAACTCGTCAAATGAAAGGCAAAGGCCATTGAGGAGGGGTCGGTGTCCTTCTGGGCCTTCATCCCATTTTCTAAAGAGGTGATTGCATGTATTTCAAACCATCTTATTCATTCAATTAACGCATGGAGTAATGATCGGAATATACTTGAATGCATTAGAAAGGAAACTGTTACGGTGGTTAGAAAAGCGGATGTCGGAATGGTTTGGCAACTAGAAAGGAAAAAAATGACAAATAAACATAGAAAGTGGGGACTTTATCGTAAGCAAAGGAGGTGTCCATAGGATTGTCATACTTCGGAAAAAGTGAAGGAGCACTCGAAGCAGAAAGAAAAGGGACTCATCAAGCAACAGGGTAGCTGTTTGCATAGGGTGGATCCAATTTCAAACCATAAGACGATGAAGTGACCAATGGAGCTCTTTGAATACTATTACTTTGATATCAATGTGCGTGCCCAAGATTCAACCAATAATCTTTTGAAGAAGAACTCTTCCTAATTATCCAAACATGCCAGTTTGGTGAAGGTTGTAAGAGTTTTTCTAATGTGGACTACTAATAATTGATATTGTAATTTACTATTTTTATGGTTACCGTAAAATATTGTTGGTCTAAAGTGAGATATAATGTTTCTTAATTAATCTAATATGGGGCTGACTAGTGTGGGCCGAGTTGAGCCTAGCCCGTAATGATGGGACCTGGTTGAAACTCTATAAATAGTACTCAAGTCTCTATTTGAACCCAAATTCTCACATATATAGCGTTTACCTAACACTAAACATAAGAGGGGCCGCTTTATTAAGCCAGTGATACATAAGGCAATAGAGGAGAAGGATTTGATACGTGGGTAATCTCTTTGATACGTGGATAATCCATTTTCCGCTTTCGCTTTAAAGAATGATGGATCTAAAAATAGGTGCGTTAATCTTTCTACTCAATTATGCATGTTCTTGTTCTAGTTATGGAGATCTTGGGTTGCGCAATTTACGTCCAATAAAGGTGTCCATAAGTTACATCTAAGTGCCGCCTTTCTCTTTGTTCTAGTTTCTTGTTCATACTTTCAAATTTTCATTAATTTACACCTGTTCATATTCTTCTTGAGTGAAGATGATTTTTTCTTTTTTAGCTTATTATGAGAAGAGCTAAATACAATTTAATACAAGAAAGTTGAGTGTCACGTGGCCATGTTATAAACATGTGAATTGGAATAAGGATTTTCTTAACAAAAGTCTCTAAAGCACTCGTTACATAATTAGGAAGGTTTATTATTTTCAATGCATTATTTTTTTTAAGTTATGTATAATCAATATATTAAAAATGAAAATATTTATTTAATAGATGAGATTTATAAGGTGTCCGAGCACTCGATAAGATGTTCGCAGTAAAATCTCGTTAAGTGTTGAATCGTCGGTATGACAAGCTTTCCATAGCATGATGTATCGAAATAATATTTAAAGAAATATCATATAGTAATATATGTGAGACCTTTGGTGGGGTAATGTTAATAACCCTAGTCAGTCAGCATTAGCTTTTGAGCCACCTCGCCTCGCCTTCGCCTTTTATTTTTAGACTCTCCGCCCTCGTTTCTCTGCTGACCCCTGTCGACCTCATTTCTTCCTCCTTTTTTCTCCGCATACATCTCTCTTTTCGTTCACTAGAGAGAGAGGCTGGGACAGAGAGTGGGAGACAAGGCGCAGGAGATACAGAAAACAATACATAGAGAGAAGTTGATGGGTCAGGTCTCACTCTCCTTTGACCAAGAAAACGCAAAGACGATATGGTGATCTTTTTATTTATTCTATTCATTCAGCGAGTAAAAGAAGTGGTTGCTGTGCAGTTATTAGCTTCTGGATGAGAGAGAGAGACTTTATATTGAGAAAAGTAAGATCATCAAAACCATTTTTGATTTGGTGAAAGAGGAAACATCTGGCTTTGGGTTCGGTCGGTTCTGCAGGTTTCATCGAAGGTTTTGGGTATTACCGGTTGACCCAAAATTCAAGTAGTAGCTGGAATTTTTATTCTTTTTGTTTTCTTGATTTGGGGAAAGATGGGAAAGAGGAAGGCACAGAAAACGAAGGAACTATCCGTGGCAATAGCAGAAGCATCATCATCAGCAGCAGAAGCAGGAGACGAAACCAAATCTCCAGCAGTAACGCCAAGAAAGAGAGGCCGACCCCGCAAGATCGTTGAAGCAAAAGCCGAAGCAAAGCAAGAAGAGGAACAACAACAACAACAACAGCAACAGCAACAGAATCCAATACAACAAGCTGAAGCAGTGGGAGAAGAAGCTAAAGTAGTGGACCAAACAAAGAAAGCCAGAACTGGTGAAGTGGAAGAGCAGAAGCAAGAGATGATGTTGCAGGAGTCATCAACAAAAAAAACTAGCAGCAGAAGCAGAGCGAGAAGAAAGAGCAAGCCTCGCAAGAGCAGCTGACAAAGAAGATGACCCGGTTACTATCTATTCCTTTCTCTCTGCAACTCATTCTCTCTTTTGGTTTTGTAGCTTGGGTCTTGATCAGGCAATTTTAGTATGATCGAAGATCATTCCTGCCTTTTGACACTTCACATGGCTCACATATATTCTTCATACCTATCTGTTGACACGACGACGATGAAATATTGTTGCAAATTAGGTTTTCTGATGCGGGTTTGTTTTCACTTTCGATGCCCCCACGCTTCATTGAAGTTACCCACTGATTGAAGTTATCGGTCTCTTCTTTTGTTGTTTTTCAGCCTGTGGTTTATCTGTGTGCGCAAACCAACCTATGAATCACAGATGGACATGGTTTTTCTTGCTCTCCCTTTTTTTTTTTATTCTTTTATGTATTTTCAAGTTTCTTTGCTTATTCTGGTTGTGGGTGCTTTTATTTTGTTTTCTTATATCACGAATGAGACTAAAATATGTTGGGTAGGCCCACTCCACGCTCCACACATCCAATCATGATTGAATCCTGTCTTTGAAGTCCACAATTGAAATGGATAAACTTATCTGCTCAACCCATTAAATGATAAACATTTAAGCGTAATTTCATTAAACCTTTTCTGCTTTTTTTGTGGGGGAGGGAAGAAAAATGAGAAAGGTGGAGCGAGACGAGGAGCACGAGAAGAAGAGATGATGAGAGGATGAGGAGAGAGAAGGGGGGGGAGGAGAAATTGCAATCTGTGAGGGGATGGGGAAAATAATGAGGCAGGAATTCGCAAGTTGCAGATCTGTGTCTGTCCTCCACTGCCCGACTCACTGACTTGTGCCCATATGAAAAGACGCCAATTAAACAGAAAAAAAGAAGAAAAGAATCGAAGAGGAAATCCAAAATTCAGAAAGAAAGAAAGAGGGACGAATCGCTGTCTGCGGCACGTGACGCCCACTTCCCTGTGTGGCCGTAGTACTTGGTCAGAAGGCCTGGCGGTTGGACCATGCTAAGAATTGAATTGAATTTGGGATCGACCCCAGAGATTATATTCACAAGCATTATTTGGTTGTCTAGTATTAGTTTTATAGCACTTAAGTTTAACCTCATGCTAGGTAGAATATGCCATATGTTTGGGACTAATCGAATGGTTAGACTTCAAATCGCATTTTGGTCACATTTGCTCTGGCAATATTGTGTTCTGTGTAGAGAAAGTTCCAATTCCCGATGCAGCAACTAGAACAATATTGTGCCCATGCGGCACTCATTAACTCATTCCTTTCAAATTATATGTTGAGTGGATTTACTAATATGATTACAAAACTTTGATGTGGTAGTGATATATCACTCTAGTTAACTCGTTAAATATGTCTTCAACAAACGTCTCTCTCCCCCTCTCTCTCTCTCTTTGCTTGCAATTTTAACTAAGATTGTCGCTATGAATCCAATTTATACAGGCAAAAAATGATTCCTTGCGTTCAATAACGCAATATTCATATTGACAAGAAATTGTATACACAATGCAATGAGATGGGCATCACAAACACAAAGGCTATAGTTTTGTCGAGTAGAGCATCTTGTTCACATGTGTGCTGATGGTGTAATTGAACAAATTCATTTTATTGAGAAAATTCATATCTTTCTCCATAAGGTTTGCACACAAAAGATGATATCAATTCCAATACTAGATGTCGATTGCTTCCTTGTCCATAGTAAACAGAACGAATAGAAGTGACGTTATGCTCAACAAGAGAAGTTATGATTCTTTTGATTGACCTTGATCCTATTCATCATCTCTCTAGCAAAGAAAGCCATCATCTTGTGTAGCTTTCTTCAATATTTTCAACCAGAGATATAATTCCCAACTTGAATTTTATATTTTGGTCTCTCGTTATTAGTTATGTTCAAAGATGTTGGATTTCCTGTCAAAGCAAGTCAAAACGAAGCAATAAGTTGGGCGTAGTTCCTAGTGGGGAGGTCAAGTTATGCACCTTCGTCATCGGGAATACTTCACTTAACATTATATTCATGCCAAGATCCTACACTACTACTGCTTTTAGAACATATCATTCTGGCATAAATTCTATTAATTCGATGACAATTTCTTGTTTACGACTCGAGATCAAAACTTAAGCTTATCAAACAAGATTATATTTGGTAACTGTAGTTTGCTATATTAATTCGATAAGCGTCTCAAACAAGATTAAATTCGATAATTATGACATGAAATCTTCATTATTCAACATGATTTGTGATAACCAATTACTGCATTGCATGTGTGATTACTATGTGCTCTATGTTCCACAATGATTGAATTACTCTAGCTTTCATTTGAAGAAGATTTTCGATCATATAGATCTGTCCATGTAAAATAGTTGTAAGCTAAGCTCTCTTTCAATCCCTCTATAAGAGGTAACTCAATAGTTAGTAGCTCAAAGAGGGTCAAAAGGCTAGCAAACACTAGTCGTAATCAAACAAGAGGATCAACTGCTTTTTTCTTGCGAAAAGAAAAATGTGGAGAGGGGCAAACGGTGTCAATGATTTCTTGGCATTATCATAAGAATTCCACATCCGAGACAAGATGTTCAATTTGAACTATAATTATTCCTTATTTGGTGTGAACTCATCACTGCTACCTACCATAGTGTTAGTGAAAGTAAAGCCGGGGTTACCTTATGCCATGATACGATCGAGCTAACACCATAGATGAATCGAAGGCTTCTTGAGATTAAAGACCGGTTGAATGATTTGAACATGTAACCAAGATGCCCCAAATCATTTGGGAGAAGGTAGGCTTGACCAACCTTATGATCTCATAAATTATAAATTATATATATTGATGAGTTTGGGTACGGAATTATAAAGGCCAAGTTACATTGCTTGGCCCACCATTGTGGAGGCATTTAGGATATTGGTTGTGAGTTAAAATTCTTAGTCTAAATCTACCTAAAAATCGAAAAGTTAAATAAATACTTATCGACTTTTCTCAAATCATCATCCACCTAATACTAGCCTAATTATCTGGGAACGATGATCATTAGTTGTTTCAAGATCAAGTTGTAAGGTGTGGTTTAAAACATTGTTCAAAATAGTTTATCATAATTTTTTTTTATATGCAAATATTCAAGTTGGGTCCAACCAACTTGATTACGAATGGATCATATCGGCCTTTCTTATTAAATGTCCATGTCCAAAAATAGTTCAAATTAATTTCGGGTCCTTACGGCTTGGGGCTCAGCCTTACTGGGGCGCGCGGCGCTGACCGCGGAGGGGTCCCATGAGCTAGCTTGATTTGCTAGCGGGTTGTCGAGGCAAGGGGTTGATAAGTCGGGCTTAGCGGGGCGGTGCACGCGGGTTGACGAGCGCGTAAGAAGAGACCCACCGGGTGCCGACTGAGAATCCATCAGAGGCCCCACTGCTCACGGTGGGCGCCTCTAGTGGCCAAGTCAAAAACGATGAAAAGCCAAAAATAACAAAAGAAAAAAGATTTAAGAGAGATCTTCTCCTCGGCTGGGCTGACTCGGAGGTTGACGTCGTGCACAAAGAAGGGTGAATGGCGGGACCCACTCTGCTCTCCATGACACGTTTCCTCCTGGGTCCGTCCTTTCGCCTTTCGCGACTTTGAGGTCCAGGATTTGTAATAAAGGGAGCGTTTCGCCAATTTTTTCCATCTTTTCTTTTTTTTTGGTGATTTCTCCCTCAAAAAAAGTGATTACAATATTCGGTCTCATAAAATTCATGAATGATTTGCTTTGACGTTTTCTTGGAAATGCAATTTTTCCGGCAAAATAATATAAAAAACCTGCTGAAATTTACAAAATGTACATAAGATTTAGAGGCTGAGACATATTTAAATAGTTCGATATTTAGAGATGTAAGATGGCACGGTCACAGTTAAAATGTCATATAGTTATACTCGTACATGGAGCCGATATTTGTCCGGAACTGAATTTACATGAGGTGAGTTCATCACATCCAATAACCATACAAGAAGCCAATGTGAACCACAGATACGAGACACATGGTCACGGATTGAGTATGATCCATACATTCCCAAAGAGTTACGCATTCATTTTAGAGCCGAATTAACATGGGAGACTCGCTAAATTTACAGCAAACGCCACTACAGCATTCACTAGCTTCGTGAAAGACGAGAGAGAGAGAGAGAGAGAGAAGAAAAACACTACCCATTAGTAAATTCAGTTTTAGAGGTACAAAATTTTTCCCTGAGGAGGACTGGGAGTAGCACTTCTGCATAAAATGATATAATCTTGCTCTTATATCCTACTCACAAAAAGTTGTACAAAGAATTATCACCTATCGTCCAAGGCAATACACAGAAGAAGCACCTGAAGTGAAGAGCAGAGGTTCTAAACCCACAAAAGGAACACACACTCGCACAGTTACATGATCACCGGTTCGTTTTGTGATGCCTTTCTTTTCTATACCGCAACTGATCTGGATCAAATCCTCCTTCATCGGCTCCATACACAGCCCATGATGGTGTGGCTGCCATGTAATCCCTGCTGTCAAACGGATTACCAGAAGCTACCTGCAATTCGAGAGGTTGATAATACTTCACACCATGTCCCACTCAAACAAATCAGAGATGCACAAACCTATTGATTTTACCCACCAATTCTTGAAACTTTTCATAGTCTATCCATGTGAACCATCGGCCACAAACTTTGAATTTGTCCGTCTTTGCCAGAAGGACGCAGCACGAGTGTACATGCTCGCAAGCAACTTCATACTCGCCCTTGCTCCTCAAAGCTAAGGCCTCAGAGAAAGCTTTCACATCAGAATGCCAAGGCACATTCTCCATAGTTAACTTTGATGTAGCGGACCTAAGACATGTCAGAATGGTCAAGAACTCCAAAAGCAAAAGTTATTAATTAAAAATAATAAATAATAAATGAGAGGTTGAAAATGTACGATCCACAATAAGTGACGCCTTTGATTTCAACAAAATCTGGCTTTCCAATGCTAAAGAGGTTAGAATAAGCATCAATGTCCTCAGTATTCCACCCTTTCACAAGTGTCAATCTGTAAACAGTTCGCTGCTGCTTGTCTTTAAGTTCTTGCAAGGAGTCCTGGCAAATAACTTAAATGTTGGTGATGACTGATTTCCAAATATAAAGAACAACTTAGATTTATCAGCACCACTGCATAGGCAAGTTCCACATATCATACAAAAATGGCTAAACCAGAATTTCAAGCGAGAGAGGGAAGAGAAAAAGGGGGGAGGGAGGGAAGGGGGAGAGAAGGATGGGGATGAAAATGCGCTTAAATTTTCCTGAGAGAGTTGTTATATCAAAAATATATTTATGGAAGCAACAGGAAGTGCAATTCACAATTGAGCCGCCTCATAGAGAGATGCTTCCGGGAACAGCACAATAAACCAAAGAAGGGTAATGCGTCAAGCAAGATGGTGCTTTTACAATGGAGATTTTACCAAAAATTATTAAATGCAAATCTATTATTCCAAATAATATTCACTTCATGTTTTCTTTTTGTCCATGTATTAAACTTCATCAAGAACTGTGCTCAAGTCTTCTCCACATAAGATGAAAATTTAAGCGTTGTAAAATAAAAGCACATACAATGAACCTTTCCCAGAAGTCCCCAAATAATGGTCTGTCAATTGCCTTCAAGCTTTCTTTTGTTGACGCATCTACACTCACATATAACTGCACATTTCCAAAAATATGAATTTTGTTACCGCTAAATCCAGGTCAAGGCCTTTGATGACAGTAACCTTTTAAACCTTGCAAATAAGAAAGTAGAGGGGAATACCTGTGTGACAGGCTTCAATATTTTAATCTTCTCAGGGAACTGTGCATTTGTTACTAGAAAAGTAGAAATATGCCTCCTGTGTAGCTCATCCACCAGAGCATTTATCTCTGGATACATGATAGGTTCACCAACAAGAGATAAAGCACAATGCCTAGGGGAGAGACCTTCAGATAAGCGTTCCTGTGTAACGCCTGTAACAATGTCATGAAGAGTAAAGAGGCTCATTCATAAGTACATCTACGTAGGCAACATATGCTTCACCAGCAAAACACCAACTTCCAACAAAAGAAATCACACCGGTAATTAAAAAATTTGAAGCAATAAACCTCACCAGGAACCCCTTTCATTTGCTTGATCATTTTCGTGTGCAGCTCTATGGCAGTATCAACAATCTGTAGTGGATCATCCATCTTCCATTGCCAGCTTTTTCCCACAGGGTTTGTATGATGCCTCCAGCAGAAGACACATTTGTTTGCACATGCCAAAGAAGGGGTTGCCTCCATGCACCTGTTCTGCTTCCGCTTTAGAAACATAAATGGCAAATTCTAATAATAAAAGAAACCAATGACAGAAAGACCATGAATTATGAGAACAGATGCATACGTAGCACTGCAAGGTCAACCTATCAACCCATCTTCTCAGTATCAACACAATTGAGTATGGCCAGCAATACGAAACAGTATAAAAATGACAAGAAAGCAGCCATTATGTTACTAGTGACCACATAAAAAATGAGGATTTTCCATCTACTCCAAAAAGGCTTAGTCCCAAATGCTCTGTCATAAGGAGTAAGAGTTTCAGGGTTTAATGCAGTCCAAGTCTCAGTTGCCGTAATTCTCTCTCCTTATCCCATTCGTTCTGCAAAGGCATCTGGTTTGCAAATCCAGAGAGCGCCTTCCATGAAGTACAGGGAAGGGTACAGACCAAAAGCGATATCACCTTCTCCTCAAAATGCAGCTAAGCAGTGATCAGAGCTACTTCAGCCTTAGAGTTTTAAATGTAAAAGTTAAAACATCCAGAGACTTAAAAACATACTACAAGCAGCAGCATAAACTTTGCTCCATCATTTTCTCTTGACAAAAATTGCGTCGCCTAATGAAAACATCAAATTGTTCCTATTAACTTAGGAAAAATAATAAGCAATAATCACCTATGACTCTCAATGCCATAAAAAGAATGCTTGTAGCAACCTCCTCGACCTCTCAGTTGTGATTTGGTCCATCTACAAATTTTCACCCCACTGTGTGAACCAATAATCTTATAGCCCTGCAGGTTGACGGCATCAAGTTAGCAAAAGAAACTAACCTAAGACACAGGTGAGCGGCAGGTAAAGCCCACTCGACCAGTAACATAAAGAGGGGCAAACAGAAAATGGGAACTAATAAAGACACCGACTATAGAGTTCTACAGTGAGTTTATCAATAAAAGCTGCTTCAAAGTGAAATCATAAAGGTTGTGATGAAGCACCTATATCCATATACATATATTACAGAAATATACTTGAGGAGATTTGAACCAGCCAAGAGAACGCTATCTTTATGCATTCAATTGCCCAATTCAAGAACAGTTCAAATAGCCTCAATTGGCAATTACGCACCTGCTTCTCCAAGCTAGTTCTTATAACAGAAGTCACCATCTCTCTCGTCCCATTAGCTTTCCCATTGATTTGACCAACTGCCCCTGACTTCCTCGACGGACCCTTACCAGCAATATCTTCGAGATCGACCACCGCCGTCTCGCCACCACTCTCTCCATCTTCATCGCTCTCAAAACCACCATCACTCTCATTCTCACTCTCTCCTCCAATGCCAACGCCATTCTCCAATATCACGCCACTGTCCTCAACCCCCTTCAATACCGCAATCAACTTCTCACTCCAGATATCGAAAACGCCATCGACATCACCCTTATCAACATCCCCCAGAGACAGAGGCAAAATTTCCCCCGCACCCAAGGCCCTCATCTTAACCGACAAGTCCTTCGCCACGGCATTGAAATGGGATCCGTACGCACCGCTCCCGATGCCAAACACTGCGAACTTACACCGCGAGAGAAGCAGCGACCCCACCCTGAAGTCGGCGGCGCTCTCGCCGAGCCAGTTGGCGAGGAACCGGCCGTTCTCGGGGGGCTTCCCGTCCTCCCAAGTGGAGGCGACCATCAACACGAGGGACTCTTTCGAGAGATCCTCGGGCTCATAGCTCTGCGGGTCGACAAGGTCGAACGGGAGGCCGTTGGAGGCGAGGCGAGAGAAGAGGCGACCAGCTAGGGCTCTGGAAGTGCCGGCCTGGGAGATGAAGAAAAGCTTGCCTCTGCGACGAGAGAGAGCGTCAAGGCTGCCATCGCCGTTAGGGTTGAAGGAGACGAGAGGGAGGTTCTTGCGGCGACGAGATTTGAAGAGGAAGTAGAAGGTGGAGGCGGAGAGGAGGGCAAGGAGAGTTATGCGAGCGGAAAGCGACGAAGGGTACATGACGACGGCGATCGCAGAGCGAGCATTCAGGGTTTCGGCCAGAATTTAGAGCGACTGCGTCGAATCCAAGAAACGAAGCGACGAAGCATTCTAGGCACCTCTTCTCGCAGCGGTGGAGATGGAGCCTCGAGGAGGAGGAGAGGACGAAGAAGGAAGCGACCGCGGGTTTATAAGCGCTCGTCATTGTGGGCTTCTCCTTTCTTTGTCTTTGCAAAGCCCTGAAACAAAATACTAATTGAACCTGGATTTATGAATTCGAGAAAAACATATAAATACACTCCTTTTCTCACTTAACTTACCGAAGTACCCTCCTCTCTCTCTTCAAATTATTGTTTCTTTTTTATCACGTTAACCCACAAAACTACCTTCACTTTTATCACCTCTCTCATAAGTGTTACAATATATATACTCCATTACACCCAACAAAATATCATTTTATCATGCATCTTATTGTAATTGCCTAGAGAATGTTGTCGATTTTAATTTTTGAAATTATATTTTCTATTTTCTATTTATGATAGGTTATGAATACACAATTAATTCCATATTTTATCAAATAGTATAAGCGAAACTATATTTCAAAGTTGAAAATTAAAATTCAATTTAATGATACTGATTTTGATCAAAAATAGAAAAGAAAAAAATGATCAAAATATGAAAGAGGCTAAATTGTTGGAAGAATGATCAAGTGTCCAACATATTTATATTTAGATCAAATCTAAATATTAACAAACGATAAGCACATAAAGGAGGAAAAAGAATCTTCTTACTGTTCTACTCTAATTATGAAGAAAGTAATTACTAACGATTGTAGATTCATTCTCATACTAAGTGTATCAAAACTTTAAAATATGCTTATAATGTTCATTTGAAAAAAAATCTTATTTGAGTTAGAAAGTGAAGAAGGCATAAATTAATTTTTGACCCCATCTTGCAATTCATATTAAAATGTGAAAAAATCAAAACAAAGCACAAATTAGCAATGTTTAACTTTAAATCCATACAAACTTATTCCGAAAAAACATTCACAATGTCAAAATCGTCTAGATAATTATATTAAAATTCATTTTTCACTTGAAATAATGTTTCCCTCAAACTATTTGATAAAAAATAAAATAAGTAGTTGATTATATATTCATAAGCTGTCATAATTAAAAATTTCTAATATTTTATGTAACTTTTTTGATAAAATATGAGATCACAAATTAAAATTAATGACCTTGTCTAGGCAAAATGATAATATGATACAAGGTAAGATAATATGTTTTTGGGTGTAATTTGATAGTTATATTGTGAAACTGATAAGACTAGAGAGAAGATAAAAATAAAGGCAGTTTTTGTTGGTTAATATGATAAAATAAGAAGCAATAATTTGAAGGGAGAGAGGGTATTGTGGTAAGTTCATTGGAAAAAAATAAGTGTTTTAGTCAAAATGGGGGTAGAAATAGTGCTGCCCAAAAAAAAAAAAAAAAAAAAAAAAAAGAGGCAATTTTTTTTTTTTTACAAATGACAGTATAAAACTTTGCTATTGTTAAAGCTGGAGGAGAGAGTGTTTGCTTTTGTATTTATCACCTGACACTTCACTTCAATTCTATGATTGCCGCATGGCAAGACACGTGATGTAATTTTGATGTGTGGTCTGCATTTAATGAATAAGCTTTTAGCTTAGTGATTTGTTATTCGTTTTCATCTCTTATTGGAATTTAATTCGTGAAAACAGTAAATTGAGGGATAGACGACTCAGAAAACGTATTATCAATTATATACTACCTTCTCCCAATTTTAATACTTTATTTATATTGAGTTTTAATATTAAAAAAATGAATAAAGAGAAAGTATATACATATTCTATCTTCAATTGAGTTTAATAATTGAAAATCATATAAATTAGAGGATGTATTTAAAACTTTATTCTTAACTGACATGACTTATTATGAACGTGGTTTTTTAAACGTATGATTATGAGCTAATTATGAAGTAGGGAGCCCTAGGTTTCTTGAAGAACTATTTTCTAACAATACCATCCCAAGTTACTCCTTTCAACTTTATAGGTTTTTTATATTGCTTCACATATTTTGGTTCACGCTCTGGACACAATGTACATATTTCCTGCATATGGATATGGGATTGGAGCGTTCCAGTGAATAAAAGAGGAGAAAAGAGCAAATGGGAAATGCCATCCACCCATACATTTAACGAGTATGCTATGTCACCATTGAACATAGTAATCCAATGATAAAAATGTGGTACTATCTTTAATGAGATTACAAGTTCGAATTTTGTCATGACGAAACTGCTAAAGAGCTAGTGCCTTGGACATATATGTTACTTCAGTGGAGAGATTTCCCAACTTAGCACATTGAAACTTAGAATCACGTCAAGCCTTCCGTACAAGATGGTAACAATTAGATGAGTAGCTAGGCAGGTTGTCCCTTCTCACCCTTTTCTTGATTAAAAAAAAAAAATAATGATACCACCGACTGAGGTGGCATGGATGGTAGATCCTTGGCCCTCCCCGGTGGAGGCCAAGGTTCGAAGCCCCTACGAAGCAGGGAGGCAGTCTTAGCTACATGGTGACTTAAGCGTGACGTCAGGGTGGTGGTTTCCCCGCTAGCGTCACCGGGGGGTTTACGGCGCACTGTCGGTGCAAGCCGGTTCCTCCTGCACCAAAAAAAATAAAATAAAATAAAAAATAATGATGCTCTCTTGCCTTTGTACTAATACAATAATGGAGAAAATATTCCATGATTGCAAAACGTCAGGTTAATTCTTACCCACTTATAAATTGACTCGTGACTCCTAATAAGTAATAAAAAAATGATGTGGAATTTGTTCTTTTCTTTCTTTTTTCACCAACATACTCCTTCAACTGGCCTAAGACGAGCAAGGCACGACCATCTCCACCGCTCAAGCGGCCGCAACCTTCAATCTTTAGTCCATCGCGGAACCTCCTGTCATGGCTTGACTTGGTCAGATTTGAAGGAATTCGCACGGCCGACCACTTGAGGCACCATCCATGGCCGCGAGTGATGACAATGAACGAACTCCATTTTTTTTTTCGGTTTTTTGTTTTTTGATGGAAAGTGGAGGCTGTTGGCTGTTCAAACTTCACTTTAGCAAAGTATGAAGCGATAAACTCAGTTGTTTTGACTATAGACCAAAGACTAAATAATTCAAGTAAACGGAGCCCTTAACACGGTAGGAAAAAGAAAAGAATTTTAAATCTGGGGCCATGAAAGAACTTTAAATCTAAAGAAAGAAGAAAAATCACGAATGAACTCCAGATCTGAAGCAGTAGGCGGACAAATTTCAAATCTGGGGCCATGACTCGAGCAATAATCGTCCTTGGCCACGAACATGGTTTTTGAAAGAACTCCATATCTAGAGCAATAAGTGGATAAGCTCCAAATCTAGAGCCATGGCTGCGAGCACCATTGTCAGACCCCCAACCTTTGGACGCACGACAATCCTCTTTTTCAATTAATTGTAACGTCCCAAGAGGTGTTGCTGACCCATTTATTTTATCTTTCAATTATACGATAGTGGAAGTGAATTAACATCACCCAATCTATGACATATTCGATCTGATCCTAATTTTCAGAATGGAATTGTATCAATAACCAATTTTCGAATGGGATTACAATAGAGATTGTTAGACCTCGAAAACACCGAAAAGGCCACTTTGGGGGTGAAGACTTGATTTCTCACTGACGGAATGCTAAAACTCGCGAAAGTGGAGCCCAAGCTCATGTTGGGCAGCCCAATGGGCCTAAGCCCGTGGAAACTGGCCCAAATGGGCCCAAGCCTATGATGGGCAGCCCAAGGGCCATATGCCCAAGGAGTGAGCGGCCCAAGGGAAGGCATGGACCTTTCAAGCCCACCAAGCCATCCATTGCAAGATCTTGGCATTAAATGCACCACATGTACGTGAACAGTGCACAATTTTTGTGAAATGACCAATTTACCCTCTCATACAATGAAGGACCAAAGAGCAATAAGGGAAAGAGGACTTGGGGGTGGCCACCGCATGCTTAGAGAAGACTTGAAGAAGAACAACTTAGCCTATTCTAAGCCTACCCTAAAGCTATTGAACCATATGTGAAATCTCCTCCATTAATGCTTGGATTTTGCTTCATCAATTACCTTCCCCTTGCTTAGATGGGATGTATATTAATGAGCTAAATCTCTCAATTTCTCTCTCCTCCCTCTCTCCCAAAACCACCGACCTTTCACTCTCACTCCCTCTTTCTCATTTTCTCACTTTTGCTCTTCACCTCTCCCCCCCCTCTCTCTCTCTCTCGTGTTGGTTGATCATCACCCATCTCCATTTCCATTCCATTGCAAGATTTCTCTTCACTTTTCTTCTCATTTCCCTCATCGGCGATCGTCCACCACACCCCCCGTTGTGGAACTACCATTGAACCACCATTTCCGTAGTAGAGTTGGACTTCGGGAGCGAAGGAGGTTGCTGTCTAGCCCTTACCGCAACTCTCTCTCTCTCTCTCTCTCTGTTTGGTCCCTTGTGGAGCTTGAAGATTATTTGCTGCCTAGCCGACTGTCATGCCGTCACCCAAGCTGTCGACCAGCCTTCACCATGGGTGTTGGTTCAGCCATCTCAGTCGTTGTCCGGCCTTGCCACCCATCCATTGACGTTTGTTAAAACTTGGACTTGGGTGTGTGTAGCTTTCTAGCCATCAATTAGAGTTGTTGTTACACTTAGGAGTTAGTTTAGGGCTAGATTAAGGTTAAATGATATTTTGATGACATGATAAGTGGGTTTTAGATGATAAGTTATCATAGGGTTTTGATAGGTTATCAAGTTTTGCTGATAGTTTATCATGTTTTATTGATAGGTTATCGCAATATGTTATCAAGTTTTCCCAATAGCTTATCATGCCTTATCGATGGGGTATTGTGATAGGTTGTCAAACTTCGTCGATAAGTTATTGATGTGTGATAAGTAGTTATGCGGTAAACGACCAAGATGTGATAAGTGAAGTGCGATGTGTTGTTACAATACGTTATCATTAAGTGATAAGTTAATTATGCGATGATACGTGGCGTGCAATAAGATGTTATGATAGGGTATGTAAGTGAAATGAGTTGTCATGTAATCTATTGCAATGCTTTAGGCCCTTGTGCAATGTCTTGTCTTAAAGAAGTGTCTTGTATGCTTGAGCCCCAACGATGATGCATTGTTAGTCGCTAATTTGAAAATGATGCATGTTCATGCAACCGGTTGTCATGGATGAGAAGTTATGTGATTTGATAAAACGAGGGTATGTCTGAATGATACATTGATGTGGAGTGATATGGGATACAATTATGACATATTGGTTTGTGACACATGCTATTGCATATCATATGGGCATCACGTTAATTAATGATAAAGATATGAAATTAATTGTGTGATGGTACACTCGTATGTTCACTTAAAGACCTTGATGAGTTTTACGAGGGGTAGTGAACCCGTCCGGATGCATTTTACGCGAGACGATTATCGATTAAGTTCATATGCCCCCAAGTTAATGGGATGCCGTTTGTGAATGGATTTTGGAACGAAGCTCTTTATAGGAATTTCGTCTTGATGCGTTTATGTGAAACAATGCCGTGCTCGATGGGGCGAGATGATGCTTAGTTATGTCAAAAGACCACCAACCATTGCATTGGCCGTGGTCCCAAGTGGTTGTAATAATTTGGACATATATATGTGAATGTCTGAATTATTACATGGCATGGGTATGTTGCACGTTTGTATGCTTGACCCTTGAATTTGGGAATTGGTTATAAGAATTTTTTTTGTGCTTAAATTGATGGTTTGAAGTAGTGGAATAATTGCGCATGTGATTAGTTAGGGAAAACCAAAGGCTTTGCTACTAATCTACTATCGATAGATAACTTCCATGTTTTAGGCCGTTTCCGAGGTGAATGACTTCCCTACGTGGGGGTCTAGGAAGTTCCCTCATTGAATTTATTTTACTGTTATTTGTTAAATGTTTATAGGCCCTAAGAATGGTTGAGCCCTTCCGTCAAATTAGGTTCGGGCTCCCTGTGGAGCATAGCTAAGAGGTGATTGTCTTCCCAATCGAGGGGATCGATGCATGTTACATGCGCTACGTCACAACCATATGGGGTTGACGAGAGACTTCTTAATCTAGTGGCTCATCGCTTTGTGGCTTAGTACTTTTGGATAAGGGATGATAACCACGAACCCATCTGCGGTTTCGATGGACTACCGGGTGCCTAAGCATCTTGGGGAGGCATTAGTTGGGATATCATGGATGTGGACATACTCGATGGGATTGTGTTTGACCTTGAGGTTGACCTCGACATGATTGTCGAGCCCAAGCCTTGGTATTTGGAGCCCTTAGCGTGTTAGGAGGTAGCAGGGTTAGTATCACTTTTTGGAGCAGCCATTGTAGTACTATAGGCCCACAGTAGTACCTTGACCAACTCCAGGTCCAATAGAAGCAAGCTCGACAGCTAACCTAGCAGCAATAACGGAAGTGGCAGAAATCAGTGGATTCATAATAAGTTCCTCACAAAAAAAAGAAAAGTTAATGATACATTCATCCAATGAATTATGAATTAATTATTCCATCACTAAGATTCATCCAGACGAAGTAACTAACAACTCCGAATTCATTACTTGAATTCGGAGTAGGTCATAGCCACACTTTCAGGCTGATCGGATGTTGTGAAGCTAGCTGTGTTTAAGCTCATTTGTCAAGTTATATGTTTATGACTTGTATAACGAGATGACTAGTTGATACATATGTATATATATATAAGTGTGTATAAAATTATTATTGTTGTTTAGTTGGGTGATTTGTTTATGCTTTTGCTTGCGTAAATAGTTGATAATATGAATAGGTCATCGACACCTCCTAACCTAAGTAAAAGAAAATGATGAGAGCATGGGTTGTTGTGCATCTGGAGTGGGTCAGGGCGTGACATCCCCGCTTAGTTAGTATCAGAGCATGGTCATTACCTGGAGTGATAAGGCGCGTTAAGACCTTGTGATAGTTAGATAGGAACGCTTACACTATGCATTTGATTATTAATTGTCTTGTTGATTGTGGTTTTGAATTCCTAACGGTGCTGTTGGGCTTGTGGAATTAGTTGTTCTTAGCACTCTAAGAGGAGCCTAGATCCAAAAAGGGCAACTCTAGGGCAAGTTGGTGCTCGAGTAAGGGCATAGAAGGATCCTAGAGTTGATGGGATTTTATAGGCCCTGGAAGCCATTGGGAACTTGATGTAGCAAGCTCAGTAATAGGCTGAAGTTGTGGCTGCCAATGCCGTTGCTCACAATGATGCCCTATTAACTAGAGATGGGAATCAGAGGTTAGTGGAGTATTTTATAAAGTTGAAATTGCCCTAGTTCACTGGAAATGAAAATCTTGAAGATGGTACTGATGACCCTTTGAGAACACCCACTCCACGCCAAGTTTAGCAAGTGCTAGTTCTGGCTCAATTGAGTAGCATTTTTGGGTCATGTGATATTAGGTGGAGGAATCTTAGTGGATTCTACAAAGATCGAAGTAGTTACTGAATTGGCCAAGACCAACGATGGTGACTGAAATTTGGAGCTTTCTAGGATTGGCTAGCTATTACTTGTGGCACTCCCGACACGGCCCCCGATTCGTTAGGGTCGCCACAGTTAGCTTACCTTTCATTTGATCTTATAATATTTTACTCTGATACCATAGAATTGTAATGGGTCCATAAGTCCTGGGGATTTATATCATTTAGATCGGTCCCAGCGCAATTCATATAGCGGAAGCATATTCAAAATCTCCCTATCCCATATTCCAACAAAATAATGCAACGCACACCAACTACACATCTTATATAAGTTAGAGCCGAACAATTTTATTTATATAATTTGATGGACATCATGAGTCGGTACATCAAAAGGCCAAGGCTTTTCTAAGCTTGGCTATAACCAAAAGTATCTGACTCCACAACAGTCGAGTACATTGGTCCATCATTCAGTGTTGGCGGTCCAAAAAGAATCTTCATCTTTCGTCCATTGCACTCAGTCACACCCGGCCCGGTCCGTCAGCAGGTGGCGGCGGTAGCATCCCCAGTATAACCCCACCGCGGCGTACATGTACAGACAAAAACTCCTGAATAACAGGGCCAGCGGGTGATCCAACGTCATACATAACCAAAACCTGCACATGAACAAAAACTAGCCCCCATATCTCGGGGTGATGATGCTCCGTACATCCGCACTCAACATCGGTCGGTATGCCATAGAAAGTATCGGGGGTGACTAGCGACAGAGACATATCTCCTTGTCTGAAATGTTAGTCCCCAAAAGGGGTAAGCACAACCACTCAGCAGTAAAAGATCCACCAAACTACACAATGCAATAAGCAAGACAACCAAGATTTCATGCACATAACATCTATGCAACCATGCATATAAATCCATAAGGTTCATCCCATACCTTAATAACCACATTTTCAATGCCAAATAATACCAACTCAAAATTCATAGACAACTCATGTACCATGCCATATGCACACACATGTACATGATTCATTTCCCATTTTGATATTAAAAAAGATCTCATTTTTCTCGGGGACCAGTGTTTGCATCCCTCTAGGCTTTTGCATCTAATCTTGGCATCGCGAGACTTCTGGCACACATCTCTGGGCATCCGGCACATACCTTCGGGCATCTCGTACCCCAACTGGTGTCACAAGGCCTCTGGCACACACCTCTAGACATTCGGCACACACCTCCGGGCATCCAATCGGCGTCGACTCACTCAACCCTATGGGCATCCCGACACTCCCGGGGCATCGTCGACTCAGCCGTCCGACGGCATCATCAACATCATGATATATACACGCATATGTCTCACTTTGAAAATAACATTCGATGCCCTACGATATGTTAAATGTCACCGCATCCATCGTATAAACAACAACTTAAGACATCACAAATCATAGAGCAATTCAATTGTTCTTGAAATAAAACAATTTTCGAACAAAACAGTATACACTTCACTAATTGAAATCGGTTGAGCAAAGTCGGAGTAAAACATCTTAAAAACCAGAATGTGCAGTTTTAATGAAAATTTTGGAATAACCACTAAATGAACTCAGAAAATTCTGAATTTTGGATATGTTATATATAAGACCTAGAGGTAAAATTTTCTTGAAGAAATCTAAGTCAAATTCATAGTAGATCAAGAGCTATAATCGCTATAACTCTCCCTAACCCTCTGTAACAGTTTCTAGGATTAACATTTACAGAGAAAATCGTTTCACCGACCAATACTTGTCCTTTTCTTCTCAAATTTTAGTATGTTACTTCTCGAGATGTCATCTACAACTTTCATCAAGGACAAAAAGTCAAATTTCAACTAGATAATTGCATAAAATTCACGGAAGTCGCAAAAGGTCAAGCTATTTTTCCATGAAACAGTTTACTAGTCCTAAGGAACTACTTTTGTTCTTTCGAATTCTAGCATCCAGCATCACAATTCAAGCATCTCCAAAATCTATTACACTTCTTTAGACAACCACAGCACAGAAAAATGTAGATCAATGGACTCTCACTTGCCTTAAGTCCAACGCAACCACAACAAGCAAAACAGCAACTTGAGGACTTCGTGTGTAGCTTGATCGACAGCGAAGCTAGGCGATGTCGACGGTGGCAGCAGGCGCACGCACGACGGGGATGGTCTCCTTCTTTCCCTCGCCGATGCACCCTCACAAACTCTCTCTTTCTCTCAGTCACTCTCCCTCTTCTCTCGATCACTCTCTCTCTCCTCGGTCATTCCCCCATTCATTCTGCCCCTTTCTTTTCCTTTTAATTTCTTAATTAGCTAGTAATCATGAGGTTTTGTATGGGAAGGACAAGTGGAAGATGGTTATGGACAAGTGTAAAATGGCATGCATCTTCCTCCCGGGGCATCCCGACACTCCCGGGGCATTGTCGACTCAGCCGTCCGACGGCATCATCAACATCATGATATATACACATATATGTCTCACTTTGAAAATAACATTCAATGCCATACGATATGTTAAATGTCACCACATCTATCGTATAAACAACAACTCAAGACATCACAAATCATAGAGCAATTCAATTGTTCTTGAAATAAAACAGTTTTCGAACAAAACATAATACACTTCACTAATTGAAATCGGTTGAGCAAAGTCGGAGTAAAGCAGCTTAAAAACCAGAATGTGCAGTTTTAATGAAAATTTCGGAATAACCACTAAATGAACTCAGAAAATTCTGAATTTTGAATATGTTATAGATAAGACTTAGAGGTAAAATTTTCTTGAATAACTCTAAGTCAAATTCATTGAAGATCAAGAGCTATAATCGCTATAACTCTCCCTAACCCTTTGTAACAGTTTCCAGGATTAACATTTACAAAAAAAAATCGTTTCACCGACCAATACTTGTCCGTTTCTTCTCAAATTTTAGTATGTTACTTCTCAAGATGTCATCTACAACTTTCATCAAGGACACGAAGTCAAATTTCAACTAGATAATTGCATAAAATTCACGGAGTCGCGAAAGGTCAAGCTGTTTTTCCATGAAACAGTTTACTAGTCCTAAGGAGCTACTTCTGTTCTTTCAATTCCAGCATCCAGCATCACAATTCCAGCATCTCCAAAATCTATTACACTTCACTAGACAACCATAGCACAGCAAAATGTAGATCAATGGACTCTCACTTGCCTTAAGTCCAACGCAACCACAGCAAGCAAAACAGCAACTTGAGGACTTCGGGTGCGGCTTGATCGACGGCGAAGCTAGGCGACGTTGACGGCGGCAGCAGGCGCATGCGTGGCGGGGTTGGTCTCCTTCTTCCCCTCACTGATGCACCCTCAGGAACTCTCTCTTTCTCTCAGTCACTCTCCCTCTTCTCTCGATCACTCTCTCTCGCCCTCGGTCATTCCCCCATTCATTATGCCCCTTTCTTTTCCTTTTAATTTCTTAATTAGCTAGTAATCATGAGGTTTTGCATGGGAAGGACAAGTGGAAGATGGTTATGGACATGGGCTGCTTGAGCCCAAAAGTTTTGGGGCCAACAGAAAACCCAAATAAAAAGGCCCATAAACTTTATAATATAACCCATAATCTTTGCGCCATTATGAAGCATTTCATTATTTCTCTTAAAGAAATAAATTTTGCATTCTCATAATCCAATTGCTTCATATACAAACTGCATAACCAAAGTTCTTGCATGGAAAATAAATTCGATCAAGCAGGAAGATTTCTTTTCCTTATTTGTCAAATCGCACAATGAAGAGACGTACATAATTTTCAAGTTCGACCAAACTCCTCAAAATTTTATCCTTAAATTTCAGCATACATGTTCCTCACGCAGGATCGAATTCCATCCCTTCGTAACTTGAAAAATATTATTCAATCATAGTCCAAAGTTTTTCTCTTGTTGCATGGTTGATCGGTCCATTGCTAGACATATAAGATCAATCCAATAAACAAATACGAATTAATGCCCATCAATGATATCAATGCCACAGTCCGGTGATACTCCCATCGATTGATCATGACCGTCACCTATCCGAGGATCGTCTAAATTTTTGGATGCCACATTACTCGCGATTTGTGAAAAGGTTTTTTAGGATAGCAAACACCCCTGATGACTAAAGAAAGAAGTGTAGTTCGAGTGGACAAATAAGTGTGAGAAGAGTTTTTAAGAACTTAGTTGACGTTTGCCTTAATGTTAACAATACCATATGGTCCTGGAGGGTATAAGATCTACAGTGACACATCGTTTAAGGGATTGGATTGCGTCCTAATGCAACATGGACTAGTAGTAGCCTATGCCCCTAGGCAATTAAGGCCACGCAAGCATAATTATCTAACGCAGGACTTAAAATTGGTAGAGATTATCATTGCCTTGAAGATCTAGAAACACTATTTATGCAGGTAGAAGTTCACAATCTACACCGGCCATCAAATTCTGAATACGTATTTTCGCAAAAGAAATTGAACATGAGGCAATAACGATGAATGGAACTTCTCAAGGACTATGACTGCAACATCTTATACCATCTTGGAAGACCAACAACATAGTGGACGCACTTAGTTGGAAGTCAACAATCGCACAAATGATGGCTCGGGAGTGGATCCTTTTCGAAGGTGTACGAGATTCGGACTTCAAGTTCGAGATAAGTCATCTTTCTAATCTTATGGCTACTCTTCAAATTGAACCCGAAGTGCTAACCAATATTAAAGCATTGTAATCGACGGATCCATCAATCTAGAAGATCTTGCAAAAGAGTCTAGAGGAAAGGAAACCGGACTTCCAACTGACAAATGATGGGATCTTGAAATTCCAAGGTAGATTCTGTGTAGCCAACGATGCGGAACTCAAGGAGAAGATTTTGGCAGATATCCATCGAAGCCACTATAGCATACAACTAGCTAGTGCAAAGATTTATAGGAACTTTCGGCAGTACTATTAGTGGAATGGCATGAAAATTGATGTCGCCAAGCACATGACAAAGTACTTGATATGCCAACAAGTTAAAGGTCAATGTTGAAACCCTGGTGGTCTACCGTGACCAGATTTTAGAGTGAAAATGAGAGCATATCACGGTGGATTTTGTGATGGGATTGCCAAGGAGCCATATAAGTAATGATTCCATTTGAGTTGTAGTTGATCGACTAACCAAGTCAGCTCACTTCATTGTGGTACAAAATAATTATACCATGGATAGGTATGCCAGGCTATATGTGAGATAGATAATTCGGTTGCATGAGGTTCCCATGACGATTACCTCAGATCAGGATCCCAAGTTCACGGTTGTATTATGGAAAAGCTTGTAGAGGGCCATGGGAACAAAGTTGCAATTTAGCACGGTCTAATGGTCAATCCGAGAGAATGATCCAAACTCTCGAGGATATGTTGTGAGCTTGCATGTGGATTTTAAAGGAGGATGGGAAGATCAACTACACCTCATCAAGTTCGTGTACAACAATAGCTACTAGTAGAGCATTGGGTTGGCATTGTTTGGGGCACTATATGGACGTCCTTGTAGGACAAATCTATTGGGATGAAGTTGGGGAAAGAAAGCTTATGGGCCTTGAGTTAATGCAATAACCTGTAGATGCAGTCGAAATCATTTGGGAAAGGTTAAAGATAGCCTAAAGTCGCCAGAAAAGCTACACAAATGGAAAGGAAAGTTAAGCCCCATGTTCGTTGGACCCTTTGAAATTCTAGAATAAATAGAGACTTTAGCCTACCATTTGGTATTGCCACCTAATCTTTCTCAAGTTCATAATGTCTCTCACGTGTCCATGCTGAGAAAATATGAACTATACTCATCACATGTACTAAGTTATGAAGAAATCAAGGTAAACGACAAAATAATATATATCGAGTAGCCAGTGCGAATCTTGGATAGAAAAGAACGAATGTTGCGCAATAAGGTCATTCCCTTAATCGAAGTCGTTCGACTGCATCATGGCATCGAATGAGCGACTTGGGAAAGCGATGACATAATGAGAAGCCAATATCCCCATTTGTTTGAAGAAGTGGATGGTCTTGCAAATTTCGAGGACAAAATTTCTTTAAGGAGGGAAGAGTTGTGACATCCTCCATTCGATCCTGATTTTTAGAACGGAATTACATTAGCCAACAATGAGGATCGTTAGACCCTGAAAATGCTGAAAAGGCCACTTTGGGGCAAAGACTTGATTTCTCACTGATGGAACTTTAAAACTTGGGAAAGTGGAGCAAGCCATAAACGAAGACCCAAGTAGGCCCAAGTCCATGTTGGGCAGCCCAATACACCCAAGCCTATGGAGGGTGGCCTAAGGGCCACACGCCAAAGGAGTGGGTGGCCCAGGAGAAGGCATGGACCTTCCAAGCCCACAAAGCCATACATTGCAAGATTTTGGCATTAAATGCACCCCCATGAGTGTGAACAGTGCACACTTTTGGTGAAATGACCAATTTGCCCTCTCATACAACTAATGACCAAAGGGCAAGAAGGAAAAGAGGACTTGAGGGGGGTGGCCACCACATGCTTGGAGAAGACTTGCCTAAGCCTACCCTAAACATATTGAACCATGTGAGAAATCTCCTCCATTGATGCTTGGATTTTACTTCATCAATTACCTTCCCCTTGTTTGGATGAGAGGAATTCAAGGGATTATGATGGGATGGTTATTAATGAGCTTAATCTCTCAATCTCTCTTTCTTCTCCCTCTCCCCAAAACTGCCGACCTCTCTCTCTCTCTCTCTCTCTCTCTCTCTCTCTCTCTCATTTTATCACTTTTGCTCTTCACCTCTCGTTCTCTCTCTCTCCTTGTGTTGGCCGACCATCACCCATCTCTAGTTTGATTCCATTGCAAGCTTTCTCTTAAGTTTTCTTCTTGTTTCCCTCACCAGTGATAGTCCACCACACCCCCCGCTGTTGAACTTCCATTGCCATAGCCAAGTTAGACTTTTAGAGCCAAGGAGGCTGCGATAAGCGACCAAGATAGGTTATCGCGATAGGTTATTAAGTTTTGTCGATAACTTATCATCTCTTATTGATAGGATATCGCAATAGGTTATCAAATTTCGTCGATAAGTTATTGATGTTTGATAAGTAGTAATGCAATAAGCGACCAAGATGTGATAAGTGAAGTACGATGTGTTGTTATGATACGTTATCATTAAGTGATAAATTAATTATGCGATGATATGTGGAGTGCAATGTGACGTTATGATATGGTATGTAAATGAAATGAGTTGTCATGTGATCTATTGTAATGCTTTAGGCCCTTGTCCAATGTCTTGTCCTAAAGAATTTTCTTGTATACTTGAGCCCCAACCATGATGCGTTGTTAGTCGCTTTGTGGCTCAGTACTTTTGGATAGGGGACAATAGCCACGAACCCATCCATGATTTCAATGGACAACTGGGTATCGAAGGATCTGAGGGAGGCATCAGCTGGGATGCCATGAATGTGGACGTGCCTAATGGGGCTATGTCCAACATTGAGGTTGACCTCGACAAGATCATCCATTCTGAGCCTTGGTATTTAGAGCCCCTAGTGAGTTAGGAGGTAGTAGGGTTAGTGTCACTTTTTAGAGTCGTCCTCGTAGTATTAGAGGTGCTAGATTTATCCCGAGTCCCTTTTTTTTTTAAGTAGGTTGTAGCCTCACTTTTAGGCTGATCGGATGTGGTGAAGCTAGCTGTGTTTAAGCTCGTTTGTCAAGTTATGATTTTATGGCTTGTATAACGTGATGACTAGTTGATACATGTGTGTGTGTGTGTGTGTGTGTGTGTGTGTGTGTGTGTACAAGTGTGTATCTATTGTTTAGTTGGGTGATTTGTTTATGTTTTTGCTTGCGTATATAATCATCAATAATATGAATGTGTTGGTAATGCCTATTGGGATGTCGCAATCGAATGATCTAAGTAAAAGAAAGTGATGAGAGCATGGGTTGTTGCGCGTCCAGAGCGGGTCGAGGCGTGACACAATCATTTATATCAATAGGGATAGCTTAGAACACACATCAAATATATATATTAACATTTACACACTAACTTTAATACACCAAAAGCTCAGCATATATACCACAAAGCGGATTCCGTCTAGTTCGTCAAAGGGGGTTAGGGGTTAGCCTAGCACCTTTATACTATGAGGGTGACCTCAAAAAGGTGGCATCCCCTACGCGTCTAGTACACGTCTCAGTTAAAATACCACGGCCCAGGCTGGGTTTCGACTATAGATTCGGGTCCACCTCCGGGTCAGCGACATTTGAATCAATAACCATAAGGTCTCAAGCAACACCCCTGGATCCCTTAGCAGTCCATCAATCCCTGGAGAGGGTCCCAGAGCTTCCTTCCAAACCAAACGTACTAGGCCGCAAACCCATGGGCACCTAGTGAACATGTGCTTCTCGTAGATCATGTTGGTACCCTCAATCGGGTATGAGGTCACCTGGGAGTCCTGGTCGACAGGCACCCCAAAACGAACATGTCGGAATGGGCTAGTCATAACTAGGGTCTGAAATATTTAACAATAACGGATAAGATATACTCAATAAGTAAACTTCCTAATCCTCGTGTAGGAAGGTACTTCGTCTCAGAGATGTCTTAAACATGCACAATCCACGTACCTCTCAAATCATAGACAAGGTTGATCAAGCATGCACATTTCACATAAGCCATTAATATGATAATTAATTCACACACGTCTCATGTGACTCGTATATATCCATGCCATACATATGTAAGCCACACCATCATTGTCATAATATGCATTTTGTGACATCCTCATTCCAACCTCGATTTTCAGAACGGAATTACATCGGCATCTAATTTTTGGACAGGTTTACAACGAGGATTGGTAGGCTCCAGAAAGGAGGAAAATACCACTTTAGGGCGAAAGCTGGGTTTTTCATCAACAAGATGTAAAAATTCAAAAAAGTGGAAATGGGCCACGGATGGAAAACCCACGCGGGCCCAATGGGCCCATGGACCCATGAAGGATGGCCCATGGGCCACCCAAGTCCTTTTGGTCATTTCAAGTCCCTCATTAATGACCCATGTGCATGAATGGTGCGTGAACAGCACCCAGACATAGTGAAATTACCATTTTGCCGTTTTAGCGTAATAAAACAAAAAGCCATATGCATAAAGATAAAGATGGGTGCCCATTCAATAAACGAGGTATTACTACCAATGCTATGTCACAACAGACGTTTTTTTCCAAATTAGGTGCACACACAAGTGTAGCACACAAATCGGTTTTTCATCTCTTATCTTAGCCAACGTTTGCAAGGCCCGAGGGCAATGCTCATTCAAGTGAGTGTGCCATGACCCTCAACATCATTTTATAAAATATGGCGGGAATGATTCTTGGTTTGTGGCTTGAATTGCATGCTTAGGCCATCGCGACTTGATGTCAATTACAAACCAATTGAACCTTGACCTCGTCCTGGGGTGTGAACACATTCAAAAATGCAAACATGAGCAAACACACAAAAGAACATTACAACATACATGTAGCTCACACTGGTGAGTTTAGCACTAAACAAAGGAATGGCGGCTTAATTTGAAGGCAAGAGAAAGAGACGTGAGGTGTAGGGCGTTCAAGGAGATGGAGGGTGGAGAAAATGGGAGTAGAGTGAGGAAAATGAAGAGAGCTCCTCATATTTATAGCCCTTGGAGCCATCATTACCATGCCAAGCAGTCTATTCCAATGTTTCCAAGTGCCCTGTCAAAATTCCTTAGGTGGCAAGGCTATGGGTCCAATAATTGAAGCCTAAATAATGAGTTGGAAGGCTAAAGGCCTTACTTGGCAACCTAAACTCATAGCATCATCGATGATGAGCCACTTTTCACTTTTCCATTGGTTCACCTATAACCCGTGTTAAATGAGCATTTAATGAAGTTTGACGATAATGATGCCAAAGTTACCAACTTGGCAAATTCTAGAATCTTCGGTCATTAATGAGGGCCCGTGTATCACTCTCCAATTGGTCCATGTGTATGCCACTTTTCTAGAATATCCATGATATTTTGGACCATAATCATGACCTTTGAAAAGTCAAGGGACACCTCACCTTCTTCATAAAAGAATTTTAGAGTTTTCTTTCTACTTTCATTTCTTTCTTTAAGAAGGCAAATTTTCCTTCCTCAAGAAGGCAATCTAGAAAAGTCTATCATCCAACTTGATTCCGGCGTCAACGAAGAGATCATTAGGTATACCAAATCATGTACACCGAGGTTCGGCCACCGCACACCATATTTTCCCAAGCCGCTCTTTGAGGAGGTTAGTTAGCCTAGAAGGTTAGCTAATGGTTGACACGTAAGCCTTATGACTCAACCTAGCGTTAATGCACTATGGTCCAAGAGTATTTAATGCATCTTTATCCCAATTCAAGAACACTCTAGATGGCTTGTTCCTTAAGTTGGGCGTACAGCACATTCCCCTCCAAGTTTGGTGCATAACCTTCCATTCTAAGTTGAAGAATAGTTTCAAGCAACTTTCGAAATCAATGTCATTACCTTATCAAACACGCTCGAAAAATTATAAAAGTTTAATATGTTGTCAAGAAGATCTTAAGAATCAACATTTTTCATGAAGGGAAACTTAGCCAAATTTGTGCCGTGGAAAGAGTAGAAATTCATTGAACACAACCCAAAAGTTCGTCCGTCGAGCAAATTCAATAGTCAAAGAGAGAGACTTATTTTGAAATCCAAATCTTCACAAAACTCTTTCAAATTTTAATATATTGTAGATATGGTGGATATCATTTAAAACTTTTCTGAAGGCTGAATGTCCAAATTCGAAAGGGAAGATTTTATAAGAATTCGAGAATGCAACTTGGTTATCGTTTTCACTACACGAGATAGGTTCCAGACGGTGAATGATTGGGCCTTCGTCCCTAACTTGAACTTCAGAAAAATATGAAATATAAGTATGTTTTAGATCAAGATGTTTAGAACAATTTTCATGAAGGAAGTTTCTTTAAATTCACACCACAAAAATATTTGTAGAGTATTGGCAAATAGCACGGGTACAGTAATTTTGAAAATCAAAGGTGGCAGTCTTAGTCGAAAAAAAGAGGCATCTCACGTGGTCAATAAGCATTAATTGTTGGGCATCCTTATCTCCCAAGTTTCCAACTAGGTCCCAAGTTAATTAGGACACTTCATCTCGGCATTGAATAACTAGAAGCCAAGTGTAGTTAATGTGCTTTTAGCTTATCTAAGAAGGTTTGACCTATTTGCTCTTTCTTCCAATGGATGTGTTGTCCATTTCCTGGTCTCCAAGATCTCCTACTTAGTTTAGGGTTATAGCTAGGCTAGGCTATAGGGATACATAAGCCTCTACATTCATCATCCTCATTTAATGCTTTTCACACTTATTCACACTTGTTCACATTTATTTTCCAGAAATGTTTGACTAACATAAGGCTTATCTAGCTCAGCCTCTTAGTTGTGACCAAAATAAGAGTCGATATGAGCATGAGATGAGAGGGTTCAGCTGGTGCAAGGAAATGGAGACGAAGAGAGAGTGTGGGTGAAAATTCATCCAAAGGGCTGGAGAGAGAGAGAAAGTAAGAGAAATGAGAGAATGAGAGAGAAAAGGGGTGACAGAATGAGCTAGGAGAGAGAGAGAAAGATTGCTGCATAAGTCTAGACCGTTGGATGGCCAAGATTTATCATTGCTCCCCAAGCCAAGAATGGAGGGCCGATATTGCTTCTTGCTTTACTTTCTCCCCAAGTTCCATTAATGCCATTTAATGCACGTTAAATAAACTATACATACCTAGGCTAGAAAATAGAATAGGTAGGCTTAGCTAGGTAGGGTAGGCTAGGCATGCCATCATCTTCTCTCTCCTCTCCTCATTGGGCGCCCACTTCTTGTTCTATTAGGCAGAAGCACAAAATTTCATAAACCTTGGGTACTGTTCACGCATATAAGCATTAATGAGGGACTTGAAAAGACCAAAAAGGGCTTGGGTGAACCATGGGCTCCTTTGGGCCGCCCATCTTGGGTGTGAGGCCCGTTGGGCTGCCCACCCTAGGCTTAGGCCCATTCGATCGTCCTTCATGGGCTCATTGGGCCCACGTGGGTCCTTGTCCATGGCCCATTTCCACATTTCTTAATTTTTATGTCCCGTCAATGAAAAATCAAGCTTTTCACCCCAAAGTGGCCTTCTCGGTGTTCCTGTTGCCTATTGATCCCCATTGCAATCTCGCTCTGAAAATTTGCCACTATTGTAATCTCGTTTTGAAAATTGGGGTCGAATTAAGAATGTCATAGGCGACGCCTCTTGGGATGTTGCAACAAAATGACCAAAGAGAAAGAGGGTTGTTAGGTATTTAACTATTGAGGCACGACACTCATTTTAAAAATGATAAGTGTTCATGGCACTCTAATTTTTATAAATGATGAGTGCTTGTAAAAATGTTAATTTGAAAAGTGAGTTGCTAATTTGTTAAACGAAATCGTAGTGTGATTATTAAATATCATGAGGTTGATGCATGATTGCTTTGGTGAATGGTTCATCGAGGGGTGAACATATGGCATTATTTGAGGACATCTTTGTGTGCGAATATTGTAATGTATGATGCATGAGCATTAACCACTCTTGCAATGGCTAATGAGAAAGATAAAATTGGCTTGGGTTGATGTGCTTGTGTGATCACATATTGGTTTCATACTTGTCTGATTACGAAAGATGATGCCTAATGGATTTCGGATGCCCCCCATGTCGATAGGATGCCGTTCCCGGATGGGTTTTGGAAGGAAGCTCCTTAATTGGAATGCTGTCTTTGAGTGAGGTCAAGATGATGCCATGCCCGATAGGGCATGATGATGCTTAGTTACATCGGAAGACCATCAACATGAGTGTCGTCATGGTTAAGAGCAGTCGTCATAATGTCAAAGCTTGGTCTTGAGGATTCCATCGTAGTGTGACACACAAGGGTTGGTCGTGGCCAAGACCCTACGTGTACCGATTGCACATGCATGGAATGGAAATATATGAGTTGCATAGGACACATGCGTGCATGCTTTTGGTTAAACTTGTTTATAATAAAGAGGTACATAGACTATGCATGTTTAGGGCATGTCCGAGGTGAAGTACCTTCCTATGCGAGGATTAGGGAGTTTAGTTATTAGGTATATCTCATTGTTGTTGTTTCAATATTTCAAGTCCTCACCACATCTAGCCCATTCCGTTAGGTTTGCTTTGTTGTGCCTTTTGGCCAGGACTCCTAAGCGACCCCCTACCTGATCAAGGGTACTAACGTGGTCTATGGTAAGCACATGTCCGCCATTTGGGCAAATGAGGGATTGCCTAAGTTTGTGTCCCAATGGATCTTGGCTTGGTACATTTGGTTTAGAGGGGAGCTCTAGGGCACTTTCTCGAGATCTAATGGACCACCCGATGGGGGATATAGGGTATGGGTGGCATAGTTCCCGATCTAGAGAAGAAGGTTCTAGATCCCATTTCCATGTTTTTGGGAACCGGTGGTTCTTGATTCAATTCGTGGTTCCTATTGGAACTAGAACAAGAACTAGGGAATCGAGAATCGGAACCCGAACCAAGTTCCTAAGCCTAAAATCCCCAATATCAATATGTTTTTTCTCTCTCTGTCCCTAATACTTTCCCTTCTTTTTTCCTTATGGAGTGTTGCAATAGGCTAGATGACAACCCAACGTTGCTTGCTGACCTTGATGTCACGACTCACAACATCACAACAACCGCCACAACTCCGTTTGATGACGCTGCCAACTCTCGCTGTCTCAGTCTTCTTCTACTCTCTGACCTCTTGCTTCTCTCGCCATCTCTTCCGTTTGCCTCGCCTCTGGTCGTCACTCCCCCAAGGCTTTTAGTTTTCTCATTGCTCTAATGTTAAGATCAGCTCAGTCAATCATCTTTATGCTTGTACCTTTCTACCCTCCCCCATTCCTCTCCTCTCTCAATGTTTCAATTTGCCGTTCAAAAGTCTCCCTTCGCTTTGCAGCGCCATTCTTTTTTCATTGACTAAGGTTCATCGCCATAGCTGATTTTCACTTCATAAATTGCTTGGACTACCGAGTTGATTTGTAAGGATATCCCTGAGGATGTTGCACTGATTACAGTCTGTGTTATGTCAAAACAAAAATGGGAGTAACTGCAGCCAATTGTCCTACTGTTTTGTATCTAGATACAAGTCTAGCATTCTATCTTGAGAAGGGTTGATTTCCTTGCAATTTCATTGTGAGGATTTCTCTAGAGTTGCGAGTGTGACATCCTTATTTCGACCTAGATTTTCATCGGCAACCAATTTTCAAACGGGGTTACAATGAGGATTAGTAGGCCCCAAAAACGCCAAAAATACAACTTTGGGGGAGAAAACTCGATTTTTCATGGATGAGATATAAAAATTTGGAAAAGTGGAAATGGGCCACGGACAAGGACCCAAGTGGGGCTAATGGGCCCATGGACCCATGAAGGATGGCCCAATGGGTGTCACGCCCAATAAAACAAAAACCCATGTGCATAAAGAAAGAGATTGGTGCCCAATAAAGAGAGGAGAGAGAAGATGATGTCATGCCTAGCCTAAGTATCCTATTTTCTTGCCTAGGCATGATGAGTTCGTTCAATGGCATTAATGGAAAAGTAGGTGGAAGTAAACTAAGAAGCAATCTTGGCCCTCCATTCTTGGATTGGGAAGAACTATCGAGATGAGGTGGTATGTGATGTGATTCCTATGGAGGCATGCCACTTGTTATTGGGTAGACCATTGCAATTTGATATAAATGCTATGCATGATGGTTGAAAAAACACATACTCTTTTCATAAGGAACAAAAATACATAACTCTTTTACCCTTGAATCCTTCTTCGATACATAATAATCAACCTGGGGAGGGAAACTCTTGTAAGGAAAATCTGTTCTTGAGTGAGACACGGGTTGAGAGAACCATTAGCAAACAAAATAATGTATTTGCTTTGCTTGTGGTCGAGAAAAAGAGTGAGATGGAGCGACTCATACATCCAAAAATGCATTGCTTGTTGAAAAAATTTGCAAATGTGTTCCTAGAGGATTTGCCACCTGGATCACCTCCCATAAGAGGTATTGAGCATCAAATTGATTTGATCCCCAGTGCTCCACTATCAAACAAGCCAGCTTATCGATGCAATCCAGAGGAAACAAAGGAGTTGCAAAGACAAGTCGATGAACTTATCGTTAAAGGATACATCCGAGAAAACATGAGTCCTTGTTTTGTTCCAACTCTACTTGTACCTAAGAAGGATGGTACATACCGAATGTGTGTTGATAGTGGGGTCATCAACAACATCACCATTAAGTATAAGTACCCTATACCTAGACTTGAAGATATGCTTGATGAATTATATGGTTCTTTTGTATTTTCAAAGATAGATTTGCGGAGTGGTTATCATCAAATCAGAATGCAAGAAGGTGATGAGTGGAAGACGGCTTTCAAGACCAAGGGAGGCCTTTATGAGTGGTTGGTTATGCCATTTAGATTATCTAATGCTCCGAGTACCTTCATGAGACTTATGAACGAGGTTCTTCGTTCCTTTATTGGTCAATTTGTCGTTGTTTATTTCGACGATATTCTTGTTTATAACAGGAATGAGGAGGAGCATATCTATCTTGAGAGAACAAAAACTATATGCTAAAATGGAGAAATGTGAGTTCTTCTCTCCAAGCATTGTGTTTCTTGGTTATGTGGTTTCCAAAGATGGAATCTCTATTGATCAAGCCAGGGTGGAAGCTATGAAGACTTGGCTAGTTCCGAAGTCTATTTCTGATGTAAGAAGTTTTCATGGACTTGTTTCTTACTATCGATGTTTTATAAAAATTTTAGTACTGTCATGGCTCCTATAACTGAATGCATGAAGAATGATGCTTTTGAATGGACAAAGGCTGCTCAAAACGCCTTTGAGGTAATCAAGCGGAAACTTTGTGAGTCCCCTATGCTCGCACTTCCTGATTTTGATAAAGTATTTGAAGTTGAGTGTGATGCAAGCGGAGTTGTTGTTGGCGCTGTTCTGGTGCAAGCACAAAAACCATTGGCATATTTAAGTGAGAAGTTACCCGTGTCCAAGAAGAATTATTCAACTTATGACAAAGAGTTCTATGCCACTGTCCGAGCTCTTGATCATTGGAGTCATTATTTGAGGCCAAAACAATTTGTCCTTCATTCTGATCATAAGGCACTTAAGTTTATTGGCGGCCAACGCAAGCTTAATTCTAGACATGCAAAAAGGGTATAATTTCTTCAATCCTTTTCTTTTGCCTAAAAATATAAACCCGGGCACACTAATGTTGTTGTAGATGCTTTATCGAAAAGATATTCTATGCTTGTTGTTCAGGACTCTAAGATTCTCGGATTTCAATCAATGAAAGAACTTTATTCCGAAGATGCGAAGTTCTCATCCATCATCAACAATTGCAAGCGGGGAGTTCGAGGTACATATTCTTTGCAAGATGGGTTTCTTTTTAAAGGAAATCGATTATGTGAGCCAAGATATAAGTGACCTATTTATAGCTCATTTATATTTTAAATAGATCATATATGGATTTAAGACCCATTTTGACAGATCTAACCGAGAGGATCAAAATCCTTTATAATAGAACATTCAATAATTTGATGAAGGATCAAAGTTTTTCAGAACACCTAAATTGACAACTCAAATTAGCCTAAGCCACGAGTTCATTGTCAAATATTTATCAGGGGCATCGGTTGCACTCGAGTAGTCCCCAAAATGGATATTTATTTAGCATGTAGTCGCCAAGTGACCAGGCTATTCAGTACCATCAAGCTAGCCTCAATACTACCGAGCTTCATGAATGACACTTCAATCTCTAAAACCACAATAATAATGACCTAAGTGGATCTATTTGACTAAATCATTCATGCATCATTATCCACTTTAAACAGCTCAAAGAAACAAACATCTCATTAATATCTAATGTTGTAATTAATTCTATCTACCATATCATATCATATGTATAAAAAACTCATGCGATAGAACCTCTCCTAGACCGAGTTATTCTCGTAAGGTGTAATTAGGCCAATGGAACCCCATTACAAGCTCCCAAACACCCTATCCACCTAAGATTCTTTGCCACTAGTGGCTTAGGAGATTTTGTTTAAACATTGGACCACATGAATATGATCTATCACTGCCATTGATCATGTGGGTCTTATTTGGATCCAAAATGCAGGACTCCCCAATCAACAACTAAAATAATGTGCCGGAGATCATATGAGTTTTTTCTCAGTTGCACCAGCCACTATCAGAGCCACTAGAAACACAAGGCTGAACAGATGCGATGTGCCACAACAAACAAAACAAATGACGAAAGACTTTCTTTCCTGGGCCACAGAGTTAGCACCCACCAACTGTACTTACTTGGCTTTCTCTTCTCTTAGGAAGTGGGAGCCACCACCCGATGTTAATAGGACCTTTCTTTGGTGGAGCCATTTAGTCCTTTACTTTTTTCTTCCTATTCAACAAAGGGACAGGTTGAGGGCATTATGCATAGAATGAAATGGTGGCTCTCGTGGACAACCTCATTACCTTCCTTTCCATCAAGGGAAAAAGAAGCAGGATACGATTTGAGCCATCTTCTCAGACGTTGGTTTTGTGTGTGGCTCTCTTTTCTTATCCCTACACAACAACTCTTCTTTCTCCCTCCCATAAACCCTCTCTATATATGCCATGCACATATCCTCCGCTTCGCTTCTACTAGTATTTTCACGATTCACAGGATTGCAAGAGAATGTCAAATCACGAGAATGGACTACCCGAGGACCTGTTCTCGATCGAATTCAAGCTCCCCGACTTGCTGCTCGACAACGCGGTCCGGGGACTGCATTTGAGGATTGAAAAGGAATGGGACTCCCTTCAGCAGTCGGCATGCCAAACGGCTGCAGGAAGAGCCCTTTGGAAGCACGTCATTAACGATCCTTTCGCAGATGTGCTTGCCGGAGAGACATATCTGAGGAGTCTCCATGAGAAGATAAAGAAAGACTGCACGAACAATGCTCGTGAAATTTCTGGAGTGATCCTTGCAGTCCGGACGTTATGGTTTGATTCAAAACTCGAAGCTGTTGTCAATTCTTTCGATGGTGGAGCAGCGCAGGTGGTGTTCCTCGGTGCAGGTTGGTAAACCACTCTATTCTCCGCATTCCAATTTCCAATGTAGTACTTTCTCATTTGCACCAAATCCCCCCTAAGCTCACGAGTTTTGAGAGAAACTCAGAATTCTGTTTCTAAAGAGGGTCAAACAATGATAGGTACAGAGTATTAGCCCTAGGCCGCAAGCATAGACCACATCACTTTTCACTCGATTCAGGTCTTGAACTGATGAATCCTTCTTTAACATTGTAAGTAGTATGCTTCCATAGCAAACATTCTAGTCACATAAACAATGAGCTGTGAACTACTGATTGCCAGGAACCAACAAAATAATTTATCGAGTACTCACGGCGAGGTGAGAATACCTACAACTGCCATGAAAGGGTGAAATATGCCTAACTCTTGCAATAAGAACCCCCATATACAAGAGAATCAATTCAAAACAAAGCATTCATGCATAAAGCTTCCACCTATTATGGTGGACATAGGTGGTTTCGCATTAATTGGAGGGGGAATTTTTATTAACTGACAGTATGTATACAGGAATGGATGCAAGGGCGTACCGTCTAAGCTGCTTGAGCAAAAGTGATGTTTTTGAGGTTGATTTTCCAGATGTCCTGCAGGTAAAGGCTGCCCTAATAAAGGCAGCACTAGAATCCCCAGATGATCATTATGAATTAAAGGTGATAGCAAAATCCTTGACCAGAGTAGCAGCTGACATCAGGGATGATGTCTGGCTGGAAAAGCTTCAGGAGTCAGGGTACATGCCAGAGAGGAACACGGTGTGGGTCTTGGAAGGATTACTCTATTATCTTCCCCAATCACATGCCATGCAAGTACTGAAGATGATTGCAGACAAGTGCAATTATACAAAGACGGTCCTCTTAGCAGATTTCATGAACAAACCGTCCACCACACTCTCCAGTTCCACCTTCCAATTTTACAGCGACTGGCCAGACCATCTACTCCCATCTCTTGGGTTTTCTGATGTCAAGCTTTCACAGATTGGTGATCCAGATGCCAACTTCGGGCTCATGCATGATCCCTTAAACCTGTTCAACAAGCTTCGCAGTTTGCCTCGGTCAGTACATATCCACCCTGAAGATGGAACACCATGTCGTCGCTTGTACTTGGTGCAGGCTTTCGGTTCACCCAACTGAAGATTGTCTTTAGCGATAGACTTGGGGTACATAAATTATAGGCAATGACTCCAAAGTATAGACATTATTTGCAGCTTTAAGTAGGAATGCAAAACCTGATTGAACTGCAACCATGAGATCAGTTTCTGGCTACATGACTCATCCCCATAAAAATACAGCCAAGTTGCAATTAGAAAATGCTCACTTTGTCATGGAGAAACAAAATTTAGAGCATAAAATATACAGGCCACGATACTTTTTCTGCTTCTCTAAAATTTTAACATCACTGAGAAACTTCGATTAGAAAGAAATCATTCGCCACAGACCAAAAGGGCATTAACTTTCTTCAACTAGATGCAGCGATATACAAGGCAAACGGAAAAGCAAATGAGTGACTTCATTGTAGAGGAGGAAAACATTAGATAATTACCACCTAAAGAAAATTCTGAATGCAATGAAAAATCTAACTTGCTAACAGTCCTTATAGTTGGATGATGCCAACTTGAGATTAAAATTCATGTCTCAGCAACAAAATTCTCACCTTTTTCATGCCATTCTTCAGTAATCATAGCCATCAAGAAGATCACTTAATATGACTAAGAAGTAAACAGCACATCTAGCATATCTTGCATTATTTCAATATATCCGCCCAAGGTAAGAAACAAATTCAAGACAAATCCATTTACCTTAAGATATTGCATTTGCATTAATATTCATCAGTTCCATGAAAAAATGACATGGAATGAAGTGAGGCTTTTTCCTTATGAATCACATTGTTAACAAACAGTCATACTGAAATGAAAAGGTGCAATACGTCCAACACAGACAGTAAGTACTGCTGTCTATTTTACCAAGAAAACAACAGAACCACTGTCTAAGGCTGAATATCTCACTGAATAACTTTTGATAAAGTGTTTCTACGAAGGGATTAAAGAGGAGTTTAAAAATAAGTCTGGGAAAAATGCATCAGGTATTGCCTCTGATTCTTCATAGTCAATTTACCACATTTTTAAGCAGACAGTAATACATAATTAACTCACTGGTCCAAGCAACAAAACGAACAATTGTTACAATGTGGGTAAAAAATCACATGATGTACCATGAAAAATCTGTCCCCTGGCCTGGTGGTGCAATGAGGCGCAAGCAGAAAACATAGTCATCTCTTAATTTATTGGAAAATCAAAAAGTGGCAGACTATGCAAGTAGGCTGTTTCTTTTCATGTCATTGTTACAATATTCTTAAAAATGGGAAGCATACACATGTTAATTTGATGAAATAAGAAATTGAAAGGGATCTTCCAATACCAAGGTATGGTTAGTCATATCAAAAGGAAGTACATGTTTTTACTCTCCCACGCAAATAACAAGGAAAATCACTGAGGACCATCTTCTAGATTTCCACTATTTTGTGTGTTGCAATCAGATTCATAAGCTAAATCTGAAAGCTCCAAGTGAGATCTTAATGCTGAATAGAACCATATGCTCATATTTCAAGGCAATCCTTGATGCCCTGCTCGAATTTGTCCAGAGAAGATATGGTATCCGTGAGCGCATCAGCAACTCTCGCTCTGCAGCAAAAGATCAATAAACTGTAAAAAATGCTTATGCAGTGAATTTGAAGATCTTCAGCTAACAAAAGCATTCTGCAGAGTTGTTTAAAATATACTGAATTCAAACAGACTAGAAATGCCCGGAGTAGGCTTGTGAGCAGAAATCCAAGGGCAAAGACAACAACTGCCTCTGGGTGCATGTGCGTGCATGTGCAGCATGTTGTAATGAGAAATATAGAACTCATTCAGATTTTCAGGACTAACAAACTTAACTTTCATACTGCCAGCATTTAGTGTTCTGGAGAGAGACATACCTATAGGTAGTGTCTTGAAAATCACTCTTGCTTGTCAGACCATTCAGAGATGAGAAAGATCTACAGAAGGTAAAAAGAAGACAGAGAAAAGGTAAAATGAACCAAAAGTACCGAATCATGAAAAAGAACCGCAATACAATTCATATGGATCACTTCAAACATTAGAAAGACAGAACTGTTCCTAAACATGCACAGTTCTTCTAATTAGGTGGTGGCAGATGCTCTCCTTCCCACCTCCCCTATTGTTTTGGCATATGATTAGTTTGGTTCTTCTATACGAGTATGACATCCGCTCCAAATCTTTTTCCAGTCTTTGACGACGGCATGGGCTAAGGAGCCATCCAAATGTAAAACTAAATTTCCTATATACAGGACTCCATATGCCTCGTACTAGAGATCAGAAAGCCAACACTTCTGCCAATTTCTCAATACTTGTTATTTGCGTTGCTAGTAGTGAAGTTAGCTCATCCAATAATCTTTTGACATATCTCCACCTGAAGAGTTCTGTGCAATGTCTAAATTATAGCTTATAGGTAGAGGGTTCTTGGGAAGAGAAATGCCAAAGATCCTTTTAACTTCTGCTAAAATGGTATACCTACTAAGTGATACGTCAAATATTGTTATTTTTCATAAGTACTTTTTATTTATTGGTAAAAGAAGGTGATGCTGATAACCGCTGCTGTTGATGCAAAATAGAGTTCCCGGCCCTCTAAATGTGATGCATGAAAGATACTATGGATGCCTAACCAAACCATTCCAACCACATCTTCTATGGATCCCATAAATTGGATAATAAAATATTGAATAAAAAATACTGATGTCTCACCACGTCATTCAGTAATTATCCTGACAGTTCACAGAGACTAGTAATGACACATACCAAGATTGGTTGGACCACAAACAGCATAACTAGAGTGACCACCATGTCATAACCATTTTTTTCTTTTTATCAGCAGCTAGAGTAAATGTATCAATTTTTGCAGTCATTTGGAGCACCAAATGTAGAGAGAGTATCTTCCTGGTCTATTGGAGCTTTGATCTTCCAAGAAGATAGTCACATGCAACAAAAGCTATAAGATCAGACCTTTCAAAAATAGATGTTTCTAAGATAGACTACAGAAAACCAACTGAATTAAGAACTGTTTCTGTTTACTCTAATGCCTATCTCTCCTATAAATGTTGTCCCATATGGTGGTGCAAAACTTTTCATGACAATCAAGTGTAGGGAATCTGAATTCGCTTGTAACACAAGTCATCCAGTTGAGAATGATAGGTGGAAGAGCTAAAATTTGATCATCACATTCTTTTAGTTTCCTACGCACAATTAGTCTAGTATTTTCATACTCACTAAAAAAGAAGCCACTGCCAAACCTGAAAAGATAAGGTACCTAATAAGATGATCAAGCATAGCTTCAGCTTCTAACTTTACAGGGTCCTTATCAGCAAGCAAAGAAGCTGCATTCTTCACAATCAACTTGAATGTGCAGACCTGTTCAGTGCATCAATTAAGCTCACGATTTGGATAAATTGGAGGCAAAATTGTCATAGCACCTACCACAGTTATCCATCAATTACTTAGGACAAACATCTAAAATCTTCAAACGAAAAGCAGGATTAACAGGCTACAGGACAAACCTCCACTCCTGTATTGACTTGAAAAGCAACGAACGAATTTCTGTCCTCTGCAACGCAGTCCCTAGCAGCCGACCTAAACAACCTCTGAACTTCCTCCAAATCATCACTCGTACTCTCAGGAGCCTTAACTACAACAGATTTTTCGACTCAAATAAGCAGGAAATCAACCTTCTAAAGCAACAGGATAACAAATCAACGACCCAACCGAACTGAGAATGAGGTAAGCCGCGCGCAGGCTCTCTCGAGAGGCATCAATCGGAGCCAAGAGAAACTTGGAGGACTTCTTCTTCTGCTCTTTCAGCCACTCCTTCGGTCCTGCTGAATTTTCACGTTTCTCGAGAATTACGGATAGAATTTGAAACTTTAAGCAGCTGCAATCAACAAAAAGCCTTCGCTCAATTCAAATCGTAAGAGAGAAGAGCGTACAGATTCCGATGGAGAATGCAGCTGCTGGTTCAGGCCGAGAGAGGGAGGGCAAGAGAGAGAGGAGCGAGAGAAAAACGGCGTCTCTGCGAGCAATGCCGTTTTGGAGGTGAAGGCGTCCATGGTGCTTGTCGTCACGAGGTGTGAGGGTTTGCAGCTTTTGGTTCGGTGGTTTTGGAGGGGAAAGAGCGTGTGAAGGAGGGGCTAAAGTAGTGGCAATGGAGGAGGTGAGGCGGTGCAGAGACGGCGTCATGATGGTCGATGAGTTTTTTCTTACTGGTCTCAGAAAGTGAAGCTCCGGTCGGTGGGAGAGAGGTAGTTGACGAACCGGGAGGCTGACACGTGGCAATCGGTGCAGTTAGGAGAACCCCCGAGTTCCTAGTGCTTTTTTCGTAACCACCCTATTTCTAAAAATAATTTATTCTCATAAATAATTTTATTCTAGTTTATTTCCTGGACAACCTTCTAATCATTTGAAATTTTTTTGATAACTATTAAAAATTTATATTTCCGAAATAAAATGTATTTGGTATGACTTTTAATTTTTTTGTGACTTAGAATTTCTTTTAATTTTGTAATACTTTAACTATACTTTACTCTTTTAATCTTTAAATAAATTTATTATATAATTTGATTTCTTAATTATTTTATCATAGTTTTTTTATTTTTTATATAATTTTATCATATTTTTAATATAATTTACTATGTAATTTTTTCATATTTTAATATAATTTTGTGTTATGATTTTATTATATTTTAATTATTTTTTATATTTTTTTTTTGGTAAGAATTTTTTTTTTTTTTATTTTGTAATTTTTTATTTTTTAATATAATTTCGTGTTATAATTTCATTATATTTTTGAAATTTTCTTTAAATTTTTAATAATGTTATTATATTTTTGTAAACGACTATAGGAAGAAGATAGAAAAGAAAAGGAAAAAGAAGAAACAAAAATAAAGAAAATAAAACATAATTTGGCTTGATTTTGGTATTGTTTCTGGGAATAAAAAGCAACTTTTTCTACTTTTTAATTTTGTTACAAATCTATTTTCGAAACAAATTTATTTCCAAGAACAAAAAGTTAGAATAGAGATGAGCAAAAGAATAGAATCGGACACTATTTAATATGTTACCAAATAGGTCCTAAGACAAATAATCAAGTAAGCTTCTCTGATGAGAAACCACCTTCTGATGAGAAACTACCTTTGGAAAAAATAGTTTTAGACTTTTGAGCATTTGGATGACCTAAACTACTTAGATCAATGGGAAGTGATTGAAAAAAAAAAGACTTCCTTTTTTATAAGAAAAAATCATTTTTTGACAAATCATGACAATTGTCTTTTGAATATACTTCATTAATGTCAATGCTCTACTGCATTTCCAAAAAGAACAACCATCCAAAATATTTTGTGAATAAAATTCTATAATGTATTTCCTAATTTCTTTGTGGTTCTTGTCATTTTGATGTATTAGAGAAGAGACAGATAAGATATTGACTCTGGTTAATTATTATTTGCATTACATATATCATTTTTAACAATACAAGTTGCCTTTTGTGTGATACTTTACCAATTACCATGAAATCAAAATTTTCAACTTTTCTTTAACACAAAAAAAAAAAAAACGCTATAAAAATGGGATACTTTAGCTAAAATTGAATTTCTTGAAAACATTTTCCAATGACAAGAAGTCCTCAGTGAAACAATCATTCCCTAATAGACTATGCCAATTAAAGGTGAATCTAAGGTCCAAGGAGGCACCATGCCTTCTCTACATTTTAACATTTGAGTTAAAAATAAAAAATCACAACCATCCATGTTAAGATTTGTTTGTTTGTTTGTTTTTTGGTCAATCATACTCTATTCATATTCTACACTCACTCTCAAACTTTTGCTCCACCTTTTACAGGGCATGGAGTCGAAACCCACTCCTGAAACTTACGCGTCCCCACCCCATCCCCTTGAGAAAGTGGGGATTTTAACCCTCATCTCCCACTTCCATATTAAGATTTGTTGAACGGCAAAATTTGTTTGTATTTCAATTAAATGCTAAAAAAATTATAAGGACACGATATCTTCTAGAGACCATAGAATAACCCATCAACTACAACACAAAAAAGGACCACACAAATCACGTAGGAAGAAAGAGTGAGGCCCATGCTAAGTCTACTAAGAAAAATAGCCATGTTTTTTATTTTTATTTTTGTGGAGGAAACTCCACCTACATCATATGGATTAAATATAAACAAGGCTAATATTTGTATTTGTTCTACTTATAACTATGACATCCGGACTTTGCTTGTTTGATATCTGGACTTTCCCTGAGCCTCGAATACTTAGGGGCTGCATGGTAATGTTCTTTTTTTTTTTTTTTATGAACAAAAATGTTGTTTTTTTTTTCCGGGAAAAAAAACAATAGAAACGCTTTTATTTGCGTTTACGTTTCAAAAACATTTTTTGTTCCCGAAACAAAATTGGAACTAAAATAAGAAACAAAAAAAAGTTATTTTTCTGTTTCAGAAACACTTCTTGAAGGCCGAAAAGAACAAAAACGAAACAAAAGAACAAAAACGAAACACTTCCGTTCGTCCCCTGCGCAGCGACGCTCCCCCTTTTCCGGCGTCTCTCACAGGTACACCACTGTCAAGCGATCCGGCGCCTCCCACTTGGCTGACTCTCCGGCGCCGATAGCTGCTGCTCCTTCACCGGCTGAAGCTTCTGATTCGAGGTAGGTTTCTGCGCTCACCAGCTGCTGCTCCTCCTTCACCGTGTTTCTAGGGCTTCGGCGAGAGCCACCCCTCGCAGATCTGGGCGACGGCTACTCGGGGCTCGACCGCGACAGCTCGCTCGAGCCAGCGCTTGCCCAGATCTGCGAGATGCTCGCTCAAGCGAGCCCTCGCGATCGAGCCCCGAGTGATCGTTGCTCGCCTAGATCTGCGGCAGCGTCTGCTCGCTTGAGCGAGCGTCGCTGATTTTTGTGTAGGTTTGCATTTCGTCTTGATTTTTGTGTGAGGTTCTGCAATGTGATTGTGGCTGGTCCACCTTAAGCTCGATGTTTGGTTTTGAATTTTATGGTCAGTTTCTTGATTGGAGACGGTGTGCGGTCGAATGGGAGTGGAAGAACTTTCGGGGAGGAGCTTCCTCGGCTTGCGAAAGAAGTGTAGCGCATCACGAACATTCGTGGATACATCAGTGAGCTTTGATCTCTTCTTGGAGCCGTTGTGTTCAATTGTTCATTATCTAGCAGCGGGATGCAGTTTCTGTTAATCTCGGAGTCATGACTTTGTTGCCAATCCTCCTTTCGAGTGATCGTGAATTACTGTTATTAAGTTCTCTGAGACTCATTCAATTCTCGGTTTTGCGACTGATTGGCATCGATGAGATTAGACTCCAGATTTTTTTTATGGGTTGTAGAACTTCTTAAAGTTTAGTCGTCTCTAATCGTTACTTTACTAGGAAATGGTGTATGTCTGCTCTCTATGAAAAGCCATAACTAATTTATGGTGATAAATATTCAAGGGACTGCATTACAGCTTGAAGCGCTGGTTGGAGATCTGGAAGATTCAGTTATATTCATACATCAGCAAGCGAGAAATGTCTTGTCCAAAAAAATTTATGCTTCATCTATTCTGATGGTAATGACCGTAGTCTTTGCCCTTCCCTTTCATGGTAGTTCTTTAGATGTTAATTTTCCTGCAGGTTATGAACCCGATCTGATTCCTCCTTTTCAATTCAGGAAATCGGACAGAGTAGAGAGAAGTTACTTCGAGCGATAAAAACCATGAACGATATCGAGGACCTATTTCTGAAATTACGGAAATGGGTCAGAGGTGCGGATTCATCTGCTCACTCGAGCGAGCGTCGCGAGCAGAGCAGCAACGCTCTCCTCACTCGAGCTCTGATTCTGATAGCTCACACCATCGCTCCATCCCTGATCGAAGCCCTAAGGTAGGAGATTACCATTCTCCACGAGGTGCCCAATCTAATTCAGTTAATCAAAAGAAACTAGGAACTCGCATTGCTGATCTGGAATCTCAGCTTGGCCAAGCTCAAGAAGAGCTGAAGAATCTAAAAGAGCAATTGGTCTCAGTTGAGGCTGCAAAGAAAGTAGCTCAAGAAAAGCTTGAGAAGAAAACCAAGACAAAGTTTGTACCAAACTCGGTTGATGTCCTTGAGAAGCATAATGTAAAAGAAGTTCAAGAATCAAACAACCCAAAGAGCAACCCTTTAAATGATGTTCCTGATGAGAACCAGCGGGACGATGTATTTGAAGTACCGGTCGAGAAGGTTGCTTTGGAGACTCAAATAGAGGTCACCAACCGAACAATGAGATAGAGAAGGAAACAAAAGCAATTGACTTACCAGCGAGCCACTTGTATTTGTGGAGCCACCCCCGCACTTGCTTCAGTTGGCTGAGAAGGAGGATGAGATAAATTTGCTTAAAGGTAAGTTACTAGAAAAGGAGAAGGAACTTGAAGTAGCTGGCTAGCAAACTGAAAACCTGAGAAAGCAACTAGACGGGGCAACAATGACGATATCTTCTGCTCGGAGCAAAGAAGAAGAAATGGCCTCAAAGCTGAGTCAGCTAGAAGAGGAACTTAAAGCAAGCAAATAAAACAACATCCAATTGAAGGAGAAATTAGAAGCTGTGGAAGGAGGTAAAGAAGAACTAGAAGCGGAGATGAAGAAGCTGAGGGTGCAGACCGAGTAGTGGAGGAAAGCAGCAGCTGTTGTTCTTGCTGGTGGTGTTGAAATGAATGGGAGAATTCCTGGAAGATGCGATTCCATGGATAAGCATTTCGGAGGAGTTTTTGAGGTGCCTCATGCAAGTTATGCTGATTTTGTGGGTTCACCAGGAAATATTGATGATCTAGACGATGGCTTTGGAGGCGAGAAGTGAAAGAACTCTGGGATCAGAATGTTCGGAGATTTGTGGAAGAGGAAGGGCCAGAAGTGATCCATCATCTCTGTGCTCCATTACCCTATATGGTTCTGGTGTCATTAATGGCTGAAAACGAGGAAAATTGGCGCCTGTTATATTAGTCTTTTGGGTTTCGAAGTGCTAGTGCTTTTTGTTCTCTTTTGCTAGGATGAGTGGCACACTATATGCATGTATATGTCCAGTAGCAAAACTAAATCTAAACCACTATGGCACTGCTCAATTTGTTTGAGAGTTCTGATATCCGTCTTGATCGTTTGTTTTGTTTCTAAGGTGCAGCTTTGATCCACAAGCAGATATTCCTATCTGCAAGTTCAGATTCTTGCTGATTTGAGAAAATAAATTGAGACTATACAGAGTGTGGGAAAGAACGTATGTGAGAAAGTTGAACATCAAGACTTTGATATCTTGGCTATCGACATGAGCAGCTGGTTGTAGATGAAAATTGCATATTCCATGTTTTAATATTCTTCAATCCTCAGTGCACAAGCTCGTGTTTGCAAAATCCCCATCTAAGTATACTCTTGATGGAATGCTATTCTAACGATCCATCGGTTTGATTCCAAGAAACCAATCTCTCGTTATGAATGAATGTGATTCCCACCGAATAAGGCGGCAAATATCACTACCATACATATAGTTATTCAATGGGAATCACCCAGAGAAATGGGGGACGATTACTTGGGACAAGTATGAATTGTCGATGGGCAATTGTTTTCTTTCAAGTATGCACATATGATCATGTTCAAAACGTTTGTCTTCACTCACCATGAACAAAATTAAATTAATGAGCATTTCATGAGAATGAGAATTCAATATCAAATTTACACTTTATTAAAAAAAAAAAAGAGCATTTTTTGAAAAATTTGGAACATAAATTTTGTATATTTACCAAACGTGTTTCTATTATTTTTCTATTCTAGGAACAGAAATTGAGTGTAGTTACCAAACGCGTTTCTGTTATTTTTTTTATTCCAAGAACATAATTTTTTACACTTACCAAACGCGTTCTTTTGTTCAAAAACTGTTCCCCGGTATAGAAATAGTTTTTTTTTTATTTATGTTCCTTGGAACAATTTTTGAACAGAAATGTTACCAAACGTGCCCTTAACGATCCATGCCGCGTCAACAAACTTGTCATCAGACTATGTTGTTGGCACCACCACTGCCACCATATCGCCACCATCGTTATCTCACCGAACCATCGAGCCTCATCACATCCCCATGACACCACCTCATCGTCATGTCTCTACCGCACTAGCTACTTAGTTTTTCGAGCTATGGACTTGGTGAATTGAGATTCACCACCCGTGGCCACGTCAACCCCATTCACTTCTCCTCAACTTGCCAACAAACGGAGACCTTGACCATCGAATTCAGCCACGTCCTTGCATTAACTTGCAAGGTGTCATGAACAGGTGAAGACTGATATAGCTAGTATAAGCACCTAGAGGGGGGGTGAATAGGTATATAAATATTTTTCTCATTAATCGCACAATATTGGACAGTTAATAGAATTGAGACAATCAGCGATCAAAGTAAGACTGAGATAAGGGAAGAGAAGATTAAACACAAGGTTTATAGTGGTTCGGCTTATTCTAAGCCTACGTCCACTCTTCCGCACTGATAGCCAATTGGCTGGATTCCACTATGAACAAAAGAGGAGTTACACCACAGCTCTTCCTTGATTCCACAGTGTAGATGTTCTACTACACCTCCTCAAGGTCTCTTACAAATATAGACTCTCTTTTGAATACAATGATTCGCTCAAAGAATTTGTCTAAACAACAGGAAGCTTTCAGACTTTGGAATTTTTCTATCGCGCACTTCTTAACAACTAATACGTCTTCTTTATATACTCCTTTATGCCATCATACCCGTTGGCACTTACCAAAGGAATTCCTCCAATCTACCCGTTGGACGGAATCAATCAAGAAGATTAATTAAGCTATTAAAGGAACGTGTCGATAGCCCATCAATCCTGCTCGCCCATACAATCAGGATTTCGGTTTCCATAAGTAAAACCTTCCAAGAATATCCATACAATCATTGGATCTTCAATCATCGAGTCAATCTCGATCAATCAAGGATTCCGTTATGTCTTCTCCAGCCACGAAGTCTTCTCCAGTTGATAAGGTCATCCCCTTAACGAATCATCCAGATCTGGATAACCATTCTTCAACGGATTAGAGACTATCAATGAGGATAGACTTTGAGTCTTGAGTCTGGCTGTCCGAGGTCTTCGACTTTAAATAGAAGAGTCTGCAAAACCTTCAGACTAGACTAAAAGAAACGTTTTGTCAACTTTAAAACACTTCAAGAAGATTTCTCCAACAATCTCCCCCTTTTTGATGGTGACAAAACTTTCCTGCAGATTTGGACAACATTGACCTGCAAAACATATCTCAAACATATGTGCATATCTTATAGAGATAAATGGCTAACTCTAAAATAAGATAAATGGCTAACTCTAAAATCTGCAACCACAGAAAATAGGTTAGTCTCGAATATGATAAACTATCCATAAGATATTAATAGCAGTCAATAGCAATAATCCAAATTCAAATCCAGATAGAAACACACAAAGTTTAAATCCAAATCAAACAAACCAACCAAAAAAGATAAGTTGTTGAAAAGTAAAAGTTGTTGTTCAAATCTCTTGCATCTCTCCCCTTTTTGTCGGCATTGAAAGGGTTGAGATGAAAATGGAATGAAGTCAAGATTTCTTGGAACACGAACAAGCTGGAAATCTTCCATTGATTGAACCATCCCTTCCAGCCTTTTCAAGTCTTCCTTCAGTTGAGCAATCTCCTCACCCTTGGCATTGGCCTAAATTTGAACAGATAGGGCTTGGATCTGATCTTGTAAGGACACTGAAGAAGCTTGACCAACATTCTGCAAATTTTGAACCTCGCATCCCAAGGCATAAATTTGACCACGCATCTCCAAGAGAACATCGAGAATTCTGCGAAAATCCCCTGTGTTGTTAGTCTGCGTACTAGCTTCAGCACGTTTTGCAGATGATGGCATGTCTGAATAATCTCGCAGGTTTGGCGTTGAAACTTCATGATCTTCTTCTGGAAATTGAGAGGCATAAACATCCTCTGGGTCTACAGGAGAACGACTGACTCCTTCACTCATGTCAGGATGTGAGGACTTCTCTCCTTTCTCTTGATCTCCCCCTGTTTTCATGCCTACAGGTGGAGAGGATTGTTCCTCAGGTTCTCATTCTTCTCTTCTTTCATTTCCAGATTTTTCCTTCTCTGCTTCGCCAACTTCTCTTTCTTCTTCTTCTTCTCTTCTTTTCTTTCTTCTCTTCTTTCTTCTTCTCTTGCTTGATCTTCTTTCTCCTTCTCTTCAACATTTCTTTCTCCTTGACTTTCTCCTTCTCTTCCTTCCGTCTCACGCTGTTCGTTGAGTCTGGAACGAAACGACTTAGCCTTTTCAAAGCTATTGCCGAAATGGTAAGATCATCATCTTCTTCTTCGTCCACAATAAGAGCTCTTCTTTTCTGCTTTGAAGCAATCAATGGCTCCTTTCCTTTTTTTTTTTGAAGAAGAGGTTTGATGAGATTTGACTGGAGTCTTCTCCTTGAATTTCTCCAACTCCTTGTTCGGTTCCTTCGACGCATTTTGGTCACCATCTTCAGTCCTACCACCATATGATCGCACGATCGAACACAAAATATTTGCGGAGGCTGAATATTGAGATGTCTGAACAACTTTGTCACAAGGCTTGGATAAGGCAGTTGACCTCTGTCCTTCATCATTGCTCTATACATGTGAAAGATGACAGTGTGAGGAAGAGAAAACCTTTTTCCAAAGAGGATGGCATACATCAATTTTGCCTCTGAACTTGAAACATCAGTCTTCGAGGTTGATTTTGGCCGGAGGCAATTGATCACTATCTTGTGAAGCAAGATATTGAATGCATTCATCCTTAGATAGGTGATCTTCTCATCTATTCTCCTATCCTTCACAAGTTCCAGAGTGGCCCGAGCGATGGAAACCTTGATTGGCTGATATCTTTCTCTTTCAACTCCTAACACATCTGCCAGCACATTCATATCCACAACATAGTCTTGATCTTTGACCAAAAAGAAAATCTATCCGCATCCAAAAAGCTAAGATTCGAATAGAAATAGGCGGTCGGTTCGGGATAGGCCTCGTCGAATCGAATAATAACGTCTCAAGTTGAAGGTAACTTAATTTCTCCCTCAAGTTCACCTTCACAAAGCATCCAAAAAATCAAAGTCCACACTTCTAGGGTTTATAACCCCACGCTTCAGCAATTTCGAGTACAAATCCTCTTGTTCCTTCGATCGGAACACTTCTCCCCTTTTTCCTCGACTGTTAACCGCAACACCCATTTTTGGCTGAAATTGACTGTACAACTTGTCATCATCATTTCCATCTACGGGATTCGGTCCCCGAGTCACGAGGATCACTTGGGATATTCGCAAGAGATTCCTCGGCCACCCCTTGTCGAGCAATTCCCAAACTTTCCATTCTTCGCAAAAATAGGTATTCGTTCCTATAACCTTTGTCTTTAAGAAAAGAGTCGACATAGTTCAAGGGAGTACCAGTTCCTTTCAAAGCGCGATACAGCTTATAAATAAAGGCAGGCGTTTGAATTCTTACTAGATCTGCATCCTTAATGATTTCTTCCTTTTGTTAATGATCAACGCCTTGAGGACTAGATGGATGATGCTGCTAAGAATGTTGTGGGCTCGGTTGCTGTTCAGGAGAAGCTTCTTCTTCAGTAAGATCGAAGTGCGTAGGCCCCTCATTCAATCTTCGTGGTCCCCCTGTTAGCGATTCTCGATGACTTTCTCGAGGACGACATTCTTCTCGCTTTTTGGAAGATTCCTTGCTTGACTTTTCTCAAGAAAGATGAAAACTTTTTCAAGGATTAAACAAGGGTGAAAAGAGAATGGAGGATTGATGCTTTCTAGGGTTTTCGAGAGTAAAGCGAAGAGGAACAAATAGAGCACTATCGAATAAAAGGAGAGGTAAACGAACCGTCACAAAGGAAGGTAAAAAGATGCCTTTTAAAAAATAACTACCCCTTTTTCCGTGAAGATATTCATTTGAAAAAAAAAAAAACTTCTTTTTCGAAAAAGGAAACGATGCAATAATTACGTCGATTGAAGATAGCAATAAAACACGATTGGCAATCGTACCTTTTCAAGATAAAATTCAAGAGAGAGAGAGAAAGACTAACTTACAGTCTGACGATCGTACCAAGACTAACTTACAGTTAAGGTCTTGCATCTTTGAGTCTGAGGGTCTTTAGACTTTGATCTCCTCAAACCTTAAAATGTTGAGTCGGAGCGAATCGATTCAAATTGATTTTTCTCTAGAGGCTTCGTGAATATATCTGCCAGCTGATTCTTTGTATCAACATATTGAATTGAAACATCTCCATTCTAAACGTGATCTCTGATGAAGTGATGTCGAATCTCTATATGCTTTGCTCTTGAGTGAAGAATTGGATTTTTGGTAAGATTGATAGCACTGGTGTTGTCGCAATTTATCTCAGTGCATAAATCTTCAATTCCAAAGTCTCTTAGTTGTTGCTTTATCCATAGAATTTGTGAACAGCAACTTCCAAAAGCTACATACTCTGCTTCTGCTGTAGAGAGAGCTACTGTACTTTGTTTTCTTGAAAACCAAGACACCGTCCTGCCTCCAAGTAGTTGACAGGTACCCGAGGTGCTCTTTCTATCAACTCTTCAACCAGCTAAATCTGCGTCTGAGTATCCAAGAAGAGTAAAGTCTCCCTCTTTAGGATACCATATGCCGATGTTTGAAGTTGAAGCAATGTATTTGAGAATACACTTTGCAGCACTTAAATGAGATTCTTTAGGATCTACTTGAAATCTAGCACAAATGCAAACACTAAACAAAATGTCAGGTCTAGAAGCAGTAAGATAAAGAAGTGAGCCAATGATACTCCTGTATAGCTTTTGATCAACTTTCTTTCCTTCTTCATCTTTGTCTATCTTCAAGGCACTTGACATTGGAATGTTAGTCTTTTTGCAATTGTCCAGTCTAAACTTTTTGACAAGATCATTAGCATATTTTTCTTGACGAATAAAAGTTCCTTCATTTAGTTGTTTCACTTGAAGTCCAAGAAAGAAGGTTAACTCACCCATCATGATCATTTCAAACTCTTCCTGCATAGTCTTAGAGAATTTCTTGCACAGACTTTCATTAGGAGATTCGAATATGATATCATCAACATATATTTGAACTAGAATAAAACTTTTGCTTTCCTTTTTGATAAATAGAGTAGTGTCTACTTTACCTTTCACGAAATTGTTTTGAATTAAGAACTTACTCAGCCTGTCATACCAAGCTCAAGGTGCTTGTTTCAAGCCATATAAGGCCTTTTTGAGTATGAATACTGAGTCTGGTTTCTTTGGGTCTTCAAACCCAAGTGGTTGTTCCACATAAACTTCCTCATGGATGAATCCATTTAGAAAAACACTTTTGACGTCCATTTGGAATAACCGGAAACTTTTGTAACAAACAAATGCAAGTAATAAACGAATTGCTTCTAACCTTGCTACAAGTGCGTAAGTCTCGTCATAGTCGATCCCTTCTTCTTGCGTGTAACCCTTGGCCACGAGTCTTGCTTTATTTCTCAAGATTTTTCCTTTTTTCGTCCATCTTGTTTTTGAAAACCCATTTTGCTCCAACAACAGATTTACCTTTAGGTTTAGGAGATAATTCCCAAACATTATTGATATTGAATTGCCTGAGTTCTTCTTGCATAGCTTCAATCCAACTTTCATCGATAAAGCTTCTTCTATGCTCTTGGGTTCTATTTCGAAATAAGAGCTACAAAGCACTAGATTCTTTACGCCTTTTGGATCTTGTACGAATTCCTTCATTGATGTCGCCAATGATAAGATCTTTGGGATGACCGGACTTATGCTTCCGGTTGCTGAATAATTTGTCGATTGATGATCACTTTCTCGCTTGATTCTTCAACAGTCACTTGCTTGATCCTTCAAAGTCTCGAGCCGCTTCTTGAGATTTAGACTTTGTAGGATTTGGAGCGGTCAGATTCCTCAATATGACTCGAGTAGATTCATTTTGAATGGAATCTTGGAATTTGACATTCATTGATTCTTCCACTTTTAGAGATTTTTTATTGTAGACTCTGAATCCTTTGCTAGAGGTTGAATATCCAAGGAAGATGCCTTCATCTGACTTTTCTTCAAACTTACCAACTCGATCATTTGCATTTTTCAGTATGAAACATTTGCATCCAAATATATGGAAATATGAAACAATAGGCTTCTTTTCTTTAAAAAGTTCATAGGGGTTTTTTCTAGAATAGGTCTTAGAAAAACTCTATTGATAATATAACATGATGTTGAAACAGCTTTAGCCCAAAATTGTAAAGAGATATTACTTTCAATTAAAAGAGTTCTAGCCATTTCTTGAAGAGATCTATTCTTCCTTTCCACAACTCCGTTTTGCTCGGAGTATATGGAGAAGAGAATAAATGCTGAAAACCAGATTCTTCACAAAATTTGGCAAAATCTTGATTTTCAAATTCTCCTCCATGATCTGTTTTTATTCTTGAAATAACATATCCCTTTTCATTTTGAACCATCTTAGCAAATTTTTCAAAATATGAGAAAGTTTCAGACTTACTTGCTAAGAAATATACCCAAGTATATCGTGAGTAATCATCCACAATTACTAGGCAATATTTCTTACCTCCAATGCTTTGCATTCTTGTTGGTCCAAAGAGATCCATATGCAAGAGCTGCAGTACACGGTTAGTAGAAACTTGATTTATTGATTTGAAGGAATTTCTTACCTGTTTTCCCAATATGCATGGTGTACATAAATCAGACTTTTGGTATGATAAATTGGGTAGACTACGAACAAGCTTCTTTGCTGAGATCTTGGCTATCTGCTTCATGTTAACATGCCCAAGCTTTCTGTACCACAAGCTTGCTTCGTCTTGGATTGAGATTAAACATTGTGACTCATCTGGTTTTTAAGTCCAAGAGGTAGATATTTCCATGTTTTCAACCCATAAATGACTGAGTAGAGTCTTTACTGGTTCATGAACAAATACCCTCTTGAAAGTTGATCCTAAAACCAGCATCACACAGCTGACTGACACTTAGCATATTGTAATTGAGCCCTTCAACTAAAGAAACATTGCTTATTGTGAGGTTCCCAATCTTTACAGTTTCAAAGGCTACTATTTTTCCTTTCTTTGTTTCCACCAAATGAAACTTTTCCACCATTCACTTGATTGAGCTTTATGAAGCAATTTGAATCTCCTGTCATGTGTCTTGAGCATCCACTATCCAGGTACCATTTCACCTTTTTCTTGATAGTGACCTGCGTATAAAAAGAGACTCAAACTTTCTTTGGTACCCATATTTTCTTGGGTCCTTTTGAGTTAGTTTGATATACAGTTTTTGCCCAGACTTTATTGACAGGTCTCCATATCATAGGACATTCTTTCTCAAAATGATCTGTACTATTGCATTTTGAACATTTAAGAGCATTGCGACCTCTTTGGTTTTACAAAGTTCCTTTCAAAATGATTTTTGTAAGCATTTCTTGAAGGTCTTTGTTTGATTCTTTCTTTTACTTTAGGAAAATCGATTAAAGGAATAGTTTCAGCGGTCATTCCTAAACCAGATTTATTGAAATAAGGTCTTTGAACGAAAGTATTTTTTCAAGTTTTTCAGATCCCAAGAAAATCTTTTGGAAATATTTGAAATGTCATTTTTCAAAAATGCATTCTCTTTTAAAAGATTATCTTTGCTTTCATTGATAGAAGAAACATTCTAGTCTAAGCATTTCACTTTTTCTTCCAAAACATTCTTTTGATGTTTTAAAGCAGAATTTTCCTTTTTGATTTCGAAATTCTTTTAAGAGAAGTCTTAAGACTAAAACATAATTCATCAATGTATTTTGAAACTTTAACAGGGATTTTGAAGTTACTTACCTCGAATTCACTTTCGAATCGATTTGGAGTTTGATTACGAGTCCGATTGTGCCATCGACATATGTTGGCATAATCATCATCACTTTCTTCACATTCTGTATCACTCCAGGTCTCTGCTTTAAGTGCCTTTCGATACTTTTCAGTTTTTCCTTTCTTCTTTCTCAAAAGAGGACAGTTGGGTATGATGTGTCCTTTTTCTTGTATTCGAAGCAAACAACATCTTTGTTTGATTCATCATCCTCAACAGACTTAGCATGTTGCTTTTGAAAACCTTGTTTCCTTGGATTTAATCTTCTTCCTTTTCTGTTCAGCTTTCTGAATCTTCTAATCATGAGAGCAAGCTCCTCATCGTCTATATCGTCTTCAGAATCTGCAACATCAGAATCATCATTGGATTTTAATGCAATGGATTTCTTACCTTTAGGGTCTTCATCTTCATTGATTCGTTCTACTTCATAAGACTGAAGAGTTCCAACCAACTCATCAACGAGATAGTGGCATGATTCTTTGAGTTTCTCGATTGATGTCTTTATGTGGTTCCAATTCTTGGAGAGTCCTCGCAATAGCTTATTTACTTTCATGGAGTCGAAACTGGTTGACCTTGATTCTCCGGACCATTTACGATATATCTCGTAAACGACTAAACATGTCGGTTATAGATTCTCCCATTTTCATCCCGAAGGCTTCGTATTGACCGAGGAGTATATTGACTCTGGTCTCTTTCACACGATCGGTTCCTTCATAAGTAATGTGTAATCTATCCCAGAATTTTTTGGCTGTATTACAAGAAGATATTCTGTTATATTCAGTAGGTGATAAAGCACAATATAAAGAATAGATTGCTTTTGCATCAAGAGTTTGTCTCTTGATTTTCTCTTCCCGACTCATGTCGTGGTCTCAACAGTTTCCTTTCCTCTTTAAAACAGATGCAGCTTTAGGAATGATTCCTTTTTCTACAACGTCCCATTCCGAGGATCCTTTGATCTTAGAAACGCCTTCATCTTGTTCTTCCATATGTTGTAGTCCTTTCCATCAAAGTAAGGCGGTCTCGTGTTGCTTTGCCCTTCTACTAGCCTTGGAGCCAACATACTAGCCATGGATCTTTTACTCTGAAGTAAAACACTTCAAACAAAGTGAGCACACGAGCTCTGATACCAATTGATATAGCTAGTATAAGCACCTAGAGGGGGTGAATAGGTATATAAATATTTTTCTCGTTAATCGCACAATATTGGACAGTTAATAGAATTGAGACAATCGGCGATCAAAGTAAGACGAGATAAGGGAAGAGAAGATTAAACACAAGGTTTATAGTGGTTCGGCTTATTCTAAGCCTACGTCCACTCTTCCGCACCGACAGCCAATTGGCTGGATTCCACTATGAACAAAAGAGGAGTTACACCACGGCTCTTCCTTGATTCCACAATGTAGATGTTCTATTACACCTCCTCAAGGTCTCTTACAAATATAGACTCTCTTTTGAATACAATGATTCGCTCAAAGAATTTGTCTAAACAACAGGAAGCTTTCAGACTTTGGAATTTTTCTATCGCGCACTTCTTAACAACTAATACGTCTTCTTTATATACTCCTTTATGCCATCATACCCGTTGGCACTTACCAAAGGAATTCCTCCAATCTACCCGTTGGACGGAATCAATTAAGAAGATTAATTAAGCTATTAAAGGAACGTGTCGATATCCCATCAACCCTGCTCGCCCATACAATCAGGATCTCGGTTTCCATAAGTAAAACCTTCCAAGAATATCCAGACAATCATCGGATCTTCAATCATCGAGTCAATCTCGATCAATCAAGGATTCCGTTATGTCTTCTCCAGCCACGAGGTCTTCTCCAGTTGATAAGGTCATCCCCTTAACGAATCATCCAGATCTGGATAACCATTCTTCAACGGATTAGAGACTATCAATGAGGATAGACTTTGAGTCTTGAGTCTGGCTATCCGGAGGTCTTCAGACTTTAAATAGAAGAGTCTGCAAAACCTTCAGACTAGACTAAAAGAAACGTTTTGTCAACTTCAAAACACTTCAAGAAGATTTCTCCAACAAAGACTTCTCACGCCAAAGACAAGAATCCACGGAGCTATTTTCTCCTTCTGCTACCATGAACTTGAAGAAAAGTTGACCAAGATAGTCAACAGGCGGAGAAGCCGAAGCATAGAAGGGGGACCGTCTCTCATTTTTCCCTCACTACACACAATTCCGTTGGTCCATCAGCGTCTTCATCAAAGAGTCATCTTCATCCAGACCCTCACAGCCTTGTTCTTGCTTTGTTACTTGACACTTGCCGCTTGCACCACCTCGCCGCACCGCCATCTCGCTTTATTCTAGCTGCCGATCAGAGACCTCATAACTTTGCCGTCGTTCTACTTGAGTCGTCTCGTCGCTCCACCACCAGCTCACACCACAGCCCGCACCACAGCTCGCACCATTGAGGATTCAAGGCAAGTCCTATTTCTCTATATTATGTGGTGCTACTGTTACTTGGGTTTCCATTCTAGGAATTGACAAATTTGGGCTCGAATGCGTCAAGTTGCCGTGTATCCGGTTTGCTTCTTGTTCGGTTAAAGCTAATTCAATCTTGACTCGTATAGTCGTGTATTGCGATGACCGTCAGCATGGTCAACGTTGGTTTCAGGTTGTAAGGTTGTGAACCGTGACGACCGTCGAAGAAGGCAGCATCGGTCTTCAATAGGTCATGTTGTTGTGAGTCGGTCCAATCTATGTATAGATTCTTTTCAGACTCGAGGAAATTTGCATTGATGTGTACGGGATTAGTCGAGGCTATGGTCGAGTTAGTGAGTTATGTGACCCCGCAAAGTTCAAGTCACATTAGACGTGTACCGTTGCGCTAGGACAACTCCACATGTTTTGTCTAGTGTTTTGGGTGTTAGAATTCCTTAGACAGATCGGTAAAACTAAGTCGATTTTAGAATAGTTCAAGTTTGGATAGGTTAATGGCCATAAACTAATGCATCGGGGATTGGTTGGCCTAGTTATGCTTTGATGACTTCAAATAGAATCCTTAATTTGCTGCGCCATGGTTAAATTGATTGGATATCGTCGATCCACCGTGACGACGATGCCCCGGTGTCGAGATGCCTAGAGGGGTGTGACATGGTGCCCTCTAGATTTTTGGGGGATGTAATTGGGCCCCAGAGGTCCTCGCGATACTAGTTGGGATGCGAGATGCCCAAAGGGGTGTAATGTGATGCTCTCCGGATGCTCGAGAAATAAGGACCCCGGAGGTCCTCGTGATGCCAGTTGGGATGTGAGATGCCTGAAGGGGTGCAACGTGGTTCCCTTTGGAAGACAGCGACAACTAGATCCAAACTAGATATGATGATTGAAATTCCTATAGAGTCATTGCAAATTGAGCTGTTTCGGTCTTGTATATTGTATGCTTAGGACTCCGTTGGATGAGTAGTGGTACTCATTCAGTATAGTCTAATAGGCTTTTATTTGCTGAGTGGTTGTACTCACCCCTTGTGGACTATATTATTTTTCAGACATGTAAGTATGCCTCTACAACCCGCATCCTCCATGATGCTCTACGGTGTCCCCACCGATCTCACGTGGGACCAAGTGGAGCAAGTCGACCCTGATTTCTCTGAGGTTACATTCATTTGGATCACTGTGATCTTGACGATGGACGCTGGTCTCCTGTGGGGCCCCGTGCTGATGGGGTTTATCACACTCTACACCCGGGTCAATGGGCGTACGGTGGGACCACTTCCACTCCCAAACAATGACGACAACGATGATGATAGGGTTGAGTAGAAGGAGCGCCCGGGGGACAAATGTGGCATTTTTGGCAAGACCAGGACGTAAAACAATGACGACAACGATGATGATAGGGTTGAGTAGAAGGAGGGCCCGGGGGACAAATGTGGCATTTTTGGCAAGACCATGATGTAATACAACGGCATGGTGACCGTAACGTGCTGGGGGTCGTCACGATAACTCTCCAATGAGAGACATGATTTGAGAAAATCATGAAAATAGTAAAATACGGCTCACAGTTCATATATAATTCATGCACTATGGTGTTTCTATCCACCATAAAATCTATTTGCCATTATCTTTTCTAGTCATATGATGACATGCCATCTTCTATTAAATGAATTTGCTTAATATGAGAATTAATTATAAACGAAAAAGAATGAAACAAAAATCTTAAAAAATGTCATGAAATAGTGCATTGGATGTATTCACCAATTAATACATTTTTAAAAATAATTGGATTATATTGCTTGTTAAATAGTGAAGTAGTATATACTAAGTTCATCATTTGATTTTGATGTCACAGATAACCCAAACTTGGATTTAGAAGTGATCCTAAAAATCAACGCACTCGGTCGGAGATAAGGAATTGCCTTTGGCTCCATTGAAATATGTAGAAATGATTCTTTGTAAATATAATTAACATTAGGAGTTTCAAAATTTATTTAAATGCATAAATTCCCTATATACAAAATATGAGGAAATTTGGACTCATTTAAATCAAAATAAAGAAACGATTTCAAGTTAGTACGGCCCTGATAATAAACTTTATGTAATCACAAGTGTTTAGGGTCACTAGGTTCACATTAATTCGATATAAGTACAATTGAAAAATGGTCCTCGATGGTTTTAATCCAAAACAGTCTAGACCTATTTCTTCAAGACTCCATTTGTTTCAAGAAAATGAATTCTTTGAAAATTATCTTACTAAAAATCGTAACATGTATCGAAATAATTAGCCAATGAAAAATGTTTTTATTATTGACAACAAGTCTTGTCTAAACATCCATATAGATTGAATATATCTTTCATTCATTCATTTTGTAGATTATATAAGCAATCATTTTAAATAAATTAGCATTTAAATCATTTATTTTTCTCAAAATAAACCTCTAGGCATGTATTCATAATACAACTAGGCATCCAAAGGGCATCGACTCATTCGAACCTTTGGGCATCCCGACTCCCGAGGCATCGTTGACCCGAGAGTCCAACGGTAACAATTAACATCTTAATTTCCAAAAACACTTCTCAATGCAATGACAAGATGTCCCGTGAGTCTTCATCAAATTTCAATGTTGGATAATATGCTGAATATCAATATCATCATGTCAAATAACAACTACTCAAGATGCATTCACCTTTGGGACAAATTGAGCAAATTCGGAACAAAACAGCTTAAACATCACAATGCACAGTTTTAGTAACAATTTCGGAATAACCCCTAGATGAACTCAGAAAATTCTGAAATTTTGATATGTTATAAATGAGATTTAAAGGAAGAAATTTCTTAAAGGACACTAAGTCATATTCGTTGTGTATAAAGAGTAATAGTTTGTTGTTTCCTTCAAAATTCTGCAGTAACTTTCAGATTCAGTACCTACAGAAGAAAATTCGTTTCACCAACTAAATCTTGTCCACTTGTTCCCAAATTTTGATATTTTATTCCTAAGGATGTGTCCTACAACTTTCATTAAGGGTTTGAAGTCCAATTCTAACTAGATAATTACAGAAAATTCACGGAATCATCAAAGGTCAAGCTATCCTCTACGAAACAATTCACTGTTTTCAATATGTTCACTTCTACCTTCATATTTTTACATTCATATGGCTATAGCTAGATGTCAAACTCAATCTAATGGATGTTATCTTAAGTAAAATGGTTCCTTTCCTTATTTTCATCATTATAAATCAAAGTGACACAAATAAAAGACTTTCTATCTATATTCCTCTAAAACTGAATCTTCACATATGGTTTTCTTTATTTCTAGCTCAGTCCAACCATTTGTTTCTCTACCAATCTCCTTTACAACACTTCAAGTCTCTTCCACAGCATCTAAGAACACTTTCAGCAAGTTCTTATTAACAGAGAAACCTTCCACAGCTCAGTTCAAAGCGTATATTCATCCCTAAGCTCACTCACCGCAACATATACCACATCTTTCCACTCGGCAACCATTTCCTCACCTTGCTCGATCAACACAGCCATCTCACACTCAATTTTCGAGACATGCAAGACCCTAATACAACATGCAATGACTGGTAACTTCAATCTAGTACTCATTTGGTTCAATCCAACACAAAACAGCAACATCACCTTTAATCCTCCACAGTTCGGCATTCACTCTTCATCTCAATCATCCAAAAACCCAACATGCAGTTTCCATTTCAGCGTTTTCTCAAGTCTACCGGCACTTCACCAGATAATCACAGCATGCATAACATAGATTAATGAACTTCTACTTGCCTCTAGCTCTCTAACTCGATTGCAAGCAAAACAAGGGTTCAGTTCGGCGATTCGGCTCGACGGCGACGAAGACAAGCGGCGTTGACGGTGGCAGCTTGTGTTCGATGGAAGGGCGACCTCCTCCTTCCTCACGCCGTGCACCCGCTCGTTGCTCGCTCTTCTCTCGCTCACGGCCCTCTCAATCACTCACTCTCACTCGCTCGCTCTGTCACTCTCTTTAGCTCACTTACACGAGCAGATTAGCCGCTGGTTTTGCTAAAAACTAGTCAACGAAGAGGGGATTTTCGGTGGTTAATTAGATGAGCGGTAGCTGGGTAGAACGTGTCCTTCGCATGCCAGGTCTTGAAGCTCTTGCTGGCAGCCGAATGGGAAGCAACGTGGCAGTTGCTAGTCCTTCTTCGGTCAACAAACGAGAAGAGGTCTTGAGGAGTATTGACTTGATTGGCCGAAAATTAATAGAGAGGTTTTGGGTTAATTTGGGCTAGCGAATTGGTGCCTGTGGTCCTAATGTATGGCGCAATTCCTCCAAATTTTATTCTTAATCTCTGCACATGCATGAGCTAAATTACAGCCTACTCACATGGCCACATGGCGTCGCAACAATGTATAAGTATGTGATCGAAATTCTCACGTGGAGAAAGAACTCGACAGAGCTGTATAGTGATAAAAATTCATTTCCTCACTTGCCGAATCGCACAAAGAAAAGACGTGCATGGTCCTCATGCACGGTCCAATTCCTCAAAATTTTATTCTTAAATTCGGCATGTGTGTTCCTCTTGCATGGCCAAATTCCATCGATCGATCAAAGTCCAAAGACTTCTCTTGTTGCACGGTTGGTCAGTCCAATAGATAAAAGAAAACGTGGCCGTTGCATATTTGAGAGTTGTTGAAATTTTCAGATGCCACAGCAACATTGGCCCTCCATTCTTATTTTGGGAAACGATGATGCATCTTGACTATCTAATGGCTTGGATATGAGTTCACCCTATTCTTTTTCTCCCCTAGCTCATTCAATCACCCATTTTCTCTCTCATTCTCTCATTTCTCTCACTCTCTCTCTCTCTCCACCCCTTCGGACAAATTTTCCCTTAAACTCTCTCCTTTTTTCCCTTGCTGACCAAGCCATCTCATCCTCTCCATCCCTTATCTCACGCCCATATCCCTCTTTTTTCCTCTTGGTTGACCGTGAACCATCGGAAGCCACACACTTTTACCGTCGCCGTGACTGAACTATCCTCACAACTTCACGCCGCTGTCCCTTTGCTGTTTTAGCCTTGCCATGGGCTGCCAAGTATCGACCAGCCACCACTAAGCCTTGCTAAGCCTAACCGTGAGCCATGCCACCTCCCATAGGCTAGTCGCAATCTGTTTGGAAGGTGACTAGCCACCACCGAGCACCACAATAGCTGTCCAACCCTTGCCGCACCTTCGCTGTTGCTTGCCGAGCTGGGAATCGGGAGTGAGTGGCTTTCTAGCCCTTGAATAAGGTTGTTTTTGCATTTTGGAGTAAGTTTAGGGATAGATTAAGGATTAAATGATGTTTTGTTGATGTGATGAGTGGGTTTTGTATGATAGGTTATCATAGGATTTTGATAGGTTATCTCAACAGCTCATCATGTTTTGGGCGATAACTTATCATGTTCTAACTAATAGATTATCATGTTTTGGGTGATATCTAATCATGTTTTCGCTCATAGATTATCTTGTTTTGGGTGATAGCTTATCACGCGTTAGTTGATAGCTTATCACGTGTTAGCCGATAGCTTATCAAGTTTTTGCCGATAGGTTATCGCTGTTTATCGAGAAGTAGTTATGTGATAAGCTTATCATGTGGAAAGTGCATGAGATTCGCATGTGATCATTGTGCCCGATTATGGGATAAAAACTGTGAGGCATGGCATGGGAAGAGCCAAAACAGGTTTTATCTTATAATCGGGATACGTATAAATGCTGGTACATAAGAGTTATTGGAAGTGTTCTAATTCTGCTTGATACTATAGAAAGCTATGGCATGCTATAAATTTGATTGTATGCAATGCATGTGACAAGGTGAGGTAAGAATGCCCGCAGAATTTGATTTAATAGTTTGAGTTGGTTGTTTGGGGTTGAAAGCCATGAAAATGATGTTTGAATATGTTTGGATAATTAAAGACATTTGCACATGAGACACTGCATGTTCTTATTTCTGCCACATAAGTATGTGATTTGTTCAGAAAACTACCTATTTGTTTATGTTATGATGGTTTGAGAGGGTGAGTTAACCATTCCTATTTATAGTTAAGGCAAAGTAAAACTTGCTTTGCTATTGATTTGTCATCGATAGATAACTTGCACGTTTAGGTCATTATGAGGTGAACAACCTCCTTGCGCAAAGTCTAGGAAGTTCACTCATTGAGTTTATCTCACTATTGTTGTTTAAATGTTTTCAAGCTCTAAGAATGTCTAGACCATTTCGCTATATTTGTTTTGGGGTGCTTATGGATCAGGACACTAAGGTGACTTCCTATCCAATTGAGGGTAAGGGACACTAGATACGAGAAGTAGGTGACCACCATTTGGGTTAAAGAGGGATTGCTTAACCTAGTGCCCCATAGGTTCAAAGCCTGGTACGTTTGGTTTAGAGGAGAGCGTTGGGGCCCTCTCTAGTGTTTAGATGGATCATCAGGAGGGCGATCTGAGGGCACTGTTTGGGACCCATGGTTGTGGATACTCCTAATATGACATCCTCAAAATTTGACCCTATTCAGGATACGATAAGGGGTTTACTTCTATTCAGTAGAATTAGACTTTGAATTGGATAGTGAACCATTCAAGAATGTTAAACCTATTGGGAAAGGTAATTTAGGATTTTCATGCGCACAACCAGAGAATTTAACCATGGATTGACAATTCGATCATAAGAATTGATGAGGGACAAACTTAAGTCGTTCCAAACCGATCTAAGAATGGTTATAGATCAATTCGATAATAGTATATAATTGGATTGTGTGGCATCCGGAAATTTCAATGACCCTCAAATATGCAATGGCCATGAGTAATTGACGGGAGTATTGTCGATACCACATTTGGCCTAGTTTCATCGTCACTTGACATCCCAAAACATTTACTTTCGAAGAAAAAGAAATTCTTCTTTGAATGGCCAACAATCTCACCAATGGCCACGTTATTTTATCTCTCGGACCGATCAGCCGTGCAACAAGAGATGTCTTTGGACTTTGATCGATTGAAAAATTTCTTAGTGAGCTGAAGGAAGAGAATTCGGCTATGCATGAAGAGGAAAGACCATGCACGTCCAATGCCGCCCGAGTCCTTCCCCATTCGGTCGACAATAGGGTCAACTAAGAAAAGGAATTGTTGACCGAGGGGCACTCAGCAACAGCCATGTTGCTCTTCATTCGGTGGCCAGCGCAGGAGGAGAAACCGAGCAAAGGAAAGCCACGCCTCCTCCAGCTGTCTTCGGTTCTTGCTGCCACCGAAAGATTTACATGCAGTTGACTAATTAGTCAACTAATTGAGCAACAAAACAGGCGGGTTAGTCGAGAAGGAAGAGAGAGAGTGACCGAGTAAAAATTTCAGGTAGTGAGAGAGAATGAACCAAGCAGAAACTTGAGTAGAGAGAGAGAACGAGAGAGTGAATGGCAAGAGGAGAGAAGGACCGTCCTCGGCTGTGCTCGCGTGTTGCCGCCGTCAACGCCGTTCGAAATTGCCACCGTTGAGCCGCGCCGAGACCCACAAGCCCTCGATTTTTGCTTGCCATCGAGCTAAAGAATTAGAGGCAAGTGAAAGTCCATTGATCTATATAATGTAATGTTGTTATTGTTTGGTGTAGTGCAATAAACTTGGAAATTATTGAGTTCTAAAGGTTGGATGTTGAATTTTGGGTGATTGAGGTAGAGCAAAACCATGAGATTGAGGAATTACTTTGGTTTCTATATGCATTTTCAAACCTGTTGATCTATGGTTGAAAGACCGATTTTTGGTAGACTTATGGAAGTGAGATGGTCATAGTGTGAGTGTGGGATCTTACTGAATTCACTCTACCTAGTACAATTCATGTGTAGTTCCGCAACTTTTTAAATCTCTATGGAGAGTTTCAATATGAATTTGATCCCGATTGCTTCATGGAAGTTGTGATGAATTGTATAAACTAGGATATATATTTTTATCAGAATTTTTCGAAATCAATACAGTGGCATAACCCTCTTTTAATATACAATGCTTTCTGCCGAATTTCATTCTGGGATAAAAGAAATCTGAACTGAGTTGTGTGAATTACTACTCTTTATACATGACGAATCTGGCTTAGTGTCCTTCATGAAATTCTTTCCTTTAGATCTCATCTATGACATAGCAATATTTTAGAATTTTCTAAGTTCGTTTAGGGGTTATACTAAAATTTTTATTAAAACTATGCACTCTGATTTTTGGACTGTTTTGTGCCAAATTTGCTTAATTTATCTCAAGGGTGGATGCATTTTGATTCATGGATTGACATGATGACATTGGCATTCAGCATATCATTCAATGTTGAGATTTGATGAAGACTCATGGGACATATTGTCATTGCATTGAAAAGTGTTTTTGATATTAAAATGTTAATATTGCCGTTGGACCTTCGGGTCAACGATGCCCCGGGAGTTGGGAGGCCCATTGGTTCGAATGAATTGATGCCCTATGGATGCCTAGGGTCCGTAGTACCTTAGAGCTTTTCCCCGGGAGCATCGGGATGCCCGGTAGTATGTCAATACATAATTCCGAGGATAGGGGTAACCATTTTCATGGCGCACCCTGGAGATTACTTGTGACGCCAGGTGGAGTGCGAGATGCCTAAGAGGTGTAATGAAACACACTCTAGATGCCCGGTGGCCTAGTGGCTGAATGCCAGAGGCTTTCGCAACGCCAGGTTGGGTGCAAAATCCTAGAAATACGCAAACATTGGTCCTCTAGGGGGTTAAAACCTTTTGAATGTTAAAACTGATGGTTCTACTAAGTGTGAGTGTGGTCTGATTATGGGACTAAATTGTATGGCATGGAATGGGACGTGTCATAACAGTTTGGCCCTATGATTGGGACTTGTGTGATTGAACATGATGCATCTGGTTTGTTGGAACTGGCCCAAATTGGATTAACTAAGCCCATGCCCAAGTTTATCAAGCCCAAGGACAAGCCCATTAAGACAATTGGGCCATCTTGGACCTAGCCCATTTGCATGAATAGTAACCTACGTGAATAATATGCGTGAACAGTAACCTAGCTTTTAGAAGGCTTTGATTTTTGTGGCAAGACGGAGGGATATGATTTATTCTTGCTTCCCAAGTTGTAATGGAGGGCCAAGATGTATTCTTGCTCCCCAAGTTAGGACAATAAGTCAAGGGACATTGAATGGCCAACTTCTTCCCCAAGTTTTCCTCTTTTTCCATGATTTGCCTCACTTTCTCTCTCTACCCCTCATTTGGACGAAATTCCTCCATCACTCTCCCTCATCTCATACCCATTTCTCTCTCTTTTCCCCTTTGGTTGTGGTGGCCATGAGCCACCGTCCACCGTTCAACTCGCCAGGCTACCGTTGCCATGAGATTTCACTATGCCGTCATTCTCGCATGTTGGCCGCGAGTCCCAAGCCATTGTCGGCCCTCCCTCAAGTTGTGTGCTACTGTTCCTTGGCTATTCTAGCCTTACCGTGGGCTATTGACCGCCGATCAGCCATTGCGCGCATTGTGGAGCCACACCGAGAGATGCCACCACGCCGTGAGCCTTGCCGCCGCTTGTCATGGCCTAGTTTTGGAAGTGAGTAACTTCCTAACCCTTGATTAGGGCGGTAATTGCCCTAAGGAGTAGAGTTAGGATTGGTTTATGGTTAATGGTGATTAGATTATGTGATAAGTGGATTAAAGTGATAAGTAGTAGTGATAAGCTATCATGATAAGTGATAAGTGGATGCGATAAGTTATCGTGATAAGTGATAGTTAGATGTGACAAGCTATCGTGATAGGCAATCACAATAAGCAATAAGTGGATGCGTTAAGTTATCGTAATAAGTGATGGTTAGATGTGATAAGCTATCATGATAGGCTATCGTTAGATGCGACATGTTATCGTGATAAGCTATCGTCAAGTGCGATAAGTTATCGTCATAGGCTATCGTTTACTAAAGCCTAATTTTAAAGATAGTAGATGTGGCATCCTAAAAATTTCACAGCGATCTTTAGATGTACTGCGACCCATGAAAAGGTATCGAAAGCGCCATCGGACTATATTATAACCATTAGACTAATAGATTTCAATTCAACAAGGCCAAGCATTTAATGGACAATTGTTTTGTTGCAAATCTATCCTATGTCCATGTGTAATCAAGGATTGTACTAAATGATGAATTGATAAAGAAATTTTCTGTTTTTAGCCGTGTACTCTATAAGTTGGATTTCCATTGATTAATGTTGCAATATTATATGGCCATGTGAGTAATTAAGATTATGAAATTAAGTGGGGATTAAAGTGGAAAAATAGGAGCAAGTGTGGGCTGGACACTTAAGGCCAAACCAGCCCAAAGCAGCCCACCCCTTTCCCCCCTATTCGGTCAACCAAGGCTGGCCCAAGCCCGGCCCATTAAGGCCACCTCTTTGCATGAAGAATTACAAGTGGTGAGAGGGACTCTACAAGTGTCAATTCCCATGCAAAACCTCATGATTACTAAGCTAATCATGAGGGTGAAAGAAAGAAAAAGAGAGAGAGGGAGACCGAGTGGGTGAGCGAGCGAGAGAGAGAGGAGGCGAGTGCGGGCTGCGAAGGGGAAGAGGAAGGCTGTCTTCCCCCGTGTCCTAGCTGCCGGCGTCGACGCTGCCTAGTCCTGCCATCGATCGAGCCGTGTCCAGAGCCCCAAGTTGCCGTTAGTGCTTGTTGTGGTTGCTTTGAACTTGAGGCAAGTAGAAGTTCTTCAATCTATGTTTTGCTTGCTGTTTTATCTAGTGAAGAGTGGGTAGATGTGAAGAAATGTGAGATTTGGAGCTGCATGTTGCTTGTGATGAATGAGATGAAGCTGGCCGAGGTATTGGAGCAAGAATAGAGCAAGAATAGAGCAAGTTTTTGGTGGATTTTGCTTTTAAATTGAAATGAGGACTCAAGGATTTAGCTATGGTGGATTTTTGAGAAGTAAAGAGGCTGTATTGTGGTGTAGTGTGTTCGTAAATCTTGGCTATGGACGTTGGATACCGAAACTCAAAGTATAGGAATAGTTCCCTTTAGGCTAGTGAACTGTTTTCGCAAGAACAGCATGACCACGGGTGATTTCTCGATTTTTCTGGAATTTTCTAGCCAAAATTTGATTTCAAAGTCTTAACAGAAGTTGTAGAGAACATCTGTGAGAGTAACATATCAAAAATTTAGCATAAATGGACAAGATTTGGTCGACGAAATGATTTTCATACGGAAATGCTAAATCTGGAAATTTTACAGAAACTGTAGCAAGAAATACCGAAGTTTTTACTCTTGATATGTATGGAATTTGACTTGGTGTTCTGCATGAAAATTGTTTCTTTATATTTCATTGATATCGTGTCAAAATTTCATAATTTTCTGAGTCCATTTAGTATTTATTTCAAAATTTCTACCAGAACTGTGCATTGTAAAATCGGACTATTCTGTTCTCGATTTTTTCACAAAGTGTCCGAAGGTGGAGATGTTTCGAATGGCTATGTGATGTGATGGTATTGGCTGTGGATATTTGTGCAATATTGAGATGTGATAGAGGGTCCATGAGATATCTTGTTTTAGCATTTGAAAATGTTTTGTGAATTAAAATGCTAAGTTGTTACCGTTGAACCCTCGGGTCAACGATACCCCGGGAGTCGGGGATGCCCAGAGGATCGAGTGAGTCGATGCCTTGTGGATGCCCGGTGGCCTTATATAGCTGAATGCCGGAGGTTATTGTTAGATATGCCCTAAAGTAATTATTCATTTAATTAACTAATTAAAAAAAAAATTAAAGCTTCATGCATGTGCACGAATTCGTGCACATGCACGAAGCGTAATGGTCAGCGGTTGCTGACCATTATGCACGAAGCATGGATGGTCAGCAACCATCATGCCAAGATCGTGCATGAGCGGTTCGTCCGTTATGGACGATCAGCAACGGTTGCTGATCGTCCATCGATCAGCAACCATTGCTGGTCAGTTTTATTATAAAATAAACGAGGGACGAGAGTTAAAGGGTTGGTTGAAAAACAAAGAAAAGTGTCATTGTCTTTTGGTTTTGTTCGAGAGAAACACAAGCGAGGAATCAGTGATGCTTTGCTGAAAATAGAGAGAAAAGTGTGTGTGCGTTCTTGTGTCTTTTAGACGCAAGAAAGAAGAGTGTTATATCGTTTGGGCCGTGACTACTATACATCAAGAATAGGACGGATTGTTTCCACTTGATTGCTAGCATGATTGAAGTGGTGAATATCCAAAAATTTTCTCTTCCATTCCACGTTCGTTGTTGGTGTGTTTGAACTAGAGGTCCGACGCTTGTGGGACTCGAACTATAGAACATCCGAACCGGCTCGTTTCAAAGCGCGCTTCGAGAGGTATTTCGTTTAACTCCCTTTTATGTTTAGATTTTTGATTAAAACGCACGAACAACGCTTTAGGAGAATCATGTGTAAAATATATCTTTGTTTCCGCTGCGTTCATTTCGTTAATTTTTCTTATACATGATTCATGAAACCCCAACAGTTATTCCCCGGGAGCTTCGGATGCCCGGTGGTATGCTTGTCGGTACATAATTCCGGATGGCCAGGGTAACCATTTTCATGAGAGGCCCTCGAGGTTCCTTGTGATGCCAGGTGGGGTACGAGATGCCTGGAGGCGTGATTCACTCCAAATGCCTGGTGGCCTTAAATGGTTGAATGCCAGAGGCTTTCGTGATGCCTGGAGGGATGCGAATGCCAGAGGAACGCAAACATTGGTCCTCCGGGGATGAAACCTTTTGAAAAAGTAAAATGAAAGATTCCACTATAAGTGCATGTGGGTCTGGATATAAGATTGAGCGTATGGCATGGAATGGAATGTGATGTTTCAATTTGACCCTATGATTGAAAATTGTCTAACTTGGATATGTTGTTATCACATTGATAGTTTTTATGACTACCTATTGTTAAACTTCTTGTTTTGTCTATCATACTTGAATCTGGATATTAATAGTAATGCTTGATATAGCTTGAGGAATCTTTTATTGCTGAGCGGTTGTACTCACCCATTTTGGGGACAAACATTTCAGATTAAGAAATGCCTCTGTCACCTGTCACACGTGGTACTTTCTATGGCTTATCGTCTGATGTTGAGGTTGAGTGCTCGAAGCACCCCTGTGTTGGTGTTTGTGAACTGGTGTTCATCCGTGTTTGAGTTTTAGTTATGTATGACGTGGGTCTACCTGATGGCCCCGTAGTCCAGGAGTTCCTTTCCGTGCATGTTTGTCGCGATGAGATGATTATGGGGTGCTACCGCCGCCACCAGCCGATTGTAGCACCCCCGAACCCTTCGAAGGTCGCCACAAGCACCGATGTTACATCTTATTACCCTTTTGGCCTTACACATAGAAGAAGTGTCGTTATTCACATGCATTTTTTTTTTTTTAAAAAGCGGTCCCAGCGCGACTCATTAGCGGAAGCAAAATAAAGTATCACCATCTCTCCCCCTACCAATCATGATACAAATACACACCACTAATCTCCATGATTTTATAGACAAGCCACGACACTTTATTTACATATATTTTCAAGATGGGACTTCTTTTTAGGTCGATACATCAAAAGGAAAAGCTAGGACTCAGCCATGTCAAGCCTAAAATCCCAAAAAAGAACCCTCGACCCTTTACATCACACGTGCACAACCCCCATCATAAGTGTCGGCTAACTATCCCCAAAAAACACAGCTCCTACTCGTCTCGCACGGGCCTCACACCCAATCCGGTGCATCAGGTGGTGGCGGTGGCAGCATCCTTCTCATCACCCTATCGCAACGAACATTGACGGAGACGAACTCCTGGACGACTGGGCCCCCAGCCAGGCCTATGTCGTACATGACAAAACAACGCACACGTATGTATGCCAGTCCAGGCACAGAAGGACAGCTGAACTCCTCACACTCTACCTCGACGTCGGATGGTAAACCATAAAATGCACCCCGCGCGACGGCAGGAAGCGGCATGCTGCTAATCTGAAATGTTGGTCCCCAAAAGGGATGAGTACCACCACTCAGCAGATAAATGAATCCAATAACCACTCAATGCATCATACAAATCATACATGCATTGCAAGCGTTACTTACCTTGAAGCCATGCGCATACTATCATGTATCATCATCACAATCATAATACATACATGTGTATCATCATGTCATACTCATATAGTTATCATCATGACATTATTGTATTACACACATGCCATCCTCATCATGGCATCATCACATTACACATGTCATCATCATCATGACATCATCACATCACACAAGTCATTATCATGACATCATCACATCACACATGTCATCATCATGACATCATCACATCACACATGTCATCATGCCATATCATATATCATCATCATCATCACATACTATCATGATCATCATGCATATCATCATGCCATGGGTGATCATCATCATATCATATCACAGATTATCATCATCATCATGCATATCATCATGCATATCATCATGCCATGAGTGATCATCATCATATCACATCACATATTATCATCATCGTTTAATTTCCACTTTTAACTTTCAATTTGATCACCACATCACCTATTCCTCAAATCATCAATTTCATCATCCCCTCGGGCTAAGACCTCCGAGGCTTCCGACATTAAGCCATTCTAGGCCACCGGGCATTCGGCCCCTCACATTCCGGGCATCTCGCATCCCAACTAGCATCACGAGGCATTCCCCTCGGGCAAAAACCTCCGACAGGGCTTCCAGCATTTACACTCCCTGGCCGGGCATCCCGCACCCTAAATCCTAGCATCGCGAGGTATTCCTTTCGGGCAGAAACCTCCGACAGGGCTTCCGGCACCCCCACTTCCGAACATCCTGAATCTCCTAGGGCCATCCAGCAATGCATCTCTATACATTATGGGCATCATCCTCCACCACAACCACCTCCTCACTTATCATTATCTACGCTTACCAATTTCGGTCTTAATTTAGCATGGCATATGACGTGACATCAAACAAGTCATACTTGGCATAAAATTCACACATGCATCTCAATTTAATGTCATGCATACACCAAGACATCATCATACATGCAACATGGTATAATTATTTATGAAATAAATTTAATGGAATTTATGGCCAATAATCCATTTTTCATTTATTTAAATTCCAACTTTTGTCATTTTCAAAAATATTAAATTTAATATCTATAAATTCCCAAAAATTATAAATAAATAAAAATTATAAAAAAAAAATTTAAGCAAGTATTAAACTAGCCAATATGATGATAATTACATGCAAAATACATGGCCACATAGAATTTCACACAATTTCACAATTTTCACAAAACATCATATAATTTTCGGATGAAACCAGAATGCACGGTTTCCGAAGAAATTCGATTAAAATATTCATACGGCCTCCAAAAATTATGAAAGTTTACCGAATTATAGCCAAGACATTTTCGTAATACTTTCATGAAGACTTCCAAGCCAGATTCTTTTGAGATTATTTTCTACAGTCTCACGAAGCTTCTGGATCCATTACCGCATCATCCAGTGCATGCTTCTCCGAAATACTGAGTTTTCACCTACCTATTCTCTTTCGTTTCCTCCGAAATTTGGATATCTTATACATTAAGATGTCCTCTACAAGTTTCATGAAGAGATCCAAGTCAAATAACCAGAGTATAGTCGTCATTTAGGTCCATGAAGTCTCGGGTGTCCTGTATTACATCTCCAGAATTTCCGTCTTCAAGATCTAGTCGATTTACTAGGCTATACTTGTTCATTTCACTTAAAATTTGAGTATATTGTAGTTCAAGATGTCCCCTACAACTTTCATTGAGAATCGAAGAGAGATTCTCAGCACAAAGCAACATGCAACCACAAATCCAACAAGAGGTCAGTAAAATCTTTCCAGATCTGAGGTCTCCGTAGGATGAGAGTTTAACCCCTCAAATATCCATCATTTTCCACGAAATTTCAGTATGTTGTATTTCAAGATGTTAGCTACAACTTTCATGAAGAAATCAAAGCCAAAATCGGACTCTAAACATGCATGCAAGCTCACACAACATTCTGACTCAAACCGTTCGAGCGAAAACAGTCATACCACTCAAGAACAAACCATCCACACTTCGGTTTTCCTCACCTAAACACCCAAAAATTCAACATGCAAGTAACATACACACATGCAAGAGCAGCAAAGGACCCCCAACTTGCCTCTAGACCACACGAACGGCGGTACACGGCAGCGAACTCGGCGGTCGGACTGCGGCTCCTCCTCGGCTTCTCCTCCTCTCTCTCTCAGCCACTCTCCCTCTCTCTCGAAATCTCTCTCTCTCTCTCACTCTCTCTCTCGGCCGAATGAACCGGCCACCCTTCTCTCTCTCTTCCCTTTTATCCCCCCTAATCCTCATCATTGATAATCATTGATTGCCTTCAAATTAGCCAATGCATGGCATTCTCCTTTGTGCCACTTGTCCTATTGCATGCATAATGGGCTTTGAATTTGGGCTTGGGCTTGGGCCTCCTTTGTGGCCGGTCGACCACTCCTGCTTGGGCCTCCATGGGCTGGTTAGCTTGGCCCACTAAAGCTTAGGCCAATGGGCCTAAGGCCCAACCCAAAAATTGACTTTTCCCTCTTCTTTTTTTTTTGAATTTCTTCTATAAATATTTTTAAATTTTAATTTTCAACATAGCCAAAGTCTTGTGACATTTTGTTTATTGAAATTTAATTTATAAAGTGCATGGCCAAGCATAGATTATTATCATTAATCTATCAAATTTAAATTCTCACAAACACATGCACACATCATCTAATCTTAAAAGACTAATGGCTAAAGCATAAGCCATGGGAAATTTTATTACCTAATTAGAGACTTTAACACACCTTATGGCTTGACTTCGAATTTTGGGATGCCACACCGATGCACCGGGCTGGGTGTGATTGCGCGTGTGACTGGTAGAGGATGACACTTTTTGGATAGCCAACAATGGATGATGAATCGATGTACATGACTGATGTAGGGGTCGGGTACTTTTGGGTTATAGCCGAGCTTAGTTAAAGCCTTGGACTTTTGTTGTACCGACTCATGATGTCCATCATAGTTAAGTAAATAAAAGTGGTTCGGCTCTAACTTATATATGAAATGTGTAGTTGGTGTGTATTGCATTGTATTATTTGGTTTGAGTATGGATTAGGGAGATGTCGAATATGCTTCCGTTATATGAACTGCGCTGGGACCGATAAAAAGAAAAAAAAATTATAAACCCCCAAGATATATGGACCCACTATAATTAAATGGTATCAGAGTGACATGTTGTTAGGACAAGTGTAAGGTAAGTTAACTATGGCGATCCTAACGGATCGGGGGCCATGACGAGGGTGCCACAATAGATGCTTATGCAATCCCTTATTTTGGAAATGATAAGTGTCCATTATGTTGTGAATTCTAAAGTGTATATGCTTGTTGATGCTAGTTTTTAAAGATGTTATATGCTTAGGCAATTCCAAAGTTGAAAATGGCAAGCATTCATAGCATTCTATAATTATAAGTAATGAAAGACTATTTTGAAAGGTAATATGCTAAGGTTGTTCGATATGATATTGTCATTGGAAGCGACTTGTGATGTTATTGGATGTGCTTGTTCTATGTGATGTTCTTTGGTATTAATGGCTATGTTTTATATGTGTTCATTAGAAGTAGTCTTTACACATGTTCATTGTCCACAATCAATGCATGAGAACACTCCAAGCCTCCGAGATGGGATATACGATGGTTCTTGGACGTGTGGGAAAGCACGCCAGGTCAAGTCTCTCTCTTAGATCAGTGATATTGAGGCATATCATTCCCGAACCAAGTTCGATACTAAATCGGTGATCATGTCACAACAGGTCGGTCCTCTCTTGGTCTCGGTGCAATATTGAGACATATCATTCTCGAGCTAAATTTGGTACTAGGCCGGTGATCATGTCACAACGAATTGGTTCTTTCTTGGTCTCGGTGTGATTTCGAGGCGTATCATTTCCAATCCAAATTGGACTTAGGCCGATGCTCAACGTAACAGGTCAGGCCATGGATTTTCGTTTTGTGCTCGGCATATTTTATTGATGTAGTTTGGATAGATCATGAGACACACTCCAATTGGCACGCCATTGAGGCATTCATACGTGGCTAATGAGAAAGAAAACAATGGACTTGAGTGATGGTATGCTCGTAAGATCACCTAAAGACCCTGATGCATTTACGCGGGGTAGTGAACCCGTCTTGATACGTTTACGCGAGACGATGCCTAATTAAGTTCGGAAGCCCCCAAGTCAATGGGATGCCGTTTGCGAATGGATTTCGGAATGATGCTCCTTACAAGAATGTCGTCTTGATGTGTTTACGTGGGACGTTGCCATGCTCGATGGGGCGAGATAATGCCCAATTATGCCAGATGACTGCAAACCTCCGAGTTGGCCTTGGGTCCTGAGTAACCATAATAATCTGGACATGGTTGTGTGGAAAATGCATGAATGAATGGATGCATATTTTGAGAAGTGAGGCTATAGTCGGCATACGTGTGATCTGAGATTGACTAATTTATACTGCGCCGCATGGTCTCAAGGATAGCATGGCAGTATGGGATGCCATGATATTCTTGAGACGTCAACATGTGTAAAGTGCATGAATGTTGAATGCATATGATAAGAATGATGCCATTGTCTGCACATGTGCAACATGGATATTTATGAGTTACATGAGAAAAGTGCATGAATTAAATGTCATTTCAGTGACTTATGTGGCACATGCATGCTTTAATCAACCTTGTTTATATATTGAGAGACATGAGGAAGTCCTGTAGGTCGATGTTCGAGTCAAAAAGGCACAAATAAGGTTGTGGATTTGTATGCCTTTGATCAGGACTCGAGAGATTTATGTTGATGCATTGTGCATTGAATTATTGTTATTCATGCTTGGATTATTAAATTGTGAATGCCATATGCTTAATGGAATGGTGCACTCACGTAGTGATTATTATACTATAATTGGACACGTGATAGAGTGTCCCATGTTGAGTGGCCTAATTCTTGTTAATAGGTAATGCAAAGCAAATGCCTTGTTATTGATTTGACATCGATAGATAAGTTGCATGTTTAGGGCGTCTCCAAGGCGAAGAACCCTCCTACGCGAGGTTTAGGGAGTTTACTCATTGAGTTTATCTCATTCCTCATTGTTTAACATTTTCAGGCCATAATCATGGCTATTTGAGCTCAAGCCAAAGTAAATTGAGGTGGACGCGTAGTAGACGCATAGGGGATACCACTTGGTGTGGTCGCCCTCGTAGAATAGAGGTGCTAGGTTAACCCCAACCCCAGTTCTTGGACAAGTATGAAGGAATCTACTACGTGGATGTGTAAAATGGCTAAGCTTTTGTTGTAAGGAAAGATTATGTTTGACGGTAGATGCATATATGTAAAATTATGTTCTGACTTATGCCTTTTACTATCGCTATTGTTTGTTAATGGTTGGGAGATGTTTGTTCTACTTCCGCTTGCATATAATTAAAAGATAAAATAAATTGGTCGGCAACGTGTCCTAGGACGTCGCAATTCCATGACCGAAGAGATCGAGGGATGCCGCGCGCTTGAAGGTCGGGGCATGACACCCAATGGTGGGATTGCTAACCCAAAGGTGGACTTAGATCCGAAGTCGGACCTTTAGCCTAAGCCATGGTATCATAACCTAGACCTTTTAGCCGGAGTTAGACCTTTAAGGGATATCACCATTTTGAATTCCCCCTCGTAGTAACAGAGGTGCTAGGTTAAGCTCGAACCCTATTGGATGTATGTATGGCTAAGCTTTTAGATTGTGTATGAAGTGATGTATAGTGGGTGATACATAAGTTTGTATGGAAGTATGTTGTTATGAATGTATATAAGTGTGTTTTATGCTATCCCTATTTTGAATTGTTAGGCGATTGGTTTCTGCTTCCGCTTGCACATAAGTAAATGATAACATGAATGGGTCGGCGACGCTTAGGACATCGCAATTGCATGACCTAAGTAAATGATGAGCGCAGGTTGTCGTGTGTCCAGAGCGAGTCGGGGCATGACAAGGGCCCTCACCGCCTCACTCTTGCCGTGAAGGCCTTGGGCAACGACTATTAGGGCCTTGCTAGCAGCAGGTGAGGTCATGAGGACCCTCGCCCATAGTCACCAAAAGTCGGTGAGGGCCCTCACGGCCTTGCTATCAAGTGACAAGGTCCCTTGTGGCCTCACCAGCAGTTGGCCAAGCTTCAACAGTCGACGATCCTTGCCAACGATGAAACCCTCACTCTTGATTGTGAAGGCCTTGGGCGAGATCGTTGGGCCCTCCTCGGTAGTTGGCGAGGGCCCTCATCACCTTGCACTCGTTACGAAGGCCTTGGGCGATAGTGTTGAGGCCTTGCCGATAACGGGCGAGGTCATGAGGACCCTCGCCCAAGGCCTTCGCAACCAAGGGCGAGCATTTCATAATTGGTAGGGGTCACCGATGACCTTTTTGGCCGTAAAGAAAAAAAAATATAAAATATATATATTCAAAAAAAAAAATCCATGTAGAACGTTTGGTCGAAAGTGGCACTTAAGTAAGTAATTTTACTCAGATTTGGCACTTAAGTGAGTAAAAAAAAGTTTTGGTACTTAAGTGGACATTGTATGAAAATATTGGCATTTGTATTGTACTTACCCCCATCATATTCCATCTATAAACAGAGGAGTGTTTTCCATTGTAATGCAAAATTGATGAATATATGAGAATTCCTCTACATGAGTGAATATCTTATTCATTATCCAACATAGTAGGTGATGAATGAAATGGTTATTTATCCTTGGCCGGTGGAGTAATCCTTTACGCCTTGGTGGTGAGTTGCCATCTATCCTAGCTTTTTTGCCGTTGATGGTGAGCCAATCCTTTATGTTTTGTTGGTGAACCTTCCATACTTTTCATTCTTTTATACATCATTCCATTTTCACTTATCCACTTTTCCATACATCTCACCAAAAATCCCTTGTACACTCAACACATCCGTCTATACACTTATCCCAACAATCCCCATTCCTGAAATCACTCCCTTATGCATGCATCAAATTGGTATCAGAGCTCAAGGTTGAACTTGTTTCAGTGATTTTTTTGTTATCTATCTCCTCTTAAAAATGGATAATCCGATTCTAAGAGGCTTGACTTTGGAGAAACTGCATTGTCATGCTTTGATCCTCGAGCGCGTGCCCATCCCTCGGTGGTCGATAAATATGCGATGTCCCAGGACACATCGCCGACCCATTCACTTTAATATGCATGCGGAAGCGAAACAATACCCTTGACAACAAAAGCTTAGGATAGAAAAGCAAGCAACAAATCACAACCACAACAAGCCTTTTATAAACACTCCAGGTTTATACACAATACTAGGCTGTTTACAAAAGATTGGCTCAACAAAAAGGGAATTGTTCTTTGACGCGCTAGTCAGACACGTTCGCAGATTTTTCGGTCATCTCCTCCACAAACTCTGGAGCTTCGGTTCCTTCTCAATTGCCATCTAAGGACTTGAAAAATGTTGAGCCCACGACGAGGTGAGACATTATCTCAGCAAGTTCACCCCCCTAAACTCCAACTAGGAAGGAAATACACCTAGAGACAATCTATGCACACAAGGCAAAGGACTTACCTTGCCTCAGTTCCTTCCTCCACGTCAGTACAATTTTATATTCAACAACTGCTCGCATAAGCATGCACTACCAACACACATCGGTTTATCAATTCAATCAATCACCGATCAATCACGACTCACAAAAGCAAGGATATACTAATGCTCACACAAGCTAAGATACATTATTGCTCACACAAGCTAACTTCTATCTATGCTCACGCAAACTGACAATTCGTTGCTTAAACAAGCTGATTTCTATTAATGCTCACACAAGTTGACTGATCAATGCTCTCACAAGCTGACTTATACATTTGCTCACACGAACTGACCTATGCTTGCTCACACAAGCTAACCTATCCTCGCTCACACAAGCTGACATTCCATTAGGCTCACACAAGCTGTCATACAATAGGGCTCACACAAGCATGCAATTCAATATTGCTCACACAAGCTGCTATGGTACTTAAAAACCACAATCGGTGTTATAACCCGATACCCGGTATTTTTAAGTTAAATATCAAAACTTCACAATCATCATACAATTACACCATTCAACAATCAATTTGTACAAACTAACTACACTGCTGCGATTAGTGTAAAATTCTAACGACCGGCCATCTCAGCGCAATTTCCAGAAATTTTAATTAATTAAATAAATAAATTAATTCCGAAAATTAAATTAAATTAAATATAATATAATATAATTTTATAATATTTAATTTAAATAAATAAAATAATTAATTAAAAGTCTAATCATGCTTACAATAATCTAATTGCATAATTAGACTAATAAATCCATCCACTAATCTAATCATTAATATAATCTAATTAACAATTAACTAAGCTAATCTAACCGCCTAAACCATCATTAGGCTAATCTAATCACCCCTTAAGCATAATTAACTCCCTAAGCAAAGTTTAGTGAGTAAACTCACTAAATTAGCGTTTCGATGAGTCCACGGCGACAGCGACGCGGAGGCGGGCGACAATCCTCCTAGCGGCGACACCAACCAAGGCTGAGAAGAGCTCGTAAACGGGCCATGAAGTCCCAAAGCCTTGATGGTTTCTCGACTTCTGCTTACTGGACCAAGAGAGGGAATTGGTGGTTGAAATGGCGAGGAAGGGTTGATCGGGGCTCCGACAAGCAGATGGCCGGCAACCGGCAGCACCTGGGGGGTCAAGCAGGACTTGCTGGTGGTTGGGATGGGCGGAGAAAGGGTCGAAATGGGAGGAAAATCACGAAAATTGCGAGATAGTGCAAGCGGGCAGGCGAACCGATGGACCGGTGAGCGGCGACTTCCGGCTGGCAAGCAAGTCAGCTGGCGGCTCCGTTCGGCGAGCGCTGACTACCGTCCGTACGGACTAGGTCTCCTGGTCATGGTAGTGGGTGGCACGGGGACTGATTCACATGGGAAGGCAACTTTTAACTTGGGTTTTTGGAGAAAGGTTAGTTAGAGCAAAAACAGGAAGAATGAGAAAACAAGGGAAAAAGACGTCAATGATGGCGACTTGGCTAGTCTCGCGGGTGTGCGACAGTGGAGGGGAAGTTGCTGCTCGGTTTCCTGATTCTCCCAAGCTTCCAAGGCACACCAACAATGGAGAAACGAGGGGGAATAGAGGAAGAAGATGGCTGTTGAAGAGGGGGGACCCCAAATGGCCTTCCTAGGCTTCCAACACTTGTCTTTCCACTCAAGTGGCTGCACCCACCACTCCTCAACCATCCACAGCAGCCTTATCCACTCCAAAGCTTCCCCAACAATCTGGAGACTTCTTGGTTCATCATGCGATTGCTCTAGGTTTACATACAATTACATTGATCTTAGTAAAATGTGCTTTAGATGCATGTGGTTCAAAGTTAATGCTAGATAAAAAGGATTTCGGTTACAGTTGTCCTTGCGATGGTCCGGGACAAGGCGGTACTTGTGATATTTCCGCTTGGGACGCATTTTATTTGGCAGTTTTCTAGATGTTAAACACCATTGGGTGGGTTACTTTTTATCTGTCTCTCCAGGGAAATGGATATCTCCATAAAAGATTTTCAGTTCAATCCTTTTTTTTTTTTTTTGCCAAGTGGTCCAAAGGTTGCTCCCCCATGGCATACGAATTTGTACATTTTGGCCTCCAATTCATTCAGTTCCCCTTCAATTCTTCTCCAATTGGACTCAATTTGATTTCCATAAATCCAACCAATGTGCCATCATCCCAATCAACATTTTTCCTTATCAATTAGCCCAACTTGAATCCCAAAAACGAAATCAAAAGTGATCTTTGAACTTCCCTGATCCAAAATAACCTTACTTTGGATTTTTCGCCGAAAATCTCTATTTGCAGAAAAATCTTTGGAGAATGAGTCGACATTCCTAAAATGATTTATGACATGACGGAACTTTGAATTTTTTAATTTAGGTTCCAATTCACAGTTAATTTCAATCTAGCGTGATTTTAGCGCGTCCTAATCTACCAAGTAGCTTTTATGAACTTTTAATGCTTTTGACCTGTGGTCGACTGTTTTCGAGCCGCAAAATACATCTTAGACACATTGGCAACTCTCAGTTGTCGTGGAAATCTCGAGATTTCAAATGCAGACACATGGTACCAAAATGACAGAAAAATCAATTTAGTGCCGATCGACAAAAATTGTGCAATTAGATGGAATCACCCACACTTAATCACATGGTTCTATCGAGTCGACCTATCTCCAATCTCTAATCGGTCTATGCCGTAATGACCCTTGTAGATTAGCACGGTCGAATAGTCGATTCCTGTTCGAATTCTCAACTCTATCATGTTAAAATCCCTTAACAGCTTCACCTGATAAACTAGTTATCCCGTGAGTGATTAGCTCAGGGAAAAAGACTATAGGTGTGTCGATGAAAAGCTCAACTCAATCAGTTGAAAGCATAACCTAAGATATAAGATGTCACATGCATAACCGAAGCACGTGCATAACCAAAGGTGAGACCGTGCTATAAAGAATCTCTAGCAACTTGGAAAATCTAGTGAGACATGGACAACCAACAAAATGTTTTAATGATCAACATCAATAGGATGATTCCGTTTTTGGTTGAAGTTCTAGTTGCACGTCGAATGACATGAGAGGCAACTCTAATGATTTAGAGTTCCGAGTTCAAATGAGAAGAGAGAGGCATAAAGAGAATGATTGTGAAATAAAAGTGGAGGCGCCTAAATTTAAAGGTAGTTTCAATCTATATGACTTTGTTGATTGGCTTAATAAGATTGTATGACTTTTTGACTTCGACAATGAGAAGAGATGTGAGGTTGTTGTCTTGAAATTGATGAAATATGACTCTTTGGTGGAAAAATCTAAAGCATCAACAACTCATGGAAAGAAAAAACAAGATTAGTCTTAAGAAAAACTCGAGAAAGTGATGAAGAAGAGGCTCTTGCTCAACAACTATAAGCAAGATTTGTTTCTCAAGCTGAATAGCCAAAACAACAAGGGATGCACATTGAAGAATTCATAGAGAGTTTGAACAGATCAATATGAGGTGTGAAGTTCCAAAAATTCCAAAACAAACCATTGCCTTTTTCCTCAATAGAATGAATCGGGAAATTGTTTATTTGGTGGAACTTCAACCTAAGTTGGCACTAAAGGTCAAAAAGCAATTGTAAAGTAGCAAGAGGTTTTCCACTAGAACCTCGACAAAGGGAGCATTTTTACTTTAGGGGTGCTTCCTCAAGCAAAATTGATAGTACATCAACAAAAGATAAAAGCAAAGATAATTCTATAGAGCTTACCAAAGAATTCCACAAAAAGACTAACGAAGAAGGAATGAAATGTTTTAAGTGAATTTGCAAACTACTTATCCTAATCAAAGAGGTATGACTCTTTAGGAAATCGAGAATATTAATTTGGAACTTCAAGAGGCTGAGCATAATCCTAAGTAGATTGACTCTAAATTTGGTTCTTTTTGCTCACCCCTAGACGTAGGGATACAATCAAGTCCACATGAGAGTTCAGGATGTTGGACAGGCTGGGTTTAGGTGCAATTTAACTTTCATTTATTTTGCAAAATTGAATGAAAAAGCATGAAAATTACCTAACTAAACTGAATTTTCTTCGAGGAGAAAGCAACAAAGTGTTCATTGAATCGAGTAGCAGAATCATGATTACATTGAGCACTTTTCAATTGCATTATTGTATTCATGATTGGCAAATCTAAAACTGTAGCAAGTATGTTGTGCTTAGAAATTCCTCTTCGACCAAAAATAAATTCAATATATTGCATGAAGGTACTTTTTTATGCCACTCCAGCTCAGGAGGAAAATATACACATATATCTAGGTTTGTACATATTGACTTTTGTGACTCGATTTTTTGCTAACCCATTGTTTTGGAGACTCGATCAAAACACAAGATTTGTGTGATGAAAGAGGGAGAAGACTGTTGGAATTTGGACATTGTTAGGTTGAAAACGAATGTACCACAAATGATTCGGATCAAGGTCCGGCCGGCAACGTGGCTACACTTGGGCTGGGTTGCTAGCTAGTAAGCTTTTTGGGCATTTTCCAAGTGTCCCGCCTCCATGTGTCCGAGTACTTAGTTGAAATTTGTTTTGATGTGATTTTTTGAGAACATAAACACAAAGCTATAATGTCTCTTAAGAATTTTTAGTAAAGGTTGGCGAGAGAAACATGATTACTCACAAGAATTTTCGTCGCGTGACTAGCTTATCACATAAATTTTAGAGTTTTTTTAATCGTTTTTTAGTACTTTCTCTGGTGATCTTAATCTTTTGCTAGGTATTAATTGAAAGATCAATTAGTTTCCCGGTTACGTCACAAGAGTACGTGTGTACTCTCTCTCTTACCATAAGGATCTTGATCCAACAACTGCATTAAGAAGCCATTTAAGGTGCACCTAAATTTGTGTTTTACAATGATATCTTATAACTTTTTCCTTATGGTGAATTTTAATGAATGTCTCAATAACTTCTGGCCATAATTTTTTTTTTTTTTTTGGACAAAAAAAGATGCCATTAAGAGGAAACAAATATACAACCCGCTGCTAAAGCGTTCAAAAGGAGATCGAATAGGGGGGGGACAGATGGCCCAATTAGATAAAAGATACCCTTTTGCGTGGGCATTTGCGGCCCAATCCGCTACAAAATTTGCCCTACACTTGCATAACCTAAATTGAAGAAGAGAGAAGTGACGCACGAGAACAGTTGCTTTGGCGAACAGGGCACAGAGTTCCCATGGAGGATCAAGCTGATTGTTGATGGAGTCGACCAAGAGAAGGCAGTCTAATTCTATTTGGAGAGGCACTTCCGATTTGTTTTGCTGCAATAGGTGGTGAAGGGTGAAGACCAAAGCTTGGTTTTGGTATGCAAAGCCGATGAAGCAGGTACAGTCTTGGTAAAACCCTCTTGCATCTTCCCATGGTGGTCCTTGCATATAAAGGCTATAGAACCTTCGATATCGCCATTATTATACGCCCCATCAATATTGATCTTCAATATTCCCGGATCAAGGGCTTTCCAAAAGTTGCTACTGTCGAATGGGATGCTCAATGGACATTTCGAGTGATGATCAAGATTATGAGCCATTTTGACTTGAGTAGAAGCAGCTTCGACAACATGGTGTGGATTCGGGCGCTGTCGACAAAAGATGGCTCTGTTCCGAGCCTTCCAAATCTGCTAGAAAATGGCAGCTACAGTTTCCAGATCAGGTGAGTGATGCGTCTGAATGATACGGTCTGCAATCCACTCTTCCACTCGATGAATGTGTGTTGCAACTATGGGAATGCAAAGGCTAGGTGATATAGCTAGTAAGTGCCTAGAGGGGGGGTGAATAGGTATATAAAAGATTTTTCTCGTTATTCGTACAATACTAGATAGTTAATAGAATTGAGACAATCAGCAATCAAAGTAAGACTGAGAGAAGGGAAGAGAGAATTGAACACAATGTTTATAGTGGTTCGGCTTATTTCAAGCCCATGTCCACTCTTCTGCACTGACAGCCTATTGGCTGGATTCCACTATGAACAAGAGATGTTACAGCGTTGTTCTCCCTTGATTTCTTGGTGTAGATGATCTACCACACTCGCTCAAGGTATCACTAAGTATAGGCTCTCTCTTGTGAATACAATTCGCTCAATATGAATCGACTAATAATCAATGTACTTCAGACTCTGGAATTTGTCTATCGAGCATGCACTAAAGTAACTAGAACGTCTTCCTTTTATACTCCTTTATGCCATCATACCCGTTGGCACTTACCAAAGGAATTCCTCCAATCTACCCGTTGGACGGAATCAATTAAGAAGATTATTCGAGCTAATAAAGAAACCTGACGATAGCCCATCAATCATGTTTGCCCATACAATCAGGATCTTGGTTTCCAAGAATAGAACATTCCAAGAATATTTCGTCAACCATCAGATCTTCAAACAATCTTGATAAAAGAATCCGTTATATTTATCCAGCCAAGAGATCTTCTCCAGAGGATAGGACTAAATCCTCAACCAAATACTTCGGCTCTGGATTACCTTCGTCACTGGATTAGAACAACTGTCAATGAGAATAGTCTTGAGTCTGGTGATCTAAAAGTCTTCAGACTCTAAACAAAAGGTCTGTAATTATCCAGACTAGACTGATAGAAATGTTTTGTCAACTTCAAAATATTCTGGAAAGATTTCTCCAACACTAGGGTGAGACCAAATATTAGAAATCCATGGGCAGAGAAATAGGAGATGTTCAATCGTTTCGAGTAGTTGTTGATGGCATAGCATGCATACCAGATCAGAGGTAATTCATCTTCTAAATAAGTTGTCTCTGGTTGGCAATGCATTTTGACAAACAAACTAGAGAAAAGTTCTGACCTTAGGAGCAAGTCTTAGTTGCCAAATATTTTTCCAAAGGAGAGGAGGTGCTTGATAAGAAGATGAGGCATGATGCTTGGTTATAGTTGGAGTTGATTTCTTGATTTAAAGACACCCACTTTTAACTATGTATGTTTCTTGGGTTGTGGATGTCCAAACTAGACGGTCAGAAGTGAGGTCTGCTTTAACTGGAATTGCCAGAATATCCTTCACTATTGATGCATCAAAGAATTGGTTGAGCAAAGGCTCATTCCAGCTATTTAAGTTATTCGTCGTAGGTCAGAAACAAACACAAGGTCCTCTCTTGCTGCTAGGCCATAGAGTTGTCCTCTTGGTAGCCACCTATCTTGTCGTATTTTGATCTGAGACCCATTGCCAACCGACCACTAAAGGTTAGGTAAGATCGCCTCCCTTCCTCATAGAAGGCTTTGCCAACCCTAGGAAGGGCGGGTGCCTTTGTCAGCCTTAAGAAAATCTTTGGATGGGAAATACAGAGCCTTAAACAGTTTACTCCAAAGGGAGGAAGGTTGTTGTAATAAGCAACATGCTTGTTTTCCAAGCATAGCCTTGTTGAATGCTAGTAGATCTCGAAAACCCATTCCTCCTGTAGCCTTCGTATCTTTTAAAACCTCCCATTGCTTCCAATGTATTCCTAACTTCCTACAATCATTTTACCACCAGAATCGGGCGACCTTATGTTCAATAGATTTGCAAATGGATATAGGCAATTTAAAGACAGACATAGAATACTGAGGTATAGCCTGCACAACGGTCTTTATCAGGGTTTCCTTTCCACCCTTGGAAATGAGATTCTCCTTCCAACCTTTAAGCTTGTTGTTCACTCTACCCAAGAGCCAGGCAAACATATCTTTTTTGGATCTTCCCCAATCAGAAGGAATGCCTAAGTATTTACCTGTTCTATCCAGCATAGGGACTCTCAATTCACTTGCTAGGTTATCCTTAAGGTACGTCAGGCAGTCTCTACTAAAGAAGATGCTTGATTTATTCCTATATATTTCCTGTCCCGTAGCTAGCCAGTATAGATTCAAGATGTTAGCCATATTTTAACATTCCTTAAGTGTGCCATATAAAAAGAAAATGGCATCATTAGCAAAAAACATGTGGGAAAGAGTAGAGCACGACTTGTTTAGTTTGATACCCCTCAGGTTTCCCATATGAATTGCTTGGTGGATGAGTGTTGATAGGAGATTTGCCTGAAGTATAAATAGATAAGGGGATAAAGGGTCACCTTGACGAAGACCACATGTAGGTTGGAAATACTGTAGTTGTTCTCCATTGAATTTGATGTTGATAGTCACTGTTGAAATGCATTGGGAAATCCACTGACCCGGGTAGGATGGAAGCCTAGCTTGAGTAAATATGCCATGAGGAAATCCCATTCTACTATATCGTATGCCTTCTTCATGCCCGTCTTTAAGAATGCCCATAAATTTCTTCGTCGTTTGCAAGTCTTGAGCTAGTGGAGAATCTCTTGAACCATAAGAATGTTGTCTTGGATTTGTCGTCCAGAAACAAAAGTGGTTTCAGGCGATTGGCTAGGACTTTAGAGATGATTTTGTAGGCGTAATTACATAGGCTAATGGGACGGTAATGCTCTAGACTTTCTGGTAATGGTATCTTAGGAATCAAAGTTATAGAAGTCTTATTAAGGTCTGGAGGTAGCACACCTGACTGAAGAAAATTCTAAACTGAAGTAAAGATCTCATCCTGAATTGTGGCCCAATTGGATTGGTAGAATAAGCCGTTCAAACCATCCGGGCCCGGGGCTTTAGTAGCACCCAACTGGAAAGTTGCAAAGCAAGCCTCCTCTCTAGATACCTCAACTGTCAGAGTAGAATTCATTTCAGGGGTCACTATACTCGAAACTTGGTTAAGAATGGGTTTAAAGTCTTGGTATCCCACTGTTTTGAAAAGGTTAGAATAGAAATTTTGGAGAGTCCGAGCACCAACTACACAAATCACAAGAAAAATCAAGATTTTTAACATTAAATATATTTTCTTGTTCGACCATTCATTTTGTGATGCAACAATACATCAATCAAGTGGTTGGTGCAGCATTCAAGATTTACTTTCTAAGTCAAAGGTCATAGGTTTAATTCTTCAAAATCTAGTCTCAATTATGGTAAACCTTAATTGATTAGGCCTAGATTTCAGTGTATTGCGGTCTTGGGTTTTTCCACTCATACTTGTTGGTGCCATGGTGAAGGACTCACCCATCGAGCAATTTGTGCTTCTTTGATACATTAAAGGCGTATTTGGTAACGATTCTATTCCCGGAAATAATTTTTATCAGAAATAATTTTTTTTTTGTTTCTATTTTCGGGAACAATTTCTGAATAGAATAACGCACTTGGTAACCATACAAAATTTCTATTCTCGAAAAGAAATGCGTCTAGTTTTTTTTTTTTTTTTTTTTGGTCGGTTAGAATGCATCTAGTAAAATTGTATAATTTTGTTGTTTCCTTTAATTTTTTAATATTTTTATTATATTTTTCCTTTTTTTCTTCTTTCTTTTTTTCTTTTTTCTTTTTCTTTTCTCTCATTCTTCCTCATTTGTGGCCAGTGGCTGGCGGCTAGCGACCGGCTAGGCGAGGTCCGGCAAGCTCACCTAGCCACTGCGAGGCTCGACCTCGCCTAGGCGGTATGAGGTCGGCCTCGCCCTAGCCTAGCGAGGTCGAGCCTCGCGCCGACCAGCGAGGCTTGGCCTCGCCTTGGTTGGGCTCACTCAAGCTCACTCAAATCTAGCAAGGTCGAGCTTTTCTCGCCATCGGCAAGGCCAAGCTTGCCTAGCCACTAGCGAGGTCGAGCTTCATCGGGCCACCATTGGGCGACGCCAACTTGGCGGTGCCCCGGCGAGGCCAAGCCTCCTCAATGGCTAGACAAGCTCGACCTCTCGACGAGCTCAGCCTTGCCATGGCTCGGCGTCGCCGGCCATGGCTAAGGTCAGCGATTGGTCAAAAGGAAGAAGAAGGAAAGGAAAGAGAAGAAGAGAAGAGAAGAAGAGAAAAGAAAAAATTGTTCCTAGAAACAAGAAATTACTTTTTTCTACTTCTTGTTTTTGTTCTTAATCTATTCCCAGGAACAAAAACATTTTTTTTATTTTTATTTCCAAGAACAAAAGTTTTACCAAATATGTTTCTATTATTTTTCCGTTCCCTAGAATAAAAGACCAAACATAGCTATTCCGAATAACATAAACAATTTTTACCAAATAGGCCTTATATAGAACATTTGAGTGGTGGGTGTCGCGACCCAATCTCGCCGCCCCCTTCGAAAAGTATCCAAGGTGGGGGAAAAGGTCGGGTTTAGGGGTACTTGATCTCAAGATCGCGAGCTCTCCCAAGCTCGTATCCCCCGTGACAGTAGGTTTATTATGTGATCTAGTTGTTTATAACAACCTACAAAATATACAGGAGTCGCCACTAGCCTTAACTTTGGGGGTCGGCTAGAAACCCAATTGAGGGTTGGGAGTGTTCCCTCGATTCCTACGCAACCAGATATCTAGGTTCGGGGACTTGGGTTACGCTAATATTGATATTAGCGCCCTTTCGGTACCTAAACAGTATGTTGTGTTTTTCCTAACATGTCCATGCATTTCTTTTTATATTTTCAGGATCGTCAATTCTATATACTAAATGATCATGTGTGGTGGATTACTTTCATTCTATTCTATTTCTAAACAAATGAAAAGAAAACAATCAATGAAAATGAAAGTGCAAGGCATGAAGTAAACAATCAAGAGAAAGCAATAAACCTAATCATGCAATTCTAAAAAATATAAAAGAGAAAACACAATTAAGAAAAAAAGAGGGAAAAAGGGAAAACCCGCAACTCGTCGGGTTTTATACAACACAAGGAACCCGAGACATATGTCGGGAGAAAAACGAATATTACAGAATAACAAATCGGAGTGGACATCGACCTCCACCATCTTCACTTCTTCTCCACTTTTTGGATCCTATTCTAAACCTAATCTAGGAAATCTGAATGATTAGATGCATACAAATGAAAGAAACAATCATCACGTATCAAAACAATCGAAAACAAGACATTTTTTATATTCACAAATTGTGACTAAAGTCACGAAATCCTTAAGTCAAATTCTAAGTGAAATTCCAAGATTTAGCATCATTATGTATTACACCTAAATCGTCTATCTAACGATCACACACAAAGCATATAACATGACAAACATTCAAGCCATATGACCTTGGTCCTCTATCAAGCCAAAACAATGAATGAACCAACTAAAGATCACTTATTCCAAAACATGCGCCATTGAATTCACTCAACATATGTATTTAAGGCAAACGGAGCAATCAATGTGTAACCCACATGATACCTAAAACCGTTTTGTAGACAATTGATAAAGGATGCCGTTCTACGAAGGAAACACCTCAAGATTCCTAACGCATGAATTTCTAAAAATATTAAGAACATGAACAAGTCAATCAAGAATAGATCATAGTAGCATGTCACACCGTCATTCTACAACATATTGAAAGCAATTTGGACAAGTCTACTATCTCATCTTAAGACTAATAGCAACTAGCCACAGAAAAGACATCATTGCAGTTCAAGACAAATTCCAGATTTCAAAGCTCAATTTGAAAAAAAGGAAAGGCAGGGCAAATGATGACCAAATCGCACATATAATATGTCAATGGAAAGTTTGAGAAGCCTATTACGAATCTCTAGAAGACATTAAGTCCTAATAACATCATATTTCAGCTCGTTCCAGTTAAAACAGAAAATTGCAGTAGGTCAAAACAGCAAATCAACCTAAAAAAACTACTGCAGAATTGACAGACTTTGTCGGTATTTTTCGATGACCGGATGATGTCTATTCAGGGCATGCAACATATCAAATCGAAGCTCTACAAGTGTATTTTTTGTGTCTAGAAGGGCTCAAGACCAGGAAACCTTATCTATCAATTCATTTAAGCCAAAACAGAAAGTCTATCAGTCATACGAAATCGCGACACATCGACCATTCCATTTCAATACTAACGGCAGCTAGCCACAAAAGAAAAAGAAGCAAAACAGCATATTACAAGCAGCAGTATCTCAAATCAAGAAATCAATATAACATTTGGACCAAAAGTAAGGAGAAAGACAACTTAAATTGGAGCTGTCCTGCTCAGCAATTCAAAAGATCCAATCGAATATTTCTTTTGCAAGGAGCATATTGAAATTTGCTGCATCAATGTGGAGAAGACAGCCACACAAGCACATATAAAACTTTTGGCATTGACTTTAACGTCCATAATAGTGCAAACAACAACTCTTATTACCACAACCAGAACAGCCATTTCTACTTCCCTCAAGTAATACTTACTTTGTAGGATCCACTTCATCACGCAAACAATAGGAATCATGCTTAGTTTCAAAATTTGGTAAAATCCGACAGAGTTAAGCATCAAACTTAAGTTCATCCAGAACCATCAGCTCTAATAATTTTCTACAGCTCTATGGTAACGAACGCAAAAATTCAGCATATAGTTTTTTTTTTGTCCAGAACCATCAGGTGAACAGTTTTCCACAGCTCTATGGCAACGGAAGCAGAAATTCAGCACGCATATTTTTCTAAAAAATTCAAGAGCAGAGATATATCAATCAACCAAAACAATCTATACCAGAACAGAGCATCTAATGTCTAATGTCTGTTTAATAGAAGCATGACCTATGATCTATTCAACCCCAGCAAAAATCAACTCCTCATCAAGCATGATTAAATCGCTGTTTGCACTAGTAACATCACAGAAAGCAACTTAGTGCAACAAATACCATGCCACGCAGGTTGAGTAAGAGAACACAACACTTTCAATAGAGAAAACTGAGGAAATAGTGACCACAGAAGCATATCAGGTGCAGAGGCAAGGGTAATGCTTGTCACACCTTCAAGTAGGTTTTTTTTTTATGATGAAACAGATAGTGAATGAAAGCATCCCAGGCGTCTTGGCTCTTAGACAGAAATCAATATTTCTAGGCCAATTTTTCTAATTACAAAGTAGCTTTCGAATATGCCATTGGCGAGCGAGAAAAAGAGAGATTCAATCGAGTCAGAGAACAATTCAAGAGAGAGAGTGCGACAGTTCGTGCATGAAACAGAACAATTAAGAGAGAGAGATAGAGAAAAACCTGATCAAGCTAGAGACAAATAGCCGCTGTCGCTGATCAATTTTGGAGCTATGCCGATACTTCCTACTCGGCGCGAACCTAAACCCCTGTATCTCGAGCTCCGGAAAGGGTGTGATCCGCAACGAAGGCGTCGGATTGATTAAGCAAGTGAGCATCCGAAGGAGGGATAAAGAGATCAGAATCCACGACCCAAACGGATGCAAATAGAGAACAGAAATCGAAAACCCTAACAGATCGAGGAGGATGGAAAGAGAGCTCACCGATCGAGCAAACTCGATCCAAAGAGAAGAAATCGGCCAAGAGTCGCTGTCGTCACCAGGGAGTTATCTAATCTGCAGACTGAGCGGATCGCGCGAATCTGAGCCTTGAACTCCAAGGTCCTCGACCGGCCATTCCAGCGGATCAGATTCGGTGCACGAGAGAGCGATCGAGAGGGAGAGACGTCGATCCAGCCAGGCAGATCCGCGGGAGAATCCCCGATCGAGAGAATCACCGATCGAGCTCCAGAGAGAGAGAATCGAAAGAAAACCCCCTTCGATCGAGCGAACCAACTTCCGATCGAGTTTTCAGAGAGCAAGCGTCTGATCTCTGAGAAAGAGAGGGATCCGCTGAGTGAGAATTGCTAGTGCGAGAGCGAAACGAAACTCCCCTCGCAATCCCCAACCGCCGGCCTTCAATTTCCGATCCTAGAGAAAACCCTCGCCTTCGACTTGAGCTCGACGGAGAAGTACTGGAGATGGATGCGAAAACTCACTCCGATGGACGGCCAGCGAAGTGGAGATTTTCCTCTCAGGAATCACGGACGTCTACGGGGATCCTTCGAGGCTAGGGATCCGAGATCTCCCATGGAAGCTCCACCCAGCCGTTACTGAGAGAGAGAATTCAGCTTCCCAGCGTCCGAGAGCAGAGAGAGAGACTCTGTGAGGAGAGAGAGACCCTGTGTCCCGAGCCAGAGCAATCGGAACCAGAGAGAAGAAAGCCCCCAAAGAGAGAGAAAGAGAGTTCATAGAGAGTCCCCCCGAGAGAGAATTTGCGCGCGAACCGCTTTTGAGAGAGAGAGAGAGACCTCCAAGAGAGAGAAAAAAAAATCGTCCAAATGGCCCCCTCCCTCTTGCTTCACGAGCGTCCCTTTTATATAATTTTTTTTTTATTTTTTTTTTTCTCTCTTTTTTTCTTTTTTTGTTTTTCTTATTTCTAATTTTTTTCTCTTTTCATTTCATTTCATTTCATTTTTTCTTTTCTTTTCTTTTCTTTTTTTTTTTTTTTCTTCTTTTTTTTTATATATATTTTTTGGCTCTTTATTTTTTATATTTTTGCAAAATGGATGATTAAAATGTCGATAAAAATTTTGGGTGTCAACAGTGGGCAAGGAAAGTACCCATCTAGTCCAAACTCTTTTTTAAAAGGACACTTATGCAATATAAATTTTCTTGCTATTATTGTTGACTCACGATACAATTATTTTGGCCAAGACACTCACCAAAGAAATTGCTTTTATTACCTCATAGCTCAATCAGATAGTAGGAAGTACCGTCATATCATGTCCGTAAGTCAGATTACTATCTCATTTACATATTAGCTCTTTGCTTACTTGAACAAAAAGTAAAGTGATCGATCTCAGCATAAGTGTATTCTCCAATAAAAAAAAACACGTAATCTTAGTTGGGCACACTTAGAATAGAACATTGCAAAAGCACCGCAACACCGTTATTTAAGCAAAATGCCCAAGAAAAAGAATCAATTCCGGGTTCTTCCCAACCCAACTTTTGCCAAAATTGTTCACTACCCAAACTTTTTTCATTTTGGTGAGAAAAATTGAAAAAGGTAAAATTGGAACCAAATCGGACCACCTTTGTCCGCAATCCACACAAGGCCACAAGCAACCCGCAGGCGATGAGTCATCAGTAGTCATCGGCATCTCTAAAGCATCCCGAAAATTCCCACGTGGCAGCCGAGCATTCTCCTTCATCCAAACACACCGTAACGTCTCCGATTCCCCATCTCTCTCTCTCTCTCTCTCCCTCCCTAACTGAACCAACAAACAAGGTCGCGCCCACCATTTCTAATTTCTGCAACGAGCGAAAGCAGCACAAATCCCCAGCTCCACGCGAATCTTCCCGGGAATCAAGTTCTCTCTCTCCCTACAAAGATGCAGAGACAGTTACTCATCCACTTCCCGATGACAAATAATCATTCGATTCGGTCCGCATCCGAATCGACGACGACCACCCAGTGCAGATGATGCTTCTGCTCGACGTGGACCAACGCTGGCCATGGTGGTGATGACGTCATCGTTATCGTCGCGTAGATGCCTCTGCTCGCAACCGAATCGCCAACTTGGAATCGCTCACCGCTGCCGCTGCCGCTGCCGCTGCTGCTGCTAGCACCCGATTCCAATTCCGATTCCGTTTCCGTTTCATCTTCTGCCTCCTCGCCTCCACGCGTGTGGTCTGCATTATTCCCGAGGCGAGGACGGAGATGCCTGTATAAATATAGCCACTAGTCCTCATTTCCCTTCCACCATGCGAGTCCCGAAGAAGCCCGTCTCCTTTTGCCTCTCTCTCTTCCCTCCGCTCTCGCCTCTCGGCTGCGACTCTCGCGTCTGGTTCGGCTCGCGCTGTCTCTCGAGGCCCGCGCGCTTCTCCGTTAGGAGGAGAGGGATTCTCACTTTAGGTTCGGCTTTCTTCGTTTTCTCATGTTCTCGTATTTTGGCGGTGCTTGTTTGTTGTTTTAGTTTTTAAAGCTGTTGTTTAAATCTGTTGTTAAACTATTGCCTTCAATGTCTGTATTCTGGAGCTCTAGATACGTTGATGATTGGCTTTGAGTTCCAGTGTTTGGAGTTCTATCCGGTCTGGCATTATGGTTTCTGTTGAGTTGTTCTAGGGAATCTGTTCTTTGGGAAGTTGTTTAGTGGGCTTATGCTAGTTATTAAATCAAAATTATTGCTTCCTTTAGTGTCTTTAGGTGGTTTTTGGGGAGAAGTTGAGCTGGTTCCGTAGGTAACTCTACTTGGGAGCAAAGAGCTGCTTTTTGATTGAGATTTCGAATTTCTAGGTTATACTTGGAGCATGCACGGGAAGTTCTAAGAGTGGGGAACATTTAAGTGGACTGCTATGTTCTCTTTTGATTGAATGTAAGGTAAGATATCCTTTTTGCTTTTCTCATGTTTAAATAGGGTACTTCTAGATGCAATTTATGGGAGAAGAGTGTAAGTTATCAGGACTGGACTTAGTTGAACAGCTAAGATGAACTTTTGATTGAAGAAAGGGATGGTCAAGACCTTAGTATAGGGGTTTGGGGGTGAAAAGTATGCATAAATTCTCTTGTGGTGCATTTCGCTAATTCCGAGCCTATGCTCGAGCTTTGCTGGCATTTAATTCAACCAAACTCCTCGTCTTATTATTGCTTGTTTTTTAGTGGGGATTCGACATGGTACAGATTTCGACAGTCTTTTTGTTTGTTGCTTAGTTACTACTACCAGATACTTTGTAGGCAAACTCTTCTGGGCCATATTTACAATTTTATGGTTTCTTTCTGGAACCTGTATTTACTTTATTTTGTGTACCTATGAGCACCAAGCATATGCTAATGTGTACATTTACACGGTTTCTCATCAAGGCTGTTGCTCCTCTCCTTAACAAAAGCAGGAGCCTGTCAGTTGCATGCAAGTTACTCGATGGACGGGATTCATGCAACCACTGTTGATGACAGGACTTTAGCCTGTTCACAGATGGGCAGTTTTGAAAATAATGGTTTGAAGCCGTGCGTATGGTCAGCTCCAGAAGGAGGACAGAAGATTGACATAGCACAGCAGATCTTTTGCAACAGATCATTGAATATGAGGAATATTGTTGCCGTGGGGTTTGACATGGACTACACTTTGGCTCAATACAAGTCTGATACTTTTGAGTCCCTTGCTTATGAAGGCACAATCAAGAAACTGGTCTATGATTTGGGATACCCCATCGAGGTTTATTTTATATCTTTTCTGCCCTTGTGACATATTCTTCTAGCGACTAAAATAGCTTTGTCTTGTATCTTGTGCTTGTTTTAGATAACTGTGATGTTTGATGCAATCTAAATTGCTAGACTACCTTTTCCAGTAATCTCTGCTTGATTGTGATAGTGATTACTGCAATTTCTTCAACTAAAAGTTGGCTCCAGTAGTGGAATTAATGTGCAAATATTTTAGACCAAGTTCTCAGCAGAATTCTTTCCTGTTTTATCTTTTTGGATCACTAAGATTAGTAATGATGTACTTGTTCTTTATAAATTAATATGTGAGCTGACTGAGATCAATCTATGCAGTTGTTGGAATGGTCCTTTGATTGGAAGTACATGGTGAGAGGATTGGTTCTTGATAAGAAGAGAGGCAACATCTTAAAGGTCTTCCTTTAGTTTTTGTGGTAGTTGCTACTTTTTTAGGCCATTAGTCTTTCTATTAGATTAGCACTTAGTGTTATGCAACTTTTCATTACGCAGATGGATAGGCATAAATATGTGAAAGTAGCCTACCACGGGTTCAGAGAGTTAAGTAAGGAAGAGAAAGTCAGCACCTATGGCAATACTCTGATACGAGATTCTTTTGATGAGCCAGACTATGCCCTTATTGATACCCTGTTTTCGCTAGCTGAAGCTTATTTGTTTGCACAACTAGTTGATTTTAAGGACAAGAATCCTGGAAAGATTGCAGAAGGCACCAAGTAAGAGGACAATTGACCTTCTCTTTGCAGCTTAACATGTTTTGTGTATGCATCTATATTTCTTTGTCATCCTTTAACAAGTAGGGCCTTTAATAGCTGTAACAAAAGCTCTTACATGCAAAATGGAGTCATACTTTCGTCAACGGAGGTCTATAGCAATTTCCATAACATGATGGATAATTATCATGGTGATTACCCCTGTTTTATCGTTTCTTTACTTAAGGAACTGTGACCTCATGTTCTGTGATCTTTTATCAAAACCTGTTGACTGATGCTCCTATAAGATTCTAGCAACACCTAGAATTTGCAATTCAGAAACTGCAATAGCACTTCACAGACAACTTTAATATAAATAGACTTGTAATTACTCTCTAATTGATAAGATAGATGTTTCTTCTGGTCATTTCACTTAACAGCCATGGTTAAATGTCTAGATAGATGGGAAAGTAGATTTACTTTGAGGATGTTCTAGTGGAAGTGCAGGAGTGGCCCCTTCTCTCCTTTTACAAGTACAGCCCTACAATATGTATTACTGTTGGATGACATGTGCAACACTGTGAAAGATCCGTTGGTAAAAAAAATTGAGCTTCCTACATTTACGCAAAATTGCAATGGCAAGGTTTTATAATTTACTTGCTCAATCATAGCCTAGTCCTTTTCATGAAAACATCAATGAGTGATTCTTTTAATGAAGTACACACACAACTTGCTGGGTGAGAAGACTGTTAAGATGCATCCAATGGGAGAGGATTGTTGACAATTTTTTCCCTTAAGTCACATTATTTTGTATAAGCCTGCCTTATTTTACCCATTATATTTTGTAAATTTTCCCTCCAGCTATGCTCATATGTACAAAGATGTTCGAGCTGCAGTTGATTTGTGTCATCGAGATGGGACTTTGAAGCAAATGGTTGCAAAAGATCCTAAAAGGTAGATATAAAAAATCTGTCAATAGTAGCCTACTTAACAACTTCTAACAGGGACAGTTTCTATCCAGAAAAGGTCTTTCATCTCATAGAGTGCTGCAGTGTAGCACTGGTTAATTACACTTGCTGGGTTGCAGACAGATAATCTCTCTTTGTTGGCTTTTGGTTGTTCTTTTGCAAGGTATATCAATGAGGATGCATGTATAGTACCTTTGCTCAAAATGCTCAGGGATTCTGGACGTGCAACATTCTTAGCAACGAACAGGTATGGTATTCATTGTCTTTTGAACAGAAGTGTAGTAACTTTATGCTTGTATCTCAATGTGGTTATGTCATTTTTAATTATCTATGTTTCTTAAGTATCGGGTTCTTTATGATGATCTTCTATGGAATGTGGCACAACTTTTCTCATTTCCTTTTTGATAGCCAGCAATTTTCACTTTGAAATACTCTTAGTAAAGGTTTTGCAATTTAAGTTTTCCATTCTGCTATTGATATATTCTTTATTCTTTTGTTGCAGTTTATGGGACTACACGAATATTGTAATGAATTATCTTTGTGGTCCCCATAAATCAGGGGGTAATACCTCCTGCAATTTTGACTGGCTCCAATACTTTGACGTCATCATCACCGGCAGGTATGTCGGTTTTTGAAGTAACTAGATCAAATTCAAACATTTGCTTCCTTCACATTTCACATTTAGCAAATGTAGCTGCCAAACTGTAGCATGATTACATGCCAGGCAGCTGTCCTTATATCTGCTGCTCCTCTACTTTTTGAACAACTTCAGCAAGAGTCTGACGGGATGTCAGGATTCTCTTGTTTTAAGATTTGTATGCCATTAGGAAGCAGTGTCTTATTCCACAACTGTTGAATGCTTCTATATAGATTTTAGTTTGAGACATCTAAAATTTCAAGTATATATCTGTATCATCTCCTTGGTTGATTTAAAGAGAGAATGCCAGGCAGTTGGCTGGTGTACTCCTTTAAATCACGTTCACAACTCATAAAAAATACTGAAAGGTGACATCCATGCATGATTCAATTGAATTTTGATCTTTTGGATTATAAATCTGAGTTAATGTATTCGGTGGTGAACATATGTTCATGGCCTTTAAATTATGTGGCAATAACTAAACGGACGGAGCTACCTATGCAGTGCAAAGCCTGGCTTTTTCCATGAGGATAATCGGGCCAATCTTTTTGAGGTTGAACCTGAGTCCGGGATGCTGCTTAATACTGATAATGGCACTCCCATGCCTCAGGTTAGTTGTGGTGCTACTCAGTTCTTTGAGCCCTTTATATGCTTATGCCATATCCCTGATAATTAAGGGTAATTGAAGGTAGGAGACACTGTGCCAAGATTGATGTTGCAGCCATCAAATAAGGGTTGCAGAGTTTTTCAGGTATTTCTTTGACAAACATTTTATTCTTCCTAAATGAATATGTACTTGCTTTAGTCCATAACTATGCTCGAACGGAATGACTGTTTTCCATCATAAATGATGCTTAAAACTTGTCTTTTCAGGGAGGAAATGTTGGTCATCTTCATAAACTACTGTCCATTGAGTCAAGTTCACAGGTGATTTTGTCCATGTTTCTGATCATTTTGGCAATTGAACCTTTATCATTTCATTTGCTAATGAGTAACATAAAAATGAAAATCATGGTGAATTTCTCTCTCAATCTTCTTCTATCTTATTGGAACATTAACCATCTCTCATCTTTAGCTTTGGACCGTCCTGATATTATTGCATATGTAAGATCTGATTCATCCCATTTCTTTATTGAGATGTTTCAGTGCCAATATTTCAGCTGAATGGCTTGGATACACTTGTTACTTTTATTATGAGTTTTCATGCTTGAAAATACTTGTATTATTGACATAGCCCACCTCTCTGGTAGGTTCTTTATGTTGGGGATCACATCTATGGGGATATATTGCGCAGTAAAAAGGTCCTCGGTATGACTATCTTAATTTGCTAAAGCAGTTTCTGCCGACTGTAGTCTGATCAGTCAGTTTTATGTTTTATCATGAATCTACTGATTTGTTAGCAGCATCTGTCAGTTTTACCTTAACTGTGAAAATGAGAGACATTTGACTATCATATATGATCATTTCTTCTTGCATTGTGTCAGAGCTTGCTGGCACGATTTTGGTTGCTACATCTTCAAGCACATTTAGGACAATATCCAAATTCATCCAGTTATTTACTGGAGTTTTGAGCAATCTGTATGATTTACGTTTTTAAATTGGAACTTGGCAAAAGACAACACCTAGAGGATTTTGAAGGAGATCTGACATCTGTGGTATATAGCAAGTCTCTTTAATCAGTTATGAATGTACATCTGTGGAGTGGAAATTGTACTAAATAAGAAGCAGGGTTTAGTTTCCAATTTTAGTAACAATAAGGTAGTAACACTTACAAATGGAAAATAGTGGAAGATGGCTGTCCTGGGCAAAAATTGAGGTGGACTGCATCGTAGGAATGTCATGTGTATTGCAAAATAATTTAAAAGTCTCTTAAATGTGCTTTTAGTGTACATTGAATCTTGAATTTACGGCTTTGATGTTCATATGGCATTCCTTATTATTGTTATTGTTAGTTAATTCATTCTAAAAATCCATATGCTGCAGTTGCCTAACTGCTCTATGCTGGTTATATCATGTCTGTTGAGCAGGTTGGCGTACGATGCTTGTTGTTCCGGAGCTTGAAAGGGAGGTTAAACTTCTATGGGAATTAAGGGACAGCCGCAAGGTGTTTGTGGAGAAAACTTCCGTACTTTTTTATTTGTTTATTTTACCAGACCATGTGGTGTAAAAGGTTACTCCATGTGGCCTGAGATCGCCAACTCAAGTCACAAAAACAGCGTCTCTGGAAAACCAGGGGTTGACTGCATTCTTTCACCCCTCCCCAGACCCCATAGTACAGGAGCCTTGTGCAATGGAATACCCCTTTTTCTCTTTACTAGACTATATTAGGGTTTTTCAAAATTATTGTGGAGATATGATTGGTCAATTCACCAGCATTGTCGTATTGATATATTACAGGCTAAAATTTAGAATTCAAGTGGCATTAAGCTTTCCTTTTTGTCCTTGGACATTAGGATACCTTGCAGGTCTTTGGTTCATTCAATAGTAATAATGTATAGAAGGTCTATTGGGACTTGAGGTTCTTCTTTTCCTCGGTAAAGGATTTCTTTTAAGGGTCTAGATGATGGAGGGGCATCCACACTTTTAGTCCACTATATCATCCATAGATATCCTCACTGCCTTTCAAGGGGTCATCTCTGAAAATGTAACGGTGGTAACATATAATACACATCAGCCTGATGTAAGTGGATTTCCATGCAGCAACTCAGGTTAATGAGGAATGAGCGGGATCATATTGAAGATAAAATCCATCATCTAAAGTGGTCTCTCAAGTAAGTACTATATTCCGACCCAAAAAAAAAATGTAAGTAGTAAATAGAAAGATGCATATATTATGGAAATTTGTGGTATTCAAAATGTCTGTACTGTTATTATGTATTTTCTTTTTTCTTTTTAATGAGGCAGTCAGTTTTATCTGTATTATTCAAACTGATGGTTTACCAGTCAGGTCTTCCAATTTTAGCTCAGGCCTCTATGTTGCTCGCTCAATTATTATTACTATTATCATTATTATTTTTGTAATTGTGAATTCTTTTCAGGTCATGTTTTGTAATAAACTTAATTTGTTGTACATATTTATATTAGCCAACTGTTGTCAATGGAGAAGCAATTCCCTATCCTTCCAAAGTGAGCGAGCACATCCATTCAAGCAATCTTTAATCATGTGAAGTGAAAGTGCTCTTAATTTCTGTTAGTTCATTGTGTCTGTTTACGTATGCGTCCACATAATAATGATGTTGCTTCCCAAGTGGTTGCCTTAAGTTCTGGTAATAAATATGGTTTTGAACTTGACAAAAAGATGATGACAAAAGCTGGAAAAGATGTTGGGGTTTCTGGCCAAGGTAGAAATTTTACCTGTCATTCATCCTGTATTAGATAATTTTAGTTTTTCACATTTCTCATGTGTACAGTTGATTCTTGCATCATGGCCTTCGATTTGATTTGCCATTAAATCCTACTACTTGAATTATGAGTCATTTGTCTCTTAATAGTAAAGAAATTTATGGTTGCCTGCTCTTTATCCTAGTGTGGAATGATATTTTGGACTGGTGAAGTATGTTAAACATTGTCATTTTGTTCAGGTTTGAAAGTGTTAATCCTGAAGAGAAGCGAAAGTTAACCTCCGAGGTGGAAGAACTGGAGGTAAGGACAAAGCCAAGCAATATTTCTTTGGTATGACATTGATGATGACACATTCCTTTTCATCATTTTAATGTAGTCTCTAAGGAATCAAGTGCGCCTCAGCCATCAACTGGCTCAAAGAGATTGCCACCATAAGGTAAAGAATGTTGGTGTTATGTTTATTGTTTCCTCTTTGGCTGCTTGTTGGTCCTTAAATCCAGCTACATTAATGGAACCATGACTTCTCTTTTCATGAACAATGCAGTTTCACAAAGTCTGGGGACAACTTATGAAGACTGGATATCAGAACTCCCGCTTTGCCCATCAAGTAAGCTTTTTATGTCGTATCTATAAGCACCTGTCTTAATTTTTGTTGCTATCATGAATATTAGCTTGGCTAATGTGAACCAGCATGATATTACTGTAGTATTGTCCAACAATGTAACCTCTTTTTATGTAGCTGCGTCCTGGCTTTGGTCAGATGTTACCTAATGAGAGGTTTTATCACAAAAATTACCATATGCAGGTCGAGAGATTTGCCTGCCTCTATACAAGCCAAGTATCCAACTTAAGCCTGTACTCACCAGACAAATACTACAGACCCAGCGAAGACTTCATGCCTCATGAGTTTGATATTCTTCCCCTGTGAATTTTTAGGCCTTGCCTGTTGAATCTTGGGACCAAAGTGAACCCAAACGAATTAATTTGCTTCTGGGAAAGCAAGATCTCCACAGCCTAGTGCTCACGAGGTCTGATATCTCTCTCACTAACTGTAGTGGTATGGGAATGTAGTCTTAATTGTACATTTAGAAGCATTGCAGTCTCCTTTCCCTGTAATCTCAAGACAGCCCCAACTTTTATGAAAGAAATGGCTTTATGAATTGCGGTGTTGCAATGTGATTTACATTCGTGAATGCTAGTGTTGTCATTTATTGGTTTCCGACGTGCCAAACATCCTTCAGATTTAGCGCACATACTACAAATTCGAAATTATACATTTTCTTAAACGAGAGGATAGGTACATCCGGAGATTTCATAGATTGTACAATTATCTATTCCTTTTTCCCATGGCTGCCTGACCAACAAAATTATTTTTATTACCGTGAGGACACCCGCATGCTCATGTGGTATCATTCCATTTTAATCTGAAACTTGACTGGGGCTTCTTGAGCGCAGGTGATTGTAGTAGAGACATGACTTTCTAGGCACGTTGACGGGCTTTTCCCTTTCACTTTTCGTTCCCCTTACCTTTTCCCTGCTGTCTGGATCATCCACTTAAGTCTGTTAATTCATTATGGTCTTAAAGAAAATTGACAGAACCTTATCATGTATGCTTGAACCCTTGTGGCAGGGTTCTCTAAAGTTCTTGGACTCCTGAATGTCTTAGATAGGTCTTCCAAACCTTCGCCTCAATAGACTGCATCTTCTGGACTTCTCGTTGTTACAACTTACATTGAAAAGCCAAAAAAACTACAATAGTCCAGATTGAGATTTGTTACATTTCAATCCAAAGTTGCCTTCTGGTATAACCGAATCACCCAAAGAATGATCATTTTTTTTGTCAGGACAGACAGTAGATTTTCATTAAGTAAATGAAAGATTTTAAGGATTACGATGATCTTCACAAAATCTAATATCACATTTTTTTCTTAGAATAGGACTTTGCCATCCCCATGATAAATGTGAACCCTTCCCTGCCCGACGAAAACCAGTTTTGGAAGTAAAGACCTTTAAAAACTTCAATCGAAAGCGTCACGATTTTGAGGGTGGTCCCATGCTTGTTTTGTATGAATTAAACAAGCATAGGTTTGTTAAAACAAACCTTTAAAACCAAGACCACCATCCTTCCTCCTTGTGGATGTTTCCCACCCAGCCCCTCCATTGTGGCCATTCTCCGATTTAAGATATTTTCCACAAAAATCCTTTCAATCGGACAGACGAGCATATGTAGGTAATACTTGTACAACAGCCTTTCAGAAATATCTCCGTGCCAGCTCTTGACAGCAATTTTTATTTACAATCTTCTAGTTTTATACTAATATTCGATAAGATGCATGCAAACGTCAGATATTTTGAAATTCTCCCGTCAGAGGGGATCCAAACATATCTCCCTTTATTTTTCCATTATGGTCACTCTCAACTCCGCAGCTAGGTTGTTCCTCAAGGATTTAGAACATCATCCTTGCTGAATAATATAATTCATTTGTTGAGATTAATAGCCGATGCTGATTTAACACTTTTGAGACTTGTTGACATTCTCAAAGGGTTCGGTCAAGGAAAAAGATGTCGTCGTCTACAAAAAGTAGGTGAAAGAATTGTTGTTAAATTAAACCCCTTAAATAGAGCCATTCTCCACTGGCTTGTCAATAAGAGGGGACAACATATTTGCAACCAAAATAAATAAATAAAGAGACAAAGGGCCTTTTACCGAATTCCATGCGTAGGTTTGAAATAAGATAGAGGTTCCCCATTAAACCTAATGTTGAAAGTAATAGTCTTTGACATTGCACAGCCAAGTTAATCCACTCTTGGACAAAATCCGTGCTTAACGAAAGTCCCATTCAACACAATTGTACGCCTTTTCCATTTTCAATTTCAGTAAAACTTGAAATTTCTCTTGTCGATTTATAATACGAATTTGGTGAAGAATCTCCAAAACCATCAAAAACACGAAGGCATTCTACTTCATAGAGATCAATTACAGGAGCCATGTCTATTTGCCAGAACCTTCACAATCACCTAGGAGTTGAAGTTGCACAAGCTTATTGCATGATATTCATCCAAAATAAGGGAGAGACACCTTAAAAATGAGAGTAATTTGGGTTTTTTTCGTATTGTAGGGTTGAGAAAGCCTAAAACAAAAAGGGATAAGTGCATAAGGATTCCTAAAATTGGTCGGAATAGTGCAATTAAATTATAATTTTTTTCAAAAAGTGCGATTAAGTCCTTCCGTTAAGTCCATCTAATTTGATTAACAAAATATATAGCGTATCTTTTTTGTTATTTTCTCTCTCTTATGCCGTGTTAATGTTAACTAAATCATGGAGCATAAGATTAAAGCAATATTGTTTTGGTCCAAATTCTAATTTTTAATCCTAGATCTTAGTGAAATGTGACTAAAGAAAAGGCACAATTTTTTATCGAGAAAACGAACACAAACCGAGCTCCGTTCGTTCACGGAAAATATTTTCCATAAAGCCATTTTTCAGAAATATAACTATTTTTCCACTGTTCGACCGAAACCTAAAAATGAATTAGAAAATAATTTTTCCCATTCTGTAAAAAAAATATTTTCTCTCTATGAACCCATTTTAATAATTTTTTTATTATATATAAGTGATTTTTGTTCTTTTTCTTTTTTTCTTTTTCTTTTTCTTTTTCTTTTTTTCCTTTCCTTTTCTTCTTCATTGGACAATCACCAACCACGGCGACTGGCCACAAGCAAGTTGGAGCCTCACCTAATGAAGTGAGGCCGAGCTTGCCGACACCGACGAGCTTGAGCCCGCCATATACAACCCGGCCTCGCCCAGGTGGGTGAATTTGGCGAGGCTTGAGCTCGCTCAAGGTCAATCAAGCGAGCTAGGGCCTCGTGTCGATGTTTGGTGACCTCCGGCAAGGTTCAAGCCCCACTAAGATGGCTGGATGTGGTGGGGCTCGAGCTCGCTAGCCTATGGCGAGACTCCAGCTTGCCTGAGGCCAATCGCCCAGCTATCATCATGGCCAGTGACCGACCCATGAAGAAGAAAAAGGAAAAATAAAGAAAAGGAAAAAAAGAAAAAGAGAGAAAAGGAAAAAAAGAAAAAGAATGGAAATAATTAAAAATTGATTTTAAAAAATTAAAAAACAATAAAAGGAAAAAGTTATTTGATAAAGGAAAGTGAGGTGAAAGAAGAAGGTGTGGAAAATATTTTACTCTTTCTCAAAAGTGGAAAACATTTTCCCAAATCTTAGAGGACTTCTTCCCCTTCATGGAAAATGTTTTTCCCAATTAATTCATTTTTCTTGAAACAAATATCGAAAAATCCAGAAAATGTTTTCTTGCAAATTATTTTCTGTGAAACGAACGGAAAAAAACAAAAAAGTCACAGCCATAGACCACCTATGGTGAGGCGAAATGATTAGATGGGTGCAGCAACTCTACCTGACCATCACCGAAATGAGCTGATGAGGGCGATCCTCTCTCATATGTGGCTTCTTTTCTGTCTTTTATAATATATATATATATTTTATATATATTTTTTTTTTTTTTTTTTTGAAAAATATTGAAGCATTTTTATCTTCATAATCTCATTTAAATCCATCGAAGAAAACTTTCATTTAAATAAGATATAGGGTAAAAAAATTAGGAATTGGACCATAACACGTTGTTTTTAGTCTTATAATGCCACGTAGGCAATCATTGGATAATTGATAACAATTCATGTCTCATTGTTCAACTATGGACAGAATCAACGGACTAATAATTATGAGTGACAACGAACTTCGGATTGTGCTAATAATGAGCCTTGGGAGATGATGCCGAATATGTCATTTGAAGATGACCAATTTTTTAAAGGATTATTGCCATTAACAGGCTGAGGAAACTACGGCGGGAGTGCCGGGAACGTGCAGAGAACAATTGGCAATTTCTAGGAAGAACAATGAGTGTAACAGCTTTAGCAGACACTATCTGGGAAAACCTTGCTATTTCCGCTAGAACGGATTATATGGGCATGGTATCTGCTCTAAGCAACCCCCAATAGCTCCTTGCTTCCCAAATTACTTTGGCGAATGGATTGAAGATGTTTATATAAAAAGGATTAAAAGAGCTGAAAAGGGTTGAACGGAAAAATAGAGATGTACTAGAACCGTTCATCATTCTCTTTTTCCAATAATATCGTAGTCTGTAGAAATGTCCGCTTGAAAGTTCTCTATGTAGTGTTCTTATTGTTTTATAATCATGTTAAAAACAAATGTACAAGTGTGATAGTAGTATTTGTGTCCTTATAGTGTGATCTATCATTTGATAGGAACAATACGTCCTAATTGTAACTTGGCTTGAAGATTATTAGTGGAATTTGACCAGTGTTTATTACCTTAGAAAGAGGACATAAGCTTAGGAAAAAGCTGAACCCTTATGAACCTTTGTGCACAATTTCATATCTCCTCGTTATCCTCTTCATTGTTCATTATTTGCCACATTTGCTTAATAGGACACTTATACCTGTCATTGTTGATCTACTTTGTCATCATTGATCTGCCACTAATCATTGTTAAACTTCTGCTTATCGTCTTCCACAAGAAAATTCATTTAATTATAAAAACAATCTATTCATCTTCTCTAGGTTGTATTGTTAGTCCCAATAATTGATATCAAAGTTTCGTTACATATTACTTGAAGTGTTGTACTTCTTAGCATAAAGATCTAAATTATGGCTAAGATTGTTCGTTTTGGTTTTCCTCAATTACAAGTTCCAAGCAAGCCTACATTTTTTGATGGAACCAACTATGACTATTGGAAATAATGAGCAGAGCCATATTTGTAGGCCACTAAAATTGCCATGTAGGAAGTAGTTGAAAATGAACTAGGAGTTCCTCCACTTACTAGACCCCTAGTACCACTAGTTGAAGAAAAAGTTCCGTTAGCACCACGTGCTTCTATCTGTGAAGAAATAAATTGAAAGAAGATTTGCACTAAATGCAAAAGTTGTTGTCTCCGTTTGAATTTAACAAAATTTCCTCTTGTACCTCAACTAAAGAAATCTAAGATCGACTCCCAATTACCTTTGAGGGAACTGATTGAGCAAGGGAGACAAAAATAAACATTCTCCCAGATAATTACGAAATGTTTAAGATGAAGTTAGACGAAACTGTGACACAAATTCGTAAGGGTGCTTCCAAAGCAGTAGAATCATGTGAAGAATTATGTAATTGAGATCATGAGAATTCAACCAATTTTCTGAGTAATAGGGACATTGATGTTGTGACATCCCGACAGCGTTATATACTAAATGCGAGGGGAAACTTATTATCAATATATTAACAAGAGCCGCTTTAATGAATAATTGTATTAAGATATTCCGACATAAATGATTAGCATGTATAATATGAATATTACAAGGTCTTGAAATCTTCTAAGGCATGATCGTCTTGTCTTGTAATTTACCGTCAACCATTCGTCTATAAACATACACTAATCATCATGGAAGTGGCACCACCTTGTTTCCTGTTAAGTTCATCACCTGTTTCTTACTTACATCAACATGGGAGCTTACATGTACCGCGCATACATAAAGAAATATTTACATGACATAAACTAAAAGTGTATGCGTCGAGCCTAGGAAGTGATCAAAAGGAGCCTAGCTACACTACCTCTTAAGCTAAATCCATGTCGCTCAAAAAATAAAAACATCCTCAGCTTTGAGGTGTTCTAAGCACCACCTGCTCTAGCTCTAGACCCACCATCACCAATCCAAAAAGGTCCAAACAATTCTCCCAAATGGTTAATGAACCAAGCCTCACACCACATAGGGATCTAGTCAACATGTCCATCGTCCATCCATAGTGTGGCTTCGTACCGAATATAGATCATTTCAATGTCGAGGTCATAAACGTCATGGAAAGACATGTCAATGTAAGCGGTGACCTCGTACCGCACCACAGGAGGAATGTTCATTCTAACTATCTGAAAAAGATGAAGAAATATGCACTGTCTAGTAAAGAAACAATAGGGTTCCAAACTAGGTGATCCATTAGTCGCTAAGGAAAATGCAAGATTTAACAATAAGCAGTACACATAGACTAGCACAAAAACTATCACATAGACCACTCCATTGTCACTCTTGTTTACATTCGTATTTACCACAAATAAAGCACAACAATATGAACACACAAGTCTTGTGCAACTAACCAAGCTAAGATATGAGCAAACCACACATGAACACATGCCGAGTGTTTTCATCATATATTTCAATATCTACCCTTGAATAGGATTTTCACCGAATCACAGGCCAATCCAATCAAGTCACTTCCAAAATTTCTCATTTGGACTTCCATGGAATCCCTACCATGAGCATCTCACTCTGAGGCACCTTAGTATCACACACAACTAAGGAATCCCATAATCACAAAGCAGGGGCATCTCACTCCAAGGCATCCCAATGTCATACAATCGAGACATCCCTGATCACACACAACAAAGGCATCTCACTCCGAAACATCCCGGTATCACACACAATTGAGGCATCCAAGATCACACAGGATGTATATACATACATAAGAGGCCACAAGACTCCTAAGGGGTCGCCAAAAAGTTCAAACAAGATGTCTACAACGGTTTGTAATAATTCGTACTAGAGCAAAAAGATAGGCAGTTTTGAGTAGTTTGGAACACAGAGGTCAAAAAAATAGTAAATCATTTCTAAAAATTGTAAAATTTTAATATGTTTTAGAAAAGACATTGATAAACATTTTCTGTGAGGAATCTAGTCCTATTTCTCTCTGTACAGAAAGCAGCAAGCCATTGAATTAACCCCTAAAACCTGTTAAATTTTCCAGAATCTGTCGCGTACTAAGAACAGGCATTCCGGTGCTCAAAACTTAACCAACCAGCACCAAATTTTAGTATGTTATACAAAAGAACCAACCCTACAACTTTCATGGAGAGTGTGAGATCTGAATATAACCTGAAAATGACAGAAAAATCAAACGACCAACTGATATCCACTATTTTCACCCATCTGCAAATTACTACACTACAAAGAATTTACCTTTTCACTTCTTGTACTACTTACAGAAAAATCTAAGAAAAATATATGATATAGAACAAATAATTTGCTACAACTTCCTTAAAGAACATAAACCTAAATTCATGGTAGATTTTTTGGTATGAAATTCACAAAGTCTCGCGACCAGGAGCGCCCAATTCTGGACAGACCGCCTGCATCGTTAGAAACCCTACAGCTCGGCCTCTATTGCTCTACACTTCCCTATACCAGCCCCTTTCAAGCCTCCAGCACACCCATATACAATATCTAAGGCCCACACCGATGACCAAAACCTCTTCTCGAACTAGAACAAGACTCTCGGACTCACAAACCAGCGACCAGCCCGCCTAGACTTACATGCAAGACCATCTCGCGGCACCATCAACCTTCTACCGAACCAACAGCAAACTACAGCTTCCCTCTCACGCTCATACTCCCTATTCCAGACATGAAACCCACATGCAAGCTGCAAAACGCCCATCCGACCCCAAAACCAGCAACGGTAATGTTAAAATATGTCTCGAGTTTGAGCCCAATGTGAAATTCCGAATATTCCGAATTAGATATGTTGTGGACGTTCGAAATTGAGCAAAGAAGATTCGAAAATCAACTTCCTAAAATTTCAAATCTGCGTTAGAGAATTTGGCCGCTGAAATAGGAAAGTCCAACTTTCATTTGGACTTGGATTTTTGTTTAAAATATACAGAGATATGTTTTGGATAAAATCGTTTAAGATAGAAAACAAAATCTTATGAGAAGTCGGCAAAAGAATAAGGGTCTCACATATATATATATATAGAGAGAGAGAGAGAGAGAGAGAGAGAGAGACTTGTGGCCGTGGGTGGTAGGAGATTGATCATAAAGAATTGGTCTTAAAGCGCTGTCTCGTTGTCAAGTGCTTGGGAGGGATTTTTCTTTGTCATTCTTGTCCGTGAATTGCATCCAAGAAGACTTAGTGTTCAAACCAATTAAATCTTATGGTAAGATTTGCGTGTAATTCATTCGTGAGATTGAAATATTATTTCTTGAGAAATTTCGGGGCTAAATATTGCGTGCGTTGTTGGGTGTAATTGGGGTTTGAGAAATACCGAGAGAGTGTTTGAGTGACTTGAGTGTGTAATCTCATTGTATCACTTGATCTATAGTGAAATTCGTCGCTGCTCTCCCCATTGACGTAGGTCTTTAAGACTGAACCACGTAAATTCGTTGTCCGATTAATTTTCTTTTTCTATCTATATTATTGTTTGATCGCTCGCCTTCCGCAACAATTGGTATCGGAGCTAGGTTTGGCTAAGTTAAAGCAAATCGATGGCGACAGAAGAAATAAAAGTGAGAATCAATAGATTTAATGGGAAAGATTTTAGTTTTTGGAAGATGCAAATTGAAGATTATTTTTACCAGATTAAACTACACTTGCCCTTATCTGGGGAGAAACTAGAGTCAATGAAGCAAACTAATTGGGATTTGCTAAATAGACGAGCTATGGGTGTTATTCAACTGATGTTGGCTTGTAATGTTGCATTTAACATATTGAAGGAGAAGATCATTGTTGATTTGATGCAAGCCCTATCGGATATGTACAAAAACCCTCTGCGATCAACAAAGTCTATTTGATGCAACATCTGTTTAATTTGAAAATGAGCGAAAGTGCATCAGTTGTAGATCATATCAATGAATTTAATGTAATATTGAGCTTAGTAGAGATTAACTTTGAAGATGAGGTACGTGCTTTGATTCTATTATCATCATTGCCTGATAATTGTAATACTATTGTTACTGCTGTTAGTAATTCCTTTGGGTCAACAAGTTTGACATTTGATGGGATTTGAGATTTGATTTTGAGTGAGGACATCCATAAAAGAGAATCTAGCGAACCTGTATCTGCTGCTTTAGTATGTGAAAATAGAGAAAAATCTAGAACACGTGTGGGGTAAGAGTAGCACTAATATGAACAAGCATAGTCAGTCTAGGACTACTGATGTTGTCTGTTGGAGCTGTGGCAAGAGGGGGCATCTTAAAAGGAATTGCCTTAAGTTGAAGAATGAGAAGGATAAGATAATTATAGTTGATTCTGCAAATAATGTTGCAACTGTAGCAGATAATGCCGATTATGTCTTGTCTATCACTGATTATTCATCATTTGATGGATTAATTATGGATTCTGGTTGTTCTTTTCATGTCACACCAAATAGAAACTGGTTTACTACTTATCAGTGCACAGATGATAGTAAAGTATAATTAGGGAACAACACTAAATGCGATGTCATCGGTGTTGGTAATGTTAGAATCAGAATGCATGATGGTATTGTGAGGACATTAATTGGAGTAAGGCATGTTCTAGAGTTGAAGAAGAACTTAATTTCCTTGAGTGCTCTGGATTTAGCTGGGTATCAATATATTTCAGATTGTGGTATTCTAAAAATTGTTCAAGGTGCTTTGATAATAATGAAAAGAATCAATCACAATGGCCTATATGAGCTTCAAGGTGAGACAGTGACAAATTTCGCTACGAAGACGTTTGATGCATCTGTTCGAGAGTCTAAATTGTGGCATATGCGTTTGGGGCACATTGGCAAGAGAAGCTTGAAGGTTTTAAGTGAAAGAAGAAATATGCTTTGTGGTTATGTTCCTAATGAACTGAATGTATGCAAGTGCTGTGATTTAGATCAACAGCGGAAAGTGCAATTCAATACGTCAAAAAGAAACCATTGAAATTGCAGAGTTAATTCACTTGAATGTTCACAGGTTGTCGCGGTTTCCTTCGAGGAAGAGTGCTAGATATATGCTAACAATCGTTGATGACTACTCAATGAAGATGTGGGTATTTGTGCTTAGGCACAAATTTGATGTTGTTGTCAGGATCAAACAGTTGATCGTTTTGATCGAAAATGAGACTAGTAAAATAATCAAGCGGGTGCGGATTGACAATAGTATGGAGTTTTGCTCAAAACTGTTAAACGAATTCCGCATGAAGGAAGGTATAGTGAAACACCGCACTAATGCTGATGAGCCACAATATGTTGCGGAACTTATGAGCAAAGCATTGCTAGAGACAGCCCATAAAATGATCTCTAGTGCTAGTATGGCTAGGAGATTCCTAGCAGATGCACTAAGTACGGCGTGCTACCTGATGAATAGATCCCCATTGACTGCGATTGGATATAGAATTCCCTAAGAAGTGTGGTCAGGTAACATTGCTGATTATTCTATTCTTAGAATATTTGGTTGCCCATGTGATATTCAAGCGAGTGATGGTAAGCTCGATGAAAGGGTAAGAAAGTGCATATTCCTCGGTTATGTTCGAGTATCGATTGTGGTGCCCAGAGTTAAATTCACATATTATCAGCAGAGAAGTTACTTTTGACGAGTCTCTAATACTTCTGACTAGGAGTGATTATAGCAGTATTCACACGGATCCGAACGGTATTCAACTTGAAGTGGAGTTGCGACTAGAAACTCCTAAGGTAACAGGTATGAGTATTAAGCAAAGTAATCAACATAGATCGTGCTTGTAACGATGTGGAGCTTATAGAGCCAACGGTTGTTGTAACTGCTGAAATTAACAAGATACGTATTCAATCCTGATAGATATGGATACAACAATGGTTTTGCTTTATCTGCAGTTAAGGAGGTTGCGTCGGAAAATCCTTGCGAAGCAGTTAAATGTGCATGTGGAGTTGGTATTTTGATGAGATCCTCGATCATAGCAAAGTTCAAGCGAAGCTTGGACTTAGATAAAATCTGTGGCGATTTAGCCCATTAGGGGCAATGGGAGAGTAGCGGTAGAATTTGAATTTTTGAAAAGCGATTGCAACTTGGCTCAAACGTCGACTCAATGTGGAGATTGTTAAAATATGTCTCGAGTTTGAGCCAATGCGAAATTTCGAATACTCCAAATTGGATATGTTGCGGACGTTCGAAATTGAGCAAAGAAGATCTGAAGATCAACTTCCCAAAATTTCAAATCTACATTGGAGAATTTGGTTGCCGAAATAGGAAAGTCCAACTTTCACTTGGACTTAGATTTTGTTTAAAATATATAGAGATATGTGTTGGATAAAATCGTTTAAGATAGGAAATAGAATCTTATGAGAAGTCGGCAAAAGAATAAGGGTCTCACTTATAGAGAGAGAGAGAGAGAGAGAGAGAGAGACTTGTGGCCGTGGGTGGTAGGAGGTTGATCATAAGAATTGGTCTTAAAGCGCCGTCTCATCGTTGAGTGCTTGGGAGGGATTTTTCTTTGTCGTTCTTGTCCGTGAATTGCATCCAAGAAGATTTAGTGTTCAAGCCAATTAAATCTTGTGGTAAGATTTTTAGTGTTCAAGCCAATTAAATCTTGTGGTAAGATTTGTATGTAATTCCTTTGTGAGATTGAGAGATTATTTCTTGAGAAATTTCAGGGCTAAACACTGCGTATGTTGTTGGGTGTAATTAGGGTTTGGGAAACATCGAGAGAGTGTTTGAGTGATTCAAGTGTGTAATCTCCTTATATCGCTTGATCTATAGTGAAATTTGTCACTACTCTCCCTGTGGACGTAGGTCTTTACGACTAAACCACGTAAATCCGATGTCCAATTTATTTTCTTCTTCTGTCTATATTATTGTTCAATCGCTCGCCTTTTGCAACAAGTAAAGCCAAAACAAAGTCGATGGAAGAAGATCTCCCCCAAACCCGCACAATCCGCACCTGCCTCAGCAACCCGTGGATAATCCTAGCGTAGAATCCCACCGCTTCCTTACCTGGTGGTTGTTCGACTTCCTTTTGCTTGCTACGTCTGTGAGGTCGCACCCTACCAGAGTCCAAAACCGAGAGGAATTGCAATGGAAGAGAGAAAGAGAGTGTTCTATTGAACCGAAGAGGAAGGGGGACGAAATGAGAGAGGGAGAGAGAGAAAATGTAGGTCAGTGAGGGGTAAAAGGTAGAGGGAATGACAAATGTGCCTTGAGAATGTTCCCTAAATCTTCATGAGTCCCTAGATGGCTCATGATTGAAAAAATTTTCAATCCCGAGGCCATGATGACCGGAGGAATAGGCGGAGATGCCAAAGGAAGAAGAGAGACGGCGTGAATAGCCCTTGCGTGCAATTCCCATGCATATGTCCTAGTCTATTTTATTTTATTCCATTTCTACCCCTACTCATTCGGCCCTACGAGAGAAGATTAGGCCTTTCAATTTGTATATGTTTAGAGTGGCATTGATGTCACAATTTAAGCCTAAGTTCAAGGACTAAGAGAAAGTGTTAAGATTAATCTCGTGTTCATGCATAAATTCCTAGATTAAATTAAACACGGTCAATCAAATCTTCCCACCAATGAACAAAAGTCTTTTTGGCCCAAATCAGGCCTCATGCATACATCCCCGACTCTAATAGCCCCAATCATGGCCCACCGGGCCCTTTACTCGGGCTGTTCCATGTTGGGCTCGACTCACAGGTCCATCACTTGGCCCATCGAGCCCATGTTTGTGGCCTCCACACGGCCCACTATACCCTTAAGTTCATGTCTTCCTTACAGTCCACTAGGCTCGTCACCTAACCTACTTCCAATATTCTAAGCACATGCCGATCCATTCATAATTTTAAGGTCAGAAAATCTAGGGTGTCACAAATGTCTTATAAAGCTAAACTCATGAATGAGGAAACCAATAGTAGGTAATAATATTATAACTTTCAAAGTTGATTATGATGATATAGGTGATCAATCATCATGTCAAGATGAAGATGATGAGGATGCAGTGCTCCTAACAAGAAAATTCAAAAGTATGACAAGGAAAGGAAGAAATTTCAAAAGCAAAATGTAAATAAGATACTTTGACAAAAAGAAATCTTCAACAAATGAAAGATGAGAAAAAAAGGTAAAAACATTGTCTATTATGAATGCAAAAATTAGGTCACGTCAAACCAAACTATCCACTGCCATGAAGAAAAAGGGTAAGTTTGAAAATAAGAAAAGAGCACTTAAAGCTGAGACTTAAAAGTGACATTGAATGTGAGTCAAGTGATGATGACATTGATCAAGTGAATCTTGCTTGATGGCTGACTCTTGAAGATGACAAAGAAAATGAGGGAAATATTTCTAAATTATCTTATGAATAGATGTAGGAATTTTCGAATAGCATGAGAAAGCTTCCAAAAGTATTTCTGAGAAGTCTCAAAACTCAAACCAAGATCTTTTACAAAGGGAATAACTTAACAATTTGTAGAAGGAACTTGCGACTATCAAAAGTGAGCATGAATTATCTCATAAAGAGAGTGCTTCGATTGAGGAAGATGTTTCAAAAATTAGCATAAAGTTCTTCCTTGGTTTAAAAACTGCTTGAGCACATTGTAACAAATCCAGATTGGGGTATCAGGAAGATGATGAAGAAAAAAATCCTTTTCTAAAACCAAAGGAAATAATCAAATGGAAACCTTGTGTTGATTTTTATGAGTGTCATTAGGCAAAGCATTTAAAAGGACCCTTCGACAGCAAGTTTTTTTAACTTTCCGCCAGCAATGAGCATGGTCATTCCAAGCAAGAATGTCCAAATGAGCAAAGCTAAGATAAATAAGATTATTGGAGACTTGATACTTTTTTTTTGTGAAAGGTAAGAAATATATTGAGAAAAGGCCAAATGTACAAAAGATCTCGGCACCAAAACTTACACTCAAATAAGAAAACATTAAGAGTGGAAGGATGCCAAGATGTAAAAGCCACCTAACACATGACAACGAAACAAAACAAAACCAAAAACTAGCACGGCATGAACAACCGGCTACCAGACAACAAGCACCCCAGCGAGGGAGGAGAAAGTGCACGGCTTCATTGCAAATAGCAGCAACCAAAGGATTACACCGGACACGCCTCGGCTAAGAAGGGTCTTCAAGAGTCCCCAAAGAATATACTGGGGTCAATGCCCCAACTGCGCTGCAACCTTCTGTTCCTAAAGTTATCATCAACATTTCTGAAGGTAATGGCCTTGTCTCGAACCACTTTAAAAAGATGATTCTTCATGGCTGAGACAGTGAGAGGTTGATCTCTAAATAAGATGCTATTCCTATTTTTCCAAATGATATGACATAAAGCATCGAAGGAGAAATGGGCAATGCATCTATAGAAATCCTTACCCATCAAAAAAAGTTGAGGCCCACCGGAGATTATCCTCCCAAGATCTGTTACACCAAGGCAAATTACATACTAGAAGCCCAGAAGAAAGTGACTCCAGCCGTGACACAGCAACCAAAAAATAGGTGGTTGATAGAATCAAGCATACCCTTGCAAAAAGTGCAGGATCCACTCTATATTCTCCCATAAGACAATAAAAGGGCTTGGGTAGGAAGCCTACGCTTGGCTATGAGCCAGAGGTTGAGCTAATACCAAGGAGTAATAGTATTGTTCAAGACAAATGCATGCCAATGGACACAAGCCCTCTTCCGCCTTATGGACTCCCAAGCCGTTGTAGCCGTGAACCTGCCCGAGGAGCTCTCACTCCAACAACAGCAATCCGCTGCCTAAGAAAAGATTGGGAGGGGATGCTCCCATGACTCAAGCAAGGTCTTGAGAGGCTGCCCAGCTTCGAAGAAGAGGTCTGCCACAATAGCCCACCTAGAAAGCCCTGAACTGTAAATAAGTGAATCCAAAAAGAATAAGTCCAAAGGCCCCCTTCGGTGCCAATTATCAAACCATAGTGAAACTGAGAGGCCATCACCAATCTTCCAATAGAAAGCCTTGTGAAAATCACTCCTGAGCTTCAAAAGACTCTTCCAAGCCCAAGAATAGTGGGACGGCTTCTTCACAACCCAAAAGTTGTTATTTTTTAAAAAAGTGGAATGAATCCACTTACACTACAGCGCCTCCTTGTTTGAGAACGAAAGCCAGATATGCTTCAGCATCGCAACCTTATTGCAGTCTTGGAGTCTCCTGATACCAAGCCCTCCCTCCTCTTTTGGGAGGCAAACATCATCCCAGGCTACCTTAGCACCACCCCTTCCCAAATGAGGGCCTTTTCCACAGAAATTGTCTGAGGATTTTCTCAATCTAATCCAGAACAGCTATAGGTAACACAAAAGCACTTGTCCAGTAGGCTTGGATAGCATAAAGAACTGACTTGATAAGCTGAAGCCTTCCAGCAAGAGAGAGGAAGCGATGCGTCCAAGATTGAACTCTTGCTATAATACAGTTGACTAGAGCACAGCAATCTACTTTACTAAGCCTCGATGTAATAATTGGAACCCCTAGATAACATATTGGCAAGTTACCTTCATGAAATCCGAGGTCAAAGAGAATCTGATTCCTTAAGGAAAGAGAGCCTCTAACCAGGAAAATTTCACTCTTGTTTGGATTAGGAAGCAAACCACTCCAAGTGAAGAAGTTTTGAAGGCCTTCCTTGAGGAGAGCAACTGTAGGCACATAAGCCTCACAAAACAAGAAGACATCATCCGCAAAAAATAGATGCGATAAACTCGTTGCCTTGCATCTCTAGAAGAACTTAAATTCCAGCTTCGACGTGCATCTAAATAATATCCCTGAAAGCAACTCCATAATCAAAGCAAATAGATAGGGAGAGATGGGATCACCTTGCCGAAGGCCGTGACCACTTGCAAATAACCCATGAAGCTCCACATTCAAAGCAATCGAGAACTTTGGAGTGCAAACACAAGTATCAGCCGAGTCACCTCCTCAAGAAACCCAAAATCCAATAGAACTCCTTCAATGAAATCTCAATCAACTGTGTCATAGGCTTTCCTGAAGTCCGCCTTAATCGCACATTTAGGTAAGTATGGTTCAAGGTAGAAGCTGGAAAAGAGTTCCTGGGCCAATAGGATGTTGTCCCTTATCCGCCTACCCTTCACAAATGCACTCTAAGAGAAGGGCAACAAGCGATGGGCCTATAATCATCAACGGAAGACACATTAAGCACTTTTGGAACCAACACCAAAATGGTGTTATTAATCTCCCTTAAGACCTTTCCGGTGGTGAAAAAGTCCATCACTGTAGCTGTGATGAGAGGGCCAACAGTCCCCCAATTTTCCTTAAAGAACTCAACCGTGAAGCCGTCCAGCCCAAGAGCTTTTCCCCTGGGTAAGGAGAATAAGGTGTCCCAGATCTCCAATTCGGTAACCGGTCTAGCAAAGAAGCTAATCTAGTCATCCGATAGAGGGTGCTGAATGACCTCCCGAATCTCCCCAACTGAAGGTCTGCCTAACTCCACTCTCAGCGCCAGGAGGTCTTAGAAGTACTCAACAAAACATTTCTAAACCAGCTATGGCTCGGTAACCTGGTTCCCCAAGGAATCGAGGACAAATAGAATTCTATTCGTCAATTGTCTCTTACTGACATACTGGTGAAGAACTTAGTGTTGCGGTCTCCCTCTCTAAGCCACTTGACTCTAGACTTCTGTCTGTAGAAGTACTCCTCCATGGACCGCAGATCGGCAAAGATACGCCGTTGATCCTTTTCCAACTCAGCAAGGTCAATAGAGAATGGATCCTATTGCAAACCTGCCTACATGGTCTCTAAAGTTATTCTTGCTTCCTACGTCCTAGCAGATATATTAGAGAAAGACTCTCTGTTAAGTTGCTTGAGCAGGCATTTAAGAGCCTTGAGCTTGCTAACAAGTCGATACATAGGAACTCCAACACCTGAATCATCCCATACTTGATTGACAATTGAATTAAACTCTAGATGTTCATCCAAAAGTCAAAGAACTTGAAAAGCTTCCTCCGTAAAATCGAGTTGAGCACCTTAACCACCATAGGCGTGTAATCCGAAATTCCCAGAGCTAGAAAGGAGGCCTCCGAGAAAGAGAACTCTAGGCTCCATCTAGGGTTCACCAAGACTCTATTGATCTTCCTTGCCTTCCTAGTAGACCCCGAGGAAGTAGTCCAAGTAAATTTAAAGCCTACAAACCTCAGATCCTCTAGTTTGGCATGCGCCAAGCACTACCCAAAATTATCAAAATAGGGAAACCAAGTATCAGAGCCATCAACTCGGTCAGAAGGGTCTTTAATAGAATTAAAATCCCCCCAAAACTAGCCAAGCTGAGTTCTACAAAGCAATGCCTCTAAGGATAAGATCCTCCCACAGAGGTCTCCATAGTGAAAAAGAGTGCTCGCCATAAACAGCTAAAACACAACAAACCACCCCAGAATTCAGCCATTTGAGGTACCCATCAACCACCTGCTTTGTAATCGAGAAAGCTTCAAATTTAACCCGTAAGGGATCCCATCCAATCAAAATCTTGCCCCTAAAGGAGAACTCATAGTTTGCAAGCCAACATCAATCTCCAATCAGCCCTCCAGAAATGGAATTAAAGAGATTTTGTGGCTCCTTTGTTTCTAAAACCCAACCTAGCACAATTGGTTTGACAAAACAAGGCTACGAACCCCGCTTGCCTAATGGGGGTAACAAGGCCTCTAACATTCCAGCAACATATATACATATGTACACAAAAGGAAGGAGACCAAGGCTAATCTCCTCTTGGGAGGTGGAGCACCACGAGCCGAGGGAGAAGGTGGGTCTAGAGCAAGCACCAAAAGCTTGTCTTGGATGGTCACAACATTCCTACTCTCGGGAAGAGCCTTCGGCGACAAGCAAGGGGACAACAGGTCATCATCTAAGCTGCCACGTCGGTTGGCTGACGCATTCGAATCCTCACCTGGGCTAAGCGGCTCCACCGTCGAAGTGTTAACAGGGCTAATGGACTTATCCTCAACGATAGGGATGGCAGGGGCGGCATCATCCGCCTTAGTGAGGATCTACAGTTCTCTCTAGGCCCTGTGGGTTGAGGTCGAGAGCAAACTCTTCTCAACTACAACAGTCTTCTGTTTGGTCAGGCGCCCCTCATCACCAGAACTGACCGAGATGGTCGAGCCAATAAGCCTTGGAGGAGGAGACCTCTTCTTCTTCCCCCTGACTTGCTTCCACTCCACTTCAGGCAGGGACGGCATCATCCGCCTTAGTGAGGATCTGCAGTTCTCTCTAGGCCCTATGGGTTGAGGTCAAGAGCAAACTCTTCTTAGCTACAATAGTCTTCTGTTTGGTCAGGCGCCCCTCATCACCAGAACTAACCGAGATGGCCGAGCCAATAAGCCTTGGAGGAGGAGACTTCTTCTTCTTCCCCCTGACCTGCTTCCACTCCACTTCAGGCAGGGACGGCATCATCCGCCTTAGTGAGGATCTGCAGTTCTCTCTAGGCCCTGTGGGTTGACGTCGAGAGCAAACTCTTCTTAGCTACAACAATCTTCTATTTGGTCAGGCACCCCTCATCACCAGAACTGACCGAGATGGCCGAGCCAATAAGCCTTGGAGGAGGAGACTTCTTCTTCTTCCCCCTGACCTACTTCCACTCCACTTCAGGCTCACGAGGGCCCTCCAGCACCGCCGAAACAAGATCAAGTCGACAGGCTGCTACGAGTAGGGTGGGATTAGTTCGAACCTGCTGCGACTCCACCACCGGCCTTGGGATGGCTGGAGAGTCGACACAGCTATGCACAAACGTGCCACACTTCAAACACTCAACTGGTTTCCATTCATATTTAATAGCAATTGATCGAACCACACCATTCAAGGTTACATTCACGGAAGACACCCTCGATTGATTAGCTTGGAGCTCAACGCAGACCCTGGCGAAGGAAATCATTCGCATTTGCTCTATACGTTGATCCACGTAGAGAGGCTTGCCAACGGTGTTCACAATGGCACTAATCGCTGATGTTAACCAAAGGTCGAGATGAAAGTTCTTCAAACAAATCCAAACCAGTACCACATTTTGCTATTCTCTCTTCAACTCTAGAAGAGGTTTCCATTGTTGCAAGATAAGCGGAACTCTTGCAACTGTTAAGGGCCCCTCCTCCAATATCTTCCTCCAGAATAAAGGATCGAGGATATGGAAAAGAAGAATCCCTAATCATTAGCAAAGACTTCCACTAGCTTAGGTCCCTAAGTATGTCTGAGAGAATTCTCCATGAGTTAGAAGGGTAACTTTCTCCCCACAAAGTACCCAACGAGGCATCCATGCCACTTGGGATCCACAGCATCAAGCACCTCTTCGGATAGATTAACCATCGGGACATTGTCCTCGAACGAAGGAGGGACATAGGTCAACTCGTATCCCTTAGTGGCAAAACGAGCAACATTCGCCCACAAGCGGGCAGGAGGGAGCTTGGAGCTTCCCGGTTGCTTTTGAGAGGCCTGAGGCCACTTAGAGGTAGACCTCGCTCTGCTATGTCCTCTAGAGCGACCACCACGGTTCTCCTTCGCCTCTACTGCAGGGGCCTTACCCATGAGCAAAAAGGTGGGGCGGCACACCTACGAGAAGAAGGGCTAAGTCCCTTTTCAGTACCAGCATCAAGTTGGGCCTCATTACTCGGCTCACCCACCACAGCAGATGAAGAAGCCATAAATTCACCAGAATGCCCTAACCCCCCAAGACCCCTTCTACAATACGGACTCAACAAAGAATGGGTCCATGCCAAGGCAAGGGCTAAAACGGGATGCCAAGGGATGATGAAGAGCCAAACTTCACCCATGAAGACCCACAAAGCAGCTCCAGCAACCCGCACGAACGGATCCCGAGCAAGTTGCAGCAACAACGAAATAGGGGAATGAAGGGCAGCTTCGATCTCGAGAACCCACAAGAGGCTAACAAAGGTGAAGATGGGAGCTAAGGAGTCCAACTTCCCCCACCAAGACCCTCGAAGCAGCTCCGGCAGCCTGCACAAGAAAGCTCGAGCAGACCAGCAACAGGAGTGGCTCGAAGAAGACTAGGGTAGCATTGATCTCAAGATTGAGAAGGAACCAGGAGAAATCATTTGGTGAGAATGAAGAGGCGCGCCAGAGGAAGAAAACCTCCAAATCTTGCGCCAAACGAAGGCCTACAACGGCCGAAAGAGCGCCAGAGTAACCGACGTGAACAGGGGAGATCGCGCCCAATAGAGAGGAAAATGAACAACATGACAAGAAAGGACCCGAGTCTTGGATATCAAAGAAACATATCTCATTCTCTTGTAGGGAACCAGAAAGAAGAGCAAACGGTATCTTGGCAGTGGATGCTCAAGGCACATGATTGGAGATGCTATCAAATTTGTAAACCCGATTTAAGTTGAATACAGTAATTTCATTTTTGGAGGAAAAAAAATAGAAGAAAGATTGTCGACAAGGGCAAAATCAATTTAGGAAACATAATCATTAAAGATGTATCACTATTAAAATGACTCAAACACAATTTGATAAGTATAAATCAACTTTGTGACTAAGGCTTCTGAATAAGCTCCGAAAAGATAAGTGCAATGGAGTAGGTAAAGATAAACCTCAGTATGTCATTGGGAAGAGATTTGACAATATCTATCTATTGGACCTTGATTATGATGATGCTCAATGCTTAGTCTCAATTAAAGACGTACAAGAGATATGGCTTGGAAAATTAGGATATGTGAGCATGGAGCAGATTTGTAAGCTAGCAGCTAAGGATGTGTTTAATAACATTTCTATTCAAATATTTTTTTTTTCTTTGTACTCCTTGGATGAGTTTCTGAGCAAAAGAACTGGGATGAGTTTCTGAGTAGAAGAACACGTTTGGTATTGCACAAAATTTTTACTCCAGAAATAAATTAATAAAGAATAGAAATGTGTTTGGTACAATCTTAAAAAAAAGTATGTTCCTAATTTGTTTCGGTTAATTATAAAAATGTTAGTGAAGACTTGAAAATTCATGTTTGGATAAAATTGGATTGTTGTAATAATTTAATTGATCAAGATGTTCTATGATGGCTTAAGAAAATCCAACATATATAGTTAGTCGAAAATGAATGGCTGGAAATGATAGCAGAGAGTCCCACTGATTTATAACTGATAATATAAGGAGATTGATAGTAAATCTTTGCACATTGCAATAAATAGGTGCATCAACTTTTTGAGTTTTTTAAGCTACATTATGAAGAGCAAATGTTGCTTGGAGTCGCCAACTTTTTGCAACCTAACATTGTCTCTAAAAGCAAAACGGCATTCAAAAATCCATATAATAAAACCTTGAAAGCATATTCAATTTTAAATCCAAATTTCATCAAAAGATTTTCACTTTTTTATGCTAAACTAATTCTAAACTTGAATTAACACTAAAATCTAGTAAAACTACTCAAAATCTAATTTCTAGTTTTTTTCATAAAGTTCTAATTTTTTATCTTTTTTTTTTTTTCAAAAAATGGGGACTTGGATCAAGTCAAGAGACTAGACGTTGTGTCGATTGTGTAGAGACGAGCATTAGGTTACGTTAAGCATGTTTTTTTCTAAAATGACCTTATTTCTTTTTTTGTTCCCAAGAACAAAGAAGTAAATTTTTCTACTTTTTTGTTTATGTCCCCAATCTGTTCTATGGCCACTTATCTATTCCAAGAAATAGACAAATTAGTTGACTTTTATCAAACGAATTTCTATTTTTTTTTTTCTATTTTAGAGAACAAATGAACAGAAAAATTGAAGAATGGAACATTACCAAACAAGGCCTAAGCACCTTGTATGAGGATTACCCACAATCAAAGATGAAAAATCAGGTATGAAAAATCTGAGTTATGTAGTGCATGCTCACTAGGCAAGCAAGTAAAGAGCATATTCAAATATATAATTGTTGTTGATATTAATCATGCTCTATAGCTATTATACATGAACCTATTTGGACCAAAAAGAAGCACAAGCCTTGGAGGAAGGAAATATTGTTTAAAGGATGTGGATGATGTTGCAAGGTTCACATGAGATATTATTCCTATCTCACAAGAATGGTGCACTTCAGGCATTCATGAAACTTACGCAAAAGAAAATACAAAACGAGAAAGGCTATAGCATTTCATCAATTCAGATTGATCATGGTGAAGAGTTGGAAAGTCAAAACTTCTCAAAATTCTATTATGATTTTGAACATTATTTCTCCTCTCCCTACAATTTATAGTAAAATGGAGTTATTGAAAAAAAAAATTGTTCTCTTCAAGGAATGGTAAGAATCATTGTCGCGACCCGATCTCGCCATCCTCGAATCCCTCATCATCGCGAGGAGAGAAAATGGGGAAATGTCGGATTTAGGGGTACTTGATCACGAAAGTTCCCTCACGGCTTGCATTCCGAAAGACGTCATCACCTCGCCTTTTGGATCAAGCCTCTCATGAGTTCCCTACACGAGACCGCGAGCTCTCCCAAGCTCGTACCCCGCGTGACAGCGGGATGTCGCGATCCATATCCACATAAGTGACACACCTAAAAAGGGAGTCAAATGTGGATATTGAATTTAAGGGTACTTCTACAATGGTAGCCCTCTTGATAGTACGCTTCACCCATTGGGATGGCATCACTTCATCCTTTGGGCTAATCCCATATCAAGTATGCTAAACCATAGTGAGCTTCATCGAAACTCATACCCCGCGTGACAGTGAATTTATTTATACGATCTAGGTATTTAACAACCTAAAAATAGACGGGAGTCGCCACTAGCCTCAACTTTGGGGGTTGGCTAGAAATCCAATCGAGGGTTGGGAGTGTTCCATCGATTCCTACGCAACCAGATATTTAGGTTCGGGGACTTGGGTTACGCTAATATTGTTATTAGCGCCCTTTCGGTACCTAAACAATATGTTGTGTTTTTCCTAACATGTCCATGCATTTCTTTTTTTTTTTTTCAGGATCGTCAATTCTATACTAAATAATCATGCGTGGTGGATTATTTACATTCTATTCTATTTCTAAAAGAAAAGGAAAAGAAAACAATCAATAAAATTGAAAGTGCAAGACATGAAGTAAACAATCAAGAAAAACAGTTAAATCTAATCATGCAATTCTAAAAATATAAAAGAGAAGACAATTGGGAAAGAAAGAAAACCCGCAACTCATCGGGTTTTATACAATGCATAGAACCCGAGACATATGTCGGAAAATGGGCATTACATGAAAATGGTCGGAATGGACATTGACCTCCACCATCTTCACGCCTTCTCCATCTTCAAGGTCCTAATCTAAACCTAATCTAAGAAATTTATGACTAGGTGCATACAAATAAAAGAAACAGTCAAACACATCAAGCAACCAAAAACAATGAATGAACCAACTAAAGATCACTTATTCCAAAGCATGCACCATTGAATTCACTCAACATATGTATTTAAGGCAAACGGAGCAATCAATGTGTAACCTACATGATACCTAAAACCGTTTTGTAGACAATTGATAAAAGATGTCATTCCATGAAGGAAACACCTCAAGATTTCTAACGCATGAATTTCTGAAAAAAAAAATATATTAAGAACATGAACAAATCAATCAAGAATAGATCATAGTAGCATGTCACACCGTCATTCTACAACATATTGAAAGCAATTTGGACAAATCTACTATCTCATCTTAAGATTAACATCTATCCACAGAAAAGACAGCATTACAGTTCAAAACAAATTCCAGATTTCAAAGCTCGATTTAAAAAAAGAAAAAGGGCAGGGCAAATGATGGTCAAATCGCACATATAATATGTCAATGGAAAGTTTGAGAAGCCTATTACAAATCTCTAGAAGACATTAAGTCCTAATAACAACATCTTCCAGCTCGTTCCGGTTAAAACAGAAAATTGCAGCAGGTCAAAACGCAAATCAACCTAAAAAAAATACTGCAGAATTGACAGACTTTGTATTTTTCGATGACCGGATGATGTCTATTCAGGACGTGCGACATATCAAATCGAAGCTTGAGAAGTCTATTTGCTATGTCTAAAAGGGTTCAAGACCAGAAAGCCTCATCTATCACCTCATTTAAGCCAAAACAGAAAGTCTATCAGTCATACGAAATCGCGACACATCGACCATTCTATTTCAATACCAACAGCAGCTAGCCACAGAAGAAAAAGAAGCAAAACAGCAACTTCTATTACCACAACCAGAACAACCATTTCTATTAATACTTATTTTGTAGGATTCACTTCATCACGCAAACAATAGGAATCATGCTCAGCATACATGGATTAATTTCCAGTAAAATTTGATTTATTCTTGACATAATATCTTTTCCACATGCTTCAATCATAAGCAGCGATTATAGCGTACTGATATTCATATATGGTGTGTGTCATGGAAAATCAAATTTGCATTTGCATTGAACAGTTTGAAGCTAGAAATGCCATACACACAGACATAGATTTTTAGCAAGCAAGCAAGAGGGATATACCACAAACATATGCTTCCCTAGTACGCAATTACAAGAAGAAATCAGCAAAGACTAACATGTTACCACAGCCAAAGAAGTTCAGCAAATGGCCATTTGAACCCAGCATGCAATAAACCTTATTATCAATCTTACGCAAAGAAATTGTATATGGATTCTGATCATTGAACTCATTAGTATGACTGTATACAACATCTAGAATGATCTCAATGTCAACACCATCTCTATCCCTTTATGATACAGCAATCGTTCGTCTCGATTACACAGCAAAGAGCACGGCTTAATCAATATCCACTCAGCCCAAGGTCAAATCCAAACCAGAACCTAAACAGATCCTCTAAATCCATCAATCAATAACAATGATGACAACAGCAGCACCTAAACAAATGACATTTACTAGGAAAAACTCAATAAACTTGTTCTTCCCTACCTGGTCAAACCAGAGATAGAGCGATTGAGAGAGAGAAAGCTAGATAACCTTGAATGAATGGTGAAGGATTGAAGCTGTGGCTGCCAATGACGCTATCACCACTGTTGCAGGGGAGTTACCTAATCTGCAATCCGAGCAGGCCGCGTGAATCTGAGCCTTGAACTCCGAGGTCTTCAACCGGCCGTTTTAGCGGATCAAATCCGGTGTGCGAGAGAGAACCGAAATAAAATCGTTCGAGTCAGAAACAACGAACGAGAAATCGGAGACCAAAACCCTAACGGATCAAAAGAGAGAGAAAGAGAGCTCACCGATCGAACAAGCTCGATCCAGAGAGAAAAAATCGGTCAAACGTCGTTGTCGTCACCGCCAGTCCGCTTCGGATCTAAATCAGCAAAGAATCAACTTCTGGAGATGTCCACCCTTCAACGACAATGAAGCTGCTCTTCGATCTCGCTTCAGGAATCGTCAAACGAGAAGAATATCAAGTTCGACTATAATACGAGAGCTGTCCAACGCCGATCTTCAGATTCTGACTTGCTGTTTTGAAGAGAAAATCTCGACTGATGATGGAACAACGACTTTCGGTCTTCGCTCGGCTTCCAACCTCGATTATGAACAATTTCCTTTGATCAAATCATGAGGAACCGCTTCTTCGTATCTACTTTCTCATTCAATCGGAGAGAGAATGAGTGGAGTCACTCCACTTCGTCAAAGCTGGCTTCCGCAGACGAAGGATTGCTTCCGCAGACGAAGGATTGCTTCCTTCTCCCCTTTGCTCCACCGAGTGCGGAGAGAAAAATTGGAGAGAGAGATGTAGAGAGAGAGTCCGCCATTGAGAGAGAGATCGTGTGAGAGAGCGAAAGAAAATCATCCAGAGAGAGAGCCTCCTCTCCAGAGAAAGAATCCCCAAAATGATCGTGAATCCCCTTTTATATTTTTTTTTTTTTTTTCTTTTTTCCTATCCTTTTTTTTTTTTTTTTTTCCTTTTATTTCTTTTTTTTTTTCTTTTCATTTCATTCATCATTTTTTTTTTTTTTTTTTCTTTCTTTTTGTTTTCTTTTTGGCTTCTTTTCTTTATTTTTCTTTTTTTTTTGGCTCTTTATTTATTTTTATTTTTTTAAAAAAAAAAATGAATGATTAAAATGTCGACGAAAATTTCGGGTGTCAACAATATGATCGACGACAGAAAGCAATGTACCAGCTTATTTTTGGGTCGAGGCAGCTGCTACAAGCGCCCACAAAGCTTAGATTGTTAAAGGATTGGCCAACCCCAAGCAATTTGACATAATACCAAATGAGACTTGTGTCGGGGATTTTAACAGTTATGTCTCGTCAAAGTTTTCTTTCCTCGTGCCATTTTATGCAAGATTCTGAGTATTCTAATCTTTCTTGATCTCTGCGCTTTACAGTCACCACTTTCTTCTGCATGGGGTCACGATCATTTGCTTCGCTGATGCCAAATTACTGTTAGACCATAAGGGAACCAGCTAGGTGCTGTCATTCAGAAACAGACCTTCAGAGCTTAGTGGACCTTCTCATTGCCCTTCTTCCTACGCCGAGAACTTGCAAAATCCTTTCCCTGGCCGTTCTTACTAATCCCTTTCCCATCTTTTGAAGCTGCATCAGATTTATCATTAAAAGAAGTCATTTATTTATTTTTATTTTTTTGGTCAGTCCTACTCTATTCCTACTCTACACTCACTCGCAGACTTGTGCCCTGCCTCTTGCAGGGCGTGGGAGTCGCAGCGACTTCTTCAGTTTCTATGAGATAGCTATTACTTTTCTTATTTAACAACTTCCCAGGGGAGGCTTTTATTCAGGCTCTTCTGCGCTCAGCCAATCACCAAAACACCCTTGAGATCCTTATTGGTCTTCATTGAGCTTGATCTCTTCACAGTACTCGGCAAATGTCAAATTTCACCACAAAAGTAGCAACAATAAGGCAACCTTTGACACTTAAAATCAACCCACAGACCTCTCCCCTCATAGCTTGGTAGTGTCCCTAGTTTAAAAGGACCCGACAGATCCAAATTAATCCTCATCCTAGCTTTGTTAGAGTTCCAATTTCAAAAGAACTTCACCAGTTTTGCTGGTAGCTTGGCGAATTACCACTTCTGAGAAGTTAGAACCACCCATAAGGAAGACCGTGGATCTGGACCCCAAAAAAGCACTATGTTGAACTCATAACCGTGAGATCGGGTGTTGTGTTCCCAGGGATGAAGTAGTATAGATGATCACAACGAGACCAAGGTCTAGATTCAATAACCCATCAAAGGTCATATTCTGATTTAAGAGCAAACCCAAAAATGCTGGATTCATGTGTAAAACGTTAACATTCTCAAGTCTCCGTGCTTTCCTCGTAAATGTATTGAATAGCCTGAATGTTGACGTTAGGGTATCCTAAGAGCTTCCCGAAGAAAGTGAGCTTACATTCTTGTTCTTTTCTTCAGGCGGGACAATTCCATCAATGAATGTAATGGCATCATCAGACCAGACCTAGACCGGGACAAAGCAGAGCGACCTTATCTTGGGAACCTTGGAATGCGACTTTAGATACATACATGTTGCTTGCTCCAAAATAACTTCAGAGCAAGAATGGCCAGGGCGAAAATCAATCCAAGTCACGACAAGGAAAGAACCATGAGGAAGGACCCAATGACATATTAAGGATTGGATGTTGAAAGCTAGCAGTAGAGTGAATTACCCACGACCTCTCGAATTTCGGAGTGACGAAGGTTATGTTCTGCGTCTACAAGTCATAATGTCCGTTAAAATCTTGTTGTATTAGTACACCAATCTCGAATATGTCCAAATTGAAAGGTAGGTAAAACAATGAGACCCAAAAACCTATTCGATGGGAATTCTGCATTGTTTCATTTGCATTAAACGGTGATGCTCAGATGTTTTCGTGGCTATCGGGCTGGTTTTTTCAGTCAAGAGTTTAATTCGGCTAATTAATCTGACAATTCATACTCAGGGAAATAGGTTTCAGGATTGTCATGTGGTGGGTCATACATAGATTTTGACGGATTAATCCCATGTCGTCAATGGGAGAAAATTATTGTCAGTTGATATGTCGTTTCATGGCAGAAGTTCAACAGAAACTTCCGTGTGAAATACAAAAGAACTTACGAATAATAATTCCAAGGAGTTTATGGTGTTGCTGATTCGGAAAGTAGTTTATTAACTTGATTCCGTCGAGGAGGGGACTACGAAACAGATAATACGCTGCAATAATTAATTGTAAAACAAAGACAAGATCGTCAACAGGTACCGGAAGTATGACCGAAAGAGGGGGAAAAAAGGTACCAGAAGAACTTGTGTTTGGTCTGACGTATCATGCTCTTGGGAACATCCAGTCAAAATATTGCAACAAAGAATACGAGTAAGTTTTAATATTATGAAGCCACACACAGCACGAAACCTGAGAATTCACATTGAATAGTCAACTCTGAAAGTACAGCCAATATGTTCTTGTCCACTTCAAAACCTGAAGAGGGAAAAATGTTCTTCAGGTACACCAGAGTTGGCTTCTTGACACCCTTAACAGACCAACACGAGCAAAGTATATGCAGCCCGTGAATTTCTCCATATTACAGATTTTCTAATCAACTTTGGAAGCTATATACTGTGAGCAAATCATGACATGAAAATCACTTCTTGTATGGACAGAAGCCTAGAGGAATGGGAGGCTAAAACATATTCTGCCTTTCTTTACAAACTCACTCGAACTAATGAGCTTGCATTCGTCCATGTCAAGCTCAGTGGATTATAATCTCAAGAAGGGTTGGGCGGAGACGTTTTCCTCTGTAAATAGTTTCAAAATGGACAGAACAGAACCTTGAAGGAGATGAGGTGCCTAGGAAAACTCAGCCCCATTCTTTTCTGGAAGGAATGATCTTCTTTTCTTAATGTTCATCCAGCCTCTCCATGTCCATGATTGCAATTGGTTCGGGGAAGATCTCACTGGACAATCTCTTGTGTGATGATGAGAAGTCATTTCCGCCACTACTGTGAGAGCCCACTCTCCCCGATTGCTTGAACCCATTGCTATTGATTCGCGCAGGAACTGCATTGCTGTCTGATGAGCTATGTCTCAAACTTCCAAAGAAGGCGACATTCCAAGACTTTCTCGAAGAAGCAGTTCTCAGCATCGCCGAGCTGGAGCTGTCCTCTCTCACAACTTTTAGAGGGTTTTCCAATGCCTTGAGCACGTATCTCATGAGTGGTCGTTTCGAAGGCCTAGGGTTAAGGCATGACCGAGCCACAATTGCCATGGCCCACACTTCTTCTAGGAAGTCTTCATCCACAATCAGAGACGGGTCCATGATCTTTGTGACCAATTCCTTGTCATGCACGCTGATGTAAGATAGAGTGTGCTCCAACCACTCTCTTGTTGTGGCATCGTCCGATTTGCTGATGCCGAGCTTGCCCGTTACAAGTTCGAGTAAGACTTTCCCGAAACAAAACACATCATAAGCACAATTAGCCAACGAGGATCCTGCACATTAGCATAGGGCAGAAATTATATCATGATCCAAGAAACTGAACTACACTGGCCCAGAAGTGTTCTTTTTAATTTTCTCACTCCAACATATTCGATTTACTTCAGACAACTGACAATACCTGAATAAGATTACACCTGAATGAAAATTTTAAGATGGCTACCTAGACAACGATATCTGTGTTACACTAACTCCCATCAGAAGATTTTCTCCAAGTAATCTATTGTCTAGGTAGGCGATACAGGCTTAACATAGAATATTAGACCACGTGATATCCATGAGAAAGGGAAGTAGACGTACCAGAAAGGGCCTGTTCAGACGTCCTGCACATTGCAAAGACAGAATTGCCATCATAAGTATAGAAGATGGTGTGAATAATACAAACAAGTCAGATTTGTGTAGAAAAATAATCAAACTAAGCAGAACCAAAATTTACCATTTCAGCATGCGACTGCATAATAACGATGTATCACCAAATCTATTCTCATGGAGCAACTAAAATAACCTTCAGATTGGCTGGATTAATTTGAGTGAACAAATTTTCCACCAACATCAGTAGGGTGAGTTAATCATTTAATTGAGAATTGCCTATCAGTAGATTATCATGTAGTAAACTATTTGTTCAACCACTATAACTATGCCATAAGGCAATTGGATTCCCGAATACCATAATTGAAGCTAGGGGAGATCAAACATATCAGCTACTGCTGGATTGTCCCACTAAAGTTCACGGGCAAAAGCAATTAACTGAGCAAGTGACCCATAACCTAACACGTATCTGATTACTACTTTCACCATGGACCTAGTAATGACAAGAAGCTCAAGCTAGCTGCCATCTCAGAAGCATCTAAGCATAAAAGATGAACTGACGCCACCTCTCAAGTCATCTTCATGTTATCATTTATCTAGAAGTTGTACAATCAAATTCCTTTTAGAAACAATTTTTTCACTCTTCTATCTTTAATGAACTTTCTTCCTCTTACTACTTTCTCAATCTTTTTGGGTCTGCATTCATTTATTTCATTGTGCAGGCTCATGATCAGGGAATTGGGAATTGATAGGCTTGAAGAAAGGATACTTACTGAGGCTTCCGGAGCAATCTTGTGATAACATTACCATGAGAATCTTCATCTTGGGCACGAACCTCACTCAGACTTCCAACTCGCACTTCAAATTTATCATCGAGAAGTATGCTGCCCACTTGAACATCTCTTTAACCAAAGAAAAAAAAATTATTCAGTTCAACTAGTGCAATTCACACAGAATAGGCATTGGCCAATATATAATCTGAACGTAGAATTCAGATAAATGAAAGAAGAGATGAAACTTCCAAAGACACAGAAAACAAAAGGGTGCACAGTGCACAATGGTTAAGATGATCAAATTTGATCACTCTCGAGATTCTTTACCTTGTGAAAGCAACTACGATGTGGCAGTTTTATCAGCTCGTGTAGGGAGATAAAGCATGCAGTGTGGTACAGAGCATTTATTCTTCACAAATGATGCCACAACCCCTTTGACAAATATATCTATACACTAATATAAGCAGCTAACAGAGAAATAAGACTTGCAAAGGGAATGAAAAACAAGCTAAGACAGAGTGAGAAGTGCAATTCGCAGTACAAAGTGGCATGACAAGGAATCATCAGTCTGTGCATCAGCTAAGTAGCACAAGTAAATGGATGATGGTTGAACATGTTGATAACATGCAAGTACAAAGTGCTGAACTAGCCATCAACTTGATAACAAAATAGGAAATTATGAACAAGCATATAGGCTAGTGCCACTAATGCTCAATAAACAACTATTTCCAATGGCAACAAAATCCAAAGGAATCTACTTAGACATTGAATAAGTGCAAGCTGATACCTGTGCACAAGAGGAGGGTAACATTCATGATGTAGGTATGATAGAGCTTCTGCAGCTCCTATTGCAATTTTTAATCGGGTAATCCAATCAAGAGATTGCAGACTCTCGTCCTCTAAATCAGTCGCTCTGTAGAACGAACTTGCCAAGTCTCCATTAGGCATGTACTTGTAGACCAAAAGTTTCTCATGCTCATGCTCAAAGCAGTGACCTAACAGTGGGACGAATCTTGTATGTGAAATTTTCCCAAAAATCTCCAATTCCCGTGTGTACGATTCTCTGTCGAATGAATGCAGATCAACTCTTTTAATGACGACTATGGTCCCATTTTCCAAAATGCCCTGGTACAGGTCCCCAGAGTGGCCATGTTTGATAAGATTACTCTCACTAAACTCACTGGTCACAAGGGCCAACTGTTCATAGGAAAAGACATCTCCAAGACCTGATAATTCAGAAGGCTCCTTAGGAACCATTTGGCCGTCTCCATCCGGAGCAACCCCTTCATCAGCAATGCCTCTTTGATCAGGGATGCCCTTGCTGCAGCACTTCGTCAGGAGCAGCACCAGAATTACAGCCATAACTATGATTAAGGCAAGCCCACCAAACACTCCAATCAGTATATACACCCATCTTCTGTTTTTCTTTGAAGCAGAAACTGGGAATGGTGGATCTGTTGGTCCCGAAGCTTCAAAATCATCAAACTGTAAGCCTCTCTCAGAATAGAAAAGCCTACAGTCTGCTGAACTCCTCTGATCCGGCAAAACCTGAAGGCAATTTCTATCTAGAGTAGCATTCCTCCGACTATCATTACTTACTTTGCCTTGAAAGTAATTCCATGACAAATCAGTTAAATTGAAAAACCTGACCGAAGAGTTGAGATTCCCATATAACATGTTATCTGAGAAGTTGAAAATTGCCTGAGTGACATTGCCATTGAAACCATTGCTTGGCAACTCACCAGTGAAGTTGTTAGCGGATATGTCAATTAAGCGCAACCCAGGCAAGGACCATACTTCACCAGGAATTCTTCCGTCCAGTTTATTCTCGCTAAGAACCACAACTTCCAATTGAGCAAGACCTGAGAAAAACCCTTTCGGCAATTGACCCTCTAAACCATTACTACCAATTCTCATCCCCTTCAGACTCTTCAACCCTCCCAACTCCACAGGCAAAGCACCAGAAAAGGAGTTCTTGCTGAGATCAAGCTCTATCAACTGAGATAGATTACCTAACTCGCCCGGAATTGATGCCGTGAGACTGTTATCCGAAAGATTCAACACTTTTAGACTAGAGACAGATCCTAAACCGGCCGGTATAGTCCCTGATATAAAATTCGATGAAAGATCAAGCGTAAAAAGGTTATTCATCATTGAGAATGAAGCAGGTATTGACCCAGTCAAGAAATTCCTAGAAAGATCAAGAACCAACAACTCATTTAACTGTCCCAAACTGGAAGCAATATTGCCGGTAAGACTGTTATCAGATAGATACAGATACTTGAGCCTGCTCAAGCTCCCGAGTGAACTTGGGACGGCGCCGTTCACAGCGCACGACCGGAGATCGAGCACCCGAAGACCCGGAAGGCCGTATCCGAACCACTCGGGTATTGACCCGGGAAGAAAGAACCCGGAAGCGTTGAAAGTCTCCAGGAGGGTCAAATTGGCGAGAGCATCCACAGCGAAACGGGGGTTCATCCGCCCGACTCTGCTCCTCCGAAGGCCCGAAACGCTGATAGCCGTGACCTGCCCGTCCCGGCACTCTATGCCCGTCCAGTTCCGGCACGGGTCGGCCTTAATGGGCCAGTCCCAGGCCCGGAGCCCCAGAGACGACCGGAGCCGACGCAATGCCGACCGCTCGATACTGGAGTTGAGAAAGTTCCGCTGGGCCGCCGCGCACTGGATCAAGAAAGATACCAGAGCCGCTAAAACAAGAAGTCGCTTCGCTTTCATGGCCGACGATACTCAAAGCCGCTTCATAATCTTCTTGTGCATCTCACAGTAACAAAAATACTTCTTGCTCTTCCTTGTACCTTCTTCTTCTTGTTGGTGTTGCAATATATGCGTGTATTTAATTAATAATGTTTCTGGGGCGAGTTTCCCATTTTGCTTTTCTTTAATTTTTTTGTCACTGCTCTGTTAATTCTTGCCACTCCCAATCACGAGCTTTGATTCTGCATTCGATGCCGGAGTTGATGTTTCCTTGTTCTGCCTCTGCAAACGCTGACCAAACCACGCCCCCAGAATAAATGAACCTCTTCTCCTTCTACTAATAAGATAATTCACAAAATACAATCTCTCTCTCCCTCTCTCTCTCTCTCTCTCTCTCTCTCTCTCATGCATCACAGCATGTTCATATATCCTATGTCTGTGAAGCTCGTAGTTTTTCTGATCTCCTAAATTTGGGGTCAACGTGTCTTTAAGTTGAACAAGAGAGCAACAAATGGGCATGGGCATGGGCATGGGCATGGAGGTATCTTTCTTTCGTTTTTTTTTTTTTTTCCTTTTTTTCTCTCCTTTGGGTTGGGTTTTTGCTTATTTCGTGATGACGGAACGATGCATTAAAGAGGGGGGGAGGGAGATTTAAATGGCGGGAGTGAGAGGTGTACCTAACCGCCCGGCTTCACTGCCAATAACGACGTCCCTTGTTCGGTCACCGGAGCTATTCAATGACACCCTTCTTCCTTCTCTTCTTGGGACTGCCAACTGAGACACACCGAGATGTTTAAGGGAGAAGAGGGGCGGGGGGAGGAGGAGGAGGTGGGTTAGAGTCGGATCGGGTTCGTGTTTTACTTGTGGTGCTCTAGCAATGGATGTTGAAATGGCGAAGCGGAAGTGACGTTATGAGAGAGTTTGATTTTTTCTTTTTTCTTTTTTTTTTGTTGGGGGGGGGGAAGGCGGGGTGTGGTTGCTTTTCCGCATTTGACTTTTCTAACGATTCGGGCCACAGCCACCATTGATGATGGAGCTCTTTCTGGAGCAATGGCGGATTGGATTTTTCTTTCTGGTTTTCTTTGCCAGAAAGGCATATAACTTTTTCTATGGGGCCCCGGGGGGTTTTCATTTAAGAAATCATTATCGAGTCATAAGCATAGAAGCGCTTTATAATTTTACAAAATCCAATGACTATCGATCTCCAATCAACGGATCTTCAGAGAATGTTAAAATCTCTCGTGCATGGCTTCAATTATGAGAGTATAGCATCTGAAATCTATGGATCATGCAAAAGGCACGAATCAAAATTTGATTAAGTTATTCAAATATGAAACTATTTGTATGCAATGGCATATGCGAATCGAATCACTATGACACACCTAATATATATATAAAAAAAATAAAAAAATAAAAAAAGTCGATCCTTTGATGATTGAGTATAACTTTGAAATATTATGTGTTATCAATATTATAAAAGTAATCTAAATGATTGTGTATATGTTATGTTACATTTTTTTACACCATAGGCCTTGCTAAAATACAAAAATAAAATATCGAATCTCGAATATAAGAATGTCAAATCAAAGCTAAAAGGCCCTAATTACCTTTAAAACATGTTATTAATCTTCAAAAATATAATAAAATTCAAGAGTTTATTGGGTGATATTATATAAGTTTTCTTTCGGTGACCTGAAACTCTGCTTTAGAAAGAGCAATCTTGAATCTTATAAATTTACTAAAAAAACGAAAAAAAAAAAAAAAAAAAAATCGTTTGTTAACGACTTCGAGTGAGAAGATTGATTACGTAAACGAGATGAATAGTCATGCAGAAAATGGGATCCACTGACCCATATGATTTCAGACAAAAGAATGAGAGGTGATTGGGACAGGTGCTGTCTATGAACGCGTTCTCAATGATTGGGATTAGCGAAAATGCCCAAAGGAAAAGTCGCGAGTCTTTCTCCCTATTTAATTATTATAATTGCAATTTGGTTAGGGACACAATTTCTTAGCTTTTGAATTTTCTATTGCTTGCTTTTTCATGAGAGAGAGAGACTCTGCTGTGGTTAGGCCACCGAACAGTCGAGTTCAAAATGGAGGCGCACAGGGGAAGACTTGCGCGGCTGACTTTCAGCGGTCAAAGTTCCAATGAGGTTGGTCATCCAGGCATGGTTTATACCGTTAAGCAACATCCATTATCTATGTATGTACTTTCAATTTTTCGCAGCATATTTTTTCCATCTACAAAAGCAAAACATTATAATAAAATCTCTGGCCAAATTTAGTTAATGTGGCCGTCGATTGAAGTCGGCATGTGACTTGAATTAAATATCCCATATAGTGGACATCCATTGTGATCTTTGCAAACTCCATGCATAGCTTTGTATTGGGAAAAATTCAATTGGGAAGTGAAATGGAATCAAATTTTGAGGCGTAATTACATAATTTTTAAGGAATTATTTGCTCCACAATATTGTTAATAATTACTAGCAAAAATCTTCTGAGGTACAACAAAATTTTAAGCAAAAATACCTTATAGTAATTTTGGTATTCCTCTAGAAACTCTCAAAAGGAAACAATTGAGAACAATTGCTGTATTTTTTTAGAAAGAAAATTGATAAGACTTCATAATAGTGAAATGAGACAAAGAAACAATGAATTTATTTCAGTCTTTAGAATAAAGCAATCCTTCAAGAAAAGTTGCAAAGTAAATGGATACTTTCTCAAAAGACATGTTGAAAGTTTGGATTAAGAAAATTATAATAATTATATAATATTTTGAGAATTCCAAATTTTTATAACTTCTAAAAGTTACTGATTGAACAAATACAACCTTTCAGAAGTTAAAAAGTTATACCCGAACATATACAACATTCTAATGGTTGTAAGAGCATTTAATAACCGTTAGGCAAAAATAATCAAATTCGGAATTAATTAATAATAATAAAATCACCGTAACTCTATTGCGAACAATCATACTGTTTCAATATGACACAAAGGTTATTTTATATATAAATCCAAATTTATATAATAAATGAAGATTAGTGCCAGTTACCGTTTGTGAGTGCATAATTGCGTATCAACACCTAAGTAACATCAATACTAACACGTAGCATGTGACACGACACGACACAAATATACCGACACATTGTTTCTCAAAATATAGAGAATTTTGACATGTTGTGACACGTTATATATTAAATATATATTTTTATATATTACATATAAATTATCATTTTTATGATTATTTAATTAAATTAATTTGATTCAAATTCACAAAGAAAATAATAATAATAATAATAATAATAATAATAATAATAATAATAATAATAATAATAATAATAATAATAATAATAAAAAAGTCACAATAAATATACACAAAAACATTAATTGGATACCCAAAAAGGGATCTATACTTAGAACTAGGAAATCCAGGTCAGTTGTAGTAAATATGCTATCACACAATAGGCAAACCTTGTTTTTAAGCCCTTTAGGGACTACCTTTTAGCTGCATACTATCTAGAGATTTAGTTTAGAGTATATAAACACTTAATGATGCCAAGATAATGACATTTCTCATTAGCTAAGCTGCATTTCTATGAAATAAATTTAACTACATTCTAATAATCCATAAAACTTATGGACTTATATATCAAAGTATGTCGTAAGAAAAGAGGATAAGAACAAATTTTGTGGGATGAATTGTGTGTCACGAGAAGTAGGAGTCAAAAGAGAATATAAAATTATATTTTTTCTTTCCCCTTTTATTATTTTTTATTTTCTTTACATATTTACATTTTGACTCCTCATTTATTGAAAATTTGTCGAAATTCTAGACTTGAGTGTTGGAAGAGTTGATTTTCCGATATCTATTGACCAAGTATTGAAGAGTGTGGAAGAGTATTGGAGCATGTTGGACACATGTCGAAGTATCCAAGACGACACAGACTCTTGAAGAGTGTCGGTTCTTCTTAAATTGACACACAAGTATTATGGGGTCAAGTGCACTTAACCCATCGTCTTCAATTGTAGCATTAGAAGACTACCGCACTTATATATTGGTCCATAAACTCCCAACTTTCCTATATGAAGCACTTTTGTTTATTTTACAAACAAACTTCCAACAATCCCCCACTTTGTTTATAAAATAAAATTAGAAATTAGATGAGACCGATAATAATAAAATGAGACCAAAAAAATGAATTTATTTCGATCTTTATAACAGAGGCAACTCTTGTGAATAGATACTTTCTCAAAAGACATGTTGAAATTTGGGATTAAAAAAATAATAATAAGAGTATACATTTTTAGAATTCCAAATCATTATAGCTTCTGAAAATTATTGATTGAACATATACAACTTTTTAGAAGTTAGGAAATTATATCTGAACAAACATAACCTTCTAAAGGTTGTAAGAGCTCCTAATAATCATTATGCAAAAATAATAAATTTTGGAATTAAATGATATAAAAAAAAAAACCATAACTCTGTCACTAACAATTACATTGTTTCAATAGGACATAAATGTTATTTTAAAAATATAAATCCAAATTTTAATAAATAAATAATAAACGAGTATTAAAACCAATTATGATCATCTAAAAGTGTTAATTGCACCAAATCATACAATTATTCATACACCCACACGTAGGTATTATAAGATAAAGCCCACCTAGCCCATTGTTTTCAATTTTAATATTAGAAAACTCCCACACTTATATATTGCCCCAACACTTCCAACTTTCTTATGTGGACAATGCAATTTTGTTTGTTTTACAAACATTCAACACTTTATTCCTCATATTATTTATAATGTATTTCAGTGTTCTTCCGCCTGTTCATTGTCCCAACACGTGTCCACATATGAATACTTTATTGACGTCACATTTCAGGGTCCTTCGGCAACTGGACTTGGCTTTGCCGCATTTGGTGACTTCCATGTAAGTTAGGTTCTTTTCTCATACTTTGCCCGAGCATGTCTTGGTCGCAATTTTGAATCATCGGTTACATTGGTCAGAGGGGATGTAATAAAATGAGGAACTGAGGTTCGTTGAATTATTTTATCATAGCAAGTGACTATAATAATTTTAAGAGTCCAAACACCATCACCCTTTCATGCTCCGTCAGCCAGATAAAAAAAGCAAAATCGTATTTTATAAATGGTTTGGCCATAGACACCAATAACCTAAGATATCATGTAGGACAATCTATGTGTATTGACATGGATACGTGACACGCGACACGACACGACACACCGACACATCTTTTCTAAAAAAATAGAGAATTCCAACATGTTTCGACACGTTATATATTAAATATATATTTTTATATATAATACAAAAATAAATAAATAAATAAATAATAAAAAGAGCATAGAATTAATTTATACTAAAAATATTAATCTAATATTTGTTAATATCATTTATTGTTTTAATTTAACAGAGATTGAACAAATAATTCAAAAATTGCAAATATGAAAGAGTAAACTTGAAGGAACATGTCCCGTTTTCTTGTACTTGTCGGAGATTAGTAAGATTTCTTATATTTCTAGGCAAAGTTTGGAGTTCATGACATAGACTAACTTAGAGCTCATCTGCAAAACAAGATTCGAGAAAAATGAAAATCCATGATAAGAACTCTCGAAGTATGACCAAAAGAAAAGAAAATCACTAAATTCGCCATGAAAAATGTGAGATAACTCACAAGCCAATAACATTGATTAAAAGAGATAACTCGCAAGCGATGCTTGTGAGAGGCGGAAAGAAGCAAAAAAATTATAACTTTAAGTATGTGGGGACAATGGAACAACGCCGACGAAAAGAGGGGCGTTCCATCGTCACTCATGGGAAGATTAGAACTTACAAGTGAAAACTTGAGAGTGAGAATTTTCTTATCTTCCCTTTATTTTTGTTATTTTCATTATTTTTCATAAATTTACACTTTGACCCCTCAAGTATTGAAAATTTTTAAAATTGACCCGTGCGTGTCGGAATCACGTGTCGAAATTTCAGACTTACATGTCGGAAACGATACGAAGGCTTCTGGAGAGTGTCGTGCTTCTTAGAGGACAATAATGGTATGTAGTGCAGAAAATTAAATTCTAGAGCAAATTTTTTTTTTTTTTTTGGGCAGTTCGTGGATTCTATTTCGAATCTTTTAGCTGAAGTTCTGTTTTTCAAATCTATTGCATGCATAATTCACTAAAAACAAATGAAAAAGCAATACAAGACTAGTAACCTATGCAAAATGGTATTAACAGCAAGGAAGGAAAAAATCGAATTATTTTTTATAATTTGACACACTAAAACCTAATTTAAGATAGGTCTTGTAAGTTTACGTGGCTACATATTGCTTAGTTAAATTACTTTAGCAAAAGTCAAGCTCAAGACCTTGTCGATTGTTCATAATTAATTTGAATTGTGAGATTAGACGAAAAAGTTGTATCACAACAAAACTTAAAGCATATGAACTTTGTCCCGAAATATGTCGTATTTTAACATTTTTTAACATGGGTATTTTAGTAAATTTAGGATAAGAAAAACTTTGAAAATGAGTATGAAACATACTAAAATGTTTCTACTTGTATCTTGATAAAAGAATTGACCCATCAACACATTACTTCAATTTGCGTCTAAATAGGTTAAATGGGTTAAACTACTTAAGACGCGATTTGAGTCATATGAAATGACTAGTTTATGCCAAACCGAAGTATGCTAAATGTGTGTTGTCTCGCGTTGCACAAATTTATGTGTTGACATTTGTCGACCCTATCTTAATCTACAAGGACCTTCCAAATCGGAAAACCAAACCCTAACCACACTAACCTATTTACAGACTACATGTGCCGTTCTTTAGTGATGCCCTTGCTCGCGAGCCAGCCATCTCGTTGTAGCAGTTGCATCGCTTTCTACTAATTTCCTTTGCTGACGGCGGCCAAACCCCCTTTTCCTCCCTTTGCGTGCGCTAAGATGGGCAACGTTTGATGGCAAGTGGAGACTTGCCGATAGGATTTGGCACTTGTGATTTTGGAATTTGGTTGTGCCAGAAATTTTTTGGGACAATTCGAACATTAAGACTCCATTTCACGAAAACTAACTTTCTGAAAAATGTTTTCCGAATTTTTCGATGTTCGTTTTACATAAAATGAATTAGTTAAAGAAAATATTTTTCACTATTGGAAAAAAAAACACCTTCAAAAGTGAGAAACATACTTTCCACTTTTATTTTCCATAACATTTTCCAACGCACTTTATTTTACCAAACATATTTTCTTTTATTTTTATGTTTTCTTTTATTTTTTATTTTATTTTTATAAAAATCGAGTTTTTAATTCTTTTTCTTTTTCTTTTTCTTTTCTTTTTTTTTTCTTCATTTCTTCCTTAGCCAGTCACCGGCCACGGTGACGACCAGCCAAGGCCAAGGAAGAAGAAGAAAAGAAGAAAAGGAAAGGAAAAAAAAAATTAAAAAATGAATAATTGATTTTAAAAAATATAAAAATGAAATGATTATTGAAAATGATTTTATGGAGAAAAATATTTTCCTTACTGAATAATGGACAATATATTTTATAGTTCATTTTCAAACTTCAGTTGAATACTAAAAAGTATGGTTATTTTTCTGGAAAATACCACATGTTTCGTGAAACGAACGGAGAGTACATTTTGTTTCTCTGTTTTTCTATTTTTCTTTGTTTTCTATAATAAGTTTGGAATATAAATCTATTTAATAATACAATTTATTTTCTATTCCTAAAATAAATTTTTAAGTCCAGAAATAAGTTTGGAACATAATTGAAAAGTAAAAATTTCACTTCTCTAATTCTTGAACAAAAATAAGTAATAAAAATTCTTCTCATCACCCACCCTTGCTACCAGTCAGCTGTTTGTTGAGGTTGGCTGGCCATCTCAGGGAGAGAAATTTTGTATGGTTATCAAATGTTTTTTTTTTTTGGTTTAAAATCTCATTTAGGCAATAGAAATAGGAAAATCAAATTTTGAAAAAGAATGGTTATCATTCGAATTCTAATTCGAATTCTAAGTGTTAGATGCAACATGGTATTTTACAAAATGGACATGATAAAATGGTAGTGGAATAAAATGAAGAGGGATTTAGGTATTTTCTAAAAAGAAAGCAAAAGACGCACTTCTGATTTGCGAAGTGATTAATATCCGCAAGTACATTGTGCCAAAACTGAAAAACTCTCGAATCTATCGTAAATGGAACGTGCATTAATCTGCTAGAAACTTCATTTGTTGGTTTTTTTTTTTTTTTTTTTTTTTTTTTTTTTTGGGGGGATGAACTTAGCTCCAAAACTAAAATAATGGCGTAACGCATGAAATGAAATGAAAGATGCAACCAAGCAAGTAGTACAGCGCCAAATACCGACAACGACTGGGGAGGTGTCTCGAAGTCCTTTCACATTTTGGGGTCAAAAGCCGACGGACTAAAAGGAGAAGAAAAAGGCCGCGCAAGGAGAAGGGTCTGAAAGCAAAAGATTGCGAATTGACATGGCATCCGCCACGCGCAATCTGACGTGGACCGACAGCCTCCGCGTCTTCTCTCGTCGGTTTCCATAAGATGGTCTCATCTCCTCTTTATTGCCCATTACTGTAATTCCCGTTCAAATTTAGGACACTTCCTCAACTTGATTTTTTCTTTATTCTACATGAATCATCTCCAGTTTCTCCTTTGTCCTTTGCCCAGAAGCATCACGAGCAGATATATAGAGAATGTGAGTCTAGAGCTCATATAATTCGTTGGAATGGATGAGTTTTCTCACCCGATCAAACAATGAACATGAACAGAATGCACATGATTCAGGTGCATTTACAATTCATCGGATCATTGCTCTCCTGCCGCCCATGTCATGCCTACCCACTCGGAAAAGAACTAACCATACCCATTAAAGCAATTTAAAAATTCATTAAACCCATCAAGATGAAAAGGTACCATCTAAAATTTGTCAATTAAATCATTCTTCTTCTTTTTTTCGACAATGGAAAAATCTTGAGGATACACGTACAGTTTTGATGAGACACTCTCTCAATCAAATTAAATACTGATAGCACCGGAGGAAATTCCAGATATCGCAATAGTTCTTAATTTCATCCATGCATAGTGGATGGTTCTTGAAAGCTTTCTAAAATAGGGACAAATAATTGCTCCCATGAGGAATAAGACAATTTCTAGAAGATACTTGCTTTTAGGGCGCCCGGTTGGCGGAAAAAGTAGTGGAAGGGAGGAAGGGAAAAGCTAGAGAAAAATGTTCCATTGTTAAATTTATTGTATGAATGTTAATTCAGTTATAAATTTTTTTAATTTGATTAATTTAGTTATAAATCTTTAGATAATTTGCAATAGGCTAATTTTGGTCAGAAATATTGATGTGGATATGGGTCATCTTAGTGGCATGATTAGCGTCGACGTAGATAATTTTTATATTAAAAAAATTGAAATAAAGAAAATTTATAAATTTTCAAAATTTATCAAAATTGTCCGTTAGCGTTGGCCATATCACATAGGACGATCATCGACTATATTAGTGATTTATGGCTAAAAGTGGCTCATATAAGTAAATCGGCAAATTTTCAAAATGTATAAAATTAAATAAGCCAAATTAAAAAAATTATAATTGAAGTGGTATCCGGGTAAAAAATTTGTTTAGTATGAACCTTATACAAGAGGCTAAAAATAGACAAAATCAACTTCACATTTAGATACAAAGAATCGTCAGCTAAAGTTAGTTTTTCAGATTCACGGTTTTCCTAGTGGTCTTGTAGGGGGTGCGTGACAACGTTTACATTCTCAAAAAATTTCGTTTTTTTGTTAAAAAAAAAGCAACAAAACCTTTTGGTAAAACATTTGTTCCTAAACAATTTATCTAATTTTTGTTAAAGAGGAGCAGTTTTGAAAAAAAAAAAAAAAATTGCTTCTTGTTCCAGGGAACAATTTCTAGAAATGAGCTGATTTTCTTTTTAATTTTCTTTTCTTGTCGCGCCACCGTCAACCGCCCGAGCCATCGCCCACCGCCGCACTACCGGTCGCCGCCGGTTGCCGCCGCCGCCGCCGCCGCGGTCGCCGGACGCCACCGCCGGTCGCCGGACGCCGCCGGTCGCCGGCTGCCGTCGCCGTCGGGGGCGCGGTCGGTGTAGCGGCAAATGGGCGGGGCGGCGGCGGCGACGATCCGTCGGCAAGAATAAAAAATGATTAAATACAAAAAGAAATTGTTGCGTTACCAAACGCATTTCTATTCTTTTTCTATTTCAAGTAGAAATTTTGTGTCGTTACTGCAAACGGGTTCTTTTACTCGAAATTGTTCTCGGAGCGAAATAGAAAAGATCTTCCCAAAAAACAAAAGCATTGTCATGCGCAGCCGTAATTGTAAAGATCTTTGAAATATGGATGATGACTGACGACTAACTCTGGCCCAAAAAAACAAAATCAATAATTATTTAATAATTTTTTTGTTTCAATAAAAAACAATAAAGTTGAAGTAGTTAAGAAGTGACATAAATATTTTCTCGAAAAACAATAAAGTTGCATCTTATTAGAGTACCAAAGCTCGCATGTTTCAAGATATCCTAGGCTTTAGTGACGAAGAAAGTTCAATAAAAAAATTTAAATAGATAAATGAAAAGAGATAACGTGGATATAAAGAATATTTAAAATGTATTACTTAGTAATGTGGAATAATATTTTAACATTCATTTTTCTATATAGTTGAATTAAGAGAGACATAAAATTTAACTGACGAGATGGATACACGAAAGAAAGTAATAGTACTGATTTTAATATTATGTTAGAATGCCTAACTCAAAATAATTTTTTAGACAGTTTTAGTGATTTCATATAATTTTATGTAATATACGTGATTAGAAAGCGTAGAAGTTTCGAGATAATTTAGTTTTTTCTTTCAGAAAACTTTTCAGACACTTTAGAGTTTCTTCAAGTCTACGGCTGCGTCAATGCTAAAAAGACGACGCCCTGTCACCTCATTGCCTGTCCGATTGAGACATTTTTGTCGTTTTAAGGGAAAAGGGCGTCAAAAGAATGAGATTCAAATAGGCTAGCGGTCAAAAAAAATAAAAAATAGGCTAGCTTGCTCCGGTTACGGGCCCTCCATTCTCGTCCTCATTATTTTTTGTTCTCCGAGTAACATTCCATGTACGGAGACAGATTATTAAAAATAATCTAAAAGATCATATAAGAAATTCAACAATCATTAAGTGTGCGTTTGGTAACGATTATGTTCCATAAATAATTTTTAAGTATTTTAAGTCGTTTTGTAATTATTCAAAATTTTGATTTCGAAATAAAGTTATGTTTGATGCCGTCTTCATTGATTACTTTCCAAATCAATTTCTTTTAATTTTTAAATAATTTTCTTTTTTCATTTTTCTCATATTCTTCTTCTTCTTCTTGTGGCCGATCGTCGCTCCAGCGATTGGCCAGACGAGGGCCAGAGACCTCACCAGAGCATCATCAACCCTCGTCGGCCGAGCCTTGCCGGCAACTAGGAGAGGCTTGGCCTCGTTAGATCTAGCGGGGCTGGATGAGGCTTGCCTGGCCACTAGCAAGGCTTGCCCAGCCCCGCTTGGCCACCGACGGGGGTGGGCGAGCCTTGCCTTGGCCTGGCAAGCCTCCGGCGAGCTTGTCGGACCGATTGCCGGCGACCGGTAGACGGTGACAGATGGTGGCGGCGGATGGCAAATGGTGAACGGCGGACGGCGAACGGTGGCGGACGACGGCAACAGACGGTGGCGGACGACGGTGACGGACGGCGAACAGCGAACAACGGACGGTGGCGGTAAACGGCGGACGACGGTGGCGAATGGCAATTGCTAGATGGCGATAGATGAAGAAGAAGAAAAGAGAAGAAGAAGAGAAAATGAAAGAAAACTTGATTCTCATATTTATTTCCAGAACAATAATCAATTTTTTTATTATTATTTATTCTACTCAAAATCTGTTTCCGAGAACAAAAATTTTACCAAACGCGATTGTGTTCCCAAACTACTCCTAGAAACAAAAAATCAGAATCAGTCATTATTGAGATGGTTACCAAACAGCACCTAAGCGTCTGTAAAATAATTGAGGACGTGAATGATAATTATTCTCTTTTAAAAATCAATTTCTTGCCATTTCTATTTCTGGATGAGTTGTTGAGCAAAAGTACATATTTGATAACGATAAATTTTTTTGGGTTTCCCAAAATAAAAATTCTTTTGATAAAGACATAAATTTTTTTCCTCCCGAGGGATGACGGTAGATGGCAAGCGGCAGTAGGTGGGCAGAGGAAAAATAATTCCAATTAGAAATAAAATGATTATCATACACACCTTGAATATCTAAATAATTAATAAAAGGAGACCGATTTTACAAATAACTCTCATTGATCCAACAAAACAAAAGATTCTTTGTTTATTTTGTGAAAATTAATAATAAATAAAATATTTTCTTTAAAATGATATCTCTATTGATTAAAATAATTAATTAATAAAAAATTTCATTACTAATAAAAATGTATGTTTAAATATTTTGTAAACGATAAAAATATTTTCTGTTCATTAAATTTTATAAGAGATATAAGCGACTTTATCTTAAATTTTTTTAAATTATTTAATTTCTGTGAAATAAAGCGAAAAAATCCTTTATCATTAACATATTTATCATCCTTCAGGTCAACAATATTTGAATATGATTGTTGGGACGATACTTCACGTGAGGATCATAGTACACCTGATTCCCACCGTTCCAATACATCCTATCAACGAAGACGACTCTACATGCATTTCAATGATGTGCTCGAGCCCTTTGATCAAAATAAAATCAGGGAACAATTTTATAAGTGATCCATAATTATGTTTCCTTCAATTTCAGGTTTTTGATCATGAGAACATAGATCTTTTTACACTGTAAAGCACAAAATAATTCTTATTGTTCTCTAAAGGGAATAATAGCCATAAATTAATTTTGATTTCCTTTCAATGCCCTTGGAAATGGAATTAATTGTAAAACATCCAAAGACCATTAAAATTGGTGGTCTGTAATTTGAACCAACAAAATATGCACAATAACCTTGCATGTACAAACTAAGATAATTATCCAAAAAATTCTAAATTAATTATACAAAGGCCAATTCAGTCCTAAATTTTTTAGTTTGGCTAATTTAGTCTCAACCCTTTTAATGATTTGCCAACATAGTTTTTCTACCCAATTTTGATTAGAAATTGCTGATATGGATGCTGATTATCTAATATAATATGATCACCATGTCAGTTTGAGTCAAACGCTATCACAATCATAATTAAAAAATTACATAATAAAAAATCTAATAATCATGAAACCGCAATTTGTCCCAAATTTACTTCTTATAGCAATCTTCGAAAGCCACACTAAAAACTTTAAGCTTTTACCTTTCAAATTAGTCTCTTGCTAACGCTACTTTGGCTCATTTTTTTACCAAAAAAATTGGCTTATTAAAAAGGATAACCAAGTTTTCAAGATAGCAAGGCATTGAACTCTCGAATGCAACATAATTATCAATCCATAAACTTTGGTATCAAACATTGGCAGCGTTAGGATCTCAATTTTATCAAGTCTGAAGCGAAATCCGGATACAAGAGCATAATTCTTGAAAATTTGCAATGTGCCCGTTTAATAAATTTAAATGAACCTTGATAGGTGCCTTAAATGTATCCACATAATAAAAGGAAAAAGAATTCTTGCTCACAAGTCTAAGCGTTTGGCAAAAGACATATCAAAACATGCATGCCTATCCAATTTGTTTATTTCATTTAGCAAGAATGTGTTGCAAAATTCTCGATATGCTAGATACGTGCCTCAAAATCAGCAGGCAATTTCTGTATTTAGATTTAGCATTTTAAAGGAGATAATTGAACTAAACTTTTAAGAGTTGTGATGTATTTTTTCACAACCTCGTATACAGGTAGAGAATTCCAAAAATAGAAATTCTTTACAAAAACAATAAATATGACACTTCTTATAATACAAAGAAATCCCGTGTACCAAGTATGCGCTATTGATAAGAATCAGTTTTTTTTTTTTTTTGCGGATGACTATTCTTATGCTTATAATAGACTCCCCCTTTACCGCAGAGTGAATAACTAGTCAGTTGAAGTCTCTCAATGAAGCTAATCACGAGACAACTCGGTCCAAGAGAACGTGTGATTGCGCCGGTTTTGTTCTTTTAGAGGAAAGGCAAATAAATAGGCTAGTAGCTTTATTTGTTAATTCATTTTTATCCTCGCTTATTTATACTTGGGCAATATTTCATGTGTAGGAAGATTGCTTTGTAAACTTATTTTATAAGATGAAGCCCAGCTTTGAATAGACATTCAAAATAAATAGGACATACTAATTCCGGCATCTAACTCGAGTTTGGGCATAAGGACATTAAAAGTGTTAAAAGTTTTGTACGACATTCACTTTAGAGCCAAAAGTTTTCGTTCTCTCACTTAAGTGCCAAATTGAAGAAAAAATCGATCACTTAAGTGCCTCCGATGATAAATTTCAGCCAAGAGTCCTATGTGGCTTTTCAAATTAATTTTTTGCTCTGACGTGGCTTTTTTTAAAAAGAAATTGAAGTCCAATGGCAATTTTTTTTTTGTCCACCTTAACAAAATAAACAAAACAACCAATGCCCCCTTGCTTTGTTTTGGTGAGCTTAGGTCCGAGAACTGTGGTTGAAGTTTGTGTGAAAATTGATTTTGATTGAGCATTAAATAGTAATTTAAGCATACTCTATAAGACAATGATATTTTGGTTCTTAATTGGTGTTTTGAATTAGGGTTTTGAATTTGGGGAAATCCAAATTAGGATTTATATTTGGGGAAAAACATGTGGATGGCATCATTTTGGGGCATATATGCTGATTGGACAAGCCGATGAGTCATGTTGAATGAAGAAATTAATAAAATGTGATCACGTCAAATTATTGACGACCTAAATCAGAATTGAAAATAAGTATCCCAAAAAAAATGAAATTAATGTGAGTGTCGTACAAAACTTTTACCACTTCCAGTGTCCTCGTACCCTCGAGTTTGTCTCCTGCACAATCTAGTAATCGAGTCCTATTGGGACCAAGTTAAAGCTATATATTTTGGAGAAAATGACACAATGAGCAATGTAACTTTCATATGTTACTCACTTAAGTGTTATAACTTCATCTTTTTATCATTTTAGTGTCATAATAGGTTAATTATTTTTAAGAAGTTATATCATTCAAGTAATCGAAAAAGTACTTATAGTATTTAAATGAGTATCGTACGAAAGTTATGATATTTATTGGGGCAAAGCTCATTGGGGCAAATTTACCAAATACTTTTTGTGACCAGCTTCACAATTACAAAGAACAAAGCTTATTGGGGCAAACTAATTTATGCAGAACGATCGTAAGCCAAAAGGAAAAAAGAAATACTCAATTGCCATCTAAAAACACAATGTATAGATGCCGAAAGGAAATGCTCGAATGCTGTATAAAAGGACAATGCTTTGGGCGGTGGGCTTCAAACTTGATGAAAGAGATTAGGCACCATACAGCGAAAGCTGACAAAAGAACAAGAAAAAGCGCAGATTGTTCCAAGCTCTAGCTCGAAGTACTTTTATTTTACCCTCATGGATAAACTCGGAAAAATTACATCAATAGTCTAAATGTTTCACACTATGGGTAATCAAGTTCCAGTCATTCAAAAATAGGCAATCAAGTCCTTCTCACTACCCACGTCAATTTGGCTCCGTGGCACGTCGAAATCCAATGGGATGATTCTTTAATAATTTCAAATATATGTGGCAATAATGTGACACTACGTTAGACAAAATAAATAAAAAATAAAAAACAAATAAAAGTCCATTTCCTTTCATTTTTCTTTAATTCTAATATGATTGAACAAATAATTTCAATTGAATATTCAAAATATATCCATTAAATGCTCAAAGGAAAGCCGACTTGACTTGCTACGTTTTGAAAACTTTTGAAATATAGTCTCCCATGATTGAGAGTAATTCCGAAAATAGTATTAAAGATTTAGTCATAAAATTTAGTGATATGAATGCAAGAGAGGTCCTTCATGAAGAGCGGATTCAAAATGCCATTCGATTACAGAATTATGGAGACAAGTATAGCCAAGCAAGCGAAGGTACGAGGAAGAGAGAAAGATTCGAGAGAAAGATTCGAGAGAAACGAGTTTTGACGAAGTCAGTCAACTGGAACGAGTCCAAAAATTTATCAACTTCACAAGTTGTTTTCCACCTTGTCGGCTGAAGATAGCGAGACAAATATTTCACATCTGATTTCCAACTTCACCTCACGGCTGCCAGTTGGCTTGCCACTTGGCCCAAACAATAAATAAATTGGGATTTTGCGAAAAAAAAAAAACAAAATTGCTATAAATAAGAAGCATTTAGCTTACAAAGAAAAACATTTAGGTTTTAAACTTAATATTAAAACTTAGGCTTCACAAGTTAAAGTATAAGAGATTTAGTTTATCGTTATCTTAAATTTTTGGGTTAATACCTTAAAAACCCCAAACCCCAGACATTTGTGACAAATTTACCCCAAACTATTTTTTTGACCATAAAAACTCCAAACCTGCACCCCGCGACAAATTTACCCCGACTAACTATAAAAAAACCCTAAACTGCTACATTTATGACAAATTTACCCCAAACTAATATATTCGACCACAAAAAAACCCCAAACTGGTAAATTTGTGACTAATATACCCTCCGAAAATTAAATTAATACCACAAAAAAATCACAAAAATTATAAACTGTGATAAACAGTGTAAAATCCCAAATTGATATACCGGTCAATTGTCACGTGTTATCTAACTTTATAATTTAACAAGAAAATTTAACCAAAACTAATAGGGGTAAATTTGTCACAGGTGTACCAGTTTAGGGTAAATTTGTCAAAGGTGTACCAGTTTGGGGTTTTTGGTGGTCAAAAAAATAGTTTGGGATAAATTTGTCACAGCTATACCAGTTTGGGGTTTTTCAAGGTATTAACCCTAAATTTTTTCCTTCATTCTAATTTTGAATTATGATCATGCATAGGGCATCCTATTGATGGAAGGGTGAAAATTTGAAATGGAAACTATCTAGGATTCCTCTGGAATATCTGCACACACAAAATTGTTTGTATTAGCAACCTAAATTTATTAAACTTGTAAAAAGGTTTTAATTGATTCCTAAATTCTAAAAAAATGCTTAAATCTTGTAAATCCTGAATATATTGAGTAAAAAGGAGAATTAAAAAAAATTAAGTGGAAGTATCAAACTCATGGCAATTATATAGAAAGAAAACGGGGAATTGATTATTTAAAATTCCTTTAAATAATAGTATCTTTGCAATATAAAGCAAACTTCAAAATAATATTCAACGTCAAATTTGTAAAGTCCATGCTCCCTATAACATAAAATAATAGCCCTGCATTACTAAATAATGTGCAAAATTGTAAATTTAGTCATCATCACAATCATGTTACTACATAAACCTCTCGTGCATTCCAAATTTTCTTTTTTGCTTATACATACATACATACATACATACATACATACATACATACATACATACATATATAGAACTCTACACCATATTCAACCTCAAACTTGGCAAAAAAGAATACCGATAATAATTATTACCGGTATACTGGATCTGTTTTCAATATTCTTTCCCTATGAAAGGAATTTGATAACCATGTATTTGTATTCGATGGATAAAATAATAAATTAAAGGGATAATTATATAGAAGCGTTATAGAAGTGTTATATTATGATGGTTCACCCATGATAGGGTGTGTTATGAGAGGCGCCTTTTGAAGAGGTGCGAGTGGTTGTCTCTTAAGGAAAGTTAAAGAGACAATTGATATTAACATTGTGGAAAGCGAATACTTTCCTTGTAATCATATCCGAACCATCGTAAAGTTGTAGATTTGTTCATGGATAATTTGCTTGTTGTGCATCAAGAGGTTAGTTTTTTTTTTTTTTTTTTTGGTAAGATGCATCAAGAGGTTAGTTGTTATGTACTTTTTTCTAATAAGAACTCCTAAAATTTGTTGCAAAAATACAATTGAATTCTAAAACTATATAAAAAAAAAATATGCAATCAAGTCTTAAAGTTTATCAAATTTGTGCAATTAAATCCCTCCATTAACTCCGTCCAATATGGCTAACATAAAATGTTGATGTAACCTTGTTTTTGTTACTATATTAAAACATGCGGCAATGATGCGACGTTCCCTATGTATCACATAAAAAAAACACTTGAAAATCTGAGGTGGAAAAAGAAACAAATAGGGAAAAGGACACTAAATTTTCATACAGTTCTTATTTGAGTGCCATAACTTTTTTGTTGATTACTTGAACCCCATAACTTATTTACAAAGATCATTTGAATGTCATAACTTTTTGTCCAATTACTTAAGTTCCATACAACTTTTCAATTAATCACTTGAGTGTCGTATGTTTTAAAAATCATTTGCCACAAGTGCATGCCATGTTGAATTTCCAGCACTTCGATGAATGTTATTAATAAGTTATGGTATTCAAGAGATCAATAGAAAATTATAGTACTTAAGTGAACATTTTTAAGAAGTTAAGGCACTTAAGTGGCCCAAAAAAAAAGTTACAATATTCAAATGATAGCCGTACAAAAATTGTGACACTTGTCATGACTATGTCTTGAATAAAATATAATAAAACTAGCAAAATTTGATGAAGTTCATGAGTAATTGAAGGACCTCGATAGCGGAGATACCCGGCAGGAGCACAGTCATGTTTGCTACCTTGACCATTGATGATGCAAGGAGCACCGGGTTGCCAAAATCAACGTTGGTAGAGACATCAGACAGAGCGATCACAATGGCGTCACACGAAGGTGGCTAAGAAAGGTGGTGCAACAAAGTTGAAGAGGCAACCGAAGAGAGTAAATATACGGCCGCATCAACAATGGCATAGTTCCAATAACGAGAAAATGTCACTACAAATATTATAACTTTTGTACAATGCTCACTATATTGTTATGACTTCTTTTTTTTCAATCATATGAGTGTTATAACTTATGTATTACTCAATTAAGTGTCATATAACTTTTCAATTAATTATTTGAGTACCATAACATTTTAAAAATGTTTACCGCAAGTATTATGCCACGTTGGATTTTTGGCATTTGGGTGAACTTTTTTTAAAAGTGACGGAACTCAAGTAATTGATCAAAAGTTATAGCACTCAAATAAACATCTTCAAAAGTCATGATATTCAAGTAGTCAAAAAAAAAAAAAAAATTAGAGCATTCAAGTGAGAAAATACGAAAGTTATAATAGCATAATACTTGGGTTGCATGCAATTGATCAAGCCATAGATTAACTTTAATTGGAGGCCGTAATTGTAGACTGAGTGTGTGCTACTAGGCTTCCAAATTCTTTTCAAGTCATCTACTTGTAGTAGGTTCTAGAGGTGATTGGATTTAGGGTGGGTAGGTTCTAGATTTGGACCTTGAACTCGACTTTATTATAATCAGTTCCCCTTTTTTGGATTTTATACCCGATCCTGTTTGCACTAGATTCCACATCCAAACCATATTGTTTTTTTAGTTTGGTTCTAGGATCAACTCTATTTCCACTAGAACTTATTTTGCAACCGTTCGACATCTTATACGGCTTCGAATTTTACATTAATACACACGAAAATAATGTAAATTTCCTAATTTGTATTGAAACATTAAGCAATTGTAATCAATAAGTATATGAACTTTTTGATTAAATGAAAAACTAAGGATCCACAAGGGTAATGATGATAAAGTAGCAAGAGTTACAATCTCCTAATGGTGGCTTTTAATGATGTCTGCAACTTCCTCGTTTTGGCAATACACATAAGGAGGTAACTTGAGGAAAAGGGTAAAAAACAAAGAAAATAATAAAACATATGAATCATTAAGTGCAAACTTAATTGATCTGATTTTGAGATCTTTTCATCCTATAGAGCTGGACTATTACCTAAGAAAAGGCATGAGAATGCCTCGTACCTTCAATAAGCATGTTCATTTTGAGTTTTGGACTTCTAGGGTTGGGTTTACAGAACCGGTTCCTAACCTTACTTTCTGGATGGGCTGGTCCGGTTGCACACCTCTAGCAGGATCCATCAATACTCCGTGCGCTTCGTGGATTGTTTAGTGTCCAAGTCTTCTTGGGCCACCATTGACGATACCAAGGATGAGCCCAAGACCAGTCCATTCCTTGACGAAGCAACGATGCATTTCGCATTTAAACAATTGCCTCTTCCCCCTTCAGAAACCTCTCCATCTCGCATGCTCACTCGAAATCAAGTTACCTTCACAGAACTAAACTCGAATCAAATTTCTCTGTTCTGAATCGAGTTCTCGTTGATGAAGACAGAGGCAGTAACTCTGACGACGTTGGAAATGACTCGAAGACAATAGGTGTGGACGAAGCTGTTCCTAGGGTTTGTTTTCTCTCCAGTTGCTAGAATTACTCTGAATCGACTTCTCATTGATGAAGAAAGAGGCAGTAAACTTAAGACGACCTCAGAAATGACTTAAAACTATGGGTGTCGATGAAGCCGTTGCTTGGGAGCGACTATGTGATGACTTGAATTTTCCATACAATTTAAATCTCGAATAAATAATTAATTTAACCTCAAATAATTTGTACAATTATACTTAATCAAAACTCCCAGTATAGAAGATACACCCCTACTTTTGCTACATCTCTAATCCAATCCTCAAAGATCTTCGAAAGTGCTAACCTAAATGCCCTTGAACTCCGAATTCAACTAATCTGGAAGGTATTTTTGGTGTAAGCCTAAACTCAGTAAATGAAAATTCTAGATCTAAAGTAGGAGATCTACTCACCATTCGACCCCAAACCGCAATGACATAGTAACAATCAATTAGTTATCACATATCACTCGGAAGAATCACTGTAATTCATTAAATACTAATCACTCATTTTGCAATAATGCAATATATTCCTACTTATTCTTTTATTATTTACATGTTCATATTAGAATGATTCCATCACTCAAGAAATGAGCATTATTCAAGAGTTTGTAATCTAATCCCGACCCAACGTGTTTACCAATTTTTCTTTTGTGAGCAATGAGCACATATCATAGTGTAGATTTATACGTATATCAAGAATCCACATGCTCATAAAAGTCATTACATGTTCTAACCAACCATGTCAAATTTCCTTTGAAACTTGCCCACCACAATAATAAGGAGATCAACAAATTCAAAGAATGAGAATTCATATACACTTTTCAAACATACTATTTGATATAATTCATACCTTATGACAATAAATGTGAATAAATAGAATAAGTGTACTGAAAGTCCTAAAATTTATCACGAAAATACAATCAAGTCATAAAATTTTGAAAAAAATACAATGAAGTCTTAAAACTTGTCATAAAAGTCTAACCAAATTATAAAATTTTCAAAAAGTGCTTTAATTGAATCAATTTGACATGTTTTAGAAATTTATTGTACTTTTTAAATAAACACTAATTTTAAAACAAATTATATAACCCCCTTTTTACTTATCAAATTAAGTGGATTTTTGAGTTAATTGAATGTTTAAGTCAACTGTGTTTGAGATTATTAACCAAGCTTAATTACATTAAGTGCTGAATTTTAATTATGAGCATGTATTTGGATTATCAAGCAGACATTAAAGTTTGATTTTGTGCAATCAATCCTTGAAGTATTCCGATTGTGCCAGAAAATATTAAGTTGTTCGCAAGTGGCACATCATCAACTGACATGGCGTGTGCTTATTTACTATATCCAATTAGATCATGACACATGGACACTGACATGGAAATTAAAAAAATTAACTTTTCTCTCTTTGACTCTTCATCTTTAACCTCCGCTCCGCCTGGGCTTAGCTATCTCCTTCGCCACCGCCGCCGCCATCCTTGAGCCACTGCCCCCACCATGGCCACCATGGAACGTGGCAAAGCCGTTGAACTCATTGCCGGCAGCCATGGATGAGCCAAGTTTCGAGCTCAAAGCCATTGAGCAGCAGACCAGATGCTGGCTATTGAGTGACAGTCGATCGTCGCGTCCAGGCCGACCTTCCCGTCCACCCCCTCTTCGTTGTCCCAACGGTTGAGCCTTGGCCGCAAGCGCTCGTCCACAAGATGGAGATGCAGAGCAACGGTCGGCCATGGACGGCCTCTTGTCCACAGATCTGAGCGCCGACCTCCGCGTCCACCTCTCAGTCTCGCAGCCAAGGCTCCACATCCAATCGAACTTCCAGATCTGGAGCCATGGCCTCTCAATCTCGCGGCCAAGACTCAAAATCTAGCCGAATTTCCAGATTTGGAGCCACGGCCAGGAGCGACGACAGTTCCAGATCCAGACTTCATCGACCTTCGCGTCTCGTCGTCGTCGTCGTGTGTGAGCGAGCTATTGTTAGGGGTGAGCAGCGGTCTAGGGTCGACCCTAGACCAACCCTAGACCGGCCCAACCCTGCCGGTCCTGGTCCGGTTCCCAAGGGGATTGGGTCGGTCCTTGGTCCTAAAATTCCAAGACCAACACTGTGCGGGTTGGTCCTTGGTCCTAAGAGTTTTGGGTCGGTCCAATCCTGGACCAACCCTGTATATTATATTATATTATTTATAATTATTTTATACATTCAAACCTAAATAAAATGTCTGTTATATTATATTATATTGAGACATTCTATCAATAGCACTAATAATAATTTCAATTTAAAACTTTTGTTGAGTATTAATTATGTGTCATTTGTTTTGTTTTTAGGTGTTTAGAAGTTCAAGTGAATTAACAAGATGTGAAGTTATATATTCATGGTTTATATTAAGTATTTTGAACTTTTTATGGTTTAATTGTATTTTACTAATGAATTTCAGCTACACTTTGCTTTTCAATTTGTGTCAAATGGTAGAAGTTTTTGAAGAGTAAAGTAGTACTGCAGTTGCTACGGTGATTTGCTAGTTAAGTGGTGTGAAGCTCATTTTTTGATTGAGTGGACTCTACATGATCAAATGCTAGTCAAGTGGTGTGAAGCTCAGTTTTTGGTTATGTGGACTCTATATGATCAAATGCAGGAAAATGCTTTTGCATATGGTGTTATGAATATTAAAGATAGGTGATTACAAGAATTTTCCATCTTGTCCCATATCTCGATGAGTGGTTAGCAGGTACGAAATTTCTATTATTGTGCCATCTTAAATTTGTTAAATATGTATTGGTATTTATAGTTTAGTTGCACAATGCTGCATTGTCGATGGATGTGTAATTTGAATTTGTAGGTTTGCTTTTTTAGGAAATATAAAAAATGAGACGAAAAAAATTATCGATCGATCCCGAGTTGACCCTAGAACCGGACCGAACCCATTGGGTCGATCCGGTCCTTGGTCCTAGGCTCAATAGGGTCGGTCCTCGGTCCTAAAAATTGAGGACCAACATTGTATGGGTTGGTCCTAGGGTTAGGGGGTGGCCCGGACCAACCTGGACCATGCTCACCCCTAGCTATTGTCGCTCGTGGCCAAGGCTCCAGATTTGGCGCAAATGGAGCTGTTTCTACACAATCATTTTCTATTTCGGTCATCTCGCAACGAAAAAACCTGCACGCTTTCAGTCCATGGATTTTGTGTTGAGTGGTGGAAGGAGAGACCAGCTTTAGCCATGGGTTCTCTTCCGACCAAATCTAGTCCCCAGCTACCAGACTTGGAAGTGAGGAACTGAGTAGAGGAGACGACCAAGTTGAAGAGATGTGATGCCGGCGACTTCGGCGGTAGCAATGGCGGAAGGAGGCGCGGAGGTGGAGCTCGTGGTGGCTGCAGATGGAAGGGGAGGAAGAGAGAAGTCCAGTTGGATTTGGGGATTTTTTATTAATATCTTTATTTCGTTGTCATCGATCATGGGTCAAATTATAATTAGTTAATAGTAAATAAGCGCACACCACGTCAGCCATTGACGTGACGATTGCAAACCACTCAATATTTTCTCCCATTGCATTGTTTGGTAACCATCGCTTGATTATGATATTTTGTTCTTAGAATCAGTTTGAAAATATAATCGCGTTTGATAAAATTTTTGTTCCTAGGAATGGTTTTGGACAATAATTGAGAATAAAATATATATATGATTCTCGGCCTGGGAATCAAAAAAAGAATCAAAACAGTGAAAGTCTTCTTCTTTCCTTCCGCCATCCCGCGACTGCCGTCCACCATTGCCCGCCACCGTCCGCCGTCGATCACCGTCGGTCGTTGTCCACCGGTCCAACAAACTGACCGGAGGCTTGCCAGGCCAAGGTGAGGTCCGGTGAACTTGTCGGTGGCCAGGCAGGCCTCGCCCAGTCCCGGCGAGGTCGGCCTAGCCATCGACGAGGCTCGGCCGACGAGGGCCGATGACGCTCCGGTGAGGTTGCTGGCCCTCATTTGACTGGTCACCGGTCCGGCGATCGACCACAAGAAGAAGAAGAAGAATAGGAGAAAAAAAAAAAAAAAAAAAAAAAAGTAAAAATTTTCTTTAAAAATTAAAAAAAAAATTGATTTGGAACAGAATCAATGAGCACGGTAACAAACGCAATTCTATTCCAGAATAAAATTTTTTGGACAGTTACCAAACGCGTTCTTTTACTCATAATCAGTTCTCGGGAACAGAATAAAAAATAATCATTTCTGGTCAGCATCTGTTCCTAGGAACAGAATTGTTACTAAACGCGCCATAGGTCTTACTTGTAATTGCTGTCGGGAACTCCCTTAAAATAAAATGATGATGTGGTGGTGCCAACGTGGGTTATCTTAATTTTTTTGGTCGAAAGTGGAATATCTTAAATGACATGGCATCTTTTCGGCCCAGGCTGTCGAGCGGTAGAGAGAGGTGGAAGACGAGCAAATAGTTTATGGAATAGTCTCTTACGTTCATAATTTAAGTTGACATTTTTTTCTTTAACTACGAAATCCACGTAAGAAATTTTGGGCTGAAAAGATGCCACATCAATAAACATTCCATGCCACCGTCACTACATCAATATATATATATTTTTGGTCGATAAACACATATGACGATTTCATTGATAGCAGTTTAGATGTGCTACATCCGAAATTAAAACATCCAAAAGATTAGATGGAGGATATTGGACCCAATTGTCCGGTAGTAGGTGTCTGCGCCTGGCTTTGACCACCCGGTCTGCGGCTGCATTTGCGTCTCTTCTACAAAGGGTAACTTTAATGGGCTGAATTCTAGCTATTATATCATGGGCTTCATGGAGCGGGGGCCTTATTTCCCAGCGGATCCGGCCCTCACGGCTTTCCTCCCGGCTCGCTGAAAACGCTTGCCTGTTCGATGCGTGAATGTGCGTATCGGTTGCATTAACTCAAGCCGATCGATTGGATCTCCCAACTCCTTTCGTCCGAAACTGCAAATGAGTTTTTCACCAACCACTTTAGGGTTTCGACGAGTGCTTTAGCTTCCGCTTGAACGGCCGAATCGGCTTTCACCAACTGAGCAAAACCGTCGATCAGCTTCCCCGCATGGTCTCTGCATACTCCAGCTATCGCTGCTTCTTCAGAATCGCTGAGGAAGGACGCATCCACGTTCCACTTGAGGCATCCACGGGTTGGGGGTTTCCATTGCATAGGTGAGTCGGATTCTTTGCTGTGTTCTTGCTTTTTCCGCGAGAGGCTTTTACTGAACTTGCTGATCTGTTGATGTTTGGCGAGGGCTGATTCAAGGAGATGCTTCGGGTTGGGTTGCTGGTTTCGAAAAACCAGATTGTTCCTCCCTCGCCAAATCTGCCATAGCAACTGGGTAAGAAGTTCGAAGGAGATGCTTGGGTGTTGGAAGTCAGAGATCCACTTTTCTATACGGCTGATCTGGTGTTGGTTTATGTAGATCTGGATTTGGGGGTCTTCCCATACCTGTTTCGTCCATGGGCATAGTAGAAAAAGGTGTTCGCTTGATTACGGGGAGCTTTGACAAACAGGGCAGTGGTCATCATCGGGGATTATCCGTCTATGCGAAAGGTTAGATCTTGTTGCTAAAGCATTATGACAGATATTCCATAGGAAGTGCTTGTATTTCGGTTGTGTGTTGGTTTGCCATATACGGTGCCATAGTGTTTTCGAATTTGGAAGGAGGATGAAGCTTCATTCGATGTTGATCTGCTTCATATCTTGTTTGCAATGATATGCGCTCTTGGCGGTGTATGTACCGGTTTTGGTTGGTGTCCAAACCGAGTCTATCTTGATATTTGTCCTACTTAGAGGGATTGCTAGAATTTCTTCTGTTGTATCTTTGGTCGAATAAGTCCCTGATGGGATTCTCCTTCCAAGCCATTTGGGCTTCGTCCACTAATTCGACACCAATTGAGGATCACCCCGTTTGCTGGCCCTCCAATTACTCCTTTCGGTAGCCACCGGTCCTCACGAATATTGACCTTTTCACCATTACCAATAATCCAACGGGAGGATGGTAAGATCGCATTTCTTCCAATTATTAAGCTCCGCCATCCCCAAGAGGGGTTGTTGCCATTTGCTGCATGTAGGAAATTGCCGTTGGGATAATATAGCCCTTGAAGAATCTTGCCCCATAGAGTCTCGGGCTCTGGATAAGTCGCCAAGCTTGCTTAGCAAGCATAGCCTCATTAAAATTAATCAAATCCCGAAATCCCATTCCACCTTTTTCTTTCCTATCCTTCAGATTTCCCATTTTTTCCAGTGAATCCTCTATGCTTTGCTCATTTGTTTTCCACCGTAAATCTGCAATTTTCTTCTCTATTGCCCGACAAATAGATAGTGGGACTTTGAAGGTTGACATCACATACTGCGGTATTGCTTGTACCACTTTGCTTTAATCAATACTTCTTTCCTGCTCTAGACATTAATTTCTCTTTCCGGCCCTCTAGTTTAGCATTTACTCTTGACAAAATCCATGTGAACATTTCCTTCTTTGATCGACCCCAATCAGATGGTATGCCAAGATATTTCCTGTTCTTTCTAGTTCGGGGACTCTCATTTCATTTGCCAATCTCTGTTTTAGGGCTAATGGGCAGCCCCTACTAAAAAAGATCCCAGATTTATTCCGATTAACCATTTGACCGAGAGGCAAAACAAGATGCGATTTAAAACAGCAAAGCAACATTTTGGCATTCAAAGTAAGCTTCCCATCCATGAATAATATGAGATCATCCGCAAACATTAGGTGAGAGAGGGTAGGGCACTCCCTATTTAGTTTAATGCCCCTTATACTTCGATCATCGACAGCTTTATGCAGCAAAGAATGAGACAGGCATTTGACACTATAATGAAGAGGTATGGAGAGAGGATCACCTTGCCGTAGTCCTCGGGAGGGTGTGAAATAAGGCATGTGCTGTCCATTCATTTTGATACTATAGGAGACTCCGTAGAAACGCAATACATCACCCAAGAAATCCACTTGTCATGGAACCCCATTCTTCTCATACAAGCCTCTAAGAAATCCCACTCTATTCGATCATAAGCTTTTTTTCATATCTAGCTTAAGGACTTGCCTGAAATTTTCTTTTTCGACGACGTGTTCTTAATTGATGAAGCACTTCTTGCACAATCAGCACATTGTCTTGGATTAATCTTCCTTGGATGAAGGCACTTTGTTCCATAGTAATCAGTTGGGGAGATATTTTTTCATCCCGTTAGCTAGTACTTTGGAGATGATTTTGTAGGCAAAATTGCACAAGCTAATAGGTCGAAACTGATCCAACTGTTCTGGATTTTTGACCTTTGGAATGAGGGTGATTGTAGTGTTGTTCAGCTCTGGGCTAAATTGGCCAAACTCACTAAATTTTTGAAATTCTTTGTATATGTTTGAGCTGATGTCGTTCCAGTGATGCTGAAAAAAGATGCCATTTAGTCCATCCGGACCTGGTGCTTTCAAAGCACCCAATTGAAATGTGGCTAGCTTAATTTCCTCGGATGTGAAAGCTTCTGTTAGTGCCTGATTCATGTCTGCTGTCACCTGACAGGGAAGCTGATCCAAAACTGGTTGAAAATTCCGATCCCCCACTGATTTATATAATTCTTGAAAGTAGTCAATTGTCAGCTGGTTTATTTGGCTCGGATCGCGTATCCATTCTCCCCCTGAATTTTTCAGCATAGAGATCTTATTCCTCTGTCTTCTTTACACTGCTGTTGCATGAAAAAACTTAGTATTTTTATCCCCCATTTGAGCCATTGAATACAGGACCTCATCCCCCAATAAATTTCCTCTTGTCGCCATAATCGTTCTATCTCATCTCTCAGCCATTGCATTCTATGTTTATCATGTTTCCAAATTGGACAGTTGGTTAGTTGTTGCATCTCCTCTTTTAAATTCCGTATTGCCTTTCTAGCATTAGAGAATTTTTTCTTGCTCCATGGATGAATTTTTGTAGTTAACGCTTTGAGTTTGCATCCCAATCCTTCTGTTCCTTCAGCTAGCCCCCTCCATGTATCTTGCATAAGCTGCACATATTCCTCATCTTCTACCCAATACGCTTCAAATTTAAACTCCTTTGATCGTTTTTCAATTTGAGGAGAGAAATCCACCAGCAAAGGGCTGTGATCTGAACCTATTGCCGGAAGGGCATATACCTCCGCTGAAGGGAAATCCACCCTCCATTCAAGATTACATAAAGCTCTATCCAGCCGTTCCTTCACATAATTATCTCCCTCTCTGTTATTCGCCCAGGTAAAAGCACAGCCGTGGCTATCTATGCTCATCAGTCCACCATGATCTAGGAAATCCCGGAAGGCTTTCATTCTATAGTTTTCTGCTTGTCGCTTCTCCACTTTTTCCCATACATATAACACCTCATTAAAATCACCTAGACATAGCCAGGGTTCCGGAGTGAGGTTTCGCATAGATACTATGTCTGCCCAAAGCTTCACCCTATCCTGGAAATCACTGGGTGCATGGATGAAAGACACCCTAATGTTCTGATTTGTCTCCGCATTTGTGCAGCTGATATGTATAGCGTGCATAGAACTCGATATGAGAGAGATAGTTACCTGGTCATTCCACATAAGTGCCAATCCCCCAGCAATACCTCTTGGATTGATAGTAAAGCAATGCTGAAACTTCAGCCGTCGTTGTAGATTCGACAAACTTCCTCTTTATTTTTTGTTTCCATAAGAAAGAAAACAATGGGCCTCTCTTGAGCCACAAGGGCTCTCATAGCTGGATTGTCAAGGGTGTGCCCAACCCTTGACAATTCCAGCTCATTATCTTCATTTGTAGTTTGGTGGCTTATTAGGGCTAGCCACCAAAGCCCATTGCCTTGTTTCTTCCTCCGTAAGAACTGGAGTATCCATTAAGGTTGTTTCATCTATGTCTAGCTTGCTTGTTCCCTGTGGTTCATATGGTGAGTATCTTTTCAGCTTCTTTTGGGTAGAATGTTTCTGGCCTTTTCCTACCCTGTCAGCCCCATGACCAATTAGCACTCCCTTTTTTGTGTTTCTTAGTAAGGCAACCTGGTCTTCATCTGGGATAACCACTATTTCATCTGTTTGGTGCCATTGCATTTCTCCTTGGGTGGATTCCTTTCGTTTGCCTCTCTCCATGGACTTTATGTGGTCTTCGCATTCACCCTGCTATGTTTCATAGATGATCATTTCGCCTTGACTAACTGTCAATTCAGGGGTATTGACCTCCTGCGTTAGATCTTCAATCTTTGTCCCGTAAAACACATCCCAGAATGGACTGTACTCATTCGCCTCTGTCTTCAACCATGGTCCGAACAGCATATCTTGCTTGTTATTAAATAGTTCTTCCTGATATGGCACATCATCGCAATGCTGTGCATAGTGTCCCATTCTCCCGCATGAGTAGCAATAATAGGGTAAACGTTCATATCGGAAGTCAAGCCAGATGTTCTTGCCGTTGTTGCTGAAAATGGAACCCGGTTTCAAAGGCAAAGCCAGTTGAATTGCGACTCTTGCTTTCCCTATTTTATACGGCATGTATCCTTTTGCTTCAATCTTAACCTCTGTAACTTCCCCTATTTCGCCGGCAATACGTTCTACTACCTCTGTTGAAATCCATTCTGCTGGTAACCCATGAATATGGACCCAGAATGAGCATTTATCAAACTTATAGCATGCTGGGGGGGTATCCGGAATCCATGGTTGTAATAGTAGTAGATGAGTGGCAAATGACCAGGGACCCATGGTGAGTACACGCTCTTTCTCCCTCTCCGAAGCAAATTGAAAAGCATAAATCCCCGGGGCAAGCAAATTGATATCTGTCTGATCTGCTTTCCATACTTTACGCATTGTGCTCTGAAAGGCTTGGAAATTGATTTTAGGGTTTTGGAATAGCTGTCCAATTAGAGTTAGCCGACATTCTCTTACCTTGTTTGCTTTGAGATTACATCATCGATCAAGTAATGGCTTGATTTGACCATAGTTTCCCCAATCTTTTGCGAGTAATGCCATTACTCGCGTTATTTTCTTCCTTTGGCTCCATATTTGCTGGTTCTAGAAGATGAGATTCAATGATCCAGGGGAGCTACCCGCTAACGGGAGAGGGGAGTTGATAATCCGAGAGAAGGGGTATGGAGCCATCATTCATTGTAATGGGACAATCGCTTCTGCTATGGAGCCAACGATCAACAGAGAAGATCCGAGAAAAACCTGGGTGATGGACTTCCTTCGAACTGCTTGAAAACCACAGAAACAACAGAGCCCGAATTTCTATTTCTCGGTTATGGGGGAAAGGGGTGGAACACGGTGTTGGTATGCGATTTTTCCATCCTCAGATTCAGTAAGAAGATGAAGATGAATAGCTAGGGTTTTGGATTTAGGGGAGCTACCACAAAAGGTAGAGAAAACTCTCACCAGAGAGAGGGATTTTCAGAGTCTCTTTCTCATTTTTAGACGGAAGGTTAATTGATCACACTACATCAATATATAAATGGAGCTTTTCTATGACAACTAGCGGTAGGACTTGATTGTACAAATTAAAATACTTTGATGATTGACAAAAATCAAACCTTGAGATCATATTGTAGAAAAAATGAATCATAAAGAATAAAAATATATTTAACACATTTACTCCAGAAATGAGCATCCTAATCAAGATAGAATTTCAATTAAGTAATAAACGCATATATGACCGATCAAAATTTGTTCCAATACAAGTTTGATCCTAGAATTAAGCTTAGTTGGTTTTTACAATTGAGACAAAATTGAACTAAGTGCTAGTATGAAACCGAACCAAATCAAACTAATTAGTGTGTTGGATTGAATTGGTGATTTAATGTCTGATCTAGTTTTACCTTCAAGTCAATGATTAATTGAGTAGTTAAATAATTGGATTAAATGCAGCAAAATTGTGTTCGAATCAATAGAGTAAGTTTGAAAACCACATCCACCACTCGTCACCGGCTTTGAGAAAGATAAATACTCGCAAATTGTGTTTGATTCAGCCAAATGTAAAAATAGTCAAGAGATTCAAACACTCTAGATCATAAGGATATCTAATCTAATTTAAATAGATGGTTGATCAATTAATTGACAAAACAATCTTGATTTCCAGTCATAAACGTTGTTTAAAACCAAAAAAGAACATTCACAAAATACCAAATAAAACATCAGATCACAAAACTGAAGGCCGTTTAAAATTAAATAAGAACATTCGCAAAATACCAAATAAAACATCAGATCACAAGCCGCGGTTCAGCAATGGCTTGAACCGAAGCTACATCAGTCCCTACGATGTCGTTTGGCCCGACGCAAATAAAACATCAGATCACCAGCAAACCCAACAAAATCGGAGGTGAACAAACGGTACCAATTTCTCGCCGCCGTGAAAGATGGAAGCGACTTGCTCTCCCTTCAAGGTAGGCTCTGTCCTGTCGCACCTCTCATTCCATTAATGGATGCTGTTCTCATCCTTGAGAGAGAGAGAGAGAGAAGAGGAGGGGGAGGAACTAGAAAGAGCCGTCAAATTGGTGCATCGAGTTGCAGCAATTTCGTTTCACAAAGAAACCCGTAATCTCTGTTGGGTTATACTTGGAAGTAAAAATGGATTGCTAAGCTTTGTATTGTGCAGATAATCTTGGGCTCTTCTTCGATAGCCCGGAGGAAAATATTGGCTGAAATGGGGTATGAATTCACCATCGTGGTAAGATTGTCTCTCTTGACTTTGTTGTTGTTATTGTGATTCGTTGGTGTTGTTTGGAAATTTGTTTTAGCTTTCATTTGTTAGTTAGACTGCAGATATTGATGAGAAATCAATCCGGAAGGATAAGCCGGAGGAGTTGGTGATGGCTCTGGCCGAGGCTAAGGTGACGTGATTCTTCAAAATGTTGAATTGGGCCAATTATGTGCTGTTTGATTACTGAGAATGTTATGGATGTGTCATCATTATATTCCCTAAGATTTAATAGTCAAGCTGCCAGTGATGAAGTGACTCTTCAGTTTAACATAGCATATTATGTTAGGAGGAGGTTCTTAGTCCTCAGCCTTGCCTAAATTCCAGTTTCTGGTTCTTTTGCATAGGAATGAATTAGTGTAGTTTATTGATTGCTTTGGAGTTTCATCACAGGCCAATGCCATCACATCCAAAGTACAATGGATAAATAGCCAAGAGAAGGATTCTGAACCAATAATTTTGATTGCAGCAGACACAGTACATCTTTCCTACACTTTGTTGTCAAATTTCCTTATATGAACCCTTTCAATTGGTCAACTACCTAGCGCCATCTATGGATTTTGAGGATACATTGATTTATTGCTATATAACTTAATATTAGTTTTCACCCTCTTTTCTTTTCATGCTTTGATGGTTCACAGCTTTTGAGATTAATTTTTCTTCTAATAAACAAGTTGGGTTTAGGAGACTGGAAGTAGGAATTAACCCCCGTGACCTTGGATGTTGATAAGGGAGGACCAGAAACGGGCCAATTGTTTTTCCTGAAAGCTGAGATGTACCTTGGCAAGGTGAAACCATCATACAGTCTTTTTATCTATTTGAGGTCTCTTCTAAATGCCATGGCCTGAGTTGCATTCTGAACCTTTTGACCTCATACAGAAATAATAAGCAAATCCTTTCCTTGAACAAATTAACTACAGATTGTACTCTGGTCTGTGGACTGGACACCTGGTTGTAGGAATTCTTTGGCCGTGAATGTCCTGGTTACTCTCTTATGGTCACAAGCTGCGATCAGTGCTGAATGATATCGACATTGGGTATAGTTGATTGCGTAAATATGTTGCATTGTTTAGATGGCAGTTCGTTTTTATGTAACAGGAGCTAGAGAATTGGTGATCTCACTAAGTTGAATGATTTTTTTGTCATTGTGCTTCGATTATATTGGCAATCGCAGTGTGAAGTAACTCAGGTGCTTACTTCCTTTCATGGAACCTCTTGTCAGGCAGAGGCCATCTCTCAGAAGATACCTCTTGGTGACTACATTAAGGATGCTGATCCCACATTACTTATAACTTCGGATCAAGTAAAAGTCCTTTTTTTTGGTATTATGTTGTATATTTGACCAACTCATTTAATGTCGATATTTGGTCTGTCTACAATATTAGAAGTACTTATACATTCACATATTATTAGGAAAGTTTTGTTGAGTAACTATCTATTAATTTCCTAAAGCACCTTGTATCCTCAAACATAGATGGCTGTCCTGGGTGGTGATAAAACATATTATTTTCCTTAAGTGGAAATTCTTCTCTAGAAACAGCCTGCTTTGTGTTTTTTCTTACTGTGAATTTAATCTGGAGGTGGTCGTCTATGGAGATGCTGTTAGGGAAAAACCATCCAGTAAGGAAGAAGCACGAGAATTTTTGAAAGGTTTGCTTACAATGTTTCAATCCACTTCATCATTGATGCCCTTTTCCATGACCATATAATCTAAACCAAATAGGTTGCAGGATATTCTGGTGGACATGCTGCAACTGTTGGATCTGTTCTTGTTTTGAATCTCAAAACTGGAAGTAGAAAAGGAGAATGGGATCGTGTGGAGGTACTTTCTCTCTCCTTCTCATAGAGAAAAGAAATGTAGGCAATTCTGATTTGAGTGTTTCAACCAGTATTTAGTAACCCAAACCCCGATTCAACTAGCTATAGATGCAGCTTTTGATATGGTTTTTTGGCTGCTTCTGATCGCTTCAACAGATGCTGAACACCATTATGGTTAGATCTCCAGTACAGTATGGAAACATTAATTTTGACCTTATGATTTTGGGCCAACAGGGTATGAAGTTTTTTTGAAGCTGAACAAGTGACAAGTTTCTGTTATCCAAATGGCGGGCTAACTAAGTTTACAATTTGTATTACCTGTTGATGCAACTTTTTGATCAAGCTAATATTATTATAGAAGCAGTTGTCTGCCGATTTCCTGCTAAAAACTTGTCGTAAACATGTGTAGACTCATTGTGTAATGTGTTGCTTCACTGCACTTTCTTTACTGCCTGATGTTGATCAAGATTGCTTTGGAGGTCTAGCTTTTGATCTTCCGCTGGTGACTGGAGAGATCTCTGGGTTATTTTATGTCAAATTGTGTTTGTTGTATAAAAATAGAGCAAACTTTCAATCTGATTTTTTTTGCAATTTTACAAGAGTATAAATTATAGAGCTCTTCTGAGTCAACAGTACTCAAGCTTCTTTAGAAGCTCCCTGCTATTTCATCATTTTTTCTTCAAAATGAAATTGTTGCTCCAGTATGTGCTACTGAAACTTGTTTCCCGTATTGTGAAGTGAGAAGGGCCTGTGTTGTTCTGTGAAATGTTAGGGATTTCATTTAGCTTGTGTTTCTTCAATGGTGATTTTTATGATGTCGATAGAGTTATACACAAAAGTAAAATTTGTATTCCCACAATGATAAACTATTTAACAATTTTGTGATACTGCCCTGCAGATCTTCTTTCATGAAATACCAGATGAGATCATTGAGAAAATGGTGAAGAATGTTCCCTTCTTTTTGTAACGTTATCCTTTCATCTGACCAAATCTTGGTTTGTGATTACATGGCGAGCTAATAAGATTCATATTCTCTTGTTGTACAGGTAGAGGAAGGAATTGTGCTTAATGTTGCCGGGGGACTAATTATTGAACATCCATTGATATTGCCTTACGTGAAGCAAGTGGTTGGTTTACTTATCTCTGTAATTTAACAATTGCACAGCAATGTCAGCAATAATGTTGTGGCATCACCATTCGTAATACACAATACATGAGACAAGAGATTAATTAAGATATGATAAGGGCAATTTCAATGGATCCTTCACAACTTATTTTGGTTAGTTTTGTTTTCTTATTGAATAGCCCTTATCTAGTGGTTTTCCTTAACTATAGTCCATCAGCTCTGTAGAAATCAAGCACTGTATGGTTGTAGAATTCTAGATTTGGAGAATGCGATAGTTTGCTTCTTTCTTAGGTAGTGCTTCATTGTTCAGAGATCATTATGAAACTGTTGGCTAACTGTTACACTGTTCAAAAGAAAAAAGATGAAGGGAGGCTGGTCTTGATTGTTAAAATGCCCAGATAAATCTGTCTATAATACATGCATTGCTTTTAATTTCTTTAATCTTCATGTTTGAAGTACACAACCCTGAGTTGCTGGCTTCGGAAGACTAAGTGATGGTTTTGCATGCATTTAGTCTAGTCTGCTTATGAAGTTCATCTTCATCTCTACAGCAGGCTAACACTACTAGCTGGTGATGTTCGTTTGCAGGTAGGAACAACCGATAGCGTCATGGGACTCCCCAAAGCTCTCACCGAGAAACTCATTAAGGAAGTGTTGTGAATCCAATCACAACACTTTCTACTGACCTTCCTTATAGTGATGTTTCCTTAAAGATGCCACTGTTGGTCTCTTATGAGAATGGTTGTCAGCTCAATTACCTAAAAGGCTAAAACTACATTGCACCAACTCCAACTTTAAACTTGGTGGTTTGCTTTCCTTGCTTTTTGGTTTCTCTTATGTTGGAAGACACTGTTACCTCGCTAAATTCTTCAGTTATATGTCGAATATGATATTGAGACGTCCTAATCATTTTCTAGCTCTAGGCTCACAAGTTCTATCTGGTTCACGGTTGAATAAATTCCTCAATGCGAGAATATTCAGTATGTTGTTGTTATTGTTGTTGTTGTTGTTGTTTGTTGTTTTTTGTTTTTTGTTTGTTGTTTTTTTTTTGTTTTTGTTTTTGTTTTTGTTTTTGTTTTTGTTTTGTTTTGTTTTGTTTTTTTTTGTTTTTTTGTTTTTTTGTTTTTTTTTTTCCGGTCGAATTGGTATGTTTTTTTTTTTTTTTTTTGGTCGAAATCGAATTGGTATGTTGGGTTGACATAGTTAAAATATGAAGAGACTCCAGTAATGTGGAGGTGTCAAATTAGACCACTTGCCTTTCTCCTCAAGATTTCAAAAAATTTCATTTATAAATGACTCTAAAGTAGCCTACACAAAAATCTCAGGACCGACTCAGATAGAAAATATGGTGCCTTTTTTCGGACATTTGAAGGCCGTTGAAACCAGGTTTCAGCGAAAGGAGTCTTTTCACGTCGTACATCTATTATTTGTACAGTCTTTTCACTCTTCGGCTGGTACCTAAAATATTTTGTAAGCAGAGGCCAGCGAACCATCAGATGACCAGTTCATTGTGGACAGCGAAACCTCTCACTCGAAACATATTCCTAACGGTCAATGCACCGGTTGCTGCACTGACTTCTAGTGAGTTGGATCTAGAAAAGCGGGGAGAAAAACATGTAAAATGTGAGTGATATTACGCCAGAGCAATCATAAAGATGACTCACATCCTAAGTTAGGAGTCCTAACTTTGGTTGAAATCCATTTGCTGTATGTATGTATGTATGTATGTATGTATGTATTGTATGTATGTATTGCCAAATACAAATAAAAGTATCGGGACTCTATTCAATGATGAGCAGAAGCGGCAAGACAACTCCATCAAAACTTCCTTTCTTCAGATTCACTAACAATCCAGTCTTCCCTCAAGTGACAGATACAATACATTCGATGCCGAAACACCTGACGAGTTCTTTTAAAGATACGGCTCTGAAGAGTGACTTAATGAAGCCATGAAAGCAATACAGTCGCAAAGTGGCTGCCGGGCAAAGAAAATGCCTGCATTTATACGGTAAGTGATTGTACATCTTGCTTCCCCTCAGAGAATGTGCCAAATCCCAATGCTGGGGAATGCGGAGATTGTCTCTTCAAAAAAGAGAGAAAGGGAGGACAGCAACCCAAGAGGAAAGGAGACCATCATCATCTGAAGGACCTTTGAATTTCTTCTAAAGTTCTTCCTTTAGTCTCAGGCACATAAAGAGATACAAACGCCACAGTAAAAGCGCTAACAACCATATATATCGTGAAGGTACCTGTTTATGATGTAGGATAGCCAAGTCAAATAACTTAGAAAATAGAAAAAATGCATGTGTGCGCTATCTAGAGAGAGAGAGAGAGAGAGAGAGAGAGAGAGAGACCTCCGGTGCTCCAAGTCAAAAGCAAATTTGCTGTCATGGTGACCACCCAAGAGGATAACCAGTTGGCAAGTGTGGCAATACTTCCAGCTAAGCCTTTAATATTGATCGGAAGAATCTGCGTTCACCAGAAGAATAACCTCAAATTTAGAGGCAACAAGATCACAATTCCTTTCATACGAAAATGAAAAGTAGCTATCTTCCCCGTGGAGGTTCTCTCCCCACACCCACACAAGATGAACAGATTCCTTCAGCATCAAAGATATTTTAGTGGGCCAGTTATCTCATCCCATCATTCACGACATCAGATTACTGCACAAAGTAACATCTAAGCCAGCACTTCAAGATGAAAGATCCTGGACTCTCCCTTTGCCTAAAAGGGATACTAGGAAACTTAACCTAGTCCATCCAAAAAGGAAGGACATAAAAATTGTAGGCTGCATAATTTAAGTTCAAACTTTTAAACCTTCTGAGTATGCTTACAAATATGATGATTCAAGTTCCTCTTGCTTCCATTCTTTTTGAGGAGTATTTTTTTTGTTGACCATGAAATTATAGTTGTAGGTCATGCATGTCTGGCTCAACAAACTAACAGCAAAGTGGAACAACTTCCTTCCGTACAAAACCAAACTGTCGTTTCAAGCGAATGATTATGCCAGTTCTAACAAGATCAGATTTGATCTGAGTGATATTACCTCTGACATTATAACCCATGGTATGGCTCCAATTCCTAGCGAGAATGCAACTACCATAGCCTGCCATGAAGACAGAGATAGGAAAGTTTTACTATGCCTCCCCACGTTTTCAATGAGCATATGGGACATGTATCTATCAGCTTTGACCATAGTGACTTACCACAACCCCAACCACTGACAAGATGCTAAAAATATTATGGAGACTAGAACTCTCTGATACGGAGTCCTGTAATAATCAAGAAGAAACCCTTGATGAGAAATTTTCCAAATGCTTCTAAAGGCTATATTCTTAGGTTGAGCACACAGAGCAAACTACAGTATTACCGTCACATAGAAGGACACTGCAACCAAAAGAAGGCTAGCAGTCATCCCAGCTGAGGAAACCTGAAATAGACAGTCATTAATCCTTTGCTAGAGCAGGAAATACCAAAAACTGAAAGGTTTGTGACATTTACAATAAGCAGAAGCCGGCGGCCTGCTTTATCCACCAACCAAGTAGTAACTCCAGTTGCAATAACCTAAAAGCCATATCATCCCTTAATCACCTTAATCATGCCTTAGGAAGATAATCTATTATGGTTGAAATCTCCAATCACAAAATGTAAAGGCCCATTGATAGCCTACTTATGTTCTACCTGAACAGCACCGACTCCAACTGTTGCTAAATTGCTTGATGTAACCCCTATTTGAGACAGAAGCAAACACCAAGGAAATTAGAGTGCGATGCTTACTGATAGGATAAGTTTTTACAGAGGAAGATACTTAACTTGCTTGCTTGAAAAACTCAACACAAACAATAAACATAGCAGACAGCCACAGGGTAGTCAGCATGGATAAACTTATTGTCTATGACCTAATTTAAAAGCTAGTTCCGCTAATAATTCTTATTCACAACGATCTGAAGGAAGGGAATGCAACATGCTTACCAGCATCTTCAAAAATGGTACTAGAATAGAATAAAACCCCATTTATCCCACTAAGCTGTTGCAGGATAAGCAAACCAATCCCAACCTGCAGATAAAAATTTGTGGAAGACAATTAGCCTTTGATGCTTAACATGGCAAAAGACACGAAGGGAAAGATAAATTTCCGGAAAGTGTTTACCATCAATGGGAACCAATATCTTCTTTGTTTGAGCTCTGAAAATCGAATGGTAGTTCTTCTGCTGCTTGAGGCGACAGCTCTCTGTGAAAGACCAAGGAAAGCCCATGTAATTCATTAAACAGGTGCACCCATGCAACAAGCATTAAAGTAAATGAACTAGGTGTAGCATCAGCTTGCATGCTCAGAATGAACTCGTTTGGAAGGAGGCTACTAAATCTCAAGTTTTCAATCGCAACCGCATATACAAATGAAAAATTAACTCGACACTACCTTGATCTCATTCACTTCAAGTGAAATATCAGTATCAAAGCCTCGAAGAACTTGCAAAGAAGCTTCAAATTCTTCTGTCATGCCCATTTTAGCCTGTATTTGATATATGAATCCAGAATGAGCTAAGACAAAACTTAAACTAGAATTGCAGAATGATCTTACTGAACAGAGTTTACCAGCCAGCGGGGGGATTCTGGGATGAAGAACAGACCAGGTATCAATATTGTACATGGCAATATTCCTGTGAATGTAACCAATAGAGTAATATATAAAAAATACAAGAAGAAGATGGTCAAGTCTTTGTGAATAGTTTGACTGTATTAAAATATTCATCTCATCTCTTCTATTCTCGGGAAACAAAGAATGAAGACTAAGGAACATGACATTTTCATCTCGATCATTCTAACATTGCTCAAGTACTCAAAACATAGGGCCTCTATTTCTCTCAAGCTTTTGTATTCTCAAGTATTGACTCCACATCCACATTTAGTTTAGTTCTCCTTAAAATAGCTACAAAACCAGGTTCAATTGTGTCAATTGTATCAAGATGCTGCTTTTTAACTCTAAATGATTGCTCAAGTTGTAGTTATATTCATTCAAGACGTGGATCAAGATCAACATGTGGGCACGTTCTCTCAAGCTTGCCCCAAAAGCAAAAAAATGCGTGCCTTGGTACTCACAGCATGCGCATGAAACAGAAGGCTGCCATTCCTAGCTAGGATCAGTTGGGTACTTGAAAACATGTGATATCATTATGCTAATTTGAGTTACAAATGGAATTTCAAATAAGATGAGCCATGGCAATTGGAAGTGACATTTAGTGCAAATTTAACCTCTGAGAGATGCAAAAGCAACAATTTGAAGAAACCAATACGACTTCATAATACTTTTGAGACACAGGAAACTTCTAACACGATGCTATCAAGCAAAGAAGGAAATTGGAGAAGGTAGATTTGTTTTTCATTCGATCACACCTAGCGGTTTTCTTTAATCTAGAAATATCTCTGCTTTATGAAGAGCGCACCTAACAAAATACAATGACTCTGACTTTGCAAGAAACAAGAATTTAAGCCGATCATTGCAAATTAAGGATTTCATTTAAAAGCTCTATTTCATTTACTATGATAATTACAGGATTTTCTCAACCAACTAATGAAATAACAATAGATAAAAAGAAAATATGCACTTAACAACTATGAATTAGCTTTACCTAAAACGGCAAGTATCCTCCACTCGACAAAAAGTCCCAGCAGATAAGCCAGCATTATCCCGATAGTAACTGATAGCTAAAAACACACAAATCACGCTGTTACTACCTGGAGACTTGGCCTTTTTCAGGAAGAAAATCTCAATTAGTGATCAAGCAATCCCAACCTGATTCACTGAGCCCAAGCTTCCTCTCATGTTCTGAGGTGCAATTTCAGCTATATATACAGGCACCTATGGATATTAAAATAGGTGGCATCATCACTTTTCTCATTCTTTAATTGACTATAAAAGATACATACTAGAGCAGAATAGAAAGTACCGTATAAGAAATTATGCCCACACCGAAGCCTTCTAGCAATCTTCCCATGTACAGAAAAGAAGAATCCTAAAAGAACATTGTAAATGTCAGGCTTGAGCACTTCCCTTCTAGATGCCACAACATATGGTATAGATAGTTAAATACAAAAACTCACTTTGGCAAAGGAAATGGCAAGCCATCCAATGATATTTGGGATGGAAGCAATCATCAGAGACTGCAGTTGACAACATACAGTAAACCTCCATCACATTAGTCAGAACAAGCAAATCTTACTGCAAAAATGCAATGTTGACAAAGAAAAGCTAATCAACAAATTCAACCCAACCCCTTTTCGTCCAATATACTCTGCAATCTGACCGCTGGCTATTGCTCCAACCATAGCCCCTACATTTGATAACGAACCAAACCAGGAGAACTGCCCAGAATCCGATTAGCCGCTGTACTCAAGAAAACCCAATACAAATTTGAGATAGAGAGTTGAGAGATTCACACCTCTGAGACGGTAAGACCAAGATCCTCTACGATTGCAGATTGTGTAGGCGATGAGTAACCCGACTGTTTATAAGCAATCAACACTCAGATAAGAACATCAACAGCTACTAATGTTCAGTCAAATGAATCGAGTTCAAAAGCAATGCCAAATTTTTGAAGTTACCCATCATCATTTGCTCTTGACCAGAGCTGATTTCATTGTTTGACAATCAAGAGAAAGGGGCTTTTCACACTGTGTAGTAGTGCTTTTGCAATCGTGCTCGAGTGACCGAACGGGCAAATAAATCGACAAAGACAGATTGAGAAAGCTGCTTACAGTGAAGCCGAACTGAATAGGACCCAAAGCAACGATTAAGACGCAGGCAACAACCGATATGGAGCTCTCGCGAATTGCCTGAGAAGAGCCCAACATGCTGGATTGCCTCGAGCCCATCCGATACCAACTTCCCGTGTGCAAGAACGGCTTCCTAAGATCCCTCCCCTCTTCATTCTCCTCTCTGAAGCTCATGTTTTCCCGCAAACTCCCGACACTGGACTCCTCTCGATCGGGTCAAGAATGGACGAATCGAAGAGCCCACCAGCACTCAATCTCCAAGACTGCACTCTATCTCCAAGACTGCACTCTATCTGTTCGCCGAAATGCCCGTGCGAGGAACAGAGAAGAATATATCGAAAAAGATAATTAGGATGGACGGAAAATTGGTAGGGGAGAGCCGACACTGGGAAACAGTAAAGAACGGGGGTAGACAAGGAAGTGGGTTTTTCTTTTGTTTAATGATAGGGCAAAAATAGTCATCGAACACCTAAGGGTCGACGTGCTGGATGTAGCAGCTGGCATGTCGTGTCGTTGTCATCCATCTCTCGTCGAGCTCTCACCACTGATCCGCATATCTGGCAATCCCGCGACCTCCACATTTTGTATTTCTACTGTTTATTGTTTATGAGCTGGACCACCATTGGATTAGTAGGAGGGTCATCTGTCCTTCCGTTTCTATATCAATCCTTAACGAGGGGATTAAAATCTGCCTTTTCTGTTTCCTCTTCTTTTCTAATCTTCTTTTTTTTTTTTTTTTTTTTTTGGGAAAAAGCCACCAAAAACCCCAAATTTTTCCCTGAACCGACACATTTACCCCGAACTTTGTTTTGTTTTGTGACGTGAAAACCCCGGTTCTTCTAATCACACATTTACCCACATTAAGGGTATTTTCGTCTTATTCTTTCTGTTTTTTTTTTTTTTTCTTTTTTTTTTTTTTCTTCTTCTTTCTTCCCTTCGCCGGCCATGGCGGAGGGAAGTCGGCGTCCGGCGAGGACTGCCCTCGCTGGCGTCGGGCGAGGGTCGCCCTCACCGGAGTCCGGCCCTCGTCGGCGTCGGGTGAGGGCACCCTTCGCTCGACGCAGGCCAGATCTGGCGAGGGTCGCCCTCGCCTGAGCTGGCTAGGGCCGCCCTCGCGGCGTCGGCGAGGGAGGCCCCCGCCCTCGCCGGATCCGGCGAGGGGTGCCCTCGCTGGCGTCGAGCAGGGTGCCCTCGCCGGATCCGGCGAGGGAGGCCCTCGCCCGATGCCGACGAGGGCCGCCCTCGCCCGTCGGGCGAAGGGTGCCCTCGCCCGACGTCCGACGAGGGCGATCCTCATCGGACGCCGGCTTCCCTCCGCCAACCATGGCGGAGGGAAGAAAAAAAAGAAAAAAGTTTTTAAAAGTAAAAAGACCAAAATGCCCCTATGATTTAGGGTAAATGTGTCACACAAATGAAAGTTCGAGGTTTTTTTATGTCACAAATAAAAATTTTTTTAGTAAATGTATCACAGTTAGCAAACTTTGGGGTTTTTCACATCACAAAATAAAGTTCGGAGTAAATGTGTCACTCCAGGTAAAGTTTGGGGTTTTTGGTGGCTTTTTCCCTTTTTTTTTTTTGGTAAGGTTTTCTAATCTTCTGTTGATCCTCAAGTCTATGAACTTCCCACCAACTGTTCGGAACCCCTTTCGGGGGGTTTTCCTTTCTTGTCACTTCGTTTGATCCCTCAGATATTTTATTTTGCTGCTTAAGGGGTACTTCAAGCTGTAATATAGACAATTTTCAAACGTCAAGTGCTGTCCGGACCGGCTTCTGCGCTCTGTAACTATTGATATTATACATTTATGATCTTGCTATCAAGCATTCCCCACATAAAGAGATAAGCGACCTTCTCTATGAGATAATGAAAACCTTTCTCTATCCCTAACTAAAATATAGATAAGTGATTGTTAACACAAATTGGACAGATTGACGCACCAAGACTTAAAAAGAAAAAGAGTTAATATCACAAAAAACTCAAAATCAATATATTCGTGATAAATTTACTCTTCATTAGTTTAAGTTAAATTTTACCATTAGATTATTGAGTTGAATAATATATGGTAATTAACAGATATACTAGTTCGAGGATTTATCATTTAGATTATTGATTTAAATAATACATGGTAATTAACGAATATACTAGTTCGAGGATTTATCATTTGTTTATTGCAAATATACCATTTTGTGATTTTCGTGATATTGACCCAATTTGATGAAAATTAATGTAGGGTAAACTGATCATAAATGTATATCATTTTAAAATTTTTATTGGTTAAAAATTAATTTTAGATAAATTTATTATAAGTGTATCAGTTTAAGATTTTTTTATAGCACTAATCCAAAGATAAAAAGCTAGAGAGAAGCAACAAGGGGCCCTCGCAAGGTCCAACAAGCTTCGTCCATAGGTACGGCAGCAAAACCATTCCCCCCAGGCCCCACTTTTTTTTTTTCTTTAGGTCTAATATGGTGCTTTCATTCATTCATAAACAACGAGAATTACAAGAAAATGATAGATAAATTTTCGAACATAAAATTTCCGAGAGTGGTAAGGGAGGAAAAGACATCCAATTTTGAGGAAGGGTTTTAGTTCGGTGAGCCTTGGCGAGCCAATATGCGGCCTTGTGCCTCCCTAGGCCTTTGTTTTTCTGCTACTTCTTCCCTTCTTTTTTTTTTTTCTTTTCATGTTAGTCCATCTTAAATTTTCTTATATAAAATAATATGGCCAATATCACCAAGAACAGTAAATTCATACATTTACCCCCAAAATAATTTTGTGTAGGCAAAAAATCTTAAACTAATATATCCGTATCACATTTAGATACTTATAAAATGCATCGCTTTAAGGTAAATGTGGCACGAGTATACCAGTTTGAGATTTTTATAATATAAAATTAGTTCAGAGTAAATGTGGTGTGGGTGTACTAGTTTAGGTTAAATGTGGCACGGATATACCAATTCAAGAGTTTTTATGAAATAAAAATTAATTTTAGATAAATACAGTACGGATATACTAGTTAAAATTTTTTTGTGATATTAAACATAATAGTATCCGAATCTTCTATTTGACTGGTCCTCCTGAATGCAAATAAACGTCTCGTCCATATAAATTGGGTAAAATTCTTCCATCATGATGTCATGTGTTGATCCCATGTTTTCATATTAACTTGGTCTATTCAGCTACGATATGGCATGCTACGTGAATGTTTTCTTCTATATAGAACATTGAAAGATTAACATGAATAAAAAAAAGGTAAAATTGTCCAAAAATTCCTAAACCTATTGTACTTTTGCCAATTTAGTCCTAAATCTTTTAATTTTGTCAATTAAGTTCTAAATATTTTCGCTTTTTGCCAATTAAGTCTATCCCGCTAATTTTGGTAGGAATTTGCTAACTTGGACACCGATGCTGAAGTAGACAATTTTTTTTTTTTTTTTAATTTCTTAATATTTTTTTTTAATTTTAAAATTATTTTTTATTTTTAATTTCTTTTTTTTTTTCCTCTAGCTGGTCGCCTAGCCTCCAGTGGGATCGCCGAGGCCACGATTAGTGAGGGTTGGCCTCACCGTCCTCGAGCGAGGCTCACCCTCGCGAAGTCCGGCGAGGTCAAGCCTCGCTAGAGGCTCGTGAGGGTTAGGCTTGCGGGCCTCATGAGCCTTAGGCGAGGTGGCCCCTATCGAGATTTGGCAAGGGGCGACCCAGTGGGCTGAGCGAGGCTCGCCCTCGCCGGATTCACTAGATCTTGCTTGAGGCTCACGAGGCTGACCCTCGCTAGCCTTTGGCGAGGGCAAGCCCGCCTGAGGATGGTGAGGTTGCCCCTTGCCAAATCCCGGCAAGGGCGACCTTGCCCAAGGTCGGGAGGCCGACCCTCACCGGTCATGGCCTTTGGCCGATCGCAAGACTGCGACCGGCAAGAGGAATAAAAGGAAAAAAAAAAAAAACAAAGGAGAAAAAAAGAAATTAAAAATACAAAAAAATTAGAAAAAAATATTAAAAAATAATAAAATTTTGTCCATGTCGGCGCTAGCAGTGTCATGTAGGATGATCGGCGTCCACGTCAGCAAATTCTGGAGCCAAAATAGACTCAATTGGCAAAATTGAAAGGTTTATGATTGAATTGATAAAAGTATAATAAATTTAAGACTTTTTGAACAATTTTTCCATAAAAAAAGAATAGTTAAGTTCGACGGTCTAATTCAAAGGAAAAAATGTACACAAACAACGTCAATCAGCAAAAAATTAGGTCATAATTGCTAATCGAGATAGCTACGTGAATGAAAATCTAATATCTGTGAATTGTGAATTGGAAATCAAATTGGTTAGTAAGCCTTAGAAAGATATACGCATATCTATTTAATAAGCCGTATTATAAAAAAAAAAAAAATTAAAGTAAGATTCATAGCATAACAGTGAAAAAGAAATCTTAATTTCAAGTGTATGTAGCGATATCTTTACATCTAAAGTTATTGCTTCCCGTTGACTTATGAACCGCCGCCGCCACCCTGGCCAACCCGCTCACGGTGGGAGGTTGGCCAGGCCTCTTCATTTCCCTGAACCCAGCCTAGTATGCTAGGAGTAGGGCTTCACGGGGATCCGAGGTGGGCTCTCCTCCCTTTGGAGGGGTTGGCGGGGAAGCCCAATAGGGACTTTATTCTGTAATCCCAGTTAAACCCTTAAATGGGGCTAACTGGGCACTCTGGGATGCCCGATTCAAGGTGAAGTAGTTTAAGGACATGCTTAGGTCCAAGGAAAACATGTAATTATAAGCCCTAAAAGTGTTATCATTATAATTGAATTGAAATTTTTAAAATTCACTTTTTTTTTTTTTTTTTTTAGTTATCAAAATACAACATCATTGACAAAAAAACAACAACAAAATATGCAACATTTGATATTTACATACAAGAAATTATGAAATCGATTGAATCAGACAAGCATCAAATTGTATTAGCAAGGAAATCGAGAGATTCACATGCAATTCGATAGACTACATGTTCACCTAAAATCAAATTGAAGATCAAACCACAAATAAACCAATTTTGAGAGTTATGATTTTAGGGGAAAAGTACTAAAAAGTCCTAAAGCTATTATATATGTACTAATTCAGTTATAAATATTTCAATTGAAGCAATTTAGTCTAACATTTTGTACTTGTATCAATCGAGTTTATCTAGCCAATTTTGATTGGAGATAGTTGATAATTGAAATGTTTATGACTGAATTAGTTCAAATATAATAGCTTTGGACCTTTTTAAATACTTATTCCATGATTTGGGCACCATCCTTTCTTGTCTATAATATGTGTTGTCTTCTTATGTGTGACAATGACCCATGGATTCCTCCACCGTCTGTGTCCCCACATTCTACTCATAGATTCTAACTCAAACTACCGAACTTACTTTGGGAATTAATGAGCTTATAGACAATGGGGTTCTGATAAATTTATTGATTGCATTGTCACTTTTTGTATGAAAAAGATCCAATGCCTCCAGATTTAGGTGGTCTAATCTCTTGCAATCGGCTTTTTTTAAGTCCAGCGAAATGGACAGTTTCGACAAAAAAATACATTATTCCACAAAGATTTCACGCATTGAAGGAGACATAGTGCCCAAAGATGAAGAAGCTCTAAAAGGGAAGAAGAACTGCAACGAGAATTGCCTGGTGTTTCGATTGATTGGTTGAGCTCTAAGTAGTTAGTGTTGGTTGGTTGCGGTTCTCAGAGAGGTGACACTTCCTAGTTCCTTGAAAAGCATCCTAAAGGGGAGGTGAGGGGTTCAAATCTCCACATTTTCGGAGGGATGGGTTGGGGACGCGTAAGTTTCAGGAGTGGGTTTCGATTCCCACGTCCTGCAAGAGGTAGGGCAAAAGTCTGAGAGTGAGTGTAGAGTAGGAATAGAGTAAGACTGACAAAAAAAAGAAAAAGAAAGAAAAGCACCCTAAAGGAACATTTGTTTCGGTTCCAGGCCATCAAAAGAATGCACCTGAAGTGCTTAAAGTCACGAGAGTTTCAAAATTTGTTTCCTATAAGGGCATAATGGGAAATTCGGTGAAAGAGCCGAGGGTACTAGAGGCATCCAAGCCACCGATAAAGCGAAAACGTGATAAATTTGGCCAGTTTGGCACAGGTTTGCCGAAAAGGCTGAGCTGTTTTGACAATGAAATTGCAATGGTCATTAAAGGCAAAACTAGCATTTCCAAAGACCCTTAACTTTTATTATTATTATTATTATTATTATTATTATTATTATTATTATTATTATGGTTGGTCTCTTAACTTAATTTAAGTCCTCCGTAATATTGGCATTTGGTATTTTCAAGATGCCGCTTTTGGGTTAATGAAATGTTTTCATCCAACTTTGCTGTCATTAAATTAGCTAAATTCCAATTTTATCTTCACCTTCATTTTCCTATGCTTGACCAACATCCCGCATCGTTGCTAGTGAGCATAGATCTAGCTAGTATCATATGAAATATGTGATAACAACTATCGAGTGAGGAGTTGCCTTGCTTGGGCTAGATGAGCCATATTGGACATTGACAGCCCTCGCCTAAGGTCGCATGACTCTCCTAATGTCACACAAACTCGTATGGCATCGCCTAAGGTTGCTCAACCTTGGTGTATGCGTCATGTGACCTCAGGGTGGCGTTGCTTGAGGTGGAGTTGGCCAATGCTCATTTTGTGTCATTTAATTTGACAATTTCTTAAGTCTTTTTTTTTTTTGAAATAATTTTGGGGTTGAATTTTAATTTTATTTTTTGAAAATTACTTTTCCGAATGGATATCGAAGTAACACAAACATTATTTACATCTTGTAAACCCCTCAAAGTCTCTTGTATTTATATAAAGATTTTCTCAAATGTTCTCTCAAATGGACCCAACGTTACATGCCAACGTGACCGTCGGCTGTAGCTGCGTGTGTCGTACAGGTGGGAGGAGATCTGATTGCCCGGGTGTCACCGAGAATCAAATGGGTCCCACTCTCGACAAACCCGGCATGTTCCTTTTGGAGGGGGACCTCACCCTCCCAATACTTCCAGATTTTGCGCACATGCATGATCTTTAGCACGTACGCAGATCTTTTAAAAGTTTTAATGTTGTTTTGATAGTAATAAGAAGTGCAAATGCAGCTGCAAATGGGGTGCCAATTGCAAAGAGAAAGAGTAACTTCTATCAAAATATGCCAAATCAATCAAAATTACAAACTGATTGGATCAATTAAATTGATAAAACAGAACGTGACGTCATTCTTTCCTGTTCACAAAAAAGAAGCCGATCTTAAGCAAGTGGTCCTAACAAAGTTACCATTAAGCTTATGATCAAGTGAGATACAAGTAAAAAACCAAGTGAATTACCCAAATATGAGATTATTTACACTAGATTTGTGAGTAGCCGAGATTTTACCATGAGCCTCACTCGGGCCAATGACGGCATCAATCTAGCATACATGCATCAGGCCACAGGACATGTTACAAAAGAAAAGCCATAACAACTCGATGTCTTTCGTCATCCAAAAAGCCCATGATCCATTTTAGTTTCCCCAGTTTCTAACTTCTTTATTTGACCATGTGGACCTTGGATTCCTTCACGCTTGTCAAGAACTTTTCCAGTCATGCGAGTGGCTCGTTGTATTTGTTTATTATATACGACTGCGGATATTCAATCGGTTTCAGAGCACATTATTCAATTTTAGGGGTCAGTTAGGACCTCCTATGCCCAACGAATTCACAGGTCCACGCAATTATCGACAGCGATCTCAACACCTATCAATAGGGGATTTTTATTTTTATTTTTTATTGAAAGTATGATAATTTGACAAGCCATCGATTTGATTGAAAATTCAACTGCCACGTCATAAAAAAAAAAAAAAATTAGTTGGGTTCGTCAGCAACGCGCATGCATGTACTTTACCTTATGCCGTTTCGCACAAGAGCTTTGTTCTCCCTCGGGCTATTGACAACTGACCGACACTTCACAAGTTATGGACATCACGTTCATGAAAATGTAACAAAATAAAAACACGAGTGATACCCATGTATTAATCCGCCTATTAAAATACCAGTTAGAGTTAAAGAGGTTCCTCCATTCTTGAAAACATTACATGATGCTATTGCAAATATAGAAAGGGATCAATTAGTGAATGCTCTCGTCATTGAAATTATACATTAACTTGTGTCAGGATCACACAAAAATGTACATTTCTTGTCAACCTCCCTTTTAGTATCGGTACTGAAGGGCATGTTATAAAATTATTCGATCCAACTTTTGGTGAGTTTCCTTGGTTGGGACAAAACCTATTTAAGTTTGAGCAAACTGGTAGATAACCTTATTCAGGATCACTAGTCTGGGTCCAAGGGGGATGGGATATAAATTCAATCATATCAATGCTGTTGACAACTTAGTAGTCGAGATCATTACTGCTCCACAATTTCTCCCACTTAATTGTAGATCTAACAAATCAAAGATCGTTGTCTTCAAGTAGCGACTATGCCATTGAAATCCCTAGGTGACATTAGCCATTATGTGGTGATTGTCTAAGTAGTCAATTGTGATGAAATAATTGTCCAAAATATCGTAAATCTGTTACACTTTAGTTAATTAAATCACAAGCCTTTCAATTATATCAATCGAGTTCCTAACTTTTTATATTTTGCCAATTTAATTCATTCGTCAAATTTTAACCAAAAAAATCACTGACATTGACGCTAGTAATGCCACGTAGCACGTCTGCTGGTAACATTGACAATTTTTATAATTTTTTTTTTTTTCTTTATTTTCTTATCTTTTTTTTTTTTCATCAACTTCAGCGAAGGTTAGCTGGCCCTCATCGGTTTTTGGACCAAAAAAGAAAAAGAAAAAGAAAAAGAAAAAGAAAAGGAAAAAGAAAAAGAAAAGAAAATTATAATTTTTTTGAAATATTATAAAAATTATCCACGTCTTCAATGGCCATGCCATGTAAGATGGTGACATCTACATTAGTGATTTCCAATTAAAATTGGCGAGATAAATTCAATTGGTAAAATGTAAAAATGTTTATGACTCAAATTGATAAAATTAAAATTTTATAATTAAATTGATTAAAGTGCAATAGGTTTATTACTTTTTTTTACAATTTTCCCCAATCTTGACTCTCATGCATGTTGCTTAACCTCTCCTTTGTCAAAATTTTTTTGTCATGGGGATCCTAACACAATAAAAATGGGGTAAAAACAGTACAAGTATCAATACTTTTTTACAATGTTCACTTGAGTGCAAAAACTTTTTTTCCACTCACTTGAGTGCTATAAATTTGAAAAATTAGTCACTTGAGTGCCACTTCCGATTTTCCCCATCGGAAAAGCTAACAAGGCTACCTGGTCGTCCGACGTGGCCATCGATTTTTTTTTTAAATTGCAAATTTTTATAATATTTTTGAATTTATTATTATTATTTTATTATTTTTCTTTTTTAGGGTTGGCGAGGGTCACTAGCAACCCTCGCTTGCTGCAGCCACCTTGCCCTTGGTCGTGAAGGCCTTGGGCAAGGCCTTGCCAATGAGGTGGCCCTCGCCTAGATTTGGCTATGAAGGCCTTGGGGGACGACTCTTGCCCGTGATCAGCGAGGCCCTTGCGGCCTCGCCTAAGGCCTTTGGGACCAAGGGCAAGGCAACTATGGTCGGCAAGAGTCATTGGTGATCCTTGCCAACCCTAAAAAAAAAAAAGAAATATACAAATAAAAATTTCATTTTTTTTTAATTTCACATAGGACATTTGGTAGGAATTGGCACTCAATGATCGATTTTTTTTTTTTTTTTCCAATGTGGCATTTAAGTGAGCGAAATTTTTTTTTTGGCATTTAAGTGAGCGTCGTACAAAAGTTTTGGCACTTCTACTGGCCTTATGCCCAATAAAAATGGCCACTATTATAGTGGCAGTTGTTGCAAACACTTCTAGATTATATTCATGTTTTTTTCTTTTCAACTAGTTTTTTTAGAAACTTTAAATTGGGTCAACATCATAAAAATCCTCAAATTGGTATATTTGTAATAAATTTATCAAAAACTAATTATTTGACTATCAAAAATCCCAAATTGGTACACATTTGTAATAAATTTATTCTCTGTTAGTTTTCGTTCAATTGGATTACTAACATGAAAAACTACAAATCGATGCACTTATGATAAATGGAGGATAAAACTCTAAACTGATGTCATCGAGCTTAGCAAGTTGACAAGACAATTTAATGAAAATTAAGAGACTGTAAATTTGTTATATGGTATGTTAATTTGGGGTTTTTAGTAATCAAAAAATTAATTTGAGACAAATTTATCATAGATGTACCGATTTAGGGTTTGTCATGGAATTAACTCTTTAATTTATATTTCTTTACCAAAAAAAAAAAACTTTTTAATTTATGTTCAATTCTAATTCAAGTTCACTAAATACTTTTTTGGAAATGGATATGATTACATCTGGCGTCACATCCAATATTGTACCAAACGTAATACATAAATACGAAGTTAATTATATATTGGGATTGGATATGAATATGGGATTAACTTTAACTTTATATCTTATCCTATCTTAAGTAGCTTTGACTACTAAATTATTCAATTTGTTAACACTTTTTGGAGTTAGATGCGGTCTATGGAGATTGGCGAATGGTTCAATTTTCACAAAGAGGAGATCAAAGCTTCACCTAACTTTCTATTAGTGGCACGGTCAAACCTTTCTTTTGTCCATGCCAAGAATATCATTGGATGCATAAATTGTCGCGACAACATTAGACCTCGTGATGAAATACGTGGAGTTCGTTTTTTACGCATAATTAATACTGGTTAAGGATCACTTATCCCACTCACATCGCCTAACCAAACTCCGCTAGCAATTGGCGTGTTGATTATTGCACGTGGGAAATTTTTGCAACTACGGTTATGGTTTTGGTGGACAGTCACCTGCACATGAATTCGATCCATGTCACGTGTCAACCAGACGTCGCGCCTCTACCGGTCAACTCATGAAGAAGCTGGAGCTTCCTCCTCCTGAACGTGATCTCTGTGTTCTATTGTCTGTGTACGAAATTCTTTGTACCTTTCCTTGTTCTGGCATTGACAGAGTTTGGCCTGCTTTTTTACGCTGAACGTATGCAAAATGGGCTCTAAGCCTTCTTGTCAACTTTTTAAACGATATTCATATTTTAAAAAATCTATCAACCAAAAAAAAAAAAAAAAAAAAGTCAAATTTTGAGTATTGTGAATGTTTCAGAAGTCTTGAATTTATAAATAAAAAAAAGTCAAAGTACATGAATTATAAAATTTCCATTATGCTAAAAGTAAAAAGAAAGTAAAGTAAAGACATGCGGATAAATAATGCTCATTTAGAGCACAAATATACACGTAAAGTCTAATTTTCTCTGACCAAAAAAAAGCAAAAAGTCTGATTTTCTATTTTTTATACGTAAAGTCTATTGGAAAAAGCCTGTAAAACCAAAGTGAGACTCCTACACTACGTTGTGCTGGATAAACGAAGGACAACGAGGGTGGAGAGAAGACTGCGTTAAGGCGCACGCGCATACGTGGAGTAGAAGAAAGGAAGCATAAGATCAATAAAAAGTAAAATCCATGCGCACGTTAATTCTTAATAAAGGAGCTTGAAGAACAAGAATTAGTTTTTGTGTGACTCACAATTTTAACTTTAGCTTGTTTGTTCAGATTTTGCAGCAATTGACTTACCTTTAGTCAAAACGAAGGACTTGAAATCTTTCAAATTTCTAAATATAAATGGATAGAATTTTACGTAACCCTTTCACAATTTGTAACTTTTTATTTCTAAATATTGAAGGAAGTGATGAGCAAAAGCAATAGTAGAAAAAGAGTAGTGCGCGCCCATGATGGGATGATTGTTCTTAGAAGAAAGTGTGTGGTTGTCTATGAATAGGTAAGCCTGTATGAGAGATCTATCATATTTCTATTACGTAAATTGAAAATATATAGTGAGATGTTTTATCTTTCATAAGATAGATAGAGATGATATAGATAGATATATGCACACACCATGCTCATGCCGAAACTAAGTGGTTGAGGGAATAGATAATCCTCTTTCGAAGCTAAGGCAGCAGATAGTTTTCTTAATTTTTTTACTTCATTTATCTAATAAAGGAGTAATTATTAAGGTAAGGCCTGAAGAGGAAAGACAAGCCTCACTTTAACTTAATAATATAGTTTATACAGTTGATTTCCTTGTAAAAGAGTCTTCCGTCCAAAAAAAAATCAAATTAATAAGTGGCCAGCGAGGTAACGCTATCGAAGGGCTTGAAACGCAATGTTTAAGCAGGAAAGCCCATTAATAGTACATTGAACAAATAAACAATTGTATGAACTCTTATCTTGAAAGAATGTTTATTTTTATTTTCTGAGACAATCATTTTTGACGAATTACTGTAATACTGAATTTCAGCTAAATTGATATAAAAATTACGTGTTAAAGTCGACGTCCCGAAGTTGATGGATAAACTAGTCTTTACTCTGCAAGTTCGGACTCTTTGTTCTCAAGACTTGTACATGACAGCGAGTCCGCAATGTCCCCCCGAAAAAAAGAGGTCCTAGGAAAGGCCCTCGATAGCAGCGTTTTCAAGCCCGAGACTGGCCCGTTTGACCGGGAATAGGGCTATGTGCCAATTCGATTTTTTCTACTCAACCTGGATTGGTCAAGAACAAGTGCTTAACTTTGGTGAAAGAACATGAAAAGTCGAGGCGGATGAGGCTGGATCGACCCCCAATCAAAGTAAAACAGCAAGTTAACAACTAGAGTGGGCGTTATATTTTGAATTTAGCAAATTGTCTAAGTTCATTGACTCGGCGATTCAACCGATTGAGCCAGAGCTTAAATTGGTTCCCGAATTTAAAAACATTGTTCTATAGGCATTATGGCGCCCCTGGGAGAGGAAGATACTTGTGTGACATAGAGGAGATGACATGTGGAGATAGAGGGTATACGTGAAAAAGGGCCTCGTTAATCATAGACGACAAACATGGAGTGTTCTAGAGGACAATCCAAAAAACCATGCCCTTGGGTTTGATTCGGGCTGGGGAGGGGACTCGAATCCTTCCCAAGTCACATGTAGGTGATGGCTTGGCATGTGACCATAATAAGTGCGGTAATTTATTGCCTAAATCTAAATGCACAAAGACTCTCCTCGTGACTCAAGGGTCTCCAACGAACTGACCTTATCACTGGGCTCTTGCTGTCTAAAGGACGGCCGTCTTTACCCCATTTTGTTTCGGTGGAAAACCTAGACCACAATGCTTAATCCGTTTTTACCCTCGCCGATCCAAATCTCATATATCATTACAAAGTTGGGTATAATCGGTGTGCTTGTGCCATGTGGCATGATATGTATTCGTATGATTGATAACATTGCGCCAAATGGAGGTGATTTGTGCCGCGTGACAATTTTATTACCCATGACATTTTTATATCATACCAATATATTTATTTGCCCAATAATGCTTGCCATATTTTAAATCATGCTTTGGCTGTAAAAGATTTAGTGCAAGGAAGAAAATGCAATGTACACATAAACTAAACATGTAATTAGGGGTGATCGATTTTAGGGATGGCCGATTCCTGCTCTAGAGATGGAAGCTAGATTGGACATGGTCGATTTTTCCAATATGTGGAATTGAGAATCGACTTGTCCGCCCTAGAACCGGAGTAGATGAGACCATTGGGTCTTGGTTTGATTCCTTAGGGTTGTCTCGGGAATTGATGGTGTTACTTTTTTAATATTTTATTTTCTTTCTAAAAAGTTCTTACATCTATTGAAAGTTACTTTATTATAAGATAAATTTATTAATCATAGGGAAGTTATTAGTAAAAGGAGTAACTCGTACCTTTTGCTATTGCTGAATAAAAATAATAACATATTATGTTATTGTTTGCCAGTTTGGTCCAGTCAATTTGGTTCCTAAAATCAAACCAGTTATTTTTAGCTCTAAAAATCTGGAATCGAAAATCTAACCGATTTTCGCAAGAACCACCCAAACCAGGTCCGGTTTTGGGGTTGGATCACACTAAGTTTGGTTCTGGGGTTGGACTAGAACTAATGCACATCCTTGCGTGTAATACCATTTATGATAGATCATTAGGATTTGGTCAAGATACCTCGCTAGAAACCTCTAATTTGGCATTAAACTAACCAATTACCTCCGATACATTTTGCAAATATAATTTGCATGACTATGTTGTTCCTACTTTTATTGGCGTGAACTAATGAACTAACAAAATTTGTATTAATAGATTGATTTTTTTGTCATTATATGACAAGGTGATTCCATAAATAGGTCCATTAATTAATTTTAATACGGGAATTAATACTAATACTAACATTTATTTGAAAATAAACTAAACGATTATCTCCATTTTTATAAAAATTCAATTTGCATTAGCAACTTCTATAAATAGATGTCGAGGCTTAAATTAATTTCTTATGCTTATTGGTTCAGGTTAAACTATGCATTTTGTCTTCATTTTGTTAACTTGGAGATAATTAAATTAATTTTTTCTCTGTATTTTTTTTTATAGGAAAGGTGCTGCAATTGGTAGTTAAGATCATTAATTATATACCTTAAGACCATGAACTAAGAGGTTTCGAACAATATAACTTGTTGTGGTTAACTCCGCGGAACAATATCCTAACATGTACAGAAATATCTTAACCTCATTGGCAGATTAAAATATCTTTAATTACTCTTTACAAATTCTCATAATCGACATGTTATTGTTTTCTTTGTTTTCTTTGTTTTCTCCTCTTTTTTTCTTAAATTTATTTCATGCGGTGCATGAAAGTGAGCTTATGTTTTCCTCGAAGACCCTCCATGTTGAATGGGATTGACAGGTTTCCTTTAGAATATTAAGAACGGTAATACAAAAGCTATTTTGCCATTTCAGGGACAATTCGATATATTTTGCCTCTGATTAATGCTCTTACCATTCAAATCGTACGGAGCAACTGATTCTATGAATAATCGGCACTTCTTCAAGAGTGTTGTTAATAATCAAGCTATAAATTTACCGCACAGTCTAATTTATAAGCTGGACATAATTAAGAAAGAAAAGTATTAATCTCTTTACTACACATAAGAGTTCATAGAAGAGTATTGCAACGCACGGGACTATTCCTATTATTTTGAGAAAATACTCCAAACTCATCTTTCGTACTCCTTCTATTTAATTCCAGCGAAGTACAAACATTGCGTGGCAAAATAAAAGGGAATGTCTTTTCAATTTAGGTCATATGCTATTCAGGTAGTAGTAAACCTACTTTCTTAATGTTTCGGATCAAATCAGGAATCGTGGAAACATGCCCAACTTAAATTGTTGACACTCCTACAATCAATAAGCCTACAATGAGTAGTGACATATGGCGTTGCCTTTCGACCATAAAAAAGAAAAAGAGAAAGAATATGTCGTTGCCTTATAGTCTAGTCGTTGCCTTATAGTCTAGTATTTCCATTTTTCATCGTTTGGATTATTATTCGAAATAGTAGCTTTGAACTAAAAATGTTACTTTCCAACAAGGCTTTTTACAAAAGGAAAAAAAGAAATAAAGAAAGATCCTTTTGAAAGATTGGAGGTATGACAACGAGGATTTCATCGGACAAACACATCGTGCAACATTAATTTCAATAGAACATGCAATGCAATCTCAAAATACAATGTCAGCCACTATTTGTCACGATACATAAGTCTTTTTTTTTTTTTTTGTTAGGATGCACATATAAATTGCTTTAGAAAAATCCCATATTAAAGAATTGGTATGGTGTGGAGTAGTTAATATATCATAATTAAAATTATAACTCATTGACTTAATTTTTAAGTGGAGATGTCTAATTGGATATATGACAAGTTTGGGAATTGGCCGTGCACTCCAAACATTTATTTTTTCCGGAATCTTTTATGTTAAACCTTTTTATCACACTTCCTAAAGACTCAGTGCGGGTTCTTATTTTTAACATCTTTTAAAATTCCTGCAACTTGTGCCCCAACATGGGGATGTATCTCAGATGGTAGAGTGCTCGCTTAGCATGTGAGAGGTACGGGTATCGATACCTTGCATCTCCATTCAAGAAGATTGTTCACTAAAGTTGTTTTTTGGTTCTCTTCTTTTTATTGTTTCGATTTTCTCTCATTTTTCCTTTTTGATGCATGACCTGTTACGAATTCAGTTATATCCATCCAACAGACCTACTTCCTCATTCCACTAGTGGCTCAAATTGATTTCACTCCCTTCGCTCAACCTATCTTATCACCTCGCCTTTGTCCTGGCAGCTATTGCTTGGACCTCTATTATCTAGGCTTTTTGTTCTCCATTTAAGAAGATTGTTCACTAAATTTGTTTTCTGGTTCTCTTCTTTTTGTTGTTTTGGTTTTCTCTCATTTTTTTTTTTTTGATACATGACCTATTACGGATTCAGTTATATCCATCCAACGGAACCACTTCCTCATTCCACTAGTAGCTTGGATTGATCTCACTCCCTTCGCTCGACCTATCTTATCAGCTCGCCTTTGTCCTGGCAGCTATTGCTTGGACCTCTATCGTCTAGGCTTTTTATTTATGGAGTGGGGTCATCTTTTCTACAAATCCGTCGGAAGCAACTACTCATTTTTTTTCCTGGTATTAAGACTTATTTTGAATTTGAATATCTATTTTACTCAATACCCATAGAAAGAGAAAACAAAACAAAACTACTCACAGAAACAATCTGAAGAGATTAACATGTCCACAGTAAACATTTTTTATTAATAAAATGATAAATAGATTTACTACATTCTAGTGCTCTGAATCATAATATTAGCCATCCAAAATTCCATGCGAAAGGAAAAGTCGCTGAGGATAAAATTTGCATAGAGAGGTTGCCTCTTGTCACAATAACAAGTCTTGAATTTGTTAGTGTAGGGGGACTATTTTGCAAGTATGGTGCATCCTCATCCATGCACCAAAATGCATCTAGACCACTGAATATAGTGAGTCTCGCCTACAACTATAGTGGGCTCATGGGATTTGGCGTTACAAATGCATTTTAGCGGACGTACGGCGCTCACCACTTTCTCTATTAGCCCGCAGAAGACGTGAAGTATATAAGCATGTTTGTGTAATTGTAAGCTAATTAGTGCAATTGAGGATCTTGTGAGAACAAGTACACACAGCAGTCTTTAAGGAAACCATATCAGCACGCATACAAGTTTAAAAGGGAGCAGAAGAAGGTAGTTTTTTACACGGTCGAGACCCACGAGTCTTCATGCCTATAGCGCATGATATCACCACTCCTTTTCTCTTCTTCCTATTTTCCCCCCTTTCTTAGGCTTCTATATTTACAGTTATTGCTATATATATTTGGCGCGTACTTAGCACCTTTATAGCTAATAAAGGGCTTCCTGATCTGAAAAGAGTGACCCTTCACTTTCAGTGGAGCCTCATATTCCTGATGAGCCTGTTACGAGAGGTAAAACCATTAGAAGAACAAAAATCAAATCATGCCCTTTCACAAGAAACTGTGGATTGTCATGTTATGATATATCAATCATTCGAGGGTAGCGACTACTCATGTCCATTCTAGTTATTGAATACTGGTAAGTTGCATCTTTGAAAATTGGTGATATCATGGATCATGTTGATGACATCATAAAATCATTCAATTGATTATTGCCTCAAAAAAATTTATCATTCAAAAAAAGAAAAGAAAATAATCAGATGGAGTTTACCATGTCAAAAAGCAGAAGAATCGTGATTATTGAATAATGCTTATTACTTTGACATGTAATCTTAGTCGAGCCCCACAATATTTTCTTATAGTCCAAATCAATTCATGAACTTTTCCATGGGCGAACTTAGAGGCCTCCAAACCTTCCAAAGTCGCTTATTGACCCAACTTAACAAGAGAACTTTACTTGAATTGTGGCCCCCCTAAAGATTGGAAATTTCTTCAAAATCTCAAGATTTTGATAAGCTTTTAATTAAGCAATTTCATATAAAAAACTGGAAAGTAAGAAATAAATCTTAGATAATGATCTTGATTTTGAAATGTGAAGTAAAGTCGAGATTATATTTCCAATTTGAGAAATATCATACTTCGTACACTATTATTGAGTTCCTTACTACTTTGCCAATATTTTCTCAGCTGCCAATGTAATTTGTTGATTTTATTATTCTTATAAATTTACACTCTATTGACCCTAAGAAGACACTAAAGAAAAGTAATCTAATGTGTTCATAGTCTTAAAACATCCTTAAAAAATTTATTATGTTACTTACACGGACCATCGAGCCAAAAGCTTATGGTTTTCGTACTTGTATTAATAAAGCATTTTTCTAACATGTTTTGACAAAGTTTTAACCAAATACATGATAGATAGTTGAAATTGACACGAATTATATTCATGGCAAGTTTATTATGATGCGTTTATACTTTAAACAGAGGAATTTTTAGACCCGTGAATGGCTGATCATTATACAGCAAGATGTAATTTATTCTCGACCTTTTAATTTAGGAAATATGAGGTTGCATTATGCTTCCACACAAAATTTTAACTACATTTTATTGTTTTAGATCGCTAGCACATGGCCCCGAGATAATTTATTCCCCTGCAACACGCTTTAAACTGCACAAAATGCATGGCCATGCACATGAGAGACGACTATATTGAATGATCACTTTGCTTCTTTGGACTCAATCAACTTGCGATGGAAAGCTAGGGTTAGTGGAACTTTCACTTTAAGAAGGTAAGGACATGGTTCGAGTCTTGCACCTTAAGGTACATGGAAAAGAGAAATGGGTTCACCCAATCAAAACTTGTATAAATGTAGACACAGAAGTTTCCAGAATAAAAAAGTAATTGAAAGTGTCTCATTGTCTTTTGACATAATCAAGTAACTTTTAATTGTTGACTATATTAATATGATGATATTCCTTGGATATATATGTGCAATATCATTCACATCTTTCAAGATACAATTTTAGGAATATATTTGGAAGATGACTTCTTTCAAAAATATTACATGGATTCGATTCCAACGTTTCGATTTCCTTCTTCAATAAAATTTGCAATCGCAATGAATGATATTGTGATAAAAAGAAAAAGAAAGATGGGTTTTTTTTAGACGAGTTGATAGATGACCCCAGAGACAAAGGTTCGCTTTCATATATAAGGAACAAATTATATAATTAAGGCCTTCTTTTTTAGGGGATTGGTTTTCAACTTCATTATCTCTATGAAAACTCTCAGGCTCTGCACTATGATAGCATTGTAATTGCTCATAAACATCAGTTTTCTAATGAAATAGAGTGTTAAAGTCGAAGAGATAAAGAAAAAAAACAAGAATAGTACTATGTATATCACTAATTGTTCATGAAGAGATATGATCGATTATGATTGAATCATATCTCATGTAATAGATACCTCAACTACATATCGTCACATAATTTCAAAATCCAACATTGTAAACAAGTCATTGCATATGTAGCATTACTTAAAAAAAAAAAAAAAAAAACTCGCTATGCCGAAATAGGGAATAATTATTACATGAATGACTTTTGTAAGAAAGTGTTAGATACTACCTACTAGACTCATCACTTTGGTCGGATCCTCTATAGTTGGGCAGGGGAATTTGGCCAGATTCAATCCTCACGAGGTCCCTCACAAGGACCTCATAATGCCTCCTCACCTCCTCCACACTCTTCCCATCACCAACCGCTCTCGCCACCCTTTGCCACCTATCCGGAGTGTTCTCGTCGTACAAAGCCAGTGCCTCCTCAAACCTCTTGTTTTGCTCTCTTGTCCATGATGCTGCCATGTCAACTACTTCCTTAATAACCAAACGAGATGAGAAAGATGCAAGAATTGAAAGTCCCAGAAGAAAAAAGAACGACTGTATGATTTGTTGAAGACTCAGAGGCTAAGCGTTGGTGGTATGTATTGAGAGATTGCAATGATGGGGCTACTTATAAGCAAGGGAAGATGTGGGATTCTCTCCAAGTTGGCTTTTTTTGGGAAATAAAATCGAAATTGAAGGATAGTAACAAGAAGATGTGATTCCCTTGATCTAGGACAAGACAGGTAAACAAGAATCATCATTGCTAAAGTTTGAGAACTTTTTGAGGGATAATTCAATCTATGAAGCCCCATATCGGTGTGATATTTGTATTAGCAAGTGGGTTTGCTTGAGCATTTTATCAGCTTGGGTGGGGGTATTAGATCCCAATTCAAAGATCATAGATGCATCATAACAAATATAGATATGCTGAGGAAACCTATACTTTCCACTGCAAGCAAATAATTTTGGATTTTTATGAGGTCCATAGCTTGGTGAGTAGAGAAAACATTTCAATGGGTGCGCTATCTGATTAGTATGCATACATTCAAAAGGTGCTACTAGGTGTATCCTCTATTGTCAATGAATGTATCCTACCCGTATCCAAATTTTTATTTTCATCCTAGACGTCGATATGAAGGGGACAATCGAGTGCCGCATTCTATGATCTCTCTAGGTAGTAAAGCAAAAACAAAAGGAAACTATAATCTCAAACTTTCGAGTAAACTTTCCCAAAATCTCTTTATATAATAAAGCAAACACAAAAGGAATCTTCAAGAAGGCACGCTAACTAAAAATATAACATTTGTGTACTACTATGCAGTGGACAAAATAGAAATTATATGTGAAAACATTAAGGAACATAAATATCTACTATCTAATAAGCTTTTTCTATGTCCAATTTAAAATTTAAGCAATCTCCTTTGTCCTGAAATAATCTGAATCTGTTTCCTAAAATAACTCAAAATCATATCAGACTGTCTCTCTCCTTTATTACAATTTTCCACTTTTTTAACACATTATAAGTGAGTGCCATTCTTGCTAGTTACTATAAGAAGAAGAGGGTTCCTACTTTTAATGAGAGGAACCCCTTTATATTCCACTATTCACCTTGGAAAATAAATATCGTATTAAATTTCCAATACTAAAATATCCGTCCATAACTTTTTCAAACATTATTTTTTTGAGTGGACTAATGTACTCTTAAAAGTCATCCAAAATCTCCATGAGGATTCTCGAGAATGTATGACAAAAATAAGATCAACCAAATTAGACGATAATAGAAGAGGTTCAACTTGTGGAGAAGAGTTTTTGGTTATGGAAAATATATTATATTATATACATATATAGGATAATCTACTTCGACTTATGTAGTTATCGCTTGAAATTATTTAAGGGCCAGCTAGTTTAATGATACCGTGATTTTAATTTTCTGACCGTCTAACGGCAGCCACAATTTTTTTTTTTGGTCAGTCCTATTATACTCCTATTCTAACTCTCACTCTCAGACTTTTGCCCTGCCTCATTGCAGGGCGTGGGAGTCAAAACCCACTCCTGAAACTAATTCGTCCCTACCCCAACCCTTCCTGAGAAAGTGGAGATTCGAACCCCCCACCTTTCTCTTCCATGTTGGAAGGGTGGCCATTGGGGTAACAGCAGCCACAACTTATATTAGAGGAAACCAGGACAATCCTTTGACCCGTTTCATTGACTTTCCAACATTTCCTTTTTCTCTTGACTTAATTTAGAATTAGAGGATTTATAAACGCCCAAAAAGCACCAATCTGATAAGGAAACTCTACATATCCCAGAAAGTTAAAATCCTTATATATATAAAAAGAAAAGAGAAATTATACATCACGAAATAGATAATCACAAGTAAAAAATTTATTATCACTAAGTGAAAAGAAATCATTAATGTCATTAGACATATTTATTACATTTCAAAGATGAAAAAATATTAAAAATGTTGGCTTTGCAACTAATGGCAAAATCATAGTGTATTGTGACTTCTCATTTGTTTTGCTAAAATTAAATAGCTTTAGAAGGACTCTCCCATGGCCTAAAAGATTAGTGAAGTTGCCTTCATCACTAGTAACTTAGGATCGCATGGTGTTGTGATTATTTCATCACTAGCATCTTTAATTGAATTGTTCATTTCGTCCTCATCACTAACATTATTTTCATTAGAGAAGCTGCTTTCAACACGAAATCCATTCATCTAAACAAGATAAGAGAAAAAAAACTATGCACTGTATGTCTAAATATATATTTACAAATACCAAATAAAATTAGGTGTCAATGGACACCTCTTACTTTCTTGCAATCAAGAAATAAGTACTAATGAACCTTTCTCCATGGTTATGTGTTAATCGATTACAAAAACCTAAAATAATCAAAAGTTTAAAGTATACTAAATATTTGCATTCTAATTTTTTTTAGTTATTAAATCTCTTTTATTTAGGAACAATATCCACCAAATCTTTTCTTTGGCCGGGAAATAATATCCACTATTTTAGACATTGTGATTGGATTCTTCATATATTACTTATTGTTTGAATATTATCACTTTGATTTCTTTTTCAAAATAAAACAAAAAAATAAATCTCACACATTTTTTCCTTTTTAAAATAGTGGAAATCCCACCAATATATTGACAAAAAATTATGAAACTAGCAAAGCTTGTATCCCTGTTCCCAACTTCAAAATTGGTGGTTGACATTCGATCGTCCATATGGTCATGTACTCATTTCCCATTATTGAACTGGTCACAATTGTATTCCCAAAATTCCAAAGACTACTCAAAATTGCAAAAAATTAACTAAATAGTCCAAAACCTATGGCCAATATAGTTCTAAACTTTTCAATTATGTAGTCTAGTCCTAAAGCCTATTGTACAATGGTTAATTCAATCCTAAACCTTTTAATTATATCAATTAAGTCCCAAATCTTTTGATGGTTTGTTAATTTAGTCCTAAATTTTTTAATGATTTGGTAATGTAGTCCTTTAGCAATTTCTAGCCAAAATTACTTAGAAGAATTGTATTATCAAATTGTTAAAAGGTTTAGGACTAATTTAGCGAATCGTCAAAAGGTTTAGAACTAAATTGTTTGGATGAGTTAGATTAATGAGCAAGGGAATAAATTGCTAATTACATAGCTTTGTTTTGACCATTTCTTGGCTAACGTATTTTAACACCCGGTTTGATCTTGTTGAGTAAGCGACGAAAGTCTGGGTATCTCCAGTATTCTTTTTCAGTACACTCAATTTCCTTCTGGTGGATCTCAAAGTTTTGAAGATATATCTTCAAGGAGTTGACCGGCATGATGATCAGTTTAAATATGGTGAATCTGTGCTCAAATCACATTATTCCCACTCAAAGTAATCTCAGGGCCGTGCCCATCCATACATTCTAGGACATCAGTCAAAACGAAAGGTTTTTGGACACCACGTGCTAAAACAACATTTTTTAATCTAGGTTTATGTTTGTCTCAAGTGCTAATTGAAGGAATTTTCTCTAATTAGGTCTTGTATCCCGGTGACAAACATGCATGTCACCAACATCACCTCCCGCCTCCCTCCCTCCCTCTAAATCTGAACTAAAGCTACACTTGCTCTACATCACCGCAACCTGGAGTTTGCCCTGCCACGTTGGAGCTTGAGAGAGCATGATGAAGGCATGGGAAGTTGGTTCGATGGCGGCCCTTCTAGAATGGCCATGTTTATAATAAATTTTCTCCAACCGATCTTTTGATTGATGGATAAATATCAATTGCATTTATATTTTGTGAACTTCACATGTAAGAGATATTCACAACTTGTAACTCAACGATCTAAAATGTGGTTGAATGGAAATATAGCACTTTTTTTTTTTCTTGATGGGTTCATTTTTTTGTAAGACAAATACTTATCTAGGCATGATGGTTCTAAAAATCAACAAATCAGAGCCGGAATTGGAGGAAAATATAGCACGCGAGTAAGTAAACACATATCATAGCGTACTGATTCTTCTGCTGCACATTTTGTGCGGACAGCACATGAGGTCTTATTACGACGTCAGATTTGATCATGATTGCATACATTCCTCTTTTCAGTGCATCGCCTTTTAAACCCACCAACCACAGTAGATACACTGAGATTTTGTCTTTTCTTAAGCTCCTTTAAGCAACTTGGGATTTACATATTCCCCTATATTCAGGGGACAGGGCTATTATTCTGCCGCATTATTGCCTTGTGTTGATGCTGGAGCAACATATGAAAGAGGAAGGCCGTGGAAGTTCTGCTCTCTTTACCTGACCCGGAGTATCTCCTAGGCATCTACCTAATCGCCCATTAACTTGTGCTGTGTCAAATAAACTTCAGGTGACATGATTGATCATGCAATTGGACACGGTGAAGATATGTACGCACCCCACAGACAAATTTTTGGATTGACGGGATTCCTCTCTATCTTCCCTCTTGATTATAATTAGATTTCTAGAATATTAAGGTGAGGGTTGCATTTGCTTACCGGGAATAATTAAGAAAGGGGTTGAGACCTCCATTATTTCCTCTTATTTTTTTTTTATTTTTTTTTATGTAGTGTTTCATGACTTGAAGAAAAATGAATGTGGTGAAACATTAGAAATGAAAGAGACTTGTATTATTCACCGAAAAAAAGACACTAATGGTGGGTTTCTACCGTGTTTCTAGTTTCTCAAAATATTATGTTTCAACTCTATTACTAGATATTGTAATTCAAACATTTTGTGCCAACCTAATTACCCTCTACTTCGACTCCTCTTATACATGTCATTCTTACTAGCTCATTCCAGATGACCAAAGGGCTAATATGCAGATCTAGTAAATATGTATATTAAATGAAGTGGTGAACTGTAAATGTTTATTTATTTTTTTTTGGGGGGGGGGGGTTGAGGGTTAGGTAGTGTCTGGATAAGGTTTTGTACAACTTGATTGGTTCACTTTCCTTGCAATCTTAGGGGGCTAATATGCAGATCTATAACCACTGGGGGTTCACCCGAGTGGCCACCATTCCAATATGGAAGGGGGAGGTGAGGGGTTCAAATCCCCACCTTCTCAGGGGGGATGGGGGTAGGGACGCGTAAGTTTCGAGAGTGGGTTGCGACTCCCACGCCCTGCAAGAGGCAGGGCACAAGTCTGCGAGTGAGTGTAGAGTAGGAATAGAGTATGACTGACCAAAAAGAAAAAAAATATGCAGATCTATTAAATATGTATATTAAATGAAATGGTGGACTGTAATTTTTTTTTTTTTTTTTTTATCGTTTGACGGTTAGTGGTGTTTGGATTAGGTTTTGTGTAACTCAATTGGTCCACCTTCCTTGCAATCTTAAGGGCTCCCACACTCTTTAATAGAGATTTTACGGAGCACATGTCTAAATTTGAAATTTATATCTGAATCGCGCAAGTGCACAAAACACAAAAAACAAAAATTTTGAGTTTCTTCTGAAAAATAATTCAGAAATTTTAATTTTATATCTTATGGATGAAAGGTCATCCTATATTATATGTAAAATATTCCATAAATATCTTATCTTAGGGAAAATTATCAATAAGTCCTAATTCTATTGCATATATGCCAATTTAGTTCTAAACATTTTAATTTTGTAAATAGAGTCCTAAGCTTTTTGAAGATTATCAATATAGTCTTTCCAGCCAAAAAATGATAATGTGGATGATGGCTATCCTATGTTAAAAATATTTTAACAATTATACTCTTTTTTACTATTGAAAAGGTTGTGGCCGTTAGTTTGGGCTATAGGTGTGTCCTCCATTGGACCCAAGTCACCATAATCTCACTAGCATGTTGGGAGTTAGAAATCTGTTCCCAAAGACAAATATGCTCATGCTATGGCTGAAATCTGTGATTTTATAAAAGATAGCGCAATCCTTTTTTCTCACACAATCACTTTAGATGGAGTGATTAGGAGTGACTGGATAGGATGCAAGAAATAATGATTGGTTCAATTGTAGTTTGGATGCTTATGAAAGAAAAGAAAGAAAATGAACCTAATTAGATCATTTCATATATAGTTGAAGAAGAGAAAAGAGAAAAGAATGGAAAGATGTCTAATTTATATCTCCATGGCTATTTTGTTCTTGTACTTCTTTACTGATAAAAAAAAAATGAGAGTTAACCTCAGTAACATGGCCTTTGCCTCGGTAAAGGTTTGCTATCATCAACAATTAACTCGTGTTACAGAATGTTCCTTAAAAAAAAAAATCGTAGCATAGAAAATTCATTTTGTTCATTGATAAAGGATTTATAAATTTATTGGAAAATAAAATAGATGTCACAAGGACAAATAACGTAGGATTACAATATGGCAAAGAAGCAAAATACATGAGAAAATGAAAAATCCACGAGAAAAAAGATATATGGGATTTGAGTGCACCGACTCTCCAATGCAACTTTAGGTCCTTTTGGTTTTAGTCCCCCCCCAAAAAAAAAACTCTAGGCCCTTTTGGACAATTTTATCGGAATCTGCGAAATTGCGCCAAATCTAAGATGACCAAAAAGCGAGAAAATCTCTATCGTTTGACGTCACTTCCGCAAAGATTTCCATCATGGGATTCTCTGTTTCCACCTTATAAAAACATGGGGTTGGTCTTTCTCGTTCCTGCCACTTCGCCTCAGGCCAAGTTTTACCATATTTTAAAGCCTTCATGGTGAATCTGAACCTGAATTTGTGTAGAATTTTCAGCCATTCAAGCTTCTTCTTTACTTTTAATTTTGTATGCCAAAAAGCCATGGAACAGTTGGGGGCAATGTGTCTTCTTAGGGATCGGAGGAGCTTACACGAACATGGTCCACTTCAGAGGAAAAAGAGAGAGGTACCACCACTTGAAGCGAATCTTGACGTAAAGAAGATGAATTTTTTTAGTGTTGAATCTTCTCGGAGAAAGCATTGGAAGGATCGTTCTTCGATATGGAATGTTCCCAAAGTTGAGTATTCGCGTACCAGCCAGCGAGGAATGCACTGTGTCTTGTGCTCGAGGTATATGTTCTTAACATGTTTGACGTAATTCTATTGGATGTATGGTCACTGGTGATTTTATCTACGCATGCTGGTTAGCTCCGTTTTACTCTAGTTATGGCAATAGATCAGACTATTTGTCTCTTATCAAGAAGTGACCGAACAAGTTGAGTCGCTCCTGCTCAGCCAAAGCATCATCAATATTTGATCGTCTTCGAGTATGAATAAATAGATCTTGATTACACTATCTCTTTACACGAGCAGCTTGTGAGCAGTGAGTCCAGTGGAACATTTTAAGTATAATGTACTTCTTAGACTTCTACTACATTCAAAGAGCGTTTTTTGTGACAGCAATAGGATGAATTCATGATGTTGCTCGCTGTACTGAATCGAATTTTCACTGCTTCATTATATCTTACATGATAGATACCCAACCAAGGCACTTTGGTACAGAACAACTTGCAAGATATGGGTGCGGATGAACTTTTTAGCTTTCTGTAGGATGAAAGTGTGCTTTGTTGTAGAAGCAGAGAGTAGTGAAGCCAAGGTGATTGGCATTATGAGCTACTGCAATACTTCTAAGTTGGTAATGTTGCATGTGGATGGATTTGGCAATTCAGGCAGACAGGAGCATATGCTGTCCAGTAGAGATTCCGATTTGGACGATAAGGGCTCTATATTCTCTTTATAAATAAGCAATTGAAAACGAAAGACAGAATTGCTTCTCACACATTACCTGACTTGACAGATGAGAAATGGGTTAGTGAATTCAGCTGGTTGGGCACATTGGATCTCAAATGGTGGGGGGCTGCCTTGAAACCTTGGCTTTCTCTTTTGATTAGATTTTCTTTGCTTTGTAAAGATGTTAGTCATTGTGAATTTTGACTTGAGATTAGTTTGCAAAAAGATAAACAGAAATTGTTATTACATTTTTGCTAGATACACCAGAGTAATTTACACCTTGTGAGGCCCCAATACCCATTCAGTTGTGAACACACCTGTAGCAGGGCCAAGGAGCGAGCCAGGGAGCGAACAACACAGACAAAGTACTAATCTTGAATGGACAAGGTGCATAAATGTTCAGCCACACTTCACTCTAGTCTAAGTTCCATGATGTTGTGCATGATGTAGTCTTTATGACTGCATTGTAGATCTATTTTGTAATTTTATTCTTCTACAAGAATGAAATCTTAATTCTTTGCTGAAATCAGCATGTATAGCATATTCTTTGTAAGCATATCATTTTTCAATTCAATAGTATTCTCCTTTTATGTAGTCATTCAGTCTCTTCAATTCCCCTCTCTGTTGCTGTACCACTGCTTGTACTACATCCACAATTGAGATCATACCGACTATCTTTACATCAATAACTGGAACATGTCTTATGTGGTGCTCTGCGACAAACACAAAGATATGTTTTCATGGACTGGCATAGTAGCAAGTCAAAAAGAAATAGACTGGGCATTTATACTGCAATAAGTTGAGTACCTGTCATAAGCTGCATTGCTTTGAGGATGTTCGTATCAGATGAAACTGTGATCAAGTTATTCTGAAAAGGAGTAATCATAGAAGGTAGTTCAGATATAACTAATGTTTGTTGTATCACCTGAAAAAGTACGACAATTGTGAGAGGGCCGAACTCACCTCGTCAGTCATAATCTCCCCAACTCTTGTCTGCTTCGAGGACCTTCCCTGTGCAATTATCTTCTGCAAATAATCTGTAGAATTGCTTATATGACATCAGATTCTTGTCAAATAGCTTTTTTATTCATGAAATTATTGTTATTTCTTGAACCTCTTTTTTCTATTCCCTCTTTAAGTTTGTGGCTGGGGAGGGAAGCTGATGGTATTGGAGCTCCCTAAGTGTAGAGTTGACCTCAATGAATATATATACACAATATTCCTTATAGCACTCATATTTTTTTTTTTTCAATTTCTTGTACTTGACAAGATTGTGTGGACGAGTTAGATTAGTAAGCAATTTGATGAGTGCTCCAACTATGTCTTCTGCAACTGTACATGAAAAAAAATTACTGGGATCACCTCTTTCTGTGATGATTCCTGCAATCACTTGTTCTTCTTCTCCTGGCTTTAATACAACCAGTGATCCGATATTGTTCTGAGCCATCTGCATCATTGTCATGAATTTATTCGCAAATCAGATGTAAATCTAATGCACAAGAAATTTCCTACAGCGGGATGTAGAAAGACATACATTCTTGACCGCATCGTAAACGGTGTCATTGGACTGGCATGACAGCCAAGTCCCGGTTTTTTCTTCGCCCTTTGTCATTAGGACATCAGCTACTATCACATTCTCGAGACCCTTTTCGCGGATGTCTATAGATGAGGAGACAGATCCAAAACGAGAGAAGATGCTATCTTTGCTGGCTGTTACTCTCGCGTGCCAATCTTTCGGAATAGCATTCTTGAGAGTCTCCTGGCAAGAACGGATGGCACGGGCTAGTCCTTGCATTTTGATACTGTTGATTCGGATTTAGCATAAAATTCCAAAGATATTTTTCACCGTAACGACAATATATAGGCAATCTGAATGTTAGAAAGCTAGCACTAATAATCAAACTCGTTGAACTCATTCTTAATTGTTGTCTAGATTAATAGGAGCAAACAAAGAAATTTCATGTTATAGAAAGTCTAGATTGTTATTGGCTCATAAAGATCTGATAGATTTGGTTAGGAAACCAAAATTGACGAGTCAAACCATATATTCAAGAAGTCTAGCAATTTGATTGACAGAATCATTTTTGACATTCTTTTTATTGAAGTAGAAGAGTATGTAATAGACTTCTAATGCTGCATTCGGTAGAGAAAATTATGGTTAAATTAAACTTAAAACTGCATTTACGCTCTTAAAACATGCTAATTCCTAACACCGCTATTATCTGTTGGTGCATGATAAAGAGAGCACATTTTAGACATCAAACATACCTTGTAAAGCCTTGTAATCTAGACAGAGTCCTGAAGATTTTCGATTTCTTGCCCTGTAGTATTTCCCCGGGAAGAAGAAGAAGCAACAAATTTGATGCATGAATTGAAGGACGCATGAGGTTTAAATTGGTCAAAACAGAACCTACTTTGACGTTTTCAAGATTTGCACATAAAGTACACCTTTTCTCCAGAATATCTTGTGCATGTCATTTTACGTGCAGGTGAGTTTATATGAAGTTCTTTTCTTGGACGAGTGGGTGAAGATTTAGAGATTTGAGTATTAATAGCTTGCTTCTCCAATCAGGCATAAGCGCGTGAAGAAAGCATTACATTACGTTATTATCATATTGATCTGTAGAAAGAGCCATGAGACAAGATGGGCCTGCACCGATAGAGAAAAGAAGAGGGGGTCTCCTTGGGCCTCCGACTCGTGTCCGTACTTTGATGGGTCATCTTGCTCGTATGATCAATGAACGCGTTTTAGTTCTCTGCTATCACTCTTCTCATGGTAGATAGCATCGCAGGACGCAACTCCATTTGTCTTCTCCGCTCCCCGATAAGACATCTTGGAATATTCACGTCTCCGATCTGGGCCTGATCCAAAGCTAGTGGTATCAATGATGATTGGGCACGTCCCAATGCTTCACCAATCATTGACAACGGAGAATCATCTCCAGCACTATCGAGATTAGACCGATTCCTAGTACATTGCATAGTATCCTCTCAAATTAGCGACAAGAGAGTCCTACGGGTGTGCCAAAAAGATGTTTTTCCTACAACGAAATATCTTTAACCGAAAGTCGTTTTGCAGTTTTATTAAAAGGAATAAGGCTTTATTTAATAGTCATGATAAAATTCAGGATAATATAATTTTTTTTTTTAAATTTAGCATTTGGTGCTCAATTAAGACAAGATAAAATCTGATATCAGAGAGACATCGGCCGTATAAGATTATCCCATAGGAGAAGTATGATAAAGATGAATAGGAATTTTAATATCTATAATAGGAAAATTATTTTTCTCAAAATAACAAATTTCATAAATTAACAAAATTAAAATTATATTTATATATAAGTAATATTTGAATTTTGATATAAGAAATTCAAAATAACAAAAAACAAAAATTTAGTTTTTAATTTAATTTAATTTATATATTCCAATTTAATTCTATCTTATAATGAAAATTCAATATATAAATATATTTATATTTATTACATATTTTATAAATATTTTAGTATTTTAGGTATATCTGTAAAGTTTACTATTTAATAAAATTTTATTAGAGAATAAGGGAAGGGAAAGAAAGAAATAAAAAATAAATTAATTAAAAAAGAAAGGAAAATAACATAAAAAAGCATATAAAAAAAAAGTATGCAAGAGTGTCGCAAGAGATTTTTATCATATCCATTTGTAAAATTTTTGGTTCATGTATACTGATATGCCATTTATATCGAACAATGTAAATAATATGATGTGACTATATTTGATTTTAACACTGCAATCACAAAAAAATGGATAGGATATAACAAAATCTTTCGATTTCATATCTTATCATATCAAGTCATATCATAATTAGAAATTCAGACGACCAAATGTAGTCTAAGGATTTATGCCAACTTCGAACAGAGGATATCTCATGGAATAAGGAACACCATGCGATCTTAGATCAGGTTGGAATTTAATCAACGACAAGACCTAAGAGTTACAAGCTTAGTCTTGAACTATGTCGAAATTCAATCGACAACACAGATTGATGATTTTGAGATGCAATGGCAGAATTTAATCAATGATGTATCGTGATAAAGAAATATGTTGGAATCCAATTAACGACGGGAATTTGATAGCTATATTTAAGGAAATTTGAAGTGTAATAAAAGAACCGGATGAACATGTGGCATTGCCATTGATCGTCATGTAGATGCCTTTGTATTTGTCAATGACTTAGTACGTATAAGATGATGTCCATGCACTATGCACATGACTGCTCCTTACATTTCTCACCCTTGTGCCAAGCACGTGCATGGAGCTCACAACACAACCTTGAGGAGGGGTGATTAGGTTGTCTTAGAAAACTTGACAATTTTTTGTGGAAATTATTAGGTTGCATGGAGCTCAAGATAATGTTTCAAAGGTTGTAATCATTTTGTGTGCTTATGAGAGTAAAACAATAGCATACAACAATATATAGTGGTTCGGCTTTATTCCCAAACATACATCCATTCTTCAGATTAACAGCAATAAGTTGGACTAAGTTGCACTAGTAATCTACTCAGACAATTATAATAGGCAAGCATTGGTCTTATTACAAGATAGATCACACTATTAGGATCCACCTACTCTTACTCTTGTACACTTAATCTAGAGCATAATTACTCAAACAACACATACAATATTCGGTGAAACACTTGGATGAAAGTGTATTGCTTGGAACATGACTAGATGCAAATCTTTAGATAATGTTGTTCTTTCTCCCTTGCTCAGCTTCTTAGGTTTCCTTTTTTATATCCATCTCCAACCAATCCATTGGAAGAGAGTAAAATGAGTAAGGAGCCATTGGAGATGCTGTTGAGTTGCTATCTTCAAATATAATTTCCCTTACAGTTCTTTTTCCTGAATATTTGTAGTTTACCTAAGAATAGCAATTGCCAAGGTAAGCACGGAGCTCGCATAAATGCACTCACAAGTATCGTAGGCATTTTGAATACAACAAACCGTGACTTTTACGATGTTAAAATATGATTTTAAAATGTTTGAAAATATTTAGGATTAAGGAATGTCTAGGCTATGGAACACATTCAATTGCCAAAGCTAGCCTGGAGCTCACATAAATGCACTCACAAGTGTCGCAAGCATTTTAAATATGGTCTAAACCATGATTTTTCTTAAGCCAAATCGAGTTTTCGAGAAAAACTTTTTTAGAAATCGTTATTTTTTGGGAAATATCACATGTACCAAAGCATTTTTTGAAAGATGCAATTTGAAAAGGCCAATTATTTAACAATAAAGATCAAAGCATTTAGAACAATTTTCATGGAGATGGCATGGCCTAATTTCATGCACAAACTAACTAAAAGGTGTAACTAAACAATCACAATTATATTTATATCAGGAAATTTCAAAACAAGTGTATAAGGACAACAAAATTGATTAATATCTAATGACAATTTGGCAATGAAAAAAAATTCCTAACATGCATGACATGATGATGAACAACTTTCATGAAGAAAGTTTTCTCAAACAAATACACATGATTTTACAAAAATCAAACAACAAGCAACAACACATCAAAAATTTACCAAAACAACAAGACAATTCAGTTAATGTCACGAGGATTTTTCCTATCAAAACATGTCTAAAAATCATCAAATTTACACACAACATAGCTGACATGATGACAAGCAAGTTTTAGTCAAAGGCTAAGTTCAAATTCCAAATAGAAAAAATGGAACAAAAATATCAAAGATCTGTCCAAATAGGGATTAGAACAGGGGTCTGAATTTGATCTCTTATTCAGATTGTAGTTTGACTTTGAAAAAATGGAAAATTAGTCCAAACGATGAGCGATTGGCATAAAATTAGTGGCATTAGAAACTTTTAAGCTTTTCTTACGTCTTCCTAGAAGAGCTCGAGTCCAAATTAGGTTAATTTTGTATCCTAAAATCTAGATTTCTAAAAGCGTTTGCATCAGTAATTAAGAAAACATAACAAAAGCATTCATTAAAAAACCTTAAAATCACTCAAAGATGCACAAACAACATGAAAAAATCACATGGGACTTAGGATTGGATGTGACCAATGTTTGGATAGTCATCTAATCCTAAGTCGGCATGCAAAATGTCATATAATTTCAATGAAATTATAAGATGATTCATGATTCCTAATGATATGCTTGGGAATTCTAAGTGTGATGAACACTTTTTGTGAGACAATTTAATGTGCAAGATGATACTCAAAGAACATGACCTAAATACGTATGCAAATTTTGTAACATGCGGTTCAATTATCAAAAAAGCATGATTGTAAGATTTGATCTTTAGATGACTCAAACAAGCATGAAAATGTGCACATATGATAATGTTTCATTTCAGCATTAAGTTTACAAAACAAGCATGACTTCAGCCATCCTTAAGACATGCATAAATCCTACCAAAAATCTCACATATAGAGCATATAATGATGAATATTTCTCGTTAAGAGATCAAAACTCCATTAAGATCATCTGAATTGTGCAAAAATGACAAAACAGACAAACTATATGTCCAACACATGTTGCTACAGTACTTTTTACTTTAATACATGCAATTGATTCACATTGTCAATGTAAAAAACCTTGCAAAGCATGCATCAATTGCACATATATATCATGTATTTCAATTCTCATGAAGGATTTAAAACTAAATAAGTGCATTTATGGACTTAATTTCATCAAAATAAATCTCAAATTGATATAGGACAGATTGACCTATGTCCAAATCTAAGCAATTTTGACCTAGCTAAACATGTCTATAAATTTTGAAAAAAATATAGGACATGTACAACATCTGTGCAAGAAAATTTTATGAAGAAAATTTATTCTAGAACTCAACACAAAAATCATCACAAAAATAGCAAAATCAGAGATTGATATGGAACGGATTGACCTAAGGCTAGATCTAAGTAGATTTGACCTAGGTGAACACATCCAAAAATCATGAAAAAATTACAGAAGATGAACAAGAAGATTTATAACAAAAATCATGAAGAAATTTTTGTCAAAAAATCATCATAAAATTCGGCACAAAAATAACAAAGTTAGAAGGCGGAATAGGATCAGAACCCAAAAAAAAAAAAAAAAAAAACCTAAACCACTACAGAATCGTTAATCTTCAGAGGTGTTTTTGGAGGGCTCAACAACATTTTTTTTTGGGCGTACAACCTATCGCTTCGAAGCTCGGGATGTATATTATCTAATTCTAAGAGGACTTGAGCTGAAACGAGATCGTTTGGGACCTCGTTTTGGCCAAAACAGTAATCTATGTATAGGCCTACGAAAATAACATATTAGGCTCAAAATCATAAACATTCGTTCACATCATCAACAAATCATTGCAGCATCCATACTCATCAATCTTAAGCATGTAAAAGCTCATAATCTTGAATCCTAGCCCCGATCGACCAACTTAATCTCGCTTCATCAGATTTGAGTTTCGAATCTTTACCTTCATTGCGATTTTCGTCGATTTCTATTGTGATTGATCGGATCAAGTTGCCGGATCATGATCGGGACTCGAAGAACCTAGATTAGGTCACTACGGCTTGGATTGGGACCAATCAAACCACCGGCTTAAGGAGAAAAAAGGAAGAATCGGTCCAAAATGGACCGGCCTTGACTTGCCGGTGAAGATCGGGCCGCCGGTGAAGATCCGGCCACCGATCTAACCTCGCCTGTCCACAGCAAGGTCAAGGACCCCTGCTACAACAGATCATCAGCAACTCAAAGGCTTGGGAACTCTGGTGATCGCCGGCTTGAGTCTAGAACGAGACCGGTCCAAGAGGTGAACCAAAACTTAGAGAGAGAGAGAGAGTGATCTATTTGGGCAGGATTTTGGAGGGAGAAAAGAAGGAAAGAGGGGTTGAGGATAGAGAAAAAAATTTGTGCAAATGAACCCCCATGCTGAAAATAGAAGAGATTTCACTTATATACCCCCACATTAAGCGATTTTGGCCGTCGGTTTGACCTGACGGTCGAAATCTCGATCCAACCGTCAAAAATCCATTTCGAAGGCTCCATTATGATCTTGAGGTGTCGGGTAATTGATCTAGTGGATTTGATTTGCAAAAAACCAAGCCAAAATTGGGAATTGCGTCAAAATGTCTAATTAGGGGTTAATTTGCAATTTGACGAAATTCAAGGACCAATTTATAAAATTTTTGGAAATTAAAGGTGTAGAAGTGAAATTGAGAGTGAGAGGGTTCCATAACCAGTGGCCGGAGGCTAAGAACCAGCCGGAAAGGGCTTGAACCAGCCAGTCTCGCGAGCGGCTAATCAAACTGACTGGATTGGTTTGGTTTGGTTCGGCCGGATTTTGACCAGTTCTTGACCGGTTTGGTCTTGTTCCCGCTGTTTTGTCCACTTGGGACCCCTATAGATAAAAAATTTATGCAATTTGGCCCTTAAAAGACCTAATTGAAAAGGAATTTTTATTTTATTTTATGAATAAATTGACTAATTAAGATACAATTAAGCTAATCAAACCTTATGAGCGTGATCTAGGAGTCTTTTTTTGACCTAATGGAATGATTATCGTGGAAGAAAATGAGTCGAAACCATGGGTGCTTTGAATTGGGCCTAAAGGGCTAAAATGATAAAATTTGCAATTCAATGGGCAAAATTGTAAATTAACTAAAATTAAACTCAATTAGTGTCACAATTGCCCTATCTAATGAGCTACCCATAGGTAAGATCACTTACCGCATTCAAATTGACCTTGAATTGAAGTGCTCGAGCTTAGGTCAAAAATGGATCTAAGCCTAATATTAAAATTAGACCTAAATTTATGAAATTAAACCATAGCCATGAATAGGTCAATTCGAATTTTGTCGATTGAAGCTTAATTGCTTGACTTTCTAATGCTTGGGAGGATAAAATTCTTCAAATTGATGAGTTCTTATGTGAATTTCACAAAATCGATCTCGGATTGGGACTTATCTTAAGAAAATGAGTGAGAAACAATTGTTTGTTTGCAAGTTATGAAAGATCGATTTTAGTCCTCTAATTAGGGCTCAAAACGGAAATTCATATTTTGACTTGATAAATCGTGAAATTGAATGCTCAAACAGATTTCAGATAGTTCCGAAGCCAAATGTCAAAGAAGGAATTACACCTAATTATGGCTAGAATAAAAGTAATTTCATTTTTGGTCGATTTAGAACCTAAAACTGAAAAATTCATAAATCAAGGTTCTTAATCGACTTTTGTGAAATTTTTGACACAAAAGTCAAATTGACATTAAAAGAAATGTATTTGTGCATTTTTTTAAAATTTTTTTTGTCAAATGTTTGACCAAAATCGACTATTTAGTTGACTTTTCCTAAAAAGTTGATATTTTGGTAAAATCTTTGAATTTTCAAGAAATTGATTTGAAAAAAAATGAAATTAAAACTAAGCGAAATTTTTTTGGGTAAAAAGTCAATTGTTGATCCAGGGTTGACTTTTTGGTCAAGGTTGATGTTTGGTCAAAGGGTTGACCAAAAAGTCAATTCGAAAGTCAATCGTTTAACTTTTTGGTTTTTTCTTGAAAATGAGCTAAAAAATGCTTAAAAATGACAATGCAAAAGAAAGAAATGAAAAACAATACTTTTTGGTTGAGTGATAGGGTTTCGTTTCAATAAAAAACCTAAATCTTAATTTTTTACCGTTTAATAATTCGTTGACTAAAAATCATGTGTCAACATTTGCCGCTCTTTGAGTTGGAGTTTGAAGAGGTTCCACTCAAATACACAATTGATAGCTGTAATTTTTTTGTCATATCTGGAAATAGAAAAAGATAAAAGCAATGATATTTGGTTAGGGACATACCTGACACTTACCTCTTTACCCATTGGGATATCTGAACTTTGGTTGGGGTTTATTTACTCTCTCTCTCTCTCTCGAAATGAAATGAAGGAAATACAATTACTAAATGAAAAATGTATGGTTTAAGGATAACCACTAACCTAAAGACAAGATTTAAGGATCACCTAAAACTTAAAAGATAAGGTTTAAGGACAACCTAGAATCTAAAGACAAGGTATAAGGATAATATAGAACCTAAGAGACAAGGTTTAAGGATAACTTAGAACCTAAGAGACAAGGTTTAAGGATAACCTAGAACCTAGGAGATAAGGTTTAATGATGACCTAAAACATAGAGGCAAGGTTTAAGGATAACCTAGAACCTAAGAGACAAGATTTAAGGATTACCTAGAACCTAAATACAAGGTTTATGGATAACCTAAAACCTAAGAGACAAGGTTTAAGGATAACCTATAACCTAAAGACAAAGTTTAAGGATAACCTAGAACCTAAGAGGCAAGGTTTAAGGATAACCTAGAACTTAGAGGCAATGTTTAATGATAACCTAGAACCTAAGAAACAAAACAAGGTTTAAGATTGACCAAGAACCTAAGGGACGAGGTTTAGGGTTGACTAGGAACCTAATGACAAGGGGTATGGTTTGGGGTAACCAAAAATCAAAAGCAATGATATGGTTTAGGATGACCAAAGACCAAAAACAATGATATGATTTAGGATGACAAAAAATTGGTTCACTAAGGAACAAATTTTTGAAAAAGGGTTTCGAGATTGTTGGAGAGCCAATCTTGCGAAACGATATTGATTGCCAAATCCCTTTGGAGAAAATTTTAACAAAATAAGATTCGATTAACCACCTAAGGGTTAAGTCAAATATGCCAAGTGGAAATATCCTAATCGAGATAGGTCTTTCACACTGACTCTTAAAATTGGCTTTTGTTCCCCACCATTGATATGGGAAAATTATTTAAATCTCACTAGAAAAGTTTCACTCAACCTATGTCTAAGGCTTTTGGAAACGTTTACAGTGAATACAATCCATTGATCAAAAGGTCTTTTGAAGGAACCGTAATGATGGCTTGGTCATAGGCTTACACAAAGGGTATGTACTTTGAGGTCAAGAAATGAATATCCAATCAATATTTTCATCAGGTTTACAAGTCAAGAACCTTGAAGATAAGATAAGATAGGATTGCTTCCACTCCTTCTAGCGGTAGCTCTTATGCGATACTCTCATTTCAACTCGAACCATCTCAATTGGAAGAGACTTCGGATAAGGGATGTAATGTTGTTTCGGGTGAGTCTTAAAAAGGCTTGAAAAATTTTTAGATATTGAAGGTTTAAAAGTGAGTGATTATCTTGGCATCATTACCATCACACGACTTTTCGAAAATTTGACTCTTGAAATTTAACCTATCTTGAGAGTCCTTTTGATCATTTGTCTTGAGACATGAGAGCTTCGCTCTTTGTTCTAATGACATTGCTTGCCATACATTTTCTTTTGCAAGGCTTTTCTTTTGTTTTTCAACAGAAGATCTTTTGCATGACCATTGATTTCACTCTTCTTTGCATTTTTGTTTTTTTTTTTTTTGCATTTTTTTTATGGGCATTGGCTTTGCTTTTACCAGGTACACTGTTTTTTCATGTCCTTTAGTTTTCATTCTCTTTTGAGTATCTAGGACTCTTGAGTGGCATTTATAAACTTGACCAACGTTTTTAATTTTATTGGTAAATCACACGCCTTGCCCCAGTGTGGGGAGATAATTATCACCTTGGGTTATGAAAGAATTGCATAAAGCTCAAATTGGCTAAACAAAAGGTAATTGTGTTTGTGGTAGTGAATGGAATGCTCTTCGTCACTTTGGGATGCTTCGAGTTTCGATAAGAAATCACCTGAAGCTAGCACAAGAAGATTGATGCAAGTGAAAGCAATAAAATCTTTTTTAATATTTTGCTCCATAATTTTCAACCAAGACCCCCTGTTTTGCCCTAATGTGGGGTTGTTCTTGACAGGGTTATTGTGGAAATGCTCCCTATTTGGCTCAAAGTGGCTTGCAAGGGATATCAATAGTGTTTGGGATTGAGAAATGAAATGCCTTTATCATCTCAAACCATGTATTCACTGTGAATGAATCCTATGCCCTAAGACATGGTTCTTTTCACTCAATTCTCTTAAAGAGTGTATAAGGATGTGTTTGGAAAATTTAGGCACTTCCACTTGGCATATTTAACAATCTTTTTTGGGCTTTCCAAAGCACACTTTGGTTAAATTCAACTCCTTGGGGAATGAAAATGTAATGAAATTTTTTTTGAAAGTACATGTTCCCTTGACCTTACTGGGGAGACTTGTGAAAACAAGGTTGAATAAAGTTTGTAGACAAAATAGGCACAAGGGGTTCACTTCTAGAGTTCTAAGCGACTCCAGAGTTCTAACGGACTCTTTTTGCATTCTAAGGGATAAGGTCACTTCTAAGTTCTAAAGAAGATTGGACACTTTTTGAAATATTTGCATTTCTAAGATCAACCTCCTATTGACAGGTATAATCTTCTTCAGAGATCCTGCAAAATGAACAAACATGCAGATGCAATATGTATGCATGAGATGCATGATGCAAACATCCTAAAGTGGCTTGGATTCAATCCAAAAGCAGCTCAAAGACCTTTCACTTTTATTCATGGATAATACCTCTTGATATCATCAACATTTACAGGTCTTCGCAATTCTTGACCATTCATTTCTACAAGGATTAGTGCTCCACTAGGTAGCACTTTTCTTACAATATATGGACCTTCATACTTTGGGGTAAACTTCTCATGAGGATCTGGAATGATAGGTAAGACCTTTCTCAAGACAAAATCATTGATCTTAAAATGTCTTGGCCTAACCTTGCAATTGAACGACCTAACTACTCTTTTTTGATAGCTTTGTCCATGACATAAGGCTTTTGCCCTTTTTTCATCAATCGTATTAAGTTGTTCAAATCTTTGTTGAACCCATTCAGCTTCAAAAAGCTTGATTTGAGAAAGTACCATTGGTGAAGGGATTTCCACTTCCATGGGTAATACAACCTCCATCCCATAAACCAATGAGAATGGTGTTGCCCCGGTTGAAGTGTGAATTGAAGTTCGGTAAGCAAGCAAAGCATAAGGTAACCGATCATGCCAATCATAATAATTTTCCGCCATTTTGGCTAAAAGCTTTTTGATGTTCTACTTTGCTGCTTCTACAGCTCCATTCATTTGTTGATAGTAAGGAGAAGATTCAAATGGCGAATCCACCACCTTGTTGTTCAGGTTTGATCCATTGTATGTGATGATCGCTTCAAGAACTCCATATCGAGTGATGATATAACGATAGATGAACTTTGCCACACTCTTTGCGGTAACATGGGCATAAGAACTGGCTTCAATCCATTTGGTGAAGTAATCAATGGCTACTATGATAAAATGGTGTCCATTTGATGCTTTAGGATTAATTGGTCCGATGATGTCGATGCCCCACATTGAAAAAGGCCAAGACTCAGACATTTGAAGCTCATTAGGAGGAGCATTGATTTTGTTTCCATAGACTTGGCATTGGTGATGGCACCTCACATGCTGAATATAATCGGCTTCCATGGTCAACCGATAGTAACAGAGCCTCATGATTTTTCTAGCCAAGAGATGACCGTTCATATGAGAGCCATACTACTTCATGTATTTCTTTCATCAGGAGTTTATCTTTTTGCATCCACGCACTTTAGTAAAACTTGAATCGAAAGACCTTTTATAAAGGGCTCCTCCATTGAGGAAGAATTTAGAAGCCAACTTCATCAAGTATTTTCAATCATTGGCTTGACTCCCTTGGAAGAATTTGCCTTCTCAAAGGTAATTCATGATGTCATAATACCAGGGTTGACCATCGGGTTCTTCTTCAATCATCAGACAATAAACAAGCTTCTTCAAGACATCGATTTGCAAAGGATCAACACTCAAGCCATTAGTTACATGTAACATTGAAGATAAAGTTGCCAGGACATTAGCAAATTGATTTTGTGATCTTGGTAGATAATCAAAAGAGATTTCATCAAATTCCTTGACCAAGTCTTCGAGATATTCATGGTAAGGAATCAACTTTACGTCCCGCGTTTGCCATTCACCTCCTGTCTAAAGGATGATGAGTCCAGAATCGCCATAAACTTGAAGCTTTCTGACTTTTATATCGATGGCTAATTGCAAACCAAGGATGCAAGCTTCATATTTAGAAATATTGTTAGTACAAGGTGTTGGAGAAATCTTTCTGGAATATTTTGAAGCTGACAAAACGTTTCTATCAGTCTAGTCTGAAGATTTGCAGACTCTTCTTCTATTCAAAGTTTGAAGACTTCAGGACTGCCAGACTCAAGACTTAAAGTCTATTCTCGTGATGATTTCTAATCCGTTGAAGAAAGGCTATCCGGGCGAGTGCTTCATTAAGGATTTAGCCTTATCGACTGAAGAAGATCTCTTGGCTAGATATGACATAACGGATTTCTTTATTCGAATCAAGATTGATTAAGGATCCGATGATTGGCGAAGTATTCTTAGAAGGTTCTACTTATGGAAACCAAGATCCTGATTGTATGGGTGAGCAGGATTGATGGGCTATCAACATGTTCCTTAAATAGCTCGAATGATCTTCCTAATTGATTCTGTCCAACGGGAAGATTGGAAGAATTCATTTGGTAAGTGTCAACGGGTATGATGGCATAAAGGAGTATAAAAGGAAGATGTTCCGGTTGTTCGAGTGGGTGCACCATAGAAGAATTCCAAAGTCTGAAGCTCCTTGATTCGTAGTCAATTCATTTACTGAGCGAATCTTGTATGCAAAAGAGAGTATATTTCGAGATACCTTGAGGAAGTGTAGTAGAACAACTATACTGTGGAATCAAGGGAATGCATTGCTGTAACATCTCTTTTGTTCATAGTGAAATCCAGCTAGTGGGCTGTCAGTGCAGAAGAGTGGACGTAGGCTTTGAATAAGCCGAACCACTATAATCCTTGTGTTCAATTTTCTCTTCCCTACTCTCTGTTTTACTCTGATCATAGTTCGTTTCATTAACTAAATGAGAGCTTCATTTCTATTGTCTGACTAGTATTACTTTCATATCTCAAGAAATTATTTTTACACCTATTCACCCCTCTCTAGGTGCTTATACTAGCTATATCAATTGGTATCGAGCACACGTGTACTCACTTTGTTTGAAGTGTTTTACTTGAGTTAAAGATCCATGGCTAGTATGCTAGCTCCAGGGCTGATGGAAGGGCAAAGCAATACCAGACCACCTTACTTTGATGGAAATGATTACAACATCTGGAAAAACAAGATGAAAGCGTTCCTATGATCAAAGGATCCTCTGGAATGGGACGTTGTAGAAAATGAATCACTCCTAAAGCTGCATCTGTCTCAGAGAGAGGAAAAGAAACTGTTGAGTCAAGAGAAATGACTCAGGAAGAGATAATCAAGAGACAAACTCTTGATGCAAAAGCAATTTATTCTTTATATTGTGCTTTGTCACCTACTGAATATAATAGAATATCTTCTTGTGTTACAGCAAAAAAAGTCTAGGATAGATTACATATCACCTATGAAGGAACAGATCGAGTGAAGGAGACCAGAATCAATATTCTCCTCGGTCAATACGAAGCCTTCAAAATGAAATCAGGAGAATCTATAATTGGCATGTTTAACCATTTTACAGAAATCGTGAATGGTCTTGAAAATCAAGGTCAACCAATTTCTGATCCCATGAAGGTAAACAAGCTACTGCGTGGACTCTCCAAGGATTGAAATTATATAAAGACCTCACTAAGAGAGACACAAAGAATCATGCCACTATATGTCGATGAGTTGGTTGGAACTCTTTAGTCTTATAAAGTGGAGCGAATCAATGAAGATGAAGATCCTAAAGGTAAGAAATCCATTGCATTAAAATCCAATGATGATTACGATGTCACGATTACGAAGACGATATGGACAATGAGGAGCTTGCTCTTATGATAAGAAGATTTAGAAAGCTTAACAGAAAAGGAAGAAGATTCAATCCAAAGAAACATAGTTTTCAAAAGCAATGGACCAAGTCTGTTGATGATGATGAATCAAACAAAGATGTTGTCTGCTTTGAATGTAAGAAAAAGGGACACATTAGACCCAACTGTCCCCTTCTGAGAAAGAAGAAAGGAAAAGCTGAAAAGTATCGAAAAGCTCTTAAAGCAGAAACCTGGAGTGATACAGAGTATGAAGAAAGTGATGATGATTATGCCAATATATGTCGGATGGCACAATCAGATTCAGACTCAAACTTTGAAACAGACTCAGACTCAGTCAATGAATTTGAGGTAAGTACCTTAAAATTTCTGTTAAAGTTTCTAAATACATTGATGAGCTGTGTTTTACTCTTAAGACTTCTCTTAAAAGGATTTCCGAACTTAAAAAAGAAAACTCTACACTAAAACAATAGGAAAATGTTTTGAAAGAAAAGTCGAAATGTTTAGACATGAATGTTTCCACTCTTAAAGAAAGTGAAGACAATCTTTTAAAAGAAAATGCATTTTTAAAAAATAACTTGTCAAATGTTTCAAAAAGATTTTTATTAGGATCTGAGAAACTTGAGAAAATTCTTTCAGCATAAAGACCTTATTTCAATAAATCTGGTTTAGGAATGATAGAAGAAATAATTCCTTTAATTGATTTTCCTAAAGTGAAGGAAAGAATTAAGCAAAGACCTATAAGAGATGCTTATAAAAATCATTTCAAAAAGGCTTTTGTAAAACTAGTAGGTCGAAATGCTCTCAGATGTTCAAAGTGCAATAGTGCTAATCATTTTGAAAAAGAGTGTCCTATGGTCTGGAAACCTGTTAAGAAAGTATGGGCAAATACCGCATATCATACTAACACCAATGGACCCAAGAAAATGGGTACCAAAGAAAGCTTGAGTCTCTTATTTAAATGCAGGTCACTATCAAGAAAAAGGTAAAATGATATCTAGATAGTGGATGCTCAAGACATATGACTGGAGATTCAAATTGCTTCATAAAGCTCATTCAAGTAAATGGTGGAAAAGTCTCATTTGAAGGAAACAGCAAAGGAAAATTTGTGGGATTTGGAACTGTAAAGATTGGAAACCTCACAATAAGCAACGTTTCCCTAGTGGAAGGACTTAACTACAATCTGCTCAGTATCAGTCGGTTGTGTGATATCGGTTTCAAAATCAATTTTCAAGAGGGAATATGTTCAGGAACTAGTAAAGATTCTACCCAGTCGTTTATGGGTCGAAGACATGGAAATATCTACCTCTTGGATGTGAAACTAGATGAATCACAATGTTTAATCTCAATTCAAGACAAAGCAAGCTTATGGCACATAAAGCTTGGGCACATCAATATGAAGCAGATAGCCAAAATTTCAGCAAAGAAGCTTGTTCGTGGTCTACCAAATTTATCTTATCAAAAGTCTGATCTATGCACACCATGCGTATTGGGAAAGCAAATAAGAAATTCCTTTAAACCAATAAATCAAGTTTCCACTAGTCGTGTACTGCAGCTTCTGCATATGGATCTCTTTGGACCAACCAGAACTCAAAGCATTAGAGGTAAGAAATATTGCCTAGTAATTGTGGATGACTACTCTCGATTTACTTGGGTATATTTCCCGGTAAGTAAGTCTGAAACCTTATCTTTTTTTGAAAAGTTTGCTAAAAAGGTTCAAAATGAAAAATGGTATACTATCTCAAGTATAAGAATAGACCATGGAGGTGAATTTGAAAATCAAGATTTTACAAAATTCTGTGATGAATATGGTTTTCAACATGTGTTCTCCTCTCCATATACTCCAGAGCAAAATGGAGTTGTGGAAAGAAAGAATAGATCTCTTCAAGAAATGGCTAGAACTCTTTTAATTGAAAGTAACATCTCTTCACGATTCTAGGCTGAAGCTGTTTCAACAGCGTGTTATATTATCAATAGAATTTTTCTAAGGCCTATTCTGGAAAAAACCCCCTATGAATTATTCAAAGGAAAGAAGCCTATTGTTTCATATTTTCATGTGTTCGGATGCAAATGTTTTATATTGAAAAATGCAAATGATCGAGTTGGTAAGTTTGAAGAAAAATCAGACGAAGGCATCTTCCTTGGATATTCTACCTCAAGCAAAGCCTACAGAATCTATAACAAGAAGAGTCAATATGTGGAGGAATCAATGAATGTCAAATTCCAGGATTCTATGCAAAATGAATCTGTTCAGACTCATCTTGAAGAATCTGAACTTGTTCCAAACTCTACAAAGTCTAAATCTCAATAAGCAGCTCAGACTCTGAAAGACCAACAACAAGTGGTTATTGAAGATTCAAATGAAGGAAGTGATCATCATCTTGACAAATCAACCAGCAACTGGAAGCATAAGTCCAGTCATCCCAAAGATCTCATTATTGGCGACATTAATGAAGGAATTCACACAAGATCCAAAAGGCGCAAAGAGTCTAGTGTTGTGACTCTTATTTCTGAAATAGAACCCAAAAGCATAGATGAAGCTTTATCTGATGAAAGCTGGATTGAAGCTATGCAAGAAGAACTCAGACAATTCAGCATTAATTGACTTCTAAACCAAAAGGTAAATCTATTATTGGAGCTAAATGGGTTTTCAAGAACAAGATGAACGAGAAAGGAAAAGTTGTAAGAAACAAAGCAAGACTCGTGGCCAAGGGATATACGCAAGAAGAAGGGATATACTATGATGAGACTTACGCACCAGTAGCAAGGTTAGAAGCAATTCGATTATTACTTGCTTTTGCTTGTTATAAGAATTTCAAGTTATTCCAAATGGACGTCAAAAATGCTTTCCTAAATGGATTTATCCATGAGGAATTCTATGTGGAACAACCACCTGGGTTTGAAGACCCAAAGAAGCCAGACTTAGTATTCAGACTGAAAAAAGCCTTGTATGGTTTAAAGCAAGCACCTTGAGCTTGGTATGACAGGCTACGTAAGTTTTTATACAAAATGGTTTAATTAAAGGTAAAGTAGACACTACCTTGTTTATCAAAAGAGAAAAACAAAAGTTTTTTGCTTGTTCAAATATATGTTGATGATATTATTTTTGGATCCTCTAATGAAAGTCTGTGCAAGAAATTCTCTAAGTCTATGAAGGATGAATTTGAAATGAGCATGATGGGAGAGCTAACATTCTTTCTTGGACTTCAAGTGAAACAATTGAAGGAAGGGACTTTTATTCATTAAGAAAAATATGCTAATGATTTTGTCAAAAAGTTTGGACTGGAAAATTGCAAAAAGACTGATATACCAATGTCAAGTTCCTTGAAGATAGATAAAGATGAAGGAGGAAAGAAAGTTGACCAGAAGTTATACAGGAGTATCATCGGTTCACTTCTTTATCTTACTTGCTTCTAGACGACATTTTGTTTAGTGTTTGCATTTGTGCTAGATTTCAAGTATATCCTAAAGAATCTCATCTAAGTGCTGCAAAGCATATTATCAAATACATTGCTTCAACTTCAAGTATCGGCCTATGGTATCCCAAAAAGGGAGACTTTACTCTTCTTGGATACTCAGACGCAGATCTAGTCGGTTGCAGAGTTGATAGAAAGAGCACCTCGGGTACCTGTTAGTTACTTGGAAACAGGACAGTATCTTGGTTTTTAAGAAAGCAAAGCACAGTAGCTCTTTCTACAGCAGAAGCAGAGTATGTAGCTCTCGGAAGTTGTTGTTCACAAATTCTATGGATAAAGCAACAACTAAGAGACTTTGGAATTGAAGATTCATGCACGGAGATTAACTGTGACAACACTAGTGCAATCAATCTTACCAAAAATCCAATTCTTCACTTAAGAGCAAAGCATATAGAGATTCAACATCACTTCATTAGAGATCATGTTCAAAATGGAGAAGTTTCGATTTAGTTTGTTGACACGAAGAACCAACTGGCAGATATATTTACAAAGCCTTTGGAGAAAAATCAATTTGAAATCATCCGTTCCAGACTCAACATCTTGAAGCTTGAAGAAGTTAAAGTCTAGAGACTCTCAGACTTAGACAATCATGGGTCTTGACTGTAAGTTATTCTCTTTTAAATCTCGGAAAGGTACGATCATTTATAATTGATTTATGCTATCTTCAATTTCCGTGAAAAGTGTAATTTTACCTTTTCAAAAATTTTAAATGGCAGTAATTTGTTTTTGAAAAAGACAGTTATTATTAAAAAATGCATCTTTTTCACTTTCCTTTATGACGTTTGGTATTTTATCTTTCGACTGGGCTATATACAGTCGGTTTCTCTCCGCTTAACTCCAAAACCCTAAAAAGCATCGATCTTCCATTCCTGTCTTCCTCCCTTGTTTAATCTTCGAAAAAGTTGTCACTTTTCTTGGGAAAGTCAAGCAAATAATCTTTCAAAGATAAAGAAAGATGTCGTCTTCAAGAAAGTCTTCGATGATTGCAAGCAGGGGACCACGGCGAATGAGTGAGGGGCCTACTCACTTTGATCTCACCGAGGAAGAGGAGTCACCATCTCAGCAACAGAGGCCGCAACATTCTCAATAGCGTCATTCTCCACCAACTAGTCCACAGGGTGTGGGTCATCAACAAGAGGAAGAAATTATTGAAGACGCCGATCTTGTAAGAGTTCAAAAGTCCAACTTTATTTATAAGCTTTACCGTGCTTTAAAGAGTATTGGTACTTCTTTGAACTACATTGGTGAGTTTCTTAAGGACAAGGGATATGTGAATGAGTACATCTTTTTGCGAAAAATGGAAGATTTGGGAATTGCTCCTAGGGGGATAACAGAAGAAGCCCTTGCAAATATCCCAAGTGATCAGCATGTTGGGGGATTTAATCCGACAGATGGAAATGATGATGATAAACAGTACAACCAATTTCAACCGAGAATGGGTGTTGCAGCGAAAATTCGAGGAAAGAGGACATATTTGTTTAAATTAAAGTAACAGAAGGATCTATATTCCAAATTGTTGAAACGTGGGGTGATAAACCCTAGGAGTGTGGATTTTGATTTCCTGGATGCTGTGAATGTGAACTTAAGGGAAAAGTTCAGGTTTCTTCAACTAGAACAGTTCTGCTCTGACACCACAGAGGGTTATGCTCAGTTAACTGCATATTTCTATTCAAATCTTAGTTTCTTGGATGCGAATAGAATATCTTTTAGTGTCCGAGATCAGGACTTTGTGGTTGATGTGGATATATTGGCGGATGTGATTGGGGTTGAGAGAGGAAGCTATCAACCCATAAATGTCTCTATTGCTCGTGCAACATTGGAACTTGTTAAAGACAGAAGGACAGAGGAAAGGATTTCCTACTCAAGGATGCGTGCAAACAACATTCTACTTCACAAGATTGTGATCAATTGCCTCAGACCGAAATCAACTTCCAAGACTGATGTTTCAAACTCAGAGGCAAAGTTGATTTACGCCATCAATGCTGGGAAAAAGTTTTCTCTTCCTCACACCATTCTGTTCCACATGTATAGAGCAATGGTGAAGGATAAGGGACAACTTCCTTATCCAAGTCTTATGTCAAAGATATTCAAACATTTGAATATTCAGCCTCCACAAATTCTCTGTGTTCGATCGTGTGACAAAATGGTGGTAGGACTGAAAATGGTGTTGAAAATGCGTCTGAAAGAACTTGACAAGGCGTTGGAGAAGTTTAAGGAGAAAACCCCTGTCAAAACTCATCAAGTCTCTTTTGCAGCGAAAAGAAAAGGGAAGGAGCCAATGGTTGCTTCATCCAAAAAGAGAAGAGCTCTCATCATTGAGGATGAAGATGATGAGGATGACCTCACCATATCTGCTATAGCATTGAAGAAGCTAAGTCGTTCTGTTCCAGAATCAATGGAACGACAGGAGAAAAAAGCAGAGGAGAGAGAAAGATAGGAGAAAGAAGCAGAGAAGAGAGAAAGACAGGAGAAAGAAGAAGAAGAAAGAGAAGAAGAGAAAGGAGAAGAAGAGAAAGAAGAAGAAGAAGAGAAGACGAAGAGAGAGAAGTAGAAGAGAGAGAAGAAGAAGAGAGAGAAGCAGAGGAGCAAGAAGCAAAGGAAAAAGAAGAAGAGGAGAGAGAAACTGAAGAAAAAGCAGAGGAGGAGAGGTTTGAAGAATAAAAAGAAGAGAGAGCAAATCAAGAGGAAGAAGAGCATGAAAAACACTCTTCTCCACCTGAAGCCATGGAAACAGGGGGAGATAAGGAGCAAAGAGGAACGACCTCCTATCCTGTTACCAGTGAAGGAGTCAACCGTTCTCTAGCAGATCCAGAGGACATTTATGCCTCTCAATTTCCTGAGGAGGGTTATGATGCATGATTATGCTGATATACCATCGTTTGCCTTTACTCCATCAGATCGTGCCGAAGCTAGTACGCAGATTGATAATACATCAGATTTTCGCAGAATTCTTGATGTTCTCTTGGAAATGCGAGGTCAGATATATGCTTTGGAGTGCAAGGTTTAGAACTTGAAGAATACTGGACAAGTTTCTTCCGTTTCCCTGTCTGATCAGATTCAAGCTCTTTCTACTCAAATTCAAGCCAATGCTAAAGGAGAAGAGGTGGCTCATCTAAGGGAAGACTTGAAAAAGCTGGAAGGCATCGTTCAGTCTATGGGAGATTTCCAGCTTGTTTGCGTTCCCAAGTTAATTTGACTTCATTCTATTCCATATCAACCTTTTTTTTATGATGACAAAAAGGGGGAGAGATGCAAGTTTTGAAACAACTTTGAACTTAACTTGTTTGAATTTTTAGTTTGTTTGACTTATGTGTCTGGATAAGGACTGAATGTGGTGTGGATTTGGATTTGACTACTGCTTTTATATTAAGTATTATTGATATCTTATAAATGGCTTTACATGCAAGACTAACCTATTTTCTGTTGTTGCAGATTATAGTGTTATCATTAAGTCATTAATCTTTATGAGATATCCATATTGCTTGAGTAATGTTTTGTAGGTCAAAGTTATTCAAATCTGCAGGAAAGTTTTGTCACCATAAAAAAATGGGGAGATTGTTGGAGAAATCTTTCTGGAATATTTTGAAGTTGACAAAACGTTTCTATCAGTCTAGTCTGAAGATTTGCAGACTCTTCTATTCAAAGTCTGAAGACTTCAGGACTGCCAGACTCAAGACTTAAAGTCTATTCTCAGTGACAGTTTCTAATCCGTTGAAGAAAGGCTATCCAGAACTGAGTGCTTCATTAAGGATTTAGCCTTATCGACTGGAGAAGATCTCTTGGCTGGATATGACATAACGGATTTCTTTATTCGAATCAAGATTGATTAAGGATCCGATGATTGGCGAAGTATTCTTGGAAGGTTCTACTTATGGAAACCAAGATCCTGATTGTATGGGCGAGCATGATTGATGGGCTATCGACATGTTCCTTAAATAGCTCGAATGATCTTCCTAATTGATTATGTCCAACGGGAAGATTGAAAGAATTCATTTGGTAAGTGCCGACGGGTATGATGGCATAAAGGAGAATAAAAGGAAAACGTTCCAATTGTTCGAGTGGGTGCACGATAGAAGAATTCCAAAGTCTGAAGCTCCTTGATTCGTAGTCAATTCATTTACTGAGCGAAATCTTGTATTCAAAATAGAGTCTATATTTCGAGATACCTTGAGGAAGTGTGGTAGAACAACTACACTGTGGAATCAAGGGAAAGTATTGCTGTAACATCTCTTTTGTTCATAGTGAAATCCAGCCAGGTGGGGTCGGTGCGAAAGAGTGGACGTAGGCTTTGAATAAGCCGAACCACTATAATCCTTGTGTTCAATTTTCTCTTCCCTACTCTCTGTTTTACTTTGATCATAGTTCATTTCATTAACTAAAGGAGAGATTCCTTTCTATTGTCTGCCTAGTATTGCTTTTATATCTCAAGAAATTATTTTTACACCTATTCACCCCCCCTCTAGGTGCTTATACTAGCTATATCACAAGGGAATACCAACTTTGCAGCTACTGGATAATGTTGACTTTTTAGAAATATTAAAACTACCCTAGTGCCAGAACTATAAAGGTTAACTGCACCATCGAATTACATGGTCCACTTGTTAGGTGAGACCAAATAAATCCATTCATCGATTTCATCCCAATCATTAGATTTCCCGGGATTTTCAGCTAACAAATTGGCTATGGCTTGCCCTTTGATGGACTTTTGTACCATGCTTTGAATATCAAACTCATAGAGTAATATTTGCCATTTAGTGAGCCTTCCAACCAATACGGGTTTCTCCAAAAGATATTTGATTGGGTCATTCTCAGTCACTAGGAAGATGTGGTGGCGTAGAGTGTATTGCCTTAGTCGGTGTATAACCAAAATCAAGGCTACACAATTCTTTTCCACTTTAGGATATCGGATCTCAAAAGTGGTAAACTTCTTATTGAGGTAGTATATGGCATGTTGTATTCCATCCTTAGGTCCTTTTTGTGCCAACATGGCTCCTAAAGACTCTTGTGAATAGTGAGATACAAGATTAGAGGCATGCCTTGGATAGGCGGTACGAGTATAGGAGATTGCAAAAGATATCGCTTAAGTTCTTCAAATGATCTTTGACATTCTTCATCTCAGTTGACCTTGGCATTCTTTTTTAATAACTTGAAGAATGGCTTAGTGGTTTCTGACAATTGAGAGATAAGTGTTGCAACATAATTCAATCTTCCTAGTAAGCTTTGGACTTCCTTAACAGTAGAAGGAGGTTTTAGATCACATATGGCTTTCACTTTAAAGGGATCTATCTCGATACCATTGTTACTAACCATAAATCCAAGAAGCTTCCTAGACTTTGCCCCAAATATGCATTTTGCGGGGTTAAGCCTTAGCTTGAATTTCCTCAATCGGTCAAATAGTTTTCTTAAGACTTCAACATGATCTTCACTTTGTCTTGACTTTGCAATCATGTCATCAACATAAACTTTAATCTCCTTATGCATCATGTCATGGAATAATGTTACCATGGCTCTTTGATATGTTGCCCCCGCGTTCTTAAAGCCAAAGGGCATAACTTTGTAGCAAAATGTTCCCCATGGGGTGATGAATGAAGTTTTAGTCTTGTCTTCCTCTTTCATTCGGATTTGGTTATAACCGGAAAATCTGTCCATGAAGGAGAACAATTCGAATCCAACAGTACTGTCAACTAAGACATCAATGTGTGGCAAAGGAAAATCATCCTTAGGGCTTGCCTTATTTAGGTCACGGTAATCAACACATACTCGGACTCGTCCATCATTCTTCATAACTGGGACTATATTAGCAATCCAATCAGCATAATGGGTGACTTCAATGAAACCAACATTTAAGAGCTTCATGATTTCTTCTTCAATCTTTTTCGACAACTCAGGTTTCGTCCTTTTGAGCTTATGTTTCTTCGGCGGAATATTAGGATCAAGTGGTAACACATGTTCCACAATCTCAAGGTCTAAACCCGGCATATTGGCATATGACCAAGCAAAAACATCATGGTACTCTTTCAAAAGTCTAATTAGTCTATTGGCATCCGCTTGAGAGAGACTTATCACAATCTTGGTTTCTTTAGGGTTATTTGAATCTCCTAAATTCATAGTGATTGACTATTTGGTGGTAGGAGGTTTGGACTCTTCATGTCTGAGCCATTCCTTTTCAATAACTCGAGGATCATCCTCATTCTCTGAGTCGGAATAATCGGGTTCGTCAAAATCTTTTGAATGCGCATCCCAGCCATGCAAATGACTATCATGATGTGAAATGTCATGCTTGAGATGCAATCAAGAAATGGTTAGTATATATACATATAAATGAATGCAATGTATGTAAAATCCATGAAAAATTTGTTTTCAAATTCGAGTTTTCGAAAAAATTTATTGGGAACTAGCCCTCATGTGATTGGACATCTTTGTTCCATTAAAACATTTCGAAACTATAGATCATGTGGAGGCCCAGGCCTCAATCACAATGGGTCCATAACTCACACTTGAGATCTTCATGACTCCAAAATTGTCAATCAATGAGTGGACTTCGATAATGCTCTTGTCAGTTGCATCAACCCCATGGGGGATTTTCTCCTTAGTCAGATCAATCACAACAGGCTCAATCATAGTCACGAAGTCATCCCCGAACTCATCTCCCCATCCACTAGGGACAATGTCTTTGGGGTTTTGAAAATAAGTTGGAGGAGGAGAATACTTGACCATAAAGTCAAACTTCCCACTGGGTTATCCCGAACTCACGATCTGAACGAGAAGTTTTGTACTCATCCTCATTCCCATCCCCATCCACTCCAAACAATATCCTTCATGTCAACGAAGAAACTTGGTGGTGGTGTGAACTTCACCACCAAGTTTACCACTTGGTTGGCCAATGATACCAACTTCACTATTTTCGCGAGCTTTTCGAACAAACTCATGATCCATGCAGAAGCTTTATATTCATCCCCGCTTACAATGTCAGAGTTTTGTTACATAAGGGTTTTTGCTTTTTGAGGCTCAAAGATCCTCCTTTCAAGTGTCATACTTGGATTCCCAACATTCTTTATGACTTTTGAGATTATATCTTCGCCAGACAAATCGACTTCAACTAGAGACATCCATCTCAGAGTGGGCTCACTATCTTCATATTGGATAATTCCTAGCTTAGCTAGCTTCGCTAAGCAAGCCATCTTCTCATCACGAGTGATGTCACCTTTCAGTTGGGGATCAGTAAATAGCGTGATCTGTTTCAACTTTTAGATATCCATCAGGAGTATATGCTTGTCATCATCCCCAAAAATCATGTTGACATCTTCAGAATGTTTCGAAAGGGGATTTTGTTGGACATTTGGCGTTGAGTCCTTAAAGGTGAGCAGCTTTTTATCCAGCAAATTTTAGATCTTAGAATGGAGCACCAGACAGTTGTCCACATGATGACCTTTTTTCTCCCATGTGATACTCATCTTATTAAGATCGAACCCCGCAAACTTTGGCGGATTATCCCTTGGGATCTCTCTTGCCACGAGATGACTTTCAATCAGCATTGGAAGTAGTTGAGACATAGGTCTAGGCAATTGAGTGAATTGCCTTTGATGGACTTTCCCTTTACGTTCAAAATTTCGGGAAAAGTTCCCTACCTCCCGATAGGTTTATGAGCTTAAGGATTTTATGATTTCTAAGAAGAGGAGTTTTGTATATAAGCAATCTCCATAGTCGATTCCTTATCTCTCTTCAGGCATATCCGACGATTTGGGGTCTCGGTCAACCTTCCTTCACGCATGATCCCCTCAATGCGTTCACCTAACTCCACCAATGCGGCAAAGTTAATACAGGTGTGGTTGTACATTTTCTCGAAGAAATCTTGAGGCATGGCTTGAAGCAGTAATTTCATAGCCTTCTTCTCAAACAAGGGTAGCTTTACTTGAGATGTAGTAGCTCTCAATCTTTGAGCATAAGCTCTAAACATTTCAGTTTTCCTCTTCTCGACTCAAACTAATTCCTCTCGGGTCGGAGCGATTTTAGTGTTGATTGTTGGAGGAATTCATCGGCGAGATCCTCCCAAGTATAGATATTCTTTAAGTCCAACTCTATAAACCATGTCAACACAGGACCAACCAAGCTATCTTGAAAGGAATTAATTAGGAGCGGAGGATTGTTTGAGTAATGGGCCATTTTGCCTAAATAGTATTTTAAGTGGGTCTTGGGGCATCCAATGTCATCGTACTTCTTCATAAATTTGGGCTTCTTGTAGAATTCAAGGACTTTAACCTTAGTGAAGGGTGATAGCTTATTGAACCCCTACAGTTGATAGCCTTGTAGCATGTAAAGGCGTTCCTCAATCTTTGCGAGGTGTCTTGAACTTTCCTCATCAAAGTACGGAGTGGGGATCTCCTTAGATGGAGCTTCTAAATTAATAACTATCGAGGTTGCAGTAGGAACCTCTTTAACAGGCTCTTTTCCCATGAGTTTTGCTATTGGCACTTCAGAGGGCGCGGTAGGAGGATTCATGATAGGAGAAGTAGGAACTACAAAAGTTAAGTTCTTGACTTGGTTGGAGAGATAAGCTAATAGCACCATCATCTGCGCCATTTGGTTCTCCATGCTAATAACATGAGCACGGGTATCTTCATTCTCCATTCTTGTTTGGTGGCGAGTACGTATGATAGACCGTTCTCCAGCCGTCTTTCAGTACCTTTGTAAAAGAAGATGACTCGAATTAGTACAAGTTAAAAGAAATCATTAAAATACAAATCCCGTTCAATTTTATATTTTCTTGAGATGAAATAATGATAAGAAGTGTTTATGATCCCAGTATCATATAACATCCTCTTATCAAAATTTCTTTAAAAGAAATTATACAATTGAAAAGGAACGACGGCAAATATTTAATCAGAATGCCCATTTTCTAAAAATTACATGAAAATGTTCATGAATTTTATTCATTTCATCGAACAAATTACAAGGGAAACAGAACCTTGCTTTCTTGAAGCTTACAAAGTGGTTCGATTTTACATGTGATACGAAGATGAATACAGGGAAACCTTGATAGAAAGGAGGAAAACACAAAGGAAGTCCCTTTACTAGAAAAGAATATGAGATGGAAATCTAAGGACTAGGTGGGATCGTGCATAGACTCTTGTTATCATGGGCCAAGTGTTCCTCATCGATCAAGGCATCATCTTCTTGCTCCTTAATATGAGCTTGAAGAAAACCTTGAGGCTTGGGAATATCAGGCAACTAAACCTTGAGTTCAGGTTCTACTTGACGGTATATGTAATCGATGGTAGCTTGATGAGTCTTCGTCTCTCCTTTCAAGTCGGCTTCATCGATGGCAACCACATAATGCGAGGAATGAGAGTACCAAATTTCAGTAGCGGCTCGAATCACGGCCTTGATATGGTCAATTTGGTTTTCCCCGATGACTTTATTGTGATAATCAATATGATATAACCCTAGCTTGAGGATTGGCGAGATCGTTTGAAGTGCGCAATATTGGTGGAGCACCCTTAAAGGGTAATATGACGTTAATCCAGTCAATCCCACGAGGGGGAGTGGGTTGTCAACTCCACTAAAAAGGCGCACCTCGGGATTCCCAAGCCACCGAACATGCCATTGAATTAAGCTAGGGTTGAGGCTTTTAAGGAAATGAAACCATGTAGAGAAAGACCATGATGGAAAGAATTCATTTCTTTGGCAAAATCTAAGAATGTGATGATGATATTTCATGACATTGACAATCTTCATGTGAGGGGCAAATTCTTTGATATGCAAAAAGAGCCAAATTTGGAGAAGTCATAATGGGGCTCTAAGAGTTCCTTAGCCATTTGCTTTGAAACATTAAGAGACACAAGTTTTGGCAAGGATCATGTGTGTAAAGCAATTAAATGCGCACACTTGATTGACAATGTGAGTGACTAAAGGATTCATTGTTTTTCGGGTATGTGGGAATACCACAAAGCCAAAGAACATGAGTAGGAAGACACGAGGAATTTGATTCCCAGATTTAGGCTTAAGGCTAAGAAAATGTTGTTTGAGGAAATTATAAGGCAATAATGAGAATTTCCTTTAGGAATAGCCTCAATTTTATTGGTAAGGATGGGATATTGAGAATTGACTTAGAAGAGATATTGGATCTTGACCAATATGAGGAGTGGCGAAACCTAAAGAGGCTTTACCTAACCCGATGGCTTTCCGGAACTCCTCAATTGTAGGGGTCAATTCATATTGATTAAACACGAAAGTGGAAGTCAAGAGATTCCAAAAATGAACCAATGCTTTCCCCATCGCGATACGTGGTTCGACTTTTAATAAAGTCGGGAGGAAGCCTATGCGTTTTTCCATGTAATCTTGATGTCTTGGGTCGAGATTCTCCTATAGATTCTTGAGATTCCTCGGCATGGGGACCAAGTCCACTTCGGGTTTACCCATCTAAACCTAAACCTAAAGGGGCATCCGTGATTAAAACATATCGTTGTTGAAATATAAAATGCATAATTGAAATATGGAGAGCGAAAAGATAAGAACAATAAAAATGGAACGACATCTTACCCACCAAACACATGGCAAACACAAATCACATATTACATGAAACTGTGAGGTTTCAACGCCTAAGGTGAGGATGCTAAAGGGTCAAGGTCTCCATCCCAAAGGATAAAAATAGTTTACTCACTGTTATTATCGTCGGTTGGTGCTATCTTTATCGGTTGGGATGAGCGGGCTTGTGTAAGTAATGGATTACCATGATTATGCACTAGCAGATTCCAACCATAAACCCTCTAAGGTCCTAGATTGGGCAATCGGGGTTTTAGACTACGGTTGCGAGTGCGGTGTCATACTAAAGCTTGTAAACGTGCATTTAAATTTAAACATCTAGCATTCAATTTAAACCCTTATAGATTCATGCATCCTTACACCACTTGCAAAACAAAGGGTTTACAAGCACGCCTCCCCTTATAACTCCCACCTACAAGACCATTTAACACGAGCTTAGCGACTAACCTGATTTTCCATCCGACTTCAACATGTAAGCGATCCTACACAAGACACATTATTTAAAATACAACAACCATTTTTAAATGGCTTCAAAGTCCTCTTAATCTAGTAACCAATACCTAGTGGAGTTGCCAAGTCTATCGCGACCCGATCTCACCGCCCTCGAATCCCTCATCATCATGAGGAGAGAAAAGGGGTAAGAGTTGGATTTAGGAATACTTGATCATGAGAGTTCTCTCACGGCTCACGTTCCAAAATACATTATCACCTTGCCTTTTGGATCAAGCCTCTCGTGAGTTCTCTCCACGAGATCACAAGCTCTTCCAAGCTCATACCCTACGTGACAGCGGAGTGTCGCGATCCATATCCACATGAGTGACACACCTTATAAGAAGGGGTCGGGTGTGGGTATTGGATTTAAGGGTACCTTTACCATGGTAGCCCTCTCGACAGTACATCTCGCCCATAAGGATGGCATCACTTCATCCTTTGGGTTACTCTCATATCAAGTATGCTAAATCATTGTGAGTTTCATCGAAACTCATACCCCGTGCGATGGGTTTATTTATACGATCTAGTTCTATTTATGATAACCTAAAAATAAGATGGGAGTCGCTACTAGCCTCATTTTGGAGGTCTGCTAGAAAATCCAATTGAGGGTCGGGAGTGTTCCCTCGATTCCTACACAACTAAATATCTAGGTTTGGGGACTTGAGTTATGCTAATATTTCTATTAGTGCCCTTTTAATATCTAAACAGTATGTTGTGTTTTCCTAACATGTTCATGCATTTCTTTTTACATTTTCGGGATCTTTTGTTCTAAACTAAGCGATCATGCGTAGTTGGTCATTTTCATTCTATTTTATTTCAATAAAAAAAAAGAAAAGAAAGCAATTAATGGAATTGAAATTACAAGACAGTAAGTAAACAATCAAGAAAGGTAGTAAATCTACCATGCAATCCTAGATATATAAAATAGAAATACAATTGAAAAAAAAGAGAGAAAGAGAGAAAACCCGCAACTCGTCGGGTTTTATACAATAAATGAAACCCGAGACATATGTCGGGAAAATGAATAGTACATGATAATAGTCAAATGGACATTGATCTCCATTGTCTTCATGCTTTCTCCATCTTTGGGGTTCTAATCTAAACCTAATCTAAGAAACTTATAACTAGGTGCATACAAGGGAAAGAAACAAGCATTCACATCAAAATAATAAAAAACAAGACATCGTGTCGAGATCCATCATTTAAAAGATGTGCAATATGAAAGTCAAGTTTTGGCGTCTCGGGGTCGGTCTTTGTCTTTCATGCGAAGGTCCCATTAAGACACCTATCCAATCCATTTTTTGTGACTTATAGCAATTGTTAATCAATTATATTCTCGCATGGCCAATAACGCTTATAAGTCTCTTAATCAAGCAATCTATGTGATCCCAAGGTTTTCCCTCGTTATCATGCATCGACTCTATCATTCATCTAAAAATCACATGCATTGCAAAAATTTAAACATGCATATAGGTCTTTTGAACCTTATTTCTTTAATCAATCACGCAAGAAAGTGAACCGAGGGTGGGTCACTTATTATTAAGGGCATGCGCCAATCACAAACACAAGCAATTCCTAATGCATGATAGGATTATATGTATGAATGGTATATGTGATATTTCAAAAACATATATCGAAATTATTCATGAAAAGTTTTGAAATAAGATGATGTCTCAGCTATGAAAGGCATTGGTTAGCACGGAGCTCGCATAAATGCACTCACAAGTATCGCAGGCATTCAAACCGTGACTTTCACGATGCCAAAACAAGATTTTAAAAATGTTTGAAAATATTTAGGATTAAGGAATATCTAGGTTATGTAACATATTCAATTGCCAAGGCTAACCCAGAGCTCGTATAAATGCATTCACAAGTGTTGTAGGCATTTTGAATATGATCCAAACCACGATTTTTCCTTAAGCCAAATCAAGTTTTCAAGAATTTATTTTTTAGAAATCGTTATTTTTTGGGAAATATCACATGTACCAAAATATTTTTTGAAAGATGTAATTTGAAAAGGCCAATTGTTTAACAATAAATATCAAAGCATTTAGAACAATTTTAATGGAGATGGCATGGCCTAATTTCATGCACAAACTAACCTAAAGGGTATAACTAAACAATCGCAATTATGTTTAAATCAGGAAATTTAAAAACAAGCGTATAAGGACATCAAAATTAAGTAATACCTAATGACAATCTGGCAATGAAAAAAATTCTTAACATGTATGACATGATGACGAACAACTTTCGTGAAAAATGTTTTCTCAAACAATGTACACATGATTTTACAAAAATCAAACAACAAGCAACAACACATTAGAAATTTGCCAAAATAATAGGACGTTCAGTTAATGTCACGAGGATTATTCCTATCAAAACATGTCTAAAAATCATCAAATTTATACACAGCTTAGCCAACATGATGACAAGCAAGTTTCATTCAAAAGCCAAGTTTAGATTCTAAATAGAAAAAAATGGAACAAAAATATTAAAGATCTGTCCAAACAGGGGTTAAAACAGGGGTCCGCATTTGATCTCTTATCCAGATTGTAGTCTGACTTTGAAAAAAAGTTGGTTCAAATGATGAGTGATTGGTATGAAATCAACGGCATTAAAAACTTTTAGGCATGCCTTACATTTGCCTAGAAGAGTTGAAGTCCAAACTAGGTCAATTTTGTATCCTAAAATCGAGATCTCTAAAAGCGTTCACATTAGTAATTAAGAAAACAGAACGTAAGAATTCATTAGAAAACCTTAAAATCACTCAAAGAATGCACAAGCGGCATGAAGAAATCACACGAGACTTAGGATTGGATGCGACGGAATGTTTGGATAGTCATCTAATCTTAAGTCGGCATGAAAAATGTCATACCATTTAAATGAAATTATGAGATGATTCATGATTCCTAATGATATGCTTGTGAATTCTAAGTGTGATGAATACTTATTGTGAGATAATTTAATGTGCAAGATGATACTTAAAGAACATGACCTAAACACGTATGCAAACTTGTAACATGCGGTTCAATCACAAAAAATGCATGATTGTAAGATTTGATCTTTAGATGACTCAAACAAGAATGGAAATATGCACATATAAGAATGTTTCATTTCAACATTAAGTTTACAGAACAAGCATGACTTCAGCCATTCTCAAGACATGCTTAAATCCTACAAAAAATCTCACATATAGAGCATACAATGATGAATATTTCTTATTAAAAGATCAAAACTCAATTAAGATCATATGAATCGTGGCAAAAATGGCAAAACAGACAAACTATATGTCCAACACATATTGCTACAGTTTTTTACTCTAATACATGCAATTGATTCACATTGACAATATAAAAAACCTTGCAAAACATGCATCAATTGAACATATATATCATGTATTCTCATGAAGGATTTGAAACCAAATAAGTGCATTTATGGACTCAATTTGTGGCATCCCAAAATTTCATAATAATCCCTAGATATACCATGAACCATGAATAGGTGACAGTCACCGAACTGTGACTTTGTTTTTATTTTATAGGCATTGATTTGTATTTGTTCATTTGGAATAGTATTTCAATTTTATCCTTCCAACCAAAAGGATGAGATTTGATCTTGCATAAGAATTATATGCGCTAAAAATTAAAGAATTAGAACTTGAGGATATTGAGTGGGCCGCAAGTATTTGGAATATATATATATATATATATATATATATATATGTGTGTGTGTGTGTGTGTGTGTGTGTGTGTGTGTGTGTGTGTGTGTGTGTACTTGTATATAAAGCAATCTGAATTTTTGGTTATTAAATTAAATTTGGTAGAGATAGAATACTATATGTATATACATATAAAAAAAGGGGGGAAGTGGGCTTTATTTTAAGGACTCTTGGGCCCAAGATTTCGGGCCCAAGCAGGCCCAAGAAACACCCCAAGGGTGTCGCACGAACCAAAAGGGGAGGGGGGAGTGCATGTCCTCCAACACTTGTCTTCAATTTTGCCACTTGTTCTCCTCATGAGAACACTTGTCTCTTACATGCAAAAATAGAGATAAAATTGTTAATCAAAGAGCAAAAAGGGAAGGGAAATTAAGAGAGGGAGAGTGGCCGGTTTTGGTGAGTGAGAGAGAGAGAGAGAGAGCTGTTGAGAGAGTGAGAGAGGGAAACCGAGAAAGGAGGAGGAGGCCGTGCAAAGAAGAAGAAAGAGAGTTCGTATGCCGTTCGTCGCTGCTTTGCCTCTGTTTGCTGCTGTTTTGTGTTTGAATCTAAGGCAAGTAGAGTCCTAAAACCTACCATTTGCTTGCTGTAAAGTGTGTGTGGAAGATGATAAATCTTGGTTGTGGTAAGTGGTGAACTTTCAGAGCTTTGGGGAGAGGTTTGTTGGCCTTGCATGCTGTTTATGGAAAACAATCAGCCTGACTGTTCATGAGTTTGGGGGTTGCATGCGACTTTTTATTTGGAATTTCTCTTTGATCTCTCATGAAAGTTGTAGAGAACATCTTGAAGTATAACATACTAAAATTTGAGACAAAATGGACAAGTATTGAGGGGTTAAACCCTTTTTCTACAAAAACATTAGATCTGGAAACTGTTTTGTTGACCTCTTTGTGATTTCGTGTGTTGCATGTGGCTTTTTATTTGGAATTTCACTTCAACATCTTCATGAAAGTTGTAGAGAACATCTTGAAGAATAAAGTACTGAAATTTGAGATAAAACGAACAAGTATTTCTTGGTGAAATGATTTTCCTTTGGAGAGACTAGATCTGGAATTCGTTGTGATGACCTTCAGTGGTTTCATGGTCTGTAAAGTAACTTTCTTGTTGAAATCTCACTTTGATCTCTTAACGAAAGATGTAGTATACGTCTTTGTGGTAGAACATATAAAAATTTTAGAGAAAATGAACAAAAATAGGTCGGTGAAATCGTTGTCTTTTGAAGAAACTGGATCTGGGGAAAACACTGCTTCGACCTAGTATGATTTCGGGATTTTTGTAAAATCATACAGTTAAAATTTGATCATGTGTCCTTAATGAAAGTTGTAGGTAATATTTTGAGGAACAACATACTGAAATTTACGAGTAAATGGACCAGTAATGGCCAAGGAAACGATTTTTTTTCTTCAACATGGGTAGATCTGGAAAACGATACCGAGAATAGGAAAAGTAAATTGATTTTATCTTTTAATACAGAACGAATTGGACTACGATTTCTTCATGAAAATTGTATCTCTAGGTCTTAAATACAGCGTGTCCAAATTTCAGAATTTTCTGAGTTTATTTAAGGGTTTAATTGAAATTTTTTTCAAAACTGTGCATGGATGATGTTAAAATCCTTTTTCGGTGATGTATGGACCTGTACGTATTCTGTGAAGCCTTGTTTGATATGGTGTTCTTCACCAAATGTGTTTTCTTAGATCTTATCTACAGTGTGTTAAATTTTCAGAATTAATTTCCATCGTTTACTAATTTTCCAGAATTTTTCATAAACATCATGCATTCTGTTTAAGCTGAAAAACTGTTCTATTTACAGTTTATTGATTTGCTATATAAATTGTGATATCTTGGATTATCATTCGTGCAATGATGTGGTGACATTCTTGCATATCATATGACATCAAAAGATTTATGAATTTTCATGAATTTAGTAAAGTTTCTCAAAACCATTGCATCAAATAATATTTTTCCCAATGCATATTATATGATTTTGAAAAGGCTGATTCCAATCATTGGCATTATTGCATCAAATGTGAAATTGAAAAAAGAAGAAGAGATATATGAGAATATGCATTGTAATGATAAGAAGGCCGTCGGAGGTGTGAGCCAACAATGCCCTGGAGTGTCAGGATGCCTAGGATGTGGGGGTGCCGGATGCCCAGTGGCCTAGTGGCGTAATTCCGGAGGGTCCTCGGGAGTTTCGAGATGCTCAGTGGTATACGGTACGTAATTTCAGGGGGGAATCTTGGTGGTATGTCGGTACGTAATTCCGGAAGCCCTGGAGGTTTGTGCCCGGGGGGATGCCTCGTGATGCTAGTTAGGATGCGAGATGCCCGGAATGTGGGGGGCCGGATGCCCGATTGTATTTTGAATACATGCTTGGAGGTTTCTCGCAATGCCTGGTTGGATGCGAGCGATAAATTGTGGGATGCAAACATTGGTCCCTAGAAAGAAAAACTGATGAGATCCTTGTGAAAGATGAGAATTGAAAATGAATCATGTGCATGGGTGTATGCATATGGCATGATGCATCATCTGCTTATGAAAGTAAATTAATGCTATTTGATATTGAAAATGCGATCATGAAGGCATGAATGGATCTCATGGTGATGTATGCTTGATAGCATGGATGATATGAATCATGGTGGTATACGCATGATGGCATGGTGAGATATGCATGACTGCATGGTGGTATATGCACATATGGCATGGATATGCATGAATGCTTGATGATGAGTGCATGGTGGTATATGCACATATGGCATGGTGATATATGCATGAATGCTTGATGATGAATGCATGATGGTATATGCACATATGGTATGATGACATATGTATGGCTGCAAGGTAAGTTATGCTTGAATGCATGAATGATATGTGCTTTGTTATGATGCCTTGATTGTTCTGTTTGACGCAATGAGTAGTTTGGTGGATCTTTACTATTGAGTAGTTGTACTCACTCCCTTTTGGGGAATAACGTTTCAGACTAGATAAGATACCTCTGCTGCCACTGCCACCGGTAGATGGATCAAGTGGTTGGGTATGACCACGAGGAGGAGGATAGCAAAGGAAGGAACTTTTGGACGCCGACACTGATCGATGGACTTTAAGTATACGACTGCCGGAGGAGATGTCGATCATCTTTTGAATTATAGCCGAGTATAGAAGACTATGACATTTTGATGTACCGATGAATGATGTCCATATGGTTTAAGTAAATAAAAGTGTTCGGCTTTTACCTATAAATGTTTAGTAGGTGTGCATCGTTTTCTGAATATAGGGAAGGGAGTTGATGGATGTGCTTCCGTTATACGAATTGTGCAAGGGACCGATCTAAAAGATGTAAACCCCCATGGTTGTATAGACCCGCTGCAATTGAAATGATGTCAGAGTGACATGTTATTAGGGAAAGTAAAAGGTAAGAGAATTGTGGCGACCCTAAAGGATCAGGGGCCGTCGAGGGGTGTCACATCCTGTTTAATTGGTATCAGCTATGGTCTATTTGGAGTGATAAGGTGCCTCAGATGGAAATAAGGATAGAATGATGCACACCATAGGATACTAACTGGAATGGTTGACTAACTTTGAACAACGGGTGATGGATATTCATTCGTAGATCCCTGGTAATTAGTGTGATATTGTTTTTGTGTGTCAGTAACATTCTATGTTACTTATGTGACTTTAGTAATAACCTTAATTAATGATCTGACTAGTGACACCGAGTTGCAAATTATTCTTAAGGCAAATGCTTGGAAAACTACAGGGAAATCATGGTACGAGCTAGAATTGTTCATCCATTGAGGGCTGAAGCCTTTGTTGCAAGGGCTAAACCCCGAATGGAAGATATCTTGCAGGCATTGGCCAATATTGCAAATTTGATGGAAAGGCAAGCGCAGCAACAACCCGGAATGGAATGTCGCCCTCAAGGACTAGTGGAACAATTTATGAAGTTGAAACCACTTAAGTTTAGTGGAATGGGAAGTCCTGAGGAGGCGGAGCATTGGATTGATGGAATGGAGCGAATTTTCCAGTTGTTGGACTGCAGTGAGGCTGAGAAAATAGTTTTAGCAGAGTATCAGTTGGAAGGAAATGCAAAGTTTTGATGGAGAGGTTCGAAGGATACTTCCACTAGGTACTAATGTGAACTGGGAAGAGTTTATGAGAGCTTTCAATAGGAAGCATTTCTTTGATTATGCCAAGGATAGGAAGATTTCTGAATTTGTTCAGTTAGAACAAAGGGAGTTGACAGTAGACCAGTATGAGGCAAAATTTTCTGAATTGTCTAGGTATGCTCCTAGGTTGGTTAAGGATCAAGAGGAAAAGGCTAAGAGATTCTTGAAAGGACTAAGGACTGATATTAGGAAACAACTAGTGCCTCTGAATATAAGGGATTATAATGAGATTTATGAGATGGCACAGTTGGTGGAGCAAGAGTTAGTGAGAGAGCAATCGGAATCTAAGAGGCAGATGACCTTTAATGATGTTCAAAGGGGTAAGAGACCTTATCCCAATCAAGGTCAGCCTTAGGAACCTAAGAAAAAGAGTAACTTTGGAAATTTTAGAAGAGCTTGGAATGGCCCGACTTTTGGGAGAGTACCCTACTTGGGTAATTTTTGCCAGAGATGTGGTAGACAACATGGGCCAGGACCTTGTAATAGCCAATTGAGGTGTAATGGATGTGGGCAAATAGGACACTTTAAGAGAAATTGTCCACGCAATGGGTCGCAGCCGAATGTTAGCTCGATGCGACAAGTACAACAAAGTACTGGTGGACCAAACCTACCAAGGAATCCATAGAGGCCATCACCACAAGGAAGGGTGTATGCGGTCACTCAAGAGGAAGCAGGAGCTTTCGAAAGTGTTATCTCAAGTATGATTTCGATAGAGGGATAAGAAGGCATATGCGTTATTTGATATAAGTGACACACATTCATTTGTGTCTGATAAATATAGATGATTTTTAACAAAACTCATGAAGAAAATTTTGTCAAAAAATGATCATGAAAGTCAGCAAAAAAATAACAAAGTCAGAAAGCGGAATAGGATCAGAACTGAAAAAACCTAAACTATATAGAATTATTAATCTTCGAAGGTGTTTTTGGAGGGCCAAACAACGTTTTTTTAGGCATGCAACCTATCATTTCAAAGCTTGGGATGTCTATTATCTAATCTTAACAGAACTTGAGTTGAAACGAGGTCGTTTCGAACCTCATTTTGGCCAAAGCAGTAACCTATGTATAGGCCTACAAAAATCACAAATTAGGCTCAAAATCATAATCATCATTCACATCATCAAAAAATTATTGTAGCATTTGTACTCATCAATCTTAAGCATGTAAAAGCTCATAATCTTGAATCCTAGCCCTGATCGACCAACTTGATCTCGCTTCATCGGATTTGAGTTTTGAATCATTACATTTATTGCAATTTTCGTTGGTTTCTATCATGATTGATTGGATCAAGTCGCTGGATCACGATTGAGACTCCAAGAACCTAGATCAGGTCACTATGGCTTGGATCGGGACCAACCGAACTGCTAGCTCAAGGAGAAAAAGGAAGAACCGGTCCAAAATGGATTGGCCTTGACTCGCCGGTGAAGATCAGGCTGCTGGTGAAGATCCGACCACCGATCTAACCTCCTCTGTCCACAATAAGGTCAAGACCCTTGCTACAGTAGATCATTAGCTTGGGAACTCCGGCGACCACCAGCTTGAGTCTAGAATAAGATTGTTCCAAGAGGTGAACCAAAACTTAGAGAGAGAGAGAGAGAGAGTGTGTGATTTGTTTGGGCAGGATTTTGGAGGGAGAAAAGAGGGAAAGAGAGTTTGAGGAGAGAGAAAAGAAATTCGTGCAAATGAACCCCCATGCTGAAAATAGAAGAGATTTCACTTATATACTCCTACATTAAGTGATTTTGGTTGTTGGTTTGACCTGACGGTCGAAATCTCAATCCAACGGTCAAAAATCCATTTTGGAGGCTCTATTATGATCTCGATGTGTTGGGTAATTGATAAAGTGGATTTGATTTGCAAAAAATCAAGTCAAAATCGGGAATTGTGCCAAAATGTCTAATTAAGGGTTAATTTGCAATTTGACGAAATTCGAGGACCAATTTGTAAAATTTTGGGAAATTGAATGTGTAGAAGTCAAATTGGGAGTGAGGGTTTTAGAACTAGTGGCCGGAGGCCAAGAACCGGCCGAAAATGGCCAATCAGTCTCACCAGTGGTCAGTCAGACTGGCCGAACCGGTTTGGTCCGGTGTGGCCGGATTTTGGTCTAGTTCCTACTGTTTTGTCCACTTGGGATCCCTATGGGTCAAAAATTTATGTAATTTAACCCCTAAAATACTTAATTGAAAAGGAATTCTATCTTTTTTATGAAGAAATTGATCAATTAAGATACAATTAAGCTAATCAAACTTAATGAACGTGATTTATGGGTCTTTTATTAACCTAATTGAATGATTATTATGGAAAAAAATGAGTTGAAATCATGGGTGCTTTGAATTGGGCCTAAAGGGCTAAAATGGTAAAGTTTTCAATTCAATGGGCAAAATTGCAAATTAACTAAAATTAAACTCAATTAGTGTCATAATTGCCATATCCAATGAACTAACCATAGGTAAGATCACTTACCACATTCAAATTGACCTTGAATTGAAGTGCTCGAGCTTAGGTTAAAAATGGATCTAAGCCTAATATTAAAATTAGACCTAGATTTATGAAATTAAACCATAGCTATGAATGGGTCAATTCGAATTTTGTTGATTGAAGTGTAATTGCTTAACTTTATGATGCTTGGGAGGATAAAACTTTTCAAATTGATGAGTTCTTGTGTGAATTTCACAAAATCAATCTTGAATTTGGACTTATCTTAAGAAAATGAGCGAGAAACAATCGTCCGTTTACAAGTTATGAATGATCAATTTTGGTTCCATAATTAGGGCTCAAAACGGCAATTCGTATTTTGACTAGATAAATCATGAAATTGAATGGTCAAACAGATTTTATGTAGTCTCTAAGCCAAATGTCAAAAAAAGAGCTACGCCTAATTATGACTAGAATAAAAGTAATTTCATTTTCGGTCGATTTAGAACCTAAAACTGAAAATTCATAAATTAAGGTTCTTAATAAATTTTGTGAAATTTTTACACAAAAGTCAAATTGACATTAAAAGAAATGTGTTTGTGCATTTGTTATTTTTATTTTTTATTTTGTCAACCACTTAGTTGACGTTTCCCAAAAAGTTGATATTTTGGTAAAATCTTTGAATTTTCAAGAAATTGATTTGAAAAAAGTGAAATTAAAACTAAGTGGATTTTTTGGGGGTAAAAAGTCAATTCTTGACCCGGGGTTGACTTTTGGTCTAAGGGTTGACCAAGAAGTCAACCTGAAAGCAACCATTTGACTTTTTGGGTTTTTCTTGAAAATGAGCTAAAAATTGCTTAAAAACGACAATGCAAAAGAAAGAAATGAAAAACAACACTTTTTGGTCGAGAGATAGGGCTCCGTCACAATCAGAAACCTAAATCTCGATTTTTTTACATTTTAATAATTCGTCAACTAAAAATCAGGTGTCAACACAAACCCGGTCAAGCGAAATCGAATTAGCCGATCCGGGCTAGGATTCAACCTTAGGGTTACGTTTTATGCTTTAATATGATATTTGGGATGTTATGATATGATTTGCAATAAGTTGATGATCATTGAAAATGAACATGAATTTAAACTTGCTTGATTTGCCTTGATCTGCAATTGTATATACCTGAGATGTGACTTTTTATTTAGGCGAAAATGAGGTGGTAGATGATGTTTTCTAGCCTCGAGCCCTTCTAAACATAAAAGATAAAATTCTCAAGCTTTGATTTGATAAGTTGCACACCCCGAGCGGACATCATTTGGTCAATGAGTTGATTCTGTAGTAATTTTGAGGTTGATTTGTTGTTTAGACTTGCTGCGGTTTTCTATTTTGTTATTTTTGTGTTGATTTTTATGTTTGGATTCTAGAAACACTTTCTTCACAAGATTTGCACGAATTGTCTGGTTTACTACATGTCTTTTTCTTTTTTCTTTTTCAGATTTTTTGAAGCTATTTTGGTTAAGTAATATCACCAAAAACTATTCTTAGGTCAGTCTGCCCCGCATTAGGTCTTACCTATGTTTGCTTGAAATTAAGGCCTTAGATGAGTCCATTTGAGTTTGCATCCTTCATGAGATTTGTAATATGTGTTGCGAGTGTTCTAACAAGATATGATTCACATGAATTGAACATCGTTTAGTATGTTAATCGCGTGTGCAAAAATGTTTGATTGTTGCTGTAATTGATGCATTTCATTACATGACTCTATTTTGTCATTTTCATGTGGGCTCGTTTGAGCCAAATTGGGGTTATAAGTCCTCCTGCAAAATGCTTGTAATGTCAAGATTTTTCTTAAGATTTTTGCACGTCACTAGATCATAAAAAATTAATCATGTCCAGTGATGGTAATACTGAATTAGGGGCTTATCACGAGCCCATTAAAACCCACTTGTTTGGGCCCTTTAAGGGCCACATCATGTCTTGATGTCTTCTTGACATTTGAAGCATGTGTTACAAGTTTCGCATCGATGTATAACACGTCACATTTGAACCTCGTTTGATATGTGAACATCATGCATCAATTTAGTCAATTGCAATTAAAATTTGTTAAACATGTCAATCTTAGTTCCAAGTCACTTTACAATGTTAATGACTTTAGGACTCCTTTGCATTTCGATTTAGGGTTAAATGTTTTACCAAAACCTTTGTCACACTCAACCTTACGTCATTTGCAAGTTTCACATTTTTTTTTATGCATTGTCTATGTGGTCTTATGAATTATTAAGCATGCATTACGTTCTGTTTTGTTTGCGGTTGACCTGCGCAATTTCACAAGCATCAATTTTCGACCATCAATTTGACTTCAATTTGACTTGAACCCTCTTAGGAAATCTTAGGATTCACCTTGATCTTTCCAATGCTGCTGATTTTGTATGGTTTGCATATCATTTGGCCCATTTTCCATTTTTGTCAAGTTAGGTTAGGAATATGACTTAGGCAAAATTCAAAATCCCTGTTAAGTTTAACCTTTTGTTATTTTTGTGTGATTTTCCCATTTAGGATTCTTAGGTTGGACGCTCAATGAACTTTGTTCGTCCTTCTTTTGTCTATGTTTTTGGTAAAATTTCACATTTTTTAGACCTTGTTTACTAGGTTGAATCTTTGTTGATATGTCATGATACCCTACTGTTTTGTTGATTTTCTGATGGGATGTTGCATGTTATTGAATTTTTGTAAATTCCTATGTAGCTCATCTTAGAATATTTTCTTCATGAAGTTTGTTCCCATGATGCTATGGATGTTGTGTAATTTTCTTAGAGCAAATTATGAACGGGTTCATTTTCAATTGCGTTGATTTTGCTTGCCTATTCTGTGATGTTTTGTTTCAATTCTTTGATGTTTTTTTTAGAATATTTTAGGTCAATTTCATGTTGAAATTGCTTCACATGTCTTCATGGACTTTGTTCCTCACTCTTTCAACTTTAGACCCAAAAAATTTCAGAAAATAAAAAGCACTTTAGTGTATCTTTCAGACCCTTTGAACATCATAAACTTGTCAGAAGTTTCCTGTTTTTGTTAACTTGAACTTGATTTTAGTTTAAGTGATGCTCATGCACACATGTTTCATTTTGTCTTTTGAGTTCCAAACTTTCAAACTATGCTCTTAGTTTAGTATTGGTGTTGTCTAAAGTTTGGATTGTACTTATGGCGCCTACAAAGCTCAATTAGGGTGCCCATCATTGCACCCGAGTTAGCCTGGGTGGCCAAATGCCATCCATTGCTGTGACGCATCTTTGCTATACTATTGGCATAATTTCTCACAATTCACTATCAATTGATTTTTAAATGACTTTTGAGCATCATTTGAGCTTCAATAATTTTTGACTTGTTTACCTTTCTTAGACGCATGTGATTGTGTTTGGCACATGACGAATGAATAAATGATCTAATGTTAGCTCATTGAAATTGTTTGATTGTTTAAGAATCATGGCTCAAGGGCCTACTTGCATATTTATTTCCCGCTATGCATGTGCTTTTTTGATGTATATATAAGTGCGATGCATGATTCCGTGAGATGATCTTGGGATTCACTTAGAACATGTCCTAAGGGTTTATAAGCGTTGGTTGCCATTCAAGAACACAAACGGTGGGCAATGGCTATAAGCTATAAAAATGAATTGGGATGGGTGTTTAGAGGGATTGATACATAAATTGCAAAGGCTGACCTCGAGGTCCAACTTGTTCATTTTTGCATGATTTCAATTGTTTGATTGTTTTTTATTGTCTTGTACTTGTCACTGTTTTGCCATGAATGATTGTTTCTTTCTTATTGCATGTACTTACTTCTAGTTTTAGATTAGGATTAAACTAGGTCCTTGAAGATGGAAAACCTCCAAGACTTGAAGATGATGGAAGGTCAATGTCCACTTCAATTGTATTTTTGCACCATTTGTCCCCAATATATGTTTCGAGTTGTTTTGTATCGTATAAACACTTGATGAGTTGAGGGTTTATTTCTTTCATTTTATCTTTGTTCATTACTTAGGTTGCTTGTTAGATTTACTACTTTTCCTAAATTGTCTACCTGATTGTTTACTTACTGATTTGTCTTTAAATTCAAATTGTATTTTTTTTTCTCTTTCATAGAAAAAGAATTACATGAAATTAACCATCCACATGATCATTTAGTTAGTTCTATTGACTTGAAAAGGTAAAATAGAAATGCATGGACACCTTAAAAAACATGACATACTATTAAGTATTGCAAGCATGCTAACAGAAATATTAACATAACCTAAGTTTCCAAATTTAGAATTTCTAGTTGCGTAGAAATTGAGGGACTACTCCTAACCTTCGATTGAGATTTCTAGCCTACCCTAAAAATGAGACTAGTGGCGACTCCTGTTTTTATTAGATTGTTCTAAATGACTAGATAATAAAATAAACCCATTGTGAAGGGTATAGGTCTTGGTGAGACTCCTCATAGTTTAGCATACCCACTATGGAAAGTTCCTAACGGATGAAGTGATACCATCCATGGTAAGCGAGCACTATTGGGAGGGCTACTATGGTAACGATACCCCTAAATTCAATATCCATATCTAATCTCCTCTATTGAGTTGTGTCACCTATGTGGGTACGAATCTATTGAAGAAAACTCCTTTATTGTTTTGAAGTTAACAAAACCTTTCCAAAGTCTAGTCTGAAGACTTTTGGACTTTAGTGTCAAAGTCTGAAGACTGCCAGACTTTAGGTTCAAAGTCTGCCCATACTGACAAATTCTAGATTGAATGCTACTGAAAAATGAAGACTTATCCAAATACAATATTATATTTATTTCTTCAAGAGTTCGATTCGTATAGCTTATGGATGGCTTTTTGGTTGGATATAACACTTACATGATTGACTATCTTTATTGGAATCAATTCCTATAATAAAATCTTTTGGAAAGCAAGCAAACTTGGAAATCTAATTATGGAAACCAAGATCTTGATTGTATGGGTGAACATGATTGACGGGCTTTTATCACAAATCATCAAACAACTTGAGATTTCCTTGATTGATTTTGTCCAATGGGTAGATTGGAAGAGCTCCTTTGGAAAGTGCCAACGGTCGACAAGGCATGAAGGAGTATTTAAGGCGAACTCTCCAGTTGTTCGATAGAGTACGTGAAAGAAAAATTTCAAAGTTTGAAGCTTCCTTGTTCCTTGCTATTTTATTTATTGAGCTCAAATTTGTACTCAAAAGAGAGAACAACTCATAATGTGACTTCGTGAAAGAGAAACAAACTCTTCACTGAGAAGTTGAGATCATTAAGCTGTAAAACCTCTTTTGTTTTTTAGTGGAATCCAGCTAGTGGGCTATCGGCATGGGAGAGTGGACGTAGGTTTGATCTAAGCCGAATCACTATAAATTTTGTGTTCTTATTCTCTTCCCCGAACTCCTTTATTTTGTTTAGAGTTTTATCTAATTGCTAAATTATGAATTCGTTCATACCTATTCACCCCCTCTAGGTGTTGTTACTAGCCCTTTAAATTGGTATCAAAGCTTCTGTGCTTATTTTATTGAAGTGTTTTTACTTTTAAAGCTAAAGATCTATGGCTAGTATTTTGGCTCCAGGTTTTGTTGAAGGCCAAAGCAACACCAAACCTTCTTACTTTGATGGGAAGGAGTACAATGTGTAGAAAAATAAGATGAAGGCGTTCCTGAGATCAAAAGATCCTATGCAATGGGATGTAGTAGAAAAAATGGATCAATCCCAAAACTACATCAACCTCAGAAAGAGGAAAGAAAGTTGTAGATGCTGGCGACTTGACACAAGTAGAAATAACCAAGAGACAAGCTCTTGATGCTAAAGCCATCTACTTTTTATACTGTGCTTTATCTCTTACTGAGTATAACCGAATTTTTTCTTGTAAAACAACAAAAGAAGTTTGGGATACATTGCACGTTACCACGAAGGAACTGATCAAGTAAAGAAAACATATATCAATAATTTACTCGGACATTATGAAGCCTTCTAGATGAAGCCTGAAGAATCCATCACTGATATGTTTAGTCGCTTCACAGAGATTGTAAATGGCCTTGCATATCAAGGAACACCAATTTCAGGACCAATGAAGGTCAATAAACTGCTGTGTGGACTCTCCAAAGACAGGAATCACGTGAAGACGTCAATTAAAGAAACCCAGAAGATCATGCCTCTTTCAATAGACGAAATAGTATGCACACTTCAATCATATAAAGTGGAGCAAATCAATGAGGATGAAGATCCTAGAGGTAATAAGTCAATTGTTTTAAAATTTAATGATGATTCTGATAATACAGATTCAAAAGATGACATAGATGATGAGGAGCTAGAATTTATGATTAAGAAGTTCAGAAAGTTGAATAGGAAGGGAAGAAGGTTAAACTGGAAAAAGTAGAACACCCAAAATTTCCAGAAGAAACCAACTAAGGACAATGGAACCAACAAAGATATGACATGCTTCAAATGCAAGAAAATGGGTACATCAGACCTAACTGTCCCCTGTTGAAGAAAAAGAAAGGAAGAATTGAGAAACACGAAAATGCTCTCAATGCTTGGAGTGATACCGAGTGCGAGGAAAGTGATGAAAAATATGCCAATATATGTCTGATGGCCAATTCAGAATCAGACTAAAGACTTTGAAACATATTCTAATTTGGACTTAGACAAAGAAGTTGAGGTTAGCAATTTAAAAATTCTCATTAAAGTCTCGAAGTATATATATGAACTCTATTTCAGTCTCAAAACATCTCTTAAAAGGAATTCCGAGCTAAAAATGGAGAATTCTAAACTGAGGCAATAGGAAACTTCTTGGAGAGAAAAGTATGAAAGACTGGATCAAAGTTTTGTTGATTTAAAAGAAAATTCTAACTCTTTTTTGAAAGAAAATGCCTTTTTGAAAGAAGATATCTCAAATATCACAAAAGAATTTTCAAAAGGATCTGAAAAGTTGGAGAAAATTCTTTATGCACAAAGACCTTATTTTGATAAATCTAGTTTGGGCATGACTTCAGAAATTATTCCTTTAATTGATTTTCCCAAAGTTGAAGAAAGAATCAAACAAAGACCTATAAGGGCATTTGACAAAAATCATTCTAAAAAATTATTTGTAAAACCTGTTGGCCGAAGTACTCTCAGATGTTCAAAGTGTAACAGCTCAGAATATTTAGAGAATGAATGTCCCAATGTTTGGAGGCCTGTTAAGAAAGATTAGGCAAAGACTGTTTTTAATACTAATTCTCTAGGACCCAAGAGAATATGAGTACCAAAGAAAACTTGAGTTCTTTTTATGATTGTAGGTCACTATCAAGAGGAAGATCAAATGGTTTTGGATAGTGGCTGTTCGAGACACATGACAGGAGATTTGAGTTGCTTTATAAAACTTGTTCAAATTAATGATGGAAAAGTTTCCTTTGGTGGAAACAACAAAGGAAGAATTGTTGGATGTGGAACCGTAAAGATTGGAAGCCTAACCATCAATAATGTCTCCTTAGTGGAAGGTCTGAATTACAATCTACTCAGTATAAATCAGCTTTGCGATACTGGATTTAAAATTAATTTTCAAGAAGGTATCTGTTTAAGAACAAGTAAAGATTTCTCTTAATCTTTCATTGGACGAAGACATGAGAATATTTACCTTATGGATATAAAACCAGAAAGTTCTTAGTGTCTTATATCTATTCAAGATGAAGCAAATCTTTGGCATCAAAAGCTTAGCTATGTTAACATGAAGCAGATTGCCAAGATTTCTTCCAAAAAGCTTGTTCGTGGTCTTCCCAACTTGGCTTATCAAAAGTTTTAATTATGCACTCCATGTGTTTTGAGAAAACAGGTTAGAAGTTTCTTTAAACCTATAAATCAAGTTCCTACCAATCAAGCTTTGTAGCTTCTGCATATGGACTTCTTTGAACCAACCTAAACTCAAAGTATTGGTGGAAAGAGATACTCCCTAGTAATCATGGATGATTACTCTTGCTTTACTTGGGTTTACTTTCTAGCAAATAAGTTTGAAGTCTTTTATCACTTTTTCAAAGTTTGCCAAGAAGGTTCATAATGAAAAGGATATGCTAGTTCAAGTATACGAACAGACCATGGATGTGAGTTCGAAAATCAAGACTTTGCGAAGTTCTGTGATGAATCTGGTTTCCAGCATGTTTTCTCTTCTCCATACACTCCATAACAAAATGGGGTCGTGGAAAGGAAGAATAGATCCTTACTGGAGATGATCAGAACCCTCTTAATTGAGAGCAAAATTTCATATTGATTTTGGGCTGAAGCAGTTTCTACAGCTTGCTACATCATCAATAGAGTGTTCTTAAGACATATTTTAGAGAAAACTCCTTATGAAGTGTACAAAGGAAAGAAGCCAAATATTTCTTACTTCCATGTATTTGGATGTAAGTGTTATGTTTTGAAAAATACAAATGATCGAACCGGGAAATTTGAAGAAAAATCAGACAAAGGAATTTCCTTTGACCACTCGACCTCAAGCAAAGCTTACAGAGTATTCAACAAGAAGAATCAATCTGTGGAAGAATCTATGAACGTCAAGTTTCAAGACTCTATGTAGAATCAACTAGATCAAACTCAACTTGATGAATCTGAACTTGCTCCAAACTTTATGAAGTCTATTTCCCCCCGAAGAGGTTCAAACTTCTAGAGAACAGCAACGAACAGAATTAGAAGATTCAATTGAAGCAGAGGATCGGCAGACTCTCAGACAAACCAACAACTGGAAGCATAACTCAAGTCATCCCAAGGAACTCATCATTAGCAACATTGATGAAGAAATTCGCATCAGATCCAAAAGGCGAGAAGAGCTCAAACAGTTTAGCATCAATGAAGTTTGGGAGCTAATTCCTAAACCTAAAGGTAAGTCTGTTATTGAGACAAAATGAGTTTTCAGGAATAAGGTGGACGAGAAAGGAAAAGTGGTCAGAAACAAAGCAAGACTCGTGGCCAAAGGATATACGCAAGAATAAGGGATATATTATGATGAGACCTATGCACTAGTAGTGAGGTTAGAAACAATTAGATTATTACTTACTTTTGCTTGCTATAAAAATTTCAGATTATTCCAGATGGATGTAAAGAGTGCTTTCTTCAATGGATTCATCCAAGAAGAAGTATATGTAGAATAACTACCGGGATTTGAAGATCCAAGAAAGTCAGACTTAGTTTACAGACTGAAAAAGACCTTATATGGACTGAAACAAGTACCTCAAGCCTAGTATGAAAGATTAAGTAAATTCCTAACCCAAAATGATTTTGTTAAAAGAAAGGTAGATATTACTTTGTTTATAAAAAGAGAGGGTAAAGACTTTTTGTTGGTTCAAATTTATGTTGATGATATTATCTTTGGATCCCCTAATGAAAATCTATACAATAAATTCTCTAGATGTATGTAGGATGAATTCAAGATGAGTATGATGGGTGAGTTAACTTTCTTTCTGGGATTGCAAGTTAAACAATCGAAGAAAGGTATATTTATTCACCAAGAGAAGTATGTAAAAGATCTCATCAAGAAATTCGGATTCAAGAATTGCAAAAAGACAGAGACACCAATGTCAAGTTCTTCGAAGCTTGACAAAGATGAATGAGGAAAGAAAATAGACGAGAAGCTTTACAGGAGCATTATTGGTTCACTTATTTACCTTACTGTATCTAGACCTGACATTTTGTTTAGTGTTTGCATTTGTACTAGATTCCAATCAGATCCCAAATAATCTCATTTAAGTGATGCAAAATGTATCATCAAATATGTTGCAACTACTCCAAAGTTAGGTTTATGGTATCCCAAAGAATGAGACTTTACTCTCATTAGATATTTAAACGTAGATTTAGCAGGTTGTAAAGTCGATAGAAATAGTACTTTTGGTACTTGTCAACTTCTGGGTAGCATGCTAGTGTCTTGGTTCTCAAGAAAGCAGACTACTGTAGCTCTCTATCAACAGCAGAAGCAGAGTATGTGGCTCTTGGGAGTGTTCCCAAATTTTGTGGATAAGACAATATTGGAATTGAATAATCGTGCACTGAGATTAAATGTGACAACACCAGTGTTATTAATCTCACAAAAAACCCAATTCTTCATTCAATGGCAAAGCATATAGAGATTCAACACAATTTCATAAGAGATCACGTTTAAAATGAAGAAATTATGATTCGGTTCATTGACTCGAAGAATCAATTGGCAGACATATTTACAAAGTCACTAGAGAAAAATCTATTTGAGTCTATTCGCATCAGACTAATTATTATATCTCCTACCGATTAGAGTTTGAAGTTGGTCAGACTTAGAATGTCCAGAAACTACTTCAATAAATTAATATTTCTTCAATACAAGTAATTTAATTTTAGTATGAAGATTTCGAAAAGGTACGTTGATATTTGAATTATTGCTTGCCTATTTTATTTTTAGAAATTATCTTTTTCAAATTTTTGAATTTTTGGCAGTTTTTATTATTATTTTTTTAAAAAGGGCAGTTTTATGACGATTCATTTACCCCATTTTACTTTCCTTATATATTGTCGAGTCTTTCTTCTTCATTTACGATTTCTCAAACCCTAGAATATAGAATTTCTCCTCTCTCATTTCTACTCTCAAGTTTGCTTCACAAGTTTTCATCTTTTTCACTCGAACATGTTCGGGAAATCCTCAAAGATTGTGAAGATGTCTTTCCAAAGGAAGTCATCTCGGATCTCAAGTAGGGGACCATGCAATATGCCTGAGGGTCCTACACATTTTGATCTAATCGAGGAAGAATATTCTCCACAACATTCTCCATAGCATGCTACTCAAAATCCTTCGCGCCAACCAGTAGAAGAGGGAATTGTGGAAGATATTGAACCTGTCAGGACATTAAAACCCTAGGTTCTTTTTAAACTTTACAATCGGTTGAAGCAGGGTGGTACTGCTATGACATTTATTGATGAATTTCTGAAAGAAAGAGATTACAAGAATGAGACTTTGTTTTTGCGAGCATTGGAAAGATTGGCCAAACTTTCCTGTTGATCCCCGTTTTAGTTCTTTCAATTAGCCAAAGATAAAAGACGATGATGAGAGAATGTACTCGAATTTTCAGCCTAGAATGGGCATTGCTGTTGAAGTGCATGGTGTTGGAACGAGTTTGTTTCATTCTAAAGATCACAGAAAGACTTCTTCCAAATTGCTGAAAAGAGGGGTGATGAACCCTCGCTCGGTCAACTTTGATTTCTTGGATTCAATAAGGGTGAACCTGAGGGAGAAGCTGAATCTCCTTCAACTTGAAAAATTTTGTTCTAAAACTACTATTGCTTATCCTGAGTTGACTGCGTATTTCTATTCGAACTTGTCTTTTCTTGACACGAACAGATTTCGATTTACTATGAGGGAAAAAGAGTAAATGGTGGATATTGACACATTGGCTGATGTTATTGGTGTGGAAAGAGGTAGTTTCCAACCAATAAATGTCTCTGTTGGTCATGCAACAAGTTTTCTTGTTAGGGACAAACTTTCTGAAGGTGGCATTACTTATTCCAGACTATCTGCCTCAAACATTTTGTTGCACAAAGTTGTGATCAACTGCATCTAACCAAAGTCAACTTCAAAGATAGATGTTTCTCGATCTAAAGCCAAACTGATGTTTGCTATTAGTAATGGAATGAAGTTCTCTCTTCCTGACGCATTCGTAATGCATATGTACAGAACTGTTGTGAAGGATAAGAGACGGCTCCCTTACTTAGCACTGGTCGCACAATTGTTCAGACACTTTCACATTCAATTTCCAGTCTCTCTCTGTGCTAGAACTATTGCTCCTATGGTTATAGGATTGAAAATGGTGTCCAAGATGAGGTTAAAGGAATTGAACAAAGCTTTAGAGTGCTTGAAGGAGAAGTCCCTTAGCAAAACCAAACAAGACTCTGTTGCAAAGAAAAGGAAAGGCAATGAGCCTATGCATGAACCTACAAAGAAGAGAAGATTTATTATCCTGCAGGATGAAGAGGATGAGGATGATCTTACTCCCTTTGCATTTGCCTTAAAAAATCTTTGGAGTTTTGTCAGTTTTGAGTAGGAACAAGACAGAGAATAAAGAGAAAGAGGAGAAACATAGCAAAGAAAAGAAGGAAGAGAAGACAGTGAAGGAAGAAAAGAAAGACAAGAAGCAGGAAGAGAAGCAAGAGAAGAAAGAAGAACGGGTGAAGAGGAAGAGCGTCAGGATGACTCTATTGAACCAACTTTTGCAATATCCTTATCTGAGGATTCAGAGAAGATAAGGAGTGGAATTGTTGGAGATCGAACATAAAAAGAACATCACTCCAATGCTGAAATTGAGAAGGAATAAGAAGGAGAAATCCCTTCTCCACCTATAGGCACCAAAATAGGGGGAGCTCGTGTGGACATAGGGACTTCTTCTAAGCACTTTGCTAGTGATGATGTTAGTAGATCTCCTACCAATCCAGAGGATGTCTATGCTTCACAGTTTCTTGAAGCTGACATTGAGGAATCCTCTCCTAGTCATGGTGTTCGACAAGCTGAAGTTCCCTCGTTTATCAACACTCCACCAACTGAACACACTAAGGCTAGTGCTTAAATAGAAACTTCTGCAAACTTTCAAAGGTTGCTAGAGCTCCTTCTAGAGTTAAAAGCACAGTATGATATTTAAAAGCTTCACTTTACATTGTAATCTACTTCAGATTCTCTCCATAAGAAGGTACAGACTTTTAACCTTCAAGTTAAAGCTTTACAGCAACAAGTTCAAGAGACTGCCAAGGTTGAAGATGTTGAGAAGATGAAGAAGATAGTGAGAAAGTTGGACGAGACAGTTCAGTCGATGAGAGATTTCCAGCTCATTCGCATTCCCAAACACACCCGATTTTATTGAACTTTTTATCTTTCTCCATTTTTTGCTGTTGACAAAAAGGGGGAGAATGTGTAGATTTGACTTATCTTTTTGGTTGAACTATGGTTGTTGACTCTTTTAACTATTGAACTTTTTGTCTTTTGTTGTTTGTTGAACTTTTATTTTGTTTGACGTTGACGATTGCAACGACTTACTATTGTGGTGATGATGTGGTGATTATGGATGGATAATTGTTTAAATCTTAATATTTGTCTTATCTCTTCAAGAATAACATGTTTTCTGTTGTTGCAGAATCGATGCTATCCAAATCCTAATCGACTTTTTTTTTTTATAAGATATTATGTACTGCTTAAGAGTTGTTTTGCAGGTCAAAAGTTCTTAAATTTGCAGGATAGTTTTGTCACCATAAAAAATATGGAGATTGTTGGAGAAAACTCATTTATTGTTTTGAAGTTGACAAAACCTTTCTAAAGTCTAGTCTAAAGACTTCCAAATTTTAGTGTCAAAGTTCGAAGACCGCCAGACTTTAGGTTCAAAGTCTGCCCACATTGACAAATTCCAGACTGAACACTACTGAAGAAAAAGGACTTATCCAGACGCAAGATTATATTTATTTCTTTAAAAGTTCGATTCGTATGGCTTATGGATGACTTTCTAGTTGGATATAACACCTACATGATTGACTATCTTTATGGGAACCAATTCCGATAATCAAATCTTTCGAAAGGCAAGCAAACTTGGAAAGTTCTACTTATGAAAATCAAGATCTTAATTGTATGGGTGAACATGATTGACGGGCTTTCATCACAAATCCTCAAACGACTTGAGATCTTCTTGATTGATTTTGTCCAACGGGTAAATTGGAAGAACTCCTTTGGAAAGTGCCAACGGTTGAGAAGGCATGAAAGAGTATTTAAGGCGGACTCTCTAGTTGTTCGATAGAGTAAGAAAAATTTCAAAGTTTGAAGCTTCCTTGTTCCTTGCTATTTACTGAGCTCAAATTTGTAGTCAAAAGAGAGAAAAACTCACAGTATGACTTCGTGAAAGAGAAACAAACTCTTCACTAAGAAGTTGAGATCATCAAGCTGTAAAATCTCTTTTGGTTTTTAGTGGAATCCAGCCAGTGGGCTGTCAGCATGGGAGAATGGACGTAGGCTTGATCTAAGCCGAACCACTATAAATATTGTGTTATTATTCTTTTCCCTTAACTCCTTTATTTTGTTTAAAGTTTTATCAAATTGCTAAATTCTAAATTCGTTCATAGTCTATCATTTTCTAAAAGCAAATTATTTCTATTGAGCCTTGCGAAAATTTTTGTTCACACCTATTCACCCCCCTCTATGTGTTGTTACTAACCCTTTCAGAATCATGATATATTCTATTATCACGCAAGGTACGAGCTTGGGAGAGCTCACGACCATGAATGAGGGAACTTACAGTGGTTCGTTCCGAAAGATGAGGTGGTGACATATTTTGGAATGCAAACCATGAAGGAACTCTCATAGTCAAGTACCCTTAAACTCGACATTTTCCTCCCCACTAAGGGACTTGAGGGGGTTGAGTTGAGACAATCTCAAACTCACTTTTCATAATGTTTGCAAAATTCTTCCACAAGACATCATCATTGTCTCCAACAATAATATCATTAACATATATTTGGATGATGAGCAATCTTTACCATTCTTCTTGATAAAGAGTGTAGTGACTATTTTACCTTTCTCAAAATCATGATCGATTAAGAATGTATGCAATCTTTCATACCAAACTCTTGGTACTTGCTTGAGTTTGTATAATGCCTTCTTGAGTTGATAAACATCCGGTCTACTTGGATCCTCAAATCTTGGGGGTTGTTGAACATAGACTTCTTTTTTAATTAGAAATGCACTTTTGACGTCCATTTGATATAGTATGAAATTGTGATAACAAGCATATCATGGTAGTAATTGAATAGCTTCTAGTCTAGCAACAAGAGCATAGGTTTCATTAAAATCAATGCCTTCCTTCTATGAGTAACTTTTTGCAACTAACCTTGCCTTGTTGTGGATCACATTATCTTTCTCATCAAGTTTGTTTCGAAATACCCAATTTGTTTCCATAACTGAATGACTTTTGGTTCTTATGACCGATTTCCATGCATCATTAACCTTGAATTGATACAGCTCATCTTGCATTGCTTCAATCCAATTTTCATCAGTGATGGCTTCTTCAATTCCTTTTGGTTCTAGCTGGGATATAAAGCTAAGGAGTTCAACATAATTTTGAGAGATGACCTGATCTTGATTTCTTCATCTACTTTCCCAATGATTTTGTCCTTTGGGTGTTATGTTTTCAAATCTCTAGTAGTTAGGAGTTTGCTTTTGATTTGATTGCTTGGGATTGAGGCTGTGGCTATTTATTTATGATTGAAATACATATTTATGAGCTTGCACCCCTTTTTGATCATCTTTGAATCTTCCACTACTTGCGAATCTTTAAATAATACACTATAAGCTTTGTTGGCTTTGCATAATGATATGGTGTTTTGATGTTCGAATGTGCTGTTTGTTTGCTAATTTTCTACTAATTTTTGTGTTGAGATTTTGAGATGGTTTCTTCATGGAAGTTGTACGAAAATGTGTTGGTCATATCATTTTTTTTTTTTCAAAATTTTTGGAGCAGATTTGGGTAGGCAAAACCTAGAAAAATCGTTACTAGGCTAGTTTGTCCTATTTGAGTCCAACTTATGTTTGCTAAAAAATGAGACAATAAACTTGTTTGGTTGAATTTCTATCCTTCATGAAAGTTGTACATTTTATAACTCATGCCAAATGATCATCATTTACTAGGTCAATTGTTCATGCAAAAACACATTCAAACTGTTGTGTTTTGTGACGTTGGCTTTATTGTCCTATTTTCCATTTTCGTGTAGGTTATCATGAATAAAATTAGACTTAGGTGTCTTCACAAAAAGAACCATGACATTGCATTCTACATGTAGAAATTTTTGTAGAATTTTAGCATGTCTTTAAATCATTGAAACTGAATCATATTCTGTGCTGCCCTTGTTGTTATTGAGGCTGAACATGAACCTATAAAAATATATTTGTTTGAGCTCCTTAAGAGCTAAATTAGCGCATGAGGTTGTCTAGACATGTCTAGAGCATATCAGAAGCTTCACGGGGATGTATAGCACGCTTCATTTGAAGATCATTTACCATGTGAAAACCGCGCATCAAGTTGACATGTCATAACCTAAATTGTCATGCATTTTGTCCTTAATGGCAAGTCACCTATCAATGTTAATGGATTTGTGTGACTTTTTGTATATAGATTTAGGGTTAAATGTCTTAACCAAATTTGATTGTTGCATTTAGCCCTAGATCATGTTCGAATTTATATTTTTCGTGCATTGTTTAGGTGGCTTGATAAGTCAATCATCATTTATCATTTTCTAATTTGTTTATGGTTGATTTGCATGCTTTTGTGATTGTCAACATTCGATCGTGAATTCAACTCTAATCGAACTTGACATCTCTTAAAAAGTCTCAAGCACATCTTAATCTTTCCAATGACACTAATTTTGCATCATTTACATGTCATTTGGCTTGTTTTCCATTTTTTTTTTCCAAGTTTGCCAACAAATTTGATTTGAGTGAAATTCATGATACCTATTTTGCCTTTGTTGAGTTAGGCCTCTTTGTCATTTTTGTTGAATTTTTCAATAAGGATTCCGAGGATTTTTTAGAGCATCTTGCGTGCTGAATTGAGTTTACATGTCTCATGAGTTTCAATCCTTACTTTCTAAACTTCGTACACAAAAAATCTTGAAAAATAAAAAGCCTTTTATCATGCTTTTCAAACCTTTTGAATGTTTGAAACAAATCTGGAATTTCACATTTTTGTTGGTTTGAACTTGATTTTCGTTCATGTGATGCCTGTGTTTAAAATTTTCAAGTCTTCATGTTAAGCTTTGCATCCCAAATTTCCAAATCATGTTTTGGGCTTGGCAATTATGTTGTCTAGGTTTGGACCATATTAAGTGTTTGCGACACTCGATCAATGTGAACATCAATGTACCCGAGTTAGCCTTAATGATTAAATTTGTTACATAGCCATGATAATTTTTCTATGCCATTAACAATTTTCCTTACAATCCACTGTTTGATTGTTCTTTAAATGGTTTTTTGGGCATCATGTGAACTTCCTAGCTTTTAATATGTTCACTTTTATCAAACGCATGTGTTTGTGTTTAAAGCTTGATGACTGAATAAGTGACTAGTGTTGACTCACTAATGTTGTTTGGTTAATTGAAAACTAAGGCTTGATGGCCTGCCTGCATGTTTAATTTCAACTGTGCATATGATTTTTAAATGTATGCATAGGTGTGATGCATGATCTCATGGGTCACCTTTAGGTCACATTTAGAGCTAATTTTAGGGACTGTTTACCGTTGGTCACCAAGCGAAAATACAAATTGTGAGCAATAGCTATAAGTCATGAAATAAAAGGATTGGGTAAGTGTCCTATGGGGATCCTTGCATGAATTACAAAGGCCGATCTGAGGCCTAACTTGATCATTTATGCATATTGCCCTAATTCCCTGATTGTTTTTATTTGTTTTGTGATTGTGATTGTTTTTGTATGTTTGTAATGATGATTGTTTCTTTCATATTGTATGTACCTAGTCTTAGTATCATATTAGTCTTAGAATAGGTCCATAGAGGTGGTGATTCCCATGACATAAAAATGATGAATGATCAATGTCCAATCCAACCCTATTTTTGCACCATTTGTTCCCTTATACATGTTTCGAGTTGTTTTGTGATGTATAAAAGCCCAACGAGTTGTAAGTTTATTTATTTTTTATTTATCGCTTTTCTTAAACTATTTTTGGGTGCTTACTTATTGTACCACCTTTAAATTTCAAATTGATCTCTTTCTTTCTTTTTCTCTTTTGATAGAAATAGAATTACATAAAATTGACCATCCATGCATGATCACCTAATAAGTTTCATTAGCATGAAAAAGTAAATAAGGCACACACGACACCTTACGAAACACAATAACTGTTAGGTACCGAAAAGGTGCTAATAGAAATGTTAGATTAACCCAAGTCTCAAAACCTTAGAATCTCTAGTTGCATAGATATTGAGGGACCACTTTGATTGGGTTTTCTAGCCGACTCCAAAAATGAGGCTAGTGGTGACTCCTAACTTTTATCTAGGTTGTCTTAAATAACTCATTGATAATAAATGGATCCATCATAAAGGGTATGGGTCTTAACAAGACTCATCATAATTTAGCATACTCGATATGGAATGGAAATCTCCTAAAGAATAAAGTGATGCCATCCTTATGGATGAAAGTATTATTGAGAGGGTTACTATGGTAAAGATACCCCTAAATTCATTATTCACATATGTTCTCCTTTTCAAGGTGTATCGTATGTGTGGATGCAAATCACAACAACTATCATTGTCACGTGAAGTACAAGCTTAGGGGAGCTCATGACCTTGATTGAGCAAACTCACTTGGTCAATATGGAAAGATGAAGTGATGATATCTTTTGGGACATGTACCATCAGGGAGCTCCCATGATTAAATATCCCTAAACCTGACATTTTTTTCCTCCACCGAGTGACGCAAGGGGTCAGGTCATGACAAGATGAACCATATAATTCATAAAGCATATCATCATGTTTAGGAGTGAGATACCTATATGTAATGGTGATGTTGTTGATGGCTCGACTATCGACATCCATTCTAAATGAACCATTCTTCTTGGGCATGAGTAGAGCTAGAACGGAATATGGACTCATGCTTTCTTGAACATATCCTCTATCGATCAAGTTCATTGACTTGTCTTTGCAACGCCTTTGTCTCTTCTAGATTGCATTGACAAGCTAATTTGTTTGGTAGAGGAGCATCGAATAGCAAATCGATGTGATGCTTAATACCTCTTATTGGAGGCATCCAAGTGGCAATTCTTCTAGCAATAAATCTGCAAATTCTTTCAACAAGGAATGCATTTTTGGGTGCACGGGTTACTCTATCTCACTCTTTTTTCTACCATAAGCAAAGCAAATGCATTCTTTTTGTTTGCTAATGTCTCTCTCAACTCATGTTTCACTCAAGAATAGACTTTCCTTGCTCATGTTTTCCTCCCTAGGTTGATTTTTATGTATCATGAAATGATTAAGGGTACAAAAGTAATGCATTTTTGTTCCTTCTTAAACGAGTACATGTTCTTATGCCTATCATGCACAACATTTATATCATATTACCAAGGTTTTCCCAATAACGGGTGACATGCATCCATGGGAATCACATTGCAAATAACTTGATCTCGATAATTCTTCCCAATCGAAAATGATATAGGAGCTCATTTGGTTACTTTGAGGTCATTTCCTTGACTGAGCCACTGGAGCTTGTACGGTGGAGGTTGTTTAGTAGTTGGAAGCTTTGGCTTGTCGACCAAGGTTGTTGAAGCGACATTGGTGTAGTTGCCACCATCAATGATTACCGAACAAACCTTCATGTTAATAGTGCACGGGTGTGAAAGATGTTCTCCCTTTACTCATTCTCATTAGGAGAAAGTTCAGCATGTAATGCTCTTTGGATAACCAATAACTCGCCGTCATTAGCTTTCCTAACAATCTCCTCTTCCTTTTCAGATTTGGAACCATTTTGGTTCGGATTGTTCTCAACCTCTTGAAGTGCCAAACTGATCTCCTCAATTTCTTGAAGAATCATAACTCTCCGATTAGGACAATTAACTTGTAAAATGCCCATAACCATGGCACTTAAAGTATTTCCTTGCTTCACCATATGGTTTCTTTTGGACTTTTTCAGAAGGTTTGGAAAGTTTCTCCTTGCCTTTGTCTTTGGTTGACATACTCTTGATCTTGCTCGAGGAAGTAACCCTAAAGTAGGACGTCCCCTTTGTTGAGGTTTTGAAAGAAAACCTCTCGCTATTCTTCATTTGCTTTTCAACTTTAATGGCCAACTTACATATGCCTTCAAAAGACCAATAAGGTTGAAGTTCAACAAAATTAGAAATTTCTTGATTTATTCCACCAAGGAAACAAGCGATGGTTTGCTCTAGAACTTATGGAAACTTCACACCCTTGTTGTCTTAGAGAATTAAGCTTGAGGAACAAGTCTTGCTTGTAATTGTTGAGCAAAAACCTCTTCTTCATCAACTTCTTAAGTTTTTCCAAGAATTGATTTGGCTTTTTCCTTCTCTGTCTCATTGATGCTTTAGATTCTCCCACCAAAAAGAAGCATACCTTGTCAATTTAAGGACATCAACCTTATATCTCTTCTCGTCCAAATAGGAATCACCATTAGAACTTTGATGAGAATTTGAGTCGTCAGGTCAATGTCAATCATTAGGATGCATTGTTGGTTGTCCTTGTCTTGCCAAATCCTCTAGAAGATTGAGGACTCACTCCATTTGTTGCTGGAGATTTTGTATTGCATGATCTTGACTTTTATTGTATGATTGTTCCAAAGCCTAGCCTTTTTAAACCCGATCATTCATGTTGAATATGAATTGATTAACAGAAAGGAATCACTCAAAATGAGTTCAACTTTGAGCTTTGATACCAACTTGATGTGTGGGGGGGCTAGTGATTCTAGGATAGGAAATTTTTGGGGTTAAGTGTGGGAATGGTGTATAAGAGGATGGCTGTCAAAGGGATAATATAAGAAAGATGATCAACACCAAGGTATAAAAGACACACCACTAACCAAAGAGGAGGATTAGGATCAATGAAGTTCACCACCAAAGCTTAAAGGACAAACCACCTGCTAAGGCTAGAGGACTTCGAATAGGAGAATCTCACCACCAAGGCATAAAGGAAAACCACCAGCCGAGGATAAAGGCTTTTTGGCTCACCACCAAGGAGTAATCCACTCTCTAAAGATAAAGAGGCTGAAATAGGAGATATCCACTTTTTAAAGATATTTGCTCAAATAGAGGAAATCTCAAATATTTTCATTCATCAATATCATCTATGTTAGAATGGAGAGTCTTCCTCTTAAAGGATTTGCGAACTAGAAAGCATAATAAAGAGACTAGGGACTTAAGACTTTGACTCTTGAAACTTACATAACAATAAAGACTCGTAGGAACTTGAGACACAATTAATAACATGGGAACTTGTATTCTTGACTCTTCAACCTCGTCCCTTATATTCAAAATTTATCCACCAAGCTTAACCAAGAAATAAGCATCTTGAAAGCTCATCGAACATCCCTAGAAATTACCCAAAATAGCGTCCCTTTGGTAGGTTATTGTTTGACCTTGAATCTGGCATATAATATGGTGATTCAACAACTCTATAGCCACTTTTATGATCAATAGTTTTCTCCATTGATAATTTCATTTATGGATCCACCAAGTCACGTTATGCCCAAATTCTTTCTTGGCTTGGATCACCATCGATAGTGTTGAGTTCGTCGACGGAGCTTAGTTGGATGTTCCCGCATCACTATCTCTCTTGGTGGTATTTTACTAATGATTCAATAAATACTAATTTTTCTTTTATAAACCCCTATAACTGAGGTTACGTACCAATGATACAAAATTGTGATCACAGACATGTCCGTGCAAAACTCAGGCTGAGCAACTAGCGTGGCAAATATTTGAAACAAGATCTCTTTAGGGATCATTTATTAAGTGGGATCTACTTCAGAAGAAATTGTTCACTATAAACATTTTATCAGCAGCAACATACAATGTCCTAATAATTGCAGTACTATCTAGAGCTCAATGTCTAAAAATGAATAATGGTCCTCAAACACCTATCTCCTATCTTTTGCAGGACCCAAGGCGCCAAAGCTAAGTCGACAAAATAATCCAGATACACCAAAAGTACATTCGAAGGTATCACATGAGCTTAATACACAACTAGAAGATCCACAGAATCAGGCGAAATCCTAGTCATCTGACAATGCCTATCATCTGCAAGCTGCTGAAAGCAGAAGTTTGAGATCAAAATAAATTGGTAACAGTTGATATATCTTGTCTCTTGCAATGCAGCAGCCACTACTGGGAACTACTAAAGTTACCAAGCACATCTCTTTGATGGAAAAATATGTACAATCAACAACAGGAGAAATGTCATCATGCTCTTGGCCAGCGACAGAGAAGACACATGCGAGATGGAGGTCATTCGCAGGCTGGCTTGGTGCCAAAACTACTCAAGCTGATTGCAAAGGCCTGAAAGGCAGAGAGAGGATAGAGGTAATCCATAGTGAATATATCTTTGCCAATCTTCCCAAACTGCAGTATCACATTGTCATGTTCTGCGGCGGGAATATTTTGATAAGGTTCCAAGGCAGCGACTAGCTGAAAGTTTTTGACAGAGGCCATCGTGACACGGCCTCTGAAGTTCAGGCACCAGCACTGAAGCTGCTCGTGCCATCTAGGAGCTTTGTTCCTCAGAACCAATGGATCCCATGCACCATGGGTCGACTTCAACAGCTTGCAGCTGGTGGAGCTATGCTCATTGAGCTGCTTCTTTCCATTTGAAGCTGGCAGTGGCAGCAGCGACAAGTACGGCTTGACAGAGCTCCTTGAAAATTCTGTTGGCGTTGGGGCTGTACCGCCTTCCTGGATTGCAGAGGTGGGATTTGAATGGATGTTGCAGTGCATTCTCCTTGGGCCTTTGCTTCGGAGAACATTAAGCTCATAAGATATGGTGGCCACACTAAATTTGCCAGAAGGGACACTTGGAGGCACCTGCTTTGGGTTCTGTCTTCCATGAGACTTATGGTTTGATTGGATTGCAGCGTCCCATGGAGGTTGACTGTCGTAAACAGTGAATTTGGTTCCTATGAAATTAGACCTGCTAGAAAATTCACAATTAAACTGAGAAGAGAGAGACACAAGAAAAACTTACACGAACAGACACAACACAAACGACAGAACCAACCTCAGTTTACCGACATAAGAAGTTCCAGCTTGAGAAAAATCATCTGCTACGAATGATATTACAAAATCTGTGCTCAAGGCCCTTCTGATCTTTCTTGCAGCCAAAAGCAGTTTGCTCGTCCCCTCAGACAGGCCTGTAATCATCGATATTCCATGGTTGAAGCGATAATATGTTTCAAGATCAAAACAGTTACGATATTAAAAAAAACACATCAACATACTAAATTTCATTGATGGCTTTTTAGAAAAATAAAGGTGCAATACTCAAGCGATCTACTCTATTTATTATGAAGTGGAGGTTCTTCTAATGCCTACAACCATCCTAAATATGCAATCTCTACAAATCAGGGAAAGCTGGATGCTATAGACAAATATAAGGGCTAGAGTTGGCAAATGAAAATGGCAAAAAGAAGGAACGTGAATTATTTGGTAAATCGACCAGTTCACAAAGATCAAACTTACGCCACATTGTAGAAACTGTGTTTTTTAAAACTTCACTTACAAAGTCCACACACAGTCCTAGTCTCACTCAGGTCCAATAAACCCTGAAGAATATAAGCAATGAAGATTCGCAACAAAATTTTTACTTGGGCTCAAACCGAGATACAAGAAAAAGGTTGAATTTGCCGTGTCCCTGCGAATGAAGCATTGGATTGGAAAATCTCTAGGTCCTCGCTGAAAGAAAATAAGATAAAAGGAGTTAATTTCAAGTCACAGTTACAGAAACTAAGCTGAGGGGAAAACAAGTGTATGAGCAAAAAGAGTTTGCCTGCTTCAGAGAAATGGGGAAAGTCAGGCGCCCACATTGCTCCGGAGTCTTCACGGCCTCTTTGGTGACCTCTCTCCACGATCTACAAATTGAGGCACAAGCAACGATGTCTCTCCGAGATGGCCATGAGATCTGGCTCGCCTCGACACGCTTTATTATGTGAAGCAACAATTCGGGAGGCAAATTAGCCCATGGCCCCTGCTGTACCGCCTCCGGACGCGAAGGCGTTGGAACCGTGGTTTCAGGAACAATGTGCGATCTCCCTTGGCGATGCACGTGTCTCCGCTCGAGTTTTCTCCCCGCTATATCTTTGATTCTGTCTCGTATCTCCCTGAGCTCATGTACAATGCTCTTGATATGCATTTGCGCAATGTCCTAACGGTAGCTAGGTCCAACTACAAAGCCAACCAAGTGCACATAAGCTTCCGTCGAAATCCACGGCGTCGTGAGATGGGTCTCTAAATTCGGCAATGATGGATTATCTTTTAGTCGAGAACGAGAGTTTCGTAATAAAAATGCAAATTCAAATAGGGAACATCTTCTAACTCGGTGAATCATGCAAGGCCAGATACAAGAACGCGCAACCATATGGCAAATCCCAAATTCAAAGAAAGATTCATTCAACGTGCAAAAACCGGGGGAGATAGATGCATTGGAAATGAGAGCAAACAAAAACCAGAAAGTTCCGAAGCCCAGAATCGCAGATCGAGGCAGATTGAAATAGATGGAATGCTCGGTTTGTCAAGCGCTTCCAATGTCTCGAAGAACACGAAGAAGAGCAAGAAAAGAAGAAGTTTTTTGGATTACGCGGCGAGATATTCAGCGATCTAGTAAATGGGCTCCTCCTCGTCGTCGATGAGTTGGTTTGTTCTTCGTCCCGAGACGATACGGCTGAAACCACCGGTCCACCGCCACGGCTGCGGAAGCGCCAGCCGAGCAGCTGCGTACGAGAACCGGAGGCCTTTCTTCTTCCTCTTTTTCTCTTTTGGATTTTTCTCTAACTTTCTCTGTTCCTCTATTTGTTTCTGTTTTGGTGCTTTGAGAAATTGTGCGATCGCTTTAACGTTACCAATAGGTTTCCCTGCGTCAGCGCTTTACGAGGAATAACTCTGCCACCCAATCACATTAAGAGGAATGCTCGTGTGCACCGCACCCCGTGACAGCTGTTGCATCAGATTTGTTTTAGCATTTTATTTACATATGCCCAAAAAACTTTCTGTTAAACAATTAATTAAACAATTTTTATCATTTCCAAGATAGGGTTTTTTTTTTTTTTTTCTCTTTTCCAATGTAAATAAAATTTTGAGAAATCCATTCTGTACTAAAGCACAGGGAGAAGTTTGAAAAAAAAATCCAAACTATTCTAATTGTGACATATTTACCTTGAATTTTATTTTATGACACCAAAAATCCTAAATTATATCAACTGTGACACATGAGCTGTTGTGAGAATAACAACTTAATGTGAGTTATAAATTCTTGAAGAAGTGGACCTGTAATTATTAGTTATTTAATTTTTTGTGTTCCAAAATAGATTGTTATTCTCACAATTAATAAAAAATTGTTACCTAATAATTTCTAGTGACGCATTTACCATAATCTTTTTTTCTTATCACATAAAAAAATCCCAAATTTATACTTATGTGACACATTTATCCTCCATCAAGGTTTCATTAGATAATTTTAAGTCAAAACAATATCGTTTTTATTTCACTTAAGCCACATTAGTATTATGTCAACAAATGTTTCCTTTCTGGCATCAATAGGTTGATTTTAATGGCTCTCCTTACAAAACTTTAACGAAAGGTAAATGTGTCATATATGCATAAGTTTTGGATTTCTTGTGTCATAAAAAGAATTAGAGTAAATGTATCACAATGAACATAGTTTGGGATTTTGTATGGCTTTTGTCCTAATGTACTCGACCCTCTTTTTATTGGTTATAGCCTTATTTCATCTCATTTCAATTTCAATTAAAAAATAAAAAGAGCACTATACATCATTAATAATTAAATTTTGATATCTTGGGGTGATTACTTAATAAATTTCTTCTTTTGTAGAGCGTCCATCCATATATTTTGAAGTAGGACTATCAAAATTGGTGACAAATCTATATTTTAACTCACATTTATGAAAGTGGGTTATATGTGGTTTGTTGGGCTGATAATATAACCTAGAGGGGAGGGGTGTAAATAGGTTGAATGAGAAATTGTAAAAAACTTTTGTAAAATATAACAAGTTAAACTTCGCTAGTACTAGAAACAATTTAGCATAATCAGGAGTGGTGTTAATAAACATATAAATGTAATCGGATATGCTGATAATAAAAAGATAGAAGATAGCACACTGAGTTTTTATGTGGTTTGGCTTAATTCCAAACCAAACCTACATTCACTCTCAAAACTATTAGCCACAATCAAGCTGGAATCCACTTGTAATTAGCCCAACAAGTGTTTATCTTTTATACGATAGATCACACTATCAGGACATAACCACAGCTCTTACACTTGTACACTTTGTTGGTGGCTAACAATATAGAGGCGTGAATAGATTGTTGGTGAATGACTTGTTTTAGAAAGTTTGATGATCTTCTGTGGAAATTAGTTAATTGCTAAATAAAGATCAGATCAACGTGATTTTTGAAAAACTGTGAAGCAACTGTGTGCAAATAAGAGTAAATAGCACCGCACAGAGAATTATACTCGTTCGATTTTATCCATAAGCCTATATCCACTCTTTAGACTAATAGCCACAACACGGGCTGGATTCCATTAGTAATTTGCTTGGAAAGTTACAAATGGCTAGCACTTATCCTTTCTAGACTCAATTGCTCTTGCTCTTGTACATTTAATCCTTAGCACAATCATTGAATAGCACGAATACTAATTTCAGACAAATAGTACAAAATAGAGCATATAGCTAGGAAAAATAGATGGAAGTAAGCTTCTTGATCTTTTTAAATTGCGCCCCTCTAACACATAGCTTTTGAGGCATTCTCTTTTATAGCCATCTTCAATCTATCCATTGAAGGTGGATTGGAGAAGCAGATTGTGACATCCCAAATTTTCACTTTTGCTTTCAATTAAATTAATCGGACCTTTCTTCGACACGCCTATAGGGCTGTTCTTAGAGCTAATCACTTTCAAGATAACAAGACTATATGGGAAAGCCATTAAGGAATTTTAACGCAATAGACTTGAGAATTCGATTAGGAATCGGTTGCTCGACCATGCTCATCTTTAGAGACCATTACGGCATAGTTAAAAATCGATTAGAGAACAGAGATATGTCAGCTCGATTGAGATGTGTTGCTAAACGTGGGTGACTTCACTAAATTGAAAAATTCTCATCGACCGGCCCTAAACTGATTTTTCTATCGTTTTAGTACCTTGTGTCTGTATTTAAATCATCGAGATTTTCACGACAACCGAGACTTGCCAATGTGTCGAGTGGGTTCATTATGGCTCGAAGAAAATCGACCACGGGTCATTTGCACTAAAATGTCCTGAAAGCTACCTAATAGCCTAGGTCACGCTAAAACGTGCCAAATCGAAATTAACCGCGAATTTGAATATGATTTCAGAGATTGAAAGTTTCGTCATGTCACAATTAATTATAGAAGTGTTAACTCAATCTCAAAAGATTTTTCTACAAACCGAGACTTTTTGGGAAAAAGTCGAGGTAGGGCTGTTTTTGTCTAGAAAATGTCGGGGATCGTTTTTGATCGTGCAATTAGAATATAAGTGGGTTGTATCAATGAGGAAAAATACCAAGTGGATCGATGAGGTATCGGTTGATTTTATAGAGGCCGGTTTGTGTTGAATTAAGAAGATTTGGTGTCCAATTGAGGGAGAAGACTTGTGAATTCGTGTGCCAACACTAGCCTACAACAATTGGACCATTTCAAATGGTTTCTAGAAGGATTTGAAGGCTGAAAATGGGTGGTGGAAGACAGCCATGCAAGGAAATAGGGTCAAGGGGACAATGGAGGGGAAAATAAGGCTTGTGGTCCCCCTTGGTTCCCTCATTCTCTCCCCCTCTCCTCAACACTGTCGACCACCTCCATCTCCTCTTCTTCTTGCTACCTTCAAAAGGAGAAAACCGAACTAGAAGCTGCCTTGCCGTTGAGCCACTGCCGAAGCCACCGGTTCAACTACACGCCACCGCCATTTGCTGTCTCGCGTACCACTACTGCTCCACGCCTCACCACGCATGCCTCCACCTAGTCTCGCCTGTCTCGAAGTCCCAGCCGCTATTCCATGTCTTGTGAAGCCCAACCGGAGCCGTCCCGCCCTTGTTCAACCACCGTGAAGCACCGCCGGTGGTCATCGAGTGCCCATGCCGCCTCCGCCGGTCTTGTTTGTCTAAACCAACCCCATTTCCTTTGTTTTATAGCCAAGAACATAAGCAAAAGTTGTGGGTTTCTAGCAGCTTGTTGGGCCTGTTTTGGGCTCGCTTTCCGATCCCGAAAGCTAGCCCACTTTGGAGAGAATCGAGCCAGGTTGCATCTCCGACGATTTGAGTTGATCGGATCGCCGAACAAGTGAGTTTAACTCACTAATCCTCACTTAGTAGGTTAATCACGCTTAGGGTTGATTAGTTTAGGCTAAGATGGATTAGGTGGTTAGATTAGATTAGATTAGTAAATTTAACTAATTGTCAATGTATGTTAGGTGGATAGTTAGTGCATTTAGCGAGTAAATAGACCCTAGTATTTATTCAACAAGTCTTGGAAATTTTCTGGGTCTGTTTTGGCATCTAATTAGGCATTATAGGCCTAAGTTGGATTTATTGTATTTATTTAATAATCTTTGTAATTAATTAATTTCTAGAAATTAGACCGGGATGGTTGGTAACTAGAAAATTACGCTGATTGCAGCGGTGTGATATGTTTATTTAATTGAGCTTTAAATTGTACTGATTGTGATTTAATTTTGAAATTAGTAACTTATCTTTTTTTTTTTTGGTAAGTAATTAGGAACTTATCTTTAAATTAGTTAATTTTAATAATTAATTGGATTTTTACCTAGTGTGGGTAAAAATATATTTCTAGACTAATGAAGCTAGTGGGAAGTTAAATTTTGAAATTATGGCGTTTTGGCTCAGGCTGACCGTGTATTCACACACGGCTATTTTTTATCAAGTATGATTGGAGTGGTATACTACTTTGGCCTGGGGGCTCTAATTTATCAGCTTTGGGTGAGCATATATAATATACTATGTTGGCCTAGGGACCATAATCTATCAGCTTTGGGCGAGTTATACTATCTAATTTTTAGCTTTGGGTGAGCAGTCCTGAATTAATAGGACCTTATAGATAGTATTGAATGTACTGATCAGGTGAAGGTCGTGGTGACATGTAATCGACTGGGTTGATTGATCGATGATTCGATCTGAGTGAATCACTATTTGAATTCTATTATCTGACAGGAAGGAACTGAGGCCAAGGTAAGTCCTCTGACCCGTGGTGTTCTTAGGTAGCCTTTAAGGCGTATTTTCTTCCTAATCAAGTCTTAGGGGGTAAAACTCGCTGAGACGTTGTCTCACCTCATTGTGGGATAACATTTCAAGTCCATAGATGGCAGCACCTCCACCTCCTCCCAAGCATTTTGGTATATCAGAGGAAATTCACTAAGATAGGTCATCACATTCCAATACACCATCACCCTAAAGGCTTGGAATATGTACTGGTGAAATCCACCATCTGGGTTGATGTGGGTGAACCCCAAAAGGTGCCCCACAAATACCGGTCATGGTATCGCCATTACAATGATAGACGGAGGGTAGGCCCAGTACCGGAATTTGATGTACCTCTATATGTTTTAGAGGTAGCGTTCAAGAAGATGATAGTAAATCCAAAGGGTGGATCGGTGGTTGATGCAAAGGATCCCAAGCTCGAGGACGATTCTGTCTCTCTGGTGTACTCAGTAGTGGGCTCCAGCTGGAGCATGGAGGAAGGTGAGATTATCGATGAGGACTCGAAGGAGGACCTAGAGGAGGATCTAGGAGAGGATTGAAACCCCACTCCTGTTTGCAAGACCTGTGTACTGAACTAGCTTGAGTAGAACCTAACCTGTTAATGTACTGTATGTATATATATGACTCAGTTGTTATATATGTATATAAGTGTGATCGTTTTTCAGGTTCGAGATTTTTAGTCTTACTCTCCTATCCCATTATTTTATTTTTAGGGATTTTATATCTGCTTCTGCATGCGTATTAAAATGAATAGGGGTGGTGATGCATCCTAGGATGTTGCTATTTAATCAACCAGTGAGGGATGAGCGCGCGCCCGAGGATCAGGGCGTGACATCCCCGTTTAAGTGGTATCAAAGCAATGGTTTAGAGATTGGAGTGATAAGGTGCGATGGTTCATGAGATAGTAGTAGGAAATGCCTTTAAATTCATGCTGGTGCATATCTGTGGTAGTTGATTGGTAGAATTGCTTGTTGTTTGAATCACTCTGTTTCTAATTTGGTGTGGAATTGGAAGCAGGTTTCAGTAGAGAAGGCTAAGCCATGAGTGATCAGGAGCCAAGAACATCTAGTAAGAGGACCGTTAGGGGGCCGTAACACAGGGTAGAACGCCGAATAGAGTCGGTACCCAAGGAGGCCAAGGTCGAGCGCCAGCACAGGCTAGCGCGAGTGAAGTGGCACCACCTTCCATTGATGCCGGGGTAGCAGCCCCTGTTGATCCTAGAATTAAGGGGATCATGCAGGCGCTAGAAGCCATGAGAGATGTGATGGCACAACAAGCACAGAATCAAGCCGCTATTGCTGCTGCCATAGCTGTTGCACCTGGCACCACACCTATTGTTGTACCTATTGCCACACCTGCCGAGATTCAACCTAAGAACATAGTGGTGTAGAGAGAGAGACCGATGCACAAGCCGGTGGAGCAGTTTTTGAAACTAAGCTTGCCAAGATTAATGGGTACCGGAGACCCCGAGGCTGCATCCCTGTAGATACAAGATCTGGAGAAGACTTTTGTACTCCTAATGTGCACTGAGGTAAAGAAAGGTGACCTTGGCAGTATATTAGTTGTAGGGCAATGCTAACACCTGGTGGAGAGCTGCTAGAGAGACAGTGTTTCCAGAAAAAGTGGTCCCACTGTGGGATGCATTCCTCCAGGTGTTCCATGAATAGTACTTCTCGAGGAACGCTAGAGAGCGAAGATTAGAAGAATTTCTACGACTCTGTCAGGGGTCAATGATTGTTGACCAATATGGGGTCAAATTTGTGGAGCTTTCTCAGTATGCTCCGAGACTGATTGAAGACCCTGAGGAAAAGCCTCGAAAGTTTAAGAATGGCCTTTGACAAGAGTTAAAGCAGCTGTTGGTGCCGTTCGACTTGGTCGATTACCGAGAAATCTATCATCGAACATAGCTGCTTGAAAGGAGCTTGAATGAGCAAGTCGCCTCGTCTGGATTGAGGTTTACTTCGCATCGAGAAGGAATCCGTCATGAGAAGAGACCTATGCCTGGAGGAAGATTCCAAGTTCTGCCCCCACAAGAAGGGTGGAATCGGAAAATCAGGGTCAAGTCAGATGGCCTGTGTTGCTTCTGTGGAATGCGACATGGTACAACGCCGTGTCCTTGAAGGCCGAGTGTTTGTTTTGGATGTGACCAACAGGGCCACATGATCAGAGATTGTCCTAATAGACCAAGAGGACAACCGCAGTTACCGCCACTGTAGATGGGTCAGATCAGAGGGTATGCGCCTCAGAACGCGTCACAGGGAGGACAACTTAGACCCCCAATTTAAGGCATGGTGTATGCCATCACACAAGGTCAGGCAGAGGCTGCGCTTGACGTGATCACATGTATGGTTTCGCTGAACGACCATCCTGCTTATGCTTTATTCGACTCAGGAGCAACCCATTCCTTTATTGCTGAGCAATATGTTAAGTTGATAGGAGTCAGTCCTATGTTATTGGAGTTGGCAGTTAGTATATCCACACCATTGAAGGATAAAGTGATAGCTGCTTTGGGTTGTTCTGGTTGCAAGTTAGTGATTGGTGAGTGAGAGGGGAAAATAGACTTGTTAGTCCTAGCCATGTATGACTTTGATTTAATAATTGGCATGGACTGGCTCACCAAGCAACGAGCTAAGATGGACTACTATCGCAAAGCGATTCAGTTTAACCCGTTATAGGGTGAGAGCTTCAAGTTTGTCGAAAATCGAGGAGGACCCTCTATTATCTTGATCTTGTCGCCAGAGGCAACTCGCTTGTTAGACGAGGGTTGTCAAGGTTACTTGGCAAGTGTTGTGGATACGACAGTTGGGGAGTTGAAGATGGAAGACATTGCTGTGGTACAAGAATTTCCAAATGTTTTTCCAAAAGAATTACTAAGATTATCGCTAGAGAGAGAAATTGAGTTCGTAATTAAGCTAGTACACGGGACAAAGCCAATCTCTAAGACTCATTACTGGATGACATTATCTGAGTTGAAAAAAATGAAGGTGTAGATGCAAGAGCTATTGGATAAGTGATTCATTTGTCCCAGTGCATCATCTTGGAGAGCACTAGTTCTGTTTGTGAAGAAAAAAGATGGTTCGTTGCGCCTGTGCATTGACTATCGGCAACTCAATCAGGTAATGATCAAGAACAAGTATCCACTCCCGAGGATCAATGATTTGTTTGATCAATTGCAAGGAGCGTCGATATTTTCGAAGATTGACTTGAGGATAGGATATCATCAGCTGAGAATTAGGAAGGGGGACATTTCTAAGTCAGCATTTCGTACTTGGTATGGTCATTACGAGTTCACAGTGATGCCATTCAGGTTGACAAATGCTCCAGCTGCCTTCATGGATTTGATGAATCGAATATTCAAAGAATATCTAGATCAATTTGTGATCATGATCGATAATATTTTGGTGTATTCAAGAAGTGATGAAGAGCACGAGAGTCATCTGAGATTAGTGCTTTAGACACTAAGAGTCCATTGGTTATACGCCAAGTTCAGCAAGTGCGAGTTTTGGTTGACTCGTATTGCTTTCTTAGGTCACGTGATTTCAAGCGAAAGAATCTCCGTGGACCCATCCAAGATTGAAGCAATGATCAACTGGCCGAGACCCACTACCGTAACAAAGATTAGAAGTTTCCTGGGTTTGGTAGGTTATTACAGACGGTTTGTGGAAGGGTTTTCAGCTTTAGCGTCGCTGTTGACTAAACTCCTGAAGAAAGAAGAAACATTCGTGTGAATAGACAAGTGCGAGAGTAGTTTCCAAGAGTTGAAGCAAAAGCTGATTACTGCACCTATGTTGACAATTCCATTTGGTCCTGAAGGATTTGAGATCTATAGTGATGCGTTGTTCAGAGGATTGAGTTGTGTGTTGATGCAACATGGCCGAGTTGTTGCATACACCTCTCGTCACTTGAGGCCTCATGAAGATAACTATTTGACGAATGACTTAGAGCTCATGGCGATTATCTTTGTCCTAAAGATTTGGAGACACTATTTGTGCGGAGAAAAATTCCAGATTTTCACGGACCATCAAAGTCTCAAGTACATGTTCTCTTAGAAGGAGTTAAACATGAGACAGCGTCGATGGGTGGAATTGCTGAAAGACTACGATTGTGATATCCTATATCACCTGGGAAAGGCGAACAAGGTCGCCGATGCTTTGAGTCAAAAGTCTTCAGTTGCTCATAGTTTGATTAAGGAGTGGAACCTAATTGAGAGAGCTCGAAATTTGATATTCAAGTTTGAGGTATGCTACCTTTTGAGTCTTATGACCACTCTCAGAATTGAACTGGATGTCCAGATTAGAATCAAGCTACTCCAACCGACAGATCTAGATGTGCAAAAGATTCTACAGGAGGACACTAAGAAAAGAAAGACTAACTTTCATATTTTTGATGAAGTAACACTGAGGTTCTGAGGACGTTTGGTTGTATCTGATGATGTGGAGCTTAAAGAGGATATCTTATCAGAAGCACATCGTAGCAATTACAGCATTCATCCTAGTAGTACTAAGATGTATCAGAATTTGCGTCAACACTATTGGTGGTCAAATATAAAGGCGGACATCGCCATGCATGTCGCCAAGTGTTTGACATGTTAGTAGGTGAAAGCTTAGTATTGTAAGCCGAGAAGACTTCTGCAACTTCTCGAGATCCCATAATGGAAATGGGAGCATATCACGATAGATTTCGTGATTGGACTACCAAGGAGTCAGAGAGGAAATGATATGATTTGGGTAGTGGTCGATAAACGAACAAAGTTGGCCCATGTCATTGCAGTTCAAAAGGACCTCAATTTGGATAGACACGTAAATCTGTACATGCATCAGGTAATTTGTCTGCATGGAGTGCCGATGACAATTACTTTAGATCGAGACCCGAGATTTACCGCTACTTTTTGGAAGAGCTTACAGAGTGCTTTAGGTACCAAGCTCTAGTATAGTACGGCATATCATCCTTAGACGGATGGTCAGTCTGAGAAGACAATTCAAACCCCCGAAGACATGTTGCAAGCTTGTGTACTAGACTTACAAGGAAGTTGGGAGGAACAACTACACTTGGTGGAATTTGTCTACAACAACAATTATCAACAGAGCATCCAGATGGCTCCATTCGAAACGTTGTATGGTTGAATATGCAGGACACCAGTATGTTGGGATGGAGTTGGGGAAGGAAAGATTACATGTCATACAAAGCGTTGTATGGATGAGTGTGCAAGACACCAATGTGTTGGGATGAAGTTAGGGAAATAAAGATTAGAATTTAATTTAAAAATATCGTTTTAGCCTAGTATTTCATATTTTGGCCATATAGGAGAAATAAAATATTTTTAAAAAATCATGTCAATATTTTTCGTTAACTCAATTGACTGGAGTTAATGAAAGAAATTGATCGTATCAATTTGATTAATTTTAAAGTATTTTTGCACTTTTTATAAATTTTAGAATTCAATAGTCTATTCATTATAAATTTTAGAAATTCCGCACCACATATCCTGGGGGCATGCGAAATTTCCAGTTCTGCCCTCTAAGATCACCGGGATATTCTACCCTACCGCTAAACAGTTTCTCTTCCTCCCTCCCGTCCCCCTCCAAAAAAAAAAAAAAAAAAAAAACTATTGCTCTCTCTGGAGCTAACGTTTTGTTTCTCTCCAATTACTGCGGGGCGCCATCAAGAGCACCAGAAAACAACTCGAAACTAAAACCCTAATTGAGCTCGCGAACGACGAAGTGAGAACTAGTCGAAGCACCGGCGGGTGAAGAAGATGGGGACTCTGGGGAGAGCGATTTACACTGTCGGGTTCTGGGTTCGGGAAACAGGCCAAGCCCTCGATCGCCTCGGCTGTCGCCTCCAGGGCAATTACTACTTCCAGGAGCAGTGTAAGTCGCTGTCCTTCGATGATTAGATCTCCTATGTTCTTCTCTATGATTCGGTCGGAATTCCTCTCGTGTGATGTGTAATGATGCGTTAGGTCTAGAGAAATGCAACTGGGTCGGATTGTTTTCCTCTCACTCTTGCCTATCGCTTGTTTAATGTGGCCAGTTTTTGTTCTTCGCATGATTGCTACGATTCTAGCCTGGTCCCTCGGCGACTGATTCGTCAAGTTCTGGGGGCTTTATTTCGTTTTTATTGTCGTCACTGTTAACTTCGACTTCAGCATGATGCTTCTGTTCATAGTTGTAGATTTTCTGTGATTGTTTGTAACTACAATTTGTTGGAACCACCGACCTATGCTGTAGTATTGTAGGGTGCTGTTTTTAATAAGGTCTTCTTAGGGAAAACAGTTGAATTGAACAGTGTTCTTTTACTTGTTACTAGAGGCCAGTCGTCTGTAGTGTATGTTGGCCATCTAAGATTCTTCTTTGCAATTTTTATGATCCTAGCCCTGTTTCTTGGAGCCCGGTACTGGCTTCTCTTGTTAAGAGTGTCCTAAGGTGTAATAATTAGTCAATTCTTATGGGAAGAAGGGATTCTTTGGCAAAATGATGGTTTCAATAAAAGTCTTCTTATCTTTCAAATCCCGTGAATTTGATGTGATTGCAAAGTGATTTTAAATTTATTTAACTTTCAAAGAACATGATCAGTGGTTGTACCTTTGTAAACAGTTAAACAGTTATCTTTGTGGGCATTGTTATTTAATATTATGTGAAATCAGAATGTTTTAGAGGGTGAACTTTCTTGATGCATAATTTGTTGAATTTATGATTCAACATTTTAGGCTGCTCTTTTGGGGACAGAATCTACTGCTCTTTTTATCTGTCAGACATGGGGAATGCCCTTTATAGAACTTGATCATCATGTTTGGGACAGTTTTGAAGGAACCTAGCCAACCTTTGATATCACAAGTGTCCAGTCAGCTGTAGAGTTCTTAACCGTGAAGTTTGATTTTGACCATTTTGTTGATGATGCAACATGCTTAATCTATAATTTCAGATAGTTTACCATTGTGCAAGCTGAAAATTCTGTGGATTAATGTTCTCTGATGACTTTATGCTGGGGACAGTGCTGAGCATTCATTCCATCTTATTTTTCTGTTGCTGTATCTATAGCCCTATATTGTGAACTCATGAATAAAAGCCTTATTGGCATTTGGTTCTTATTCTCTCCTACAAAATGAGCTTACATGGTAATACATCTTTCAGTGTCGAGGCATCGAACTCTTATGAATATATTTGATAAAGCTCCTGTGGTAGATAAAGATGCATTTGTGGCCCCGAGTGCCTCTATTATTGGAGATGTGCAAGTTGGGCGAGGATCATCTATCTGGTATGGCTGCGTTTTGAGAGGTAGGAATAATTAAGCCGTACTACTTGTGATTTCTTCTACTTCTCTTCAAATGTTTGATTCTGAATTCAATTATGCGACCAATTGTGAAGAGCCTTGTTGCCTTTGTTTTCTTGGTTGTCCTGAAATAATTATTCGCATTCCGGCGTTTGATACACGACTTCTTTACAGTCATTCTCACTGTCAGTATCAGATTACAATTTCACTGAGTTTCGACTTTTTAGCCTTGACAAAGCACATAGGTTGTTTAGATCTTTTGATTATTTGAAGAATGTGTGGCTGATAAAATCATTTGAGTTCTAATTATCTAGATTAGTGGATTTGGACCTCAGATGACTTCCTAATATTTGTGAGACTATCCATTCTGGTCAGATGAGCTCAATCAACCATGTTCCTTGTCAGCAAGTAATTTTAGGATGGGGAACAGGTAGTTTTTAGACCATGTAAAGCTCATCTTATGATGATCAAAGGAAGAGAACAAAAACTGGGTTTGGGGGTGCAAGGTGATTTTGGGAAAGCTCATCCTGGCCGGTGGAAATTCGTCTTAGAGTTGGATGAAGTGGGTGAGACGGTTTTCTTAGAGAAATTTATTTGATGTAATTTTCTTTAACTGAAATATCATATCCAGTGAGGTTTTGGAGTTCTGCTGGTAGTTCAATGACTTAAATCTGTGGTGATGATGGATTAAATGGTAGATTACTGCAAAAAGAGGAATTGATTTGAAACAATTTATACACAAGACCTTTCAGTTGAATGTCAATTTAACTATGAGATATGGATTATATGTGATTGAAGTTACATGAATCTCCATGTCATTATTGTATCTCCAAATCATGCTCAAGAACCCTCATAACGAGTAACTGGAGCTTAAGCAACTGAGATATGGATCCTGAGTGGAAGAAAGATAGTGGACTATATTAAAACTAAGAAGCTTGACCAGTGATGTTGTTTGGGTCTCCTCGAAATGAGTTCATTTACCTCTTTAGTTCCCGTGGTCACGCTTCCAACATCTCGATGAATACTTCCCCAGAGCTCTTCTTTTGGTGGGTTTCTGGGGTAACTGAAGTTTTTAAGCCTATACTGCACAAGTAGGGGTTGTCCAGAATATGGTTGTAGCATTTAATATCTAGGACTTAATTTGCGCTGTGTTCTTAATAAGTTTGTCTAATGAGGATTTAGAATTTTTTTAATCTCCTGAGGTTCAATCCTTGCAATTCCTTGTTCTTCAGGTGATGTCAACAGCATCAGTGTTGGATCTGGAACTAATATACAGGACAACTCTCTTGTGCATGTGGCAAAGTCTAATCTTAGTGGAAAGGTTCTGCCAACTATCATTGGGGACAATGTCACCGTAGGTGAGTTGTGCTGTAGTTTGTGCATGTGAAGGATTTTTAGTTGTCCCAATTCTTATCTTATTGTGGTGAGTAAATTGGGTCTGGGCAGGTCATAGTGCAGTTTTACATGGTTGTACTGTTGAGGATGAGGCTTTTGTTGGTATGGGAGCTACACTTTTAGATGGAGTTGTTGTGGAGAAACATGGAATGGTTGCTGGTGGAGCACTTGTGAGACAGAACACCAGGATTCCAGCTGGGGAGGTATGCTCCACTCTCTCTGTCAATTTTTAACTTGCTCTGTTTGTGGTCGTTGTCTGATCTACCCAGGGATCAATTTATGACAATATTTATAGGGTAAGCGGATTGGTCGTTTATACTATCAGCATAGACAAGGTTCAAAGGTTCTGTCAATCCTGCAGGATTTGGAGAGCCTGATTGACCTAGAATTTGTATATTACTGTGCATGCTATGTGCTGCATGTAGCTGTAGACAAACCATGTTTAAGAGAGCATTGTTTGCCTCTTGCTTTGCTTGTAAGACACAGGATTTTCCTGTTTGTAATCTTGTTGTGGCTGGGAGTGGGAGCCGGGACAACTGATCTGAGCTAGGAGTCTTTGTGTTATGATGCAATGTGCCCTTAAATACATATGGCATGTTTTTACATGACAGAAGAACTGTCTTGTCATCTTTCAAATTCAGGACTATTTTGGTTTGGAAGTGGTGGATTGGATTTTGTCTATGGACTCCAAGTATGTCGTCCTAAAAACATGGGATTGAGAACAATTATTCCATGTATCTTAGTAATTATTTTATAAAAGGAATAACATTTGGGAAATATAGTGATCTCCCTTATTTTATATACCGAAGCTTTTTTTATCTGCTATATATGTAAGCTGTTAGTAACTTCAGTCTCGATTCTTTTTTAACAGGTGTGGGGTGGAAACCCTGCCAAATTTTTGAGAAAGCTCACTGAAGAAGAAGTAGCCTTTATCACTCAGTCTGCCACCAATTATTCCAACCTTGCGCAGGTCCATTCAGCTGAGAACGCAAAGCCTTTTGACGAGATCGAGTTTGAGAAGGTTCTTCGCAAGAAGTTTGCTCGTCGTGATGAAGAGTATGACTCAATGCTGGGTGTTGTACGTGAAACTCCCCCAGAGCTTATTCTTCCAGACAATGTCCTACCCGGTAAGGCACCTAAGGATCTACAAAAGTGAGATCTTTGTAAGTCCTTTCTTTGGATCAAATCATGAGTTTTATTGCCATGGATATTGTTATGTGCAAGCACATGGATGAAAGATCATTTCTTTCGCAATAAGTACCGGACACATGCCGGTGTTGCATTTATGAGTTCAATCTCTTACAAGATGCTCATCATGTGGATTTTAGAGAAAGTAATTTTGCTTCCGGTGAAATTAATGCCATGTAGCTTCATGTATGTTGATCTTTTGAGCTGCTTGCACCCTGGATGTCCTCAAGATTTGTTGTACTCTAAATTTCTTTTCTTTTTGGGAATGGCATGAGAACTCTTTGTTGGTATGATGTGTTCTACCATAATCGGTATTCCTACTTGTTTTCTCCCTTTTCATAGCCTTCAGACGTTGTAAATCTGGAAACACCAATAATTGATCAGAGGGATGAAAAAACACAAGCACGGGCAGGCTCAAGTTATCCCCGACAGTAGCTGAGAATTCGGTCATTATTCCTCGCTCTTCTTTTAGATGGCTGATGTCTTCGAAGTCTTTAGGGGAGTAGGGCTGGTGAAAACTTTGCCCCAAGGTTAAGCAGGTAAATAAATTGAATGGCTCACCTAAACTATAGTTGAAGGTGTGTTTAGGGATCTAATTTACGAGGCAAATGGGCGGAAACCAAAAGAAAAAAGGAAAACGGAAGGAAAAGAAACTGAGTGCCTAGATAGCATTCAAATTCATTATGCCCTGCTCAAAGAAGTATAGTGCCCGTTTGCTTTTGAGGAATTTCGAACTTTTTCACTTTTATTCTCATTTGAAATGAAAAGCACATCATGAGGCCTTGTTTGGTTAGAGTTTGAAAAATGATCCTCGGATGAATAAGCAATTTCAGTTTTTAGCTGCTAGAATGATAACACGGTCTTTGTATTTTTTCTAATATCTTTACCATACCTTGGTTTTCCATATTGTGCGCCCCAAAAAGCAGGTCGCTGCATCTACCTTTTCTCATTCATTTGAGCTTTGGTGATGGCTCTCGATTCCAAACTTTAGAGGGATTAGATTGTTAAGAGTATTTAAATATTAAAGGTAGTATTAATTTAATTTTGGTTTTTAAAATAATTAACAGTGATCCTATAAAATTTTATGTAGACAAGGCTTGTTGCATCACCCAAACCTCAAATTGACTCTAGCAACGGTTGGCAAGCTGCACGGCACCGGGAAATTTTGCGGAGCTCACAGCTTAGCTCTGGAAGCGTGAAGAGGTGTTGAGTTTGTGAATTGTGAATCCTTTCAAATGCTCCCGCCATATGTCTCGTGAAATAGGATACTTGTAGATTCTTTATTTCATCGGGTACGGATGACATACGCACGTTAAATGGTAACATAACCAAACATGATTTTACAAACTTCAAACCAAAAGAGAATTTTCAAGTAACAGGTGTTAAAAGGACTACTGGGAAGCTGCTTTTCTAACGAAGAAGAGAACAATATGAAGAAAAAAGGAATTTCTCTATTTGTTTATCAAAGAAAGATGTTTCCATAACGCTAAATTTTTAAGTAAAATAAGCATCAATATGTTCCAGTTAAGGGGAAACTTTTATTTATAAATAGACCGTATTTTAAATTTAATCTTAGCAGTAGGAGGATGAGGTCCAAATGACGAATTAATCTCTGAACCGGTGAATTATAAAGACAAACCAAACATGTCAAAATTCGTTTCCGTTATGCAAAACATGTATATGAGAAGATAGAAAAAGACTAAGCAGAATTATTTTCATTTTCATGAAAAAGGAACATTTATCCAAGGTGGCTTCCCTACCCCAAAAGGGGGATTGTGGCGGGTAAGCCTGCACATGTTACCCTCCGTTAACCCTTACCCTCCGTTAACCCAGGAGGAACATGGTTGAGCGGGGGAGCCTTTTAAAGACCTGCTTAGGTCCAACAAAACATGTATATGAGAAGATAGAAAAAGACTAAGCAGAATTATTTTCATTTTCATGAAAAAGGAACATTTAAAGCACTATTCAAATCAAACAAGCCCTAAATTGAGTAATAAGGTCTCAACAGAAAAATTTGGTGGGTTTAAAGGGAGTTCTTTTTTCTGAGACAACCCTTTTGGCTTCTCTGAGTCTCCGGTTAACAAGTAAATTTGGCTAGGACCAGGAGTTGTATCGTTCGAGACTCCAAATTGATTCTCTATATCTCGAAATCAACTTATTCCTACACATGGTATTAATAGCGAATGTTCGGCTATTCAATAGTTACTAATGCACTAGGAGGATCTTATTCATTGTCCTATATTTTAGGAATAATACAACAGAAAATTCCTAGCTATTACGTGAGTGATATGAGTGCTCTAAACATAGACACCAAAAACCCTCAATTTTCTGCTGTGTACCAATTGAACTCTACAGTTAAAATTCAATTAAAAAAAAACTAAATCTTTTTATCCTTTTTGCCCTTCATGATCTAAATATTTACAGATTTTCCATTTAGGCTATATTTTCTTCAAAAAAGTTAGTTTTTTATTTTTATTTTTTTATTTCTGTTTACGAAGAGCTAGATTAATATTTTCATCGAATAAAAATGAACCGAACATATCTTCTCCCTTGTGTTATAACTAAACTTAGTGGGGTTGCAAAGCGGAGTCCGCTCTTTAAAGAAAATTCTTTGCTAGAGATTGGGAACTACGTTGTTACAATAGAAGGAAGAAGTGCTCTTACTGAAGAGGTGGCCATATTGGTCAATTAAAAGCTTGATGCTATAGAAAGAGAAAATGGAAGAATTGTCCAAAAAGTCCTAAACCTATTGCACTTTTGCCAATTTAGTCCTAAACATTTTAACTTTGCCAATTAAGTCATAAACCTTTTTACTTTTTGTCGATTAAGTCCATTCGGCCAATTTTGGCCGGAAAATGCTGACGTGGATGCCGGCGGTGCCACGTAGGACTACCGGTGCTGACGTGGACAATTTTTAATAATATTTTAATATTTTCGATTTTTTTCGATTTTTTTGAATTTTTTTGAGTTTTTTATTATTATATTTTCTGTTTTCCCCCCCTTTTTTTTTTTTTTTTTTTTTTTTTTTTTTTCTTTTTGGCCTTTTCCTTAGCTTTTTCCGGTGGCTGGCCACCGACCACAGCCGGCCGGCTAGCCTCGCCCGCCACAAGTGAGGCCCAGCTGAGCGAGGAGGAGCACCGGCGAGGGCCTGGCGAGGGTCGCCTGGGCGAGGCCGACCCTCCCCCAGGCGAGGGTGGCCTCGTTGGGCGTCGGCCGAGGGCCGGCCTCGCCAGATCTAGCGAGGGGAGCCCTCGCCGGGCTTGCCCTTGCCCGGGCGAGCGTCGGCCTCGCCCGGATCGGATCCGCGAGGCCGGCCCTTGCCCCTGGCCGAGCAGGCGTCGGCCTGTGGCCAGGGGCGAGGCCGACGCTCGCCTAGGCGAGGGTGAGCCCTGGCGAGGCTCCCCTTGCCGAGATCTAGCGAGGCCGACCCTTGCCGGGGCCGGGCGGCCTTGCCCGCCGCCGTCGCTCGGCCGACGCCCGGCGAGGCGACCCTCGCCGGGGTCGGCCTCGCCCGGGCGAGGGCTTCCGAGGGCTTGCCCTCGCCGGTGCTCCTCCTTGCCCAGCCAGCTGTGGCCGGTGGCCGGCCATCGCCTGTGGCCGGTGGCCGGCCATCGCCTGTGGCCGGTGGCCAGCCACCGGAAAAGGCCAAGGAAAAAGCCAAAAAGAAAAAAAGAAAAAAAGGGAAAAAAAGAAAATATAAAAATAAAAATAAAAAATTCAAAAAATATTAGAAAATATTAAAATAATTTTAAAAATTGTCCACGTCAGCGCCGGCAGTCCTACGTGGCACCGCCGGCATCCACATCAGCATTTTCCGGCCAAAATTGGCCGGATGGACTTAATTGGCAAAAAGTGAAAATGTTTAGGACTGAATTGGCAAAGTTAAAAGGTTTAGGACTGAATTGGCAAAAGTGCAATAGGTTTAGGACATTTTAGACAATTTTCCCAAGAGAAAATAGCTTAAAGAAGTCTAGGGGAGCTTTAAGTCAAGGCCTTAACGAAGAAGGGCTTGGTTGGGAAGGTCCAAAAGTCTTGATCTCTCTCCGTTTTGGTGTCTCGCTGTTGAGTGTCGACGGAAGGTCAAAAGGACTCTTAGTTTTCACCACCAAATTTTAACGACGGTTGGGCAGGAGATGTTGTTTGACACCCATAGCAATCGCATCACCGAAACGATTGAGCATTTTTCCAATGGCCTGTTTCTTTTGCATTGCGATTTGGGCTTCCTAGCCTAAGATATGCCATCGACAAGGCCATCTAAGATAGAACACGAAATTTTATAGGATCATGTACTCAAGATTGGCGAGCCCGTCAATATAGCACTAATCGCATGCTAAAAGTCCATACTTGTCCATAATAAGCAAGATACACACTACTTTGGCTAGCGACTGCAAACTCGTGGGGTGTTTACGAAAGCATTGAACATATGCGCAAGGTAATTTTGGCCTTTTATGGGTGCTTAAAAAAGTGCTAAACCTGATCGGAGGAAATTTCTTCCAACCATATGTCTGATTCTGGCTAGTGAATAACAAACTATACACATTACCCACTTGCAAACATAACTCAAAATAAATGTGAATGACATCCATGTTTGCAACTGTTAATTACAAGAGATTTAATCACCATCAAAGAGATTTGATGGTGATATCCACGTAAAAAAATCAAGACTTTTTACCCGAGATGAAGATAGTATCAAAAGGAATAAGCGCGGGCTTGTCATTGGCGGTGGTGGCAGTTGTAGCTACGGGAGCCGAGAGCTAGGAGGCGAAACTCGAAGTCGAGAAAAGCCTCCTTGCAAATCCGAGCCTCAGCGCCATTTCTCAACGGAACAGCTTGATAGACACTGTGTTGCGTGATGGCAACGACGACGGGCGATGACCAACAACGATGCTAATGGACCAAGGCGATAAAACCTAAAACCTTGAGAACTGGTTGGGGTTTGAGAGGCCGAAGGGATGATCACTTCAGGGGAGGTCAAGTATCTCGTGGATCGGGGGCTTTCGTGGGCTTTTTTGAAGCCCATACTTTCACCAAACAAACTTACCAAACAAGTTATCTCACCAAACAAGCTTATTAAACAACACATAGTACCATGCATAATAAGTTCATTAACCGTCTTAGATAGTTCCTCCCATATTTTCAAGAGCTTTCAATTTTAAGCTGGGCATCTGGTCTCAAATCAAGCATCCCATACTTTCAAGGGCTTCTTGGCTCAACTAAGGTGTCCAGCCATCAAGCTAAGTATCCCATACTTCTAGGGGCTTCCCATACTTTCGGGGGCCTCCTAAGGCTTCCAAGCTCAATCAAGGCCATGTCACGACCCTAACTACATCCCCAAGGTCATGAGCAGCAAGGGTTATTTTCTTGCGACGTCCCAAGCTCGTCGTGGTTCTGATTCTTTTAATTTTGTTATCATGCACATGTGGAAATGTGAATAAACAACTCCCCGAGCAAACAACAGCTGAAAGACTAAGACATACAGCATACAGAACACACTGATTAATATTATAATTAGACTTTTACAAGCCCTTTTTCTACGGGTCCTCTTTTCTTTTTACATCATAGTACATTTTTATATATGCCAAGGGAAATCCTATCTCTTCTAGCGTGACTGCAGCTCCTAAGATTGACGTGAGATTTCCATATCTACAAAACTGAAAGATGAGGGTGAGTTTTGCGGAAACTAAGTAAGTAAAATTCTTAGTTCTCTATTAAGAAAGCATCTCATTGTTAAAGCCTAACAAGTACAACACTTGCAAATAGTATCGATGGCAGATCAATTAAGCTATTTCACTAAATAAGCTTATCAACATCACATAGTAACATATTCAATAAGTTCATTAACAGTATAAATGGTTCTTCCCATACTTTCAAGGGCTTCTAGCCGCTTGCTGGGCATATGGCCTTAGGCCAGGCATCCCATACTCTCATGGGCTTCCCGTACTTTTAGGGGCTTCTTAGCTCAACCAGGGCATTCGGCCATCAAGCCAGGCATCCCATGTTTTCAGGGGCTTCCCATACTTTCAAGGGCTTCCTAGCTTAACTAGATCATTCGCCTATCAAGCCAGGCATCCCATACTTTCAAGGGCTTCCTAGCTCAACTAAGGCATCTCGTTCAATGAACGAGCCATCGCCGCCAACGTTGTGTAACAACAAGCACTTTTTCCTCTTTAAGTGCACACGCATAAGTGCATCACACAAGTCGGTTCTTATATTTTCTCTTAGTTAACACATGCATGGCCCGAAGGCGTGCTCATCCATTCATGCGTGTCATGAATTCTCATACTAATACATATGTTGGGAATAATCTTTGATCCGTAACTTAAATCAATCACTTAGCGCCGATCCCCGCACCGGACAAGGCTCAGAAATGGCACGTCTCAATGCCAAACCAAGGCCTCAAGGCTTGGGTACACCTCTCTTTAGTGACGATCCCAAGCTTGATGGTCCTCGGCTCCATCTCGATGTGAATGCACATGTATCGAGAATGACCCTCGGCTCGTGGTTTGATCCAACGCCAAGCACAAAGTCTCCACGTCCACTTGGACTATAGAAATCGGCATGCTTAGTGCCTTACTAAGATCTCGTGGATTTGGGCGATCCTCATATCAATTAAGGCATAATATCAACACGCCTCAATGTCGACTTAGGACCTTGCAGCCTTAGGCGACCCTTGCACCAAGCAAGACTTGGACCTGGCATCCTATTTATGCCGAAACCAAGGCCTTATGATTTGGGGCAACTTGTCTTGCAATGAGCTCAATCCAAACGAATCTCGACCTCATTTTGGGCGTGAACAACTCAAGCACACATTCAAGCACAAATATGAGCAAGACCATACAAAAGATCTAACATCCTACCCACGGCTAGATGGGTGAGCACCTAACTAGCCTCGACAATGGAGACTATTACCCTAGAGGAGACATAGGGATCTTACTTACCTTGGCGAACCTTGAAGACCAACTTAGATTAGCTTGAGGATTGAGGATGCAAGGCCGAGAGAAAGGAGAAGGAGGAGGGGGGCGTCCAAGGAGAAGGAGGAAGGAGGAATTGAGAGGCAAGGTGAAGAAATGAAGAGGGCTTCTCCTATTTTAATAACCCCTTGGTGCCAACATTACTAAGCCAAGCGGTCCAATCTTAAGTTTCCAAGTGTCCCATTAGAATACCTAGGTGGCAAGTCTAAGTTGCAAAGTGTCGAGCATATTTTAAAAGTTGGCACACCTAATGGCCTAATGTAATTATTGGAAGCTTACTTATTTCATTCCTATTGGACCATTTATACAATGCTATCATGACTTGGCCTACTTGTTCTTTAAAGAAAATCTTATGGTAAAGAGGATCATACCTTTCATGGACACTTAAGCTTATGAGTCACCAACTTCTTCTCCAAGGAAAATTTCAAGCCATCATTACCAAAATTTTCGGATGGACACCTAGGCGAGATGACTCATCCTTGCATTTAATGAGGCGTTTTAGAATCTCATATATGTCTTTTCTTGATTTGTCCATTTGTCCAAGAGTCCCTTACTTAATTCCCAAGGAAAATCTTTGATAATCATTACCAAATCTATGAATATCTATCCAAAGTGGTGAGTTATCATTCTCATTAAATGAGGGAGTTCTAAAATTTTCTTCTATTTTGTCATTTTCTTCATCAAGAAGGCGATTTAGAGAATTCTATCATCCAGGTTGGATTCAGGGCCAGAGAAGGGATCATTAGGTACACCTCGAAAAATCAAATCACGTACATCCAAGGTTTGGCCATTTCGTTCCATATTCACCCAAACCATTCCTTTGGACGGTCGATCGGCCAAATTGATCTATTGTCCTTCGATTGGTTTGAGACCAATCTTAAGGCTACCCATGGCCTAGCATAAGCCAAGGCACCCACGGACCCTAGAATTAGTGACGGAATAGTTGGGTCTATCCCTAGGCTCATTCAAATCGGCACTCGATCCATCGGTAGGGTTTATGGTAGGTGTATTACCAATCTATGATCGAACATCACCAATTCGAGATTTCGTTCCAGTCACTAAGAATTAAATAGAGAATGATGCATTTTGGGTTGGAAGGAAGTCACATTTGGTCAATTTGGATCGTCTATGTATCGGTGCATAATCGAGCGGAACCACCCGCGACTAGAAATTGCGACTGATCGGATCAACCTATGACCATCCTCCGATCCAAAATCATCATGCGATTAATTCTCATGATCAAAAAGTCATCTTATGAGCTGGTGATCCAAAACCATTGGTATGGTTGGTAGAAAATTCACGGTTGATACCTCGACCAATTCGTGACTAGTCGGTCGGTTAGTCGATTGATTGGTCAATCAGACCATGATCGATTCGCGATTCCTACTGATCAAGCCGATCGATCCATGGCCAATGGCCCATGATTAATCCTTTTAGGAATTTATGGCCGATCCTTACAGAGTCATAATCGAGGATGTTACAGGCCGGGCCAAGTATCCCATACTTTCAAGGGTTTCCTAACTCAACCAAGACATCCCATTCTCATGCATGAGGCAATGTTACCTATTGTTTGAATTAGAAGCATGCTCTTGGACCATCCCTCATTCTAACCCGATATTATCCTCTTCAAGGCATGCTCCTAGATCATCTCCCTCGAGAATTTGCCCTTAACATAGCCAAGACATGATTTGGCAATTTAACTTTCCTTTATGTGATCGTACTTCATATATCAAATAAGCTGGTTTTTAATCTTTCCTCTTAGCTAACATAGAAAAGGCTTAATGGTGCGCTCATTCAAGTGCGTATGTCATGGCCCCCATTACCATACTATACAACATGTCGAGCACGATTTTTGGCTTGTGCCTCAAATCACAGCCGGAGGCTAATCCCCGAACCAAGCAAGAGTTGGAATTAGCATGCTTTAATATTGTACTAAGACTTCATGGGCTTGGACAATTCCTGTACCGAATGAGACTTGGAATTGACATGCCTCAATGCCTATCCAAGACTGATGTGAGAGCACCCAACTTAGCTTTATCAGCCCATTCAGCACCATCATTACTCATTCAAGCCAAGATAGAATTTGGGCATAACATGCTTCAATGGATCAAGACTCAAATTTCCAATTAAAGCAGTACTAAATTATTCTTACTGAAGTTATCGATATCGATGATTAATGAGTTACCAAAGTTGTCGATACCGATGATTAATGAGTTATCAAATTCTCAGTAGATATATTAGTCGCTAATTTCTCAATATGCTTTATTAGTTGCTGATCTCGAAATTTATCAACAACATATCAATGGGAAGTCGTTCTAAACAAGTTCCTTAGTTATTTGATGAAATCTTGGCATATTTATCTTTTGGTCAAAGTGGAAGCACGAATTTTGCAAGGCTAAAGAGTCAAGAATGCAAGTTCCCAAGTTATTAAATGCATCTCTATTTTCATAGGAGTCTTTATTGTTATGTAAGTTTCAAGAATCAAAGTTGTAAGTTTCTAGGTCTTTAATAATAGGCTAGTTTCCATAGCTATTTATTACTTTTCGATTTCCTAAGTTGTATTACTCATATAAATAGAGGAAGCCTCTCAATTGTAAGTAAACTAGATTTGATGAATGAAAATACTTAAGATTTTCTTTGCGCGAGTGAATATCTTTGGAGAGTGGATAACTCCCATTTCAGTATGTTTATTCTTGGAGAGTAGATTACTCCTCAGTAATGAGTCAAGAAGCTCTTTATCCTTGGTTGGTGGATTTTCCTTTAGGCCCTAGTGGGAGCTTCTCCTATTTCAAAGTCCTTTATCATATACAGGTCATTCGTCTATTAAGCCTTGGTGGTGAACTTCGTTTATCCCGATTTTCATCTTTTGTTGGTGGCGTATCCTTTAGACCTTGGTGAAATTGTAATCTATATTTTATTATGCAATTCATCCTTCGATATCCATCCCCATACACCCCATTCAATCGTGCTCTTATATTTACCTATCGAAACCATCCTCATGAACACTATTTCCCAAACCACTTAACCACAAAAATCCCTACATCCGAGAATTACTTACCCACGCATGCATTAAAAACTTTGTGGCTTTGGGCAATCCCAGCACCAAATGAGACTTAGAACCGGCATGCCTCAATGCCGATTGAAGACCTCGTGGTCTTGGGTGATCCCCACACCTAACGAGACTTGGAACTAACATGCCTCAATACCAATCCAAGATGTCGTGGCTTAGGCCATCGCGACTTGACATTGATTCTAAGCCGAGCGAACCTCAACCTCATCTTGGGACGTGAATGCATTCAAGCATGCAAACATGAGTAAACCATACAAAGAACATTACAACATACACACGGCTTACATGGGTGAGCACACAACTAAACTCAATGACGTAGCCTATTGTCTTGGCAAAGAGTTAGGAATTCTACTTACATACAAAGACATGTGCACAAACTAAGCCTAAATGAGAGTGCAACCAAGTCCAAGCAACATGACTCACGACTTGAACCGACACGCCTCAATGCCGGCCTAAGGCCGAGCAAAACCCATTTGATACTTGGAGTGTGATTTAGCTTAGGAAAGTAAATATGTGAGCAATCAATCATCAACGCGCATCAAACTAAGCACAAGTGTGTACACAATTAAACTCGACAACATAGGCTATCGCCCTAGCCAAGAGTAGAAAGTCTACTTATCTTCGATGAACTAAGTATGGTTTTGCTAATAGTTGGCCGTTCGGTGATATGGTGGCACGGTGAGGGCATGAGCATGAGAGTGAGATTGAGTGAAAGAAGCGGCATGAGAGGGTGGGGGAGTAAGAGAGAGGAAGAGAAAGCGGTGTGTGAGAGAGGGATAGGAAAATGAAGGGAGATGCCTCAATTCACAGGCAAACCCCTCATAATGAGTTTTCTGAGTGATTCAATCATCTTCATTTAGGTGGACAACCCTAAGACGAGGAGGCGGCAAGCTAAAGAGATGAGTGGCAAGTATAGTTCCTAGGGGAAACACTTGTTCCTCTTTCCATTGGTCCACTTAAGGGGGTTGAATCATCATGGAAATGTAACAATTGTGGGGACACCTAAGCTAATGACTAAGCCTCTCTCATTTAATGCTTGGATTACGTGTAATTATTAGGCTATATATTCGTCACACATCCTTAACAAAACTTGCTCCCTATTTTCTCTCTCTCTCTCTCTCTCTCTCTCTATATATATATATATATATAATCTTCCATGAGACACCTAAGCTTATGAGTCACCATTATCATCATAACTTGGCCAACTTGTTTTCCAAGCAAGATTTTAGGTGAATCTCTAATGGCCATCTAAGTTAGTAACTTACCTTCTTCACTTAATGCCCAAGATATGATAATTATAAAGCTTGTATTTTTGGTACATATTTCATGCCTTTACTTGTTTATTAAGCTAAACATTCTAGAACCTTTTATTTTGTTCTCTTCCAATGAACATAGCAAACATGGATATAAGGCCATTTAAAATGTTAAAGGGGTCAAGTGATGGCTATATATGTTCATCCATGATTGATCATTCCAACCGAATTTAGGTATGGGATCGAATCACCATTGAACGGGGGCGAATTAGTGATTGAACTCTCCTCGTATGGTTAGTTTGGTGGCCTATCTCGTTGGCTCGGTGGCCAGCACCACAATTGGCACTAGTTGAGCAAACCAAACCCGTGACTAGCCCTAAGCCTGTTATAGGGCCTAGTGTAAGGCTTGGTACACGATTGGGCTCCCGGCTTGGTCCATGGTCCTTGCTGCTAGGCCTAAGGCTTGGTTCATGGTTTGGCACCTGTCCTAATAGTAGGGTTGTTGGGTCAGTTCGGGACCTATCCAAGATTGGTCCATGATCCATTGCAAGGGGCCCATGGCCAATTTGTGACCAGTTCATGGCCAGCTATATTTGGTCCAAGGTCGACTCTCCGTTTGTCATGCCTTGATCCTCGAGCGTGTGCTCATCCCTCGGTGGTCGATTAAATTGCGACATACCAGGACGTGTCCCCAACCTATTCATTTTAATGCGCATGCAGAAACGTATAAATAAATTCCTAGACAACACAAAGATGGGATAGAAAAGCAAGGCCACAATTTTGAAAACCACAACACACTTATATATTAGTCTATATTCACAAGTCCACCAAAAACAAAAGGGCTACAAATCCTCTAAGCCTTCGAACCCTCAACCAAAGGCTTCGGGGTCTTTGGTTTCGGGGAACTCGAGTCTACCATTGAACCACCAGGAGGGTTAGCCGTATCCTTGCCAAAAGCGATTTCTAGCATTGACATAGGAATCTTAGATTCCGGTAGGGGACCTTCTCTAGGTTCATCTCGCCCGTAAGGATACCATGATTTGAATTAATGGGGTACCCTTCGGGATAAGACCCGCATCAACCCAAATAATGGATTTCATGAGTTCATAGACCTAGGCTCCTTGGCTCTCAGGGAGGGGAATCTGAGAGATCTGTTCAGTGACCATCTTCAGCTGGCCAAAACACTTAGGAGGAGTAGCCATCTAAGGATCTAAAAATGTTAGCCCACAACGGGGTAAGACAATGTCTCAGCAAGTTCACCCCCTAAACTCCAATTAGGAAGGAAATAAGTCTAAAGGCTGCCTATGCACTGATAGAGGACTTACCTCGCCTCAGTCTCTTCCTACAAATCAATACAGTTCATGATCTTAACCAATCCACTCAATTCAAACCAAACCATCGATCAACTTAGTTAAACGGCTCAATTCAACACAATTAATACCATCTGTCAATCAATACTATCTATTAATCCGGACCATATAATTCAATCTCGTCTATCGATTCAATTGATACAACCACGGCTCACACAAGTTGAAATAAACGGTCTTTGCTCTCACAGGCTACAATATTTGGTCCTAGCTCTCACAAGCTAATATAAATAGATAGTAGCTTGCACAAGCTGATAAATATAGATTGTGTGAACACAAGCTAATAAAATGATCTTAGCTCACACAAGCTAATAAGGTATACTGCTCTCACAAACTGACGTATCGAAGCACATAGGCTGATACAATATACTACTCTCACAAGCTTATGTGCAAAGGGTCCCAAAAGCTGACGATAAATATGCTCACACAAGCTGATAAAAACACGAGTTAAAAGTATCTGATAAAAATAATTGTGTGTGAACACAAGCTAATATAATAGTCCATAAATACATTTTTGGCGTTGTAAACCGACACCCGGTATTTTCTAATTAAATACCAAAATCATACAATTTAGGATAAATACCCAAATTGACCAATTCCACTCAATTTGCACAATCTAGTATTCAATTAAATAAACCAAGCATACCATTGCAATCAACACGAAATTCCAGTTACCGACTATCCCTATAAATTTTTTGGAAAATAATAGATAATTAAATAAATACCAAAATTAATTAAATAAATACAATTAAATGCCATAAATAGAAACTTATTCTGAAAAGACCTAATTAAATATCGAAACGGGCCCAGAAAAATTCTGAACCTTCTAGATAAATAATACAATTTATCTAGTCGCTAATTAAGCCGATCTAACCACCTAACATGCAATAACGAGTAATTAAATTGCTAATATGTTCTAACTAACCACATAAACCATACTTTGCCTAAACTAATCAACCCTTAAGCACAATTAACTTCATAAGCAGAGTTTATTGAGTAAATTCACCGGTTTTTGAAATCTGATGAGTTTACAGCGACTGCAATGCGAAGACAGGCGACAAACTCCGAAGCGGCGGCACTTTACACGGCCCAGAAGCAGTCCGAAATGGGCCTCGAAGCCCATGGAGGATTGCTGGTCTTCGGTTCTGCTAAGTGGGCCAAGAGGCTGGAACAGAGGCCGATTGGGCTGGAAACGACAAGAACTGGTAGCAGAAGGCTAGGCTGCTAACGACGAGGCTTCATGGTGGCGGAGGTGAGTTAGACGGTGGTTTAAAAGGCTCGACGGGCTTAGGGGATGGCCTAGGGTCGTAGTTGGAGCGGAACGGATGGCGAACGGGCGCAAGACAGGCACGGCTCATGAGGGGCTCACGAGCGGCACGACAATGAGCAGTGGTGATCTAGGTGGCTCGACGACGGCAGGGGGGAAGTTGGTGGCTCTCTCTGGAATTTTTGGAGAGTACACACAATTGTCCTCGGAACCTTAGTGTTTTGTCTTTAGAAATTTGAAAATCAACATTTCTCTTATCAGTATCTTCTAAACAACTAGGTCTGTCAATTGAAGCATCTTGATTCTAATATGTACATCCAGCTCAATTCTAAAGGTAGCCATAAGATTAGAGAGGTGGCCTACCTCAAATTTGAAAACCGAATCTCGAGCTCTTTCGAGTAAAACCCATTCCTTAACCATCATTTGTGCAACTGAAGACTTCCGACTTAAAGCATCTGCAACCTTGTTCGCCTTTCCAAGGTGATACAGAATATCACAATCGTAGTCCTTCAAAAGTTCCATCCAGTGGCGCTGTCTCATATTCAACTCCTTCTAAGAGAATAAATACTTGAGACTTTGATGGTCAGTGAAGATCTGAAATCCTTCTTCACACAAATAGTGTCTTGAAATCTTTAGAGCGAAAATGATTACTACGAGTTCTAAGTCATGCGTCGGGTAATTCAACTCATGAGGCCTCAATTGACGGGATGCGTATTCAATAACCCTGCCATGTTGCATCAACATGGAACCTAGTCCTCTGAACAATGCATCATCACTATAGATCTCGTATCCTCCAAGACTAGACGGTATGGTCAGCATAGGTGTGGTAGTTAGCTTTTGTTTAAGCTCTTAGAAACTACACTCGCACTTGTCTGTCCATACAAACTTCTCTTCCTTCTTCAATAGTCGAGTCAACGGTGAAGCCAGAGCTGAAAATCCTTCCACGAACCTTCTGTAGTAACCTACCAAACCCGAAAAGCTTCTTATCTCTGTCACAGTTGTCAGTCTTGGCCAGTTGATAACTGCTTCGATCTTGGACGGGTCCACAGAGATTCCTTCGCCTTAAATCACATGACCTAAGAATGCAACACGAGTTAATCAAAACTTGTACTTGCTAAACTTAGCGTACAATCTATGAATCATTAGGGTCTGAAGTACTCTCCTCAAATGACTCTCATGCTTCTCAAAACTTCTCGAATACACCGAAATATCATCGATGAACACGATCACAAATCGATTCGGATATTCTTTAAACACTCGGTTCATCAGATCCATAAAAGCAGTTTGAGCGTTCGTTAAACTAAACATCATTACATTGAACTCATAATGGCTATATCAAGTACGGAATGTTGATTTTGGTATGTCCTCCTTTCTAATCCTCAACTGATGATACCCTGTCCTCAAGTCGATTTTTGAAAATATTGATGCTTCATGCAGCTGGTCAAACAAGTCGTCAATCATCAGCAATGCATATTTGTTCTTGATCGTCACTTGATTGAGTTGACGATAGTCGATGCACAAACAAAATGAACCATCTTTCTTCTTCACAAACGGAACTGGTGCTCTCTAAGGTGATGCACTGGGACATATGAATCCCTTATCCAACAATTACTGCATCTATACCTTTAGTTCTTTCACCTCAGACAACGACATCCACTAAGGAGCCTTAGAGATTGGCTCTGTCCTAGGTGCTAACTTGATCACAAATTCTATCTCCATCTCTGGTGGTAGGACTGGCAATTCCTTCGGAAACACTCCTAGAAATTCTTGCACTACTGAGATATCTTTGATTTTCAGCTTCTCAATTGCCGGGTAACCTTGACAACCCCCATCTAACAAACAAGTTGCCTCAAGCGACGAGATTAAGGAAATCGAGGGTCCTCCTCGACTCCCAATAAACTCGAAACTTTCACCCCCTAACAGGTTAAACTGAATCGCTTTACAATATCAATCCATCTTAGCTCTTTGCTTGGTGAGTCAGTTCATGCCAATTATCACATCGAAATCATACATGGCTTGGACTAACAAGTCTATCTTCCCCTCTTGCTCACCAATCACTAACTTGCAATCAAAACAACCCAATGCAGACAACACCTTATTAGCTTAACAAACTATTTAGATATGCTAACCACTGACTCCGACAACTCAGGACTCAATCCTATCAGCTTAACAAACTATTTAGCTACAAACAAATGAGTTGGACCAGGATCAAATAAAGCATATGTAGCATGGTTGTTTAGTGAAACCGTACCTGTAACCACATTAGGCGAGTCCTCTACTTGTCGTCTCGTAATGGAGTACACTTGTCCTTGCGCTAGGGGTTTGTTCTATCCTCCCTACTGTGCAGCCTACGGCACAAACCTTCTATTTTGACCCAACAACGGCGGCGGCGGCAATTGATGAAATCCTCTTGGTCTTCTGGGACAATCTCTGGCCATATGACTCGGTTGGCCACACTTGAAACACGCACTTATTATAAGATGGCACGGGGCTGAACCATGTTGCCTTCCATAGAAGCGACAAGCGCCATTCTAATTCGGTGTTGGCTTTCCAATTCCATCCTTCTGACTTGGCGGAACATGGAACCTTCCTCCAGTCATGGGCCTCTTCCCATATCAGTTCCCATCTTTGTTGGAATTGAACCTCGATCCAGACAAGGTAGCATGCTCATTCAAGCTTCTTTCTATCAGTTGGGCCCAATTATATACCTCATTATAATCCTTCAAATCCAGCGGTACTAGCGGGTTCTTTAGCTCTAGTCGAAGGCCATTCTTGAACCTCCGAGCTTTATCTTTTGGATCCTCCACCAGTCTCGAAGCGTATTGAGAAAGCTCCGCAAACTTGATCCCATACTGGTCCACGGTCATCATGCCTTGGCGGAGGCGCTTAAATTCCTCCATCTTCTATTCTCGAGTACTACCCGAAAAGTATTTACTGTCGAAAGCTTTGAGGAAAGCGTTCCACACCGGAACTATGCCTTCCGGAAATACTGTACCTCTGGTGGCTCTCCACCATGTATTCGCATTACCCTGCAGTTGGTAAACGGCTAGGACAACCTTTTCTTCCTCATTGCACATTGGGAGTGCAAAGGCCTTCTCTAGGTCTTAAATCTAAAGCGAGGTAGTCTTAAGGTCTCTTGCATCGGTGAACCTAGGTGGGTTCAATTTCAAGAACTGCTCTACAAGCTTATGAATCAGTCTCTCTCTCTACACAACCATGTTTCCAGCTGGGACCTTAGCAGGTGCGGCTGTGGCGGCGGCCTCAACAGCGGCGATAATGGCAACAGTAGCGGTAGCTTAAGCGGTGGTGGTAGTGGCAACGGCTTGATTCTAGGCTTGTTGCCCCATCATTGCTCTCATTGCTTTAAGCGCCTGCATGATCCCTTTGATCCTGGGATCACTAGGGGCTGCTATGCTAGCACTAACAGGAGGCGATGCTACTCCACTAACGTTAGCCTGAGTTGGCACTCGATCACGGCCTCATCGGGTACCAACTCTTGTTGGCGTCCTACCTCAAGTAACAGGCTCGATGGTACGCTTTCTAGAAGTCCTCTACTCTTGATTACTCATAACACAGATTCTATACAAAAATCTGCTTTCCAATTCCACATAGAATTAAAAGCTAAGGGAGATCCAAAACAAGCAATTTACCAAACAGCTATCACAAACATGCACTAGCATGAAATAAAGGGCAATCCTACTATCCCATAAACTTATCGCACTTTATCACTCAAACTATCGACTAGCTCTGATACCACTCCGAGCGGGGATGTCACGCCCCGATCCTCGAGCGCATGCCATTCCTCGGTGGTCGATTAAATTGCGACGTCCAATGACGCGTCGCTGACCCATTCATTTTAATGCGCATGTGGAAGCATATAAATAAATCCCCAGACAACACAAAGATGGGATATAAAAGTAGAGCCACAATTTTGAAAACCACAACACACTTATATACACAGCAAACTAAGTCATTTACAATATTAGTCTATATTCATAAGTCTTCCAAAAACAAAAGGGCTACAAGTCCTCTAAACATTCGAACCCTCAACCGAAGGCTTTGGGGTCTCTAGCTCTAAGGTCTCTAGCTTTGGGGAACTTGGGTCTACCACTGAACTACTAGGAGGGTCAGCCATACCCTTGCCAAAAGCGATCTCTAGCACCGACATAGGAATCTTAGATTCCGGTAGGGGACCTTTTTTGGGTCCATCTTGCCCGTAACGATACCACGATCTGAATTGATGGGATACCATCCGGGATAGACCCACATTGCCCGTAACGATACCACGATATGAATTGATGGGATACCATCCGGGATAGACCCACATCAACCCAGACAATAGATCTCATGAGTTCGTAGACCCAGGCTCCTTGGCTCCTAGGGAGGGGAATCTAAAATATCTGTTCGGTAACCTTCTTCGGCTAGTCGAAACGCTCAAGAGGAGCAACCATCTAAAGACCTAAAAATGTTAGCCTATGACGGGGTGAGACAACGTCTCAGCAAGTTTGCCCCCTAAACTTCGACTAGGAGGAAAATATGCCTAAATGCTACCTATGCACACAAAAGATATAGGACTTACTTCACCTTAGTCCCTTAATGTAAGTCAGTACAATTCATGATCTTAACTAATGCACTCAATTCAAACCAAACCATCGATCAACTCAGTCAAACAGCTGATTTCAGCACAATTGATACCATTTGTTAATTAGTACTATCTATCAATCTGGACCATGTAATTCAATTCCATCTATCGATTCAATTGATACAACCAGGGCTCACATAAGCTGAAATAGACGGTTTTTGCTCTCACAAGTTGCAATATATGGTCATAGCTCTCGTAAGCTGATATAGATAAATAGTAGCTCACACAAGCTAATAAATATAGATCGTGCTTGCACAAGCTGATAAAACGATCTTAGCTCACACAAACTAATAAGGTATACTGCTTACACAAGCTAATGTATCGAAGCACATACAAGCTGACGTGCAAATGGTCTCAAAAGTTGATAAAATGTATACTGTTCTCACAAGCTGACGTATCGAATTTGTAACATTTTCCCCCAAATCCACTTCAATTTCTTATTGAATTGATTCAATTCGGCCCACATAAAACCAACTAAGGTGCCACACTTCAATTTACATTTTTCCTTACCAATAGAACCAACTTGTATCCCAAAAACGTGATAAAAAATAGTCCCCTGAATTTTTCAGTCGAAAATGGCCCTATATTGAATTTTTGCTGAAAATCTCGGTTTGTAGGAAAATCTTCGGAGGATGAGTTGACGTTCCTAAAATAAATCGTGACATTGTAGAACTTTCAATTTCTGAAATCGGATTAGAAACGATCCAACTAGTTCAACCAAACATCGGTGGAGGAAGCCGCTTTAGCCCTCCTTCGACTGATGACCGCCCCTAGGCATCCCATTGTGTATACTTCTCCCCCATGTCCTTCAAATTTTCAGATTTTGTGAAAATGCCCCTGAGTTTTGTGAATTTACAAAAGTGCCTTTAATTAAGCCTTAATTACAAATTTGATCCAAATTGCCAATTTCGATGCGTTACCACCATCTTAATCTTTATTAACCCCTGAATGGATTAATTAGGCTTTGGGATCAAATCTTAGTCATCGGATCGAATTGATGGCTACAATTCGATCCTTGGGGGTATATATACTATTTTTCCCTCCAAAACTTAAGGAGAAACTCAATTTTTTTTTTTTTCACATTTTATAGATCTAGAAATCTTTTGAAACCTCTCTCTCTCCCCTTCAATTGCCATTTGTTGGTGGCCTACCGATCACGCCATTGGAGCAATAGCAACGCTAGTGGTTGCCCAAATCTCCCCCAAATCTTCCCGTCCAGTAGTTTTTTCCTATGAGTCGAGATTAGCAGCACTCAAGCCAATGTTGATCCTGGCACTTCCTCAACCGTGATCGGCCATCCGTGGCCATTCCTTGTTAGCCCTATCACGACCCCACCCTTGGGTGGGAAAAGGTCGGGTTTAGAGGTGGTTAAACATAAGAGTATCCTCATAACATGTAACTCTAAAGATGCCATCACCTTTTCCATTGGGAACAACACTACGAGGTATCTTGGTCATGGTCATGAGATCTCTTAAGCTCGCACCTCGCACGATAGCAAGATTTATTGTGACTTTACCTCAATGCCATGACAAGTCTTGATCAACGGTTTAAATGTTGAATGGAAACCATACATAAATGTGAGTTTAAGGGTGTTTTGATCATGATTGCCCTCTCAAGATGTAAATATGCTAAAGATTGCATTACTTCATCTTTTAGCTTCACCATCTTGAGTATGCTAAATCATGATTGTGAACCTTTTCTTAAGGTTCATACACCTCATGATGGGTTTATTTATTATCTATGAGTTGTTTAAGATAATTAGGAGTCATCACTAGCCTCATTTTTAGGGGTTGGCTAGAAAACCCAATTGAGGATCAAAGTTGGTCTTTTGATATCTATGCAATAAGAGTTTCTAAGGTTCAAGGACTTAGGTTACATTAATATTTCTATTAATGCCCTTTTGGTACCTATCAATTTATCGTATTTCCTAAGGTGTCCATGTGTGTCTTTTTAATTTTTCATGCAAATAAGAAAATGACGAGATGATCATGCATGGATGGTTGGTTTCATGACATTCTATTTCTATTGAAGTAAAAGGAAAGAAGACAATCAATGAAAGTTTAAAGACAATGTGGTAAGTAAATACTCAAAATAGTTTAAGGAAAGCAGTAAATCTAACATGCAATCCTAAACAAAAAGTAAAGCAAAAGAAAGGAACTCGCAACTCGTCAGCCATTAATATAAAACATTTATCAAGGAATAAATTGTACAAAACAAGGTTGGATTGAACATTGACCATTCATTATCTTCATGTCATCGGGATTGCCACCTCCATGGACTTATTCTAACTCTAATACTAAGACTAGATTTTTATAGTATAAAAGAAATGTACATACATCAAGACAGAAAAGAGCAATCACAATCACAAACAAGCAAAAATAAAATCAAGTCAATGTATTTAAATAATCAAACATGGCCCTTTGCTCAGCCTTTGTGATTCATGCAACAATTCAATTAGGATGCATGCCCAATTCATTCAAAATGACTTATAGCCATTGGCCACCATTTGTCTTCTCACATGACAACCAATGCTAAAAAGTCCCCAAAATGGGTTCTAAGTGTGACCCAAATATCCAACGAGATCATACATTGCACGTGTACATACATCTAAAAATTACATGCATAATCGAAAGTAAACATACACACAAACCATTGGACCTTGATTCTCAATCAATTAAGCAAAATTAGTGAGCCAACACTAGATCACTTATTTAGTTGTCAAGCACCAAACACATTCACATGCATTTTATAAGAACAAACACATCAAAAGCTAAAAAAGATTCAAGTGTTGCCCAAAAATCATTTGAGAGAGAATCAAACAATGAACCATAAAGAAAATTGTTAATGACATGGTATAGTTATATCATAGCTATGGAACACATTTAGCTACCAAGGCTAACTCGAGTGCATCAATAGGCACACTAATCAAGCTTCGTAGGCATCCGAAATATGGTCCAAACCTAGACAACATCAATACCAAGCCAAAAACATAATTTGGAAGTTTGGATATAAAGCGTAACTCAAGTGCATCAATGAGCACACTAATCGAGCCTTATAGGCGTCGTAAATATGATCCAAACCTAGACAACACCAATACCAAGCCAAAAACATAATTTTGAAGTCTAGATATAAAGCATAACATGAAAGCTTGGATAATAGCTATGAGGCACATTTACTAGCCAAGGCTAACTCGGGTGCATCAAGGGGCATACTGATCGAGCTTTGTTGGCATTTTAAATATGACTCAAATTAAGACAAAATTCATATCAAGTCACTATTCAAACCATGTGAAAGCATTATTTAGAATGAAAATTTCCTACATAGGCATCACATGAATGAAAATTGGATTCGAATTAGCTAGAACATGAAATTTCATATTGTTTTGCAACATTTGAGGGGTTTGAAAAGTATAGTAAAATGTTTTTTATTTTCTAAAAAATTTTGTATATGAAGTTCAAAAAATGAGGATCAAAACTCATGCAGACAAGTAGTCTCAATTCAACATGCAAAACATTCTAAAAAATCCTACAACGAAATCGTAGCAAAGAATCACAACAGTAAACATCGAATAGAGCAATCAAGATTAGAGAAATTGGGTTAGGAACCATGGATAATTAGCCCTAAGAAAATTACAAAACATGTATCACATAATAAGGAACAACTTTCATGAAGGAAATTTCCTAAGATGAGCTATGCATGAATTTATAAAAATCCAAGAACATAAAATAATGCATTAGGAACAAAACAGGGCAGCAAGACATCATAGCAAATCAATGACAATTTGTCCTAGTAAACGTTGTCTAAAAATTCTGAAATTTCACCACAACATAGATATGAGAATGACAAACAAGCATTCCGAATTTCATTCATGGTAGATTTCAGGACTAAAGTACAGTTCAAGTGCTAAAACTTGGCACGGAGGGACACTTAAGTGCCGAAAGTTTCGAAAGGTACGCTTAAATGCCAAAATCGGAGCAAAATGGATCACTTAAGTACCAATTCGGCCAAAATCCGGCCAAATTACTAACGTGACAACTTTCCGGCAATGTGAGTGCAAAATAGCGTCGTTTTGCACGTTGACGTGACTAGAAAATGTAGAAACAACGTCATTTTGTCTCGATGTGGTAAATAATTAATATAAAAATTAATTAAATTATATTAAAAATTAAATTTATTTAAAATATTTTTACAAAATAAAAACTTAAAATTAAAAAATAATAATAAAAAAAATAAAAGGGAGGTCGAAGGAAGGCAGCTAAGGGTTGAGCCCTCGTCGCCGCCGCCTCCCCACCGCCATCGGGAAGGGTCAATGACGGAGGTGGGGAGGGTCGGCCAGGGTCGCCGGCCCTGACCGACCGGTGGCGACCAGCCGCAAGGGCCTACATGCCCTCATCCCGATCCGACAAGGGTTGCTAACCCTCGCCCCGATCCGGCGATCGGGCGAGGGCTCGCAAGCCCTCACCGCCGATCGGCCAAGGGCCGGCGACCCCGCCGACCCTCCCCTCCTTCGTCGGGCCTTTCCCGGCGACAACGGGGAGGTGGCGGCAAAGCAAGGGCTCGCCCTTAGCCGCGACCTTCGCCCACCCCCCTTTTTAAAATTTTTCTAAATTTCTTTTAATATTTAAAATAAATTTAATTTTTAATTAATTAAATTAATTTTTATATTAATTATTTACCACGTAGAGATAAAACGGTGTCATTTTTGCATTTTTTTTAGCCACATCAGCGTGCAAAACTACGTCGTTTTGCGCTCACCTCGCTAGAAAATTGCCACGTCAGCAATTTGGCCGGATTGGCACTTAAGTGATCCATTTTGCTCCGATTTTGGCACTTAAGTGTACATTTCGAAACTTTTGGCACTTAAGTGTCCCTCCGTGCCAAGTTTTGGCATTTGGACTGTACTTTAGTCCAGATTTTTCAAGGAAAACTTTGCAAAAATGGAAAATGGGTCAAAAATATGAAAATGAGATAAAATTGGCATCATTAGAAAGCTTAAAACGTGTGCTAAGATTTCTAAGATACATCAAGTTTAGTTAAGGTCAAATTTATGTTCGAATGATAGTAATTGCAAAAGTGCACATATTAATCATGATATGACATAACATGATGGATGACAAATGGCTCACTAAACTACCTAAATGATGCACGAAAATTGTGACATTTGAATATGAAGTAGGGCTAAAAATGAGGAATAATTTGATTAAGATATTTAACTATAAATTGATGGACAAAAAATCACACAAATTCATTAACATCAATAGGTGACTTATTATTAAAAAGCAATCATGACCGAATGCATGATGATTTCAACAATAAAATGTCAACTTAGTAAATGGTTTTCATATAGCAAATGACCTTCAAATGATGCATGCCATACATCATTTTGAAGCTCGCGATGTGGTTTAAGTATGTTTAGGGGGCATCAAGCACAAATTTTGCTCTTAAGGAACTCAATTCGACATATTTTCACAGGGATATAGTCAATCACAATTGTAGGAGGGATTGCTCAAAACATGGATGGTTTTCAATGATCTAATGAAATAGTAAAAATCCATAAAATTCCTATTTGTAGTATGCAATTTCATGATCGTTTCTTCTGAAAGACATCGAAGTCTAAATCGGTTCATAAAAATCTACACGAAAATAGGAAGACAGAGCAAACCATTCAACACCTCAAATTGTAGTAGTCCAAATATGATTTTGTGCAAGCAATTGAACTAGCAAACGATTATCGTTTGGCACAATTTATACCTTATTAGAAAGCTTATGACATGTTCTATGACTTTCATGAAGGATGCAAATCCAATCAAGCATCATACTACCTCATTTCAAAGCAAACACACATCGGACTTAAACATGGTAGATCAACATGAGGACGATTTTTTGAAGGCTTGCCTAATCAAATATATTCTAAAAAAAAATCTAGAAAAAAAAAATATCTCATGATCAAACCAATTTCGTGCAACTTTCATGAAGAAACCACCTTCAAAATCAAAACACAAGAACTGGCAAAAAAATTAACAAACGTTGCAAACCACAAATGAACAGAAATACATGCAAATACTAGATTTTGGACTCAGACAGACAAAAATTGTATCAAATGAAGCAAGATCAGGGCGTTCTATGGCTCATTGGAAAGGCATTCGAACCAACTTTGATGTCGTGAAGACATTGAACACAAAAAGCACACTAACCAAGTCGTTCTAAGGCAATATCTAGACAGTCCAATTAATGATTTGAAATTGTAGAACTACATCATTCAAGCAACCAACCATCCTAGAACCATAACTAATCAACCATATCCATGCTAGATCATCCTAAACATCCTATAATAGGAATATCATCATCGAACAAATCCTAGGTGCAAGCTCTAGCCCCGATCTCCTAATGAGATATTGCTTCATCGAGCTCGAAATTAGGCAATTACCTTTGTGCGGATTTTAGATGAAACAAACTCAATCAATCTACAATCAAGTCACCATAGTGACTCGAGGACATCAGGGATCATTGATGGAACACTGAGGACACCGGAATGGACCAGATTGGCACCAGTTGGCCGCCAGTTTGCTAGTGAGAAGGACCGGGTCTGAGGGACCTGGTTTGAGTCGCTGATGGAAGAAATGGCCATTGGAGCTCGTCTGATGGCTCTTTGATCAAGCCCTGACCACTAGAGGGTTGGGGATACGCCTAGGGGACGATTGACGGTGGTCAGACTACCAATGGACCGTCGTTGGTCGCTGATCAACAATGGGAAGTCGCCGACTTCACTCATTGGCTTAATCGCCGATCTTCGACACCAACGGAAAGAGGAAGCAATAGCCAAAGTTGCTATTTCTTTAACGGTGTTAGGGAGAGGCTAAGGCTCGTTGGAGGGCTAGGTGGTGGCCAAGGATCCATCTGCATAAGGGCCATGATCGACACTGCGGTGGGGGTAACTGAGAGAGAGATTAGTGGGAAGAGAGAGAGAGTGAGAGAGAGGCTATTTAAGAGATTTTTCTATGTTTCTAGATTTGGAAATATGCAAATGAGGGCCCCCAAGTTTTGGAGTAAAAAATGTCTTATATACTTCCTTTCAAGATCGAATCTTAGCTCTCGGTTTGATTCGACGGCTAAAACTTGATTGGATAGCGTAATTAATTTCATTAGTGACTAATCAAAGTTAAAATATGTCGCATGGTCATCGAATAGTATTGATGTGTCGAAATTGAAAGTTTAAATCGAATTTGAGATTAAAGCTTAATTAGGGGCAATTTGTAATTTAATAAAATCTGGGGTGATTTTCGTAAAGTATAGAAAATTGAAGGGCATGAGAATGAAATACACACGACTAAACGTCCATGGGTGGTGGTTGACCACCTAGGGTTGACTGGTGAAGGGCCGAACCAGCCTCCTCCACTAGTGGCCAGTTAGATTGATTCACACTAGTTTGATCGGTTTGGCCATTCCTTGGTTAGCTTGGTCCTTAGGGTTCTAAATTCTGTGCAATTTAGTCCCTCAAATTTTGTCCAATTTAAGGGAAGATTATCCAATTTAGAGAGACACGGTCCAATTTTGATGTGAGGCCAATTAAACCATATAAATGCAATTTAGTAATCTTCTATTGGCCTAATTACCTAATTAACATGACAAATATTGGACTTACCTCATGGGTACATGTGATTGACTTTCTAGGCTAAATTAGACAATTTCACGTAACTGCTTGATCAAAATTGCAAATTAATTGAAATTAAATTAAATTAATATTGCAAAACACATATTGGATTAATTGTCCACACCAGGGTGGCTTATTACATCTAAATTGACCTTGAATTAGTGGCATGACTCTTATGCTATAAAATTGAGTAGAGGCTTAATGATGAAATTGAACCTGAATTTTCGAAATTAAACCTTAGTTTCAAATGGGTCAATTTGAATTTCTTTAATTGAAGTTTTTTTTTTGGTCAAACTTTAATTGAAGTTCATTAGTTTGGTTTTTTATTTTATTTTTTATATTCAAGAAAATTAGATTCCTCAAATTAAAAAGTTCTTGTATGAATTTCCCAAAATAAAGCGCCATTTCACCCCACAAAAAAAAAAAGTGCCATTTGACATGCACAGAGTCTTTTTGTTTCCCCTTTTTGTCGGTATTTGTACTCATATAGTGTGCAATTTGCCAATTATGCACACTCAAAGAGAAAGACAATCCAAACTCCAGACAATGGCCAGGACCCCCAAATAGATTAAAATGACCTAGCATAGACGTGAGTAACATTTTGCAAAAAACACAAATTCCGAACCAATTTGGACAATTATAAATAATAGTTATTGAATATCGACTATGTAACATTTCACCGGACCTAGAGAAGCTTTGTTTGCTCTCGCACTTCATGACCACAAGATATATAATGATGCCGCCATGTATTTTGTAGACCGCCAAGTTTGCTATTAAACAAGAAACAAGAACACTTAGTAACTTCTTTCTAAAGCCTCCTCTATCTCGCCCCTCTCTTCGGCACGTCGCAGCTGCAAGCAGCAGAGTGGGGGAAAAAAGTCTGCAAAACAACACGATCGCGAAGACAATGGAAATCCGACGCAGTCGAGTGATCCAAACCGTTATAGCAGGAAAAACAAGAAAATCCGAAGCCCTGAACCTGCGAAACAACAAGACAATGGAAATAAACATAAAAATCGCACAAGCAGAACCCAATTGAGACATAAACCAGCAAAACAGATCGATTCAAAGCGCACTTAACTAGAATGGTCATAGCATGAATATCGACAAGCACTAATCAGTACCTTGTTTGGATCCATGGCGCGCGAAATGTCCACGAGCTCAGAGAGAGAGAGAGAGAGAGAGAGAGAGAGAGAGAAATAGGGAATCAATCCACCAATCGACAGAATCATCTGCCGCACGGTCGAACAGAGAAACAACATGGAATTTGCGCCGCCGATGGCGTCGGAGGAACCAAAATCATCGTGATCGGACAAGTTCTGATGTAAGATCGGGCGAGACGGGCTGGGGCTTGGAGGTTACAGGAAAGACCGTTTAGGGGGATTCGTGGGCTCTTCAGGGCTTTGAATAGACAATAAGTTGTTGGACTTCATGAGGCTCTTTATTTCTTCCAATAATCATGGGCTTTGTACTATTGCGACGGAAGAGCTGCCTGAAGTCACGCATTTCGAAAAAGGGTCGGCTAAAATAGGATTTTGGAAATCGTCGCCACAAATAATGTAAAAAGCTGTTGGTGAATGGCACTTTTTTTTTTTTTTTTTTTTTCGGTAGTCACCTTTTTTTAAGTAAAGATTCATGTTTTTTTTTGTTTGGGCATTTGAGATTGACGAATTCCCGTTAAGTTAAATTTTTGCTTGGGTGCAAATGGCTTAGTTCTCATCCGTAACGGCTGTAATTCGATCCGCATCCCTTGGGCGTTTAGCATGCAATCACATTGTGAGCGTAGTCAGGAAAATTCTCATATTGTCCACCAAAGTGGCTCATCTAATTATGATATTTGAGATTTTCTCTAATATATACTCTAAGACGAGGAATTTCATCACCTGTTGTGGATGTTCAAGTGCAAAAAATATCTATTTTACAATGACGTGAAATTTTCTTATTAGTTACATTTGTACCTAAATGTAATGAATAATTTAAAAAATATTTTTTTTAAATGAATACTTGTATCACTTAAAATAATTAGTCAATAAAAATTATTTTTCTTATTGATAACAATTTATTTTTAAACATTTTCGTGGACTATGATAATTATTTTCATCCATTAAGTTTAACAATATAAATGATTATTTTTAGGAAATATTTTCCAAATCACCTATTTATTGCGAAACAACTCATAAAAGATGGAACAGGTGGGATGATAAAGAACTTGTCTACTTAAAAGGGATGGATTTTCAAATAAATATTTTTTTATATAAGTCTTACGGGGAAGTTCCTTTACTTGTTACATTCTATGCTCGAAGGCAGTGTGTAATGATGTAACAGTGTATTCAAATAAAAGAAAATATCATTTATTTTGAATAATTTCACACTCCCTTTGAGCATAGAATTTGAAAATCCATCCCTTTGGGTAGACAAGTTCTTTATCCCATCTTTCATGAGATAATTCAAGTGTCGCCATGGCTCATTTGTTTCTTGGTAAATAGATAATCTGAAAAATATTTTCTAAAAATAATTGTTTGTATCGCTTACAAAAATGAATAAACGAAAAAAAATAATCAAACAAGCAATATCATTACTTCCATTAAAGCTTGATTGGTACTAAAGTTATGAGAATAAAGCATGATACTGAATTTAAGTTGGAATTTTTCGACATGGCATTCACCTTATTTAGCCTGTAGCTGATAAGTGAATTAGATTTTTCTTTTTATTTTGCTTAAGATAAAGCGTGCTAAAAAATATTATGAAAATAGTTTTCCATGCAAAAGACGATAATACTAGGTGCATGCTCTTCAAATAAAGTGCTCTTTGAAACCTCAATTGTTGGTGCCTCATTTTTCATTTTCCAATCAAAGCCCTTTGTCTTGACTTCCCTCCCATTTCTTCACTCCAATGGCCCAATTAGACCCGTCAAACAAGTGGGTTAAGTCGAAATAATCTAGTCCAAAATTAATATATTTTAACATGCTTTGACCCATTTCTATGTAATACAAATCTAGTGACTCATATTCAATTTAATCCGACTTATATTGCTAAATTACTTCCATATTTAACTTAATTTAGGAAGATTCATATTCGAACTAACGTGAAAGCGCAGATCGAATAAGCCCAAGATTGAGTGAGAGTGAGAAAGAGTGAAGAGAGGATCATAGAAATGGGTTAGGTTTAAATAAGTTGTGAAGCCATTGATTTACCATTCTCAACCCTTTTATTACCTCTTTACTAAATATAATTAACTCATATAATTACTCAATTTATTAAATATGGATTAATAAATGAATTTATGACCCATTTTGAATGTCCAGCAAACCTAGATTCTATATAAATAGCTTCAATCTCATTGGGATCAAGCCATATATAGGTACTTTAAATTGACTTTTACTTTATGCTTGCAAATTTTTTCTTCAAATCTTGCATTTTTGTATTTTTTGACTCTTTTTAGACCGGAAACAATGGAAATTTTTATAATATACAAATGTCAGTACGTAAATTTATACATAATGTTGTAATAATTTTTTGAAATTTCAATGATAGTTTACATGCTTCTTTACAAAAGCAAAAACATTCGATCAGCACTATATAGAATCTGGGTTGGCTGGCTTGTGCCAGCGCACATGTGCTCTGTTATGGAACGGACAGGACCATTTGTGAGTCACAATTTCAAATTATCTCAGCACCGTCAATAAACATTTATTTTGCCAAATATATGTGTCAAAATCCTGCAAGATTAAGGCTTCATTTGTTAAGTACGTGGATAATTTAAAAATGATTTCTAAATATAACAAATTGTATCGCTTAAATTAATCAATCAACGAAAATCATTTTCATTATCAATAACGATTTAATCAAAACATTTTCATGATCGATGATAATATTATTTTTTATTTATTTTTATAAGCAATATAAAGACTAATTGATCAAAATATTTTTAAATTATTTATTTTTCGCAAATTAAACAACACTGAATGTATACAATTCAAATGTCTAAGCATCTATCATTACGGTCGGATCGTTGATGGATTTACCAGCCGAGTTAATGCCTCTTCGGCTTTGCAGACGGAGACTCAAGCCCTTAATCTCACTCTCCAAAACTTGTTGCAGAAAGGGCACGCAAATCAACTACTTACCTTGGAATCGGATTGCCAGATTCTTGTAGACGCTGTGAACAACCTTTGCTCAACGCCATGTGAGATTCGAGCGCTGCTCGACGAGGCTGCGGTGCTGATCCCCGGTATCCCTAATTTGCATATTGCGCATTATAGGAGAGAAGCGAATGAGGCCGCCAACTGGACTGCCAAAGTCCATGACTCTGGAAGCCTTCCTCCAAGCTGGCCCGCTTCTACTCCCCCTTTTGGGTATTTTATGTACTGACTTTATGACAGACGGCGGCCATCTTCGTTGAGTTATAAAGCTGCTCGTTTTCGATTAAAAAAAAAAAAAGCGTCTTCTAGTTTTGGGACAAGTTGCTCCCCAGAAATAACTCTAATGATAAGAAAAACGGAAAAGAGCACATATATGCGGAGGATCCGAGCCAGATGGTCCGAGCATGAGCGGCAGCATCTGCAGGCGAGAGGGCCCACCAGATTTCTGGTCCCCAACATCCTGATTTCTCTGCCTGGTGCATGAATTTATTTAATTTCCATTTGTTTTTCCCTTCCTTTCAATGTGCTTTGTAACATTTCCTTGAATTAGCATTACACTGACGCAACGGTCCATCTCAGACAGTTTTACCGCTTCAAAAATAAAAGATTCACTACCATAGAATATTTCATTTTACTTGTCCCCTTAAAGGCAAAAAAAAAGAAAAAAAAATACGTTAAAAATACTCGCCCTGTTACTTGAGAAAGCTCATTGCATCCTAAAATTGGACAAATATTGATAAAGTGGTGATATGTGTTGTTTGTGGCAAAAGATAGAAAGGAGGCATTGATTTGAAGTTCCAGGAGGAGGGGCAGCTCCCTTTGTTTTTTTCTCTGCTAGCATGCTTTCACACGAGATTCATGTGTGAAACTTCCGGTGGTCTTGAGAATTAGTTTTCTCGTCTAGCTATCTAGCTATCTATTTTGGTGTTTTGTTTCGATAAACAAGCACACGTACATAAATAAATTAAGATCAAAAGTCTAATCACATTAGAAGTAAAAATGCTTATACACATGTTTTTAAAGCATTTTCATGCATTTTAAGAAAATGCATAGAAGAGCTAAAAGGGCTGATCATATTAACTTTGTACCTCCAAATTTGGTTCAGAAGTTTCTTCAGGTTCTGAGCACAAACATTTGATGTCCTCATAGTAATAACACCAAATTTGACGTTCTTGGATTCTTACCACGAACGTATGATGCCTTTTGATAATACTAGTTCTAACGTTCTTCAGATGCAGAACGTCTAATCTCTTCGCAGGCTCTAACATCTTGTAGATCTAGCCCCACAAGTGTCGAGCCTCTATTTCAAACATACCACCAATTCTCACGTTGAATAGAAGAGAGAAATTAAGAGATCTCACAATTAAATTGTGCTGGCAATTGCTCTCGTGTGAGTGATTTTATTGATTAGTATTAGTACTCTCAATTATAAATTATCGATTATCAATCATCCTGTGATCTGGTCTCTATTTTACCTTTTATAGCTAGTGCAGATCACATTTAAATCGGCACATTAACTCTAAACAGTTTTAGAATTAATTCGGCTGTAACTCTTAACAGATGTAAGTTTTGATATCATTTTAGACACTAATTCGGGCATTAACTCTGTAACTGTTACAAAGTATCATTCCGGACATTTATTTGTAATTGTTACGAGTCTTTATTCTTGACATTAACTTTGTAACTATCACAAATATTTAATTTGACCTTATTCTGAAATTGTTTTAGAGCATTAATTGGCATTTAAATCTTAAATCTGAAACAAGTTTTGGATCATTGAACTATCGAAACCATTTCAGATCATTAATGTGACTATGAAGTTCTGAAACCATTTCAAAACTTAATGTGACTGTTAAATCTAAAACTATTTTAGATCTTTAATTTAGTCATTAAGTCCGAAACTGTTTCGACTCATTAATTTGGTTATTGATTTTGAACTCACTTCAGATCTTTAATGATGCGATTAATTCTAAACTCACTTTAGATCAATAATGCAGCTATTAATTCTAAACTTAGCTTATAAATTCGATCATTGAATTTGAACACACTTTAGATCTTTGATTCGACCATAGAATTTAAAACCCGTTTTAGACTTTGTAAACTCTGAAGCCCCTTTATCAGAACTTTTATTTCTAGCCTGACTCAATCTAATTGGCTCAATTGCAAACACATTTGCAATATTCTCTCTCTTGTTCAAACATCATTCTAATTGGTTATAATATGTGACATTTCTATATTCATCATTGAGCTGGTAGCAGGACTTATACTAACACATTAGTATAACCAAGAGAATTGATTGTCCAGATCAATCTCCTATTCTTATAAATCCTGAGTGACATCTAGTAATATATCATGGCTACCTAGATAGTTTGAAATGTTTTCAGAACATAATGAACTTGTCAATTTTGGCGACCGTGTAATTCGATCATTCTTCTCACCATGCCCCGATCGAACAAAGGTCATGGAATTATTGGTCAAGCCACCAATTTGATCATGTGCACAAATCTAATTGACATGTATTTCTTCGAGATATGAATCATTCATTCTTGATTATCCCGACTGAGGATTTCAATACAACTTCACGATTAGATTGCATATGACATCAACATTGTATATCTATATAAAACAAGAAGACATATTCCATATTGCACATGTATGTGCCTTCGTATGTGAACAAACTATGACCATTAAGTACATAGGTGGTTCAACAAAGCGTCAATATGCGCACTTGTGAACCATAGCCATCCAACATAGAAGTCAGTATCGTGCCTCAAGTCTAAGGATCTTACACCTGACCAAACCATGAACGGTCAAACATTGACCCCGCTAAAAGCTTCCATGTCACCAATCGTTATATGCATGTCACGTTCAATGAACTTGTCCAAGACAAGCATTTGTGTTCTAGCTCAGATATCACAATACTCAATGACTTGTGACTCATCATCCCCTCAAGTATCCAATGCTGAATAGTGAAGCTTGAGAATACACCGGTCTCAATAGGATCATCAATATCCTCTCAATGATCCATCGATCAAGAACTGTTTAAAGATTCAGCATGACTATAAACCTATCACACATATTCTTAACACCTTAAAAATAGGTTCAGTCGTAACTAATCTTATGGACTTCATTCATATAAATTGGATGGTGAATGAAAAAACTTATTTGCCATTAAATAATTCCTAGCATGTAACTGTTATATGGTTACTTTAGGGCATATAGCTAACATTGTCGACTTATGCAACATGTTTGTAGATAAGCTTATTTGGGTTTTCTTTTCCTTTAATAGTTTTTAAAGCGAATGAGAAAATGAAAAGAGACATTGACAATGAAATCAATGGTAATTACATAGACATAGACATGTCTATTTGATTTTTATTTTCAAAAGTTGTAAAATTTACATTTTAATCTGAATAATGTATATATGAAAAGGCATTTAAGGAAGAAAGGAGAGAACTGGTTATCTAAGGGTCTGTTCGTTTCACGGAAAATGAGCCATTTCCGGAAAATATTTTCCCAAAAGTCATTTTTCAGGAAATGACAATATTTTCTAGTGTTCGGCTAAAACCTGAAAATACTTTCTACTCCCCATATTGGTGAGCGTGAGCGTCAAGCTCGAGGCTCGCCGGATTGACGAGCGCGAGTTTGAGATCAACGAGCTTGAGGTTCACCTGGTCCGACGACTAGCCAAGAAAGAAGAAGACGAGAAACAAAGAAAAGAAAAAGAAAAAGAAAATTGAAAATAATTCGAATTAAAAAAGAAAAGAATAAGAAGAAGAAAGGGGAGGAGGAAGTGAGGATTTGTAGAGGTGTGAGATAAGAGAGATCGAGTGAGGGAAAATGTTTTCCACTTTTCAAAAGTGGAAAACATTTTCCCCTACCTTAGAAGACTTTTTTCCTTTGATGGAAAATATTTTCCCTAAGGAATTTATTATTTATTTTCCGTTAAACGAACGTCGGAAAATCCGGAAAATATTTTCCCATAAATTATTTTTCGTGAAACGAACGGAGCCTAAGAGTGGGAACTCTTCTTCCCATAATATACTAATATGAATGATTGTCATTATGGTTTGATATCACACAGACTCGTTTTGAGATTTGAATGTTGGAGGTGCCTAATTTACGCAGCGTTTGTCACTGTGGACGATTGCGCCAACACAATTGTCGGCAAGGAACCGAATGGTGTGGGTTGCTTAAGCAAGAAATGTCACGTAAATTTATTGGTTGTTCTATCTTGCAAAATTATCAAACATTATATTATAGCTCATACAAGACAATAATATGAGCAAAATTAAAATAAGGATGTTGTGTTTTTTCCTAATTCTGATCGGAGAAAACTCTCCAGTCAGATCTCTAGTTCGTGCATTATGAATACTATCACCCCCATTTATTTTCAATTAATTTTACGAACGTGCAAGTGACATCCGTATTTTGCAACTTATTAATTTAAAAATTGGTTAAGAAAACGTCCTTCAACGATGAACGGAGAAAAAACCTATGCTGATAAAAAAAATTAAAAAAAAAAAAAAAAAAGGCCTGAGATCATTAGGACTCGATTATCGAATCTTCCGGATGGGCAACCTTGTCGCGTACGCGAAGGATTTATAATGGATAGTTCTTTAATGACCAAAAGGGCTACGAATTTGCTATAGAAAACAGCTGAAACCTAACCCATGTGCCAAAATCATAGATATAACCCATAGGATAAGCTAGTAAATAAAGCATGCAATAATCATATAGGCGCCCTTACGAGCCACGGCCTTGCCTCTTTCCTATTCACAATGATTAGAGTGAGAGCATGAGGAATCTTAGAAAGAGGCCATACATGAAACAATTCTTATTATTTTCTTCCCGTGATTTCAGAGCATTGCTTGCCAGTTGCCTCCAAAGGGAAGAGACAAACCCGCCGTCTCCCGCACTGCACGATCAACTCATCATTCGGATATTAGAATTTATCTTCTTGTCCATTTTCTTTCGGCGTTAGTGTATGCCTTTTTCGGCACGTATTGCTTCGTCCATATGATCCATACCACTCATCTTTTCTAACAAACAGTTCAACCTGTTAGTAAGGTTCCACACCCCCCCCTCACAAAAAAAAAAAAAACTGCTAGTGAGGGAAAAATTATTTTCTTTCTTAGGTTCCATTTTATTTCCTAAAAAATGAATTTATTAAAAATATTTTTCTAAAATCAATCACTCGTATAGTCTCTTAAAATGAATAAACGAAAAGTATTTTCACGTCCACGAAAATATTTAGACATAGATTGTTATTGATAATGAAAATATTTTTCATTAACTAATTATTTTAAATGATAACAACGGTCATTTAAAAAAAAAATTCCAACTATTCATTTTTTGCAAAACAAATAGAGCCTTATTTACAAAACAAAAGATCATTTTGTGGGGGCACTTGGATAATGGGCCAATTTGGAGTTTCTTAAGTACGAACCTTTTGTAGAAACATATGGCTCTTTCTAGTCTATTGGACCAGATTTCAACCATTAGCATTCTATTAGCTACATTTCCCTCATTATTAGGGGTGAGCATGGTTCGAGTTGGTCTGGGCCACCCCCTAACCCTAAGACCAACCCGTACAGTGTCGGTCCTCAATTTTAAGGACCGAGAACCGACCCTATTGAGCCTGGTCGGTCCGGTCCTAGGGTCAACCCAAGACCGATCAATAATTTTTTTCGTCTTATTTTTTATACTTCCTAAAAAAGCAAACCTACAAATTCAAATTACACATCCATCAACAATGCAGCATTGTGCAACTAAACTATAAATACCAATACATATTTAGCAAACTTAAGATGACACAATAATAGAAATTTCGTACCTGCTAACTGCTCATCGAGATATGGGACAAGATGGAATGTTCTTGTAATCATCTATCTTTAATATTCATAACACCATATGCAAAAACGTTTTCCGGCATTTGATCATATAGAGTCCATTCAACCAAAAAATGAGCTTCATACCACTTGACTAGCAAATCACCGTAACAACTGCAGTACTACTCTACTCTTCAAAAACTTCTACCATTTGACACAAATTGAAAAGCAAAGTGCAGCTGAAATTCATTAGTACAATACAATTAAACCGTAAAAAGTTCAAAATACTTAATATAAACCATGAATATATAACTTCACATCTTGTTAATTCACTTGAACTTCTAAACACCTGAAAACAAAACAAACGACACTTAATTAATACTTAACAAAAGTTTTAAATTGAAATTACTATTAGTGCTATTGATAGAACATGTCAATATAATATAATATAACAGACATTTTACTTAGGTTTGAATATATAAAAGAATTATAAATAATATAATATAATATACATGGTTGATCCAGGGTTGGACCGACCCAAAACTCTTAGGACCGAAGACCAACCCGCACAGTGTTGGTCCTAAAATTTCAGGACCAAGGACCGACCCGTTCCCTTGGGAACCGGACCAGGACCAGCAGGGTTGGGCCGGTCCAGGGTCGGTCTAGGGTCGACCCTAGACCGCTACTCACCCCTACTCAATATCTAATTAGAGAAAATTTCCTCCCTCTAATCATTCTTTCTTATTGATGAGTTACATATATGGACACTACACATAGAAACAAAAGCATCGGGTTCTATCAATCAGCTCTCAAACTCAACTCATTTTTCATTAATTGAATCAACCAATTTGCTATTCATGCAAGGAAAAGCCAAATTATAGTGCAATTTAATTATATGAGTTCAAGGATAAAGCTACCGATTATGCAACATAGTTGTCAAAATCAATACTCACTATCGACTACCTAATGACTAGGAGGTTGTTTTGGTCAATTTTTATTATTGTTTAATGGCCTACTAAAATTGTTCAACTTCCAAGACTAATGCAAAATCTAGAGGGTGTTATCAAGTTTCAATGCATTTGATGCTAGTTAAATGCATTTAGTCATAAGTCTTTAAATTCAAGGTTTTTAATTTGTCTTTATTGTGGCACTACTTTTATTTTTTTTGTCAGTCCTACTCTATTCCTACTCTAACTCTCACTCTTAGACTTTTGCCCTACCTCTTTGCAGGGTGTGAGAGTCAAAACCCACTCCTAAAACTAAATCGTCCCCACCCTAACCCCCCCTAAGAAGGTGGGGATTCGAACCTCCCACCTCCCCCTTCAATGTTGGAAGGGTGGCCAATGAGGTAAACCCCAGTGGTTTTGTGGCACTACTTTCAAGGGTCATAATTAGACGCATCCCCAAGAATTTGTTCGATTTCTAGCAATACAAGGCTTGAATATTGAGATTATATGAGATTTGTTTCTGTGTGAGCAAATATTTTTCCTTGATTTCTCTATTCTTTTGGAATGCTGATTTTTTCATGGTGATGAACCAAAAGGCCATTTATTCTCGGCTAATGGTTTTCCTTTAGGCCTTAGTGCTTAATTTTCCTATCCTAAAGTCCTTGATCCATGGTGAGTGGTTTGTCCTTAAAGTCTTGGTAGTGAACTTCTTCAATCCCGATCTTTATCCTTGACTGATGGTGCATCCTTTATGCCTTAGATGTGATTATATTCTATCGTGCATTTACTTTTATCTATTAACATCCATCCCCATACACTATAATACGTAGCTGATTTTTTCGACATACTCAAAACATGAATTGCCCACCACCGAAATGGCATCATGCACACTTCTAATTCTAGTTAGATTTGCATGTGGGTGATGTTTACAACTTGTACCTTACCAATTAGAGATGTGATTGCAAACAATTTCACAAATTGTAAGGCTTTCTAAAATCTTAGGGATAAGTACACTAGGAGTGCCATAATTTTGGCACAATGCTCAAGGAGTTTTACAACTTTTTTTTTCCCTGCTCACTTGAACGCTACAAATTTAAAAAATCGATCACTTGAGTGCCATCAATTATTTGCCTAACTAGAAAAGCCAACGTGGCGTGGATTTATAATACATCATTTGATGTAGCGTGTCGAAAAGCTAAAGTCAACACTTGAGAAGGCAAATCACGATGCTTAATTGTCTAATTGAAAGACAGTAGAAGTTCCAATAACTTCACAAATGATCATTTATGTACCATAAAATTTTTAGAAGTGAACACTTAATTTCAATTTTTTTTAAAGTGACCACTTAAGTGACCAAAGGAGAAAGAAAGTTTGGAAATGGCGTCATTTGAGGAAAAGAGAGAATCTGCAAATGTTTTTGTCTAATTGTGGAAGATTTTAAAGATATATAGCAAGAAACAACAACATTTGTTATACTCTCACCATGTTGGAGAAAAATTTCCACTTTGTTTATTTTTAAAATTTCATTGTCAAAATGGAAAATTAAGAAAAAAATCCACGTAGAGTGATTTGTTGGAAATGACACTCAAGTGATAGATTTTAAATCAACATGGTACTCAAGTGAGTATCTTACAAAAGTTATGACACTCCTAATATATTTATCCCAAAAATCTTATCTTCTCCTTTCCCCACTCAATTAAGATGAGATCACTAAAATTAGGGAGTGGCTTTATTTGTGCACTTGATGACATAATTTCACAAGTATTTTCAATTGCAAATTTGTTTGTCCCCATTTATTCTTCCTTCCTTCCCCTTTCTGCCCTTTTTTGCCTTCCCCTTTCTACCCTTTGCTCTTTTTGCCCTTTGCACTTCCACGACGCCAACCACCCACACCCACCACCACATAGCATCTCCTCCTCGCTGTCATTGTTGCCAGTTTTTGCTCTTAGGGGTGAGCATGGTCTTGGTCCTAGTCCAACACAAGAACCAAATTAGATAGACCAAATCGGCCAGTTTTGGGTGGTTTTCCATTTCAAAAATTTGGAACTGGGAATAACTAGTTTAGTTCCTAGTTTTTGCCTGAAATCGAACCAAAGCGGTATCTATGCTACTTTTTTCTCTTATTCTTTTTGTAATTTTTTGCTCTTCTAAATGAGTAAAGTAACTAGTAGAGACAAAAGAAAGAAACCCTAGCCTCCTTGCACGATCCTCTCGACTCTCCTACCTTAACTTGCTCTCAATGGTCTTTTAGCTGAGCTTTTGCTTCCGGCACTCCCTTTGTGGCCTCGCCTCCCTCTCTCACTTTTGCCTTAATGGCAACGGTCTTTCTCTTCTTGTTATTGCTTGATTTCTTTTGCTAGTGTTAGTGAATCTGTTGGAATTGATGGTGTCGACTCTATTGTACTTCAACTTCATGTTTGTGAGGTTGTTGTGATCGAGTCACACCATGTTTCTCTTATCCTACCACAATTCCTAATTTTGATTATTGGTTGTCATTATGTGTCATTATGTGGGGTCTAATAAGCTGTGAGATTTGTGGGACCACACTACCAATTATTCTAAAAGCTTAATCTATTAGATAAATGCATAATTTAATATTTAATTATTCTAACACTCCCTTCATGTTTAGTTTTGTCTTTTTTGCCTAGTTTTAAGCGTGGACATATTTAATTGGGAAAGCAAATGGGGTCTAAAAAGATTTAAACTCAAGACCTTTAACTCTAATACCATGTGAGATTTGTGAGACTAATGCTAACTGTTCTAAAAGTTTAAACTATTAGATAAAACCTTGGTTTAATTATTCACATGCGATAATCTCACTTGCTTCAGGATAAATTCCTCTGCTCCATCCACTAAGCATCTGGAATGTCCTAAATTAATCACACTGATCAACAAAACACCATATATCCTGCCAAAAGTTTGAAAATTTGAGAACAAACATCGAGGAAGTTCTCTTTTCCTACAGTACTAAATGATGTTCTTACTTGGTGATCCTTGAAGGGATATTCTCGGATGACATAATTGTTAACAAGACCTCTGAAGATATCAATAATGACAAAACTAACATGTTTTGTTTTTGTTCAAGTGACTATTGATGACTCAACACCTATGAAATTATCATAAGTGTGAAGTGAAAGAACTTGAAAGACTAAAAGGACCTTAAGGGTAAACAAGTTAAAGAGAACGAGAAGTTCATAAGGACTTGGAGAGACCAATAGGTGAAAAATCTTTGGAAGTCTAATAACACATACGTACTTAGGATGGATTTTGATAAATACAACAATTGTCAAATTGGACCAGTAGGCAGAACCAGGGAAAGTTGAGAGAAGCTACAGCTAATATAAGTCTCATAAGATCACTTTTGGACAATTGATAAAATGAAGACCCATACTACTTTTACCGTTATTATGCATTCAAAGGAATCTGATAGCCAATTACAAGCTTGGAATTACGAATTATTTGCTCTAAAAAAAATATCCAATCTATTATTCATCATATCATAGGACAATGATTATTTCGTGACTCGACAACTCCATCCTTGTAAGCGACAAAACTGTTAGATCTGATTGTATGGGCAACTAAAGCTCCAGTCATTTTATTACAATCAACAACGGCTACATTGATTATCTCAAAGATCATTCAACAGTCAACTTGAAGATCCATGACTAGAAAAGGAACCAGTACAAGCGATTGTGGATGGAGACGAGCTACAAGAATTACAAGAACGCCTCACAATTCTGTGATCGATTAATTTGCTTATTGAGAGTCATACAATGATAGTTAATCTTTTGAGAATTGTACAAGCATTGTAGTAGTGCGTGTTTTCTTAGTAGCATGATCCGCCAGCTTTGGGTAGACGTGACAAGCTAAAACTTTAACATCTCAAGAGCTACTAGTGAATTCCAACCTTGTAGGTAGCTATTAGTCTGGAAAAATAATTGTATATTTATTTTAAGTGGAACTGCTATGAATCTGCGTACATATATATGTATCTCAATTACTTGTTATTTCATTTGTTTGATTGAAGCACGACTCACGTAGTTCTTACATATATATATTATAATCTTGACTCCATTCAATTCCATAGAAAGTTGTCTAATTTTGTTAATTAATCCATTCATCCACTGTAGGTTACATCACTAGCCACAATAATAACGATCGCCAGGATATCTCTCGGATATGAAGGTCTATTGGATGCGAAGATTCCTGCGAAAGAACATAAATCATATGAAATTTGCATACACCGGATCTTTACAATACTCTAGGATCGATTAAAAGTGTGCTTTTTCAATTGGCACAAGAAATTTGACCCCAAAAAAAAAAAAAAAAAAAAAAAAAAAAATTGGCACAAGAAAAGAAAAGTATAGGCTATCTATGAGTTATGCAAAATTCAATTTGGAGGGGACGTTTGAATGTGAAAGCAGAAAAAAGGGCTGTTAAAAAGAAAAGTTCTAAAAGAAACCAAAAATAAAAGATACAACCAGTTGCAATCCAATTAGGAATTGGATTAGAACCAATCGATCTGATCTAGTCCGATTCTCATGTGGACAAGTGTTCAATTCCTATTTTCAGGATTGGAATTGACCCTTCATGGAACCAATCACTCTTACTAGCTCTACCATCACTTGACCTCATTATTTGAGCACCCATGCCTCCTCAATCCCTTTGCCCGCTCTCTATCTCTAGTGGCAATTGCAACCTCATCGACAATGAAAGACAGAGGGAGAGAGAGGAGGCATAGAGCAATGTGATGTGGTGGCGACATGCAATGGGCAACGATCACGAGGATGTAACGACCACGGAGGCACAATCATTGTCAAGAGTTAGAAATTGTGACAAGTGGCAAATGAGATATCGGTGGGGAAAGAGAGAAATGACTTAGACAAAAAAATGAATCAGATTGGAATCCGAAATAAAGTTAGTGCTTTTTTATGAAATTAAAAAAAGAAGATTGAATTAGAATTAAACTCGAGTTAAAATTGGTGTTTTTAAAGGAATTGACCCATCTAAATTGGTCATAGAAGTATGGCATGGAAATGGACATCATTATACTAAGAACTTATCCCTTCAAAAATTTGGCAAGAGAGAGTAATCCACCTAATACTGCAAAAATGAAAAACTTCTCTCTGGTCCTCTGTTACTACCTACACATTTACTCTCTTTCAAAAATAGATTGGGGTTTCCAATGTAACAACCCCATCTTTAACTAACCATTTGATCAAAACCATATTGACTGGCTGGGAAAATCTATGTATATATTTAACAATATATATATATATGAGGGTAAGAAACATAAATCAGGAAGAAGATTGTTTTTTTCCTTTTGTTTGCTTCGAGGAAAAAAAGACTTGGACTCGGTAGGAACAAATAGGTGAAGAGTATAAAGCAGGTAATTCCGATCCATCTACTACGTCTACCTGCTGACTTGGTGCAGGTTTTGTCTTATGCGTTGTGGTCCGGTCAAAAACATATTGTCCATCTTTTTTTCCAATGGCAAATTGTCCATGTTTGGACTAGAGAAATTAAAAGGAATAGTTGTTTTCAAGTGACTCGACTCTATAGCGGTTGAGTCACACAGGATTTGAAAACCTTACGCTTCTTAAGGCACAACTTTAAGGTGTAGAGTCTTTACAAGCTTATGGACTTCGCTAATCCCTTGATTATTGTAATTAATTTGTGATTGGGACTTCATTAGTTTTGCTTTTCCTCCCAACCCAGTTCCTTTTAAATGCACAATGGGAAAAGCAAGTTTCTGTCGGGACAAGTCATTGCCACGCGACAATGATGTCAAGACAAGACGAGGTCAAGGTATGGCATTCTCTAAGCCATGGGAGTTTGATAAAATGTTCGAAGATGTATAGGTCGATCGAAGCATTGGCCAATCACTTGAATGAGCCAATCCTAGATTGTCAAGATAACGACTACCAGGTTAGGGACGAGAGATGAGTTGACTGGTAACTTGTTAATTTGTTTAATGTCGGCAAGGGATTAAGTTTTATAATTTATTTGACTTTGATTTTTGTCAGTCGGGGAATTTCATCGTGTTTGAAGATGATAAACGAAGCTTCCATCTCAATTTCTTAATCGTCAAATATAACGTACGCGACGCGCTCAGGAGTAGGTCCTCAATTTCCTCGAAGCTTCCCCCACTTCTTTTGTCGATATTTTTTTGTTTGAAATTTCCTGAAAGTGAGATGCAACAGAATTAGAAAAAAATTATTATATACACAAGCGTCGAAATTCAGTATCTTACTAATATTCCTCCTATAATCATCGGTTGAAGTTAAAAAAAATTAATTTGTCTTGTCTTTTTTTTTTTTTTGGAAATTGATGGAGTTAATTTATTGATCCGGAGACATCAGATTTATTCTGGATATCACATGTTAGTGTCCCCGATTGACCGGAAACGGGCGATTTGACTTACCGGGGAACTCACCTACCAAGAAATTATCAATTAGACTATCACAAGAGTCCATAAACGCTGCACATGACGTGCATGCAGGGTCGAATCAACTGCCATCTTGCGGAAAATAAGGAGAGAGTGACACAAATGTTTTTTGAACTTTTACTCAATTTGATCCCTAAACTTTCAATTTGGTCAATGCAATTCATGGATTTTAGCCCAATGTGCGATGCCATTCATGAATTTTTAATTTGTTCAATGTGGTATTTGAATTTTTGGTATATGTTCAAACTAGTCATTAGATTATATGAAAATAAATAATATTATTCTTTTATTAATTTAAATTCATAGGCAATATTGAATATTTTTGTACAGTTCGAGGACTAGCTTGAACATGTATGGTTTTGTTCATGGATTACATCAAACAAATTTAAAATTCATGGACGAATTTAGGGATTTCATTGAACAATTTAAAAATTTAGGGACCATAGTACACATTGAATCATAATTCAAAAGCCATTTATGTCATTCCCCCCCCAAAAAAAAAAAAAGTTACAAATCGTTTGTTTTATTTACCTTCACCTCCACTTGTGTGTTTGTTGCTTACCAGAGAAATTTCACTCAGAAGAGTAATTTTAACAAGAGGGCTAATAATCTTGGTACTCCTACGATTTAGAACTAGAGGTGTTGCTCCTAGTCAATGCAATCCTTTTCTTTTTCATTTTGAGAGGAAGAACCATTTTGTTCCGGAAGACTAATCATATCATCCTTGATTAAAAATTTTAATTTTTTATATTTTTATTGATGAAAACCTTTTGAAGCTTCATTGTGCTCCAGAAGTATAAGCATATCATCCTTCATTCATTGCAAAGTTTTTATTTTTCCCAAGAAAATCAAATCTATATTGATGAAAACCTCTTGTTAATTGGAATTACGTAGGCCTAGTTTCCTAAAATACCCAAAACTTTAAATCTAATCTCAATTTTGCTCCATTTTTTTTTTCATAAAAAATCTCTAACTGTTCACTCTACTCCCATTTCTACCCACATGTCCAAAAATCGCCACTAGTTTATTTAGAATCATTGATATCAAATCTAATTAGAAGTTCATTATCAGAACTTGCATTTTCATCAACACTCTCATCTTATAAAGAACAATAGCAACTTGATGATATTGATAATATTGATAATATTGAAGAAATCGGTGGCAATTTTTGAATGCGTTGGTAGACATGTAACTAGAATAAAAGTTGGGGACTTTTTACTAAACAAAAAAGTTGGGGCGAAATAGAGACTAGACCTAAAGTTGAGGATTTTTTAGGGCATTAGCCCAAATTATATAAGCAATTTTACTAAACAAAAAAGTTGGGGCGAAATAGAGACTAGACCTAAAGTTGAGGATTTTTTAGGGCATTAGCCCAAATTATATAAGCAATGCCCAATTGTTTGTTTGGGATAACCAATAAATAGGCAAATATTTTATTCTTGATTCAGATTTTTCCATCACCACCACACCCCCACGGCCAACCACCATGTTGTCGTCGCCATTGCCAACCTTGATTAGCCAAGATGATCATAAATGCAACCCCACAGATAGCCAAACCTCCACCACTACCAAAGTCCCCTATTCGTCGTCTCTCTTTTGTTAGTTGTATGGCCTAAAGTAACCATGTAATAGTTACGAGTTAGGGATTATTTAATGGCAAATAAGTTTTTACATCCATCGTCCATTTTATATGAATTTGTCCATTAGATCAGCTAGGATTGAACCTATTCTTAAAGTATTAAGAATATGTGTGACAGGTTACAGTTATGCTGAATCTTTAGACAGTTCCCGATCGATGGATCATTGAGAGGATATTGATGATCCTATTGAAACCGATGTATTCTCAAGCTTCACCATTCAGTATTGGATACTTGAGGAGACGATGAGTCACAAGTCATTGGGTATGGTGATATCCGAGTTAGAACATAGGTGCTTGTCTTGAACAAGTTCACTGAACGTGACATACATAGAACGATTGGCGACATGGAAGCTTTTTAGTGGGGTCAATGTTTGATCGTTCATGCTTTGGTTAGGTGTAAGATCCTTAGACTTGAGGCTTAATGCTGACTTGTATGTTGAATGGTTATGGTTCACAAGTGTACATATTGATGCTTCGTCGAACCATCTCTGGACTTGATGGTCATAATTTGTCTGTGTCACGTCCCGATCCTTGAGCACGCACACATCCTCGGTGGTCAACTAAATTGCAACGTTTCTAGGACACGCCACCGACCTAAATTGATTCATGCACATGCGGAAGTGAAATAAACAATCCCCAAACAACAATCAACATTGGATAGGAAAGTAGGACAATCATATAAAACAAACCACACTTTTATAAACCAACTAGTTTATAGACAGAGGCCAACTCTAAGGTTCATGTATAGAAGTCTAAATCAAAAAGGGCTACGGAGCCACCTAAACTTTGGACTCTCCAGTCTCCAACTCCGGGTCTTTCACAGCACCATGAGGAATGTCGATATCCAATGGGTGCCCTATCTCCCATTCCTCAATCTCAACGGGAGGCTCGTCGAAACCACCCAAAGGACCCTCCCAACTCCCATCGGACTTGTGGAGGTACCATGCCTTGAAACGATGAGGTACCAAATGGGGTAGGCTCTCATTGACCCAGACGGTGGACTTAAGAAGCTCACGGGTTAGGCTAGTCCCGGGAACTGGGAAATAGGAACGCTGGAAGTCTACCTCCCTCGAGACCTATAACGCACATGATGTGCCTCCATCTAGGGACTTGAAAAGAAGAAACCCATGATGGGGTGAGATAACGTCTCAGCGAGTTCACGCTCTAAACCCCAATTAGGAAGAAAATACGCCTAGAGGTAGTCTAATCACACAACCAATGAGACTCACCTTGCCTCTGTTCCTTCCTGAACGTTAGTACAGTTTATATAACAAATATATGTAATAATCACACTCAACAATTGGAACGCCTCATTTCATATCTCAATCAACCATAGGGGTTCTGATTATAAGGCCAAATTATTATGACATGTCCCATTCAGTGCAACACAATTTTGTCCCATAATCAGACGCGGTTAAATCACTCATTCATGTGTTCCAATTGATTACGGCCCCACGGGCACGGCCTACTCGACATTCGGCGGTCTTCTGGCGTAGCTAGGCATCATCTCACCCTATCGAGCACGACAATGTCTACATCTAGACAACAATCCTGAATGAGCATCGGTCTAGCCTCTACTACGACCGACATCCGTTGTCAAGGGCATTCCATATAGGAGCATCGTCTAGCTTAAAAGCTCACGACGGGTTCTCATAACCATCACACAACCAACCAATCCTGGCCAAGGACATTGCATATTACACTCAAATGCCTCAATTAAGATAATGAGCTTGGCCTATTTTCTTCATATTAAAAACACCCGGTAAAATAATCATGTGTAGGTACACTATCAGCTTGAGGCATAAAAAAGTGATATCCTTCATGTTAAAAATCTCACTATTTGCTATAGTATATAAAAATATTTTTGACATCAAAAACCAACACCCGGCATTTTCTAATTAAATACCAAAATTTCAAGATTTTGAAATAATAACTGAAAATAAAAAATTATCACTCAATTGCACAATTTAACAATCAATTGCACAAACTAATCAAACCACGGCAATCAGCACAAAATTCTCACGATCGACTATCCTAGTATAATTTATGGAGAATAATAAATAATTACAAATAATTACAAAATTAATTAAATAAATGCAAAATAATTAGATAAATGAATTAAGCTAAATACACTAATCTAATCACCTAATTGGACTTAAATAAATAATGCACTAATCTAAATAAATCATACAATCTAATTAACCCCTAACTAAATTAATCTAACCACCTAAACTAATCTTAGGCTAAACTAATCCTCCCCTAAGCATAATTAACCCCTTAAGCAAGATTTAGCAAGTAAACTCACTAGATTAGCAAGCCAATGAGTTCACAGCGACGGCGACACGGAGGCGATTGAAACATGGGCCTACGACGACACCCAACAAGGCTTGGAAGGGCGTAGAAAAGACCTACACAGCCCACTGCTCGAATTGGAACTTCGGTTATGTGGCTGGCTGGAAGGGGTGGTTGAGGAACTCGGCGAATGGAATTGGACGGCCAAGCGGCGACAGCAAGACCAGGTGGAGGTGATTGGTGACTCGAGGGCTTCGGGACAGCGTGCGAGGCAGATGAAGCTACGACGAGCTCAAGCTGGAGGCGTGGACGCAAGTGGAGTAGCGGCTGGCTCGACGGATGACCAGGATGGCGTGCGGCTCAGTTGCCTTATCCCCTCCAAAACTTCCTCAAGAAGCCAATGATGAAGCTAAAATATTGTAGCCCCCCCCCCATGGCTACAAATATCAAGCTTCCAATTTCAATTTCATTTCAAATTCACTTCAATTCAATCCAATTCAATGGCCAAAATGCCATGGAGGATGCCCACACTCAATTCCACAATTTTCCACGCCAAATGCTCCAACATGACGGAAAAGAATTTACACAAAAATGGCCCTCTGAAATTCCCAGTCCAAAATTGCCCAAACTTGAATTTTTGCGAAAAATCTAGACTCACTGAAAATTCTTTTGAGGATGAGTTGACGTTTCTAAAATAAATTGTGACACGACAAAATTTTCAATTTCTGAAATCGGGTTCAATTTCGTGGTTAATTTCAACCGAATGTGATTTTAGCGTTACGTAACCTACCATGTAGTTTTTAGGAATTTTTAGTACATTTGACCCGTAGTCGATTATTTTCTATCCACATTGCGCATTTTTGACTCATAGGCGACTCTCGGTTATCGTAAAAATCTCAAGGTTTCAAATACGGTCATAGGGTACAAAAACAACAAAAAAATCGGTTTAATGCCATTCGACAAGAATTTTGCAATCAGGTGGAATCACCGACACTTTAATCACATGCCTCTATTGAATCAACCTATCTCTAGTCTTTAATCGATTTTGACAGTGCCGTATTAATCCTTACAGATTAGCACGATCGAGTAGTCGATTTCTGATTGAATTCTCAAGTCAGTCGCATTTAGATTCTTTAATGGCTTGACCTGATAGATTAGTTATCTTGTGAGTGATCAACTCAAAGAAAAAAAACTATAGGCGCGTCGATGAAAAACCCATTTCATTTAGTCGAAAGCAAGGTTAAAAATCAGGATGTCATAACATGCGTGCGCAATATGGAATCTGTCTTTTTGTTATATATAGATATACAAGATTGATGTCATATGCGATCGAATCGTGACATTGTATTGAAATCCTCGGCTGAAGTTGTAATCGAGAATGAATGGTTCATATCTTGAAGAAAAGCATGTCAATTAGATTTTGGCATATGATTGAATTGATGGCTTGACCAATAATTCCATGGCCTTTGTTCAATTGAGACATGGTGAGATAGAATGATCGAATTACATGGTTGCCAAAGCTAACAGGTTCATTATGTTCTGAAAACATTTCACACTATTTTGGTAGCCATGATATATTGCTAGATGTCACTCATGGTTTGCAGGAGCATGAGATTGATATGGACAATCAGTTCTCTTGGTTGTGCTAATATGTCAGCACAAGTCTTGTTGCCAACTCAATGATGAACCTAGGGATGTCACACACCATAACCAATTAGAATGACGTTGAACGAGAGAGAGAATATTGCAAATGTGTTTGCAATTGAGCCAATCAAATTGAGTCAGGCTAAAAATAAAAGTTTTGATGAAGAGGCTTTAGAGTTTTTACAAACTCTGAAGCAGGTTTCAAACTCTACGGCCTGATCAAAGATCTAAAGCATGTTCAAATTCAGTGACCAAATTAATAATCTGAAGTGAGTTCAGAATTAATAGTTGCGTCAATGATCTGAAGTGACTTCAGAATCAATAGCCAAATTGATAATTTGAAACAGTTTCAAACTTAATGGCTAAATTAAAGATCTGAACGATTTCGGATTTAAAGGTCACATTAAGTTCTAAAATGATTTCGACAATTAACGGTCACATTAATGATCTGAAATGGTTTTAGAATAAATGGACAGTTTAATGATCTGAAACGGTTTTAGATTTAAATGACCAATTAATGCTCTAAAACAATTTCAGAAGTTACAGTCAAAAGTAAATATTTGTAATAGTTACAAAGTTAATACCTAGAATAAAGATTTGTAACAGTTATAAATAAATGTCTAGAATGATGCTCTGTAATAGTTACAGAGTTAATGCCTGAATTAGTGTCTGTAACGGTATCAAAACTTACCTCCGTTAGGAGTTATGACTGAATTAATTCTAAAACAGTTTAGAGTGAACGCGCCGATTTAAATGTGATATGCATCGTCTATAAAAGATAATACAGAGAGCAAATCACCAAATGATCGATGATCAACAATCGGCAATCGACAATTGAGAGTGCTGATATTGATCAATAAAATCACTCACATTAGAGCAATTGCTAGCACAATTGTAATTGTGAAATCTCTCAATTTCTCTCATCTATTCAACATGAGAATTGGTGATGTGTCTAAACTAGAGGTTCGACACTTGTTGGGTAAGTTTGAAGAACGTTAGAATCTGCGAAGAGATTAGACGTTCTGTATCTAAAGAACGTCAAAAACAGTATTATTGGAAGCCATTAGACATTCGTGGTCAAGAATCCAAGAGCATCAGAACCAGTGTTACCAGAAGGCGTTAAATATTTGTGGTCAGAGTCTGAAGAATGTTAGAGCTACTACTATGAGTGAGGACATCAGACATCATACTCAGAATCCGAAGAAACTTCTGAACCAAATTCGGAGCACAGTAAAAGTTTAATATGATTAACACATTTAGCTCTTCTATGTGTTTTTTGTTAAAATGCATGAAAGTGCTTTGGAAACACGTGTATAAGCGATTTTACTTCCACTACGATTAGACTTTTGATCTTAATTTACTTATGCACGTATGTTTGTTTATCGAAACAAACACCAACAGTGGTATCAAAGCCAATCCCTAGATATTTTCGTGCTTTTAATTGTTGATTGGTTCATGTTGTTTGTATGATCTAAGGACTAATTCTCATTTGTGATGAGAATTCTTTTAAAGTCACTTTCAAATTTTTATTTGATATACATATTAATTGGTTAATATGCAAGGTGAGACCATTGATAATAATAATCAATAAAAAATCTCCTTATTTGTGATATTAAGTTGTAATGGGTGCTTGAACTTTTGCCCTACCATCGTCGTGGTTTGTTCCTATGTTATGATGGTTGATTGGCTAATTATGGATATATTGGAGTCAATTGCTATTCAAGAAAATAGGACCACTCCATTATACATCTGATGGGGTGGGGTTTATGCCAAATGATTTCCAATAACTGTTAGGTGAGGAATCATTTGTGTCCTAAATACTTGCGGGAGATGATGGGGTAAACTTAACTATGGTTATGAGGCCAATAACTGTTAGGTGAGGCTTTCGTGATCTAGAGGCCGAAGTATGATTAGGATTGCATGTGATGCGTTGGATATGTGATCCACTCACTAAGTTTAGAGGATACCAATAACTATTAGGTGAGGTGGACAATGACTTGGTAGGACTCCAATCACCACTAGTGATCCTTTCCCAACAAAGATTATTGTTAAGGAGTGTGGGATCTGAAAACAATAGTGGGATATAATATTTCATTCAAAGGCCACAATGAAGTATTTGTTGAAAGTCAATGACTAACAATTATTTTTCTGCACGGATTTTTGATACTCTTAAAAATGGTTACAACAAACCCACTTGCTTCAATTCTTGACATGAATTGTTTGACGGTACCCAACCATACCGATTCGGTGAGGAATTTGAGAATTGTTCTCAATTCCAAGAAGATTAAGTATGTGCTTGATCAGAACTTGCCAGAACATTTTCTGGGTGGTACTAATGATGAGCGCAAAACTTATGATAAGTGGCGTGAAGATGACCTAAAAGTTAGGTCATACATGCTTACTTCTATGAACAACACAAGGCCCACCGTAATGGCTGTAGCATAGGCTTCCTCTTCAAAGAGTAAAACTACTTTGAAAAAAAAAAGAAATGGAAGAAGTCCACAAAGCCTACTACACGACTAATGCCCACGATTGAAAATGGGAACTGTCACTATTGTAGTGTCAAGGGACATTGGAAGAGGAACTACAAGAAATACCTTGCAAGCTACAAGGTCAAGCCGAAGAACCAACCTTATGAAGGTATGGTGTCCATGCTTATTGAAACTAACCTTATGGTTGGTTCTGAATCTAGCTTATGGGTTCTAGATTCTACTGCAACTTCACATATTTGTATGTCTTTGCAGAATCTAGAAGTAAGTAGGATGTTGAGGCAAAATGAGATAGTCTTGACATTTGCAAATGGAGCAAGAGTTGTTGCATTAGTTATAGGGATTTATCGTTTATCTTTACCTTCAGAACATGTACTGGTTTTGAATAATTGTTTGCATTATAAGAATGTAGTCAGGAACCTCATCTCTATACTTCATTTGAGTAAAGAGAACTATAAATTTTCTTTTGCTGATGATGTGTGTTCCATTTATTATGATAAAAGATGTGTTGGTTCTAGTAAGATGATCAATAATCTTTATACCATTACAATGTCCGGTAATATGATTACCAATGTCAATAAGTGGAATGACATAAATGCCATGAGCAATAAACGACCTAAAGATAGACCAAATCCAAAGTATGTTTGGCATCTCTAATTAGGTCATATTGGAGAGGGTAGGATCGATAAGTTGAGTAAAGATGGATATATTGATCCATCAGACTTTGAATCGTACTCAACTTGTGAGGCATGTCTCTTAGGAAAGATGAAAAAGGCACCCTTTGTAGGACAAAGTGAGTGAGCTGCTGACATTCTATGATTGATACATGCTAATGTATGTGATCCACTTAATGAACCAACTCGAGGTGGTTATTCTTACTTTATTACCTTTACAGATGATATGTCACAGTATGGTTATTTATACTTAATGAAGTATAAATGTGAATCCTCTGAAAAGTTCAAGGAATTCAAAGCTGAAGTTGAGAAACAAACAGGGAAAAGTATTAAGGCTCTTCGATTTGATCAAGGAGGTGAATACCTAAGTACTGAGTTCTTGAATCATCTGAGAGACAACGGCATTTTATTGTAATGGGCACCTCCAAGAACTCCAGAAAATAATGGTGTGTCTGAGAGAAAGAATCGCACTTTAATGGATATGGTGCAATCTATGATCGGTTATATCGATTTACACATATCCCTTTGGGGATATGCCCTTGAGACAACCACATATTTATTTAATGGAGTTCCAACTAAGTCTGTTCCAAGTACGCCCTATGAGATATGGCATGGTAGGAAACCATATTAAGACTTGGGGTTGTCCAGCTCATGTCAAAAAGCTAAAGACGGACAAATTAGAGGCAAAATCTGACGTGGTCACTTCATTCGGTATCCAAAAGAAAGTCTTAGATACTATTTCTATTTTCATTCTAATTAAAGAGTTTTGATCAGTAGACATGTTTCATTTCTAGAGAATCAGTTCATCCAAGAAAGTGGAGCTAGATGGAAAATAGACTTATAAGAAGAAACCGATGGAGTAGTAAATGATCAAATTCAAGTGCGGACCTCAGATTCAGTGGGAGGACTCGATGCACAATCTGATCAGGATCAGATGCAGACCTCAGATTTAGTGGGAGCTTATGATACACAACTTCTGATGAGGAGTACGAGAATGTCTCGTCCTCTTGTTTGTTATAGACACTTGATTGAAGGTATTGATCCCTTATTCATTGTGAATAAAAGTGATCAATCAAGTGATCAGAACACCTATGAGGAAGCAATGTCTAACATTGATTATGATAAATGGTTGGAGGCCATGAAATCCAAAATGAATTCTATGTATTTCAATGACATTTGGACTTTCTAGTTGACCTGCTAGATGGTATTGTACCAATTGGCTATAAATGGGTCTTCAAGAGGAAGATAAATGCACAACTGGTGGTGAAAGGATATTGTCAAATAGAATAGATTGATTATGACAAGACTTTCTCACCCATAGCCATGCTGAAATTTATTTGGATTATGTTGGCTATAGCTGAACATTTGGACTATGAGATATTCCAAATGGATGTCAAGACGGCTTTCCTAAATAGATTCCTTGAAGAAGATATCAACATGGAACTACCACAAGGTTCTGAGTCTGATTATGGTAATCAGAAGGTGTGCAAGCTTAAGAAAGCCATATATAGACTCAAACAACCCTCCAGAAGTTGGAACATATGCTTGGATGAGGTGATCAAATCGTTTGGTTTCATAAAAAATCCGGATAAACCTTGTGTATACAAAAAAAGTCGGTGGGAACGCAATTGTGTTTCTTATTTTGTATGTGGATAACATACTATTGATCGGAAATGATATTCCTATGATATCATCAATCAAAATATTCTTATCTCAGAAGTTCTCCATGAAAGATTTAGGAAAGACAACCTATATTCTAGGTATCAGGATCTATAGAGATAGATCTAGACAAATTATTGGCCTCTCACAATCCATGTGCATAGACAAAATGTTGACACGTTTCAACATGCAACATTCCAAAAGAGGATTATTGCCTTTTAGGCATGGAATTTGTCTTTCCAAGGATATGTGTCCAAATAATCCTAAGGAAAGAGAGCGGCTAGCAAATGTGCCTTATGCATATGCTATTGGAAGGACTATCCTTAAGTATTTGAGAAGGACTAAGGATATGTTCTGGATATATAGAGAAGGAGACTTTAAAGTTGAAGCATATACATATTCTGATTTTCAATCAGATCCTAATGACTATAAGTCAACGTTTGGGTTTGTCTTTATGTTCAATGGTGGTGTAGTTAGTTGGAAAAGTTCCAAATAGAGCATAACTACTAATTCCACTACTGAAGCAAAGTATGCAGCTACTTCTGAAGCAACGAAGAAAGTAGCTTGGATGAAGAAGTTCATTTCAGAACTTGGAGTGAATCCTTCGATTGAAGAGCCGATTGTATTGTTTTGTGACAAGAATAGGGCAATAGCTCAAGCTAAGGAACCAAGGTCGCACCATAAATCCAAACACAATCAGAGGCATTTCCATCTCATTAGAGAAATCATTAGGAGAGGTGATATCACCTTGCAGAAAATAGCCTTAACGGAAAATGTGGTGGATCCCTTCACTAAAAGCATTGTCTCAATTTTCTTTTGAAAGACATCGTACCAAGATAGGTTTGAGATGTGAGATTGGTTGGCTTTAGTGCAAGTGGGAGATTGTTAGCTGTATGCCATAAAGCAACCATGTAATAGTTACATGTTAGGGATTATTTAATGACAAATAAGTTTTTTCATTCGTCGTCCAATTTATACGAATTAGTCCATAAGATCAGTTAGGACTAAACATACTCTTAAGGTGTTAAGAATATGTGTGACAGGTAACAGTTATGCTGAATCTTTAAGTAGTTCCCGATCGATGGATCATTGAGAGGATATTTGTGGCATCCAAAATTTTAGACAACCCTCAGATAGGTGACAGTCACCGAACTATGACTATGTTTTTATTTTACAGGCATTAATTTGTATTTCTTCATTTGGAATAGTATTTCAATTTTATCTTTTGAACCAAAAGGATGGGATTTGATCTTGCATAAGAATTATATGCACTAAAAATTAAAGAATTAGAACTTGAGGATATTGAACGGGCCGCAAGAATTTGGAGTATATATATACTTGTATATATACTTGTATATATAAGACAATTTAAATTTTTGTTATTTAAGTAAGTTTGATAAAAATAAAATGCTAAGTTATATTTAAAAAAAAAAAAGGGATTAGGGCCTTATTTTATGGACTCTTGGGCCCAAGGATTCAGGCCCAAGTAGGCCCAAGGACACCCCCATGGGCGTCGCATGAAGCAAGGGGAGGGGGAGGGAAATTTGCATGCCCTCCCACACTTGTCTTCCTCCACAATTACACTTGTCCCTTGCCATTAAACATTTGTCCATCCTCCATCCACTTAATCATTTTCTTTCATGCAAAATGGAGGAAATTAATTAATCAAAGGAAAAAGAAAGGGGGAAGGGGGTTTCGCACGGAGAGAGGAGGGAGAGACCGAGAGAGAACTTGAGAGCAAAACCAAGCAAGGAGAGAAGGAGGGTTGATCGTGGGTGCAGGCAGTGAGGGAAGAGAAGGAAGGGCTGCCCTCTCGCCGTGTCTGAGCAGCCACTGTCAACGCCACTGGTCCCTGTCGCCGACCGGCCAAGCCGTGACCCCCAGACCTCCATTTTCGGACAGCCTTTGAGTGAGAGAGTTTAAGGCAAGCAAATGTTCTTCCATCTATGTTGTTGCATGTTGTTTTGCCTAGAAAAGAAGTGAAATATGTGAGGAAGATGAAGTACTAGAGCTGCATGTGGAGATTTTGATGTGTAGGAGGGTTTTAGATCAAGAAAACTAGGTGAGGATGAAGTGTGAGGGGTGGATTTCGAATTAGCAAATGAAACCAAACGAATTTGAGATCTGACTATGTGGAATTTCGGTGATAATCATGCTGTGGTGTGGTGCAATGTGTGTATATACATTGAATATAATGGTTGGAGGTCGAAATCTAAGGCATAGGAGGAGTTCTTGTGAAATTTGTGGATTGTTTTGAGAAAAACAGCGTGACCCCCAGCGACTTTTTAATTTTTCTGTAATTATCTGGCCACAATCTGATTTCGAGTCCTTGATAAAAATTTTAGGAAACATCCTCATGAAAAAATATCAAAAATTCAGAATAAAAGAACAAGGAATTACTATCGAAATGATTTTTCCTATAAAAACACCAAATCTGGAAATTTTACAGAATGATAGTTAGGAAAGATCGAGATATTTTTCCTCAGTACGCAAGGAATCTGACTTGGCGTTCTTCTTGAGATTTGTTCCTCTAAGCCTCATTGATAACGTGTCAAAATTTCATAATTTTCTGAGCTCGTTTAGTAATTGATTGGGAATTATTACCAGAACTGCGCAATTGTAGAAATTAAACTGTTGCTTCGAAATTTCCACCAAAATTGTCCTATAAGAAGTGTAGTTTCGAATTGCTATGTGACTTGATGATGCTGATGGTGAGATATTGTGATTGATAAAAGGTCCATAAGATATCTTGTTTGACATATGATGATGCATTTGTGAATTAAAAATGCGATTTGTTTGATAAAAGGTTCATAAGATATCTTGTTTGACATATGATGATGCATTTGTGAATTAAAATGCGATTTGTTACCCATTGAACCCTCAGGTTAATGATGCCCCGGGATTCGGGAGGTCCAAAGGATCGGGAGAGTCGATGCCTTGTGGATGCCTAGTGGCCCTAAGAGGCTGAATGCTGGAGGTATGCCTCGAGAGCTTCGGGATGCCCGGTCGTATGCTTGTCGGTACGTAAACCTGGATGGCTGAGCAACCATCCTCATGGTGAGCTTTGGAGGTTTTCCTCATGATGCCAGGTGGGGCACAAGATGCCTGGAGGCGTGATATGCTCCAGATGCCCGATGGCCTTAGTGGCTGAATGTCGGAGGCTTTTGCGATGCCTGGGCGGATGCGAATGCCCAGAGGGATGCAAACATTGGTCCTCTGGGGAATGAAATCTTTTGAAGGCTAAATAAATTATATATGATTTGATTATGTGGCATATGATATGTGATTTGATTATGTGGCATCTAGTTTCATACAAGATAGAATTGCAATTGTTTTAATATTGAAGAATTCCATGATATTGATATCAATTTATCCCTTGACTTCCTGCCTTGTCTATCTTGTATGAAACTAGATGCTGATTGTTATGCTCGACATAGCTTGTTGAATCTTTTGCTGCTGAGTGGTTGTACTCACCCCGTTTGGGGACTAACATTTCAGATTGAGATGCCTTTGCTACCTATCTCTCGTGGCACCTTTTATGGCGTACTAGTCGATGTCGAGTGCTCGTGTTCAGAGCACATTTGTGTTAGTGTGCGGGGCCTGGTGTTCATCCGTGTCCGAGTCCTAGTCATGTACGATGTGGGCCTACCTAGAGGCCCTGTGGTGCAAGAGTTCTTGCTCGTACACGTTCGCCGTGACAAGATTATGTTGGGGATGCTGCCACCGCCGCCAGCCGATGAACCCAGTTGGGTGTGATCGACCTCGGGTGATGGGTAGCTGATGGAGCTTTTTTTTGGACTACCAACACTATCTGATGGACTGAAGTTTATGGTTGTTGTGGAGTTGGTCACTTTTGGTTATAGCCGAGTTTTAGAAAAGCCTTGGCCTTTTGTTGTACCAACTCATGTTGTCCATCAAGTTATATAAATAAAAGTGCTTGGCTTACCTTGTGAAATTGTCTAGTAAGTGTGCATCATTTATAATTTTTGAGTTGGGGAGATGTGAAATCGCTTCCACTATACCTCTTACGATGCGGCGGGACCGTTAAAAGTAAATAACAAACTCTCAGGACTTATAGACCTTCAAGTCAGGGTAACAGAAGGAAGGCGCACTGTGGCAACCCTATTGGATTGGGGTACCACAATATTGATGATCCTATTGAGACCGGTGTATTCTCAAGCTTCACCATTTAGTATTGGATACTTGAGGGGATGATGAGTCACAAGTCATTGGGTATGGTGATATTCAAGCTAGAACACAGGTACTTGTCTTGGACAAGTTCACTAAACATGACATACATAAAACGATTGGCGACATGGAAGCTTTTTAGCGGGGTCAATGTCTAATCGTTCATGCTTTGGTCAGGTGTAAGATCCTTAGACCTGAGGCACAATGTTGACTTGTATATTGGATGGCTATGGTTCACAAGTGCGCATATTGACACTTCGTCAAACCGTCTCTGTAGTTGATGGTAATAGTTTGTTCACATACGAAGGCACATGCGCGCGCAATATGGAATCTATTTTCTTGTTATATATAGATATACGAGATTGATGTCCTATGCGATCTAATAGTGACATTGTATTGAAATTCTCGGCCAAAGTTGTATTCGAGAATGAATGGTTCATATCTCAAAGAAATACTTGTCAATTAGATTTTGACATATGATCGAATTGGTGGATTAACCAATAGTTCCATGGCTTTTGTTCGATCGGGACATGGTGAGACAAAATGATCAAATTACACAGTTACCAAAGCTAACAAGTTCATTATGTTCTAAAAACATTTCACACTATCTGAGTAGCCATGATATATTGCTAGTTGTCATTCATGATTTGTAGGAACAAGAGATTGATTTGGACAATCAGTTCTCTTGGTTGTGCTAATATGTTAGCACAAGTCCTGCTGCCAGCTCAATGATGAACCTAGGGATGTCGCTTACCATAACCAATTAGAATGACGTTTGAACAAGAAAAAGAATATTGCAAATGCGTTTGCAATTGAGCCAATTAGATAGAGTTAGGCTAGAAATAAAAGTTCTAATGAAGGGGCTTCAAAGTTTACAAAGTCTAAAGTGGGTTTCAGACTTTATGACCAAATCAAAGATCTGAAGTGTGTTCATCAGTGACCGAATTAATAATCTAAAATGAGTTTAGAATTAATATCCATGTTAATGATCTGAAGTGAGTTCATAATTAATAGTCACATTAATTATCTGAACAGTTTGAACTTAATGACTAAATTAAAGATCTAAAACAATTCAAATTTAATGGTTACATTAAGTTTTGAAACGGTTTTAGAACTTAACGGTCACATTAATTATTTGAAACAGTTTTAGAATAAATGGGCAATTTAATGATCTGAAACGATTTTAGATTAAATGACCGATTAATGCTCCGAAACAATTTTAGAAGTAACAATCAAAGTAAAATATTTGTGATAGTTACAAAGTTAATACCCAAAATCAAGACTTGTAACAGTTACAAATAAATGTCTAGAGTTAATGCCCAAATTAGTATCTATAATGATATCAGAACTTATGTTCGTCAGGAGTTACGGCCGAATAAATTCTAAAATGGTTTAGAGTTAATGTGTTGATTTAAATGTGATCTGCACTGTCTATAAAAGATAATACAAAGAGGAGATCACCAAATGATCGATGATCGACAATCAGCAATCGATAATCGAGAGTGTTGTTACTGATCAACAAATTACTCACATGAGAGCAATTGCTAGCACAATTATAGTTATGAGATCTCTCAATCTCTCTCTTTTGTTCAACCTGAAAATTGGTGGTGTGTTCTGCTCCTGTCGGCCATATTCGATTGATCACTTGTTTTTTGGATGCCCCATTCCTGCTGCCTTAGCCACTTTTTGGGCTGTAAGATTTAATTATGATGGCGGAATAAATCTTGGAAGGAAAACTTGCTTTGGGCAATCAAATCTCTCTCAGGACCTCCCTTTCGCTCTTCTCTTGCTCGCTTTACATTTGCTGCTTTATGCAACATCACTTGGAAGGAGTGTAACAATATACTATTCTGGGGTAGACCTCCTTCTCTTTTGGCCATGAAAAGGCGCCTTGAACAGGTTATAAAGGACAAAGCCTTGTCTTTCCATCAAGTCCCTCCCACTGTGGCTAATAGGAGATTGTTGCAAAGCTGGTCGCTTAACCCCTCCATTTTGGCAAGCTGATCACCTTATTAGTCAACTGGTTTTTTTAGTAGGGGGTTTTTCCTATCTCTCATCCGCTCGGAGGTTCTTCTGGATTTCATTTGCTGAAGATGGAAGCTCGGTTTCGTCCTCTCGTCGTCGCCTTCCTCCTGGCTTCCGAGACGCCCTTAATTACCAATCTTAAAGCCATGCTTGGTTTCTTTTGTTGGTAGTGCTTCCTCATTGCTGTCTGTGTTGGTTTAGACTTGCTGGTTTTGTGCCGTTGTTTGGCCTTTTTTCTTTCCCTTGCCCTTGGCTTGGTTTCCTTTTACCTTGGCTCCCTTCCACTCACTCTGACTTGTTATCTTCGTGAGTGCAAGTTTCTGGGACCGAGTTCTTGTTGTATAGCTATATATAGCTCTTTTGGTTTAAAGTCAATATAATTCTTACCTTTTACCAAAAATAAAATAAAATGGTGGTTTGTCTAAACTAAAGACCCAAAACTTGTAGGGCTCGGTCTAAAGAACGTTAGAATCTGCGAAGAGATCAGACGTTCTGTATCTAAAGAACATCAAAAACAATATTATCGGAAGCCATTAAACATTCGTGGTCAAGAATCCAAGAACGTCAGAATCGGTGTTACCAGAAAGCATTAGATATTTGTGGTCAGAGTCTAAAGAATGTCAAAACTACTGCTATGAGGACATCAAACGTTCGTGCTCAGAATCCGAAAAAAATTTCTTAATCAAATTTGGAGCACAGTACAAGGTTAATATGATTAGCACATTAAGCTCTTCAATGCTTTTTTTGTTAAAATGCACGAAAATGCTTTGGAAACACGTATATAAGCATTTTTACTTCTGCCGCAATAAGACTTTTGATCTTAATTTACTTGTGTATGTATGCTTGTTTATCGAAACAAACACCAACATCTTTGTGGTTGACTAAAAGTGTAGACCTTAGATCTAAGGTCCCTCGATCTTAAATTGAAGACTCTGAACTTGAGGGAGGGAGCGGGGAAGGGAGGGAGAGGGAGAGAGAGAGTTGCAAGCTCCGGCGCTCAAACGACAATGATAGCACAACGGACGATAATAGCGGTACTCGGCACTTCGTATGGTGACAATGGCCTATCAGCATTGGAGAGAGGTGGTGATACGGCATGTAACTTCTTATTTAAAACAAATTATACTACTACTAATGACCCAATTCAGTTCACAGGAGCAAAGCCTAACAAAAAATATATTTAAACGACCATTATTATGTATCCCTTTTGATGTGGGACTGAGCACAATAACTTGTGAGCTCCATTTATTTGTAGTTGACAAGTAAGGTCTCATCTTGGCCCAAGAAAAAAAAAATAAAAATAAAAAAAGAGACAAGTGAGATCTCATCTATCTGATGCAGCCTCTCGACCTCAAGAGAGGGATGATTTTTGCGGTATGGTTTATCACAATATGTGAATAAATTTACCTAAGTAAGAGTTCACTTTTGGTTTTTGAATTTATGTATTTTTTCAATCAAGCCCTTGAACTTTTAAATTGGCAAATCCATTTCTTGAACTTAGGTAATTTTTTTTTTTTTTTAAAGTCAATTTCCTTGGGCTCAAATTCGCTTTTTATAGTTAACATATCCATAGGAGCCAGAAAGAATTAGATGCGGAAAAATCTTTTGCTATGTAGGCTAATAATTCACAAACTCGAAAAATGAAAACCACGACCAGGCCTTGAGCGAGATAATTTTTTGATACAAGCATTGTGATTCAAGCTTTCCGTGCCAAAACTCGTACTAGTTTCAACGGGCACGTAAGTTCCAATTAACTAGATTTAAAGTCAGACGACCCAAAAATTATGTAAGCTCAAAAATTTGACAAGATAGATAAAAAGTTCAACAACTTGATTGGAAAAAAAAAATGCAAGTACAGAGATCAAAAGTAGGATATTACTGTTTGCATATTGATAATGGAAAATAATTAAGAATAACTACCATCAACCATTTCTTTTTATCTAACCTGCCCCCGGAGTTGGCATAGTCGATTAGGGCACCCAAGAGTTTCCAACTCAATAATTAAAGGTCATCGATCAATTACACAAATTGCGTTGCAAGCTACGCTAGATGTGACCACCTATACATGCTAGTGACCAGAACTGATTTGTGGATATTGGATTATTTCATGAACCTCCATGTAATTGCACTCTTATGATCATGCTTTTTGGTTCTCATAAACAAAGGATGGTGGAGAAACTTTTTGTTGGAGTCTAACTTGGGTTAGAGAAAACTTCATCTTCCTTCCCCTCGTTCATTCGTGCATATATTCATGTCACTTAAGCTCAACAATGATGGAGAATCAAATCATACTTCATTTGACTCCATTAACCAGAAGCACGAGATTTATTGTAATTTTTATATCCGTCTTTCATGTTTATTTGGCAACAAGGAAAAAAAAAGTTGAAAGAATTATATTTCTTAAAAAATTGAAATTCCTATCAATTTTACTAAATTTTTTATTTGTGTCATTTAATTCTTTTTTATTAGATTTAATTTACCAACATTCCTTTTCACCACAATTTCTTGACTCAAAACATATTCAAATTTATATTTTTCCTGTCAATAGAGAACTCGTTAAATACATTAAAAGTCTCAAAGAAACTGGGTTTGATATTGTGCTTGATGAAATTTGCTTTTATAACAAGGCAACGGCAAATAATAGCAAATGAGGCTGAGTCAATGCATTGGATGTAATCTTGAAACTTAGGTAATAGCTGTACAATCGAAATCTGTCGATTTTCGTAGTTTTCTTCAAGTTTAAATTAAAAGGGACGTGCATAAAAAAATAAGTTAAGCTAAAAATGTGATTTCAGTGCAACAACTTTGTAAAATATTATTGATATCTATCATCCCATCTAAATAGCCAGCTTAAAAGTACTTCAAAAAGGAATGTGTGCTCAGTCAAAAAGGGCGTGGAAATAGCTACACTAGTGTATTGATTTGTAAGCATATATAATATAGGTCCATGCTATTTCTATTTTTTCAATGGCTATTGACACTCCTATCACATTGAATTGGCTACATTATCCCTTGCGGGTCCTATTTTTGATTTAAGGTTATTTCTTACTTTTTTTTTCTTCTTATTCTTTTGTTTGAATTTTATTTAAAAAAACAAAACTAAACACATCCCTTTCAAACAACAGTTTTTTTTTTTTTTTTTTTCACTCTAGCGGTTTCGTCCACACCCATTACACTTCAATGGTTCTTTCATGTTTATTTTCTTCTAAACTTATTCCACTAATTATTAATTTTATTTCCCTAGATAATTTTCATGATCATGAATTTTTTGACTTTGATTTTCAGTACAAATTTACAGAAATTTACTCAAAGAATATTATGGTTGATAAATGTATTATACACAATTTACTCACATTTCATTGTATCTTCTTTTCTTTTTCTTTTTTTTTTGTAGTGAGAGACAATATTGAAGACAACCCAAATTGCTTAAATGTATTTATTGATGATGAAATTGCAAATGGAGAACAACAATCAATCATGTCAACAAGTTCATTTGGAACTTCTAGCGCTAAATATTGAAAAATTATTCCTTGATATATATGTGTTTTAAGTGGATAATGACTCTATTATTGATGTAATTAAAATAAAAATTTATTGTCTGATTCAAGTAATTTTTTTTTCAAGAGTACCTTGTTAGGGGGAGCTAAGTAGTAGAATGGACAATATCTTTTGTTAAATTGGATATGTAACTTGTTATTGTTGCAGTAGATAATGTTTACTTGTATAATACTAATGCATTTAGAATTGACAAAAAAATATGTGTTTGCAAATGGTTTGAATGGATGCTCTTGTAATGTCATTACAATACCCATAATTTCTTGTTAATAGCTCATTATACCATATAATCAAGGCAAAGGTAGTATTCTATGAAATAATGATTTAGGGAGCATTTTTTTTTTTTTTTTTTTTTTTTTTTTTTTTTTTTTTTGCATTTGCAGGATGTTAGTGGATGTTTAGAATTTTTCATGTAGTTAATTTTGTCATATTTATACAGCTCATTAACACAATATTGAGTTAGCTCTCTACCAAATAAACTATTTTCGGAAAAGAGGGACACTATTTTTGTTCCAAATGGAGAAGAAAAGGAAAAAATAAAAAACGAAGAAAATAAGGCAAGAAATAATCCTAATCAAGAGTGAATCCCACGTTTAACCTTAATAAATGTTGTGTGGGTGGAGCATTGGTAATTTCGTCTCTACCATAATTGAAACAAAAGGGAAAGAAGCAGAAAAAGGGTAAAGAATCATCTTAAGTCAAGAGTAAGTTGAAGGAAAGTTAATTCAATATGACCGAGGGATAAGGAGGAGAAATACACATGAAAGGAAAATGATACAAATAGTTAGTGAACTTTGACTTAACAAGTAATGTCATCTCTGAACATTTGATTTATTCAATGTGGCCTTAAATTTTTTGTAAGTTAGCCCTTAGATTATCATATGGTTAGATTCAATTTAGTCCACTAAATTGAACATTTATAGAATATTCATGAACTATATTGAATAAATTAAAATATTCAAAGCTAATAATGCATATTGGGTAAAGTTTAGGAATTACATTGAACAGATTACAAATTTAGAAAGGAGAGTGCACATTAAGTGAAAGTTTCTTGATCATTTGTGGAATTATTTCACGTGTAAATAATCGAAGGGGATCTGCTCAAAAAAGAAGGAAAAATCTGAGGGGCAAATTGGGAACAATGTCCATGCGATTCCGAGGAGAAGTTGATGGAGCAGCTGCTCTGCGGCTGCGGCTAGGTGGGGCGTCCGGAGCTCTCTCTATAAATATCAATTCTCTCTTCAAAGGCGATGCACTGGGTCAACAAGATTGTTCGATATGAGGATACTTTCATTGTGAATTGATTCCTGCTCTTGAAAAACACAAGTCACATCGCGCAAATTCATATTTAAACGGAATACTTTTTTTCTTTTGCTTTTCGAAAAATTCGAGGAGGAGAAGGGGGAGCAACAGAGAGGAATGGGAGCGGAATTCCGGCCCGAGACAGCCGCCGCCGAGCCTCCCGCTCCGCTCGTCCTCGGCCTCCAGCCGGCGGCGCTCATCGACCACGTGGCGCGCGTCGATTGGTCCCTCCTCGATCGCGTCCCCGGCGAGCGCGGCGGCTCCACTCCTGTGCGTAATCTTGAGATCCCTTCAATGGTCTCAATCAACATCTTCTTGATGTTTGCGGTTGTTGTTATGTTTCAGCTCACTGCTTTTGTGGAGGTCACTGCTTATGGTCGAGGGAGATTGTTTTTTCTTTTTCTTTTTTGGTTTCTGGGTACATTGTTCAGATTCACCAAGCTCCAATTTTGTGTTGTTTCTCTCTCTCTCTCTCTCTCTCTCTCTGTTGTGCGTTTCTTCCCCTGCTTTTCTTTCATATTCTTCTGCTCTCGACAAACTGTGGTTGTGGATATGATGATAAGTCATCTGTTTTCGGGTGTTGGTTTCTGAATATTAGTCTCTGCATAGTCTCTGCTATGATGCAGACCGAATGCGTCCTTGACTGCTTCATTGTTTGTTTGAGTAAATGCCATGAAAAGGGAATTTTAGTTTTTGTCACCTGTCTTTGATCTAATCAAATAAGTCTTCTCTTTTCTAGGCTTGTTAAAATGTGGAACAATAGGCTTGCAATTGATTGGTATTTGTTTTCAGAATCGGTCTAAATGGTCAAACATCTAAGATGTTATTTTCCCTTTCATTGATTCCAATGTGAATGCTTGTAGGTTGCCATTGAAGAGCTAGAGTACATATTGCGTGAAGTGAAAACCCGTATTCTATCTTCACCCAATGACCTGTCTCCCGTTAAATCGATGGCTGGCGGCAGCGTCGCGAACACCATTCGAGGGCTGAGTGCAGGGTTTGGCATCTCATGTGGAATAGTTGGGGCTTACGGTGATGATGATCAAGGCCAGTCGTTTGTGAGTAACATGAGCTTTCATGGAGTGAGCCTCTCTAAAATGAGATTGAAAAAAGGACCCACTGGTCAGGTGAGACTCTGGTGACTGCTATTGAGACTTTACCCAAAAGAGAGGGAGAAAGAAATAAGATATAACATGGACAGTCTGTTCTTAATTAACAACTTATGGAGCTTCATCCTTTAATTGCATGTAACAGTGCGTGTGCTTGGTTGACGCGTGTGGTAATCGGACAATGAGACCTTGTCTCTCAAATGCTGTGAAACTTCAGGTTCCTTCTTGACCCTGTATATTTGTCTTTGGTTGATCACTTGCTTGTATGGTCAAGTTGTCAAATGGTCTTACCTCAACGAAAATTTGCTGAACTATTGATAGGTGCTCACAAGAATTTGTTGGTTTTTCTCCCCCTCTTTCAGGCAGATGAATTGACTGGGGCTCACTTCAGAGGATCCAAGGTTAAGTGTCTAGTTGAAATTCAAAATTTTGAACCCAATATACTCACCATTCTTTTGGATGCAGTTTTCATTTGATGCTTCTTCTTTTTTTCACCTGAATCAGTTGTTTTATCATCCTGTCATTCCTGGTCATGGTACATTACGTTCAAAGTTTTGCTGGGGCTTATTTTCTGGCAGTCATCTTATTGCAGTGGTTGGTGATAAGATATGCAATATTCAACCTGGAAGTTATTCAAGCTGCTATAAGCCTTGCCAAACAGGAAGGCCTTCTTGTATCTTTGGATTTGGCTAGCTTTGAGGTAGGTGGATTTTTACCCACTGTTGTTAAGCCTGGAGAGAGCGACCATTGGTTTATTGAATGGTTTAAGTATGTCGAGTATTAATGCCAAAAATTGGAATGTCCTAGTGCAAACTTTCCCACATAAAGTATGAAAATGATATTCCATACTGAGGATGTATTTGGTGTCTGCATAATGGAGAGTAATTACATGTTTTCCTCAGATTTAAGTATTGATATTCTGTGCACACAGTACGAAGGATTCACTGTTTACCCTCTGGAAATTTTAGCCAATCCTCTTTCTCCTTACTAGCTTTCTAATTGCCGGAATAATAATAAAATCTGTCTAATAGTACTTAAATGTGGCCAGATGGTCCGAAACTTTAGATCACCTCTTCTCGAGCTGCTGCTGTCTGGGAATATAGACCTCTGCTTTGCCAATGAGGATGAGGCTGCAGAGCTGCTGAGGTAGCAGTCATTCTACGTCCTAATATGTTGTTCTGACATGAGACTGACTTATTTAACTGTGAGGTTTGAATTTCTCTTAGCCCACTTGTTCAATCCTTGTAGAGGAGAAGAAAAAGTCGGACCTGAGGCTGCGCTTGAATTTCTGGGACAATATTGCAAGTGGGCTGTGGTTACATTAAGCTCAAATGGGTGCATTGCGAAGCATGGGAAAGAAGTAAGTTCTTTCTATGCATATGCAAATGTGTGCTAGCTGTGGTTAAATTCAAAAGCCTATGCACATGTAGCTAGCCATTTGAATTTATAAGTGGCCAATTTTAATGTGGCTGGAAGTGCTTATCTTAAATTTAGGTAGTACCATACCAAGAAGATATAAGATGCTTTCATTAATTAGGTTGTACTTGCCCTTTGGATTTGTCTAAAGATTCATCATTGCATAGCCGGGCATTTAAGTAGCACTGATTCCTTGTCAACAAGGAGTGCCAGTGGTAGGAACATATCATAAATTTTGGTTTTATGCTGTCTAGAACTTTCCGGAAGTGTTTCCAGAACAAGATGAATGTCCCTTCGTTCCATGTTTCACGACTAAAATGATGCTTTGAAATGACGTACTTTTTGGTAGTTTCTTCCCAGCATATATATGGCATTTAGGAGATGGTATAGTTATGCTTCATTTTCATTGTATGTCACTAAAATGCATGACTGCCAGACTGTCCGAGTGCCAGCTATAGGCGAGATGAAAGCAGCAGATGCAACCGGAGCGGGAGACCTATTTGCGAGTGGGTTTTTGTATGGCTTGGTGAAAGGATTGTCGCTCGAAGAATGCTGCAAAGCGGGCTCTTGCAGTGGCGGTTCTGTCATACGAGCTCTGGGGGGTGAAGTGACCCCCGAGAATTGGCAATGGATGTACAAGCAAATGCAGATCAAAGGCCTTCCTCTTCCCAACATGCGCAACTGATTCTTGCTTGAGTGAACAAATCTGATCGATTTTTAAGGCTCCCCAGATAAACAACTTAGCAATTAGGCCCTTCCTTTTACTCTTGATCTCTATCGACAAGCGGAGAGAAGTTATATTTGCATTTATGGGGGTTGGTCTGGCTGATGTGAACGGAATCAATTTCAAATCATGCATACAGGAAACATCATGTTTCGAGTTACTTAAGAAGCATTTGTTCATTATGCTTTATAAGCGTTCTTGCAGTGCTTAGTCAACGCGGCGATTCTAAAAGTAACAAGAGTTCTGAAACACTCTACATTCAACAAACTGATATCAGCAGAGCAAATACCTTATGCAATACCGTTTGAGCCGCTGATGACCAGCTAATTGATTTATAGCAATTGCGCCAGCTGGATTAATATATTCACCACGCGTGCTAAAAGTCTGATTTCATAAACAAGCTTCAGATGTCATCACTCTGAAATCCCAGACATGAACCACCGAAGAACATGACATCTGTAGAGGAGACATAAGAGACACCCCAGGTTGGGGTACACGACACATCTATCCATTGCAGAGTTCAAAAACGACAGACTTGAAGTTGGAGTTAAGTTGAACTATTGCACGCCTCTAAACAATGTCGCACTACAGAACAATTTTGGACATGATGAAAATCAAAAGCCATCCTTAGTCCTCTAAATCAAATTGATGATTGGGACGAGTAAAATTGTTGAATATCTAATATATGGGAAGAGACATACCTATCAAGTGGCCCGGAACTCGCCTACCAAATATGAGAAACAAAGTGGTCTGGCACTCATTGACCCTTAAGCGATCCATGCTGATACTGTTAACTCCGGGGGGCCAAAAAAAGAAAGGGGCATACAGAAGCAACTGGCATCAACGAACTCAGCTGAAGCTCCAATTGCTTACAGAATCTAAGTATACTCTTGACTTTATGGCAAGAGCCATGATGCGGAAAATGCAAGTCGAAAGGAATTCAACAAGAGATGTGCTGGGAACATAAGAAAAATAACTGTATCTTGGGTAAATAGGGATACAAATCTAAACTGGGAAGAGGCTGGCAATAGCATGTTCAATTTCCCAACAATGAGTCGACAAAGTCCAGGACCTGACAATGATATGAATTTAATGGCAGGCACCATCAATCATTTTGTCCTCGCTTTTGTAAACACATGCTGAAGCTGAAAGCCTCGCGAGAACAAGGTTGCTTGCCAGTTCAACCATTCTTAAATTTCCATAGGAGCGGCAGCTTGATCAGGAGAAGCACCCTCTCCTTCGACAGCTGCCTGATCCCCTGGACTTGGTTCTGCAGATTGAGGTTCTTCTTCTTCTTCCATGAGCTCAAATGCATTGATTAGCTGTTGTACCTTAGCCTGATCTAATATGTGGAATTGCTCTCCCACTCCAACTTCAGTGACCACGCATATGGAACTCTTGAGCTTCTCTCCTTGCAAAGTCTCTCGTATGGCAATTAGCACATCCTTGACCTAATTGTCCCATGAAAGTCGACGAAGTTCTCAAATCTGACCTCAAATATGATTTTGCTGCTTACGAATGGGACCTAATGGCAAAAGCCTGATATTCAATGTAGTTCCCACTGTAATAGAGGTGGGCTCCAGATTCATCCAAGACAGCTACCAGCAGAGCAACACCATTGGGCTGTTTCCAGGATCATTGGGTGCAAACGTGCCAGAAAATTATGTGGCAGACTGGTAATTCAATTGGGATTTCTTCTGTTCTACGTGCTAGAAGCCGCATAAAGTACCTTTACTTTCAAGTGAATTACAATAAAAACACCCTAAGTCAGGTGACACTTCACAAGCCAATTGCCAATTCTAACTATCTACATCAAGCATTAATAACAGGATCTATCTGTTTACTGTTCTCTGTCCAGACGTTCTACTATATCTCCAAAGTGAAGACATCTGGTTATAATTTCTGATGCTATGATAAACATGGAGATGCTGCATGGTCTAAACATCAATTTCCACTGGTCAAGGGCATTCGGGCGGCAGGGGATTCACCTAACAATTGATAGGTAGGAATGCTTTTGAGAGAATGGGAAAGGTAACCAAAATCACTCTTACTAAAGGGTAGGACCCTAATGACACTAGTACATGCCATATTACACAAGAACTGATTCATTTCTAGCTCATGAATGAGAACATATGAGCAGACAACACAAATATGGCACATTTTTTTCTTGTCAAATTCTGAAACTCAAGAATGAGGTGAATCCAGCTGATTAAGTACACAGGAAAAAGTAGAACAATCAACTATCAATTAGTCAAGGAGCAAACTGAAGCAGCATAACCTGTGTGCCTAAGTCAGTATCATATAGCAGCATGTGGCATGCAAAGATAAGGATTTATCAAACTAATAATTGATCACTACTGTTGATTGTCAATGCTGTGTCTAGATTGGAAAAATGCACCTACCATGGTTGTGGCAAAGCTTCAAAAAAATAGTCACAAAGGTGTAAAAACAAATCCAACGGTATCTGGGGAACTTGAAATACAAAGGTAGGGACAATGAGTAGAGAGGCCGAGGTTTACCGCATAAATCCATGATGAGCAACAGCAAACTGATAATCAAAAGTTGATTTGAGGATGCTTTTTGGACCAACAATATATAAGTTTATTCAATGGAGATACATCTTCAAACCCTCTTCTCAGATCGGTGAAACTGATCTTGAGCCTCTGCTCCACTTCTCCTGGTGTAGCTTATTGATGCGATCTCCTGAAAATGAAAGTCTCTCATAATATGTCAACCTTAAGGGACTGGTCTCTGGAACAGAGAGGATGAGGTCTTGTGTCTTACTAGTATGACCATAACAAATTTAGGTGACATGCAGTCATCTTGAAATCATCCCCGGATACAAGTAGAAAAAGCTGAAACTAAAGAAGCCAGGCAAGTACGGGACAGATATGGTAGAGACCAGGAAAGCTGAGTCTCCTGACATACACAAGAAGAACCTTGACTAATACTGAAACCAGTGAAATACACTGAAAAAGGAGCAATATCTCAGGTACACTCAGTGACTTGAACAAATATGATTCACTCTGCATACAGCAGTGAAAAAATATGCAAACTCTCTAGGGCGACATCAATTTTACATGTGACCACGAAGCAGCAGCAGTAAGTCCATAACATTTCCATCTTCACTTGAACAAACTCTCGTAAGTCCAGCAGAAATTTCATAGAAGGGTAAGAATGCATATAACATGGTGCCTAAAGGTTTTAACCTCAATAGGAAAGAGAAACAGAAAACAAATCCATCTTTCTCCAAATTGTGTACTGCTGGATCATTCCGGGTTGACATTTCTTCCCTAGCCAACCCCTCATTCAGCACGACTATTAATTAACTAATAAACGAAGTCTTCCCCTCCAGATCCTCCACTACTCCTCCAGTTAAAATACAATCAACACAACACAATTACATCAAACCCCCATATAACACACCTAACGCCTAATGCAAACACAATCAACACAACATATTTCACAAGAAGAGGAAAAAAGAAGAGAACTAGCTAAGGCTAGTCAGAGTAGGAACCCAAACCTGAGCCTTATTGGCGAGCTGAATGACAAGCCAGATAATGGAGAGTGGGGACTCATAGATGAAGGCATGCTTAATGCAATCGGAGGGCATGAAGCATGATAGGATGCGGCCGACAGTGGTGAGGCTGGCAATGGCGATGCCAATGTGATTGTCGACCTTGAAGATCTTCTTCTGGCGGGAGGAGAGCTCCCAGCCGGGCTTGTCAACACAGGCCAGAACGGCATGGGTCATTGACTAGAGGCTGACGGCATCAGAGCCCAGATTGATGGTTTCCATGGCGTACTCCACCTGGAAGAGCCACCCCACCAGCATCCACATGGTCACGTTGGTGTTGTACTGGTTCCTGAACATGGGTGCTCTCGTTCACCAACTACGGCATTTTGAGTTGGCGGAGATGGAATTGTGGGAGAGTCATGATTGAGGAGATCGCAGTCATGGAGGTCCAAAGTTTTTATCTTCTATTTTGCTGGCTTGAAGTTGTGTTTGCTATGTTTTCAAGAAAAAGTAAAGAAGGAGAAGTTCGAGCAGCTCAAAGTGAATGATGCAGTCAAAATGAAGCGGCAAAATAGTACAGTTGAACTACTTTTTGAATTATGACACAAAAAAGGAAAAACTACTTTTTGAATATGTGGGGGTCACCTACTTCAACTCGTTTGAGAAAGTTTTTAAAGAAAGAGAATTGTGGGAGCGCAAGCAGCGTGCTATTTTCGAATGGAGTCATCTTTTTCGAAGTTCGCTCTGATTTTCAGCTCAAAGTATTGGTGGCCATGGCCTTTTTGGGTTTATTATTTGTTGCAGCTAGCCACTTGTCGCGACATTGTCAAACAACCAAAGAACAAAGAGCTATCCTCTTATTCAGGGTCTTTATCAGTAAAATACTCGCGCTTTTACTCGGAATACAGGTGTACACGTGACTTTCTTTCGTATCCAGCACGTATGTTCAATTTTTTAGAAAACATGTGTTTATTTTGCGGAAGATGAGTCAATTACAAAATATTTTTCAAAAAAATAATTCTTTATATCATTTAGAAAATTAGTCAACAACAAATATTTTCATCATTCATAACAATTTATGCTTAAATATTTTTGTGAGTAATGAAAGAATTTTCCATTTTTTTTGTAGCGATTACATTTTGAAAAATATTTTCTAAATTAGTCATTTTACGCAAACTGAACGCACAAGTAATCTTGATTGGAGGTCAATGAACAACATCAACATATACATATGCATATACATATACATATACATACATACATACATACATACATACATACATACATACATACATACATATATATATATAGTTAGGGTTACATGATGCAACTCAATCATAGATTAGTTACTCCCAATTTTAAATATGGACCATCTCTTAACATGATTTAACTTCATTTCATATTAATATTAACAATAGAATTAGTTAAAGAACAATTAAAAGATGTATTTATAACAGAACATCAAAATAAAACAAAAATATTATAGTTATGTTAAAATTATTTCTAACTAAGGATATGTAGTTTCATTACATGATTAAATTTAGTAACCAGTCAACTCGCTTCGTTTAAAAATGCTAATAAAATTAGTCAAAGCAAAAATTTAAAAGATATAAATTTAAAAGGTGAAATGGTAATATGCAAAAATAAAATAGAGCTTCCCAATAGAAAGTAAGATGTAATTAAAAATTCGAAATTGTTAGCCCATGACATATATACCCAAATATGTGTCTTACGAAAAATTTTAAACTTGTACCCTAAGTCAATCTACACTTTCTTGGGATTTTGTCCAATACCCCATTAAAATGCATTCGTGTTAACCCTCGTATTGTTGATGAGAAAAGCTTTCATTTGTGACTTGAAGTACGTATCCTGATGGTGTTTAGTATATTGTTGACCTTGAGATACAAGGATTGAGTTCTGAACTACATCAAAATCGTAATTCGTTTATCCAAAGATTAGTGATTGGGGATCTCAAATTCTTTGAATCAATTCCTTGGTTTCCCTTTAGCCAAAAAGAATAAAATCCCTATTGATTCGATTTCATTGAATTGCATTGGGATTTTAACTTAGTAGTAACCATCGTCTTCTGTCATCATCATTACATTGCACTGTGATGTAACAAGTGTTTGAAGTAATAGTAGTACAACACGAGATTCATGTCCAAGCCAACATTGGCAATACACACAACAAAATCAACTTCACAAAGAGCATATGACAACAACATTGTGAAAACTGAAAACTATCACCATTCTCCAATTAATCCTCAGGTTCGAATTCGAATGGGATTATCAACATCAAGATGTGGGGAACGAGAATTAGCCAAGGCATTTCACCAAGCAAAATGTACATTAGTAGACTGCACCCAATACATTTGATAGCAATAGAAATGAGAGTGTATGCAAGTCAAAACCTTGGGCCAATATCTTGCTTTCCTATCTCAAAAATTAATTTTTGCTAGACGTTTTTGATCAATGTGTAGATAAGCATGACTGTTGCACTAATGATGTTGGCTAGTACCATATAACTATATATGTCCCTAATGGCTTGCAGTAAGGTCTACTCCATGGAATCAAGATATCCGTTATATATTGTAGCAATTTGAATTCCAAGCTTTGCTCCAAATTTTCGAATCAAAATCAGCAAACTACAAGTTAGATCATAGTCTTTTGCAAAAACTTTCATTGGGAGCTCTTTCTACACCGTACAAGCTATAATTTTTCCAATAGCTATGAAGATATGATTCTACAATAAACATTTGACGATTTCCGAAGCTTCTTAACTAGTGTACTCGCAAAAACACATCAAGAAATACCAATTTAAGTTCAAAGGGAAATTTAATAGTGGTGTAATGTCCAGCTTCTGGTGCAAGTCATAGTTAATGAGTCTATGCATTGCAAGAGTCTAACCTATGTATGCACTACAAGATTGTAACCCATTTATTGATCCACGACTAATTAAGCAAATGAAAACTCTTCTTTTGGACAAAATGTGACATCTAGGAGAAGATACCTCCTTAACACCGACAAACCTTTCCCAACCAACTCCGACAACACTTATGCACAAAACAAAACCACCCGGGTGCACAAAACAAAGCCCCGATGCTTCTTGGGTTGAAAGAGAGTAAAGTTAATTGCAGCTCTTATCTTTTCTTAGGAGGAAAAGCTAACAAGACTTCACATTGTTCTTGATATGAATTACATTGGGCAAAAGAAAGAAACTAAAGGTGTGAATGATAATTATTCTATTTTAGAAATTAGTTTTTGGCCAGAAATATATTTTTATATTTCTATTCCAAAAATACGCATTTAACAGCGATATAAAATTTCTGTTTTTAGAATAGAAATTTGTTTGATAACAAATAAAATTTCTCCCTCCCAAGTAGTGGCAAGAGGCGATCAGCAACTGGGCCACTGACCGATGGCGATGGGTGGTGGGTGGCAATGGGCGGTGATGGGTGGGTAGCCTACTAGCAGCAAAAGTGAGCGAAGATAAGAGTTTTTATCTCTCACTTTTATTCTAGAAATAAAAGAGTTTTTACTTCTAATTTCTATTCTAAACCTATTTCTAGGGTAAAAATTTATTTCAAAATAGAAAACTGAAATTATAACAAGAAAACAGAGAAACAGAGAAATAAAATGATTATCACACGCACCTTAAGTGTATATATAGTCATGTCTCTTCATCAACATACATAATTTTCTAACCAAGTAACTTTAAAAGAAGGTTGCATTCCTTACAATTATGTGATTTTCAAACAGTTAGTATGGTATTTTTCACTCTCCTTAGACAAACGCTGTTGTTTGGGATTATTGCCGCTATGGATCCCACCATATTCAATCACCAAGTGAAAATGACAAATGTTAATCAATTTGCACAAAAAAATGTCAATGAGTACAATTTTGCTCCATTAAATATACTCTGTTATGAGTACGACCCGGTATGCTCCGTTCTGAAAGTCAAGTCATTAGGAACATCGACAATAAAACCTGGATCAATTTGCAAAAGAGCAGAAGATAATCTGTGTGGTACAAATCCAGGAAATGCCAGAAACAAGTCATTTTACATCCACTAAATGTGCCCCTAAGTACATGCTCCGTTCTGAGAATCGAGTCGCTATGAACATCAATAGCAAAAACCCGAATCAATAACAAAAAGATAAAGAGAATGTAGGAAAGAAGCTGGCTGGTACAAGTTCACTGGATCTATGGAGAGTGCAGGTTTTTTCCCAAAAAAGCAGCATTCTCGTAGGGGAATATGTGCACTGGACATGGTCAGAGATGGAAGACTAGATTTTGGGATGAAATTACTAGCAATCCTCCGATTCACTGACGGAGGCTGGGCTACATTGCTTAAGACTTGTTTGAGGGCGATGAAGCTTACCTTGGGTCTAAAGGCTTTATTAGAATTGGGCTTAAGGCCCTGTCCGCCCAAGTTGGGCCCAGAAAGCCCGGCCCACGGGAATAAGGCCCGTGGAAAGAAGGGGGTATAAAAGGGAGGAGAGAGAGAGAGAGAAGACACTGGTTGGAAATCAGAAGTAACGTACGTATTCTCCCGCGCGCTCTCTCCCTCTCCAAAAGAAGAAGAAAAACAAGAAGTAAGCATACGGCTCGTTTTCTTCCCTTCGTAGCTTCATCGGATCGAACAGGACCGGATTCTCTTCCTCCATTGGCGTCGGTGTCTAATCTGTGGCTAACAAGGTACGCTCGAATCCGTGGTGTGCTTTATGATCGGTGATACGTGTTGTTTTCTTGGGCTTCACTTCCGCATTGATTTAGGGGTTCGATTTAGTGTCGAATCTAGTTTTCGGGGATCCGTTATTCCCAACATTGGTATCAGAGCCCTAGTTCACGTTTTTCCCAATCTGTTTTGATGTTTTTGATTGATTTTTCGCAAAAACACTTCGGCTGTACGGATCGGGGCAAAAATCCCGACACCCGAGCGTTGTTCGGCCATTTTTCTGAGTTTTCATAACTCGAAATCAAATTCCGATGGCATAGGAAGAAAGGCGACGTCAAGACGAGTCCGGGGACACCTCGAGCGCCGCCAGGAGACGCCGCACTCGCCCACACGCGCGGCCAGAAGCCGCTGCGCGTGGGCACGATGCGCCCGGAAGCGCTGGGTCGCCCAGCGCATGCGCGCCGCCGGCCGATGAACCGGCACGCGCCGGTCAACGGACCGACGCGTGCTGACGTCAGCATGACATCACCCAATGGTCGGTAACCGCTAGGGTGACGTCATCGATGACGTCGGCACCGACGTCGGTTGGCCATGCGGTCACCGGTCGGCAACCCGTCCGGCGACCCGACCCGCGGACGCTCGGCACGCGCACGGCACATGCCGGCTGACGTCTGCGTGACGTCGGCACGCGCGTGCGCGACATGCCGCCGACGCGCGTGACGCGCCTCGCGCACGCGCACGGCACGTGCGGTCGGTTCGTCCAACCCGGTTCGACCGGTCCGACCGATCCGACTGGCCCGACGTCAGACGACCGACGACCGTTGGCCGTTGACCGTTGACCGTTGACCGACGACCGTTGACCGTTGACCCGAAAAAAAAAAAAAAAAAAGGAAAAGAATTTTTTCTTTTTCAATTAAGTCTATGTGGATTATATGTAATCCCTTATTTTTTATGCATTTTTTGTAGGAACAGTTTGCATTTGTTGTAGAAACAATGCCTCCCCTGAGGTTGCGCACACCTATTTGGCGCAGTTACCGATGAACAAAAGGATAGGCTGTCTAAGCTGATAGCTGAGCTGACTGATCATCGATGGGAGAGAGGTGACTTAATTGATCACGTCCTTGAAGTCAACGGGAAAATTCAATAGGTCATATGGAATGGTCGTCATATGTCACAGTCAGAGATGGTGCGATTTTTCATAAACACTCTTCCACCTGAATGGCAAGATGTGTTGAATCGCATATGGGATGTCAACGGAGGTGCTTCCTATAAGAAAATTGTGATGGATTTTGTAAATGAATATTACTGTATTGTCATAAGGGAAAAGATCAAGAAATTGAACAAAAGAGGATCTTTCCCAGTTCGTGTGCTGACTATGTGTTAGTTGTATTGGCCGATATATGTTAAGTGTGCTTTGTGGACATATTATGTATTGCACTACCTAATTGTTGTTGATGTAACAACTGATATCTTGATTGTATAAATTGAAAGCATTATTGTTTTTATTGGATATCTTTTATCTATTGCTTTATGTTATTGCTGGTTGCTGTGGGTAATTAGCTGTGGGTAGTTATAGAAGTTTTTGTAACTTCATAGAATTGATTTTGTATATGACAATCATAATAATGATAGTTTTAAGTTAGGATTTTTGGAGGATGATTGGAAACATAGTGACCTTTTGATTCTGAAGCCTTACTTGAAATTATTCATTAATATGATGGGTCTATGTAAATAGGAATGCATAAATGATAGGCATTAATAATTCGTGCATATTTGTCTGATGTGTTCAGATCAATGGCTTCAGCCACAAAGAGTATAGTTGCCGAGATGAACAAAGGTGAAAAGCTCAATGGTGACAACTATGAAATTTGGCAAATGAAAATCCAGTATGTGCTGGAAGAACAAGAAGCACTTGAGGCTCTTAACCCGACCATGGTTGAACCCGAAGAGGGAACACCGCACAAAGACAAAAGAGACAAAGAAGCTTTTTTGCGTGGAAAAGAAAGAACTCTCTAGCTCGCATCACGTTGCTGAGCAGCATGGAAAATGACGTCATGCGAGAGTTTCGGCATTTTGACAATGCCAAGGAAATGTGGGAGGCATTGGCAACTAGATTCGGTCATACTTCGGTGACCAGAATGAGGCAGCTCACTATTAGGTTCGACTCTTATAAGAAGCCTCATGGTCAGACCATGAAGCAACATCTTAGAAAGATGTCAAACATGATAACTGAGCTGAAAGATGCTGGCCATGTCCTCACGATGAGCAGCAAGTGCAAGCAAAGATTCGTTCCTTGCCTCAGAGTTGGGAGCATATGAAGGTGCACCTGACTCATAATGAAAGTATCAAAACCTTTGAGGATGCAATGCGTCATCTTGAGCTGGAAGAGGACCGTCTCTTGGCGGCAAAGCCGGATGCTGAACTCTACCATGCTAGTTCTAGCTCAAATGGAGCTTCGAGCTCCAAGCGCAAGCACCCTAGCTGGTTTGATAAAGGTAAAGGCAAGGAAGAAGCTGGTCCTTCAGGGAAGAAACCCAAGTTTAACCAACATGATAGAGGAAAGCGTCCTCGCATGAAAAAGCTAGCAAGGGTGAAATGCTACAATTGTGACAAGAAGGGTCACTATGCTCGCGATTGTCGTGAGCCAAAGAAGGTATGCACCCCTTGTACTTTTCAGAACTTTACTTTTGTGTCGAGTTTTGTGTTCTTAACTGAGTTTAATCTTTTGTGGACTGTGGATTCAGGAGCGACGGACCATGTAGCGAAGGATAGAGAATCCTTTGTGGAATTCCTACGAGTACCAACTGGAACTAAGTGGATCTATGTGGGAAACAACTCTAGAGCTGAAGTGAAAGGAATTGGAACTGAACATGCGTGGTGGACGCACTTTGTTCCTTCATGATGTGCTGTATGCTCCGGAGATTTGTCGGAATTTAGTGTCTGTATTAATGTTGGTTAAATTAGGTTTCAATATGAACTTCTGTAATAGAGGTGTGAATTTGTTTTTGAATACAAATTACTATGGTTGTGCTTATTTTCTGGATGGTTTCATTGTATTAGATATTGATTATGTTAATGCAAATGTTTGTTATTCCCTTATCACGTCTTCTAATACATATGATAATGATGTGAATGTGTGGCATGCTAGACTTGGTCACATTGGCCAACAACGTATGAAAGAGACTAGCCAAAGAGGGCTTGTTAGGTAACATTGAAAAAGTCGATTTGCCTATATGTAAGCATTGCCTAGAAGGGAAAACAACACGGAAAACATTTGGGAAAGGGAAAAGAGCTGAATTTCCTCTACATTTAATCCATTCTGATGTCTGTGGTCCAATGAATGTGAAAGGAAGGCATGGGGCTGTTTATTTCATCACATTTATTGATGATTATACTCGATTCGGATATGTCTATTTGATTTATCATAAATCCGAAGCAATAAGTTGTTTCAAAAGGTTTATGAACCTAGTAGAGAATCAATTAGACAAGAAAATAAAAGTATTGAGATCCGATCGAGGTCGAGAATATTTATCTGATGAGTTCAGAAAATTATGTGATGAAAAAGGAATAGAAAGACAGTTGTCTATTCCGTATACTCCTCAACAAAATGGTGTTGCGGAGAGAAGAAACAGAACCCTACTGGAAATGGTTAGGTCCATGATGGCACATGCTAACTTACCTATCACCATTTGTAGTGATGCGTTGTTAACTGCTGCCTATATACTTAACCGTGTGCCTTCCAAATCAGTTACTTCCACTCCATATGAGTTATGGATAGGTAGAAAACCGGACTTAAGTTTTCTTAAGCCATGGGGTTGTGCTGCCTATACACATGAGTCCTTTCACAAGTTTGGGAAATTGGGTCCCAAAGGAAAAAAGAGTATTTTCATAAGATACTCGGAACACTCAAAAGGGTATGTGTTCATAGGTGAGCAAAAAAGTGGGAGTATAACTGAGTTTGAATCACGGGATGTCACATTCTTAGAGGATAAATTTCCTAAGAAGGGCGAAATAAGGGAAGATTGTTCCTTATTTGAAACCTTGGATCAAGATAATGATCTTAGTGGAGTTCGTCCAAGTGGGAGTAATATGAAAAGTGATGAATTGAATTCAACTCATTCTCAATTGCAACCACCTGATGAGACGACATCATCATTACCTAATCCAAGTGGGAGCATGATGGGGAATGATGTGCAAAGTGTACAATCTCCCATACGGCGAACAAGTCGCCAAAGTATTCCCCGTCGACGTTTTGACATTGAAGGGGAAACTTTTATGGTTGCTCCACAAGATGAGGATGAGCCAAGAAACATTAATGAGGCTCTGAATTGCCCTAGTAAGGAAAAATGGATTAATGCAATGGAAGAGGAAATGAAGTCAATGAAATCAAACCAAATCTAGGAATTGGTTGATCTTCCAAAAGGACGCAGAGCTATTGGGAACAAATGGGTTCTCAAAATAAAGCGAAAGGCTGATGGCTCGATAGAAAGGCATAAGACTCGCCTTGTGGCAATGAATTGATTATGAAGATACATTTTCTCCTGTAGTGAGATTTACCTCGATTCGCATTATTCTGGCAATAGTGGCTAGTCTAGATCTTGAGTTACATCAAATGGATGTAAAGACTGCTTTCCTCAATGAAGAATTAGAGGAAGAAATATATATGGAACAACCTGCTGATTTCATAGTGAAAGGCCAAGAAGAAAAAGTATGTCGACTTTTGAGGTCGATATATGGCCTTAAGCAGTCTTCGAGACAATGGTATATACGTTTTCATAATGCCATAATGGCATATGATTTTACAATGATTGATGATGATCATTGTGTATATATCAAAAGATCCAAGGATCAATTTGTGATTATATCATTATATGTTGATGATATACTGATTGCCAGAAGCAATATGGAGTTTGTTAAGACCGTCAAGAGTTGGTTGTCTTCCAACTTTGAGATGAAGGATATGGGTGAAGCTGCATACATTCTTGGAGTTAAGATTTCGAGAGATCGTTTGAAGAGATCGTTGTCTCTTTCGCAAGAAACATATATAAATAAGGTTCTTGAACGATTTCGTATGCAAGATTGTAAACCCATAGACACTCCTATTGCAAAGGGTGAAGGATTGAGCCATAGACTGTGTCCAAGGACTCCACAAGAGAAGGAACAAATGAAATATGTTCCTTATGCTAGTGCAGTTGAGAGCTTGATGTACGCTATGATGTGTACAAGACCCGACATATGTTTTGCAGTTGGAATGGTGAGTGGATACCAATCCAATCCAGTCCAAAGACACCGGAAAGCCGTCAAGAGAATACTGAGGTATCTGAAAGGAACTGCTGATTTCAAGTTGAATTATCAAGGAAAGGATCTGCGACTTGAAGGCTATTCAGATGCTTATTGGGGAGGAGATTTAGATGAAAGGAAATCTACCTCAAGATTTGCTTTCTTACTGAACAATGGCGCCATATCATGGAGTAGTAAGAAGCAAACGTGTATAGCCTTGTCCACGATGGAAGCTGAGTTCGTGGCATTATCAGCAGAAGAAGACAAGAAGGAGTTTGGCTTAAGAGATTCTTGGATCATTTAGGTGTTATTGAGAAAGCTGCAAATCAATTATTGGTTAATTGTGATAGCCAAGCAGCTATAGTGTACACCAAAGATCCAAAGTATCATGGTAAGACCAAACATATAGATACCAAGTATAACTTTGTAAAAGATATAGTTGCACGAAAGGATGTGAACTTGCAGTACATATCTACACATAGAATGGTAGCAGATCCTATGACAAAGCCAATACCTAGAGATGTGTTTTGTGGTCATGTAAAATCTCTAGGATTGCGTAGAGTCTGATGTACTGGATTGTAATTTCCCTGAGTTGTTCACATTTATGAAATTTTGTTTTTCATTGATTAATGCCTATGAATCTTTGTATGATCTTTATGCATCTTAATGCTCGGTGCATTATTTTAAGTTAAGAGAAGTATGTCGGACAGATATAAGATTAGCCCACTCACACGGGTAATCGCCTCTATTTACTCTGTGATAAATAGAGATGAGACTGTTTTTAAGCTTTAATCTAGGTGATAATCGAGAGCTCAAGCTTAAAACACGTATGTCGCCTTAACTGAGTGTTAAGATGAGGACATAATCTTTACGATGTCCGAAAGTAAAATACCCCACATATTTTACTTTATCTGTCTAAGATGCCAGATGTGAGTTCTGATGAATTTTGTGAATGAATAGATACGTGAACTCAAGTTAGACATTGGGTATGTCTGAACTATCATCTGTACGGTATTTAAAAAAAAGTAGACATACGCTCCATGGGAAAGGAGTTAATACCGTAATACGTATTTCATACTACGTATGCATAAGACGACCAATAAGAGTGGCAAAAAGTTTGATCTCAACTTTTATGACGTGTGAGACTCTTGAGGAAAAGAGTTCCTCAATTTAAGTCCCCTCATGACTCTTACTTATTCTCAAGATTTCTATTTAGTGTTTGCTATCTTAGGATGTTACCAATGGTCATGAGTTTGATTCGATCTAATGGGACATTTCTAGAAAAGCAAGCTGAACTGAAATTGAGAGTTTGAAGGAAAGAGGAAGATCGATTTTGGAGAATCACATTATAGTTTTGTATTCACTGGTCGACCAATTATGACTGTCTTTGTGATAATTATAATTGTGAATACAATATATATCATTGTTTAAAAAAGATCAAGAGAGATATAAATGTGATCGATCGATCTAGGGTATTGCATACTAAATCTACTCAGAGTGTGACGCCCAATAATGAGCTGCTATATATTCCTAACAGATGTATAGCAACGAGCTCTCAAAGTATGCTGGTCGCACGAATTATTCACCGGTATGAATGTTGAAGAGAGGTAAAGAGAATCCTGTTCGGCCCACCTTGTGCGAGTGGGAGATGAAGGCTTTATTAGAATTGGGCTTAAGGCCCTGTCCGCCCAAGTTGGGCCCAGAAAGCCCGGCCCACGGGAATAAGGCCCATGGAAAGAATGGGGTATAAAAGGGAGGAGAGAGAGAGAGAAGACACTGGTTGGAAATCAGAAGTAACGTACGTATTCTCCCGCGCGCTCTCTCCCTCTCCAAAAAGAAGAAGGAAAAACAGTAAGCATACGGTGCGTTTTTCTTCCCTCCGTAGCTTCATCGGATCGAATAGGACCGGATTCTCTTCCTCCATTGGCGTCGGTGTCTAATCTGTGGCTAACAAGGTACGCTCGAATCCGTGGTGTGCTTTACGATCGGTGATACGTGTTGTTTTCTTGGGCTTCGCTTCCGCATTGATTTAGAGGTTCGATTTAGTGTCGAATCTGGTTTTCGGGGATCCGTTATTCCCAACAGAGTCTAAAAAGAAGAAATAAAAAAACTTGGCAAAAAAAAAAACGAAGAGTTCCTCTTAAAAAAAGAAAGCAACAGAGTGGCTAGTGAAAATGAGGTCTCTTCATGATGTCATAGGGGCTTCTTGGCATTCTCTTTCAAAGTTTGAGATTTTAAAAAGGACTCGATGGTAAAGCTCCATTTGTTTCGCAAAAAATGTGACATTTCTGAAAAATATTTTCCGCATTTTGGTATGAAAAATCTGAATTGATCTTCTTGGGAAAAATTATCAAAATATTCAATTTTTTCACTTTTTCTTTTTATTTTTTCTTCTTCCTCAGCTGGTCACTAGTCACTACAATGGCCAACAACTGGCCACAAGTGAGAAACAAGCTCACCAAATTCCAGCAAGCCAAGCCTTGCCAACCTCGAGCATGGCTCCACCTCGCTAGAGGTCTGCGAGGCTTGAGGCATCCCCAAATTGGCGAGCTTGAGCCTCGTTGGCCTTGGGCGAGCTAGTCCCTTGCTTATGCTTGTTGCCATGGCCCAGACTAGCCAAAAAAGAAGGAAAAATAAAAAGAAAGAAAAGAAAAATAAATTTAAAAATAAAATAACTAAAAATTCTATTTTTAAACAATATTTTTTTTATAAGAATAAATGTTTTATTAACTAAGGACTTGAGCTTGAGAGAATCCATGCAGGCCTTTGTGGACCTAGGTTTGAGTATTGCGGAGCATTAGGGACCTGCGCACTACCTCTATAGATTCAAGCTCAAGTGCCATGGCATTGGGTAGGGCACTAGGGCTTTGGGCCTGGCCTCGACGGTGGAATTCGAAATTGAGAAAAAGCATACGCACTTAAATAAGCAATCATCCTAGGTCAAGATTCCCTTATAATTTAAACCATCCATCCTCACAATAGATTTCGTAAAATCGACACAATTGAACCTTCTTTGGATGAGAAACATGATAATATGCAATAGCAAGCTGTATGATAATATGCCCACAACCCAAAAGTTCATCATATCTTTTTTTCCCAAAAAGGCCTCAACAATTTGAAACCGAAAGATAAAATCATGCCACTACTAATATTCAAATATGTTGAATGCAAGGGCACAGGATGGAAGAGTCACGCAAGTGAACTTCTAGACGATCCAGACCACAGTCAATTGCTTTAGGCACACTGTTGCCACGTCAAGTAATATGCCATGCAAAGTCTCTTTTTCTTTTTCCTCAAAAAAAGTCATAGGAAACCCCAAATTATATTTAGTAAGCACATTTACCTTAAACTTTTTCTTGTGGCATAAAAAACTCCAAAATTTGTACCTACGTAACATATTTGCCTTCTATCAAAGTTCAATCCAATAATTTTTCAATCAAAATAACGTCGTTTTTATTTCACTTAAGTCACATGAGCACCATGTCAATAATATTTGCGTTCCAACATTAATGTGAGTAGAGTTTTACTGGTTACGAGGATAGATCCTCACCAATTGTATGAATAACCTTCTCATGTCAAATTTCATCATTCTTTCTTCTTTCTTCTCTTTTTCTTGGTAGAAGAAGGGATGCATTTTTCTCCCTACCAAATGTGCTTTTCATTTAGGTATCAAAATTGTCAAGTGAATTGCAAGTGCATAATATCTACAAGTAGTAAAGTGATGAGTGAGTATTGTTTTCACTAGGATTGTATCTAGTTATTTAATTATTTACGGAAGGTGATCAATCCAAAGATCTAGCTAACCAAGTTGAAAAAGGCAAGTAAAAAGTGAACTAAATAAACTAATTAAAGGACTGAAATATAAAAGAGTTGAAACTTAAAGGATCCAAAAGCTAATTAAAATTGCGGAGTAAATCTAAGCTAAAGCAGACTGAAAATTAACAAGGCAAATTCAATATTTTAACCAAGATTCAAAGCGATAGAGCATCCAACTTCAACTTAATCACTCATAATTTTCTTCCCTTATTCTCCATTTTCCTTTTCATTTCTCTGGTCATGTAAAAGATGTCTCAACTTGAACATGAAAAACTACCGTCTTGAGCCAGATATGGACCCAAATTTCTGACTTTTGTGCACTCCGGTTGCTCTTGCTCTCAAATGTGTCACATGTAGACTGCTTAGGTACATTATGCTTGGTGACATACTTTGGCTGATTTTCATTTCCTACGCCCTAATGTTGGTAATCCTATTTGCATTCATTTCTGAGGAGGAATAATTAGTGAATCGCAATAGTTTGCCGATATGTGTATTTTATATGAATTTTAATTGCTTCGTAACCTTCCAATGCTGGCTTGGACATGAACCTTATGTTGTACAATTACCTTGAACACCTTTTACATCATATAGCAGAATAAATGATGATGATGAGGATTATTAGGATCCTTTCTAGGGTAATTTGAAATTAAGAAATGATGAAATTGGAGAAATTTTAAGTTTTTTAGGGGCTAGAGAGAAACACAAGAAATAATTTAGACTATATTAGAAAGAATTACAAAATTTTCAGTCACTATTCTTTCGTTTCAGATACATGCATTGTGAGTTTGACATAGTTTACAGCTTGTTTCTTGTATTCAAAACTTAGAAATCCCTATACAACAAATTAAAAGTAAAGTAGCCAATTGGACAGCTTACAAGTTCTAAGTAACTTGTTCAACCGGACTACACACGTAGAGAAGCGAAAAACGTAGAAGCTTGATTCATCAACTCCTGCAAGCGGTTGTGCTAAGATAGCTAACCAGATTAACTAAGTTCCGATCTAATCACTATCATTGTACTTTTGAGACTAGCTTACCAAAATTTCATTCATATGTTACTGGGTAAGTTTCTCTACATGTGTATTGCCTTTGATAATGTCACGACATGAATTTTCCGCAACACACTCGGGAAAAGATATAAGTTCATGGGTATTGCCTAAAAGTGCCAACGTCCCTCAATAGGCGTAAGCTCTCTTAAGTCATATCTCTCATGATGTTGGATTTTTATTTCAAAATTCTTTAACATTCTAATATTTCTACGAGTCGCCACTAACCTTTTGGGTCAACTAGAAATAAGTTGAGACGTGGAAGCATCGTCTCAATTTCCAAGAAAATAGAGCTTCTAATCACGAGAACTTGATTACACTAATATTTCTATTAGTGCCGTTTCGATACATAACTAGTTGGTTATTTTCCAAAGTGGTCATATATTCTTGATCGTCAATTATGAATCCTAAAGGTATCAAAACCATTTCTAAGTTGACATGCAAATGTTTTTGTCAAAGTTTTCATGATAATTCAAATCTAACCTTAACCTATTCTAGAAAAAAAAAATAACAACCAATTTATTTAAAGACAAGGTAGTTAGTGTAAATGCCTAAGAAATCAAAGACATCTGTCTATGCATGGGAAATGAAAACCCAATGCTTGTTGTGAAAAAATATACATGGCCATGTTATAAGCCACGAGGCATAATCCCTGCGAGTTGAATTCAAATCAAGTTCAATTTCTCCAAATAGTAGGGAAAAGCATGAGTTTTCTTAACTATCTAAATGAAACTAACTAAATTGTAACAACCTAAATAGGGTCTTATCCTAAGCTGTTTTGTAATTTTTTAGAATTTTTCGAAATCTTTTTGTTAAGTAAAAAATCATTTTTATTTAAAAAAAAGTATTTAATTCTACTCTGTACAAATAAAATACATGTCATATAATCCTCTGATAAAAGTATCTCATTTATTTTACTTAGTTTACATCTTTTCATCTGTCAATCACTGAATTATCATGTCAATTACCATATGCATACAAAAAACAATATCATTAGATAATGTCGTACTTGCATAAATGAATATTTTTTTTTTTTGTGTAGCACGAAATAAAAACAAAATTCAATTGTCAAGCGTCAAATTTTTACAAAACAGAAAATTCAATTGAAATATGTATATTTTGTATGCAAAGTATAGTCATATGTGACACAATTAATGTGAACTCTTGATGAAATTATTTTTTAGATTCAATTATAATGATGATGATTTTTTTTCACATACTTCTAAGAATTGAACAACGTATATCTATCTCATACACCATTCAATTTTTTCTCATATATTACTAATGGAGTTCAATGTACCACAATTACATTTTTCTGAAATTCAAAATTGCCCCTCTACTTTTCTTTTTGTTCAAAAGCTTCCCCATGCTTTTTTAAAAAGTGTTATGAATCGTCTTTCGATCTATCTGGTGATAGATTTCACTGACGTGGCGGCATTGCATCGTTAAATAGCTTATGACCTGAATTTTTTTCCTTTTTCCAGATGTTGACTCTCTCTGACCTCCACTTCTTCTTTTAAAGTTCTTCAAACCTTACCGATGCAGGCTGTCGATTCCCGCAAACGATCATCCTCCAAGGCCAAGGCGCAGCTCAAAAGCTCAGGCGGTCACGATAGTCACGAGCTTGACATCCACCACAAGCATGGGGAAGCTTTTGAACAAAAAGAAAAGTAGAGGGCGATGTTGAGCGACTGCAAGCTTCAAGCTCAAACGGTAATGGCTGAAGTTTTGAAGTCAAATTCGGTGAGGGTGGCCACAACCTAAGAGCTTGTGGCTATGGCTTCGAGCTCGAGTAGTCATGGTAGCCTCGAGCTTCAAAGTCATATCTGACCATGACAGTCGAAAGCCTTGAGTTCAAACGATCTATGATAATGTGCTTCAAGCGCAACCTCAAACTCCAGCTCAAGCAGCCATAGCAAAATCTCCAAAATTAAATTTGGCAACGTTAGCCACAAGCTTCGAGCTCGAACACCATGGCGATGGATATAAGCCTCAAGCTCGAGCTTTATGACTTCTTCATAGGCTTGTTCTCCCTCTCTCAAGAGTAATTGTCTTCATTTTTTTAGTTTTTATGTCATCTGACATAATAGTTTTTGCAGAATTATAACGTCACGCATGTACTTCGACATCCATGATGTCTTAAAAATTTGACTAGTAAAACACATATATCAATGAAAAGACTAATGTGGAACATTTACAGAAATGCTTGTGAACTAGAAAAAAAAGAAGAGGACAAGTTCAAATTTAAATTACAAGTAAGAGGACCACATGACATTGTCCCTAATATTTTTCATACCAAAATCTCTAACTAAAAAACAGACGAGGGACAAGTTTAAATTTAAATTAGAAGTAAGAGGACCACCTGACATTGTCCCTAATATTTTTCATACCAAAATCTCTCTCTCTCTCTCTCTCTCACGCGCATTTCCAAATTATTCTTTGTAAATGTTTCAAAATCCACATAACACGCGCACACTCATTTTCCAAATTCTCCATTAAATATGTGCCAAAATCTACTTTGCGAGCTCTCATAGGCGAACATTCTCATACGCACCCACCCACACACGCATTTTCCAGATTCTCCTTTGTAATTGCTTTGAAATCTGCCTTTGAGCTCTCTTTGGGGTAAATTCTCCTGACGCTTGCTCCCCTTAGCCATACTGTGGCATTCGACACTGATGCAACCCTTGCAATAATTTCAGCGACTTGGGATAAGAGCGTGCACTTATAATGCAACACGGTTACCTTTCTCGATTTGTTTCTGATGCGATAATTGCAATAATTTCAGCTAGGCTAAGAGAATTTTCTAAAATACCCGGTTTCCTTTTCTCGATTTGTTTTTGATGTGATAGTTTGCGATGATATTAGCGAATTGAGATAAGAGAATGTAGTGAAATGCAACATGATTTCATTATTAAGATTTGCTGATATCAATGATGAACCCTCCAACTCCAGCGCATGGAGGTTGAGGATTTGAAATCCTATGTTGCTAGCGATTAAAGTGAGGGACCCAGCGGTGGGTTGTTGGGCCAATTTACCCCGAGGTATAGTCGTTGTAGGTCCACCATGGAATCCCGTGAGACCCCAAATCAGCATAAGCTAACAAGGGCATGCTTTGGCGGATCCTCGGTCACCAAAAAAAAAAAAAAAAAAAAAGACTAACATGCTGCGATAAGCTGCCCATAGTGGAGACGAGTTGAGTATTCCATGTAGCAAAGTCTGGCGCTCAAGGAAAAAGGCCTTGGAGTTGACAAAAGGCGGGAAAAGGAACAACCAGCGTGAAAAGGAAATCTCTCTCCCCACCCCGCCTCCCCGCGCCCCGATTCTGTCACCTCCGTTCACAGATTTAGTTGGAACAGAATAACAGTTATAACCTTGGCTCATCTTCCGGATACTCCAGCTCTTTAAAACATACGTGAACTGATTTTCACGGCCAAGGGGAGCCATGAAGAAAGGGCAGGCGCACATAATTTTCAATGCAAAAAGCAAACAACATACTGGACAACCGATCAAGGAGAAAACAGCTTGGCTTCGCAGAAAATGTAGAAGGATCACAGAAATATGAGTCTCTACTACTCATTAAAGAAGTAGATGATTTGAACTTGACCAGCCTAATATTTCATCTCATATGGCATGTTGAAAGATCTTGAAAGATATTTGCTTCTAGAGCTTAAGCCTTAATCAGTTTTGATTACTCATGAGAGTCTCCGTCATCAGAAGCCGAGCAAATGAAGCATAATTGCATTCTGGGCATGCATACGGTTCTCAGCTTGTGGGAAGACAATAGAGTTTGGAGCTTCAATTACACCGTCAGTCACTTCAACCCCTCTTTCAGCCGGTAAACAATGCATAAAATAAGCTTTAGGGCCAGCCAACTTCATTAAGGCCTCATCGACCTGCAGGTGTTTGCCCACAGATGTAATCAAAATAAAAAGTTGAAATGCAACATAAAACACATGAAGCTTTATTGCGAATCAAAAAAGATAAATATCTCTCTCTCTCTCTCTCTCTCTCTCTCTCTAAAGGAAAAGCCTCCCCCACTGTGGAGTTTTTCCATCTACGCATTAATTCATGATACTATGTTCAGACAGTTTTAACTTCTCTAATGAAGCTACTTCAATTAACATCTGAGTCACAACTCTAGAGAAAGGACCTATAGTACCAGCCTACTTCCAAAAGGAGTGGAAAAGATTAATTACTCGTATTTTCTTAAAAATGTAATGGCTTTAGAGAGGTCATGAACTGATATAGAGGAAATGAGATGCACTCTGATATTTCACCTACCAAGGCACCAAAAATTCCTCTAAAGTACTTTAATAGTTTGAGGGGGCCTTGAAGAATGCAAAGCCTCCTTTTAACATGTCCTCAAGAATATGGGTCTTCTTAAAAAATAATTACCTGAAATCCTTTAAACACTTGACGACGGTAAGCAGCCTCCTCCTTCTGTCCCATGCTAGCCCAAACATCAGAATAGACAACATCTGCATCTCTAACAGCTTCCTTTGGATCATTAGTTATTTCAATCTTGCCAACTCCAGCTTGTCTAGCCTTCTCCACAGTTTTTTCATCTGGTTCAAAGCCTTTGGGGCAGGCACATACAAAATGGAAAGGAATAACAGCAGCCAAAAGCAGCCAAGAGTGCACAATGTTATTCCCATCTCCAACATAGACAACCTGAATGTTACATTCATTACATTCAATTAGCAAAATACAAATCAATAACGAGTGAATAATACAACAAACCAAGACCACTTGAGCGAACCTTTGTGCCTTCCAGTTGACCAATGTGTTCAATCATAGTAAGGGCATCAGCCAGTATTTGGCAAGGATGATTATAGTCAGTAAGACCGTTAACAACAGGTACACTTGAATATTTTGCGAGATCGAGAATGTCCTGCATCAGAATAAATTATTTGATTTCATTAACACACGAATGACAAACTTTAGAAGTATTTAACAAAACAAAAGAGATGGGTCTGTTGAACATTTTTACAATAATTAAGATCTCAGGACATAGGATAATAAATGTCTGCCAACAAAAAAATATCTGCAACTCACCATCATACCTGATGAGCAAAGACACGTGCCATGATAATGTCATTATAGCGAGACAAAACACGAGCAACATCACGAGTTTCCTCCCGCTTGCCCATCTGAATGTCATCTGGTCCCAAATATATAGCATGGCCTCCCAGTAAGCTAAATCCAGTCTCAAATGAAACCCGCGTTCGCATTGATGGTTTTGCAAAGATCATGGCCATTGTCTTTCCCTTAAATGGTAGATATGTCCTCTCTCCAGATTTAAGCAGGGCTTTGACCTCAGATGCCCGGTTCAGTATTTTCATGATGGTTGCTTTGTCAAAGTCACTAATATGCAGGAAGTCCTTCAGCTCAGATTTTTCTGTGATTCATGGAACCAAAAGTAACGAAGTCCTTTAATGACTGAGCAATTTACCTTTTACCAGAAAAGTGCATTTATATTGACGATTGATATTCATTGTCAATTATTACCAGACTAAAACAGGGAGATAAACAATCTTCAAATAACATGTAATGCCAAGCAAAGTTCAAAAATGAAATTCTTTCCAGTAAATTAGCCAAATGAACTTAACCATAGAACCACAAGATCTGCAAGACCTTTGAGGATTCAAACAAGATTTCATTGCTAACACTGTCACACACCCCCAATTATTGGTACACTGCAATTAACCCCCCCATAATACCGAAATTTCTGTGATACCCTCCAATTGTTTAAGTTAAATACGATGAGGACAAGGATGTGGTTCCAAATTTTGGCACTTTAAATGCCAAATATGATTAAATTAACTTGATCTGTAAGCAATCCACTTACAGCAACTAAATTGTGAACATGAGATACTGCACAAGAATTTTGTAAAAATGTACGAAAGTCACTTTAGTTTCTTATAAGATTCATGGCATGTCACCAAGCAAATGGAAATCTCTAGTTTGTGAAATTGACAAAGATCCTTATCTTTATAAATTTGAAAGGACATCCCTTGCCAATTTCATGGACACCCCAACTGTTCGCTTAAAAACTTCAGCTGCACCCACCAGGCACTACCATATAATCAACATCATATGCACACATCCTAAAGTTTGAATAAAATGTACAAACTTCTGAGGTGTCATGGGATGTCTACACAGATTTTGAGAAGTGGGGAGACATTCGCAGCTTCACAAATTCACAATCTCTCAAATACGAAAATATATATATATATATATATTTTATCTCTAACATTGAGGACATGTCAAAGCAATCAGTCCTTTATTTATAATCTAAGGTCTAGCTTGCCGAGTACCATCCCAGCTACCTAAAATTTGCAACGGTATGTCAATGACGCGTCAACCCACTCATCCGAGTAATTTCATACCATTAGATTGCATTTGCAACTAAAAAACAGACATGACTACCGAGCAATACCAAATGCTTAGAAAACCTAATTCGGGTTCCGGATCAAACTGGCAATCATAAAAGCGTGTCAGCACTCCGCCCTTCACCCTCCAGCATTTCCCCTTTTTACAATCTCTAATTCAAGCGCCTAAAATGAAAAAAAGAAAACTGAAAACATGCTCGATCAGACGGGGAAATCGTAACGAAAACAAAAAGCGAGCGAAGCTCTGAACCGCGCAGAACCATCAATTTGCAGAAACGAGGCATCAGAAGTACGTGCAAAAAAGAAGAAGAAAAAGAAGAGAGCGCTAGCCTTTGGCCTGGAGAGGAGATGGCGTCGGAAAGGTAGCGGACGAAGCCCGGCAGGAGAGCTGGCGGCGGAGGGAGCGGGAACCCCACGGGAACGCCACGGAGGCGCCGGGGAGGCGGGCATTGTCGCCGGAGAAGGCGGAGGAAGCGGAGGAGGAGAGGAGAGAGGAGAGGGATGAGGGGTTAGAGACGCAGTGAGACGAGATCGCCGCCATTGCTGAGCCTGAGAGTGTTGCGGTGGCTGCTTGGTGCTCGCGACTGTGGCTTTTAAGAGTGAGTTCAGGTTCAGCTTGCGGTTTGCAAAATGCCGTGAGCGACAGAAACACGCACCTCCAGAAGGTCAAGAAAGCGGGTCGGAATGTTTCCGGGTCGGGTTTTATCCCTGAATTTGGATCTATAGGCCCAATCATTCAGATTTGGGCTAGTATTGGGCCTCAAGTCCAGCAAGAAACTGCGAGCCCCTTCGAAGTTTTTTTTTTTTTCTTTTTTTGGCCATGCCCTTCGAAGTTCAATCCTTGCACTTTACCACTCAAATTACACGATATAAAATCAATTTCCAGGCTCCCTTTGCTCCGCAGAATCTTGTATAACTGTAATTAATTAGTAGGTTAAATATACTTTCACCATCGACAATAACTTATATCTAAATATTTTTTATTTATTCACTTTTATAAGTGATACAAGTTATCATTATTAGTGAAATTTTTTTAAAATTATTTATTTTTTGTGAAATAAACAGAGTCTCTATCTCAATTTTTTCTTGTCAACATATTCAGCCCACATGATTCTTAAGCTATAGTGAAAGGATTCTTCAACTAGAGGGCATTTTTCATCCCATTGAAAAATAATAATAATAATAATAATAATAATAATAATAATTAATAATAATAATAATAATAATAATAATAATAATAATAATAATAATAATAATAATAATAATAATAATAATGTGTTGCAGTTGAATTTTGAGTTTAAGAGTCTTGCACGTCTAAATAAATAAACAAATAACGATTGAAACAATTTGCAACTTTGAGAGGGTAAAATGCATGGATTTAGGGTTTAAGGTGAGTATTTTGGAGGATAAATTGTGAGCATTGAATGTTTAGGGGTTGAGTAGTTTATATGGAGTTAGTGAAAGAATTTAATTTGGATTTAAGGTGTAAGAGGATCAGAGTCTGGGGGCAAAGTGAAATTTGGCCATTCTTTTAGGCTTCGTTTATTTCACGAAAAATATTTTTGAGGAAAATATGTTTCTCATTTTCAGCGTTTGAATTGCATAAAAAAATAAGTTAACAGAAAATATTTTATGGATAAATAGAAAGCCCATGTTTAAATTTTTTAAAATATGATTGGATATTAACACAAGGATCAGAACCCTATACTTGGGGACAAGAACCCTAATGTCATTCCCGAGTCCTCAACATCTAAAATTGGGTCCTTAGCACCTGAGCATGTAACCCCTCCTTAGTGCCCATGCACAAAATATATTTTGGGAAAATATATTTATCATTTTCAGCATTTGAATTGCATAGAAAAATGAGTTAACGGAAAATATTTTCTAGGTAAACAAAAAGCTCATGTTTAAAATTTTCAAAATATAACTAAATATTAACGCTTGAATTAGAAACTCTGCACTTGGGGATAGGAACCCTAATGTCATTCCCAAGTCCTTGACATCTAGGTTTGGGTCCCTAGCACCTCAGCTTGCAACCTCGATGCTAGTGCTTGAGTCCTCATGCCCAACTAGGTCCTCAATGTCTAGACCTGAGTCCCTGATGCTTGTGCTCCAATACTTGGTGCTTGTGCACAAATTTGTTGCACCCCAACCTGAGTCCATCAAGGCCAAGGCTCAGGACCCTAGTGCCTATGCTTGGGTCCTTGGCACTTGCATCCAAGTCCTTCAAGGTTCAGCCTAGATCCACAGAGGATAGGCTCGGACACCAATACTCGTGCTCCGATCCCTAATGCCTAAGCTTGGGTCCAACCAAGTCAAGGTGCAAAACCTTAGTGCCTTGGTTTGAGACCTTGGTGCTCATGCTTTGGTATCCAACATCCAAACCTTAGTCCATCTAGGCCAAGCTAAGGACCCACTTGCATCCCCGAGCTTGAGACTCCAATGGTAGTGCCCAAATCTCCAATGCTTGAGTTCGAGTCCATCAAGGTTGAAGCTCAAGACTCAAGTGCTTGTGCTTGAATCCATCGAGGCTAGGTCTAAGACCTTGTGCTGGTGCTTGAGTCCTTAGCATATGAGCCCATGTCCATCAATATAAGGCCCAAGTCTCGACAATCAAGGGTATTGGACATGACCTCGATGGACCCAGGCCTAGTCACTAAGGACCCCAGCTTGGTCATTTGGGACCCAAGCACACGGACCGACGTCCCCAAGCCAGCCTTGATAGACCAAGGTTTGAGTATCGGGGACCCAAGCTCAAATGCCAAGGACCTAAGTCACTCGGTCTAGCACTTAGCCCTTGTGGACTCAAGCCTAGGTGCTGGGATCCGAGCATGGGCATCAGGGCCTTGAGCCCAACCTCTATGGACACTAGCTAAGGCACCAAGTCGTGCACAAGCATTGAATTCTCGATTTCAGCTTTTGTGGAAATGGGATCAGTGCCTTTGCTCTTGATCAAGATCTAAGTGGCCTTGCTTGGGTCCCCATTGCACAGGTTGGGGTCCATCGAGACTAAACTCGAGATCTCAATGCTTATGCTTGGTTCCCTAATTGCTTGTGCGCAAGTCACTAATGCTAGAATATTGTACATGTTTTTAGGAAAATCAAATCAGATTTTCCTTTTCCAATGACGAAAAATATTTTTTTGTTCTTTTCAGATTTCAATCAAATACTGAAAAATGTTATAGTTTTTTTGGGGAATGATTTTGATGAAATATAACATTCTCTCTGAAATAAATAGTCTTAACAAGAAAACTCAGAAGATAAAACACTGATTTAATATGCTGCTAGTAATTAAATGTACCAAACTAATCTAATGCAACCACAACTTCGACACTCAAAATCATTGTAAATACATGGGAAAATTTATTGCGCGTTTTCAGAAACCTGTCCGAACATGTTAGACCCCTCTCTCGCTGAGCACATCATTAGGGGAGGAGAGAAGCCACGTGCCCCATGTGAATGGAAGTCCCCTCCAATCCCATCATTCAAGAATGAACAAAAACACCGGTGAGGGGGGTAAGGCGGGGACAGTGAAAACTCCGAACTTTTTGTCACTCGAATTAAGTCATAAAAATAAAAATAATAATTAATATCATAAAAATCCTAAATTAATATATTTATAATAAATTTATTTGAAGTTAATTTTGTGATCATAAAAAGCTCAAAACTAATATGCTTATGATAAATTTATCTTTCGTTAAATCTTATTATCAAAATGATGAGTTGGATGACACGTGACAATTAACAAATATATTACTTTTGAGTTTTACCCTTAATTTGTCATAGATATACCGGTTTGTGATTTTTCATGATATTAGTTCAATTTAACAAAAATTAATAAAGGATAAATTTATTACAAATGTTGGAGTTTTTGTGGTCAAAAAGTTAATTTGTGATAAATTTGTCAAGAATGTACTAGTTTAGTTTAGTGTTATTAACCTAAAAACGATTACATTCATTTCTAGAAGGCTAGCTTTTCTTTCTCAGGGCAGTAAAGATAGAATCAATTCGAATCAGAAGCATGAAAAAGGGCCCTTTTTCTTGGTTTAAAGAGCACTTTCTTCTGTCGATCGTCCCTGATACCACTTACACCCATAGGTTTTATAACAAACTCAATTTGAACTTTTTCTTAACCAAATATCTATGCTTTCACGATATACACATCTTGAACATGTAAATTCATGTATAACTTGTTTAGAGCTTTATAATTTGAATAATATTTTGACAAAAAAACGTAGAGATTTGCCTTTTGCTTTTAAAAAAAACAGAAATTCGTCAATTAAGATTTCCTTTATTTCAAGCACTTTCACTTTTGTCTAATTCAACCGTAAGAGGTCAAAAAATCTTTTCCTCTCTCTTCCCTTTTCATTGTCTTCTTCTATTTGAGAAAATATCTTCAAGTGATTTTGATTATGCCCAAACTATTCTTAGTATATTACTTATTATATTGTACGTAGATATTTGGACTAAAGGACTGCGCAACATTCATGTTGCAATTCATTAGAAAGAAGTTGGTAAATGTTCTGTTATGACAAATAGTACCAGTTAACCTAAAACATCAACTACTGATGATATTTATGTCGAAGCTATAAAGATCAAATTGATGGTGATGTAAAACCAAGTTCATCATATAGCTATTGAAAGATCTGAATTTGCATAGTAGTAGAATCATAATAAAGCATCTAAAAGAGTGGCTAGGTTGTCTAATAGGTCAATAAAAAACTGTAGTGAGAAGACAACAATGGTTGTTATTTTTGGTTAGCCTACAAAAATTAAGTAAAGAAGCTGTATAGGTAATACATTCCTTGGATAGTAACTCAATGGAAACTTTCCAACAGTCATATGCTTCTCTAAATTATCAATGAGGAAAAGTATAAAAGAGAAGACTACGAGAAACTAAAAGAGAGTGTGACACATAAAAGATCAAGTAGCTTACATACTGTTGTTCTGTTGTTCTTAACCATAAGTTCTTTGTCAAGTGCTAGACACTTGGAGTGCCAAAACTTTGTATAAGAGGACACTTAAGTACAAAAAGTTACGAAAGTGACACTCAAGTGCCTTTAAAAAAAAAAATGGCACACTTGAATATCAAGTCTGACAAAAGTGGTCGAAAATCTTAAGTGACAATTTTTTAATAATATAACTCACCTACGTAGCACGCTGGAGAGTTCAATCAGCAATGAAGAATAAAAACGACGTCATTTTGTCCTTTTTTTAATTTTAATATAAATATTAATTAAATTAAAATATTTATATTTACAACCTTTATAAAATTATTATTATTATTATTTTAAAAAAAGGAGAGGAGGAGAAGGTAGTAGGCGAGAGCCGAGCCCTCGCCATCGCCTCTCCACTATCGTGGGGAAGAGCTAGTGATGGTAGGAAGAGGGTTGGCCGGGGTTGTTGGGCCATGGCCAGAACCGGCAACCCGACTGATCGACGGCAAGAGCTTATGAGCCCTCACCTAGATCTAGGAGCAAGGGTTGTAGCCTTCTCCCAGATTCGGTGAGGGTCACTGGCCCTCACCTGGCCGGGCCAAGGGTTGTTGCTGTTACTCTTCTCGGCAATGATGGGGGGAGGTGGGCCTTCACTGCTTGTGATCCCTATTACCCATTTTTTAATAAATTTTTAAATATAAATATAATTTTAGTTTTAAATTTAATTTAATTAATATTTATATTAATTAGCTACCCAAGTTAGCAGCAAAACGACGTTGTTTTTACACTTGTCTAGTCACGTCAACGAGCAAAACGATGTCCTTTTGCATTTGCCTTGCTGAAAAATTATCACGTCAGCATTTTGGCCAAATTTTTTGGTTATTGGCACTTAACTAATCCATTTTGCTCCGATTTTAGCACTTAAGTGTTGATTTCGTAACTTTTGACATTTAAGTGTCCATTCGAGCTAAGTTTTGGCACTCCAAGTATTCTTTTCCCTCTCTTTGTCATATTGTTTTGATATTCATGTTGTTTAACAATTGTACTAAGGATTAAGTGTACAAGTGTAAGAACAGTAACTGCGTCCAAATAATGGGATCTATCATATAAAGGATTAGTGCTAGCCATTTGTAAATTTTCAAGCATATTGTTAATGAAATCTAGCCCATCTTGAGGTTATTAGTCTGAAGAGTGGACGTAAGTTTGTAGCTAAAGCCGAATCATTATTGTCACGCCCCGATCCTCCGAGCACGCGAACATCCCACTCTAGTCGATACAATTGCGACTTCCCAGGACGAGTCGCCGACCCATTCATTTTTATTTCACATGCGGAAGCGAAACAAATCCCCTGACAACAAAATACGGCATAGAAAAGTAGGAAGCAAAACCACAACATAACACTTTCATAATTCAACAGGATTACAAATAGAAGCCAACAAAAGGGGAACTATCCTAACACCAACTAGCAGGACACATTCACCAATACTTCAGTCTCCTCCTTTCCAGACTTAGGGCTTCGGTCCTCCACGACCGCCATCTAGGGACCTGAAATTTTGATTCCCCAAACCGGGATGAGACAATGTCTCAGCAAGTTCAACCCCCTAAACCCCTATTAGAAAGAAAATACACCCCGGGTGGCCTAGCCACATCACACAAAGAACTTACCTCGCCTCAATTCCTTCCTGCAGGTTAGCACAGATCAAGTCACTCAATCACAGATAATAATAGGAACTTAAACAACCGGAACGCATTCACTTTCATATAACCAACAACCGCGGGGGTCCTGATTATAAGACTAAATCGTTATGACACGTCCCATTCCATGCCATACAATTCAATCCCATAATCCAGCCCATCAACAATATTCAACATGCGTTCCAATTATTATTCACTGCCACACAAGGGCATAGCCTACTCGCAGTTCGGCTATCTATTGGCACATAGCCAGGCATCGCCTCCCCACCTTGGAGCGCGGCTTCGTCAGTACATCGACGGCGTTCCCGAAGGAGCATGGGCCCAGAATCGACTGCGACCCGCATCCACCACGTGGGCATCCCATATAGGGGCAAGTCCGGCTCAACAGCCCCCGGGACGATTCCTCTTAGTTATCACACAGCCAAAGCATAATCGGCCCCAGACACTTTATATTTCAATCAATGCTTCCACTTAAAATAGTGATCCCGCCATTTTTCTTCACATTAAAAATATTCCAGAAATTACTCACGTGTGTGGGGGCACGCTAATTTCGAATCGAAAGTCAATATTTCACTTTTTCAAATCCCACTATTTAATATAATCATTAAAATCCAATTTTCGCATCAAAACCCAACACTTGGGTTTTTATGAATAAAATCCATATTTATCACAATCAACATCCAATTTGCCACAATCAATCATCAAATTCAAATTCTAAATACCCAAAGAAATGATCAGCACGAAATTCGAGAGTTTAAGATCCCAAAATGATATTTTCGGAATTTATTAAATAATTAAATTTATTCCGAAAATCAATTAAATAATAATATCCATATTTTTCACAATTCACACTCAATTTATAATATTCAATCATCAATTTCAAAATCTAACTACACAGCTGCGACCGGCATGAAATTATGAGTAATCGGGGTCAAAAATAATTTTTCTGTTTTTTTTTTATAATAATTTTTTTTTAATTTCGGATTATAATTTAATACCATAAATTCCAGAATTCGAAATCATTTAAATAATTCAAAAATAAAACCCCATTATGTCACATCAAGGCTTTATATTAAATAAACTCTCTTAACCTTTAATTTAATCCTACTTTAAGCTAATTAAACACATTAATATAATCCACACTTAAATAAATTAAACTAACCACCTAATCACAATTAACATAACTAAGCACACCTAAAGCATCATTAACCCTCTAAGCGAGGTTTAGTGAGTTAAACTCACTAGATTAGCGAACCGAGCGGACCAAATCGACGAGGACGACGCGAGGATCGATTCACTCCAAGGCGGGCCTAGCTTCCGGGGTCGGGAAGCCGGCCAAAACGGGCCACGAAGGGGCTGCCATACCCATTTTCTTGGCTGCTGGAAGGGGCGGAGATGGGGCGGTTCCGGCGGCGGAATGGGCTCGGGGGCGGCGGAGAAGACCGGCGGCAGCTCAAAGGGAGCTCCGGCGAGGCTGACGGCGGCGATGAAGGCTTCGACGGAGGCCTGAGCTGCTCGGACGAGCGGCTAGAATGCGGCCTGGCGCGGACGAGGGCGACGGGCGGAGCGGCGAGGCGGTGCACGGGCGAGCGGGCGGCGGCAGCGAACGGCGACCGCGATGGCGAGGAGCTCCGGCTGGCGGTGTCGAGCGGCGGTGGGGCGGTGTCGGGCTCGGCTGGCTGGTCCGATCGAGCAACTCCCTCCCTCCTCTTTCTCTCTCCTCCAAAGGTTGAAGATGATGGATGACATCCCACCTTTTGAAGAACCAATGGGCTCTTGCCACTTGTCAACACCCATTCGCTTGGCTTCAATCAGCATGACATCACCCGCATGATGTCATCTTCCACTATCTCCTCTCCCACAACATTATTCAATGGTTGCAATTTACTTTTCCGCTGGGGTCCAATTCTTGTGCATCAAATTCTTCAATTCCATTCAATCCACTTCCAATTGAGCCAAATTGAAGTCCATAAAATAAATTCAATGTCACCACACTTCAATTCACATCTTCACTTGACTATATAATCAATTTAAGTCCCAAAAATACGACCAAAAGCGGCTTACTAATTTCTCGAGCCAAATGTCATTTCCTGATTTAATTGCCGAAAAACTCTGATTGCAAGAAAAATCTTCCAAAGATAAGTCAATGATCCCAAAATGATTTGTCACACACCCAGACTTCCAATTTATGAATTCGATCTCAATTCCACGGTTAATTTCACTTTGGCACGATACTAGTGCGGCCTAACCTACCGGGTAGCATTTAGAAATTTTCATGCATTTGACCTGTGGTTGATCATCTCAAGCCACAATGTACATCTTTGAAACATTGGCGACTTTCGGTTGTCGGGGTAATCTCAAGGTTTCAAATACGAACACAGAGTACCCAATCGATAGAAAAGTCGACCTAGTGCCGATCGACAAGAATTGTGCGATCTGGTGGAATCACCCACACCTGATCACATGCCTCTGTCAAGTCGACCTATCTCCGATCTCTAATCGATTTTAATCGTGCCGTAATGACCCTTGCAGATTAGCTCGATCGAAAGGTCGCTTCCTAGTCAAATTCTCGAGTCCGATGCATTAGAAACTCTTAACAGCTTCATCCGATAGATTAGTTTTCATATGAGTGGCCGACTCAAGGAAAAGAACTATATGCGTGCCAACGAAATGCCCGTCTCAATTTATTGAAAATAAAATTGGAAAATCGGGATGTCACAATTATAATTCTCTGTGTCCCATTATTTTTATCCTTTTATATACATTAGCATATAGCTAGTGAGTATTCACTTAAACATTTGGTTGAGATGATCCTTACTTAGGGTCCATTCGTTTCGCAGAAAATGTGGTGTTTCTGGAAAATATTTTCCACGAAACCATTTTCCAGAAAAATATAATTATTTTCTGGTGCTCGAATAAAACCTGAAAATGAAGTGAAAAATATTTTTCGTTGTTTAGTAAGGAAAATATTTTCCTCCATATACTCCTTTTCATTTATTTTATTTTTTTAAATTTGATTTTTCATTTTTTAAATCGACTTTTAATTATTTTTATTTTAAAAAATCGATTATTATTATTTTTTTATTTTCTATTTCTTTTCATTTCTTTTTCTTTTTCTTTTCTTTATAAACATCTTCTTCTTTCTTGGTTGGTTGCTGGCCACGACAATGGTCGATGATCGACCACGGGCGAGCCTTGAGCTTGCAAGCGAGCACGAGGCTTGCCCAGCTCTGGCGAGCGCAAGCATCACGTGAGTGACAAGCTTGAGGCTTGTTGGATCGGCGAGCTTAGAGTTCGCCAATTTGGCGAGGCCTAAGCCTAGTGAACTCGAGGCTTGCTAGATTGGCAAGCACGAGCCTTGCCTTCTAGGTTGGCAAGTGCGAGCTTCCCGCAAGCTAATGGCTCGCGGCCTCGAGCCTCAAGCTCAATGCTCTCACCGGCTGATTTGGTGAGCGGCGAGCCCGAGCTTGCTAGAGGTGGGCAAGCCTTGAGCTCACCGTTGGCCGATTCGGCAAGTGGCGAGCCTGAGCTCGCCAGAGATGGGCGAGCCTCGTGCTCGCTGGCGAGCTTGAGGCTCACCTATGGCCATTCGCGCGATCATCGCCGTGGTCGGCAACCAGCCAAGAAAGAACAAGATGGGAAACAAAGAAAAGAAATAGAAATATAAAAGAAAAAAGAAATTTAAAAATAATTCGAATTAAAAAAGAAAAAAGAAAAAAATTTGAATAAAAAAAGAAAAGAAGAAGAAGAAGAAGAAGAAGAAGAAGAAAAAAAGGGGATGAGGAAGTGAGGATTTATAGAGGTGTGGGATAAAAGAGATCGAGCAAGGAAAATGTTTTTACTTTTCAAAAATAGAAAATATTTTCCCCTAATTTAGAAGACTTTTTTCCTTTCATGGAAAATGTTTTCCCCAAGGAATTCATTTTCCATGAAACGAATGTTAGAAAATTCGAAAAACGTTTTCCTGGAAATTATTTTCCGTGAAACGAACAGAGTCTTAGCAATAAGCTAATTTTTGCAAAAAGATCATCAAAGTTTGAAAACATCCTATTCACCTCCTAGGTTATATGTTTAGCCCCAACATCTTAAACCTTCAACTATGGGGAGGGTTTGAGCTAGTCTAACCCTCTTTGCCATCTGTTTTGATTTTTTTTAATTTTTTTAATTTTGTACTTTTCCTCTTTTTTCTCTCTCGATCTATATCTTGGAGCTATGCTCTCCTAATCTAGTTCTAAATTTCAGAGTTTGAATTCTCCAAATCTATTTCTAGATCTAGAAGTTCTTCTCTTTCGATTTAGAACTAAGAGTTTAATAATGTTTTTGGGGATTTGATACTCCGTACTTTGTTCGTGTACAAGTTCTTTGCCTCTAGTTTTAATGATGATCGTAGGAGCTCTATTGTCTTGCTAAACTATGAAGATTTGCTCTTCCAAAGGTAGATCTGTGTTTATTCAACCTATTTTGGTTGTCTCTGTATAACGATAGTGTAAAGGAAGTTGAACCTAGGCGTACACTACCAACTAGCAATGCTGTAATTGCTGGAGAAGGAATTTTTGGCATGTACTCATCACTAGCGATGATATGAGATCTAGTGATTGGTTGTCAATTATTTTGCTTGATAGATCCACTCTTTTGGAATGAGTATGTACTTAACCCTATTGGTGTTTTGTTGATCCTCCGTAATTTTTTTCGACAAAAAAATAAAAATAAAATCGTCAATTAGACCCTTGACATCGTTATAGTTGTGCCATCAAATGCTTAACACATTCATAGGTTGACTCTTGTTGACATTAAAATAAGCCACATTGAATTGGAGGTGAGTTACAAACTTGATTGCACGTTTTTTAAAACATAAAGGACTCCATTGGCCAAAATCAAACGTTAAGATCTCAAATGACCAAAGTGTGAAACGTATAGGATTTTTGTCGTACTTGTTCAATAATTTATAGTAGGCTTGGGAGCCGGCTCTCTTGTGTGTAAGGAAACTCTTCATGATTGGACGACACTTGAGATTGTTCTTGAAATCATTTCCTGAGGAAATAAAAGGCTCTAGGGTTTCCACTTCCGACCCACAAATGATGACTAGGTTGCCGTTTTCGAAGACTTAACTATCAGGATACCTTCATGATCGAGATTTTAAGGACAACAGTTATAATTTAATCGGGATATTTTACAATTGATATGACTCATGTAACAACGCTAAAGGATGGTTGTTAGGATTGATTGCTCCCTCCTTTAAAGAATATTAGGGTTTGCGAAAGATGAATAATTTGAATAGTATCTTTTTAAAAATAATTATTTATATTATTTATAAAAATAAATGAATGAAAAATATTTTCATTGTTAGATATAAATTGTTATTGATAACGGAAAATATTTATAATTGATTAATTATTTCAAATGACAAAGCTATCATTTTTAGAAAGATATTTTTTAATTAATTTATTTTTTTGCAAAATAAACAAAGCTCAAGTGTATGATTACACTGCGTAATATTACCACGGAGGTAACTTACAAAGTTCAACATCAACATGCATCTTATAAATTGATCAATTACGTGATGCTAGGCCGGTAGCGTGGGTAATGAATGCAATTACATATATTTTTTGTCCCTTCTCACCTTTTTACTTGAAAAAAGAGATAGGAAGGAAAAAGAGGTTAAACCAAATCAAATTGTTCCCCTGGAGACAAAATTATAATAATTAACGAAACCTAAAAGAGCAAGAAACGAATAAACAACAAGAGCAAGAAACTGAATAGAATCCCTTTTGTCGGATTTGCACTTCGTCTGGATTCTTCTGCAGTCCCAGACCCACTTTATTGTTTTCTTTGACCTGAATCCCAAATGACCCAATCCAAGCTTCGCCGCTCCACCTCGAATGACTTTGGGCGCAAAACCACTCTCCGTCACACCTCCACGAACAGCCGTTGGATGTCCAACGCATCAATTGATGTAACTCCCGTTCGGCTCCGCGTGTCGCCCATCCACCCAAGTCACATTCGACGCGTGAACGCCGGATCACCTGACCCACCGGGCCGCCATCGCTCTCTCATTCCGCCACGATGAGCGCTTATGGATTTCGCTGAAGTCAACAATTTAGCGGAGACGCCGGCGGACTTGTCTGTCATGCACATCAAATTTCCTCAACGTAAGCCTTTTTTAAATATTTATTTAAACTTTAGCCGGATCAAATTGTCGTAAATACATATTAATTGCCTGTTCATGCGCATTAAATAACGAGACCCCAACAATACTTCCAGGGAAATAAATTGTAATTCTAGCATAATTTATAGATTTGTTGAGTATTGTTTTTATCTTTTTTGTTTACCTTGAAAAATTTCAGTATTTCACGAATTAGAGTATGCTTGAGATAGATTCATGAGAATCAATAGAGATCACTAAAAACTTTCCGATCCCTAAAGTGAATATGAGAGTTGGTGTTGGATGCAAATCAATCAAATTGAATCTACAAAAGCAAAATAATGAAATTACCATGAGCACTACTTAATTACGTGTTCTCTTGCATCGTAATGCATAACATTTGAATTAACAATCTAATCGAGCATGGCCGGTTCGAAGGCTTGATCATGTGGAAGTTCCTTTCAAAATCAATCGTTTGAGAGAGGAGAAAGAGATTTTGTGCACCGGAAGGAGGAGGAGGAAGAAAGTGTCGGAATCACCAAACCTAGAGCCTGCAACACGTGATGAGTTCATACGTTTTTGGACAAGTGGACTTAAATTTTATTTTCTAATTTCTATGGTGGTAAATGATCCTTTGGGGCTTTTTCCTACCTACCATGCTTATCGCCCGGAAGAAAATGGAAAAAAGGCAAAGCAATCAAAGAAAAGTAGACTTGTCCTCACCAGGAACTTGCGACAGGCATGTGCTTTTCACGACCAATTTGGCCCCACAAATTTCGCCAGGACCTTTCCCAGTCACTTGATTATATAATTAATTTCAATCAGTCAAGGTTAAATTATTCAAAAACAGAAAAAAAAAATATAAAAGGAAAAGAAGGTGAAAATTGTAAGTGCAGAACACTTTGATGCCAATGCCATTTACTCGACAGCTGAAACTATTGAAAAGACCTAAAAGCTCCGCGGGACTACATTTGGAAAACACTCCTGCTTTTGGGTGTTTTGGCAGGGCAAGGGAAAACATGAAGCATTTGAGGCTGTTGGTTTTCTTGGCGCTCGTTCTGGTTCAAGAACGAAGGTCGCATTTTGCTGCGAAAGCGGAAGATGGAGGTGGGTTCGTCAAGACCGAGGGAGTGCACTTCATGCTGAACGGAAGCCCCTTTTATGCGAATGGGTTCAATGCCTACTGGTTGATGTTCTTGGCGTCGGACCCATCACAGAGGGCCAAAGTCACCTCTGCTTTCCAAGAAGCTACGAGCCATGGCCTCTCCATTGCAAGGACCTGGGCGTTCAGTGACGGTGGGTACATGCCCCTCCAGTCCTCTCCTGGTTCCTACAATGAGCAGATGTTCCAGGTGAGCTTGCTCGCTTTCTCTTTTTTTTCCCCTGCTTTTTCTTAGTGGATTTTCCAAGGGATAATTTTCATTTCTTAACGGGAATTTTTTTTTTTTATTTTTCATTTTTTTGTGGCTGTGCAAAGGGATTGGATTTTGTGATATCAGAGGCTAAAAAGTTTGGGATCAAGCTGGTGCTGAGTCTGGTGGATAACTATGAGGCACTGGGAGGAAAGAGACGGTATGTGGAATGGGCAAGAAGCCAGGGACAGCCCATAGCATCCGATGATGACTTCTTCACCAATCCTGTGGTGAAGGGTTATTACAAAAATCACATACGGGTCGACTTTCTCTCTCTTCTATTTTCCCCTTCCTCATCTTTCAATCTGCGTTGGATTGGTTCATCTGGACATCGGATTGGCTCTTCTAGGGAAAAAAATCTTGACACTTCTGTTGTTGTCCTGTTTGCTACATTTTTTGGGTGCAAAAGCAGACTGTTCTTACAAGAAGGAACAGCGTAACTGGGATTGCTTACAAGGATGACCCGACAATAATGGCTTGGGAGCTGATGAATGAAGTCAGATGCCCTTCAGATCCATCAGGAAGGACCATCCAGGTTCACAAATGCTCCTCTTTAATCTTGTGTCATGTCTTGTGCTTATTGCATATGGAAACGCATATGGAAACCCCACCATTTTAATGCAATTTATGCTGCCATTTTCTCCCATCTTTTTGTCAAATCTGTAGATATTTCATACACAAAATGCACGATTGGAGCTGACTTCAATTACTGTTTGTTCTGTATGTAGGCATGGATCACGGAGATGGCATCTTATGTAAAATCTTTCGATGGGAACCATTTACTAGAGGCTGGCCTAGAAGGGTTCTATGCACAATCCTCTGCTCAGAAGCAGCAAAACAACCCCTCTTTCCTCGTTGGAACTGACTTCATTGAAAATAATCAGATCCCTGGTATCGACTTTGCAACGGTTCACTCATACCCTGATCAGTGGTGAGTATTAAGTACTATGCTGGCATTACAACGATAAATAAAATGCCAAGCCAAATGTGACTGCTATCTTATTGCATCATGCTAAATTACATGTTCGGATCTATTTTTGACAAACAGGTTGTCCGACCCGAGCGTAGGAAACCAAATATCCTTCCTCAGCAACTGGGTGAACACTCACATTCAGGATGCGCAGAATGTTCTCCACAAGCCGCTCCTATTTGCGGAGTTCGGGATCTCATCGAAAGACTCAGGCTACAACCAGAATGAGAGGGACCAGTTCTTCGACACAGTTTATTCGGCAATCTATTCCTCAGCTCGCGGAGGTGGCGCAGCGGCAGGCAGCATGTTCTGGCAGCTTTTGACAGTAGGGATGGACTCTTACCGAGACGGTTATGAGATTGTGTTGAGTGAGAGCCCATCAACTGGGAGCGTGATTGCTCAGCAGTCCCAGAAGCTCAACAAGATAAGGAAGATGTATGCGAGGCTGAAGAATATAGAGGAGTGGAAGAAGGCGAACAACAGGAGGAACGACGGCGGAAATGCAGGAAACTGAAGAGTGGAAGTTCAAAGATCAAGTAAAGAATACAAACGTAGGAAGGTCAGTATAGGATCGGGATATATTGCTGTTTTGCAAACTATTCCTGCTCATCCAAGATGGAAGCAGAGCAAAAGTTTACTGCGATTTTAATGTCTCCCGCTGTTGGGGGCTTATTATACCATCACTGGGAGGTTACATTACCTGCAATTCAAAGTTCGAAAGTTGAATGTTCTTTCGAATGTTCGTACGAAAATCATATAAGTGGATTCGGTTTTTCGTTGAGATATTAGTTGCGCTTGGCATGTGCCGTGCTCATCAATATTTCTATCAAGTATGCAGCAACTTGAGTGGGAAAAGTTATATAACGCGTACAAGTGTCGTCCCGAAGATTTAATCATTTACCAGGTAGGAATTCATTGAAGTAACGCAGGCTTTTTTTTCTTTCTTTTGGTCAGAAGTACGCAGGCTTTGGTTGCGCTTATTATGCTGCAAGAGGGCGATGAACCGATGCATTTAGTCGACAATTCTTCTCGGCCATGACCCGCATTGTAAAGAAAGACACAATGTTCAATTAAAGAAAACATAATCTTTTACCATAAGCACTCGTGAGATATCGAGGAGATATTGCTTAGACTTCTTTCACACGCACACGCTTAAATGGGGAGCACTTCGTGGCTATTTATGGCCCAAACAAGGAGGTGGTTCTACCTTCGAGATAATTTTAGAAATCCATCTCCTTAGTTAAGTCTAGCGATTACTAATAATACTATGTGGACAACCTATTAGTTACACAATTCTACACTCTTCTACTAAATTTTCTCGCACCAAGAAAAATCTAGATAAATAAAGAGATAAAATGGAATTCTAAAGAGCATATATACTCACCACGCCAACTAGTCTTCTCGATGCGTTTGGTTCAGTTTTCCCAAGGGGCTTTTAGCCTCCAAAGCCCCTTGGGAAATGCTGAGATGTTTGACAAGCATTTTAACGTAGCTTTTAGCCAAATACTGGTCTTGGAATTGCTAAAAGCCAAAAGCTACTCCTATCCAAGATTCCAAAATAGCATTTGCAGAATGCTGAAACTAGGACTAAAATATTTTTTTCCTTCCAAAATTACCTTCACTTATTCTTTTGTTTTTCAATTTTGCCCCTTTTGTAAATGTTCAACTTCTTTGTTAGATTCTTTAGTTTGGCCAATAGCAAAGAACTGGAGAGGCTACGTTTGGTTGGCAAAGGATAGACGAGTGGCTAGTGAAAGGTCAGACAAGGGTCATGCAACCTAGGTGACTGCTACCAGAGGTCGTGCGACCCCAAGTGGTGGTTGCCTAGGTCTCATGACCCTAGCCTGAGGTTGCCCAAGGTTGGGTGACCTTAGTCACTACCAATGCCATATTTGGCTCATCGATGGCATAAGCCCTTCGCTGACTCCGACGGAAGGTTTTGAGTTTTTTAATTAAAAAAATAAAAAAATATAGCCAAATTCCAATGCAAAAGTTTATTTTACTTAACACTACTTGAACCTAAAGTGGCTTTGTAAAAAGTTTTTACCAAATACAATTTGTATTTCCTCAAAGGATTTTGGCTTTCAGTATTTGCATCACACCTAAAATCCATTCCCAACATTGAACCAAACCCATCCTTACTGCGGATTTAGTGATCGTGGCAAGTTGCTTTCGATAGTCTTCAAACTTTGTAGCACCAAGTCATTTGGAGAAAATATATACAATTTGATCAATTATCTCTACGTACTCCATCTCTTCTATCTCACACAGTAGCACATATTTCAATGTATTTCTACATGCTTAGTTCTTGCGGGAATATCAAGTTCTTGCCCTGAATGGTTGGTTGCTTATTGCTATGGAGCTCTTTGGGGTAGTCAATCGATTGGTGTAGATTCTTCATAAGTTGCATTTGCATATTTAGGATATTATTTCCTTTGCTTTGTGGATCTACTTAGGTGAGGAGCTTGCTCTTTCTCCATCTGACTTGCTTGAAGATCTTTCGTCATTGTCGGATGTACAACTGTCCACCCCGGACTCTTTGATTTTTTTGTGCTTGTGCTTTGACTTCTTCCATGGGTGACCTTCTATGGTTACTTCTACAATCTGCTGGGCTTTATTAGGCCAATTTTCTTCTTCCATTCTTTCTCGTACCACTTCAATTTGTTTTTGTTACGTTGCTTGAGAGGTGTCGGTTTTATTTTCTGGGTTTAATTTCTTTTTACATACATAAGGGTATTGTGGTCATGTATTATTTATATTCAATATAAATATATTGTGACGGATGTACGGTTTGGTAACATAGAAACCAAAAGCCGCTTGTTGGCTTTTACAATCTTTTTCTTCCTCTCTTCTTCTCCTCTCTAGTTCTTCCCTCTTCATTCTTCTCTCTTGGCTATTTACTGTGGGTTCTCTAATCAGCTTCACGATAGTTTTGAATCTAGTATAGCCGAATGTGATGATCCTCAATATGATACTTCATTAGATAACTTGCTTTGTTGGGTACACCGTAACATATGCATCCAAATACTCTAAAGTGGCTTATCATGGGCTTGTGCAAGCACAACTTAAGTGTGCTAGTCCTCATACTATCGGCCCAAAACCTTGGTGTAACATTAGTATGGAGCATGCTCTTATAGGTTTTTGCCATATTTGGTTCTTTCTCTTGACAACTCCATTTCGTTATGATATGCACGAACATGTAAATTGTTTGGCAAAAGTACGCTTCAAGTGCCAAAAGTTGGCACAAATGGACACTTAAGTGTCAAAAGTTACGAAAGTGACATTTAAGTGCTAAAATCAGAGAGAAATGGATCACTTAAGTGCCAATTCGGCCAAAATGCTAACGTGCGCAATTTCCGGTGAAACAAGTGCAAAACGGCATCATTTTGCACGTTGACGTGACCAAACAATACAAAAACGACATCGTTTTTTGTGCTGACATGGTAAAAAATTAATATAAAAATTAATTAATTTTGATTTAAATTTTCGACTATCATTCTACCACCAGAACCTAGCAATTTTCTATTCAATGGATTTGTAAAGAGACACAGGAAGTTTAAAGATAGACATAGCATACTGTGGTATGGCCTGTACGACGGTCTTAAGTAGAATCTCCTTACCACCCTTAGAAATTAGATTTTCTTTCCATCCATCCAACTTAGCATGTACTCTCACCAAAATCCAGGAAAACATCTCCTTTTTGGAACACCCCTAGTCGGATGGTATTCCCAAATACTTACCAGTCCTTTTAGCATTGGTATTCTAAAATCCCTCGCCAAATTTTCTTGTAGTCTAAGAGGACAAGTTTTACTAAGAAAAATTCCAAATTTGTTGTGATTAACAGCCTGTCATGTAGCTAGACAATATTGATTCAAGATATTGGCGAGATTCTGACATTCTTCAATGGTACCATCTAAAAAGAAAATTGCATTGTCAGCAAAAAATAAATGGGAGAGGGTAGGACACCACCTATTCAGCTTGATACCCTTAATGTGTCCCATGTGAACAGCTTGGTTAATAATGTGTGATAAGACATTTGCCAGCAAGATGAAGATATACGGAGAGAGAGAATCGCCCTACCGAAGGCCCCTTGTTGGATGGAAATAATGTAATAGTTCGCCATTAAATTTAAAACTGAAGGATGTTGTTGTTATACACTACATCACCCACCGAATCCAAGTAGAATGAAATCCTAACTTGAGTAAATAATCTTGAAAAAATCCCATTCTACCCTGTCGTACGCCTTTTGCATGTCCATCTTTAGAATTGCTTGGAAATGTCGCTTCCGTTTCCTAATTTTAAGCTAATGAAGAACCTCTTGAACTATTAAAATATTATCTTGAATTTGCCGACCACTCAAAAAAGCACACTGTTCCTCATAAATCATATCAGGTAGCAAAGGTTCAATCGATTGGCAATTATCTTAGAAATAATTTTATATGTATAATTACAAAGGCTGATTGGGCAGTATTGATCTAGTCGTTCCGGGCGTGGTATTTTGGGAATAAAAGAAATAATGGTCCTATTTAGAGTCGGGGGCATCACCCCTGAAATAAAGAAATTCTGCACCGATAGAAAGAGATCATCCTGTATGATATCCCAATGATTCTGATAAAAAAGTCCATTCAAACCATCTAGGCTCGGAGCTTTTGTAGTCCCTAACTGGAATGTTGCCTGATAAACCTCCTCACGAGTGATCGTAGCTATTAATATGTCATTCATCTCTGTTGTGACAACACGTGGGCATTGGTCTAGTATAGGTCCATAGTCTCAATTACCCATTGTTGTATATAATCTTGAAAAGAAGGCGGATGTCATCTCCTTTAAAGACTAAGGGTCGCGCACCCACCTTTGATTGTTGTCCTGCAGCATACTAATTCTATTCCATTGCCGCCTTTGAATGGTAGTCACATGGAAAAATTTCGTATTCTTATGCCCCCATCTCAATCAATTGATCCTGGAATGCATTGCCCCATACTGTTCTTCTTGTTGCCACAACTTCTGGATCTCCTCTTTCAATTTAGTTGCTGTCATTTTGTCATAGTTGCTATGTGGTTGATTGATGTGATTCTAAAGTTGTGTTGCAAAGCTGCAACTTTAAGTTGGCCTTTTGAGAACTTGGAGTGACTCCACTTAGCTAAAGCAATAGAAATAGCCCGTAATTTATGCGAGAGATCAGAATCTTTTACCTGTTCTAAAGTTCAGGATTTGGCAATAATCTCACGGCACTCATGGTCTTGGGTCCAAAAGGCTTCAAAATGAAAAAGGTCTTTGTCGTTTACCAGAAGTTGCTGTAGTGTTTAATAATAAAGGATTGTGGTCCGAACCCAAAGCAGGTAATGCAAAAACTTTTGCGTCAGGAAACAGGAGGCGCCAATCCATTGTACACAACACCCGATCTAGTCGTTCCTTTACAAGGTTATCCCCATCACGATTGTTCATCCATGTGAAAGCACAACCCTTACTATCTATTTCCATGAGGGAGCAGTCAGTCAAGACAACTTGAAAAGAAAGCAACCGATGAGGGTCTGCAAATCTCTTTCCCACCTTTTCCCATTGGTAAATGATTTCATTAAAATCACCTACACAAACCCACGGTAAATAATTAGAGTAGCTGATTTGTCTTAGCTCGTCCCATAAAAGTTGGCGTTGTTGATAAACTGCAGATGCATGAATGCAAGTGATACGCATAGTTCTACCATCCATTTCAATGTTGCAAATCATATCAAAAAAATCTGAAGTAGTCCGAGCCATTGTTAAGGAAATCATGTCATTCCAAAACACTACCAAACCTCCAGCCAAGCCAACAGGGATATTCACATGATAATTAAGAAAATGTAAACAACGCTGGAGTCGTTGAAGTACTATCTCTTGATTTTTAGTTTCCATTAAGAAAACAAGGTGGGGCTTTTCCTTTGCCACAAGGGCCTTTTAGAGCTTGAATTATTAGGGGATTGCCCAAACCTTGATAGTTCCAGCTTAGTAGCTTCATTTGTGAGTGGGTGGCTGTTGAGGGCCAGCCACCATCACCCACTGTCCTGCCTCCTCTACCACGAAGATAGGTGTGTCTAGAAGAAGAGCTTCATCTAGGTTCTGTTGTGCTGAAGTTCTCATCTCATAAGGATTGTATTACTTAAGTTTTTTTAGCAGCACCTACTTTAGGAGTGAGTCTTGTACTTTTCAATTTTTTGGGCTGCGGTAAGTCCATTGATTGGGTCTGAATCCCCTTCATTTTTGTTGTTGTAGGTATCAGCGCAGTGGTGATAGAGTTGCTCTGTAGTATTCCATCTTGATGGCAATGCAACTTTGGAGCTGCAGAGATAGTGCTATTGCTGCAATTGGTTGCTGCAGGGGTGCTACTTCGGCAATGGCACTAGGAGGCAATAAAGGAAGAGGGTGGGTCGAAGAGGGAGGAGTTTTAGGTACAACCTCATCTATTTGCTCTGATTTTTCCTACGGTTCATAATAAGTCTGCCAATAAGGGTTGTGTTCCTTGACCTCAACATGAAGCCATTGGCCATAAGCCATCTTGTCTTTGCCTTCTAGTTTTGCCTCATCAAAAGGAAAGTCCTTACAATACATTGCATAATGTCCTAGATTCCCACAAGAGTAGTAGAAATGGGATAGCCATTCATAACGAAAATCTAGCTATAGTATTTTCCTATCGATTCTTATCAGTTGGCCTGTTTTCAAGGGTTCTTGCAAATTAATTTCTACCCTCGCTCTCCCAGCTCTAAGGGTTGTGCCCTCTTTTATATGTACTTTCACTTCTAGTACTCTGCCAACATGTTTTTGCTACTTTGCTGATCATGTGCTCGGTACACCATTCCAAAGGAATGCTGAAGACTTGCACCCATAATGCACAACTAGAAAAATCGTAGCAGTGTAATGGTGTATTGGGTATCCATGTCTTGAAGATGACCAAATGACTAGAAAAAAAGCCAAGGCCCACCATTCAGGATTCTCTGTTTGTCTATAGCTGACTGAAATTTTGCAACATACAAGCCCGCCTCACTTTGGGATATCTCCACTTGGTTAGTTCGCTAGGCACGTTTCAAGATACTTTGAAATGCTTGAAAATTAATAGAGGGATTAGATAGAATTTTACCGACAAGCGTTAATTTGCATTCCTCCAGTTTTTCAGGTGACGACTCATCGTCCCAAACCTCAATTTCTTGCTCAGAGCATAGATGGCCCAACCTGTTACAGAGGGCAGCAAGTCGAGGAAGAATCCTCTTGGTCGTCGGGGTCCATGAGGTTAATCAACAGAGCAAATTAAAAGCATGGCAGTGTATGCGGAGCTAGTGTCAAGCTTCGAAACCAAAAGCGATCGAAACATGAAGAGACAATGAACGAGAGGAAGCTCGGAATTGGGCAATTGAAGCCATGCAAAAGCCGAAATAGTCAGAATTGAGAACAAGGATTTGCGAAGTAAAGTTAGGTCACCGATGGGGAAGGATGGAAATAGTGACGAAGCCCCTTACAAATTCAGGGGAAACAAAATGAATTGAGAACCAGTGATAAACCCATCGAGAGAGGAACGTGTTGGGAAAACAGGGTAATCGAAGATGCCATGGTCATGAAAGAAGATGGGATACAAAGGGAATTTTAGGGTTTGGAAAAAACTGAACTACCATTAAGGTAGAGAAAACTCTGCATATCGAGAGACGTACACGCACCTAGTTACTGGCTACTCAAGTTTTTACCAAAAAGAGGTTTAAATAAAGGCAATTTCGATATGCATCCCCACTCTCAATTGGTTTGATAGTCATATGCATCTCATTTACGTATCTCCCATTTTTGTCCTTCAACTTTTACAGGTTTATTTATGATCAATACGATAAGGCTTTGTCAAATATAACAAGCCAAGCTTGTTCTGAGGTAGACATGAATTTTCTTTCTTAACAAGTTCAACAATTTTTCATTCGAAGAACATCAATTTCATTGGAAACACAAGCATCGAATGAATTTAACATTTTCATCCTAATAAACAATTTTCAATTGCAATGAATCATGATCACTAGACCTATTGTTAATGTCTCCTCCTCGCTATATGTCTACCATTAACATATCTAACTGTGTGAGCTCAATCGATGTTGGACTGGAAAGAGAATGTGATGGAACAGACCACAAAAATAAAAGTTGATAAAGGGAAGAATTATGAATTAAATTCAGATGTCATCAACTTTTGCTCCTTGGCGCTAAGATGGTCAAAGCTCCTCTTTTCATTCTCCACTAGTGACATTAGTGCACAGTGCCAGATTACAACACGGATGTCCAACTCATGCCACTTTCGCCCCAAGGCTTCAGGTGTCAAATTGAGTCTTCATCTCCACTTCTTGCTCTCTTTCTTTCTTCGATTATTGTACAAATTCTTGCTTTTTTTGTTCTGGAATTTTGGTTAGGGGAGGATCTGGTATAATCGATACACAAAGGGTGAAAATATCTAAATCAACTAAGAAAACAACAAATCTATTTGCTTCAATGAAGCAAGCCTTCAATTGCCTAATCATGAGCAATATCCCAGTAGCAATTTCTTGTGTCATCCATCCAAGCAATGTTTGGTCGTCCAGGTTTCTAATCGGGGTAGGACTGGATATGATAGGATATGAAATCTTGGGATTTTTTTTTTTATATTATGTCCATTGTTTGGTGTTTCGTAATATTAAAGTCGGATATATTCATATTATATCATGTAACGGCATATCATTGTAAATAGAGATGGTGAAAATCTCTCGTGATACTATTCCTTAATTTATTTATACCTTATTTTTCCTTTTTTTATATTATTTTTCTTTATTATTTCTTTAATCCCCTTTTATCATTCTTTAATAAAATTTAATCAAATAGTAAACTGTACTAACATACCTAAAATACAAAAATACCTAAATTATATAATAAGCATAAACATAAAATTTATAGATTGAATGTTTATTATAAGATAGAATTAAAGTTGAATATATAAATTAAAATAAGATTAATTAAAAATAATTTTTCATTTTTCATTTTTAATTTCTTAAATTAGAATTCAAATATTATTTATATTGAAATATAATTTCAATTTTTTTAATTTAATAAGTTTATTATTCAAGAAAAATAATTTCTATTATGGACATTAGAAAATCATATTTACCTTTATCCCACTTCTCGCATGGGATAATTTTATCTGGTATATCCCCTTATATCCGACTTTCTTCTATCTTGTCCCGGCGGATACCAAACGTATTTATCCCAACTACCAAACATAGCCAGTATTCAAGCTATATCGGACACGAGCTCTTTAAAGTTTTCAATTCCTCGATGCTTGCACGTTCTTCACTTCCTTCCTTTTTTCTTTTTCCATGTTTTGACCTGCATAACCAAGACCCCAAGATGTGAATCATTGCTGTTCGGCATCAACCTCAACCCAACCATCTTCGTTCTAGTATCAATCCAAGCAGTTTGAGAAGCCTGATGTTGAGGAGGAAGAAGGATCGTTGGTGTGGAGAATTGGATTATTTGAAGCTCTAATTTTTTTTTTTCCTTTTTGAAGTACTTTTTGACCCATAATTTTAGTGATCCAAACAAATCGTTTGAAGGACTAGATTGAACATTTATTAGAATTCAGGGACCGCAGAATAAATTGAAAATGCAAGAGATGAAATTACAGATTTAATTCCATTTATATATATCTTCAATTCCAAGATTCAACCAAATATCACGGCCCAGCCCATTAGTCTAAATCCAAGCGACAAAAGCTTTGAACCTTTGACTTCACTCTGGCTATCCCACTCTCCATCCAAAATCCCGAAGTCCCATCATCTTCAACCTTCGGCCACAAAAAATTCCCACTCTCTCTCTCTCTTTTCCTCGCACGGCACCAGTGAGCGAAAAAATGGCGCTCACCACCACATTCCTCCCGCGGAATCTCTCTCTACCATCCCTCGCCGTCAACAATGTAAAACGTCAACCCAAGAACTTAATATTTAATTCGAAAATTTTCCCGTTTAAAGCCGTTTTTCTCTGTTTTCATCTTCCTTCTCGCAGACGAAATCGCCGGCGAGGAGCCGCAATCGCATGCAGGTGAGCTGCAGGAAGAAGGACCTGCACCCGCAGTTCTACGAGGACGCCAAGGTGTACTGCAACGGCGAGCTGGTGATGACCACCGGCGGTACCCAGCAGGAGTACGTCGTCGACGTCTGGTCCGGCAACCACCCCTTCTACCTCGGCAATCGCTCGGCCGTCCTCGTCGACGCCGACCAGGTCGAGAAATTCCGCAAGAAGTTTGGCGAGCTGACGGAGATCATGGAGATCCCCGTGCTCAAGGGCGAGATTGTTGTGCCCTCGCGGCGCAAGTCGGCTAAGGGTAAGAAGAAGTAGGGCTTCTTTGTTCCGTTCCTTCTTCAACTGAATTTGTAATTGAGCGTTTTTTAGTTGTTGTAATTGGATAAATTGGTATTTGCTCTAACGCAAAAGGGAAAAATTAAGAGCGGTTGATGTTGAGAATTCAGAATTCACTCGTTCTTTCTCCTCTACGAGATGGTCACGCTTGTTCCATGTCAAATAGCCTGTCAAGCATGGTGGTTTTGACGCTGAAGGTGAATAATGTGTTGGATGATGTTCTTACTTTGCAATACAAGGACGGGTCTTGGCTCTTGATTTGTCATTGATTGTAATTCGTTCCAAGTGTAACTGCAGTTGGGGTGGAAGAGAAGGCCGTGAGTTATGTGGAGGCACTAGTTATTGCAGGACGCATCTCTGGTCTTCAACTGACGTCTTAGTTTGAGTGTAGAATGAGGGTGGAAGAGGACTTGGGTTACTGATTGAACAGGGACTGTGAATGTTTGAGATCTTTGGGAACTGCTGCACTTTTTAGGGAAGAGCATTGTGCGAGGATTGATCTTGGGTAGATTTTGGTGCTTGGAAGATTAAGTAATGCTGGAGGAGGACTCTCTATTTATTGATATTTGCTGAATGTGCATAGGGATTAGGTAGTTGAGTTTGTATTCTTTTAGACATGCACAAGAACAGATCGAGTAAGATTGAGGAGACGACAATGGTTCACCTCTGAACTGAACTACATCTTCTTAACCTTCAGAGCCTGATGGAAGAGGTATCATTAAGGGAAGGTCCCCTTAAATGAAAGTAGATGTAGAATGGAGGAAATGGAACTTAAACCCTTCAATTTATTTGTTTTGAGCAACAAAAGAAAGTAGTGATAGAAAACGGGTTCATTATGATTGTGGTGTTTGCTTTGCAATTTAGGTGATTGAGGAGAAAATAACTGTTAACAAAATATATTACGGAGAAAAGTAAACTGCCTTAGGAATTCTCTTGTTCTCTTTCTGTTAGCCAAAGAAAGGAACGACCCTTCCCTCATGCAAGTCCTCCTAGAGCAGGGATGGGTAAATCCTTTCTTCTTTTTGGCCAGTAATGGACGAAACCTTTTGAATGTCCATTGTTGATGAATCATTGCCCAGCAAAAACACAAAGCACTGCCACTTACTACACAACTACTACTGCAGCTTTCATATCAGTGATGACCCACGATTATATTATCACATCCTTCACTGCAAGTGCCACAAATGGCTTATTCAGGAGTTAAAGTCAAGGGACTTCTTCTAGTAGTTTGCCTTAGATTTTCTGATTCATTGGGGAGCTTAAAAGCTTGGGACTGTGATGGTGGCGATTCTTGTCAACAGTCGGAAGTAACTAAAGCATGTGAATCCTGGGAATTAAGCATGACAGGTTCCATGACTGGCACCTTCATGGTTTCTGCACTGGCCGTCACAACTTCGAGAGTCCCCACAGAATCCGAACCAAGTTTAGCTATGCGTTTCATACCATTTTGCTTCTACTGTGGCCATATCTGTGACCAAGGGGGCACGATTTTTTGAGGCTCCAACAGTGGCTGTGAATGATATGACAGATGAGTGCACATAGACAACTTCAAGGGAGCTGCAAAAAAGAAATAAACGTCAAAAGGTATGGTGAAAGAGGGACAGTCTTATGCGTCTATAGAGAGAGAAAATAATCGACAAGAGGGAGTAATTGGGCCAACTACTCTTTAGCTTGGACATCTCCAGCTTTTCCTAGTCCCTACTGAAAATAGTGGCGGCAGTTCTATGTTGTGTTACCGTTTGAACAGCCGCCTTATCAATCTACCTTCCTCTCTCCATTTGGTACGGTGGCATGGTTATATGGTGGACAGATGGATCAATCGAAGAGCTTAATTGATAATGCTCGAATAAGTTATAGAGTGCCAATGAAGATGATGACGATGAACGTGCAGAGCTTAATCAAAGATGATGACGCTGAACGAGTTATATGGTAGATGGATGGAACAATCGAAGAGTATGTTGGACTCCAAATCCTCTTCTTCTGGCAACATACAGAGAGTGAAGATTGCTGTAGCCCGTAGCGTGGGGAACTAGTCTGGGTTGTCATGGGAGTAGAATATGCAATAAAGAAAGCACATCAGAGGGAGTTGGAATGTAAAATCAACAGAGCTTCTGTCAAAAGTAATTCTTGATTATTGACATCACATGGCACTTTTGTTTCTTACCCTGGGAATCGGGCCCAGGACCTGTATCTATTCTAAGCGCCCCAAACCACCGCAATCCATCGTCACGAGGCAAGAATGACAAACCCGTCTAAACAAGAAGAAAAAAGATGGACCAAGTAAAGTGGTTGCTCCTTCGCTTAACCATTTCGTCATCTGCTGCATCTGGAATTAGCAGAGCTACTTCCGTGACTGTATATCACGCCGCTTGCTTCGTCAAATCCCTTCCTTGTCCACTTTTTTATGATGGTTTACCCTTGTGGTCGTTTGATGGATCAAGTTCCATTTGATCCTTTGTCGTGCATGTTCAAATGGGAGACCAAACTAGTGCTTGCTTTGAATGGAGGTGGCAATATGGGTCGGCTATCCAGTTTTTAACCCGACCCAGGGTTCCATTTGAGTAGGAAAACTTCCTTTAAATAGGTTGAAATGGGGCTGAAACATGGAAACCTAGTCTTCATGGGTTTCAATGTGTCTCGAACAAATCCATTTTCGATCCACTTGTAACAGTAAAGAAAAGATCTAACTAAATAAAAGGCTACCTCAACAGAGTACGATAGCGGTGCGTCGTTGAAGATCTGTCGCCGCATATACCTTGCTTAAGAACGGTGACAATCCCATCGCCAGCTTAGTCTAAGGGGGGGATGGGGGGTGGTTTGGGAGAGAGAGAGAGAGAGAGAGAGAGAGAGAGAGAGTTGGGCTATGCAACCACCAAGCTGCCAAGACCGCTGCTGGTGATCGCTTTAGGACTGTGAGACCACCACGTCGTGGTGGTCTCATGAGGACGGATATCACCTTGCGTGGTTGCCTGAGTTTGAGGGTGACTAATTGTCACCATTGCAAGTCAAGATCGAGACAGAGAACCATTTTGGTGGTTGCCGAGATTTCGACCACCTTGCAACCACCAACCACCTCAAGGTGGTTGCAATCGGTCTCTTTATATATCTGCCTTATACCGATATCGAGCAAATACGTGTCGAAGCATATGCAAATTTGCCTCTTTTATTTGTTATTTCTTGTATTACCACTTTGTTTAATATCAGGCTTCTATATTTTGTGTTGGTGAAAAGGTAATTATTTGTGAATTTCTTTAGATTAGATATAATTATCCAATATGCTAAAATTTTCAGATATATTATCTTTCTTTCTTAAAAAATAAGCTATAAAAAGGTGGGTTATATGAGCGATTCGAGTTAATCATGCGTTAGGTTGGGTATTAGTTGCTTTTGTTGCATTGTATGAGACTGGATAAATGAAAGTTAAACTAGTCAATTTGATCTAGACTCATATTTGATCATTTACACGCAATCTCAATTAGGGATGCATAAAGAAATCGAGAACCGCCAAAACTAGACCGGACCGGCTAAAAACCGATGGTTCCTAGGGGAACTGGTCCGATTCTTGATTCTAGTCGCCCACCTATCCATTCGGATCGGAGGCATTCCCATTTTTTTTATTTTGTCACAAAAGGAATACCCTTTTGCATCAAATTCGGTGGTGATAATGTCAAATATGGGAATTAAGATGGGCACAAGATGACGATTGACCAAGGATCAATTGAAATTCGAGCAATGGACGAACTTTGATAGGAAAAACTGCAATAAATATGGTCAAATGATATTTGAATGGAGACAATTTTGAGGAAAGGATTGTAAATGGGCTGGTAAGATATTTGAATGGAGAGAATTTTAATAGATGGATTTGGGAACAACTTTGATAGGAAAGATTGGTGGCACATGTTAATCGATCAACACTGAAAAAGGGAAAAAGAAGAATTTTTCTTTCGCATGAAGTTTGATGAGACCGATTCCATGGGCCCACCCAGGAACCTGATTGGACCATCATTCCAGTTGGGTGGATTCAGAGAATCAATGGGCATATCCCAATTCTAATTTTTCGGAATTGGTCATTAATGGGCGGCTCCTGGTTTTAGGGTGAGAATTACCAACTCGGATGATACTCACCCTTAGTTTCAATCACTCATTTGACTGCTCAACTTTGAATCAGCCCATAGATATAATGAGGTTGGTACCATGAGATTTTGTTTGGAGTGCACGGTAATCAAGTGGTGCTGCTGACAGTGCAAGTATCTAAGCAAACATGAGCAACATAATTCGACATCACAAGTGCCGCGATGGCTTTATTTACTTTATCATGCACTAATACAGATTATTAAGCTCGAAATTGGTCACGGTAATCTGCTTGATCAACAGTTGAAGTAATCCATATCTAAGAACACGTGGTAACATGAGCGACATCGCTCAATATCACAAGTGCTAGGTTGGCTTTATTTAGTTTATTATAAATTAATATAGAGTACTAAACTCGGAACTGACCCCGATAATCCTCTTGATCGGCAATTGAAGTAACAAAAGCATGCGAATCCTAGGGACTGAGCATGGCACGCTCCGCTCCTCGCACCTTCCCAGTTCTTACACTGGCGGTCACAGTTGCCAGAATTCCCGCAAAACCCTGACCACGTTTTGCTTCGCCTCTCGCATAATTTCCCCTCCACCATGGCCATCTCTGCATCGTAAAAACCGCAGAAACCGTTCACAAGGCTCAGCATAGCGATCGTACCTATTCGACGCACATTGAATTTAACTTCAGCGAGATTTCATATGGTGCCGAAAGGTTGTGATCTTACCCGTCGAAATGAGGAGGAAAAAGATGGCGAGCAGGTACAGAGAATAAGCGAGCTGATTGCTCGTAAGCTTAGCCATTTCCCAACTCTCAGGTTGGGTTGAAACTTGTGGTGTCACTGGCGTGACTTCATGCTAATTTATATACACAGCCCACTTGATCAAATCTCTCTCTCTCTCTCTCTCTTTTTCAAAGATAATAAATTACTCAGCAGAATATTTTTGGACAGTGTCACAGCCCGACCTCTCACATGGGGTGAGGGATTGAAAAAGGTCGAGTTTAAGGGCATTGATTATGAGAGCTCCCTCACAGTACATACTCCAAAAAAATGTCATTATTGCATCTTTCAGGATCAACCAGATAAGTTTGCTTGATCATGGTCATGAGCTCTCCCAAGCTCGTACCTCACATGACACCGGCATTTGTTGTGACCCTACCTCGATGCCATGACACATCTTGATTGACAATTTTAGGGACGAAAGGAAACTAAACGTAAAGGTGAGTTTAAAAGTATTCAACCATGATAGCCCTCTAAAGATGTAAATCCACCAAAGATGACATTACTTTATCTTTTAGCTTCACCATCATAAGTATACTAAAATTATGATCGTGAACCTTTTCTTAAGGTTCATACCATTCACGATGAGTTTATTTATTATCTATGAGTTGCTTTAAAAAACTTTGATAATAGTTAGGAATCACCACTAGCCTCATTTTTGGGAGGTCGACTAGAAAACTCAATCGATGATCAGGAGTGGTTTTCAATATCTACACAACCAAAGATTCTAATGTTCAAGGACTTAGGTTACATTAATATTTTTATTGACGCTCTTTGGGTACTAATAGTTTGTCGTGTTTCCTAAGGTGTCCGTGCATCTCTTTACTTTTTCATGCCAAGGAGAAGTTAACTAGATAATCATGCGTGGATATTCGATTTCATGCCATTCTATTTCTATTAAAGAGAAAAGGAAAGAAGACAATCATTTGAAATTTAAAGTCGATGCAGTAAGTAAACACTCAAGAATAGTTTAAGGAAAGCAATAAATTTGACCTACATTCCTAAATAGAAAGTAAAGCAAAAGCAAAAGAACTCACAACCTGTTGGATATTTATGCAAAACAAAGCAACCTGAAACATATATAAGGGAATAAATGGTACAAAATGGGGTCGGATTGGACATCAACCATTCATCTCTCCACATTGTCGGACTGCCACCTCTATAGGCCTATCCTAAGCCTAATCTAATACTAAGACTAGATGCTTACAGTATGAAAGAAACAATCATCATTGCAAACAAACAAAAACAATAACATGTGGAAAATTATTCACATAAACAACTAATCAATCACAAGAAACGGATCCATATATGATTGTAAAACATTGAGATCAATCAACACAGTGGAATTAAAGCGTACCTGTTTGAGCTATTGCTTCTCTTGAAGAAAAGTATATCAATCTAATAATCAGCGATCTATCGGAATGCTAGATCTTCCTCTCTATGACCTATTTCAGTATAGTAGCTTTCAATGAGATTCAAGCAACTGGTAGGTATAACTCATCCTTTTATAGGCTAGAGAGGATACCTAGCAAACTTTAATCAATAGCGTGTCAACTGTGCCATTCCCATTACGGGTTTCTGTTAAACACAATGCTGCTCAATTAGGCCCGTTATTAATAGATGCCAATACCAAATTCAATCAAATCATTGTAGGGTTCAACAAATATTAGAATATCCATTAACCTGGTTATTTAAAATAGAAAATTAATTAATTAATGTAAGCCCTTATTATATAAAACTTCTAACATAACAATTAAGGAGTCCACTCAATGTTTTAACTAACAAACATGACCTCGGGATTAGCTTTTGGGATTCATGCAATGATCCACCTAAGACGCCTACTCAATTCATTTTTAAAATGATTTATAGCTATTGGCCACAATTTGTGTTCTCGTGTGACTACCAACGCTAAACAGTCCCTAAAACAGGTTCTAAGCATGACCCAAAATAGCTCATGGGATCATGCATTGCACCTATGCATACATCTAAAAATCACATGCATAGTTGAAAGTAAACATGCATGTAGGCTATTGGGTGTTGATTCTTAATCAATCAAACAAAGTTAGTGAGCCAATACTAAATCACTTATTCAGTCATCAAGCATTATACACAATCACATGTATTCTACAAAGACAGACACATCAAAAGCTAAAAAATTCAAGTGATGCCCAAAAATCATTTGAGAAGTGATCACACAATGGATTGTAAAGAAAAATGTGAATGACATGGTATAGTTATATCATGGTTATGGAACACATTTAGCCACCAAGGTTAACTCGGGTGCATCAAAGGCACATTGATTGAGCTTTGTAGGCGCCCTTAATATGGTCAAAACCTAGAAAATATCAATGCCAAGAAAAAAACAAAATTTGGAAATTTGGATGTAAATGTAACTTGAAAGCTTGGATGAAAGGGTGACGTGATTTCATCATGACTATGACATACATTTAGAGTGCATTTGATAACCATTTTGTTCTTAAGAACAATTTTTTCTCAAAAATGATTTTTTTATTCAATTCCTAAGAACAATTTCTGAGTTTTTGAAGGCATTTGGTAGAATTCTTAATTTTTTTTAAATTTTTTAAATACTTTTATTATATTTTTCTTATTTTTCTCATTTTTCTTTTTCTTTTTTTCATTTTTCATTTTCCTATTATCTTCTTCTTCCTCCTTCTTTGTGGTTGGTTGCCGATCGCCAACCATCATGGTCAACGACTACTGGAGGCAGCGATGACGAGCAATGGTCGATGGAGGAAGAAGAAGAGAGAATGAGAAAAGAAGAAAAAAAGCAAAAAAAGAAAAAGTTGGACTTGATCATGAAATTGCTCTCAGGAGTACAAAGCTACTTTTTTTTCTACTTATTGATTTTGTTCCAAACCAATTCTCGAAAACAAATAAATGGATTTTTGTTTCCATGAATAAAAAATTTACCAAACGGTTTTCTATGTTTTTTTCTTTTTTTGTTCAGGGGAATTAAAAAAAAAGAATCAATTGTTCTCAGGAGTGTTATCAAATAGGGCTTTACTAGCCAAAGCTAACTCGAGTCATCAATGGGCACACTAATCAAGCTTCGTAGGTACTTTAAATATGACTCAAGCTTTAACAAAATTCATGTTGAACCACTATTCAAACCATACCAAAGCATTTTCAAGAATGAAAATTTTCCACATGGGCATCATATGAATGAAAATTGGGTTCGAATCAATTAGAATATGAAATTTCAGATTGTTTCACGACATTCAAGAGGTTTGAAAAGCATGGTATAATGCATTCTATTTTCCAAGAATTTTTGTGTACAAAATTCAGAAAACAAGGATCAAAACTCATGAAGACAAGTAGTCTCAATTCAGCATGCAAAACGTTCTAAAAAATCCTAGAATGGAATCGCAACAATGAATCACAACAGTAATCATCAAACAATGTAATCAAGATCAGAACAATTGGGATAGGATCCATGGATAATTGGTCCTAAGAAAATTACAGGACATCAATCACACAATAAGAAACAACTTCCGTGCAGGAAGTTTCCTAAAATAAGTTATGTATGAATTTATAAAAATCCAAGAACACAGAACAATGCATCAAGAACAGAATAGGGCAGAAAAACATCGTGACAATTCAGTAGCAATTTGACCTAATAAATAACGTCTAAAAATTCTGAAATTTCTCCATAATATAGACATGAGGAAGACAAACAAAATTTGTTAGGACTCAAGCTCGAAATCTTTACCCAAAAATTCATACAAACATGAAAAGAGGTCTGTCTCAAAAGTGGCAAAACAAGCATTCCGAATTTTACTCATGGTAGATTTCAGGGCAAACTTCGCAAAAATGGAAAACAGGACGAATGACATAAGAATGATGCAAAATTTGCATCATTAAGAAGCTTAAGACATTCCGTAAGACTTTCTAAGAGATATTAAGTTCAATTAAGGTCAAATTCATGTTCAAATGATGGCAATTGCAAAAATATGCCTATCAGTCGTAACATGACAGAACATGATGCATGATAAATGGCTCATTCAACTACCTAAATGATGCATGAAAATGAGGACAATCAAACATGATGTAGGGTTAAATGAGAAGAACAAGTTTGATTTAACCCTAGATCAATGCACAAAAAATCACACAAATTCATTAACATCAATAGGTGACTTATCATTGAGAATACTATGACAAAATGCATGACAATTTCAGTGATAACATGTCAACTTGGTGAATAGTTTTCACATGGCAGAGGATCTTCCAATGAGGCATGACATACATCATTTCGAAGCTTGTGATATATGCTCTAAATAGGTCTAGAAGGTATCATGCACTAATTTCTCTTTTAAGGAGCTCAATGGAAGACATTTTTATAAGGACATGATCAGCCACAACAAGTATTGCATAGAATATGGATGGTTTTCAACGAGTTAACGACATGGTAAAAAATCCACAAAAATTCCTACTGTGGAATGCAAAGTCATGATCATTTTTCATGAAGGCATCGAAACCTAGTTTGGTTCATAAAAATCTACACAAAAATGGGAAAGCAAAACATAGCATTCATCATGTCAAATTGCAGCAACTTAGACATGACCTCGTGCAGGCAATTAACCTAGCTAACAATGACTGTTTAGCGCAATCTATACCTTATTAGAAAGCTTATGACTATTCTAAGACTTTCACGAAGGACACAAATCCAATCAAGCATGTTTACTACCTCATTTCAAAGCAAATACAAATCAGATTCAAATAGGGCAAATTAGTACAAGGACAATTTTTTAAATATTTGCCTAATCAAACCTATTCCAAAAAAATCTAGAAAAAAAATAGATGTCATGACCCATGTAATTTCGTACAACTTTCATGAAGAAACCATCTTCAAAGTCAAAACACAAAAATCAACAGATAATTAACAAAAGGCAGACAAGTTCAAAAGTCAGACTTACGGAAAAACACATTAATTCTGGAAGAGATCATCAGACTTTCAAGGTGCATCAAACGAACTCCATTCGAGGCCCATAACATATCAAATTGAAGCTTATCAAATATCTAGAACAGCTTGAAGCAAGATAATGAAGTTTAGGACCTCAAATCAACCATAATAGAACCTATGTTCAAGATCTACGAATTTCCAGAATTTATTCAATCATCCAATCAACATGTAACTCATTCATAGTGTGACATCCGGACTTCGCCCATGTGATATCCGGACTTCACTTGAGCCTCAAATACTTAACGGTCCATGCCGCGTCGACAAGCTTGTCATCGGACTATGCTGTTGGCACCACCCACGGCCACCATATTGCCACCACCGTTATCTCACCGAACCATCGAGCCTCATCACGTCCCCACGACACCACCTCATCGTCACGTCTCCGCCGCACCAGCTACTTAATTTTTCGAGCTATCGACTTGGTGAATTGAGATTCACCACCCGTAGCCACGTCAACCCCATTCTCTTCTCCTCAGCTTGCCAACAAAAGAAGACCTTGACCGCGACATGCAGCCACGTTGCTGTGAATTTGCTCAAGGTGGAAGTAAGGGCCACATTCATCCCACGCATCCCACTAAGGCGGCCACAAGCTGAAGAAATGTTTACCAATATAGTCTACAGGTGGAGAAGTCGAAGCATAGAAGGAGGACCGTCTCTCATTTTTCCCTCACCACACACAATTCCCTCGGTTCATCAGCGTCTTCAGCAAAGAGTCATCTTCATCCAAACATTCACAGCCTCGTTCTTACTTTGTTACTCGATGCTTGCTGCTTGCACCACCTCGCCACACCGCCATCTCGCTTTATTCTTGCCGCCGACCAGAGATCTCAAAGCTTCATCGTCATTCTGCTCACGTCGTCTTGCCACTCCGCCACCAACTTGCACCACAACCCACACCACCAAAGATTCAAGGCAAGTGGAAGTCCTATTTCTCTATATTATGTGGTGCTGCCATTACTTGGGTTTCCATTCTAGGAATCCACAAATTTGGACTCGAATGCATCAAGTTGCCGTTGTATCACCTTTACTTTTTTTGTCAATTAAAGTTGAGTTCAATCTTGACTCATATAGTCGTGTACCGCGACAACTGTCAACATGGTCGACGTTGGTTTTGGGTTATAAGGCTGTGAACCATGATGTCCGTCAGAGAATGCAGCATCGGCCTTCCATAGGTCGTGTCGTTGTGGGCTGGTCTGGCCTAGGTATGGATTCTTTTCCGACCCAAGGAGATTTGCATTGATGTAGTATGGGATTAGTCGAGGCTATGGTTGAGTTAGTGAGTTATGTGACCCCATAAAGTTCAAGTCGTATTAGATGTGTACCGTTGCGTTAGGACAACTCCACACGTTTTGTCTAGTGTTTCGGGTGTTAGAGTTCCTTAGACGAATCGGTAAAACTAAGTCAATTTCAGAATAAGGCGAGTTTGGATAGGTTGATGGCCATAGACTTATGCATCAGGTGATGGTCGGCCTAGTCATGCTTCGATGACTTCAAATAGAATCCTTAATTTGTTGCACTATGGTTTAAGCTAATTGGATACCGTCGGTCCATCGTGGCGACGATGCCCCAAGTGTCGGGATGCTTGGAGGGATGTGACATAGTGCCCTCTAGATGCCTGGGGGATGAAATTGGGCCTCAGAGGTCCTCGCAATGCCAGTTGGGATGCGAGATGCCTTGAGGGGTGAGACACGATTCCCTTTAGAAGATGGCAACAATTGGATCCAAATTAGATATGATGATTGAAATTCCTTTAGAGTCATTGCAAATTGAGCTGTTTTAGTCTCGTATATTGTATGTTTAGGACTCCGTTGGATGGGTAGTGGTAGACTCAAGTGGTATAGTCTAATAGGCTTTTACTTGTTGAGTGGTTGCACTCACTCTTTGTGGATTATATTATTTTTCAGACACGTAAGTATGCCTCTACAACCCGCGTCCTCCATGATGCTCTATGGCGTCCCCACCGATCTCACGTGAGACCAAGTGGAGCAAGTTGACCTTGAGTTAGCTGAGGTTACATTTATTCGGATCACGGTGATCTTGACTGTAGACGCCGGTCTTCCGTCGGGCCTCATGCTGATGGGGTTTATCGCACTCTACGCTCGGGTCAATGGGCGTATGGTGGGACCACTTCCACACCTAGATGGTGATGACGATGGTGATAGCGGGGCCAAGTAGAAGGAGGGCCTGGGGGATGGGAGTAGCATTTTTGGCAAGACCAGGACGTGTTAAGTAGATGGTCATGTAGATAAGCAGTAGGATGGTTAGGACCATGTTTTGGATATAGCCAGAAAAAAGAACTTTTGACCCTAATGTACTGACCTAGGTCATCTAAAATATATAAATAAATAAAAGTGTCTGGTTCTATATTTTCATGTGCATCATTTTAAGTTAAAATGGAGTTGTCATTACACGCTTCCGCATAAAAAAATAGCAATAACAATGGGACGTCATGATAACCCTAACGTGTTGGGGTTGTCACGGCTGGAGTGGTATCAGAGTTGAGGTCCGTCTAGAGTGATAAGGTGCGCTAGTGGGAAAAAAAGGGGTTATGATGATCGAACATGATAAGGCACAAAGTGCATGTAGATGATTTGCTGTGAAAAACGGGTGACTAATTTTCACTCGTGAGATGTTGGTAACGATTGTGAGTTACCCATATGTACTAGTAACATTTATATGTTACTTATATGATCTCAGTAACGTGTGAACGTAACATTCCCTTATTAGTCGATTAGTGACATTGGGTCACTAATTGTTTGTGTGGTGAATACTCTATAATATGCAGGAAAGTATGGTATGAATAGGGAGTTCTCCCCCATCAAGGGCTGAAGCTACTACTTCGAGGGCAGAACCCTAAATGGAAGATATTCTACAAGCGCTGGCCAATATAGGAAATTTGATGGAAAGGCAAGCCCAACAATAATTGGGAGAAGAACGTCGTACTTAGGGATTGGTAGAACAATTTTTGAAATTGAAACCACCTTAGTTTACTAGAATGGGGAGTCTAGAAGAGGCAGAACAATGGATTGATGGGATAGAGAGGATCTTCCGACTGTTGAATTGCAACGACACAGAGAAGATAATATTGGCAGAGTACCAATTGGAAGGAAACACCAAATATTGGTGGAGGGCTTCTAGAGACACAATCTTCCCGACTGGTACTGCAATAACATGGGATGAATTTGTCAGAACTTTCAACAAAAAGCATTTTTCTAACTGTGCCAAGGATAAGAAAATAATAGAATTTGTTCAACTGGAACAAAAGGAGTTGACGGTAAACCAATATGAAGCATAATTTTCTGAACTATCGAGGTATGCTCCTGTGTTGGTGGAAGACCCAAAGGAAAAAGCTAAGAGATTTTTGAAAGGGCTGAGAATAGACATCAAGAGACAACTGGTACCTCTCAATATAAAGGATTATAATGAAATTTATGAACGGGCCCAGCTTGTGGAACAAGAAGTAATAAGAGAACAGTTGGAAAGAAAGGAATGAATGGAATCAAGATGACAAATGACACTAAGTGACACCCGATGTGGTAAAAGACGCTATCCAACCCGAGAGCTACCTTGGGATCCTAAGAAGAAGCGGAATTTTGGAAATTTTGGGAGGACCAAGAGTGGTCACGCTATAGGTACAGTGCCATATCACAATAATCCCTATCGAAGGTGTGGTAAACAACATGGGCTAGGACCCTGCCCAAACCATCTGAAGTGCTTTGGATACGGGCAAAAGGGTCACTTTAGGAGGGATTGTCTACAAGGAGGATTGTAGTTGGACGTTGATCCGGTGCGACATATGCAACAATGTGTAGGCGGATCACCTCCACAAGGAAATCCACAGCGGCTGCCAGCACAAGAACGGGTGTACACAATCACCCAAGAGGAAGTGGAAGCTTCAAAAGACGTTATCTCAAGTACCATTTCTTTAAATGACAAGAAGGCTTATGCATTATTTGACACGGGCACTACACATTCTTTTGTGTCTAAAGGATATAGACGATTGGGTGAAATAGAAACCAAACCCTTGATATGCCTCTCCTATGAGGACCCTTGACAACCCCTAGTGCGTTAGGGTCGCCACAACATTCCCTTTGCTATTATTGTTATTTTTCTAAGCGTATAACGATAACTCCATTATAACTTAAATCGATGCACATAAAAATATAGAACTAGGCACTTTTATTTATTTTTATGTTTTAGACAACCTAGGTTGGTACATTAAGGCCAAAAAGTTCCTTTTTCTAGCTAAACCAAAACACTGTCCCGACCATCCTATAGCCTATTCACACGGTCGTCTGCGTATCACATCCTGGTCTTGTCCAAAATGCCTTGTTTCCCCCAAGCCCTCCGTCTACTCAACCCCACTATCATCGTCGTCATCGTCGTCATCGTCTAGGAGTGGAAGTGGTCCCACCGTACGCCCATTAACGCGAGCGTATAGTGCAATAAACCCCATCAACACGGGCCTAATGGAAGACCAGCATCCACCATCAGGATCACAGTGATACGTATGAATGTCACCTCAAGGAAATCGGGGTCGAATTGTTCCACTTTGGTCCCACGTGAGATTGGTGGGGACACCGTAGAGCATCGTGGAGGATGAGGGTTGCAAAGGCATATCTACGTATCTGAAAAAGTAGTCCCCAAGGGGGTGAGTATAACCACTTAGCAAGTAAAAAGCCTATTAGACTATACTACATGAGTCTACCACTACTCATCTGACGGAATCCTAAACATGCAATATACAAGATCCAAATAGCTCAATTGGTAATGACTCTAAAGGAATTTCACGAAAATGATACACTAGGGAGTAAGTAGACATTTGAGAATTTCAATAGCTGTATCTATTTTGGATCTAGCTGCCACCATCTTCTGAAGGGACCCGTGTTGCACCCCTCAAAGCATCTTGCACCCCATCTAGCATCACGAGGACCTCCGAGTTCTCATGTCACTCCCCGGGCATCTGGAAAGTGTCACATTACGCCCCTCCAGGCATCTTGCATCCCACCTGGCATTACGAGGACCTCTGGGGCTCAATCACATCCCTAGGCATCTAGAGAGCACCGGGTTACGCCCCTCCAAGCATCTCGACACCGGGGGCATCGTCACCATGGTGGACCGACAATATCCAATCAATTCAAACCATGGTGCAGCAACTTAAGGATTTTTATTTGATGTCATCCAAACATAACCTAACCGACCATCCATTGATGCAAAAGTCTATGGCTATCAACCTAACCAAACTTGCATTGTTCGGAAATCGACTTAGTTTTATCAATTCGTCTAAGGAATTCTAACACCCGAAGCACTAGCCAAATCACGTAGAATTTTCTTAACACAACGGTACACACCTAATAGGTTTGGAACCTTGCGTGACCACATAATTCATTAAATTGACCATGGCCTCGACCAATCCCGTACCCCCTCAATACTAGTCCCCTTGATCTGGAAAGGATCCGTGCCTAGACCGGACCGACCCAAAATATTGCAACCCATTGGGGACCGGTGCTAACTTCTCCAACGATCAACGTGGTTCACAGCCTTACAATCCGAAACCAATGCTGATCGTGCCAACAACCGTCGCAATGCACGATTCTACGAGTCAAGAGTGGACTCAGCTCTAACCGACAAGAAGCACACATGAATACCACGGCAACTCAACACATCTGAGCCCAAATTTGTCGATTCCTAGAATATAACTCAAGTAGCGGCTGCATCACATAATAAAGAGAAATAGGACCTCCACTTGCCTTGAATTCTCGTGGTGCGAGCTATGGTGCGAGCTGGTGGCGGAGCGACAAGACGGTGCGAGCTGTTGGCGTCGAGTGACAAGGAAGGACACCAAACTGTGAGGGTTTAATGGTGATGAATATCTAACGAAGAAGCTGGTGAAAGTGACGACAAGTTCCACAGCCAAGGATGAACGGTGAGGGAAAATGAGAGACGACCACTTCTATACTTTGGCCTCTCCGCTGTTGACTATCTTGGTCAACCTTTTTCTTCAATTTCGTGGCAGCAGAAGGAGGAGACAACTCTGTGGATTCGTGTCTTAGTGTGGGAAGTCTTCACCTGCTCATGACACCTTGCTAATTCATGCAAGAACGTGGCTGCATTGTAGGGTCAAGGTCTTCGTTGGTGGCGAGTTGAGGAGAAGCGGATGGGTTGACGTGGGTCAAGGTCTTCGTTGGAGGGAGTTCTTTGCTCCCCTCTTTGACCCATTGTGCAGACACGTGGGGATGAAGAATAATTTGCATGAAAAGGCTAGCTCGGCAACGTACTAAGGAGAGTAAACATTGGTGGGAGAGAAGATGTGTCTGGTTTTGAATTAATCCTTCTTGGACATCTCATGATCGCGGTCTATCCTTGAGGTCACATTGATCTCGCTTGTGGCATTTCGTGAAGAAGAAAATTTAATGAGATAAGGGACTAGGTGGCAGTTGAGCTGTCATAGTGCGGCGGAGACATGACAATGAGGTGGTGTCGTGGGGATGTGATGGGACATGATGGTTCAATGAGGTGATGGTGGTGGCGATATGGTGGCCATGAGTGACACAACAACGTAGTCCGATGACAAGCTTGTCAACGCGGCATGGACCAGTAAGTATTCGAGGCTCAAGCGGAGTCCGGATATCACATCTCCGTATTTCTACACCGTTGGAAGATGCGGTATTGTCTACATTGGTATGCGAGAAATGAAAGATATATATAGGTGGACGAGATCAGGAAATAGACCTAGTAGTAATGGTCATGTATGACTTTGACGCCATCATAGGGATGAATTAGTGATCGAGCTGTCATAGTGCGGCGGAGACATGACAATGAGGTGGTGTCGTGGGGATGTGATGGGACGTGATGGGTCGATGTGGTGATGGTGGTGGCAATATGGTGGCCATGAGTGGCGCCAACAACGTAGTCCGATGACAAGCTTGTCAATGCGGCATGGACCGGTAAGTATTCGAGGCTCGAGCGGAGTCTGGATATCACATCTCCGTATTTCTACATCGCTGGAAGATGCGGTATTGTCTACATTGGTATGCGAGAAATGAAAGATATATATAGGTGGACGAGATCAGGAAATAGACCTTGTAATAATGGTCATGTATGACTTTGACGCCATTATAAGAATGGATTTGCTACGTAAACAACGAGTTAGGGTGGACTGTTATAGAAAGATCATTTAGTTCAACCCACTTGATCAGCGTAGTTTTAAATTTTACTAAGATCAGACAAACCCCTCAATGACCCTTATTTCGATAGTAGAGGCACATGCACTTCTTGATGAAGGGTGTTAAGGATACCTAGCAGTAGTAAAGGACAATACTAAAGAAGAAGCCAAACTTGATGAAATTCGAGTGTTCAAGAATTTCCAGACGTATTTCCCAAAGAATACCTGGACTACCACCGGAATGGGAAATCGAGTTCGTAATCGAATTGATGCCTGGAACTAAACTAATATCAAAGCCCCGTATAGAATGGCTTTAGCAAAACTAAAGGAGTAGAAAGTACAGTTGCTAGAATTACTCGATAAGGGATTCATTAGGCCAAGTGCATCGGTCCTATTTGTAAAGAACAATGATGGGTCAATGCATATTTGCATTGACTATAGGCAATTGAATCAAGTGACAATCAAGGATAAGTACCCGTTGCCTGGAATTGATGATCTATTTAACCAGTTGTAAGGAAATTTAGTCTTTTCTAAAATAGACTTAAGGTCGGGGTATCATTAGTTAAGAATAAAAAGGGAATACATCCCTAAAACTACCTTTATGACTCATTATGGACATTATGAGTTCCTAGTTATACCATTTGGATTGACAAACACCCCAGCTGCATTCATGGACCTAATGAATAGGGTATTCAAACCCTACCTGGATCAATTTGTAATCGTCTTTATTGACAATATCCTAATATACTTAAAGGCGCAGAAGAACATGAGTGACACTTGAGGATAATACTGCAAACCCTTAGAGACCATAAATTATATGCCAAATTTAGTAAGTGTGAATTCTGGTTGGACCGAGTAATATTCCTAGGCCATGTAGTATCAAGAGAAGGAATCTTAGTGGACCCAGCAAAGGTTGAGATTGTAGTAAATTAGCCAAGACCAACAACGCCAATAGAAATACGAAGTTTCTTAGGACTTGCAGGATACTATAGGAGGTTTATAGAAGGATTCTCATGACTTGCAAGCCCGTTGACTCAATTGACTAGGAAAAAAGTGAAGTTTGGATGGAATGATGAATGTGAAAGGAGTTTCCAGGAATTCAAGAAAAGATTGACCATAGCCCCAATACTAACTATTCCATCTAGATCTGGTGGACTCATGGTATATAGCAATGCCTCCCATAAATGGTTGGGGGGTATCCTGATGCAGTATAGGAAGGTCATAGCTATGCATCGAGATAATTAAAACCCTACAAATTGAACTATCCAACTCATGACCTAGAATTGGTAGCAATAATTTTCGCATTAAAGATATGGAGACAGTATCTGTATGGAGAGAAATTTGAAATTTATACAAATCACAAAAGTCTAAAGTACTTATTTTCTCAAAAGGAATTAAATATGAGACAAAGACGATGGATGGAACTGTTGAAGGATTATGACTGTGAGATACTGTATCATCTAGGGAAGGGGAACAAGGTAGTAGATGCTCTCAGTCGTAAGTTGGCAATGGATATGGCAAGTATATGGGCAACATAATGGAATTTGTTAGAAATAATAGCAAATTCGAGTTTAAGTTAGAAATAGACCATCTCACCAGTGTACTAACTGCACTGAGAATTGAACCGGAAATTATTCAAAAAATTAGAACACTACAAAAGTCTGACCCGGAAATCATGAAGTTTTGAGACGAAGTATTGTCAGGGAAAAGACCAGAGTTCCAAGTTTCTGAGGATGGAACAGTGAGATACCAAGGACAATTATGTGTCCCCAATAATGAGGAAATAAGAAAGGAATTTCTATCATAAGCACATAGGAGTAATTATAATCCACTATGGGAATACAAAGATGTATCGAAACCTACATCAACAGTACTAGTGGAATGGTATGAAGGCAAACATTGCTAAGCACATTTCTCAGTGCTTGACTTGCCAACAAGTGAAGGCGGAACATCGCAAGCCCACAGGAATGCTAAGACCACTAGACATACCAGAATGGAAATGGGAGTACGTGACGATAGATTTTGTGCAAGGGTTACCAAGGACATCAAGTAGCCACGATTCCAAGTAACCACGATTCCATCTGGGTAATAGTGGATCGCCTGACTAAATTTGCCCATTTCTTACTAATACGTATGGATTATTCAATGGACAAATATGCCGAGATGTATGTGAGACAAGTAGTACGCTTACATGGTGTTCATGTGACCATCACCTCAAATCGAGACTCAAGATTTACCTCAAATTTCTGAAGGAGTCTCCAAACAGCACTAGGGACCAAGCTTCAGTTTAGTACTACCTTCCATCAGTAGATGGATGGACAAACAAAAAGAGTAATCCAAGTACCGGAAGATATGTTGAGGGCTTGCGCGATCAATTTTAAAGGAAATTGGGACGAGAAGTTACATCTAGTAGAGTTTGCATATAATAATAGTTTCCAGTAAAGAATTGGTATGGCTCCCTTTGAGGCACTATATGGAAGGATTTGCAAGACTCCTTGTCTACTAGAATGAGGTAGGTGAGAGAAAACTAACAGGACCAGAGCTGGTACAAGCCACTTCGGATACGGAAGAAATCATTAGAAATAGACTCAAGACGGCCCAAAGTCGACAAAAAAATTACGTAGATAAGTGTAAAAGACCTTTAGAATTTAACATGGGAGATCACGTATTCTTAAAGGTGTCCCGATGAAGGGTATATCAAGATTTGGAAAGAAGGGCAAGTTGAGCCCGAGATTTATTGGACCTTTCGAGATCCTTGAAAGGATAGGGGATTTGGCCTATCGATTAGCATTGCCTCCTAAGTTGGCAAATCTACATGATGTCTTCCATATGTCGATGTTAAGGAAGTATCATCCCAACTCTACTCATATACTAGATCACGAGGTTATCGAAGTAGATGAAAGAGTGAAACATGGAGGAGCCAATGCAGATACTGGATCGGAAGGAGCAAATCCTCCGAATGAAGGTAATCCCACTAGTTAAAGTCTTGTGGCAACACCATGATGTGGAAAAGGCTACTTGGGAAAGTGAGAGGGAAGTGAGGCAAAGGTATCCCCATCTTTTCAATGAGACGTAAGAGGCGCTCAATTTTGAGGGCAAAATTCTTTAAGTGGGGGAGAATTGTGACATTCAAACTTCGTCTGTGTGATATCCGGACTTCACTTGAGCGTCGAATACTTAATGGTTCATGCCGCGTCGACAAGCTTGTCATTGGACTATACTGTTGGCACCACCCACGACCACCATATCGCCACCATCGTTATCTCACCAACCCATCGAGCCTCATCACATCCCCACGATACCACCTCAACGTCACGTCTCCGCCGCACTAGCTACTTAGTTTTTCGAGCTATCGACTTGGTGAATTGAGATTCATCACCCGTAGCCACGTCAATCCCATTCCCTTCTCCTCAGCTTGCCAACAAAAGAAGACCTTGACCGCAACGTGCAGCCACGTTGCTGTGAATTTGCTCAAAGTGGCAAAGAAGACTTCCAACAAGGGCCATGTTCATCCCACGCATCCCTCCTTTGGGTGGCCACAAGCTGAAGAAATGTTGACCAATATAGTCAATAGGCAGAGAAGCCGAAGCATGGAAAGAGGTCCGTCTCTCATTTTTCCCTCACCACACACAATTCCCTTGGTTCATCAGCGTCTTCAGCAAAGAGTCATCTTCATCCAGACCCTCATAGCCTCGTTCTTCCTTTGTTCCTTAACGCTGGCCGCTTGCACCACATCGCCGCATCGCATCTCACTTTATTCTACCAACCAGAGATCTCACAGCTTTGATGTCGTTCTGCTCATGCCGTCTCGCCGTTCCGCCACCACCTCACACCACAACCCTCACCATTGAGGATTCAAGGCAAGTGGAAGCCCTATTTCTCTATATTATGTGGTTTCTACCATTACTTGGGTTTCCATTCTAGGAATCGACAAATTTGGACTCGAATGCGTCGAGTTGCCATTATATCACGTTTACTTTTTTGTTAGTTAAAGTTTGAGTTCAATCTTGACTCGTATAGTAGTGTACCGCGACGAATGTTGGCATGGTCAACGTTGATTTTGGGTTGTAAGGTTGTAAACCGCAACATCCATCGGAGAAGGCAGCATCGGTCTTCCATAGGTTGTGTTGTTGTGGGTCGGTCCGACCTAGGTACATATTCTTTTCCAACCCAAGGAGATTTGCATCGATGTAGTACAGGATTAGTCGAGGCTATGGTCAAGTTAGTGAGTTATGTGACCCCGCAAAGTTCAAGTCGTATTAGACGTGTACCGTTGCATTAGGACAACTCCACATGTTTTGTCTAGTGTTTCCGGTGTTAGAGTTCCTTAGACGAATCGGTAAAACTAAGTTGATTTCAGAATAGTGCAAGTTTGGATAGGTTGATGGCCATAGACTTATGCATTAGGGGATGGTAGGCCTAGTTATGCTTCGATGACTTCAAATAGAATCCTTAATTTGCTGCGCCATGGTTTAAACCAATTGGATACTGTCGGTCCACCGTGGCAACGATCCCCCGGGTGTCGAGATGCCTGGAGGGGTGTGACATAGTGCCCTCTAGATGCCTGGTGGATGAACTTGGGCCCCAGAGGTCCTCGCAATGCCAATTGGGATGCGAGATGCCTAGAGTGGTGTAACGTGATGCTCTCTGGATGCCCGGAAAATGAAATAAAGACCCTGGAGGTCCTCGTGATGCCAGTTGGGATGCGAGATGCTTGGAGGGGTGCAACACAGTTCCCTTCGGAAGATGGCAACGGTTGGATCCAAATTAGATATGATGATTGAAATTTCTTTAGAGTCATTGCAAATTGAGCTGTTTTGATCTCATAAATTGTATGTTTAGAACTCCGTTGGATGGGTAGTGGTAGACTTATGTGGTATAGTCTAATAGGCTTTTACTTGTTGAGTGGTTGTACTCACCCCTTGTGGACTATATTATTTTTGAAACACGTAAGTATGCCTCTACAACCCGCATCCTCCATGATGCTCTACGGCGTCCCCACCGATCTCACGTGGGACCAAGTGCAGCAAGTTGACCCTGATTTCGCTAATGTTACGTTTATTCAGATCACGATGATCTTGACTGTGGATGCTAGTCTCCTATCAAGCCCGTGTTGAAGGGGTTTATCGCACTCTACGCTCGAGTCAATGGGCACACGGTGGGACCACTTCCACTTCCAGACGGTGACGACGATGATCATAGTAGGGTTGAGTAGAAGGAGGGCCTGAGGGATGGGAGTAGCATTTTTGGCAAGACTAGGACGTGTTAAGCAGACAGCCGTGTAGATAAGCAGTAGGATGGTCGGGACCGTGTTTTGGATATAGCCAGAAAAAGGAAACTTTGACCCTAATGTACTGACCTAGGTCGTCTAAAATATATAAATAAATAAAAGTGTCCGATTCTATATTTTTGTGTGCATCGTTTTAAGTTAAAATGGAGTTGTCGTTACACGCTTCCGCATAAAAATAATAGCAATTACAATGGGACGTCACGATAACCCTAATGTGTTGGGATCGTCACACATAGATCCTTGTGGCATTCATAATCATTGATTCTAAGCATACAAGGATTCCTAATCTTTGGCCTTGATCGACCAACTCGATCTCACCACATTGGATTCGAGCTTCGAATGTTTATCTTTATGCGATTTGACAAAACAAACTATATCAAATGGCGATCAAAGCACCGTAACACCTCGAGGACTTTGAGGATCATCATTGGAACCACCAGGGACATCGGAGGGGTTGAATCAGGGCTGATCAGCCGCCATCTCGAGGTTGGGGAAGGACTGGGTCCGATTGGACTCAATTTGAACCGCTGAGGGAAGATCGGCCACTGAAGTTGTTCTGGTGGCCCTCCGATCAATCTCTGATCAACTAAATGTCGTGGACATACCAGGGAAGAGGACTGGGGTAGTTGGAACTTTAGGAATCTACCGTAGACCGCCAATCGGCTGAAGAAGAACCAGCGATCTATTTGCTAGTTTGATCGTCAGTCACTTGACCCGTGGAGGAAAAGGCCGTCAAATAGGTGACTTTGACGATTGGTGAAGAGAGCTTCGACCCCCAATAAGTAAAGAAGGAGTTGGGGATTATCGTTGGACAAGGTGCAGCATGGTGGATAGTCGGCGTGGGGCCCAAACAGTGGTGATGGGTGACCATGCACGCTTGCGCGCGCGCGCACGCGCGCGGGCGAGAGAGAGAGAGAGAGAGGTTTTGAGAGGTTTTGGGATTTTCATATATGGATTTTGTGCAAAAGAAGTTGCCCTAAGTTTTGGAGGAAAAATGCTTATGTACCTTCCCCTCCAAGATCAAATCTCGATCGTCAATTCGATCCAATAGCTAAAACTTGATTGGATGGCTTAATTAATTTCGTTAGGTTTAATCAAGGTTAAAATATATCACATGATTATCTAGATGGTGTCAATGTTCCAAAATCGGACGATTAAACCAAATTTAGGATTAAAGCCTTATTAGGGGCAATTTTATAATTTCACAAAAGCCGATGGCATTTTTACAAAATATTGAAAGTTGAGGGGCATGAGAATAAAATACACATGACAAGACTTCCAAGGATGGTCGCCAACCATTGAGAGCCGGCTAGCAGAAGGACAAACCGACCTCTTTTGCCGATGGCCAGTCGAACCGATCCAAGCCGGTTTGACTAGTTCAATGAACCTTTGGATGGCTTGATCCTTGGGGTTTTGAATTTTATGCAGGAAAACTTGTTCAATTTGAGGAAAAAATATCCAATTTTGAAGAAATTAGGCCCATTAAACTATATAAATGCAATTCGGTAATTTTCTATTGGCCTAATTATCTAATTAACATGAAAAATATTGGACCTACACATTGGGTACATGTGATTGGACTTTTTAGGCTAAACTGGACAATTTCACATAATTGATTGATCAAAATTGCAAATTAATTGAAATTGAATCCAATTAATATTGTAATGCATCTATTGGATTGATTGTCCATATTTAGGTTAACTCATTACATTGAAATTGACTTTAAATTGATGACACAACTTTTATGCTAAAATTAAATTGAGGTTTAATGGTGAAATTGAGTCTCAATTCTCGAGATTAAACATTAGTCTCACATGGGTCAACTTGAATTTCTTCAATTGGAATTCATTAGCTTGGTTTTCTTACGTTCAAGAAGACTAAGTTCCTCAACTTGAGAAGTTCCTAAATGAATTTTTCCAAAATGAACCTTGAATTTGGACTTATCTCACAAAAATGAGTGGAATAAAAGTGTTTGTTTGCAAATCATGAAGAATTCATTTGGACCCCTTAATTAGGATTAATAGTGTCAATTCACATTTTAACATGACCAATCTCGAAACTGAATCAACGAGTGAATGTGTAATGATCCCTAGATCAAATGTCATAAAAGGAACTGAGCCTAATTATGACTAACATGAAAGTAATTTTATTTTCGGTTGATTTTGAATATAAAATTGAAAAATTCGGAAAACAAGGTTCTCAATCAATTTTCGTAAAATTTTTGGTGCTAAAGTCAAATTGAAATAAAAACAAGATGATTTGTGAATTTTTATTTTTAATATTTTTTTGGTCAAAAGTTTGACTAAAAGTAAACCATTTAGTTAATTTTTCTTAAAATGTTGATTTTTAAGTCAAATCTTTGAAATTTTTGAAAATTAACTCAACTAAAGTGAAATTATGACCATTTAGAATCGTTTTGTGTTACAAGTCAATTTTTGACTCGAGATTGACTTTTTGATCAACAAGATTAACTTTGAATTTAAAAAGTCAACTCAAAAGTCAATTATTTGACTTTTTGGGTTGACTTTTTGGATTTTCGATAGAAATGAATAGGAAATTATTTAACAATGAGAAAATAATAGAAAGAAATGAAAACGACACTTTTTGTTCATGAAACGGGTTCCTTACTACTAGAAATCCTAATCTCAATTTTTTATCTTTAATAACGCGTCAGATAGATGGCATTTTGCTTTGGATTCTCTGAATGTGCGGCTTGAATTTTTTTCGATGTTGACTTGGACCAGTCAAGAGATATCCCTTGGAGATGATAAGTATGAACCAGAACTCCTGCCGAATTTGGCTGCACGTGACATGCTTGTAATGTGAAGACATGATATCCCATGCATTAATAAGGAGGAGATAGTGAGCAGCTGGACAACGTTGGTCAGCCTTAGTTGCTCAAATGTGTTGTGTCCTATAGTAAGGCACGCTAACCGAAATGCTTAACATTGTGAAATTGTCATCTCGCTAAATAGGAAATGTTGTGGATGACTAGGGTTTGGCTCAAACAACAAGATTAATTTGACTTATTCATCAACTAACGCTCTTTCACCAAGCGTGAAGATAAGAACATCACATCCATCCCCAACTCCAATAAGAGTTTTAGGACTAGGGATTCTTCTTATTAAATTGATAATGTTATCAATTTAGACTTGAATTTCCTTGTCATTTTGTAAATGTTTCTGTTTCTGTTATTATGTTTCTTTTCGTTTTCTTAGTTTTTTGGTTAATTTTCTTGTTTAGAGGTTTCCTTATTTTCCACTAGAATTATAGAATGAAATAATGAACATTGCTATCATCTTTATGTTCAATGGAGTTGATTTGCTGAACTTTATCAAGTCACTGCTTTGGAGTTGTTGCAATGCAATTCGCCTCTAACTGTGATGTTTAAGAAATCCTATGTGCAAATGTGGTGCCTAGAAAGCAAGGGAATGTCCATAAATTTACTCTTGTTTCCGGTTATCATTGGAATTCTCATCATGTTCTCTGACAAACGGTTTCAAGATGAAGTTTCTTAAGCATCAAATTTTCCCTATGGTGTAAGAAACTATTTAAGAAAGAATCAAATCGCACAGTTCAACGATTTGCTAAAATGTGATAATCCATCAACTCCATTGAACATAAAGAATTCCAGTAATATTCATAGACTCTTCAAAATATTCCTACTCCCGGTGAAAATAGGAACCTCTGAAGAAAAAAAATAAGTGAAACATGAAATAAATAAGCATAATAGGAAAAAGTGTTAAAAAAAGTCATAAACTTTTTTGTGTGTGCCAATTTAGTCCTAAATTTTTTTGCTTGGTGCCAATTCAATCCTTTCCGGCTAATTGTGGCTAGATTTTGCTAATTGGGCATCGGCCAGCTGACGTGGCACGATCGTCGCTAATGTGGACAATTTTTAATAATATTTTAATATTTGTAAATCTTTTTCTTTTTTTCCTTTCTACTCCTCCTTCCTCCAGACGGTCGCCGAACCTCCACGACTAGCCAGAGGTGACGGCCAACGAAGTCGAGCCTCGCCCAGGCCGGTAAGGCTCAACCCTCACAAATCCAGCAAGGGCAAGCCTTGCCGCCCAAGCCATGAGGCACTTGTTGGCCCGGCGAGGCCATCTCGAGGTTGCCCAAGCAGCAAGGGTAGCCTCGTGCCGAGCTAGTGAGGCTTGCCCTCGCTTGGATCTAGTGAGGGTTAAGGCTCACCTTGCTCGGTGAGAGGCCGCCCTCGCCGCCCTCACCGACCGTCGTCTCAACCCGATCGTTGAGGTTCGGTTACTAGCTAGAGGAAGGAGGAGGAGAAGGAAAAATAAAAAGACTTCATTATAATGTCAAAATTGTTATGAAATCTTGCATATGTCGATTCTAGAAAAATAACGAATTAGAATTGAATAGCTCATAAGAACAAATAATTCACGAGGCAGAATATAATAATAAAAGAGAATATAATAATAAAAGAACAGAATCACAAGAACACGCCAGAAAATTTGTTAACGAAGTTCACCCAAACCTGGGCTACGTCTCCGCGCAAAGGCACTCTGCAAATCCACTAGACTTTGGAAAAAGTTTGAATACAACGATGATCTTCTCTCAAAATCAAGGCACAAAGAGATTGAGAACCCTCGTAAAGAAAAAAACTCACTTTTTTTTCTCTCTTTTTCTTGTTTCTCTATTTTCTTTTTCAGCGTCTTGACGGCTAGCGTCTTGCTATCGCTAATATAAATATATCACTTTTAACCTAAAAGCAAATATGATTTAAAAGACAAAAAAGCCCCTAAAAAATATTCGACTTCATTTATAACAATCTCCCACTTGAAGAAAAACATACCCAACCACCAAGTAACTTTACATCCATCTTCTTAAAAAAGTAGTAGTTAAAAAACTTGTGCCTTTGCGATACTCCTCATCAATCAACATGGAGTAATACTAATAGTAGTAGTATAAAAAATATGTTTCTCTCTATTTACTATCTTGGTCAACATGTCGGCTAAATTCTTCGAGCCATCAATCTTATGTAGTTTTAACTCATTATCTTTCAATGCTAATCTGATAAAGTGATAACGCTTCTTGATATGTCTAGTCCTTGAGTGATAAGCTGCATTCTTTACTAAGTGCACTGCACTTTGACCATCACTCCACAGTATATTGACTTGTAACCATATGATTTCCTTGGAGGCTTCTGTGATTGCCACGTATTCTGCTTCTATCATCGATAAAGTCACTACTTTTTGTAATTGAGATACCTAACTCACTATTGTACCTGCAACTGTAAAGACATATCCATTGGTACTCTTACCACTATCTCGATCACCCAAATGATCTGCATTTACATAACCCTGCAACTCTAGAGATATATCATCATAACAAAGTGAATAATTGGAAGTACTTGCTAGATATCTCAATATCTAATTTACTGCATTCCAATGCTCTCTACCTAGGTTCTACATATATCGACTCACAATTTCCACTGCCTGTGCAATGTTTGGTCTCGTGCTCACCATGGTATACATCAAACTCCCCACTGCTAATGCATCTAAAACCACCGCCATCTCATCTTTCAAAGCCTGAATGCTCGGACACATATCTTTGGAAAGTTAGAAGTGACTCGCTAGAGGAGTTGCAACCGTTTTTGCCTTGTCCATGTTAAATCTCTTTAACACTTTATTCACATAGTCTTCCTACGACAGCCATAATTTATTTTTTTTTCCTATCTCTGATAATTTTCATGCCTAAAATATTATTGGCCTCTCCCAAGTCTTTTATAGAAAACTGTGATGACAACATTTTCTTCACTTCTATGATTCTCTTCATATTGGAACTAGCCACCATTATGTCATCCACATATAAAGAAAGATACACAATCTCACCATCAACATACTTGCGAAAATAAACATAATGATCAGACTCACAGTGTGCAAATCATTTTTCTTTCATGAAACCATCAAATTTTAGGTACCATTACCATAGAGCTTGTTTCAAGCTATACAAGCTTTTCTTCAAGCAACATACTATGTGCTCCTTACCTTTGACTTCAAAACCCTTAGGTTGTGCCATGTATAGTTCTTCATCTAAGTCACCGTGTAAAAACGTTGTTTTTACGTCCAACTGCTCAAGATGATGATCCTCCACTGCAACTATACTCAGTAGAACTTTAATTGATGTCATTTTCACTACAAGTGAAAATATCTCAAAGTAGTTGATCCCTTCTTTTTGAGAAAAGCCCTTTGACTACAAGTTTTGCCTTGTATCTAATACTACCATCTACTTCATTCTTAATCATGTACACCCATTTGTTTAATAAAGCTTTTTTACTTGTCACCAACTTGGTCAACTCCCAAGTTTCCTTTGGCTTTCTCACACGTGTAGACCTTCTCAAGACAGGTATTTCAGCGTCGTTAGTTTGCTTTGAATCACTGCGTTCCTCTTGAACTACCTCTTCACTGATAATAGGTTTATCTTGAACCTCTCTTTCAAGTGCACTTTGATCTATTGAAAACATCTTCATAGGCCTTGTGTCTAATTCAACATATTCTAGTTCTACTACCTTCTCATGCGTTGTCTGACGATCCTTGTACATCTTTTCTTCATGGAATACCACATTCCGACTGCGGATAACTTTGTATTCTCATAATCCCAAAGCTTATAGCCATACTTGTTGCCACCGTATCCGATAAAGACTGGGACTTAGCATCAAACTTTTTCCTATCCTCCCTGTCAATCAAAGCATATGCAATACAAACAAACATTTTTAGATGTGAATAGTTAATCTTTTTACCGGACCATTGTTCTTGTGGTGTTTCTCCATCCAACGCACTAGATGGACTTCTGTTGATAAGATAAACATATGCATCTGCATCAATTGTGGCAGCCCATAAGTGTAGCAAGAGACCTGCGTGTAGCCTCATGCATCTCGCATGTGACATCCCGATTTTCCAATTCTATTTTCAATAAATTGAGACGGGCATTTCGTTGGCACGCATATAGTTCTTTTCTATAAGTCGGCCACTCATGTGAAAACTAGTCTATCGGGTAAAGCTGTTAAGAGTTTCTAATGCATCAGACTCGAGAATTTGACCTGAAAGCGACCTTTCGACCGAGCTAAGTTGCAAGGGTTATTACGGCACAATTAAAAATCGATTAAACACCGGAGATAGGTCGACTCGACAGAGTCATGTGATCAAGTGTGGGTGATTCCACCAGATCGCACAATTCTTGTCAATCGACACTAGACCGACTTTTCTGTCGATTGGGTACCATGTGTCTGTATTTGAAATCTTGAGATTACCTTGACAACCGAGAGTCGCCGATGTGTCAAAGATGTACATTGTGGCTTGATCAACCACAGGTCAAATGCACGAAAATTTCTAAAAGCTACCTGATAGATTAGGACGCACTAATATCGTGCCAGAGTAAAATCAACCGTGAAATTGAGATCGAATTCATAAATTGAAAGTCTGGGTGTGTCACAAATCATTTTAGGAATATTGACTCATCTTTAGAAGATTTTTCATGCAAGCCGAGCTTTTCAGCAAAATAATCAAGATATAGTTAATTTGGTTTAGAAATTTGGTAGGCCCGTTTTGGTGGTATTTTTGAGATCAAGATGGTTCTATGGTCAAGTAAATATGTGAATTGAAGGGTGGTGACATTGGATTAATTTTATGGACTTTAATTGGACTCGATTAGAAGAGAATTGAATGGAATTGAAGAAATTGATGTACAAGATTTCATGCCACGACGAAAAATGAAATTGGACCTATTGGGAAGATTGTGGTGGAAGATTTGGGTGAGTGGGAAGTGATGTCACATGAGGTCATGGTGGGCCATTTTTGTTGGATTAAAGAAAAAGAAAAAAAGAAAAGGGAATGGTCCCATCTCTCTCTCTCTCTCTCTCCTTCCTCTCTCTCCTTTCTCTCCCTCTCCCATCGATTTCCCCCTCCATCTCCCTTGTGCGAAGACCAGAAAAATGCAGAGAAGAAGCTGGAGCAGCCATGGCCGTCGCACATCGCCAATCGGAGCTCCTCGCCGTCGCAGTCGCCGCTCGTTTGCGCGCGCCCCTCGCAGGCCAGCTCGCCGTTTCACCTTTGCCCGAGTCTCCAGCACCGTCACTTGCGTCGTCTAGCTGCAACTCGTTGTTGCCAAGGCCACGGAGGTCTTCCCTGGCCGCCGTGAGTGAGTCATCGCCGGTCACCGCTTGAGCTACCGCCGCCTCTCTCCGTTGTTTCCTCGCTCGACCAGCGACCAACACCCCTTCATTCAACCGTGAGCAGCAGCCAAGAAAATGGGTATGGCAGCTCGATTTTGGCCCGTTTTGGCCTGCTTCCTGATCTGGAATGCTTAGCCTGCTTTGAGGAAAGTTGTTCCCCTCGGCATCCTCGTCGTTTTGGTCCGCTTGCTAATCTGGTGAGTTTAGCTCACTAAATCTTGATTAGACGGTTAATGATGCCCTAAGTGTGCTTAGTCTAAGTTAAGTAAGTTTAGGTGGTTAGATTAGTTTATTTGGTTGATGATTAGATTAGGGTGTTTAATTAAGTTAAAGTGTGTTTAGTTTAAAGTTAAGTATGTTTATATTAATATAAGCTTTGATGTGACTTAAAGGAATTTGTTTTTGATTTATTTAAGTATTCCAAAATTATTAAATAATATAATAATATATATTTATACGAAATTATTAAAATATTATTATTTAAATAAATTTCGGAATAAAAATTAATTATTTAATAAATTCCAAAAATTATTTCGGGACCTTATTTTCTCAGAATTTTGCACCGATCGTTGCTGTGTATTCGGATTTCAAAATTGATGGTTGGATATTATAAATTGAGTGTGGATTGCGAAAAATATGGATATTATTATTTATTTAATTTTCGTAATAAAATTAATTATTTAATAAATTTCGAAAATTATTTCGGGACCTTATTTTCTCAGAATTTCATGCCGATCGCTGCTATGCATTTAGAATTTGAATTTAATGAATGGATGTGGCAAATTAAGTGTTAATTGTGATAAATAGGGATTTCATTCATAAAAATCAAAGTGTCGGGTTTTAATGCAAAATTTGGATTTTCAATATTATATTAAATAGTGGGGTTTGAAAAAGTGAGATATTGATTTTCTGGATCGAAATTAACGTGCCCCCACACACGTGGTTAATTTTTGGACTATTTTTAATATGAAGAAAAATGCTCGGAATCACTATTTTAAGTGGAAGCATTGAGTGAAATGTAAAGTGTCATGGGGCCAAGTATGATTTGGCTGTGTGATAATTAAGAGAAATCATCCTGAGCTATTGAGCCGGACTTGCCCCTATATGGGATGCCCACGCAGTGGTTGAGAGTCGCAGTTGATTCTGGGCCCATGCTCCTTCGGGAACGCCGTCAACGTACTAACGAAGTCGCGCTCCAAGGTGGGAAGGCGATGCCTGGCTATATGCCAGTAGATAGCCGGACTGCGAGTAGGCTATGCCTTTGTGTGGCAGTGAATATCAATTGGATCGCATGCTGAGTGTTATTAACGGGTCGGATTATGGGACGAAATCCTGTGGCATGATATGGGACGTGTCATAACGGTTTGGTTTTATAATCTAGACCCTTGTGGTCGTTCGAAATGATATTGTTAACATTCCAGTGATTTAAGTTCCAATTACTATCTGTGATTGAGTGATTTGAATTGTGCTAACCTGCGGGAAGGAACTGAGGCGATGTAAGTCTTCTGTGTGATGTGGCTAGGCCACCCGGGGTGTATTTTCTTTCTAATAGGGGTTTAGGGGGTTGAACTTATTGAGACAATGTCTCATCCCAATTGTGGGATTAAAATTTCAGGTCCCTGGTGGACGGAGCGACCAGATATCTTTGGTTGGCTTTGAGGAGTTGCAGAGGTGAAGTCATAAGGATTGGAGAACGTGTCCGACTTGTAGGTCGTAGGATAGTTCCTTTTTAAGAGCCGGTCTTTTGTAGACTTTTGGCCGTAGATCTCTGTTTGTAATTCTGTTGAATTATGAAAGTGTTATGTTATGGTTTTACTTCCTGCTTTTCTATCCCATATTTCATTGTCAGGGGTTTTATAATACGTTCCGCTTGTGCAATAATAAATGAATGGGGTCGGCGACACTACCTGGGAATGTCACATTTGCATGACCATGATGGGATGTTGGCGCGCTCGAGGTTTGGGGTGTGACATCGCACGTTCTAGAATAGTCATGTTCATCCTTTCAGCTACACCGTTCTCTTGAATTCTAGGAACAGTCTTTAATCCGTGTATGCCTTCTCGACTAAAATATTATGCAAATTCCTTACTTGTGTAGTCACCACCATTAACAAACTTTAGAGCTTTAACTTGATAACGTATCTCTTTTTCTACCATGGTCTTCCACATTCTGAACATCTTGAATACTTATGATTTTTCTCTAAGATCATAGACCTAAGTCTTCTTGTTGCATCATCAATAAATGTGATAAAATATCTCTTACCGCCATAAGAGAGTTCTTGAGCAGGTCCCCATACATCAGTATGAACCAACTCTAGCTTTTGGTATTTATTTTATCGCCCATTCAATTGAAAACTAACAACATTATGTTTTCCATAAATGTAACTCTCACAAAATCTAACTCAACTTTTTGCAAACCTGGAAGTAATTTCTTCGAGTGTAACTGCTTTACACCTTTTTCACCAAGATGTCCCAAACGATAATGCCAAAGAGTAGACAAATTATTTGTCGCCATTGTAGTTACAACCATATCAATAATATTGTCTCCTTAGAGAATGTAAAGTGTACCTGTACGCTTTCTCTTTACTACTACTCTTGCTCATGAGGTTATCTTCCATTCTTCGCATCCAAAGGTTATTACCAAACCTTCTTGGTCAAGTTTATTGGTTAAAATTAGATTTTTCTTTAATTCCGAAATATGTCTAGTTTCACGCAAAACTAGGCATCCTCCACCTGAGATGCTCATAGCCACAATTCATTTCCCAACAATGAGAAATCTCCACCGGCATAATCATCAAATATGTCTCTTTGTGAGATGCAATGAAAAGAATCATCAAAATCAACAAACCATTTATATGTTGTCAAGTCAATCCCTGCAGACAAACACAAGTTATCTAGCAAAGATTCATCGTTAACCACATTAGCTCCTTAATTGTCATCGTGCTGCTTCTTTTTGCAGGCTTCACATTGAAACCTCCGATGTTCGATCTTGTGACAAAACCAACACTTATCTTTTGCAAACTATCTCTTACTCTCTTGATTGTGATCTGCCACGCCCGTTGAATTTTCCTCTACTTTTACTTCTTCCGCGGTTCTCTATTGCGAGTGCCGTTGAACATGTAGATGCAGAATAATTATCTCCACTTGAGACTTTTTTTCGCATATCTTCTTCCATGATACTACTTACAGCATCATCAAGAATTAAATCATCCTTCATGGTACTCAAAATTCCCTGCACTGTTGAATTGTAGCTTTCTAGAAGAGAACATAAAAACAATGAAGCTTGAAGCTTCATGTCTAAATTTATGCTTGCGGATGCCAATTGACCCGTGACCTAAGTAAAACTATTAATATGCTCTGCCACAGAACCTCTATCAAATAACTTCATATTAACCAGTTTCTTCAGCAAAAATACCTGATTTGATGTGGACGACTTCTCATAAATATTCATTAGAATATTTGTGGCTTCTTTTGCGGTTTTTGCTTTCACAATGTGGTACCCTGTCTTTTTCGTCAACCCTAGATGAATCGCACCTAATGCCTTTCGATCAAGAATTTTCCATCTAGCTTCTGCTGTCTGATCCACTTCAGCCATCTCAGGTTTTCAACCCTCAAGTGGTGCATAGAGATCTTTTTGATAAAGATAATTCTCGATTTGTAATTTCCACCATCCAAAATCTGCCCATCGAACTTATCGATTCCGATTTTATCTTCTGTCATCCCGTTTACTTTCAATCGAATGTCATTGAAAAACCCCCGATGTTCATAATTAGCCAACCCCGGCTCTGATACCATTTGTTATGAAATCGCACGTCGATTCTAGAAAAATAATGCTTGAAACAATTCACCAGGCAAAATATAATAATAAAAGAGCATAATCAGAAAAACACGCCTTGCAAATTTTTTAACGAAATTCACCCAAACCTGGGCTACGTCTCCGTGCAGAGGCACTTTGCGAATTCACTAGACTTTGGAAAAGTTGGAATACTACGATGATCTTTTCTCAAGATCGGGGCACAAAGAGATCGAAAACCCTCATAAAAAAAAAATCACTTTTTCTTCTCTCTTTTTCTTGTCTCTCTATTTTCTTTTTCAACATTTTGACGGCTAGCGTCTTGCCATTGCTAATATCAAGGTATCACTTTTAACCTAAAAGCAAATCCGATATAAAAAATAAAAAAAGCCCATAAAAAATATTTGACTTCATTTATAACAAAAACTGCCCGAGGATGATAATTCTTGCGGTAATGAGCCCAATTTAATAAAGAATATAAAGAGATTTCCGACCACAACTAAAAGGGTGTAATTTCTTGAAGCATCGTCTCCGAAACTTCTGACAGCTCGGGTTTTTTAAGCATCACAATTAAGTGGAAAATCGCCTGTGACCTCTACCTTTAAGAACACTCGAATTCTCATTGATAAAAGAACTCTCGAATTGATAATTACCGTACCAAAGTTCTAGGTGATGGCGTGATTAAACATTACAAGAACTCATTAATTAGTACAGGAGGAGGCTCTTTTCCCATCTCTTGGAATGAGTTTCTTAGCTCCTCACCAATCATTCTTTTGCAGTTTAACATAGTCTTGTGATGGCATCGTTTTTTAACTCCCTTGACGGTAAGAGGGGGAGCCTTGTGTTGCCACGTGCAGTATTGGAGCAAGATATGATGACATTTGTCCTCCAGCTCACCGATACTGCGCATTCCACATACGCCGAGCTCCTAAAAGTATGTTGGTATCGATCTATGAATCACTTTTCGATATGATGTGAGACTTGATATATCACATTTACGATTATAAAATAACATTAAAAAAAAAAAAAACTGACGAAGTTGCCGTTCAAAACAAGTTTTGATTCGCACTTTAGGTCACTTATAAAGCATCCTTGCAAAATACTCCCCGTCAAATTGTCAATAGCATTATCTTTTTCACTTCCAAAACCAAAAATCAAAATAAAAACGAAAACATTATTTTGAGAGTTTTAAATCAACCTTTGATTTCATGGATTTAGGCTGAGCCCATTATAGCATATGTCGATTGGAGCTTGTGTCTGATATCGATATTCGGCCCATCTTTCTTGTTGGCATTTCTTTTTTTCTTTTTTTTGTCAGTCCTACTCTATGCCTACTCTTCACTCACTCTCAGACTTTTGCCCTGCCTCTTGCAAGGCGTGGGAGTCGAAACTCACTCCTGAAACTTACGCGTCCCCACCCCATCCCCCCTGAGAAGGTGGGGATTTGAACCCTCACCTCCCCCTTCCATGTTGGAATGGTGGCCACTTGGGCGAATCCCAGTGGTTCTGGTTGGCATTTCAACACATCCTTTGCTTGGGCAATTACAAAACACTATGCTTACTAAAACCGTACTAATGAACATGGTCCATGACCATGGGATTATTCTTTTTTGTCTTCAGATAATATGGTGTCTTGAACTAGTTTTCATTGAATTGAATAAATAGATTTTCTTACACATAGTGATACCCTGAATTCTTAGAATTTAGAAAAGGGATGTGGAGACAAGACAAGCAAAATCGAAAATATATATATTTTCACATGAAATTTCAAGGAATGTATAGCTAAGATCATATCTTCCTTTGTCCATGATCGTATTAGTTCACAAGATTGTGATAAATTTACAAAAAAAAAAGAAAAAAGAAAAATGGTTTATTTATCATTTATACCTGGCACCTAGTCATCGAGCAAAGGCCTCCCCCATTTGTTTTTTTTTTTTTTTTTGGTAGAACCATTTGTTCATGGATGTATGTACTAAACAAGGACGGATTTAGAGTCTGCTATTATCTTTTGCAAACTTTTAGTTAGTAATGAAATTTCTTCTTTCTCGAATAAAAAAGAAAAAGGACGGATTTACGTGGGCCGGCAGAGGGGACCTTGGCTAACCCACGTGGCACTTTTATACCGGTCAATCAGTATATCGTTGCATGTGTGCTAGAGCGACACGTGAAAGTTACCCCCCACCAATTGGTTTCTTCAAGGTGTCTTGTTTCTATCGGCTGTCACTCAAAACTTTTCACAAGCTTTATATTAGAAAAGGAATATAAAGAAAATTTTAAAACGTTACTTTTCCGTGGGCCCCACCTCTCTCTTTTTTTTTTTTATTGGTCAATACTTTGGTTTTCTTCGATTTTCCCTTTTCTTTAATATGTTCTGGACAAGGCTAGAGAGTGCTTCTGTTTTACGTACTTCAAATACATTATAATAATCGAAATTTATATGTGTAACCACAATCATTGTAGAGTCTAAGGATGAGCATAGTTTCAAGATAAAACCTAAAACGTGAGAATTAGATCAATGGAAATTTATAGGTTTCAAGCCAAGGTATATTAGGTAGGTTATATATTCAATAAATAGATGTCAAGCTCTTAGTTAGAGGAATTTAAAATCTAGAACATGAAATTTAGAACATAGAACAAGTTGTAATGTTTTTCTTAGTTCATTTCTTCATGTGATTCTGCGATACTTAATGCCGTTCGATGATGACTATATAATCTAGAAATAATAGTCTAAGGTTGCATTTTATAATTGAGACTTACTTTATTAATATTCATATTTTTCGTTTTTCTAAATATAAATTGTGGTCAATAAATTATAGTAATAAATGGTGGTCATTAAAATTTTTAAGTTACTATAATTGTTCAATGAATAATATAAGTGGAATTTGGGTAGACCATGAGACCTGTGACGGAATAAGGTTCTAGATTCTATGGTATGTAGGGTAGATTTCATGTTTTAAAAAATGAGAATGCGTTTTAATAAGTAGGTTCTAGATTCCATGAGGGGGAAATGAAATTAAAATACTACACTTCTAAAATAACAAAAAACCAGAATTTTAGTGAGTAGAACTATCATCTTAAGTAGATAAATTATAAATCCAAGAACTCTAGCATCTTCATGTTAAGGAAAAATATGCTTCAATGCTTTAGATCGTGCAGCTTATCATCTAGGATGGAATTTGCGTTGCACATCTTACTTATCCAGATAAGTTTGTTTCTTATTTGTTCTAACTCAACAACATGAATTAAAAGTTTGCAAAAACTAAAAAAAAAAAAAAAAAGAATAACACAAAGTAAAGTTTTGCAAGTGATCGAGCCGTGGGAAATATCCATCTATGCCTTTAAAGAAAGGTCTTCAAATTCTACGAAGACGTGACCACTTCGAAAAATTGTATAAGCTTGCCAAGTGGCTTCTCTTCTTATGATGGAGTGAAAAAAGGTTTTCAACACTTGTATTGCCGAATGCTTTTTCAGTAGATAAAGAAAGTATGGCTTTTATGACAAATGGAGCTTCCTCGTCTTCCCTTTCTGTCTTTAATTTTTTGGATAACGTGGTCTATTATATCTCTTGATCTTTTCATTGGATGTTGAAATGTGGTCTATTTGTCAATTCAAGTTATTATAATAATTAAATATTAAATATCACATTCATCTAACAACTTAAGTTGTTATAACAGTTAGTAGTGGTCTTACAATATCTTATATAATATCAAAATTAGAGATCCTAAATTGAATATTTTCAAACCTTATTTGCCTTCTCAATTAAATTTCCATGCTTAATACTAGTCAAAAAAATCAAACTAAACGTGAACGACAATGTTAAAATATTTAAATAATAAAATACGTATTCATCCAATAGTTTAAGTTTTTAGAACAGTTGACTGTGATCCCATAAAATTCTACACAAGTAATTCAACTCGCTTATGATTGCTTTGATTCATTTTCCCTGTAGACGAAGTTCTAGAAAAGGGGCTAAGGGAGGAATAAGAGGCGAGAGAGATTTGTTCAGGGATTTCATCTCAAGAAGTATTTTGGCAAGACCTGCCCCCCGCCCCCCACGTCAGAATTTTACTTTTGTCACTTTAGGTCCGAAATTTCTCTCCTCAATGGTGACAAAGTTTGAATTTGATTGCTTAGGCCTAAAGCTAAGCCGATCAAAATAATGACTTTGTCACTTTAGGTCTAAGCTTAGGTATTAGTGTTTCATGTCATTATAAGTTCAAAATTATCCCATCTTTGATTAAATCAATGGTGGCAAAATTACATTTAGTCACTTTAATTTGACTTAAGTCTAATGAAACTTTAATTTTGATCTTAAAGCGACAAACTCAACAATTTATTGTCCAGATCAGAAAAAAAAATTATCGCATTTGGTCAAGCTTGATATATTGTCGTCTGTGGTGATCCGAAATGGGATTTACCAATAAGCTCATGGCCGTTTAAAAGGAAACGAAAAGCTTCTCGCATCAATCAAATTACAAACGCGTATCTGGAGGTAAGAGTGGATATTTCAGTACCTTCAAGTTAGTAATATTAAATAAATATCTTCCTTTTTAATACTCGTTCTCAAGATGGGTGGCGAGAAAAGGGGTGTTGGAATCCTCGACGTCAAACCATATGTTCCACGAAAGTGGCCGAATGAAACGACACCTGGCACATACGTAAAGGAGGAAAGGAAAAGAATTGGTAGGCCTACTTTTTCGAAAATTAAGAAGAAATCTAAAGTGGCACTTCCGTGACATTGAAATGAGTGGATTGCGACAGTGTGTGTGTTTGTGGACTGACGATTTCTTAAGGAGTAAGGATCGATAGAAGACGTGGATGAAATTGCATGCGCTTTTTTTCATTATTGAACACATTAGAGTCTCCTTTGGTTTCTTTGTTTGTTTAGTAGCAACTATAGTATAGTATTTATGAAGGGACTAAAATTAATGATTCTTGTCGATGGCAGATCGATGATGACCAGGGTGAGGGGGGGGGGTTGCTTCGGCTGATAAGAAGCATGGGATGGTTTATTAGTTCACCCTTGAGGATGTTGGAATTAATTTGACAATTGGTTGCAGACATCTCGTAAACATTTGAATGTTAGAAGTTTTGTGGGACCAATCAGTTTGAGTGGCACTAATGAACTTGTGCACTCATCTATGCAATAATGCCTCCTACCAACAATACTTATAGACAATTCACACTATTTGAGAATCTAAGACTTTTAGTATATAATTTTTTATGTAATAGATTTGCATTGAATAGCTGCTTTTCTTAGGTTCTCTCTCTTTCTATCTCCATGTCCCATTCTGTACAACCTTGAGGCTCACGTCCGTTGCCTTTACGCGAAATCTTTAGACATGTGGGCAAGAAGGTCTGTATGTAGCCGTCCATACGAATTAATTGAGCCGAAGGTTGGGGTAACTTTTGTGCTATGAAAATGAAAGTTGTCTAACCATTGTTATTTTAAGGTTAATCCTGGTCCCGCACGCCTCGTGTCAACATGCAAAATTTCTTTCGGTAATCCTCCCATCCATCTACTTTTGGATTTTGGAAAAGAAGTTCTGTACACAGTAGGCACCTTTAAGCAAATTATGATACGGAGGTAGTGTCATATCATTGGCCCATTGTCCTGAAACAGATTTCAGTACGGTTGAAGACACATTTTCGTGGAAAATTTTTCCTGAAAATACGAGCCCTAGGGACCTAACTCCTACGGAAAGGGGCAGGTAAGATATTGCGTGTCTTGACTTCCGAAAATCAATTATTGGTTGATTTTATCTCAGTAGAAGTATGACTTCTATCAGCTGAGAAAAATTGTGTTTATACAAAGAGCATATAATATTTATAAATGAGTGATGTAATGTAAAATATTTTTAATAACTCTCTCACATGTAAGCTGAATTGGTAATAATAAATGGAATTTGACATAGGGGGAGGCCCACATACGGAAATGAAGAGATAGAACCTGGCTCTAATACCATTTAAAAAGCTAAATCCAAAAATTTAAAGTTAACACGTTGAGGGAGATTATATATATATACATATAAATTTCAAAAATAAGAGATTAGGGATATTTAAAAAAAATAAAGAAAAGCAACTTCTTATGTCATAAAACAAAAAATAGTAAGAATTGCTCATGTGTGCGCGAAAAATGTTGAATAATTGGGCATTGCTTGCAGCAACAAAAATTGCTTAATTATGGAAGTTGGTTAGGTGGGACGCCTCCGTAAGCTCTGGATATGCATTATTTTCGGTTTGTTTTCTTCCTTTTAGCTGGGACCCATTATTTTCCCACGGTAAAAATTATATTTTACAAACAATTTCTGCCTTCTATATGTAGGTCTATATAATAAAGTCATCGTAATCGTATTCTTGTTTGATGACTTACTAATTTTTGTTATTTATTAAAATAAATTTATCCAAACCAAAGGCAACACATTCTTATAAAGGATATGGTATTTTCATGTAGTATGCGTACATTATTTTTTTGAGTCCATAATTAATATTAAACATTAACATTTTCCTCTTTTTCCGTGTGAATATATATGTAAGTGTCACGGGCCGATCGGTCAACTCACGATCAACTCTCGATTCACCCGTGCGGCCTTAAGGTTTTATCCCCTAAGCAGCCTTTTACACTCGACTCACAACGAACTTCTAGAGAGAGAAACACTTGATGAGAGAGAAGCTCTGGTTTTTCATATATGTTGTGAATGAGAATACAATGGGGGAGGACACCCCTTTATATACAAGTACAAGGCAAACCGGATCCGTAGATCTCCCTTAGATCTAACGGTGGAGATTGCACCTCCCTATCTACCAACTACCAGCATTAATTACAACTACCAGCTACTCGCATTTATATCGTATGCGTACAAATACGGTATCACCCGCCCCTAGGAGAATACTATACATCTCGTGCACATAGGTCGAGGGTCATCATGTGTCACGCCCGTGCCATGGAAACCTCCTGGACATGCTAACTTTCGGGCCGTGACATTCTCCCCCACCTAATCAGGCGACGCCCTCGTCGCGTCTTCGGCATGGAAATCTTCTATCGCCTTCTTGAATTGCCAAAGACTCTCCTCGGGCTCCCAACTGGCTTCGCTCTCCGGAAGACCTTTCCATTGGATCAGGTACTCACGCTTGGCGGGCAATATCTCTTCCGTATGACTCGATCCGCCAAGATGCTCTCAACTTCTCGATCGTACAAGGTCTTTGCCCCGAGCGTCACTCGATGTGACTCCCCTCGATCCGGGTCTTCCTCATCAATTTGAAAAGGTTTGAGCATACTTACGTGGAACACCGGATGCACCTTAAGCTTTGGTGGTAGTTCCAGCTTGTACGCGACCTTTCCAACCCGTTGTAGCACTCGAAATGGTCCTTCATAGCGACGGATCAACCCCTTGTGCACGTCTTTGTATCGAAGAACTACGTGTAGCTTGGCCAGCACTTGGTCTCCGACTTGGAACTCCACGTGCCGTCGCTTCTTGTCCGCCCATTTCTTCATGCACTTGGAGGCTTTATGTAGACACGCCTGTGCCAAGTCCGCCTCTTCTTGCATATTCTTGGCGAACTTGTACGCAGGTGGACTACTCCCCCGGTAACCCGAAGCGATAGTGCTCGGGGTGTTCGGTTGCTGCCCCGTTGCAACCTCGAACGGACTCTGGCCGATCGACTCACTCTGCTGCAAGTTGAACGAAAATTGGGCCACGTCGATCAGCTTTGCCCAATTCGTTTGCGTCGTGCTCACGTAGTGTCGGAGGTAGATCTCCAAGAGTGCATTGACCCGCTCCGTCGACCGTCGGTTTGGGGATGCAAGCTCGTTGACATGTTCAGCTCCGACCCCAGCCGCCTTGAACAACTCCGACCCGAAACGTCCCGTGAAGCGGGGATCCCGATCGCTCACGATCGTTCTTGGCACCCCCAAAGTATTTCACCACATGCTTCATAAATAACTTGGCCGCCTCCTCGGCCGGGCAATCCTTTGTCGCAGGCACAAAGGTTGCATACTTTGAAAACCGGTCAACCACCACCATCAGCGTCCGGCACCCTTCGGACTTTGGCAGGTTGACGATGAAGTCCATGGAAATGCTCTCCCATGGACGAGTTGGGACGGGAAGAGGCTCCAGCAAACCCGGTGACGACCGTTGCTCTAGCTTTTCTTGTTGGCAAACCAGACAAGTCTTCACATACGCCTCTACGTCGTCGCGCATTTGTGGCCAATAATATCGATCTTCGACGAGGGCCAACGTGCGGTGGATCCCAGGATGACCCGCCCACTTCGAGTCGTGGCACTCGCGCAAGATCTCCTTCCTCAGCTTCCCATGGAAGGGCACATAAAGCCGCCTTCCCTTGGTGTAAAGAAGCTCGTCCTCACACCAAAACTGTCGGGTCTTACCTTCCTTGGCGTACCCGATGAGAGCTTGGGCTCTTGGATCATGCTCCAGCCCTTCTTTGATGCGGTTGACCCAAGGACAGCTCGGTCGACTCACCGTGTGGCTCATTAGCTCCATCCTTCGACTCAACGCGTCTGCCGCGGAGTTGGCCTTCCTCGGCTTGTACTCCAGCGCGTAGTCGAACTCTGCTAGAAAATCCTGCCATCGAGCTTGCTTTGGACTCAGCTTCTTTTGGGTCTGGAAGTAGCTCGTGGCCACGTTGTCCGTCTTCACGACGAACTTCGATCCCAGGAGATAGTGTCTCCACGTCCGGAGGCAATGGACCACCGCGGTCATCTCCTTTTCTTGAACGGTATACCGTCGCTCGGTATCGTTCAGCTTTCGAGACTCGAACGCCACCGGATGGCCATCTTGCATAAGGACTCCTCCTATGGCGTAATCCGATGCGTCGGTCTCCACCTCATACGGCTTGGTATGGTCGGGCAATGCCAACACCGGCTCCTCGGTCATAGCCATCTTCAATCGGTCGAAGGCTCTTTGGCATCGATCCGTCCACTCCCACGCCTTTTCCTTCTTCAGCAGGTCCGTGAGTGGCACGGTGATGCTCGAGTAGCTCCGCACGAACCGTCGGTAGTAGTTGGTGAGGCCCAAGAATGACCTCAACGCAGTACCTTGGTTGGCGGCTCCCATTCAACGATCGATTGAATCTTTGCCTTGTCCATCCGCACACGTCCACCTCGACGATGTGCCCCAAGAATGGAACTTCTTTTGTGCGAACGCACACTTCTCGCGCTTGACGAACAGCTCGTTCTCGCGCAAGACTTGGAAGACTTGCCTCAGATGCTCGACATGCTCTTCCAACGTCCGACTATAGACCACAATGTCATCTAGATAAACCACTACAAACCAATCTAGGAAAGGGTGGAGTACCTTGTTCATCATTGTGCAGAAAGTGGCCGGAGCGTTGGTCAACCCGAACGGCATCACGAGGAACTTGTAGGATCCATACCGCGTCACGCAGGCAGTCTTCGGCTCATCCCCTTCGGCGATCCGAACTTGGTAGTAGCCCGATCGAAGATCCAGCTTGGTGAACCACTGAGCTCCCCCAAGTTGATCAAAGAGATCCGCAATGAGCGGGATCGGGTACTTGTTCTTCACCGTCAGTTTGTTCAGCGCCCGGTAGTCGATGCACATCCGGAGTGACCCATCGTGCTTCTTTTGGAACAGGACCGGGGCACCGAATGGGGCCTTTGACGGCCGTATATAACCCGCGTCGAGCAGCTCCTTGAGTTGCTTCCTCAATTCCTCCAGCTCGGGTGGTGCCATGCGGTAAGGCGCCATGGCCGGCGGTCGAGCGTCAGGCACAAGCTCGATCCGGTGATCCACCTCTCTTTTGGGTGGCAGCTTCTTCGGCAGCTCCGAAGGCATGACGTCCTTGAACGAGTCGAGGACTCGGGTTGTTTCCACCGGGACTTCCTTCCCTTCACCCTTGCCGTCCTCGATCTTCAAGGTTGCCAGGAAGGTCACCTCACCCTTCCTTGCTCCTTTGGTGAGTCGGATGGCCGAGATCATCTTCCGATCACGCTCCGACTCACGATGGACCGGAATTACACATTGGCTACCCTTATCCAACACGCATATACATTCCGCAAAGGGCATAACAACAGCATGGATTCTATCTAGGAACTTAATTCCAATGACAAGATCGTAGTCGTCAAGTAGAATTACCTCTAGAGTTTCTTTGCCGCTCCATGACCCGAGGTGTAGCTCCACGTCCCTTGCAACCCCAATCGCAGGGACTTCCTTCGAGTTCACGGTTTTGAGCCAACCGGCTCCCTTCTCAACCCGTAGGTTAAGTTTCTTCGCGGCCTCCTCCGAGATGAAGATGTCGGATGCTCCCGTGTCCACAAGTGCACTCACCGTGGTCACTCCAATCTTCACGTCCGCGAACATCAAGCCCTTAGGCTCCTTCACCTTCTTGGCCTTGATCGTGCCAAGGAGTCGTAGTGATCCCAACCGTGCTTCCTCCCTTGGCTCGTCCTCTTTGCAAAGAGCAGCCAGCTTGGCTTTGTTCGGGCAATCCCGCGCCATGTGCGGACCGTCGCAAAAGAAACAGCTATACGAGCGTACCTTCCTTTGCCCACCTCTGTTGTGTCCCGCATTGGCCTGGTGAGGGTGAGGACCATTCGGCGGCCTAGCTCCAGTCGGGCGATTGTTGAATCTACCCCGATCTCCCCCACCAGTGCCTTTGTCCCTTGGACGGTTGTCCGGTCGGGATGTGGAAGGTGATGCCTTGTACTCCACGAGCGACTCGGCTACGGTCATGGCCGTAGTGAGATAACCCACATTGTACCGCTTTAGCTCTTGCTTCGTCCATGGCTTCAGACCACCCATGAACTGGTGAAACGCTTCGACTTCGTTCATCGAGGGGATTTGGAGTAGTAACTCCGAGAGTCGCTTGATGTAGTCGCGCACATCGCCCTTCTGCTCGAGACGTTTCAGCTTGTCACGAGCTTCCTCCTCCGCATAAGCAGGAAAGTAGTTCCGTCGGAACTCCTCGACGAAACCAACCCAGGTCGTGATAGGATTCCCGCACCTATCATTCGACCGACGACGCCACCACAACAATGCACTATCAGCTAAATACATCGATGCAGTGTTTACCCGTGTTTGGTCGTCGTTGATTCCCATGGCCTGGAAATATCGCTCCATGTACCATAGAAAGTTGTCCACGTCCTTGGCCACCCGCGAGCCCCGGAACTCCTTCGGCTTCGGCGTGTCCACCCGTGGACCTTGCACCGTGATGACACCGTTCACGCGTGCAGCTTGTGCTTCAGCGAGCTTACCCGTAAGCTCTGCTATCTCCGCGCGCATGGCCGCCATTGCGGCCTCCAGGGGTTCGTACCGTTGTGCTAGTTCTTCCCGTAGGGTCCCCAAAGAACTCGTGACGAAGTTCTCCCATGCCGGTCTTGAGCTCTTGCAAATCCGCAACCAGCTCCTCCCTTCCGGCGTCAACTCCGTCCACGGTTTGGGTTAGGTCGTCGACCGATCCTTGGACATCGGAGACGAACAACTCTAGCTTCGCCATCTGTTGTGCAAGATCCCCCATAGGCTCCTTCGAACCACCACGGGTCTTCTTCCCTCTGTTGTCGCCCTTCTCGGCGTTCCGCCCACGATCAGCGCATTCCTCACCCAGGACTAGTGCCTCATCAGATCGTGGATCAGCCATTGCACTTGCGTTTGGATCGCAAATCTGCTCTGATACCACTTGTCACGGGCCGATCGGTCAACTCACGATCAACCCTCGATTCACCCATGCGGCCTTAAGGTTTTACCCCCTAAGCAGCCTTTCACACTCGACTCACAACGAACTTCTAAAGAGAGAAACACTTGATGAGAGAGAAGCTCTGGTTTTTCATATATGTTGTGAATGAGAATACAATGGGGGGAGGACACCCCTTTATATACAAGTACAAGGCAAACCGGATCCGTGGATCTTCCTTAGATCTAACGGTGGAGATTGCACCTCCCTATCTACCAACTACCAGCATTAATTACAATTACCAGCTACTCGCATTTATATCGTATGCGTACAAATACGGTATCACTCGCCCTAGGAGAATACTCAGTACATCTCGGGCACATAGGTCGAGGGTCATCACGTGTCACGCCCGTGCCATGGAAACCTCCTGAACATGCTAACTTTCGGGCCGTGACATAAGCATACATAACACTCTGCTTGGAAAAGATTCGAATGCTTTCCTTCCTAAGACAAGAAGCCAGCGAATCTTATCCACTGCTTTTCATTTGCATTTTCCTAATAATCTTTTGTATCATTCAGATTGTGGAGATCACGTGACACCTGCCAAGATGATGAATAAGCTAGAGCAACTACCAAAGTTAGTCGAGAAAACTTCAGATAAGGGAGTGAAAATATCAAATAAGAGTATAAAATGATATCGTTTTCTCGAAAAAAAATTAATCTAAAAAGTCCTAAACCTATTATATGGATGCCAATTCAATCCTAAATCTTTTAATAAGTATCAAGTTAGTCCTAAATATTTTGGCAATTTGCTAATGTAGTCATTCCAACCAAATATCCAAATAATAAGTTTAAGACTAAATTGGCAAATTTCAAATGATTTATGACTAAATTGACATAGAAAGGTTTAAGACTAAATTAACAAATCGTCAAAAAATTTATTCCTAAATTGGAATAATTGAAATATTTATGATTGAATTGATTGCCATATAATAAATTTAAGACTTTTTGAACAATTATCCATTTTGTCAAAATAGGATCCAATTTGGATATTGTCTCAAATAAGATTTTGAAGTGATCAACATAATCTCAAATGAGGCCTGAATGCACCTCCTAGCCAAATCTTTTTCAGCCGGTGAGTTCATGAAATGAACCTTCTCGCTAGCTGCCATAACAAATAATACTTCATAACCGCTCTAATGTGTCCTTGCCATTTTCTTCGACACATGAGCCTTTGAGTTCTGCAAATGCCCCATTGTACAGTCATTATCCTTAAACTTCCATCAGTCGTTTGTGTTCTCTAGGCTTACGAGTCCACGTCCACTCTATTGGCTGGAGACTGCATGAAGAATCCATTCAATCTTCTCTCTAGGAAAGAGACTTGCAAATCGAGGTTTTGAATCTAATTAATTTAGACCCCTAAACTTGGGGAAGAGTTCTTAACGTTTCCCACCACGCAAATAGTCTCTCCTAGATATTATTTCTGCCACGTCAGTGGATCCTATGTTTTACGGATGCAAGAGGGAATGTCCTCACTTGTTTTAAACTTATTTTATGATAGATACGGCGGATAGCATCAATCTGACGAAGTGAAAATTACGTGAATTTAGCATAATGTCGTGCGAGGGTCAAGGTAAGCCTCATTGTGTTTTGAGGAAAAATATTTGACTTATATACATATTCTTGGGCAGAGCTCCGTAACTCCCATTTCATATGCTGTGAATAATTAAATCCTAACTTACAAATTTGACCTAAATCGCAATGTCCTTATGTGAATCATATTTTCATTATCGAAGGCACATTACAAATTCATCACATGTCTATTAATTTTTGTTTGCAATGATAACTATTATATAACCCCGCTTGTCAATGGGTATTGCAATTAAAACTGTTATGAGAGTTGCTTGTAGCTATTCTCTTTCTCATCTTTTCTGTAATTGCATAATATTAATCATATCTGAAAGTAACTTATATGATTAATCTGATTAACAAATTAATAAATATTGTAGGATTTATTGTGGAAACTGTTAATAATATAACAATCTAAACTTATAATCAAATAATGACATCTTATAATTTTTTCTATTAATAAATAGGAAATTGCCGTCATTATATCATATGAATTAGATTAATATTAATATGGGAAAATTCCAAATAAGGATCCGAAGTGGATCGATTTTCTCAAATAAGGATCCAAAATGAACTTTGTGTCAGATAAAAACCTAAAATGGACCATTGTCTCAAATAAGGACCCGAAGTGGTTGAATCAATTCCAAATAAGGACCTGAGCTTGTTGGTCAGCCAAATATTCGTCGGCTATCAAGCACATGACATTTCCGATGACCGGAGTTTGGGCAATTTTGTCCAAAAAAAAAAATCTAGAGAAAATTAGCAAATCCTAAATCAGAAACAAAAAAGCCCTAGGTTTTCTACGGTCTCCTCGTTCCTTGTACCCATCATCTACGAAGTCAAAGACCAAAGTTCTCCCCATCCCTTGTACCCATCCTCCACAAAGTTGAAGACACAAATTCTCTGCCGGTTGAGGCATGAATTCAAAAATAAGAAGAAAACCGGATGCTTCTTTCTTTGTTTGTGGAGACCCAAATTCTCCACCGGTCAAGCAAGGTGAGGAGCAACGAGAATTGAGTCGTGACGATGACCTAGTGGCGATTTGGTTGAGGAGCAGCGGGGGAGAAGAAAGAAGAAAACGTAAAAATCTAAATAAATAACCTAAACTTAATTAATTTAGAATTTTCCCTTTTTTTTTCCATTCATAAATTTCTAAAAAAATGCCCCTATTTTAATGGCTGGAAAATGTCTACCAGCGAGCTAAGATCCTTAATAGAGATTAACTTGATCACTTTAAGTTCTTATTTGACACAAAATTCACTTCGACTCCTTATTTGAAACAATGGGTCCACTTCGGGTTCCTATTTGACACAAAGTTCATTTTGGGTCATTATTTGAGAAAATAGATTCACTCAGTCCTTATTTGGAATTTTCCCTATTAATATTTATGTTTTACTAATTATAATTATATTCACGATGTAACTAATGTATAATTATTTTACAACAGTATTTTCACCTCACCTAATTTAGTAACCTCCAAGAGAGGAGATCATTGAGGTGGCTTTCAAGAAAATTGAGTTCGTTAAAACTTGGACTAATGCAATGGTTTAGCTAGACAAAAGGGTGGGAATGGACAAGCATATCAGCAACCCTCGCAATAACTAATGCTCAAAATAATGAGGGCGCGGATGATAACCATTCTATTTTTTAGAATAATTTTTGGCTAGAAATAAATTTTATTATTTTTAATCCTAGAACAGAAATTCGTTTGATAACAATATGAAACTTCTATTTCTTAGAACAAAAACAATGAGAAAAGCAAACCCTAGCGACATCTCGCAGCAAAGTTGGTAGGGATTTAATGGGTAGATGTTCACCATGAAAGAAGAGTTGGCGTCCTTCAGGAAATCGAGCAAGGGATTCATTACAGCCCCCGCAAATGGCTCCTAGAATCGGGCCATGGACAGTGGGAATGTGGTCGTCAGCACATTGACGAAGGAGAAGGTGGTCAAGATGGTGACGTCGTGGATGCCGAAGTCGGGGAGCGCAGACTGGAAATTGCGGAGGGCGGGAACGAGGAGGCCGGCGTAATTGGGGTGTGAGTCAAGGACGTTGTTGCCAACAAAGAAGGCCGAGACCTGGGCGCGGGGTAGAAGGGTACGACGTGGCGGTAGAGCCACGAGAGGGCAATGGAGTGTTCGGCAACGAGGGATCAGATGGGGGTGTTCGGGATGGAGAGGAGGAGGGAGGTTTTGGAGTAGAGGAAGGCCCGGAGGAGCTTGGAGGTCGAGCCCAGACGGTGGACTGAGGGGATATTGAGGGCGGAGATGGTGGTGGCGACACAATCGGGCTATGGGGGGATGTCGGGAACAACGGTGGAGTTGGTGAGGGAGTAGGTCACCCCGATGGCGATGAGGGATGGGAGGGTGGAGGGGAGAAGAGAGAGGAGGGAATGAATGGTGAAAAGAGTTTTTATTCTGCTTTTATTTTAAGAAGAAAAGTATAAATTTTTTTTTCTCATTTTTATTCTAAACCTATTTCTTGGCTAAAAATTTGTCTTAAAAAAAAAAGAAATATAGAGAAATAAAGTTGTTATCATGTGCACCGCACTCCAAGCCTATCATTCTATGTAGTAATACCATGATGCAAGCGCATACAAAGCAAGACCCTTGTTGTGGCCATCTTGTGTCTTTAAATCATGTGAGAGTAGGCCTTCCGTCACTTGGTTAATCACTCCAATGGTGGCTTCCCTGCATAGTTCTCCTTAGTAAGATGAATTGTCCTCCCATTGAAAGTTTGCCTAATGTTCGAAGCATCAATTCTTATATGAGAAATGATTTGGTAACGATTTTTAATCTACGTGAAATAATAGTTTGTTCTAGACTACAAAAAAATAAAAATAAAAAATAACTATAAATTATTATAGGGTTTATTTTTTTCAAAAATTTGTGAGTTGTTACTTTCACAGTAGCTCAAAAGCTATTATGCTATCAAAGTTCTCCTTAAAATTATAAGTAAGAGGATGCAAATGTCTATTATATTATTTCCTTCTTTGCAAAGGCTAAAGACCATCTTTCAATTATTGCATTTATATAACTAAAATATATCAGTTTATTAAAGTTCATCTTTTTATCCATTTCGGTTTCCTTGATAAGAAAGGCAGTACGAATTATTGAGATCGCCTCTTCTATAAAAACCCAACCTCACATCCAAGAAATGTTCATGTTCGTGTTCCCTCCTCCTCCTCCATCCCCCAAAACCACCACTCTCTCGCACTTCCTCCCCTACTTTCTCACCAGCAGCCACTAAAACCTTCCTCTCTCACCAGTCACCTCCCTTATGCTTTCCCTTCACTCCACTCTCACTCCACACTGATCCAATAATTCTCCTCGTTCGAGTCCGTTCCTCCCATATCAACAGTCGCGCTTTCTCTCCGTCTTTTCTCGAGAAAACAGAGACGCTTACCAAGCATGGACGCTCGCGAGTTCAGCGCGGTCAAGGCCGAGAAAACCAGGTCTCTGCGCCGGTACCCGAGAAACAAGATGTTGAAGGCTTTCCTCCGCGTCTCCGAAATCTGCGCCGCGCTATTCCTGCTGGCGTACTACTCCTCTGGGATTTCTCTCTCTGCCGCCACCACCGGCGATTCTTTCGGCCGTGTGGTCGCTCTTCTTACCAAGCCGCTCTCCGTCTTCCTCCTCAGCAATGCTATCATCATAACCGTAATCGTCTTGTCCGGCAAGGACACGGAGCGCGGGCCGGTGCGCGATGTATACGATGAATATATTGCTCACCGGAGGACCTTCCCAAGGAACTCAACAGCGACAGAGACATTGCCAGAGGAGACCGTTGTTGACAAACAGATCGTGCTATACTCATCTCCTCCTGTTTGCGAAAACACAGCTCCTACGGTGACGGATCTAGAGGCCCATCGCGATGAGGCGACTGCTGAAGTCACAGAGACCAATCGGGTTGTTGAGAAACCACCAGCGGTCCCTTCGGCGAAGCAGTGCAGAAGGACAGAAACAATGGTGACCACGAGGGTTCAGAGAGAGCTTCGGCTATCGTCATCCAGGAGCGACAGCGGGCTGCGCAATAGGACGGTGCTTCACAGGAGGCCCTGTGCAGTGGAGGAATTGAGCGATGAGGAGTTCAACCGGAGGGTGGAGAAGTACATAGAGCGGACAAGAATGTTATTGCGCAAGGAGAAGATGGCGGATGCGATGAAGGAGGGTTACAAAGCAATTGGTTATCATTCTGTCTGGATGAGTCACGGCAGAGACACCGAGACAATAGCTTAGGGCAAATATAGCGAAGATGGTCAAATTGAATCGGCTAGACTGATGTGCATATGTATAGCGATGAATTTTCAATGATGATGCGCATATTAGACAACCGATCCAATATGTCTAATTCGACGAAAGAATGGCACATCATTATCATGTAAAAAATCGTGCCCTGGCTATCCAACTTCGATGTTAATAAGCAATATCGTCCTCAGATTTGAAATACCCACAGCGTGGTACAGACTTCTTACACATGGTTTCTTGATAAATTGGATCATCGAGCTCCAACTGGGAGAAGAAAGTACAAAGAGCAACTTTAGGAATAGCTATAGGGATTTGATTCTGCAACAGTCTGTTGGATTTTTCCAAATAGGTCGAGCAAGGACTGAGCCATAGGCTCCTACCTAAGACCAAGTCATTAATAGACGCTGTCTAAAAATCCCGGCCTTTTAAAGAAAATCAATGGATGTTTGTTCATTGCACGGTCCCTCCACAGCGCAACCCAAGTGCTCTTGTCTGCTGTCTCCATCTCGGTACCAGAGGAAGAACCATGGATGAAGCAAAGGTCACACAGAGGTTGGGGAAAAGAAAACACCCACTATGATTCTTTTGTTTTTAATGGCACTTTGTTCCCTAAATGAGAGAATTATTTATTTTTTGGATCCGAAAATGGTTGATTATTGCCAAGCAAACCTAAAACTTTTGCTGCTTCTTTTTTTAAAACTCATAACAGTATTATTTCTAGATTGTGGAACATTAGTCCGCATCGTTCCCTGCAAAGTTATATGATGCCAATTAAGAAATGTCACTTTTCCCCCCATCTCTCTAATTTAGTCATCTAAGAGCTCAGGAAATTATATATATATATTATAACATATAACATATATATTGTTTCCACGTCTTGAAATATACGGGATTTGAAATTTTTAATGGCATATTTAATATATGCCATTAAAAATATAACATATATATATATGTTGCTTCATGAGTGGTGGTTCTGGTTCATCATCACCTCCACTGGATAATGGCTTGCTTCATCAACTTGATGCTCACTTTTGAGGATATAAACAACATATTTATGACATTTGAATATTTGCCGAATCCCTGTTCTAGCAAAATCCACTCTTTAGGTCTGAAGGGACAAAGTGGATGCATTTCCTTTTTCTTTCTTCTTTCTTTTCCCCTCCTTTTCCCAACTTTTTCTCCTCACACTCACAGTTTCCTTTTCCTCCCTCTTGCACTTCCATTTCCTTTTCCCTCTGCTGTCTCCGATGACCAAAAAATTGGATTCTTGTTAGCAATGGGTGCGTCAAAGTAAAGATTGCTTCCTTTGTTGAGAAACAGTGGAAAGTGGGGACCAAGCTTGATCTAAAATATGATGACAACTTGGGACTTCTTAACATTGAGAATGTAGCTGGCTCTTATCCATTTTGTCTTTTTGATGGTTTACATGATGAACAAAAATGAGGAAGAGACTAACCCATCCTCACATAAATAACAATTAGACACATAAATAAACTAAAGATAATTGGAAAGATTGAGATCCCTCTCTTTCCATTTGGCACTGGGCATCTGACTGGAGATGATATAGTTAGTGGAGAATATGTGGAAAGTAGTGGAAGGAGTGATAATAAGAATAACCATCCGAGGTTCCGTTGCCTTCAATCGGAACGATCCTTATTCAGGAAGTTGGACAAACAATGAAATTTACTGATGGAAATGAATGCACAATGATTGCAGTCATTGTTTTAATTAATTTTAATAGTAGAAGATGTATTATAATCGCCCGATGAAAAGGGACAAGAAAATACAAACTAACAAGATTCTCTCAAGAAATATTACAATGACTAACATAAACTCTAAAGTATGACCACTACTAGAGAAAACAAAATCTCTAAAATTAAGTCGAAGATTATATACTCAATTGTTACCAAAATGAATGGAGAAACTTAATTAGCTTGGACGCTACAGACGAAGTAGATCTAAATAACAAATAGAATAAGAAAAAATTTGAGCCAACTTTAAGACCAAGCAAAAACTTTATACCGAATAATGAAACGGTAAACCACTGGGATTCGCCCCAGTGGCCACCCTTCCAACATGGAAGGGGGAGGTGAGGGGTTCAAATCCCCACCTTCTCAGGGGGGATGAGGTGGGGACGCGTAAGTTTCAAGAGTGGGTTTCGACTCCCACGCCCTACAAGAGGCAGGGCAAAAGTCTGAGAGTGAGTGTAGAGTAGAAATAGAGTAGGACTGACCAAAAAAAAAAAAAGAATAATGAAATGGTACATAATTCATAGCAAATTTGTTATTTAATTAACTCTAAAAAAATCTAGGGATAATAATTTGACATAGCTAAGACAATGTTGAATAATTTAAATATAAATGAATTGTGAACGTCAACAAATATATAGGACTTTTATTTGTTCATTTACCAGAGCTGGTCTCTGACTTTGAGCTCATATAAGTAAATTTGGTTGTAATTATTAGGGGAAATATTTAGAAAAACTCTATAATATATACCCACTTCGATCCAATGTCCTAAACTGCTCTTTCTCTTAGCAACCCCCGCCCTCTTTTCCGTCGGGTGATACCAATATAATAATTTTTTTTTTCATAATATTTATACCCTAAATTTACGTCAGAGTGACCATAGTTGAGAATTTTGTGCTCACATGGTACAACTTTTGGGGTTTTGGAGATATTAAAAAAAGTTTGGTGTTTGTTTACGGTGGATATAGTTTTATACAAAAACAAAATTGAGGTGTTGGCGTTATAATGAATAAAATTTACAATTTTTGTTATATTAACCATATTTACTACATATCATGAATACTCAAAAGTTTGATACGAATTGATTTTACCTGAACTTTATCTGAGTATTTTAACACGCGTCACAAATTCACATTTGAGACTCACCACACCTAACATCTCTCTCTCTCTCTCTCTCTCTCTCTCTTTCTGAAGTGAGCAGCTCCAAACCTAGAACTTGGAAGATCATTTCTCTACTCTACAAGAACCAAACCGGACAACAAGGATGGGTCTACTCGGGAACCAACTAAATTTTTATTTTTGTTTCATTTTTGTAATCTAAAAAAGAACTTTAGTAAACATCGCCTTATTATAACCGAGACAAATAGCAGTTACAACAATATAGTAGAACGACAAAACAATGAGAAGTAAAATATTGGTAGAAAACAAACAGAAATATAAAGCAATTGGGAAGTGTCCAATTAATCTATTAGTCAAGTAAAATGAAAGTTAATGTGCCAATACAAATCCCCATCCGACAAAAGTAACAAACAAAAGTAACAATCATAAAAGTAAACACGTAAAAAAAAAAAAAAAAACGATAAAAATTTCAAAACAAATAACATAAAGAAAATTGTCAAAAAGTCCTAAACCTATCTTAACTTTTCAATTTTGCCAATTCAATCCTAAATTTTTCAATCATTTGTCAATTAAGTCCATCGGGTCAATTTGGTTGGAATTCGCTAACATGGATCTTGACCGTCCGACATGGCACGGCCGACATTAACGTTGACAAAATTTATTATTTTTTAAATATTTTTTTAGAATTTTGTATTATTTTTATATTTTTTGGTAAGGTATTATTATCTTTATATTTTTAATTTCTTTTTTTTTTTTCCTTTTCTTCCTCTGGCCGATCACCTGGCCTCCAGTGACCTCACTGTTCTCGAGAAAGGTTAACTCTCGCTAGAGGCTAGTGAGGGTTGACCTCACAGGCCTTAGGAGAGATCACCCTCGATGGTTTTGACCTTTGGCTGGTTGCTGGAGGCTGGGCGATCGGTTAGAGGAAAAAAGATAAAGAAATTAAAAAAAGAGAGAAAAAAGAAAAAATAAATTAAAAACATAAAAAAATTAAAAATTAGAAAAAATATTAAAAAATTAATAAAATTTGTCCATGTTAGCGTTGGCTTGCACTCAGCAAATTTCGGCCAAAATTGGTTGGATTGACTCAATTGGCAAAAAATGAAAAGGTTTAGGACTCAAATGGTAAAATTGAAAGGTTTATAATTGAATTGAAATAAAAGTACAATAAGTTTATGACTTTTTGAACATTTTTTTCAAATAACATAAAATTTGAATTTTAGAACTTCATTCTTGAATTACCATAAAAAGATTGCTCTGGATTCTAACTACTTGAAAACAAAGGAAATAACAAACATAGTTAATCACTTAGCAATAATATTAAATTAAAGTAATGAATAATTAAAACAAAACAATTAGTAGAAAACCCACCATATATATTCATTCCATTTCAACTTGTAAACTCTGGTTAGTGATGATAATTTCCTCATTAAGACAACCCATATCTTGAAAAAAGAGAGATTAAAATATAAAACATCCACTCGTTAGATATACTAATGAATTATAAGATAAAAAAAGAAATGTACATGACTTACCCAAGTGGTTCTATCTAGTCATACTACGTGGCACGGTTAGCGTGCGATTTTTGTTTATATGTTTTGATTTTTTTTTTCGGTTTTTTCTTTATTTTTTCAATTTTTTTCCTATTCTAATGTTAATGTTTTTCCTCTGTAGGTTGCTAGGGACTCAACGATCGCTAGTCACAAGTGAGAGTTGCAGCTCTTGCTAGATCTAGGCAAGGGTTGGCGAGGTCAACCCTTGCCTATGACCGGCGGCTTTTGCCAACCATCAGTAAGGTTCGAGGGCTAGGGGAGGAAGAAGAAGATGAATAGTTGAATAGGAAATATAAAAGAAATAAGAAATAAAAAGAAGAAACAAAGTAAAAAAGTCAGAAAATTTAAAAAGATTGTGAAAATTGTCTATTATCTAATTTTGGCCTAAATTGACTAAATGTACTACATTGAGAGGTTGTCAAAAAGTTTACAACTAAATTGATAGTCATACAAAAGTTTGAGAATTTTTTTATCAATTTTCCTAATTACATATTAAAGCTAAACTAATTTTTGTCTTGTAAAAAAATCAAGCAATTGATATCCCATGACATGTTTAAATTAATTTTCATCTCACAAACAATTTGAGGCAAGTATCGCTGACACATGGATTTTCTGTGTCAAATCTGACATTATCTTCATTAGATCTGTCTTATAACCATCTTCCACATGGGTTGACATAAATGCATTTTAACGTAAAATCGGATGAAATGCTAATGAAGGTTAAATTTGAGTCAAGAGCACCGATTTAGGTTTTTTTGTAAGATGAAAAGTAATTTGGAATAAATATGTCATTGGACAATAGTTTGAACTTTTGATGAGACAAAAATTAGTTATGGGTAAATATATCATGTGGCATCCGGAAATTTTGACGACCCTCGGATATGCGACGGCCTGTGACTAAGTGACGGAAGCATCGTCAAACGGTGTTATCGACACCGCAACGGACATTGTTTTGTTATTACCATCGGACCGATGGGTCACAATTAGAAATGGTTCGATCATCGAATGAGTTATAGCCTCGTCCCTACGTTCAAGCGAGACCGAGATTTATTCCATGAGATGAGTCGACAAGATATTTTCTATACTAAATTTGGCTATCAAATTGTGTACCCTACGAACCGAACCTCCCATGTACATTGTTGTGACCTCGTGCAGCCACGTAAGTAATTATTTTTCAGCACTTGCACATGCTGAAATTAAGAGTTGAATTTTGGAGGAATTGAACCGTGCGTAAGGACCGTGCATGTCTCTTCACTTGCGCAACATTCGTCATCGTTGGTACCACTTTCGACCCTGTTTCATCGCCACTCGACGTCCCGAGGTATTAAACTTTCGGAGAGAATGAAATTCTCCTTGAATGGCCATGCGGACAGCCCCACCAAGGCCACAAATTCCTACCATGTAATGATAGAAAAGATTTGGCCACCATGCGGCACATGTGCCCGTCGAGTGAGGAGTCAACCGTGGAAGAAATTTGTTTACCAAGAGCCACGTAGCTCTTCCTTTGGTGGACAGCAACAAGAAAGAGTACGGTTGCTGAGGACACGTTCCTTGCATGGAGAAGCAAGGTGTCGAGCAGCTAAGAAAAGAAACAATTTGCTGGACACGTTTCCTCCACCTGTCCTCCATGCATGCATCCATCGAAAATCCCCCTCTTTGTTGACTGGTTTTTAGCAAAACCAGCGGCTAATCTGCTCATGTAAGTGAGCTGAAGAGAGTGATCGAGCAGAACCAAGAGTAGAGAGAGAGAGAGAGTGAGGAAATTTGCGAGTGAGCAGCGGGCGGTGAACGGCGAAGAGGAAGTTGGGACCGCCTTCTACCGTGCTCGAGCTGCCGCCGTTGATGCCGCTAGTCTCCACCGCCGTTGAGCCGCTTTGCCCTGCCTTGTGCTTGCTGTGTTTTTGCTTGGATTAGAGGCAAGTAGAGTCCATTGATATATCCCTTGTTTGCTGTCTTTTGTGTGTGATGAACGGTGAATTTCGGATGTGGATGAAGTGTGAAATTTCGAAGTTATAAGAGTTGTGTTCTAGCCTAGTGTTCTGTTTCTGGAAAAACAGTCCGACCTTTGATGATTTCATGAGTTGTATGCGATGTTCTAGTTGGAATCTGACTTCGACTTCTTGATGAAAGTTGTAAAGGACTTCTTGGAGAATAACATATCAAAATTTGAAAGGAAACGGACAAGTATAGGTCGATGAAACCATTTTTTTTTTATGAAGCTAGACCTGGAAACTATTATGATGATCTATTGTGATTCTGTGAATTTCGTGCAATTATCTAGTCCGAATTTGATCTTGTGTTCTTGATGAGAGTTGTATATGACATCTTGAGGAGTAACATACTAAAATTTGAGGATAAATGAACAAGTAATGATCGGGGAAAATAATTTTCTTTGAAAAGGATAAATCTGGACAATGAACCGAGAGATAGGAAGAGTTATAAAAATTATATCTTTTAATCCAGAAGGAATTAAATTTCTATTTCTTCATGAGACTTTTACCTCTATGTCTCAATTATAACATATTAAAATATCAGAATTTTTGGAGTTCATTTAAGGGTTTAATCGAAATTATTTCCGAAACTGTACAAAAGTGGTACTGAAATTTCTTTTGCTGTGATGTATGGATTTATGTGATTGATGTGAAAATTTCTTGACATAGTATTCTTCATAAAATATCTCCCTCTAGATTTTTTTTATATCGTGTTAAATTTTCAGAATTTATTGAGATCGTTTACTATTTTTCCAGAATTTTATTAAAGAAGTGCATTCTGCTTTATCTGAAATTTGCTGTATTTTCAAGAATAAATGGAATGCCCTATGAAATATGATGTCTTGAGTGGTTGTATATGCTGCATATATGGTGATGTTTGGCATATCATGTGACATCAAAAGATGGTTTAGATCTTTGATATTGTTGCATCAAATGCCATGATGAAAAGGAGACATATATGAGATTATATATTGTGATAATAACGAGACCGTCAGAGGTGTGAGCCGACGATACCCCGGGAGTGTTGGGATGCTAGGAGTGTGTGTGCTGGATGTCCTCGGGAGTTTCGGGATGCCCAGAGTGTGTGTGCCGGAAGCCCTGGAGGTGTGTGCCGGGGGGATTCCTCGTGATGCTAGTTGGGATACGAGATGCCCCGAGTGTATGTGCCAGATACCCAGAGGTGTGTGTTGGAGGCCCTTGCGATGCCAAGTAGGGTGCGAGCGATAAATTGTGGGATGCAAACATTGGTCCCTGGATGAAAAATAATGAGATCATTGTGAAAGATAAGCACTAAAATTGAATCATGTGCATGGGTGTATGCATATGGCATGATGTATGATCTGCTTATGAAAGTAAATTGATGCTCTTTGATATTGAAAATGCAATTATGAAAACGTGAATGGATCTCATGGTGATGTATGCTTGATAGCATGGATGATATGAATCCTGGTGATACATGCACGATAGCATGGTGAGATATGCATGACTGCATGGTGGTATATGCATGATGGCATAGCAAGATGTGCATGACTACATGGTAATATATGCACAATTGCATGGTGATATATGCTTGATAGCATGAATGATATGTGCCTTACTCGTGATATTTTGATTGTCTTGCTTATTGCATTGTGTAGTTTGGTGGATCTTTATTGCTGAGTGGTTGTACTCACCCCGTTTAAGGACTAACATTTCAAACTAGATAAGATACCTTTGCTATCACTACCACGGGTAGATGGATCAAGTGGTTGGATATGACCACGAGGAGGAGGATAGCAAATGAATGAACTTTTGGACACCGACACTGATCGATGGACTTTAAGTATACGACTATTGGAGGAGATGTCGGTCATCTTTTAAAGTATAGCCGAGTATAGAAGACTATGGCATTTTGATGTACCGATGAATGATGTCCATCTGGTTTAAGTAAATAAAAGTGTTCGGCTTTTACCTATAAATGTTTAGTTGGTGTGCATCATTTTCTGAATATAAGGAAGGGAGTTGATGGATGTGCTTCTATTATATAAATTGCGCAAGGACCGATCTAAAAGATGTAACCCCCAGGATTGATAGACCTTCAGGTCAAGTAAGAGAATTGTAATTGAACTGTGGCGACCCTAACGGTTCGGGGGCCGTCAAGGGGTGTCACATATCATGGGTATCAGTATGAGAATTTTTCTTTTTTGTCCAACAGCTTCTTGAGGCTTGCCGACATCTATTTTGCTCAATTGTGAGCTTCGTCATAAGAGTGGTTTAACAAGTCAAATGCCCATTTCTCGAACTATTTCTTTCACCGCGATGTTTTTCTGGTTTGAAAAGATTGAAGATGAATGATTAATGGACTTAAAGAGCCAATCTCATAGCACAACTCACCGCAATGACAACAAGGGTACATGGTTTTCCATGTTCAATTGGAACAAGGGCTGAGAATATTAACTATTGAATATATTAACTCCAACTTTGTATCGTCAAAGTATTTCACATCGTTTATATAGGTAGTTTACAATAAATTAATCATGTCCATATTATTCCCTTTTACATAATAATTTTAGTTATGAATAGAATATTAAGAACCTGTACTGCATTTATGCCATTGAAGCCCTTGAATTATTGACTCAATTGGAGCTAGAAGCCAACTCTCAAGTCCATCACGTGCTAACGATGGAAGAACTCCAGATAAGATAGACGCAAGTCGAGCTCTTTCCAAATGACAGCATGGGTGCGCGTTATGAAGCAAATAAAGTGCCCTTTTCTTTCGCAGTAGCTACATGCTGCGGACTAGCTGTCCTCTTTTATGTCCATTCATGCTTACTTTCGGCAAAAACGGGATGACATTCTCGTGGTTTAGTACCAAACCACGAGCGTGAACCACGGACAGATCATATGTGATATTCTCGAATTAATTCATCTGAGGTATTCTCTGCTTTGGCTTGTCCTAGACCGAGTTTCATGGTTTTATCCTTTGGCATATAGGCAGACACTTTCCCAGGAAGTCATTCATTCTAATAGTGCTCTAATATGGTCTCGCTTAACTTTTGGAGTTCCAAAGTAAAGTTTACCTTCACGTCATAAGGCGCCTTCCACTTTTCACATATATATTCTAGAATCACACACACTCTCTATTCTATGCACAATTTGATGCATTCTTACCTCCTTCATCATCCTAGAAGTCTGCCAGGAGCCGCTCTTTATTCAGGCCCTCTCTAGTTGCCAATGACCACTTCTCACCCTCGTCGGACTGGATCGTTATAGGCCTACCAATTTCCACATGGCTCGTCCCCATACCATACACTTACTAGAGAGACTCATGCTTTAAAACCATATTGTGATATTTCTATATTAATGGCAAAATAGCACTTCAAGTACCAAAACTTGACACAATAGGACACTCAAGTGTCAAAAGTTACAAAAGTGACACTTAAGTGCCACGTTTTTGAAAAATGAGATATTTGAGTGCCATCTCTGGTGAACCTCGCCGGAAATCTTACATGGCAATTAAATATTAATATTGCTTGCCTATGTGCTTTGTTGAAAAGCTAACTCAGCTCTGATTCACCCTAAATGACGTTGTTTCCATAATTGGCCAAAATAAAGCTCTTAAATCGGCCAAAATGATGTCATCTCCCCAATTGCCTCAAATCTAAAATCCTAAATTGGGTAAAATCCCCATTGAAGCGCTCAAACCCTAATTCAATTTGCCCCAAATTCCATAGCCGAATATTGGAACTGGAGAGTAGGACTTTCAGCAGTGGCTCAATTCCTCTTACTTAAGCAAAGGAGAAGGCGAGCGTTTCTGTTTTTGTGAGTTACCGAGTCCAAGAAGAACATCGTAGACTCGAATAAATCCCAAGAGAAACTTCTAGGGATGCGCTTAATATAAAGAAGGGTCGAAGTGCAAATACAACAAATGGTTCAATACGAAATTCTTTCACCGAGCCACATTGGTGATATTGGACCTACTTGATGGATGACATCAACCTCCATCTACAGTTGTGGATGACTTGGATAATGTTGACTCAATGCAAGCTCTAGCATTTTCGATTAACCATTTGAAGAATGAAATTTCAAGGATGAAAATTGAACAGAAGTGTTACCAAGCATTTATTATGGTGCTATTTTTTTTTGTATATCATACTACATGATGAAATATAAAGTACTAGAAGATGAGAAGAAGTTTCTCTTTGACTGCTATAATTGTAATTAAGTGGACAAATGTAATTGTTTTGATCAAATATAGGTTAATTTTTTTTGGAAAATGAGAAGAAGTTTTGTGATGTCCATAAAATCGTTGTGGCATTTTTTTTGTTTATGTCGTCATATGTATTGTGGGCTACTTCTTGTACTTGTGGAGAGGTCAAGGAAAGGGATTGAGTGGATGTGTAGTCGATTAATGTGTTGTGGCGACTTCTTTACTTGAAATGAATATAAACCAATAACAAACATTGAATTAAATGGAGTTGCCACAAGTTTAACTGAATATCAACTAGTCAGCAGTTTCTTTGGTTTGCTACAAACCAGCATATACATAGGACAATTACAAATGATTACTCAAGTGCCATAAGTTGTATTTAGTGATCACTTAAGTGTTAGTCATGATAAAAAATGATCACTTAAGTGTCAAGTTATTATTAAAAGTGATCATTTAAGTGCCACTTGTGGTTAAAAGTGAACACTTAAGTGTCAAGTTTTTTAGAATATGATTAGTTAAGTGTCAATTTTTTTTTGTAGGTTTCCTCTAAAAATTGCACTAACAACCAGCCACCACTAATCGCCACCATTGCCCACCATTGGACATTATCAACCTCCAACCATCACCAACAGCCACACTAGGCATCCTAGGCACCACCAGCCACCATTGTGCTGGTGGTGTGCTGCTGTAGAAGGTGTTAGTGCTAGGTGTCTTGCATCAGCTTGCACCTGCACCACTTGGTGCAAGATGTGCACATTGCATACTTGCATCTTGCACCAGATGCGGCATAAGCCCCCAACCCAACCCTTACAATAGACTCATCACTACTAGACATAACCAGCCACCACTACCAGCCACACTAGCACCCCAGCTACCACATCGGCACATAGCCACCACCATAGACTCATTATTAATAGCCATTGATGGTGGTGCGTGGTGCGTTTGTTGCAAAAGGTGTTAATGCAAGCTGAGCTTTGTATTAGCTTACACCAGCACCATCTAGTGCAAGATGTGCACACTGCACACTTGTACCAGTATTAGGTGTAGCACAAGCCCCAAATCCAATCCCCACAATAGACCCGCCACCACCACCAGGCTTCACCAGCTGCAACCACTAGCCACATGTGTGACGTCCCGAAATTTGGCTCCTGTTTCGAATATATGAAATGGTTATTTCATCGACGCGCTTATGGTTCTTTTACTCAAAACTGATCATTTACAAGTTAACTAATCTATTTGATGAGGTCGTAAAGGGTTATAAACACGACATACTATAGAATTCGATCAGAAATCGACTGTTTGATCATAATAATCGACAACGGTCAATGGTACACTATTATAAATCAATTAGCGAACGGATAAAAGCCAATTCAATGGAAGTACATAGTCGAATTGCAGGTGGTCCCACATGATTATGATATTCGCGTCGAGCGGCAATAAACCAATTTTCTATTGATATTATATTCATGATACATAATTGAACCCTCACGATTACATGACAACCGAGGGTCGTCTATGATTCGAAGATGCACAAACATGGGTTGAAAACTATCGACCACCGGTCAAAAGCACAAGAACCCCTAAAAGCTACCCGATAGATTAGATCATACTAAAGTTGCATTTGATCGATTTTAACAACGAAATTTAATTCGATTTCGGGTATCGAACTTTCGAGGGTTTGGCAATTTAATTATTGGATGTTGTCTCATCGTTCACCAAATTTTCGAGGAGTTCGAAATTTTTCAGAAAAAAGGGATTTTCGGACAAAAAGAAAAAGGAAAAAAAATTCGGATGAAGTGGCCAAGTGGAAATTTTGCTGCCCAAAAGCTTTAGTTTTTAAGAAATTAGAGTTAAAAAGATATTTGGGAGGGTAAAGATAGGCTTAGAAGACTTTTGAGGCATGTAGATAGAATGTGATGATGGGTTTTTAGGATATTTTCTTAAGAAACCTTTTGTTTGCTTTATTTTCTTCTCTCTCTCTTTCTTCTTCCTCTCCCTCCCCCATGCTACTTCTTCTCCCTCCTCTGCAGACAGCCCACCATCTTCTTCGTCCTCTTTATTTTCTTTCTTCCCTCACTCCTTCCCCATTCCCTCAATTCTCCTTCCCTCCATCTCATCTCTCATCTCCACCACCAAGCCACCTTCAATGTCCAGCCACAATCGCCAGCACCTCCACTACCGCTAGCACTTCCACCATCTGCAAGCAACACCCCCACCGCATTGGCCGCACCACCGTCGGTCACCACCTCCATCACCGCCGTTAGCCACTGCCCGCTCACGCCGTCCGTCACCTCCTCCGTGGCCACCAACAAGCCAAGCCACCCTAGGTGGTCGAGAGCTTGAGGAGTTGACACCGCCACCGTCGAGCCTCCGTTTGAGCCGCGAGCGTCATGTTTTTGATGACGTCACATCGCCGTTGTTGCGTGTGACATCTTGATTTTCAGGTTCTGTTTTCGATTGAATAAGTTGGGCTTTTCATCGACGTGCCTATAGTTATTTTCTCTAAGTTAGCCACTCACGAGATAACTAACTTATTAGGTGAAGTTGTTAGGGAATATAAACGCAATTGACTTGAGAATTCGATTAGGAATTGATTGCTTGTCCGTGCTAGTCTGCAAGGGTTATTACGGTACAGTTAAAAATCAATCAAAGATTAGAGATAGGTCGGTTCAACTAAGATATGTGATCAAGTGTGGGTGATTTCACCTGATTGCAAAATTCTTATTGATTGGTAGTAGATCAATTTTTCTGTCGTTTTGGTGTCCTATGTTTGTATTTGAAACATCAAGATTTTCACGACAACCGAGAGTCGCCAATGTGGGTTTGTATGTGCATAAAGGCCTAGGAGACAATAGGGATGTGCATGAGAGCTTGTGGGACCAAGAATTTCTGAGTATAAGATATTTTATCTAACATTTTCCCTTCCCCCTCCTTCAGTCTCTCCCTTGTAGGTTTCCCCCTCCATCTGACAACTTGGCAGTTGTCTTCCATTCCCTTTTTATTCCTTTGACTTTGTGGGCTCCCTCTTATCATTTCCCCCCTCTCTCTCTCCTCCCTCTCTTCTTCGCACCTGTCCAACTACTTCCCACCTTTGTGACTTCTGCCTCAGTTTCATTTCCTCTCCATTTTTTTCTCTCTCAACCAACACCTTGCTCCACCTTCGGCTGTTCCTTCAACCGAAGCCACCCCACCGACTCTCCTTCTTGCTGCCTCGAAGATGCCAGTCAACTTCAGTGGTCGTTTGACTGTGCGCCTTCATGCCAGCACATCCGTGTGCCATTCCATCGAAGCCCCCAACAATCTTCTCTCTCGCTACAACTTTAGTCCATGTTTTCAACCCCAATGCCAATAGATTTTCAATGCCTCACGCCTCCACCGATTCGCACGCAACAGTCCTGCAAGTTCCATCGCGAGCCGCCAAGCCAAAACTCGCGACCAGCCTTGAGTAGAATTGGTTTTTAGCTCAAGCAAGGAGTTTGCAGGGCCGATTTTAGCCTTGGTTTGGTCTCCTTTAGCGTCGCTATAAGCCAGAGTTTTGGCCGCCGTCGTGCCACCATCGCCGTGGAGCAGTTTTTACGCTAAACCAGTGTGTTTACTCACTAATTTCCGCTTATGAAGTTAATTATGCTTAAGGGTTGATTAGTTTAGGTTAATTAGGGATTATGTGGTTAGTTAGAACGGATTAGCAATTTAATAACTCGTTATTGCATGTTAGGTGGTTAGAGTAGTGTAATTAGCAGCTAGATAGGTTGTATTATTTATCTAGATAGGTTTGGAAATTTTCCGGGCCTATTTCGATATTTAATTAGGCTTTTCTGACCTAAGTTTGTATTTTTGGCATTTATTGGTATTTATTTAATTAATTTTGGTAATTATTTAACTATTTATTATTTTTCGGAACTTATACCGGGATAGCTAGTGACTGGAATTTCGTGTTGATTGCAATGATGTGTTTGGTTTATTTATTTGAATGCTAATTTGTGATATTTGATTAATATTTATAATTTTGGGAATTTATTCCAAAATTACCTTAGAAAATATCGGGTGTCGGTTTACAGTGTCAAAAATGTGTTTGTGAGCTATTATTTTTAATGGGATTTTATAAAAGGGAAATTATTATATTTTGGCTAATGCCGACTGTGTACCCAAACACGATTATTTTATCAGGTTTAATAGATATTAAGTATCGAACAGTTTTGGTGAGCACTATTAGTATATTATATCAGCTTGCAAGCCTTGATATATTAGTTTAGGGTGAACAATATACTCTATTAGCTCCAGTGAGCATTATTATATATCTATTATCAGCTTTTGGTGAGTTATACTATCTATCTTCAGCTTAGGGTGAGCAGTCTTTGATGTGATCGAATTTTATAGATAGTATTAAATGGGTTGACTGAGAGATGGTATTGATGGTACGAAATTGATTGGATCGATTAATCAATAACTTGATTTGATTTGATGATTTGATTCAAATTGAAGTGATTCATTGAATATATGAATCGTACTGACGTGCAGAAAGGGATTGAATCAAAAGTAAATAAGCTATCTCTTGTGTGCATAGGTAGCCTTTAGGCGTATTTCCTTCCTAGTCGAAGTTTAGGGGGTGAACTTGCTGAGACATTGTCTCACCTCGTCGTGGGCTTAACTTTTCAGGTTCTTAGATGGCGAATCCCCCTGAGCGTTATGGTCGGCTGATGAGAGTCATTGAGTGAATCTATAGTATCCTGATCTTTGGAGCTTTTGGGTCTATGAGCTTATAGTGACCACTATCTAGGTCAAAGAGCATCCACGTTATATGTTCCCTCATCGATTCATAGCATGGTTCTGCTACACTCCCAATAGTGTAAGGTAGGTCCCCTTAGGACTTTTGATATCCCCACTGTGGTAATTAACGCTGTTTTGGACGAGGATCTAGCTAACCCTCCTGATGGCGTAGTGGAGAACTCGACGTTCCGCTCAGCTCTTGTGGAGACTGAAGAATCGGTGAATGAGGCCGGCTAGTTGGTTACAGGACAGCTCGTTTGAGGATCGACTTTTGTAAACTTGTATATATAGTGACTTGTATATATGACCTAGTTTGTGTTGTATAAAGGTGTGTTGTGGTTTTCAAAATTTGTGGCCATGCTTTTCTATCCCAGCTTGGTGTTGTCTGGGGATTTCATTATTCGCTTCCGCATGTGCATTAAAAAATTGAAATGGGTCGGCGACGTGTCCTGGGACGTCGCAATTTAATCGACCACTGAGGGATGGGCACACACTCGAAGGATCGGGGCGTGACACCGCGAGCCCACCACCGTCAAAAACCCGTGAGTTAATTTCCTAATTGTTGATTAGGGTGTTAATTGCGTTTAGGGGGTGGTTAGTTTAGTACTAATAGCAATTAGTGTTAGTTAGTCTTAGATTATTCTTAATTGCGATTAAGGATAATTTAGATCAAATTTAATTACAATTAGTGTAAATAATTTCGATTAGTTTAATTAATTGTGTTTAGATTAATTATTTGAGTTTTAGCTTTATTAATCGTGATTTACTTAATTAATCGCAATTAGCGTAATTAGTGACGGATTAGTCGTTAAGTAGAATTTTATGCTTGTTTTTTTGGACGAGATTGTTCGTAATTTTGGTTGCTTGCGTTTATGATGTTGTGCTATTAATTGCCCAATTGTAAATTTTATCCAATATTTTAAAAAGGGTTGTTGGGCAAGAAAATACAAAAAAAAAAAAAATGATGTGTCGGGTTTTGACACCAAAATTTATGTGCTCAATAAAACAATGGGGTTTTAAAATAGAAGTGTGCAAAGTTTGACAGGTTGATTTCAAATACGTGACCACATATGAATTTTTTTCCGAGAGTTTTAAAGAAAGAAAAAGTTGCCCAAGTTTATTATTTGAAAACAAAATATTGTGTTCTTAGCTAATTAACGGCAATAGAAATTGGCTTGATTGATGGTGTGCTCGAGTGATCATTTAATTGACCCCGTCACCCAACGAGAGTTAGGGGCAATGCCCAATTTTATCATATGCTCGGTAGGGTTCCGGATGCCGAGTCTCTGTTGAGGCCAAACCAACGCTCCTTTATGGAACGCTGTTTAGGGGTTCTAGACGATGCCGTGCCCGATTGGGTGGGACAATGCCTAGTGATGCCGGAAGACATGTGGCGACACTTGTGTTGGCCGTGGCCCGAGGGGTCGTAATAATTGGAACACATGTGGCGACAATGCATATGAAATTTTAGTATGTGCTCTGATTGTTATTTATGCACGTTACACTACTTTACACTACTGCTGCTATGCAAGATGTGCTAATATGCAGGAGTGTGCTGATGCGAGGTGAGTTTATGTGTGGTGCATGCTCAGGCTGCCTTCGAGGCGAATTCACGCCCTAATTGAGGCTTAGGGACTTAACTTGCTGAGATTTTATCTCACCCTGTCATTGTCAAATATTTTCAAGTTCGTAGTATGGAGTATCGTCTTATGCGTTTTGGGGTCCCTTGGGACATGGAGGTGGAGACCACTCTATATCCTATCCCTGGGATTGCCTATTCTCGCGAGCTAGTGGTTACGATGGTGTGGGTAGACGAGGGGTTTGTACATGTGATGCCCCACAATTTCAAGGCATAATTCATTAGGGAGGCGAACGGTGATCGGATTGGTCTCCTTCATGGTTTTGATGGACTGCTCATCGGAAACGTGGGAGGGCAAGATTGTGACCCCATGGATATCGACATCCCTGACGGTGTCATGGTGAATCCAGACTTTGAGCCGGAGGGGCCTGGGGAGCCATACCCACCTGACTACATGCACGACTTTGCGCTATGATACTAGGGCAGGTGTTTGGACTTTGTGTAGCTAGAAGTTAACCCTAACCTTCTGACCCTTTTTGCTTGTAGATCACCTAGGAGTTTCTTTTTTTGGTAGGCTTGTACATATTAAACTCCTTAGGTTAACTAGTTGATAAATAAATCGTTGTTTTTTGGGAAATTGTTATTGTGTTTTACTATCCCTATTTTTGTTGGTTGACTGGGTGTTTATTTAAGTCACTTCGGCACTCGTATAATTGAAAGTTGAAAAGGAATGGGTCGTCGATGTGTTTTGAGATGTCACATTTTTAATTGACCGTTGAGGGATGTTTGTGTACTCGGGGTTCGGTGTGTGACATCCCCATTTAAGTGGTATTAGAGCCTGGTTAAGGTTTGGAGTGATACAATGCGATGGGTTATATGATAGTTAGTTAGGAAAAACATTTTCCTTATGTTTATGCTTGTGATTAATTGATTGTTTTGTGTAGGTTGCTCAGATTTTTTATTCTTGGTTGGAATCAAAAAGCAGGTTCTATAAAGATTCTACAAGATGAGCGATCTTGATCAGAGGACTCCTCGAAAGAGGGTAGTTTTGATTGGTACTCAGGGAAGGACACCAACTCAGATTGGTACCAGAGGGAGAGCTCCGGCTTAGGCTAGTGCTGGGGAAAGAATACCACCTCATGCTAGTGTTGGAGGAGTACTAGGTGATCCTAGGTTGGATGGGATCGTGCAAACGCTATAGACTCTAGGGAACATGATTGGTCAGCAGGCTCGGAACCAAGTTGCTGCTACCGCCGCCACCGCTGCTGCTGCTACTGCTGCCACTACTACCACCAATGCTATTGCTGTCGTTGCCATTGCACCTGCTGAAGTCCCACCTGGAAATGGGAATGGTGAGCGGCTTATGCATAAGCTGGTGGAGCAGTTCTTGAAACTAAAGCTGCTAAGGTTTACTAGAGCGGGTGATCCTAAGGTTGTAACCCTCTAGATTCGAGAATTAGAGAAGGTTTTCACACTACTAAGGTGCTCTGAAGAGGACAAGGTAGTCGTGGCTGTCTACCAGTTGCAAGGTAACGAGAGTACTTGGTGGGACGCCACCAAAGGGAGAGTGCTTCCCAAAGGTACGGTCCTGGAGTTGGATGCTCTCGTTGAGGCCTTCTACGAAAAGTATTTTTGGATTGTGCGCGGGAACAGAAAATGGCCAAGTTTCGGCGTCTCCATCAAAAGTATGCACCAAGGTTAATTGAGAACCTAATGGACAGGGCAAGGAGTTTCAAAGATGGTCTGAAGCCAGAGATTAAAGACCCGATGGTGCCGCTGAATCTCAAGGACTATGATGAACTGTACGAGAGGGCCCAACTGATTGAGAGGAATCTGAATGAGCGGGCTGCTGCATTTGGGTTGTGATTTGTGCCCAATGGAGATAATAATCGGTTTGGGAAGAGGTCAATGATGGGAGGAAAGTTGTGGCACCCCGAACCCTTCGTAGGTTGCCACAAGCGCCAACGTTACCCCTTATTACCTTTCTTCTATGAAGAGGCGTCGTAATTAGTAGACACATTTTTTTTTTTTTTAAATGGTCCCAGCGCGACTCATTAGCGGAAGCAAAATAAAGCATCACCATCTCTCCCCTTACCAAACCATGATACAAATACACACCACTAATCACCATGATTAATAGACAAGCCACGACACTTTATTTACATATATTTTCAAGATGGGACTTCTTTGGGTCGATACATCAAAAAGGAAAAGCCAGGACTTAGCCATGTCCAGCCTAAAACCCCAAAAAGAACCCTCGACCCTCTACAACTCGCGTGCATAATCCCCATCATCAGCGTTGGCTAAAGATCCCCAAAAAATCCAGCTCCTACTCGTCACGCACGGGCCTCACACCCAATCCGGTGCATCAGGCGGTGGCGGTGGCAACATCCCTCTCACCACCCCATCGCGACAAACGTGGACAGAGACGAACTCCTAGACGACCGGGCCCCTAGCTAGGCCTATGTCGTACATGACAAAACAACGCACTCGTATATACGTCAATCCAGGCACAGAAGGACAGCTGAACTCCTCACTCAACCTCTACATTGGATGGTAAACCGTAAAATATACCCCGCGTGACGACAGGGAGCGGCATGCTGCTAAGCTGAAATGTTGGTCCCCAAAAAGGGTGAGTACAACCACTCAGCAGGTAAAGGAATCCAATAACCACTCAATGCGTCATACAAGTCATACATGCATTGCATGCATTATTTACCTTGAAGCCATGCGCATACTATCATGCATCATCATCACAATCATAACACATACATGTGTATCATCATGTTCATACTCATATAGTCCTCATCATGACATTATTATTTTACACGCATGTCATCATCATCATATACATGTCATCATCATACCATACACACGTCGTCGTCATCATGACATCATCACATCACACATGTCATCATGCCATATCATATATCATCATCATATCATGCATATCATCATGCCATGGGTGATCATCATCATATCATATCATATTATCATGCATGGTTCAATTTCCACTTTTAACTTTTCAATTTGATCACCACATCACCCTTCCTCGGATCATCAATTTCATCTCATATTTTACACTCGCATCCCATGCGAGAAAACCTCCGGCATTTAGCCATTCCAGGCCACCGGGCATCCGGCCCCCCCACATTCCGGGCATCTCGCATCCCAACTGGCATCACGAGGCATTCCCCTTGGGCAAAGACCTCCGACAGGGCTTCCGGCATTTACACTACTTAGCCGGGCATCCCGCACCCCAATCCTAGCATTGCGAAGCATTCCCCTTAGGCAAAGACCTCCGACAGAGCTTCCGGCACCCCCAACTTTCTGGGCATCTTGAAATTCCCAAGGCCATTCGGTAATGTATCTCTATACATTCCGGCATTATCCTCCGCCACAACAATCTCCTCATTTAACATTATCCATGTTCACCAATTTCGGTCTTAATTTAGCATGGCATATGATGTATTGGCAATCAACAATCATGTTTAGCATTGAATTCACACATGCATCTCAATGCATACATCAAGATTTCATCACACATACTACATGGTGCAATTATTTATAAAATAAAATTCATGGAATTTATGCCAATTAAAATAATCCATTTATCATGCCCTTTTTACATTTATTTAAATTCCAGCATGTGCCATTTTCAAAAATATTAAATTTAATTATTTATAAAATCTCAAAAATCATAAAGTTAAGGCAAGTAATAAATAAGACAATCGGATAATGATTTCATGCAAAATACACGACCAATAAAAATTTCACACAAAACAGCACATAATTTTCGGATGAAACCAGAATGTACGGTCTCCGAAGAAATTCATTAAAATATCCATACGACCTCCAAAAATTACGAAATTTTACCATGTTATAGCCAAGACATTTACGTACATCTTTCATGAAGACTTCCAAGCCAGATTATTTCTAGATTAATTTCTACAGTCTCACGAAGCTCCTGGATCCATCACCGAATCGCCCAGTACATGATTCTCTGAAATACTGAGTTTTCACCTACCTATTCTTTTTCGTTTCCTCTGAAATTTGGATATGTTCTACATCAAGATGTCCTCTACAATTTTCATGGATAGATATAAGTCAAATAACCAGAGTATAGTCGTCATTTAGGTCCATGATATCTCGGGTGTCCTGTAATACATCTCCAGAATTACCGTCTTCAAGATCTAGACGATTCACTAGGTTATACTTGTTCATTTTGCTTCAAATTTTAGTATGTTGTAGTTTAAGATGTACCCTACAACTTTCATGAAGAAATCAAAGAGATATTCTTAGCACAAATCAACATGCAACCACAAATCCAACAAGAGGTCAGTAAAATCGTTCCAGATCTGAGGTCTCCGTAGGATGAGATTTTAACCCCACAAATCTCCATCATTTTCCACCAAAATTTAGTATGTTATATTTTAAGATGTTAGCTAAAAATTTTATGAAGAAATTGAAGCCAAAATCGGACTCTAAACATGCATGCAAGCTCTCACAAAATTCTGACTCGGGCGGATTCAAACAAAACAGCAGCCTTACTCAAGAACAAGCCATTACAAGCTTCGGTTTTCCTCACCTAATCACCCAAAATTCGACATACATGTAACACACACACATGCAAGAGCAGCTAGAGGACTCCAACTTGCCTCTAGACCGGACGGACGACGGCACGCGGCGGTGAGCACGGCGGACGGACAGCGACAACTCCTCCTCGGCTTCTCCTCCCTCTCGGCCACTCTCCCTCTTTCTCTCGAAATCTCTCTCTCTCTCTCTCTCTCTCTCTCTCCCTCTCTTGGCCGAACAAGCAACCGGCCACTCTCTCTCCTTCCCTTCTCTTTTATCCCCCCATTTCCTAATCATTAGTAATCATTGATTTGCCTCACCAATGGCCAATGCATGCCATCCTCCTTTGTGCCACTTGTCTCAATGCATGCATAATGGGCTTTGAATTTGGGCTTGGGCTTGGGCCGGCCACTCTTAGGCCTCCCTCTTGATTGATAGCAGCCCACTTGTGGGCTTCAATGGGCCGGCCAACTTGGCCCATTAAAGATCTACTCTTGGGCTCAAGGCCCAACAATTTATTTATTTATTTATTTATAATTTCTTCTATAAATTTTTTAAATTTTAATTTTCCACATGGCCAAAGTCTTGTGACATTTTATTTAATTCATAAGGTGCATGGCCAAGCATAGACTATCGTTATTAATCTACAATATTTAAAATCTCATGAACATAAGCACAAATCACCTAATCTAAAAAAAGACTAATGGCTAAAGCATTAAACCATAGGCAATTTCATTACCTAATTAGAGGCTTTAACACACCTTATGGTTTGACTTTGAATTTTAGGATGCCACAATTCTCCCCTCCTTAGAGAATTTCGTCCTCGAAATTAGACACCACTCGTGCCTTCTTGAAACAAATGAGGGTACTTTTCCTTAATCTGATCCTCTCTTTCCCATGTGGCTTCCTCCACATCATGATGTCGCCATAATACCTTAACCAGAGGAATCTTCTTAGTCCTAAGAATTTGCTCCTTTCGATCTAATATCTGCACAGGTTCTTCGATGTACCTTACTTTCTCATCCACTTTGATGGCTTCATGATCGAGTATATGACCAGGATCCGGCTAGTACTTTCTCAACATCGATACATGAAACACATTGTGCAGATTTTCTAACTTAGGAGGTAGCGCTAAGCGATAAGCTACATCCCCTATCCTCTCGAGTATTTCAAAAAGTCCAATAAATCTAGGCTTTAACTTACCCTTCATCCCAAATTGAGATATCCCTTTCATTGGAGATACCTTAAGGAATACATGGTCCCCTACACTAAATTCCAAAGGCCTTCTACGCCTATCTGCGTAGTCTTTCTGTCTACTCTGAGCTGTTTTAAGTCTTTCTCTGATAATTTCAACAGCTTCAGTGGTAACTTGTACCAGTTCAGGTCCTGTCAATTTTCTTTTACCTACTTCATTCCAATAGACAGGAGTCTTACATCTCCTTCCATATAATGCTTCATAGGGAGTCATGCCTATACTTTTCTGAAAACTATTATTATAGGCAAACTCCACTAAATGCAATCTTTCATCCCAATTTCCTTTGAAATCGATTACACAAGCTCTTAACATATCCTCTAATATTTGGATTACTCTTTTTGTTTGTCCATCTGTCTGGGGATGAAAAGCAGTACTAAACTTAAGCTTAGTCCCTAATGCAATTTGAAGACTTCGCCAAAAGTTGGAAGTAAACCTCGAATCCCGATCCAAAGTAATGGTCACTGGAACACCATGTAAGCGTACTACTTGACTTATATACATGTCCGCATACTTATCCATTGGGTAGTCCATGCAAATCGCTAAGAAATGAGCCGATTTAGTCAAACGATCCATTATAACCCAAATTGAGTCATGACTGCTTGACGTCCTTGGCAATCCTTGCACAAAGTCCATCATTATATGTTCCCATTTCCATTCTAGAATGTCTAATGGTCTCAAAAGTCCTGTGGGTTTACGATGTTCCGCTTTTACTTGCTGGCACGTCAAACATTGAGAAACGTGCTTAGTCGTATCTGCCTTCATACCATTCCACCAGAATTGCTGACGCAAATTCCTGTACATCTTTGTACTACCTGGGTGGATACTATAATTACTCTTATGTGCCTCCGACAAAATTTCCTTTCTTAATTCCTCATTGTCGAGAACACAAAGTTGTCTTTGACATCTTACTATTCCATCGTCAGAGATTTGAAATTTTGATCTTTTTCCTAAAGATACCGTGTCTTTTACCTTTCAAAATCTCCGGGTCAGATTCTTGCAAGATTTTAACTTTTGAATAATCTCTAGCTCAATCCTTAATGCACTAAGCATACCAGTAAGGCAATCCATTTCCAATTTAAATTCTGAGTCTGCTACAGATTTTAACAATTCCCATTCTGCCACCCTTAAACTAGCCATCTCCATAGCCGACTTACGACTAAGAGCATCCGCTACTCTATTCGCTTTCCCTGGATGATATCTTATCTCACAATCATAATCCTTCAACAACTCCATCCATCTCCTTTGTCTCATGTTCAACTCCTTTTGTGAGAACATATACTTCAAACTTTTATGATCCGTATAAATCTCAAACTTCTCCTCATACAAATAGTGTCTCCATATCTTCAAGGCAAACACTATAGCTGCTAGTTCTAAATCATGCGTCGGATAATTCAGCTCATGGGGTTTCAATTGTCTGGACGCATAGGCTACAACTTTGCCATGCTGCATCAAAACACATCATAGTCCTTTGTGAGATGCATCACTATACACTGTGAAACTGTCAGGTCCAATAGGTATAGTCAAGATTGGAGTTGAAGTCAATTTCCTTTTGAGCTCTTGGAAACTCCTTTCACGTTCCCCATTCCACTCAAATTTTACATTCTTTCGGGTCAATTTAGTTAAAGGTCCTGCCAGTCGTGAAAATCCTTCAATGAACCTCCTATAATAACCAGCTAGTCCTAAGAAACTTCGTATTTTAGTGGGTGTCATTGGTCTCAGCCAATTTACTACCATTTCAACTTTTGATGGGTCTACTGCAATTCCTTTTCCTGACACCACATGTCCTAGAAATATTATCTGGTCCAACCAGAACTCACACTTACTAAACTTAGCATACAACTTATGCTCTCTCAGAGTCTGCAAAACTATTCTCAAATGTTGCTCATGCTCTTTAGGCCCTTTGAATATACCAGAATATCATCAATAAAAATAATCACAAACTGGTCTAAATAAGGCTGAAATATTCTATTCATTAGATCCATGAATGCAGCCGGCGCGTTAGTCAATCCAAATGGCATAACAAGGAACTCGTAGTGTCCATAACGAGTTCTGAACGCAGTCTTAGGAATGTCCTCCTTCCTAATTCTTAACTGATGGTATCCCGACCTCAAGTCAATCTTAGAGAAGACCGAACTTCCCTAGAGTTGGTCAAACGAGTCATCAATTCTAGGCAAATGATACTTATTCTTAATGATCACCTGATTCAGCTGCCTATAGTCAATACACAAGCGCATCGATCCATCTTTCTTTTTCACAAACAAGACCGGTGCACCCCAAGGTGAAGCACTTGGTCTAATGAATCCTTTGTCAAGCAACTCCTACAGTTGCACTTTCAACTCCTTCAATTCGACTAAGGCCATCCTATATGGGGCTTTTGATATTGGTCCTGTTCCAAGCATTAATTCAATTTCAAATTCAATCTCCCGCTCTGGCGGCAATCCAAGCAATTCCTCAGGGAATACATCTTGAAATTCGCTAACAATACGAACTTCCTCGAGTTTAGGCTCCTCCCTTGCATAATCTCTAACTATGGCTAGGTATCCTTGACATCCTTTGTCAAGTAACTTAGAAGCTTCTACTGCCGAAATAAGTGCTACAGGAAAATGGGTCTAACCTCCTAAAAATTCACAACTAGACTGATCAGGCAAAACGAATTGAACCACTCTTCTATAACAATCCATTCTAGCTCGATACTTATGAAGCCAGTCCATTTCTATAATAACGTCAAAATCATACATAGCCATTACGACCAAGTCTATTTCCATATCCTTTCCTCCCATTGATATCTTACAATCCCATTGATATCTTACAATTTCTACACACCAGTGTAGACAATACCATATCCTTTAAAGGCATGGAAACACAAAGAGGCGTCTCAAGAGGCATAACTTCTATCTTATTCAAACGTCTATATCTTTCAGAGACAAACGAATGCGTTGCACTCGTATCAAACAATGCATATGCCTTTTCACCATTGATAAGGATCGTACCTGAGATAACATTTTTGGAAGCTTCCGCTTCCTCTTGGGTGATTGCATACGCCCTTCCTTGTGCTATTGACCTCTGAGGATTTCCTTGTCGGTTTGACCTAACAGCACTCTGATATCCCTGTCGCACCGAGCCAACACTCACTTGCGACCTCTCTTGTGGGCAACTTCTCATAAGATGACCCACTTGTCCACAACCAAAACATTTCAGTTGTCTAGTACAAGGTCCTGGGCCATGGCGCCCATTACACTTTTGACAAACACCAGGCTGATAGGGTACTTTCCCTATATTCGGACCATTTCTTGCTCCTCCAAAATTCCCAAAATTACTTTTCTTCTTCACATTCCGGGTCTGACCTTGACCAGAATAAGGTCTCTTACCCTTTCTCACATCATTAAAATTCAACGGTTTCTTAAACTCCGACCGTTCTCTTAACAGCTCCTGCTCCACTAACTATGCCATTTCATAAATCTCATTATAGTCTCTTATATTCAAAGGCACCAGTTGCTTTCTAATATCAGTCCTTAACCCTTTCAGAAATCTCTTAGCATTTTCTTCCTGATCCTTAATCAATCTAGGAGCATATATAGACAATTCAGAAATCTAGCCTCATACTGATCTACTGTCAACCCCTTTTGTTCTAGCTGAACAAATTCAGTGATCTTCCTATCTTTGGCACAATCAGAAAAATACTTCCTATTGAAGGCTCTAACAAACTCCTCCCAGTTAACATCAATACCTGGTGGAAAGATTATATCCTTCGAAGCTCTCCACCAGAACTTCGCATTTCCCTCCAACTGGTACTCTGCTAAAACTATTTTCTCAGCATCAGTGCAGTCCAATAGCCGGAAAATTCGTTTCATCCCATCAATCCATTGCTCCGCCTCCTCAGGACTTCCCATTCCATTGAACTTAAGTGGCTTCAGCTTTAGAAACCGCTCCACTAGCCCTTGAGTACGGCGTTCTGCTCTGGGTTGTTGCTGCGCCTGCCTTTCCATCAGATTTCCAATATTGGCTAATGCCTGCAGGATGTCTTCCATTCGGGGTTCATCCCTTGCAGCAAAGGCTTCAGCCCTCGATGGATGAGCACTTCCAGCTCACACCATGACTTTCCTGCAATTTCCAAGCATTGCCTCAGGAATAATTTGAGACTCACTATCGCCATTCAAAGCAACTACTACTACTACATAAGTAACATACACATGTTACTGGTATCCAAAGGCAACTCAAAATGAACTACTAGGGATCTACGAGTGAATTCTCATCACCCGTTATTCAATTATTTCGTTTTATATCCTATGGTGTGCATTGTCATCATGTTCCTCAATTTTCAAATGAGGCTCCTTATCACTCCACCTATAACCATTCGCTCTGATACCAAAAAGGGTGGCTGTGGCACCCCGAACCCTTCGTAGGTTGCCACAAGCGCCAACGTTACCCCTTATTACCTTTCTTCTATGAAGAGACGTCGTAATTAGTAGACACATTTTTTTTTTAAAAAACAACGGTCCAAGTGCGACTCATTAGGGGAAGCAAAATAAAGCATCACCATCTTTCCCCCTACAAATCATGCTACAAATACACACCACTAATCACCATGATTAAAAGACAAGCCACGACACTTTATTTACATATATTTTCAAGATGAGACTTCTTTGGGTCGATACATCAAAAAGGAAAAGCCAGGACTTAGCCATGTCCGGCCTAAAACCCCAAAAAGAACCCTCGACCCTCTACAACTCGCGTGCATAATCCCCATCATCAGCGTCGGCTAACGATCCCCAAAAAATCCAGCTCCTACTTGTCACGCACGGGCCTCACACCCAATCCGGTGCATCAGGCGGTGGCGGTGGCAGTGGCAACATCCCTCTCATCACCCCATCGCGACAAACGTGGACAGAGACGAACTCCTGGATGACCGGGCCCCCAGCCAGGCCTATGTCGTACATGACAAAACAGCACACTCGTATATACGTCAATCCAGGCACAGAAGGACAGCCGAACTCCTTGCACTCAACCTCTACATCGGATGGTGGACTGTAAAATACACCCCGCGTGACGGCAGGGAGCGGCATGCTGCTAAGCTAAAATGTTGGTCCCTAAAAGGGGTGAGTACAACCACTCAGCAAGTAAAGGAATCCAATAACCACTCAATGCATCATACAAGTCATACATGCATTGCAGGCATTACTTACCTTGAAGCCATGCGCATACTATCATGCATCATCATCACAATCATAACACATACATGTGTATCATCATGTTCATACTCATATAGTCGTCATCATGACATTATTATTTTACACGCATGTCATCATCATCATGACATCATGACATCACACATGTCATCATCATCGTGACATCATCACATCACACATGTCATCATCATCATATTATACACATGTCATCATCATCATGACATCATCACATCACACATGTCATCATGCCATATCATATATCATCATCATATCATGCATATCATCATGCCATGGGTGATCATCATCATATCATATCATATCATCATGCATGGTTCAATTTCCACTTTTAACTTTTCAATTTGATCACCACATCACCCTTCCTCGAATCATCAATTTCATCTCATATTTTACACTCGCATCCCATGCGAGAAAACCTCCGGCATTCAGCCATTCCGGGCCACCGGCATCCGACCCCCACATTCCGGGCATCTCGCATCCCAGCGGCATCACGAGGCATTCCCCTCGGGCAAAGACCTCCGACAGGGCTTCCGGCATTTACACTCCCTGGCCGGGCATCCCGCACCCCAATCCTGGCATCACGAGGCATTCCCCTCGGGCAAAGACCTCCGATAGGGCTTCCGGCACCCCCAACTTTCCGGGCATCCTGAAACTCTCAGGGCCATCCGGCAATGTATCTCTATACATTCCGGGCATTATCCTCCGCCACAATAATTTCCTCATTTAACATTATCCATATTCACCAATTTCGATCTTAATTTAGCATGGCATATGATGTATTGGCAATCAACAATCATGTTCAGCATTGAATTCACACATGCATCTCAATGTATACATCAAGACCTCATCACACATACTACATGGTGCAATTATTCATAAAATAAAATTCATGGAATTTATGCCAATTAAAATAATCCATTTATCATGTCCTTTTTACATTTATTTAAATTCCAGCTTGTGCCATTTTCAAAAATATTAAATTTAATTATTTAAAAATCTCAAAAATCATAAAATTAAGGCAAGTAATAAATAAGACAATCGGATAATGATTTCATGCAAAATACACGGCCAATAAAATTTCACACAAAACAGCACATAATTTTCGGATGAAACCAGAATGCACAGTCTCCGAAGAAATTCTATTAAAATATTCATACGACCTCCAAAAATTAGGAAATTTTACCATGTTATAGCCAAGACATTTTCGTACATCTTTAATGAAGACTTCCAAGCCAGATTCTTTCTAGATGAATTTCTACAGTCTCACGAAGCTCCTGGATCCATCACCGAATCGTCCAGTACATGCTTCTCCGAAATACTGAGTTTTCACCTACCTATTCTTTTTAGTTTCCTCTGAAATTTGGATATGTTCTACATCAAGATGTACTCTACAAGTTTCATGAAGAGATATAAGTCAAATAACCAGAGTATAGTCGTCATTTAGGTCCATGATGTCTCGGGTGTCCTGTAATACATCTCCAGAATTACCATCTTCAAGATCTTGTCGATTCACTAGGTTATACTTGTTCATTTTGCTTCAAATTTTAGTATGTTGTAGATTAAGATGTCCTCTACAACTTTCATGAAGAAATCGAAGAGATATTCTTAGCACAAATCAACATGCAACCACAAATCCAACAAGAGGTCAGTAAAATCGTTCCAGATCTGAGGTCTCCGTAGGATGAGGGTTTAAGCCCTCAAATCTCCATCATTTTCCACCAAATTTTTTTTATGTTGTAGTTTAAGATGTTAGCTACAATTTTCAAGAAGAAATCGAAGCCAAAATCGGACTCTAAACATGCATGCAAGCTCTCACAACATTCTGACTCGGGCGGATTCAAACAAAACGGCAGCCTTACTCAAGAACAAGCCATTCCAAGCTTCGGTTTTCCTCACCTAATCACCTAAAATTCGACATACATGTAACACACACACATGCAAGAGCAGCTAGAGGACTCCAACTTGCCTCTAGACCGGACGGACAACAGCACACGGCGGCGAGCACGGCGGACGGACGGCGACGACTCCTCCTCGGCTTCTCCTCCCTCTCGGCCACTCTCCCTCTTTCTCTCGAAATCTCTCTCTCTCTCTCTCCCTCTCTTGGCCGAACAAGCAACCGGCCACTCTCTCTCCTTCCCTTCTCTTTTATCCCCCCATTTCCTAATCATTAGTAATCATTGATTTGCCTCACCAATGGCCAATGCATGCCATCCTCCTTTGTGCCACTTGTCTCAATGCATGTATAATGGGCTTTGAATTTGGGCTTGGGCTTGGGCCGGCCGTTCTTAGGCCTCCCTCTTGATCGATGGCAGCCCACTTGTGGGCTTCAATGGGCCGGCCAACTTGGCCCATTAAAGATCCACTCTTGGGCTTAAGGCCCAACAATTTTTTTTTTAATAATTTCTTCTATAAATTTTTTTAAATTTTAATTTTCCACATTGCCAAAGTCTTGTGACATTTTATTTAATTCATAAGGTGCATGGCCAAGCATAGACTATCGTTATTAATCTATAATATTTAAAATCTCATGAACATAAGCACAAATCACCTAATCTAAAAAAAGACTAATGGCTAAAGTATTAAACCATAGGCAATTTCATTACCTAATTAGAGGCTTTAACACACCTTATGGTTTGACTTTGAATTTTGGGATGCCACAAAAGTATTCCATTCCTCCTAACTGAAAAGTGGAATTGGAAAGCCAGCACCTAACTTGAATGGCGTGTGCCGATTCTGTGGAAGAAAACATGGACCAACCCCGTGTCCTGCTAGAACGGGAGTGTGCTATGGATGTGGCCAACACGGCCATCAGGTGAAGAACTGCCCGCGTTGACCCATGGGAGCGCAGGCACCACTATCGAAGATAGGACAAACAACAGGGAGTGTCTTGCAAAATGCACAGCATGGCATTTTGAGTAGGCCTCCGATGTAAGGAAGGTTGTATGCTGTCACCCGAAGGGAGGTGGAGGACTCGTAGAACGTGGTTATAGGTACCGTCTCATTGAATGATCATGCTGCTTATGCTTTATTTGATTCTGGAGGCACACATTCATTTATTGCTGAGCAATTTGTTAAGTTAGTAGTGTTAAGTTCAAAACTATTGGAAGCAATCATTAGTATATCCACCTCGTTAAAGGATAGAGTGTTGTCTGTGATAGGGTGTCCTAGTTGCAAGTTAGTGATTAGTGATCGAGAGGAAAGAATAGATTTGATTGTGCTGGCAATATTCGATTTTAACGTGATTATTGGTATGGATTGGCTCACCAAGCAACAAGCTACCATAGATTGTTATCGTAAAGTGATTCAGTTTAACCTGTTAGAGGGTGAAAGTTTTGAGTTTGTTGGAAATCGAGGAGGACCCTCAATTACTTTAATTTCATCACTTGAGGCAACCTAATTGCTGGAGGTGGGTTGCTAAGGTTATTTGGCAGCTATAATTGATATGTCAGTTAAGGAGCTAAGGATGGGGGACATTGCCGTAGTGCAGGAATTTTCTGACATATTTCCTAAGGAGTTGCCTGGTTTGCCCCTAGAAAATGAGATAGAGTTCGTGATTGAGTTGGCCCTTGGGACGGAGCCAATTTCTAAAGCTCTTTATCGCATGGTACTATTAGAGTTAAAAGAGCTAAAGGTGCAGATGCAGGAGTTGTTGGACAAGGGATTTATTTGTCCTAGTGCATCAGCTTGGGAGCGCCAGTTCTATTTGTAATGAAGAAGAATGGTCCGTTGTGCCTTTACATTGACTATTGACAACTCAACCAAGTAATGATTAAGAACAAGTACCCATTACCGAGGATCGATGACTTGTTTGATCAGCTGCAGGGAGTTTCGATATTTTCCAAGATTGACCTAAGGACAGGTTACCATCAGTTGAGGATTAAGAAGGAGGATATATCGAAGACAGCTTTCCATACGCGTTATGGCCATTATGAATTCACCGTAATGCCATTCGGTCTGACCAATGCCTTAGCTGCTTTCATGGACTTGATGAACCGAGTGTTCAAGGAGTACCTAGACCAGTTCATAATTGTGTGTATCGATGATATCTTGGTGTATTCGAGAAGTCTAGAGAAGCATGAACAACACTTAAGGACGGTGCTTTAGACCTTGTGAGAACACGAGCTGTATGCCAAGTTTAGTAAGTATGAGTTTTGGCTAACTCGTGTAACTTTCTTAGGTCACGTGATTTCTAGCGAAGAGATTTCCGTGGACCCGACCAAGATTGAAGCTGTTATAAACTGGCTGAGACCAACAACGGTGACGAAGATCCAAAGTTTCTTGGGATCGGCAGGCTATTATAGACGATTCATGGAAAGATTTTTGTGATAGCCATGCCCTTGACATGATTATTGAAGAAAGAAGTGAAGTTTGAATGGACAAATAAGTGCAAGTGTAGTTTCAATGAGCTCAAGCAAAAGCTTACTACCGCACCCGTGTTGACATTTCGTTTGGTTCTGGAGGATATGAGATTTATAGCGATGTGTCGTATAGAGGATTGGGCTGCGTTTTAATGCAACATGGGAGAGTTGTTACATACGCATCCCGTTAGCTGAGGCCTCATGAGTTGAATTATCCAACGCATGACTTGGAACTACAAGCGATCATCTTTGCCTTATAGATTTGGAGACATTACTTATGCAGAGAAAAGTTCCAGATTTTTACGGACCATCAAAGCCTGAAGTATTTATTCTCTCAGAAGGAGTTGAACATGAGACAACGTCATTGGATGGAGCTTCTGAAGGACTACGACTGCGACATCTTGTATCATCCTGAAATGCCAATAAGGTTGCGGATGCAATAAGTTGGAAGTCGTCAATTGTGCAGATAATGTTCAGGAGTGGATCCTACTCAAAGGGATTCGAGATTCAAATTTCAAGTTTGAGGTATGCCATCTTTCAAGTCTCATGGCTACCCTCAGAATTGAACCGGAAGTGCAAGTGAAGATTAAGATGTTGCAGTTGACAGACCCTGAAATCCAAAAAGTTCTGCAGGAGGATATGGAAAAGAGGAAAGGTGACTTTCAAGTTACTGAGGACGAAATACTAAAATTTCATGGACGATTATGCATGCCCAACGATGTGGAGCTTAAGGAGGAAATTTTGTCAGAAGCTCATCATAGTAGTTATAGTATTTATCCGAGCAGTATAAAGATGTATCAGAATCTGTGCCAATACTATTGGTGGAACGGTATGAAAGCAGATATGGCCAGACATTTTGCCAAGTGTTTGACGTGCTAACAAGAGAAAGCATAACATTGTAAGTCTGGAGGACTTTTGCAACCTCTCAAGATTCCCAAGTGAAAATGGGAACATAGCACAATGGATTTTGTGATGGGATTGCCGAGGAATCAGCAAGGTAACGATTCCATATGGGTTGTAGTTGACAAGTTGATGAAGTTTGCTCACTTCATCACCGTATGAAAGGACTTTGCATTAGATAGGTATGCTGAATTGTATGTGTGATAGATAGTTCGTCTTCATGGAGTGCCAGTGACGATCATGTCAAATCAAGACCCAAAGTTTAGGGCAGCTTTTTGGAAAAGTTTACAAACCGCCCTGGGAATGAAGTTGCAGTACAGCACGACCTATCATCCGTAGACGGATGGTCAGTTTGAGAGGACTATTCAAACCCTCGAGGACATGCTGCGAGCTTGCGTATTGGACTTCAAAGGAAGCTGGGAGGAATAGCTTCATCTAGTTGAGTTCATCTACAACAACAGCTATCAGCAGAGTATCAAGATGGCACCATTTGAAGCGTTGTATGGTAGGGCCTATAGGACTCATGTCTATTGGGATGAAGTTGGAGAGCATAAGATTATGGGCCCTGAGTTGTTTCAGCAGTTAGTCGACGCTTCATGGTCATTTGAGAAAGGCTTAAGACCGGCCAGAGTTGTCAAAAGAGCTATGCAAATAAGCGGCGTAGACCATTGGAGTTCCAAGTAGGTGAATAGGTATTCCTCAAAGTATCACCGATGAGGGCTACTTCGCATTTTGGCAAGAAAGAAAAGCTAAGCCCGAGGTATGTTGGCCTCTTTGAAATTTTGGAGGGAATTAGGACTTTGGCATATCGTCTCGCGTTACCACCGAGACTTTCTCAAGTGCATGACGTCTTTCACATGTCGATGTTGAGGAAGTATGAACATGATCTGACTCACGTGCTAAATTTCGAGGAAATAGACGTGGACGAGAGAGTGTCGTACATGGAGAGATCGGTTCGGATAATGGATTGAAAAGAGCAAGTGCTATGCAGCACAACGATTCCCTTGGTTAAAGTGGTCTGGCAACACCATGGAACAAAGGGAGCCACGTGGGAAAGCGAAGAGTCGATGAGACGTCAACATCCTCACCTTTTTTGTTGAGGACTTGCAGTGGTTTAAATTTCAAGAATGAAATTTTTGTAAGAGGGAAAGAGTTGTGACGTCTCAAAATTTGGCTCCTGTTTCGAATATATGAAATGGTTATTTCATTGATGCACTTATGGTTATTTTACTCGAAACTGATCACTCACAAGTTAACTAATCTATTTGGTGAGGTCGTAAAGGGTTATAAACGCAACAGACTAGAAAATTCAATCAGAAATCGACTGCTCAACCATAATAATCGACAAGGGTCAATGCTACACTATTATAAATCAATTAGTGAATGGATAAAAGCTGATTCCATGGAAGTACGTAGTTGAATTGCAGGTGATTCCGCATGATTACGATATTCGCGTCGAACAACAATAAACCGATTTTCTATTGATATTATATCCAGGATACATAATTGAGCCCTCGCGATTACATGACAACCGAGGGTCCTCTACAGTTCGAAGATGCACAAACGTGGGTTGAAAACTATCGACCAAAGGTCAAACGCACGAGAACCCCTAAAAGCTACCCGATAGATTATGTCGTACTAAAGTCACGTTTGATCGATTTTCACAACGAAATTTAATTTGATTTCGGGTATCGAACTTTTGAGGGTTTTGCAATTTAATTATTGGATGTCGTCTCATCATTCGCCAAATTTTCGAGGAGTTCGAAATTTTCGGAAAAAAAGAAGAAGGGATTTTCGGACAAAAAGAAAAAGGAAAATAAATTCGGATGAAAAGGCCAAATGGGAATTTTGCTGCCCAAAAGCTTTAGTTTAAGAAATTAGAGTTAAAAAGATATTCGGGAGGGTAAAGATAGGCTTAAAAGACTTTTGAGGCATGTAGATAGAATGTGATGATGGGTTTTTAGGATATTTTCTTAAGAAATCTTTTGTTTGCTTTATTTTCTTCTTCTCTCTCTCTTTCTTCTTCCTCTCCCTCCCCCACGCTACTTCTTCTCCTTCCTCTGCAGACAGCCCACCATCTTCTTCTTCCTCTTTTATTTTCTTTCTTCCCTCACGCCTTCTTCCCCATTCCCTCAATTCACCTTCCCTCCATCTCATCTCTCATCTCCACCACCACGCCACCTTCACCCCCACGTCCAACCACCACTGCCAGCACCTCCACTACTGCCAGCACTTCCACCATCCGCTAGCAACACCCCCACCGCCTTGGCTGCACCACCATCGTCACCACCTCCATCACGGTCGTCAGCCACTGCCTACTCGCGTCGTCCGTCGCCTCCTCCGCGGCCACCAACAAGCCGAGCCACCCTAGGTGGCCGAGAGCTTGAGGAGCTGCCACCGCCCCCGTCAAACCTCCATTCGAGCCACAAGTGTCATGTTCTCGATGATGTCGCGTCGCCGTCACGCGAGCCCGCCACTATTGAAAACCCGTGAGTTAATTTCCTAATCATTGATTAGGGCGTAAATTGTGTTTAGGGGGTGGTTAGTTTAGTTCTACTGGCAATTACTATTAGTTAATCTTAATTTATTCTTAATTGCGATTTAGGATAGTTTAGAATAAATTTAATTATGATTAGTGTAAATAATTTCGATTAGTTTAATTAATCGTGTTTAGATTAATTAATTGAGTTTTAGCTTTATTAATCGTGATTTACTTAATTAATCGCAAGTAGTGTAATTAGTGACGGATTAGTCGTTAAGTAGAATTTTATGCTTGTTTTTTTGGATGAGATTGTTCGTAATTTTGGTTGCTTGCATGTATGATGTTGTGCTATTAATTGCCCAATTGTAAATTTTATCCAATATTTTAAAAGGGTTGTTGGGCAAGAAAATACAAAAAAGAATAAAATGAGGTGTCGGGTTTGGACACCAAATTTTATGTGCTCAATAAAACAATGGGGTTTTAAAATAAAAGTGTGCAAAGTTTGACGGGTTGATTTCAAATACTTGACCACGTTTGATTTTTTTTCCGAGAGTTTTAAAGAAAAAGAAGTTGCCCAAGTTTATTATTTGAAAATGAAGTATTGTGTTCTTGGCTAATTAACAGCAATATAAATTGGCTTAATTGATGGTGTGCTCGAGTGATCATTTAATCAAACTTGTCACACAACGAGAGTTGGGGGCGATGCCCGATTTTATTGGATGCCTAGCGGGGGTCCGGATGCTGAGTTGCGGTTGAGGCCGGACTGAAGCTCCTTTATGGAATGCTGTTTAGGCGAGGGTTCTAGACGATGCCGTGCCCGATGGGGCAGGACAATGCCTGGTCATGCCGGAAGACCGCCGACACTTGCTGTTGCCATGGCCTGAGGGGTGGTAATAATTGGAACACGTGTGGCGACAATGCACATATAATTTTAGTATGTGTTTTGATTGTTATTTTTTCAGGTTCTTAGTATGGAGTGTCACCCTGTGCATTTTGGGGTCCCTGGGGACATGGAGGTGGAGACCACTCTATATCCTATTCCTGGGATCGACCGTTCTCACGAGCTAGGGGTTATGACGGTGTGGATTGACGAGGGGTTTGTACATGTGGTGCCTCACAATTTCAAGGCATGGTATATTAGGGAGACGAATGGTGATCGGATTGGTCCCCTTCATGGTTTTGATGGACCGCCTATCGGAAACGTGGGAGGGCAAGATTGTGACCCCATGGATATCGACATCCCTAATGGTGTCATGATGAATCTAGATTCCGAGCCGGAGGGGCCCGAGGAGCCATACCCACCTGACTACATGCATGACTTTGCGCCTGGATACTAGGGCAAGTGTTTGGAGTTTGTGTAGCTATAAGTTAACCCTGACCTTCTGACAATTTTTGCTTGTAGGTCACATAAGAGTTTCTTTTTGTGGTAGGCATGTACATATTAAACTCCTTGGGTTAACCAATTGATAAATAAATCGTTGTTTTTGGGAAATCGTTATTGTGTTTTACTATCCCTATTTTTGTTGGTTGACTGGGTGTTTATTTAAGTCGCTTCCGCATGCGTATAATTGAAATATGAAAAGGAATGGGCCACATTTTTAATTCACTGCCAAGGGATGTTCGCGTACTCGGGGTTCGGGGCGTGACAACATGAGCACCCTAGTCACCACCATAGACCCACCACTAGAAGTAGTAAGTAAAAGTAGAATCCAAAAAAATGAAAAATGCAAACATGACAAGCAACAAGTGTTGGGATTTTACGGAACATATATAGGCTAAATAAACATAAACACAATGGAAGCAAATATAAAACTATACTATACATGTTCCTCCAAAGGTGTTGTTCGTGTGTTTTAATAAAAAAATCATAATATCAATGAGGGTTTTATGGATTACCTCTCGATGCGTGCTTTAAACGACTTAATTCAAATGTTATTTAGTTCGAGCCCCACAAATGTCGGGCCTTTAGTTTAGACACACCACCAATGCACCTTGAATGAAAGAGGGCTTGTAGGTAATCACCACTGTAATTGTGCTAGCAATCTTGTGGAGACAATCCTCTGCATGTAGTTAGCAACCGTTTGCTAACCATATAGTTCTCTCTTTGAACTTTCTCTGTTTTTCTTAACATAACCCACTTACCCTCTCTTTGCTCTATTTATAATGTCTTGGTGAAGTCAACATTTAACTTCCTCTAGAAGAGCTTAAAGTGATCAAACTTAAAGTGACCGAGGTGCTTCCTTCCTAATCAGAGAAACGACCACCAAAATGTTCTTGGCCCTATTTTTGGATAGATAATCGTCCACCATCTCTGCATATCTCCTGAAGAGCTCGTCCATCACGACCAAAATGCCTCCACCGAAGTGAGACTCCAGCATCGACTCCACCACCGCCCGCACCATCTTCGCCACTCTCACCCCGCTAAACTGCACGTACTCTTCTCCGTAGCCAAAATAGTCCCAGCTGGCTTCAAATGTCTCGAGGTAATCTATGGCAAACGACCCTTCATTTGTTATCTCGCATTTCAATTCTTCAGCGGACGGAGCGTAGTACGGTGCATTGAAGGAATCCACTTTCGTTTCTTCAACCAGTCCCTACATCAAGGCGACCATTTGTCGGTTATTATTGCCCGAACTCATTCAAATGGACTCAACTCCATCAATATGACATTTGGAAGCATTCTTTGTGACAATACCATAATCATGTAATTTGTCGAGTATTATACATGTTTCTATAGGTTAGCGATAAGGTTAATATCACGACAAATCGCAAACCGGTACACTGATAATAAAAAAATTTTAAACTAATTTTTTTACTACAAAAAGTCCCTAATTTGTTAAATCTGTAATAAATCTACCTCAAATTACTCTTTTTTTTCCATTAAAAATCTCAAACTAGTACATTTATGACAAATTAACCCTCCGTTAGTTTTCGTTAAATTGGATTAATACGGCGAAATATTATAAACTTTGTACACCATTGAAAAACAGAGGGTAAAAACATTAAATTGATACATCCATAAATTACCACATGTTATCCAACTTAATAATTTGACGGGAAAATTTAACATAAGTTAAATTATAGTAAATCTTTTATAAGAATATTAGTTTAAAATTTTTTATCGTCAAAAATTAATTTTAGATAAATTTGTTATAAATATATCAATTACGAATTTTTTGTAATATTAAATTTTGAACGTATAACTTTTAGTGATTCATCCGTTGGATATCTAACATCTTTCGTCAAGTCCAGACATTTTTAAGTTTGCCCTAACGAGAAAAATGATCTTCATCCCGAAGGTTGGTGGGGCCTTGGGGTTGGGGTCTGGCTAGGGGTGCAATGCTGTACCATAGCCGGTCCCTCAATTAATATTCTGAATAGAAAAATGAGGGATGGGACCATTTATTTCAGATGTCGCGGTCTGGCTGACCAAGCGGCTCGGTCCCCTCTTTTTCGCCCAAGTTACGTGGTAAAGAAGGGAAGAGAACGAGAGATGTGTATACCTCGGATGCCATTGCCATGAGGGCAAGGGAAAGGAGCTCCCACAAGAAGGCACTCTCAGAGCTGGGGTCGTTGGAGATCCTGCCCATGAAGGAGAGGACCATGCGCCCACCGGTCACCATTTCCGCAGACCTTGACCCCAGAAACCGCGAAAAGTCGCGCTTGAATTGATCCGCGTAGGCTCGAGCCACGCACTCGGGGCTGGTCTTGGATATGTACAACTTCCCCTTGTTCAGTGGGGGTCCTCCCTCGCTGTTCAAGCCTGATGGAACCTACGCACCCGCACCAAGAACAGTTTATTTGTTTTTGGGTAGTCTATATTGACAACGTTGATAATGACCGTCGCCTAAAGGTCAAATTGGAACTATAGCTGTCTTCCTGTTAAAGGCTGTGCATAAGCATGCGTAGTGGTTGCAGGGGACCGCGACAAATGGACTGTTCTCAGCAGTTATTAAATGAGAAATGGCCTTGTAACATAATACGTTCATGGAAGGCGTGGATAGTGTCACGTGCTTTATTTTTCCTTTCGGAAAATGTAGAAGTTACTTAAAAATAATTTTCGTTCAAGATACGCTACATTAATGGACCCTCCTCCAACTGAAGAAAAGGGAAGAAAATACGAAAATGCAAAAGGGCGGAAATGCGCTTGGCCAGCTAGTAAGGTCAAGTCATTCTTTGAGACTAATATGGTCATTTTAGGTCCTTATTTGAAATAAGACCAACTGAAACTCTTATTTGAGAAAATGACTTCAGGCTCCTCTTTGATACAAAGTTAATTTCAGGTCATTATTTGATAAATTGAAGGCAATTTGGGCCCTTATTTGAAAATTTTCCATTATTGTAAAAAGGAAAAAAAGAATAATTATAAAATTTAACAATTGATAAATGCGAATAGTAAATATATGATATATCAAGGATAAATTGTGGGCTTTCAATTTTTTAACTTTTCTTGATCACATTCACAACTATGCTCTTTTTATCTGCACATTGAAAAACTAGTTAGCCTCTCTTTCCAATAAAAAAAAAAAAAAAAAAAGTTTACCAATTTCTTATCAACTTTAACCACACACAAGTAAATGGCACTTGAACATCGAATTCAGTTGTCGTTACTGATATAAATATTTATTTTTAATTGAATAAAAATGATTAAACTATATTTTTTCCATTTTGTTGTCAACGTGGAGTTCCTTTTACTGTAATTAGATTAGTGAGAATATATTATAAGAAGGTTGAGCCAATTATTTAATTAAAGATGCTAATGATGGAGATATTATGACAAGAAGGAACAAGAAATTTATGTTATCTCGAATGGTTATAAAGTTCAATTCTTATAAGTTCACACATTTTAATACTTTAGTAGAAAGCTGAATTTGGCATTAGAGTTTTAAACTCGTACAAAAGGAATAATAATAATAAAAGTATAATCCTTTAGATTGTGATAGATGATTCATATCATAAACAAAACAAAATGAAAAAAAAAAAAAATCAACCTGAGATGTAAATATGAATTAGATACAAAAATATTATTTCATACTCGTCATTATCTGATAGTTAATCATTTTAGGTTTTTTCCTGGTGAAAATCTATGGTAAGATCCTTAAATTCCAAAGGAAACGGTTACCTTAAGAAAATATGTGATGCAAACTTTCTCATTTTCCTTCTTTGAATTAGTAGTAAATTTATAAGTGTCTAATACTCGTGTGTGGTTACGCCATCTGGCTCAAGCACGTGCAAGCATTACTTACTAAGTTTTATGTTTTCTTTTTGTTACATTAGTAATGACATTTGAACCCAATTTCGATAATCTTATAAAATGAAACTCGAGGGATTTTTTTTTTTTTTTAAAGTAGCTATTTAAAGATGTCACGAATGATACTGCAGGCATGTTCCTTGTGCAAGTAGGTCTAGATGTTTATCCCAACCGTCTATAGTAGAATCTATGTAACCTGTCAATCCTGCAATTATTAGTACGGTAGCACATCTAAGAAAAATCTCATATAGGTTTGATACGCTGTCGGCGCAATGGTAAAAGTCAAACATTGGTTTAAAGAAATTGCATAAGTTTCCCGTTGATTTTTTAATTTCTTATGGGTGTTAATTCTAAAGAGATGAAAATTGGTTTTACAACGTAGAATTAGGAATTAAATTTAAAGGCTAGCTAAATAACTAGTCCCAATCTACTAAATCGTTTCACAAAGAAAAAACAATATTACACTTATACCAGTCTTTTTATATGAAAAAATTACGATTTCTTGAAAGCCTATATAATTAAGGGTTAATACCCTGAAAAACCCAAAACTGGTACACTTGTGACAAATTTATCTTAAACTATTTTTTTGACCACCAAAAACCCAAAACTGATATATCTTTGATAAATTTACCCAAAACCGGTACACTTGTGACAAATTTACCCTCTATTAGTTTTCGTTAAATTTTATTATCAAATTATTAAATTAAATGACACGTGACAATTGACCGGTATACCAATTTAGGATTTTATGCCCCGTTTGTCACAATTTACAATTTTTGTGATTTTTTTGTGGTATTAATCCTATTTAGCATAAGGTATATTTGTCACAAATTTATCATTTTGGGGTTTTTTTGCAGTCGAATAAATTAGTTTGAGGTAAATTCCAGTTTAGGGTTTTTTATAGTCAGTCGGGGTAAATTTGTCACAAGTATACTAGTTTAGGGTTTTTCATCGTAAAAAAAATAGTTTTGGGTAAATTTGTCACAAATGTACCAGTTTTGAGTTTTTCAGGGTATTAACCCTATAATTAAAACTCAAATACGTGACCAAAAGTACACTTGTTCATGCTTTATCAATTGCCTGACCCACCCAAATCGACAAACTGTACATATATTTACAATCTGGTTGGAGGTTTCAACTTCCAAGTTATCGATTTTGGAGTCTCTTTATATGAAAACACGTAGGGTTTATGATAAGTTTGGAATTCGATTGGCCAGTATACCTCGAATATGAAATATCATTGTCGTTTGAAACTCAAACATGACTATCCATATTACGGAAATACCATTATTCTTCTATCAATGTACTTTACATAAAGCAAAAATTACATGAAAAGTTTTTAAAAAAAAATTATAGGGTCCTAAATTTCTTGTTCTCATCTTTTATTTTTTTTTTTATTATTTTCTTTGGCGACCCTTGCTAGCTAAAATGAAATGAAAACAATTAAGAAAAAATAAAATAAAAATTAATTTTTTTAGATGAAAAAAATTGTCCACATCAAAATCAATTATGTCATATAGGATGACCAATGTCCATATTAGCAATTTACTATTAAAATTAACCTAATGGACTCAATTGACAAATTGTGACTAGATGCCAGGACCAATGAAGTCAGGATTCGATTTAACTTTTAGATTGTAATTATACTTTGTAAACATGTTAAAATTGACTATACTTTGTACAACATGTCTAGAACTTTTGCGTACTATTTTATTTAAGGGAAAAAGCCACAAAATATCCCATATTATACTCACTGTGGCACATTTACTCAGGAGTCTTTTTTTTTTTTTTTTTGGTGATATTGAAAACCTCAAACTATGCCTATTATGACACATTTACTCTAAAAATTTTATTGTAACATTAAAAGTCCAAACTTATACCTACACTCCATTAAGATCTTAGATGATTTTTAACCAAAACAAAATTGTTATCACATGAGGGTCATGCCAATACTATTTGTTTTTGGTGTCCATGTAGTTCTCATTGACATAATTTTGACAGAGAATACATTTACCCTCCATTATATATACATAGTTGGATTTTTTTGTTAAGAAAATGTGTTACAATTGGTATAATTTATTTATTTTTATTTATTTTTGTGGTTTTTACCCTTTATTCAAATTAAAAAGAATAAAGTTTGTCAAGTTAGATCGAAATGACTTCGACACTCCATTTAAAGCCAACTTGTGTTTATGGTTGGGTTATAACTTCCGACAACTTGATATGTCGTTGAGATGTCATATCTACAAGTATGAGTGTGATGTGTCAGTCATGATGATCCGACCAATCATGCAATCGATATGGTGCAGTTACTTGGCAATAGAACTAGTGGGGAGACGTCTTTAATATTTTTGACAAGTAAAAGGTCATGTGGTTCAAACCTGAGAGAGCCAGTGCAGACTTGAAGAAGAGTGCACAAAATGCAAACTTTTGCTTGGAAATAGCCGGCCGTAGAAGGAGCCGGGCACACCTGAGACGAAGCAGGGCCCGAACCCAGCGCCCTTATCAACCTTCAACTTCTTGTGGAACTCGGGTAGTGACATGAAAATATTGTTAAAGTCATTGCTAGGGAGATCATTCAAGTAAACTCTAATCTCGGGGGCCAGACGGCTCATACGCACGCACTTGGCATGGACGATGTCGATTGCCTCGATATTACTGACAGAGCATTAGGTCCCGATGAGCACCCCAAATCTGCGATTACTAGACTTTCGGGAATGTCAGAGCACAAGACCCCCAGGATGGCTTCTTCCACGAATGGTTTGGCAACTGATATGATCTTGCTCTACAAAAGGAAAACAGAAGAAAAAGAAGGAGGAGGAGGAGGAGGAAATTAGTACACAAAGCACTTTAGTGATGGACTACTAAATAAATGTGTTGACTCTATGATATACGCTTATGTCTTAGATTCCATGCATGAACATAATTATCTATTACAAGATGAATGAGAGAAGTACCTGAAGTGTGGAGTTCTTTGCATAACTAGTCTCCCCAGCACCTTTGTTCATGTGAAGTACCGTCATGACTTCTCTCTCTCTCTCACTCTGTCTCTCTCTCTTAACTATATGATCTCAGAAAGAAAGTATTGGGCATGGAAGTTGGAGAGAGCTAAAGATCTATATAAAGAAGGAAGAGGAAACTTTGAACATTATTCAGAAAGAAAAATGATTAGAAGACAGTTTTTAATCTATTGTGAGAATAACAGTTTATTATTGACCACAAAAAATCAAATAACAGATAATTTTAATCTCATAATAGCTCAAAGATGATTATGTTAGCAAAACCCATTCAAAATTATGTTGGGGAGCAAAATGTGGTGCTCAATTCCTAAGGTGTCTTTTCGTGTGGGGCATCATGGGAATCTCAAGAGAATTATCTGTTTGCTAGAGAGCAAAATGTGGTCCTCAATTCCCTAAGTAGGATTTTTTTTTTTTTTTGGCTGAACCCTTAGTAGGATTTAGGCAAGCCAAACTTCTTTTTCTTTCTTTTTATTTTTCTGTTTTTTGGATCTTGTCCACATAAAATGTCAAAATTTGCTCTTGGAATATTTTGTTGGAAAAAAATGCTTTGGATTAGGAAGAAATGGAATAAGATTTTGAGGCGTGATAACACTCTATTTAAGAAATTGTTTGCCTCACAACGTTGCTAATGATTACTAACAAAAATCCTTCAAAATACAACAAAATCTAAATGAGAACACTAGATATCAATTACAGTATTTCTTCAAGATCTTGAAGGGAAACAATTTGGAAAGAAAATTCGGCAAAACTTGATAATCATTGATGCCAAAAACTGATGGACTCATCTCAGTTTTTTTTTTTTTTTTTTTTTTTTTTTTTAATAGAGGCAACCTTTTGAAACGGATTGAAAAATTAATAGGTAAGTTCTCAAAAGTTAGGTTAAAAAGACATATTAAAAAATTCGTAGTAAAAATTATACTAATAGTTCCGAATTCCATAAATTTTGATATAACCGATTAAACGAAATAACCTTTCAAAGGTTATGACACAACTAATAAAGATTAACAAAATAATCGTACAAAACAAATAATAATAATAAATGAAGATTAGTGCTCATTATTAGCACATGATATTGTGGGATCTAGTTCATAGTTCATTGTATTCATTTGTACAAACTAAAAGATATCCGTACTTATATATGACCTACATACTTAGGAACAACACTATTATATTTGTTTTATAAACAAAAAATCAACATATTTCACACGTTAAGGATCTTTATATTGCATGTAAAATTTGGTTGTAATTCACGCTTCCTCTTGTGTTTTTTCTTTTTGGGAAAGATGGAAGGTGCAAATTCTATATAACGTGGAAATGCCGAGAGCCAATGCCTTCCTGGGACAAAGACTGTCATACGTTGTAATGAAGTCGCCATGATGTTCTCATGGGCGACTTCGATCCTAACTTTAGTGCCGCATGACGATCACGGGATTTGACATATTGTGGTACGATTCAAGAAATTTAGATCCATAGACAAGGTTGGAGTTGCACGTCTTTCTCTTTTCTTTTTTTTTTTCTTTTTTCCTGATCGAAAGAGTCGCACCTCCTCCATGAACGCTTTTTGACTCAACTACTCGGAATGGTAGATTTGTGTCCCGGGGGAGGGGGGTGGTTGGGTGTGGTGTGAGAGAGAGAGAGAGAGAGAGAGAGATGGGCAAATACAATGTGTGATGGCGAATAGAAGCAGATGGCGACTTGGATGTGGCGTGAGGACTTTCTGGTGGTGGTTTTTTTTTTTTTTTTTTTTGGTCGAAACTTTCTGGTGGTGGTTGAGTCCACGAAGAACAAACAGGACACATGGCGGTGACTTGGGGGCCAGTTTGTTTTTAAGGTTGATACATTGCATATTAAATCTGGAACTTCAATTTTAAAAATGGAAAATTGCACCAACAATTTTAAGAGTTTCCTCCAATGTGCAATTCAATTAAGTGGAATTAAGTTCGAAAAGTTTTGACTCTAGCATAATCAAGCCATTTTAGCGATCATTCAAGCAAATTTATTGGCATATTTAGTTGGTATCTGACTTGATATTTTTAGATATTTTTGTGCATATGTGACGCTAATCTAGTGCTATATTAGAATAGTCATTTTTTTTTTTTGTTTACAAGAAAACAAGACAAAACAAAACTAGAGACAAAAAAAACAAAAGGAAAAGGAAAAGGAAAATTAACTACACTAAAGGCGCGAATGATAACCATTTTAGCTAGAAATTGATTTTTTTATTTCTATTTTTGGATGAGTTTTTGAGCAAAAATTTGTGTTTGATAACAACCTAAAATTTCTATTCTCAAAATAAAACACAAAATTTCTCTTTCCCTAGTAGTGGTGATTGGCGAACAGCAATAGCAACCAGCATTGGCAGACGACGACCGATGGTGGTGGATTGCAATGGATTGCGAGTGGTAGCAAAGAGTGGGTGGTTAACTTGTAAAGAGAATGAGCAATGATGAAAATTCCTTTTCTCATTTTTATTTCAGAAATAAAGAAGTAATTTTTTTTTCTCATTTCTATTCTAGAAAAGAGAAGTAAAAAATTTTACTTTGCATTTCTGTTCCAAACCTAAATTCTAGACTAAAAATTTGTTGAAGAAATAGAAAAAAAAAAAAATGCCTCACTTAACAAATCTTTGTTCCAAAAATAAGTTTGGAATAAAAAAATTGTTTTTTTAAAAAAAAAATGGTTGTCATGCGTGCCCTAACTCTACTTGTTTTGTGAAAAAGAATAATTTAAAAAATATTTTTTAAATTGATCACTTATATCTTTTATAAAATGAATGAATGACAAATTATTGTTGACAATGAAAATTTTTCATTAATTAATTATTTTAAGTAATACAAATGATTAATTTTAGGAAAATATTTTTCAAATTAATTTTTATGAAATAAATGGAGTCAAAGAAATAGACATCATAAAGGGTTAAAGGTTTCCACTCTCAAGTTATGAATACTTCGACACTCTTCGAGAGTCTTTGTGTTGTGTTGAATACTTTGACATATGTTTGACACTCTCCAACACTCTTGGATACTCGATCAACACATGTCGGAAAATCCATACTTAGTCAATTTTTTCGACACTCTTCGACACTTGAGTTAGAATTCGACATATGAGTTTCCGACATACATTCTGACATGCGAGGTTAATTTTAAAAGTTTTCAATAAATGAAGGGTCAAAATACTTATGTGAAAAAATAAAAATCAATAATAAAAATAACAAATTAGGAAATAAAAAAAAAAAAAAAACCTAATATTTTTTATCTTCTCTTTTGACTTTCAATTTCCATGATACACAAATTACCCTCAAGTTTTTCTTTTTTTCCTTTCGACACCTTTGACAAGCAAGTCTAGAATATGAATTATTTTTTTCTTTCCAAGTTTTATGGATTTATTGAAATGACGGAGTTGAATTTGTCAAATTGAAACAATGAAGGATATTAATAAATGATGGATTAATGTTTTTAGTGTAAATTTGTTGTAGGATTTTATTATAATTTATTTATTTGTGAATTTGAATTAGATTAATTTGATTGAAATAATCATAAAAGCAATAATTTATTATTTATATATAAAATATGTATATAATATACAATATGTCCAAATTCTCTAATTTTTTAGAAACGATGTGTCAGCGTGTCGTGTCGTGTCATGTGTCGCGTATTAGTATCGGTGCTACTTAGCTCCCAAGTAACCTCAGATTCACCAATGCTCACCAAAGTCCTACTAACCCTCTTCCGCATCATGGGGTTGGTGGCGCCACCCCTAATCTTCAAACCCCTTTTGATGGTCGGTTCCTCTCGTCCTCTTGCTAACTTTAAATTTTTCATATTTTTCAAGTCAATTTGACATATGTCTCAAACTATTTAAAAAATCAAATTCAATTTTCCAGCGTGCCCTAGCAAAATTGGCTGTGCGATCGCCAGAAAAATTTGATTGCATTGATTTCAAAGATTTTATTACACTTTTTCAAATGTTTTGGACTTAATTGTAATTCAGGTAAAATGCTAAAACCTATTGGTGCAATTTTCCTTTTAAGCATGACAATCTGTAATTTTTTTTTTTTGTCAGTCCTACTCTATGCCTACTCTACACTCATTCTCAGACTTTTGTCTTGCCTCTTGCAGGGCGTGAGAGTCGAAACCCACTCCTGAAACTTACGCGTCCCCACCCCATCCCCCTGAGAAGGTGGGGATTTAAGCATGACAATCTGTAATTTAAGGGGTTCACTTAAAGCTGCCAATTTACTTCTGACTAATAAATAGAGCAGATCTCAAATCCTACCGGAAAACCCCTATAATGCGAACCTTTTTTCCCTCCCTCGCGTGTGGGCACTACGTGGGATTCACCAAACTCAATAACTCAGATCACACAGTGCATGTGGCTCATCAAGCAAGGGAAAATGGATAATTCGCCTTACAAAACTCAGAGAAGCAATAGAAAACTTTAGGAAAAAATATTGTAAAACTCCTAACTCTATTGCAGTGATATCAATCTAGTCATAAGCTTTTCAATTGTGCCAATTTAGTCTCAAACTTTTTAATTTAATGCTAATTTAATTTTTTTCGGCTAATTTTGACCGTATATTACTGATGTAGATGTTGGACGGCATTGATTAGCCTATGTGGTATCACAAACACTAACGTGGGCAATTATAATAGTATTTTAATATTTTTTCAATTTTTATTATTTTATTATTATTTTCCTTTTTGCATTCTTTTTTCCTACTTTTTTTTTTTTTTTCCTTTTGTCGATGATTGGCCATTGGCCATTGCTAAGCAAGCTAGCCTCACTTGGGTGAGGGTCGCCATCGTTGACCATGGGCAAGGCATGGCTAGGTGAGGGCTCCCCTCGCCAAATTTGGCGAGGTTGGCCCTTGCCCAGGTTTGGGTGACCTTGCCCAATTTGGCAAGGCTCGCCCTCACCTAGGCTAGTGGTCTCAACCAAGCTTCGTTTGTGGTAGGCGATGGTGACCCTTGCCCAATTGAGGCCAGCTCTCCCAGCCATCGCATGTGGCTGGTGGCCAGTCATTGACAAAAGGAAGAAGAAAGGCAAAAAATAAAATATAAAAAAATTAATGAAAAAATATTAAAATATTATTAAAAATTATTCACATTAGTTAACAATACCATGTAGGTTAGTTGGGCCTTTTTAGCATTCAAGTTAGTAATATCGGCCAAAATTAACTAGGAAAATTGAATTGACACTAGGTCAAAAAGATTTAAGTCTCAATTGGTATGATTAAAAAATTCATTAAAATTTAATATTAATATAGTAAGTTTAGGACTTTTCTGGCACTTTCTCGAAAATTTCATGTAATTTGGCCATTGTCTTAAGACCACATACAAAAGATGAGCAAGAACTCACTCTATGAACCTTGGAAAACATTGGAAATTATTTAAAACTGTTAGAATAGTTAACCGTGCATGAGATTTCGCGCTCACAATATGACTGAACAAAGAATTGAGTTAGTCGAACTGCACTAAAGGGAGCATAACTGTGACCGTTTCAGTCCGATTTCTGAATCGGGTTCATGGCAGGGTAATGGATTTCATACAATTAGCTAAAGTGAGGGAACTACTGAACTTTGTGATTACATGATATGTTACACATATAGCTTCAAGAAGCAGACCAAATGCGTGTATTTCCAATTTGGTTATAGGCAAGTCATTGATACACAAACTATGTGTCATGCCTCGATCCTCGAGTGTGTGTCCATCCCTTAATAGTCGATAAAATTTGCGGCATCTTAGGACGCGTCGCCGACCCATTCATTTTATTGCATATGTGCAAGTGAATAAACAACCCCTGATAACAAATAGCATGGGATAGGAAAGCAGGATAATCACATCAAACCAAACACCTTTATAAACAAGCTGAGTTTATAAACAAAGGTCTACAAAAGATTGGATTTCAAAAAGGAACTATCCTACAGCCTACTAGTTGGATACGTTCACCGATGCTTCGGACTCCACTGGCTCCAGGGGCACTGGGTCCTCTATAGCTCAATCTGGAGGGTCAACTGCACCCTCACCAAAAGCAGCATTGACAACCACCGCGGGAATCTCAAAACCCTGGAGGGGACCTACCCGGTATCCATTGAGTCCATGGAGGAACCACGCCTTGAATTGATAACGTACCTTCTCAGGTACGCCCTCATCGACCCAGACGGTGGTTACGATCAACTCATAGACCCAATGACTACCAGAGATCCGAACATATATCCCTCACTTAGTAATAGCTCGCGGCTGTCCAAAATGTTCCGGAGGAACTGCCATCTAAGGACCTGAAAATATTGAGCCCACAACGGGGTGAGATAATGTCTCAACAAGTTCATCCCTTAAACTCCAACTAGGAAGGAAATACGCCTAAGGGTGTCCTAACCACACAGCCATATAAGCACAGAGACTTACTTCGTCTCAGATCCTTCCTGCATGTCAGCATAGTTTATATCATAGACATAACAATATTCATGCTCAAACAATTGGAACGCCAACACTTCCACCTCCACAAACACAAGGGGTCTCGATTATAGAGCCAAATCGTCATGACACGTCTTATTCCGCGCGACACAATTTTTTCCCATAATCCAGCATGTCAATTTCACTCAGCATGCGTTCCAATTGTTAATCACAACCACACACGAGCACGGCCTATTCGAAGTTCAGCGGTCTTCTGGCGTAGTCAGGCATCGTCTCGCTCCACCAAGTACGGCAACGTCACTACGTCAACGGCATTCGCTAAGGAGCATCTGTCCAGCCTCTATTGCAACCAGCATCCATTGAGAGGGCATCCCATATAGGGGTACATCCAGCTCAATAGCTCGGGACAGGTTCTCTTAACCAACACACGACCATACAATCTCGGCCTAGGACACCGTGCATTGCACTCAAATGCCTCAATTAAAATAGTGAACCTAACATATTTTCTTTGTATTAAAAATACATAGTAAAAATAGTCATGTGTGGGTACACGATCAATTTGAACCAGAAAAATTGATACTGTTCCTTTTCAAATCCCACTATTTGATATAGTATATGAAACCATTTTTGGTGTCAAAACCTGACACCTAGTAATTTCTAAATAATTACCAAAATTTTCAAATTTTGAATTAAATACCCAAAATTGCAATCATCACTCAATTTGCACAATTTAACACTCAATTGAAGAATTAACTACACCATTACAATCAGCACGAAATTTCGGTCACCTGCTATCCCGCTATAATTTTCAAAAATATTAATTAATTAAATAAATACCGAAATTAATTAAATAATTCAATTTAAATTCAATAAATAGCAACTTAGGCCAGAAACGCTAATCTAACCGCCTAAATAGGCCTAGAAAATTTCTGAACCTAACTAGATAAATAGTATAACTTATCTAGCCCTTAATTTATCTAATCTAACCACCTATCATGCATAATTAAATAATTAAATCACTAATCTAATCTAACTAACCACATAATCCCTAATTAGCTTAAACTAATCACCCCTTAAGCATAATTAATTCCCTAAGTATAGTTTAGCAAGTAAACTCACCGGTTTAGCGTTTTGATGAGTTCACGGCGATGGCGACACGAAGGCGAGTGATAAACAACCCTGCGGTGACACCAAGCAGGGTCCAGACGACCTGGAAAATCTTCCTGAAGTCTCAGCTAGGCTGAGATCTTCGGCTTTTGCTTGCTAGCCAAAGGAGCTGCTCGAGCGGCTAGTTGAGGCTAAAACAAGCTAGGCGACGATGGCGGGCTACAGTAGGGTTGAGCGGTGCTCGATGGCGGCAGATAGTAGCTGGATGGTGACGAATGGTGGCTAGGCGAGCTCGATTTGATTGCTTGGGCTCACGCCAGGAGGCGAGAAGGCGCGGGATGAGCGGACGGCGTGCGCGGGGGACGAAGTAGCTTGCAGGCAATGCGGTGAGGTGCAATGGTGGCAAGCGGGTGGTCGACAGGTAGGGGGCTAGCTTGGCTCGGTTTCTCTAGTTTCCCTCAAGCTCTCAACAGCTCACAAATGGAGAAAGGAAGGTTGAGGAAGGAGAAGAAGGTGGTTGCTATAGCTTGGAGGGGGCCACATAATATCTAAAACACTTGAGTTTTGGCCATACCACCCTTTGGCTATCATCCTTAGCCATTTGCAGCCTTCGAGCTTCCTCAACACACTACCCAAATGGTCCAAAAATGTGATGCACCCTTGGCCTACGAATTTGGACAATTGGCCATCCAATTTGGTTCAAATTCTCCTTCAATCCTCCTCCAATTGAGCTCAATTCGGTCCTTATAAATTCAACCAAGATGCCATCGTCCCTCTTAGGATTTTTCCTCATCAAATTGTCCAACTTGAATATAAAAAATGTGACAAAAAACGGTCCCTTGAATTTTCCAATCCAAAACGGCCCTACTTTAAATTTTTGCTAAAAATCTCGATTTGCAGAAAAATCTTTGGAAGGTGAGTCGACGGTCCTAAAATGAATCGTGACATGACAGAACTTTATCGAGTTTGAATTCACGATTAATTTCAATTTGGAGCGATTTTAACATGACCTAACATGTTGGGTAGCTTTTAGAAATTTTTAGTGCAATTGACCCATGGTCGATTATGTATGTCTTCGACATATTAGCGACTCTCGATTGTCGTGAAAATCTCGAGATTTCAAATACAGGCATAGTGTACATAAATGACAAAAAAAATTGATCTAGTGTCGTTTGACGAGAATTTTGTAATTAGGTGGAATCACCCACACACTAATCACATACCTCCATCCAATCAACCTATTCTCCGGTCTCTGATCAATTTTGATAGTGTCGTAATGATCTTTGCAGATTAGCACGGTCAAGCAATCGATTTCTAGTCGAATTGTCAAGTCTATTGCGTTTAGATTCCTTAATGGTTTCACCCAATAGACTAGTTATCTCGTGAGTGGCCAACTCAAAGAAAAGAACTGTAGGTGCGTTGATGAAAAGCCCAACTTATTAAATTGAAAATAGAACCTGAAATTTAGGATGTCATACTATGGCTTGATAATGATAACTTCCTTGAGGTCCCGACTTAACTGAAAATAAGTATGTCAAATAGGAATTGAAAATTGTATAATGACACTTCACATAACTTGTTAACTCAATCAATCTACATAGGATTCTAATTTTGTCCATCCCCTATGTTGGAGGAAAGTTCGTACTGCTACTATTCTGAATGCTAGACAACAAATGTGGACATCACCCATACAGGATTTTTAATAGCAATATATACGGGTAATATTCATAATTAATACCAAAGACCTAATTTATATTTATGGGCGTGCACTAGATGTTATGCGTAATATGTCTGTTGAGCTAAGGCATGGCAAGCTAAAATTCTACTTTCTAATATTCTATATTTAAATAAACTATGTCCACTTTTTCCAGAATAGAATAATATAATCATAGGAGTGAAAATAATAAGCAAAGATTAGGAATTCGTGTTCAACATTTTGTTGCCTAGTTGGAAATAGTCTAATTATACTTTTATTTTTGCGTGAGTTATAAATGTGTATTTACAAGAAATGTCCATGCTGAGGACAAGATTATCTTAACCACTTACTAATTGTTTCCTCATTTAGATTAGTTATTTCATATGGTCTAAGATTTATGATATACATCTATTATTGAATTTTCTTATTTAGCGTCATTTTCCCACTAGGAGTTGTTATTAGAACTTTCTAATAAATAAAACCTAAGGCAATTGGCTCACAAGCTTAGATGATTTAACAATGAAAAATCACCAATTTGGCGTTTCTTCTCTCATGACCACATGGAACGGCGATTCTCTCTTTAGTTTTATCTCTTTTCTCTTGCTGTATATCCCCTCCCCTTTCTAAAATTCCAAATAAATTCTGCTACGCTCTTCCATTCTTCGACAATTGGCAAGCAATATCCATTTGTTGCTATTTGATATCTATTGACATCTAAGAATGACCAATTTTAATTATTATCGAGAAAGTGACAAACTCAATTGACAAAAATATTTTAATTAGAAGAATCAACAACTAAATGGACAACTCTCTAGTAAAGTCATCAATGCCAAAATAGGGAATACCTGTTAACCACTAAATCCTTCATTGAGTTTTGATTCATATCATAGAAAATTTTATGATAGTAGAATTCTAATGTACATGTTTCATATTATGGCAAGTGTAGAGAATACTATCAAAATTAACTAGAACATCTGCTGTTTTGAAAGAATTATACTGGGCTGAAAAAAACATGGGAAAGAGTTTCAAGGATTCATAATAAACAACAAGATATTATTATTAGGGAGGGTTTGTTCTGCCCCAATATTACACAAAGGATGCCTTTTTTTAGGCATTTAGAAAAGGAAAAGACAAAGAAAGTTCTAGAACGCTCGTGACTCTATGAATTTTCTATGTGACTCATGAATTTTCTACTAGTAGCTGACCGTAGCTGACCACTTCAACTTTTACATTCATGACTGACGATTTTTTTCCATTTGCTACAGTACTACTACAGTGACACTACAACAATATCATTATTGCTACAATGACGCTATAATAATGTTAAAGTGATGCTACAGTGATGCTACAATAACATCACTTATTCAAACCCTGTCTTCTGGCCGACAGTCTTCACAAGTCATATTTACAAACTGGCTCTATCTAGTACTATCTCATGAGTCTTTCAACTTTGAAAATTTCCAAAGATCCATCTTCAACAATCACTGAGGGTTTCTTTTCTTATGTGGAGACTAATGGGAAGTGGATGGGACATGAGCCGAACTTGATAGAAAATCTGTGGAGCTTAATGGAACATCTGGCTGGTGTAGAATCTTGAGTTGGAGTGAAGGACTGCTCCTGTCAAGACCTAGAGTGAGTGTAAGTTATAACTCACTGTGATCATACGGATCTTGTAATTAATGGTTTTCCCCATGGAACTTGTGATTGAGGATTTCGTGATGAAGATGGAGTATTTTTGGGGGTGGCACAATCCATATCAGCTTGCATATCTATGCCATGGTATGGACCAAACACTACATCTACTAGTGTTTGATATTTGTAATTAGTAGGCTAGTCCCAAGAAGTGTCGGCAAATCCCTCTGGCCATACCTCTGGTGGTATCAATTGATTATATTGGCATAGTATCCTTTTGAGCTCTCGATAAGTGTAGAGATTTTGTAGGGGAGTGTCTTGAAGAGATTTTACGGAATTGGTTGGGGTTTATATGTGGTTAGCCATACGTCAGCTGGAGGTTTACTCATATCTCCACTCGGACGAACAAACAACTATAGTCTGAAAGAATATGGTTGTATGGAGTTCTCGATTAGGTCTTCAGGCTTTGAGCTGTTCCTTGAACATACAATTCCATACTCTCAAAGATTTAAACCAATTAAGCACATAATCTTATTGCTTAAACCTTTGGTCTCCCTAAATTGATTTTGCCAATATTTAAAACCATTTTGACTGTTCGAAATTCAATGGCTACGGTATAAAAATTGAATATACCACTTAAACCGTTTGAATTATTTCGGAAACTCCTCATCTAGATTGAAAATCCATTTGGCCTAAGCCGTATCCACCATGCGTGCTGAAAATCTCATTCGATATATCCACATCTGATACTGAAGATTTTCGAAAAGGGATTGGTCTGGATGTACGTGGGTAATCCTGGTGGATAGGCTTTGCTGGGCCAATCAGGTTTAATCTTGGTTGTTTTGAATCCACCCATTGGACTTCGTGTAACAGATATATTGATAGATCTTGTGAATGCCTTTGGTCTTGAGAGGAGGTCGACATGTATACTTTACTTTTATGCTAAATGTTTGGTTTCAAAGGGATGCTTTAAAAACCGTTCTGCCCGTTCGAGAAGCTGAAGATGGCACTTATTTTTGCTTGAACTTCAGCATTTGGGAAATGAAGACATCCAATTCTATGAGAAACTGATTTCCAACGAGATGGACTTCAAATATTTTGATGTCGTATTTGACTGCGAAGATTTCTTTAAAGGTAGAGTAATAATATAATAGGTGATCTTACACATGGGTTATTAGTTGGATAGGCAAATTGCAACATTAATTGGACTCAATTTCAATCAATTTGTGATTTTAACTAATGAATTGCAAAATTGCTTATTTTAACCCTTTAAACTCAATTTTAAGTACCCATAGTTTTGGTCTATTATTTTTCATAATAATTGCTCAATTAAGTCAATAGAGAATTTATAGATCACATTTATGAAGTTTAATTAACTTAATTGAATTGAAATTTGGCATTTCTTCTCAAATTGGGTAAGTTTTCTCTTCATATCAAATTGGATAAATTTTGAACCTACAAGGGCCACAAGTGTGTGAACTAGCCAAAACTAGTCAAGAATCGGTCAAGAACCAGTCCAGCGTGAACTAGTCTGACCGGTCCAATTGGCTACTGACAGGGCAAGCCTATTCGGCCGCTTGCCAACTGGTTCTAAACCTTCGATGACCGGTTCCAAGAGTTTTCATTGGGCCAATTTTACTTCTGCATCTTCAATTTTCCAATATTTTGTAGATTAGCCTTTGGATCTCGTAAAATTTCAATTTGATCTCTAATTAGGTCTTTTAATGCAATTCTCATTTTTAGCTTGGGTTTTCGCAAATCGGGCCTATCCAATTGATTATATGACACCTCTAGATGATAATTGAACTTTTAAAATCATTTTTTGCCCATTAGATTAAGATTTTGGCCCTCAGATCGAATCAACGGTCGATATCGACCAATTTTGGGATAGTATAGATACCATTTTCCCTCCAAAATGCAAAAGGAGAGCCTCATTTACGTATCTATTTTCTCTCTCTAAATTGAAAACCCCTCATCTCTCTTTATCTGTCCCTCCTTTCTCTCTCTCTTCTCTCTCTCTAGCCAAACCGGCGTTCATCGATCTAACTTCGCCGGACTCATGTCGAGTTCCATCCGGCCACCATCCAACCTCCAACAGCCCTCTTGTCTCCTTAACCAAGTCCTAGGTGATCGAAAACCAATTGAGCAATGATCGGAATCCCTCTAATCAAGCTTAGCTTAATTGGCAATCAAGTCGGTTCGACTTGGGCCAGTTCTCTTGATCACCTAAGCCAGAGATTACCGACGATCCCAGGCGTAGTCAATCATCGCAGATCAACCATCAAGGACATCCCCGACCTCATCGTGGTCGGGGATAACCAGATTAGTTGCCAAATGGCTCCGACAACCCCTTTCTTTCATCGGACGAATGAAGACCGATCCGAACGAATCAGTGTTGATCTCTAGAGGAGAACCGGCAGCTAGCAGTGATTCAACTACCACCGACCTTCATCCAATCCACTCCCTGGCCTGTTCTCGACCAGCAAGTGATTAGGACTTGAAGGATCGGTCATCGGAATTCAAAACATGATCCTGATCTCCACCGGCAGTCTCAAATTTGGTCCAAACTTGGATCGGTTATTTTTTTTTTTTCTTTTTTTGCAAGCAGTTCGGCTGGCTTAGAGGTGGCCCAAGGTGGTCCGATTCATCCATTAAAGGCTAGATCTAGCTCTAATTGTGATCCGGCGGAATTGATTTTGTCCAATCACATCTAGTTTTGAAGAAAAACGCAAAGGTAAACTTCCTCAATCTCGAATCTAATGAAATGAGATCAGCTTAACCGATAGGGGCCAGGATTCAAGCCTAGATCTATGAAATATGCCTAGATCTAAGATTGATAATGGTGCTGAATGATCTGCTATGATTGATTGTTCATTGAATACGAACTTGAGTTCATTTGAATATGATTAGCCTTAAAACTGCAATTTTGTGCTTCTGTGGTATGCCTGCTGTTTTGGCTTGAAAGAGGTCTTAGATGGCCTTATTTCTATACGACCTCTTCTAGACATAGAAAATAGATTTAAGAGCTTCAAATTGATTGGTTGCATGCCCTGAACGGCCAACATTTACCCCCTGAAAAGCACATTACAATCTGCTTGATTTCTGTTTTCTTGGTGCTCTTTAGGTGTAGTCCTTAGCACGCCTCAGGTTTTTGTTATTTTTTCCCTGCTTTCTGTGATGATTATTTGATGGAGTTTCTCATAAAACTTGTTCTTCCCTATCTTGAGAATGTCTTGTTATTTTTTCAGAAATTTTGGATTTGTTTTACTAGGTCAAAACCTCTTAAATCCGAACGCGTGTTTGTTTGCCCTGCACTGATCCAAGGTACACTTCGGCAAATTTAAGCATGAAATTGAGTTTGTTTGACCTTAAGGCCTCCATGAAGAATGAAATACATGTCATATGCTTTCTATTTATGTAATATTTGCATGATTTTGATGTCATTCAGTATGTCAATTGCATGTGTAAATATGCATGACTTGGATTCTCAACCTTCTTTATGACTTTTGAGATTATATCCTTGCCAGACAAATCAACTTCAACCAAAGACATCCGTCTCAAAGCTGTGCTCACCATCTTCATATTGGATAATTCCCAACTCAGCTAGCTTTGCTAAGCAAGCTATCTTCTCATCACAAGTGATGTCACCTTCCAGCTGACGATCAGCAAAAGGCGTGATATGTTCTAACTTTTGGATATCCATAAGAAGTATATGCTAGTCATTATCCCCAAAAATCATGTCGACATCTTCAGAGTGTTTTGGAAAAGGATTTTGTTGGACATTCGACATCGAATCCTTAAAGGTGAGCAGTTTTTTATCTAGCAAGTTCTAAATTTTAGAACAGAGCACCAGGCAGTTGTCTACATGGTGACCTTTCTCTCCCATGTGATACTCACACGTCTTATTAAGGTCAAACCCAGGGAACTTTGGCGGATTATCCCTCGGGATCTCTCTCGCCACAAGATGACTTTCAATCAGCATTGGAAGTAGCTTTAAGGAGTAAATTGCCTTTGAGGGGCTTTTCCTTTGCGTTCAAAGTTTTGGGAAGAGCTCCCTATCTCCACGGTAGGTTTATAAGCCTAAGAATTGTACGTTTTCTGAGAAAAGGAGTTTTGTATATAAGCAATCTCCACAGCTGATTCCTTATCTCTCTTTGAGGCATATCAACGATTTGTGGTCTTGGTCAACCTTCCTTCACGCATGATCCCCTCAATGTGTTCACCTAACTCCACCAATGTGGCAAAGTTGATATAGGTGTGGTTGTATATTTTCTTGAAGAAATCTCGAGGCATGGCTTGAAGCAGCAATTTCATAACCTCCTTCTCAAACAGGGGTGGCTTTACTTGAGATGCAATATCTCTCCACCTTTGAGCATAAGCTCTAAACGTTTCAGTTCTCCTTTTCTCGACCTGTACCAATTCCTCTCGAGTCGAAGCGATCTTGGTGTTGAATTTATATCGTTGGAGGAATTCGTCAGCAAGATCCTCCCAAGTATGGATCTTCTCCAAATCTAACTCTATAAACCACGTTAGCACAGGACCAACCAAGCTATCTTAAAAGGATAGGAGCGGATGATTGTCTGAGTAACGGGCCATCTTGCCCAGATAGTACTTTAAGTGGGTCTTGGGGCATCCAATGCCGTCATACTTCCTCGTAAACTCGGGCTCCTTGTAGAATTCAGGGACTTTAACCTTGGCGAAGGGTGACATCTTATTGAAACCTACGGTTGATAGCCTTGTAGCATGCAAAGGTGTTCCTCAATCTTTGCAAGGCATCTACGGAGTTGGAGTCTCCTTAGATGAAGGCTCTAAATCAATAATTGTCGGGGTTGCAATAGGCACGGTTTCAGCAAGCCCTTTTTCCCACAGGTTCTACTACCAGCACTTGAGAGGGTGTGGTAGGAGGATTCATGGTAGGAGCAGCAGGAACTATAGAAGTTAAGTTCTTGACTTGATTTGAGAGATCAGCTAAAAGCACCGTCATCTACACCATTTGGTTCTCCATGCTAATAACACGAGCACGGGTATCTCCGTTCTCCATTCTTGTTTGGTAGTGAGTATGTATGATAGACCATTTTTCAACCATCTTTCAGGACCTTCGTAAAAGAAGATGACCCAAATTAGTATAAGTCAAAAGAAATCACGAAAATGCAAAACCCAGTCAATTTTATATTTTCTTGAGATGAATAATGATAAGAAGTGTATATGATCCCAATATCATATAACATCCTCTCATCAAAATTTCTTCAAATGAAATTATACAATTGAAAAGGAACAACAACAAATATTTAATCAGAATGCCCCTTTTCTAAAAATTATATGAAAATGTTCATGAATTTTATTCATTTCATCGAACAATTACAAGGGAAACAGAGCCTCACATTCTTGACGGTTACAAAGTGGTTCGATTTTACATGTAATATGAAAATGAATACAAAGAAACCTCAATAGAAAGGAGGGAAACACAAAGGAAATCCATTTACAATAAAAGAATATACGATGGAAACCTAAGGACTAGGTGGGATCGTGTGGAGACTTTTGTTATCATGGGCCAAGCATTCCTCATCGATCAAGGCATCTTCTTCTTGCTTCTTAATTTGAGCTTGCCGAAAACCTTGAGGCTCGGGAATATTAGACAACTAAACCTTAAGCTCAGGTTCTACTTGATGATATATGTAATCAATGGTAGCGTGATGATTCCTCATCTCTCCCTCCAAGTCGGCTTCATCAACGGTGACCACATAATGCGATGAACGGGAGTATCAAATTCCGGTAGTGGCTTAAATCGCGGCCTTGATATGGTCAAGTTGGTTTTCCTCGATGACTTTATCGTGATAATCAATACGATATAACCCCAGCTTGAGAATTGGCAGGATCATTTGAAGTGCGCGATATTGGCGAAGCACCCTTAAAGGGTAATATGACGTTAAACCCGTCAATCCCACGAGAGGGAGTGGGTTGTTGACTCCACTAAAAAGGCGCACCTTGGGATTCCCAAGCCACCGAACATGCCATTGAATTAAGCTAGGGTTGAGGCTTTTGGGGAAATGAAACCATATAGAGAAAGACCATGACAAAAAGAATTCATTTCTTTGGCAAAATCTAAGAATGGGATGATGATATTTCGTGACGTCGACAATCTTCATGTGAGGGGCAAATTCTCTAATATGTGAAAAGAGCCAAATTTGGAGAAGTCCTAATGGGGCTCTAAGAGTTCCTTGGCCATTTGCTTTGAAACGATTAAGAGACATGAAAGTTTCAACAAGGATCATGTATGTAAAACAATTAAAGGCGCACACTTGATTGACAATGTGAATGACTAAAGGATTCATTGTTTTTCAGGTATGTTGGAATACCACAAAGCCAAAGAACATGAGTAGGAAGACAAGGAATTTGATTCCCAGATTTGGGCTTAAGGCTAAGGAAATGTTGTTCAAGGAAAGGATAAGGCATGGAATGAGAATTTCTTTTAAGAATAGCCCTAATTTTGTCGGTAGGGATATTGAGAAATTGACTTAGAAGAGATATTGGATCTTGACCAATAGGAGGAGTGACGAAACCTAAAGAGGCTTTACCTAACACGATGGCTTTTCGGAACTCCTCAATTGTATGGGTCAATTCATATCGATTAAACACGAAAGTAGAAGTTATGGGATTCCAAAAATGAGCCGATGCTTTTACCATTAGGATACGTGGTTTGACTTTTAATAAAGTTGGGAGGAAGTCTATGCATTTTTCCACATAGTCTTGATGTCTCGGCTGGAGATTTTCCCATAAAGTCTTGAGATTCCACGACACGGGGATCACGTCCACTTTGGGCTTACCCATCTAAACCTAAACCTAAAGGGGCATCCGTGATTAAAACGTATCGTCATTGAAATATAAAACATATAATTGAAATATGGAAAGTAAGAAGATAAGAACGATAAGAAATGAACGATATCTTACCCACCAAACACATGGCAAGCACAAATCACATGTTGCATGAAACTATGAGGTTTCAACACCTAGGGTGAGGGTGCTAAAGGCTCAAGGTCCCCATCTCAAAGGATAAAAATATTTTACCTACCGCTACTATCATCGATCAATGCTATATATATATATATATATATCGGTTGGGACAAGCGGGTTTATGTAAGTAATGGATTACCACGAGTATTCACTCATAGATTCCACCCATAAACCCTTCTAAGGTCCAAGATTAGGCGATCGAGGTTTTAGACTGTGGTTGTATGTGTGGTGTTGTGCTAAAGCTTGTAACCATGCATTTAAATTTAAACATCTAGCACTTCAATATAAACCACCATACATTCATACATCCTTACACCACCTACAAAACAAAGGGTTTACAAGCACGCCTCCCCTTATAACTCCCGCCTACAAGACCATTTAACATGAGGTTAGCGTCTAACCTGGTTTTTTCCACGCGACTTTGACATGCAAGCAATCTTGCACAACAACCATTTTTAAATGGCTTCAAGTCCTCTTAATCTAGTAACCAGTCCCAAGTGGAGTCGCCAAGCCTGTCGCAACCCGATCTCGCTACCCTCAAATCCCTCACTATCATGAGGAGAGAAAAAGGAAAAATGTCAGGTTTAAAAGTACTTGATCACAAGAGTTCCCTCACGGCTCGCATTCCAAAAGACGTCATCACCTCGCCTTTCGGATCAAGCTTCTCATGAGTTCCCTCAACAAGATCGCGAGCTCTCCCAAGCTTGCACCCTGCGTGATAGCAGAGTGTCGCGATCCATACCCACACAGTGATACACCTTAGGAGAATAGGTCAGGTGTGGATATTGGATTTAATGGTACCTTTACCATGGTAGCTCTCTTGACAGTACGCTTAACCCATAAGGATAACATCACTTCATCCTTTAGGGTACTCCCATATCGAGTATGCTAAACCATGGTGAGTTTCATCAAAACTCGTAACTCGCGCAATGGGTTTATTTATATGGTTTAGTTGTTTATGACAACCTAAAAATAAGACAAGAGTCACCACTAGCCTCATTTTGGGAGTCGGCTAAAAAACCCAATCGAGAGTCAGGAGTGTTCCCTCGATTCCTACGCAACCAAATACTTAGATTAAGAGACTTGGGTTACACTAATATTTCTATTAGCGCAATTTCGGTACCTAAACAATATGTTGTGTTTTCCTAACATGTCCATACGTTTCCTTTTACATTTTCGAGATCATTAGTCCTAAACTAAATGATCATGCATAGTTGATCATTTTCATTCTATTATGTAAATCTACAATGCAATCCTAGAAACTATAAAAAAAAGAAATACAATTGAAAAAGATGAGAGAAAAAGAAAAAACCCACAACTCATCGGGCTTTATACAACAAATGGAACCCGAGACATATGCCGGGGATATGAATAGTACATAATAATGGTCAGAATAGACATCGACCTCCACCGTCTTCACGCTTCCTCCATTTTGGTCGTAGCTTTAGGAATTGCTCCACTAGTCCCTGCATAGGACGTTCGCCATATCCATTTCCATTTCTAGCCACAGGGGCAATCCCAAAAGCAGAAGCCACTTGATGTTGTGCCTGCTGCCCCATTATAGTTCCAATGGTTTCAAGAGCTTGCAGAAAGAAAGAAGCAAACACATCAAAACAATGAAAAAAAACAAGACGTCATGTCGAGATCAATCATTTAAAGGAAGTACAATACGAAAGTCAAATTTTGGGGCCTCAAGGTTGGCCTTTGTCTTCCATGCAAGGGTTCCACCAAGACACCTACCAAATCCATTTTTTTGTGACTTATAGCAATTGTTGACCAATTGTATTCTTGCATGGCCAATAACGCTTTTAAGTCTCATAATCAAGTGATATATGTGATCTTAAGGTTTCCTCTCGATATCATGCATCGACCTTACCATTCATCTAAAAGTCACATGCATTACAAAAATTTAAACAAGCATGCAGGTCTTTTGAACCTTATTTCTCAACCAATCAAGTGAGAAAGTGAATCGTCGGCGAGTCACTTATTATGAAGGGCATGCGCCAATCACAAACATGGGCAATTTTTAGTGCATAATGGGATTATATGTATGAGGAGTACATGTAATATTTCAAATATATATATATATATATATATATATATATATATATATTTTTCAAAATTATTCATGAAAATTTTGAGACAAAGTGATATCTCAAATATGAAAGGCATTCAATTGCCAAGACTAGCCCAAGGCTCGCATAAATGCACTCACAAGTGTCGCAAGCATTTTAAATACAATTCAAACTGTGACTTTCATGATATCAAATCAAGATTTTAAAAAGATTTGAAAATATTTAGGATTAAGGAATATCTAGGCGATCGAACACATTCAATTGTCAATGCTAGCTCATGACTCGTATAAATGCACTCACAAGTGTCGTATACATTTTGAACATGGTCCAAACCACGATTTTTCCTTAAGCCAAATCGAGTTTTGGAAAAGAACTTTTTTAGAAATTATTTTTGAGAAACATCACATGTACCAAAATATTTTTTTAAAATATGCAATTTGAAAATTTCAATTATTTAATAACAAAAATCAAAACATTTAGAACAACTTCCATGAAGATGGCGTGGCCTAATTTCATGCACAAACTAGCCTAAAAAGTATAACTAAACAATCATAATTATGTTTATAACAAGAAATTTCAAAACAAACATGTAAGAACAGAAATTTCCTAACATGCATGACATGATGATGAACAATTTTTGTGAATAAAGTTTTCTTAAACAATCTATACATGATTTTACAAAAATCAAACAACAAACAACAACACATCAGAAATTTGTCAGAATAATAGGGCATTCAACTAATGTCACGAGAATTTGTCTCATCAAAACATATCTAAAAATTATCAAATTTACACACAACATAGCCAACATGATAACAAGCAAGTTTCATTAAGAGACCAAGTACAGATGCCAAACAGAAAAAAATCTAATAAAAATATCAAAGGTCTGTCCAAACAAGAGTTATAACAGAGATCTAAATTTGATCCCTTGTCCAGATTGTGATCTAGCTTTGAGAAAAGGTAAAATTGGTCCAAATGATGAGCAATTGGCATGAAATTACCATTATTAGAAATATTAAGTGTGCCTTACGTCTTCTTAGAATGGCTCGAGACCAAACTAGGTCAATTTTGGTATCCTAAGATCGAGATCTTTAAAAGTGTGCGCATCAGTAATTAAGAAAATAAAGCATAAGCATTCATTAGAAAACCTTAAAATCCTCAAAGAATACACAAACGGCATCAAGAAATCACATGGGACTTAGAATTGGATGTGACACAAAGTTTGGATAATCATCTAATCCTAAGTCGGCATGCAAAATATCATACAATTTAAATGACTTCATGAAATGATTCATGATTCCTAATGATATGGTAGGGAATCCTAAGTGTGATGAACACTTTTGTGAGTCGAATTTTATGTGCAAGATGATACTCCAAGGACATGACCTAAACACGTATGCAAATCTTGCAACATGCAGTTCAATCAACAAGAAGGCATGATCATAAGATTTGATCCCTAAATGACTCAAACAAGCATGGAAATGTGCACATATGAGAAGGTTTCATTTCAACATTAAGTTTACAAAACAAGCATGAATTCAGTCATTCTCAAGACATGCATAAATCTTACCAAAAATCTCACATATAAAGCATGCGATGATAAAGATTTCTAGTTCAGAGTTTGAAACTCAATTAAGATCACATGAGTCATGGAAAAAATGGCAGAACCGACAAACTATATGCCTAGCACATATTGCTACAGTACATTTTATTCTAATGCATGCAATTGTCTCACTTTGCCAACATCAAAAACTTGCAAAGCATGCATCAATTGAACATATGTATCATTTATTTCAACTCTCATAAAGGATTTGAGACCAAATATGTGCATTTATGGATTCAATTTCATTAAAATAAATTTCAAACCAATGTAGAATAGACTAACCTATGTTCAAATCTAAACAATTTTGACCTAGCTAAACATGTCTAAAAATTTGAAAAAAAAAAAATAGAACATGCACAACACCTGTACAAGCAACTTTCATGAAGGAAAGTTGTTCCAGAAATCAACACAAAAATCAGTACAAAAATTGCAAAATTAGATATCAATACGAAATAGATTGACCTAGGCTTAGATTTGAGTAGATCTAACCTAGTAAGCACATCTAAAAATCATGAAAAAAATTATAGAAGATGCACAAGATGATTTGGAACAAAACTTATGAATATAATTTTGTCAAAAAATAATCACAAAAGTCGACACAAAAATAGCAAAGCCAGAAGACAGAATAAAATTAGAATTGAAAAAAAAGACAAACTACTGCAAAATCGTTAATCTTCGGCAGTGTTTTTCAAGGGTCAAACGACGCTTGATTGGGGCGTACGACCTACCATTTTGAAGCACAGGTTATATATTATCTAATCCTAAGAGGATTCAAGCTGAAACGAGGTCATTTCGAATATCGCTTTAGCCAAAATAGTGACCTAGGTATAGACCTACGAAAATCACAAATTAGGCTCAAGAACATAATCATCATTCAAATCATCAACAAATCATTGCAGCATTCATAATGATTGATCTCAAGCAAATAAAGCTCATAATCTTGAATCCTAGCCCCGATTGATCAACTCGATCTCGCTTCATCGGATTCGAGTTTTGAATCGTTATCATCATTGCGATTTTTGCGGATTTTGATCGAAATTGATCAAAGTTTTCATCGAATCTTCAATCCAACCTCCACAAACCAGCAAGCATTAGATGTGAACAGCAAGGGAGATGATTGCTAATGAAGATGGTGAGGGTTGAACCGGCGACGATCCGATCGCCGGAGGAAGAAACTTACCAGATCAAAGAAGAGAGAGAAAAACGAGGTTCTTGGCACCAAAAAAAGAGAGAGGAGAGAGAGAGATCTGGAGAGAGAAGAATTTTGTGCCAAATGAAAAACCCCATTGAAAATGGAAGATATTTCATTTATATACTCCCCACATTAAGCGATTTCGGCCGTTGGTTTGACCCGAGGGTCGAAATTTCGATCCAACAGTCAAAAATCTATTTCGAAGGCTCCGTCGTGATCTCAAGGTGTCGGGTAATTGATCTAGTGGGTTTGATTTGTAAAAAAAAACTAAGCCAAAATCGAGAATTACGTCAAAAAATCCAATTATGAATTAATTTGCAATTTGACGAAATTCAAGAATCAATTTGTAAAATTTTGAAAAATTGAAGATAGAGAAGTGAAATTGTTATTGAGAGAGTTCCAGAATTAATGACCGAAGACCAAGAATCGGCCGGCAAAGGCCTAAACCGGCCAGTCCCACCGACGGCCAGTTAGACCGGCCAGAACAGTTCTATCCTGTTCGGCCTGATTTTGACTGGTTCTTGCTATTTTGTCCACTTGGGACCCCTGTAGATCAAAAATTTATGCAATTTGGCCCCTAAATGACCAAATTGAAAAGGAATATTATCATTTTTAAGAAGAAATTGGTCAATTAAGATACAATTATGCTACTCAAACGTTATGAACGTGATCTATGGGTCTTTTATTGACATAATTGAATGATTATCATGAAAAACAATGAGTCAAAACCATGGGTGTTTTAAATTGGGCCTAAAGGGCTAAAATGTTTAAATTTGCAATTCAATGGGCAAAATTGCAAATTAACTAAAATTGAACTTAGTTAGTGTCACAATTGCCCTATCTAATAAGCTACCCATATGTAAGATCACTTATCATATTCAAATTGACCTTGAATTGAAGCGTTCGAGCTTAGGTCTGAAATGGATCTAAGCCTAATATTAAAATTGGACCTAAATTCATGAAATTAAACCATAGCCATAAATGGGTCAATTCGAATTTTGTCAATTGAAGCTTAATTGTTTGATTTTTTAATGCCGGGGAGGATAAAATTATTTAAATTAATGAGTTTTGGTGTGAATTTTGCAAATTCGATCTCGAATTTGAACTTATCTTAATAAAATGAGTGAGAAACAATAGTTTGTTTGCAAGTTATGAATGATCGATTTGGGTTCCCTAATTAGGGCTCAAAACGACAATTCACATTTTGACTGGATAAATTGCAAAATTGAATGCTCAAATAGATTTCGGATAATCCCTAAACCAAATGTAATTTTATTTTTGGTTGATTTAAAAGTAATTTTATTTTTGGTCGATTTAGAACCCAAAACTGAAAAATTCAGAATTCAAGGTTCTTAACCAAATTTTGCGAAATTTTTGACACAAAGTCAAATTGGCATTAAAAGAAATGTATCGGTGCATATTTTTATTTTTTTATATTTTTTGGATCAAATGTTTGACTAAAAAGTTAACCATTTAGTTGGTTTTTCCTAAAATGTTAATTTTTGGTCAAATTTTTGAATTTTTAAAAAATTGATTTGACAAAAATGAAATTAAAGCTAAATAGAATTTTTTGGGTACAAAGTCAATTTTTTGTCCCGGAATTGACTTTTAGTCAAAGGGTTAACCAAAAAGTCAATTCGATAGTCAACCGTTTGACTTTTCGGGTTTTTCTTGAAAATAAGTTAGAAATTGCTTAAAAACAACAATGCAAAAGAAAGAATGAAAAACGACACTTTTTGATCAAGAGATGGGGCTTCGTCACAATCAGAAACCAAATTCTCAATTTTTTACCTTTTAATGATGCGTCGACTAAAAATTAAGTGTCAACAGAGATAAATCAACTTCCTTCCTAGCCAATGATATCTAACATGGCTAGCCATGTCATATTCAAATGTCGTAAGTTTGACATTTTGTTCAATAGGGATGATAGCCAGCTTGCATCATGATAGTCCTATTTCTAATATAATCCACAAGACGAATTTTCGCTAACTAAGACATCCCTTTGTGTGATCTAGCTATTTCAATGCGAAGGAAATACTTGGGAGGCCCCAAGTCTTTGATGTGGAAATTCGAATGCAAAGTCAACATTTCCCAATGAAAGTATACATTTCCCATGATAAGTATATCATCAATATATCAATAAATAAATTGATGAGATCCTTTGGTCCATGTGAATAGTGCATAATCATATTTGGAGTACTAAAATCCTGCACTTGTGAGTGCATTAGTAAACTTCGCATACCACTATCGAGAAGCCTACTTGAGTCCCTATAAAGACTTGCATAGACGACATGAGACTTCCCTTGTCTGCAAAGACCTTGTGGAAGTTCGATATAGATTTCTTCATCGAGATCACCATGAAGGAAAGTATTATGGACATCCATTTAGTGTAAATCCCAATTATGGAGTGCGGCAATGGAGAGAAAAGAACGAATAGTGACTTCCTTGGCAACCGAGGAGAAAGTTTCATGATAGTCAAAACCTTCCTATTGAGTGAAACCTTTGGCAACCAATCGTGCTTTATAAAGTTCAATAGAGCCCTCTACCTTGTATTTGATTTTATATATCCATTTGCAACCAATTGATCTTCTACGGGAAGGTAATAGAACTATATCCCATGTATGATTATCCACAAATGCATAGCATGATGCCATCTTGGATCTCATTCTGCTTCCTCATATGATGAAGGTTCATGTTCCTCGAATATACGATTGATGCAGTACATAGGTTCTAGAGATAGTCAATTAAAGGACACATAAGAATATGCAGGATAGTGTGTACTTTGGGAATGCAACGTAGAATATATGTAGTCCTTGGTCCACATAGGAGGACGAACATGTCATCTAGAATGTCATGGTGGCTCAAGAACTTGTTCTTTAGGTGGTGCTGATGAAGAAGGGACATCAATATGTTGCTCTGGAGATGTAATGAATAAATCAAGTTCTTGGTGATGTGATGTCGGAGACTTGGCTACAGAATTTGAGTATCTTGGGATTGATGTCACGTTTTCTGTTGGAATGAATAGGTATTGATCATTCACAATCAAATCATCTTCTAACAGGAATGGAAGATTATCTTGTGTCACTATGATCGGTGGAGAGGTATATGCCAAGTCCTGAAATGGAAGTCTGTCCTCATGAAAAATGACATCTCGGCTAATAAAGAATCAGCCCGTGGACAGTTTCATAACCCTGTATCCTTTCTATAGTGGAGGATATCCCATGAAAACACATCTAATGGCACAAGGATCCATCTTGTCTCAAGGTCCCACAATTGTGGCATAGCACAGACAACAAAAAACTTTCAAGTGTTCTATTTCCAATGGTTTCCCAAAGAGCATTTCAAATGGAGATCTCCCTTCAAGGACTCTAGTTGACATTCAATTAATCAAACAAGCTGTTGTGACCACACAATCTCCTCAAAAAGTTTCAGGAATGGACGCTTGATATTTAAGAGTTCGAGCTACTTCCAGAAGATGGCGATATTTGCATTTCACAACTCCATTTTGTTGAGGAGTGTAAGTGCAAGAGGTTTCATGAAGGATCCCGTGGGATGGAAAGAAAGATTTATATTTTGTGGTAGAAAACTCTCATCCATTGTCTGTGCAAATTTTGTTAATAGATGCAACAAACTGATTTTTAATTAAGGAAAGGAAGTTCGCTAGATTAGAGAATGTTTGTCTTTTGGACTGCATAAGAAAAACCCAGGTGGCTCGAGTGTAATCATCAACAATTATTAAGAAAAATCGATATCCATCGTGATGAGGGGTATGATATGGGCCCCATATGTCGACATGGATTAAGAAAAATGCACTAGTAACTCGAGACATGCAAATGGGAAATGGCAATTGGGATTGTTTTGCCAAGGGGCATATTGGACAATTTGGATAAAGAAAACAAGCACTATGACCCAATCACTGGTCAGAGAGAAAATTTTTATTACTAGTAGTGGCATTGCTTTTATGCAGCAATGAAAAATCAAAATCCTTCGAAAAGGTGATCCAAAAATAAAGCCCTTGTGCAACACTACTCAAGCCCATCTTTTACTAGTTGAATGGTCTTGAAAGAAATAATTTTCAGAATCGAATTTAACATGATAATGGTTGTCTTCACAAACTTTGGATACGGATATAAGATTAAATTCAAAGGTAGGAATGTATAAGACATTATTAATGTGTTGACTAAGATGGACAGTACCACCTTTGGTAACATGAGTAACGATACCATTAGGAAGTCGAACCGACACAGAATGGTGCATTTTTCGGTTTTCAAAAAATAATCACTCATCGCAAACAATGTAATCACTAGCGCCTGAATCAATTATCCATGTATCAACTGATATGTTACTATTTTTGGAAATAGAGGTACCTGAAAAGCCCACAATTTTATCTATCGCCTTCAATTGATTCAAGGTCCTCATGATACTCTAGTATTGATCATTGGAAAATGTTTGATTTGCCCTCTCATTTCCTTGGGTCATAACTTACTAAACAAAATAATCATTTTCTCTTTTCTCTTTATCAATGGGCTTTCCATGCAATTTCCAACAAGTATCTATAGTATGATGCGGCCGTTTACAATAATCACAATTTTTACCTCTAATTTTGGAATTTTGCCCATTTCCCTTTGATGACGTGGCACCATGTGAGCCATTGGATTTGGCCGCCCAGAGTGACTCTGTCCAAACCCGAGGAGGCTTTACATTCGCAACGGGGGCTCAACGGTGGTAGAGGCTTGCTGCGATGGTCTCATCGAAGCTGCAAGGGTCATGACTTCTCCAATCATCTTGATTTTCTTCTTGAACCACCAATTGATAGATGCGCCTGAGGGAGGGAACATGATCCATGGTTAGGATCTGCGATTGGAATGAGGTGTGGCACCCCTCGACGGCCCCCGATCCGCTAGGGTCACCACAGTTCGCTTTTCCTTTTTCTTTCCTAAATAACATGTCACTCTGATACCATTCTTAGTTGCAGCGGGTCCATACAACCATGGGGGTTTACATCTTTTATTAACGGTCCCTCGCGCAATTTACATAACGGAAGCATATCCAACAATTCCCTTCCTTACATTCAGAAATCGATGTACACCTACTAAACATTTATAAGTAAAAGCCGTACACTTTTATTCACTTAACCCAGATGGACATCATTCATCGGTACATCAAAATGTCGCAATCTTCTATACTCGGCTATACTTCAAAAGATGACCGACATCTCCTCCCACAATCGTATGCTTAAGGTCCATCAACCAGTGTCGGCATCCAAAGATTCCCTCCTTTGCTATCCTTCTCCTCGCGGTCATATCCAACCGCTTAAACCATCTACTAATCTGAAATGTTGGTCCCCAAAAGGGGTGAGTACAACCACTCAGTAGATAAATGAATCCAATAACAATTCAATGTATCATACAAGTCATATATGCATTGCAGGCATTACTTACCTTGAAGCCATGCATATACTATCATGCATCATCACCACAATCATAACACATACATGTGTATCATCATGTCATACTCATATCATCGTCATCATGACATTATTATATCACACACATGTCATTATCATCATATACATGACACCATCATACCATACACATATCATCATCATCATGACATCATCCTATCACACATGTCATCATCATCATGACATCATCATATCACACATGTCATCATCATGACATCATCACATCACACATGTCATCATGCCATATCATATATTATCATCCTCATCATCATCATCATGCATATCATCATGCCATATCATATATCATCATATCATATCATCATGCATATTATATTATGGGTTAATTTTCATCTTTATCTTTAAATTTGATCACCACATCACCCATTTCTCAAATCATCAATTTCATCATCTCCTCGGGCAAAGACCTCCGAGGCTTCCGGCATTCAGCCATCCCAGGCCACCAGGCATCCGGCCCCCCACATTCCGGGCATCTTGCATCCCAACTAGCATCACGAGGCATTCCCTTCGGGCAGAAACCTCCGACAAGGCTTCCAGCATTTACACTCCCTGGCCGGGCATCCCGCACCCCAATCCTGGCATCGCGAGGCATTCCCCTGGGCACAAACCTCCAGGGCTTCCGGAATTATGTACCGACATACCACCAGGCCTCCCCCTGGAATTACATACCGTATACCACCGGGCATCCCGACACTCCGGGGCCATCCGGCAATGCATCTCTATACATTCCGGGCATTATCCTCCACCACAACCACCTCCTCACTTAACATTATCCACATTTACCATTGTTTTGATTTCAATTTAACATGGCATATGGCGTGACATCAAACAAGTCATACTTGACATAGAATTCACACATGCATTTCAATTCAATGTCATACATACACCAAAAATTTATCACACATGCAACATGATAAATTTAATGGAATTTATGGCCAATAAAATAATCTATTTTATTTTATTTTATTTATTTTTATTATTTTATTTTATTTTTTTTTAATTTCATACCTATAGATTCCCAAAATTATAAAAATTCAAGCAATTATTAAACAAACCAATAGGATGATAATTACATGCAAAATCTCACAATTTTCACAAAACATCCTATGATTCTCGGATGAAACCAGAATGCACGGTTTCCAAAGAAATTCAATTAAAATATCCATATGACCTCCAAAAATTATGAAATTTTACTGGGTTATATCCAAGACATTTTCGTACAACTCTCATGAAGAATTCCAAGCCAGATTCTTTTTAGATTATTTTATACACCTCACGAAGCTTCTGGATCCATTACCGAAATGTCCAGTGCCTCCATCTCCGAAATATGAAGTTTTAACCTATCTATCCTCTTTTTTTTTCTCTGAAATTTGGATATGTTATACATCAAGATATCCTCTACAAGTTTCATGAAGAGATATAGGTCAAATAACCAGAATATGGTCGTCATTTAGGTCCATGAAGTCTCGGGTGTCTCAGAACACATCACCAGAATCATCGTCTTCAAGATCTAGCCGATTTACTAGGCTATACTTGTTCATTTCACTTCAAATTTGAGTATGTTTTATTTTAAGATGTTACCTACAACTTTCATGAAGACATCGAAGTGAGATCTTCAACAAAAACCAACATGCAATCAAGAATCCAGCAAGAGGTCAGTAAAAACTTTACAGATCTGGGGTCTCCGTAGGATGAGAGTTTAACCCCTTAAATCTCCATAATTTTCCATGAAATTTTATTATGTTATATTTCAAGATGTTAGCTACAACTTTCATGAAGAGATTGAAGCCAAAATAGAACCCCAAACATGCATGCAAGCTCACACAACATTCTGACTCGAGCGGATTCATAAGAAAACATTCCAGATCTGACATCTCCGTAAGACGAGAGTTTGACCCCTCAAATCTCCATCATTTCCATGAAAGTTTAGTATGTTGTAGTAAAAGATGTTAGCTAAAACTTTCATGAAGAGATCGAAGCCAAAATCGGACTCTAAACACACATGAAAGCTCAAACAACATTCTGACTCACACGGTACGAGCAAGAACAGTCATGCCATTCAAGAATAAGCCAACCATACCTCGGTTTTTCTCACTTAAACACCCAAAAATTCAACATGCAAACAACATACAAGCATGCAAGAGAAGCTAGAGGACTCCCACTTGCCTCTAGACCACACGAACGGCGGCACACCGGCGACGGACGAACGGCGTGCGGGCGGCAACGGGCGAGCTCTTCCTCCTCGGCCTCCCTCTCTCTCGCATCTCTCTCTCTCTCACTTGGCTTGGCCGAATGCCACTCTCTCTCTCTCTCCCTTTCTCTCTCTCTTCCTTTCTTGGTGGCTTTTATATTGCATGTATCCCCTCTTTGCATGGGGGACACTTGTCCTTAAGAAGGAGACAAGTGTCTCCTTGGCCGAAGACACTTGGAGGCCATGCGGCTCCCCACTCCTCCCCTCCATGCGACAATGGGCCGGGCTTATGGCCCACTTTAGGCCCATCTCACTTGGGCTTAAGGTCCAAACTTACATGGCCCAAGTTTATTTTATTTTATTTTTATAATATATCTTAATCATCATTTAAATAAATATCTAATTGCATAAATAATAAGGCCATTAAACTTATAGTCACAAATCCATAAATTCCAATTTATGATTCACATGGCCAATGATAGAATTTTCTTTCCTATCACATAATTATCCCTCAAAAGCTTGGCCATAAATCTTATTGCAAATTATGGATTTAAATGGCCATAAAATAACTTGATGGTACTTCCATTACCTATTCATAGACTTTAATGTAATTACAGGTCATTATGAATTTTGGGATGCCACATGAGGAAAGCTCTCATTCAAGATCAACAAAAATCTAATAACCTTCTCTCTCCCTCGGATCTGCTTGTTTTGAATGATTGTAGATTCTGCCCCTCGAGCTCCTCCTCGGCCACCTCGAGCTCATTCCATAGAGTTGAGAGCCAGTTGAAGCAAGTGGTAACCAAGAGGTTCCCTTGCTTCAACTCTGACAAGGCCTGCATAAGTGAAAAAAGTTTAGCATGATCCAATTTTCCATACATCTCGTGTATATCATCCCACATCTTCTTTGGGTCTTTAGTTAGTGGTCAGCTGGCGATGACATTGGGGGTTATGTAGTTCCAAATTTAAGTGCGAACGAGTTGGTTGCATTTGTGCCAAACTCATCGCATTCGGTCGTCAACCAGAAGAGGAATGGTGCCGTCGACAAATCCATCTTTATCTTTGGTTACGAGGGCTTTCGCCGAAAGTCTCAAGCCCCAATATTGTTGTTGTCAGTGCCGATAAGTTGCCAAGATATAAGGCGGAGCTTCAGTCTGTTAGCTGGCAAGGTACATAATGGATCTCTTGGTTCTAAGCGATAGTCGGCGGCCGCGATCAAGTACGATCAGAACCCAAGTTGCAATCCCAAGTAGGGATTCACCTCCTAAACCACTGGGCCTATTTCAAGTCTCTGGCCCGAAGGTGACCAACCCATCCCATTGGGATGAGATCCAGAGCTAGTCTCTTCTCCTGGTGGCGCATACTGAGCCCATTGTTGATTAGGTCCTACACCCCATGGAGCTTGGACAGGGATCCATTGTACTGATGCACACTGAGTTGAAGTGGAGCAAAGGGATGCTATTGTTGATGCTGCTCGTGGCCTTGTTGTTCTTGAGGTAATTCAATCTATTCTGGAGTTTGGTTCTTTGGCAAATTGTTGTTGTTGGATGTATCTTCCATTGTGAACAAGTGTGATATCAAAAAAGTTGAATTCCAACTTGGTGTGTCAACCAACTTGTTTTGCAGGGTGAAATCTCCAACAACAGCAAAAGAATGCTTTAAGTGTCATAACTTGGCACAAATGAACACTTAAGTGCCATAACTTACGAAAGGTACACTTAAATGCCACATTTTAAGAAAAGTGGGACACTTGAGTGCCATCTTCGGCAAAGTTGGCCGGAAATCATACATGGCATTAAAATATTAATATTTCTCATCGATGTGTTTTGCCGGAGAGCTAAGTCAGCTCGAATTCACCCCAAACGATGTCATTTCGGGTGTTGGTAAAAATAGAACTCTTAAATCGGCCAAAACGACATTGTTTTGGCCTAATTTGAATTTTAATATAATATAAAAATTATTTAAATTAAATTAAATATAAATTTATTTAAAACATTTTAAAATATAAATTTAAAAACTTTAAAAACTTTAAAAATTTAAAAATTTTAAATAAATTACAAAAAAATTAAAAATTTTACAAAATATTTTAAAAATTTACAAAAAATTTTAAAAAATTGTAAAAATTACAAAAAATTACAAAATTTACAAAAAAATAAAATAAAATTCAGCCCTCAACTACCTCCTTTTTCTAATCTTTATAAAAGTTTTTGTAAATTTTTAAATTTTTAAATTTTTAAATTTTTAAATATTTTAAAATTTTTAAATTTTTAAATAAATTTAGTTTTAAATTTAATTTATTAATTTTTATATTAAATTTTTTATCACGTTAGCACCAAAACGACGTCGTTTCGGGTGTTGGCCAGAATAAAGTCCTTAAATCGACCAAAATGACATTGTTTTAGCATAATTTGAATTTTAATATTATATAAAAATTAATTAAATTAAATTTAAAAGAAACTAATAATATAATTTATATTTATTTTTAAAAAATGGAGGAGGAAGGTAGCCAACGGTTGAGGGCAAAGCCCTCGTTGCCGCCGCCTCCCCGCCATTGTCGGAAGGTGGGGGGAGGGTCGGCGAGGCTGCCTCCCTTTTTCTTTTAAATTTTTAAAATTTTTTTTTAAATTTTTACATTTTTAAATTTTTTTAATTTTTAACTTTTTTTTTTTTAATTTTTTTTTTACATTTTTTAAATGTTTTAAATAAATTTAGTTTTAAATAAAATGAAATTAATTTTTATATTAATTTTTTTTTTACCATATCGGCACCAAAACGACGTCATTTTACTCTCGCTTCTCTGGAAAATTGACACGTCAGCGTTTTGGCCAGATTGGCACTCAAGCTATCCATTTTACTCCGATTTTGGCACTTAGTACCTTTCGTAAGTTATGGCACTTATCCGCGTGTCCTCCAATAACAGTTTGAAGGGATCCGCGTGTCCTCCAATAACAGTTTGAAGACAACTACCAAGGGCAATCCGGAGTGGTTTGTGGAAGCAAGGTCAAAATTAAAGGCTCCGATACCATGAAAGGAAGTGAAAGATAGAAATATTTTTTGGAGGAAGATTGTAATTCATTCGCTTGAATCGCATTGTACATGTACATATTTATAGTACAAAAGAAACAATAAAGGAAAGAATAAACAAGATTGCAATTTGATTACATTTTCCTACTTTATCTCTAAATATCCTAAACTGAATCTATTAGAATTGAAGTAAAGAATAAAATCATAATAATCACGATCTTCTCCAACAAAATGTCGCCCTAGCCGAGGACAACTCCGCCTCCCATTCACTACCGTGTAGGCTAGCATCGTTACAGTGTCGTGCTCGGCCAGCGGAGGGGGCAGTTTGGATTACAGTTTGGCATCGGACATGGATCTATCCTTGGCCGTCTCTACATGCCCAGGGCCGCCGAAGTTCACGCCTGGTCAGGCTGAGGTGTGGCTGAGTTCAATCTCAACCAAGTGTGGGGCGAACCAACCGAGTGTGGATGGCTGGACGGCTAACAAGGCGGAGGCCAAGCCGAGCGCGGCTAGTTAGAAGGTCAACCGAATGGGCAGTTGCGTCACTTTGTCGTGCGCGACTGCTGCAAGAGTTGGGTTGGTCAGGTCAAATTCGGGTCAAGTTCAGTTCATGGGGTTTGGCCGTTTGAGGGCCGGTTGTTGTCTAGGCTTGAGTAGAATTGTGGGCCGGTTTAGTTTAATTCTTAGGCTTAGGTTTATTTTATTTTCTGGGGTCAGATTTAGTTTATTTACTTCCTTTTAGGGGGGAGGGGCTTGTTTTTTCCAGACTGGGCCCATGCATTAAGGCCAATCCTACCGAGGGCTTGGAGCCTTAGGACTCGAGCCCAATCCGAAGATCTGACTAGGGTCCCTATATTCGGACTAATTTTTTTAATCAAAAAATTTAAAATTTTAAAAAATATATTAAAAATTAGTTTAAAAACCCAAAAAATTTAAATTTTTAAAATTAGGAAAAGGTTTAGAAATTAAATTTTGGGTAGGTTTTTCTAGATTTTAATGTTAATTCTAGTCTAGAATTAGCTTTAAATTTTCCTAGATTTAGAATTCACATAGTTTAGGATTTTTGATAAACATCTTAGGGTTAGCATGATCTAAAAAATGTGTGAATCTTTGATAAAAAAAAATTGAACTCAAAATTGAACAAACTTATAGGGCCTTACAATAGGGTGTTGCTTGTTCTTAAAGACAAATGTTAGATTGTTGTGTATGTGTATATATGCACACTTTCAATACATTGATTTTTTTTTTCCTTTTAGCATAGTAGGGTAAACCTAGGATCATACCAAACCCAAAAGCATTGCATGGAACACTTAGCATGTGAGAACTTGAGACTCATTATTGGTAAAAGCATTGTGCGGACATTTTAGTGATTAAATGATCAAGTTTAGGCATCGAAAGGACAATAGTTAGATAACTAGAGTAATCAAATCCCCAACCCTAGATCTCTAATTACGTATGAAGTGAGAGATATCCTCTCATACCTCACTAGGTTTACAGTCGATGACTCAAACAAGCTAGTTGCAACTCCTTATTTAGAATTCTCATAGGGTTAATCGAAATTAAAATTAAATATCCCAATTTGCACAAGATATGAGCTTGAGAGAGTCTACGCCTAATCAGAAGCTATAGTTCCATCTACTAAATAATACCCCTAAACTTATGTCATTTCCCCTCCAGATGGAGAAGTTAGATCGCAACAACCAGCACTGCGAAGAGTTCTAGTACCCACTCCTCTTGCAGCACCAACCAATGGTGTAGAGGCAACTGCTATTATTGGTGCGATTCCCACCTCCAGCAGTCATTCCTTCGAAAGAATAGATGAGTAGACTCACTCAATGTGACCCATTTCATGAAGTCCTCAAACAAAGTCGGCTAGCAATTGTGGGTCCAGCGCACACGGATTGACTATTACAGTAGTGACGTCGGCTGGAAGTTGCGGTGCGGCAAGTCTGGATGAGTCGACTTGGCCGAGTTATGGGTTGGAAGTGGGCTTCAAGGCGGGGAGCTCGACCAAGAGAACTCACTGTTCAATTTCTTTAACCAAATCTAGATGAGCCAGCGGGTAGGGGGCATGCTTCTCCTTGCTGCTCGACCAAGTCCAACGGAGCTTAAAACATGTGATGCTCACTGACCGCTAAAGCTACAGCTAAATGGTGTCTGGAGCCGGAGCCCTTACACAGTGCACCTGCTGACAACGGCAATGAGCAAGGTGGAGTCCAACAGGCAAGGGAGGATGAACTTAGGTAGGACTCAGCTGCCCAACTTAATGAGGCCAGAGGCGATGATGGGCGGGATGCGGTCCCGAATTTGATGAATCCTAATTGCATCAAATCGTCTTTGCTGGCAAAAGCAATGCTTGATGCGGTTGCAAGGGCGGAGAGTGATGTTTTGAGTGATGTCGACTACGACTAGCCATTTCTTTTCTTTTTTTCCCTCTCTTTTTTTAATGTAAGTATAAAATAGGACTGGAGATGGTTCATAGAAGAATTCACTCAAAACAACTTCATTATTAAGCTCTAGTACCAACTTAACGCATGTGTGGCATGGCAAAATGCATATTGAGTGATAATGGATAATGTGTGATAGATGAAGGATAGCTTTGATACCAAATTAATGTAGTTGCAAGGGCGGACAATCGGCAACCATTTTTGCGTATCAATAACTAGCATGCAGAATCAATATCTTCTAATATAAACCCATCAAATTAGACAATAGTCAAAATAGGCCTTATTGAGTTGCATTAATTGACAAGGTTTGAGTTGAGCATGCGAGTTAATCAATACTCCCACACCAATGCTAAATAGATTGTCTAGATGTCTGGGCACAATCTCCTCAAGAAGGACATTAGCGATGGTTGCATTAACACCGTCGACACTTCCAAGTTCCTCACCCATGCCTTGCTTTGATCCCCGCACCTTTTGAGAGAGAGAGAAAAACTTGAGTTTATTAATAATTTGAAAATATTATTCTAATTTTAATCAATCATTATTATCACAAAAACAAGTAATGAAAAACATTTTCATCATTAACAACATTTCATACCTAAATGTTCTTGTTAATACTTAAAATATTTTTCAAAGTCTTTTTTCTTGAGAGATATAAATGATTAAAATCAAGAAATTTTTTTTTTTTAATTATTGATTTTTCGTGAAATAAACGGAGCTTAATGTGCTGAAAGAAGAGAAAAAAGAGAGAGAAAAGAAGAAAGGAAAAAGAAAGAGTAATGCCTGAGATGCATGTGCTGGCTCTTAACAAAGATATGAGCCGCGGTGAACCGGAGGCTGAATTGAGACGAAGCGGTTAAGTGCAGGGGCTTTTGCGAGACAAACGCTGTACGAGGAGCTTTTTTCTTTTTCTTTTTTCTTTTATTTATAAAGAAACGGTCTACTTTAGGGGGCTTTTGGAAAATTTCCTCACAAAAAAGGTTAACTTTACTGTTAAATATTGTTTGGAATATTAAGGATTCTATAAAAATTGCCAGACAAAATCGATCAACTCGAGCACATCCCGGTCTCTCCTCTCTCTCTCTCTCTCTCTCTCTCTCTATCTGAAGAGTGTACACATTGAGTCATTGACTGATTTTCTCCCCACAACTCACGCTCAGCATCTCCCACTTCGCACCTTTTGAAGTCTCTCTCTCTCTCTCTCTCTCTCTCGCCTCTCGATTCTCCCCTCGGTTTCCGTCAACAGGTTAGTCGCGCGATCCTGCTGCATGCGTTCTGAAGTTCACGAGCCCAATCGGAGCGCACCCACTCGGGCTTTTTTTATTATATTTATTTATCTATTTTATTAATTTCCTTTTTTTCTCTGAATCTGCATGTCTGGATTTCCTCTCTCTTCGGGTTGCGCGACGTGAAATTTGGAGTGCCCGACTGCAGGGCGTACTGAAATGGACCTGATTCTGGAGGAAAAGGACGCGGCCGATTGGGCTTACAGAGGCGAAGGAGCTGCGAACATCGTCCTCACTTACACTGGATCCGCTCCCACTTTCGTGAGTAGCTTTTGCTTGCGTTTCGAATTTTGGGGCGAATATCGCGCCTTTTGCGAATCGGAATTCGATTCTGGAGAGATGGAGTGAGATTTTTTGCCCGAATAAGTGGTTATAATTGCTGCTGCTGCAACTTCTTTTGAGTTTCAGAACCGAGGGGGAGACAATGCTTGAAGAGTCCGAGCATGTTGTCTTAGGAGTTTTTTTGGAGAAAGATGATACCTGAAAAGTCAAGTCTGAGAAAGTTGTTCTGGGAATCTTCTTTTTCTGACCACTTCTACAAATTTTAATCCTCGAGAATAGCGCTAATTGGAATAAACCCCCTTTTCGTATACCTCTGTGACCACTAACGTCGATGTTATACTGTTATTGAATTACATTCTTTCTTTGCTTTTGCTTATCCAAACAAAGAAAAAAAAGAATCTTTGGGTCTTCTTTTTCTCCTGAGGAATGAGTGAAGTGTTGTGCTGAATCTTCGCATAAATGGATATACCTTCACCTTTTCAGCTAATGAGGTCACGGGAATTTGATCTTAAATTCTTTTTAGTATCCTTTTCTTTCGGATGATGAAGATGTATGCTTAATTCGATAGTGTGATTGCTGCTCTACTGTTTGTCCAGGTCGGAAAAGTTTTGCGGATTCGAAAGGCTCCCGAAAATGAAACGCAAAGTTCCAATGGTATTTTGAGCTTTTCCAATCATGAACGTCTCTTGTGGAAGGATTTTGAGGAACTCGTACAGTCCCCAACAAAAGAAATTGCGGCCCAAAAATATGTACAACATGTGATTAGCCCGTTGTTAGGTTCAAAACATGTAGATGCTGGGGTATGTGCAGTGATTTTCCTTGTTTTGTTCTTTTCTGGAGTTGATGCTTGGGATATATACTGTTGCATCGATGTTGATCTTTCGAGAATAATTAATATATTACTCCTAAGCCTCTGAATAGTTTAGATTGATTAATTTTTTAAATAACTGAATATTGACTCTTTGTCTAAGGCCATTAAATCAGTGGCTTTGTAAGTTGCCTTGTTATCTTTAAGCCTGCCAGAGTATTTGCTTGGTAATATGTTGAGATTCATGCTTAACCCTTTTAAAATCCTGCATTGGTGAATTTGATCCTAGAAAGCTACTTTGGACCATTCAATCAGTACAGTGTTGTAGGCTTTCCTACACATCAAAGCTCATACTTGTTTACTGGTTGGATAATGAATGTTTACAATTGCATTGTCAAAGTACAAAATTTCGTATGACAATCATATCTCTGGCTGCTCTAGGACATGTTCCTTATGCTTTGGTTTTCTGTTCATATAGCCGATCAAAATATGAAAGTTGATACACAGCATAATATATCTCTTTCTCTCTCTGCCATCATTTCTTTCACACTGCAGATTCGAGTCCCTGTCTCTAGGGAATTTCTTGAGGAAATTGAAATAAATATTAAGAGTCATCGTCCTGACTGGCGCATTGATGCTGCCAAGGTTGATACACTTAACAAATATGCACTTCTAATTTCTGACCATTCCCTTTTTCCTCATGGTGAGTACTTCTGTCCACTCCTTACCCTCATTTCTGGACTTCTTGTTGACTAACTTCCTCCTATTCAATATTTACACAGTTAGACATTTAGAAGTAATACGTTCTATTAAGTGAATATATTCCATCAGCTAGATAAAACGTGTTTACCAACCCCTCAACTGGCCTTTGTAAGCTTTAGGTGTAAAAGGAAAGACACATGCGATGAGATTGCGAAGACCGTGTATATGTCCTCCCCTATTACTAGGATCCTTCACAGAGAGATTATTCAAAAGTTCGCCATTTTCCTGCTTCGTTGTTTTGCATCACTAGGCTAGGGGACATTGTGCGAACTCAATGTTAAGATGTCAGACTTATCCTAAGAAGCTAATAGCCTTGTTCATTAATCGGGTCTTGCAGTTACAAAAGCTCTAGTGAAGATTGTAAATAAAATTATTTTTGATCTCCAAGATAGAGTATTTGCCTATTATATCTATTTTGTTTCAGGTATCTTGAAAGGCAACGCCTGCATATCCGTAGAGATAAAGGTGCTTCATCTAAGCTACTTCTTCTTTCTGCAATAATTCATTTGTTACATCTTTTTTATCGTCTATTTGTGCAAGTTGTTCATTTTTCTTTTCATGCTATTTTTCCCTGTTTTGGAGTTTAGCCCAAATGTGGATTTCTACCATTCTCCAAATACATTGCCAGGCAGAATGCAATCAAGAGGAGCACTACTCGTTTTAAAATGCACCAAGTCCTGAAGTTCCGTGAAAAACAGGTAATAGTTTAAGGTTAATCACACATATTACTTTCCTTATACAGGTGCCAAATAGTACTGCCACCTTGCAAAACGGCTTAAAAGAGGTAGCCACTTGTATACAAAAAGGAAATAAAACTAACTGGATCTGTCACCCTATTGGATCTCATATATGAAGTTGTGTTTCGCTATTATGCCAAAATGCAAAGGTGGAAAATGTTTTCTCATTTTGCCAAAAAGACTCCATACCTTTAAGGGCTCCTGGTTTTCATTCCAAAATCATCCAAAAAGTAGCTAGAGGAGTCATCTAAGTCATTTTTTTCCCTGGTAGGAAGAGTCATCCATTCCCAGTCTATGTTCCGTCAGAGACAAAGCACTTGTCCCTTTCTATCTTGTTTAGCTGCAACACACTAATTGTAAAAAGAAGTCCCATTTCTCTTCATCAGTTTACTTCAGTAGTTTAGTTTGAAGTCACTCTTAATAGATTAAAGCTATCATTCCCTTTCTTTTGGTATTAGCAAGCATGCAGGCTTTATTTTGATTGTGCATGCCTTGGTTTGTAATTTAAGTCTGACCAGTGCATTTTGCATTTTTTTTCCAGATACCAAATCTAAGTGAATATGATCCATTGGATCTGTTCTCTGGATCCAAGGAAAGAATACTTGTAGCTTTGAAAGCTTTGTGCAACAACCCGCAGAACAATTTCCGTGTTTTCTTGAATAATTCTCTCATTTTGGGTGGGTTCGGTGGTGTTGTAGATAATTCTACTTCCACAACTGCTGAAGCACTTGAAGATGTACTTAAATATGTCATCAAAGAAGATGATGGTTTACGGACTACAAGTTTTCTTGAGCTTCTCACCGAGACAGTTTATAAATCAGGAGTATTGGACCGTCTTCTTGATGTTCAGAAGCTCGATAATTATGATATAGAAGGAGCAATTCATGCATACTATAATTTTATATCTCAACCTTGTTCAGTATGTAGAGAGTTGGGTGAAGACAAAGTGTCACCAATATCTACCCTTTTGCATGCACTTCCTCTCAATGAGAGCTTGGAGATCGTGAAAAAATTTTTGATAGCTGCAACTGCAAAAGATTGCAGTTTAATGTTTTGTTTCAGACGAAGAGAAGATGGTGGTTCAGATTCTTCATATGACAGGGTTTACCTAGAGTCAACTAACCAAGTGTTTGATTATAAGGTAAAACATATCTTTTGTAGTTAAAAGCAATGGTCTCTTGCTTTGGTCTTTTGTCGAGTATTCTGCTCATTGTAAGAGATATAGTCTATCTTTTAACACACCTAGAAGTGAACTATATTGAAACCACATTGATCAATTCGTTTTAAAAAAATGAAATAATATAGTGAGATGTTTCTTAAAAGTATGTAAATGTTCTCTTGCTATCCAGTGTTTTATCATGTTGCTAGTGTATTCCATGCAATAAGGTTCTTCATAGAGATGATAGAGTATCTGCTATCATGATTTTGGTGCCAAATAGTTCCTGTATTCTGGTGGATGCTGCTTCATAATTATCCATCTAGCTACCACCCAAAAAGGGGAAAAACCATCTGGTAGTATTGCTGTAGTTGCAGCATGAATTTTGAGTTTCCTTGCTACACATAAGTTTCTTCCAGAAGTAATGACTTATTTAAGATGCAATCACATAGGTGCATTTCATTGACCTGGATTTGAAGCCTTTGGAGAAGATGGAGTACTACTATAAACTGGATCAGAAGATTGTGAGTGCCTACACTGAGGCCCTGCAAAATGGACAAGGAACAGTGAACAATCATACTGTCAAAATGTAGTACACAATGATGGAGTAGTATTTGAGAGTTTTTGTGAAAGCTCTCCAAAGGTTTGGATAGAGACTTGACCTGTGGGCAGAGATTCTGGTGTGAACTTAATCTTCAGTCCCTTCAAGATGGAAAATACTGACACTCTAAATTGATGGTAGCTCGTTTTAGCAAATGTTAGCAGCTACGAGAAAGCAGTATCGTACTTTGATTATTACTTCTACTTCGCTGATACATTTATTTATAAATGGCTAAAGCTGCCAGATGAACTAATTCTCGCTCCAGATTCCTGGTTTCAAGGACTTTTAAATTACAACGCTCACAGGTAATTTATGATTGTGTTGTGTAATAGTTTTGCACTACGAGGATTGAAGTATCTTTATCATCTTTAAAGGAACCAGAGCTATGAGAGTCCATACGCTTCCAGAAGCAGCTGCTGCTATATGCTTAACCAGATATTCTTTCTCTGAAGGCCAGTCCTGGTACAGATGTGTATTTGTTCTTGTATCATCTAGATACATATATGCATCTATCTGCAAGCATGAATTCGATATTCTTTCCTCTTTATGTGAAGGCTCATGCAATTTTGATTAGTTATGTGAACAACTGAGTAGCCAATAGGAAATAAATAAAAAGAAAGAAAGTTGATATTGACGGGACAGAGTTATTGGGCATGGCTGCAGAGCCCAATAGAAAGTGATGGATTAACTATTCAAAGGGTCATACCATCCCATACCACATGGCTTATTAATTCATCCAGCTGGATCTTGATTTCTTGTATTTTTATTTTCTTCTTGTTCTTCAGCTGCATGCTAAGGGTGCACATGACAAAATTTAAAACTTGATTTAACAGAAATCAATTTCTATTTCTGGCCAAAAATTTTAGCTTCTGATTTCTTCTTCAAATCTATTTCTGGAATAAAAATCTGTTTCAGAAATAGAGAAATCAAATTGCGTTACCAAACGGATTTCTGTTCCAAACCTGTTCTGGGGAACAGAGAAACAGAGAAATCAAGAAACAGAAATTTTATCATGCGCAGCCTAAATATACTGGATGAAGGGTTGCCCTATCCATCCCTCAGTACTCTAGCAAGTTTTTTGTGTTTCTGGCACAACATATGTGATGTAACATTTTAAAATTAATTTCTATATTGGATGAAATATAGTAATCTGTTTTCTAGTTCTGAGGATGTTGTGTAGTTGGAAATGAATGAACTGCCTGACTTCTTAATAAACTCATTAAGCAAACCGACAAACTGGGTGGTTAAGATGTCCAAGTAGTTGTAGTTGTTTATTTGGGGATGTGAAGAGTCCTAAAGAACCCAATGGAACCAAATGCAAGCTGTATATCCTGTGCTTTTGACATCCGTGGGGCTCCACTGTCTGTCTTTTGGTACCTTTTATAAGAAAAAGCTTTCTGATGTGGGTCAAGACATGCACCTCTTGAGCTGACATTCTTCCACTATCAGAGTTGTACTGAGAAGTTGATCCCTTCTATGATTGTCTAATTAGCACTCTCTACTTGTCTGGGATTTGCTGCAGATGGTTGCAGAACCATCTGCAAGCCAATATAAGAATAAGAGCGAAACATCCATTCCACGACAAAACATTGCGAGTTCCTCTTAACTTCATTTTTTGAAAGACCAGGTCTGATGAACAAACTCCATGTGCTTATAGCTATCTTATTATCTCCTATAGGATGTTCAGGCCATGTGGCGCAAGTTAGCCAAAGAATTTTTCAGAGGATGTTCTTGCTTGGCAATTAATACTGTTCTGACACACATTTACTTCCAGTTACCAACCCACCCTGCCACTCCATTTAGTTTTCAACCAATGGGCCCCATTAGCAACGAGAGAGAGAGAGAACTCCAGCTACAACCCAGTAGATTAAATTCGTGTTTCCTTAGTAAATTACGCTGATATATTAGTTATATATATAGCAGATTCTCTAGCTTTAGTATCTTGCTCCATTTGTCAATAACCATGTCAAAGGTTCTTCCTTTTCTCTCTAATCTTGTGATCTTGCTGCCGTAAGTAATGCTATTAGTTGTTGTGCGTGTGATTCCTGAATGGCTCATTTTCCTATGCGATTCTCTGCTCACTCTGACACAGCAGTACTTTTTCCAGCTCTTAGATGCTCTGTTTCTGTGAGCTCAGAGTCTGAGCAACTTCTGACCGCACTTTATCTGTTGCAGAAAACAATAGTGTCAGTGGAGCTGCTGTGTTCAAAGTGCAGGCTCAAGGTTATGAAGTTGGTGGCCACCATTGAAGGCATTACTTCTATTGTCCTTGACCCGTCCAAGAACACTGTGACAGTGATTGGTGAAGCTGATCCAGCAAAGATCATAAAGAAAGTGAGGAAGTTCAGGAAGTCTGCACACTTTGTGAGCATCGGCCCTCCAAAAGAAGACAAGAAAGATGAAAAGAAGGATGTGGTGATTCCTCAGACACCCAAGACTTGTCAAAGATGTGATATTTGGTATGTTGTTGCAGAAGATGGCTTCTACAACTACTGTTCCATACTGTAAGTAGGTGCCATTTTCATCATCGTTCGGGGGGCAATTAGTATAAGAGCAATGTTTTGTCGGGGAAAGCATGGCAAGTGTTGTGTTTATTGCTTGCGTGTCACCTGGGTCTTGCTTCCACATTGGACATGATATAACATGGAGACTTCCGTGTATCTATCCAACGCTGATTATTCTTCCAGAACACATCTGAAAGTGTTTGGTTCATTTCTTTAGGGTTTTAACGTGACTTGCAATGGAAATTACGTCAAGATCCCTTCCAATGGTAGGTTTTTTTCTTCTTTTGGCTGGGCCTGAGTCATGTTTTCGTCTTGAGTGAATGATTTGCCTCGAACTCTTGCAAGAGTAACAATCTCACTTCATATTACGATAAATTCTTTGATCGACCGCTGACATGTAGCCTAGTGTATCTCAATCTTTAAATCACGTAAACTCCGTGTGAAACTCACCAACTTTAAGGTCTTGGGTGCATTGAACTTATTTAAATTTACATCACCTAAAGAATTTTCCTGTACTACTGGTGATACTTATAAAAGGCGTGTTGAGATTTCCTGATTATACTTTAAACTTTCCTCAAAAGATATTATAAATTTGTATCCTTTGATCATAAGATACCTAAGTAACTTGGTTATCATACTATATACAAATAAAAAAACATGAGAAAAGAACACTCTCTGCGACCCTAGGCCGAGCTCGTTCGTAGCGAAGCAGGCAAGGCTGAGTTAAAAAGAAAATGAAATAACAAAAGTCTTCGATTAGGATGAAAACAAACAACTTCCAAATTGGCGACGATCTTGTGTAGATCACTCCATCCAGGTCGATTTCTTTTGCTTTTTTCCTCGATAAACCCGCACGTAACTCTCCAAACATCAGTGGTTGTTGCAAGAAAGGAGGTTGCAGATTGAACTTAGTAATGAAAAGACTCTCCCTCCTGGTGGCCGTAAATGGATATCACCGAGGAGTCTCACTACCACAGAATCAAGCAACTCACGAACGTGCTCCCACATACGCCAGTTAAATAGCGTAACAAAACCACTCAGCATTCTTTCCACCAGCAGATCCCATATCTTTACCAGCACTTCTTCTGCTGCACAGACAAGAACGAAATAAACAATTGCCATCTTCAGATTGCAGGCAACAATAATCCTGTGCATCAAAATGGAGACAAATTTATGCCCACAACCCAACCCCAACCCAGGAATGCCCTAATAGGTAAGGGAAGGAAACAGACACATGCTAAATTCGTAGATGCATCTCTGACCTTATATTTGGCCGCATCGATGTATGCAATAATTTCTTCTTGCCTCATCAAAGATTCAAACAGCGCCTGCTCACATGAAAGGACATCATTACAATAAAATGACAAATGCCAGAATTAGTACGCAACAAAAAGCCCAATCAACTTAAAAATCCTGAATGAATTTTGGTCTTCACCGTTTTAGTGGCGATTAGCTCTGCCTCTAATGCATCTACGCGGCAAATAGCAGCATTCAGCAACTCTTCCTTCTCACGTGGAATTGCAGCAGGCCTTTCATTTTGCATTTCTACCTTCTTTTCAAGTTCATCCAGCCTTTTCCAAATAGATGAGGGAAGATCCCCCTCTTTATGCTTAGCACCAGTTGAAGGCAGATGGGACTCCTCGACAGGATCCATGACAGATTGAGGATTATGACAAGTGGAATTGAACATAGAGCCGCTGACCTTCTCGATCAAATGGTATGCAACTGAACGGACAAAAGCCAGGACAAGCATAAAGCAGGCCACTAGCACAGGATGGACACAAGTATAGGTTCCTCCTCCACGTTCATCAATGCCAGGCACAGGAAACGCCCCTGAAACACATATTACATGATCCAAGCTACCTCAAAATTAATTGTACCATCTGGCTGGTGCCAGAAACATGTGCTCTTGAGACATCGTTACATGCTCACAGAATTGGACCATAGTCAACCAATCTCTTTAAGGGTGCAAGATGTTCAGCGTCCAACTACCATCATGTCGTTGTCTCACATGTGCTCTTATAATATGATCTATATGAAGTGATCCCTCCATGTGTAACAACACTGAATGAATAGTGATATGTGACATAATTGACATTGAATAATAATAGTTTATTTTACTTCATATCAAACTTGTCTATGGACTACTCAATCCTGTATTGTAGGCATTAGAACTAATTTCATTTTCTTGGATGAGTATGTTATTAAAGGAGACAAGGTCCAAGCTCAACTTTCTCGCATGCCCCAACAACCAAGGAAATAAGAGCATAGATGATCATTCAGTGAATTTGTTGAAATTGCCGACCTCCAGAAAGGCTGTCTGTATTCCCCGAATCCTGGTCTACAGCCTCATCAATCATAGGACTACTTTCATCGTATCCAGATAAGTTACCCACAGAAGTTCCGTTGCTTGTCATCTTTGCCTAGAAAAAGGAATTTCATGAATACCACTTGTAGCCATTGCATAGACTATCATTCCGATGTCAAATTAACTTACTTCTTCAGAGAAAGGAGTCACATCTGGGACAATAGAGCTCCTTTCTGCTCTGGGAGAAGCAATATCATCCACCTCAGCTCCTGATTCTGTTGCAGCTGCCGTACCATCATTGATCTAACTCAACAGTGAACACAAATGATAAACAAAATGATAAACTTAAAGCAGATAAAACCTTAGTTTAACAATGAGAAAACTTTATCATTGGTAAACTTATATAAAACTCTTAGAGAGAATGAAAGTAAATTTGTGAAATGATTGTCAGTGTCCAATTGTCTAGATAAGACCACACTTTAGCAAGAACATACCAGGGGACAGACCATGGTATCACAAGAAGCAACATCCTCATTGATGTTCCTGCCCATTGTTGTATGTCTGTCGGGTAGTGCTTGGCCATCAAGCACTATCTAAAACAGCTCACACATGCAATGATATAAATCATTAGATAGTAATATTAAAATATGCCTTCTCTTTTCCGTTGAAGTTAAGAATAAGGACTACCGTGTCTCACCTTTAGTATGTTGGGGTCTTTCCATGGACCCTTCTCTGATCTCATGCAGCCACCCTGGTCAGCACAAGTACAGCTTCCACCAAAAAATTCTGGCAACTCACTGCAAACCTAGAATGTCTTAATGCTTTGGAAGTACACAGCCAGCCGGGAATGATCATTACAATCACAATGAATGCAATGTCTCACCTTGCATCAATTACTTCAAGTAATTTACTTCGATATTTGTTACCAAGAACCTACACAGAAATTTAGTTAATTTATATAAGGCAGAGCTGAATTTGCCGTTAAAAGCTCAACTGGACATTGCACTTTACATGAATCTTTGAGATCGTTGTGGGATCAAGAAAAGACTTCACTGTGTTCCAGAGAAGCTTGAAACCAGGAGCAGCATTAATGATGAACATTCTGGAGAGCGTCTGTATAGATGTCATTTACTTGTTACAATACTTTGTATCTGAAAACTCCATTAAGACCAAGAATCAAAACCATAACTGATCAAGCCAGCCACAGTCACAGAACAAGAGTATCAGGAGAACAGATTGATTTACGTACTTCAGGGTAGTAATCACTGTCAATCTTCTGTAGCTGCATGATGAGTTCACGTGCTTGTTTTGTAAAGTTCTTAAGACCCTGATGATATGTGTAATGACCAAAGATGATTATTTTAAGGCCACAATAGCTCTAGATAGAGATGAACTGCCAGTAAAGTATCAATCAACATACCACACCCTTAACATCCAAAATGGTTGTACTAGAATCTATGTGCTTCTTTGCAGCAACAGAGCAAGCTGGGAACTTAAAGGCAACAGTTTTCTCAAACTCTTGAACATGGTATCTAACATAGCGATCAATAGTAGTCACTTGCATAAGCTTGTCAGGATTGACTTTCCCGAGTCTCTCGATATAAATAGGTCTTCCATCTTTATCTACCCCATGATATGCCTGAGGGTAGTACTGAAGAACTTCATTTCTCTCTCTGAACTGAAAATCCTGAAAAAAGAAAAAGAAGGGGGTCCAGCATCGTAGAAGACTACAACAGTGGTGAGCAAGCAGAATGAAACATATTTTTAAGCAATCAGCTACAAAGTAATATGCATTACATGAAAGAAAGAAACATATTTTTAAGCAATCAACTCCTGAGAAGTGCACACGAGCAGGCCAGTTCCAAAGAGTTTCTAGACATAAGCAGTATCGCTCCTTAGCCCAGGATTCAAACTCTCAATATGCGAGAGAAATATTGAAGTACCTCCAAAATCGTGTCAGTGCCAAAGTCCTTCCTCCATTGAATCATTTCAGCCCACATATGTCTTGCTTTCTGAATGTCAAATTTCCTTGCTTTCAGAAATCTAAAGAAAAATATGACATGAGTCTTGATGTACAGAAGTTAAGAACAAGATCAACCTGAAAAGGCTTGTTTAGTAGAACCAAAAGATTTCGAAGGATTTCATTAAAACAGAAAAAAATAAAAATTGAAGAGCCACCACTGAAGGAGCTCAAGCTGAATGATTTTAAGTTTTGACGAAATGCACCAGATGCACTAAGTTAATTAACTGCCAGCCATTCACAACAAAACTTGGAAGAAATCAGAGGGCTCTCTTTAGCATATTAAGGAATTTCAGATGATAGAGCTACACAATGGAACACCATTTAGCCAGACATTCCACTTCAGAAGACAAAATCCACAGCAGGTAATGTCTAAACTTCAGCTTCTACCACATAATTGCCTGAAGACTATGTCTGGGACTACTTAAGACAAATATACGTATAAATGTGGTAAAGTTTTTGGTCAGCAGCCCATTCTTAGGTTGGATCAAACACTTCCCAATATTCCAATTGCAACATAAAGAAGAAGAGAAAGAGATGATATGCAGCCCCTCACGTTTGCATGATAAGTTATCATGCATTGGTTGAATGCTGACTTAGAGAGAGAGGAAAAAGAAAGTAGACAGAGAAGATCACCTTAAAAGCATATGATAATTGTCGTGTCTTGGAGGTAGAAACCCATCTGAAATCAGCGCCTCCCGAAATTCATCAACAATCTTTTGCTCCTCAACATCCCGGACATCCTCGACTGAGGAGTATATAACTTGGCTGTCGCTTTTCCTGTGGCCCTTTCTCTTGACAGAGAGAGACCGTCTGAACTTGTGAGACACATTGATCGCTTTCTTTTTCAGACTTCCCATCCTTGTTCGCCGGTCCTCTTCAAAACTTTCAAGTTCCCATTTTAGTTCTCTCTTTTCCTCAAGGGCATCAGATATCCCCTCATAACCTTAAAATATGTTTGAAGTCAAATTAAAACTCCCATTACTTGCACCCCTCTTTCCAATAGTAATGAATACTGGAACAATTTCTTCACCCGTGATACATGAATTCAACTTGCACTTTGCCCTGTTTCAGTTATTTCACAATCTATTTGCAACAAATTAGAATTTAAGCAAACATGTCTCCAGTTAACTTTTGATGCACAGTATCCCTTTAAATTTTGCCTCTTCTATGGAATGAGTCACAAATCCTCCCTGGGTTATATTGTTCACAACCAGCAGCAGCAACTACAAGTTCGACCTTAGACTAATAGTGACATTTGCCTTCATTAATTTTCCAAGCATAACTGTCTCTGAAACCTATTCAGAGGTCCGGAGCTTTAGCAAAAACCATAGAAAGCAGATCATTTACGAAAGCGATTGCATACAATACCTGTCTATGGTCTGACGTTTCACAAAGACCACACGTGCCCGGAACCAGAAAAGGTGCAGTCCAGAAGCTCAAATTTAAGCAAGAAATTACTCATTTTACAATTCAAACAGAATTATCTAAATACAGGATGAATTGCCTACGAACAAGACGAGATAAAGCCAGTCCAACAAGGTACACACAAATTCAAAAACGGTGCACTCAGCAGTTAACAAAAAAATTTCCACCTTAAGAATACCCTCTTTTTCTGACATAAAAGTCCGAACAAATACTAAAATTTGCCCAAACAAACAGTTCATGAACGGACCGAACGAGCTCGGACAACTCGGGGGAACGTGAGGTCGCCGTAAGAAGGTGGGACTTACCACGCTCGAGCGAGCCGGACATGGCGTGCGTCGGAGGTTCCGCGAAGCTGATTCCTAATGGATACGAAGCTTGAAGGGATTGGGTTTCATGGCGGATTTGATGTGAATTTCGGTTGGTTGTGTAGCGGAGGCCTGTTGTTCGATCTGTACACGCCAAAGCAACCGAAGGAGAGCGCCCGAGAGAGATTCTTGAGGAGGAGCGAATATGTGAATTTTGGCGGGTCCCTTCTGGGTCTTTGCCACGTGGCGGGCATGGGGCTCGATTGGTGTTATCTAGCGTGGCGGCAGTGACGCTTCCTTCTCGGAGGAGTGATCCTAGAGAAGAGGGCTGTGCTTGTCATGTCACCATCCGTGCATTTAGCTTCAAGAAATGCACTTTTAAATTATAAAATGTTAATATATACTAGAAAAAGCTCACATATTTCTGGAGAAAGTAACAACGAATAAAATTATATATTAAAGAATATTGATTTATCCCTAGCTATATTCCTTATAATTTAGTCAATTTTTTCCTTATACCCATTTTTTCTTGATGATGTGATTCCTAAATTTTATATATATATTTTTTTTATTCAAGTTAGTCTTTCTATGTAATATGGAAATGAAAATGCTAACGTAAACCACCATATCAATACTATACTAATTCTCGCCAAGTAAAACAAAGGCGACATGGTCTTTTTAGTGCTACTTATTGAAAATAATTTATAGTTTTAAGGAAAATCTCAAAATCTTTATGAGAGAGAGAGAGAGAGCACGGTGGCGATAGCGGCGGATGCTCCTCCAAGCCACTAACGATGGCCACCACGGAGGAGCACTTGATCAAGCCCTTGCCACACAAGGACCACCGACAGCGGGACGGCCCACAACCTACGCAAGTTGCACCCGTGATGGACATATGTTTTCCTCTTTTCTTTTCTTTTTTTGCATTTTTATATTTTTTCTTGTTTTGATTGATTTGATAAAAACATTTAAAAGACATGTAAGTCGTCACATCAGCATGTGCGTTTATATATCTAATGGAACAAGCTAACTTAAACAAAAGATTCTATAGTTTAGGGACAACCAAATTGAGAAAAAAAAAAGATGTACATGAATGATATTGAATGAAATTAAAAAATATAAGAATTATTGGTGTCATTATTCCAAGAACAAATATTATGGAAGATACAGATATAACATTTTTATATAATATGGATTTTGGAAAATGGAAAGCCGAGTTTGATTTAGGGAATACTCTACATTTGAGTTTCAATTTAAAAGGTAAGATGTTCGTGACTACTCATCTAAATCTTGATTATCACAAATTACAATTTTATTCATTTATAGTTTTGTATGGTTATAATATGCGGACGTATGGGTTTTTTTTTTTTTTCAAAGCATTTTTAGATAATAATTTGAAATTGAAATGACCATTGGATTTACTCAATTACACTAACGGGCAATTAAATCATATACACGTAAGGGACCGAGCAAAAGTGTTCTTCCGTTTTGGCCTCCTAGCCTCGAATTTTGGCTAATTTTTCATTTCGGGAGATAGTATTCAATCAATGCTAAACTTGTTTCTTACGAATGTCAATTTAATCATAAATTTTTCAATTTTATCATATGAATCTTAAAACTGTGCGCATAATCTCAATATAGTTTTTTGGTCAATTTCCTCTAAATATCGCTAATATGGCGGTGTGTCATCTCGAGTCGTCTTATCAACAATTTACAGCAAAAATGGATTGAAAAGATTACATTGGACGCGCTAAGATTTAAGACTCAACTGTCAAAATTAGAAAATTTATAATTGACCTAACATCAGTAAAATAGATTTAGAATTGATTAACTAATTTTTGCTTTCAATCCAAACAGCGAAGTTTGATGCTCCCGTTTGATGTTATTGTAACACTGTTCTCTTAATGATTAGATTTGACGTTTTAAGATAGATTAAAGGTCACTTCATAAGAAAAGAGAGTAAAAGCAAATTCGATTCGATTGGTTAAGAAACAAATAGAATCCATTTCGATTTCGTGATCAATTATCTGATTTAATTCGTTTGAATAAAATTGAACCATACTCACCACCTATGCCATTTGTATTTTCTCTTGTAGTCCAGGGAGATTAGTCAATGCTCAGATAGCACCGAAAACTTCATTTTCAACGGAAAAAAATTCATCAATTATGTTATAAAAAGTAAGCGACTAAACAATAAAGTAAAATGAACAAGAAATTAAATCGGATACTAGTTTTATATGGTTTAGTCACAATAGCTTATGTTTACAAGGAAAGCAATAACGAATTTCATTATATTAGAAAGATAACAATCAAACTCAGCCATTCAAACAAATGACTTGAACCCTTATCTCTTGAATGTAATTGCGTGAACGACAACACACGAAGATAGCACACGCTTCTCAAGCACTCCTTTCGGCACTTTAAGACTTTTCTTCACTGAACTTCAACCCCAATGTGCTCTCAATACCTATGTAGCACCGACACGGACACGCAACACGCGACACAATACGACACTACATACCGACACGTCATTTCTTAAAAATAGATAATTTCGACACGTTCCGACACGTTATATATTAAATATATTTTTATATATAAATACATAAATAAATAATAATAATAATAGCCTAGAATTAATTTACACGAAAAATATTAAATAATATCATTCATTATTTTAATTTGTTACAATAATACACAAAAATTAGAGGAAAAAAATTGTTTAAAGAAAAATGCTGAAATGATATTTTTAAATTTATTTATTTATCATATATAGATTTTTTTATTACTTTTTCAAAAAAGACTTTTAAAAAAAGATAAAACAATTATAGAAAAAAAAACTATAAAAAAAAATATTAACCCCGTGCGTGTATATTTATAGCAATTTTATTACTTTTTTAAATACTTCTTTTGTGTATATTTATATTTTGACCCCTTAAGTATTAGAAATTTTTAAAATTAACCCCGTGCATGTCGGAATCGAGTGTCGGAATTCTAGACTCGCGTGTCAAAGCGTGTCGGACACGTGTCAGAGTATCGGACACGACACGAAGCTTCTAAGAGTGTCCGTGCTACATAGCTCAATACATATGCAAAACAAGCCACCACATATTGGAGAAAGAAACAAAATCTCAGTGGGGTTTCGATCGACCAAGTCCAAGATTTGAACTTTCCTATTTAGTCTTTTCTTTGGCCGACTTCATCAAGAAAGGATACCCGTGAATATACAATTATACAATACTTGACAGAAACCCAAATTGGGTTGGTCAAAGAAGTTGACTTCGTGTATCTCTTGCCCACACTAATTTTATATCACCGAACACAAAATCTTGATTTCCGAAAAGAGAAAATCTTGATTTCCGAACAGAAAATCTTGATACATGACGAAACAGTAGGATTGAATTGATAATAAAAAAAAAAAAAAAAAAAGATTTCAGAATGAATTGGAAAAATTGCATTGGGTTTAGGATTTGTTTTGGAAATTTTTTCTCTGAGATTTCAAATCATACAAAATTTGGAATTGTGAATCAAGAGTCATTTTGGTAACTTATCATTTTCATAAATTATTATTTACCATAACTAGGGCGTTGAAGAGTTTCATTTGATTTTGAGTCCTCTAAGTACAGTTTTGTTCGATCAAAGAAAAAAAAAAGAGTACAATTTTGGGCTATGAAGACATTTCTTTTGAATAGCGAAAGGTTTGACCGGTGATTGCTCCTCGTCTGACTTCTGTTCCACCTGATTTTTGTTGCATTGGGAGGTTTGCGATCTGTAGTTTCGGGAAATTCAATCAAAACGGGGATATCGCAAACTTCGTGATACCGCAAATAGCGCGCGATCAATCCTAAATAGTAAAAAATTGACTGTCGGATTCAAGTGGTAATATGAGTATCAAACTCGTTTTGAATTTTTTATGTTTAAAATGTGTTTTGAGCATTGTATCTTGCCGGTTAACCTTTGGTTAACTCTCAGTCAACCCTAAATCAAACTTAATGATTTTATTAGAGGTGAAAGACTAGGTGAAAGAAACGTTGGAGAAGGATTCATAATTTTTTGCTTATAAATTTTTTTCTGTGGAGTTCAGTCTCATTTGCATGGCGAAGGTGCCTAATACGTCTAAAAACTTTTGAGAGATGGAAAGAGTATCGAGAGTCATCACCAAAAAAATTGAGAGAGTAAGAAAATTCATTTCTTGTGAGTTGTGGTTGACTCTCACAAGTTTGGTTTTAATCTAGGTATGGGAGACAGTTATGAGTGGGTATGATTAAGTGATTTTAATGTCATTATTGCTGATTATAATAGAACTATCTTATCGATTTGACAATTGAGCACAAATTTAGCGCTCAAACTCAAAGGAAACCGTAACAACTTTCAAACATCCAAGTAAAAATAACTATAATTTCTATGATTTTTCAGATAGATGTACTAAACTGCTCTTTTTGCTATTTGCTTAAGTCAAAGTGTACGCATACATTCGGTTCTTTAACATCACACAACAAATAAGTTTACTCAAAACCTTTAAACTTCGCTCGCCAATGTGTTCCCAAATGGATATGTTCAAACTTTTGAACAAATGCATCCAACATCTTCGTAACAAATTGCACATAAATCTATTGGTATGTAAGTTTTATTTTAATAATTTATTTCCTACTCAAATTGTTTTGTTTGTTCATGCTTCCACTCTGATCATAATAACTTACATTTTATGCTTTTCAAAAATCCCATATTCACACATGAATGTAATGAGGACAGTATCTTAATAAGTGTTGTTCATAGATAGATTCATCGCATGATGATTTTGGGAAAATCTTTCTTCCGTTTTCGAAATTAAAATTGCCTTGCACTGAGCTTGAGAAATCAGATGACTAGAACTTACCCAAGTAAAGGGCGAGATGTCCATCAAAATAATGCTAAACAAAGCTCACGGCAACTAGATTCCTAACCTATCACTCTAGGGCTATGTTTGGTTGCTTGGATTTGTAGATAAGATAGGATTGGATGGGATACTAGTTGGAATCTAGGGATTTTGCTATATCATATCGGTTTAGTAAATCGCAGCAATAAATCAAATATTTTCATATCCTATTATGTTTTTGTTTGGTATGAATAGCATATTAGTATAAATGAACCTAAAAATTGCACGAATGAATATAGTAAGAATCTCTCATGACACTCTTGCCTCATTCGTTTTTATTTACTTTTTTTTTATTTTATCATTTTCCCTTTTTTTAAAGATTCTTTCCTTTTTTATTTCTTTCTTTCCTTTCCATTATTCTCTAAAATAAGTTTATTAAATAGTAATAAAGATGAGGAAGATCTCCAACCCAATCCCAACCCCAACCCCTCCCCCCCCAAAAAAAAAAAAAAAAAAAAAACCCATCCCAAATGTTGAAGGCAGATGGGATTCCTCCACAGGATCCATGAGAGACTCAGGATTACGACGAGTGGAATTGAACATAGAGCCGCTGACCTTCTCAATCAAATGGTATGCAACTGAACAAAATCCAGGACGAGCATAAAGCAGCCCACTAGCGCAGCATGGACAAGAGTATAGGTGGTGTCAGGCACGGGAAACATCCCTGAGACACGTATTACATGATCCCAGCTTACCTCAAATTAATTGCCCCATCTGGCTGGTGCCAAAGGCATATATGCTCTTGAGACATTATTACATGCCCGCAAAATTGGACCCTAGTCAACCAATCTCTTTACAACAAGGGGGCAAGAGGTTCGGCGTCCAACTACCGTCATGTCGTCGTATCACATATGCTCTTATAATATGATCTCTATGAAGTGATCCCTCCATGTGTAACAACACTGAATGAATAGTGATACGTTACATAATTGACAATGAATGATAAGGGTCATAGTTTATTCAACTTCGTATCCACCTTGTCTATAGACTACTTGAACCTGTATCGTAGGATTAGAAGTATTTTCATGAGCATGTTATTAAAGGCAACAAGGTCCAAGCTCAACTTTCTTGAATGCCCCAACAACCAAGGAAATAAGAGCATAGATGATCATTCAGTGAATTTATCGAAATTGCTGACCACCGGAAAGGCTGTCTGTATTCCCCGAACCCCGGTCTACGGCCACGTCAATCATAGTACTACGTCAATCATATCCAGATAAGTTACCTACAAAAGTTCCGTCACTTGTCATCTTTGCCTAGCAAAAGGAATCCCATGAATACCACTTGTAGCCATTGCATATATAACTATCATTCTGATGTCAAATTAACTTACTTCTTCAGAGAAAGGAGTCACATCTGGGACAATATCGCTCCTTTCTCCTCAGGGAGAAGCAATATCATCCACCTCAGATCCTGATGCTGCCGCAGTTGATGTACCATCGTGGATCTAACTCAACATTGAAAACAATAAACAAAATGATAAACTTAAGACAGGATAAAACCTTCGTTTAACATTGAGAAAACTCTATCATTGGTAAACTTATAAAGAACTCTTAGAGAGCATGAATGAAAATTTGTGAAATGATTGTCAGCGTCCAATTGCCTAAATAATACCTCACTTTAGCAAGAGCATACCAGGGGACTGACGAGGGTATCACAAGAAGCAACTTCCTCGTTGATGTTCCTGCCCATCATCGTATGTCTGTTGATTAGTGCTTGGCCATCAAGCACTATCTTCAATAGCTCACGCATGCAATGATAAAAATCTTTAGATAGTAATATTAAGATATGCCTTCTCTTTTCCGTCGAAGTTGAGAATAAGGACTACCGTGTCTCACCTCTAGTATGTCGGGGTCTTTCCATGGACCCTTCTCCGATCTCATGCAGCCACCCTGGTCGGCACAAGTACAGCTACCACCAAGAAATTCTGGCAACTCACTGCAAACCTAGAATGTTTTAATGCTTTGGAAGTACACAGCCAGCTGGGAATGATCATTACAATCACAATGAATGCAATGTCTCACCTTGCATCAATTACTTCAAGTAATTTACTTTGATATTTGTTACCAAGAACCTACACAGAAATTCAGTTAATTTATATAAGGCAGAGCTGAATTTGCCGTTAAATGCTCAACTGGACATCGGACTTTACATGAATCTTTGAAACCATTGTGGGATCAAGAAAATACTTCACTGTGTCCCAGAGAAGCTTGAAACCAGGAGCAGCGTTAATGATGAACATTCTGGAAAGCCTCTGCATAGATGTCTTTTACTTGTTACAATACTTAGGATCTGATAACTCCATTAAGCCAAAAATTAAAACCATAACTGATCAAGCCAGCAACAGTCAGACGACAAGAGTATCAGGAGAATAGATTGATTTACATACTTCAGGGTAGTAATCACTGTCAATCTTCTGTAGCCGCATGATGAGTTCACGTGCTTGCTTTGTAAAGTTCTTAAGACCCTGATGATATGTACAATAACCAAAGATGATTATTTTAAGGCCACAATAGCTCTAGATAGAGATCAAAGGAACTTCTGATAAAGTATCAACCAACATACCACGCCCTGAACATCCAAAATGGTTGTACTAGAATCTATGCGCTTCTTTGCAGCAACAGAGCAAGCTGGGAACTTAAAGGCAACAGTTTTCTCAAACTCCTGAACATGGAATCTAACATAGCGATCAATAGTAGTCACTTCCATAAGCTTGTCAGGATCAACTTTCCCGAGTCTCTCGATATAAGTAGGCCTTCCATCTTTATCTACCCCATGATATGTCTGAGGGTAGTACTGAAGAACTTCATTTTTCTCTCTGAACTGAAAATCCTGAAGAAAGAAAAAAGAAGAGGGTCCAGCATCATACAAGACTGCAACAGTGGCAAGCAAGCAATTCGATGCAGAATCAGCTACAAAGTGATATGCATTACATGCAAGTAAGAAACAGATTTTTAATAAATCAACTCCTGAAAACAGTCACAAAGCAGCCAGTTCCAAAGAGTCTCTAGACATAAGCAGTATCACTGCTTACCCAGGATTCAAACTCTCAATATGCAAGAGAAATATTGAAATACCTCCATAATTGTGTCAGTGCCAAAGTCCTTCCTCCATTGAATCATTTCAGTCCACATATGTCTTGCTTTCTCAATGGCAAATTTCCTTGCTTTCAGAAATCTAAAGAAAAAGATGACATGAGTATTGATGCCCAGAAAGTTAAGAAGAAGCTCAACCTGAAAAGACTTATTTATTAGAACCAAAAGATTTCGAAGGATGACATCAAAACAGAACAAATGACAATTGAGAACCCACTGCTGAGGGAACTCAAGCTGAATCATTGCCAGCCATTTGCAACAAAACTTGGAAGAAAACAGAGGGCTCTCTTAAGCATATTAAGGAATTTCACATGATTTAGCACTACATAATGAACACCATTTAGCCAGACATTCCGCTTCAGAAGACAAATCCACAGCAGCTAATATCTAAACTTCAGCTTCTTCCACATAATTGCCTGAAGGGACTACTGAAGACAAGTACATGTAAAAACAAGACAAAATATTTTGTCGGCAGCCCATTCTTAGGTTGGGTCAAACACTTCCCAATATTCCAATTGCAACATAAAGAAGAAGAGAAAGAGATGATATGCAGCCCACAATTATCATGCGTTGGTTAAATGTAGACTCAGAGAGAGGGGAATGAGAAAGTAGACAGAGAAGACCACCTCAAAAGCATATGATAATCATCGTGTCTTGGAGGTAGAAACCCATCTGAAATCAGTGCCTGCCGAAATTCATCTACGATCTTTTGCTCCTCAACATCCCGGGCAGAGAGAGACCGTCTGAACTTGTGAGATGCATTGATCGCTTTCTTTTTCAGACTCCCCATACTTGTTTGCCGCCCCTCTCCAGAACTTTCGAGTTCCCATTTTAGTTCTTTCTTTTCCTCATGGGCATCGGAGATCTCCTCATAACCTTAAAATATATGTTAAGTTCAATCAAAACACCCATTACTCACACTCCTCTGTCCAATAGTTATGAATATTGTAACAATTTCTTCACCAGTGATACATGAATTCAACTTGCACTTTGCCCAGTTTCAGTTCTTTCACTATCTATTTGCAACAAATTACAATTTAAGCAAACATATCCCCAGTCAACTTTTGACGCACCGTATCCCTTTAAATTTTGCCTATTCTATGGAATGAGTCACAAATCCTTCCTGCTTTATACTGGTCACGACCAGCAACTGCAACTTCAAGTTCAACCTCAGACTAAAAGTGACATTTGCCTTCATTAATTTTCCAAGCATAACGGTCTCTGAAACCAATTTAGAGGTCTGGAGCTTTAGCAAAAACCATAGAAAGCAGAAGCCACCGGAGACTTCATTTACGAAGAACGATTGCATACAACACCTGTCTATAGTCTGACGTTTCACAAAGACCACACATGCCCAAAACCAGAATTGGTGCAGTCCAGAAGCTCAAATTTATGCAAGAAATTACCCATTTTACAATTCAATCAGAATGGTGCACACGGCATTTAACCAAAAAAAAAAATTCCACCTTAAGAAAACCCTAATTTCTGACATAAACGTCCGAACACATGCTAAAAAGCTGCCCAAACAAACAGTTCATGAACAGACCGAACGAGCTCGGACAACTCAGGGGAACGTGAAGTCGCCGGAAGAAGGTGGGACTTACCTCGCTCAAGCAAGCCGGACATGGCGTGCGTCGGAGGTTCCGCGGAGCTGATTCCTAATGGATGCGAAGCTTGAAGGGGTTGGGTTTCATGGCGGACTTCATGTGAATATCGGTTGGTTGTTTGACCTGTCGTTCGATCTGAACACGCCTAAGCAACCGAGGGAGAGTGTCCGAAAGAGATATTCGCGAGGAGGGGCGAATATGTGAATTTTGGTGGGTCCCTTCTGGGCTTTGCCACGTGGCGGCCTGCGGCTGGACTGGTATAATCTAGCGTGACGACAGTGACGCTTCCTGCTCGGAGGAGTACCCTAGAGAGAGGGCTGTGCCTGTCATGTCACCATCCGTGCATTTAGCCACGATAAATGAACCTTTAAATTACAAAATATTATTAAATTTTAGAAAAAAGGACAAATACTTTGTTCAATTTCGTGCTTGTATTAGTAACAATGATAAAATTATATTACTAAAGGATATAGATTTATCCATAGCTATATTCTCTATAATTTGTTCAATTTGGTCTTTATACCCAATTTTTTCTAATGATGTGATTCCTAGATTATATACCTTTTTATTCAAGGTAGTCTTTCTATTTAATATGGAAATGAAAATGCTGATGTAGACCACCGTATAACTGCTACATCATTTCTTGCTTAATAAAATAAGAGTGATAGCATTTTTAAGTACTAACTTAATAAAAATAATTTATAGTTTAAGGAAAATTTCAAAACCTTTGTGAGAAAGAAAGAGAGCACAGTGACAACAGTAAAGGCTCCTCCAAGCCATTGACAAGGGCCACCACCACCACCAAGGAGCACTTGATGGGTTGTGTGACCTGAGTGAGATAAATCTCATATGCCAATTAGTAGTTACCTAGGTTGTGCAACCCCACTCAAGCGACACATCATCTCGTCCTCGCCACACAACAACCATCTCCAACAGGACAGGCCACAACCTCTGCAAGTTGCATCCAAGTTGGACCGATGTTTTCCTTCTTCTTCTTTTTTTCCTATTCCATAATTTTTATTGTTCTTATTGATTTGATGAAAATATTTAGAAGACACGTACATTGCCATGCCTGCATGTGTGTTTACATACCTAATGAAAAAAAAAAAATCTTAAACAAAAGTTGACAAAAATTGACAAAAGAGAAGCACATAAGTGATATTGAATAAATGTAAAAGTACAAGAATAATTGGTGTCATTATTTCAAGAACAAATATCATGGGGGCGTCCTAGGCGTGGAGGAACCTCGCCAATCCATCCCGAACTAGCCAGCTAAACTCCTCCGCAGCAGTTCGTGTATTCTGATGCTCCTCCCTCTTGTTTCTGAGAGCTTCCCTCTACCTCCAATGGTAGCTATCCCCCCCAAAACCCTAAGTTCCCCTATGTATTTCCGAAAACCCAAAATCCCAATAGCCCCCATTACAGCTCTCTAGTAGAATGGAATCCCTCTCGTAGATCCCTGCACCCCCACACCCCACCTTTTCCCTGTAACAATGATGAGCCTCGTGATGTGGAACACCTTTGTAATCTCTCATTTGACGGCGTCAATCAGTGTTGGATGATTCAAAGATTTGGCCACGTTAAAGGTAGAATGTTGCCTTTTTCCATCTGGATCTCTTCTGGGCTTTTCGTTCGCCATCAATCAAATGGGTATTCATGTCTCTCCACCTGACTAGAAGAAATTAATATAATAGCAATATTTTGTCGTGTTGGTCTGGCTTTGCTCTATGTTCAGCTCTTGTCTAGTAATACTCGTTCACTATTGAGGCAAATGGCAGAATTCTGGGAAACAGAGAGTCGCCTAGTTGTATTATGCAAAAGATTGGGGAATATGAGGATAGAGGTGGTTGCCCCTCTACGAGATAGAGTGATCTTTGAGACAATTCCTGGATGAATGCAATTGTATAGTATTTGGCAAGTTATATTTGGGAGGAAACATCAATTATCAGGCTTTTCTTACCACAATGAAGAGAGCTTGGAAAATAGATTCAGTTACCTTTGGACAGCGGAAATCGGGTATCCTACCCTTCACCTTTGATTCTGAGATTGACAAAGAATGAGTGTTAGCAAATAGCCCATGGTCTTTTGTGAGTAATTTATTGATCCTTAAACCATGGGAGCCTAATAAACCTATGCAATGTTATAAGTTTACCAGCTATGCGTTCTAGGTTCAAGTTCATGGTCTCTCTATTAAATGGTGTTATGAGGAGGTTGTGTCTCATATAACCCAAATCTTAGGTTGTGTGAAGGAAGTAAAAGTGGAAAAGAATGGAGTGGCCTTTCAGAAGATGGGTAGAGTAAGGGTAGAGCTTGACCTGGATACAACTTTAAGTCCATGTACTTTATATAATCTAGGAGAGGGGAAAGTCTAGCTAGAATTTTAAATATGAGAGATTACCTCGATTTTGCTATTCATGTAGAAAAGTTGGGCATTTTGCAACTAAATGTGCAAAAGTTCCCTTTGATGAGGCCAAATATGAAGATAGGAGTATGAATAGGTTTGAGCATTGGTTAAAAGCAAAAGCTAAATAGACCAACCCCTTTTGGTAGATTTTTTTATGGTGATCGAGTGGATGAAGAGGCGGAGGAACAAGTTGCAAGTAACCCTCAGCCCAAAGCACTCAAATAGTCATTTTCACTAGTGAGCAAACAGCAACACCTCAACCACAAAACAAGGCACAAGTGGATATTATTATACCTGATCACCAAGTGGAACGGCACCAAGAAAAGAGAAAAGGTATAATGAACATTGAAGAGCCAAAACAACAGGTTATGCCGGCTGATAAATCATCATCCTGGACAAAAAAAAAAAGGATCAAAGAAGGAAAGCGGGATTTTAAAAGTTCACCAGCAAAGAAATTAAAGAGGTACACCCCATATAACTCTATTCCTCTAGAGTTGGTGGACTTTGATGAAGCAAAACTATTGATACTCTTATTAGTCTTTTAGAAGGAACTATGGGATGGGCTTTGGTGGCTAGCCCGAATAAGCCACCGATTTACAAATGAGGGTTATATGTTGGAACTGTCAGGGGTTGGGCACACCACTGACAATCCAAAATTTGAGAGCCATTGTGGCTCATGAAATGCCCGATTTGGTTTTGTTATTGGAAACAAAAAAAAAAAAAAAACAAAATGTGATTTCTCGTATCAGAAGGCAGTTGAATTTTAAATACAGCTTTGTGGTGAATCCGATAGGAATTGCAAGGGGGCTAGCAGTGATATGGAATGATGAAGTTGATGTAGATGTGGAATCTAGTTCACAAGAAATGATAAATTTGATATGTGAAGATCATGATAGTCGAATTAAAATGCGGGTTATTTGTGTGCATGCTCCAAATCTGTTTGGGGAAAGATTATAGTTATGGGATAAAATGAGATAGATTAATATAACTAATAGCCTACCATGGGTTTGTTTGGGGGATTTCAATGAAGTGCTTTATTATTGGGAGAAGGTGGGCACAAGGATGGCATAAAATTATAGAATGTAGGCATTCCAAAGTTGTATACATAATTGTTTGTTAATGGAAATAGATTGTAAATGGTGTGCTTTTACCTAGTCAAACAACAAAGAATGGGCTGATATGGTCAAGGAGAAATTGGATATGGTGTTTTGTTCTCTAGATTGGAGGCTCATGCTCCCAGAAGTAGAAGCGTACGCTCTCCCAGTTGTCGGGTCAAACCATAATCCTCTCCTATTGGTGAGTAGTGCTGAATCTGTAAAGAAAAGAAGAGATTTTCACTTTGAGGCATTTTGGACTAAAGATGGAGAATGCAGAAAAGTAGTTAAACAAGCATGTCAATCTCAAAATCGTTTTGAAGTAGGCTTGAGAGATAAATTACATGCTGTAAGTCATGCTTTGAAAGAATGGAGTAAAAGGAAGTTCCCAAACAATCATCTTCACATAATAGCTCTAAAGCAAGAGCTTCAATTCTTAACAAACAATGCAAGCTTGAATCTAGGATCTAATAGGATGAAGCTCGTAAAAGAAGAAATTGAAACTTTATGGAGAAGAGAGATGTTTTGGGGGTTAAGATCCCGAATCAATTGGCTACGATGGGGAGATAAAAACACAAAATATTTCCATGCAGCAACTATTTAAATGAGACAACAAAAAAAAATTACTATGTTGAAAAATTCATCGAGGCAGTGGCTATGGGACAAACAGCAACTTCAGCACCTCACCATCTCCTTTTCCAAAGAGCTATACACTACGGTAGGGCCTAGAAATTGCCAACTAGTACTGGATCAATGCCCAATACTAATTGGAAATGATATTAATGAATGTTTGGTGGCGGAAGAAACCTTGGAAGAAATTCATGATGTTGTTTTTCAACTTGGTGCACAGAAAGCTCCTGGTCCATATGGTTTAAATGGAATTTTTTACCAACATCATTGGGATATAATAAATACTGATGTTTTTGAGGAAGTTATGAGCTTTTTTTGTTCGGGAGTATTAGAACTAGCCCTAAACAGAACTCATATTATTCTAATTCCAAAGATACCACATCTAGAAAGACTTGACCAATATCGCCTTATTAGCCTTTGCAATTTTGCATATAAAATAATATAAAAAAAATTGGCAAACAGACTGAAAAGATGGCTGCCAATGCTGATTTAAGGGGAACAAAGTGCCTTTATCAGTGGAAGACATATTCAAGATAATATTTATATTGTGCAAGAGGTGCTACACCAATTGAGAATGAGGAAAAGGGAAAAACATTTTCAAGCGGTGCTGAAATTAGACATGCAGAAAGCCTATGATAGAATAAAATGGGATTTCCTAGAAGGTTGCTTGCTGAAAATGGGTTTCTGTGCAAAATGGGTAAATTGGATCATGCAATGTGTCACTATAGTTACTTTTAGCATCAAATTTAATGGAGAACTCATTCCTTTCTTCAATCCTTCAAGAGGCATTAGACAATGGGACCCATTATCACCCTATCTTTTCATTTTGGTGGCCAATAGCTTGTCTTCTTTGATGGGTAAAGCTCTACAGGATGGGAGTATAAAGGGAATAAAGTTGAATAGGTGCTGCCCCACTTTGACTCATTTATTATTTGCAAATGATTCAATATTCTTTTTGAATGGATCCATACAGGAATGTCAAAATGTTGCAGCTGTTCTAAATCAATATTATTATGCCTCAAGACAAGCTATAAACCTAAACAAGTCGGGTATCTTTTTTAGTAAAAAATGTCCCCAACTTTTAAGGGATAACATGACAAGAGAGTTGAGGGTTCCAAAGCTGGATTGGACAAACAAATACCTAGGAATCCCTTCTAACTAGGGAGCATAAAAAAGATAGATGTTTGCATGGATTTTAAATAAGGTAAACATGAAATTGGAAGGTTGGAAGGAACAAATTATATCTAAAGTAGGTAAGGAAATTCTTCTGAAATCAGTGGTGCATGCGATACCTCAATATGTCGTGTCAGTTTTCAAAATTCCAATTTCAATTTGTAAGACTATAGAGAAGAAAATAGCTAATTTATGGTGGAAAAACAGTGAAACAAAAGCTGGTCTGCATTGGAAGAGATGGGAAATCATGAAATTCAGGAAAGATAGAGGAGGAATGGGTTTTAGAGACCTACTTACTGTTAACAAGGCCATTCTGGGTAAACAAGCTTGGAGGATGATAAAGAATCCGAATGCATTGTGGAGTAAATTATTAAAATGGCTCTATTTCTATCGAAAAGATTTTTTGAATGCTGATAAAGGAACTAAGCTTTCATGGGGATGACAAAGTTTACTTTTAGGAAGGGAGGCCATAGCGGATTCAGTGAGATGGTCAATGTCAACATCAAAACAGATAAATGGCTAAAGAGAGGATTAATTGGAGGCCAGCAAACAAAAATGATTCACAACAAATTTATGAGTTGATGAATTTTGAAGTAGAACAATGGAATGAACCACTGTTGAATAACCTCTTTGATGAACAGACCACTAAGGAGATCCTTGCAATCCCAATCAATCATCAAATTACAAAGGATGAACTAATATGGACAGGAATAAATGATGGGTCTTTTACATTCAAAAATGGCTATAACATGTTAAGAGACAGAGCAATAGCCAACATTGCAATGGAACATCCCTCTTCTTCCTACCAAACACCGCAAGAACTATGGAATGCTCTATGGAAGATGCGGACCAGCCCTAAAGTGAAAATTTTTATCTAGAATGTTTGTCAAAACGCCATCCCATCCAAGGAGAACCTATGGAAAAGAAAGATTTTACTTGTAAACGGCCGAACATATTCATCTTCTTTGTCCCTGGACCGCACAGGTATGGAGTCACCCGGAAATCAACCTACAAGTGAATGCACAGGAGGTTACACGAATTGATGAGTGGTTGGCGCGATTTATAAGGAAAAACATGAACCTCCCGTCCTTGGAAACGATCGCGAACATCCTATGGCAGGTATGGAAGGAGCGCAACAACTACATCTTTCGAGGTACTAAACTGGATGCTTGCAAAGTGGTAGATCTAGCCCGATTTCAGCAAGATAGCTACAAAAAATGGGGATTTATGCATCTTCAACCAGGAAAGGAAGAGGATGTTGAGACATCTCCAACCTGGATAGCTCTAGCAGCAGGATCCTTGAAGCTCAATGTCAATGGGTCGATCTGCGAGGGGTTGACGAAAGGAGTTGTCGCCTGCATTGTTCGGGACTCCTTCGACAGCCTTGTGGACGGCTTCACCAAAATAGTTCGAGCGGCATCAGTCTTTCAACTGGAAACCCTAGTAGTGCTTGAAGCTTTGAAGTACATAAAAGAGAAGCAACCGGGTGTGGCTTTGATGGAATTTGACAGCAGAAGTCTCATAAGTCCCTCAAGTACACTGACAAGTTCAACTAGGAAGCACGTGCGACTTGGATGGAATGCAAGCATCTTCTTCAGCAATTGCCGCTAGTGGGCCTAATCTCCTATCCACAATCTGCCAACACTATGGCAGACTGGGCCGCGCAACAACAAAGGAAAAAAAGCACTTCCTCCCAACTTGGTAGCTTTCTCCACCTCTTGGCCTTTGGGCCTTATTATGTACTGATGCCCCATATGTGGGTTATGCTGCTTCAGGTATAATATAAATAATACACCTCATTTCGACCAAAAAAAAAAATATCATGGAAAATATAGATCTAACTTTTTTATATAATCTAGATTGTGGAAAATGGAAAGACGAGTTTGATTTAAGGAACACTCTACCATTGAGTTTCAATTTAAAAGGTCAGATGTTCATGACTAGTCTAAATCTTGATCATCACAAATTACGATTTCATTCATTGATAGTTTTGTATGGTTATAATATATTTAAATGGACCACATGGTTTTTTTTTTTTTTTTTTAAAACATTTTTAGATAAAATTTGAAATTGAAATCGCCAATGGATTTACTCAATTACACTTACTGGCAATTAGATCATATACACGTAAGGGACCGAGCAAAACTGTTCTTACGTTTTGGCCCCCTAGCCTCTTGAATTTGGGCTAATTTTTCAATTCATGATATCGTGTTCAATCAGTGCTAAACCTGTTTGTACGAATGTTAATTCAATAAAAAAATTTCCAATTTTACCAATTAAATCTTAAAACTGTGCATATAATTTCAATATAGTCATTCGGGCCATTTTCGTCAAAAATAGTTGATATGACGGTATGTCATCCTCCGTTGTCTTACGTGGCACATCATCATATTAGTAGTTTGCAGTGAAAATTGACTGAAATGATTATATAAAATTTCACGTTAAAATTTAAGACTCAATTGGTAAAATTATAAAATTTATAATTGACTTGACATCCACATAATAGGTTTAGAATCGATGGAGTAATTTTCACTTTCAATCCAAATGGCAAAGTTCGATGTTCCCATTTGATGTGATTCTAACATTGTTCTTTTAACGGCCAGATTTGGTATTTTACAATAGATAAAGAGTCACTTCATAGCAAAGAGAGTGAAAGCAAATTTGATTCGATTGGTTAAGAAACAAATAGAATCCATTTCGATTTCATGATCCAATTAACTGGTTTGATTTGGTTTAAATAAAATTGAACCATACTCATCACCTATGCGATTTGTGTATTTATCTTATAGTCGAGGGATATTGGTCAGTGCTCAAAGAGCACCAAAAACTTCATTTTCAAAAAAAAAAAAAGTCATTAATTAGGTCGAGCTTGTCTTCATCATTGCGATTATGATCTCTGCTTTCGAAGAGACCATCACATGTATGGATGTAGCCCCCTTCTGCAAAACTGTATGGAACATGCGTAGCCCCATATTACATGTGAAGAGAAGGGAGTGGTATTTAAGACTCCATCTTTCATAACGCGAGTCATTAGTACGTATCGGAGAATGTTCTTGGTCTACAAGTCTACAAATCCATGCATTTGTATTAGATTTCTTCATATAATCGAAAAACGTGGTAATCATAAAAGGGCAACCGTGGAGAATAATTGTCGAAAAAATTATGAACTTATTATACGATAATTAATTCAATAATAAACTTTTAGTTTGACGAATTGATTCCTAAACATTTTAACAATTTGTTAATACAATCCTTCAAAATTCACTATCGTGGACATCAATCCTCTTACGTAGTATAGCCAACGCCGATATGGATAATTTTTACAATTTTAAAAAAATGAAATTTCCTTCTTTTCTTTTTTTAATTCTTTTTTATTGTCTTTTTTTTTCTTTTTTCTTTTTTCCATTGTCCACGGCCTCAACAATGGCCAGGGGAGGTCGTGAGCAATAGGTGAGGTCTGCAACACCCTCACCAGCAACTAGTCAAGAGGTTGCAAGCCCTTGCTATGTCAGTAAGAGTGTTGTGGCCCTCACCATTTCACCCAAATCTAATGAGGGTCGTAATGCGCTTGTCAAATCTAAGCCAAGCAAGGGCACCATGGCCCTTCAGCAAATCTAGGCAAGGTTGCAATGCCTATGCCTAAGGCCAAGGAGGTCCGCCGACCATCAGCAAGGCCATGGACCAATAGAGGGAAATCAAAAGGAAAAAAAGAAAAGAGGAAAGGAAGGGAAAGAGGAAAAAAAATAAAAAATAAAAATTGAAAAATTGTCTATTTCAGATATTTCCCACCATCAGTAGCTAGAATGATTGCATTAGCAGATCATTAGAAAGATTTAGGATGAAATTAGCCAAATTGAAAAGTTTAAAATTAAATTAGTTGTCATACAACAAATTCAGGAGTCTTTGGATAATTTTCCCTAACCTATGGTGCCGAAGGAATCATGTTGCAGATGAAAGTAGGCCGTTGTAAATTAGTGCATTTAGTTGTAATTCAATATAAAGTATCATAAATAACTATGCTATAATAAAAATTCTGGATTTTGAGATTCTATGTTTGTTTTAAATAAGATGGAAATGCTTACAATAACATCATTGTAAGACTGTAATATTCGCAATTTATGATCCTTTATATTGGATTACAATTGCTAACACATCTAACAATTGTTCAAAAAGTCAACCGATTGACAAACGATTGAGTAAACTTTAATATATTGGTCCAAAGTGTGTTTCCCTTGTCAAGACCTTTTCATCGACAGCCACATATACCCTTAAGTACGATCATCAATCTTTTTATCCCAAAGCTAGGTGGCCTGACTCTAGCATGGTGGGGAAGCTTGAGACTCCTTTGATTTTGAGCGTATACCTCGAAATTAGTAATCGGAAGGCTTCTAATGCATCAAAAATCAAGTGAATCGGATAGCAGATGAAGAAGAAATCATTTATCAAAGCTGTGTCAAACTTCCGAAAGACATGATTCAACTCTTAAGTGCACCTTGCCATCCTAAGTGAGCTTTATATTGTTAAGTGAAATTGCAAAATCACAAACTCAGAGATTTCAAATCATACAAAACTTGGGATTATGAATCAAGTTTCATTTCGGTGATTTATCGTTTTCAGAAACTATTATTCACCATAATTAGGGCGTTAAAGAGTTTCATTCGATTTTGAATCCTCTAAGTACAGTTTTGTTCGACCCAAAATTAAAAAATAAATAAATAAATAAATAAATAAGAAGAAGAAAAAAGTAGAGTTTTGGGCAATCAACAAGACCCTTTCTTTTGAATATCGAAAGGCTTGACCTGTATAACTCCCTCGTCCGACTTCTTTTCCTTCAGATTTTTGTTGCATTGGCATGTTTGCAATATGTAATTTCGGGATATTCAATTGAAACCGGGATATCGCAAACTTCGTGATACTGCAAATAGCGCCCTTCCTATCCTAAATGGTCAAACTTTTGACTGTGGATTCGAGTGGTAATATGAGTATCAAAAACTCGCTTTTATTTTTTTTTATGTTTAAAATGTGTTTTGAGCATCGCATCTCGCCGATTAACCTTTGGTCAACTCTCGATGAACTCTTGATCAAACTTAATGGTTTTCTTAGAATAGAGGGGAAAAGTTACGTGTTAATAGCGTAGGAGAAGGGCTCATAGTTTTGTGCTTATAAATATTTTGTTGTAGAGTTTAGTCTCATTTGCAGGGTGAGTGTGTCTAATATGCCTAAAAGCTTTCGAGAGACACAAAGAGTATCAACGGCCATCATCCAAGAAAGTTGTGAGATTAAGGTTCCGTTCATTTCACGAAAAATGTGATATTTCTGAAAAATATTTTCCAAGAATATATAATTATTATTCAGTGTTTAGATGAAACCTGAAAATAAAATAGAAAATATTTTTCGTTGTTCAGTAAGGAAAATCTTTTCTTCCATATACTCTTTTTCATTTATTTTATTTTTAAAAAGGCATTTCATATTTTTAATTATTTTTATTTTTTAAAATCTATTATTATTTTTTTCTTTTTTTTTTTTTCTTTTCTTTTTCTTTGTTTTCCATCTCATTCTTTCTTGGCTGATCACCAGCCACAATGATGGCCCGCGATCGACCACTAGCAAGCCACAAACTGAAAATGTTTTCTTTTATTTTCCGCTAAACGAACGGAGCTTTATGGGGAAATGTTTTCCACTTTTGAAAAATGGAAAACATTTTTCTCACTTGATCTCTCTTATTTTACAAATCTACAAATCATCACTTCTTCCTCTCCTTTCTTCTTCTTCTTTTCTATTTTTATTCGAATTATTTTTTAATTTTCTTTTTCCTTTTAATTCTTATTTTTAATTTTCTTTTTCTTTTCTATTTCTTTTCTTTTTTTTTTTCTTTTTCTTCTTTTTATTTTCACTATCATGGTCTTCTTCGTTCGTGGCTCACTTGGTGGCCGGTCATGGGCCATCGCCGTGGCTAACAACCGGCCAAGTAAGAAGGAGATGGAAAACAAAGAAAACAAAAAAGAAAAATTAAAAATAAAATATTTAATAATAGATTTTAAATATTAAAAATAATTAGAAATCAATTTTAAAAAATATGAAAAATCCAATTTAAAAAATAAAATAAATGAAAAAAGAGTATATGGAGGAAAGTATTTTCCTTACCGAACAACAAAAATATTTTCCACTTCATTTTCGGGTTTCATCCAAACATTGGAAAATAATTACATTTTCTTAGAAAATGACTTCCTAGAAAATATTTTCCAAAAACGCCACATTTTTCGTGAAAGAAACGAAGCCTAATTTAGAAAACTTTTTTCCTTTCATGGAAAACATTTTCCTCAAGGAATTCATTTTCTATAAAACGAATACGGGAAAAACCAGAAAATGTTTTCCCGAAAATTATTTTCTACGAAACGAACGGGGCCTTAATAAATTCATTTTTTGTGATTTATGATTGATTCTCGAAGGTTTGGGTTCATTCTAGGATTAGGTAACACTTCTAAGTAGGTTTGATTGAGTGATTCTAATCTCATTTTTGCCGATTATAGTAGACCCATCTTGTCGATTAACGTTTTAACATAAACCTAGCACTCTTCCTTAAAAGAAACATGACAACTTTCAAATATATAAGTGAAACAACTCTGCAATTTTTATGGTTTTTTTGATAAATATACTACATTCCACTTTTTGTTGTTTGCTCAATTCATAGTGCCTGCAAACATTTAGTTTCTTAACACATCGCACAACATATTTTCCCTTAGAACCTTTCAACTTCTCTCGCCAAGGTGCTCCAAATGGATATGTTCAGATTTTCGAACAGATGCATCTGACATCTTCACAATGAATTGCATATAAATCTATTGGTATTCAGGTTATATTTTAATAATTTATTTCTTGCTCAAATTATTTTGTTTGTTCACGCTTCCATTTTTTCATAATAACATACATTTTATGCTTTTCAAAAATCACATATTCACACATAAATAGAGTAAGGATAGTATTTTTTTTGTTTTTGTCCAAAGAAAATTGCACTTATTACTCAAAAGGATACATAAGAAGTACATAGAAGCAAATCAAAATAGAAAAAAAATACTGAAAAACAAAACTAAATCTATAAAACAAAGAGAATCAACGAGCACCAGCAAAGTTAAACACATTCATTTCTAAAAAATGGATTTATCAAGCAAAATAATTGGCAACCGATCATTAGATTGATTGTCTTGGTCAATAATGAGCACATGTTGAAAATTCTTTCTTCAATAATTACGACATTATTAGATGGCAGTGCACACCTAAGTTTGCTTCATCTATACCATCGCCATATATAGACAACCAAAATGGGTTGAATAAACATAGATCTGACATGTGAAAGAGCAAATTTTCATCATTCAAAGAGATGCCAAAACTTATGAAATAATCATTAAAGCTGAAAGCATAAAACTTGTACATTAAGAGCAATGGGATATATCCCCAAAAACTTGTATATCCCCAAAATATATTTATTGAACTCCTAAATCTAATTCGAGGAAAGATAACACCTAGATCTAGAACTAGATTGGAAGAATTTAAACTCCCAAACCGAAAACTATATTGGGAGAAAAGAACTCCCAAGTCTATATCGGGAGTGAAGAAAAAGCAAGAAAGGAACAATAAAATGCAAACAAAATCAATAAAAGAAGGAGCGAAAGGTGAAACTAACTCAATCTCTCTCTCTCTCTCTCATGACTGAAGGTTAAAGAAGACGATGAAGAGAAAAGAGAAAGAGGGAGAGAAAAAAGACTTTTTGGATCCCAAGATCATGGAGTTGGTCATATATCAAATTACTATCTTCATAATAAGGAAAATATATTGTTCATAGATATCCGCATGATAATTTTGGGAAAATCTTTCTTCCTTTTTCGAAACTAAAATTGCCTTGCACTGTGCTTGAGAAATCAAATGACTAATGAATGTAGAACTTGACCAAGTAAAGGTCGGGATTTCGATAGGTATCATGCTAAACAAAACTCATGGCAACTATATCCCTAGATCTATGACTATAGGTGTTTTACCCAACACCATTTTGACCAAAACTTTTGTGCAACACTTATTTCAGTACCAAAATTTTTCAAATGATCATTTAAATGTCATCTCAACGAAAAATTGATCGCTTAAGTATCAATTTGGGTGATTCATCCTATGCGGTTTTTTCAATTAAATTCTGATTTTGACATGGCTTTTTGAAAAGATACTCAAGTCCAATGTGGATAGTTTTCTGTTGACGTGGCAGAAAAGGGGCAAAACGACATCGTTTGGCCCTTTAGTTTCCCCAAGTGACTTGAAAATGAACCCCTAATCCTTGTTTCTTCTCTTGAAAGCTTGATTAGAAAGAAAAAGATTGAGGAACCATGGCTCAACCACCGGAGAAGAAGAGAGAGAAATGGAGATTTTTTTTTTTGGTCGAAAATATCGATATATTATATAGAAGGAAAAGAACAGCCTGAGACTAAAGCATCGATTAATACAATATCCTGAAAGAGAGGAGGAGGAAAAATTAGCCAATGTCGGACCGGGCCGTGAACCCTATGGGCTTTGGCAGCCCAGTCAGTTGCTAGATTGGCTTCTCGGCATACATGCTGGAGAGAGGCTTTAGGGCATCGAGAAAACAGATCTTGAAGAACCGCAAAGAAGTGACGCTCCATCCATGGCGGCTGTTGCTTTTGCCGAATGATCTCCACTAGTAACAAATAGTCCGATTCAAACAAGACACGCTGAAGATGAAGTCCCTGCTGGATTAGATGTTAGATGGCCAAAATAAGAGCGAAGATCTCAGCTTGGAAAGCCGATTGGGCTGGAACGCTTCTCGTGAACATATCGGTGAGTTTTCCTTCAAAATTTCTGTAAATACATGCAACCGATCCTTGCTCGTTCCCTGGTAAAAAAGCCCCATCAATATTGCATTTAATAGTACCTTTTTCGGGGGGTTTCCATCGACGATCGGGACTGACATTTGAGTTTTGAAACCGATGTGCAGAGGGCTGTAGAATCTGGAATATCCTACACTAGGCTAGGGCGTTCTCCATAGCTTGAATAGGATTCGGGGTTTGCTGCCTAAGAGTGTGTTGTTTCGTTGTCGCCAAATCTCCCACGGCAGATTGGCAAGTACTTCAAAATTTGGGGACGTCCTAGAATGAGTGGCTCTAGCCGCAACCCACTCATCCAGATGACGCACATAGGTAAGTGAGATTGAGATCCTGATCTTTTCATCAGTCCATATGTCTCGAGTCCAATTGCAAAAGAAAAACAGGTGTTCAATGGTTTCTGGAGTGTTTTGATTACATAGGGTGCAATAGGGATTGGGGGAATTATGTCTGTGGTATAGGTTTGCCTTAGTCGCAAGGGCGTTTTTACAGGCTAACCACATGAAAACATGGATCTTTGGAGCAGTTTTCATATGCCAAATCTTTTTCCATAATTGAACAGGATTCTGATAAGAAGAGGAAGCTGTAGTAGGATGGTTTGGTTGGGTTGAGGACAGATAATGGTAGCAACTTTTAACTGTGAATACACCTGAGGGAGTGGCAATCCAAACTAATTGATCTATTAGAAGTGAAGGGTTGATAGGTGTGCTTAAGATTGCTTCACATACCTGTCCATTAAAAAGGTTAGAAATAAGCTCCTTCTTCCATGCTACTGTAGATGAATTTATTAAATCAGCAACTAGAACAGGTTCACCCTCCGCTGCTATGCCTCCTAATTTGCCAAGTGTCTTCTCTAATGCTAATCTTGGATCCATCCCCGACTAGCCACCGAAGTTTAGGGAGAATAGCATCTCGACCCTTTAGCATACTCTGCCATCCCCATGAAGGTCTATAGCCTGAAGTTGCACTTTGAAAAGAAGAGTATCTAAAGTATAGTCTCTTGAAAAGCTGACTCCAAATAGCATTAGGTTGCTGGAGAAGACACCAAGCTTGCTTACCAAGCATTGCCTGATTGAAATTGATTAGATCTCTTAATCCCATGCCCCCTATTGTTTCGAGTGCTTTAATTATGACCAGTTTGTCCAATGAATACCTGATTCGCTATTATTCTTGCTTCACCAGAATGCTGATATCTTCTTCTCTATTAATCTGCAGAGGGACAGGGGGAGCTTAAATATGGACATAGCATACTGAGGCAATGCTTGAATTACTGCTTTCAGTAAAATCTCCTTGCCACCTTTTGATAAGAAGTTTTCCTTCCAACTAGCTAATTTTGCGTTTAATTTTGCCAGGATCCAGGAGAACATCTCACGCTTGGAACGTCCCCAGTTAGAAGGGATGCCCAGATACTTGCCATATCTTGCTCACCACAGGTATTCGCAGTTCTCTTGCTAAATTAGTTTGTAGAGACATAGGACAGTTCTTGCTGAAGAGTAGCCCTGATTTGTTTCTATTGATAAGCTGTCTTGTAGCTAGGCAATACTGGTTTAGTATATTAGCAAGATTTTGGCATTAAGAAATTGTGGCTTTGAGGAAAAAGACTGAGTCATCAGCAAAAAACAAATGAGATAACCTAGGACAGGCTTGATTAAATTGAATCCCCTGTAGGTGACCCATATCCACTGCTTGCTTTATAACTGTAGACAGAGCACTGGCAAGTAAAATGAAAATATAAGGGGATAGGGGGTCACCTTGACGTAGTCCTCTATTAGGTTTAAAATATGGAAGTTGTTCCCCATTAAAACGAATACTAAAAGAAGCCGTTGTGATACAAGCCATGACCATAGTTACCCATCTATCTGTAAAGCCCAACTACTACAAATAAGCTGCTAGAAAATCCCATTCAACCCTATCATAAGCCTTCTACATATCAGTTTTCAGAATAAGATTGAATCTTTTTGTTCTTGTTCTCACTTTAAACTGGTGAAGTACTTCTTGAACAACCATGATATTATCTTGTATCTATTTGCCACTCACAAATGCTGCTTGTTTTGGTGTGATCAATCTAGGGAGCCAAATCTTAAGTCTGTTAGCCATAACTTTAGAGATAATCTTGTAAGCGAAATTACACAGACTAATGGGGCGATACTGGTCGATGCTTTCTAGATGATGTACTTTAGGAACCAGGGCCAGAATCATTCTATTTAAGTTAGGCTGCATACAACCTGATTAAATTGCTGGCTTTAAGGTATGAAGACTGCTAATTAGCTCTTCAATTTTCCTTCTCTTCTCTTTTCATCTTCAACTTCTTCATCTATGTCTTCATCTTTATCCGAAGAAATTCAGTCGCAACAATCCATTCGTTCAAATTACTATGTTGCTTCCCCTCCTTCTTAGCTCTTGTTCATTCGGTTAACTGGTACAAGCTTAATTTGGCTTTATTCATCCAGCTCTTACTCTCCATTGCCAATTTCAGCACCAAATTTTGCCCCAATGTCGCCATTGAAGAACACAACATAATTAGGGTTTGAAGAAGAAAGAAATTACCCCCAATTCGTAGACTTGGGGCAAATAACACTTATAGACGAAGTCGTTTAGGGCAATTCATGCTAACTCCCTTTGTCGGCGAGCCACATCATGTTGAATTTTCCAGCAATCCAAATTAGCAATCAAAAACTAAGAACCAATTATAATATAGTAGATTACAGGTTCCATATTTGGAACCTACCCGCCCTAGAACTAATCACTCTTAACACAAACATGCTCAAGGAAGAGATCAATAGAGAGCAACAGGTAAGGCAGAAGCTCAAGCGATTGCATCTCTTCAACCTCTATTTTGCTAAAATGAGCTTTATGAGAATGAAATAACTTGCTCGTAGCATCTAATTTGATAACCAACTTACATTTTTAACAGTCAAAGCTCTGCTATTAACGAACTCCTCATGGAACTCTTTGCCACTCCCGAATGCCTCCTTGAGTTTCAGGAATCCTCCCATGCTCCAAGATCAGCCTAGCGGAAACATTGCCTCGTGGAATCCCCAGCCGGTAGCCGCTCCTCCCCAACCGCTGAGGGTGGATATGGGACCAGAGCCGTCATTGGAGTCAAGCTGCATCATCATCGGAGTGGCCATGTTCACGAACAAGCCGCTCCTGTCACTCAGAACCAGATCGGCCTCTACAGCGGCGAAGTTCGAGAGGTCAAGGAGATGCTCCAGGAATTCATCGTTGGGAGATTCATTTGGATTGTTCACCATAAGCAAGTGAGAAGAGCATCTATGTGAAATCACATAGAGATAGAGAGAGGGTTTGTGGAGGATTTTAGGATAAATGGTTTAAGTAGGTTGGAAATGGGTTCAAAACATAACTATTTAAATTGATCTTTTTTGGCTTTTCAATTAGGGTTAATACCCTGAAAAACCCAAAACTAATATACATGTGATAAATTTATCCCAAACTTATTTTTTTATCACCAAAAACTTAAAAATGGTACACATTTGACAAAATTACCCCAAGCTAGTATCATTGTGACAAATTTACCTTTTTGTTAGTTTCCATTAAATTTTATTATCAAATTATTAAGTTGAATGACACATGACAGTTGCTGGTATACCAATTTGGGATATTATTCTCTGTTTCTTACAATTACACAATTTTTGTGATTTTTTGTGGTATTAATCTAATTTAACGGAAGGTATATTTGTTACAAATATACCGGTTTTTGGTTTTTGGCGGTCAAATAAATAAGTTTGGAGTAAATTTATCATAAGTGTATCAGCTTAAAGTTTTTTATAATCAGTCGGGATAAATTTATTATGGGTGTACCAGTTTGGGATTTTTCGGGGTATTAACCCTTTCAATTATAAATCATTATGATTCGGCCCGTTAAATTTGAGGTGGCTCATATATGACCTATTTCAATAAATTTGAGTTAATAAATGGGTTAGAGACCCATTTTGACAGGTCTACATAAACCCAAAGTGATTATTGAAAACTCTAGGATCGCAATAATTTAGGTGTCATAACAATGAAAATGAACTAATTCGTAATAGCTTACCAGATGAGGGCACCCTTAGAAGCAAATCTAATTGAGAGATGTGACTCAATTACTGTCATGTGTTTTTTTTTCTTCTTTTGATAACTCACAATCATGAGTTTAGAGACCCAAGTACTTGGAGGTCCACATTATTAATATCTTTTACGGCACTTTTCGTAAACGGATTGGGTTCTCTAAACTGGCATATCATGCGATGATAATCCAATTCATGAATTTTCCGTAATCCACTAAATAATATCTCCTCCTTGTATGGTTTGCCACTTAAAATCATGTAGGAATATATTACGCCACCAAACATAAATAATAGTTTTGCTCTCCCTAGAGTCAATCTCAAATTTCATGCCCCTTCATTAACATATGCATATATGTGATGAGAATCGTTCGCTAACTTGTGGCCCGCCTTCGACTAAAACGACAGCTCACCTGCCTAAATACGTCTAAACTAAGGAGACAAGCCAATGTCTGTGACGAGTCTGGTGGCCTATTATAAATTCATGATCAAATTTTCTGATATTTTTGTTTGGCATTTCATGGTTATGTGATGCTCGAGTAAATTTTACCCTGGACTGAATTCTCATTCTTCTGGTCCGGTTAAGGCATTAAAGCTTTTTAAATTGAAAAATTTCAATAATCATCCACATAAGTATTGGACATTTTAGCCAACATTAGCCGAAATGACTAAATTGAAAAATCATTGAAAAATTTAAGGCTAAATTGACAAAATCAAAAATGTTTATAACTAAATTAGCCACCATACAATAGAGTTATGAATTTTTGAACAAGTATCCTAATGCTCAAGTCAATTTTACACTAGATTAAATATCCATTCTTCTGATCCAATTAAAGCATTAAGTATTTTGGCTAGGAAAATTGTTAAAAAAATCTTAAACCCGTTGTACTTTTGTCCATTTAATTATAAACATTTTAATTGTGCCAATTGAACCCTAAATTTTTTCACTTTTTGCTAATTGAGTTCATCTAACAAACTTTGGCATGAAATCACTAATGTTGACATTGACCATCCTACATGAAAATTCCAATGCTATGTAGAGAATTTTTAATTATATATTAATATTTTTTAATTTCTTCATTTTTTTTTCTTTTTTTTTCTTTCTTTTTCCATTCCCTTCTTCCCCTAGCCAATCATCAAGCCTCGGCGATGGTCGACAACCAGTGCTATAGACCAAGGTGGGTGAGGTCAACTTCATAGGCCTCGAGTGATCCTTGCCCTTGCCAAATCAACGAGGTCAACCTTGCCCAATAATAGCAAGGTTGAGCCTCACTAGGGGCGAGTGAGGCTTGCTTGTTCTTAAGGTAGGAAAAGTTATAAAAAAAAATTCTTAAATCTATTATAATGATACCAATTTAGTTCTAAACTTTTCAATCAAACTAATAGCTCTAAACCTTTTTGCATTAATACCAATTCAGTCCACTCGATCAATTTCAGTCATAAATTGCTAACATGAACTCCGGTGGTCTGACGTGGCATGGCCAACATTGACCTGGAAATTTTAATTATAATTTTTAATAATATTTTCTCTTTTCTCTTTTCTTTTCTTTTCTTTTTTATTTTTCTTCTCCCTTTGGTTGGTGAAGTTTCCGGTCAACCATTGCCAACCATAGGCTAGTCTAGGCGAGGGCCTTCACACCCTAGCCGACCACGAGTGAGGGTGTCAGGCCACCACCCAAACCCTCACTTGTTGGCCAACGAGGACTGTGGCACCCTTGCCTTGACAAGGCAAGGGTGTCGCGGCCCTCACCAACCATGAGTGAGGGCCTTTGCACCCTCGTTAGCCATAGGCGAGGGAATGAAGGCCCTCACCCACCACAAGTAAGGGACTCTATGCCCTTGCTAGCCAACAGTCGAGGGTTTCGGCCCTTGTCTATGGCCAGCAACCTTGTTGGCCAATAGTGTACAGAAAAAAAAAATGAAAGAAAAGAAAAGAGAAAAAATAATAATAAATTTTTAAAGAATATTTAAAATTTATAAAATCCGTCCACATCAAAGTTGGTTATGTCAAATGACTTAAATTGATTGGATGGACTAACTTGATACCAATATGAAAAGATTTATGACTGAATTTGTCAAATTGAAAAATTTAGGATTGAATTGGTACCGATGTAATAAGTTTAACATTTTTAGGTACTTTTCCCTACTAAAGGCCCAAGGGGTGAGCTTCGCCAAAAGCTAGCAAGGTTGACCTCGCCACCCTCGCCTCTAGCTAGTCGCAGAGGCTTAACAACTAGCCAGAGGAAGAAGGGAGGGGAAAAAAAAAAGGAAAAAGAAAATAAAAAGTTAGAAAAATATTTAAATATTATTAAAAATTATCCATGTTAGTATAGATTGCACTATGTAAGATAGCCAGTAACCATGTCAATGATTTCTAGTTAAAATTGGCCAAATAGATTCAAATAGCAAAAAGTGAAAATGTTTATGATTCAATTGCATAATTCAAAATTTGGGACTAAATTAAAAAGCATATTAGATTTAAAACTTTTCAGACAATATTTCCCATTTTGGCCAAGCCTATCAAATTATTGTAATTTGCTCCTGACTTGACATGATCAGCGAAATTTCTCGAGAGATCATGAGAGAGCTATTTACAACAATAGAAAATCGTGATAGGAATTCAACTCATCTTAACATAATTTGGGCAACAAATCTATGATTATGTAGGGTTTCTCTAATGTTTACCAATGAAGAAAGCATGTAATAATTGAATTAAAAAAAAAAAGTTTCGCATGATTATCTGCATCATTCCATTAGACTTGTCGGCATTGTGTGCATATGCCAAGATTGATTGAACTAGACCTTCAATTTAGGTTGACACAAGATAAGCCACAGTTATGAACGGAGCAGCATTTTATCGCCCTATTCCAATGTGAACTATCAACTATTTAAGCATAGGTATCTTTATTGGGATGCCATCTACAATACATACATATACGCACATGTGCACATATACGAGGTACAGATTGAGTACGTGTTGAATGTGCGAATGTTATTCGATTGAAATAGTTTATGCAAAATGGCGCGAGAATTGGTGACAAAGCAAATCTAAATATTAATGGCGCAATTTATAAACTAGTTGATTTATTTTCTGATTACTTTGGATGATGATTGCCCATCACGGACCGAATGTGCATGGCAAAAAAAAAAAAAAATCCTGAAGTTACATTATCATCAGGAGGGAAAAAATCGATGGATCAAACTTGGTCTATGCTGAAGTGGTGGTTATTTCAGAATGACCAAATTTGCTCCAGATATGATGGAGGAGGAGAGAATCTAGATGATGAGCTCAAGCCATCCAAGCGGAGATGAACAGCTTGTGAAGTCTCACTACTGCGGTAATTGGGCGGCGGGTGACGGCCAAATGCCACCTCCGCTGCCTCCCTCGGCGGCAACATATGACATGCACGATAGCGGCACGAGACATAGCCCCCGGCTTTTAAGATCTCGGGTCATCTGTTCGTCATCTTCATCCTCTATCGGACCCTGAAATTTTTGGTATGTGACTACCATTAATGAAGTGTTTCGTGTGAAATGGTTCGATTCACTGGCTAAATAGGCTAATAAAGTTCATTAGAACAAAACCTAGGTAGAGAAAGCTTCAATTAATATAGCCAATGAATCAAGTTCCTAACAAGGTGATAAAAGATCTACAAATGGAAGTGATTTAATGAATATAGCCAATTGATCAAGTTCCTAACAAGGTGATGAAAGATCTACAAATGGAAGTGATTTATTATGTCTTACCCGTTGCCTCGATCGGTTGGCCTCCTTGCGGGAAGCCTTCATGTATGGCACGCTTAATGTCTGACAGAAACAAATTGTCGGGTTAGTGCCTAATTAAGAAAATCATTTCATAGAGAATATTCTTTGGACAGTCTAGCCTGTAACATTTGCAATTTATGTAATCAAGTCATTTCCATACTGACGCCATCAAATCATTGGCATGACATTATTCTAGTCATAAAATTTGGACACATCATGCTGATCTGGCTTCACATCAAGAAAAGAACCAAAAAAAAAAAAAAAACAAAAACAAATGGTCGAATAGATCACGATCCTTTTTTGGAGGTGAGCTGAAGTAGATGACAAACCGAAGAGATCTTAATTGGAACAGATGGTCGGAATCATGTAAATAGATTAAGGAATTATCTAAATCATCTCTCTCTATATGGGCTCTCTCTCTACACATGCAAACCCATCCACCGCCACCAAGATGGCACATGGTTGAAACCGAGGTTGCAATGACAAGGGCCGACGTGGTGGAGAGAGTCAAGAAATCACAATTAGACCCAAAACACGTGGATCGAATCAAGTCAAAAATAGTATGATACAAATTGACCAATTTTCTTGCAATATAAATTTAGTAACTCATATCTCCCCCAATGCATAATCCATATTATTAAAACACTCTCATATTTAATCCAATACATGAAAACCCATATCCAAATTCAAGTGAGAGTGCTGAGTGAATAAGCGCGAGATCAAGTAAGGGTGAGAAAGAGTAAAGAGAGAATCACAAAGGTGGATTGAGTTTAAGTAAATTGTAAACCCATCTAACACTCATATTTTTTTATTTTATCATTGTAAACTCATTTATGACTCATTTACTAAATATAAGTAGTTCATAAAACAACTCAAGTTAAAAAATAGATTTATAACTCATTTTGACAAGTCTAGTTGCAATGAACTGATCGGCCTTTTTCCCACCCTCTCTTGCTTATAGAAAATTATAAGTACTCAATGCTTAAATATGTGAATGATTCTTATACATCATAGGTGATCTTACATAAAAATATGCGCCTGGATTAGATGAACGATACATATTCAATTCCCCACGCCATCAAATGATTCCATGTATAAACCATCTATCTAGACTTTGGCCTACTTGAGATTGGTTCTCTGGTCATTCTAGAAAAGTGAAAAATATTGGAATACCCATTTGATGCCCTGTCAATTTGTGGATGGACTTTATAGACTAGTCTAGTTTCTCTATCAACAATATTTGTTGAGAGAGAGAGAGAGAGAGTTGGAAACAAGACATCACTTTGTAAATTAACATTTTAGACCAGCCTATCTAATCCACCTACATTATTTATAGAGAGAGAGAGAGAGAGAGAGAGAGCTTGCCTCCACTTAATATCCAAAACAATATGGAAAGACTACATGGACTCTGATTCCGATGAATGGAGTTAAGAAATAAATAAGACAGACAAGGTGTGCAGAGGAAAGAGAATGGGGAAGCAAGTACCTGGACCTGGTTTTGGAGGAATTTGATGTATCCAATAGCCTCCATCAGTACGGATGCTGTGTCTGTCTGAAATATTCTCCATCCCCCCGCCAACATGCACAAAAACGCACGCGGTTTCACGCTAAACTCAAACTGAAAAATAGAGCTAGTATCTTGCCCTACAAACATGCTCTTTCCTTTTCTTGTGCTGTGCCTTTTTTCCCCCTGAATTGCAGATTTTGGGGTCTGAATGCCCATATGGTAAATGACAACGCTCGGAAGCTGTAACTCGGCTCATTTCATTTGAACCTCAAGAATTACTTATCAGCTTTGTGTATTTGGCTAGCTCAGTATTTATTCATTTTCTTCTTTTTGCAGCACTTTGCTGTGCAATTCCAAGTTGGCTATAATAACCCGAATAAAAATTTAATTCTTCTAGAGATTATCGGTTTATGTAACCAACATTTCCCTTTCTTTTCAAAAGAACTTTTTTTTATATCGAATGCAGTTGAATAAGAGATGGCTTCGGTGCAACCCAGTAAACATATGACACTAGATTAACTTTTGATTCACACAACCCCTCCCATTTGTTGCCACTATAATGGAGAACATTACCATCTGTTGCTTCACCATCAGGCACCACAATGCATAAAGACGACTAGCAAGGACCAGCGACCCCTTGCCAGCCAAATTCTTCTGAGTATCTGTGGGTTATGTATGATACAAAACACTTACACACACATATACTTCTTGAGTATATGCGTGTGTGAAGTTTCAGGCAAAATTTGCATTGTTGATCAATCATATTCAGAGTTCTCTAGGTCTACTGCAATGATCTAAATACAAGCAGAAACATTCGACACTAACCTTGCCAAAGGGGGCTACTAACTGTTGCAGAGCTGCTATCCTGTCCCCTAGTTTCTCTTTCCTAACCTGGTCCACATTGTTGCCGCACAAAATAGTGTAAGCATTCTGGAAATGAAAATGGACAAACCTCATTGAGAAAATCTACCATCATTAATTTGGAAACCTTAAAAGGTGCAGAAGCAGCTCTTGTCGACTGATCTACTCTTGTTTTCTTGGGAGCAACCTGATGATGGGGGCCACTAGTCTTGTTAGGCTCCAGAGAACTGCCGGGTCTCTTTGCCTCTGTTGTCTTTGCAGTGAAAACCGGAGGTATCTTCATTTAAAAGAATTGCATGGGGTCAAAAAGATGTTCGAATTCGTAACTGGAATTGAAAAATCTACACAGAGAAACGGCATGGTAGTTCTGACCCAAACAGACAAAAAAAGAAAAAAAATGACTGTCCAATAGCATACATTACCAAAGTGAAATTTTCTATTTTCTTCCACTGAAACCAGTAGGACTAACTTACTAGTCCCGTCATAATCTGTGCTTGCTTTCTACAAAAGGCTTTCCCCAAGTGCGGTAAGGTGAATGATGATTCCTAGAATCAGTCTCTCAGCTTTCGTTCTCATGTATAGTTACGGATGTTTACATGGATAATCCATGCATGCACAGCGATATAGAAGTGCGTATATAGCTATGTAACATACACAATTATTCTAGTTAAGTAAAAAGTCGCTATTTACTTTTGGTTCGGGAAAGTCCTTTGACCTGACTTTCTTTTCAATAAATAAAAGTTAGCATGAGAGGATGATAGAGGTGTAAGCGGGCTCCGTCGCTGACAATCATTCTTTGTAATCGTTTAGTTTATTCAGAAGGTGAGGTTGCAATTCATTAAATTGTCAACAAGTTGTCCGTAATCGAATGGGTACTTTTGTCCATACTCTTAGTTTGTTGAAGTTTCGTAAAGGAGATGCAATTTTGCAGTAAAAATGCCTCAGCATCCATTTGACCTAACCAAGTGGAGAATTGCTTTAAATGGACAATCAATTCCATGGAGAGAGCATGTTATTTTGCTAGAAATAGTGGAAGTGTGAAATGCATATCCTTAATTTGCATTTACAGCCTAGTAAGAAAGGAGCACACTTAAGCTTTTTAAAGTAAATGTGGTCAGCTAGACGATTTTTTGATGGTCTTCAATCTAACTTATTATTTGCAATGAACTTAAAAGAAACTCATGGGACAGACAAGATGTTAATAAATACTAACATATCCAATTTGAAAAAACCATTAAGAAAGTTGAATAATGCTAGGTAATGAGATAAAACAGAAAGGAAAATTCATAAGCTTATTCATTTTCACATGGCAGAAAACATGACAAGTGAGAAATCATACTAACTTACTCGATCATGATGTTGCGCTGATTGCCGCATTCGTTGAAGGCCAAAAGCAAGGCTTTCTCTATTCATTCCAAGATTGGTCCCTTGCGCTGTATTTGCAATACCGCCACTAAATCTTCCATTCAGGGGATCAAATGCTGGAGAATTTATGTCCAAGGAGCTTGACATCGAACCCCGTGATTGACTAAAATTTGAAACATCAATGCTTGGATGAATCTGGCTGAAAATCCCTGGTCGAGCATAGTGTTGAGCGCTTGGATAGAAGAAATCTCGGCCGGGCGAGTATGCATTAAGGTTAATTTGGCAAGTGGAGGTTAAAGTCTTGAGCATGAGCTTCTGGCTGAGTTCGCTCAGGTCATCCCTCACCTCATCAGTGTTCTTCACGTGACTTGTGCTGTGATATAGATGCAAATCTTCAATGCCAGATTGAGTACTGTTGAGCAGGTCAGTAAATCTTAAAGAGTCCGAGAGCTCTTCCTTGACACCATATGCGAGGTCTACGTTATTGCCAAATGGTTCAACTGATGAGTTGTTTCTTGTCAAGTGAGATCCAATGTCGATTTGGACCGAGGAACTTTGGAGAAGAGGGTTGAGAATACCATGTTTCGGAGTTGGATCAGCTCCAGAGTTGGCTACTATAATATTGGAGTTCAAGTAGTTTCCAGTAGCATTCCTGCGCATATAAGCATCCCAAAACAAAGTACATTAAGCGCTAAATAATGATTAACACTAGTTAGCATGCCAAGAAATTCCCAATTATTTTATCTAAGATTGTATTGTTATGCCAAGGAAAGTGAAAATGGAACAGCAATGAAGCAAGTGTTACTGCTTGTTTTGGAGTAGAAGTGTCATAATGCCAAAGAAATAGTAGTAAAGTTCATTTCTTTTCTCCGAGAATCACTAGCTAACCAAGGAAGTAGGAACCCCACTATCAAAAACTTCCCCAATAAAATCTCGATTGGTACATCAAATAAAGGGGGGAAAAAGAGAAGAGGAAGACATTCCAAGAAGATTAAGCTGTACCAACTTCATGATGGCACATATGTCATTAAGCAAAAGTTGTTTGTGTCTGTGTCTGTGTCTGCGTGTGTGTTTGTGTGTGTGTGTGTGTGTGTGTGTGTGTGTGAGAGAGAGAGAGAGAGAGAGAGAGAGGAGGTTGTGTACTTACAAGAAGCTGGTGTTGGGTGTCCAAGAATGGGAGTTATCAACTGATCCATAGCAAGAGGGGCTGTCTAAAGAAGAAGAAGAAGACGACCCAGCATGGTGATCTTGGAATTGATCATATTGTTGATGGAGATTTGCGGATTCCATGGATTTCAAGAATGACTTTTTTCTTAAATAAGTTCTTGAGAATCCCAAGGATGAGTAATTAATACACTTACAAGTATCTCAGATGTAAGAGGAATCTCTTGCTGATCAACACAGTCTCTCAGGTGACACCCCCACATAAACTCGATGCTTGTCCTCCACTCTCTCTCTCTCTCTCTCTCTCTCCACTTTACTCTTTCAGAGAGATTTCATGTAAAGTATGAAACTTGAAAAGAAAGGAACAGAGAAAGTGTAGATGTAGTCCATCTACAACTTTAATTATAGGGATTTGTTTTTTTTTTCAGGAAGACTTTTTATCTGTTTCTCGGCATGAGCTTGGTAAGCCTCTCTCTCCCTCTCTCTCTCTCTCTCTCTCTCTGTCTCTCTCAAACACAGCTTTGGTTTCTGGCACACTGCAATTACAGGGAGATGATTATGCTGGACTAATGCCATGATTAAGATCCATGCCTTCAATCCCAAGGCTTTCCACCCAGTCTGCGAATGGAAATGATGGCATCCACTCCCACTCTCTCTCTCTCTCTCTCTCTCTCTCTCTCTCTTCTCTCTCTTCTCCCCACATGTCGATGAAAACCCTTTATATAATTACCTTATTCTCTCTCCTCTCTCTTTCTCTTTCAGTGTATAAAGGGTGGTGGTCGGTACAATCCCCTTCTCCATACTTATCATGATTTGTTAGAATGTAATCACAACTCGTTTTCGGCAAGAGCGCATCGAACTTGATCAAAATACAATCCCAAGACTTCGCCCTAAATAAGCTAGTTACATGGACCTTACAGGACAAGAAGCGGTGATATGATCGATGTGATTCATGTCTATAGAAAAAGATTGGAGAAAAGTTTTAAAGTTCGCAGACTCAATTATATACTCTCAAGCTGAATCCCAAATTATGCCTAACAACACATGAATTACTATAGTGTAGAAAAAACCTTAATTAAAAACATGACAACCTCGAATTTCTGTAACCATGAAACCATCGTGAAGGAAAAGAACTGTGTTAAATGCCCAGAAACTGACAATTGTGCCTTTTTAAGAGCAAGTAAGTTTGATTAATTTATAAAGTTAATAACAGGCCTCATATAATCAGATGTTTAGTCCATAAATATGACTTGTGCATGCTTTATTAATGTGACCAGAGTTCATAACAAGCATTTATTCTGGGTCACAAGATGCCAAACGTATCCATAGTTTCTTCTAAGGATTTCTCATTTGCCCATCTTTTTAAATGGAGCCATAGTTAATTAGTAATTTGCATTACAACCATTTAATGTCTTGGTAGAAGACCAATTCTATTTTATCTGACGCAACTATAGTTATCTTTAAGAAACGAGCCTTTACGAAGATATATTGTAAGTTTAATTAGTAGAAGCAGGTTAACTAATTAAACCTGTTCGATTGGAACTGACAGGAAAAAAAAAACATTTGATATTGTAAGCATAAGAAATCTGAAAGCTCCCGACCAAATATTATCGCAAAGACATGTAACTTGATTATATGCATCACCAGATGCATGCCAAGATTACATCTAAACCCGATTCCTTTTGTTCTTAATTTGTTGTTGTCTCATTAGGATTTTGGGTGATGACGTTGCTTTTCAGTTGTTTATCTGATTAGGAAACTATTTTCACTGAATACATTCTAAATATTGGTGTTATTTGCTTATGAATTGATATTGAGTCTGCTTGTAGCCAAGAATTGGCGTCTCCTTCCCCTTTCCTCTCTCTATCTTCATTTTTTTTTTCTGATTTCCTCCTTTACTTGCGATATGTTTTTCCTCTCCTTTCCACGATACTTAACCTATTTTTGCTACGCAATAGCGTCCTACATCATTAGGATAGTAGGTTAATCCCATCTAGGATTTTTCTTCTCACAAAATTTGCATACACGGCCTCCTCTTTGTTTTATCTTGTCTCACGGACCCATTTTCACGAAAACTTGAAACGAAGACTGAAATTGATTTTGGTGGAAAACCTGGGTCTGGTGCTAAAAAGGAAACAGTTGAAGTGGAATTAGGAATTCAATTCAAATTGACTAAAGGGGTCAAACAGTCAATAGTTTTGTGATTCACGCGTGCACCTACGTATATATTCATCAATTTACAATTATAAAAGTCAAGCAAAAATTGTTTGTTTTATAGATATATCTCTGTTAAGTTATATAAATATCAAATAACGTATTCATCTAATACTTCTTTTAATATAATTGATAGTAGTTCTGTAAAATTTCACAATCTCTTGATAATATTCTTCATCACCTTGCTACTTCTCGTTCTTTTGACCCAATGCTTCCGTCGAATGCGAAGGTATCAAAGGCCCATCTCATTGATTTAGATCATCTTGTTCAACAACTGTCTTTCTTATCACTAATTGTGGGAAATCACAGAGTAGGAATCATCATTGCTTGCGACCTTCTGGAGCCATTTGAAGAACAAATATGGCAAACACACTCATGAAGAAAAAAATTGAATACTAAATTTCCCATTCGAACTCCATTAGGGCATGGACAAAATGCTGGTAGGGACACTAATCAGGAGCCCTCTTCATCCCAAACTATGTTGAAGCTTTTAAGGTTATTTTCAGCACTTCATTTTCCTATTTCAAGCATGCTTCTCTAAAGCAAACCCATTAGACAACTCTATTTCAGTCCAACTCTTAGTTTTTGGATTCTCTTTGCATTGTATAATCTGCGTTTCTTCCTTCCAGCATACTGTGCATATGTCTAGGGTTTGGTGTTTAAAAATAAGCACGCTCTGCTCCTCCTTTTGTCAGGCAACACTACAAAGCTTAAGCAAAATAGTGAGGCTTCTCCTTGTCTCTGCTATTTATACTGAGAAATGCTTAATCCACATCCGATGGCGAAGAAGACAGAGCCTCATCCTTCACATACTCTTTTGAGATTCTTATCTTGAACACACTTACCACCATCTTTCGCATGATTCATGTGTTATGAACTTCGTAGTATTCTATCATTCTGACTGTAAAACTATAGGTCCGTCAATGGCTAGATTCGCACAGCAAGATGCTTTTCTTCTCCCGCTTTTCTGTGATCGCTTTTAGTTCATGTGCTCAGTACGCTCGTGTGGAACAAAAAATAACGATAGTAATTTAAAGCTCCTTTAACCCTTTAACCCTTTTTTCCTTTGACTACATTTTCAAACGACCCATTATGGTGATGCTTCAGAGCTCCGTGAGGGGACATTTTCGTGTCATTTCTCTGTCACAGTCTATAGCGGCACGAGTAAAGGTTCTTTACCATAAAAATGAAAACCACACAAAGAAACCTGGTGGCCCATGTAGTATCTTGCAGAGTTCCATGAATCAATCAAGTCCATAATTTTTTTGCATGTTGCTTGATCTCGAATAATCTGCACACAGTTAACGGGATTTGAACAGTCGATCTCCAGGAACTAAATTGAAATTTCTGGCATGCGCCTACCAAGTGCGTCGACTCTAGAGGTTCTCTCTCTCTTTTTACATACATGCATGCATAACATGTGTAAGATGCTAATAAACAGTGAGCTTACGAAAGACGCCAGTAACCTCTTGAATAAGTGAAGAAGCAAGCCAAAAATTCAAGCTGAGTGGCGAAAAGAGAGATTATTGTTTGTGCACGCCAAGTCGAACCTATGTCGTTCTCTTAATCCACACACGTGAGCACGTCCCATACTCGCGCATTTTCGTGAATACATTTGACAATTCTCCTTCGCATTTCAAGCCGTCGTACGTCTTTCTCAGTCAAGACGTGAGTTTAAAGCATGACATCCGGGTATTCTTCTTGAAGCATCTTTGGAGATTATAAAACTTAGCAGGATCGCAACTTCTGGCAGAAATGTCTGATGGAGTGAATAATAATGAAAATTTGGGGAGGCCCCCACCAAAGTTTCAGGTCAGAGGAAAAGATGATGGGGGAGTGTGAGCGTCAGAGTATGGGCATAGCTTCACTTTGCTTTTAGCACTTTCTCCTTTTACCCTAACATCATCCCCACCATTCTCTATTACTTTATTCATTTCGATTGCTGTTCTGTCTTTTTTCTTTTTTTCTCCCCCTTTTCTTTTTCATTTGCCTTTCTCCAATCTTTTTCAATGCCTTTCTTTAATTTATTTCCCATTCTTTTTCAGGTCTCCCCATATTATCTAGTCTCACTACCTTCCAAGATTCATTTCACTAAAGCTGGTCCTGCATCATGTTCTGCAATTCTTGCATATTTTAAAGTTAAACGTGTAATCCCTTAGTCTCACGAATCTTCCTTGGAGACCCGCTTCTACTAAATACAGATTCGTCAACTGCCCCTCTAGTACTGGGATTTTTACTGGAATTTTGCAAGAAGATTTGTAATGAACTTTTTTAATTCCTCAAAAATGAATGCAGTTGCCAAAATAAATTTTAAAAAAAATTGCATATGTTTGGAGTGCTTAATTTTGCTATTGTAATCATTTCTTTTTTGTGGAGAAAAATACATTTTTTGCCTGTATAGTGTAGGGGAATTTCACTTTCGGTCCTGTCAACAATTTAGGTCATTCCATCAAATTTCTGTTCAAAATATGTTGAAAGCACTAGCAACTAAAACATGATGCCTACATGCACGAGTCTCTAAAGCATGCTACACTTTTTATCCTTATACTTTTTGAAGTGTTTTAGACCTTGTGCTTTGTTTTTGCAACAATACTAGTCCGCATATCATTCATTGATGAGATTTAAGTATGATTTTTAACATTTTCATTCTAAATAAGACTTAAATGACATTGGCAATTATTTTTACTTGACATGTGTATAGGTTCTAATAGTAAATCTCGACGTTTTTATAAGTAAATTAGTGAAGAAACTCTTTTAAAAGCCATTTAATATTCAAGTGAAAGAAGAATTCCAATAAACTGTCTAAAATACTTTGCCTATTAGACAGTGAGTGATTAGAATATATAAATTTATTTACTTTTTTGTAAACGTAGTCCTATATACAGCTATATGGATCTGACCTGAAATGAGGATACTATTGTTGAGGGTATTACTCTTGATAGAATTGGCAATCAGATTGGACACACTTTAATATGTAAGAACTACCTGTCTTGATTTGACATTTTTATGAGATTTTGGTTGGAAATATGATGGAAGTAGTGAAAAATAATACGGGAATCGGCCACAAAAAGTAAGAGGACTAAAATTGGTCGTTCCCAATAGTACGGGGACCAAAATTATGATTTGCATAAAAAGCCTGTACATGTAGGTGCCATGTGTTAATAGCTGGTATTAACTCAACAATTTCCGATGAATTGTGAACGTTTTGATAGAAGGACTTATATGGTCACCGGAGAATAGTATATGAGGATTAGAATTGTGATCAAACAAAGTATAAGGACCAAAAATAAAATCCGCTAGAACAACAGGATTAGAAGTACAGTTTCCCCCTTTTTAAAACTCCATTGGTGCATCATCTAGAAAGTTTTTATTGTTGATTTGGAAAATTAGTGTTTTCTATATGACTTGTATATTAAACTTTAGCTTACGTTGATTTTTAGCATTAGAGATTTGGTTTCTAGTTAATATTTAACACCTGAATAATGTAAAACATGCACGTATTAACAGCTAAATTGTTTGAAATCAATTTTATAAAAAGGTAATTAGTAATGCAAATATTCATTTTGTAATTTTCTATGAAATAAAACTACATTTGGTTTGAGGAGAAGTCAATAAGTACTTTTTGACAAATGAAAATTTACCCTAAATACACCTTTATGTATTCATATCAAAGCACCCAAGTTGCTCTTTCTTTCTTTCCCCCTAGTCACTAGGAAGTTTAGGTTGACGATGCATCATTAATTGTATGTTAGATATATTCCGACGTTGCTTAGTTACGTGGTTGATTTAATGTGCCTTATGCAAATATTTAATCTTCCTTCACCTAGCACCAGTTAAAGGATTCAAATCCTAGGACTCCTTATCAAAAAACTTGCTCCCAGTGGATTCTCAGCTTGCTCATTTAATATAGGAGCATTGCCATTTTCATAACATAGAGTCAGCCATGTGCACATAATGAACTGGCTTAAACGAGATGACGTGTTAGATATAATCTTACATTACAAGGTTTTAATGTTTCTTTTATTAATGCGGTCTCTCTCCGCTTAACAATTATAATAAGTTAATAGAACTAATAACACGTAGTGTCATGAGTTTCGCCCAAATAAATGTGAATCAAACTGCCAAAAAAAAAAAAAAAAAAATCCCTACTGGATGTACATGAATCGGCATTTTTAACCTCCATTTTTTTCACAAAATGACTCGGAGATCTCTCGTATTTTCGTGAAAATGTTGCGACGCTCCCTCTGTAGTTAACCATGTCTGTGGACACATATCAGTGGATTAGCAATAATGTTGTCGAAGTAGGTTTGATGAGTTTTAATAAATTACAAGTATTTTAAGCTAAGCTTTCACGGCTGTACTATTTTTCGTATTTTAGATACTTCCTGACGAGGATGTCATTACAGTTTTTGAATAAATAAAAAAATTAAGGAGGGTATCTTTTTAGAGTAATTTATGATAATACAAAGCATGTCCAAGGAATTGTATCGAACTTTCCTTTTCAATATATATATATATATAACTAATAGATTTTATTTGAGTTTGGTAGAAAGTAACACGAAAGATCGTCCCTCATTTTATTTAAACGTCAAATTGCAAGAATAAAGTGATAGCCACCTAATCCTGTGGACACGAGTGGTGTCTGATGAGACCAATGTATCACATACAAATTATGTAGGAGGGCTAATAGCTTCAACCTACAAATTTCTAGCTTGTCTCATTCAGGAAAAACTAACATAGAATAAGTAACCTCTTTGTTTGAATAGGATGACGAGCACAAAAAAGTTTCATATGTATAGATTATACTTTTAATATGAAGAAGTAAGCTGTCAATTTTTAATATAGTGATATTTGATCTACGTTTTTTTGTCTAAGTCAATCATCTATATTTGAAATTTTCATTGTGTTGGTTCACATCAATAATTTCTACGTATAAATATCGTACCAATCCAAACAGATTACCATTAAAAAAATTTAGATAATCATATGTTTTGTTGGGCTTCATTAAATGTAATTCCTGTTGTCTATCAAATCACCAAAAAGTAAAGTTAGTCGACATTGTTTAGCTTCTCAAAAGATGACATTTTCTCCTTGATTGTCACATGTCAGTACAAATAAGCAGTCAAAGAGATTTGATGTAAAAAGTAAATCCATTCAGACAGAAAATTGGTGAAATGAGAGACATAGCTTTGTTGACTTGAAAAGGATTTATGCCTTTAGTGTCAAAGCATCTCAGAAAAGAATTAACTAGATGCAAATGTTTACATAAATAGATATCGACTATAAAAAGAAAAAAAAAACACTTATGTATATAAATCCATGATGAATAAAAAATTGAAACGGAATAAAGAACATGTAGTAGAGACAAAACCCAAAAGGGAGCGAGGACAGTAGAGTAGACCACATCATCGCTAGAGAGGACTAGCCACCTTTAGTGCTTCTCCTTCTTGAATTGGTTTAATGATTCTAAATCTCTCCTATAAACTAGAATTTCTAACCAAAAGCAAATTGGCCCATCATTGATAACTTTAGGGTCCCATCATCATCATTAAGTCGAAACTTTCGATTTCTTTAAAGCCCTGGCTTTCAGCTAGCTTAGTCTTAGATAGAGTCAAGTAGCCAACTCCATAGGAGACCCATTTTCTTTTTATAATTCAATAGCTTTTGGGTATTGGGGATTAAGTAATTGGAATTTTTGTAGTTTGAGTAAGTACATAAGGTACTTTTATTATTAAATACTTATTTTTCCCTGCAAGTAGCTAGATTAGAGTAATTCAGAAGGTTCTTGACTCTCATTGCCATTTGCTGCATATAATTTGGCCAAAGAAAAGTTACTGCTCATATTATTGTTCCTCCTTTCCTTTCCTTTTTTCGAGTTTACCCTTCAAAACAATTCCATTGAAACTGTCCTTCAATGATGGGGCTTAAGGTAGGCCTCTAGAACAGCTCTTAACATAATTGCTCCCGGTGATGCAATTGCTTTATATAAGGAAAATTGTTCAATTAGTCATAAATTTATTGTGCAAATACTAATTAAGTTACAAACTTTTTAATTTAGTCTTAAACCTTTACACATGATTCTAATTTCTTTCCAATTAATTTTTCGGAATTCACTAATGTGGTAGTATGTCACATAAGATGGCCAGAAATGTCTAGACCACCACGCCAACAATTTTCAACGAAAATTAACCAAAATAATTACATTAGAATTTTGTGCAAAGGTAAAATTGAAATTATTAAGATTAAATTGACATATTTATAATAAGTTTTTGGTTAACTAGGTAATTGTGCCCGCTTTATAAAGGTCCTTCGATTACCATCTTTGCACATCCATTCAAAGATTCCAAAGAACACTGAAACGTTCAAAATTTGACTAAGAAGAAAGGAGTGTTGTTGGGTTCCTTTGTCTCTTGGATGTCTTTGCCTGGTCAATGCTTTCCCTCGTGAATGTGTATCCTCTCTGAAATCCGAGACATGGCAAAACAATCCCAAAAAGACGACTTACAGTACCACCCCACTTGTAATTTTTTGGTTCAGAAAAAGACAAGGCATCCAACCAAAGATGATATGCTTTCTTCAAAAGCCCAAGGCAATCAAATCCAACATTGAGGACCATGCTGGTCTTTGTCTCTTCATCAATCACACTAATATTACGACAGAAAAAGTGTCACAGTCCTAAACATATTACATTTGTACCAATTTAATAATCAACATTTTTATCGATGTCAATTTAATCATAAACCTTATTATTTGATGTCAATTTAGTCATAAACCTTCTTATTTTATGCCAACTTAGTTCTAAACATTTTTATTTAATGCAAATTCAATCTTTTCAGCTAATTTTGATTGGATATTATTAACAACGTAGATGCTGGACTGACCTACATAGCATCACCGGCTCGCTGACATTGATGTGGATAATTTTTTTAATTTTTTTAAATTTTTTATTCTTTCTTTCCCTTTCTCCTTTCTTCTTTCTTCTTTCTTTCTGGCATTAAGCATCGGCCACAAGTGATGGTCAACCACGAGACATGGCAAGGCGGGCTAGTCTCACCTGGTTAGGCCTTGCCGGTAGCAAGCGACGACGACCTCGCCCGAGCAAGGCCAGCTCTCACTCCCATGTCTGGTGGTAGGCCATCACCTCTGGCCAGCCATCACTTGTGGTCAATGCTTGGCGCTAGAAAAGAAAGGAAAAAAAGGATAAAAATAATAAAGAAAAAAATTAAAATATTAATAAAATTATCCACATCTATGCTAGTGGTGCCACGTTAACCGATTGATGTCCACGTCAGCAATATCCTCCTAAAATCAGCCTAAAAGACTGAATTGGCACAAAATAAAGAAATTTAGAATTAAAACTAATAAAAGGTTCAGGACTAAATTGACATCAATGTAATAGGTTTAGGACTTTTCTGACATTTTTCCTCATATTTCAATATTTCAAAGTTTTCATAGAGATTTTTGTCTTCAAAGCCTAAGTTTATGTTTAAGTCCTTTTGATGAATATATTAATCTTAACATTTTCGAAAATAAAAATAATATGTTTTTTCCTTTTAATATTTGGAGATTCCCCTTCGATGAAACAATGAAATTTAGTTTGGTTTTGATACAATACCGATGAGTTTGATTCTAGACAGTTGACATCTAAAAGCTAGCAAAACCTAGAATTTCATCTCATGTTCTAATATGATTAAGAGAAAATAGCGAAAATGTTCTTGAGTTTTCACCTCATGATAAAAATGAGACCTCAAAATTGCAAGTTATATATATCTCACTCCAATCTGATTATCCACCTATTTACAAGTTTTCTATATCGGGAGTTACTTTGCGTATTGCTTGACGTAAAACGGATAATAGTAGATTTGTTCATGGTATCTAATAAGTTTTTCTGACCACCTTCACTTTCCAAAAATACCCTCACCCCTCTTCCACACAAGCCCACTCCGACACCCTCGTCTCTTTCTGTCTCCTCTTCTCCATCGGTGAAGGGGACACGGCCATGGGTTCGCATCGCAGAGCGAGCAAGAATATGAGAACTCTGAGTTGTTTGGGCTTTAAACAAGAAGACAAGCGAGTGAACGAGATTCGACATGAGGTCATGGGCCACGCGCCATGGCCGCTGGAGGTTGCAGCTCGGGCGCGGCATGGTAGGAGCTCCGACCTCCAGCCGCTGTGGCCGCGCCAAATCTTAGCTCAAGATGAGGGGGAGAGGTCAACGGCATTAGCCAAGAGGGGAGTCGACGAAGGCCGCAGTAGGGTGGGAGGTTGACCGCGACTCGGATATTAGGGTGTAGTGAAGGGAGATGGGGGCTTGCGGGAGACCGTTCTCAAAGTCCTTAGGGCCTACTAAGGTACTTGAGCCAAAGTTAAAGGTGGTTGATAATACAAAATCAAGGGCTTTTGGCGCAAAGTTGAGCTTTACCTTTGCAATAGTTCAAAGCTTAAAGCATCTAAGAATCAATTTGACTCTCAACTTTCCGAGAATGCTACTTTTAAGGGTCTAAAGAAATTTTTCTTTCAATCGCCATCACTAATATTTTAGTATTCATGTTTTACCCTGTTGTGAATACAATCAGTTGCTGGACATTTGCAAAGGATCTCAAGGGATGAGGGTATTGCCTCATCTAGGGTCGTATGAAACCAGCATTGCCTTGCGCCGGGGTCGCATGACATCTGTGGCCTGTTGCCTAGCGTCGGCGAGGCCCAAGGGTCGCGCAACTAAGGCCGAGGGGCATCAAGTAGCCAAGGGTTGCCAAGAATCGCGCAATAGGAGGGTCAAGGGGCGGGGACCGCAGACCAGGGGAGGGGAGGTCGAGATGGTAGGGTTCATGGAGAACTCAAAAGTCGGAGGCATCTCAAAGCAGCGAAGTCAGAGGATGAGCAAATCCGCTGGCTTCGGATCGGTTGACATCGGCGAATGGGAGGTTGCAAAAGGAGATGGCATCCTTGGAGTTTATTGACTGGTATTGGTTGGGAGCAAAAGGGATATCACCAAGACAAAATCTATTACCAAACACAATATGCATCCTGTGAAAGCCCATAGAATCAAAATATCAAAATCTTTGTCTAGATGCGAAGAAATTTTCTCAAAACTCTCTCAAACTCTCCCTTTAGGGCTTTCGAATTTATAAAAGGGCAGTTTGGTCTTTTTAGTTGAGGAACTTTATCTAGAAGTAACAAAGAGGAAGCCGATGAGGACTCGAGGCAAGTTTTTAGTATTTTCTCATTAATTGATATATAACTCTAGCCTAGTTACTCTTTGTTCCTTTTTAGCTTTTGTTGGCGTTACCCACACCATGCCAAAATGTAAGTAGCTAAGGTGGACAAGGTTTAGTTTGATTCTTTCAAATAGTAAATCAAACAGGAAAAAGAAGAAAAGAAGAAAGCATGGTTAATAACTTTACGCGAGACGTGTAGATCATTCAACAAGATCGCATCCCTGCTTACACTTGAAGATCACTTATCACTTATCTGTTTGCTGCAACTATAAGGATGTGGCCTGTCCAAGCCCGTAATGGGCAGCCCAATCCAACTTCCAAGCCCAACACATCATGCCACGTATCATTAGATCACTACCCACAATCGTTTGAGCGAAGGCTGATTAAGCCCACCTTGAAACTAGGAACCGGCCCATTAGGTCCCGGACCCACCAAAAAATGGATCGACCGATTCAATCCGATTTCCGAATGGATCCTAGAATTGGCCATACCATATCTATATTTTTATTTTTCCTGGTTTCCTGCAAAACTGCAAGTGTTGTTGCGTAATTTAAACTACTACACAAGTGATGTTACTAGAACAAACTCGTGATAAGCTAAAAATGATAATCATTTTCATACACGAAGCTATAATGACTATCAAGAACCAAGTTCGAGAAACATCTAGCAATGAGGGAGGCATGAGCGCTGCATGATTGAAACTAAGAGAAGTGAGAGTGAGAGGCCTAAGTGATGAGCATGTGTGATTGAGTCTAAGCGAGAAAAAAATGGGAATTAAGATTTTGAAAATTTAAAAATAATAAGAATTAAAAAAATCTGGTTTAGTTCTTCGACTCATTTGGCCCCCACTTTGAGGAGTCAACCTACACCACAAAAATTAATTATGATTAAAAAGTATCCTCAAATTATATTATCTCTATACCCGATCACGTCAGACAAGAGAATATCTCAGAGTATATTATTACATTACTTTTTTATTTATTTAATGTTCGCTATCAATCAAGCTTTGATAAAAACATTAGAAAATATTATTTAAAGAAATGGTGAGGTCAGCACTGCCGCCGCTACCAACCGCCGACCAATTAGCAGCGCCGCGTGCCCCATTAGTGTCGAGCCAGTTTGTTAGGGTGCCGATTCGACGAAGGCCCATGCACGGAAGCGCGGGCCTGGGCCGTTCAACATCCCGGTCATGTGTTGAGCCGCACGTGCCCGGCACCTGAGCGGACCCAACCTGCGTGGCCCTGCTGCGCACGATCGCAAGGCACCATATCGAGATCCCCTATACCATGCGAGCGCGCGTCAAATGACGGAGGGAATCCTGGTGGGCGAGGAGAATTGGAGTGCTAGGAGCGCCGAGTGACAAGATAGGCTCTAAATCACCTTTTCAATTATTAATCCTCTAGAACTAAATAATTATAAAGTAGAAAAATTTACACTAAATAAAGAAGTTAACTAAATTTGAAAAGTGAAAATTGAAAAAATTGAGTAACTCAACTTTTTAATAAAAAAAGCCATCAAAAATCCTAAATTAGGTCAACTATGACACTTTTATCTCAAATTATTTTTTTATGACATAAAAACTCCAAATTTGTATTCTTATGACACATTTACCTAAAATTCAAACTTTTTTCATAACATAAAAAACCCAAACTTGTAGTCATGTGATATTTTTATCCTTATTCAAAATAGCCAGAAAACAATGCCTAGCTCATCTCGTCGTTGCTCATTAAGAATGTTCAAAACTACTACAGCAATGCCTTATTGAAATCTTAGATTCTTGATGGGTTTGTGAAGCTTTTTTTGTAAACAAATGAGCTGAACAAAACAAAGAAAAAATGTGGTTAGTGATAACTTACCAGCTCCTCAACCTTTTCCTACAATATGAAAAGTTCCCTTTACCCTCAAGAGATTCTCTTTTTATTGGATTATCCAAAATCCACATCTATTCCAAATTTGATCTCAAAGTTGGATTTTGGCAATTGAGCATTCCTCTTGAAGACAGGCCAAGATAGGGTTCTGTGTTCCAAACCAACATTTTCAATGGAAGGTCCTCCCTTTTGGCCTCAAAGTAATCCAATCCTTATTCTAAAAGGACATGTGTCGAATTTTCCAACTAATCTTGTCAAGTGTAACAGTCTACATTGATGACATCTTGCTCTACAACCCTGACGAGGAATCTCATTACTGACTCTTTGATCAATTTGTAGATATCATGAAAAAAATATGAAATCATGCTTTCCCAGATAAAGATGAACATTGCCCAAATAGAAATTGAATTTCTTGATATGCACCTTAACAAAAGTACATACTATCCAGAGTTGCATATTATTTAGGAATTGTTAAATTTCCACTGGAAAATTTCATGGCAAAGCAAATTTAATAATTTCTTGAGATAATTAATTATCTCCAAGACTTTGTTCCCAATATTGCGATATTATACTTCCATTACGATTGATGCTAAAGAAGAATCCTACATTTTGGAGTAAAGCTCAAACCCAAAGCAGTTGCAGAGTTAAAATAAGGAATGTAGAATCTTCCTTCATTACAATGATCCACTGGGAAAAGAATCCTCCAGACCGATTCTATTGACAAAAATTGGGCAGCCATATTATTTGAATCAATTGAAGGTAAGTGAAACATTTGTGCTTACAAAAGTGGAAAGTTTGAATTCCATTTTATTGGCCATAATTTCCTAGTAGAATTGGATATAGCATCCTTTCAAGTTCAAACAAAAGCATATTCCCTATCCTCAACTACTCCGATAGGCACAATGGTTTTCGAAATACTTCCTTAAAACCAAACATATTATAGGAAAGAAAAATGTTCTTGTAAATTTTCTCTTCAAACCAAAGGCACCAGCAAAGATCAACATAAACATTTTCAAGCATACTTTTCCACAACAGGAGAAATACAAGATTTTGAAAATGCGAGATTGGCCAAGCTTGGAATACCCTCAAGAGATCATTAAACAGATCCAAAATGATAGCCTCACTAAAAATCTTGATAATCTCGTATGGTAATGCTATACAGATCTATTCAGATTCCATAGAAGCTTAATTATTTATCATTTTGGATTAAACTCCAAGTATCTATTTATTAATTTATTAATTTGGAAATAAGATGATTTTCCTAATCAGCTTTTATGGTTGTTTTGGTTTTTAACCAATAAGTACTTAATAACTGTTGAGTTTCCCACTAGAAAATTCATTGCCAAGTTAACCAAACTGATTGCGCTTCGGCGTAATAAAAGGAGTGAAAGTGATAGGAACCTCTTAGTTGTACTTAATTGGTTCTATCCTCCTACTGTGTGGAAATACCGCTTTGTACAAGAACTAGGAAAAGCCCCTCGAGCAGAACCAAAACTACACACAATAGTGTTTTTCCAGAAAACATGGACTTTTGTGTGATATAATGGCACCATCACCAATGCACCGGGAGGAATAAGAACCACAACATACAAGCCTCAACCTCTTCTCCAAGAAGCTCATATTTACAAGATGTTTCCAAGATGCATTGGATCTATTGAGTACAATTGCAAAGAACTCCAAAAGGTCCTATACCAAGAAAACCGAACCATTCCTGAAGAAGTATGGAACTACACAACACCTGTCTCATGGGACTACTATTGTCTTGCACTAGAAACTAGACAAGCACTCAAAGAATTCCAGCAAGCACGACAAGCACTCGAGGAACTCCATCAAGCACAGAATCAAGCAATGACACCTCCATCGCAAGAACAAGAAATGACATACACCAATGATTCCACACAATCCTCTCAAGAATCCTATACTCAAGCATTCTATGCCCAATAAGGGGTCCTCTCTCTCAGGATCCATATGATCAAGGACATTTGTCCTTATCTCTTTGAATAAATCCCAACGTAGCCTCTTGGTAGCGCATGGTAAAATTTCTCGTTTCTCAATTTCTCAATTTCTCTCGTTCCCCAATGCAAGGTTTGGAAATGTAAAACCCGTTTGAGAACGCAAATTGATTTCTCTCCTTTCCCGAATGAAATCTGTTTCGTAAATTGTTTTGGGTGAGAAATAAGAAGCTAAAAATTTTAGCTCTATTTCCGAAGTAGAAATAGAAATTATTTCTGGACCCAACCCGCGGATCCGACCCGGGTCGGTTTTATTTTGTTATTTTAATATAAAATAATATTCTAATAAATAAAAAATAAATATTTTATATCAAAAAATCGAAATGTTTTATTTTCAAAAAATATTTAAAAAATGTTTAAAAAATGTTTTATTTTCCAAAAAAATCGAGAAAAATCAAAAATAATTTATTTTCCAAAATATTAAAAAATATTTTATTTTCACAAAAATCAAAAAATCAAAAATATTTCATATTTTCAAAAATGCCAAAAATCCAAAAAAAGCCAAAAATTCATGAAAAAGCCAAAAAAATTCAGAAAAGCCAAAAAGACTTGTATTTTTTTTCCAAAAATACCAAAAAAGGTAAAAAAAATCCCTTTTATATCCAAAAAATTAGAAAAATACTCAAAAATGTTTTTCCTCCCAAAATGCATGGAAAATCCCTCAAAAATACATTATTGTAGGCAAATACTATGTCATGGATTCTCGTTATGCAGCAACTCCGGGATTTTTAACTCCTTTTAGAGGTGACCGGTATCATTTAAATGAGCATAAGGGTAGAGCGAGACGGCCAACAACCTGCAAGAGAATTGTTCAACTATAGGCATTTTTCTTTAAGGAATGTCATTGAAAGATCATTTGGGGCATTGAAGAATCGTTTTTTCATTTTGAGGCACATGCCCTCATTTGCACTTCGAAAAGCAAACACATATCGTAATTGCATGTTGTGCCATCCATAATTACATCCGTGATCAAGACAAGATGGATAGGAACTTTTCCCTATATGGAGATCCGATGTACTTGGCCGAACCTACGCAGGATGACCTTGTAAACATTCAGCTTGACCGAGGAGGGAAACCAAATAAATACGCTTAGGAAAACCATTGCCAATAAAATGGCAAGGGATAATAATATGCCGGAAATTCCATGAAATTGTATTTTCAACTTTTGTAATGCATTAGTGTTATTTCGACTATTATTTTGTATTTGAGGATTTCCTATGTTGTTATCTAATCAATTTCTATTTCTAGCACAATTTCCATTTTATTAATTTCAAATCTCTCGCAAATTGCGCCTACCTCCATGTCAACTAGTACCTACCATAAAATCACTTCGTGGTCTCAAAAGAATGCAAAAAAATGTAGTGACTTAAACCCGAATCTTGAATGAGGAGAATAAATACATTAACTATTTGCATATTAGCATTTGAAACTACCAAATCTTTTATAGTTTGCATATTAGCATTTTTTATACTAATTACTAGCTTTTATTTACATAAATTGCTAATGTTTTGAAGTTCTTAACTACTCTATCGAATTACCAATATAAATTAAAGTGATTTACCAACTTTTATCAAATTAAATTACCATCACAAGCACCAAGAAGAGTGAGGTAAAAGGATGGGGACAACATGATTCATAGAAATAGAAATTTTTTTCTCGTTATCAAACGGATTTCTTTTGAAATAGAAATTTTGAGTCGTTATCAAACGGGTTTCTTTGCTCGTAAACTTGTCCGGGAATAGAAATTGAGAAATTGATTTCGGCGAAATCAATTTTTCATTTCGAAATTTTACCATGCGCACCCTTATTATGCCCAAATGGCAAACTGGCCCCAACTAGTCATGCTTGCCGACATTTCAAAACACTCCAGAATTCATAAAGAACTTGCTTCAAGTAGTCAAAGAATGTGGGATGCCTTGATCTCACAAAGGGGACCCTATCACAATAACAACAAGATTCCTGATGATGACATTGGAATGGAACGACACTATGAGGAAGAATGGCTAGCAATACATGACTCTGATGATTCAGATTATAACTATAACTCTCGAGATGGCAGACATGCCTATAATGAAAGTTACTATAGCACAAGTCACTGTAACAAAGTACTGTAACAATAGATTAGGGAAATCACTGTTCACGGTTACTGTTTATACCACCTAGAATAATTCTTGACAGGAATTCCCGGAGCCCATGTAATTTCGGACCTGTGAGCATGGTCTTTGTTTGTTTATGATCTCTTAATGCCTATAAAAGGCAAAGATGATGTAATGTGTGCTTATGCAAAATCTCTCAATGTCTTTATAAACACTTTTTCTTCTCTAGCCTAGTAGGATCCTTTGGGAAATGCAACTCTACTAAGTTAGAGATGTTACTATCTTGGCATCCTTGATCGTCTTTATGGTTTGATCCATATTTCTAGATAGTTCACAGCTAAAAGGCAGTCCCTTAAAGGCTTGAATAGAGGTTCGTCTATTGTAGGATAGCATACCTGCTACGACTGACCTAGTTATCCCTGATTCTAAGCATAGATCCCCTCATTGATATCAAAGCCATGGTTTCATTTGTAACTTGGCTAGTTCCATGTGCTTAGATGATGAATCCAGTGCTGAAAAGATATTCTCATCATCATGAACAACCCTAAAACTTTCGATGCACCAGTTACACTTACTTCTTTTCCACCTTCTTCCTCTCTTTCAGACTTTTGTGTGTCAAATGCTTCTAAAATTGACTATTTTTTTTAGGTCTCTCTTAGTGATAACACCAAAATCTCCAAAACTCAACTTCCTCTTATGAACCCATATTATGCTTTTGCTAAACTTGCCTCATGATTTTCTCCCATCCATTCTATTTGACATCTTATTTGCTAGACTCACAAAGAAGTCAAAGAGTACGTACAGTCTTCCAAGTTTGATCAACATCCCATTCCAACCACTAAAAAAAGGTATTTTGTTACTCTCTAAATTCCTCTAAAATTTCCCAAATAGTGGACCCAGCAAGGATACTCTCATATCCACTATGGAGCTGTCCGTCTTGTACTCACTTTCCATGGCCAAAAAGACTTGTCAATTGTGGCTAGAATGACCCTATTGGATACTCGGTTCCTAGAATACTAACATGCTTGTATTGGCATCGTCCAAACCACTTTGAATGCTGGGACGGTCTTTGTAAATCTATATATAAACTTCAATATTACTTTATTAGATCCTTAGCTATTTTCCTTTTTAAAGGTTCAAATTCTACTCATCTGAGCACCCCCTGACTATCGATTTATTTGCGGCAATGCTACACTGCCAAATGGTCTATCGAGTGCAAAACCACTCTCTTGATTTAAATTTCCAAAATGAAAATGAAGATGCCTTGTTCATCTCCATACAAAATGACTAGGTATCTTACATCCATGTCCCCAGGCAGATTTTTAAAGAGAAGTAGGCAAAGCTCCTTCTGGAGACTTGCATTACCAACTATGAAAAGCTACACTAAAACAACAAACATGTTGCTATCCAATTCGACAAAGAATAGGAAGAAAGCCCTTTCATCTTCCAAACTCTATTTATGATTGAATATTGCATTCTAGAATCAATCTCTAAGCTAGATCTAAAGAAGCTTGTTAAATTCTTCTAGAGTAATGGAAATCTTTTTCATTATTACAAAGACCGATATGGTCATTATAATTGGGATCCTTTCTGTTAGTGTTCTTACTTTACAAATTCTCCTGATGAAGTAAATGCAACTACAAGACCTAGGCGAAAACCCAAAAAATCAAAAGATGGTGTATATCAAAGGTATTTGAATGGAAACCCCTTTGTTCATACCCTTGGTAAGAGTGATAAATTCCAATTCATGGTTTCTTATGCTCCATCTTCACCACCATCATACACATCATCACTTCTCGTTCCACTAGCTTACCGCTTACATCATCTTTTTCACATCCTCACAAAAAACAAACCATTTCCTCATTATATAAGCCAATCCTAAAGTGGGCAAAAAAACATTCATAACCACTTGAAGTTCCAGATGAAACATCACCCAATCAAGAGAAGAAGGTTAGCTCATCTATCGCTATATTTTAAGAGGTAGATTTTCCTCATCTTGTCCAAGAAAGTTCTAGGCTTTCTTTCCCTGCTTCTTAAGAATTCATTGATCCTTAAGGAAGATATCGTATTCTTCCAATAATATTGACACCAACAGATCTAGACAAACATAGAAGGTAAAAAAAAAAAATCATGTTGTTGAAGCTGTTCTGAATTGGCAATCAGAGACTCTTTTAGCACATAACAATGCTTTCAAGATGATTGATTCCAAAATCATTGATGTATAAAGAGATCTTAAGAAATATGATTAAACCACTAAGAAAATGTTTTTAGACTTCTAGAAAAGGCTTCATGCCCTAGATCTAGACAACATTTGAGATATTATCATCTCAAAAGCCCAAAGGCCAAAATAAAGAAGCTCAAGAGGCAAATCTAACTTCTTGAAGAAGGAAAACTCAAACCATTTAATTAGTTCTTGACCATGCCATGAACTGAGTATTCTCTTCCACCACTAAGAGCACTTCAATCTTTGTTGCTCTCATAGAAACCTCTACCATATGAGATAGAACTGATATTGTAGAAATGCGAAACTGTCTTAGAGAAATGGACCAACTAAGGAAAGAAAATAGGAAAGAAAAGATTCCCAAAGAATCTTTGACTTCTAAGGAGAAGTCAGACTTAATAATGTTATCCAACCCGTTGGAATCATTCCTAAGAGATTTGGGCAATTATGAAGAAAAACAGCCTAATTCTACTATTTCGAAAGATCAGATTCAGACTCCGCTAGAACAGATTCTTCCAATCAATTCAAATTTAGAACCAGACTTGGTATCTCTTTCATCCCCCTCCTCTTTTTCGATCCTCGTTATCGAATTATTTCCTATTGTACCAACCACTTTTTCAATATTCATGGCTAATATCCCAGATTAGGAGATGGATTCAAATTCTTCTGAGTTAGAGGTTATCCAACTAAATAATCCATCCCAAAATCTAATTTCTTTTTCAAAATATTTTTTTACTGTTGATGATATTCCTTATTCTAAATGGCTAGAAATATTTGAATAATTTCATACGTGGCTAAACGCCGAAACTCTCACAAATTATGATAAATTTGATGTCATTTTTGGATTTGTCACGAGGTTCACAAGAAACCTCAAACATTAGTGGCAATTAGTTACAGGACAAGATCAAGTACAATTTCTGCTCTCAATAGATTTTGGCTAAGCTATTGCTCTCATCTCCCATTTTTTCATTGGCAAACCTTCTGATATTCATGAACTCAAGAGAAGAGGTTGAGGTTTGTATGTCGTGGTTCCCATTCATTCTGGTGCATTAGTGAGGGTGCCATTGTGTCGCACAAAAGTCCATGATCTCCGGAAAAATACTATTTACCTTAACCTTCCGTGCAAGACATTTATCTCAAAATTTAGGATAAACGTATCATATGAGTACAAGTTTAGGTTTTTTTGTCATAAAAAAATAATCTGAGATAAATGTGTCGTACAAATATAGTTTTGGAGTTTTTTGTGGTGTAAGATAAAAATAAGGACTAAATATGTCACAGTGAGTATAATTTAGAGTTTTCTTTTGTGATTTTTTCCCTTCATAATATGTTCTACCTTTTGAATGTGCTTCTGAATATATCTTTCATTATTCAACAAAGCCACGTAATCGGAAACAATTCGAATAATTCAAATTATAAATCCATTTTTTAGATTAAAATATTCCAACAGCGTAAATTAGGATAAAGTTCTTGAGCTTTATTTTATTATGCCACCGCATTTGTCTTTTATTATGACAACTCCCCGCACACTTAAGTTTTAAATTAAAAATAAAAAATAAAAAGCCAGAGGGAGAATTTCTGAAGTTTTGACTAATTTCATCGAATAGTTTATTAACTAATTATTGAATAATTATGGGACCTTCTAATGTATATGTCTTAGTTTAGCTAGTAGTATACAAAAGGGAGCCGCTAGCATGACAGTAGATTAAGTGATGACAATATCACGGTGAAATGTCAACCACAAAATCATAGGGGGCCCCATTGTGACTTCTATCTTTTCTTTTCTATCTTCGTAATTTGCGGCTGAGGTTTGATCGTCCACTTTCTAATCAAACGGCACGGTTACGCAAGCATTTCCCTATACAAAAATGAAAAAGACATTTTTGTCTTCTTTGTATTTCCTTGAGACAATTTTCACATGGGCTACGAGGCCTTGCTCTTTTACTGTCTGGTGATCCATACATAGCCTTGGCATGTGCGTTTCGCTGCACAAGTGCATATGTGCTTTCTAATTTTCGTAATTTTGATTTATATTCTTAGTTTTTGCGCAGCTGTTCAACATAACCCTGTTGATTTGACTCTCTTATTTCGATACTATGCACTCCATTTACAGGGTGAAATATTTTATAAGTGGTTTTTAATGTTTGAAGTCTTCTATATTTTATCAATGAATAATAGCAAACTTAATATGAAAACTCTATAAGAAAATTGATAGTTGAAAAAACGATTGAACCATTTTCATGATCTAATAAAATAAAAAGGGCTAATACCATGGAAAAGTTTAAACTAATATATTTATGATAAATTTATCACAAATTAATTTGCTAATACACCTATGATAAATTTATCTTCAATTAATTTCTGTTAAATTTTACTGTTAAATTACTAAGTTGAATGACATTGATTATTAATAGGTGTACCGATTTGGAGATTTTTCAAATGTGTTTTGGTTTGTAATTTTTCATGATTTTATTTATAGTTAACGAAGACTAACGGAATATAAATTTGTCACAAATGTATTTATTTGTGATTTTTGATAGTAAAAATATTAGTTTAGAATACATTTGTCACATAAACATCAATTTGGGATTTCTGATGATCAAAATATTAATTTAGGGTATCATATGGATTATTTGAAATTATTTGTGATATTAATTCAATAAAAAAAAAATCAAAGGGGGACTCGAGCCTGATGCTCTGCAAGATTCCTTTGCTGCTGCGAAGAGCCGAAGAGCAGGCACAGCCCCACGTCCCGCGTACGGGTACATTTATGTGAGGTCGAAGAGACATAGATACATGCACTAGCGATAGACTTATAAATTACTCATAATGATGATTAAATTAGTTTAATGTCGTTGTTGCTCACCAGCTGGACTTGGATTCTTGCGGAAATTTCGTCTCCACCTCACATGGCCAATCAACTCCTTGACAAACAAGAACCGTCTTCATTTTCTTCCGTGGAGATTCCGATGCGCCCTTTTCTTTATTCCCCTTTCCTTGCACTTTCCTCCGCTTTATCGCCCGCTCGTTTCTCTATAAGATCACCCTTCGTTTCCGTCTTCAATTCCTTCCTTTCTCCTCCTCCTTGAGTCCCTCTTAGATCTACTCTCTTTCTCTGCCTCTCCGTCCCTCTCTACAGTTTTGTCCTGAGTTTCTGCTGGTTTGACCTCGATAGAGTCCCTTGCTCCGCTTTCCTCTGTTTCTCTGGGCAGCACAATGTCTTGTGCGGTTCTTCCTCTGAGCTAAGTTTAGCTTCTTTGCAGCTGAAGCTTTGGTCTTTCGGGATCTTTACACAAAACCCATTTGTCCGATCGCTTGCAAACCTTTGTTATTCGCGAAAAAGATCTGGTCTTTGTTCAGATCCGTGGCTGTTTTTCGATTCCCTGTTGGAGAAATCTGTATCCACTTCCGTTCAGGTTTGATGCATATTTTGTGTACTTGATGTTTTTCATTCATGTCTCCGGTTCTCAGTGAAATCCTCCTTTCCGGGTTGATGATCGGTTCTTCAATCAGACGCAGGACCCACTTAGTTCAATCTTTCTCTGTTCGATTCCTCTACTGGTTCTACGTTTTCTCATAAATAGGTCTCCCCTTCATTTCTAGTCTATATTACACAACTAATATCGATATCGATATCGATATATATACATAAACCCAAGAAATTATTATCATCTGGGTCCTGCGTCTCGCAATATCTAAGTCAAAACCCGAAAGAACAAAAAAAAAAAAAAAAAAAAAAAAGGATTTGATCCCTGTTCTGTTGTCGTAATATTTTCCTAAATCTGCTCGTTCGAGACGAGATTACGTAATGGCTTCGTCGAGCGGGAATTCCTCGAGCAACACCCGGCTTCAGAACTCCGGGTCCGAGGGCGAGCCGCGGCAGCTCCGGGTGGACCAGAGGAAGAGGAAGAGGATGGAGTCGAACCGCGAGTCGGCGAGGCGGTCGAGGATGCGGAAGCAGAAGCACCTGGACGACCTCACATCCCAGGTGACTCGGCTGGCGAAGGAGAACAACCAGATCCTGACGGGAATCACCGTCGCCGCACAGCACCTGACCACCGTCGAGTCGGAGAACTCCATCCTGAGGGCTCAGGTGACGGAGCTGAGCCACAGGCTCGACTCGCTCAACGAGATCCTGAACTCCATCTATCAATCCAGTGGGACCGCCGACGCCGACCAAGGCCTTGATCTGTGTTCTCCCTACGACGGCTTCTTCACGAGTCCGGTGAATTTGGGCTGCATGAGCCACCCGATCATGGCAGCTTCCGACGTGTTCGAGTGCCGATGATGGGCTGGACTATCCGGGGGCGGTGGTTGATGACTTTCTTGAATCTGGTCACGGACGGGTGGCCAAGGGGGAAGACTAGATTAGGGTACTTTCCGGTTATTTTTGTTAAATAATAGGGTTGATTAGGTAAAATGGCCTAGATGGGTTTCTTAAATTAAATGTGACTGTTTGGTAGATGTCAATGTCAATGTCAATGTTGTCTAGGCAATTGGTGGGGGCTTTCGATCTTTCTTGGTGTTTTGTGGGTTTCTATCCTGTGAAAGGGTCGATTGGCGTAGGGACATGGCGTGGAGGCTTTGGGAGTGTCCGAGGTCAATTTGGTCATATAATATGTACCGTGTACTTTTGTTATTATTAATGTCGATGTCGTGGCCCGAGTTTTGGTTGGTAGTTCGGAAAGAGAGGGCGCTTGAAATGCGTGCAAAAGCCGCCCACTTGGGACTAATTTAATGGCCAAATCGATTCGCATTATCATCATCATCACATGTGCTATATAATAGTCCAATGCAAGTTGCGTGATTGGAAAATGTTTAATGTCCTGATGAAGATTCCTCATTTTAGCTGGGTGTAATGCGCTGGAGGCTATACTAACGCTATAGCTCTTCCATGACAACGGAGGAAATGAGATGCTTTTAGGTTTCTTGGTCAGTATGATTGAACCGTTCAACGTTTATTCTCACATTCCTGATGCCCAAAAGATTGTAAATCAGAGAAATAGAGAAAAAAAGAATCACGGAGAAATAAAATATGTGCTTAGCAAAAGTCTAAAGACAAGCAAAATTCATCCTAAGCTTCCCTTGGGCACCCCTACTATCTTAGGACTTTGATCACTCTTATCCTCGATTCTAAATAAACACACAATTAATTTGAGCGATTATGTGATCATTGGATTAACTTGCTTGGAAGATAAAGTCCCTTTTGATTTGTCCCAAATCAAGCTTCACGATTTTCCTTTTTGGACATACATATATACACTTTTTTAAAAGGCCACCCATCTTAATAATACTCTCCAATACTAAACTTGCATCTTGTGAGTTAAATCCCAAGAACGATATTCCCCTTTTTAGTATGCAATTCGATTCATAAGCATACTAGAAGCTGCTATTGTCCGAGATCTCTCATCTTAGCAATTACTCCCTGCTCTCGTGCTCTCGTCAAACTGGGTTGTTATATGTTCACTTCCTCCGTCAATGTTCTATGTAAATAGCATGATTATTGTATAAATCACACAACATATAAATTGAGAATCAACTGTATTTAATTGAGCAATCAAATTATATGTATATGCCGCATGATAGACATTAATTCTACATTTGACAAAACTAGTCATTTTTCTAGGTTTCTTTCTATTTATTTTGATCTTGAGAATGTTCTACTCATCAAAGCTAGTCTTGTTAGACCCATAATGCAACTCGAATTCGACGGTATTTTGACCCTGAAGGACCAATGGCTCATTTTTGCAATGTCCGGAAGTTCACGATTTCCCAATTTCGATTGCACATGCCAAAACAAGGGATTGGAAGCATCCTAAAACAATAGAAATCAGGTTAAACGGAGGTCAGACAAGGGAGTAATCGCCAGTAAAACTTCGGTTAAACCTTTCAATACCCAAAAGCAATGTCCTCTAGCCCGAAATCGTACCTAGAGGTTTCGAATTCAAACAAAACTTCCCAGAACTCTTAAGTTATGGTAAATGATGTTTTTTTTTTAACAAATGATAAGTCACGGAAAGGATGTCTGATTCTTGAATTCCTTGTAGATTTCGACACAAGTGGAAATATGAGTTCCGTGATTTCACAATTTCATCCAGTAATAATATTTCACTCATCAGACAACTTTAAAAGCATTCAGACAGCGCAAAAATCATAGAATCAGACGTCGAACGGACGGAATACAGACCTTGATAGAGCTCTCGACTGGAGGCGCATGCGTCTCTTCCTAAGGCGGCCATATAAATACCCCTCCCTATCTTCATTTTCATATGGTGCTAAGTCTTCTTCCTTGACTTTAGCTCTTGAAATTCTCTCAACTTGGGTTCAATCATCACATCTTTCTTAATTTCACGCGTTTTTCTGACTGTAGGTATCGAGACGTTCGCACTTTCGAGGTAAGCTCGGACTCCCTTACTCTCATGTTCATATAGAAATGCATATTAGGATGCCATATTATCTAATACAATCACAGAATTTTAGAATATATCATTATGCCAACACATGGTCGAGAAACGCATGTTCTTATGCCATTGTTATCCAAGATAAGAAATTAAAGGCTCTAATCTTTAGGCCACCTGTTTGGATAGTCAACAAGCGCATGTTATTAGGCCGTTATAATGTCAGAATAAGATATCGAGCTATATGATATGTAATTGTGCCATTGATATATCGCTAGGAATTATACATGTTAGTAGGCCGTCATAATAAGTGTTTAGATCTAAAATTAGATCGTTATGATGTAGCTGTGATGGAAGTATGACAGAAAGTATGGTGATGTTGTTGCTTATATAAGGTGGTGGATGTATTGAAGTGTTGCATTAGAGCGCCCGTCATCCATGAGCTAATCCACAGGCGACATAACAAAGGGATTGGTTAGAGAATAGGATAGACTATGGCAACTTGGTTAGAAGTCAAAAGTCAGCAGCCATCACGATTTGAGCCCATGTGGTAAGGTCCCGTGCATGCATTGTTATGATTCGAAAAATGATTTTGAAATCAAATAATTATTTTGTCTTGATCTGACTAGAAGGAAAGAGTGTGTTCATGAACCTCACATTGTGCCCAATTTGAAGAGTTGAGTTACTCAATTGAGCACAAATAAAGTAGTTACTTGATTGAAGCATATATAAGAATTCAAGTATTTGTGGTGTCATTATCTTTAAAAAAGAAGAAGATTTTTTAGTATGACTACGATTTTATTTATGAATAGTAATCACATATTGATTTGAGGAAGCTCCCTCCTACTATGGTTAAAGAAAACACAGCCTTTTACTTTTTTCAACCGATCCAACAAAACCGTTTCACTCATATGAATGAAATTTTTCTCAAAATATTCAGATATCGATTTGTTAAATCACTTATAACTTTTCAAATAATTCCATACTTGAATTATTATTTATTTATTTATTTATTTATTTATTTATTTATTTATTTATTATTATTATTATTATTATTATTATTATTATTATTATTATTATTATTATTATTATTTTGAAAAAAAAATGTAATAGAAGTGATAAGTAGTGTTTCTAGCTTTCAAAAGGGCTTTAAAGCCTTTCTTTTGTCAAGACAAGCCTGTTTGATAATTGCATTAAGTGTTGAAAATTAAAACGATCGGCACTAAATAGAATTGAACCCATTCGGTGATGCTATCTGGTTTTGACTTAAAAAATTAGATTAACTCACAAATTCACTTGATAAGTTAAGTAAAGAAAGGGTGATTCACAAGTTGGCCCAAAAAAAAAAAAAAAGGAAGGCTCTCTCAACTCACTTTAGTAGAAATATATCTTTTGAAAAATAGAATATTGTCCATTATGTATATGAAACATACCAACATTATCTAATTAAATGTTAAACCAACAATATCTTTTCTTGCATCTCAATTAAATTGGCTATTGAATTAGTTAGTTTGTTTCACTATTGCACTAAAAGTCCCCTTAATGGAACCGGAGATATATATGGTGTAGACTCGGTTGGTAGTTGATTTGATGTTTAGTAGATTTAGGCTCCTCCGTTCATTTAATGAAACATAACTTTCAAGAAAACATTTTCGGATTTTCCGACATTCATTTTATGGAAAATAAATTATTTGGGGAAAAAATTTTCAATGAAAGGAAAAAAGTCTTTTAAATTAAGGGAAAATGTTTTCCACTTTCGAAAAGTGAAAAATATTTTCCTCACTTAATTTCTCTTATCTTACACTGCTATAAGCTTTCACTTCCTTCTCCTCCTCCTCTTACTTCTTCTTCTTCTTCTTCTTCTTCTTTTTTAAATTATTATTTGTTTATTTATTTAAATTTGAATTATTTTTCTTTTGCTTTCCTTTGTTTCCTTGCTTCTTCTTTATTGGTTGGCCACGGCAGTGGCTGGCAATCGATGACAGGCAAGCCTCGAACTCAACTGTGAGCTCAAGCTTGCCACTTGCTAGATCGGTGAGCGCAAGCATCAAGCTCAAGGCTCGAGACCGCACGAGGTTGGAGCTTGCCAATCCGGGTGAGGCTTGAGGCTTGAGGCTTGAGGCAAAGCTTGAGGTTCGCTTGATCAGCAAGCATGAGCCTTGCCACAAGCTCGAGCTCACCAGGGCTCGCCTTGCCAATCAAGCCTCGAGCTCATCGGTGAGCATAATTGGCGAGCGGCAAGCTTAAGCTCGCTAGTGGGTGAGCACTTGTGGCCGGTTATCGGTCGTCATTGTGCTCGGCAACCAGCCAAGAAGAAGAGGAAAACAAAAAAAAGAAAAATAAAGAAGAAAATAAAAGTAATTTAATAATCAATTTTTTAAACAGTAAAAATAATTAAAAATCTATTTTTTAAATAAAAAAATTGAAAAATCAATTTTAAAAAATAAAATAAATGAAAAAGAGTGTACGGAGGAAAAATATTTTCTTTACCGAATAGCGGAAAATATTTTCCATTTCATTTTTAGGTTTTTGCCTGAACACTAGAAAATAATTACATTTTCCTGAAAAATGACTTTCGGAAAAATATTTTCCAAAAACGTCATATTTTCCACGAAATGAACAAACCCTTAGTTGGAATTATTTTTAGTTTCTTACCTTTTAAATCTAATGGATCATCATGTAATTTGAATTTTATTTAAGCCTAGCACTTGAAAATTGTCGGAATTTACAAATATTGACCCTTCGAATGTTGTGACTGTTGTTGTTCTCATGACTCATCCATCCATCCATCCATCCGTTGCTCACTGACGCAATCAACGCTGAGTGTATTTTTTTTTTTGTAGGACTGAGATTTCTGAACTAATATTGACTTTTATTCAAGTTATCCTCATACGGTAAAGTACACGAGAAGCCTATAACTTATGATCAATATATTATTGAGTCTTAAAATTGTAATCGAACTCTAAAAATTGTTTAATCGTGTAACCAATGACTACTGATAGCTTTATTTAATATGAATAACAAAAAATGCAAATGAAAATTTTTTCAAGGACCAATGGCGTTGATGAGGCACCTTTTTTTTTTGTCGGTATGAGGCACCTTAAAAGGCCAAAACTTTTATAAAAATAAAGGAAAAAGTCACTAAAAATCCTAAACTTTACCAAATGTGACAAATTTATCTTGTACCTTTTTTTATGGCATAAGAAACCTTAATATTTGTCAATTGTGACACATTTACTTCAACTCCCTAGTTGAAAGGCATTTTTGTTTTTTATTTTTCTTTCCATTTTATATTTTTTGTTTTTTTCCTTCTCTCTTTCCTCTGTCAAGTTGGACTTAGGTGAGGGTTGCTCTTGCCGGCATCGGGCGAGGGTAACCTTGCCCGGAGAGGGTGGTCATTGCACGATGTTGGCAAGGGCATTCCTCACAAGATCCAACCTAGGTGAGGGTCGCCTTGCCTGCCTTGGAAGAGGGTTGCCCTCGCTGGATCTGGCGAGGGCTATCCCCGCTCAACCCAGGGGAGGGTTGCCTTTACCAGAGTCCAACTTCCCTTCGCCATGACCTATGGAGGGAAGGGAGGAGGAGAAAAAAGAAAAGAAAAAGAAAAAGAAAAAGAAAAGGGAAAGAAAAAATTTTAAAAAAAAAGTAAAATATGAAAATGACTTATAATGTAAGGTAAATGTATCATACGAGTATAAGTTTGTGATCTTTTGTGTTGTTAAAAAAAGTTTAAGGTAAATGTGTCATAATTGGCAAAAATTTTGGTTTTTTTTGTTACAAAAAAAAAATTATGATAAATTTATCACATTGGGTAAAATTTAAGGTTTTTGGTGGCATTTTCCCTAAAAATAAAAATAAATGCCAGAAAATAATAGAAGTAAATCACACGTAGGGATCTTCATCGACGGGGGCTATCAACCCTCACTCGACCTAAGTTGAGGGCCAGCTAACCACCCCTATGAAAACAATCCCCCTTGCATGATCTCTCTCTAATCTCTTGCTTCTTTTGTTAATACTGTTGATACACCTATTTTCAAACAAAAACAAAAAATAAACAAAAAAAGTAAATAATAAACAACAAAACAACAAAAAAAAAAAAAAAAAAAAAAAAAAAAAGAGAACTCGAGGGGGGCCGGGTTGGGCCAAATCCGACCTCAGCCCAACCTGCCTCTCCCTTTTATTCTCGCACGCGCGCACGGCCCGGCCTAGCTTCCCTCTGCCTTTAGCCCGGCCCGCACCCCTGCCTTCATTCTCCTCCAACCATCTTCGCGCCCAAAAACCAGCAGAAAAGAAGAAGGAGCAGGGAAAAAAGACAGCAGAGCAGGGGCAGAAGATAGGAGCAGAAAGGAGAGAGCAAGGCCAGAGGATAGGGGTAGAGCAGGAGAAGCAGGGAACCGTATAGAGAGAACGGGGAAGAACAGAAGGAAAAAGGGGGACAGAACTGGGGGGAGAGCGGCAGTCGGAAGGATCACGGGGTGAACCGCCTCTTCTGCTTCCGCATCCGGCCTCGCTGGAAAAACTCAGCGTGCCGTTGGAGTCGGGAGACCATGCGTCGAGCTCGAGCCCCGGTACGTCAAAACCGCATCGTTCCTTGGCGTGTAGGGACGAGGAGTCAGTCAAGAGTGAGAAGGAGAGGAAGTGGAGGAGCTTGCTCGCACGAGAAAGGAAGGAGGAGCCGACGTTCATCGGAGGCCAGGCCGTCGATCGCCGTCCCCCCATAGCACCGCGCTTGAACCAGGTAGGTGTCCCCTCGTCGATTCACGCGAACTCCGGCTCCGCTGGCCCCCTTAAGGTTGTTGTACACTCTAGTGTGTTTACCGTGTATGCTAGTATGCCTGTTGACAGTCTCGGTTTGAGTTTGAGCCGCGGATGAGTCGGAGGTCGCCTGTTTCTTTAGTGCACACAGCATGTTTGATAAAATGCCTAAATGAGAGTCTGAACTGAGTTTTTGCGAGATTCGTTTCTGTGATACCATCTTTATATGAGCTTGATTCCTCTTCGTTTTGTCTTTTTGTCCGTTCCGATGCTAATGCCCGAATCATTAGATTTTTTTCGTCTTACAAGATTTTAGAGCATGAAAGTTCTTGGCCAGAGCTAGTTCGGCGTCGATGACAACCTCCGGCCAGCCAGAGGCCGGCGGTAGCATAGAGCGGGTTGGAATAGCTGACCATCGAGTGATAACCAATGAAAACCGGATTTCGGCTGAGGGTTGCATTTATCCATGGGACGTTCAGCTTGTTGCAGACGTGGGAGGACTTCGGGGAGGAAGAAGGAGAGAGGTAGGAGATGAAGAGGAAGAGGACAAAACAGAAAAAGACAAAAAACAATAAAAGAAAAGAGAGAAAAAGAGAAAAAGCCAAAAAATAGAGAAATAGAAAGTAACGTGGGCTTCGGGCTTTTTAGTTGTGGGTTGGTCGTCCATAAGAAAAGAAGGGTTTTGGGCTGGTTTGTTGTGGGCTAGCTTATTTTTAGAGTTTGGGCCAAAAATTAAGAGCAAGAGAAAGTGCTCTTTGGGTGGTTTATTTAATTCCGAGTGGGCTTTCAGGGTTAATATTTTTCATCCAATCCGATCCGGTAGGGTTCGGGTCGGTTTACTTGGGTCAGGTCTCTTGACCGGGTTAGATTTCTTACATGTTAATATTAAGAAATATTAATGATATTCATAAAAATTCTTAAAAAAATTAAAATTCCTAGAAAAGCTTTAAAAATAGGTCTTGGATAATCTTTTCTTAAAAGGTGGGAGCCTTTTGGTCTAAGATTGTGCTCAAAATTTAATAAGCCCTTAGGGCTTATAGGGCTTGACCTTAAGATTTCAATTTTTTTTAAAGATGAATACCCTTGATTATGCAATTTTGGTATATTGAATTTGGCTTCCCTTTAGTCTAGTTAGGATTAGCATTTGTCTTTTCTTTGATATTAAATTTTTGCTCTTTCATGCAATTTATTTAATCGCTTTTCCTTAGCTGCTAATTGTTATTTCAATGATTGTGCTCCCGTATAATTATTTCACATGTTAGTGGATAGGTATAAAATCAATCTAGATTGCTTGAAAAAAACATATTTTTATAAAATAAACAAGTTAGGTACCTAAATGGCATTAATTGGTTAATTAGTGTAATCAAATCCCCGACCCTAGATTCTTTGGATGTGTAGGAAGTGAGGTAAATTCACATGTCTTCTTTGGTTTCTAACCGATTCTAATAGGTTAGTGGCGACTCTTTTTGTGAATTTTTTAAGAATACCCCAATGTCGCACGAGATATGGGCTTGGGAGAGCCCATTCTTAATTTTCGTCCTTTAGGCAATACCCATAAACCTATTCCCTTTCTCGAGAGGTAGGTCGCGACAAATACCATAAAAGATCACAGAGTATGTCCTCTGTGACAATGACACTCAAACTTTTGTTGTGTCAAAAAAATACTAGACTACGCCCATTGTGTTATTGATAACCTAAACATTTTTTTTGTCACCAAGATTGTATCAACATGACAATTTTCATTTGTTACTCTAATACAATTTTGGGGACACTAAAAAAGTCAAGTTTGGATTTGATGTCATAGTAAGTAAATTTTTCATAGTATCATATGGTATTTTTATCACAATGGTGCAAGGTTTGAAGGTTTCAGTGATACAAAAAAAAAAAAAAAAAAGAAGAAAGTTTGGAGTACTAATCAAATAGTTTAGGGTTTTTGAAGGTATTTTAATGTAGAAGCAATGGGCTCTATCGATCAACTTGCAAACTCAACTCAGACCTCGTCGATTATCCACTCGATCCTTACTTTTGAAAGCAAAAGGCTTTCAGCTACTCTTTGACTTGATAGGTTCAAGTCGAAGTAGTCAATTTCATGGTTATTGATTGACTACTGAGATATTGATATACAAGTTTATTGTCGACTTCTAGACTAATAATTGACTACCTAGGGTGAGTTTGATAACATTTCTATTTTGAGAAATAATTTCTTTTTAGAAATAGTCTTTTTTATTTCTATTTTCTAGAATAATTTCTAGTAAAATAAGTGCCAGGTAACTATATAAAATTTCTATTATTGGAATAGAAAAAGAATAGGATTGCGTTTGGTGTAATCTACAAATTTTTTTATGAGGTAGTATTTCTTTTAATTTTTAGTAATTTTTTAAGAATTGTTTTTCTTTTTTTTTCTTTTCTTCATCGTCCATCGGGGGTGGCGGGTAGCGGCGGCGGCCAAGGGGTGACGGTTGCAAGGGGCGACGAGTGGCAAGGAATAAGAAAATGAAAGAAAAGAAAAGAAAAAAATGATTTATTTGTAGAAATTGTTCTCGGAAATAAGAAATTATTTTTTTATATATTTTTTTTTTTTTTTTAATTTATTCTCCAACCACTTTTTTTATTAAGAGAAATAAAAATTAATTATCATTAGCAAATGGATTTATGTTCTTTTTCTATTCTGGAGCAAATGAGCAAAAAAACAAAGAAATAAAAGTGTTAACAAACAAACCCCTAACTACCAAAGGCTGTTCTCATCGATTTCCTTTGCCATTTACTTCCAAGGTGTTCATTCGGCTTCTAAGAGTGGTGCATGGAATTAGAAGAGTTTTATCAAAGTTTCAATGCATCTAATAATTAATCACATGCATTTAGGTCTCTCAATTCATAATTTTTCATTAGTCTTTATTGTGGTGCTGCTTTTAAAAGTCATAATTAGATGAATTCCCCAAAGACTTTGTTCGGTTTTGGTGAATTCAAAGTCTTTTCTTGTTTTTATACATCTCTACAAATTGAGGTGCATCTCATTGTAAAAGATGAAGACTTGAATATGAAGGATATATGAGATTTTCCTTGGTGTGAGTAGGGGTGAGCGTGGTTCCCAGTTCTAAAGGGACCGGTTCCGATTCCGTTCCTATAAGAACCGGAACCGGAATCGGCACTGGGAACCGGAACCGGAACCGGTCAGGTAAGGGCTCAAAAAAAGCCCCAAACCAGAAATTGTCTTACATTTCACTCTCTCTTCGCCCGTTCTCCGTGACTTTCACATTTCACTCTCTCTTCACCCGTTCTCCGCGCTTAACGCCACCGCTCACTGACCTCTACCCGAGGCCACCTCTGCTTGCCCTTGAAGCCACCGCCGCTGACCTCTGGCTTGCTGCTTGCCTCGACGCCACCGCTGACCTCTACTTGGCGAGCCACCGCTTCCTCTATAGAGAGAGAGAGCGTCATTACAGGTGCTCGGCTCTTCCTTCAAGAAGAAGTCGTAGAAGAAGGTGCGTGCGGCCGTGTCCGTGTCCGTCACTCTTAGGATTTCGTGGTTTCCCAACGCTCTCTTTTCCCCCATCCCATTTTGCATTTATGTTTTTGCTGAGATCCGTGCGTTTCCATGTCTCTCTGTGCAGGTCCCGCTGGAGCTTGAGACCGTTACAGGTTCGTCCCTGTTCTCTCTAGCTTTCTCCTCGTACTGTCGCTCGTGTCCTTGTCTACTTTGTGATCTTCTCTTTGGCTGGCCATTTTTTTTCCTTTGACTCGCTCATCTTGTGCTGTCGTGGCCGGAGTATACCGTGTAGTTTCGGTGGCAGGTATATGCATACTTTGGGCTTCTTCCTGGCACCCTCCTTTTAGAGATATGGTTTAAAGTGTAGTTTCATGTTAATCTTATATAACTTCAGCTTGTAGAGTATGCCACACTTGGTTCTGATCCTTTGAAGTTAGATAAGCAGCAGTTGATGGATTTTTTGAAAGGTAGTTCTTGCATTCACCATCAAAATATACATTGAAAGTTTAATGGTATATGTACAATTGCATCTTCATTGAAGTGATGCTGCATCCCGAATAGGAAGATGCTTGGGGATTTGGTGGTTTTACTAAAGCAGTTGTAGCTTTTGACTTATGGTTTTAAGTTTGAATTTTTTTTTTTTTTTAAATGTAGTGCTTGAAAGTTTACATTTGAAGAGATAAATATTTCGAAAACAAAAGCTAGAGGTTGAAGTTTGCGAGCAGAATTCCCCCTTCTGCGAAAAAAAAGAATCTTAGTGTTTGGAATGAATGAAGTGCTTTATTCTTTATTTATCTTTTTGGTAGAAAGTTATGTGCCTGTTTCTGCTAAATGGATGACGAAAAGGTGTGCCATATGTAGATGGGTTGAAGATTGGGACTATAATAAAATGATAATTTGCAATAGGTCTTACATCTTCTCAGATAGCATTTGTCCACTTGTTTTTTGGTATTTGAATCAAAGGTCACCATATAGTTGGTCTTCTTCTGTAAATGAACTGGATTCACTCTTGATTGCAGGTGTCAAATAGCTATGCATCAAGAATGTTATGGGGTAAACAACGTCCAAGACTTCACTTCATGGGTTTGTAGGGCATGTGAAACGCCTGATGTGAGGAGGCAGTGTTGTCTTTGTCCGGTAGAAGGTTAGATTCAATGTCTTAATCTCCTATTGTCCTCATATGTTGTTTCTTATACTTTTAAATTATTTGACGTTCATGGTGACAATATTAGATATATCGCTTTTGATTTTTTAGAAATACTACTATTGGGTTTTTGAGGAAGCCGTATCATTATCACAGTTGTTTGACTTTTGCTCTAAATCTATGTCTTGGTGTTGTGAGTTAGTATTTTCTTGCTTGAAATTATTCTGACTGGCTTATATGCTAGTCTCTAGGGGGTGCTTTGAAGCCAACGGATATCGAGCCGCTTTGGGTTCATGTCACATGCGCATGGTTTCGCCCTGAAGTTGGTTTTCTGAATCATGAGAAAATGGAACCGGCCACTGGAATACTTAGAATTCCTCCAACTTCTTTTTTGAAGGTAATCCATACTTATTTAGATTTACAGTTTTGAAGATTGCTGTTTCTTTGATGTGGTGGATTGTACTTATTGTGGGACCTGATTTCATAATAGCTTTATAGTAGCTTACTGTTCAGTTGAGTATTTGAGTTTCATGTGTTGATTTTGTTTGTTGTCTACTGCTTAGTTTATTTGCCATTAACTTTTAGATGCTCAGCGCTTCTTCTCAAATGCTTTTCTTTGCTTGTGGAGCAGAGTTGTGTAATATGTAAGCAAACTCATGGTTCTTGCACTCAATGCAGCATATGTCCTACTTATTTTCACGTTATGTGTGCTGCAAGAGCAGGACACAGCATGGAAGTAAGTCCTTATATAGATATTTATTATTTTCATGACTTTTATCAGAACTAACATCGGTAGAATTTCTTGACATGGTGTGCTCTATTACACAAGTAGAATATTGCCCATTATGTTTGTGCTCTTCTAAAGCGAAATGTGTCCAAGATCTCCATCACTATTTTCACATTTTAATTGATCCATGTACTTGTCGCTTGCTGAGGAGGCATAGTGCCTGTGGGTTTAGGAAGTGTGTTTCTTCATGATTTTCCCTCCCAAAGCTTTGTCTCTTTGGCTCATCAGGTTCATTGATTAGCATTGAAATGATGATATGCATTTTCTGTCAATTTGTCTTCTAAACATGATAAGACATTGTGTAGCTGTTCAAGATCGGTGAAGAACTTGTAATCGATGCCACAAATAAAGGGAATATAGCTCGGCTAATTAATCATTCGGTAAGTTCCAATAGAAGCATTTTTTTTAACTAAAAAAGAAAAAAAAGAAGAAAAAAGAACTTGTTGGAATCTGGAACCGATCCCGGAACCTGTGACAGGGTTGGTTTTAGGTTCCAAAAAATGAGGAACTTGTACCCGAGGGTAGGTTCCAGGTTCCAAGCGAACCTATAAGGAACTGGGGACCGCTCACCCCTATATAGAACCCAATTCATGCTCTTGGTCCAGGTCCACAAGAGTCCATAGCAGCCCATGTTAGGACCGGACCCTGGGGCTAGCCCGAGTCCCTACTATCGGATTATCAATTAAAAAATAATAATAAATGTACTTTAAAAAAATATTTAAAAATTAAAAAAATTCCATTTTTTTTTTCTAGAAGTCATGAAAAAGCTTAAAAATTAGTCTTTGAGTAGTTTTGTGCAAAGATCCTCGACAAACATTATGGTTAAAATTGAATAAGCTCTTAGGTTTTACCATTAGATCGTTGTTTGCTCATTTTTATTTCAATTACCAATTGATTGCGTACTTTCAATATATTAATTGTAGTTTCCCTTAAGCCTAGTTAGGAGTTGCAGTTTTCTTGTTTCTTAGCATTAAATTCTTGATTTTCTTTGCAATATATTTAATGCTTCATTGGTTACTAATCGTTATTTCAATGATTTTGCATCTGCATGATTTCTTTACATGTTAGTGGATAGGTTCAAAATTAATCTAGATTGCCTAACAAACATCTTTTCAAAATGAATAAGATTAGGAATAGAAAATGCACTAGTTGATTAATTAGTGTAATTAAGTCCTTGATCTTAGGTTCTTTTGCATAAGAAGTGCAGTATGCTCCCATACTTGGTTTCTAGTTGATCTCAATAAGTTAGTGGTGACTCATTAAGAAAATTCCTATAGCATCAATTTGAATACCCAACGTCATGTGGGATATGAGCTTGGGAAAGCCCGCGACTAAAACTAAGGCCATAAGCTTGTCTTTTAGGTAATACTTTTGAACCTTCTTTTCTTCGTATCGAGGGATAGGTCGCAACACTAAAGGAATTATGTAAATCTTAACATAAAATTAAATTATTGGATAAATCGCTTGGGTGTAATTGTAACAAATAAAATAAACTCACGTGAAGAACGCTCGTGGAAATTACCCTCCCCTTCAACGCACCAAGACAATCCGAGGGTTTCCTACAGTTCCTTTTGTAATTAAACGATGGTTCATATTGCCAAAATTCTCAAATTGGCATATTCATGCCACATTTATTCCAAATTAATCTTTGTACCACAAAAACTCCCGAATTGGGTTTTTTTTTTTGGTCAGATCCCGAATTGGTTCACTTGTGCCATATTTATCATAAACTGGTGGACTCAAGTTAAATTTATTCAAAATTAATTTTTATGTTACAAAAAATCTTAAAGTAGTATATTTGTGCCACATTTCTTTCAAATTGGAATACATGTGCCACATTTACCCTTAAAAAATGCATGATGATATAAGTATATCAATTTAGGATAAATGAAGTACGTGGATACTAGTTTAGAGGATATATATGGCATAGGTCTATCAATTTGAGAGTTTTTGTGATTGTGTTACAGATGTATTGATTCAAGATTTTTGATGGCATTAGGTTATTGGACAAATCCACATGCTGCATATTTCCTGGTGAAGGATTATTGTCTTCCCTTCTGTCCCATATAATGAATTACCATCGTTGCATTCTGCTCCCTTTCTTTAGCTAACTGAAGAAAAAAGAATATTTGAAGTGCCAAAACTTGATAGGGGGACATTTAAATGCTAATATGATGAAAGGTATGCTTAAGTATTACTTTTTCTAAAAAATGAGACATTTGAGTGTCAAGTCCGGTGAACTCCACTAGAAATCCTACGTAGCAATTTTTTTATTTATTAATATTGCTTACTTATGTAGCTCGCTAGAAGTTGACTCAGCGAAAAAAGGCCAAAACAATGCCGTTTTGTCTCAGATTTCAATTTTAATATAAAAATTAATTAAATTAAATTTAAAATCAAATTATTAAAAGAAGAAGATGAAGATTACAAAAGGTGAGGGCTCGGTCCTTGTCGTCTCGAGGGCTGGCGACCTTTGCCTGATTTGGGGGAGGGTCGTAACCCTCACGTCAGATTTGGGTAAGGGCTTGTAAGCCCTCATCGCTAGTCGGCCAAGGTGGCTGGTCCTTGGCCAAGGCTCAACGACCCCGACTAACCCTCCCCCCACCATCGTCGACCCTTACTGGTGACGGAGAGGAAGGCTGAGCCCTTGCCTTTTGCAATCTTCATATTCTTCTTCTTCTTCTTCCTTTTTTTTTTTTTTTTTTTTTTTTTTTTTTTTTGTTTTTAAATATAAAAATATTTATATTAATTATCTAACCACGTCGGTAAAATGATATCATTTTGCACTTGTTTTGTTGGAAAAATGCCACATATACAATTTGTCTGAATTTTCTCGCGGGTGGAACTTAACGGATCTATTCTACTCTAATTTTGGCATTTCAATGTCACTTTCTTAATTTTTGACATTTAAATGTTCTATTGTATTAAGTTTTGGCATGTCAGGGTCTAGGTACCGTTGAACGAAGCTATGTCTCTTTTAATCAAGACCATCATGGTCTCTCCTTGTTTTCTATCCACAGTCGAGTCGCCCATGCTGGAGTGGTGTCATCGCGTCATGGCGATTGATAGGCCATCATTGCATTCCAGCTCACCAATATTGACAAATGGTCGAGCGTCCATTATTCTCGGATTGAGTTTCGTCCGACGGTCTCAAATTCGAAACGTATGGACAATTTTCTTACACGACACTCATCACGAATAGAAATAACAGGGGGAAGAAGATGCTTTAATAAATTAAGTATGGCCTTCTCTGTTCCTTGGATGCTGTCGCCTATAAATACCCATCCATAAGGTTTGGACACTCCCAGAAAAGCCTCTACTCTCCCTCCAGTGTTCTTCAGCTACCTAGATCTAGAAAGTAGCAAAAAGGAAATGTCTCTTCAGATTTCAAGAGTCCCATCTTCTTCTCCTGCTGAAAAGACAAGCCTGGTCCCTGAAGGCAGATCAGCAATTTTTCATCAAACCATATGGGCGGATTACTTTCTCAAATATGCTTCCGACTCCAACTTGACGGTAGCATTTAAGTTACTCCTTTTCTTAAATTACTTTTGGAAAAATTTTCAGCTGTTATGTCTTCTGAAAACTGAGAGCATAAAGAATAATCTTGGATTGTTGATGATCATTCTGCAGCATTTAATCAGAAAAAAGTTCTAATTTATTGGAAACCCCATGTAAGGGTTGGTCCTTTGCATGATTCAAAATTTCTGTGCAAACCTTTGGAATGCACATATGACTGGACAAATGTAGAAAGAACTTTAATTTTAATAAGATTGGTCTTAACGGTATAATCTTTAGGTAATTTCGACTCAGATTTATTGTGATCAATTGGATCATAGGCAACCTAATATGTTTCTTGCATGCTTACTCAATTTACGTCAATTACCTCTATTTATTTTATTTTTTTGTTGAACTTTCAATTTTGTATTAATTGTAGAGTTCTGATGGTGTAGTAGAGGAACATATTGAGAGATTGAAAGGAGAAGTGAGGAAGATGTTGACGGGTCCTATGGATAAGCCATCGCAAAAGTTGAATTTGATTGATGAGATCCAACGCTTGGGATTTGCCTACCATTTTGAACATGAGATAGATGAGCAGCTAGAACAAATCCATAGAAGCTATTTTGAGTTTCACTATGGCGATAATGATGACAACCTTCACACTGTTGCTATTCTCTTTCGATTATTGAGACAACAAGGTTACAATGTTTCATGTGGTATGTAATGTTTCAATTTCATTGATTAGTGAATTAGTGAAATTATATGCTTGATAATCCATTTGATTGATTAGAGGGAACATATAATATCACTAGTATGTTTAGTTTACTTTGATGTTGATTTGTTTATTTGTTAACCTGTTTCTGTATTTAATTCTCATAGTTTGTGTTCTTCAAATTTTCTCGTTTTAAAAGGTGAGTAGTCCTCTCTTCCAATTCCTTTGTTTAGTATGTCATTTTTCCATTGTTCCCGATTGATCTAGATATTGAACATGGTGCTTTTCACAGCATCTGATGATAGCATCTTCTCCCATATTCCATTTGGCCATACAGAAATCTTTAATAGGTTCAAGGACAGTGAAGGAAATTTCAACAAATCGAGCATCATTGACTTGCAGGGAATGCTAAGTCTATTCGAAGCTTGCCATCTAAGTTATCATGGCGATGATATTTTGAATGATGCACTTGCTTTTACCATATCTCACCTTGAATCAATTGAGAAAAAGAAACTAAGCCCTAATCTCGTAAAACAAGTGAGTCATGCCTTGCATCAGCCAATCCAAAAGGGTTTGCCAAGGCTAGAGGCGAGGCGTTACATTCAATTCTACCAAGAGGAGCCTTTGCATAATGAAGTCCTGCTCTCTTTGGCTAAGCTCGATTTCAATTCATTGCAAGAGCAACACCAGAAAGAACTCGGCAACCTTACTAGGTGAACTTCATGAGTGTGTCTGGAGTAGCTAGATATTCTAAAAACACCAAATTGTCATAGACTGATTAGTGTAATTGCAATCTATTCTAAACTAAAAATCATTTGCACATGTCAAGGAGTGTTATCTCTTTGGATCATTGGTCCAAAGTACTTTCTATAATTCCATCATTGATGTGTTTGCCTTAAACGAGATTTGATGGTAAATTGTAGGTGGTGGAAGGATATAGATATAGAGAGGGAGTTTCCATTTGCTAGAGATAGGCTTGGGGAGCTGTATGTCTGGATGTTAGGAATTTATTTTGAGCCGGAGTACGAGATTGCTAGAGGAATAGTAACCAAAATGATGGTCATCCTTTCCATTCTCGATGACATCTATGATGTCTATGGCACATTGGAAGAACTAGAACTCTTCACGGAAGCAATTGAAAGGTACAATTGGCACTTGGCGCTTTCTCAATTTACTTATTTTAATTTGACCAACTGTTGATTAGGATCAAGTTTAGTATTTTCTAAATTTGAACTCAGATGGGATGTTGATGCCAAAGAAGGATTGCCAAAGTACATGCAAGTGTTTCACAAGACACTTCTTGATTTTTATGATGAAATTAGCAACGAATTGGCTAGAAAAGGAAGATCATACCGCCTCTTCTATGCAAAAGAAGTGGTAAGCCATTTGACGTGACATCAATCAAATGCGATTTTTACTTTGTCCACTTGAAACAAAATACTAAGCTTTTGGATAAGGATGAAAGACTGTCATATATCTATGTCCATCAAATACATTAAAACTCGAATATTGATGTAGCTTTTACGTTTGATGATGAATTCTCAGATGAAAATTCAAGTGAGAGCATACTTGGCGGAAGCCAAATGGTTCCACCATAGTCACGTACCGACGATGGAGGAGTACATTCCTATTGCATTAATAAGCATTGGTAGTCAATTGACATTTGTGACAGCGTTTTTGGGAATGGGAGATATTGTAACAAAAGATGCTTTTGATTGGTTATTGTCTAGCGACCCCAGGATAGTCAAGGCTTCACAAGTAATCGGTCGTCTTATGAATGACATTGCTGGACACAAGGTATACAAAAGCTATACCAGTGAACAACATCATTTTATCTAAATTTTTTTCATAGGGTTTATCAATAGGAGAAAAAATAATTCGAATGATATATATATTTTTTTTGTAGTTTGAGCAAGAGAGAGGTCATGTGGCATCTTCAGTGGAGTGTTTCATGAAACAATACAGTGTTACAGAGGAAGAGGCAAAGAAGGAACTCTGTAAACAAGTGGCCAATGCGTGGAAGGACATTAACGAAGAGTTGCGCCGTCCGACTGCCGTTCCCATGGTACTCCTCATGCGAATTATCAATCTTGCACGAGCCACGCATGCGGTATATGAAGATGAAACAGATCACTACGTCAATGCTGGGACCAATTTCAAAGAGTTTGTGACTCTTCTGCTCGTCAATCCATGCCAATGTGATGGGTCGGAAGAACAAGGTTAATTACCAAGCCGTCATCGATCGCGTCAGACATTTTTCGAACGATTTGAATTGTGTGTCAACTCTTGATCAATGCTCTTTTCTGGCCTGAGAACCGCCGCGCCGTGCCCGCACCCCCTTCCTTTTTTTTTTATTCTTCCCTAGTGGGTTTCGAATAAATAAAAACTAGAGGAGTGTGAAAAATGTGATGCTGGAATATTTGAATGTTTTATAATATGAGTGGTTCATTTTCTCGATCAATATCAAAGATATTTTATTCGACATATGCTTATGACGGTCTCAGTACACTGTGCCCAGCATAAATGACAATATCTAATGCATGTTCTCATTATTCTGATTGGCACAACAAACAATTGGGTTAACTCTAAGTCTGCCCTTTGTAATTTTATGGTTGTCTCAGTCAACCTTCTGTAATTCCTTTTGTCTTAGTCAACATCTTATACTTTAGTTCTGTATATTCCTATTTGGATGTCCGAGCCAAAATTCCATCTCCCATTTCCGATTGTACCGAATTCGGCACATGTAACATCACATGCTCACTTTCCGTAGATTAGTAAGCGCAAGAAGGTTCTTCCTATCGCCAAAGAAATGTCTTCAAGAGTAAAACTTCAATCCGAGAAATTTAGGTCAATCTGATTGCATGTTTGGTTTTCTTCTGGCTCATTTTCATTTTCCGGATAGCAAGAGCCAAAAAAAGTTGACTGAATGTGACTAAACAAAGCTCACTTGTGATTTAATCTGCAAGCAATCGACATTCACTTTTTTCTTTTAATTGGTTAGATAGGTAGGCATCTGTGCTTGATTAGCTCAAGGACCACGGTGGACAACGTTGGCACTATCACTTGTATTATCATTTTCACATGTTCGAGCACTACATGAATTATATAACTCTCATCATCGAGTTCTAGTTGAGAGCAAATGCCTAAATTATGTACTTCTATCTTCCAACATGGCAAGGGTAGTTATTGGTCATGCGGTGTCTTGCTGTATTTTTGTGATATAAAGGATGTGTTGGAAGATGAACATATGGTAGATGCTGTTGGAGAAAACTCCTTTGATATTTTGAAGCTGACAAAACTTATCTACATTATGTTATTAAGATTTCCAGATTTCTATGTCAAAGTCTGAAGATTACCAGGCTTTTGTGTCAAAGTCTGCCCACTCTGACAAATTCAAGACTGAATGCAAGTGAAGGATAAAAACCTATCTAGATAAGGGATTATCTATCTTTCTTCAAGGGTTTGGTTTGTAAAGGTTATATATGGCCTTTTGGATGGAAATCACACTTACGAGATTGATTATCTTTATTAAAATCAATTTAGATACATCAAATCTTTTTGGAAGGCAAGTAGATTTGGAAAGAATCTACTTATGGAAACCAAGATCCTGATTGTATAAACGAATATGATTGACGGGCTTTCATCACAATCTTCAAACGGCTCGAGATCTCCTTGGTTGATTCTGTCCAACGGGTTGATTGGAAGAATTCATTTGGAAAGTGCCAACGGTCGAGAATGCATGCAGGAGTATTTAAGGAGGACTCTCTAGTTGTTCGATAGAGTGCATGAAAGAGAAATTTCAAAGTCTAAAGCTTCCTAGTTTCTTGTTATTCCATATATTATGCTCTAAATTGTACTAAAAAAGAGAGACTTTTTGTGTGACTTCGTGAGGGAGTAGTAGAGACTCTTCACCGTGAAGTTGAGATCGCAAGATTGTAAATTCTCTTTTGATTCATAGTGGAAACCAGCCGAAGGCTGTCGGCATGGGAGAGTGGACGTAGGCTTGATCTAAACCGAACCACTATAAATTATGTGTTCATATTATCTTCCCTAACTTCTTTATTTTGTTCGTAGTTCTATTTAACTACTAAAGTCTGGACTCGCTCAAAGTCTGTTGTTCTTCAGACTTAGTTTCAAAAGTAAGATATTTTTACTGTTCTTTGCGAAAAATTATCTTCACATCTATTAACCCCTTTAGGTATTCATACTAGCACTTATAATTGGTATCAAAGCCTGTGTACTTAATTTTTGAAGTGTTTTATTTCTAAGCTAAAGATCTTCTATGGCTAGTATTTTGGCTCTAATTTTGGTTGAAGGTTAGAGCAACATCAAACCCCCTTACTTCGATGGAAAGGAGTACAATGTATGCAAGAACAAGATGAAGGCATTTCTCAGATCCAGAGATCCTCTGGAATGGGATGTTGTAAAAAAAATGGATTAACCTTAAAGCAACATCAGCTTCAGATTGAGGAAAAAAAGTTATTGATGCTGACGAAGCAACATGAGCTGAATTTACCAAGAGACAAGCTCTTGATGCGAAAGCAATCTACTCTTTATATTGTGTCTTATCTCCTATTGAGTATAATCGAATTTCTTCTTGTGAAACATCAAAAGAAATTTGGGACAGATTACATGTTACCTACGAAGGGACCGATTGTGTGAAGGAAACTAAAATAAACATTCTGCTTGGATAATATGAAGCCTTTAGAATGAAGCATGGAGAATCTATTACTGATATGTTCATTCATTTTATAGAGATTGTGAATGGTCTAGGCTTATCAAGGTCAACCAATCTCAGGACTAATGAAAGTCAACAAACTGTTGCGTGGACTTTCGAAAGACTGGAATAATGTGAAGACTTCAATTATAGAAAAACAAAGGATCATGCCTCTATCAGTTGATGAATTGATAGGCACACTTCAGTCATACGAAGTGGAGCAAATAAATGATGAAGAAGATCATAAAGGTAAGAAGTCAATTGTTTTAAAATCTCACATCAATTCTGATGATACAAATTCAGATGATGATATAGACGATGAGGAGCTAGCTCTAATGATTAAGAGATTCAGAAAGCTGAATAGAAAGGGAATAAGATTCAACTGGAAGAAGCAGAGCATGCAAAATTTCTAGAAGAGACCGATTGAGAACAATGAAACCAGCAAAGATGTGATATGCTTCGAATGCAAGAAAAATGGGCATTTTAGACCTAACTGTCCTTTGTTGAAGAAGAAGAAATGAAAAACTGAGAAGTACAAAAATGCACTCAAAGATGAAACTTAGAGTGACACCGAATGTGAGGAAAGTGAAGAAGAATATGCCAACATATGTTTGATGGCTCATTTTGACTAAGACTCAGAATCAGAAACAGACTCTGATTCAGACTCTGACAAAGAAATTGAGGTAAGTGATTTAAAAATTCATGTCAAAGTCTCTAAATACATAAATGAATTTTGTCTCGTCTCAAATCCTCTTTTAAAGGATTTCTAATCTAAAAAGGAGAATTCTAAGCTCGGGCAACATGAAGTTTATTGGAAAGAAAAATTTGAAAGCTTGAAAACAAGTTTTGATAATTTGAAAAAAAATTCTGATTCTCTTTCAAAGAAAAATACTTTTTTGGAAAGTGATATTTCAAATATAACAAAAAGATTTTCAAAAGGATCCGAGAAACTAGAGAAAATTCTTTCAGCTCAAATACCCTACTTTAATAAGTCTGGTTTAGGTATGACTTCAGAAACTATTCCATTAATTGATTTTCCTAAAGTAAAATAGAGAACTAAACAAAGACCTACAAGGGCATTTTACAAAAATAACTTTCAAAAAGTTTTTGTAAAACTTGTTAGCCAAAGTGCACTAAGATGTTCGAAGTGTAACAGCTCAAAACATTTTAAGAAAGAATATCCCAAGGTTTGGAGACCAATTAAGAAGGACTGGGCTAAAATTGTTTTTATTACTAACTCTCCTGGACCCAAGAAAATATGGGTACCAAAGAAAGTTTGAGTTTTTCTTTAGATTACAGGTCACTATTAAAAGAAAGATCAAATGGTATTTGGATAGTGACTGTTCGAGGCATATGATAGGAGACTCAAGCTGCTTTATAAAGCTTGTTAGATTGAATGGAGGAATTTTTTTTTTTTTTGGAGGAAGCAGCAAAGGAAGACTGTAGGATCTGGAACTGTGAAGATTGGAAGCCTAACTATCAACAACGTTTCCTTGGTGGAAGGTTTGAACTACAATTTACTGAGCATAAGTCGGTTTTGCGATATTGGTTTTAGAATAAACTTCCAAGAAGGCATTTGTTCTCAGTGCCTTATTTCTATTCAATATGAAGCAAGCCTCTGGCATCGGAAGCTTGGTCATGTTAACATGAAACAGATTGTCAAGATTTCTACTAAGAAGCTTGTTCGAGGACTTCCTAATCTAGCTTACTAGAAGAATGAGTTGTGTACTCCCTGTGTTTTGGGAAAACGGGTCAGAAGCTCTTTCAAGCTTGTGAATCAAGTCTCTAGCAATCGAGCTCTTCAACTTTTTCATATGGACATATTTGGTCTAACCAGAACTCAAAGTATTGGTGGAAAGAAATATTGTTTAGTAATTGTGGATGATTACTCTCGCTTCACTTGGTTTTATTTTCTGGCAAGTAAGTCTGAAGCCTTCTCTTATTTCTCGAAGTTTGCCAAGAAAGTTCAGAATGAAAATGATTAAACTATTTCAAGCATACGAATTGACCATTGAGGTGAATTTGAAAATCAAGATTTTGCGAAATTCTGTGATGAATCTGGTTTTCAGCATGTTTTCTCTTCTCCATACACTCCAGAACAAAATGAGTTATGGAAAGGAAAAATAGATCCTTATAGAAGATGGCCAGAACTATTTTAATAGAGAGCAAAATATCCTCTCAATTTTGGATAGAAGCAGTTTCTACTACTTGCTATATTATCGACAGAGTATTCTTTTTTTTGGTTGAGGCATATTCTAGATAAAAATCCTTATGAAGTGTATAAAGGAAAGAGGCCTATTATTTCTTACTTTCATGTCTTTGGGTGTAAATGTTTTATTCTGAAGAATGCGAATGATCGAACTGGAAAGTTCAAGGAGAAATCAGATGAAGGAATTTTCCCTGGTTATTTGACTTCAAGCAAAGCTTACAGAGTCTTTAACAAGAAGACTCAATCTGTGGAAGAATCTATAAACGTCAAGCTTCAGGATAATGTGGAGAATCTACCAGACCAGGCTCAACTTGAAGAGTCTGAACCCGTTCTAGACTTTACGAAGTCTACTTCCCCCGAAGAGGTTCAGACTTCTGGAGAACAACAAGTAGAACAAGAAGATTTAAACGAAGCAGAGGATCAATAGACTCTCACATCTTACAGCAACTGGAAGCACAAGTTAAGTCATCCAAAATAACTCATCATTGGCAACATTGATGAAGGAGTTCGCACCGGATCTAAAGGAAGAGAAGAGTCCAATACTCTAGCATTTGTTTCTAAGATAGAACCAAAAGGTTTAGATGAAGCCTTGTCTGATGAAAGCAGGATAGAAGTTATGCATGAAGAACTCAGACAATTCAACATCAACGATGTATGGGAGCTAATTCCAAAACCCAAAGGAAAATATATTATTGGAACGAAATGGGTTTTCAGGATCAAGATGAATGAGAATGAAAAAGTGGTCAGAAACAAAGCAAGACCCGTGGCAAAATGATATACACAGGAAGGGGAGAAGTACACTATCAGTGCCATAAGTTGTGTACAGCGCTCACTTTGATACCAAAAGTTTATGTAAGATCACTTAAGTGCCAAATTGAAGAAAAAATGATCACTTTGGTGTCACCGGCGAGAGATTACGGCCAAAATGATTACATGACTTTTATATTTTAAAAAAAAATTGACAATGCTTAAAATTGTCCATGGTGGATGGCACAAAACGACGCCATTTTCCTTTCTTCGTAAGAAACGATGTGGTTTTACCATTCCACGTGGATCTCTTACAAAACGACCGTCGTTTTGTAAAATAGAGGAGTGGATTCACTACGGCCAAAAACGGTCTTCATATATGATTCTCACATAACACTGTTGGCCGTAGCTCGCTCACCCACCATCGTTCGCTTGCCCGCCGTCTATCGGCCACCGCTATAGTTGCGCCGTCGTTCACATTCGTTCACTAGTTGCGTCCCCAACTCTCGCTCACTTAGGTTAGTGAAAGATTTAAGGTTCTGACGGGCAAGTTAGGCCATGGAGGACAAATTGAGGGCTTGGCTCAGGGGGAAAGTGGTGGGGAAAGTGGTGGGGACTGAATAGAAAAATTGAGGGTTCCATCGTTAGTTCGCTTTCTTTTGTGGGGACCGAATAGAAAAGTAGGGCGCGGAGGGGAAAATGGGGCTCGACTCGGAGGGAAACAATGGTGGGACATTAATTTGTCTAATTAATTGGACTGCTTCTGTGGGGGACCAAATGTGATTGAATTGAAAGATGGGTGGTGGGGACCTCACTTTGTTTATTCAATTCGATTTCTTTTGTTTCTATAAAGGCACTAAATTGGGGAGATTGGTCGCATTTGTTTCTTGACAACAAAACGACAAGTACCTGCATGTGAAGTTGCTGATTCTGTCATGTGGTCCCAAAAAGTAATGACTTTTTTTTTTTTTTCATAGGGTGTAGGATCAACATGGACGCAAATTAGGTAGGCATCATTGTTTGCTATGTTGGAGAGTTTGTTATTAGCACCGAGGATTGAAAATATACTGGTGGAAATGAAGGTACTATCTATGTCAATATTTGGAAGCCATAACCTATTGATTTTTTGAGGGATTTGGTGTATTTTTTTTACTATGCAAAGTGCAAAAACTACATTACTGTGTTTCTGTGAAGGAATTGAAGGATGGCTTGAGATTTTTTAATGACGATAATGGTATTAAGGATATTATTTACTATTATCTTCACAGCGAAGAAGCTAGGATATATGTTGAGTATTATAGTGATGGTGAGAATGAGGATGAGGATGGGGTTGAATAGACCACCACTGAAAGATGGGAAGTGAGGGATCCTATTCAAGCATGTAAGTAGGTTGGAGATAAGTTTATGTTAGATGAAGGGTGAAATGAGAGGGAGAGAAGTCATATTGATAAAGATGAACAAACGGGAAGATGTCCTGAAATCTTGGGTGAAGATTTGGGTGAAGATGTAGACGATAAAGACTTCATTGGATTAGAATGGGAAATTGCTATATGCAGTGAATCGGAAGATGAATATCTGGCTTCAGTAAGTTTCCCAAGTGATGAGGATGATGATGAACTTGCACAGTCAAGACAAAAGCAAGCGGAATTTCTGAGAAAAAAAGTTGCAGTTACTGCAAAGAGGCCCGAGCTAGTAAATATGGATGGAGATGGAGCTCCAGCTAAAGGTAATAGAAGTGAAGATGAAGAAAGCTGCGGCGATGAAGTTGCTGGTTCGGAGAATGACATTGACAATGATGATGAAAAACCTGCTCGTCGAAGAAAAAGTAAGTACCCTTGCTATGATCCGACTGTTGATAAACCCGTTTTGTCTGTGAGCATGAGATTTAACGATGCCAAACAGTTCAAGGAAGCTGTTGTGAAGAACTCCATTGGTGAACAGAGGAGTGTTCAATTCATTAGAAACACGAAGGAATTTGTGAGAGCTAAGTGCTCACAACCCAATTGTCCATGGAAGCTCTATGACACGCTGAGTAAGAATGAGTCATTCCAGATTAGGTTATTCTAGGAGGAGCATACTTGTTCAATTATCTTTAATAATAAAAAGGGTAACAAATGTGTGGTTATCGAAGCATTTTTTCAATACTATCAAAGCAATGCCCGAGATCAAGAGTCCTTAATTTCAACAGGTAATGAAGAAGCAATTAGGGGTTAATGTATCAAGGAATCAATGTAAGAGAGCTAAGATGAGGGTAATGAAAATATTAATGGGTGGATATAAGGAAGAATATGCATAGGTATGAGATTATGCTGGTGAATGCATGTTTCAAAACCCATATAGTAGGATATATGTAGAGGTTGTGGAGAGGCCACTCCCTGATCTTGGGCTTAGATTTGATATATTTTATGTCTATTTTGATTCATGCAAACGAGACTTCTTGACTGGTTGTAGAATAGTTATATGATTGGATGGATGCTTTTTAAGCGGTTTATGCAAGGGGGAGTTGTTGGTTGCTGTGGGGAGAGATGTCAATAATTAAATGTTTTCAATAGCTTGGGTGGTGGTGAAGATAGAGAATAAGGATATTTGGTCCTAGTTCTTCAAAAATTTAATGGTTGACCTTGAGATAACCGATGGGGGAGGATGGGCATTCATGAGCAACCAACAGAAGGTAATTTCATTATCAATTAATTCACTCCATTTTAATATTAATCACTTGCATATTTTTCTTGACTTGTATTTATTGGTTTAAATTTTTGTAGGGACTTATTCCTACATTGACTGAGTTAATGCCACATGCTGAGCATAGAATGTGCGCGAGGTATATATATGCAAACTAGTCAAGGAACTTCAAAGGAGATGGGCTGCAAAAGTAGTTATGGCAGATAGTAAAGAGTACCAACATGGCTAATTTCATATTAGCCAAATAAGAATTGTTGTAGCTGACAAAGGAAGGTTTTGATGCGCTATTCCAAACAGAAGTTAAGCACTAGTGTTGGGCATTCTTCAGCGAGGAGTTCAAATGAGATATCATTAATAACAACCTTAGTGAAGCTTTCAATGGTAGAATTTTAGAGGCCAGGTGCAAACCAATCATCAGTATGCTTGATGATATTTGAGTTATGGTTATGACTAGACTGCATAGGCAAAGAGATGAGACTACGAAATGGACTAGAGACTGTGGTCTTAGGATTGTGAAGAGATTAGATGCAAACATTGCTGCTAGTAGGTTCTGGCATTCAGTTTGGAATGGAGATAATTGATATGAGATTATTCAAAATTAGGATAAGTATTTTGTCAACCTAGATAGAAGAAAGTGTTCATGCCGAGCTTGGCAACTAAGTGGAATTCCTTGTGCCCATGCCATTTGTGCTATTAAGATGAAGTAAGAAAACCCAAATGATTACCTAGATGATCGATACAAAAAAAACTCATACCTTGCTTCATACCAATTCATGATGCAGCCTATTAGAAGTAGCAAATTTTGGGAGCCAATAAATCATGTAAGCCCTCTACCTTTACCATTGAAGAAGCAAATAGGAAGAAGGCCAAAAAAGAGACGAAGAATGCAGCAAGAAGAGGCATCAAGTTAGAGGATGAGTAGGATTGAGACAAAGATGAAATGCTCCTATTACCGCAAGGAATGGTACAATAAGAAAGATTGTGAGTTGAAAAAGCAGCATCAACAGCAAGCTGATTTAGTGTCGGAGACAGGACCTACTGAAAAACTTCTTCTTAGGCCTATTGAAGGGATGACAGAAGGTCCTGCTGTAATGCCTATTGAAGGGCAAACAGAAAGCCCTGTTGTAAGGTAAGTATCTTCTTTGCCTCAATAACTTTTCAATTCATATTCGATAAAGTTTGATGGTTGACCAGGTATATTATATTCTCTTGTGCTTTTCCTCTATCATGCACTTGTAATTCCATTTGTATACTTGGCGGAATCTGGCATATCTTAACCAAACCTTTTGCATGGGCTTGTTGAGCACTTGTATGGTCTGGGGAGGCTTACTTGTCTTATAGTTTAGCTGCTTTATCTGTTTTTGGTTTCATTGCTTGTTGCTTTGTCTAGTTCAATAATACCGCTTATCCTAGTGAATTTTACGGGCCTACTAGGCTAGAAGCTTCTCACGCTCAGGCATTTACTTTTCTAGTTAGAGACCAACGTCTTGGGGCTAACGTGGGATCCGCTCAAGGACCTATTGGTTTAGGTAAATACCTAATGCGTTCCCCGACTGGAGAAGTAATTTTTTGAGAAGTTTTCTCTATTTGTTTCCCACCATGAAAATGAGTAGATGTCTAATTATTCAAATCATTGTAGTTGGTCATAATCCTGATACAGTACATTGTGGTAAGGCCTACTAAAGGGCTAGAAACAGGCCCTGTTGTAGGTTCAAGTGTAGGAATGGGGATTGAAACGGGCAGGACAGGAACAACAACAATTGAGTCCACTGTTGAGCAAACGAGAAAAAAATATCCTGTAAGTTGTACATCGCTGTGTTTGTCTCTTATGGGTTTAAATTTAAATTTGTTATGTGTTTCTCAGGTGAGAAGATGAGCAACTCACAAGTTGCAGAGGTTGCTCCCCCCAGTTGCTGCTGAAAATGATGCACCACGGCGAACCAGATGGGCTCTTGGAAAAAGATTAAAGCGATATGGTTAGGGGATTTACACAGATGAACGTACTGGAATGATTATTTTGAATGTAAGATTTGTAAGCCTCATGCATTTAATTTGTTGTACTTCAATTCATTTGGCTGACAATATCACTATGGTCTTGTAGCTTGGGAGAACTTTGGAAATACTTCTCTCTCAAGGTGGTCCAACTCAAGAATCAATGGCACAGCCAAAGAAGAGTGCTCCAAAGAAGAAAACAACGGGTATAGCTACAAAACAGCCATTCAAAGAGAACCTAGCACCAGTTCCATCTCAACCAATGATTGGGAGCAATAATGATGATATGGACCAGCATATGACACATGCTAGAACAAAAATAGCTGCTGTCAAGAACAAGGAAAATGAGGTGACATAAAGCTCAGTTAAAGAACCTACACATCCATTTCGAAAGAGTGCTTGGATTATGAATCAATTCAAAGCTTCAAGAAAAAATGGAGATCGGGGTGTTGTCCATATTGACTGATGGGAGGGTGTTGGACATGGTCTATTTTTATGTGGTGATGGACATGGTCTTTCTTTTTATGTTTTCTTTTTTTAGGAGGGTTATGTATATTATATCATTGATGGTAGTTGCTGCTTGCATATTGCCATTATTTTTTTTAAGAGGTTGCTGAACCTTCAATGATTTGGGAGTGTAGTTAGACACGTTTTTCTTTTCTTTTGTAAACAATCAATCAATGTCAATGACAATAGCTGTTTCTGTTATTTTCTCTTGGCTTGATTTTGGCTAGTAATGCTAGCAAGACAGTTATCAGTTATGCTGTATATTTTCTTACTGTTGGTGCAATGTTCTTACGAGGTTGATATTATTTTTAGATTTAGATGTGTGTATATAGCGTTGCTGGTTGAAGTTGTAGATGCTATTTGTGGAGTTTTGGTTGTATGTGTTGGTGCAAGAAGATGTACCAGCAACCCAATTGGTGCAAGAACAAGATGCCCTAGTGCAATAAGATGCAAGATGCACCACGATTGATGCAAGTTTGAAACTTGGTACTCAAGCGATCACTATTTATAACTTGTGCAATAGAAGTGATCATTTTGTAATTGCGACTAGCACTTAAATGATCACTTTTATAAAAACTTGGCACTCAAGTGATCACTATTTACAACTTTTGGCACTGAAAGGGTCAATCGTGAATTTGTCACCATCCCTTAATTTCGCCATAGTTTGCAGTTGTAGCAAACCAGCAAACTAGCAAACCATTACAACGATAAAAATGCAACAACCATTCTATTTGAAGCAAAAACTAACGAAAAAAAAACATTGACAATACACAATTAAACAATAAAACTTTTAGGTGCTCAGAATTAATGCATTCCAACTCCAACCTTCCATTTTGCCATGGTTTGTAGTTGCAACAAACCATCAAACCATTACCAAATAAAAAATGTAGCAAGCAAACCAATATATCTGACGTAAAAACTAACAAAAACAAACATTGACAATACACAACTAAACAATAAACTTTTAAGTACTAACAACTAATGCATTCAAACTCCAATCTTGCATTTCTACCATAGATTACAACAAAACATTCTACTTCATACAAAAATTGAAACAAACCAAAAACACATTTTACTTATAAATAATCCAATACAAGTGCATAGTCCCCATCTTCGACTGTGGTAGATATACAAACTTCTTCTCATTACTCACTTCACATTTGAATAAACTACTCAAGAGATAAGAACACAATCAACGTTCGACAAAAGTTTCTTTTAATTTTCAGCATTGAAACCTCCCTCTTCAAATGGTCGACCAGAGATGTTAAACCCTTCATTTGAGCTTGCATTAAGTCGACATCCTCCAACTCGTCCATTAACGTAGGTGGAGGTTGATTTCGGCCTTCAAATAACTCCAAGGTCCCCTCTGTCGCTCAATTAGAGAATTTTCTATCAACCCATTTGAAATATTTGCACTTCGTGCCTTCTCTATATCTGCCGCACCCATGGAATCTTCTCCCAGGATTCAACCGAGTTCAAGATTTTCTTCTCGGACTCGGTAACCCACAATAACAGTAACACTCACCATCTAATTCACTTTTTTTTTTTATAGGAATGTAACCCACAATAACAGTAACACTCCATTTGCAAGAGTGAGCTGATAACTTTGGGAGAAAATCGAAGTACGCACTCGAATTGGTTGAATTGGGGATTTATGGTTTCTTATTTGGGGGAAAAGACGCTAAACGGCATCATTTTGTTGTTTGCATGCTAATTGTACTCTCCGGCGATCCATATTGGCTTCAAATATTAATAACAAAACTACCACGTCGGATTTTCGGTCAACCAAATCGGCTTTGGCACTAAAATGAACGTTTTTAAAATTTTTTGGCATTTAAGTGATCCAACGGAAACTTTTGGCACCAAAGTAAGCGTTGTACACAACTTATGGCACTGATAGTGTACTTTACCCCATAGGAAGAAGGGATAGACTATGATGAGACCTATGCTCCAGTAGCGAGGTTAGAAGCAATTAGATTATTACTTACTTACTTTTGCCTGTTATAAAAATTTCAGGTTATTCTAGATGGATGTCAAAAGTGCATTCTTGAATGTGTTATACAAGAAGAAGTCTATGTGAAACAACCACCATGATTTAAAGATCCAAGAAAGCCAGACTTAGTCTACAGAATGAAAAAGGCCTTGTACGAACTAAAGCAAGCACCTCGAGCCTGGTATGGAAGGTTGAGTAAGTTTCTAACTCGGAATGGTTTTGAAAAAGGAAAGGTTGATGCTACCTTGTTTATAAAGAAAGAAGAAAAATATTTTCTATTGATACAAATTTATGTAGATGATACTATCTTTGGTTCTCCTGACGAAAGTCTTTGCAAGAAATTTTCAAGATCTATGCAGAATGAATTCGAGATGAGCATGATGGTGAGTTAACTTTCTTTTTAGGATTGCAAGTCAGACAATCGAAGAAATGTATATTCATTCACCAAGAAAAATATGCCAAAAATTTCATCAAGAAATTTGGGTTAGAGAATTGCAAAAAAACAAAGACACCGATGTCAAATTCTTCAAAATTGGACAAGGATGAAGAAGGGAAGAAAGTAGATCAGAAGCTATACAGAAGCATAATCGGTTCATTTCTCTACCTTACTGCTTCCAGACCTGATATTTTATTCAGTGTTTGCATATGTGCTAGATTTCAATTTATTCCCAGAGAATCTCATCTAAGTGCTATAAAACCTATCATTAAATATGTTGCAACTTGTCCAAAGCTGGGTCTATGATATCCAAAAGAATGAGACTTTATTCTTCTAGGATATTCATATGTTGATTTAGTAGGTTGTAAAGTGGATATAAAAAGCACATCTGGAACCTGTCAACTGCTGGGAAATATGTTGGTATCTTGGTTCTCAAGGAAGCAAAGTATCGTGGCATTATCAATAGCATAAGCGTATTATGTTGCTCTTGGGAGTTGTTGCTCTCAAATTCTATGGATAAGACAACAATTAAGAGACTTTGGGATTGAAGAGTCATGCACCAAGATTAGATACAACAACACCAGTGCTATTAATCTCACCAAGAACCCAATTCTTCATTCAAGGGTGAAGCATATAGAAATTCGACATCATTTCATAAGAGATCATGTTCAAAATGGAGAGATTATGATTCAGTTCATTGATTCGAAGAATTAGCTAGCAGACATCTTTATAAAGACACTAAAGAAAAATTTATTTGAGTCTATTCGCCACAAGCTGAATATTATTTCTCTTTTGGAGTAAAGTCTGAAGTTGGTTAGACTCAAAATTTAAAGAAGCTACTTCAGTAAGAGAATATCTCGAATCCGGTATTTTAATTTTAGTAGGTAATTTCCGAACATGTATGTTCTTATTCGAATCATTGCTTGCCTATTTTATTTTTAGAAGTTATCTTTTTCGAATTTTTGAATTTTTGGCAGTTTTTATTTTCAGTTATTCCGAAAAGGCATTTTCTTTTGTGTTGTTTCAACATCCTGTTTTTGACAGTTTTTTATCTCCCAAAACGATTCATTTCCAAAACGCCTCTCAAAACCCTAATCGTTATTCTCTTCTCCCTCATCTTTTACTCTCAAGTTTGTCTGCAAGTTTTCATCTTTTTCACTCAAACTTGTCTGTGAAATTCTCCAAGCCTGCAAACATGTCTTACCAAAGGAAATCCTCTCGGATTGCGAGCAAGGGGCCTCGGAATGTGCCAGAAGGGCAGACACATTTCGATCTCACTGAGGAAGATTCTTCGTGCAACTCTCCACAGCAATCTTCGCAAACTTCGCCGAAGAACTTTACACAGAATCCTCCACGCCAACCATTGGAAAAGGAAGTCGAGGAAGATGCAAAACCTCTCAGAACCTCAAGACCCCGGGTTCTTTATAAGTATTACACTTATTTGAAGCTGGGTGGTACTCCTATGACTTTTATAACTGATTTTCTAAGAAAGGGCATAGAAACGAGACTGAATTCTTAAGAAGGATGGAACAGTTGGGTATAGTGCCGAAATGGTCGGTAGACAAAGCCTTTCTTTATTTTCCTTCAGGCCCTAGGTTCAGTTTTGATCATCTAGAAAACAAGGATGATGATGAGTGGTTTTATTCAAATTTCAAGCCCAGAATGGGTGTTGCTTTGCAATGTTCCCCGGAGAGAGAATGAGGTTGTTTCGTTCTAAGTAGCACAAAAAGGTTTACTCCCAAATGCTGAAGAGAGGGGTGACGAACCATCAAAATGTTGATTTTAACTTCTTAGACTCAATCAAGGTTAATTTGCATGAAAAGCTATAGCATATCCAAAGTTGACTACTTTTTTCTACTCAAATTTATCTTTTCTTGACCAAAATCGAATCCAGTATACTGTGAGTAATAAAGACTATGTGGTGGATGTTGACACACTGGCAGACATTATTGGGGGGTGGAAATGAGTGTTTTTCAACCACTTAGTGTCTTAGTTGGTCAAGCAACAAGATTTCTTGTCAATGACAGATTACTAGAAGGAGGCATCACATATTCTAGATTGCCAGCCTCAAATGTTTTGTTACACAAAATTTTCATTAACTGCATCAGACCGAAGGCTACATCAGAAACAGATGTCTCCAGATTCGAAGCAAGACTCATGTTTGCTATCTGCAATGGGAAGAGATTTTCACTACCTCATACTATCCTGATGCATATGTACATGACAGTTATGAAGGACAAAGGACAATTGCCTTATTCTACGCTAGTTACAAAGTTGTTTAGACATTTTCAGATCGAGTTTCCTGCCTCACTTTGCTCTCGAATTGTTGCTCCTATGGTAATAGGACTAAAGATGATTTCGAAGATGAGGTTGAAGGATCTGAACAAGGCTATTGAGCACTTGAAGAAGGAGCCCTCTAGCAAAACCAAGGAAGATTCTGCTGGAAGAAAGAGGAAAGGAAAGGAAGTTGTGAAAGAACCTGTGAAGAAGAGAAGATCACTCATCCTATAGGACGAAGAGGATGAAGATGATCTTACAATTTCTGCCATTGCCTTAAAGAATCTTCAGGGTTTTGTTGGTTTTGAGCAACCAAAGGAAAAGGAAAGAGGAAATATAGAAGAACCATAGCAAGAAGAAGAAGAATGAACGGAGAAGGAAGAAGTGGAAAGAGAAGAAGGATAAAGGACTGAAGAAGAAAAAGAAGGTCATTCTGGAAATAAGAGTAAGGATAACTCTTATGCAGAAACAGTTGCAATCACATTGTCTGAAGATTCAAAAGCAACTAGGAGTGGACCAGTAGGAGTACGAATAGAAAAAGAACATCACTCTTGTTTTGAAAACGAGAAGACACAAGAAGAAGGAATCCCTTCTCCACCTGTAGGCATAAAAATAGGGGGAGTTGTTGAGAAAACAAGGACTTCTTCTCCTCATTTTATGAGTGATGGCATAAGTCGATCTCCTGTAGATCTAGAAGATATTGATGCTTCTCAATTTCCTGAACTTGACATTGAAGAATCTACTCCGAGTCATGGGGCTACACAAGTTGATGTTCCCTTGTCTCTAAACTCTCCACAAATTTAATTCGCTGAAGCTAGTGCGCAGACTGAACCAAATGCTGATGATCCAAGGATGATGGAACTTCTTTTGGAAGTTAAAGCTCAGCAGTACGCCATGGAGATTGAGATTCAGAAACTTCATACTGGGTTGAATCCTCTTCTGATTTTCACACTAGAAAGGTACAGTCTTTGGACACTCAGGTACGGACTTTGAATCAACAAGTCTCTCAGACTGTGGCCAAGAATGATTAGACTATTCAAATTCTCAAGGCTGTTTAGACTTAGGTCGAGAATGTTCATCGCCAGTGCCATAAGGTTGAGGAGGCAGTGCAGTCCATGGGGGATTTCCAACAAGTTTGAGTTCCTCGACAACCTTGATTCCATTTATCTCTTTTCTCTTTTGACTTTCTCTACTTTTTGCTGTTGACAAAAAAGGGGAGAATTTGCAGATTTAAACTTTTGAACTTAACTTTTTTATATTTGATTTGAGTGTGTTTGATGTTTTGAACACTTATACTTTACAACAATCATTGTGGTAGTGATGTTTATGGATGTGGATATTTAAATCTTGATGTGTGTCTAATTTTTTTTTTTCAAGATTAACATGTTTTCTGTTGTTGCAGAATCAATGCTATCCAAATCCTTAACTACTTGTTTTTATAAGATATCATGTACTATTAAGAGTTGTTTTGCAGGTTATAAATCTTTAAATCTGCAGGAAAGCTTTGTCACAATCAAAAAGGGGGAGATTGTTGGAGAAAACTCCTTTGATGTTTTGAAGCTGACAAAACTTATCTACATTATGTTCTGAAGATTTCCAGACTTCTATGTCAAAGTCTGAAGACTGCTGGACTTTTGTGTCAAAGTCTATCCACTCTGACAAATTCCAGACTAAACGTAAGTGAATGATGAAAACTTATCTAGATGAGGGGTTATCTATCTTTCTTCAAGGATTCGGTTCATAGAGGTTATATATGGCATTCTAGATGGAAATCACACCTACGGGATTGATTATTTTTATTAAAATCAATTTAGATACATCAAATCTTTTTGGAAGGCAAGTAAATTTGGAAAGAATCTACTTATGGAAACTAAGATCCTAATTGTATGGGCGAACAGGATTGACGGGCTTTCATCACAATCTTCAAACGGCTCGAGATCTCCTTGATTGATTCTGTCTAACGGTTTGATTGGAAGAATTCATTTGGAAAGTGCCAACGGTCGAGAAGGCATGAATGAGTATTTAAGGAAGACTATCTAGTTATTTGATAGAGTGCGTGAAAGAGAAATTCCAAAGTCTAAAGCTTCCTAGTTTCTTGTTATTCCATATATTGTGCTCTAAATTGTACCAAAAAAGAGAGAAACTTTTAGTGTGACTTCGTGAGAGAGCAGTAGAGACTTTTCACTGTGAAGTCGAGATCGTAAGATTGTAAATTCTCTTTTGATTCATAGTAGAAACCAGCCAGAAGGCTGTCGGCATGGGAGAGTGGACGTAGGCTTAATCTAAGCCGAACCACTATAAATTCTGTGTTCATATTCTCTTCCCTGAACTTTTTTTATTTTGTTCATAGTTCTATTTAATTGCTAAAGTCTGAACTCGCTTAAAGTCTGTTGTTTTTCAGACTCGGTTTCAAAAGTAAAATATTTTTGTTGTTCTTTGTAAAAAATTATCTTGACACCTATTTACCCCATTCTAGGTATACTAGCACTTATAGATGCAACAAAGATTAGGGCAAAGCTTGCTTCTCATGAATATAGACGTGTGGTGCATCGACCCAAGATCATGATCAAGGTTATCGAGTGACTTGAAGATTGCTCCACCAACAACCTAGTGGCTGGTAGTTTCTATGATAGGTAGGTGTCTTGTATTAGTTCAAGGACCGTTTGACGGAAGCCTATGCCAATACAACTCGATTGATGTTACAAGATTGTTAAGTTCATAGGTGTTAGAGAAAACTCCTTAACTGTTTTGAAGTTGATAAAACCTTTCCAAAAGTCTAGTCTGAAGACTTGCAGGCTCAAGTGTTTTAGTCTAAAGACCTCCAGACTCTACCGTCAAAGTTTAAAGATTGCTAGACTTTAATCTCAAAATCTGACCTCACTGACAGTTTCCAGACTGACGAGTGACGATTTATCTAGATGCGAGTTTATTTTCAAGGATTTGGTTCGTATGGTTTGTGGAAGATCTTACGGCTGGATATAGCACCTTATGATCAATTATTATAATTGGAATCAATTCGAATGATCAAATCTTTTGAAAGACGAAGTATACTTGAAAGGTTCCACTTATGAAAACCAAGATCCTGATTGTATGGGTGAGCAAGATTGATGGGCTATCATCACATTCCTTAAACAATTCGAGATCTCCTTGATTCATTCTATCCAACAGGTAAATTGGAAGAACTCCATTGGAAAGTGCCAACGGTTGTAGAGGCATGGAGGAGTATATAAGGAAGACTCTCAAGTTGTTCGAGTGTGCACGTGAAAGAAAAATTTCAAAGTCTGAAGCTTCCAGTTCTTTGCTATTCCAATAGTCGAGCTTAACTTATACTCAAAAGATAGAGCAAACACTTGTGAGACTTTGGTAGAGTGTAGTAGAGGTTCTACAATGTGCAGTCAAGTACGTGAGACTGTAAAATCTCTTTTATTTCATAGTGAAATCTAGCCAGTGGGCTATTAGTGCGGGAGAGTGAACGTAGGCTTGATCTAAGCCAAACCACTATAAACCTTGTGTTTCTATTTTCTTTCCCTGAACTCCTTAGTTTAATCCATAACTTTATATATCTGCTTATAGTTGATTATATCTTCAGTCTATCATCTTCTAAAGGTGATTTACTTTCATTAAGTCCTGCAAAAATTTCCTTTAACACCTATTCACCTCTCTCTAGGTGTTCTTACTAGTCCTTTCAATTGGTATCATAGCTTGTGTGCTCATTTTATTGATGTGTTTTTACTTCTGAGTTAAAGATCTATGACTAGCATTTTGGCTCCAAGTTTGGTTGAAGGCCAAAGCAACACTAGACCTCCTTACTTTGATGGGAAGGAATACAATGAGTGGAAAAATAAGATGAAGGCATTGTTGAGATCAAAAAATCCCTTGGAATGGAATGTAGTAGAAAAAAGGATCATTCCTAAAGCTACATCGATCTCAGGAAGAGGAAAAGAAGTTATAGACGCTGGCGAAATGGCACAAGAAGAAATAACCAAGAGACAAGCTCTTGATGCTAAAGCCATTTACTCTTTATATTGTGCTTCATATCCTACTGAGTATAACAGAACTTTATCTTGTGAAATAGCCAAAGAAGTCTAGGATAGGTTGCACGTTACCTATGAAGGAACCGATCGAGTTAAGGAAACAAAAATCAATATTCTACTTGGACAATATGAAGCATTCAAGATGAAGTTAGGATAATCTATCATTGACATGTTTAGTCATTTTACAGAGATTGTAAACGGTCTAGCATATCAAGGACGACCAATCTCAAGGTCAATGAAGGTTAATAAATTGTTGCGTGGACTCTCTAAAAACTGGAATCACGTGAAGACTTCAATAAGAGAAACCCAGAGGATCATGTCGCTTTCTGTAGACGAACTAGTTGGCACACTTCAATCGTATGAAGTGGAGCAAATCAATGAGGAAGAAGATCCTAAAGGTAAGAAGTCAATTGCTTTAAAATTTAACAATGATTCTGATACAGATTCAGAAGATGACCCTTGTTAAGGCAAGACAAGACTCTGCAGCAAGAAAAAGAAAAGGCAAAGAGCCCATGAACACACCAATTAAGAAGATGAGAGCACTCATCTTGCAAGACGAAGAAGATAAGGATGACATCACTCTCTCTGCTTTTGCCTTAAAAGAATTTACAAAGTTTTGTTAGCTTTCACGAGCCAGAGGGCACAGAGAACAGAGAAAGAGAAGAGACAGAGAATAGAGTTGAAGAAGAAGAAGCGATGAGAATAGAGGAAGAGGAAGGAAGAATAGAGGAAGAAGAGAGAGGAAGAGAACAAGAAGAAGAAGATGGTCAAAATGATTCTCTTGGAGGAGAAGAAGGAGAACAACATCACCTTAGTACTGAAGAAGAGTAAGAACAGGAAGAAGAATATTTTTCTCCACCCGAAGGCATAGAAATAGGGGGAGCTGCTGACAAAAGAGGTACTTCTTCACTTGCTTTTACTAGTAATGATGTTAGTCATTCTCCTACCAATCCAGAGGATGTATATGCCTCTCAATTTCCTGAAGCTGGCAATGAGGCATCTTCTCCAAGTCTTGATGTTCTAGATGAGGTTTCATCATCAGTTAACACTCCTTAGACTACATGTGTTGAAGCTAGTACTTAAATCGATAATACAGCAGACTTTAAGAGACTGCTCGAGCTTCTTGTGGAGATCAAAGCTCAGCTTTATGGATTGGAGTGTGAATTTCAGAACATGCAATTAGCACATCAAGCCACTTCAGTCTCTCTGCACGATCAGGTACAAGCCCTTAAGTTTCAAGTTCAAGCTACTACAAAGGGTGAGGATATTGAGCAACTGAAGGAGGATTTGAAGAAACTAGAGGAGACTGTCAAGTTTATGGGAGATTTCCAGATCGTTCGCATCCCCAAATAGCCATGATTTTTACCCAACTTTTTTTTTTTAATAGTTTTTCTCCACTTTTTGTTGTTAACAAAAAGGGGGAGAGAGTTTGTGCAGATTTAATTTGAATTATCTTTTCCTTGGTTTTGGTTTGATTTTGATGACTTTTTCGCTTGATACTTTGGACTGATGTACTTTGACTTTTGACTATTATTTGGGTTTGAATCTTTTTTATGCTTGTAGCAACTAAGCGTGTGATTTAGATTATGGATGGATAGTTATTTATTTTGCAGGATTAACATGTTTTCTGTGGTTGCAGAATTGATACTATCCAGGCCCTAATGATTTATCTTTATAAGACATCATGTTTTGCTTAAGTGTTGTTTTGCAGGATAAAAATTTTCAAATCTGCAAAAAAGTTTTTTCACCATAAAAAATGGGGAGATTGTTAGAGAAAACTCCTTAACTATTTTGAAACTAACAAAACCTTTCCAAAAGTCTAGTTTGAAGACTTGCAGACTCAAATGTTTTAGTCTGAAGAACTCCAGACTCTATCGTCAAAGTCTGAAGATTGCTATACTTTAATCTCAAAGTCTGACCTCACCGACAGTTTGTAGACCGACGAGTGAAGATTTATCCAGATGCGAGTTTATTTTCAAGGATTCGGTTTGTATGGTTTGTGAAAGATCTTATGGCTGGATATAGCACATTATGATCAATTATTCTAGTTGGAATCAATTCGAATGATCAAATCTTTTGAAAGGTGAAGTATACTTGGAAGGTTCTACTTATGGAAACCAAGATCCTGATTGTATGGGCGAGCAGAATTGATGGGCTATCATCACATTCTGTAAACGATTCGAGATCTCCTTGATTGATTCTGTCCAACGGGTAGATTGGAAGAATTTATTTGGAAAGTGTCAACGGTTGTAGAGGCATGGAAGAGTATATAAGGAAGACTCTCAAGGTGATCGAGTGTGCGTGTGAAAGAAAAATTTCAAAGTCTGAAGTTTCCAGTTCTTTGCTATTTCGATAGTCAAGCTTAACTTGCACTCAAAAGAGAGAGCAAACACTTGTGAGACTTTGGTAGAGTGTAGTAAAGATTCTACTGTGAAGTCAAGGACGTGAGATTGTAAAATCTCTTTTGTTTCATAGTGAAATCCAGCCAGTGCGTTGTCAATGCAGGAAAGTGGATGTAGGCTTGATCTAAGCCGAACCACTATAAACATTGTGTTTCTATGTTCTTTCCTTGAACTCCTTACTTTAATTTGTAGTTTTATATATCTGCTTATAGCTGATTACATCTTCAGTCTATCATCTTCTAAAGGCGATTTACTTTCATTAAGTCTTGCAAAAATTTCTTTTAACACCTATTCACCCCCCTCTAAGTGTTCTTACTAGCCCTTCCAGTAGGGAACTCATCGATTTATGGTCTATGAAGAAGATGTTCTCGATATCGCATAAGAAAAAACTCAGTGTTTCAAAACGTGAAGTTTGAACCAAAAAGCAAAAAACAAAAAGGGCATGCGGACTTGGAGGCAAAGCGTTTCGTCTAAAAAAACTTGGTGTTATGGAACCAAAGTCTACGGAAGAACTCCAAAGGGAGATTGTCGATGAAGGGAAGGACATTAACGAAGTGTTTCTTCATCCAACGACTCTATTTTAAGTCCACAATCCACATAAACTTCGGCTAGATGCACGGTCCGATATCGTCAATTGTCGAAGACACCTCTCCGCAAACTGTCAAGTTTCAAGACGTCAACCCTAGCTTCGCATATCGAATTCCTTTACCATCCCTCTCTTGCGCTCTCCGGCGTATGCTCTTTGAGGGGGGGGGGGGGAAACACGTTCTGTTGCATGATAGCGATCCACGAGAATCTTAGGAAATGGCAAACACCAATTGCAAATCCAACGAACGCTCACGACTATCATTCGTCAATTATTTCCATCAATTGTTTCTATTCCATTTTGAGGGGGATACGTGCAGCAATAAAGCTATAATTTCCTTGTAGAAACTGGGCACGTCTCAAGTTGAAAAGGTAAAAAAAAAATATCATTTCGATTGTTGCATTTCATAAGAGAATGAGAAACTAATTGGGGACGAAACGTCGGGGGAACAATTCTTTAAATGAATATATCATATTGATTAGTAGGTAATTTTATGGGAATGGAAGATAGATAATTCTATTATATATATTTTTCCCTTTTTGTTGAATTAGAAAGATGTCTTATCTACAAAATCAAATAGTAAAAACTATTTATGTAATTCTTTCTTTAATAATGAATTCTTTTCTAGAATATCTTATAGGAGCCAATAGATGCAGACTTCTAATGGATACTTCATAGGGGTACGCAAAGGAATCGGGAACCACCCAGACCAACCGGAACCGAACCGGACCGCCTAAGAATCGATGGTTCCTAAGGGAACCAATCCGGTTATTGGAACTGGTGAGTACTGATCCGGTTCCCAATTTCAGGTGTAAAATCGCTCACTCGGACCGAACCGATAATATATATATATTGTCCACGGTGAGTGTGGTCTCTTGCTTACACACTTCCTAACATACTAATATTGCTAGTTCATTGGCTCTAACTAAGAGAGACTTTAATGAGGTGATTTCGTTGTGTAATATTTTGTTGCATAAAGGCGTGAAGCTTAGGGGGATCGGTTCTATGGATCCACCAGGGAATCTAGTTCTCGGGTGGATCCATGGAATCAACACGTGGTTTCTAATTCTCATTTTTCGTAACTAGTCGTTAATGGGCGGTTCTCAGATCTATGGTGGGAACCATCCACCTGCACCATGCTCATCCCTAATACTTTTTATTTATTTATTTTTTTGGTCAGAAGCTAAAGCATTTCATTAAGTGATCAAAGATGAGAGGCCCAAGATATGGGCATCATTACATAGCAGATCCCATAAAGTTTGTGGAGGTGATGAGACCCAATTCGAGATAAATAGTTATTTTTGTGGGCTTTAGCAACCCAATCTGCAACACAATTAGCCTCTCTAGAGCAATGGGCTATCTTCACATTGGAAAAAGGCCTGCATATTTTCCTTGCATTTGCTGACTATAGGTTGAACTTCCCAACTGAACTGCTGAGAACTAGTCATTGCTTTAACAAGTTGTGAACTGTTTGACTCAAAGAGAAGAGCTTCGTGTCTTTTAGGGTAGAAAAGGTTGATGGCTTCCAAAAGTGCTAGGGTTTCGGCCATTAAGGGGGAGGAGGCTCTGATTGCTTTAGCCACTCTGCCCACCATCCTCCCCTCCGAATCACAGCAGATGCAGGCTATCGATTGCTTCATCGAACCAGGTAAGAATGTTCCATCTATGTTTATCTTCAAGACTCCTTCTTTCGGTGGAACCCACTTTTGAGGTTGTGTGTTCTCTCGAGTTACAGATCTGGTTTTCTGTTGAGTTTGTTCGCAGCTTTGAAAGCTTCTGACGCCGACCCTTGCACCAGCATTTCCGTCCGGTTCCAGCGTTCGGTATGGCTGTCTCGGCTCATCTCTCCAGTTCAGAGGCGGTGCGTTCTCTAGAGTTGCAGATCGGGTGTTCATTTGAGCTTGTTCTCGGATTTCAGAGCTTCGGACGTCGCCTCCTGCACCCGCGTAGTGCTGTCTTAGCGTATCTCTCCTTTTCAAAGGCGGTGTGGTCTCTCGATTTGCAGATCTGGTATTCAATTTAACTTGTTCTCGGCTTTCAGTGATGCGAACGCCACCCCCTGCACCAGCGTTGCTGTCCAATTCCATCATTCAGTAGGTCTGTCTCGGCTCTTCTCTCTGTTTAGGTCGCCACTCTCCATGTTCCGAACTTAATTTCCTGCCAGATCTACCAATTTGCCCAACTTCCTTTGGTCAAGGGTTCAGCCCACCAGTCATTAAATCTACTGCTGCATACTCTACTTCAATAATGTTGTTCCTGCCGAGTTGAGAGATGTTTATTTCTCGAGTTTCAGAGCCGTCTTCTTCATGGGTCTTCCAACATGTGGCTCCTTAGATGTCGGATCGTTGATGGGATCGCTCTCCCTTGGTCAATTTCTGGGCGTCCTCCCTTCGAGCTCTGTATTGCAGCAAGTCCCCTGTTTCGCGCCTGTTCTCATCAGTTCGAGGGTTAGCGGTGCTGGGCCAAGGGTACCTGTCTCGTTGTTGTGCACTATTGTCAACCTTTCTTGTTTCGGACCTTGAGCTCAGGTTTTCTCTCCACTTCTCTCCCCTATTTCGCAAACCATCATTTGCTCTATGATCTTGTATACACGCCCTATTATGTTGTTCCTCACTCGATTCTCTATTCCCCTGCCTCTGCTCTGCATTGATTTCGTTTATTGGTGTACCGATTGCTCTATTTTCAGGTTCGACATCTCCCGCATCTCTCGACCCGCCCGTTTTTGGATTCTATCTATGATAGCTTTTAAGTAGCGCTTGTGCTGCATCAATGATAGCCGGTGCCTCTGGTTTTCTACCTCGAAAGACTGCCTGATTTCTGGCCTTCCACATATTCCACAGCGTTACAGCCACCATCTGCAGAAGTGAAGGGTTCGTAGTCTCCTCTTTAAGTTGACAAAACCACGTTTCTATTCTTGTCAAGCCCTGACGTGAAATTTTGATTTTTAGTTCAGTGTCCCAAATGTTTCTTGTCCATGGACATAGCCAAAACAAATGTTCAACCGTTTCCCTCTCCAAGTTGCACAATGGGCACATAGGGTCAGGTGATATTTTCCTTCCATACAGATTATCTTTTGTTGGGAGAGCATTGTTGCATAGGTTCCACATAAAAAGTTTTATTTTGGGTGGGGTGTGCAAATTCCATATATCTCTCCAAAGTGAGGGAAGAGGTTGAAAAGAAGTTGTAGCCTGATTGTCCTGAATGTGTGCTTTGTTCTCCTTAATGTAGTTATACACACTTTTCACTGTATATTTTCCTGCCTGCGTGCCAATCCATACAAGATGATCCATTTCTGTTTGGGGCTTGATAAGAATGGTCAGAATTTCTTTAGCTAACTGTTCATCAAAGTGTGCTGCTATTTTAACATCATCCCACCTCCCTTGCTCTTTATCTATGAGTTCTGAGACTAGGGCAAGTTCATTTACTTGCACTAGACCCTCAATAATACCTCTATGTAGCCATTTATCCTCTCTGATTTTGATCTTAGATCCATCCCCTACCTTCCACATTATTTTAGGTGCTATAGTCTCTCTTCCTAGGACCAGGCTTCTTCATCTCCATGAAGGTCAGGTGCCATTTGCTGCATGCTAAATATCCGTAGTTGGATAGTATAACCCCCGAAATAATCTGCCCCAAAGAGAATCTGGTTGTTGTGCTAGTCGCCATGTATGTTTCCCTAACATTGCCTTATTAAAGGAGAGAAGATCTCTAAAACCCATACCACCTCTATCTTTCCTTATTTTCAATAGTTCCCATCGCTTCCAATGAATGCCTTCTTTTTTCTCATTAGTTTTCCACCAAAATGAAGCGATTTTCTGTTCAATAGTCTTGCAAATAGATACAGGGATTTTAAATACTAACATGGCGTATTGAGGAAGGGCTTGAATAACTGTTTTTAGCAGGACTTCTTTTCCAGCTTTAGATAATAACTTCTCCTTCCAGCTTTCTAATTTTGAACATATTCTTCGAAGTACCCATGCAAACATTTGTTTTTTCGACTCTCCAAAGTCCGAGGGCATACCCAAATATTTTCCTGTTTTATTCATAATAGGAACCCTCAATTCCCTTGCCATATTATCTTTCAACATTTGAGGGCAGCCCTTACTCAAGTATATGCCCGATTTGTTCAAATTAATCTCTTGTCCAGCAGTTAGATAATATTGATTCAAAATCATAGTTAGGTTTTGACATTCTAGGATGGTACCATTCATAAAAAAGATCGAATCATCGGCAAATAATAAGTGAGAAAGTGTAGGGCAATGTCTGTTCAACTTGATTCCTATAATGTTGCCATTTTCTACAGCTTGCTTCATCAGAGAGGATAAAACATTTGCTACAATAATAAAAAGATATGGAGATAAGGGATCCCCTTGCCTGAGTCCTCTTGTAGGTTGAAAGTATTGTAGGGATTCGCCATTGAATATGACACTAAATGTCACCGTAGTAACACATTGCATCACCAATTTCACCCATTTCTCATCGAAACCAGTTTTTAAAAGGCACGCCTCCAAAAAATCCCATTCCACTAGATCATATGCCTTCTTCATATCTAATTTCAAAACTGCTTGGAATTTCTTTTTTCTGCTCTTGATTCTGATTTGATGCAATACTTCTTGGACAATAAAGATATTATCTTGGATTTGCCTCCCTCCAACAAAAGCACTCTGTTCTGGGGCTATAATTTCTGTTAGGAGAGGTTTGAGGCGATTAGCTAGCACCTTAGAAATAATCTTATAGGAAAAATTGCATAAACTAATGGGACGATACTGATCTAATCTCTCCGGGTGCTGGACTTTCGGGATAAGGGAGATGTTTGTTTTATTTAGTGCTAGTGAAAAATATGTAGTGGCCATAAATTCCTCCACCTCCTTGAATATATCCCATTTTATATCTTCCCAGTGATGATGATAGAAGAGACCATTGAGACCGTCTGGACCGGGGGCTTTAGTAGCTCCTAGCTGAAATGCAGCATCAGTAACTTCTTCAATAGTGATTTCAGCAAGTAATTTTTTGTTCATATCGCCTGTTACTCTTGTAGGTAGTTGGTCTATCACTGGCTCAAAGTTCCGGGGTCCATAGGACTGATATAATTCCCTGAAGAATTGCACAGTATGTTCTTTCAACTGATTTTGTTCAACCAGCCATATATCCTCTGTTTTTTGCAACATAGAAATTATGTTTCTCTGCCTTCTTTGTATAGTCATCGCATGAAAGTATTTGGTGTTCCGGTCTCCCCATTTTAGCCAATTGATTCTCAATCTTAACCCCCAATACATTTCCTCTTGCCTTCCAAGCTCATCAATTTCGCTTAGTAGCTTTTTAAAGAGTGCCTTGTTATAGCCAAAGATAGCTATTATTAGTAATGCTTTCTAGTTCTTGCTTTAACAGACTGATTCGCTCCTTGCCATTCACAAATTTCTGCTTACTCCACTTGAAGAGTCCTTTTTGAACAGCCTGAAGTTTACTAACTAATTTGGATTGGTGCTGAGTTGTAGATGACCATGATTGTTGCACCACTTCCTTGCATTCTACACTTTCAAGCCAAAGCCTCAAATCTAAATCTTCGTTTCCTTCTATGTTGATTTGATTGGAGAGACAAGATAATGGGACTATGATCTGATCCCACTGCTGGAAGGGCAAAAACTTCAGCTTCAGGGAACAACAGCCGCCATTCCAGGGTACTCACCACTCTATCAAGTCGTTCTTTCACATGTTCTTGTCCTTCCCTGTTATTGGACCAAGTAAACGCACATCCCTTGCTTTCTATGTCCATTAAAGAACATGCATCCAAGCAATCCCGAAACGCTGTCATTCTAAAATTTTCAGCCATCTTCTTCCCCACTTTTTCCCAATGAAATAGAACTTCATTGAAATCTCCCAAGCACACCCGAGGTAGAGTATTAATATAACTTATATGTCGTAGGCTATCCCACAATTGTAACCTCTTGGGGTATGTATATGGCGCATGAACAAAGGTAATCCACATTTTCCCCCTTGACCCCTTCTTGACATTTTAGATTGATAATGCTCTCCTCCCTTGAATCTATTTCCACTGTAATCCGATCATCCCACATAAGCACCAGACCTCCCGCCGTACCAACTGGTTCAACTTCTAAGCATTTCTGAAATTGAAGTCTTCTCCTCACTTTCTGCACAACTTTCGTTTTGTTTTTTGTTTCCATTAAAAAAAAACCAAAGAGGGCCTAAAACGAGCCGTGATGGCTCTCAATTCTCGAATTGTCAAAGGTGTGCCCAACCCTTGACAGTTCCAAGTTAGTATATTCATTTTTCATGCAGTGGCTTATTAGGGCTAGCCACCACAGCCCATGCTGCCGCTTCTTCAGTTATTAGAATGGGGGTCTCCAGAAGTTACGCCTCATCAAGCACTTTTTGAACTACAATACTTGTAATCTGAGCGCTGCCTTTTCTTGGTTTCTTGAAAGAGTGAGTTTTATGTTGGGATACGTTTTTCTTTTTGCTACTTTCAGATGAAGTCACCGGGCCGTAAGTCTGTATTATTCACTTGCTCTGGCCCGGTAAGCATAAGTATTCTTTTCCCAAAGTTGTGCATAGGCACCTCAGTTGCGATTCTGGGATTGAACCCTCGCTGAAAATTCTGATTAATAATGGGAGTAGTAGGCTGACCAACTTCCATAACGTCATTTTGTTTTTGTTGTTCAAGGATTTCAGGTACAACCTCTTCTACATTTGCTGCCACCGGTATTTCATGATAGAATACTTTCCAGAAGGGGCTGTGTTCAGAAGTTTCTGCTTTCATCCAGCTTCCAAAGCATCCTCCCAAACTCGCTTGTAAATTTTTCCTCATCATAAGGTATGTCTTTACAAAGAGGTGGCATAATGCCCAATTTTTCCACAAGAGTAACAATAAAATGGCAACCGTTCATATTTAAAGTCCATCCAAACTTTCTTATCTCCATGACTCATCAATTGTCCCACTCTCAATTCAGCTTTGACATCTATCTCCACTCTTGCCTTCCCAATTTTCTGAAAAGCAGGGCCTCTAGCATCTGTTTTAACCTCTAGCACTTTCCCTATTGAACTAGCTATTTTCTTTATCATCCGTTCCGAATTCCATTCCAAAGGGAGGCCAAAAATTCTAACCCAAAAGGCACAAGTTTTAAATTCATAGCAGTGTAGAGGGGTATCCGGCTCCCAAGTCCTCAACATCAGTAAATGGTTAGAAAATGACCATGACCAAGGACCTCCCTCAAGGACTCGGTTCTTATCCCCTTCATTACTAAAGAGAAAGCTGATTTTCCCATTCTCTAATGGCTTGACTTCTATATTATCATTTTTCCAGGCTTTTTTCATTGCTGTTGCAAGTGCTTGAAAATTAACACTAGGGTTTTTATAAAGTTGCCCCACAAGGGAGAAACGGCATTCTTATATTTTTTCTTCAGAAATTTCCTCATCCAGAACAATCATATCATTCTCATACATCAGCTTACCCAATTTGTTGCAGAGATGAGTGAGACGGCCGACTGCTTCTTCCTCCCCTGCCATGGACTCTAAGCTCAGCTTCTAGGGTTTGATGATTCAAGACTCTGTACCGATCTGCCAATCAGAGACACCGCCCAGCATGAAAACGGCAAATCTCGCAGAATTCAAAATGCGGGATGGAAAACTCGCTGAAAAGATGGGCAAAACTCCCTTGCGAAGGGCACCTCTCACTCCCGATGAAGCACTGTGGGAGACAAATAAAACAGTGAAAAGGAGTTATGACGTGAAGTTAGTGGAATGATTGACGATCTACTTGTTATGGGTGTTTAGGGTTTGTAAAGAGGAGGAGGAAAGCTGCCATGGCTACATAGACGGTAGAGGAGAGCTCCAAGCGAGGGAGAGATTGCTTGCTTTTCATCCCTAATACTTTACATTACCAAAATTGCATCTATTAGTAATTACATTCCACTAGTAAGAAAGATATGCTATTTATCAAGTTGGAAACAAAAGTAATTAGAAATATGAAGCCATTGATTTAACGTAACAACCTTCTTTAGGCAAAGTATTACACTTTGATTAGTAATATGAAGCCTTTAATTTAAAATAACAACCTTCTCTAGGCAAAGCATGACACATGATAAGATGAAGTCTTATTGGGTGTAATGGGTGATATAGCTAGTGCTAGTACCTAGAGGGGGGTGAATAGGTATATAAACGATTTTTCGCACAATACTTAGACAATTAAGGAATTGCAACAAATAACATTCAATCGTAAGACTCGGTGAATGAAAGAGAGAATTAAACACGCGGTTTATAGTGGTTTGGCTTGATTCAAGCCTACGTCCACTCTTTCGCACCGACAGCCAATCGGTTGGATTCCACTATGAACAAAGAGATGTTACAAATTGATCTTCCTTGATTTCGGGTGTAGATGAACTACCACACTCACTCAAGGTATCACCAAGTATAGACACTCTCGTATACAATTTCGCTCGATCGTATCGACTAATAATCAAGGTGCTTCAGACTCTGGAATTTCTCTATCGATCACACTCATTGAACAACTGGAACGTCTTCCTTTTATACTCCTTTATGCCATCATAACCGTTGGCACTTACCAAAGGAATTCCTCCAATCTACCCGTTGGACGGAATCAATCAAGAAGATCATCCGAGCTATTAAAGGAATCTCGACGATAGCCCATCAATCATGTTCGCCCATACAATCGGGATCTTGGTTTCCATGAATAGAACCTTCCAAGAATACTTCGTCGATTATCGGATCTTCAATTGATCTAGATACGAATCAAAGAATCCGTTGTATTTGTCCAGCCAAAAGATCTTCTCCGAGAGATCAAGATGAAATCCTTAATCATAATCCTCGATTTGGATTTCCTTCGACACCGGATCGATAGATCACAATGAGAATAATTTTGAGTCTTAAGTCTTGAGTCTTGAGTTATGAGTCTTGGAGTTGTGAGTCTCGGTGGTCGAAAGTCTTCGACGCAAATAACCGTAGTAGACCGATGGAAACATTTTGTCGCCTTCAAAATCTTCTAGAGCGATTTCTCCAACAATCTCCCCTTTTTGATGATGACAAAACTTTCCTGTAGATTTGAACAACCTTGACCCGCAAAAAACATTTCTCAAGCAATATGGCTATCTCATAAAGATTAATAAAACAACCGTACTCGCATCCACAAAATTGGTTAGACTTTCATGAGTAATACCATATAACAACACTCGATATAAATGCCAACAGTCAAGCATCACAATCCACAGCCAATCAGTCCATACTCAAGTTCACACAAGTCATACTCAAAAAACTTAAAAAACTCACAACCACAAAAACAAATTTAAAATCAATGTTTGAAAAAGATGGTTGGTTCAAATTTCTTCTCCCCTTTTTGTCATCAGAAAAAAGGTGAGAAAAAAAGTCATGTCCGCTTGGGAATGCGCACGATCCGGAATTCTCCCATGGACTCGTACTATGCCTTCGAGCCTCTTCAAGTCTTCCCTTAATTTTGCTACCTCTTCTCCTTTGGCATTGGCTTGAATCTGCAGAGCGAGGTCTTTCATTCTCGTCTTCCAGGGAATCAAGATGCTTGGCCAGCATTCTTGATGGCTTGAATTTCATAGTCCAGAGCATAGATTTGGCCCCGCATTTCCATAAGAATATCAAGAATACGATGAAAATCTGCTGAATTGTCTCTGTTCGCATACTAGCATTTACTTTCTCGATGGAGTAAATGCGACGATGGCGCTTCGTATGACCTTGCGAGATTTGATGATGTATCATGATGTTCTTCAAGCAATGGAGACTCTTCCGGAGCAGCATAAGGTGAGGATTTTTCTTGCTCCCCAACTCCCCCGTCTCTAAGACATCAAAATCTTGCTCGCCAACTCCCCGTCTCTAAGACATCAAGATGGGTGGAGTGATTATCACGCTCTTCGATTCTTTCTCTCCCGCATTCAGCAGAAGAGACTTTTCTTTCTCTTCTTCTCCTTCTTCTTCATCTTCTTTTTCTTTCTCTCTCTCGCTGCTCTTCTTCTTCTTTTGCTTCGACTGAAGTTCTGTTGATCGAGATACGTAACGTCTAGTCCTTACCAAAGGCAGGAATAGAAAGATCTTCATCGTCTTCTTCATCCTCCAAGATGAGAGTTCTTCTCTTTTTGGATGGAGTACCAATGGGCTCCTTCCCTTTTCTCTTTGATTCGAAGAGAGCGGAGTTTTCACTTTGAACTTTGCCATTTCCTTGCTAAGTTCTTTCGACGCATCTTCGTCAACATATTCAAACCTACCACCATTTTATCGCACGGTCTAACACAGAGAGTGTGTGGCGGTTCGATATTCATGTGTCTCGAAGATTTTTGTCACAAGATTTGGGTAAGGCAATTGTCCCTTGTTCTTCGACATTGCTCGTACATATGGAAGAGAATAGTATGAGGCAGAGAACTTCTTCCCCGAGTTGATTGCATACATCAATTTGGCTTCCGAATTGGATACATCGATCTTTGATGTAGACTTTGGCCTCGATACAATTTATCACAATTTTGTGCAGCACAATATTGATGGCATTCATCTTCGAGTAGGTAATCTTCGCCTCGTATCTCTCGTTTTTGACAAGATCCCGAGTAGCACGAGCAATCGAGACTTTGATTGGTTGATAACATCCTCGTTCAACACCAATTATGTCCGCCAAAGATGTCCACATCTATCACATAATCCTGATCTCGGACACTCGAATGATATTCTATTCGCATCAAGAAAACTTAGATTCGAATAGAAATATGCAGTCAAGTGTGCATAACCATCGATGGTATCGGTGCAAACCGCTCAAGTTGAAGCAGGTTCGAACTTTTCCTTAAGTTCACATTAATTGCATCCAGAAATCAAAATCAACACTCCCGGGGTTTATCACCCCTCGTTTCAACGGATCAAGAACAAATTCTCCTGTTCATTCGATCTAAACAACTCCATCTTCTTTCCCTTCACCTTTGCAAAGCAATGCCCATTCTCGGTTGAAAATCACTAAACATTTTATCATCTTCGTTCCCCTTATTAGGAATCGGTCCTGAAACACGAGGGTCACTTGGAATGTTCGCAAGTGACTCTTCACCCTTTACCTTTGGGAGCAATTCCCAATTCCTTCATTCGCTTCAAAAATCTGTACTCATTCCCATAATTCTTATCTTTAAGGAAGGCATCTATATAATTCGAGGGAGAACCAGAAACTTTCAACGCACGATAGAGCATGTAAATAAATGAGGGTTTTTGTGCTCTCACAGGTTCAACGTCCTCTAGAATGACTTCCTCCTGATGATGACCCGCACCTTGTGGGGTAGATGGTGAGTGATGAGGTGGAGAAGGAACAGACTCTCGTTGCTGTCTCGACAAATCATCTTCCTCGGTGAGATCGAAGTGCGTCGGTCCCTCCTTCATTCTTTGTGGACCCCCGCTTGCGATCCTTGACGACTTTCTCGAAGAAGACATCTTTTCTTGTCAATGGAAGATTCCTTCACTTGCTTTCCCAAGGAAAACGACAACTTTCTCGAGTATGAATACGAAGTAGAAAACAGGGTTGAGAGAAGAATGCCTTTTAGGGTTTTGAGAAAAGAAAAATCTGTGTATATATAACTCGCTTTGAAAAGGAAAGAGCAATCGTTACGAAGAGAAGTGAACAAATCGTCTTTCTTTAAAAAATAATAACAGCCATTTTAAAAGAGATTATCCCTTTTTGAAAAAGGCATGTTTTCGGAAATTAAAGATTATATCAATCAAATATAACTGAATGAAAGATCGTACCTTTTCGAGATTAAAAGAATAACTTACAAATATACAATGAAGGTCTGAGTCTGAGAATTCAGAGTCTGTAGGATAGAGTCTGAAGGATAGAGTCTAATTGATGTAGATTCTTCAGATTTTAACTTCTTCAAGCTTCAAAATGTTGAGTCTGGAACGGATAAAATCGAATTGATTTTTCTCCAAAGGCTTTGTGAATATATCCGCTAGTTGACTTTTGAATCAACAAATTGAATTGAGATTTCTCCATTTTGAATATGATCTCTAATAAAATGATGTCGAATCTCTATATGCTTTGCTCTTGAATGAAGGATTGGATTTTTGGTGAGATTGATTGCGCTGGTGTTGTCACATCTCGATTTCGTGCATGAGTCTTCAATCCCAAAGTCTTGTAGCTGTTGTTTTATCCATAGAATTTGCGAACAGCAGCTTCCAAGTGCTACATACTCGCTTCGTTGTAGAGAGAGCTACGTGCTCGTTTCCTTCAAAACCAAGACACCGTCCCCGCTTCCAAGCAACCGGCAGGTTCCCCGAAGTGCTCTTTCTATCGACTCGCAACCGGCCGATCGGCGTCTCGAATATCCTGTAAGATTGAAGTCTTCCTCCTTAGGATACCATAGACCGATGCTTGAAGACGAGGCAACGTATTTAATAACACGTTTTGCAGCCTTGAGATGAGATTCTCTAGGATCCGATTGAAACCTAGCACGATGCAAACACTCAACAAAATGTCGTCTAGAGGCGAAGATAAAGAAGTGAACCGATGATGCTTCATACAGCTTTTGATCAACTTTCTTCCCTTCTTCATCTTTGTCTATTTTCAACGAACTTGACATTGGTATATCAGTCTTTTTGCAATTTTCCAATCCAAACCTTTTGACAAGATCATTAGCATATTTTTCTTGACAAATGAAAGTTCCTTCCTTCAATTGCTTTACTTGAAGACCAAGAAAGAATGTTAATTCTCCCATCATACTCATTTCAAATTCATCCCGCATAGACTTTGAAAATTTCTTGCACTGTACTTTCATTTGGGGATCCAAATATGATATCATCAACATATATTTGAACAAGTATAAAACTTTTGTTTTCCTTTTTAATAAATAAAGTAGTATCAACTTTACCTTTGGCAAAACCATTCTTTAATAGGAACTTACTTAGTCCGTCGTACCAAGCTCGAGGTGCCTCGCTTTAAACCATAAAGAGCCTTTTTTTTCGCCCAAGATCGAGTCTCGGCTTCTTTGGGTCTTCAAACCCCGGAGGTTGTTCCACGTAAACTTCCTCATGGATAAATCCATTTAGGAAAGCGCTTTTGACGTCCATTTGGAATAACCTGAAATTTTTATAGCAAGCAAACGCAAGTAATAGACGAATAGCTTCTAACCTTGCCACGAGCGTAAGTCTCATCATAGTCTATTCCTTCTTCTTGCGTATATCCTTTTGCCACGAGTCTTGCTTTGTTTCGTACGACTTTTCCTTTTTCATTCATCTTGTTTCGAACACCCATTTGGTTCCGATAACGTTTTTTACCTTTTGGTTTATATGTCGATCCCGCACGTCATTAATGTTGAACTGTCGAGCTCTTCTTGCATGGCTTCAATCCAGCTTTCATCGATAGAGCTTCTTCTATGCTTTTTGGTTCAATTTCAGAAATAAGAGCTATAGCACTAGACTCTTCACGCCTTTTGGATCTCGGTGCGGATTCCTTCATTAATTTCTCCAATAATGAGATCTTTAGGATGACCGGATTTATGCTTCCAAGCATTCGGTTGATTTGACTCGGTTGAAGATCTCTTTCTTTATCTCGAGTCTTCTCGAGTAGCTTGATGCCGATCTTCCGTAGTCCGAGAAGCTTCTTGAGTTATAACCTTTGAGGGTCCGGAGCGGGCTCGACTCTTCATGCCGAGTCCGACTGGGATTCATTTTGCGTAGAGTCTTGGAATTTGACATTCATTGACTCCTCCACAGATCGGCTCTTCTTATTATAGACTCGTAGGCTTTGCTTGATGTAGAATATCCAAGGAAGATGCCTTCATCTCGATCTTTCTTCGAACTTACCAACTTGATCTTTTGCATTTTTCAATATAAAACATTTGCATCCGAATACATGAAAGTATGAAACAATAGGCTTCTTTCCTTTGAATAATTCATAAGGGGTTTTCCGAATAGGTCTTAGAAAAACTCTATTGATTATATAGCATGCTGTTGAAACAAACGACTTCGGCCCAAAATCGTGAAGAAATTTTACTTTCAATTAACGAGTTCTAGCCATTTCTTGAAGAGATCGATTCTTCCTTTCCACCACTCCATTTTGCTGAGGAGTATATGGAGAGGAGAATACATGTTTAAATCCGAGTCATCACAAAACTTTGTAAAATTTTGATTTTCAAATTCACTTCCATGATCGCCTTATACTTGATATAACACATCCTATTTCATTTTGAATCTTTTTAGCAAATTTTTCAAAATACGAGAATGTTTCAGACTTATTTGCAAGAAAATATACCCAAGTAAAACGGAGTAATCATCTACAATAACTAGGCAATATTTCTTACCTCCAATACTGGGTTCTCGTTGGTCCGAAGAGATCCATATGCAAAGAAATGCAGTACATGATTAGTAGAGATATGATTTATTGATTTGAATGAATTTCTTACCTGTTTTCCTTAATGCATGGAGTGCATGGATTGGTCTTTTGATATGATAATTTTGGTAGTCCTCGAACAAGCTGTTTTGATGAGATTTTGGCCAATTGCTTCATGTTGACATGGCCGAGCTTTCTATGCCATAAGCTTGCTTCGTCTTGAATTGAGATTAAGCAATGTGATTCATCTGGTTTTACTTCTAGGAGGTAGATATTTCCATGTCTTCGACCTTTGAAAGACTGAGTAGAGTCTTTACCGATTCCGAACATGTTCCTTCTTGGAAGAAAATCTTGAATCCAAAGATCACATAGTTGACTGATGCTGAGAAGATTGTAATTGAGTCCTTCTACTAGAGAAACATTGTTTATCGTGAGATTTCCAATTTTGACAATTCCAAATCCCACAATATTTCCTTTGCTGTTTCCTCCAAATGAAACTTTTCCTCCGTTCACTTGAATAAGCTTTATGAAGCTATTTGAGTCTCCTGTCATGTGTCTTGAACATCCGCCGTCAAGATACCATTTTACCTTTTTCTTGACGGAGACCCGCATTCAAATGAAAATCTCAAACTTTCTTTGGTACCCAAATTTTCTTGGGTCCTTTGGTGTTAGCAGAATAATCATTATAAGGCCATGCTTTCTTAACAGCTTCCAAATCATGGGACACTCTTTTTCAAAGTGATCCTTACTTTTACACTTTGAACATAGAGCATTTCGTCCTACAGATTTTACAAAAACTTTCTTGAAATGATTTTTGTAAGCCTCTTTCGATGGTCTTTTCTTAATTCTTTCTTTTACTTTAGGAAAATCAATCAAGGGAATTGTTTCGCTGTCATACCTAGACCAGTACTTATTGAAGTAAGGTCTTTGAACCGAAAGAACTTTTTCAAGTTTTTCGATCCTATAGAAAATTTCCTTGAAATATTAGATAAGTCGCTTTTAGAAAAGTATTTTCTTTTAAAAGATTATCTTCTTTTTCTTTAAGAGTCGAAACATTCAAATCTAAACTTTTGATTCTTTCTTCTAAAATGTTTTCTTTTGTTTTAAAGCTAAGTTTTCCCTTTTTAGTTCGGAAACTCTTTTGAGAGAAGTCTTAAGACTAAAACACAGTTCATCAATATATTTAGAGACTTTGACAGAATTTTAAAATCACTTACCTCAAATTCACTTTCGAGTCCGATCCAGATCCGAGTCCGAGTCCGATTGTGCCATCGCACACGATTGGCATATTCATCCTCACTTTCTTCACACTCGCATCACCCAAGTTTCAGCTTTGAGTGCTTTTCGAAACTTTTCAGCTTTTCCTTTCTTCTTCTTCGAAGAGGACAGTTGGGTCTTATGTGTCCCTTTTTCTTACATTCGAAACAAACTACATCCTTGTTTGGTTCCTCATCATCAACGACTTGGATTGCTGTCTTTGAAAATTTTGTTTCTTGGAGTTGAACCTTCTTCCTTTTCTATTCAGTTTTCTGAACCTTCTTATCATAAGAGCAAGCTCCTCATCGTCCGTATCATCTTCGTAATCTGCATCATCGTAATCATCATTTGATTTCAATGCAATAGATTTCTTACCTCTTGGATCTTCGTCTTCATTGATTCGTTCCACTTCATAAGACTCAAGAGTTCCAATCAGCTCATCAACAGATAGTGGCATAATTCTTTGCGTCTCTTTATTGAAGTCTTTATATGATTCCAATTCTTAGAAAGTCCACGCAGTAGCTTGTTCACTTTCATGGGATCGAGATCTTTTGTCCTTGGTTCTCAAGACCATTGACAATATCTCGTAAACGACTAAACATGTCGCTTATAGATTCTCCTGGTTTCATTTTGAAGGATTCATATTGACCAAGGAGAATGTTGATTCCGGTCTCCTTCACTCGACTGTTCCTTCATAGGTGATGTGTAATCTGTCCCATACTTCTTTTGCTAACACAAGAAGATATTCTGTTATATTCAGTTGGTGACAAAGCACAATATAAAGAGTAAATTGCTTTTGCATCGAGTGCTTGTCTCTTATTGATTTCTTCCCGAGTCATTCCACCGGTCTCAATTGTTTCTTTTCCTCTTTCGAAACCGATGCAGCAGAGTAGGAGTGATCCATTTTTCCACAACGTCCCATTCCGGAGGATCCTTTGATCGCAAAGGCTTTCATCTTGTTCTTCCGGATGTTGTAATCCTTTCCATCAAAGTAGGGAGGTCTGGTATTGCTTTGCCCTTCCATCAGCCCCCGGTGCCAAAGATACTAGCCATGGATCTTTTACTCAAGTCAAACACTTCAAATAAAGTAAGAACACGTGCTCGATACCAATTGATATAGCTAGTGCTAGTACCTAGAGGGGGTGAATAGGTATATAAACGATTTTTCGCACAATACTTAGACAATTAAGGAATTGCAACAAATAACATTCAATCGTAAGACTCAAAGAATGAAAGAGAAAATTAAACACGCGGTTTATAGTGGTTCGGCTTGATTCAAGCCTACGTCCACTCTTCGCACCGACAGCCAATCGGCTGGATTCCACTATGAACAAAGAGATGTTACAGCGTTGATCTTCCTTGATTTCGGGTGTAGATGAACTACCACACTCACTCAAGGTATCACCAAGTATAGACACTCTTTGTATACAATTTCGCTCAGACTGTATCGACTAATAATCAAGGTGCTTCAGACTCTGGAATTTCTCTATCGATCACACTCATTGAACAATTGGAACGTCTTCCTTTTATACTCCTTTATGCCATCATAACCGTTGGCACTTACCAAAGGAATTCCTCCAATCTACCCGTTGGACGGAATCAATCAAGAAGATCATCCGAGCTATTAAAGGAATCTGACGATAGCCCATCAATCCCGTTCGCCCATACAATCAGGATCTTGGTTTCCATGAATAGAACCTTCCAAGAATACTTCGTCGATTATCGGATCTTCAATTGATCTAGATACGAATCAAAGAATCCGTTGTATTTGTCCAGCCAAAAGATCTTCTCCAGAGATCAAGATGAAATCCTTAATCATAATCCTCGATTTGGATTTCCTTCGACACCGGATCGATAGACTCCAATGAGAATAATTTTGAGTCTTAAGTCTTGAGTCTTGAATCTTGAGTCTTGAGTTATGAGTTTGGAGTTGTGAGTCTGGTGGTCAGAAAGTCTTCAGACGCAAATAACCAGACTAGACTGATGGAAACGTTTTGTCAGCTTCAAAATCTTCTAGAGCGATTTCTCCAACAATGGGACATCTATTTTGTGAAACCGATAAAAGGGATGACGAATAGAAGTCAAGTTTGTTGTTAGCTTGACAAAAAAAGTAATAAATTGAAGAGAGAAGGTTATTCCGGTTAATTGATTGAAAAAAAATGAGCATCTTAGTCAAAATGGGGTGCAAATATTAAATTAATGGCCTCATGTTTCATATCGAAGGTGTAATACGAGCCATTGTTGTATCGGATATGCAATCCATCCATGCCATCGAAGGTTAAATTCTTATTCACAATTACGTTAGGCACCATCGAAAAAACAGAGCAGAGCCTCATCTTCCAAAATGAATAGTGTGGAAGCAAATCGCAAACATGACAGTCCGCACAATACTCAGGTTAAATTCTTAAAGAGAGCTGCCCCTATTTCCATGGCCGCTTTTATGAGCTATTTTAACTTATTCTGTACCACACCTTTATGACATGGTCCATCAATCAGACCTCAAAATTAAATGATGTTACCCAGATTCACTCTATCGTAACTATAAGAAGCAGTTGAATAAAATGCACGGAATGAGGAGATAAATTGGATATTGAATTTACATGGTTTGTTCGATGTGACTTACGACCACGAGAAGAGCAACACATAATTTCATTATTGATGAAGCAATATAATGAATATTACAACCATACTCAAGTAACTCACGTGCTATCGCATGACAGGAATCGCAAGACTCTTAGGATGCATTAGGACTAATCGGTTTTTGGTCCGGTCCGATTCCGAGGTGGAACCAAGAACCGGACCGGTTCCTAGATTTTAGGACCAGGAACCGGACTGATTGACTGGTCCGGTGGAATCGGGCAAAAATAAATTGAAAAATATTACTACTTCTTATTTCTTTGGACTAACCCTCAATAATTGATTAAGTGCTCTGCTCGATCTCGGAAACATCGTGAGTTGCCTAACAAAATAAACTGAATGTTGAGCGAATTACAGCATACATAGACGCAACAAAAAAGCTTATAAGTCAAACCCGATCTAAATTAAAACGAAAGATGCAATTTTTGTTAAATCCTAATAAATTAAAAGCAAAAGGAAAAAGGCGAATGGGCTCCATATCTAGACAGTTGTCATCAGTCGATCCGACCAAAATGCAAGACATTCCTCCATATGAGATAATGATTGGACCGAATTCTAAGTTCAGTGAAGTGAACAAAGGAGCAAAGCTGTTTTTCTCAGCTTTATATATATATATATATATATATCAATTGGCCGGGTCGGGTCGGGTTGGGTAGGTTCGGTTCCCACTTTAGAATCGGGAGTCGAACCAACCGATCACTAGTTCCAAGAATGGGAACCGGGAATCGGACTCTCCTCTCCGAGAACCGCCTAGAACCGGCTAGTCTAGTTCAGTTTGGATAGTTCCTGGTTCGGGGGGTTTCTATTGCACACCTCTAGGGTGCATATGATAATCATTCTATTTTTGACAAGATCTTTTTTTTTAAATTTCCGGGAGCAAGTTTGGAACAGAAGTCTATTTAGTAATGCAATTACATTTTTCCATTTCTTAAATAAATTGTAATTTTTGACATAAGTTTGGAATATAAATGAGAAGTAAAATTTTTTTACTTTTCCATTTCTAGAACAAAATGAAAAATAAAAACTTTTTCATTGCTCGCTCTCGCTACTAGCTGGTTGCCCGCCTGGAAGAAAGAAATTTTGTGTCATTATAAAAAAAAATTATATGTCATTATTAAACGTGTATTTTTGCTTAGAAACCCGTCCAAGGAATATATTATTTATGGCTAGAAATTGTGTCCAGAAATAGAATAGTTATCATTTGTGCTCTTAGGAAATGGCAACACCAATTTCAAATCCAACGAACGCTCACGAATATCATCCTTGAAAAGCAGCACTTTAGCAAGAAAAATCTGATCTCGCACCAATTTTTTCGCGAGACAAGCAGACCCGAACTATCATTTCCATCAATTGTTTCTATTCCATTTTGAGGGGGATACGTGCAGCAATAGAGTTATAATTTCATCGTAGAAACGGGGCACATGTCAAGTTGAAAAGGAAAAGAAAAATATTGTTTCAGTTGTTGCATTTCATAAGAGAATGGGAAACTAATTGGGGAGAATACGTCGGGGGGACATTTTGATTAGTAGGTAATTTTATGGGAATGGATGATAGATAATTCTATTACATAATATGTTCTCTTTTTGTTGAATTAGAAAGATGTCTAATCTACAAAATTGACCAAAACACAATGTCGCCTTGTTCGTACCATGCAGGAACATTGGGTAAGAAATTGATTGATTAGCTCCCAGATAGTGATTAAACACTAATAAAGGGAAAGGATAGTCCTCTAGAAATAAAGATGTTTGTTATAGCCGTAAAAGCATTTTCTATTGCAATCTTAAATAAAAAGCTAACATAGCGACGAAACCGAAAAAAATATTTAAGTAAATTTAACTCATACACGAAATGTAGTACATAAACAAACACCGATAGCGATAGTGCAAACAAAATCAAAGTTGCAAATTTTTGTTGTGTGGAAGGGCTGTTGGATCCACATGCATTTGAGTTGACTGTGTCAATGTTTTAGATGGTAGATGTTGGTATAAAATGATGTGTATGATATATTATGATTTCATGTGCAAAGAAAATTAAATATCAAGCATCCATATAATAATTTGATCTACAAATTTTCAACTTTTTCATAGTATAAAAAAGAAACTCACTAATCTCAAACGGAAAAAAAGCAATTCAAATTACAATGCAATGTAGGGATCATAACGGATATAAATTGGGCAACAGTTATCGAGATGGCATGACACAAGAATGCTATTCAAGATGGCAAATATTGGAGTATCGATGTCACACTGGACAAACTTTGAGCTTTAGTGGAATTATTCAGTTATGTTTGCCGGCTTTATCCACGTAAGCCGCTACATTAGATTTTTAATGGTCATATGTTGTTTTTGTCAAATTAATATAAGTTTGTAGTTATTCGTGACTAGGGGCGAGCGCAGTTCTCGGTTCTAAAGGGACCGGTTCCGGTTCCCGATTCCCCTTTTTTGGGAACCGGAACTAGTCCAGCTTATGGCTAAAAAAAAGCCCCAAACCAGAAATTGTCTTTCACATTTCACTCTCTTTGCCTGTTCTCCACGCTCGACGCCACCGCCGGTCGCCCTCGACGCCACCGCTTGCTGACCTCCGCTCGAGGCTACCTTCGCTCGCCCTCGACGCCACCGATGCTGACCTCTGGCTCGCCACTTGCCCTCGACGCCACCATCACTCACCCTCGACGGCACCGCTGACCTCTGCTTGGCGAGCCACCGCTTCCTCTGTAGAGAGAGAGAGAGAGAGAGAGAGAGAGAGAGAGAGAGCGAGCGTCGTTGCAAGTGCTCGGCTCTTCCTTCGAGAAGAAGGCGAAGAAGAAGAAGGTGCGTGCGGCCGTGTTCGTGTCCGTCGCTCTTAGGATTTCGTGGTTTCCCAACGCTCTCTCTTTTCCCCCATCCCATTTTGCGTTTCTGTTTTTGCTGAGATCCGTGTGTTTCCATGTCTCTCTGTGCAGGTCCTGCTGGAGCTCGAAACTGTTATAGGTTCGTCCCCATTCTCTCTGGCTTTCTCCTCGTACTATCGATCGTCCTTGTCTCCTTTGTGATATTCTTTTTGGCTGGCCATGTCTTTTTTTCCTTTGACTCACTCGTCATGTGTCGTCGTGGTCGGAGTATATTGTGCAGTTTCAGTGGCGGATATATGCATACTTTGGGCTTCTTCCCGGCACCCTCCTTTTAGAGATATGGTTTAAAGTGCAGTTTTATGCTAATCTTATGTAACTTCAGCTTGCAGAGTATGCCGCACTTGGTTCTAATCCTTTGAAGTTAGATAAGCAACAGTTGATGGATTTCTTGAAAGGTAGTTCTTGCATTCACCATCAAAATATACATTGAAAAGTTTTCATGGTATATATGGTACAATTGCATCTTCATTGAAGTGATGCTGCATCCCAAAAGAAGATGCTTGGGGATTTGGTGGTTTTACCGAGCAGATGTAGCTTTTGACTTATGGTTTTAAGTTTGATTTTTTTTTTTTTAATGTAGTGCTTGAAAGTTGTTTACATTCGAAGAGACAAATATTTCGAAAACAAAAGCTATAGGCTGAAGTTTGCGAGCAGAATTCCCCCTACTGCGAAAAAAAGAATCTTATTGTTTGGAATGAATGAAGTGCTTTATTATTTATTTATCTTTTTGGCAGAGAGTTATGTGCTTGTTTCTGCTAAATGGATGACGGAAAGGTGTGCCGTATGTAGATAGGTTGAAGATTGGGACTATAATAAAATGATAATCTGCAACAAGTCTTACATCTTTTCAGATAGCATTTGTCCACCTGTTTTTTGGTATTTGAATCAAAGGTCACCAAATAGTTGGTCTTCTTCTATAAATGAACTGGATTCACTCTTGATTGTAGGTGCTATGCATCAAGAATGTTATGGGTAAACAACGTCTAAGACTTCACTTCATGGGTTTGCGGGGCATGTGAAAAGCCCGATGTGAGGAGGCGTGTTGTCTTTGTCCGGTAGAAGGTTAGATTCAATGTCTTAATATCCTATTGTCCTCATATGTTGTTTCTTATGCTTTTAAATTATTTGACGTTCATGGTGACAATATTAGATATTTCGCTTTTGATTTTTCAGAAATATTACTATTGGGTTTTTGAGGAAGCCATATCATATGAAATTCATTATCACACTTTTGCTCTAAATCTATGTCTTGGTGTAGTGTGAGTTAGTATTTTCTTGCTTGAAATTATTTTGACTGGCTTAAATGCTGGTCTCTAGGGGGTGCTTTGAAGCCAACGGATATCGAGCCGCTCTGTGTTCATGTCACATGTGCGTGGTTTCACCCTAAAGTTGGTTTTTTTAATCATGAGAAAATGGAACCGGCCACTAGAATACTTAGAATTCCTCCAACTTCTTTTTTGAAGGTAATCCATACTTATTTAGATTTACAGTTTTGAAGATTGTTGTTTCTTTGATGTGGTGGACTGTACTTATTGTGGGAATGATAAAAGCGTTTAGCAATAGAGGAGAACCTGATTTCATAATAGCTTTATAGCAGCTTACTATTCAGTTGAGTATTTGAGTTTCATGTGTTGATTTTGTTTGTTGTCTACTACTTAGTTTATTTGCCGTTAACTTCTAGATGCTCAGTGCTTCTTCTCAAATGCTTTTCTTTGCTTGTGGTGCAGAGTTGTGTAATATGTAAGTAGACTCATGGTTCCTGCACTCAATGCAGCAGATGTCCTACTTATTTTCATGTTATGTGTGTTGCAAGAGCAGGACACAGCATGGAAGTAAGTCCTTATGTAGATATTTATTATTTTTATGACTTTTATCAGAACTAACATTGGTAGAATTTCTTGACATGGTGTGCTCTGTTACACAAGTAGAGTATTGCCCATCATGTTTGTGCTCTTCTAAAGCAAAATGTGTCCAAGATCTCCATCACTATTTTCACATTTTAATTGATCCATGTACTTGTCGCTTGTTGAGGACGCATGGTGCCTGTGGGTTTAGGAAGTGTGTTTCTTCATGACTTTCCCTCCCAAAGCTTTGTCTCTTTGGCTCATCAGGTTCATTGATTAGCATTGAAATCATGATATGCATTTTCTGTCAGTTTGTCTTCTAAACATGATAAAAGATTGTGCAGCTCTTCAAGATCAATGAAGAACTTGTAATCGATGCCACAAATAAAGGGAATATAGCTCAGCTAATTAATCATTCGGTAAGTTCCAATAAAAGCACTTTTTTAACTAAAAATGAAAAAAAAAAAAAAACCTATTGGAACCTGGAACTCACCTTGGAACCTGTGATAGGGTAAGTTCCAAGTTCTTGGTTCTGACGGGTAAGTTCCAAAAAATGAGGAACCTATACCTGAGGGTAGATTCCAAGTTTCAAGTGGAACCTGTAAGAAACCGAGAGCCACTCACCCCTAGGTGTGAGCGATTATCTATCCCCAAATACTTTACCTTTGGAATGTGGATTATTCCTTAGTGGTGAGTGAAGAAGCTATTTTTATTGACCGATGGAATTTTCTCTAGGTCATAATGGTGAACTTCTCCCATTCTAGTTTCTTTATCTTTGGAAAATGGATTATTCTTTGTGGTGAGCCAAGAAACCCTTTATTCCCGGCCGGTGGTTCGTCCTTTAAGCATTGGTGATGAGCTTGTTTTATCTCGAAATCCTTTATCATTGGTAGGTGGTTAGTCTTTTAAGCCTTGGTAATGAATTTCGTCAATTCCGTTCTTGATCTTTGTTTGATGGTGCATCTTTTAGGCCTTAGTGATGATCTTAATCTATCATGTAGTTGAATTTGTCCATCAACATCCATTCCATGCACTCTTATCTATCTTTGATTCCTTCAACATCACTCAAAAAATCACTTGTCCACTCCCACAACCACATCATATTTTCCCTATAAGAAGTTCTTGTGTGCTGGCCTTTATTCTCACAAGGTGCACATTTTTAGTGCCAAATGTCCTAAAAAAATATAAAAAATAGTCACTTTGGAGTTTTCTGTCAATCAAAGTTTAGCAAGTGTGGTTGCATCTACTTAAAGTCCTAATGATGTCATACTTGTTCCACGCCTTGAAGAAATTATCGAATATGGGAGAAAAGGGGGTCATGCCGTGACGAGAGTCATGGCTACCAGAGTTGCATGTGCTCTATTTAGTGGCAGTAGCAACATAGGAGCTCCCATGCTTAATTCCACAACAATCCCTAACTTTGGATCCAGTTCTAATTTTTTTCTTAAACATTTTTAATGCAACATGTATTGAAGACCAACTCTCTCGACCAAGAAGATCGGCCCACATTCAAGCTCGACGAAACCGAGAAGCCGTATCGATATCTAGAGTCCATCCCGAAAGTTTGAAAGACACCTTGGAGCCATGAAGACGCTTTTACTAGTTTCTAGTTTTTGTGCTATTTACTATTTTCCTAGTTTCAATGCTCTATTTTTATTTCTTTGATGATATAAGCCATCCAATTTCTGGTAGAAGATGAACAACTTTTGATGAATGAATACTTTGCTTTGAAGCAAGTATCGTGAACCTTATAGAGTTCATACCATTGAAAACCTATAAGAGTTTTCACTCCGTCCTTGAAGAGTCGGAGCTTTCGAAATCTGCATCCTTGAAGAGTTATAGTCATTGATCTAGAAGAATCGGTCCCCCCTCAACTTCCTTGGAGACCTAGAAGAGCAACCAATGAAGTTTCTATCTTTTCCTATTTTGTTTGTTATTTCCAACCCAAATTCGACCATCCTACAGTGCTTATTTCAGAAAACCCAAAACAAAGAAATTGTAGATCCATAAGTCTTTATTCATTTGGCTTTATAATCAGGTTGATTCGATTTATATCGACAAAGATACGACTATTCTCTGAGCTTGCGCAGTGCTGAAATTTTGTTCGTCCTAATTCCCGTGTGCGAGTCACTCTCCCGATCCTCTCCCGATCCTACTGTTTGAGAAAGCCTAACCTGGGCTTGCATCATTTGGTATCAGAGCTTTGGAGAAGAGGACAATGCCTCCAAGACAAGCTAGACGTCATGGCGGCAGAATCATTCCCCTCAATGAATTGCACACACTTGTTGAGAAGCAACAACAAATTGACAAATTAATGCAAGAAGTTCAGCATTTGAGGGCTGAAGCAAATAATTCTCCACCCCGTTCCAAGACTGAAGATTCACATGGTGACTCTTCCTCTTCGGAGAGTGTTCAATCTATTCATGGTCGGAGGCATGTTCAACATCATTTACAACATATTCATGAGCCAGATTGGGAAAAGGATGTCAAGAAAGATGTTCCAGAATTTACAGGTACTAAGTCTCCTAATGAAATTGTTGATTGGCTAACACTTGTGAATGAGGTGTTTGAGCATTGAAATGTTCCGGAAAATCGTCAAGTTGGGATCATTGCTATGCGATTCTAAGGCAAGGCGATTACTTGGACTTTCCCGCACTTCGACTAGCTCCCTACTTGTCTCCTTCTCTTAGTTTCACTCGGAAAGCCGACGACTTCTAGCTTTTCATCTTCCACCCCACTAGCTCCTTTCTTAGGTAAGACTATCCCTTTCCCGAAGTGCTTTTTTTGTCCTTGTTGCAGCTCTTGGGCGAACTCATAGGTCTTTCGGACCTTCTTCCATATGCCTTCCTTCTAATTTGACGCACAGGAGATCCGGACTAGTAAGCGCTTTATCCCTTTGTAGTCTTTCTCTTTCCTTCTAAGAAAAGAGTATGGCGTTGTCGACGAGTCTTTAAGCCCTTCTTTTTACGGCCAAGGGGGTTTTCAACTGATTGTGAGCTACCGGGAAGGAAGTCTCATCCCCGTTTTATAGAAGTAGCCTCAGAGTCAAGCACAGGGAAAGCAGCTCCTGGAGCGGATTCAAAGCAATTTTGAAGAAATTAGATGGAGACGAGAAAAACAAACTCGCCAAGCCGTTGGCAAAGCACCAATCACTTTGTGGAGAAAGATGGAGGGCAAGATTCAAAAATATTTTCTTCCCAAAGGATATAAGAGAGAGCTTTACCAACGGTACCAAAATCTAAAACAAGGTATGCGAATGGTGGACCAATACACCAATGAATTCAATGAGTTGGTGATTCGTAACAATATCCAAGACCCAGAGGAGGTGCTTGTGAACAAATACTTGAACGGTCTTCAATTTTACATTCAAGACGCCTTGGAAGTCCTCGACATTTAGGACTTAGGAGATGCACACCAACGGGCACTCAAAATGGAGCGCTCTTGTTCTCGGAGACAGCAATCAACTACCATGATAAGTCGAACCACTAGCACTACTAAAGTTGCTAAGGCTACAACACAATCTGCTAGTAAGCCTTCTACTCAACCCCATGTTTCAAAGCAACTTGCTATGTCCGAAATACGTTGCTATTCTTGTGGGGAGTTGGGTCATCATGCTAGCAATTGTCGAATCAATAAGAATTGACCAACTGGTAAAGCCTTCTTGGTGGATAATGATTCTGATGAGAATGCTGAGGATCCACTTGAAGAGGAGTTGAACAATGATGAAGAAGCTGCGAATGATGAACAAATAGTGCATGCTGACACTGGAGAACTTCTTATGGTGAGGAAAATTTTTCTTACACCTCGAGATGACACTGGAGATAGGTGGCTGCGTACTAATATTTTTCATTTTGGTTGCACAATCATGGGAAAGGTGTGTCAATTAATTATTGACTATGGTTGTTATGAGAATATAATTTCTAAAGTAGCAGCAAACAAGCTGAAGTTGGAATTAAAAACGCACCCTACGCCTTATAAAATGTCATGGTTGAAGAAAGGCGTTGAGGTAACTGTTTCAAAATGATGCCTTGTTAATCTATCCATTGGTTCTGTTTATAATGACAAGATATGGTGTGATGTTCTACTGATGGATGCTAGTCACATTATTCTTGGTCGACCATGGCAATTCGATAGGAGGACTACGCGTGATGGTTATTGAAATACATATTCTTTTGAATTTGGAGGCAAGAAGATTACATTGGCACCTATTAGGGAACCTTTGAAAACTCCTATAGTTGAGAATTCCTTCTCCCCTACGTTGCTTACAATGAAGGATATGAAGGATGATTTGAAAGGAGTTCGTATCTTGTATATTTTGCTTAATAAAACAGGTGAGAAGAATGAAGTTGCCTCTGTCATACCTCATCAAGTTCAACCTCTTTTGGAAGAGTTCAAGGATGTCTTCCCGATGGACTTACCCGATGGTCTCCCTTATATGAGAGATATTCAGCATCAAATTGACTTGATGCTTGGAGCCTCTTTGCTAACTCTTGCTCATTACCTAATGAGTCCGACCAACATGAAAAGAAGCTTGCTGATTTTACTATATGTGATGGTTTTCTTTTCAAAAGAAACCGTTTATGTGTGCCGGACTATTCTCTTTGGCAAAGGGTGATCGATGAAGTTCACCGTGAAGGCATTTTGGGTGCGACAAAACTGAATCCTATAAAACGGACATCAACAAGCAGCGATGTGAAGTTATCTTTGAACCTAGAGATTTTGTTTGGGCTTATTTGCCACTAGAATGGCATCCTGTCGGAACTTATAACAAGCTTAGTGATCGAAAGCTTGGACCTCTCTAAGTTCTTGAGCGCATCAATCCTAATGTGTATCGATTAAATCTTCCTTCTCATTTGAAGATTCACGATGTCTTCAACGTTTGACATTTAACACCTTATGTGGGAGATTCTTCTCATGATGATGGCGAGAATTTGAGGACGAATTCTTTTAAAGATGGGGAGGATGATGCAACCTGCATTGAAGACAAACTCTCTCGACCAAGAAGATCGGCCCGCATTCAAGCTCGGCAAAACCGAGAAGCCATATCGATATCTTGAGTCCATCCCGGAAGTTTGAAAGACACCTTGGAGCCATGAAGACGCTTTACTAGTTTCTAGTTTCTATGCTATTTACTATTTTCCTAGTTTCAACGCTCTATTTTTATTTCTTTGACGATATAAGCCATCCAATTTCTGGTAGAAGACAAACGACTTTTGATGAATGAAAACTTTGTTTTGAAGCAAGTATCATGAACCTTATAGAGTTTATACCCTTGAAAACCTAGAAGAGTTTTCACTCCGTCCTTGAAGAGTTGGAGCTTTCAAAATCTACATCCTTGAAGAGTTGTAGTCATCGATCTAGAAGAATCGATGCTCCCTCAACTTCCTTGGAGGTTTAGAAGAGCAACCAACGAAGTTTCTATCTTTTCCTATTTTGTTCGTTATTTCCAACCCAAATTCGACCATCCTACAATGCTTATTTCAGAAAACCCAAAACAGAGAAATTGTAGATCCAGAAGTCTTTGTTTATTTGGCTTTGGAATCAGGTTGATTCGATTTGTATCGACAAAGATACAATTGTTCTTTTGAGCTTGCGCATTGCTGAAATTTCTGTTTGTCCTAATTCCCGTGTGCGAGTTACTCTCCTAATCTTACTATTTAAGAAAACCTAACCTAGGCTTGCATAAGTTTTTATCTTAAAAAAGACCACAAACTTGTTCTCAAGTTCCAAATCTGCCCCCTCATAAACCATCTGTGGCATTTCTACATTTGCAATAAAGTCTAGGGGTGTGTAAAAGAATTGGGACCCGCCAGGACCATCCAGAACCAGACCGGAATCGTTCGGAATTGGATCGGAACCGCCCGAAACCGGTGGTTCTTGAGGGAACCGGTCCGATTCCCGGTTCCATGGGCAGACCTGCCACCTAGACCAGACCAATTATATTATAATAATATATTAATTTTTAATATTAAAAAAATTCTTAAATTACTAATTAGCAAACCTAAATTTTAGTGCTCTATCTCCTCTCATGGTTTTCATGTTTTCATAAGAATTTAGTATAAATGGTTCCTTCAAAGGGTACTTTCGGGACTCACATAGGACAATGTGTTCAAGAAAATGTGAAGTTTTGGTGGAATTGTTTCTATAAAAAGAATTCAGTAAAGCAAATGCTATAAGAGATTGAGCATTGTTATGGGATAAAAGAAAAGATGATCTACATATGACAATCATCCAGAACCTTGAACTTAAAGAATATTGTAGATTTCAATTGAAATGATTCAAAAATAGGAAAAAAAAACTATTTCTCTTCTTTGGTAGTGCTTTCCAATAAATAAAGAAAAATGGTACCCTTAATTAAGCCGGTTCGATTTAAAGAAAAATGTTACTCAATATGAAAAGTACTCATGGCGAGATTTGGAAAACGATATTATTATTGGTGAGACCAGTTCCATGGATCCACCTGGAAACCGGACCAGACTAGTGGTTTGGTTTTCAGGTGGATCCATGCAACTAACAAGTGATTCTCGGCTCCAAATTTTTGGAACCGAACCTTAGCGGGCGGTTCCCGATTTTAGGCCGGGAACTGCCCACCTGGACCATACACACCCCTAATAAAGCTAGGTCGATTGTTGATGCGTCGTTACAATTAATCATGTTATTGTTCATCATTGGCAACCTCACTTGTAATGCCTCAGAATTTGGTCTCACTTCGCCCATGACAACCACCCAGCCAACTCCGGTGCCAAGCTGCCCTTGCCTCCATACTCCTCTCTTTCCTACAACTAGGCCCTCATGGCTGCCAATGATAGTGAACAACCGTCCACCATCATTGTTTGTCTTACCATCTCTTAATATTTCTATATCATAGGTGAGCTCAGTGGTGTCGGTGTCGAGTTTGACGCTCATGATGGAGCTTCGCCTTGTACCCCAACTTCACAACATCAAGCTTCACCCTCAGGGACGAGCCTCAAGCCTCCAAATGTAGATTTGGAGTCTTGGCCCTGACTTCATGGCCGTCAAGCCTCAAGCCTCTAGATCCAAATCTGGAGTATTAGTGTCAGACTTCACAGTTGTCAAGCCTTGAAGTGGGTGCAATGTCAACCTCTGTCATAGACGTTGGTGTGTCGTAAGTTCCTCCATCGAGGAATCAAGCTTACAAGGATGACGACCGTGCATGAGCTCTCCCATCACTATGAGCTCTGTTGCATACGACGAGGGTAATGAAGAAAGATGAAGACAACGACGACTAGTGGCACGGTTCAGAATGGGGTGATGGTGTGCCATTGAATGGAGGTGGAGGACGGTGGTGACAATGTCTACATCTGTAGTTGGGGGGCTAGAGAGAGAGAGAGAGAGAGAGAGAGAGAGAGAGAGAGAGAGAGAGAGAGAGAGACTAGGTGTTGATCGTGTGTGGTGCAGCTCATATATAAAAAGGTCATGTTTGGGAATGTAACTTGCGATTGTGAATAATATTTTAAGTAAAATCCATATTTGTTCACTCGGGAAGGGTTTCCCCGACAAATATCTTTTACCAAAAGTGCAAAGTTTTGGCTTTATTGTTTGAGCTGGGCTCTGTGTTGTTTTGAAAAAAAGAAGAAAAAGCGACTGATTCTAAACTAAAGGCAACGAAAGTAAAAGATAAAAATAGGAGAGGATGTAAAAATGCGAAAAAAGTAAAGTGCGATAAAGGGTAACAAATGACGATTGTTGATTGATTGTTGATTTTTGGCAAAAAGGTCCCTTACACCTATGCCTCTTTGGCCATTTATAGAAAACTTCTAAAAATAAACACTTTCTAACGGTTACCGTTTCAATTTCAAACTATTCTGGAAGTTTCGACACTGCATTGGTAACTAGGGTTGAGTGTGGTTCCTGGGTAGAACCGAGAACTGGAGAACCGACCGGAGGGTCCAGTTCGGTTCCCGGTTCTAAAGGGACTGATTCTGGTTCCCGGTTCCTTTTTTCTGGGAACCGGTTAGGGCTAAAAAAGCCCCAAATAGAAAACTCCCAAATTAGTTCACTTCATGTTCACTCACAGTTTTCTCTTCTCCCGTTCTCTGCCGCTCGATGCCACCGCCGCTCCCCTCGACACCACCACCGCTCACCCTCGATCCCACCGCTGCCTTTGCCATCAACGGCACCAACCTCTTTGAGAAGCTCGGCCTCCCCACCTTCATCAATCTCTCCACCAATTTCTACACCAAGTCGCTTCTATGCATATGTCAAAGGAAAAATTTTGTTTCTTTTTTATCTAGTCATGGAGAACGCATGTTTCTATGCTTGCCCATTTGTTAGATTGCACTTTTATGTTGGTGCTACTCAATGGGGTTTGTGGGTGTTGCTCTAATGATGGCGGATGATAGGTCTGATGCTCCCCGCGATGTCTTTTCGGAGGGTGGAGTTTGGACGTGTTCTTTTTAGTTGTATCTTGACGAACTACCGCTTCTTATAGGTCAATTGAGATTGTTGAAAACAAAAATGATGACAAGATCCTGGCTTTTGCTGATTGAGAATGTGATTGACTAGTTTGGAAGAGTGAGATGTTTGTGTTGGTGAGGCGATTTAAGATGCGCTTCGGACCATCGGGTTCGTTAGTTTCTTTGTGCTTTCATTAGATATGGCCTTGCTCGATTTTTCAGAGTTAGGATGTGGGTTTGTTTGAGTCATGATTAGGAGGGCCTAAAAGGAAAAGATTATCTTGTGAGTTGTAATACAGAAACTTGTTGATCTGATGTCTGTTGCTATGTGGTCTGGTGGATCAGGGTGTACGACAATGAAGAAGAATGGTTTCGGTCGATCTTCACGAATTCAAAGAAGGAAGAAGCAATTCAAAACCAATATGAATTCTTTGTTATTGATGAGCCGCCGTGGCCTTCTGACAAGACTAGAGATTGACAACCTTCAAATCTTCCATTTGTCATGTTTTTTCATTACCTTTAAATCTTGACAAGAACCTTTTGTCACATATTACTCAGTAGTGTTTGCAAAGTCTATTTCGATCATCTGATGTGGTTTTTGGAGGTATCAAAGAGAGGATGCATCTTGTTTGGGACACAATGGTGGTAAGCAACTACTGCTACTTGCATTTATCTACTCAATCCCAAACCCTTCCAACCCAGATATTGTTCATTAATATTGGTAGGAATCTAGACAAATTTCTATCTCTGATTATGTCTTAATAACGAGCACCAAGTGGTATGTTTTTGTTATGCTTATTTTTATGATGAATGAGTTCTCACATATATTGATGGCTCCCTGAGAAAACATATGTTCTTTGAACATGACTAGTGCTAGGATCTTCAACATTTACCCGAGAAAGCGAGTGATTTTTGTGGGGTTCGATGCTGATATAATCATTCTCAACCCGAATTCGAGTTTTGAGATCAGTGCCAGGAGCCACCACTCTAAGATCAGATACAAATATATATGAGGGAAGGAGAGGGAAAGTAAGTTTTATTTCTGCTAGGATCTCTCTCCATTCAAGACTAACACATTTCATATCTTTCTGTCCATATCCTAAAACTTTTTTTCCTCCTTCTGCATTCTTAGATATTGTAACCATTACAAGCTTCAGTGCAACAAAATTGTGTTTTCCTTTTCCTGGGAAAGGTCGAAGTGACAATTGCTGCCTTTTTCTGCTCTTGTTTTTTCTTCCTGTAACTGTTGTTTCATCTAAGAGATAGATCTTCTCCTTGCAGTCTGTGAAGAATAAAGCTATATTTATGAAAATTCAATTTGCTGATGGAGCGGCATTAGTCAAAGGGATAGAAAGGTGCTTTTTTTTATTTATTTATGCATATGCTCCCAATGAACTATTTTTGGCAATTTATGGATATAAAAGCTTTGGTTTGTCTCTTTCCTTCTTCATTACAGTTCAAATTTAAAAATGAAAAAAGAAAAAGAAAAAAGAGAGAACTTGTTGGAACCTGGAACCGATTCTGGAACCGATCTTGGAACCCGTGACAGGGTAGGTTCCAAGTTTTTGATTTTGACGGGTAGGTTTCAGGTTCCAAAAAATGAGGAATCTGTACTCGATGGTGGGTTCCAGGTTCCAGACGAAACCGAACTGGAACCAAGAACCGCTCACCTCTAGTGGTAACTGTACTGTCTCATCCACATTGTCTGTGATACTAAATTCTCAGGACTACTCCCACGTTCTCTTTTCTTTCCCGAGTGATTTATGACATCGCGTTCTTCGGCATCTCCTTGAATTGGCTGTCTTCTAGCCTGGCCCATTTTCCACAAATTGGGCCTAACCGATCTTACTTCTTTTCGATGCCCATTACTCTACTTCTTTTTGAAGTCCATTGAGCCAATTTTGGTGCCAGCCCCCTTAAAAAAAATTAAAAGATATTTTAATTCTTTTAACTCGAATTAATGATTGTACCCATCAACCTCAAGGTTTCCACAAACATCGTTTCAGGTTCTACTTCTCTATTTTTAATCCAATCTCTCTTAGGGTTCCGAATCCCAATTTGTCTTGAATTCCTCATAACGTCTTCTTTCTTTATAAGTGCACGGCTCTGACCTTTTGGTCTCATCCTTTTCGACGCAATTTAACGCTTGCTTCCAAGATTCGATTTTTGTTCTTCTTTTTATCTCTTTCGACGTCTCTTTTCTCTTTGACCCATATGATCCCCCTCGACTTCATGCTGCGTTGGCCCTTTGACTGATCCAAACAACCTGCCTGGGACCGGAACTCCTGCAACTTCTTTTACTCAGACCTTGGGGTTTGTTGTGGTATGACTGGAATCTCTCTCTCCACAAACCACCGTTCTTTTGGATGGTCGTGCGAGACTTTTGTGTCCATGTGTGGACAGTTCGCTGAGTAGGCAATGGTGGAAACTCATCTTCATACTTGAAGCTAGATCCCCATTCAGAAGATATCACCTCGAATTCCTCATTGAGGGGTTAGGCATTCTCGTTCGATAATAATCAAACTTGCCACTAGGCTGTCTTAGAGTCCTTACCCTAGGGTTCCCTTCCTCGTACAGGCGTTTGAGTGAAAATCTTGTTTACCCTCTACTTCTTGGGGACTTTTAAGTCTTTTAGAGTCTGAGCCTAGAAGTTATTGTAAGACTAATTTTAAATAAAATATGATAATCCCGATCTATCATTCTCAAATAAATAAGTGCATAATTCGGGATCGATTTGCAAAAACGTAAAAATCGACATACCTTCAGCTATTGATGAAAATTTGCAAAAGCGGAAAACCTTACAACCTTGGACGGATTCACGAAGCACGATCAATATACTAATATGGAAACACTAGATCTGTAAGTCCTATTCCACTAGTAAATACCCGTCAAATGTGATGATGTGTTTTTCTATAGTGATAAGATTTGAAGTAGACAACCTGACATTTTATTCCATTTCTTACATTACCGACGTCTTCCATCAAGACTGTTATGGTAACATATTAATGGGCAAATATCACGTAATAAACACGGATAATAAATTGGGTAATAAATCGAAATTAATTGGGAAATACAAAATTGAGATCACATTTAAAATAATAAAATATATTATAACAGCTATCTTTATTAAAATATTTTTCTTCGGTTTTCAAAGGTTGCACGATGTCTATCCAGTTGTGGGGTACACAAAGGACGGCTATGAATGGATTTGTTGCTTTCGGGCCCCTCTTTTGAATCGACGGTCGTAGTCTACCCCTTTGCATCTTGCCTGGTACTCTCCGACTTGTGCCGATATCTTGGCATTGGAGGGTAATTTGTTCCCATTAGAGAAATATCAGTGACTTCCCTTCGGCACCATTGGCAAAGGATTGTTTGGTGATGCCCCCCTCGTAAAGTAGCAGACACCATCCCAGCCATTTGCGGGAAAGGATTTGTGTCAATTTCCATCTTCTTCTCCCCTTCCTCTGCAAACTTAATTTTGCCCTGATGTATTCCTCCTTGTACTGCTCTTCTAAAGACATTACAATAGTTGGTACTATGGCTTCAAGAGTGCCGCCACTTGCAATACCTTATATTGGCTAATTCCTCCTTGCTAGGTATGGTCCGACCCTCTGTCAATCTTATTACTCCATTGCATGCTAAAAGATCGAAGATCTCATCTAATTTGGTCACATCAAATGGAGTATCTCTATGTATCCTTGGCCCTTACCATCACTGACTCTTTCACTCTAGCAAGCCTTCGGGCTTGAGAAACATATGGCTTGTCGAGACTCATATTTGCTTCTACGATTTTGGGGGCCTCCTCTTGATCATTTTCTTCTCCTGAATCCTCTTTGGGACCATAGATCACTATATTTTGCTTATAATCTTTGTATGGCTTCCTGTCCTTTCTTTTTTCCAAAGGTTCTCGTACTAAGTGGCTGTGGTGGTTAATGAGAATAAATCGGAAAACTTTTACCCAGCTAGCCGCTCTTTCAAATTAATCTTTAGGCCATTTTTGGCCATTTCTTTGGCTTCTCTTTCTGGAAGGGAAAACAAACATCGATTCCTCATTTTATTTTATCTTTTAAATCAAGCGATGTACTGGTCTACCATCTCGTTACCATACTATTTCACGAATGCCAAATCTGACAACATCACTTCTGGAACAAGACGGCAGAAAGTGAGTATGCAACTTATTTGCCATCTTGTCCCAATTTTGGATCGAGTTAGTAGGAAGGCAGTGTACCAAGTAAATGCCATTGTAGACAATGACGGGAAATAATTGTAACTTTATCCTCCCATCATTGTTGAGACCCTCGCATTGCTTTGTAAATTTGCCTTTTATGCTCCATAGTTGATTGATCATCTTCGCTTGTGAAGACAGTAAATTCAGGAATTTCATAACCCATGGGATAAGGGATATTATCTATCCAATCTAGGCATGATCTGCGGTAAATGAGCCTCAGTGCCCCTGCATGATCAAGCAAATAGCCTGTTCGATCATTCAGTGATCCTTTATATGATCCAGCACCTTATTTCCCTGATTAAACTGCGCCCTAGGTAAAAGAAAGTGGGTAGTTAACTTCTGTGTACTTTCTGAGTCTCTCTTGCAGTTTGGCAATTCTCTCTCGAAATGCAGAGTCGCTTGTCTACCGCCATGGTAGTTTTCAAACCCTATTCCACTCAATTTACCTTTCTGTTCTCACCCACCATCTTCGGAATTTCCCCTCTTTCATCTACATAGCAGAATTTCCCTGTTTGGGTTCCTGCATGTCCGTATCCAGTCCAATTCCGCCACCTTCGGAACTCTGCATCGGTTTGTTCACATACCGCACTTCATCTTCCATTGATGTTTGTCTTCATCGCATATGGGTAAGGAGGTTCGGTGCTGGTTTTTTACTGTGCGCTCTTCAGTCCGCATGGAAATAGGGGAATTGGATGTCTCTTCTTCCGGCATGATCCTTTTTCAACATTGATAGACGTTGGTGCAGTTTCTCTTGTCTTTTAAGCTGGATATATTCATCTGCCCTGTTGCATGTCCATCACTTCCTGTATCCATCTCTAGCTGATTGGTTTTCTGCATGGCATCGGATGACCAAGGGGGAATCTTCGCGCTTGTCAGCTCTTTGCAACAAACTAGGTCGTCTTACTACAGAACACATTATAGAAGACTGGAATGATGTACCGTCCCCTGCAAAAATCGAAGAATGCCGTTTGACTTTAGTTGGACGCATTCTATCAAACCTTACTGTAACTATTCCAGCTCTCCACAGTACGTTAACGCGCATCTGGCGCATTGACCAGCTCGAAATTTCACAACCAGAGGCCGATATATTTGTCTTTAAATTCCATACTCAAACAGCAAAATAGAAAGTTATTGAAGGGGGACCTTGGAATTTCTCTGGCCATTTGATTATCCTAAAACCATGGATTCCTAATACTCCTTTACATTGCTATGACTTTTCCACATGTGCATTTTGGGTTCAGGTGGTTGGTTTACCTTTAGAATGGTGTACGGAAGAAATGATCCACAGGGCGGTGCAACAATTGGGTCGTGTATTGGAAATCAGAATTGATCCAAAAGATGGGAATTCTACCAGACCTGCCAAAGTAAGAGTGGAACTAAATTTGCAGGATTCTCTTAAGACAGGGAAGCTCATTCGACTTGAGGGTAAGCATCTATGGCTCGATTTTCGGTATGAAAGATTGGCGCATTACTGTTACTCGTGTGGAAAGTTGGGTCATTATGCGTCATATTGCTCCGATATACCCTTTGATGAAGCATTATTAGAAGGTAAAGGTAACATGGCATATGGCAACTGGCTTCGGGCTGAGGTTAGGGTGCATAGTCCCTATTGGAATACTTTCTATACACCACAAAATAATACTGCTCATCAGGAAGAACATGTACCTGAAACTCCTCCCTCCCAACTTCCCCAAGTTCTGTTATTGCCACATCCAGTTACTACTGAACCTGTGCCATCGCATACCCCTCTGTTACTTCAACCAGCAACTGTGGATCCTATGCACCACACTGACGCTGTTCAGCGAGTGGTCCCTGACCATCAGCTAGTCAATCCTGTAACAGATAAGTTAAAAGCAGCTCAGCATCAGCTCATGGAAACAAAGGAGCATAAGAAGCTAAAGAATGCGAGATTGACCCCTAAACTAGGGGTAGCCAAGAAGTTAAAAAGGTACAACCCCTATGAGTTCAAAAGCTTGACAATCCAAGATTCTGATGATACTAATCTTATGGAAACACCAGTTTATAAGGCTGAGGAACTCCGAGCCTGGGCTTTGGTGGCTGGCCCTCAACAGCCACCACCTCACAAATGAAGATGATCTGCTGGAACTGTCAGGGATTGGGCAACTCCCTGACAGTTCAAGCTTTAAGGGCCATGTCGGCCAAGGAAAAGCCCACAATAGTTTTTTTGTCGGAAACCAAGAACTGTGAAGTGATGGTTAGAAGGATTTAGTGTCGACTTCTTTTTCCTAACTCCTTTATTGTAGACCCTATAGATCTGGCGGGAGGGATGGTACTATTATGGACTAATCGGGTAACTTTAGATGTGCTTCGTTCCACACCTGACTATATAGACATGCTTTATAAAGACTGTCAGAATGATCGGACTATGCGTATCACCTGCATTCATGCTCCATATCTATACCATGCTCGTCAACTTTTTTGGAATGATCTTCGGGAGATTAGTTATGCTAACACTTTCCCTTGGTTATGCGTTGGTGATTTCAATGAAGTTCTTTATCCATGGGAAAAGTTTGGGAAAAAACCAGCTGATCGACATCGTATGTTATCTTTTCGGGCACTTATTAATCATTGTTCTCTTATGGAGTTACCAAGTAAGGGTTGTAAGTTTACCTGGATGAACAATCGCTGCGGCAATGAGCTGGTTAAGGAATGTCTGGACAGGGCAATGTGCTCGATGGATTGGAGACTTTTATTTCCTGCTGCTGAAGTTTCTGTGTTGCCGGCTATTGGGTCTAATCATAGCCCTTTGATCATCCTTTCTTCAGCATCCTACAAAATCCTGAAGAAATCTTTTACTTTTGAAGCCTTCTGGAATGAAGATAAGGAATGCAGTGAACTAATTTCTACAGCATGGAATTCAGTCAGGGTAAATGGATCAGGCATCATCTCAAAGTTACAACATATATCTAGAGTCCTCACACGGTGGAGTCGCTCAAAATTTTCCAGATGTGATCTTAAAATACCATATTTACAGCAACAACTTCGAGCTATTACAAATCAGCAGCATGCATATCAAAATAGAGTAGAAGTTCTAAAGCTAAAGGAGGAAATCAGACAGCTATGGCAGCAAGAAGAACAATTCTGGGCCATGCGATCTCGAATCCAATGGTTAAGGTGGGGCGATAAAAACACCAAATTTTTTCATGCGACAACTCTTCAGAGAAGGCAACGTAATCGCATTACTATGCTCCAAGATCATAACAATCAGTGGATTAGGGACCCCAATGCATTACAGGTAATGACTTGTAATTTTTTTCGGATATATATACTACAGTGGGTCCTCGCAATTACACTCCTATTCTCCAACAATGTCCAACGGTTGTTACTACAGAAATGAATAATGCTTTACTGGAAGAGGTCAGTCTTGAGGAGATTCGTCAGGCGACTTTTCAAATGGGGTCAACTAAGGCCCCTGGCCCTGATGGTTTTAATGGGATGTTTTATCAATCTCACTGGGAGGTAATTAAAGATGATCTGTTTTTTCTAGTTAAGAAGTTTTTCGAAACAAGCCAGATGCCACCTCTCCTGAACCGTACTATTCTGGTTTTGATTCCCAAGACCTCTCATCCAGAAAAAATTGAACACTATAGACCAATTAGCCTTTGTAATTTCGCCTACAAAGTCATTTCCAAGGTGCTAGCCAACCGCCTTAAACATTGGTTACCTCAGCTGATATCTATGGAACAAACTGCTTTTGTCAATGGCCGACAGATTCAAGACAACATCTCAATCTTTCAAGAAGTTCTTCATCAATTCAAAACACGAAAGCGGATAACAAAGTTCAATGCAATTCTCAAGACTGACATGCAGAAGGCATATGATAGAATTGAATGGGATTTTCTTAAGGACTACTTACTTCAGGTGGGCTTCCATCCTATGTGGGTACAATGGATCTTACAATGTGTCTCGACTACATCCTATAGTATCAGATTTAATGGGGAGCTTCTTCCTTATATTAACCCTACTCGTGGTCTAAGGCAAGGTGACCCTCTCTCACCATATCTCTTTATCCTGGTGGCGAATGTTCTATCAACATTGATCAGCCAAGCAGTTCATATGGGACAACTAAAGGGTATCAGATTCAATAGGTGGTGTCCTACCTTTTCCCACTTATTTTTTGCTGATGATGCAATCTTTTTCCTTAATGGCAGCATTCGTGAGAGTCAAAACCTGGCTAATATCTTAAATCAGTACTGTTTAGCCACGGGCCAAGCATTGAACCGCAACAAATCAGGGATTATTTTTAGTCGGCACTGTCCTATGAGTCTGCAGGAAAATATGTCTCTAGAACTTAGAGTTCCTGTGTTACAACGGGCTGGTACCTATCTGGGTATCCCTTCAGATTGGGGTCGCTCCAAAAAGGACATGTTTTCTTGGATACTCGCACGTGTTCACTCAAAACTCGAAGGATGGAAGGAAAAGCTCATCTCAAAGGGAGGTAAGGAAACTCTAATCAAATCTATTATTCAGGCGATTCCGCATTATGCAATGTCAGTTTTTAGATTGCCCTTATCTTTGTGTCAAACTATTGAGAAGAACATTGCAAGGTTTTGGTGGAGAACGGATATGCATAGGGCAGGCATTCATTGGAAAAACTGGGATACTCTTAAAAGTAGTAAGGATCAAGGAGGACTAGGCTTTCGGGATCTTGTTGCATTTAATAATGCCATGCTCGGTAAGCAAGCATGGCGTTTAATCCAACAACCTCAGGCTTTATGGGTTCAACTTTTCAAAGGCCTATATTTTCACAACACAGATTTTAAATCAGCAACCAAAGGCAGTCGTCCTTCTTGGGTTTGGCAGAGTATTCTAACAGGTAGAGAAGCTATCCTACCATATTCTAGATGGTCAGTAGGCAATGGGAGGAAAATATGTATCCGTGAGGATCTATGGTTAAAAAGTGGACTTCTGGTTGGTCCTACAAACAGAGAGGACCCGAAGTTAGTGGCTGACCTAATTGATGCTACTCATAATACCTGGAATGTACCTCTGCTACATCACATTCTAGATGAGTCCACTGTTAATGAAATTTTGACCATCCCAATTAGACCTCTCTATGTGGAAGACCAACTGGTCTGGCCAGCTACAAAGGATGGTAAACACACAGTCAAGAGCAACTATCGCATTATAACAGACAAATCCAGCCACAATATCAACCAGACAACATCAACCTCTCAACGGCTACCTATTCCTCTCTGGCGCAAAATCTGGTCTTTGAAAACTGTCCCCAGAGTTAGAACCTTTCTCTGGTCACTTTGTCACAATGCAGTAGCATCCAGAGCAAACCTATACCGCCGAAGCATTATCTCAGATCCTTACTGTCAACTATGCAATCAGCAATTCCCAGAAACGGTAGAACATCTAATACTACTGTGCCCATGGACTCGCCCTATTTGGACTCATCCAGCAATCAACATTGACATTCAACAACAACACACCCATAGATTTGATGTTTGGCTTGCTGCCAATTCGGTATCAACAGTAAACTCACCTTCTCTAGAGCTTCTTGCATCTGTCTGCTGGCATATCTGGAAAATGCGGAACAACTATCTCTTCCGAAATCAACGCCTCAATTCCTCCTTGGTAGTCGACACGATTGACGGAGACGAGGCTTCACCGATCATCTCTAACTCCCCTTCCTCTCGCGCGCAACCTGCGCTCAACCCGAACCCTAACCATCTCTCGGAGACCGCCCGATCTTGGTACATTAAAATGCAATGTTGATGCATCATACCAACCGAGACCACGAAAGGTGCTATGGCTGCGGTTTTTAGAGACCATAACGGAAGACTTACCGAGATCTACACCAAACGTTTTTCTCGTTGCTTCACCGTTGGTAGCAGAGTTCCAAGCCCTCTCCTACACGATCCAAAGACTTGATAAAACAGGTTTCCAAAGCACGCTAAGATTGAGGTGGAATCGGATCAGAGATCCGTTGTGGATGCCATCACAAAGAAGGACATCGGCGCCATGGGAGCTTCGTCCCCTGCTTGCGGAGGCTGCAGCTCTGCTGCCGTAATTCCCAAATCTTACGATTCGGTGGTGCCCCAGGGAAGCAAATGGGGTTGAAGACTGGGCTGCAAAGGCCCAACGAGATCCAACTTTGGCCCACAATTGGAATATCTTCCCTCCTTTTATTTTGATGAATCTCATATATGTCGACGCACTTCTGTCCGGTTGTAAAATGACGTTTCTATAAATATATGCCTTTCTTTGAAAAAAAAAAAAAAAAAAAAAACTGCGCCCTAGGTGGTGAAGGAAGGCCGAGCACTAACATCTCTAGTCCCTCCTTGTGGCTGATAAAACTGTTATCCTAGGATTGGTACAGGGTATAATCCGATATTCATTAGACCCGCGGGCAGTAATGCATTTTTACCCCTAGCTAATTACCAACATGGAAGGGGAGGTGAGGGGTTCAAATCCCCACATTCTAGGGGGGGATGGGGGGTAGGGACGCGTAAGTTTCGAGAGTGGGTTGCGACTCCCACGCCCTGCAAAAGGCAAGGCACAAGTCTGCGAGTGAGTGTAGAGTAGGAATAGAGTAGGACTCGACCAAAATAAAATAAAATAAATAATAATAATAATAATGATAATAATAATAATAATAATAATAATAATAATAATCTCTAGTAGTAGTTGTTGCGAGGCGCCTATCTACACTTCATTCCTCGAGTTCGGGTATCATTGATCACTCTCCCTCGATTTGTCCTATTGGAAGTTTCTGGTATTGTTCCAGGTGGAATTATTGCCTCAATCGGGCCAATCTGGTTCCCCTGACTCAAGACCCTTAGTCCTCTGTAGAATCCTAACCAGCGATATGAAATTCGAGTTGCCTATGATAGCAGATTGGGCTGGAACTTATATGGGCGATGGCACCGCACTAGTTTGACCCTCGTAGACCGCATTCGCTTGATTTGACGATCCCATCCTCGAAGTCAATTTAGTGGCTAGATTGGTAAATAGAGGAATCAAAACACCACACAAATGATTAGCCATATGATTGGTTATATCATTTTGCTATTCTTTGAACATCCTTCTCATTGTGATCATTATCGTTGAATTTGGGGCCAACTCCCTTCTTTGATCCTTGGACAATTCTCGAGGAACATCAGCAGAATTATTGCCTGTGTTGACATCATCAACTAGGTTTGCATTCTAGTTGGAATTCTCAAAACAGATATTTCTCTGGGTGCGTTTGGGAGTGGCTTTGCCAAGCCACTTTGGGCATCCAAAGCCCTTTGGGCTAAAAAAATGGTGTTTGGGAACTTCTTTTGTAAAGATACTCGGGGAAAAGTGAGCATTTGAAAGGCTGAAAGCCTAAGGCTGTCATGGGGCTGCCTTGGGCATTCGACCTTTTCGGAATGCAGAGAGGAGAATAAGGAAAAAAATTTCTTCCACAAATTTCCTCACTAACATTTCATTTTTCCAGTTTTGTCCTCGTGACTATTCACCTTCTTCTCTGTTAAGGTTGGCCAACGAAGTTGCGCGGAGTTGCGAAGGGCTAGCGATGAGCTGGACAAAGGTCGACATGAGGCTGGTGTGGTCGTGGCAATCGTTGGCGGCCAGTTGCGTGACCTCGATGACCACCCGCGAGTCGTGTCGTTGCAACCTTGCTGCTAACCAGATTTCAGTAGCCGGAGGTCTGGCGTGCAACCTCTGGCGACCACCTAGATCTAGGTTGTAGCAAGGTCGCGCAACCATTACGACCCCCGACAACGCTGAAACCCCTAGCAACCCAAATTTGGGTCATCGAGGCCGCACGACCTAGATCTGGGTTGTAGTGAGGTTGCGCGACCTCCGGTGACCCAGATCTAGGTTGCCTGTAGCCCGACAACGGTGAAGAATCGAGACTTGGAGAGGTTGAGGGAGCGGAGGACGTTCCCGTGGGCGACAACGACAATGAGAGAGGCATCGATGATGTGGAGGCAGAGGGAGAGGTCGAGGACGGTGGCGTTGGGGTAGTGGGTGAGGAAGCACATGGAGGAGGCCAAGGGACTTGCGATGGTGGGTCAACGGCCTGGAAGGAACAGCAGCGAGGGAGAAGGACTTGTGGTTGCCGGTGGCCGCCTACTATTCAACGGCCAACTATTTTTTTTTTTATTACAAAAATTATTTATAAATGTAAATTTTTCCAAACATTATTTTGGCTAAAAGTACTTCACAATAGGCTTTTACATTATAATTTACCAAACGCAATTTGCATTCTAAAAAACTCATTTAATTTAAAGTCCTTTGCATTTTCCCAAAGGCTTTCCCTAAAAGTCCATTAAACACATCCTCTCTCCCACACACTAAAAGGATGAATTATCCTCACCGGCAGAAAGGCGACTCTCCCAATTCCTTGTTTTTGCCATCAACACCTCCTAGGAACGGAACACAATTGTCCTACCAGGTGTGCCAAAAAGATATTCACTGGGGAAGGGTTCCCTCGAGATATATCTTTTATCAAAATGGCAAAGTTTCGACTTTATTGTTTGAATTGGGTTTTGTGTCATTCCAGAAAGAAAGCAACTAATTCTACTCTAATGGCAATTGAAGTAAAAGAAAAATAGGAGAGAACATAAAAATGGGCTAAAAGTAAAGTGCAAGTACCGAATGACGATTGTTGATTGATTGTTGATTATTGGCAAAAAGGTTCCTTACACTTGTGCCTCTTTGGCTATTTATATACAATTTCTACAAATAACCGCTTTTTAGCGATTATTATATCAATTTCAAACCACTCTCGAAGTTTCGACATTGCTGTGGTAATCGTGCTGTTTTATCTACGTTATCTTCGATATTGAATTCCTGGGACTGCTCCCACGTTCTCTTTTCCTTCCCAAGCGGTTTATGACATCTCGTTCTTCAGCATCCCCCTTAACCGGTTGTCTTCTAGCCCGTCCCATTTTCCACTTGTTTTTCATGGACTGGGCTTAACTGATCTTTACTTCTTTTCGATGCCTATCGCTCTACTTCTTTTTGAAGCCCATTAAGCCAATTTTAGGGCCAACAGTATTAGTTTACCGAGGTGTTTTTTTATGATTTTTTACGAGGGACCTTTTTGGGACTTAAGTAATAATTTGTGGTTTTTTTTTTTTTGACGAAAGAGAGTTCAAGATAGAATTGAAATCGGATCTAAACTCAAGGGCTTTTTTAGGGAATTGGGCCGAGCCCTCATGCATCGTGGAGGGAGACAATCGAAGATAGGGATGAAGGGTGTGTTTGGTTTTAGCATTCCCAATGAGTTTTCGACCTCCAAAGCCTTTTGGGGAAATGCTTGATTTTTTTATAATCATTTTGAAGTAACTTTTAAGTAAAAATTATATTGAGAAAGCTAAAAGTCCAATACTAGTATAAACTAACTTTGAGCTTTCAGCCAAATGCTTAAACTCATTTTTTCTTCCAAAACTACATTCACCCATTCTTCAAATTTCCAACTTTGCTCTTGTTATTTTTTTAAATGCTAAAAAATCAAATATATGTAAATGCTAAAAAAATCAAATATATATTTTAAAAAGAGACCAACCCTTCACCGATTTGGTGAAGGGCTACGCCCAATCGCTAGTGGCCATTTGTTGTTAGGCGACCTCCAACAAGAGTCACACGACATCAAGTGGCCTAAGTGGTTGCAACCCAAGCAACAATCACTTGGGTCGTGCGATCCTCGCTGAGGGTTGCCCAAGGTTGGCCAACCTCTAGCGAGGGTCATGTGACCCTGGCGAGGGTCGTTAGAGGTCAGCCAACCTTGGACAACCTTGATTGATGATGGCCGGTGCCAAATCTGGTTCTCTAGTAGCCATAGCCCTTCGCTAGTTTTTTTTTTTTTTAAATTAAATATTTTTGTTTTTTAAGCATTTATATTTATTTGAATTTTTAGCATTATTATCAAAATTTATATTTAAAAAGTTGCGTAAATTATTTTTTTTCAATTTTAAACAAATAGAATTTTTTTTGGTCAAACTAAACAAATAGAAATTAAAAAAACTAATATTACTTACCTAAAAAGTTATTCAAATGTGTTTTCTATCAAACGACATTTTTCTTAAAGTTACTTTTCAAATTATAGTTTATCAAGTGACTTTTGTATTTACTCAAAGTCTTTAAAGTTAAACTGCTTTGCATTTTCCTAATGAATTTTTAAAATATTGAACCAAATGCATCCCAAAAAAGATGAGGAAGAAAGGAGGGAGAGGGAACCAATAGAACAAGAAAAAGAAGGAACAAAGAGAAGGACGAAAATTCAAAAGGATGATTTCTAAAATCGAGATCCCATTCCGAGAGCGATTGCCCCAGTCGACACTCTCCAAAGGATCCCATCACGAAATTACTCCTCAGACAGCACAACAACAAGCGTCGGCAAAAGAGTGCGCGTGGGCCGTCGGATCATCGCTCCCAGGTCAGCGGTCAACCTCGTCGTCCTCCGCCGAGGGTGTACGACTTCGCGTGGGGCTCTCCTTCTTTGACGCGGACGACCTGAGCCAGCGAACCGGGCCAAGGCGTGGCCCATCCGTCGGCGCCACTTTTCTGCAGTGGCGGAAAGTCAGGACAGCAGCGAGAGTGAGCGCCACAATTCCCCACACACTTTCTCTCCTTTCTTAATTATCAAAACACTTTTAAGGAAAAGAATGACTTCATTGCTAAGATTTGAGTGCATTGTCAACCTGCAATAATAAATAATATTTCTTTTAACCTTGCAACACAAGTACTTTTCATAGTCTTCACAAAATACATGATACTACATTATTCACTCATCGATTTAGTTCACATGAAACCAGCAGTACTTTCGGAGTAATGAAAAGTGTGGGGCATCATAATATTTTCACCCTCTACAATATTGCATGTTATATGTCTGTGAAAGGACAAACATGTCCTTCTAAAAGGATACTATTCAATAAAAGTTTAAACTATAAAAACGAAAAGGGGTTACTAATTATATTCCTTGGACATGTTTTCAGCCGGTTGCCATCTACTTTCATGAAAATGAAGAATCAAAATGTCCCAGCACTTATTCTCGAACCGAGAAAATGACTAGGAGAAGGAATTTAAGAAAAAGAAAAAAGCTCCTAAAAATAAAAAATAAAAAGAAGAATGGAGAAGAAGAAAAAGGGAGGCGAAAACCAGCACTTTTTCAGCTTTTTCTTCTTCTCCCGTACCCCCCGGTCCCTAACGCCGTTATAACGGCCCCGCTCCCTTCTCCGCCGCGAATGCGACACCCGCCCCACTCGCCAGTCACGCCGTTATAAGCGAAGCGCTCTCTCTCTCTCCTTCCCCTGTGCTCTCCCTCTCTTCCGTTGCAGAGAAACTGGAGCTGCTCTCTCTCTCTCTCTGTGAAGCCCTAGGAAATGGTTCGTGTTCACTTTTTGATTCTTCTCCTGTTTCCATTTTCACGAAAGCTTCGTGCTCTTCATCGAAGGACCCTGCACGAACCTTTTCAGATTCTGAGAATCTGGCGCTATCTCTCTCTCTCTCTCTTTTTCTAGGCATGGTTTTCGTAGCTGTTGCATCGTGCTTTGATTCCGTGTGTTTCCGACATGCGATTGTGCTGTGTTGATGTCGCATTTTGGGGGTGATTGGATTTCGTCTCCTCCGCGCATTTTGGTGTCGGTTGGAGCGCGCTTCGTTTGGGGATTTCAATCCTTTTGGCTCTCTGTTGAGATTTAATTCTTCATGTCTTTGATGGAAGATGGGTCGGTGTAACTCTATTATTTGCGTTGGTCGTGTTTCGTGGACGGTGTTGCTATATTAGGCGCCGCCGTGACCTATATCTTCCGTTGTCGATGCTCGAGCGAGCTGCTGAGCCACTCGATTTTATTGAGCTGATTCGAAGAAGAGAGGGACAGAATTCATGCTTTGGATCAGTGTTTCTTCTTTATCTGTTTGTTTTCTGTTGATTATTGATGTTTTTTTGAGTCCCTTTTCTATTTTAGGATTATGATGTGCGATTTTGGAATCCCATCGTTAAGATTTTGCAAAGCTTAGCGGGTTTTGTTGGAAGTAAGTGAATGGCGTCTCCCGTTCTAGAACTTTTGCAAGTAATAAAGAGTGCATTTGTTTGTGCTTTTGGTTGGATGTTACGTGGTCGTTCAGCTGGTCTCTGAACATGACCCATTTCTGTTTTTCATCTGTTGTAGTGAAAAGGGGAAATGTTCTTTCTTTGGAAGAACTTGCTCTGCTAAAGAAGCTTGGAGCACTAGCCTGCTAGGCATCCTCCCTTTCATGCATTTATATCCATGATTATTGTGTTACTGAAACAAGCTTGGAGCATTTATTTCTCTTTCGTTTTTAACAGTTTGGATTTTCTTGTTTATTAGTCATGATTTTGTCTTGCTCAATAGCTTTTGACTGTGTTTGATTCATTTGAATCTTTATTGTCTCATACTCTTTCCATACACTCTTAACTTGAGACTTTATTCAAAGAACAGTTTTAATTGCACGGTATCTATTTTGTTGCTTAAGTCTTATAATTGCTTCCATTTTATGCAGGATGAAATTGCATGAAAACTGTGGGCAGAATTACATTGTTTTGAGGTACTTTTCCTTGGTCTTTTGGATGGTATCTTTAAAGGATGGTTGAATAATCTTGATGCTCATCTTAGATTTGGATGACATCATTGTTTAACAGCACTAGATTGCTTCTAGACTTGATGCACAACAAGTAGAGAATGATGGTCAGACAAAATAGTTGCATGTGAAAGAATCATGGGGTCAGCTTGCTGTGTTGCTTCCAGAGATCGAACTGTTCCCTGCCGAACAGCCAATGAGACTTTGCACAGGAATATCATATATTCTCCGTCGTGGAGCTTCCGTTGGGAAAATAGAAGACGTGTGGCTGGTGAAATTGACAATCCACCATATGAGTTAAATCATGGAAATAGTGACTGTGCTCCCACTGAGATTAAGGAACCAATCAGTTCAAGACAAGGCCACATATCAGATGGAAGAAGTCCGTCGGGAATTATCGGAGCTTCCATCTCTCAACGGTCCCCAGCCCATGATGTAATAGGAGCTGATTCAGCAGCATCATTATCTGGTAAGTATGACATTCTGTTAATTGTGTCATCTTTCGAGGAATGTTTTAAGGAGCGTTACTTAACAAGGTCTTAGGGTCCATTTGGGAAATGTCAAAGTCTCTAGTTCCCCTGAAGAAGTTGTTATACAGGAAAGCTAAAATCTTAGAAGCTGGGAAGGCTTGGGTTAATGGTCACATGATTAATCTACATGACAATGTTGCCTAGCTATTAGTCTTTGTTCAATTAATGCCTTCTAAATGATATTAGTCCAACAAAAAAAGGCCCATATAATAGCTTAAGAGATTTCTTGTACTCAAGCCATTGGTGTAGTGTGTATCCTCTTGGTTGTTCCAAAATGTCTCTACTCTTGTCCTAAAAGTGTTTATTTGAAGTTCTTCCATTTGATGATAGTCCTGATTGCACTCGTTTGGTGGAATATCATAAACACGCGTTCCCGATTATTGCAGAGAGCTAGTACAGCCACTGAAACATGTTAGGTGGCAAGTTTTTCCTGGTTGTATGTGCCGTTACAAACTAATAACTAAACATGTTGATCTACCATTGTGTTAATAGGTTATAGTTATTTGGAACTCCTCAGAATGAGATGAATGGGAGCCTTGTTAGTCACTGTCGTTTTTTGCGACAAGCTTGTTTTTTGCTCCAAACGTCCTTCTCTTTGGACTTGTAGTGCTAAATCTGATGATCTTCTTGTTCAATGTAGATATATCCCAGGCGAACAATGATTCTGCAGAGGTTAGTTTGAATTGATTGAGGCTGATTCTCCGGGAAGAGTTTAGGGTGATGTTCTCATTAAATTGTTAATTTTTCAGCTGAAGAATGCAGCAGGATCCCCTGAATCAGTCGCTCCCAAGATCTCATTTTCTCCAACCATACCTTCATCTTTTTCAATGCCAATAGCAGATCCATTGTCTTCCCATACTCCTGCTGTTCCTCCAAATTCTACCCCCTCAAGACGGGCCCAATGTTCGGCAGGACACCAGTTGTTGAGACAAATTTCTGATAGTCGGATTTTGGGAATGAAATCACCATGTAGGAACTCGATTTCCGAAGGAAGACCATCATTTGTCCTGTCCCCATGTAGCAATGAGTTCACTACAGGATCCCAAAGTGGCTTTTCTGATGGTTGGTCTATGCGCACATTTTCTGAGCTTGTGGCCTCTTCCCAGAAAGAGAGGTGGTCTTTTGACAGTGAGCAGTTCAGCTCTGGTTGTGGCAAGATCAGTGGATGTAGCAGCAGGTTCTCATCTTCACCGTCCATTGATTTGCAAACATGTGGCGCGTGTACTAAGCTCGTGACAGAGAGATCGTCATTTAGAATTACCAGTAATGAGGTTGCAGTGGTTGCAGTATTGGTCTGTGGGCATGTTTACCATGCGGAGTGCCTAGATATGATGACTCAAGAGACAGACCGTTATGACCCAAACTGCCCAATTTGTACAATGGGAGAGAAGCAAGTATTGAAGATGTCCAAGAAAGCTGAGTTAAAGTCGAGGAGCTATAAGATATTCAAGAAACGGGTTGGGGATGGTGACTTGAAGATCTTTGATAAAGGGAAAGCGATGGCACAAGAAAGAAAAATTCCCAGGTTAGAAATGAGTTCCAGTTCAGGGAGCTCTTTTGCAAAGCCCTTCTTAAGAAGGCACTTCTCTTTAGGATCCAAGTGGGGCAGGTCCTTATCAGAGAATGATTCTGCCAGGAAGAAGGGCTTTTGGTCGAGATATCGCAAAGATTGAACAGTACTAAGAGGTTAGTAGTTGAAGCACGGTGCGAGACTTCAGCTCTACAGATATTCTTCCTTTGGTTTTATCGAGCTTTGGCAGGTCAAGTCTTATTATGCATATATAATTGTGGACTCACTTAATATGTCTCCGTGCAGTCAATATCTTTGAGGCGGTATGCTGGGAGCGATTGCTTGGTTGGGCTTTGAGCACTCCATGGAGTCTGATATATGGAGCTAAGGAACATTACTTTAAATGCCGGTACTATCAACGCCATTAATATCAGGAGTGGAACATGGGATGTGGTGGCGTGGTTACGGCGGTACAGGCTCCTGTTTTGCCCATTCTTATGCCAAATTTCCATTGAGGTCAGTTTCACCGTAGGCAGCATGGGGCTTGATTTTATATGCCCGCTAATGGAGAGTATTACCTCATTAGGTTACTGATTGTATAATGTGAATCCTACTCTGGATTCAGGAGCAATGCGAATCACCTTAGTTGTTCTAATGACACCATGGGCTGCTTATGTATTGATCAGGCGGCTGTTATGACATGCTATTTGATGGCTATATATTTAAAATACTGCTCTACTTTGTAACTCAAATACAAATCCACTTAGGCTATGTTTGATCGTCAAGATAAGGATAGGATAAAATTTATCCTAGGTGTCTGCTTAAGACATGATACAATCGAATATAAAGGGGATATAGGATAAATGCGGATAAAATTTCTAATATTCATAATAGGAAAGTTTTTTTAAAAATAAAGAACTTCTTAAATTAACAAATTTAAAATTATATTTGAATATGAATATTATTTTAATTCTAATATAAGAAATTTAAAATAAAAAAATATTTTAAATATAATCTTATTTTTATTTATATATTCAAATTTAATTCTATTTTATAATATTAAATTCCATATATATAAATATATTTACTTTTATTATGTATTTTAGGTATATTAGTACAGTTTTCTATTAATAAAATTTTATTGGAGAATAATGGAAGGGGAAGAAAGAAATAAAAAATTAATAAAGAGAGAGGAAAATAAAAATAAAAATAAAGTTGAACTAGAGATTTTACTATCTTTGTCTATAAAATTTATAATTAATCTATATTGATGTGTCGTTTTAACTAAATAATATATATGATATGATGTAAATATATCAAATTTTATTATTACAGTCACCAAATAGTTGATAAGATATAATAGAATCCTTTGAATTTTATATTTTATCCTATCCAATTCTATTCTGATTAAAAATCCAAATGACCAAATGTAACCTTAAGATATATCAATGGCATACCACTTGATAAAACCCATAAAAGGGTTAATTGATTGAATTTGTCTTTGATTAGTCATTCGCATATGACGCTACTACGATTGGAAAACCGACTAATATAAGAAGTCAAAGGCAGAAGTCATGGGAATTGATCGGTTATGGCAATTTTATGCTTTGAGAAAACATATTGGTGGCTGCAATCATCCTAGTCGACCGGGTTGAATACAAAAACAGGACTCATCCATTTTACATTCATATTTCGAGAAAGAACAATCCTGAAAGAATAAACCAGAGTCCGCCATCTTCAACCACTACAAGTTAACAGGTTTAGTCTGCGGTTGTCTTTCTGTGGTTAAAGTGCAGCCAAAGGTTTCACCTGCAGTTTTGGAACCGTGGCAAAACTCACCACGTTGCGGCTTTCTGAGCCGCAAGTAAACTTCTGTTTGGCTGAACTTCAAAAGAAAGTTTAAAAAAAAAAAAAAAAAAAAATGCAGAATCCAGTTCGACGACTGTTCAACGCAACAAATCGAATATGAATAAGTAAAGAAAACTGTCTGAGAAAATAGTCTAAGAAACATGCTCACATAGAAGCTATTCTAAGTTACTGGTAACCAAGGTAGCTTCAAATATCATCTTGTTCAAACTCAAGACTTCTGACTTTCGTTTTCCTCCATGGGTTGAAGCACGAGTGGCTTGTCAATCAGCATTTCCATCAGCATAATCTTGAACCCAATTGAAATTGTCGTCGACTGAATCAAGGAATTCATTCCGCATCATTGTGCTGCTATCTTTAGCGAAGGGATCATCGCCTATATAAGAAGGTATTTAGCAAAGTCTTGACAGCAACCCACCAATATTTGTCCCGCGTATCTTGCACACAATACAATCTGTTGAACCTGAGAGACCAACACACATGGATCACCACTCAAGTTCCTACCGTAGTACGTGAGATCACCCGTAATTGGGTGTTGGTCCCTTGCACTTGCGTAGCATTAAATCTTTGACTTGATGACAAGTCCACTATTTTAGTCAGTCTATTCTTCTCGTGATATCATGATTGAAATTGGATGCGATTTACGGCATAGCCCTTGAATCTTCTCCCCACAGTATTTGGGGAAAAAAAAAAATTCTAAACTTATTGCACTTGTAGCAATTCAATCATAAATATTTAATTTAACCAATTTTAGTCCTACATCATTTGATAATTTGCCAATATATTCCATCTAGCCAATTTTGACAAGAAATTGATAATTTGGTTGTTGGACATTTTACTTGGCACGGGAGGCACTAACATAAACAATTTTAATTTTAATTTTTAATTGTTTTTGAATTTTTCATTAATTATTTATTCTCCTTTTTATTTTCTTTCTTTTTTTTTTTATATTATTAAGGGCTAGTAAGGGCCGCCTGCCTAAGGACCCAACCACTTGGCAAGGGTTGTGACCTTTGCTAGCAACTAGTGAGAGCTCATGTTTGTCGCTCAAATTGACGCAAGTGCTCATGGCCTTCACTGGCTGGTGAGGCTCACAGGTCCTCAACCAGTGGCCCCTATTGCCCTTAACAATAAAAAAATGAAAAGAAAAAATTCAAAAATTTTCCATAGTTGTATTTGACATATTTTGTAGGACGCCCAATGTCCACATCATTAAATTCTTGTTAAAATTAGTCAAATGGGCTATATTAACAAATTGCCAAAAGATTTATGATTAAATTGATCAAATTAAAAAAATTAGAACTAAATTGGTTTAGGGTTTTCTTTTGGATATCCCTAAGACCTGGTCCTCGATGTAGCCATCCAATTTCATCATTTTATGCTTTCATTGCCCTCCAAAGAAGCAACCTACATATAAAGATATGTCCAAAGACTAAAGTATCTCCACATGCTCAATTCGTCGAGAAATAAAAGCAGAAAAAATAACACTTGCACGAGATTTACATCGAGTTTGGAACCTTCAAATCACCAATTTGTCCAACTCTTTTCTACATAGCCTATGATGACGATTTTTTCTCTTGATCTCAAATTCAAACTTGCCGTGCATGGTTAAAGACAGGCGTCAATAAACGGATAAGAACATTGAAATACCCTTTTCAATATTCTTTCAAGATTTCTATCAGATTGACCACTCCCTCTTGAATCAGGTTTATTGAAGTATCTCGAACAAAATGGTACGCTTTTTCTGCAAGATATCCTTCTGCAATGAACCATCGGGATGTCATCTACTTCAAACATATGATTTCGATATAGAGAAAGTACCGATGGACACACGATATAGTTCATGTTTAGTGTATCAACAAATATAAAATAAAATAAAGTATTTTCAATATTGAAATATATCACCTTTCAAATGGATACATCCATCGACATTGCACATGTCCAGCAACTTTTGCCGCTGCTGCTAAATTAATAACTAAATGAACCATAATGGTAAACAAAACCTGCTAGAAATATTGTTTTCATATTGCATATTATTAACACAATTTGAGACTCCAGCTTCTATTACTCACCGACATCAAAACATTTGAACATGGTGCTTTATAAAATCTGCAAAATACAATATGAAACAATTCTCACTTCTTTCGTCAACACCCTCCCCATAAATGGCAAATCAGGACTCTTTTTTTGGTTGCTATTTGATGCATAACCATCTGGATCTTTTACTTGCTTCAGCACTTCCTGAAAGAGTTTTTCCTCTTTTGGCTGTAGAGAGTAGCAACCACGTGGCATATACTTATACACCATGTTTGTACCCCGTTGCTATGGATGAAGCGTTTCCTCTGAAGATTGAGCTACCTCAGTCAACTGTGCAAAATGGCAGCAGGGTGACGTCTCACTTTGTGGAAAAAAAATCCCCAATGCTTGATGGCCAATCCTGCAGTGCCACTCCACATTCATAAAGATCCGCATAGGGAGATCTATGGAATGACAACAAGAACATCAAGCTGTTGAGGTTGTCAAATGCCTGTAAACTTTGTGACTGTTTCAGCTAGCTGATTACCTCTAATCCACATCAATCTGCTCAATAATGCTGCGCAGCCCCGATTTATAACTTGGATGAAGCAGCTTAATTCCTAGCTCCTGCTTCAAACGAGTGTTCAGAACACGCTTCTCATCCCTTCTGCCCACTCTCTGTACAGTCGACTCTGTTCGATCAGGATACTTGTCCTCTTGAAAATAGCCAGCAAACTTTGTCTTCACCAAGTCCTCTGCATACTCGAATACTTCTTCCCTGGGTGCTGGATTGTCATCGACAACATTGTATATTTTGCTGGATGGTACAGAGGAGTGCATTCATTAGCAATTACATACATTTTCCAGTATGCATAAGTAATGAAAAGGGGAAAGAAATCAGGGATCCAGCATGGCTCCACTTGTTCCATGTGTTTTCATCTGACTGTCATATATTCTATTGTCATAATAAAGTTGCTCCCATTATGTGTCATCTAGCGAAGTTTATTAGCCAGGATATGATTTGGAGGGATCTGAGAGATAGAAGGTGAAAGAGACAAGGATTGGGACTATGATTGGGAATTGTTGCTTTGACAGCAATAACTTTTGATCCAGAGAATTGATGAGGCACGTAATGCCAATCCTGGAAACTTGTTCATTAAGAGTACCACACTATGGCCATACAACCTGTTTAGGTTGTTCTCAGCTCGACGAATCTACGGTTTTTATGTACTTTAGGGCCATTTCTGTGCTAGGCCCATTTTCCATTAATTGTGGGTCCATATGTTATGTCATTATTATTTTCTTTTTAATTCCATTAGTCTTAACTTTCTGATTAGGGTTTTGCCAGGGTTTGAATGGTTCTTAATGCTTGAATGGACCATTGCCTTTTCTCAGAATAAAGTAGTAGTAAAAGTTCTATCAATTGTGTTTCAAGTCTGTTTTGCCATTCTGTGTGCACACAAGAATTATTTATGATTTTCCATTTCCACTGTGTCTAATTATTGCCCTCAATGTCATCCCCCCCAAAGAAAAAAAAAGAAGCACCCTAAGAAGGAAAGCCACAGGGACAATGGAATATCTTAATTTTTCCAAGTTTATGGACTTAAGATAATGCATGACGACAATAATATTTAAAAAAAATACCTTGAAAACGGCACATAAATACCAGCTCTGAGTGCTTGACAAATGTCATCAACGTGAACTCTTGATGTGTATTGCCTTGATAATCTCATCTTCTTACTGTCCGACAGAGGGTTTCTGCTAATTATTGTATCAAGGGCACTGCAATGACGAATTTAAGAAAATCAGATTAAGTGAAAGAAGCAATGAATTTAGTAGCAAGCAACAGTAACCAAGCAAAAGTTCAACTAAATCATCATCCATCGCCAAGCAATTTTGCAAAAGGAGGTAAAGTGAACTACAAAATGAAACACGATTTAGAACATCTCAAATCTCGACATCCACTGATTTCTAGAGCATGGAAAATTGTACACCGATAAAGTTTAGAGTAGCTCTGTTGTCTAATAACTAAAAAAGCCATGTTACATCATGCCAAAAATATCCACAACCTTCTTCCAGGGCCATATATGCCTCCAAGTCGGAGTACCAAGGAAGAAATTCCAAGATTGTGGCCCATATCTAGCCATCCCTTTTCAGCATGTAACCTCATTCTACCCAACTCCGTTGAAGGATTCGCTGGATAACTGCCACAAGATATCATTAGTCTTTGGCAATTAAGTAAATTCATCTTACGAGAATCCAAAGGTGGTCATTGAATACTCACTCCTCATCCACCCACGCACCACCACAATCTCCATACACACCTATTAATCAGAAAGAAATTTACAGAACCAAATGACATCAAGAAGCATGACTAGACAGAGAATTGTACCAAGAAAAAAGGTCCCGGGTTGAAGTAAAGACACATTAGTCTATATGCAAGAGTTTAATCTTTCCTAGATATATCAGTGTAACATCATTCTACTTTTAAAAAACAGGACAGATCATTCCAAAGTCCAATGTAAGATGTTAATGCAGGCTAAATTCTGGAACTAGCATTTGGATTTGCCTTAGATGCTTAAACATAGTAGACTACTAAATGCCTCGAGCCTAACTGAGGTCATAAGCCAAGCTAACAAGGGCACCAGATGCATGATCCCCAATTATAGGGACTATGGAGAGTATTATTCATCCTGATCATTTTACTCGAACTCTAGAGCAACAACAACAGTAAATAAACATGTCAAGGCATATTAAGCTATAATTGAGTTCATTAAGCGACACTGATTCATCTTCTTTTTAACTTCCATTGTCACTCTGCTCTCTCCATCACTTCAAATGGACCTCCAGCTAAATTTTGTAAGTTTTGCAACCTATTATCAGTGCTACAGCCATGTAAGCATTAGAATCAAGTTGATGAATCCATGTTTCTTGGATATTAGCATTAAATTGCAACCAACAAGTTTTCTAGAAGGCCCAACCAATCAACAATTATTTTCATTTTCCTCAGTCTTTTGCCCTCTATATGTATGTGCGAATAGGTGAGTGGTGGAGAAAATGTGCACTCGATTCAAATACACCAGTTAGATGATGCAGGGGGTATAGTCATGCGAGATCATTGAGCAATCCAGAAGAATGCCAGTTCAAGAACATTGCACAGTGACAGCAGCATGTGGTCTGCATCTTTGTAATGATGTCCTCTTAATATTCTAAGCAACACCCATTCCAACATGTACATGTTATGCAGAGGATCCACACATCAAAATAATTATATAAAGAGGAAATAATAGTGTGTATATCCAAATGCTAAAATGATTCGCTTGATAATGATGTACAACTAAGCACTGTTCTGATTCCAAATGTAATGTAGACGTACTAGTAGATGACAAATAACACAGCCATTGCAGATTTCCATCTCTCAGCACATGCTCAAGAAATTCTCTGTGTTGTAGCATCTACAAAATAAACAAGCAGCCAAAGCAACCCAATTAGCCGACATTGGGATTCATTCATTCATTCACATTCCGGAAGGAAACTAACACGCAACCAGGAGAATGCCTGACGTACTGGGTCGCCAATGCCCCTCACAGGGGGTATAGAAACAAGAAGGTGAGTATGATCTTTCAAAATGTCCAGAGTACTCAACCTGAAAAAGCAACATCAAGACGCAATTGAATTCAAATTTGACTCACGACTTCAAAGAAAACATCTTAGGCAACCCAATGAAAAGGCTATAGCATAAATGGACACACGAGTTCAAAGTTCCCATTATCACGCGATTCTCAGTCTTGGAGACAGAGGCCTCCGCGTTTGTCATGTCAATGACCCGACTCACGCTGCCATAAACAGCTTTAAATTCCAAGATTGAGGATATAGCAAGGAAGGGACAACTTACTCCGGTTCACTCGCGTCCAGAACGCGCGCATCCAGACCCTCCTCTTCAAGCTGCCGCTTCTTCTCCAGGCTCCTGCAAGTCCCCGAGACAGCCCTGGCCCACAATTCACCGAACAGATTATACGCATCCTGTGAAGCTAACCGAGCTTAAAGCTCACTCACGAACTCCACTCGACCCTCGAACAGATCACGGAAGGAGAGCGTACCATCCCTGGCCCCTCATGTGCAGCGCGAAGGACCGGCCGACGTAGCCGACGCCGAGGATGAAGAGCCGGCGAGAGAGCTCCCGATCAACCCCGGCTTGAGATCGAGGAGGAAGAGGAAGCGGACGCCGATTGGGCCCCGCAGCCATTGACGTCGCTCGGCTGGGATCGAACCGAATCGGAGCGACATTTTCCGGCGAGTTGCAGTGCGTGAAAGGGAGGAGTGAGAGTCGGAGTGACATTTTAAAAATCCCTTTTCATGGGTTCTCGAGGAAATTGAATTTCGCCGTCTTGTAATGTAAAACATCATCATTTTATACGGGAAAATAGGACATTCTAGTGTTAATGGCAATTGACGCTCGGTATCCATACTCGATTAATCAACCACTAGAATATTGATCAGATCACAATAATAGAAGGCCACGTGTTCTAACACCATTTCGACTTAATATCAGAAGGAATTTTTTTTTTCCAGCAAAATTAAAATTAGAACAATGAACGTAGAGTAAACTTATTTAGGAGAATTACCTTTCGAGCAAAATCTGCATCTAGAGCACTTAGTCGGTCATCAAATATGTAGACATTTGAGTAGTAGATGGCCCACGCCATAGAAACTCGCTGCGTTTGTCCACCAGTTACATTCAATCTTTTCACCTATCTCAGTTAGATCACCACCCTGGTAATTTATTCATGGCAGAATGCTGAAGATTTTGGCAAAGAACATTGAACAGCATGGAATTGCTAGCAAGTCCACAAGAACTACATTGAAGATACAATTATCAGAACTAAACTTATAGGTAGCAAGTCAAGGTCATGCCGCAATGCAGTCACATCCATTGCCTTCAAGAGTTCATTTATTTACATGTCATCACATACTTGCAAGAGTTCATTTATTTACATGCTCAATATAATGATTTCAAGGAATGAAAGCTTACAAGGTTTAGTTGGGTGTGAATAATCCAAGAGGTCCAAATTGATATTATTAGAGTAATTAAATAATAAATCATACCTTAATCTAATAGCTTTAGTTTTTAGAACAGTCAATAGTAATCTCACTAAAATCTCACATTATATTAAAGTAGGAGGTTCTAATTTCAAATTTTTCCATGCCTCTATTTGCCACCACAATTATATATTTGCATACCTACGCTTTAGGCTAAGGCCAAAATTTAGCATATTCGTGAAAGGAAGTAATTAAATATTAAACTATGCATTCATCTAATAACTTAAACTTTTAGAACAGTTGATAGCCTCACTAAAATCTCACAAATATTAATATTAGAGTGCAAAGAAGCACACTCAAGTAGTAAGGTTCATTATGTTTAGCTAATAAAACTAACAAAAGCAAAAAGAAATTTCATGAGAATGAATTATGAAAGTTTTTGTACTCACGGTTGCATTGAAAATCCATGAAACCTGAGTAGCATTAGCAACAATTCCTCTGATAACTACATTTGCATCTCCAATTGCAGGAAGCTCCCTAAGCATTGCTGATATTAGTGATGTCTTTCCTTCCCCACTACTACCAACACTCGCAATGAAATTGCCTACTGGAACATCCAAGTTTATATCCGACAGTATGGGCTCTGTCTTTACAAGATCAAGCACTTCAGAGGTGTATATAAGCAATTGCAAAGAAATAGACAATTGCATTTGCAAGAGTATTTTGCCTTTTCCATTAGACAAAGGCCACAGAGTACATAGTAAGGGAAGTTGCCACTTGCTATAGATTGCCTCTGGCTATAAAAACATCCTAACGTACATATTGACAAGCAGATGGTAGTCTCTTGCTTATTTAAGGAGCTTGATACGAATGCTTATGAGGGAGCATGTAAAAGAATATCCATAAAATGAAAGAGTTTACAATTATAAATAGTTATGCAACTCATATTTAAGACAGATCTCAGCTCTTTTTCATTAAATCTTCTCCTCTTCTATAATCATTTCTTTCAATTTATCTATATGTTTGCTCTATCCAGCACACAGCTAATCAATATGGAGTAAAAACTGCACATCCAAGGCTTAGAGCACAGAGTGCTTTGCTCAATAGTACCCTAACATTTGCACGTGCACAGTTCTGTCATCTGCAAAGCCCAGTTTTTATAAAAGCGATGCTTGTACTCATATGCATGTGTCACGAGCCTAAAGAGAGTCGGCCCAAGAGGTTCCTGGAGGGCGATCGCAACTCACCTGTGGACCTCCTGCTCTCACTCGAATTCCCACCAAGCCTTCTCCCTGAAAGTTCCAAGGGCGGACGAAACCGTCATTGAGTCATATTCTAGGAGTATGTTCCATTATTTATGTCGATAGACGGTAGTTGACATTATGTCGGTAGTTGATGCGGTGCGATCTCGTCCGCCGGTAGAATTCTAGATCAATGGATATAATCCGAGGCCCTCAACTATAAAAAAAGGGGTGTCTTCATTCATTTGTAATCATCCACTACTTCCACAATACAAAGCTTCTATCTTTCCAGAGCTCTTCTCTAGATTTTTCTCTCTTTACGATCCGGGTAAGGCGAGTGAGTGAGCATTCAATCGAACAAGGCTTGGCTTAGGTGCTTCGGCAATTCAATCCGATCCTAAAGTGCCCGAGTTGCCGCGCGGTCACGATCCCAATCGATCGACTTGTGACAAGTGGTATCAGAGCTAAAGAGAGATCCGTTTCCAAGAGATTGAAGAGCGCCGAGTGTTTGAAAGAATGTCAAGCCAAGAAGTGGCTATAGTTGGAGAGGCCGGGCAAGTCAAAGAGACCCGCAGCCGATCAAAGAAGAGGGAGACCTCGATGGATGCTGCGGCCACGTTCGATGAGAAGATCGGGAAGGTCTGGAGTGCTATGATCGAACTCATGGAAGGTCTTAACGATGTGCAAGACCGGATCATGGAGGTTGAGGGCTCGATCCGTGAGGACTTCACGACCGGCATCAACCAAGCTACGGCTCCATTGTTCGACAAGGATGAAGCTCTAGAAGCATCGATCGATGGTTTGAATGAGCGTGTCCAAATAATTGAGGAGGTAAGCCCATGTAGGGAAGAGGTTGAAGCCATGAAAGCGGAGATCCAAGAGCTCAAGACTGAGCTCGCCCTATGCAAGTTTAGCATCACCAACGGTGCGGTGCCTACCCAAGCAGAGTCCAAGATTGAGGTGCTGAAGCCGAAAGAGTTCAAAGGCGAACGATTCGCCAAGGAGGTGGACAACTTCGTTTGGAGCATGGAGCAATACTTTGGTGCCGTCAACATACACGACAAGTCGATCAAGGTACAAACCGCTTCTATGTTCCTATTTGATACGGCAATGCTGTGGTGGTGCGATGAGGTTAGACGTGGCGTCGATCCCGTGAGCACATGGGACAACTTTGTGAGAGAGTTCCGAGACTACTTTTTCCCTAAATTCACTCAGCAAGAAGCCCGTAGCAAGCTCCACCGTCTCGAGCAAAAGGCGCGATCCGAAAGTACATGAAGGAGTTCACGGAGCTCAAACTCCAAATTGGCAACTTGAGCGAAGAGGAGGCTCTCGGAGCATTCATGGATGGATTGAAGCCATGGGCACAACTTGAGTTGAAGCGGCGGGACGTGAGTAGTCTTGCGCGAGTGCTAAGCGTGGCCGAGTCGCTTGTCAACCTCACCAAGACTGAACCAAGGAGTCAACCAAGGGATTTGAGGTCGGATCAATCTTGCGAGGATGAAGCGAGAAGCACTCCCCGAAGCGCGCATGATCAAGGCGGCCGAGCCAAAACATGGGGAGAAGGAACTTCCAAGCCCTCCTTCCAAAGGGATCGACCACCGACGGACTACGCGAGTAAGTTCGATCAATCCCCGCCTTCTCCTTGCTTCATTTGCCAAGGTCCGCATTGGACCCAAAAGTGCCCAAAGAAGGGTCGAATCAATGCCCTCCTTGTCATCAAGGAAGAAAAGGAGGAGCCCAAAGAAGACAAGTGGCAAATCTGAATTGGAGTTGTGAAGATGATCAACTCGGTCCAAGCGCGATCGCTAACCAAAGAAGAAGGAATCACACCAAACACGGACATGTTCTTCATGGAGGTTGAAGTATGCGGCTGAACACTTTACGCTTTGGCGACACGGGCATGTCCAACATGTTCATGTCAACCGAGGTTGCAAAGGCCTTGGGACTTCACGTGGAACCATCCGGGAAGTCGTACAAGCCCATCAATTCAAGCGACTTCCATGGCGTAGGAGCAACACCCGACGTGGATGTCAAGATTGGCGGATGGAAGGGCAAAATGGTGTTCGAAGTAATCCCTCTTGACGACTATGATCTCATCCTTGGAATGCAATTTTTCCATAGTGTGGGAGCCATGATCAACATGAGGACCAAGTGCATGATGATCCTTGACCAAAAGTGCCAGTCGATGATCCCCATGATCAAAGGGGTGGTCGACACCAAGACCATCGCGTCAATCCGACGCCTTGACAAGAGCTTGAAGGCCGTGATGCGTATCAACAAACTGTCCGAGGTGAAGCCAAAGGTCGAGTTGGATCCTACCCCAACACACGCCATGCCAATCCAAGCGCTCTTCCCCGTGGTTGAGTGTGCGCCGCTTGCTCCGTCCAAGCCGAAGACCGAGCCGTGTGCCAAGTCCAAGTTCATAATCAAAGGTTGTGGCCCTTCATTCATGAGCGTCCGAGCGAAGCGAAACAAGAACAAGAAAGCTCGTGCCAAAGCCCATAAGGCTGCCCATCAAGCTGAGAGCGATGAGGACATTGCTCGATTGAGTGGGGGAGAATGTCACGGGCCTAAAGAGAGTCAGCCTAAGAGGTTCCTGGAGAGGGATCGTGACTCACCCATGGACCTCCTGCTCTCACTCGAATTCCCACCAAGCCTTCTCCCCGAAAGTTCCAAAGGCGGGTGAAACCGTCATTGAGTCATATTCTAGGAGTATGTTCCGTTATTTATGTCGATAGACGGTAGTTGACATTATGTCGGTAGTTGAGGCGGTGCGATCTCGTCCGTCGGTAGAATTCTAGATCAATGGATGTAATCCGAGGCCCTCAACTATAAAAAGGGGTATCTTCCTTCATTTGTAATCATCCACTACTTCCGCAATACAAAACTTCTATCTTTCCAAAGCTCTTCTCTCTAGATTCTTTCTCTCTCTACGATCCGGTAAGGCGAGCGAGTGAGCGTTCAATCGAGCAAGGCTTGGCTTAGGTGCTTTGGCGATTCAATCCAATCCTAAAGTGCCCGAGTCGTTGCGCGGTCACGATCCCAATTGATCGGCTCGTGACACATGCATACACAGGAACTTCAAGTTAAAAATGAGAATTTCGCATCACAGGAAAAGTTTCCATTCTTGATGGTTATCACTAGTAGTCTGGAATCAAGAGGTGGGCAAGGCAAAAGAATTCTTTCCTTAGCTAACACAAGCTCCTCCAGTCACTTCAAGGATACATATGCATTTATAGTCTGCTCATGTAAAACATCATTAAAGGCTAGAAAAAATTATGGAAACACTAAGAGAGGGTTAATCATGACAATGCCGGGGACAACAATGAAGTGCTTAACAAGAAAGACAATGTACAGATGAAGTATATTTATGGAGATTATAAATTTCCCCTATTAGAAATATTATTAGAGATACTATTAGATATTAGGGATATTATTTGGTGTTTCATTATTCTTTAAGACAGTTAATTTCCTTTCTTATGCATGTTGTTTGGGTATAGATACCCCACAAAAGACTAAATTCACCTTATTTAGGATAAATGTGGTGCATGAGTGAAACTCAGACAACAAAAACAGGATAAATTGTGCTTGTGTCAAACTCCAATTTCGCAAATGAAGATTATAATAAACACCAATATACTTCGCAAATCCATGCATTGACACGAAGCTAAGCTACTCATCCTATTTCCAATTTCTGCACTTTAAAGCTCACTTCTCAACATAGAGGAAGATCCGGGATCCATAGACAACATCTCGAGGACTGCTCGGTCATGAGCCACCACGGGCCTGTACTTCCTTTGGCTCTGCTGGGGGAATATAAACCCAAACTAATTCACACACATGGTAAAATACGTTTTCACATTGCTTCTCCCAATCATTTTAGAAAATACACGAACAGGATAACACAGTGACAAAAGGAAATCAAAATTTCTCTTGTATAATTTTCTAGTTATATTCGCGTGAAAAAATCGGCCGAGGTTGTTGAATATATGCCATAAAGCTATTATGTAATAGTTACATGTTAGGGATTTCAGTTGTACTAATATTATTATTATTTAATTAATGGCAATGACGTATTCATTCATTTGTCCAATTATTTTATATTTATGAATGATTTCATAAGATCAGTTGCAACTAAACCTATTCTTGAGACATTAAGAATATATGTTACGGGTTCATAATTAGGTTGAATTTTTAAACCATTCTTGGTCAATGGATTATTGAGTGGATATTTATAATCCTGTTGAGACCGGTGTGTTCTTAACTTCACCATTAAGTATTGGATACTTAAGGGAATGATGAGTCACATGTCATTGGATATTATGATGCCGGAATTAGAACACATGTGTTTTTTTTTTTTTTTTTTTTTGATGACCCAGGGAAACCCCGTACGCTGGCAGCGCGGCAGGACAAACCCTAGGGCCACACGAGGGAACCACCACCCCTTGACAGCGATTAAGGCGCCAAATGCCTCCCGCTGGGTTTCGAACCCTTCACCTTTGAGGAAAGGATCAGCAAGGCCTTATCCAACGGAGCCACCACGGCGGGTTGTGTTAGAACACAGGTGTTTGTATTAGACAAGTTCACTAAACGTGATGCATATGGAATGATTAGCGACATGGAAGCTTTTAATGTGATCAATGTCTAATTGTTTATGCTTTGGGCTTGTGTAAATAATCCTTAGACTTGAGGCACGGTGTTAACTTGTGTGTCGAACAACTATGGTTCATAGTTGCACATAATGCCAAGTCGTTGATCCGTCTTTATGCCTGATGGTGATAGTTCGTTCATATACGAAGTTGCACGTGTACACAATATGGAATCTGTCTCCTTGTTACATGCAAGGTATAATAACGATGTCCTATGCTATCTAATTATGACACTACATTGAAATCATCGGCTAAGGTTGTAATCGAGAATAAATTATTTATGTCTCAAATAAAATGCATGTCAATTAGATTTGTACATATGATCGAATTTGTGACTTGACAAATATTTCATGGTATTTATTTGATCGGGATATAGTAAGACAGGGGGATTGAATTACACTATAGCCAAAATTGACAGGTTCATTACATTCTTAAAGCATTCACACTATTTGGATAGTCATAACATATTGCTAGATGTTAATTATGACTTGTAGGACCCAAAGATTAATCGAGATAATTAATTCTTCTGGGAGTACTAATGTGTTAGTACAAGTCTTACTACCAGCTTAGTGATGAACCTAGGATGTCACACACCATAAACAATTAGGATAACATGGAACAAGAGAGAAATATTGTTGCAAATGTATTTGCAATTACTACAATCGAATTGAGTCGGTTTGAAATTAAATTAAATGAGATTTAATTTAATTTGTATTATAGTCACGAGCCTACTTGCATATGATGTACGCACATACCCAAAGTGGATACATGTTAATGTACCCTAATTGCACATACAAAGATTATGTTCATTTTATTTTTGTTTTAGGAATTGATTAATTAATTAATTAAATTATGCACACGGTCAACAATTGTTGCTGACCGTGTGCAACGCACATCATATGTGTTTCTTTTAATTATAAATAAATAAATAAAGGGGACTTCATGCACGAAGCAATGGTCAGCAATTGCTGACCAACCACTCCTGCACGATCATCGTGCATGAAGCAACTACTCATGCACGATCGTGCATGAAGTAGATCGTGCATGAAGCAATTGCTCGTGCATGAAGCAAACGATCAATAACGGTTGCTGATTCAAGTATATTTTTTTATATTCAAAATGTTGTATTTGAGGACAAAAAAGAACAGTTGCTGAATATAGAGAAATGTGTGTGTGTTTTTGTGTTTTTCGAGACGAGAGAAAGAAAAGGGATTCTCTTTTGTTTGAGTCGTGACTAAAAACATCAAGGATACGGCGGATTGCCTCCACAAGATTGTTAGCACAATCATAGTGGTGATTATCCGAAAGTTCTCTCTTCCATTCGACGTCCGTTGTTGGTGTATCTGAACTAGAGGTCCGACGTTTGTGGGACTCGAATTGAAGAACATCTTAACCAATTCGTTTAAAGCACACTTCGAAATGTAATTCATTTAACTCCCTTTTTATATTCAGATTTTTTATTAAAATGCACAAACAATGCCTTCGGAGAATCATGTATAAAAAAATATCATCTTTATTTCCACTGTAATTTTTTAATTTTATCTATACATGATTCATAAAACCCCAACAAAGGTCATTGACACATAAAACATTCAAAACGGGACAGAAAATCTACCATTCGAATTGATCGATTCATGAATCACGAGCAAGAGAGCGAAATTGAGTTCGACTCAGTTCTTTCTAAAGAGAGAAATAAACACCACCTGGATGCCACGAGGGATTAGCAAAGGAAACGATTTTAATCACAGGTCGAATTCCTCAACTACTTTAGCTGAGAACGGGGGCAAACACTCCATGTTCGATGTGCGATGGCATGGCTGGAGTTTGTGCTAACGAAAGCAAGCGCTGGTAATACAGATGCGCTGCCAATTGAAACAAATATCAAAACCCGAGAAACAGAGAACTTAGCTCTTAATATTCTGAAGGTATTGGGATGACCAACTAGACTCCTCTTGTCAAGGATTTGCTTCATGATTGTTCTATTACCAAAACGAATAAGGTTAAAAGAAAACTTAGCCACTTTATGGGCCCAAAATCCTGAGTAACAGAGAGCGTGAGGTCCTGATACCAAACTGGATTCAAGTAGCTCTTGATTACATTAGTTTGAGAGAATTTACTCGTTGCCATAACCTCATGCCATAAAAAAACCTAAACTCAAAAGCAGAACAGGATTACACAAAGAAGAATACGTAAGTACCAAAACCTAACAGGCAGTCAAACAAATGTATCTGCCACTACTGCATGCGATTACGATTTGGTACTTGCTCAAACCATGATTAAAAGAGAGTTAAAAAATGATCTGTTGCTGTATGTAATTCAAACAGGATAAGGATATTCTAGGCGTGAACTATTGTGTCATGAGCCAAAACAGAGATAGCAACTAACCTACTGGTCGAGACTCATGACTACATAATTATCACTTGATAGCATATCTATGATAGTTAAATTAGTACCCTTTATTATTTTCACCTTCAACAAACCAATAAGGAGCTACAATGTCTTCTGACATACTTATTAGCACTCCATATGACATTAAGATAGATCTCAGACATGAAACCCGATCGTAGAATACCCACTGGCGAGCAACTGCGCTGGTAAAGGGCCTTACTCCTCATCATTGAGGTCGCAGTTCAAACCTCCGCGTTGCTAACATGTCTTAAGTGAGGGGGCCATGATGGTAGGGTCCTGTGCTAGTCTCCCTCCAAGTATAGTCGGTGGTCTACATTGAGCCGGTCGGGCTGGCGGCGGTTGTGAGCATCCATAAGGTGTGTCGGGCCGGATCCTAGATATCAAAAAAAGAAAACAAAAAAAAAACCCCGATTGTAGAATTGATCACATCAACTAGATAGAATGACACCAAAGGGAGAGTAGAATTTAAACTCTCGGTCAATGGTATGATACCATCTTATACGATTTTCCCAAGAGCTTAATCAGCCAGATTAACACAATGGATTAATTATATAAGATGTTAAAACACGTAAAACTGGTTATGTACCATTAAAGAGCACATATTTGAGTTCCAAACTTCACTGCATTCCATAACATTTTAAACATATGGAAACTCCAATATTTGCCAACCTGCGGATCCAGAGTCAAAAGTTTTCTTAACGGTCCTAAGACAATATGTCATGGCACATACCATATTCCATGTATTGAAAGTTTCTAGCATGTGATGTGATGGGGTAATAATCTCCCATAAGAAATCATATAAGTATCATAATTGTTGTACAACGCTCATTTGAGCATCACAATTTTTTTCGCTTAGTTAAATATCGTATTGAAGTAAAATCGATCATTTGAGTGTTATTTCTGGCAAATTATCCTACGTGGATTTTTTTTTATTAATTTCCCATCCAAAGTGGGATTTTTCATTTTTTTTTTAATTTTGAATTTTTTATTTTTCTTTTCCTTCTTTTTTTAGTGCTGGTAGGGGTCACTGGCGACCCCTCGCCAACCTTTAAAAAGAGGGGTGGAAGGATCAGAAAAAATCAAAATAAAAATTCAGAAAAATAATTTGAAATTTTGAATTTTTACTTTTTTTGATTTTTTTTTTTTTTTTTTCGTTTTCGTTTTCCTTCTTTCTAGGGCCAGCAATGGTCAACAATGACCCCTCGCCAGCCCTTAAAAAGGTAAAAAAAAAAAAGGATAAATAAAATAAAAGAGAAATTAAAAAAAAACAAATAAAAATAAAAAAATTTATTAAAAATATTTAAAAATTATTCACGTTAGCACATACGAAATCAGATAGGACGATCAGCATGCACGTATGATTTTCCGGCAAGGCAAATCATTAATGGCATTCAAGTAATTGATTTTTCAAATTTGTAACAATTAAGTGAGCAACCAAAAAAAAAATTATGACCCTTAAATGAGCGTTATATAAAAGTTATGGCGTTTACTGTTCTTAGGGCGCGCATGATAAAATTTCTACTTCTCTATTTCTCTATTTCTCTATTCTCCAGAACATGATTGGAACATAAATCCGTTTGGTAACGCAATTTGATTTTTCTATTTCTGGAACAGATTTCTATTTCAGAAATAGATTTGAAAAAAAAATTAACTAGCCAAAAATCAATTTTTATTTTAGAAATTTTGTCATGCTCACCCACCCCATTTAATCCATCTTTGTCTTTTGTGAGGGAACAACCAACAGCAAGGCAACCATACTTGTTCATTACTAAAAACTAAATGCATAAGATCACGAAATATCATAAGAAAAGACAGGAAAACCACAAAACACGTCTCATGTCACCTCCAAATTATTTTATTCAGTTGTCTAACATTAAAGGAAACCAAAAATACTAAACTTGCACTCAACCTGCCATGTTCCCCCATTCTTGTAAAACTCTGAATTAGCTCATTGAATTCTGACGGTGAAAGTCAGAGTGACTAATCTAACAAACACCGCTTACACAAGCAGGTTCGAGATCAATACGCTTGTCCATATTGATATTTATGAACAACTCACACGAACGCGCGTCTTGATCTCAAGCTCGCTTCTCTAAAAGAAATTTTGCACTGTCTGTATGAAGTTTTGCCCTTCTTGTCTTGTTTTTGGTCTTCATAATAAAGAATATTAACTTCGCTCGATCAGGCGAAATTCTTTGTCTTGACTCGGATCTAGTGGATCGAATGATTCACGACCATCACATGAGTCCCATTCAATCGATCTGTAAAACTGGGTCCACACAAGAATTATTCCTTAACAAGATCCTCGATGCTGTAACATCAATTTTAGGCAATTCTCTCTAGATACAAGTTTGTGGTGTCGTACAGGCAACGATGACCCGTTGTGCAATGAATTATACAGGTGCGAAGTTAGCCGTTTGGTGTTTGGCCAATCGCATTGAAGAGAAGCCAACCTACCTCACCTATCAAAATTATTTAGTCCTGGACAGTTGACTCGAACAATGCAATTTCACGTTGCTGATATCTCAAACTTGTCCTGAGGGAGTTCTGAGAAACCAAACATCTTCTTGTTCTTCCTCCCCATTCTCTCTCCCTCGTTCTCTCTCCATCATTGCAGGATGAGGAAGAAAAGTTCATTCCTTTCCCATCAAAACCATCTATCTCCTTGCTGAAATTCCCACCATCTTCTTCTGACACTTCTTCAAATTGACCGAAAGAAGAAGAGAGAGGAGGCCAGAAAAGATAAACAAGAACAAATGGAAGAGCAGGTTGTGAATTTGATTGTAGGTGGAGTCGTTTCGTGGACGATGGCGTTTCTCATGTTGAGGAAGAGCTTCCCGAAACGCTCGTTCGAGTTCTGCAACCGGACGGTGTCGACCATTCACGCGACTCTGGCTGTAATTTTGGCATCTCTCTCGGTCCAAGACTGGATGTCCCCCATCTCTCCTTTGGCCTCCAAACCGTCTCCCCGCCAGGTACACAGTCGCTGGCTCCTTTTTCAGTGAATCACTTAGTTATTGGTATTCTTGAAAGTGCCATTAGCCCGAGTGACAGCCTCGGCGCTACATGTAAAAACTGGAGCTGTGTTGACGGAAGGCTTGGTTAGTGGTTACACTATACGAAAAGGTCCAGAACTAGATTCGCATCAATTGAAAGAGGTTGAAGACTTGATTACGTTATGTACATTTTGATGTGCTTTTCTATGAATTGGTTGTTTGTGAAGTTGCTGAATTGCCTGCCTTAGCGTTATAAGTTCTGCAATGGTGGGTTTTTTTTATTTTTTATTTTTTTAAATGTCTGCGGGACAGGCGCGAGCATTGGCCGTGACTCTATCGTATCTGATCTACGACTTGGGGTGTGGCATGTTCGACGACAAGAGAGTGAATGTTGACAATGTGATTCACCATTTGGTCAGTATTACCGGAATCAGTGCAGGCCTGGTTTATCAGAAGGTACTAATCTTTGAATTTTTGAAAAATATTTTTGTTAACATGATCACTTGTATCGCTTGAAATAATTAGTTATTATAATTTTTTTCATCATCAATAATTATTTATGTCTAAACATTATTGTGGATAGTAAAAATATTTCTATTTCATTCATTTTTATAGACGACACAAGCAAGTCATTTTTAGAAAGATATTTTCTAAATCATTCATTTTTCGTGATACAAACAAACCCTTAGTTCTGTTTACCATTCCATTCCTGTAGAGGAGTTTCTTATTGTGCAAATTATGAGGGTGACGATCAGGGGCATCTGTTTGATTCACGGGAAAGTAGGAAAGAAATCAATACCGGAAGTATCTTTCTTGTCGTGGTTGTTCTGTTTGGCCTGAAGTCGCCCCAAATTAATATGAATTAGGAACCGGAAGAAAAAAGTTCTTCAACGATCTGGACAAATCCTTCTCAAAATGATCCTAGATGAATGCAGGGGATTTCTTATTTGAAGTAACAAGGACAAAGTACGCTTACTATATACCGTAACATTACCGGACAATGACTGTATTGGTCAAGAATCATTTGAAAAATGCAATCTTTCATTTGGATATACTTCAGGAAGTACAGATTTATCCCATTTACTCACCATCATAGGCCATGATGTATTCTTGCTGGGGCTTACTTGGTACTATGCCCTTGAGAACAAAATCTATCCGCTGCTATTGCTTGATAACAGGGACATTAACTTCAATCTAGATTACACAAACATGCTTTCTTTGTTAAATTGCTACCATAGTGCTAATATGCATGTATGTCATTCTTGTGCTATGATATACCAGTGTGGATCAGAGCTGGTAGCTGCCCTGTGGATAACAGAGCTGTCCAGTCCATTTCTCCACATGAGAGAGCTTCTAAAGGAGCTTGGTTATAGGGACACCGACCTCAATTTGGCGGCCGATGTAAGTCTTTTTCATTGTCCTGTATCACAACGACAAGCTGTTTCGCATTGCAATAGAAGCAAAAATTTACAGGCTTTGGCTTGAAATTGAGGAACTGATGAAGATGATTATTTGTGCCTCATGGACAAACAGATTGCCTTTGCAGTCATTTTCTCGATAGCAAGGATGGTGGGCGGGCCTTACGTCACCTTCAAGACCGTATCTGCCGACAACCCTTTCATAATCAAGGTGATTGCCAAAATTAAGATGTCCACGATTATGGTCGAACTGGCACCCAACACACTTCTCTTGTTATGTTCATGGGTTCATCTGGTCTTGGGCTTATATGCTAAGCATTTCGAGGTTTTGTGTGTATGGCTTCTCAGGCTATGTCACTGGGGTTGCAGTTGGTCAGTGCTTTCTGGTTTTACAAAATTGCCAGAATGGTGAAGTACAAGCTCACGAAGAGAACCGCTTCTAAAAAGACTGCTTGAACCCTGTATAGTGCAAGGACAAACTGCAACGTGAGAGGTAGGATAGTGTAAAAATTTTGAAGGACCAAAAGTTCGTGGATTCTTTCATGAATTGAAGGGTGGTCAAAAAAATTTCTGGCACATGTATAATCAAATGGACTAGGACAAGTCTTTGGCGGTTAGATTGGATAAACTGTCTGTTGGTGGATGAACTGAATTCCTTCATTGTCTTCAATGCCTGAATTTTACATTAAAGAGGATCCACATGCATTTTCACTATTATAAAAAAATCTCACGACGGTAGAAATGTTGATATCTGCATTACTCAAGCTTTTCATTCATAAAGCTGGCATTAGTAGTACCACGTCCACAATTTAGGCTCAACTTTTCTGGAAAACATAAATCACCATCCCAAGCAGAATCCCCCACATTAGATAAACTGAACTTTCTATTTGACTAATTAACATGGCGACAATTCTTTCTCACTTCGCCGTTAAACCCAATGAGAGGACTGATGTTACCCATATTGATCATGGACCTGGCAAACTGCTGGAAGAAGAGGCTCTCGTCTTCTGCATAGGCTTTGATCAGATTCATGGTCTTCCCCACTTTTCCGGTTAAGAGCACTTCATCCGAAGTGAGAAGGCCTTTGCCCCATAATATAAGCTTGAAGTAGGAGTTGTCAAACTTGACCGGGGAAGCAATGTCCAGGGGAGATATATTGTTGTCGCCACCCGACTGAGGGCAAACTGTTTTCAGATCCTGGTAGTAGGTCCTCTCAAGAGTTGCATCGGGTTGGTTGTTCCCATTCTGGTTGTACAGCCTCTGCTTGAAGCTTGTACACCTCGCCACCCCAATCGTGTGCCCTCCTGCAGATACCGATGATAAAATTCGCAATATGTTACACCGACAGAATCTTATTATGAAAAGGAAAGAAATCGGTAACAGAAATCAGTTTTCGTGTTTTTGCCTTGCTGTAATCAACATTAATTTAGAAAATTGGTGACAGAGAGAGCCCACCTAATGATTTTTCAGTGCTGAATAATGGGTGGTACCTGAGAGAGCGACGAGATCGGCTTCATTTAGGCCTTGGCGCTGGAAGAGTGTGATGAGATTTTGGATTGTGGAGTTTGGAGGGGGAATATTGTTATTAGAGCCCGTAAGACTTGCTGTTCTAGAGTCCCCCCTTCCAAGAGGAAGCTCCCAATCTGGTCCACCGCTCTGTTAAATCTCAACCGAAAAAAAAAAAAAAAAAAAATGAAGCTAAATTGTTAGTCAATCTAAGGAAGTAAGTAAAACTACAGAAGAAATGTCCCTTTCTGATGGTCTTGGCGATCTTGCATGTTCGAATATGGACACCTTTGGTAAGTCTTAACTGGGGATTTTAAGTGGAAGTGACTCACGGTTTTGATCTTGACATTTAAGCATTCAACAAGAGTGAGGAATAAAAAGGAGTATCTAACGTACCAGAACGGTAGATCCACGAGCTGCAAGGGCGACAATATCTGCACAAGACACGACACCAGGGCACACTTCTTCCAACTTGGCCTTGATTTCATCTATCACTTCAAACCCCCTGAGGGAGTTTGCATTAGGCAGCGACCTCTTCTCGCTGGCTATGGTCGCACTATCGTCCAGCAGAACTGATGCATCACATCCCTACAACAAATAGCTTGTTAAGCAACGGCTGCTCCTACATTGCAGGCACTAAGCAGCTCTAATGGATCCAACCCGACATTTCTTTAGGTAACATAGGCATATGCTTTAGTCTCTCTGACTTGCATTGGGAGAGGGAAAACACCCGACTACTGTTAGTTTTCTTAGCTCGTCATTTTGCATCAATCCTCTTTGATATCTTTCTTGCCGTTGTGAATATATTTTTCGCAAGTTCTGAAGCAATCATAAAACCGGTTGCCAAACTTGTGAAAATCAAACCTGCACAAAGCAGTCGTGGAAATGAAGCCGGAGCAAGGAAGCCGCCATCCTCGGTTCCCTTTCAATGGCTTGCTCCAGCACCGAAACAACAATTTCATTCACTTGAGGGCACGAGTAAAGATAGTATTCGGGAAACAGGCCATGACCCCCGCCACTTCCGCTGGAGCCCCCACCCCAACCAAAGCCAAGGCCCGGGTGAGCTGTGGAAGGTGTGGACAACAGGAAAGCCGAGGCCACAAGAGCAAAGACTACTTTGGAGAGAGCCACCATGATTATGAATGAAAGCAAGGAGTCTGAAGGTGTTCTCGGATAAGAGGGTGTCCTGTAGGATGATCTTACATATAGGGAGGGAAGTGAAGCTCATCACAATCAACCACTCTGGTACCAAATCCTCTCACAGTTTCCTAATGTGGATTGCAATGACCATGTCAACTAGTTGTCTTTCTCACACTATGGCATATAGTCGGAGAGAGATGAGGCTAGAGAGGCCGTGTTTCTGGTATTACCTGCTCCAAAGATCACCTCCATGTGGCTCCCCTTTCTAATTGCCATTTCTCCGTTTCTTTTCTCTTTCGCTTTTTTGCTCTTACATCATGTTTTGTAGGCACGAATCAACCACTCCACCTTAATTCTTAATCCTACGCTTGGTACGAGGCGCTAATGTCGAGAATGTGCTGAGTAGACTCTGTTCTACATGTGGCCTTGCTTTTGTTGTTTCATATGTTAGGCTTTTCTCGTTTCTTTAGGATCAAGCTTCCTCAAATGAGCATTGAAGAACTGGGCTAGATCAATCCGATCTAAGAAAATTATTTTGTTGTTCACAAAATCAAATCCCTCCCTTGACAAGGAATGCACTTTTCATAACAAAATCAAATCCATTCCATCCGATGTCTTTCCATCACCATTCGGTTCCTTTGCATCAAACATCATGTACACGTACAATTTACCAACTTCAATTAGCATACATCTAGTTCTCCATTGACTTTGCAGTCAGTGCAACAAACAAATGCGGGTTATTTTCTCTTGCATTGTCAATCAAAGTTTCCTCAAGAAAAAGTTAATGTAGCAACAGATGGAATTTTGATAGATATGACGGAAGAAGAAGAATACAAAATAGACGCACAAAAAAAGAATTGAAAACATTTACATCAGGTCAAGTGTATATAAAGTCCAACAGGGTACTCCTGCTTTTATCTACCACCTAATACTGCACAACATACTCTAGTCTCTCTCTCTCTCTCTCTGTCTCTCTCTCTCTCTCTCATGATGTATTTCATCAGCAGAGAGAGTGCAGGCAGAGGGAACAGGAATGGGAGATTTACAATGTACTAGGGGTGAGGCTAGGATATGCGTAGCTGCCTCATTGGTGTGAGCATCCTCGCAAAGCGCAGCGGAACGTGTGCCTTCACCAATGTCCCATTCTCCATATATTCCTGTATTTTTAAGGCAAGGAAGGAGCATGATGAATAAACAACAAAACCTAAGGAGACCCTGACAAGATGATTAGGTAACAAACTAGAAGAAGTCGAAGCAGGCAACACTCACGGTCTTCTCCACCATTCCTACTTGATGGATGGTGCTGAGGAGTTCGCCTTTGTTAAATGGGACCAAGGCTTCCACCCAGACCATTGAATCCTGAGAAAATGGAGTGAAGGAAAGAAGTACTTCTTTATTTATCATGAATGCATACAACAGTCGAATAATTAAATCGCAGATAAAGGTTTTGACCCGAGACCTTCACTTTGTCCTGAACTGCATCACAGAATTCTTCTAGGCCCTCGCCAGTCAACGCGGATATGCAGACAACATCTTCCCTCCTCTCCACTTCAAGCTTGATCTTTTGAGGATCTTTAGCTTTATCAACCTGTAATAAATGATATGAGGCTAAGGTTTTCATGAGTGATTCACAACTGATTATGTCTTGCCAGGTAGAATTCAATTTAATCGGGTAGGTATTGCTCAACATAGAAAAACTTGTTCCCATTTTCTTTACTTATATCAGATTCTTTCTGTGACTGATGAACCAAACAGCATGCAGATGGAGTCCATTCACATGTTTTTCTTCCTCTCTCTTGAGACCCATTTTGTATCATCTACTCTTTGGTCATGCAATGTGTTCATCAGAAATTTAACGTTGTGTCAGTCTCCTAATTAGCAAGATATTGTACATACCTTGTTCCAGACCATCAACTTTGGAATAGAAGACACGTCCAATTCTGATAAAACATTGTCCACAGCTTCTATCTGTTGCTCAGCTAGAGGATGGCTGAGTACAAGACCAAATGCAAGTAAATGAAGTTGGCTACCAGATAGCAATTATCTTTAAGAGTTTGCCGAGTATACCTGATGTCCACTACATGCACCAAAAGCGAGGATTCAGATATCTCCTCTAGTGTTGCTCTGAAAGCAGCAACCTGTAAATGTAGTCAAGCTGTAGATAAATTGCAATTCATCACCTAAAACAATAGTGAAGACCCAGACAAGCATCTTCATTATGATCACGCCATAAATAAGCAAAAGGTCGGTTCTTATGATGACAAATTTCACTAAGTTATGAAAATGGACAATAAACCATCTCACCAGCATAGTAGGTAATTTTTGGATAAAACCAACAGTATCTGTCAGTAGAAACTCCTTCCCGTTTTTTATCTGGATGGTACACATGAAGCCAAATTGTTAATATACTGTCAATGTGATTGTCAGACAATTGATTTAAAATTGCACAAAACTCATCCAGAGATAAATATTTTACACCCTGATAACAAATGACTTTCCTCTAAAACTGACCTGGACCCTTCTAGTTGTTGGATCTAGGGTTGCAAACAAGCGATCTTCAGCAAGGACATTAGCCCCCGTCAACCTATTCAGCAATGTACTCTTTCCAGCATTTGTGTACCCAACCTAAAATGTTTCCGATTGTATTCATGCATAACACTCATGAAGGGAACAAATGTCTGTATATACTATTATGAAATCAACTTACAAGTGACACTACAGGCACAGGAACAGAAGTTCGCCGATTACGGTACTGCTTCCTATGTTTTCTAACAGAGTCCAGCTCTTTCTTGAGGACGCCAATCTATCCACCAGAAGGATTTATGACTTTCAGCATATCCATTACGAAATTGAATTCGGATGCTTTTGATGATGGCTCAATATAGCCAAAACATAGTCTTTATAAATTGTCCAATGAGCTACTTACTTGAGTCCGCAATATACGCTTATCCACTTCAATCTGTTTCTCTCCCATACCCTTCACTTGGCCACCAGCTTGACGCTCAAGGTGGGTCCACATTCTCGTCAACCGTGGTAATTGGTACTCCATTAGTGCCAATGCAACCTGAGAACAATTAATGAGTTGCAGTGCACAGTTATGAGCATCCTGTCATATGAGATGAAGATGCTCTTTAAGCTTCACAAGACTAGGGAGACAGGAAATCACGTACATGGTGAGATCCCAATTATAGTGAAAAATTTTCAATTAAGACAACTATAGTAGAAATGACCAACCAGAAGCACTAACAGAAAGACACTGCAAACTGCTATATAGTGACTGAAAAAGGGAAATTGCCTGCAAGGCTGCTTCATGTGTTGCTGCCCGCTGGTTAAATATATCAAGGATAAGAGCAGTGCGGTCACAAACTCTAACATCTCCACCAAAAGCCTTCTCCAGATTGCGCAATTGCCTGAGTGTTTTCCAACTTAATTGTCAGTACCATTGATAAGACAAAGGCCATGGAGATAGAACAAGTAATGGTTTGCTTCAGTTCCAGCTGCTAGTGAATGACTTCAGTTCACAGTGAAAAAGATAGAACTTGCATAATGTGACATGCAATAATCATAAGACAAGAAGAGCATGCTATCAACACGCTCTTTGAGCATTTAGTCTGAATCAGAGTGTTGAAATCTGCTAAAATAATTCACATGCAATTCAAAGAACAGGCTCATGCTGAATCCATTAAAACACTCACGTACAAGAATCTTGTATGACAATTTTGGAAGTTCAATGACATAAAGATGCTCAGAAGTCTAATATAATATGCCAGAAAATAGTTGAAACTCCTTGTCCTATTTAGGTAATTGAGATCCAGGAAGTGGCACTAGCACCAGGAACTTAGTAAGGGATAGCATTCTTATAACAGTTGCATTGCAGAAATGGGTCAAAATGACTCTAATCGCCCAGAAAGGGTAGCAAGAAAACTGAGAACATGTTTTGCAAATTCTTAAAATGTTAAAAGGACCAATGTAAAGAAGCAATGCTGGCATTATTTTCCATAGTTTTTTTATAGCATAGTGCCAATTGCATATGCAACTTGAAGAGGAAGCAAAAATTGAGCCATCATTTCTTTTGTCTTAGACTGGTATGAATGGAAGTTAATCGACAATGGGTTGAACCTTACCCTGGCGAAAGCTCATCATCAAATATCACAGTCTCCACATCCAGCGCATGAATTGCACTTTTGATTTCTGAAACCTTCCCCGATCCAATATATGTCCTCGGGTTCGGAGATGATAGTCTGCATACACATTACCAGCAATAAAAACTCACCTAAACCAGATTGCTGAAGGATAATAACAGGTAGAAGTATGGCCTGGAGAGAACTAATATGCAAGAAACATACTTGATAAGTTTGAGAAAGGGACAAGATGAAGCTTAGCACAGTCTGTATAACCATGTACATGTGGTTCAAGAATGCTTTTTTATTTTTTAAAATTTTAAAGTTTTGGATTGCCCATATTACAGGATGACACCAGAAAGTGGAGAGACTAAGAGATGAATCATCCAATTACCATCTGAGATATATATACTTGGAAGTCAATAGTGGGATATCCTAGAGTAAGGCCTAATTCATGGAAGGCTAACCACTGAACAGGATGGTTATCCAGATCCTTTAATAATGAGATAAAGAAGTAGTTCATGACAGATTATATTCAGTGGAAGCTCATCTATAGAAAACCGACAGCCAAGAAAAATACATAAGGAAAAAAAAAAGCTAAAAGCATTCATATACTCACTTCTGATATGTAGAACCTACAACCTTGAGTCCTGCAGTGTCAGCTAGCTGAGCTAGTTCCTTAAGTGATTCATCTATTCCAAAAGACTCCTCCCTATCACCTTTACGTTCAACACCCACGAGGTATGCCTTCTCTTCAAAGACCTAAGCCAAATACACTGAATCAAATTAACTTCAAACACAAACACTTAAAGAAGAAGCACAAGAGAGATGATTCAGACTGGTCACAACAGCTAAAAATCAAAACCCACTGGTGGACAACCTGGATGCACTTATCTCCACCAAATTAGAGAGAGAGAGAGAGAGAGAGAGAGATTTGCACAAGCCCCCTTGAACCCCAAGCTTCAGCTTCTGTAATAGTCTGCTCTTTAGTGCTGTCTTCCCTAAATTACTAAGCAACCGGAACCTGGCATTCTGGTGCTACATTCACATTAACCTCCAAGTTTGCGATCACAAAAGTTATTATATCAAAATTAGTCCTTAAACAATGAACTCTACGAAATCTGACATCATAATTCCACTGCATTCACCTTAACCTCCTAGTATGCAACCACAAAAATTATCATATTGAAGTTAGTCTTTCAACAATAAACTCTACAAAACCTGACATCATAATTCCACTGCATTTGGCTGATAGACATAAACTATGGAGTCACCATTCATCCTCAAACAATTCAAACTCATAACAAGAGCTTATACAGCTTAACCATGAACAAATCCACGCTAGGATGTTTATAAGAAGCATGCTAACCATTGCAACTCATAGCAGACGCACTTGTAAAGCAGCAGATCTGGCTAAGCATCTTTTAGCGCATTACTGCTTTCCTCATATTATCGATTTCTTAACACGGCCCCAATGCCCCAATGTGTTATCAAAAGAAATGGGAATAAATCCAGCACAGAAGTTCACACCAAAATATTGTTTTAGGGGGGCCCCGTTGAGTAAATCATCAGAAAGTAAATATCTTGCTCGATCCTTATAATTCACTCCCTGGTCATCTTAAGCAATATGGACACCTCTTATTGTTCATTTTCACCACTGCACCAACAATTTGTATTCCAGTAATATCGAAAAGTGGAAAAGCTTACAACTAAAAACCCCACAGGCAATAAAAATTCATTCCCTTCTTCATAGACAGCACGACTCAGGTCTGTATTGACTGTTCCACTCGTGACCTTAGTTCTTTCGACCCTTCTTAAGCAACCGGAATGAAGCGCAAACGACTCAATTCCCAACAAAATGGAATATAAATTAAAAACAAAAGAACAGAGAAAAGCGTACCTCTCTTCCATTCCGCACTTGGAACCTATTATCCAAGCTGTCATCGTCCTCTCTCTTCTTCTTCACTCTGGTCGACGAAGTTGTCCCATCCTTGCTGTTATCTCCCAATTGGGTCTCCGTAACTCCATTGAGGGACCCGCCCACCTCGTCGTTCACTTCTTGGGTTTCGATGGCTGGGGCTTCTACTTCTACGGCTGTATTGTCGGGGGATACAACGCCGAGCCCATGTCGGACAGCTTTGGCCAATCTTAAAGGATCGAAAGGTCGTATCTTGAGAGATAACAAGATGGGTCGATTACCATTACTGGTGGGATTCGAGCTCCACGGGCCGTGAACCAATGGAGACGGTCTGCTGGTGAGAGACGAGCATGATGCCATCATGAGAATTTCTGCTTGTATCGTCTTATCCAAAAACAGTAGAGAAGGAAACAAATTCTTGCTTCGGTCACCGGGTGTCCTCCTGCTTTGTTTTCTTTTTCTTTTTCTCTTTATTTTTTCTGCCTTTTGGTTTGTGGTGTGGTCGAATGATCGAAATTGGTCTGAAATTTAATTAAGTGGGCTGATACTGAATGATATTGGACGTTTCCAAGAAATGGATAATTTTCACAACAGTTCGCACTTCCGACAGCCCCTCCATTTTAGAAGTGAGCAATGAGCATGGTCTAGTAGACTGGAGCGACAAATGAAACAGACTGCAAAGATAATAAAATGGGGGACATGACCTAAGTACTATGAAATTAGGGAAAATTTTAAATAAGGACATGAAGTGTTATCATTTTTTCAAATAATGGTTCACAATAAATTTTGTTTCAAAGAATGGATATGAAATGGTCAAATCATTTCAAATAAAGACTTCGAAATAGCCAAATCATCCCTCAAATAAGGGTCTTTGGCATGCCAATGACTATTTCGGCCATTGGAAAAAGCGCATTTTGGTCAAAATATTGTGACTATTTATTTTTAAATTATTTTCTTCTTTTTTTCCTTTTCTTTCTTTTTTCTTTTTTCTCTTCCCTCCCCCAACCATGGCCATTGATGGCCAACGAAGGTTACCCACCTCACCAATGTCAGGGTAGCATAGGAGAGGCAACCCTCACCCGATGTCGATGAGGGCAACCCTTGTCCTTGCCTGAGCTAGCGAGGCCATGAGAGGTAAGGGCTACCCTTGTTTAAGTCCGACAACCTCCATTATGGCCACCAGAGGAAAGGGGGAAAGGAAAAAATAAACAAAAAAAATTAAGTTAAAAGACGAAAATGCTCTTTGATTTGAGAGAGGTTCTTTTTTGAAATCGATATGATCATTTCAAGCCTTTGTTTGAAATAAGCTTCACTTCATGCCTTTATTTTAGACAATTTAATTATTTCAGACTCTTATTTGAAATAAAATCCATTTCGAACTCTTATTTGAGAAAACAATGGCGGACTAAAGTTTAGGAATCACATTAATAGGTTTATTGGAAGTCTAAAAGGATAGTGGAATTGTCTCACCCTACAAATCATAATCATTTTTTGGTATTTGAAGAATTTTACCATTCCCTCAATATGACTCACCAAATTTTTATTGGTGATTTCAATGATCGAAAGGAATTGAAACAATGACGATTCTTTAGTTGGAAACGGGTTAAAGTTTAGGGATCATTTATATCATTTTTCTTTATCTTTTTATTTTATTTTATGGTTTCTGCTATAAAAAATAAATATTTATATATACTCTGAGTCAATTATGCCCGTTCAAAGCCCCAATTCAGTTCAACAACAGGGTCGCACCAGTTCAATATTACTTTACATGGACTCAAACATATTTGTATTAGTCTAAACTCAAATTAATATCGACAAATTCATCATTTTTGAAGGCCAATAGATAGGCAGGTCGCTCAATAGGCGCTTAGCGGAGGATAAATATGTGGTAGACCCAAATTTGCTTGTCTAACCATTCCAAGAACTACCGGAACAGATCATTCAGTCCTTTGAAACCAACCGAAATCCAGAACACATAGTAGTTGAAATAAAACTCTCTTTCACCATCCACTTATACGGGCGACTGAACTGGCTTGAAGAGCAAGGCCCTTTTCGTCGGACAATGCACAGTCTTTAAAAGCCAGTCATATATAAACAAAATAAAAAGCAAGGCTTAATTCAAGATTGAGTTTTCCTATTAGAATTCTTATAAATGTACATCTTCTAAGCCAAAATTGAACAATTTCATTTCGAATGGCCCCCCACAAATGAACAAAAATGCCAAACTTACGAATGGTTACTGCTTTAGATAGACCTATACCATTTTATTTGTGTTGGCCTTTTTAAGAATAATAATAATACTAATTTAGTTACTAAGATAGATATGCTCAGATTACTTGCAAACCATTCATTGATTAATTGCCCCCGGAGAAAAAGAACTAGATCCGTCCCTGCTTACATACGGGTGATATTAGGTGATGAATGATGACCAATCAAGAATCTAAGATGGACGAAATTTCCTCCGATGTTAATTGGAAAAAAACATGGCCCTTTAGCTTATAAGCTCTCACACAGAATTAGGCCAGAGATGGCAATATGGAGACTATCCGTTTACACGATACAAGAACAACAAGAAATAAGAAATAAGAAAAAGCACGACTGCAATGCATTTTAATACACTTTACTCATGTGTTGACATACATTAATATGTTTTCATTGGTCACCAATTTTTGGACTTTTAGAACGAAAGTTATAATATGTTAATCTAAAATAAAGTGACATGAATTACAAAAGTGACTACGATATGCTAACATTAATTACCAGTCCAAAACTAGACACATTTGTTTGACCCAAAAAAAAAAAAAATCAAAAAAAAATCAGACATATTTGGCCTTACATCTTCAAGAGAGACGGTATGAGACAATACATACACAATTAATAAAAATTGAAAACACCCAGGAGAATTTCATACGATCACTGGAAATTTGCATACGGCAAATGATCAGTGGCATCCTCCATGGAGTGGTCAAAATGCAGACGGGAACAGTTCGATAGAAACATCGCTAACTGTACTGCCACATACCTCTTAACTAAAGTCGAGAATCACAAGATTGGTTGCCTGCTTCAGATTCCATATCTGGTTCCCCTGGTTATCATCAAGTTAGGCCATTGAAGGACAATCTAAATTCAGAAAATCGATTCATTAGAGCACGGCTATGTTTTCACCATCGCGCATTCCACGAAGACCGAATTATTCTTTTGCCTTTTCGCAGACAACGGAGTATTATTTACTTGGGCCTTCAAAAGTACGATCAATTCACCATCTCGGCAAACCAGAAATAAGAAACATCTTTTCTCTTGACCAGCGTCCATCTCGATCTCTTTCTAGTGCCCAATGATTCATTTAACTTTCCTGCTACTTCATCAAAAAGGTTGCGATTTTTACTGTTATCTCAACATCTGCATCTTCATGCATGTATCACGGTTTTGAGGTTTTCAAAGCTCGATGTACCAAGAAATGATCCAAGGGTACGGGATAAGCCATGAATTAATAAAGGCTTAGGGTTTCTTGAAAATTTATATTTGTAATCAAGATATATCTTGTATTTAATGGGTAAACGGTAGTTTTGTATTTAATAGGAAGATGGTAGTTAAGGCAATAGTTATTGGAAAACCCTATAAATAGGGGTACTCTTCCCCTCATTTGTATTACCCAACATTTGAGCAATATATATATTCTCTCTCCAAGAGTTTCTTTCTCTAAACACTTTCTCTCTTGACAATTAGATTGAGTTAGTGATGAAACGATTGGTAAAAAGGCTTAGCTTAGGCGATCCAGTGAACCAAAGGAAGGTTAAGCTGATGCACGGTCTCGATCTTTAAGTGGAGGCCCGTGACACATGATTACACCACCCAACAGGAAAAGTGAAGCAAAGCAAAGACGATCCAACGACTCTCTCTCCATGCCCACGAGTCAGAAGGAGACACTCTTGAAACTGGGCGTTTGCAAAGTGAGCCCACTACCTTTTTGCCTGTTACACTGAATTCTTCAGGAATGCGGACGACAGAACAATTTAGCCTCAAACAATGGAGGGATAATTGCTGGCAACTAAAGAAGAAGAAATTTGATGTCTTGATGGTCAGGGAAATCAAGAGGGAACATCATTCCAAACAAAAACAAGTTCAGAATTTCTAAGACTCTTAACCACAAAGACTGAATCAAGCACCAGACCAGATTAAATAGTCTCCATGGAACCAAAGTTGCCAGATTAAAGAGTCTCCATGGAACCAAAGTTGCCAACTTGGGTCAGCAGGAACAGGATGTCAATGTGCACAACAAAAATAAAGTCCCCTTAATTCTCATGCTGATGTGCTTTTTACAAGTCAAATAATAAGTTCTATCAGAAAACTCAGAAACACTTGCAGTCTTTGGGTATTGTCTTGCTTCCAGTTTTTGTCTACAATTTCGACACATAAGTTAGGACAACCCACAAAGCCGCATCATTTCTTTGTTTTGGGCAAAGATCCAAAAGATTTCCCATATGAGAACAAGTTACTAAAGTAAGCAAAACTCGGTACCCTCATATCTTTCCTCTTTTACTTCAAGCATTAGCTTTATGCTCTGCATTTTTCACAGATAAGGCCACAATATTTTGCGTCGCTGTTTTCCACAACAAATCCAAAAGATTCCCCACCAGTTAAATATTTGTTGACGCTGATAAGCTAATTTGCTTCGAGTAAGTTGAGGCCTTTTTCACATTCATCAGATATTTAGAAAATCCCTTCAAGCTGGTGAAAGAATTAGAGGGATATGGGAAGAAAAAATCAATAAACGCAAGGACGAACAGAGCAGGGAGTCCATTGAACAGGGCAGAAGCCGCGTGCTTGGGCCGTGTCTTGAACCCGAGAAATGTTGCTCTCTTTCCAGGTGATCTGCAAGCAATTTCTTCAGGACTTCCCCCACTCCAAGGGAGTCCCTTTTGCCTCTTGATTTGAGAAACCGTACCAGCATAAGCGAGCAAGCACGCTTTGCTCTGTCTCCATTTCATGCTGCTGTATTTTTCTATGCCGGACGTTGCTTTCACGTCGTACTACACATACAGGCTTCATGAAACGTGATTCGGGGAAAAAAATTGTCTAGATCCGAGTCGATGGATAAAATTTAATAAATAAATTTTATCCGTTATTTAATAACTAAAATTGACGTTGATTTAAACTTAATCATATAATACTTGTTTGTGTTAAAACAAATATTATATAGTACTTAGTTGATATGATTATTGAAATAATAATCATAGAATAATTTGAGCATTGATTAATATAATTAGTAATTAAGATGATCATTCTATTGTGAATATTATAGCTCACATAAGAAAATAACTTTATGCCGATTATTATATATGAATGATGTTAAATGTATTAAGTAAAAATGTAATACCAATATAACATAATTATTACTACATTTCACCAGTTTCCTTATTATTTAGTGTTTCATTTATTAATCATATAATGTGATTATGTCAAGAGGATTGTTATTAGTCTTATTATTATATAAATAATGTAGGGATAAGGATACTACAAATGCAATAATTTTCGTATGACGATCATTTGAGAGTTGAAACTCTTTTCCCCCTAATTTGAATGTCATATTGGTGTACAATCGTCTACTTGAGTGTCTATTTTGGCAATTTGTCCTATGTGGCATTTTAACTTAAATTTTTACTACGACGTGACTTTTTTAAAAGGAAATTGAAGTCCAATGCCGAAATTCTTTGTCAAACATAGTAAGATTTTTTTTTTTAAAAAAAAAAAACATATCACGGTTCTCCCTTTTTTCTCTGTTAATGCTTCCTATTTAAAACTTGTAGCCTCCATAGAAATGCAAGAATGTATCGTTGATTAACTCTCTGGTGGGGAGGAAGAAGAGGAGTGGGGTTCTTAATTTGGAGATGTTCTTGCTTCGCTCTCCTTGTCGCTCTTGATCTTGATCTGGGTCTTTCTCTAACCTCATTCTCGCTTTCTCCTTTGTGATCAGCGCCTCTAGAGAGGGAGCTTTCGCAGCAGCTTTCGGATTGGGACAGACCGATGCCTTCACCGAGAACGAGTGAGCGTACGAGCTTCAAAGGAGACATTTTGGCTTGTGCTCGTTAAACTGGAAACCGAGGCTACCTCTGTGTCTCCGTTTGTGCGGTCCGTTCTTAGGAAGACTGTCTTTTGACCTTGGACTTTCCTTTCACTTGGACAAAGGAAATGAATGATTTGGGGCCAAAGAATTTTCACCATCCAATCTGCTTTCTTTTCCAAATTTGATAAGGCGATTTGCCTCGATTTGAAGAATAGGGTTAGGGTTCTTCACGAAGAAAATTTAATTTTGCTCCAATTTGTTTAAATTAGATTAGGGTTATTCAATTAGATCACTAAACAACATCGTTTGCTTCTCACTTGCTGACTTCATTTTTTCCGGTGAGCTAAATTGGATTTTATATAATTAATTTAATTCACACTGGATTTTTCAGAGAGACAAATCACCAATGACACTCAAATGAAAGATTTATTATAAATATGACACTCAAGTAAGTGAAAAAAAAATTTAACCCTCAAATGAGTGTCATACGAAAGTTATAATACTTCTAATATTCTTATTCTAATAATTTAAGTAAATCTTGTTATATGCTATAAATGTATAATTATCTAACATAAGTAAAGTGATTGGGAGAAATGAGTTGGAAATACTTTGCGAAAAGCCATTATCGTTGGGTTGTAATAGCTATTGTACGAGATAACGTAATAACTATTACAGCTTATGTTGTGATGAGTACTACGCTGTAATAGCTACTACTGTAAGTAAACAGAGTAATAGAAAGTCATTCTACAGTGGACGTGTAGCATAATAGCAATTATTACAACCAAAAATGTGCTATTGTATATTTTCAAGGCCATTTTTCCTTAAAAAGTTTGCACCGCGTAATTTCATCGTCTTACTATTTTTGAAAATCTTATGGATAGTTCTTGTCCAAATTTCATTAGTCGCACTTAGCAAGCACAAAAGCAATTGCTCATGTTATGGAGCGATATTCTTATACAGATGCTCTAGTCGGTTTCAGAATTTTTGTTCATGATTGTCCATCAATATGAAATGGAATCGTAACAATTTATAATATTCAAGCATTTTGTTTAATTAAAAGTAAGACAAAAAAAGACTTGGAAAATCATCATGGACGGGACACTATTTTGTCGCAAATATTAAGAGAAAGAACGGCCAAATCCCAAAAGAAATAAATGAATTTATATTTGCAAGGTAAAAATGTAATATCTTTTCAAATGATCCAACCATTCACCTAACTTTTCTCAAAGGACAAAGATATCCACCGTTAGATTTTCCATGAATTCTCTTCACATTATTGATTTGGACAATGATTTTCGGTTTGGAGCAGAAAGAACTCGCTTCAAGAACTCATCCCTTTCAATCCGGGGTTCTCACATTCTCTCTTTTCTCATTGTAACAGATGAGTCGTTGATGCAGAAGACTCAAGAACAACATCGTTTCCAGACGAAAGAAATGTTGTTTCGCCTTGTCTACACACGCCAGCAGACATGTTGGTACCTATGTCAACGTTAAAAACCAAATCAGCCTGTATGAACAAATACTGACCGATAGCCATTCATGTCTCCCAATAAATAAATAAATAAATAAAAAATAAAAAACTGTATATTTTGTTCTGCGAGCATAACAAGGTGAATCAACTACTATTAACGAATTGATTTTTCAATTCTATCGAACGAGCATGACTCCAGGGTAGTTGACATGATTGATGTAGTTGCATCTTTTCCTTCGTAGAATTTTGGTAAAGAGGTTGTCTGTCGTCATTTGGGCACCAGCACCAACAAGGTGAATCATCTCGTCAAAAGCAAGCCATCCGTATGGAGATTAGCTTTTGCAAAAAGTGTTAGTTTCTTGATATAATTATGTCACGCCAGAACGAGAAAATTTGCATTAGAGAAATAAATTATAAATATTGTCTGTTTCACTGGTCAAATTAGGGAGTAGAACAGTGAATTTGTTACCAGAAACATGGTTCATGGCCTAGCCATTAGACTTCTGTCAATAACTCTAAAAACTTACAGCCTGCTTCAGATTTGAACCTGACACTCGTGAGTATCATCGAGCTAAGGCATTGAAGGACAATGGAAAAAAGTAAAAAGTTCAGTTCAGGAGAGCACAGCTATTGTTTACAGCAGCCCCCTAAGCATAGACCGGACTATCCTTTGGTCTTTCACAAGATAAACATAGGATAATTTAATATCCGGAGCCTTCAAAACGCTATCTTTCAAGATAGGGTAATCTAGAGGAGAGACCTCTCTCATCATCAGCATCAACTGATTTCATGGGCACAGCCAACCATCTCTTTCTAGTGCTCAATGATTTACTTTCCTGCCTTGTTCATTAAAAGATTTGTGATTTTCAGTGTACTCTCAACATCTGCATACTCATGCATGATTACAGCACCCAACTAGAAAAAAAGGCCAAAAGAAAGGCAAAGATACTCTAATGTGACAACATGCTCACAGGTCACAAGATGACAATCTTTAAACTGGGAGTGTGCAACGTGAGCCCACTTTTCAGCCCTGTATCCCTAAGTACTTCCCTCTCTTTTCACAGATCACAGCAATGCAGATGACAGAGCAATTTAACCTCTCTCTCTCTGTACTGGGGTAAGTTTTTTGAGATTGGAAAGTACTTTTTGAGTCTCCCAAAGATATGCAATAGCAGGCAAACTAAAGCTGAAGAAATTTGATGCCTTTAATGGTCAGGGACAATTGAGGGGACCATTTTTTTCCCTTGGCCTTCGTCCCTGTCGTTTTTCTTTTCCTGCAGCGATAGAGCCAATCGGGTTGGCTTCTTTCTTAGCACCTGCACAAGTCTATGTCTTTAGGTTTTATAGCATCCTGCCGCTTGGTTTTTCACGTTTTGAGAGAGGAAAAGAATCAATGCTGCTTTTCCTTCTCTTTGAATTATTAATGTTCTGAGGCATGTCTTGCACCAAGAAGATCATGCTCTCATATTGAATTCCCAGTCCTGCATAATATCTTTCATTTTCAACCTCTTATGGCCTGCACTTAATGAGGGATCTTGAGGTCTTAGTAGTTCTTCAAACTCTCTTATATATATATATATATATATAGCTCACCCATTTTGGCGGAGTTTAGGTTGTTTGTCGAGTATATTAGTATTGTTTTACTTTTGTTCAGTACTTTGTTTCTTGTATGCTTCCCTTCCCTATTGCCATAATCTACATGGTAGGCTTGCGTCGGGGCTTCATTTTGAATAACAATTTGCCCTAGCGGTACTGCCTACATTATCTTCCACGCTCATAATTTTGTTTTGACTGATTTCCTTCTTCATCTATATTTTTTTTTTAAGTCTTTTGATAGGTTCTGCACTTCATACAGTAGAACCGATCGCATTCAAGAAAATGGTCTGTCCATGATACATTTTCTTGAAATCAGAATCTTGTCGAGCGAACCAGTTCCATAAAGATCGTCCAAAGTAATACCAACGAAGTTCTGGGGGAAACTATGGTTACGCATGAATCACCGCCAGATCCGATGCCAACCGCTTGGCACCGATTCATTCCATGTGAGACCCAATTTGAAGGACCAGATTTGAGTTCTTATGGCTCTGCTTTAAGAAACAACACCGCATTCTTTGAGCCCATTGGTGCAGTCCCAAGCATCCAGTATCATCGGGAAAGAATGCCCAGATCAATAAACCTTGTTCACAGTCCTGTAACAGTAGCTGAATCACATATCACCCACACCAGGCATTTGATGGATCTTCTTGAAGTGGCGAACGTGCCTAACCAAGCCCACAGCCTCACGCTCTCTCTCAATTCTCCGTTGCCTGAACCTAATACCGTCCAATTTGGGCACAGGGCCTTGAGTGGTACAGATTTCAACAGTCCAAGCTACGTTGTCCCAGGGGAATCAAGAGAAGCCTGCGATGCAAGTAATGACTCTGAATTTGCTTCGTCCTCAGCTCCTCGGAACAGGCAGTGCTTCACTTCTTACCGGCCTGATCTGGTTCCTTCCATCATTGGGAATTCAACATACTTGAAGCCAGCTCAGTCCCTTTTGGAAGAAATTGTTAGTATCTGCGGGAATGGTGCTGAGATTGCCAATGAGAAGTACTTGAGGAAGCTATATGGAGGAGCAGAAAGAAAAGCAACTCTAGGGCTGGTTTCTGAATTGAAGGAAGAATTTGGCAATATTGGTCTCCCTGCAGAGAAACATGAACTTCAAGCTAAACTTGCTAAGCTTGTTTCTTTACTGGAAGAGGTGGGCCTCCTACACAAACTACAAACAACAAAGTAGCCTCTCAATTTACTTCATATCCAAATTTATTGCCATAAAGTAATGTCGTTGTTTCACTAATATGCTATGGCTGCATTGGCTGGAGCGAATTTACAGGTCGAAGCAAGATTCATGAAATACTACTTCCACATGGAGGAGGTGGTATTGTCGTTCGAATCGGTGGCAGGGCTGGGAGCGGCAAAATCCTACACTGCACTGGCCCTCCAAGCGATGACTAGGCATTTCTGCAATTTGAGGGATGCAATGGTATCTCAGATTAAGATCACAAGGAGAAAACTATTTGATGATTCTTGGAGAATTAGCTGTGGCCTGTCGCGGCTGAGCCTGTTCAATCGAGAATGTAGGCAAAAGCAGAGGATTCCTCTCCAACAGCTCGGATTGATGCATGGTCAGAGGCAAGCTTGGAGGCCCTTCAGAGGGCTGCCGGAGACTTCTCTGGCGATCCTTCGCTCGTGGCTTTTTGAACACTTCCTCCATCCGTAAGCACCCAATCCCAAAGTGCTTGAAGTAGCTATTTCTTTTCATCGTTATTGGAAAATCTATTCGTGATAAATGGTCCTTCTTGCGGTCCTCTGACAGTTATCCAAATGACTCCGAAAAGCTTATGTTGGCATCACAGACAGGCCTCACCAAGAATCAGGTGATTTCTCTAGAACTGATTTCTTTTGGCGCTACTTGCTTTTCTCCCCGCCGAGCGTGGCCATATATATAACATTTTTTATGCGCGGGTTTCTCCTTCCTGTTTGTGCAGATTTCGAACTGGTTCATTAATGCTCGAGTTCGGTTGTGGAAGCCTATGATCGAGGAGATGTACAAGGAGGAATTTGCAGATTCATCGGAGGACTCAAATCCTTTGATCAAAGGTTCCATAACCGATGAGGATTCGACCAACCTCGAGGATGAATGAACTGGTAATGGTAATAGTAAACCGAATTTCAGGGAACGAGTTGACAAGATCTGCTAGTTTGTCAGCTAAGAATGGTCAGGGAATGCCTTCATGATCTAAATCATGTACGCCCTTACTGCTAAGCACCAGCCGTTTTATCGGCATTCTGGTCTTAGTTTGGCAGGACGCCTACTTCATTCAGCAAGGAAGTAGACCTAACGACCTTTCCTATTCGAATAGTAGTCCATGTGATCACGGTAGAAACTCGACCGTCCTTTACTTTTTGGGCTTTTTTTTTGTCTGGTCCTGTTAAATATCAATTTTACAAGTCACTATGTGTACCATCCACAAGTCATGAAACCTTGCTCCCTCACTCACGCATTCCCATCCTAGCCTCCCGAGAAGGTGGGGAATCAAACTTTCCACCTCCCCCTTTTCAAGTGGAAAGGGTGGCCACTGTACATTGGTTTAGTTGATCATCTTTTGAAATGTCAATTCATGGTTATTTCAAGTTAAATGTTGATTGAAAATACAAGAAACTTAGAGGCTTGAACTAATAGCCCAATCACAGTAATAAAATAAGATATGATATAATAACCATTACGTTGTTCGGTTAAGTGATGAAATGTGCGTCTATTGCATCTATTAAAGGTCTAAGTAAAATACCTCTCGTCAAAAGGCATATGAAAATGATTACTGTGATTTTTTTTAGTTCATTTTAAAATTTCTGCCTTCTTAAACCATGGGAAAAGGATCGATTCTCTCTAATAAATTTGATTAAATTGTCTAATAAGAGTACAGTATTGGTCAATTAATATTTTCATCAATATACACTTATGCATAATATCTAATTAACTCTATACCGCAACACATCACATATAAGAAGTACTGACTAAAATGACAAGATGGTAGTGTTAAGTTTATAGTATAGTCATTATTGTAAATTAATAGCACGCAAGTCCCTGAACTGTTCCAAAATTTTCAGCAATGTCCCTGAGCTTTTTTTAATGGAATCGGGTCATTAGAGTATATTCTTTATTCGAGTTGGTTATTCCGTTACAATATATACGGAAAATGCCCACGTCAACTAATACGTGAGTTCCACATCCGCACTGACCAAACAGATTAATGTTTACGTGTAATTTTCTTGTGTTGGTTAGATAAAATACTGGAATTTTTTTGAAAAAAAAAAAGTAATATCGAGCCCCAAGAGAGATCAAGAGAGGGGGGCTAGGTTATAGAGGAAGTCAGCAAGGGCTGCCGAGCCCTTGCCAACCGTTTGGGATCAAACGACCCTTGAACAGGGCCTCATTTGGTCTGGTCGCATGACTCTAACCAGATTTGGCCTGGGATTGAGTGTCTTTGGCAGTGCAACACTTGGGGTAGCATGACCCCAGCCGTTGTTGTGACCCTCCTAACAGTTCTGGTTCGTCAAGGGAGAGGATTTAGGGGTACTGGCCAAATAGGTGGGCTGAATGGCCCAACAACTTAGGTGAGAGTTCTCCTAAACTTATATCTCGTGCGATTTTAGATTTCATTTTAAGTTCACTTATCCTTAAAAGATTTCTAGGAGTCACGTTTAGCTATTTTGGGGTTGGCTAAAAACCAAACGAGGCGCCAGGGGTTCACCTTGTTTCCTATGCAATTGGAGATTTCAACTAAGGGATTTGATTACGGTAATGTTTTCATCAACGCCTTTTTAGTAACACTAACTTGGGATTTGTCATCTAGATGGTCATTCATTCTTAGTTACCAATTATGATCCTAAAAGTATCAAAGCCATTATGTGATCATGCAATTTGGGGGGGGTGGTTATTATGGTCATAAACTATCCTAACTGCTCTAGGAAAAAAATTAACAAACAATTTTTTGAAGTGTGAAGCGACAAATAAACAACCAAGTATTGAGAGTGTCCAAGTAAATGCAGAAAAGAACACCCGATACAAGTCGGATAAAGAATAGACAATGCTTTGTTAGGGACATAAACCCCCATAAACTTGAGATAAAGTGAAGCTAAACTAAGTTTATTCTAACAATTAATGGGACGAGATTCAAAGTCTATTTTTTTTTTTATCGAATAAAGTCTAGGCTAACTTGCTTATTAAAACCTAAATTCATTAACTAAACTAGCCTAGTTAACACTAGACTAGGCTAATTGAATCTAAAACTAATCACAAGGACTACCACCTTCATGGACCACGGTGAGGACTCTTCACATCATATGTTCAAGCTCTCAACTACCACTTCAAGTCATCAACCAACATCTCAATATTGATTTTCATAAGGGTGATTGATTCCCAATTCGATTCATTCCCATCCAAAAGCTAGGAACTAGATCGAGAGTATTGGTTCCAAGTTTCTAGAACCGGGAATCGAACTAGATGGTCCTAGGACCAAGAGCTGGATTGGACCGACCACTCTAATGAAACTGGTCACTTGGAAATTTCACATTCAAATTTCAGCACCTTAGACATGATATAGAATTCGGAATTTAAGCTGCAATGCAAATTCTGAAGGTAATTCTTTTCCCCAAAAATTAAAAAATTCACAAATTATAAGCTAGCCGATTTTAGCAACCTTTAAAACATAAGGATAATATAGATTACCATATACCTCCTAACAACATTGCGACGCCCTATAATGTCGCTTGCTACACATATTCTTTTATTTATTTTCCTTAAATGGCACAAACGGAAGACAAATATAAGCGCGAGTAACAAAAACTCATTTCTTTCATTTCATATTCATGTTCACATAGGTGATTCTTCAAATCACTATTCATATATCCATCTTTTTTTCTTAAATCAAAGGGTACTAACATAAGCCTGGGAGGGGCCAAAAAGTGTCTATTCTTCGCTACCTAACGATCCCCATCCTATCCAAAAAAATTTCGACCCACGGCGCTCCATCTACCTATGCGCCGTCCACTCTATCATCCCCAAAGTGAAATGGTCCAAAAGCTCACCTTCATAAGCGCATGGGGATCCATTTTGGATTCTTGACATCTATCCATAGCGTGGCCTCATAACGAGTGAAGGTCAATGTGGTATCCGGGCAAAGCACATCCTCGAACACTCCCTCTATGTAGACTGCGCCCCGTAGCATGTGATAGGAGGAACATCAATGCTAAAAATCTAAAAAATATAACGGAATGAGTAGTGCCCAATAAGAAAAATAACTAAGCTCTAGACTACACGATCCGCCAACCACCCCATCACGAGTTTAGTCCAAAACAAGCAAGGTCAGTCACGCAATATCAATTCGGCAAAAGCAAAATGCATTCACACATTATTAGCACTATACACGAGAATTCAAAGTACACAATTTAATTACAAGATCATACCATTACACGAACTCATATGCCTTGTTGCTTAGCTTCTCATGTGATCACTTTTTCCACCCTCAAGTCACGGATTTACACCAAGTCGCTAGCTAGTTCGCTTGAGTCACTTCCATGTCACTAGCCAGACTTCCATGGGATGCTTCCATGGGCATCTCACTTCAAGGCACCTCGATTCGCTGTTCGAGGCATCTAATTGTCACTAGCCTTGGGCATCCCAACTCCCCTGTGGCATCATCGATTCGCCCACCGAATTCATTTCTTACATTTAATTCAATTCACGCAATTCACACATCATAACCTTTGAATTATATTACACAATCTTCATGACTAGAATATAAATGTTCCACCACAAGCAGATGACATAGTTGCATCATGCTAAATCACATAACGAAATCATTGTGGGTGCCCGAACTTCTGAGCACTTGCAGCTCACATAGAATCGAACACAAAACCCGCACCCCTCGGACGTCATATCAAACATGTAGGATCATTACTTGGTCAAACAAACACTCCTTGAGTGCCAATCCAGTTAAAGGACATGAAGTCAGGAAGTATGCTGAGTCAACAAAGGCAGTAACGAATGCTATTGATTCAATCAGAGTTAAAGACAATAAGTTTAGTTGTGCTGATATGAACAAAGACAAGCAGAATAAAGTCAGCACGTGCTCATTGAAGAATCAATATTCTGTTTTGAGTCGTAACCAACATTCTTTCTGTTAGTATTTCTGTTAAGTCTATTTTGATAGTTTGTTTTTAGTTGACCTTTTACACTTTGTAATATAAATAGAGAGTTGAAAAGAAGAACAAATAGATAAGGCTCTCAGGTATATTTTTTCTTGGATCTCGAATGAATATAGAGACTCCATAGTTTCCTCTCATCTCTGTTCTTTCTTCTCTGCTTCTTCATCTCTATTATCTTCGTCTTCGTCTCTGCTTTCTTCTTGTTTTTCACAAATCCCTCTAAACCAGCGACTCACACAAAATCACTTCGAAACTCATATCTAACAATGTGGGCCGCCTCATTAGTATGACACCTCTTTAGGCTCGCAAACATGCACACTCACACTCACACAAATGGTAATTGAGAACAAATAAGCACCATACGCACACTAAACAATGAACTTTATCAAGCAAAGCACCATTGCATCAATTTTGAGGAAATCCATCACATAACCTCATTCTACATACACAAGACCATTCATGAGTCTCACTATCTTCCGCTACATAGCTTTAATTCTAACAATGCAAAAACTTCACAATAGAATTGATTCTTGCATGCTTGAGTGATTACTAAACACATTGCATCACTGTGGAATTAAAATGACTAACGCGCCTAGACTACACTCATCCACCAAGTAACAAGAAGATCATATAGCCTAGTTCTTAGTAATTGCACTTGATGGTTTGACCAAAGTGGCTTCCCTTCTCTTTCTTGTGTGCTTTGAGGTTTTAATGCTTCTTCAGTGATAGTTTTTTAGAGAATTTGAGAGAGTGACAAAGAGTGTTTCGGCTATGACGGGGAGGAAAGAGAGAAGAGAGATTGAGGTTTTGTCATTTAACCTTTCCTTTGCATGTCACTTGCCAAGTGTCCTGACATTGAAGACACTTGTGATAGATAGTGATAACACTTGTCTTGCATGAGGGAGATTAGTGGGGCAAGATTTGTGACTCATTGTCTTTTCTCATGCAAAACTATTATCCTTTTATTAAGGTTTTATAATAGCTAATTGTCACTTATACCCCGATAGGTTTTGGCCACAATGAGAGGAGTAGGCTGTCCAATTACCAAGAGTAGTTAGGTGGTCATTTTTTTAGTGCCACATTGTGAGCATTATAGGTACAATGTGTTCTTTAAATTTCTAAGGCCACGAAATCACAATACTAAATGATAATTTTAATCTAATGATTACCAAACTAAAGATTGAAAAATTGTTCGATCTCAATACATGACCTAGTACCACTATCTAATAACTAGTGTCGTCCTCTACCCATAATGATCATTCCAATATTGAATCACGAGTTTATTTCGTGTTGCTTGTACCTCTGGCTTGAACTATTTTTATTAGAACTCCACAATCTACTTAGGATTGTTGAATGAGTAAAACTTAGGATGTCACAATAATGCTTTTGCTTAACTCAGAACAAGTTAATATAAAATGCAACTTCAAAACATATTAACAATTAATATAAATGAAAATGAATAGCCACACAAACGAATTCATTATTGTTGAAAATAAAATTCATAATCCAACTTGCAATCTCTAAACCATAAAAATCCCACCAAGTGGACACAAGAACCATCATTGGAGATCAAGAAAATAGGGTAGAACAACAAACTCCCAACACACACAATGCAACTTGCAAGAATCCATTCTAGCAAACCATTCTAAACGATACTGTTAGGGCTCATACAAGGCCGAGAGCCCAAAAACCACGGCTAAACTTGATGATTGTCCTGCAACAAGTATATGATCACTAAACATTAGTTTTTAACTAGAATGATTAGAAATCGAACTCAAATAATTAATTAAAAATCTCACCATATTTATTTCTTCCGCTTCAACTTGCAAACTAAGAACTCTATTTACCGATAAGCTCCAAATGAACATTGTTCATATTTAACAAAAACAAGATATTTGAATAAAATGTTCACTTATTAGATATAGAAAGAATTACAAGATAGAAAGATATATCCATTACTTAACTCACTCAAACTTTTTTGCATTATTGATGCACTCTTCAGCATTGAACGGTATGGTAACCACTCTCAATCTAGGAATCAAACAAAAGCCATCAAGCATATGATCATATGTGCTAAAAGTCAACTCCGAAACAACAGTTGTTACAAGGATAGACAAAATATCCCAAGCCATATTAAAGAGGATTTTAAACTTTTTGATAATTTTCTCTCAGACAATTTTTTTTTTCTCTTCATGAAAAAAGCTTTCTTACGCCCTCGCCGAATTGAGATCTATAGCGAAATCAAACTCATCATCGTTACCCTTCTCATGGCTGTCAAGGTCCCAACTATTATTAGTATCAATTAAAAGTTGACCAACCAAATTTCTATCACAAGAACCAAGAGTAGATTTCTCATAAAAATGAAACAAATATTCTAGGGCAATCCTCACATTGTCATGCATCTCATCAACTTTTCAACTATCATCATAGGATACTGCACATAATTAATCTTTATTCTCGATATAGTATTACCATAAGCAACAACATCATATTTACTTTTTTGAAATTCCCATAATATTTGTCAAAACTTATCATTCATTTTCACACCCCAAACTTTCACCCTAGAATCCGAAGCATTCTCCACTTTTTTTTAGAGTTTTATATAAAGCAACTATCTCCCCAAAATAATCATTCAAAGTTATATATAAAATCCCAGACATCTTATTCGCAGTATCGAAAAACTTCTTCAAGTAAAGGAAAGAATTTTGGCATTTTCCCAATCTTCGTGTTTAGGAGTTTCATATTCAAGTTCAGATAGAGAAGAAGGATCATCTTCTTCTATCCTTTCAAAACCTTTTCTTATCTTTAAGACGATGTCTAACATGAGGTAAATGAAGTTCCACTTAATTGTGACATCAAGACAAACTGAAACCTCATGTGATCCTTGCACTCCCAATGTAATCTTGGAATATTTTAGTTCTCTCGAGAGAAGTTCTCACATACATAATCATGTTTTGAATATGTACATTAAAATCACATATCTCGGTCAATCCATCCCTCACAATGAGTTTAATATATAAGTCATGCATCTCATGCGTAAAACATCACCATCTAAGATCAATAGCTCCTCTATTGATAATTTTTCTTTCAAAAAACCAAATGACCTAGCATCAATCACAGTGATTGTGGGCACTTTTGTCTCTATTCCCTACTTGTAAGTACATTTCTCAACCATTTTTCTAATCTCCTTGCCCTTGTAACTTGACATCATTACAAGATTGATAATTCTTTTGTACAATTTCCTATCATCATTAATAAAATGTGCAATGAGATATAAATAGTTCATATGTTGAATGGAACTCTATATATCGATCGTGAGTACGACCCTAGATTTAACCTTGCAAAAGCAAGTATTCAAACTTGTTTTTATTACAAAGATACAACTCCATGCAATCTCTAGCCACTTTAAACCGTGAGATGTGATTCAAGAAATGTTATAATTGATTAATAAAATGTGGAATCCGACATGCTCAATTATTAAAAAAAAAAAAAGGTTATTCATCCATTTTGATCATCCAAAAAAGCATTTGCCTATAGTGATCTAATCAAATATCCATATCAATGAGACATTAGAACTACCAGTACTGATACGCCCCATTGTCATTTGAGTCTCATCTACTCTATATGCTGCAAACAATTTTTGCTTATTATCTATATTGCAAAGATACTTGTACATTTTCAAGTGCTTCAACATAACAAAAGTACCGTTATCTACATACTACATATACTTGGCCCCACAATATATGCAAAACACATTAGTTCTCCTATTCTCAATTTTTTCTTTACAAAAATGAAGGAGATTACAAATTTTTGTTTACCATTAGGAAAATCATTAGATACCTTATTTGTGTCAAATGCCTCTTTGAGGTCTTCTTCACCTTCATATTCTAGTGAGAGATTACCAAATCCATAGCATCATTAGACTTGTCCACTTCCATTGACATTTAAATAGATTACCTTAATCAAGCAAAATAAAGATTGGAGCCATCAAACTGGAACATCGGCTAAATTTAGTTTTTCTTCAAGTTATGAGATGGATTCCTTGTGCAAACTGGGACAACTACTAGAAATCCACTAAAACAAGCATATTTTTACGAGTTTGATAAAATTATTTGTCCAAGTACTTACAGGGCAAGACTCAAAGTACAAGAGAACCAAGGCAAAGAATGCATCATCTCAAACAAGCCTTAACATTTGCCACTAAAAATAAAGGAATAAATGCACTAGAAATCATAAAACTTGTCACGACAATGCAATTGAATTTTAAAACTTCCAAAAAGTGCAATCAAGTCCTAAAACTTGTCAAGTAAAGTCCTAAAACTTTTTTTTTTTTTTAAAGTGCAATCAACTCTTGGAAATTATCACAAAAATGCGATCGAGTTCTAAAACTTTCAAAAAAGTGTAATTAATGGAAGAATTTGGTCGAATCAATTTGACATGTTTTAAGACTCGATTGCACTTTCACGATAAGTTTTAGGACTTAATTGCATTTTTGAAAGTTTTAGAACTAAATTACACTTTTGGGACAAATTTTAGGATTTTTATTGCACTTATCCCCAAAATAAAAAAGCATAACTTGCTTTCAAGTCATAGTCAAACATCAACAATATTTCAACACCTCAATTTTTCCTTAACTAGGATACTATTCTAGCTCCATTAGGCATTCATATAAAGTGGGCAACAAATTTTTTCTATATTGTAATGGCCCTTAATTGATCCTACCATCTAATAAGATTAAATAACACGTGCAATTGATTGTTAAGTATAAGAAAATTAGAAATAAAGTTACAAAAGATGATGTTTTATGATATCAGGATTGCTTCTCAGGTGTGATGGATGGAATACAGCCTCGAATTGATTGTGATGCGGAGGAGGAATCAAAAGCAAAACAACATAAAGTAGATGAAATACAAAGACATCCGAGGCCTTTCCATGACTGAAGAGAGAGGTTTCGAGAGAGAGGAAGGATACCTAAGAAGCATAATGGCAGTGCAAGCATTGGACGAACACCACACAAACCTCAAGAGGTAGGTGTCAATCAAAGCTCGAGCAAAAAGGTTGTCTAAGAGTCGAGTGAGAGGGATGTAGGACACGACTCACTGACTCAAGTCACAAGCAAGAGAAGGAAAGATTGAGAGGCGTGAAAGCCAAGAGGCGAGTCGCATGGGTGGGAGAAGATTGATCATTGAAGAAGAGATTAGGGTTTATTAAGCTAGGACATTGGGTCATTAAGGCTTAAGTCACGTGCTATTCTTTAATATATATATATATATATATATATATATATATATATATATATATATATATATAATTGGTCTAGTCTAATCAATCGAGTTCCCAACTTGGAACTAGAAACCGAACTGAAATTCATCAGTTTCAAATTTGTGGAAGCAAGACAAGACTAACATCCCCAAGAACTACCCAAAATCGACCAATTAAGTCTAATCTAAGCGGTTCTTAGTTTGGGTGATTCTCTATGCTCTCCCCTAGCTTTTCACCGTTCATTAATAAATTCATTCATTCATACATACAAACATTCATGACAAACAATTAGCAATGCTCATACAATTAGCAATCGATAGCGTTATGCCCCTGTCGTGACCCGATCTCTTCGCCACCACCTCAAGGAAAGGAGAGGGAAAGGTTGGATTTAGGGGTATGTGGCCATGGGAGTTTCCTCATGGTTCGCACATCCACAAAGGCATCATCATCTCGCCTTTCGAGATGAATCACTTGTGAGTTCCCTCACACATGGTCGCAAGCTCTCCCAAGCTCATACCTCACGTGACAGTAGAAGGTGTTGTGACTCTACCTCAACATCGTGGCACATCTTGATCAACAGTTTTAAGATCGAAAGAAAACCGAATGTAAATGTGAGTTTAAGAGTGTTTTGATGACCATAATAGCCCTCTCAAGATGTACATCTACAAAAGATGGCATCACTTCATCTTTTAACTTCACCATCTTGAGTATGCTAAATCATAATCATAAACCTTTTCCTAAGGTTCATATCCTTTACAACGGGTTTATTAAGTAATCTAGTTATTTAAAACAACATAAAAAATAAGATGGGAGTCGCCACTAGCCTTGTTTTTTTGGGTTGGCTAGATAACCTACTCAAGGGTCAGGAGCGGTCTCTTGATCACGCAACTAGATATCTAAATTCGAGGACTTTGATTATACTAATATTTCTATTAGTGCCCTTTGGGCACCTAACATGTCGTGTTACCTAAAGTGCCAATGCATTTCTTTTTACTTTTTTGAGATCGCTTAACCTAAACTAAGTGATCATGCATGAATAGTCATTTTCATGACATTCTATTTCTAAGAAAGATAAAAGAAAGAATGCAATTGAATTTAAAGTATGAGGCAATAAGTAAACAATCAAGTAAAGTGGTAAATCTATCATCCAATCCTTTGAAAAAAAAAAAGGAAATAAAAGGAAAGAACCCGCAACTTGTTAGGTGTTTATACAAATGAAGAAACCCAAGACATATGTTGAGGATGAATGATATAAAATTATGGTTGGAATGGACGTTTGTGTCAACTCCATCTTCAGGATCCTAATCTAATCCTAATCCAAGAGTTAAAGCTAGGTACGTACAATAGAAAGAAATACTAATACACATCAAATCAGTCAAAGCACAACATGGGATTAAGAGTAATCAATCAAATGAAGCAAAGTTAAAAACCAACCAAATTTGGGCCTTAGAGTTAGCCTTTACAATCCGTAGGTCTCTCTAGATGCCTACCCAATTCATTTTATGACTTATAGCCATTATTGATCAATTGTGTTTTGGTATGGCCAATAAAGCCTCTAAGTCCCTAGAAAGATGTTCTAAGCTAATCCCAAAGATTTTCCCTTGATATCAGGCATCGCACCTAACATACATCTAAAATCTATTGGCATAAATTAAACACACAAGCTAGGCAGGCTTTTTAAGCCTTATTTCTCAACCAATCAATCAATTTAGTGAATTGTCGACAAGTCACTTATTTAATAGTCATGCACCAATCACAAACATAAGCATTTTTAATGAATGACATGATTTCATGTATGAATGGTATATGTGATACTTCAAAGATAAGTTTGGAATGTTGAGGATAAGTAAACAAAGTTTTGAGACAAAGGGACGTCCTGGCTATAGAACGCATTTAATTGTCAAAGCTAGTATGGAGCTCACATAAATGCACTCATAGAAGTCGCAGAAATTTTAAATACGGTCCAAACCAAGACAACCATAATGCCAACTCAAAAGTATAAAAAGATTTGAAAATATTTAGATAAAGGAATGTCTTAGCTATGAAACATACTTAATTGCCAAGGCTAGTCTAGAGCTCACATAAATGCACTCATAGACATCGCAAACATTTCTAATACGGTCCAAATCATAACCTTTCCAAAGTCAAATCAAGTATTTGAAAGATTCTAACATTGGACATTGGAAACATTGTATGAACCAAAGACATTTTAATGTGCAAGGACAAGTATTTCCAATCAAGATTGGGAAAAAATACGATTGAAGGGTCAATTCGTTTATTAAAAAACTTTTGACAATGAAGATCAAGGGACTTGAAACAAATTTCATGAAGATGACATGGCCTAATTCCATATACAAACCAGCCTAAAAAATCTAGATAGACAATCACAACAAAATCCCACAACAGAATATTTCTAACAAAGTATATAAAATCAGCAAAATTGAACGACACCCATTGATGATCTTTCTCTAAAAAATTACATAGCATGCATAACATGATATGGAACAACTTTTGTGAAGAAATTTTTCTTAAAAGAGCTAATCATGATTTTATAAAAATCTAACAATGCACATAATTGTATCAGGAAATTGTCAAATCAGCAAAACATCAAGTCATTGCAACTAAGATTTACCCTATCAAATGAAGCATAAAAATCATGAAATTTCACCACAATGAAAAAAAAAAGGGTAACAAACAAACTTTATCAAGGATCTGACTCAAAAATCTTTACTGAAAAATTGCTACAAAATTAGAAAAAGTCTATCTAAATAAGGTTAAAATAGGTCCTAATTTAATCCTAGGTTAAAATTTTAATCTAAATAAGGAAAAATGGAAAATTGGCCCAATGACAAGCAAATTGTACAAAAATAATGACATTTGAAATATCTAAGTGTGTCTTATGACTTCTTAGGAGGGTCCAGGTTCAAACGAAGTTAATTCGGTGCTCTAAAGTTGAGATTTGTGAAAGTGTATGCATTAGTCATTAACAAACTGGAATGCAAATATTATTAAGTCCAAAAAACACTTATGCTATGTACAAATGACAAAACAGATACGTGTCACTAAACATTCTAGTTGCGGCAACTGACATACCAAATGATGATGAAATCATGCAAATCATGCATCATTAGAATGCACACATTGTGTATTTCAATCTTCATGAAAATTCCAAGGCCAAATGAACTCATCTATATGTTCAATTTCACTAAAACACATCTCATATTAGTATGCACACACTGTGTAGGGTAGATTGACCTATGCTTAGATTTAGACGATTTTGACCTACCAAAACTTGTTTGAAAAATCCCAATATATATATGTTGTACATGAGACAATTTGGAACAAATCTTGAAAAGAAAATTTTCTCAAAAATCAATCACAAAAATTGGCACAAAATTAATAAAGTCCAAAAGGCATAATAAGTTGATGAAAATGTGGGTGCAGACCTAACATCCGCTCAAAACTCTCTCTGCTCGAGAGCTCTCCCTACCTCCTATGGTAGCTACCCCTAAACCCTAATTCCACCTGGCTAATTTTGTCTGAAAAACCCTAAAACCCAAAACCATGTGTGCTTTCTTCGATCAGATTTATTTCGTCTTTTCCTTGGCTCGCTGATTTCGTCTCCTCGCTAGCTTCCGGTGAGGACTCGGTCAACTTCCCTTCGTCTTTTCCTTGGGTCACTGAAGATATCGACGTCTTGGAGGTTTTATCAAATGGGGTGTCAGGATACCTAGCTCCTTGGATCACTGAAGATGTCGATGCTTCCTCGCTCACTCTCTGTGAGATTTCCTTCGAGGCTGTTCTGGAGTCTCTATTAAATGGGGCTTTCTCCGGCAAAAGATAGTTGAATGGCTTCATTCGAGAGGATTTCTGCAACGGAAGGCAGGCGAAAAATGGGTAAGGTCTGGTTTTGATCTCTGGCTCTCCTGGTGTTTCTTCACTACTGCTTATTGGGGACTTTAAATGGATGAATCTGGGGAGGAAGACTGTCGCCTAGCCTTATTGTGTAAGAGGCTTGGGAATCTGAGAACAGAGGTGGATGCCCCGCCTCGGGAAAGAGTCATTTCAGCAAAGATACTAGATGAATGCAAACGCACGGTGTTTGGAAAGCTGTATTCGGGAGGATTTATAAATTACCAGGCATTTATTTCTACTATGACGTGAGCTTGGAAGGTAGATTCCCTGAATTTTGCGCAACGCAAATCTGATATCTTATCATTTACCTTTGAGTCTGAAATGGACCAAAAAAAAAGGCATAATAAAAATCGAACCAAAAATGGACCACGAAAACTGCAGAATCGAACAAATTGTGAGGTGTTTTTCGAGGGTCAAATGTCACCGATTTGGGACATACAATTGTCATATCAAATCAAAGTTCTTGAAACATACTTTCTAAGTCTAGAAGGTTTCAAGTTCAAATAAGGTCATCTAATACCTCATTTTAGACCAAACAACAACCATGTCACAGATGCACAAAAATTGCAGATTAGCATCTGTTATGCTCAATCAATCACAAATCATCTTCAATCGATCTTCAACCTCAGCAAATCATTAATCGAGCTCATCATCTAAAATCTAAGTATTGGTAATAGATCTAATCGTGAATCCTAGCCTAATCGGATAAGCCGACCATGCTTCATTGGATTCGAGTTTACGGAACTAACCTTTGCATGATTTCATTGATTTTGACGCGATCGGACGAAAACTCTCTCACTGGATTAAACCTTGAACTCCAAGGAATAGACCGGATCACCACGGGCTACCACAGAGGCAATTGGACCATCTTCAAGACTGCCAAAGGGAGGATTGGGTTATCGATGATGAACTGGTGACCAATTTGGCAGACCCCAACCCTGACTAAGTCAAAGGTTCTCTTAAGGCTTGATTGGAGGCGATCGGCGCCTCGAAGAACATTCGGTGGCTACTGATTCGACTCAAGACAAATCTAATCCTGATTTTGGATCGGTCTTCAACGCTAACTAAGGGAAGTGATTGCCAAGAGCTCTCAACCTCCTTAGGTGTCTCTTCAGTAGCTAATCGATTAAGCTTTGACCAACAAGAGGTTGAGAGATCTTGGACAAAGAGGGCGATGATGACTAAACCACCTAAAAAGGTCACCGAACCTTTGGTTTAGTCCGAGAAAGCCGAGAGGACGTTCACCGGTGCCCAAGCCGATTCTAGTGCTCGATCAGTGAATCGGCTTGGACAAAGGGGTTCGGTGGTTGCCGAAGTCGTTAGCAATGTTGGTGAGCTTAGGAGGGAATTGTTTATCGTCGGTGATGATGGAGATCCACTAGCGAAGGCTCGAGCCAATAGTGATTAGCTTGCCAAAGGAGGAACTAGGCGAGTAGAGAGGGAGAAGATAGAGAGAGAAAATGACGGGAAAGAGAGAGAAGTGAGAGAATTTCTATTTTAAAGAGAGATTTTCTACAAAAATGAGCCCTACTCCAAACTTTGAAGGGAAAAGCCTATTTATACTAGTCCCAAATCAGCCAATCTTAGTTGTTAGTTTAATTTGACTATCAAAATCTTGATTTAATGGCCAAATTAGAATTTTAAAGGGCTAAACATTGTTAAGAAGTGTCGAGAGACTGATCATATGGATCCGATTTGCGAAAATTTGGATTAAAAACGAAAATTGCACTTAAAGGCTTAATTAGGGGCTAAATCACAAATCTCCAAAATTCAAGGTTAATCTGCAAAATCATGAAAATGTAAGGACATAGGGGTGAAATTGACACAATGGGAAGCTTGGAACTAGTTGCCAAAGGTCAAGAACCAGTCGTCAAGGAGCCAAGTCGACCTGCCCCACCGATGATCGATTGAATCTAATAGACCAATTCACGCCAATTTGACCAATTCTTGACTGGTTCTCAACTAGTTCCAGCTAGTTCTTGTTGTTCTAACGTATGTGGTCCTTGTGGGTTCAAAATTTATGCAATTTGGTCCCTCAAAGATAAATTAAAGAGAAAACTTGCACGATTTGAGGAAAATTTGTCCAATTTTAATCCAATTAAGCCAATAGAACTCCATTAATGCAATTTGTGGACTGTCTATTGACCAAAAGAAGCTATTATTATGAAAAACAACGGACCAAAACCATGGGTACATGAGATCGAGCCTTAAGGGCTAAAATGAGCAATTGCACAATTCTTTGGTCAAAATTGCAAATTAATTGAAATTGAATTCAATTAATATTGCAATAGATCTATTTGATTAACTACCCATGTATGGGATCACCTAACGCATTCCAATTAACCTTAGATTGAAGTGCCAAAACTTAGGTTAAAAATGAATCGAGGTGTAATATTAAAATTGGACTTAGATTCATGAAATTAAACCATAGTCTTGAATGGGTCAACCTAAATTTTGTCAATTAAAGCTTGACGACTCGATTTTTTTACATTCAAGAAAATAAAATCCCCCAAATTGGAAAGTTCTAATGTGAATTTCTCAAAATTGATTCCGGATTTAGACTTATCTTAAGAAAATAAGTAGAAAAAAATCATCCATTTGTAAATAATGAAAAATTGATTTTGACGCTCTAATTAGGGTCTTAAAATGGCAATTTGTCTTCCAATATGGCAATTCATGAAATTGAATGAACGAGTGGATTAAGAATAGTCCCTAGACTAAACGTCATAAACAAAACTGCACTTAGTTATGCCTAAAATGAAAGTAATTTTATTTTTTGTCAATTTAAATAGTAAAACTGAAAAATCCGGAAAACAAGGTTCTTAATCGAATTTTATGAAAGTTTTTACACACAAATCAAATTGATACTAAAAAGAAGTGTTTTATGGATTTTTTATTTTTCCAATTTTTTAGTCAAAGGTTTAACCAGAAGTCAACATTTTAGTTGACTTTTCCTAAAATGTTAATTTTTTGGTCAAATCTTTGGATTTCTAAAAAATCGGCTTGAGAAAAGTAAAATTAAAGCTAATTGGCATTTTTTTAGGTGAAAAGCTAATTCTTAACCTGGGGTTGACCAAAAAATCAACTCAAAAGTCAATTGTTTGACTTTTCAGGTTTTTCTTGAAAATGAATAGAAAAAATTGCTTAAAAGAGACAAATGCGAAGGAATGAAATGAAAAATGACATTTTTTGGTCGAGAAATGAGCTCTGTCTTGATTGGAAACCCAAATTTCGATTTTTTTTTTTTATCTTTTTCAATGCATTGACTAAAAATCAAGTGTCAACAACCCCCGAACACCACGCGCAACACATGTTTCGACATACAACATACAAAAAGATCATCATACAAATTAAATATTACACATGTCTCATTATATTAGCTTAATGTTTACCCATAATAGTATCTCAAACACACAAAATACAAAAGATCTAGGAAAGGTTAGGATCATCTAATATTATCACTATACTCCTACACTTAAGAGCCTGCCTAAACATCGCCAAAGTTATTATCTAAGGATCAATAACCTCCCCCATTGTTAGGTCATTGACTATATAGCCAAGGGAACATCAAATCCTCTAAGTGGTCCCACCCAGTCGTTGTCAAAGACCGCATACCAAGCTAAATACCAATGTGAAACCCATTCAACAAGTCCCACATCAACCCAAATTGTGGTAATATATTTAACATATGTAAAAATCATATAAGCAATACAACTTACTCATCACTATACTCAATATGAATTGGAGCTCCAAAAGAGGTGGCAACAAAAGAGCCATCCTACAAATCTAGAAAATAAAAGATTGAACCGGGGCCCAATAAGTGAAATTCATAAGTTTAAGGGCAGAAGTTCAGCTCAAGTGCCAAAACTTGGCATGGAGGGACATAAGTGCCAAAACTTTGAAAATGTACACTTAAGTGCCAAAATCAGAGTAAAGTGGATCACTTAAGTGCCACTCCGGTCAAATTGCTAACGTGGCAATTTTCCAGCAAGTTAGGTGTAAAAGGCATCGTTTTGCACCCTGACGTGGCGACAAATTACAAAAACGATGTCGTTTTGTGTCTAATGAATAAATAATTCATATAAAAATTAATATAATTTAATTTAAACTTAATTTAAAAACTAAAAATTAAAAAAGGGGGCGAAGGGGCAGCGAGGCCGAGCCCTCGTTGCCGCCGCCTCCCCGCCACCGCCGGAAGGGCCGACAATGGAGGGGGGAGGGTCGGCTAAGGTCGCCGACCGCCGGCCGACCAACAGCTAGAGCTCGCGACCCCTCGTCGGATCTGGGCGAGGGCCGCAACCCTTGCCCCAAATCTGGGAGAGGGCTCACGGGCCCTTGCCACTGGTCGGCCGACGCCGCTAGCCCCTGGCTAGGGCCCGGCGACCCTAGCCAATGCTCCCCCCACTATCGTCGACCCTTCCCGGCAACAAGGAGGAGGCGGCGAGGGTCGTGGCCCTCCCAGATCCGATAAGGGCTCGCAGGCCCTCGCCGCCGGTTGGCCAGTGTCGCCGGCCCCTGGCCAGGGCCCGGCGACCCCGGCCGATGCTCCCCCCACCATCGCCAACCCTTCTCGACGACGGCAGGGAAGCAGCGAGGGCTCGCAAACCCTCACCCAGATCTGGGGCGAGGGCTCGCCGCCGGTCGGCCGAGGGCTAACAACCCCGCCGACTCTCCCCCCTCCGTCACCGGCCCTTCCCGACAGCGGCAACGAGGGCTCAGCCCTCAGCCACCCCTTCAACCCCCTTTTTTTAAATTTTTAATTTTTTAAATTTTTAGAATATTTTAAATAAAATTAAGTTTAAATTAATGTAATTAATTTTTATATTAATTATTTACACATCAGACACAAAACGACATCGTTTTTGCAATTTGTCGCCACGTCAGCGTGCAAAACGATGCCGTTTTGCACCTAACTCGCTGAAAATTGCCACATCAACAATTTAGCCGGATTTTGGCTAAAGTGACATTTAAGTAATCCATTTTACTTCGAAACTAGCACTTAAGTGTATATTTCCGAAGTTTTGGCACTTAAGTGTCCCTCCGTGCCAAATTTTGACACTCCAGGTATCCCAAACTCTAAGTTTAAGATAGGAGATTTACCTATCACTCAATCTAGTATCAACAACAATCATGAATTTAAGGTAGTACAAACAACCATGCATGACGAGTGCAAGGATAAATGTACTATCTTTCCTATCATGACATGTCAATAAAACATTTATATTGCATAAGATCAATCACTCATGTGCAAGTGAATATACCACAACATCTCATCAATTTATACATATGAACTTATATTCATGACTAGCTAGGATCGTCTTGATTAACAAAGTATCGTTATTGCTAACTCATGAAGGGCAGAGACATAAACTCCTATTTGCTATGTCTTAGGCTATCAATCATAGCCATCCTCTATATTAGTGAGGATAAATAAACCAATGTACATCCGCATGATGATGAACATCATACCATAGCTTCACAAGCCATATCTTACTATAATTACACAAGCCATATCTTACTATAACTACAAAAGTCATGTCATCATAGAATTTTATATCATCTCAACCTTGTAGAGAACCATCTCATATGACAAAACATTTGGCTAACTCTAGAGTCTCATACATACTCATACATCATATAAGGGAACTTGTTCGATAGCGAATAGACCGTGGCAAAGGTCTTAATCGCATAGTATTAAAAATATACCTAATTAATCACAACACAATAAGCACCATATATTTTTCAATGTTTACAATTGCAAAAGACAACACATTAATCTGTTGGCATTATCATATAACCATGAGAATCGATTAATTACGTACATTTTAACAAATAAACCTTCTTTTTCTTTTCACCGAGTCAAAATCATTTCAAAATCCTTTGGTCGAGAACTTTTATAAGTTCATTAATTATTGATATCCATTTAACAATAGACTCTACTACTCTAATAATTAAAGTAACTCATAAATTTACATTAAATTATAAATCCACCCTTAATTATGTTCACATTCACCACAAAGATTAAGGATTATCTTCTATGATTCCAAATGTTTTATTAAAAAACTATTTCCTTAATAATATTTCTCATTTATTAATTTTGCCCCTAACTTTCAATTTTCATCCCACCAAGCCAAATCAATTAAATTAAATACTAAAAGCCATCCTTTATTATCTAAAATATACTAACATTTTATTTATACTTAAAACACACCACATATTTTACAAAACTATTTAAACAACCTACTTTTAATTTACTAAGACAACTAGTTCCAATTTTTCATAATTGACATCTCATCTTAATTAGGCAATAATCTCTAAAAATAACTTTACCATCTATCAAAATAAGGTTCCACAAGCTGTGAATAGTACCCAAAACTGTCAGTACTTACAAATTCATCCCTCAACTTGTTGAAATTATAAATTTTCCCCTAAAGTTTCTAAGTTCATTTTTTTAAACTGGTTTGATTTCCTTTAATTAATATTACTTAATAACTCACAAATTAACAAAAAAAAAATCATAAAATAACCCTGTTAACAACTCCATCTCAATTCTAAAAATTTCAAAATTACTCCTAATCTTCAAGAATTTACCAAACACCCCTTTTTTATGCCTAGTTTTACCATTTTCACATTCTTCCAATTCAAGTTGCAACAAAAACCTTTTTGTAATTTCTCAAAGACATTCTAGGTATGAGAGAAGCTTTTTAACTCAAGCCCAACAATCACCATAACTTAACATAAAACCATTGCAACTTACTCACACATAGAATAAAATCTTTAATAAATAAATAAACAATCAATCAACCAAGCTCAAGAGTACTAAGTAGATCATTCTAGCTTAGTCCTTAGGGTTTTCACTTACCTCGAGTGAAATTCTTAACAAATAAATCCTTTACTCACCTTGAAATCAAAATTATTAAAATTAATAAGTCTCATTCTTTAGAAAACAACAAAGCTAATTTGATAAAAGTAAAAGGAAAATCCATGAATATACCTTGTAAGACACTAGGTTGAAAGTGAGGGTTTGGACCTTGCTTGTCTTGAAAGAGAGTGAAATAAAAATTGAACTTGAGGAGATGAAGAATATGAAGTTGCACATTCAAGAGGTAAGGGAAAAGGCCATTAAATCTCGTCTTCCACGCTTATTCTATATTTAAGAGTATCTTAAAGGAACGTTTATTGGCTTGGTTAAAAGTAACAATACCAATCAACTAGAGTTAAAAGTAGATAAAAAGTGACTAGGGTTAAAATAATGTCATGCATGATGTTATAAGGGGCTAAGTTCACAGAATTTAATTAAGGCATGTGGGCAAATAAGATGAGAATAAAGACATTTGTTTAAGCTTAAATAGTGACGAATGGCATGGTTTAATACAAAGATGGAGATTTTAGGATATTTTGGATAGGTACTTTACATTACGATAAATAAACAGGGAAATCGATATTCATATGAAATGGCGATGAATCAGAAATTCATTTTAAAACCACTAAAATTATTAACAAAAAGATATAGAATAACAAAGGGAATCTTAACTCAATAAAATTTAATGTTTGAAAATTACTCAATACGTATTTCGAAGTGTATCGATCCCCGCTGATAATTAATATACGAACTACATGTTCTAAATATCGTGAATTACAATGACAATTTCGGGTGTCTAGTAGCCTCGGGAACTTGGCTTTGCTCAAGTGATCTGATTAGCCCGGCCACTTCCTAATCAAACTATGAGTTCATTAATTAAAGTTAATAATAATTAACCCCCACTAATACGCAAAAATCAATCTAACCTCATCAACTCCTAATTAAATTCTAATCACATTTCCAATCTACGTGCCAAAAGACATGCATTGCAATCATAACATACATTTAATCGGTCATAGAAAAAGCTAATTAAGACATGCAATCAGGCCAACTAGCCTACAAAATCAATCAAACAAGTAAATCAAGAGGATCATTTCTCAGTTTTTGTCATAAATCTATTCAACTATATTTTAATTCAATTGAACAATCTAATGAAGTCAGCATTGAGTGAAACCAGTGGCAATTGAAGGATTAAGAAGTTTATTTTAATTTATTAAGGACACTTCCCTCAAATCTAACCCCCACTAGTATTCACAAATCAGTAGGCTAACCTTTTCAATTTATGCGCCAAAAGACATGTATTGCAATCCCAACATACATTTAATCAGTCACATACAAAGCTAATTAGGATATGCCGTTAGGCTAACTAACCTAAAGAATCAATTAAACAAGTAGCAAACCAAGAGGATCAATTCTCAGTTTTTGTCCTAAATCCATTCAATTATATTTTAATTCAATTGAACAATCTAATGAAGTCAACATTGAGCGAAACCAATGGCAATTGAAAGATTAAGAAGTTTATTTTAATTTATTAAGTACACTTCCCTCAAATCAAACCTCCACTAGTATTCCCAAACCAATAGGCTAACATTTTCAATTTATGCGCCAAAAGACATGTATCATAATCCCAACATACATTTAATCAATCACATAAAAAGCTAATTAGGACATGCCATTAGGCTAATTAACCTAAAGAATCAATCAAACAAGTAGCAAACCAAGAGGATCGATTCTCAGTTTTTGTCCTCAATCTATTCAATTATATTTTTATTCAATTGAAAAATCTAATGAAGTCAAAATTGAGCGAAACTAATGGCAATTAAAAGCTTAAAAAGTCTATTTTAATCTTCATTAAGGAAACTTCTCAATCAGGTCAGCCTGAGTTGACCAAGTTGACTCAAGGTCATCTAATTATTGAATTGGCTCTTAATTTTTCTAATTAGACTTGATATCCTAGCTCAATGGGTCAAATGAGCCTAACTGAGGATCGGTCGAATGAATCAAGTCAAGTTAGGTCTAATTGAGTTGACCAAAGTTGACTGAGTCGGCCCAAAGTGTTCCAATTTCCTTAATACTCAAATTAGGTCCATGGGCTTGGTCACCTCACTTGATTAGGCTCAATTGGCCAACTTAGGCATCAACTCAAATGGGTTAAACCAAGTCGGGTGTATTGAGTTGACTCAACTTGACCGTTTCGATCTTAATTCGTCATTTTAGTCAAATTATTCCAAATTGCTATGATTTTGCACAATTGATATTGAAAATGAGTTAATTTGACTCAATCAAATGCGAATTACATTAATCCATGCTACTCATGAAGGACCCACATAGGCCCTTAAACTCTCTCTCTCTCTCTCTCTCTCTCTCTCTCTCTCTCTCTCAATGTCACTTATTTGGTGATAACTTTTGGCTTGATTCCAACGATGACATGCTAATCATGACTTACAACCGATCGGCCTTCTTGGTGCATCCTATGCCTGTCCATGTTGATCACTTCCTCCAATTGTTGTCAAAGCCTTTTGATTTGACCAAATCCTCTTGTTGCTTGCCAGTGATCATATATAAATGTAGGAGCTCAATCATTTGTATCGATTCTAATGGACAATTCTAGGATACCTAGGTTGATCATAGAGTAAAAATTGAAGTAATATCTTCAATCTATGATCAATCCCAAGTTAAGATATGATGAAATTTGATGAAATTAGTACTTTGGCTCTTCCAAATTGAAACCAAATTGAGAGAAGGAAGTAATATGTGCTTAATAACAAAGGGCAATAGTTTATCACTTATTAAGTGCATTTCAAGCATATCTCCTAGCCCATAGGTTGAGTGCGTTATCATTGAAATATACAAAGAGTGTCTAGCCTAATCCATTGTCCTCCAAAGTCCAATCAAATTATTAACTAGGTTACCAAAGCCCACTATTGGAATATCCAATCATCTAGTTGGTTAAATTCACCACCTCAACCTCTTTGGAATATTTTGTATGCAAAAACTCATATTTTATGTTATATTTGCATTCGTTAATGAATAGGAAAGCATATCTTAACAACAACAAAATATGAAATTGCCTATAAACTTAGCATTGTTTGATAAAATTAAAAGTCAATTGCATTTTAGGTAATCTTAACATTTCAATTTCATGCCGGCTAAAGTCTTCTTATATGGAATTTGATGTGATTTTAGTTGATTGATAGCTAATTCATAATTTTAGTTCAATGATCCTTAAGAATTATGTTTAATCATTGTTAATTGAACTAGAATAGCCTCAACTTCTTGATATCCTTGTGTTAGCTCAATCAAACCTCTAGGATTAAAGTCAATGATGATTCAAATGCTAGTTAATCCTAACTTGTTAAGTGCCACGCCCCGAACCCCGAGCGCGCACACATCCCACTGCGGTCGATCAAATATGCGACATCCCAAGATACGTCGCCAACCCATTCATTTTATTACGCATGCGGAAGCGAAACAAATCCCCTGACTACATTTAACTTGGGATAGAAAAGCAGGCAATTAATTGCAATACCGAACACTCATTTACAAACACAAAGGGTTTAAATACAACACTGGACTGTCTACAAAATAGACCAGCTCGACAAAAGGGAAATTATCCTAAAACCAACTAGCAGGACACGTTCTCCAATCCTTATAACTTCACCTCTGCAACTCCTCAAGGCCAACCAAAGCTATCTAGCCGCTCCGTCCACCAGAGACCTGAAATTGTAATCCCCAAACCGGGATGAGACAATGTCTCAGCAAGTTTAACCCCCTAAACCCCTATTAGAAAGAGAATACGCCCAAGGGTGGCCTAGCCACATCACATAGAGTACTTACCTCGCCTCAATTCCTTCCTGCAGGTTAGCACAATTTGTATCACACAATCTCAGATAGTAATAATAATTCAAACAATTGGAACGCCATCACTTTCATATAAATCACAGTCGCACTTAGCACGCATTCTAATTATTATTCACTGCCACACAAGGGCATAGCCTACTCGCAGTTCGGCTATCTTCTAACATTAATGCCAGGCATCGCCTCCCCCCTTGAGGCGCGGCTTCGTCACTACGTTGACGGCATTCCCGAATGAGCATCGTCTCCCCCCCTTGGAGCACGGCTTCATCACTACGTCGACAGCATTCCCAAAGGAGCATCGATCCAGTCGGCTTAGCCTCTACTGCGACCAGCATCCGTCGCGTGGGCATCCCATATAGGGGCAAGTCCGGCTCAACAGCCTAGGACCATTCCTCTTAGTTATCACACAGCCAAAGCATACTTGGCCCCAAGACACTTTACATTTCACTCAATACTTCCACTTAAAATAGTGATCCCGGCCATTTTTCTTCATATTAAAAATATTCGAGAAATTACTTACGTGTGTGGGGACACGCTAATTTCGATCCAGAAAGCCAATATCTCACTTTTTCAAACCCCACTACTTAATATAATCATTAAAATCCAATTTTTGCATCAAAACCCGACACTTAGGTTTTTATTAATAAAATCTCTATTTATCACAATCAACACTCAATTTGCCACATCCATTCATCAAATTCAAATTCTAAATGCACAGTAGCGATTAGCACGAAATTTTGAACAAATAAGGTTCCAAAATAATTTTCAGAATTTATTAAATAATTAAATTTATTCCGAAAATTAATTAAATGATAATATCCCCATTTTTCAGGATCCACACTCAATTTATAATATTCAATCATCAATTTCAAATTCTAAATGCACAGTAGCAATCGGCACGAAATTCTAAGCAACCGGGGTCAAAAATAATTTTTTCATTTTTTTAATAATAATATTTTAATAATTTCGGATTATAATATAATATTATAAATTCCAGAATTTCGAAAAAATTAAATAACTCAAAAACAAAACCCTATTATGTCCCATCAAGGCTTATTATTAAATAACTCTATTAGCCTTAATTAAACACACTTTAAATTAAACAAACTTCTTAATCCAAATCACAATTAAATAAACTAAACTATCCACCTAAACTTGCTTAACTTAGACTCAGCACACTTAGGACATCATTAACACTCTAATCAAGGTTTAGTGAGCTAAACTCACCTGATTAGCGAGCCGAGCGGACCAAAATGACAGGATCGACGCGAGGATCGACTTTCCTTAAAGTGGGCCGAGCATCCAGGGTTGGGAAGGCGGCCAAAACGGGCCAAAACTTCGTTGCGATACCCACAAAACCAGCTGCTGGTCACGAGCGGAGGAGGGCCAAACGGCGGCCGGTTGGGCACGAAACCGGTGGGAAAGGGCGACGGTAGCTCGAGCGATGCAAGCGGCGGCTCCGATGGGTCTTCGGCGGTGGCTGGCAACGACGAGCAGCTCGAGACGATGAAGGAAGATGGCTGGGACACGCAGACGAGAGCCGGAGGTGGCGCGACGGCGGAATGGCGAGCGGGCGCGCAGGCGTACGCTGACAAGCGGCGCCGGCGACGGTGGCGACGAGCGGGCAAGCGGAGGGCGGCCGGTCGGGCGTGCGGCTAGCCTGGTCCAGTCGAAGCTCTCCCTCCCCTCTCTCTCTCTTCCAAAGTTCAAAGGAAGAAGATGATGTTGATAGGTGAGAGGGAAAAACCTTACTTTATGAGGGCCAATGGGCTTTTGCCACTTGTCAACACCCCATTTGCTTGGATCCACCATGACATCAGGTGATGTCATACTCCACTAATTCAAATTCTTTACAACATCTTCCAATGGGTGCAATTTCCTTTTCCGCCGGGGCATAAAATCTTGTACATTAATTTCTTCAATTCCATTCAATTCTCTTCCAATTGAATCCAATTGAAGTCCATAAAATTAATCCAATGTCACCACACTTCAATTCACATCTTCACTTGTCCGTAAAACCAAATTAAGTCCTAAAAGCGCGACCAAAAGCGAGCCTACTAATTTCTCAAGTCAAATTAACCATTTTCTAATTTAATTGCTGAAAAACTCTGATTGCATGAAAAATCTTCCAAAGATGAGTCAATGATCCTAAAATGATTTATGACACACCATGACTTCCAATTTCTGAATTCGGTCTCAATTTCACGGTTAATTTCACTTTGGCACAATACTAGCGCGGCCCAACCTACCGGGTAGCCTTTAGGAATTTTCATGCATTTGACATGTGGTTGATCATCTCAAGCCACAATGTACATCTTTGGAACATTGGCAACTTTTGGTTGTCGGGCTAATATCAAGGTTTCAAATACGAACACAGGGTACCCAATCAACAGAAAAGTCGATCCAGTGCCGATCGACAAGAATTGTGCAAATCTGGTGGAATCACCCACACCTGATCACATGCCTCTATCGAGTCGACCTATATCCGATCTATAATCGATTTTTAATTGTGCCGTAATGACCCTTGCAGATTAGCTCAATCGAAAGATCGCTTCCTAGTCAAATTCTCGAGTCTGATGCATTAGAATTTCTTAACGGCTTCACCTAATAGACTAGTTTTCACATGAGTAGCCGACTCAAGGAAAAGAACTATATGCGTGCCAACAAAATGCCCGTCTCAATTTATTGAAAATAGAATTGGAAAATCGGGATGTCACATTAAGTGTCACGTGAACGGTAATTTAGGAATAAGTTAAGTTGATTTTCATTGTTGATTCTTAGCATTTGTTCATTCAATTTAATAGTACTGTGAACATTGGAGTTTGAATGTTTGAAGATGAGTTTGAATGTTCAAGTAGTTGAGTTGAAGATATTTTAAGTTTAGATGAATGTGAAGAACATGTGTTGAATGACTTTGAATGTTTGAATATTCTTGGGAATTTGTAATGTGATATGAACTCTTTGTATTTTTCAATTTTTTTTCCGAAGCAATCAATTTATAATTCGAAAAATTGTCTTCTAGAGAATTGTAGCTGAGATTCATAGCTTTAATTTAATATAAAGTTCATAATATGTTAAGGTTGTGAACTTTGATTCGAAGTTACCAAAGAAAATTGAAGTTAAATCTGAAACAAATGTTCCCACGTTAATTGATTTTGTTTTGCAAATAATTTATATTTGAATGATTAGTCTACAAAAGCTCAAAACATGAAAGTTGTAGGAAAGGTCGTGAACTGTAAATAGCCAAAAGTTCATAATTTCCACATAGATTAAGTTGATCAATTTGAGTGAATAAAGTCGAAGTTGGACTGACTTGCATAGTTGATGTAAATTGAGTTTTCAGGGTAAATCGTACAATTTAATAACATAGTTAGAGAGCTTGTTTAGAAAAGTACAAATAATAAAAGTTGTAAAGCGTGTAATGAGCTTTTCTCTTCATAAATTTTGGTGACATTTGACAATTGTTTGATATTTTTTTCTAAATTTTGAAAGAGCTAGGTTGGAACAATGCATAATCTAAAGTAGTTGGATTTAATTGATTTTTCTATATTAATTGGGCCACAATTAATTTTAAAAAAATGACCTACAAAATAGTTGAAGTTAGACATCCTAAGGTTCAATTGGCGAGTGGAATCACTTTAAGACCTTCAATTGGATTAAAACTTAGAATGTCAAGATCAAGGGTAAAACAAAGAAGTTAGCCTTTTGGTTAACTAATTGATTTCATGGTTTGTAAGGTTAATTAGGTGAAATACATGCTTAGTTGACCTTTTTCATGATAGAATTGTTGATTGATTGCTTTTAATTTTGATTAGTGATGCATGATCCTTCGATGGATAGCCTAAGAGTAGAGATTAGACTTTAATTAGATATTTAATGACTTAGGCCATTGCTTGAGGAAATTGCATGTAGGGGTCAATTAGAATTGATTGATTAATCCCTTATTGATTATGAGGGCGATGGGTAATTGGATTGTATGATTAATATGAAATTCCTAAATTAAGCTATGAAATTCCTAAATTAAGCTCGATACTCTTGGTCGATGGTTGATTGAGTGAATGTACTAATGCTTGGAATGTTGATTAATGGTGGTGATTAAATTTGGGTTTACTGGCTTAGCTTAGTACTAATTAGTTTAGTTTAGTTAATAGACATAGAAATTAATAGCCAAAATAGCTTAAAACTTAGTTAAAAGAGCATAGGTAGAAAATAAAAAACAATCTATACTTGGAATCACTTTCTTAATGAATATGTAGGTTAGTCTAGCTTATGACTTTCACCTAATAAAATGAGTAGAAGCTAGCCCCCCTTAATCCAACTTAGATTTAGGAAATAGGCTTAGTATGTAACGTCAAGCTCATGGGAATCATGTGTTAAGGCCTAGAAACAAAGCATTGTTCTCTACCCGACTTGACATCAACTCAAGCTCTTGAGGGATCATGTCCCTTGTGCTTTGAACAAAGCCATGTATATTCTTTATCTGACAAGTATCGATTTTTTTTCGTACTTTAATTTAAGCCTTTCAATACTTTGATGTTTAATTCCTGCATTTTCTATACATTGGCTGTTCTTTTCCTTTTTAGAATGGTTAGAAATCAGCTTTAGGATCATAATAAATTATTAAAGAACATTAGTTGAATACTTAGTGACATTGATTGAACTTTAGTACTCATAATTAATAACACAGACCATTTGATCACTTAGACGAGCAAACCGATCAAGTTAAAAATACTAAATAGGCACTAATAGAAATTATTAGTTTAATCAAGTTCCTAATCCCGGACAATTTCTAGTTGCATGGAAAGTAAGGCATTGGTTTTTAGCCGACCTCAATAAGCTAGTGATTACTCTCCTTTCACATAGAATGTTATAGGGTAAATCAAACTTAAAATGAATCCAATGTCGCGTGAGGTAAGGTCTTGGAGAGTTGACATCTAAATGAGGGCCGTTGGCCTACCTTTGGTTATCACTTCTAAGTCCATTCTTTTCCCCTAACCGACGTCACAAAAAAGAGAGTCGTGACCAGATGATATATCATATCTAGTAAGGTTATTGGGACAAGGAGCAAAACAATGCCATGTGGCACATGGCAAGCACAAAGTTGAAGAGAAGTTCCGCTTGGCGAATACATAAGTGAATATTCTCTCAACTCTAGCTTTAATTATATATAATAAATATTCATGTCATCGAACATTTGAAGATGTTTGAACCCTCACTTTATTTATGGGATAATTATAGATTCATTACCAAATTTATTGTATGGATGCAAATTCGATCATATATATTTTTTTCAATTTTGCCAATATAATCCGAGACCTTGATGCAAAATTTCAATGTAATTATTCCAGTCAATTGCAGCCAGATATCACTAACTCAAATAGGTTACTAACTTGAATTTCAAATATTACAGATAACTAAGTTCATACACTATTACCATTCAAATGTTAGCACCACTGGTCCGGTCCACATTGGAGCCGGTGTCAGAGGTTCCCTGCAGATAATTTGAATATGTTTGCTAATTTGAGTTTCACATGAAAGTGGTGACTTAGCTCATCAATTATTACCCTTTGAAGGTTACCACCTCTAGTGTCTTTCCCATTTGGACCTATGTTAGAGCTACCCCCAACACTTGTTTACTTGCCTTTGCTTTCCTTGCAAATAACTTGAACATGTTATTAATTTGAAAGTGACATCCCTCCCTATCGTCTCATCATCTTTTGGTTTCGTTCATTATACCGCAATCACAGCATCCGCCATTTCCATAGTTCTACAATCGTTTGTACCAAAGCCTCAACTTCCCGCATCTCCCTCTATGTTATATGCCATGTTCACCCTTTAGTTCGCTTGAGCCCTCAATTCTCCACAAGAAGTAGAGCAAATGAAGTTCTACGCCTTCAAACACTCAAAACTTCTTGGGTGATCTATGTGGCTTAGCAAGTTAATCTTTGAGGCTCTCAATCCAGCTCAGTTCCACCAAAGCTCAAGTCTCTTTTGGTAAGTGAAACTCTAAGATTCCAAATAAGGTTGATCTATTTAATATTCAGGGGCTCGCGACCAGTGTGGTAATGATTAGATCTTATTACAAGCCCATAAATTTGCCTGGAAATCGATTTATCAGATTACAAAGAAACGTATTTAAGCATTACATAATCACTTTAAACACTTGTTGCACGGATCATTTTGGGTGGTGATTAATAGTAATGTGATAAGAACTTTTGTGCTCTTTTATTTATGTTAATAATAATAGCATGGACACACAAAAGAGCTCGGTGAGATTTTGTCGATACCATTTGATTTATGCCCAAATCGAAGATCTTTTACGTTAATGAAGTTGCGATGGAAGGTATAATGAAACCGATATGGTGTCGTGGTGAAGAATGATGATGCTACAAATTTATGAAAGGACCGTATTTTGTATAAAAAAAATTAATGTTTAATGATATAAAATTAATTAAGTTCATCTTACCAAAAAAAAAATTATTAAGTTCACATGAAATTCGGAACACCCGAATAAATAATCCAGCAATTGTTCAAAATGATCGTGCACCATTAGAATGGAATCAGGAATATGCATTATTTATTTTTTTGGGGGTGATATCACGTCAAGCCCATTACAATATAATCTTAGATCATACATACGCCTTCTCCTCCTCATCTTCTCCTTTTTAATCATCGTCGAGACATGATAATTGAGGAGATGAACACTAACAAAGGTTAATAATTGGAGGAAATAAAATATACCTAATTTGTACAAGAATCTTCCTAAATTCAATACGCCCTATGTGCAGCAAGCGGAAAGTCGTCAAATCACGATGACACGGCGTCGTTTGGATAAAAACCGAAGTCGGGTTTAAAAATGCGTTGACCCGTGGACAATATCTGCTTCGGGTCGAACTCCATCTTGTTCTGGTAGAACCGGGCCCACTTGTCATCCCCGAAGTGGCCCGCCCACTCCTCCCGCGTGGAGTAGTGGGGCAGGTACTGCTTCACTTCGATCCCCTCGTCGCGGCAGAACTTCAGGATCCGGCGGTTTTGATCGGCCAGATGCTCCAACCTCCGGCTCGCTTCGCCGCTGCCATCGACGGTCGCTGACCGGAGCAGGGCCACTAGGTAGAACACATCCTCTTCTGGCGTCACCACCGAGCTCCTCTGGTCCCACCTACACATCAACGTAGACGATTAGTTGCCAAACATAAATAAACTATCACATTACAGGTTTGCTAACATTGCTGAAATCAAAAGTACTATGTAGGTAGATATTCATGAGAAGCGGCGAGGGTAGGTGAGATTTGATGGTTGTGATGGAATCAAGGAGGGGTCCGATGCATGGTGATGGGGTCATCGGCTGTTGGTGTACTAACGGATGAGTTCCTGGAACTTGTCATGGTAAAATACCATGGTAATGTGCACCGGAAAGACGAAGACGACAGGGTTTTTTTACCAACATGCCCATCCCTGTCAGGGGGGTCCCTGACGGAAGATCTCCTGACACAGGAATCTTCCCCCCCATCCCCACCAGTACCGTCTGATCTCTTGTCTTTCTCGGTGATTTTAACTTGTGGCTGGATCGACACAAACCGGCTCTTCGATCAATATCATTGACTCGACTTAGACCCATTGGAGTGTCATCTCCCTTTGGGGGTTGAAAAGAATAGTTTGTCATGGCATGACTTAAAAATATTTCCTTAATAAATTTCTCAAAAAGCATAAAAAACCAAAGAATGAAGATCTAATTCGGTTCTTGATTAGCCCTAATTTACCCTAGAAACAAGGAAGAAAATTTTGATTTCCGAACTCAAACCAAGAAGCTCACCGAGTAAAGTGTCATCTATTTAGGTAGGTATCAATCTATTGGAAATAATAAAAGCGACTTACGAAATAAATATATCAATTGTTGCAAACAGCCTCTAAATATAAAGCCAGCCATGTTTAACATTTAATAAGTGTCTGTTGCATTATTAGTGTATCAATTGTTCGGTCTTAGTATGCCTAAGATTATTTTTCAACCAAACAACTGTCAAGGGTACTCATACATATTAAATAGCTGCATCCGAATTTTTTGGACCATATCCTTAGTTTAAGAAACAACATATAGTATACTGTATGCATGAATGGACTCTGAGGTGTGACCACAAGCATTAAAAACGCATGCTGGGGGTGGATAATGCCGTAAGGCGGCATAAAATACGAACTTTGCATGTTGCATGCATGCAAATAGCTACACCATGACGCGACAAGATAGGCATATAATGATGCTTCATTTGCAGCCTAGAACAACTTACTTGTTCTTATTCATGGGGTAGATGAGGATGGGCCCACTCGCCTTGTCGCCCAAGATGCCCTTGAACACGCCTCGATCGAAGTCGGCAATCCTCGATCTGGGGACGAATAGGTTGAGCCACGGGTGAGGAACGTCCCACAAGTTCTTGGCCCGAAGCTTCGACTCGGCCTTGTGAACCCGGTCCAAGAAATCCACGTAGGGTATATCAGTGGTGAACACCGATGTCGGTATAAAGTCGAGATCTTTCAACAGATATTCCACTTCCTGCAAACCACAAGGACACCGATTTGATTAGGTTATAATACAGACGTCGTTATTGCTAATGAATGATTAAAGAATGATCAAAGTGCAATTAAAGGGAGGAAAGGCTGCCACCAAACTGTTGCTTTCTTTTCAGGGTTGAGCTCTTATTCCGACCCGACTTTTTCTTTTTTCGATAATATTTGCAAATGGGTTTTGATTAGGGAGGAATATTTAGGGTTGGCTACGGACGGCTTGTATAGAAAGGTGGTGTTACATTCAAGAGTAAAATAATAGAAAGGTTGTGTTCAAATCTTGGAATCAGGTCTGAGATGGTAGATCGCATAAGATCTTGCATGTTTTCTTGTGCCCGTTTGGTTCTACTTTATAGAAGCTAATGCGGATTTAGATCAATTCACCTAGAGAGCAATCGCAATCATACGTTCTTGATTAATGGGCCAAGCGAGAGAAGGACAATAACATTACAAGGAAAGATCATAAGCTAAGATTGGTGAAAAAGGGAAAGGTTCAACTAAAATAATTAATGGGTAATTAATTATTAAAACTGCAGAATTCATGGAAAATTGTTGACTGGCGTTTGATTGAGGAAGTCACTTCCAGGAAGCAACAGTTTCCACTTTCAACAGCTCCTAAAGTAATTTTTAACTAGGGTTCAAGACGCGTAGTCCAGCAAAGTCGGCGGTGGGCTCTTGATTTTTAATTAAACTCCATGAATCGACACTTTGTCACGACATAAAGAGCAGCGCCTAATGATGTTTTCATCCAACACAACAAAGACAGCGACAGACTAAAGCGTCGTTTAACGGACAATCCATCGAACTAATTTGCTTATATGATATGACCTATGACTCGATGTGTAGTTGATAGCAAATGAACATGAGACCACACCACCCTCGGCTTTTAGCACACAGGTTTTCAACCTTTTCTATCTTCTTTTCCCTTACCGACAACAATTAGTGGGGAAAAAAGGATCTTGGTTTGCATGTGACAGTGAATCTTAACGTGCAGTTTTGCTCCTAAACTGCGCCTTTCCATTGCCTAAAATAAAATATGAAGGTGGTCCGTCGGTCGTTAGGCATTAAAATTATTTCTTTTTACATGATGACGTTTTCCTAATCTCCAAACCAAATTTGCAAAGTCCTACATGTGAGCGCAATGCTTAACAGCCGCCTAAATGGAATCGTTTATCCAAGCGGCGCGATTCCTGAATTGTGCAAGAGCTAGTCACCCTATCTTATAATATCTACAGTCGTGCATGATGAGGCATCTACCAAGATTTGTTGATGAATATTTGAAGTTCCTTAGATTCTTTGAGAAATTTAGCAAATGGGTTTTACTGACCTATAGATATGATAAGAACATGACGTGTTTTAGAGCTTTTTATAAGAATTCCTATTATTGCCGCCCATTTACTAGGCATCAACACATGTCACCATGCATGCAATAGTCCATGAAACTATTGGATGCATCATAATTGACACTTGACGCTTTCGGATTGACGGTGAAAGAATGAATAACGTGACGCTAATAAAACCATTATATACCTGATCCACTGTGTCGGCTTTAGATTCGTCATAGTTCTTGGTGACTTCCACACAATACAAAACGCCTCCATCAGTGCCAAGAGAGGAGATCTTGACGGGATTGCTAGGGGAAAAGAAAGAAGACCTCCAATTGTTGATGAGGCCTTCGTCCACAATGACAAAGCCCTCCACATAGTCGAATTTCTTGCTAGCTGGCTCTCCATGCAATGATGTGAGATATTCTTGGTCCCTAGTAAAGGACGAAAAATTCGAGTACAGTACACGAATCCACCTCACCTGCACACATACAAGAAATAATTTATCGAATAAGTATGAAACGTCTCTCTCAAATACTGATAATATATTATTTTCCTGACTCACTTTGCTGTTGTCGTTATAGATTAAGTCGAACATGATGCGAAGGAGTTATTAATATTTCCTTTTCCCCCTTGGGATTTCTTGTTTGACGATCAAGATCTTACGTGATTCCCAAGGTGCCATGCCAGTATTGAGAGCTTATAAGATTAAGCCTGGACATATATTTTCCCAAGAAAGAGGAGAGATAAGAAGGCAAAACGACATGTCGCTAGCATTGCCAGCTTCAGCACAGCCGTTTGAATGGGTACAGAAAGTTCGTATGGACCCAGCCTCACCTTTTGTTGCCTAACTCATGTCGCTTTATAGGTTTTTGTCATTAACCCAAGTACTAGGAAAATTTGCTCATATATCTGCCCCACAGCATAATCCAAAGGAAATCTCTTTCCACCCGTATAATATATATACACACATTATTATTCTGGGAAGGTCATTATTTGCTTGTAGAGTAATATTATCAGGATCGTGGAATATACTTTAAATAAAATTTCTATAGTCGAGACTAACTTTTTTTTTTTTTTTGAGCAAGAGACTAACTAATTAAAGAAGCGGCTTATGTTCAGCGTTCATTAGAAATTATTCGGATCTCTTGATAAGTCAATCATATAGTATTATCATCGTAAAGTAATAGCCAACTAACTCTCTCTCGGAATTCCACAATAGTTCCACACGTAATATATAGTGATTTTCTAGCCCTTTTTTTCTATTTTTTAGCAAAAAAAAAAAAAAATAAACACAATTTTATTAATCTCAGCATGTGCGCTTTCTCTACACAGAAACAAATGACAAATGATAGATACCCTTTGAGGAGCTGGCTCAAGAGCGATTCTGGCCCTCGTAATGATTCCGAACTGGCCTAGGCCGCCGAGAACAGCATGGAACAGTTGCGAGTTCTTTTCCTCCGAGCAGGTCACGATATCACCTTTGCCTGAGAAATTTTGGCGACACCAGGAAAGCTCCCCAGATCAGATAAATAAAAATAATGAAAAGCGCACTAGACATGATGGAATTTGGAACATGATAACGTCGTCGGCAACAACAAAAGTAACGCGAAATCACTGTTCAAAGTATTCCCCCGTAGCTGACTAAACCCATGTGGAATTATGCCCTAGAGGAGATTTTGTCACCCAAGGAAAAGCACATCTTTTGTCCCATAGCACATCCGACGACGATTAAACTAAGGAAAGCATGTTACGTCGACCCATGTTAGGAAATTCTTTTGCAATATCTCCTCCCACGACGAATCCCAACAAAAGTAATCCCCGCATAATTGAGAATTCGCTGCCGCTCGATGGATTTTTAAACCCGCCATGTGAATAGATCCCTCCTCCAATCATCTAGAGAACCCGAGAATATGGAGGCCTATAGGCTAAAAACCCTAAAAGACTTCCCAGGAAAGAACCCCATGAATTGTCAAAAGAAAGAATTTATATTGCGATGTTAGTGGAAAGTAATTTTGCTTCGCATACGATGAAAGCGAAGTTCGAGACCCAAGAGAGAGAGAGAAAGAGAGAAAGAGAGAAAGAGCAAAGAGAAGAGGCTGAGAGAAAATGTGAGGGCACCGAAGTAAACAAGAGGGGAGCAAGAAAAGACCATGCAGAAGAGAAGGGCGATGTAACCTGTGACGACGTCTAGCTCATGCACATTGCTGATCTGAGGTCCATGATTGAAGGCTTGTCCGCTGATTCCACCGTTGGACAGCGTCCCACCCACGGACAGATATAAGTAGTCGGTCCACGACTTCGGCGCCAGCCCGCGCTCCAACGTGCTCCTCAGCACATCTATCCACAGCTCCCCACCCCACACGTCAACGTACCTCTCCTCCGCCGCCACGCGCGGGGTGGGCCGGCTCTGGGCCGCCGGCCCCGCGCCGCTCATCTTTAGGACCACGCCTCCGGCGGCCTGGGCCTGCCCGTTGATCGAGTGCCCATGGCCCCTCGCCGAGACGGCAAACCCGCGGCTCGACTCGTACGCCGCCCTGACGAGACGGGCCACGTCGTCCGCGGAGCTCGGGTGGTACACCGCCAGCGGCTCGGCCCGGCTCATCATGCCAAAGTCGAGGGAGGCGGACTCCACGTCGACCCGCTCCATGCTGAGCCGTCCGCCGCCGACGCAGAGCTGGAGGAGCTCCGTCGGCTCGACGTTCAATCCCACAGTGATGATCAGCTTGCATATCGCCAAGGCCAAGAGGAACCTGGGCGCCATTTTTTTTTCGGGATTTTCCCTCCGAGCAAAAGCAGGACTAGGATATCACCCGAAATCACGAAAGGTATTCGAGACGAGGAGGACGATAACAATGGCGGTGGTGGCGACGGGGACGATGGCAATCAGAGACAAATCTCGTGGCAAGACGAATAGCCGTTCGAAGAGATCTGCTATGCAACATGCACTGATTCTCTCTCTACCCAGCAAAGGAAACAAAAATGATTCTCTCTTACTTGCCACCACCCTTTGCTTTTCTTTCGACAATCAGAAACCGAGAAATGGAAGAAGATCGAAGATTAGAGAGGGAAGGAAGGAGGGAAGGAGGGAAGGAGGGAGGGAGCCTTTGTCTCCCGCTCTAATTCTTTTTCTTGTCGAGGATATCAGATACAGGCGACCGGAATTTATAGGAGGACTAAGGATCTCAAGGGGGAGGGTTGAAATCGTGGATTCTGGGAGAAATGGGGTCGCGGACGGACACGTGGGCTTCACGTGCCAGGGATGAGGGGACACGTGTGGAGGGGGGAGGCGGCGGGGCCCACCGTCCTCCGGTGTGGGACCCACTGCTGGATACGGAGGATCTGCCGTGGGGACCCGAGGAAGGGGAGCGTTCACGTGGGTGCGCAAACTGGGAGGGTGAAGAGAGGGAGGGGACGACGTTGTGTACATATGCAATCTCCGAAAAAGATCCTCTATCTCTATCCCTCTCACCCTACGGCGATTTCCTACCTCGAGACCTCAACTCAATAGCCAAACTATCAACAACTTATAATTAGTAACAAGTCCGACTTGTTAGAACGGTTGGGATTTTTGGGTCTCCATAAAAAGAGTTTTAATTTTTCTTTACAACTTTTCATAGAATTGAAACATGTCCGAGTTTCAAAAATAGTGTGTCAACAATATAAAAATAGTGTGTACTTTATTTATAATGATTTGATCATCACAAATGGATTATATATGAACCCTTTGATATTAAAATCCCTAGAAAGATCCAGCCTTAGATTGCAATTCCATTTAGTTATGTATGTCGCATAATATATTGCATTCTTATAATTAAAATCCCTAGAAGGATCCAGCCTCAAATTGCAGTTCTATTTGGTTATGCATGTGATATAGTATATTGCATTCTTATAATTATAGGAAATTACGATGTAGGGACCATAAAGATGGAGGCAGCATAGGGGGTGAAATAGCAAGTTGGTATGTAGCTATATGAATAGTTCTGTTGCCACATTGGGTGGCCAATTGCCAAGATGGGGGGGCTTTCGCTGATATTAGTAATATATAGAGAGAGGGGGATTCTTTTTCTTTTATTTTCTTAAAGAAAAATGAGATTATAAATAAGAATATATTGGGAGGGAAGTACATGGTACAGTCTGGAGAGAGCAGACACATAATCCTCAGTACACACCAACGGCCAAATTCTTGCATTGGCATTATCGCCAGAGGGAATTGGTTTATTCGCGAATATATATATTTTCCTTCGAGACTAATCCTCCTAGATTACATGAAAGGTCAGCCAAATTAGATATAGTATTGCGGCTCCGTGGGGAGCTAATTTGTCATGCACGGATATTTTGTATAGGTATTAGCACAAGGATGACTGACCTACGTAGATTACATGTAATGAGTACTTTGAGTAACAACACAAAATGATGACTACTTTGAAATAAATGTTTATTGACAAACTACTTAATAGGAGTTGTCCCAATCAACATGAGATTCGGAATGTTATGAACTTGCCACATTCAAAGAATCAACATAATCAATATTGGCCCGCATTGCCTAGTGATATTTCCATTATTTGATATATAGCCAAATCCATTATTGTCATCTCTACCATCTTATAAGCATGCTAGGAGCCACACCTTATCCAAGCATTCTCAAATTGCACAACCCCAACCTTGTCAAATTGGGTATGGTAGTTATCCATCTAGTGCTTTGATGCCATTTATAATGGCCCAAGCCATTTCACATGGCTAAGCACATAGAAGGACTATTCTCGATAAGCACACAAAGTGATGCCCAGTTGGAAGTGAGTGTCGACTTATGAATTACTTAATTGAGCCCCTAATTAATGTGAGACTTGAAATGTCAAATTATAGTTCTCACTTATGTTTAGAATTTCATTATAATATTTAGAAGAAATTAAATGAAAGGAGAAATTACTCAATTAGTTCTAAACTTATTATACAGTAATCAATTCGATCATGTATATTTTTTTTAATTTTATCAATATAGTAAACTTTTGCACGAAATTCCACTATAGTCTTTTTGGTGAATTTTCATCAAATATCACTGACGTGGTAGTGTGCCGATTAAGACAACCGGCAATGAATGAACTACCATGTTAGCGATTTTCAGCAAAAGTTGATTGACAAAACTATATTAGAATTCCATGCAAATGTTTATAATTAAATTGACAAAATTGAAAAATTTATAACTGACTTCCATATAATAATTTTAGAACTGATTGGAAAATTCCTCCTTAAATGGAACAAAAATGGACAATGACGACTTACAGTTAGTCCAGATTTTAGTTACCTCAAAATAATCAGAGTGTCCCTACTTATAGAGAGAGAGAGAGAAAAAAAAAAAAAAAACCTATCTCCTTTTCTCTTTTGGCCCCTCCCCTTAGCCTCTGCTGCCACCGTACCAGCCTCGCCCCTACATTATGCTTCCACTGCCGTTTGCTTCCCGCCGTTTGTGACCTCTCCTCCCCTCCCTCTCTGTATGGAGAAGGAGACAAGTCGAGTGGTGGCCAGTGGCCACCACTCATTCAACGGATGTGATCGAGCAGAAGCGGGGGAGGATTGTAGTGGATTGCGTCGCTTTGATGGAGGTTGGTGGTGGCGACGAGGGAGGAAAGGTGCAATGGAGCTGGGGGAGGAGGCCCGGGGACCAGAAGAAAGAAAACGAAAGGAAAAAGAGAGGTTAAAACGAATAGAGGAAAATAAAAGGTGGACTTCCTGTAGATGAATCAATTTCTAGGTCAAGGAGTTGTGGAGTCTAATATAAAAAAAATAAAGTAAAAATTAAGAATTTTTACTACTAATGGCATAAACGTAATTTTCATGTGAAAGTAGAGAAGAGAGATTTTTTATTACTCCTAATGGTATACATGTAATTTACATAAGAACTATGTATGTCATAAATTACTGATATATAATTGGGCAATATCTTTTTTAATTATAACCCTGAAACTTGTAATATTGATACTGATAGTGAAGAGATTGCAATACAATGATTTTTTTTTCCTTTTTAATTTTGAAATAATTTTTCACATAAAAAATTCATGTTTTTCTCTTTATTTTTTTCTCATTAACGATTCGCACTCCTAATAGTATGATGTAATGTAAAAGAGAAGACTTTTAAAGAGGTGAATTTGCAATACAAATTATTCTCTAAATTTCGAATAGGCCAATACAAAAAAGTATTTTTTATCTAGTGATTAAGAATTGTCACCAAAAAAGAGGTCTTGGTAAGTTTTGTAATTTACTATTTTGGTTGTTGACGGAGGTAGTGATGGAAACGTGAGAGAGAAAAAATGCAGGAAGATTATCATTCGGTTGACATTGACCAAAGGGAAGACACTGACGTGAAGGCACCGTGCTTCACAAGACAGCTAAGCTCTCCTTTTCTTTCTACATTTGCATATAACTATTGTACTTTTTTATTAATATAAGCGAGAAGGACGATTGGCATCATGACCCTTCAACATTATTATAAGAATTCTGAGTTTCTCACTGCGATTGCAATGTTGGATTTGAATTATAATAATTATTCATTTTGAATGAATCCGTCACGGTTGTAACATTTAATGCAAATTGAGAAAAAACTATAGTCGTCCTATGTTGTGCATAGGTCAAACCTACGTCATCGACGAATCACAATTTCCTAAAGTCTAGAAGCATTCAAAGGATTCAAACTTGCGGCCCAAAGGGATCCTAAATAAGAGAGTGAATTTGAACTTGCGACCTAATGCACTATTGTTTAGGTTTGGTGTGAACAGACAATTGTATTCTCTGGAAATATGAAGGTAATTGCAAGGAAAATGCGAAGTCTCCACTTTCTAATTGAGTTCACATTATAATAGCACATGGGACTGTTGGGCAGTTAGCATTATTGGGTGCTGGTCTTCTTACCTAATAAATTGTCGTTTGCTTTGGTGTGAACAGACAACTAAATTCTCTGCAGGGAAGATGAGAAGTCTCCTCAGTTGTTTCATGGTAGATTCCGGGTAAATTAACTCCATTTATTTAAAGAAAAACTGAATTTGAAAAGGATTTTTTTTTTTTTCATTTTTGCATTGTTTAGATCATAGAAAACGAATCGATATAATTATTTATGGATCGAAAACAACAAGTTTAGATTGGAAAAAATAATTTTCCTTTTTATCAAAAGTAAATCACTTTCTTTGAACTAACAAACAAAAGAAAACTAGCTTTCTTCCTTGAAAATGGTTCTCATGAAAAATATTTTCTTTTTATCATGAAATTTTCAATAAAACAAATGCGCCTTAAAAAACCACTTCTTCAGTCTCAAAACCCATGATAGCATTTGCTAATTCAATTTCAAGATAGTCACGTGTCTTGTCCCAAGCAAGTAGCCTCGTTGGTTTTTCCTCCGCATGTGTTACACGCATCATCTTGATTTCAATTGCTGAATTAAGTGCTCTTTTAGTCTTCTGATACACGAAATTCAATCCCCAAACTTCTTTTTTCATTCGAAATGGAATCTTGCCTACCTAATTTTTGTCCTTGGTTCCTTCCATCGTCGTAAGTCTTTGCTTACGCAACAAGTGGGTGTGCCTTGAAATTACTACGTGGATAAGAAAGGTACCTATTGATACATCTGCAAAAGGTAGCGTAAGGCTGGAATATTGCTACATTTGCATTAACTTTCATTACAGACGAAGAAACCCAACTCACTAATAAAACAGATGAAGAATCCAATTGATGATTACCCAAGATTTCATGGGGGAGAATACAATCCACAAATTTGACACGTCATCATATGCTTCAGTTACAATCCGGAAGATGAGAATATGACATAAATTTCCATCTTAATAATGGAGACGATCCTTCATTTTTGTTCTTTCATATCTTAATAAAATACTGACCCTGACATCGACGGGACTTGCAAATCCATATTTTTTTAATTATAATATTCGACGTTCGAATCCATGCAACTCTGCTTTTTAAGTGCCAAACATAGACATGAGTTGTTGCTAGTAAAAGGACAAAATAGATTATTCAAATTGGTGACCAAATAATTGGATCCAACCAAATTGCAAGTAAAATAATCAGAAAGAGAAATATTCCGCAGCAATCATAGAATGTTTCTTTAGCTCAGACGATAAATGGTTTAAAATATACCCACTAGGCAGAATGTTACGAAACGTTAATGTTATCGATAACGGGCCGAAAAAGCTTTAGGAGGATCTCTTCCTTCTTCACAGGACCGGGGGCGAAGCTACTAATTCTATTGAGTTTGGAAGTAATTAAGTACACCAGCCGTATGATCTCTCACACATTTCTCATCTATCACGATCGATTCAGATAGTCGGTCCATATTCCGAACTATAACTACCCAAATGGACGGTGATGAAGGCGAGCTGGTGAATTCGTGCGCGTATATTTTCTTGAAGGAGTTTACTAAAGTCTATCTTGTCTCCTGTTAGTTTGTGATTTCTCTTGTCTCCTGTTAGCTTGTGACTTCTTCTTTTGTTTTTACCACTTATGTACTTATTTGACTCCGAATACAATCTATTTACTTTCATGAGCCTTATCAAGTAATGGGGTGAGCCCCTTTCGTGTACAAGATGGTGCTATCGTAACCAACACCATACAGGGAGAGGTTTGACCGCAGCCAAACAACGTTGGCTGCTGGAACACTCGTTACACGTTCGTAGAAGCATTAGTCACCAAAATGTGCACTTTACACTAAAGGTATTATCTTACAAGAAAGGCCCTTTTTCTAATTCAAAACTAGCACCTTTCTCTCTTTGCACAATCTCTTCATCAATGTCGTCGCTAGACTCATGTCAGCAACTGGTGGGCGATGTAGCACCGTAAGAATAATTGCAGCCCACATGTTATTATTAATAAATTGTTTAATAATTATTTAAATGCTAAAAACCAGTTGACTATGAGAAGATGCAACTCTTATGAAAAGATGCAATTCTTATTTTTTTTTTGTTAAAAAAAAGAATGCTTTGATGGAACACACCTATTGATACCCTATATAAAGAGTATGGTCCTCTCTCTACCACAAATAACAAAGTTGTATTCTATCCACCATCAAATAAAATACATTAAGACTAAAGTACGTTAATGGGGAGAAATTAGATTTCTCCATTTCTTCTATGTATACAACAATCAATTTCTCAAAGTTATGGTTATGGATAAATGTATGTCTTCATCCCTCATATTGTAAAAAAATCATGAAGATCTAAGATTCTTTAATTTAGAATTTTCACATAAAGAATTATATTATTGCTCACAATTGATATCAAAGTAAGGCTTAGAATAGGAGTGAGCATGGTTCCTAAGTAGATTTCGGAACCTGAAAAGCGGATCAATGGGAACTTGTAGGTTTCAGATTTCAAGATATATATGGTAGGTTCCAGGATTAAAAAAAAAAAATAAGAAACTCGTTTCAACAGGTTGGTTCCAAGTTCTTAATTGGAGGAACCTAGAACTTGTAACCTATAACCTAGAGCTTGGAACAAGTTTTATTTTTTTCTTAGTTCATGTCTTTATGTGATCTTGTGATATTTCATATCGTTCAATTATAAGTGTATAATCTGGAAGTACTAATCTAAGCTTCCATTTTACAATTGAGACTTTTACTTTTTAATATTCACATTGTTTGTGTGTCCAAATATAAGTTATGGTCAATGAATTGTAGAAATAAGTGCTAGTCATTCAGAATTTTAATTCACTACAATCGTTCAATTAATAATATAAGTAGAACTTGGTTAAACCCTGAAACCGACCATAGAACCTATGATAGGGTAGGTTCTAGGTTCTAAGGTATGTAGGGTAGGTTCCAAGTTGAAAAAAATGATGAACTTGTTCCAATGAGTAGATTTTAGATTCCAAGTTCAACCTATACGAAAGTAAGAACCGCTCACCCGTAGTTTAGGATCTCATGTTTTTCCGAAAATTAAAATATATATCATTTTGTTAATAATCTCCCATCAATGCTTGTTGATACATACATATATAATATACATCGAATTGATTAAATCAAGTACTCGCTTAATAAAATCACATATAAATTACCGTTTGGATTCAGTGCTCTTGATGTATATATTTTCATGTTTTCTATCATGTTAATTGTTTTGCTATATGTATTCATATATTTATCTATGAACTAATACACACACACACACACACACTTAAGGCATCATAATGTATAATTTGATTCTCATACCTTCATGATGATTTTATCATGAAAGTGATTAAATCTTAACATTTAGAGTTCATCAAATTATGAAATAATTATTGTGTTTACAATTTAACATTCAATTAAGAATGGTTTGTTAGTTATCTAAAGTGGCTGAACCTAGAGGTCTCTTGAATTTTTAAAATCATATCATATTTAATTTAATTACCCATAATTAATTGATCTTATGGCTGAAATTAATTTATTACATCTCCTTATGGGTGAGGTTATAAGAATTTAGGGATTCACCCAAAGGTTAATCAATTTCTTATAATTTATTAACGTAATAGTTGGTCATTGATATGTCTTGTTAGATTTGTTTGTATATCCAAATATAGCAAGTAACTTCTAATGAGGTCTATTTATAATTAACAAATGAAAGTTATTAGCATCATTATGGTTTAATGTACGTTTGTAATTCATAGTATCTCCCAAAGGAGAACTATGATGTATAAGTATTTTTAATTTGAATCTAATTATGACTATTTTCGAAGCATTAATGTATGAGTGTTTTCTTACATATTTGTAGTACTTGTCCATATTTTTCTTCATTCGCGTGCTTCGTAATTTCCTTTTTATAATGGACTAATTTTTTTTGATGGTGCAAGTAAGTCCAATTTCACTTAGGTGTCTTAGATCTTGATTTAGCACTTCAAGTTGAAGAATCGGCCACTATTATTGATGAGAGTATCAATAATGAAAAGTCTTCCATCAAACTTAGGAAATATTGAACATATTAAGTTTGATCTTCATGTGAATGATAGTTGCAAATAATTTAAAGAATATTCTTCCCAAAACTAACAATATTAAGGAATTTATGAAATTTGTGGAAGAGCGTTTTTGAACTGTTGATAAGTCACTTGTTGGTGTATTAATGAGTACTTTAACCGCCAAAAATATGATGGTTCACTTATCATGCATGACATTTACTTGAGATGATGAACTTAGCAGTAAAATTAGAGACTTTGGGAATAAACATGGATGAACACTTTTGATTATAATTCATATTTAATTACTTACTTCATGAACAACATGGGGCATTTCAAATGAATTAAATACTATAAAGGATAAGTGGAATGTATGAATTGGCCAGTGTGATTGTTCAAGAGGAAACAAGGATAAAAAATCAAAAATACTTGTTTTGTTCATTTCTTAAGTCATCAAGAAGTTGAAAAAAAAAATCTAAAAGAAAAGGTGGAAAGAACAAGAAAATAGGATTATACAATCTAAATGACTCTTCTGAGGCTTCTCAAGTCCACAAGAATGAACATAATCATATTAAGTGTCACTTTTATAATAAAATTGGTTACTTGAAGAAAAATTGCCTAAAACTAGAGCTTGATTTGAAAAGAAAGGTCAATTATGTGCTTTAGTATGTTTTGAATCAAATTTTACTAGAGTTCCTCATAATACTTGATGGATTGATTATGGTACCACCACTCGTGTTTCAAATACAATGCGATGATTTCTTACGATCCAAACCATAAAGCCAAATGAGAACTATATGCTCATAAGGAAAAGAAACAAAGCTTTTGTTGAAGGCATTGACAATTAATGTTTAATCTTAGATACAAGGTATTATTTGGATTTGCTTCGAGCCCTTTAAGTACTTACATTTTCCCACAATTTAGTGGCTAAAACTTGATGTAATGAGATTTTCTTAAGTTTGATCTTGGATTCAATTTATTTAAGAATAAAAAAATTATTGGAAATGAAATTTTATGTGATGGTGTACAAGTTTAAAATTGATAATGCTTTTGTTGAGACTTTAATTGTCTTGTATCATAATTTTGGCACTAAACTGCTTATTTGATATAAACAATTTGGGTCACACATTCAAATAAATAATGCAAAGATTAGTGAAGAATAAAATTCTTTCAAATTTGGATTTTACTAATCTTGGAGTATGTATAGATTGCATTGAAAGTAACAAACTAAACAATAATCAAGGTGCCACAAGAAGCATAGTGCTTCTTGAAATTATTCACATTGATGTTATGGTCATTTTGATGTTCAATCTTTTGGTGGATAAAGTTATTATATCACATGTATTGATGATTTTTCACATCATGGTTATATTTATCTATTGTGTAATAAATCTAAATCAATGAATGCACTTGAGGTGTATATTAAAGAAGTTGAGAGGCAATTTGACAAAATGGTGAAAATAATAAGATCAAATAGAGGTGTGAATATTATGGAAAGTGTAATGAATCAATACAATGTCCAAGTCCATTTACTAAATTCCTTTAAAGACATCATATTTGTGCTCAATACATGATGTTGGGTACACTATAACAAAATGGTGTAGCAGACATATGTAATCATACTTTAATGGAAATGGTTAAAAATATGATGGTTATTTATTATTACTCTTATCCTTGTGGATGTATGCATAAAAAACTTATACGGGCCCCTAGTAAAGCATTTTCAAATACTCATTTTGAATCGTAGATAGAAAGGAAATTTAGTTTATGACACCTGTATATTTGGGATTATTCAATAGAAGTAAGAATTTACAATCCACATGAAAAGAAATAGGATTTAGAATGATTATTGATTACTTTATTGGTTATGCAAAAAAAAATCCAAAATGTATAGATTTTACTATTACAATTATAGTACAAGAATTATTGAATCTAAAAACGCTAAGTTAATTGAAAATGGTGACATTAGTAGAAGTATAAGAATGCATGATTTTTGTAATTTAGAACTTAGGGTGGAAGTTCCTCTAACCAAAACTTCTAAAGTTGTTGTTCTTGATATTATAATTCAACTCAACAATAATCAAGAATAACAAATAAATTATCAAACATTATTTAATGAAAATGTCAATAATAAACCGATGAGCTACAAGAAATAGTATTAAAATCTCAAAGAGAAAGAAGATCAATTATTTCTAATGACTATGTGGTTTATCCACACGAGGTAGAAATTGACATGGGAATTAGTAATTATTCAGGTTTATTTTAGAGGCCATGGAATATAATGATTCTACAAAATTGTTTAATGTTGTGGAAGAAAAGTTAAAATTTACGAATTCAAGACCTTGTTGCATTGCCTAAATGATGTAAAAAGGTCGGATGTAAATGGGTCTTTAAAACTAAGTGTGACTCAAAGTGTCATGTCTTATAGTATAAAGCCAAACTTGTGGCGATAGATTTTACTTAGAAAGAATGCATTAATCATAAGGAGATATTTTCATCACTCTCTAAGAAAAGGTCACTTAGAATCATTATGACTTTGGCAGCTCATTATGATGTAAAGTTACACCAAATAGATATCAAAGTTAACTTTCTTAAAAGGAATTTAGAGGAAGAGGTTTATATGGATTAACCTAAGGGTTTTTCATTTAAAAGAAAGGAACACTCGGTGTATATGTTAAATTAGTTAATATATAAACTTAAACAAGCTTGCTGTCAATGGTATCTTAAGTTTAATGATACCATAACTTCTTCGGATTTAAAGAAAACATTGTTGATCGATGTATATATGAAGATTAGTGGGAACAAGTTTATTTTTCTAGTTCTGTATATTGATGACATTTTACTTCCTACTAATCATCTTGGTTTATTCCATGAAATCAAGAAATTTCTCACTAAGAATTTTGAAATGAAGACATGGGATAGGCAACGTATGTGATGGAAAAAGAAAATATTCTATAATAGATGCATGAAATGTTAGGGTTGTCCCAGAAGCCTACATTAATAAAATTCTAGAGAGTTTTAACATGGATAAATGTTCGGAAGAAGTAGTTCCAATTCGGAAAGGGGATAAATTTATCCTTATGCAATTTATGAAAATGAATTGGAATAAGAGCAAATGAATGTTCTTATGCAATTGTTGTTATGAGCTTAATGTATGCTCAAATTTGTATTAGATCATATAATAGTTTTGCTGTTGAAATATTGGGCAAGTATCAAAGTAAGCAAGATTGGATCATGTGAAAGCTGCAAATAAAGTTTTCACTTATAACTAACCAAAAATTATATGCTCACTTATAAAAGATCTGATCATCTTGAGATAATTGGATATTCAGATTTAGACTTAGCCAAATTTGTCAATACAAAATAATAATAATAATAATAATAATAATAATAATAATAATAATAATAATAATAATAATAATAATAATAATAATAATAATAATAATAATAACGTTTGGCTACTTGTTCTTTTACTAAATAGGTAGTTTTATGGAAAAGCGTGAAGCAACTCGTCATTGTTGCATCCACTTTGAAGGTTGAATTTTTCACATGCTTTGAGGCTACTATTCATGGATTATGACTACATAACTTTATTTTAGGGCCTGTGATTGTCAATAGTATTGCCAAGCTACAAAAAAATTATTTTGATAACTTTATGAAACTTTTTTTCTCTAAGATCGGCAAGCATTCTAAGGGGGTTCAATATATGGAAATTAAATACTTGGTCGTTAAAAAAGAAATTCAAAAATATAGAATGTCAATTGAACACAGCAACACCAACCTTATGATTAAAGATCCTTTAACACATTATCATCCAAAATATTAAATGAACATGTTGAAAGAATGTGTATTATTGGACATCATTAATGATATTGTATTATGATTCCATTTAAAATATCTATTTGACTTTTTGAGCTCATTCATGTGTTTATGATATTTCATGTTTTCTATTTAATATACATGATGGAAATAGATGAATATTCAACGGGATAGTTTCTAAGAAAGACAATACGGTTGGACCCTTGCTATAATTCTCATTTATGGATCATGTTAAGTGGAGAGTTATAGTTGTAATATATGGAAAGGGCTATGTTGGTTGATTATATAAAACTGCTATGGCTTTTATTAGTTTTCTTTACTTAATTGTAATTATTATGTGACAGCTAATTTAAGAAAGGTTTTAGCATATTATTATTGTGCATATTATGATTTTTATTAAGTCATGAAAAAAGGTCATACAAACCAAATGGGAGAAGTAAGAATATTTATAGCCAACACGATATTATCAATTAATTGATAATTATTTATTGAATGCACCTATTAATAGCCCATATGAGAGTCCGGTCAATTCTCCACCATAAATAATAAAATTGTCTTCAATCCTATATTAGATCAAATATATTAGGACTAAAGTGGGTGGAGGAAGGATAAAAATCTGAGAGTAAGTTGGGAGTTAGAGTTGAACAAACCCAAAAAAAAAAAAAAAAAAAAAAAGTTAAGGGGCAGAAATCAAATTTCTTCATTTTTCCTATTTCTGCAACATTTATTTTCTCAAAGTTATTGCTATGTATAAATGTATGCCTTCATCACTCTTGTTGTGAAAAAAAAAATTAAGATTCAAGATTCTTTAATTTATAATTTTCACATAGGGAGTTATATTATTGCTCACAAGCACTACAACCAACACGATCAGGTTCTTGACCTTTCCTCCTCTAATCTCTCTGTCTCTCGCTCGAAGTCGACTCAAATCTAGTGGAATTGAGGTTCATCTACCTCAGATTGAGTTGATCTGAGGTTGACTTGAGGCTGACCACCATCGTCAACCTCGAATTGGTCGGCGATGGTGGTGGTCCGCATCAAATCTGTCCGCGTATGTAAGAGAGTAAGATTTAAAGTGGTAGAGACGATGATGTCGTGGTGTCGAGCAACGCAGCATGGTGCGACGGCAAGTGCTGACGTGGCTGTGAGAAGACAAAAAAGGAGAGACAAGAGATAGAGAAATGTTATAGAGAAATGTTGGGGGGAGTATCGCTCTTGCGTAGTTAGTTTTGACCTTTTCTTTCCCTGAAGGGGCGAGGGTGATGGGGAAGTGCTTTCTGATATTAACTTTACACATAGGTAATCAGAGCTCCAATATGTGATTAACCATGCTGTCTCCCAGCGATAGCTAAACCTTGCCCTAATTGACAGATATATCATGATTTTCACGTACTTTAACATTGAATGCGAAGGGCCGTAGCCAAAACACCACTAATATTTATCGGTCCTAGATCCATTTTATGAGCTCAAACCACTAGAACTTCATCAGACTAATGGACTCCATCCTAAAAACGCCGACTTTGATGTCAAAGAGCTGTAATTTATAAATAATCGATGCTATATGGCTTCAAATACGATATTGACTCAGGCCTATGTTGGCAAAAGTTCTACGACCGTTGACACAAAATAATATATCTTGACTTGTGCAGTAGCGATAAGGAAGCAAAGTCATCGACTAAAAGAACTCAAGGCGAAAGCTGAGCCCTGGATGAACAATAGATCATTTGGCCAGTCAATAAGTAATGAATAAATGCCACGCTGACCAGCACATGTGATCAGCTAGTGATTGTGGATACAGACGATGATCAAACATCAGTTGAGAAACCAACAGAATTAAGTCGACCAGATAGGATTTTTTTTTTTTTTTTGCTGTGGAGTCAATCATGGTCAAGTTGATTTTAGTCGAGTGGAGAAGCATCGAAATCGAAGTTCATTATAAAGCTAAACAGATGGGATGGATAAATGAACGGGCATAATTAGTGCAATCAAACTCTTAGGGAGGAGCTTTATCAAAGATACCGATCGACGATTGCAGTAGTTATTTTAAAGAAGCAGCTATAGCGGCCAAACCCCTCAGGTGGGAAACATTTATCGACGTCAAATATGGGGCCAAAATATGATCATAATGAGGCGGAATGTACCAAAACACGAGATTTACCTCCCTTAATTTCAGCCAGTTTACTTTCCTACAAACCTATTTTACATGCTTTTCTTGCACGTCTGCTCTTGCTCTTGAAGTTTGAGATTTGGTGCCATCGATCGATTGCAGTATGGCTTAGTAACAACCCATGGACCGAGTTCTTGTTCCATTCTTGGCAGTAATGGTGTGTCAATCAAATGGTGATGTTGATCAGTTGTGGTACGGCTTGATAACGAGCCACCGGCCAAGTTCTTGTTCCGTTCCTGGTTGTAATGGTCAGTCAATCAAACACAATCGCTGCAGCCGCGTCACTTCAAAAATCGCCAAATCTAATTGTCTAGTCAATGCCATCCAGCCAACGGGTCTCCACTCACGGTTCTCGCCGGAACGGAAGTCCACGTAAAAAAAAAACGCTTTTGCTCCACCAAGCCACAAAAGCGAATCCAAACGAGGGGGTGCTAGGTTGCGCCCTAAGATTGGCGAGATCCAGCTCTCCTTTCTCGTTGTCTGATGCTACTTTTCTCCCAAATTAAAAGACACGGAAGCCTGCGTCCCCGGCGGGTCTCTTTCCCTTTCCCCAACCCTTCACAGGAATCAATTCTCTCCTGTCTTGGTTTCTTTTGCTTTCTCTCACTCTCTCTCTCTCTTCCCACGTTTCAACTTCTCTTTTTTTTTATACCATGAAAAGAGAGAAAAAGAGGGGCTCCGCGTCTCTCCTTTTGAGTCCATTTGCGTCGTCATTCTTTCGCCATTCACCTTAAAAGCCGAAACGAATCGCCCGGAAAGGGAAACCACAATCTCAGTGTATCTCGCGACCTTACCATGGTGCAAGTGGGATTAAACTATTTCGTGTTTTTGACCTTACCGAATAAAATTTTCGATGAGACACGACATCTCAAACTTCTGTGAGGCAACATGCAGACAGCGTAGGGGCCTACAAAGTTGCTGTTTCATGGACAAAGCAGTTGATCCGGGAACGAATGCCAACAAAGTTTTGTGTTAGCGTAATAAAGAGAATCTGCCTCTTTTTTCCAAACCTGACATCAGTTATATTCCTTGGGATATTGGGGTCTCTTTCCGTCGATTTGATGCGGTATCGTTCAATGGATAATTAAACAAATGCAGTAAGAATAAATAATGAGGAAAGCAGCTATCAACTTTCAGTTTAAGATGGGTTAAGGAAATTAGTGCATGGAACGCGAGAACTCAAGGGAAGTTCTGTTTTCTTTCTTTTCCCTTCCCCCCCCAGTCTGGTTCTTTATCATTTTACAGCTCTTTCATATCAATGACACGGTATAGATGCCTCCTTTCTTACCTTAAAATTTTCAGAAAATCTGACCAACCTTGACCCGAAATAAATTCGTTAATAGATTGATCGACGTGTATAATTAAGCTAACTTGTCAAATGCTTTATAACGATACTCAACTTGCCCCAATCAGATGACCCAATCTCAAATTCTGCAACTTTTATTTATTATCATCTAATCTTCAGGCATTGGGAAATTTATTACTTGATCTAATCAAAATTAATCATATTATTCAATTTTAAAGATGAATTTTCACCACGATGTTCTATTCAATATAATCCCCCAAAATCCGCAATCTTCAATCTTTTTCGAAATTTGGGCCCTATTTTCAGAAAGTTCGACTGACCAAGTTTCCATAGATGTGAAAATCGACCAATTTGATGCCGGACAAAAAAATTATGCGCTGTCAAAATTTCGTCAAATTACAAGTAATCATAACAAGAAAAACAAATTTTCTAAGATGTATCATATTTATAGACCACTGTCGATGGAGCTGTAACGTCCCTAATAGGGGCGCTCCCGACATCGAATCCAACTTCCGATCAATGGTGTTCCTTCACGATTCATGAAGACCACATGGTAGAAAACCCAACATGGCTCCATTTTTAGTAGCCGATGATGTTCTTCATGTCCTAACCCTATTACTTGCGATATGTCCATTTCCACACAAATAGTACATTTAGTTTAGCATTTTGAAAGTTTATTGGAGAAGTACAGAAGCATTTAGCCTGATGGGGTTTGAGGAAATGTAAATCGTTCTAAGTAAAAGTCATTTGTAAAGCAACTTCGGGTGTAGTGTTTAGTAAAAAAAAATTGCAAAGGGTTTTGCTATAATGTTATTTATTTTTATGTTAAATAGGTCAGGTGCTAGTGGCCAGCGGCTGGGGTCACACAACCTCGAGTGACCTTAGGCAACTTTCACCGGGGTTGCATGACCCAGAGCAACAAGGCCTGGGATGGTACAACCCAAGTGATTGTTGCCTAGGCTGTTGCAAGCTCAAGTGGCCATCGTGTGGGTCACGTGACCTGCCAGCCCCTCATTGACCTAGGTGGCCCTTGTTGGGGTCATGCGACCCACGTGACCATTGTCTGGGCAATTATGCAATCTCAAGTGGCCACCATGGGGTCACACAACCTCACCAACCTTTTTGCCAATCAAATTTGACCTCGTCGGCTCTCACCCGCCTTCACAAAGAAGATGAATAGTTGCAATAATGGGCAATATTGAAAAATTGAAGAATTGATGAAGGTAGTTTTGAAAGAAAAAAAAATCATTTAATCATTATTTTAGTATTCCAAAAATACTAAAAACTCAAAGTGGGTCCCCACTTGCTTTAAGCTTTTCCAATACTATCCTTCACTTGAGAGCCTCTTAGGGATGATTGTCAAAAACCCGAAATCTTCTTCCATGAGATTTTTCAAAATGTTTGAACTATCGCATCTGAAGTATAAATCCATAACAAACAACCATGGGGACTTAAGAGCTAGAGACTGCCTACACATCCAGTAGATATCCAGTAAGCGCTTTTCAATGCCAATCATTTCTTAATGGTAACTTTCCAAACCTTTGCATATTGAGACAATCGGTCAAGTCACGATAACAAATTCATCATCACAACATTTCCCCGCGAAAGACCATAACAGACCCTCTTTTTCTAATTTATTATTCACATTTACATGGAAATAAAATTTGTGAATTTATTATTCGAATCACCTACAAATTTTTTCATTGCTAAACATATACCACAAGTGCCATCAAAGTCATGATATTAAAGTGAGCGACGTACAAAAGTTAGTACACTTATCTATTTGTTTTCTTATAATATTCTGTAGATCTAAAAAAACTATAAATATTGTGCTGTCAAAAATATTATGTGATGCCTTTCATCGTGGCATGCATTTCATCGGACAAGAGCATTTGTCCATAAAGATATTTGTCTCGAAAGTTTCGGCTTATTCAAGTTCGGCTCCACAGTACGGCCAAATCGACTGACAAATTTTCACAATCATTCAAGGTCACATAAACGACAAAGTACAAAAAATTATACAAATACCAAATCATTTTTGGAACATTCAATTTCATATTTTTGAAAGTATTAATCATCGAGTGCACACAAAAAACACCTTAACACGGCATTTAGTCGATACAAACAAAGCATGGGAATGTTGAATATCGCATGATCTCACCTCAAGTCTCAAGAATCAAGATTGCCCCCACATATTGTTCATGTTCTCCGCTCCGGTGCATGTTATTTATGAACTCGGACAAACACGTGTTATCGCAACCAATATACCCCCTTGATCTCTCAACACTTACTTTTGTCACTCGCAACTTACTGCAGATTTATCTTTCTCCCTCTTCTCTCGGTCTCACCATGCACACACGCAAACGAGCAATTTTGAAGTTTTCATTTACGTGCACAAGGTGCATGAGTGGGAAAATTGTTCAAAAGTCCTAAACCTACTATATTTTTTTCAATTTAATCCTAAATCTTATAATATTATTAGTTGAATCTTAAACATTTTCACATTTTGCCAAGTGACTCTATCTAGCTAATTTTAACCGAAAATCACTTACGTGAATGTTAGCCGTCTTATATAGTTTGGTTGGTGCTGATGAGGACAATTTCTAATAATATTTGAATATTTTTTGAATTCATTAATTTTTCTTTTCTTCTTTTTTCCTTCATTTCTTTTTTTCCCTTTTCTCCTCTTCTTTTAATTTTTTTCTCTTATTCCTTTTTCCCTCTACATGCCATCGTTGGGCCTCATCAATAACCAATGAAGGTCGTCGATCTCAAGTGGGAGCCACAATTGTCAGCCTTGGGCAAGGGACACCTAGAATTGGGGCTAGCAAGGGCCGTCCTCGCCCGCTCAGGCAAGGGCAGACATACAACCCACACTACCCAAGTAAGGGTGACCCTTGCCGGAGGCTAGCAACCTATGTTGGCCATCGACAGTGGTTAGTGGAGCTAAAAAGGGAAAAAAAAAACAAAGAAGAAGAAAGATTAGAAAAGGCAAGAAAAGGGGGGAGATAATAGTAAAATAATAATAAAATTTAAAATATTAAAATATTTGTAAAAATTGACCACATTAACACCGATTGTCCAACCAACAACCGATCGTGCCACATTAGATAGTTGACGTCCGAATCAAAGATTTCACTCAAAATTAATTAGATTGATTCAATTGGAAAAATGTGAAAATATTTAGAACTTACTTGGTAAAATTGAAATGTTTAAATTGAATTGACAAATACGTAATAAGTTTATGATTTTTTGAACAATTTCCCTTGATAAGTACAAAAGAGGAGTTCTTCTCTTTAAACTGTTCCCTCTCCTGGGAACACATGAATGTACATGGGCTGGGCTGGATCAGCCCATGATGAGCGTGTATATCCTATATTCTTTTCTTTTGGAATATACGTATATATTCTTGGGCACTATCCTATATTCTTATGCTTGTTAGGAAATGAATTCCAAACTAGTAGGGGAAGACAAAAATCCACTTATCGGAAATTAAAGGAAATAAATAAATATGAATTAGCCGAAGTGAGAGTACTCTTGCGCACGCTTGCGTGTGCGTAGCAGCATATTCGAATCTACTAATTACGTACAGTCTCCAAGTCATTTCATATCATGTTAGGAATAGAGAACCTTTACTTAGGAGTCTAGATGTTACCTTGAGATTTTCAAAGATCAGTCCTTGTTCGTATGTAAGAAGACATACAAGAGAAATAAATGATTCATTTCAAGCACAGTCGCTCTTGATGCCATGTAGATGATTATGCTTTACTCAACCAACGTAAAACAAGACAACCAACGACCACTCAAGCTCATGAAACTGCCAATCTCATTGGATGATCATCTAATATTACACTTTGCCGTTGGGAATTATATCCAAATTCAATCTCAGACGTGGAATTATAATCCACCGCCCAATTCCATCAAAAGAACAAGCTATGCTTCTGTAGGGATATAAACAGTTACTGATTTACCAAAACTTTCTATATACATTTTCTGAAAGGATCAAGAACGTTTGTGAATACATGATTAAGAAGATGGAGTCAAGTACATCATCATATGTAAGTACTCGGTCAAGATATCTGTCTTGAATAGTTTCTAACTCTTTGTCAAAACTGATGTTAGATCAATCCCGAAAACACAAATTTCAGGTCGTGCCATTAGATTCACCAATAATCTCCACAAGAGCAAACACCATCTTTGAAATGGTGGAGGCACTTTGAGTCGCTCAAATATATCTCACAGCCATAGGAGAGAGTCACGTATTTAGCTGTCTTGTGACAATCCACGCACATTCTAGAGTTTTTCATGATCCTTATAATTTGAGGTGCACGGTATTTGCCAGCAAGAACAAAAGCTATGGCCAATTTCTCGCTGTGGATTCGACTGGTTTCTTCTTTCTCCTCTTCCTCAATGCATAGCCTGTCGTAAGATTCAAATCCCCTTACTTTTTCCTCAATTTCCCGTAGCCATGAATGCAGATGCTCAAAATATGGTGTGGAGCAGTCGGCAATAAATCTATAGACTTTATTTTCCCTGATGATCCAACTCTCTCCTGGCGATTTTCTTGCTAAAGCATCCTTTTCAAGCCTTTTCAGTTTTAGAGCATGCTCAGATTTTCCATATAAACCAAATGTTTGCGATAACAACTGGTAAATTGAATAATTCCCCACTTCAAATTCAAGCAACCTCTCTGCTGCCAGGACTGCCAGGGCAATATTCTTATGGATTCTACAGGCAGATAACAGAGCAAGCCAGATGGAAAAGTCAGGTTCTAGTGGCATATTCTCAATAAATTCTACTGCTTCCCCAAGCCTTCCAGCACGACCATACAACTCCACCATTGCTATATAATGTTCTAATGCAGGCACAATCAGATGCTCTTCAGTAATTGTAGAAAATACCCGTTTTCCCTCTTCCACCAAACCAGCCAGACTATATGCATTTAAGATACTAAGAAAAGTACCTCTATTAGGTTTCAATCCAAACTGCCTCATTAGATCATACAGATCAAGAGCAGATCTATGACAGCCATGCCATATGTAACCACCAATCATTGAGTTCCAGGTGATGATGTCTTTCAATGTAACCCTATCAAATAATCTTCTTGAATATTCAATCTTCCCTGACTTGGCATAAGTATCTATGAGCGAATTTGAAACAGAGAGCACAGATTCTAGATCCCTCCGCACCAGACAACCATGAATTTCTTTTACCTTGTTTATGGCTATCAAGTTTGCACAGGAAGGCAAGACACTCAAAACCGTAACAGAATTTAATGAAACATGGAGAGATTGCATTTCTCGGAAAATTCCCAAAGCCTTGTCCATTTGCCCATTTTGAGTGTAACCAGAAATGAGCGAATTCCAGGATGCGGTATTGCGCTTTACCTTACCATCTTTTTCCATCCTCTGGAAGAGATTTATTGCTCGATCGTCATCTCCATTTTGCATATACCCCGATATCATTACATTCCATGTAATAACATTAGGTTGTACATCCGATTCCTGCATTGTGAGGAAAAGTTCATGGGCTTTACCACAGTAACCAGCATTGAAGTATCCTTTCATCATTGAGTTCCAACTGTAAACATCTTTGTCCTTGATCACATCAAAAACCCATCGAGCAGCTTCCAATTCCTCGCGCTTGGAATACATGTCTATGAGTGAGTTCCCAACCAGCACATTATCCCCCAGACCCATCTTAATGGCAACAGAATGAACTTCTTTCCCCCTGTTCAATGCTTGTAATGATGCACAAGCTGAAATGGCACTCGTGATAGTGACACCATTTGGTTTGATGCCCACCATCAGCATCTCTCTAAACAGATCTAGTGCTTGACTCTGCCTATTATTCTGACCGAATCCCGATATTAGAGAAGTCCAAGTGAACACATCAGGAACCAAGCCCTGACTCTCCATCTTGCTCATAAGTTCCATGGCAACGTCATATTTCCCCATCTGACTGTAGCTGGCAATCAAGACATTCCAAGTCACCAAACCGGGTTTAGTTCCCTCTTTTTGCATTGCATCGAACAGTCTATAAGCTTCGTCCATCTCTCCCTTCTGGCAATACCCAGATATCAAAGAATTCCAAGTCACTGTATCCTTGTGTTCCATGCTGTCAAAAAGCCTCCTGGCCGAGTTCAATTCTCCACACTTTGCATAGACAGCTAAAACTGTATTAGTGACACGCTCATGGCTGCACATTCCACTTTTAATCACCATAGAATGGATGAGCATCCCGGTCCTAATGTCACCAGCATTCCCACAAGCCTGCAAAATCTTAGGGAACAAAAAACCATCTGGCATAACACCCTCCTCCACCATCAAGTAGAACATGTCAACTGCTTCTCGCCACCTCTTCTCTCTCGAGTAAGCCCCGATCATCGCGGACCACGTGTACAAGTTTCTCTCAAGCATCCCATCGAACACCTTTCGCGCATCGTCCAAGCTCCCGCATTTTGCATACATACCCACCAACTTAGTCTCCACAAACAGGGGCAAAGCCTCGACCAAGTCCACCATGGCGTGCACCTTCCGACCCAACTGGATAGAATTCTCGGCGATGCAAGACTCGACCAATTTCGCGTACGTATTAGGCCTTACCTTGAGCCCGTTCTGGCCGACGTAATCAAGAACGGCGATGGCCTCGCGGAGATGACCCTTGCTGCAGAGGTAGTTCAAGTGGGCATCGGCCATTCTTGGGTGGGTCTTTCTAGAGAGAGAAATGAAGGGCCGAGTGGTGAATTCTAATGGGGTGTCTTGTTTGGGCAGTGGCGTTGGTGATGGTGGTGGTGGTACCACCACAGGAAGCCTCGATTTGCATGGGATTATCAAGTTTTCCATTGCTCCTCAGTGGTTTCTTGTTCGGGTGTTGCGATCCTGCTGATCACGGAGTGGCAGATTGATGATGAACTGCAGAGGAGTGGAAGGTGGAGAAATCCAGCGAGGAGGCTCCTCCCTGCATTTTGGAGTTCCTTCCGCTATCTTATCTGGTCAGTATCCTGAGGCGAAAAATTGTGGACTACTGCCAGCAGTTTTTTGGGACTGAGCAGGAAAGGAAAATATTTTCAGGAGTTTGTAGACATACATTTCACGAAAAATAAATTAATTGAAAAAAAAAATATTTTTATAAAAAAAAAAAAAGTCTTTAAAATCTTTAAAATTGATAAAAAAAAAAAAAAATAAAAAATATTTTCCTAACTCTGTCTTTGTTATCTCACACCCTTACTAACCCTTACTTCTTTATTTTTTATTTTAAAAAATAATTCTTTTTCTTTTTCTTTTTTTCCTTTTTTTCCTTGTTTTTCTTTCTTTTTGCTTTTCTTACATACGAGTGTTGAGTTTGAGGCTCGCCCAATCGGCAAGCGTGAGCCTCCGGCTCACCAATCTGTTGAGGCCCAAGGTAGGTGAGCCTCGAGCTCAAGGCTTGCCTGTAACTGATCGTCGGCTATCACGGTGGCCATCGACCAACCGAAGAAGAAGGAGGGGAAAAAAAAAAAGAAAAAAGTAGAAAGGAAATTAAAAATTAAAAATATATTTTTTCAGAAAAATAAAAAATAAAATAAAATAACAAAAATTTATTAAAATGAGTGCATAGAGGAAAATGGAATCGAATTTTCTATACCAAATGGTGGAAATTTTTTTCTAATTCATTTTCAAGTTTCAGCCGAATACTGAAAAAATTATTATTTTCTTGGAAAATAGTTTTTTGGAAAACATTTCCAGAAACGTCACATTTTTCACGAAACAAAGGAGCCTAAAATTACGTTTTGTTCCTGTCACTACCATAGTAATTGACTTAGCGATGAAGGGTCAATCGTATCGTGAGGAATGTCTAATTCATGTTGCGGCATATTTCCATAGTGATGCTTTTGGCTTCTATTGTGGAGGCCACAATGACAAGTTTGTCAATCTCAGAGCACAAGTAATGTAGAATAATTATGATTCAATACAAATATTTGGTAATGCTATGAGACTTTAATGACAACACTTAGAAGCTTCGCTAATATTGGTCGTCACTCCTTGTTTCCTAATTAATCGAAATAAAAATTTAAGTTCTACTCCAACCAAAAGGAGGTGTTCCGTGCTTGGAGACTAATAAGAAACTTCTTTATATACAATCTCTTTTGGCATCGGGACAAGTATGTGTTTGGAGATTAACAAGAACTTCTTTCCATACATCACTTTTGGTTTTCACACATATCATTAGCCAATGCAACTAACTTCATTAACAATCCAATCCGAACAGCTTTGATTTCATACTTCAAATCGACAAACAATGAATGAAGAGGCATATATTTCATTTCACTTTAACGTTCATGCTTTAATGAAAAAGGTTCGAATTTGAGTTTGAACTTGAATTAAGATCGTCTTTCTGATGAGGAATTGGCATGGTTAAGGCAACAAAGGAAATTTTAAAATAATAATAAATAAAAAAAATTGCAACACTTGAGGAATCACACGAACCTCAACTTACAAAGAGGGATCGAGGGACTCCTGTGGTTAATGCTAATTAGATTAAATATGAAGAAGTCGCGATGATGATAAAAGTATTAGTTCAAAGAATAAGAATGAAGATGATGAAGTAGCTATGCATAGGGACTCTTGCCACATCTAGCTCATACTCAGTGTCAGTTAGGAGTACTGAGGCCCATTATGAAGGTATGTAGTATGATAGTGAGCCCATTTAAACCTTTGTCACTTTCTCATCTTCACTTCAATTAGCAAACAAATAAAATTAAAATGCGCCATCAGTGTTTTCATCTCAAATGTTACCTTCCATTTTGGGGGATAATTATTCAAAAAGTCCTATACATTTGTATAACAATATATTCAGTTATAAACTTTTCATTTTCAATTTGACATCTCTACCAAAAAAAAAAAAAAAAAAAAAAACTTTTCAATTTGACCATTGTAATTCTAAAGTTTTTGACATTTTCCAATATAATTAAATCGGAAACGTTGACATGGCGGTTCACTCAGTGTCAACCATCTTCTGTTGGCCATCATATATAGCATAACCGACGTAAATGATTTTTACAACTATTTAAATTAATCTGATTTTTTTTCCTTTTCTTTCCTTTCTTTTTTCTTTTCTTTTTCTGAATAAGATATTGCTTTCAAAGTCTATTTAATGAGTATATTTTGGGTGGAGGCGGCCGATTGACAAAAGATTATACGGCTCATGCATAATATCTTTTCAGAAGCAATAAATGAAGAAAGAAATCTAAGAAAGCTATATATGTGGTGACGGTGTCACTTTTGATTTCAATACATACATATTCAAAATTTGATCGAGGCATTCATTTAGTGTAAAAATCTGAAAATCTCCAAAATCGTATATAAGTGTTACTTGAATTCAACCGAGCTCACCATTTTCCCCGCCAAAAAAATTAAATTTTGTTTGTTTAATTTTGTCGAGAAAATTACAAGAAATTTTTTTGGGGGCTTAGGGCCAAAACAATGAACACATCGGCCACAATGCTTTTGCAACTCGGCTGCGGGGAAACAATTTAAGTTTGTCGTTTCTCATTGGCCACGCCCATGAGATTGGTTTCATTTGGAAATTGCGAAACCGAAATCGAATTCACTGAAATGATTTGGCCAACTAGAGAGTTGTTTCATTGCGAGAAAATGTTTTCCCTTAGAATCGTAGAACCGCTATGGCCCTAATTTTCTTCTTTCATCTTCTTTCCATTCACCTCGAAAAATAGATGGGCTTTTGAGGATGGGCCTTCCCGGTTCAAGTAACATGATCCAACGTTTTATAATCATATTGAGGATCAAGCTGAACTGGTGGGTTGAAAATTTGACATGGTGAACTCTATGATATCGTGAGCCAGATTAACAAGCCAATGTTTTTTTTCAGTATGTAACGTCTAGTGGAGATTATACACCATCCATGCTACGGTTTAGGTTGCGATTCAGGAGGAGTTGGAAGGGGCCAACGGGGAGGACCGGAGGGTCAAGGAGAGAGAGAGAGAGAAAGGACAGGGCTTTCTAGGGAATCGAACGTATGGAGGATTGCGGTGGCGGGATTGGCGGTAGACTTCACGCGATTGGGACATGAAGCAGAGGAGGAAGTTGTCGGGGTCGATGGTGTGGAGGTCGCAGAGGTGGAGATTGGTGGTTAGTCCCCATAATCAACCGGCAGCTTGGTCCAAGTAGCCATCATAGAAATAGTTTTGATTTGTGTCATATAGAGTTTCGTATGACTTCAATTGACGACGAGCAATTATCCAGTGAACTTAATATATATATTTGAGCTAAATGGGAACAGTCAACCTCATAGGCTGTACACAAAAGTTTGGACAAGATGGGGAGCCATGCACTCATCTTATTAGGGTTTTGTCTCGCATTGTGGCTCGAGAAAATCAAAGAACTATGTTAGATCTAAATCTGTGCGTGACTACCGATTAATTATGCACGGTTTCCTTGTTGAAATTAGGTTTCTCATATTGATATGATTGGATCTAACCTTTAAAAATGTCAAGGGACACATCCGACCATACAAGTAATCATGACTGCAATTTCAAATTAAAGACTTGTCATCAATTCTATTCACAGTGTGAACAGCAACTTTTTCAACGACAAGGGCGGTACAGCAATGCATCCATCAACGAATAAATAGCCGCACCATAGTAATAGAAATTCAACAAACAACTTTAGTCACCACTCGAAGAGAAATCATATGTATATAACTTTTTGTTGAAGTTGCATATTTAATCAAGGTGTCCTATATTTTTAAATAGATGAAAATCCTTTAAATCTTAAGGTGTAAATTTACATCTGAGTGGTTGACATATTGGCAACAAATTCGAGGGCTCAAATTCATCTACATAACTCATTTAACTTAATTTTGTTAAAAACGCCATATTTTTAGGGGGAAAAATAACATATCAGATCATCATATCTTAATCGCTCAAAGTCTCTCTCCCTCTCTCTCCTTAGCAACCCCACCCAAACGAGATTGTCGTGCACCCAGCTGCCTCAGCTTGAACTCCCCCATCTATGGTGCGCACAGAGAGGAGCGTGGAGGCACGCAAAGGCTGAGAGGCATGTTAAGCGCGACGGGACCAGGCGATGGCCCTTGTGACGCGGCTGATGTTGACAGGAAACTTTGGCTAAAGACAGCAATGGCGGGGCACGTAAAGAAGGAGGTGCTACGTTAGGTAAGTAAGAAAAAAGGAAAAAGGAAAAGATACAGATAAAGAAGAGAGAACACGTATAAATCCAAATCTTAAATTCTTTTAAATCCTGTTTTAACACCCAGTTATCACCTAAAAACTCGAAAGAAGAATGACGTGACAACAGCCTTGCATATAAAACGCCGTCCCACATGCAAAACGAAAGGATCAATCGAGACATGAAGTAGGTGAAATCACGCCCCGAATCCACACTTCTTGCGTACAGCACAAGAAGGGGAGGGACACTACGCAGGGGACAAACATTGCTCTACCCAAAAGTCACACTCGCATGTGCGAGGTAATCAGTCATCCTTATCAATTATCAAGGAAACCCAGTTCATAAAAAAAGGAGGAAGACATCGAGTGATGATACTCTTACGTGATCCAATGCACCCTTTTTTAAATCACCGTGAGATCCCAAAGCTCTTCACGGCACTCGTCGAAGTGCTCCTTGGCGCCCACCACGAGACAATGACACCCATCAACGCGCACATCATCCGATCTCAAGCCCCTAGAACAGCTTGCACCGACGTAAACGGAACGGAGATCTAGCTCTGGTTTCTGGAGGATAGAAAAGCGAGTCGTGAAACCCAAAAGCAGATCGATCGGGAGACGGCGAAATGAACGGTGCCCCGATGCTTCCTCGCTCCCCGTTTGACCACTGCGCACTTGTTTGTCTCTCTCTTTCGCGTTTTCCACGTTAATTCTATCGTGGAGTGACGAGTTCGCAACTTCCTTGATGCATTTGATTGACGATTGTCGTGATCCACGAGACATGAGTCTACGTCAAGGTACAGCTACTTTCTATCGGATGAGTTAATTATGAGAGACCCCCAGCCTGGATTAAGATGTGACTTTACCACTTTAGATAATTGGCTGAAAATCCCCTCAATTTATGATACCTTTGGTCCAAAAAAATTTTGATTCTTAAATAAGGATAGCATATTCTAAGATGTTAATTTTTATAATCGGCTTTAATCCTTTTTCAAATATAAAAGACTATATTTCCCATTGGCTCGTCAAGTAGACCGTGCAGATGAACAAAGTAGGAATATGGGTATTTTGCAAGCAATTGGAATAGGTGTTATTGATTTACCCATGTTAATTACTAAAAAAAAACTATAGTATGAGCCTGGTTTAATCTGGAAAAATAATTTTTTGGTCCAATGATAATTTGATTTTTTCAGCAAATTAGAAAAATTCACCAGGTTACTCATAAATAATGTATCTTATCATCCGATTTTACAATGTGAGGAAGTTTTATTGAGATTATCTTAACGGGATGAGATATCAGAAATACTAAGAATCTTTAGTAAAACTCGTTTACGAAAGAACTTGAAAGAATAGTTAGTAGGGTTTTTAAACAAGTGAGACCCATGTTTAAAAAGTTGGATTGCAGTACAATCTTGCAAATTACTTACTAAACAAAATTTCATAAATGTGATGTTATACTTAACAGGCGAAATATTAGAAATACTAAGAATCTTTAGTAAAACTGGTTTACTGAAGAATTTGAAATAATATTTTCAAAAAAAAAAAATTAACAAATGAAACCCATGTTTAAAAAGTTGGTTCGTAGTGTTTCTAGAATTTCTCATACAACTACCACTGCGATTAAATTAATTTACTAACATCTAAACGTATACACCTTGTGCTAATTAGTAATGACAAAGCCATATGGTTTCTTGGCCTCTCCACAGGAAAAGAAAAATCATGAATAGTGTTAACATAATAAATTGGAGGGAGTCCACATACATAATAAGATCCATTAAATGCAGTGTTGACCCTAGATTAAATTTCTCAAATTGAATACTTAACTTATAAAATCGTGGAGTTTTTTTTTTTTCCGGTAATTGCGGAGTTTTTTTTTTTTTTTTGGTCGAAGTAATTGTGGCGTTCACTATGTTGATTTTATACATGATCATAAGTGTCGGAACCTGCAGAAAATTCCAATAAATAACATTAACATATTAATCTTGACCCAAAAAAAAAAAACATTAACATACTAAATGAAGAGGGTCCACATATATAACAAGATCCATTAAATGCGGTGTTGACCTACATTAAATATTAGGATTACAAAACCTTCTCAAATTGAATAATTAACTTATCTAATTATTTGTGGAGTTCGCTATATTGATTTTAGACATCATCAAAAGTGTCAGAAACTGCAGCAGTTGGGGACAAGAGTTCAAGCAGAATTGAACGTTCGATCATGTATGGTATGGGCGTCCAACCTTGAAGAAGATTGTGTTTGAGAGTCCGACCAAATTCGATGTCGGTCCATATTAGTATCAGACATCCGACTTGCAAAAGTTTCAGTATTGGATATTTTCTAACACTTCAGATGCATATTAGCGAGAGCATTTTTTATGCCCTTTTGGACGTCCAACCACTTGTGTCTGGACGTCTAATTTTGTGGACAGTCAAAAAATTAGCCGTTTTAATTGTGATTAAGAGCTTGTTAACCTTGTTTCTCTATAAATAAGACTCCTTAGAGTCTTAGGGATGCAAGATCAAACTCTAATTGGTCACTCAAAATTAAGCTCTCTTGTACACTTATTTTGCTCTAAAAATTGAAAAGAATACTTGTTGTATTGAGAAAATATTTGTAATTTTTTAAAAAGATATATTGGAAGTGATACAATTAACGTTCACATCAATGATTTCCAACTAAAATTAGATGAAAAAACTAAATTGGCAAATCTTGAGAATGTTTATGATTATATTGACAAATCTTCATATAATTTATGACTAAATTGACATAATTAAAAAGTTTATAACTGAATCAGCCGCTTGAAAATAAGTTTAAAACTTTTTAAATAATTTCTCGTTTGATTGAAATACCTTAACAAAACTTACAAGTTTATATGACAAGGTTTGAAAAAGTGGGATCTAAGCGTTGAAATGATTAGCTTGTTTTTATAATATTGCAACATCACATGTAGTCTCCATTTTTTTTCATAAAAAATGAATAATTTGGGTAACATTTTCCTAAAAAAATAATCGCTTGAAATAATTGATCAACAAAAAAAAATTCATTAGAGATAACAATTTATGTCTACATATTCTCATAAAGGATAAAAGAATTTTTTTCAATTTCAGTAAACATTATATGTGATCGTTCAAAAAAATATTTTACAAATAATTTATTTTCCTAAAATGAAGGCAACCGTAATATCTCTGTATTTTCCTTAAGGACTCCAAATTCGTATGCTAATCTAAAGCACTAACATTTCATGACAAAACAACAAAGTTAGTAAAAAAAGCATAGTCTTCCACAAGAGATTAGTTTATCCTCAGTTTGGGTGGCGCGGTTAAGAATGGTTTGTGCCGACATCACTAAACCGTTCCATCAAACTTGATGCGACCTTAATCAAATCATTAGGTGACTGAACCAGCAGTGCAAAGCTGGTGTCGGTGGTGAATATCAGAAAACCTAAAAAGCAAGAGATGACAAAATGTAGCTGTGGCGACAGAAACCTCAAAGTAGGTCACCATCGTCTGAATTGCCAAGGATTTGAGGCCATTTCGACACCATTAAAAAGAAAAACCTTAAAAACCCTTCGTGGGTCCTTCGAATCGCGGGAGTTGAATATGTCACGAGCGGCTTTAAATGCTTGAAGCCTTTGTTAGGTATATCTGCTTGAGATGGCAACGAGATTAGAGCAAAGCGTGTGAGAAAAAGATTAGGTAAAGGCTGTGACGATTGGTATGGAAGAAAATGACGGCCCGGGTTTCTTTATATCGACGGGGTTGTTCTCGCTCACCTTCTTTAAATCGATTGATTTTAAAGCGCTACCTTCCCCTTCTGCATTTTAGCTGAATGTAATTAATTCGGTTGTGAATGTAATTAATTAGGATCGATTATCATTGACGTTGAGCTCAAATTGAATATTCAAGGTTCATATTGTTGCATTGAACTGGATGTCTTAAGCTCTGAGTTCATAGCATATGGCATCATGAAGCTCGTGTTGACAGATTCAGAAGAAAAAATTTAGTTTAAGTTCAAATTCTAGCTTAGTCGGCTTTGAGAATTGTTCTTCACATTATTATATAAATAATTCAATTACTTCATTAGGTTCACGACCCGCCCAAGTCAAGAATTTCAACTTTTAACTCAATTCAATATTCCAGCAATTTGTCTTTTTTTTTTTTTTCAAAAAGAATCAAATAAACCTAAGTAACCAACAGTTGAGCTTATAGTTACATATGTAAGACTAAGCAAGCATGGTATGCTGTGTAGTTTACCTCTACTCTATGTTATAACAAACATTTTGCGTCTATGCTATAAAAAAGTAGATTATTGCAATTGCAAGAATATTAAATTTAAAAACCGACTTAGGGTTCATGAGCTAGGTGGGCTTCTTCGCCCTCACAGCCGTCATTGTAGGCATTTCTAGTTATGCCGTCGCATTACGCAATTAAACTTTAGCGACAAACCCAAGCTAACATTAAATGGACGAACCAGAACCACTTTATACGGGACAATAAAAAAAAAAGTGTCGATCTATTTAGAAATGTCACATGGCTACACCGGCAATACTATAATGCAAAGGGATACAATTTTGTCATTATAATGAATGCATGGCCTAGTGTAAATATGTGGGAAAATATTGAAGACTGTTCCTCTTTTACACTTTCCTTTTTCTTTTCGGTCTTTAAATCTCAAAATTTCTTGCCAATGAGCAAAAGTCACAAGAAAATCCTAAACTATATCCATTATGACACATTTATTTTAAACATTTCTCTACGACACCAAAAATTTCAAATTTGTACATGTGCGAGACATTTACTCTATGTCAAGATTTCATCATATGAAATTCACATGACTTAGATGAGATAATAATGACATTGTTTGATTAAAAATTATCTAACGGAACTTTGATGTGGGGTAAATGTGTTATATAGGTACAAGTTTTGGGTTTTTTATATCACAAGAAAAAGTTTAGAGTAAAAATGTGTCATGGTGGGTATAATTTTGGATTTTTAATGTCACCAAAAAAAAAAATTAAGGGCAAATGTGTCATGGTGAGTATAATATTTTCCCTTTACTTAATTCAAGTGACGAATTTTCAATCTAAACCAAGAATATGTCGTTGGCATTATATCTTTTGTATAATCAATTCAAATCTATAAATTGCAATAGCCTATCAAGTAATTAATTAGCAATACAAGAAAGGAAAAGCATTTGGACAAATAGATCAACCACAAACGGTGGGATTCGGCGTACGAACGTTTCTCGAGAACCCTAAGAGAGCTCCAAATGTGAAATCTCAAATATCTGAATGAATCTTATTCTTATTATCAAAAGATCAATTGCATAATTCACATGGAGTAATACCATACACATTAAGCAAAAAAAAAGAAGAAAAAAGAATGAGATCCTGCTAACAAGTACCATGGATACTAATTAAGACTATCAAGAACAGTAAAATTGAACGTCAAGAAAATCACATACATTATCTTTGTATTTTATAACATGATTAGTAATGCGTATCAAGTGTCTTAAGGGCATTTTTGAAAATATTGACCAAAAAAAATTATAAAAGAAATATAAGTACAGCTAATTTACTGGTTGTGATTATCTATATAGTGAACGAATTGTTATTGATTATTTTTTTGTCGAAGTTGTTAATTTAAATCTGCATAGAATTGACAAGTTCAACGCACTTATCATGATTATTTGAAGCCATGTGTAAAGGCAAAATCAAGCCAAACAAGTTCGAATGGAACCAAAACTCGTGCGATTGCAAAAGGCGGGTAAATGCGCCCCCCCAAAAAACAAAAAGGCTGCTTCCGGCCTTCCACAATAGCTGTACGGAAAGCATTTTCAGGGGAAAAAACAAGAAGAGAAAGAAAAGGCAAGCAAACGCAGACAAAGTTGATTTTTTTTTAAACCTTTTTATCCGGAGTCACTCGATAAAAGACCATGTCCCACAGTAAATTCTGCTTTTCTTGAAAGAAAAAGTCTGGAAATAAGAATTAATAAAATATTCTGACTATTCAAAAAATTTAAGTTGCGCTGGATCTCATTGTCTCCCCCCATGGCCGTATATACTCTGCTGAGCGGGGAGCTCAGGTCCTGTAGGCCAGTGAGCAAGCCGTGTGCTCACATCATCAAGGTTTAACCGACAAACCCAAATGGCTTTTCTTTCTTCACAGCCCCTCTAAAACACAGAAGCTCGAGGAACCACTCTTACCCACTTCATTTCCACCTCCTTTTTTGAGGGAGAGAGTGAGAAAGTGTCTGAAGCCAAAGAACAGAAATGGGAATTTGCTTAGTTCCCATGTTGCAAACCTCGTTGCTCTTGCTCTGCTTGTTCCTGGGTTTTGAGTTGACCCGGTGCAGCGTGAGCTACGATAGGAAGTCACTGAACGTCAATGGCCAGAGGAGGATCCTCATCTCTGGCTCCATTCACTACCCCAGAAGCACTCCAGATGTACTAGCTCTTCTCACCTCTCACTCTTTAGCTTCACTTCCATTTTTCATTTCTTTCTTTGGTTCTGTGTTATTCTTTTCCTTTTTATCAATGTGGATTGTTCTCTTTCTGGTGAGAATGTGGCTCATGGCTCTTCTTTCCAATGGGTGTGGGTGTAGATGTGGGAAGACCTCATACAAAAGGCTAAGGATGGAGGTTTGGATGTCATTGAGACCTATGTCTTTTGGAATGGTCATGAACCTTCTCCTGGCAAAGTACTCCTCCAAATGCCCCTCTTTACTTTGTGTCTCGTTAATTATGGCCATTTTCTCAAAATTTGATTTTCTTCTTGACCTGCATTTTGGTTCTTTTGCTTCTGACGGGTGTGTTTCAGTATAATTTTGATGAGAGATACGACCTTGTGAGGTTCATAAAGACGGTTCAGAAAGTAGGACTCTACGCTCATCTCCGCATTGGACCTTACGTTTGTGCAGAGTGGAATTTCGGGTATCTGCTTTATATTCTTTTCCTCTCTTTAATGTTGTTTTGTTTCCTTCTAACAGTTGATTAGATTGTTCTTTTCTCTTGGTGAACCCCGAATATTCCTGACTGATGGGCTTGCATATTTACACTGGGGCTTAACCATTAATTGGATTTGTGGCTTGTTTGATGGTACGTTGAATGCTTTCTTTGTGCAGGGGATTTCCTGTTTGGCTGAATTATGTACCTGGGATCAGCTTCAGAACTGATAATGAGCCTTTCAAGGTTTCAACATCCCTTCAACTCACCTGATATCTTTGAACAAAAGTTTTTAGAATTAAATCTTGACACTAATCCCTTGAGAGATTAACTTCCAGAATTACTTATTTGGGAATGGATTCTTCTGACTTTTCATTGTCAAAATTTTGAAGGCTGCAATGCAAGGATTCACCCAGAAAATTGTACAGATGATGAAAGATGAGCAACTTTTTGCATCACAAGGTGGTCCTATTATACTCTCTCAGGTAATTTTTTTCGTTGTAGCTTTACTTGTTTGCGAGGTTAATTTTACTATACTGAGACATTGAGCTACTTTATCTGAAGCTAAGTTTTCCAGGAAGAGGAATCCCGAGTTTATTGTCACTTAGAACTGCCGCTTCAGTATGAACCATTGATCTTCCAAATTCTCTCTGCAGATTGAAAATGAATATGGTCCCGAAAGCAAAGCACTTGGAGCTACTGGTCATGCATACATAAATTGGGCTGCAGAAATGGCCGTTGGATTGGATACAGGGGTCCCGTGGGTGATGTGCAAGGAAGATGATGCCCCAGATCCTGTGGTGAGGAAATTTATCTCTTAATGTCATTTTAAATGTCTCATTATCAACTGAAAGTGTAACCATAGCAATTGGTTTGCTCTGATGCCAAAAGATGTTCCAAATTTTTGCTTGTCAAATTCTCTATTGTTGGAGCTTCCTATGTAGATTGACTTTCCATCACTGGCCGCAGATAAATACATGTAATGGGTTTTACTGTGATGCTTTCTCACCCAACAAACCTTACAAGCCAACAATGTGGACTGAAGCCTGGAGTGGCTGGTAAAGCATCTCTTTGTGCCTATGAAGTTAATGCTGTGAATAACAGACTCCTTTCTTAACTTTGATTTCTAAATCATCTACGGTTTATTCCCAATGAGAAGGTTTACGGAATTTGGTGGAACAATTCCTGAGCGGCCAGTTGAAGATTTGGCTTTTGCGGTAGCCCGCTTCATTCAAAAGGGTGGCTCCTTCGTTAATTACTATATGGTTAGTTAACTGCTAACTTCATGATTGTGTTAGCAAATAAGGTTTTTGCACTAAACTGATCTATAGCTATGATATGATATGGCAGTACCATGGCGGAACCAACTTTGGACGTACTGCTGGGGGTCCTTTTATCACGACTAGCTATGACTATGATGCTCCGATAGATGAATATGGTGACCGTCCAGGCTTATTATAAAGAAACATATTTTCATTTATCATGTTCCTGGGATTTTTTGTTCAGGACCTTCAAAATATTACCTTCTCATCATCTGCAGTGACATACATTTAGCAACTTGTTGCTCTGCTGATAATGTTGATTAACTTTAAAGGCATGATAATATTCTAAAACACCTGCTACACATATTCATGGCCAAAATATTCCCGAATCATTTTCATTCACCCTGAGAGCTGTATTTCTAATCACCTGTTAATGGAATACAATGGTGTGATCTATGACTAAAGATTAAGTCCACTCAGGTTTGATCCGGCAACCCAAATATGGTCATCTCAAGGAGCTTCATCAAGCCATTAAGCAATGTGAACCTGCTTTACTATCTTCCGATCCTACCGTTACATCATTGGGAACTTATCACGAGGTCATCTTTCAAAGACACCACTGTCTTCGCTCTAAGGATTTCATTCTGCTGACACAATTATTCTTGTCTCTTTCAGGCTCATGTGTTCTCTTCAGGGCCTGTTTGTGCAGCTTTTCTGTCAAACTCCAACTCAAAATCAGCTGCTAGTGTGACTTTCAGGAGTAGGCACTACAATTTGCCTCCTTGGTCCGTTAGCATCCTTCCTGATTGCAAGAACGAAGTATTCAATACAGCCAAGGTGCACGAAGTTCTCAAATATTCTGATCCATTGTCCTACAATTACAGATTAAATCTGAACATACTGAGCGTATTTGCTGCATCTCTTTTTGATGGAAATTTTTTATGGGACTTTCTTTTCAGTATACTGTATCCATGATTTTATTTTGTAAGGTGGTTCTTATGTCAGTAGCAATGCCTTGATTAGTCCACAAACACCAATCCACCACATAATTCTCTGTTTCAACTAACATTATTATATTTTCTTTGTTTAGGTGAAAGTTCCTACCTCGCAGGCCCAAATGTTATCAAGTAATTCTTTGTTTCTTTCGTGGGAGACCTATGATGAAGATATTTCTTCACTTGAAGAGGCCTCAAGAATTACAACTGTTGGACTCTTTGAACAAATAAACGTCACTCGAGATAGCAGTGACTACCTGTGGTACATGACTAGGTGAGTTTGGTGTCACATGATGCTTTTCTTGTGTTATGTAAAAATACAGTTTCTGGAGCCCTTTATACCTAGTAATGAATGTCTTGCCCTAATGCAACTGTCTAGGCTGAATTTTTCCAAGATTGTGTAATTGTGTCTGAAGATGGGATGTCCCTTTTAACATCCTTGGTATGCAAAGGCCAAAAAAATATTGATGTCTATAAGTGGGAGGAAATAGGAAACTGACGGATGGTGCTAAAGCTGGGCACGTGGAAATCTCATTAATTTTTAACGCTCATAATATAGATTGTTGAAACTGTTAACATGAATTAATTTAGCAAGTATCTCAGAAGAGGCCACACTATTTGGTGGAAAACTTTTAAGTTCATGTGGTGCATTTTATTGGACTCCGTTTTTCTTTACTTTCAGCGTGGACATTAGTTCATCAGAATCATTTTTACGGGGAGGACAGAAGCCCATGCTCAGTGTGCAGTCATCTGGGCATGCTCTTCATGTCTTCATCAATGGGCAACTTTCTGGTCAGTTATTGAGCTCTATCCACCTTGCATGAGTCAAGTTGCATCTTCATAATCGTTTGCGAACATGATTTAAGTCAGTGAAGCTGTGTCGTATAACTACAGGATCTGCCTTTGGGACCAGGGTGAACAGGGGTTTCACATTCAATGGACCTGTCAACCTCCGTGCTGGAACAAATAGAATCGCATTACTCAGCATAGCAGTGGGACTACCGGTGTGTTTACTTAACATGCCCAACATAGTTGCAATATTATATGCCTATATCTATGAATGAAATCTACTGAAGTTGGATACTAAACTGAGATCCCTTTGTCTTTCAACTTGTATGAAACTTGAAGAATGTCGGGCTGCACTTTGAAACTTGGAAAACTGGAATCCTAGGTCCAGTTTTACTAGACGGTCTTGGCCAGGGAAAGAAGGATTTGACATGGCAGAAATGGTCCTACCAGGTCAGGCAACGTCATTTTTCATCCATCTATCCGCTGAATTTGTTATACATCATAATATTTAGAATTGCCAGTCTCACGCATACCTCAAATAGGTTGGCCTAAAAGGAGAAACGATGAACTTGAATTCACCAAATGGTGCCTCAGCTGTTGATTGGATCCACGAGTCACTGGCTACCCAAACCCAGCAACCATTGAAATGGCATAAGGTCAGTTAAAGAATAGTTAGGGTGAACCAAAGGTCATGTCTGGTATAAGTGAAGCTAAACGTGGACAGAAACTCGCAGGCTCACTTTGATGCACCTGAAGGTGATGAACCCTTGGCTTTGGATTTGCAAAGTATGGGAAAGGGGCAGGTATGGGTCAATGGACAGAGTATCGGGCGATATTGGATGACTTTTGCAAAAGGAAACTGCAATTCGTGCAATTATTCCGGGACTTATCGGCCTCCAAAGTGCCAGTCTGGCTGTGGCCAACCAACACAAAGATGGTACTTGATGTGTGATGACTCGAATTCCATTACCATACTGGAATTTATGCATCTTATTTATACCTGCAATATTTGCTGGCTGATAAAATAATGAAGTGGGATTTCTAAACTCTTACCTGATTCATTTGAAATTTTGTGTTTTAGGTATCATGTTCCGCGATCATGGTTAAAGCCAAAGGGGAACCTTTTGGTGATTTTTGAGGAACTTGGTGGGGATGTATCAAAAATCTCTCTTGTGAAGAGACTGGCATCGGCGTAAATTGAAGCTACTCGTTTCACAGCTGGTGCATTGGGCAATATTCAAGAAACTGAGGACCACTATATTGAATAAAAAAAAGAGAACAGACTTTCTTTTCTCTATATGATTTCAAGGTAGGCATGGATAGAAGAGATGGGAGTTCACAGACAAAGGCGCCTTGGGTTTCATTGGGTGCATGCTGGATTGTCCTTCATCCTTTCAGGGAGATAAATGTAGAGATAAAACTCAGATACAGGCTTGTCTATTTAACTTCTTGTATGCATGGAGAATAGCGGAACGAAATTAGCAGGGCTAGTTTTTTGCTTCAACTTGTTCATAATCCATATCATTGTACCGAATGTGTCATCTCTTCTTTGTGAAATTTTGAAGGCGCGAAACGCCAAATCAGCATCTACAATTTAATGAAGATGGCTTGGTCGAGCACAGTGGAGTTGTTCCCGAGCAGTTGCTGCTTTCTGTATGTCTTTTGATCAATATGACTTAAAAAGGCTAAAAATTGGGTAGTATACTGATATGCTTCTTCATGACCATATCTACATTGCTTCTACAGAGCATTCATGCCGCATTACATTTTGAATCTCGATGATTTTGCTTGTGATTTTGTGCGGCAGTATTCTATATGTTTTTACCGTCCATCGGGCAAATATTCAGGCTCTTGATGAAGGGTTTAACTAGATATTACTGTATGATCAATGATCATATTTCTCTGAAAATCTGTCATTCCAAGGGAGACAGAACTGCAAAATTATGCCTTTATTACTCAAATGATAAGTTCACAGATCTCTTACAAGCCTTTATACATCGAACACCATATAATACAAAGACTGAAAAGTGGAGTCGTCTGGACTATGGAGCAGGGAGAAAGCAAGAAGAGCTACATGCACGCTGATGGTACTTCAGAGAAATGACGAAGATATGCTATGGTCAAATCCAACGGCAAGCCATGTGTCCAATAGGTATAGGGTATCAAGCAGTCACAGTAGCGGTTGCGTGTTTCGCGATCTTCATCTGCAAATCATCCTTATTTGCACCAACAACCTTATCCACTACTGCGCCTTCTTTGATAAAGATAAAAGTGGGCATCGCCTCCACAGCCCAATCCTCAGCAACAGACTGCATTCATCACATACGATAATCCCCAATTAGAAGTTGTATTACCAGTGTGGCATCCATCATAACAAAGCAGAAAGACACGTTATAACAGGAAAATGAGGTGGAGTAATCCACAAAGTATGCATTATCGTAAGCAAAGAGGAAGTTCCAGATGGTTTATACCCTTAATTCATCAACATCGACCTTCAGGAAAATGACATCAGTCAGCTTTCTCGCAAGGTTGTCCAGAACTGGGGAAATGAGACGACACGGACCGCACCATGTAGCACTAAAATCCACCACCACCTGTCAAACGGACCAAATCATTTACATGAATACTCAAAAGTACATACACAATTTGCGGCACAAGCGTTGACCACAATGTGGTTTATATCAATCCAACATGTTTCTGACAATATAGTGGCACAAATGCAGACATCATAGACGAAAACAACAACGGGGTGATTTTGGTTTGAGCTTCTGCAAGCTTCTATAATTGTTTGTGACATCTATATCTAGTTTTAGAGATAACTTTACTTATGAAGCTTCGAAACGTCATCTCGAGAGAACAGTTCTCATTCCGATGTTTAAGCCCATTCCTCAGCATAGAGAACCGAGACACGGAAGCTTCTTTCCATGCAAAATGCAATTGCTCTCTTTGAAGAATGCAAACTCGATGGGCACAGAAACTTCCGCACCCAAGGTCTGAAGAAGAGATTAAGAACCCGAAACTGGATATCGGGCAGTCAAGAAAAGTACTAGGAAACACGAAACATGTCGCAAATTGTACAGATCAGTGTACGAAGATATCTGGCAAAAAAAGAAATCGATGAAGCGCACACTTAATTCGGCCTTTCGGTTCATCCGCTTCGCCTTAAAGAATCGCAAGAATGCGAGTCTCCCCAACACTTGATAGTGGGGTGGAATCAACTCGAAACAAAGCAAGATTCATTCACATCGGAATCATATCAAACCCACATACTACAAAATCAATCAGAAGACAGAGCAAGCGAAATTACGTACCAGCTTCTTGCTTTCGGCTCCTTTCTGGAGCTGCTGGTTCCAAGAATCGACGGTGTGGCAGCTAATCACTTGCCCTTCACCTGCCATCTTTCTCTTCTCTTCTCTCCTCTTGTATCTCCAGATAACCGTGAACGAAATTCAAAAACTTTCTTTGGGTATCTCAGCAAATTCCGGGGTTCTCGCTGCTTGCTGTATGAACCGAACGAGACCCGGAGGCCAATATTTATAGCCCGGAAGAGCCACATACGAATTTCTCTAGAATCTTGGAAAGAAATCGGAAGAGGTCGACAATTTGTCGAGGTATACACGCTTCTCCGCTTCAGGGGAGGACCAAATGACGCGGGCACGTACGTCATTTGGCCTGGGCATCATCGGCCTGGGGCATCATCGGCTGAGGCGGGAAAAGAAGAAGAAGGATAAACGTGCGAAATTTGTCGTGACCAGAACAAGCGGCGACCATTATCAACATCGACGGAAATTAAATTAAAGAGAGTCGGCAATTGAAGTGGCCAATGAGAGGGGGTGAACTGCGTTATCCCTGATGACATCTGTCGCGACACGTGCTACTCAGCTTTTCAACGCGTGAGAAAGCTGATCTGACACGTGTCATGGATTTTCCTAGATTAGAACGACTAATAAGTAATTTCTTCGATTTATTATTAAGCTCCTGTAATTGTATATTTATTTCTTACATTTTTTTGGTCGAAATAATTTCTTACACTGATTGATACCTAATTGAAATTATACCGTCGAAAGATTGATTATTAGGCAGCTTCACGCTCACCGTACAGGCGTAATAATGTTGTGTTTGCTATTTATATATGTTTATGTATTTACATGGAAGAAATCAAAGATAAGAGAATGAAAAATACTCTTCTGGAATTGAATGAAAAAATTATTCAAAAAGTTCTAAATTTATTGTACGATTAATTTTAAAACTTTCGGTGATTTGCCTTTTAGTCTTAAATTTTTTGATGATTTGTCAATATAGTCATTTATCCAATTATTTAATAATCAGTTTATGATTAGATTGACAAATTTTCAAAGGTTTAATACTAAATCAATACAATCGAAAGGTTTATAATTAACTTAACAATTTGTCAAGAGGTTTAGGATTAAATTTACAAAATTAAAAATTTAGGATTGATTGAGTAAATCACCAAAAGATTTACAACTAAATTGATACGATCGAAATGTTTTTAATCGAATTAGTCAACATTTAATAGATTTAAGATTTTTTAGATAATTATCACGGAATAGAGCAAAGCAGGTCCGTCTCCGCCTCTTCTGGCATTTTATGAAATATTTGCTCTTTGGGTGGCGTTTACTTCGTTGAGGATATAAGTATTATAAGGTTTATATTGTGATCCCAGCCCATCAATTTTGCAAATTTAGGTGATTCGAGATTGTGGAGTTTGATGTATCAAAGTGCGCGACGGGAAGGCAGATTCTTTCATGAATTTTCGATGGTCAATTTTGATAACTTGTTATTACCAATTATAGCTTTTTTATATGAAATAATATAATATTGGGAGATTATGTTGTTAGCAATTAAAGCGGGGGCCCTGACAATGGGTTGTTGGGCTAGTTTCCCCCGAGATATAGTCATTGTTGGGCCTCCATCGCGGAGGCCTGTGAGACCCCAAATCGGCATAAGTCGACAAAGGCAGGTTTTGGCGAATCCTCGGTCACAAAATATATATTGGGAGATTACGAGATTGAAAATGGTATGATATGACAATAATCACTTGTAACATAACATGACATGTTCGAATTCAAAAGTAAAGAGAAACTAATTGGATAAGACAATAATTGCCGTGCCCCTCTCGAAGTGGTTCAGGGAAAGACAGGACAGTCCTCGATCGTCACAAGCTCTCCCAAATCCTTACCTCTCGCAACATATATTCGTTTTAGGGTAAAAGTTATCAAAAATCCTAAATTATGTTCACATTGACACATTTGCTCTAATTTTTTTCCATGACATAAAAAATCCAAAACCTATATCCGTGTGGCGTATTTACCCTTCGTTGAAGTTTTATCAATGAGAATCGTTGAAAATCTACTTACATGGATAAATGGTGTTGACACAATACCCTTGTGGATGACGTTGTTTTGACTGAAAAATGATCTAATGGAACATTGACAAAAGATAAATGTGTTATATAATTTTAGGGTAAATGTGTCACAATATGTGTAATTTGAGATTTTTCATGTCATCAAAAAGTTCAAAGTAGATGTGATAGTGGGTATAGTTTGGGGATTTTTGTATCTCTTTCTCTCCATTTAATTCAATTTAACCTATAAGGACATTATGTGAAGAAGATTCGCTACTAGCCTATTAGAATTGATAAGAAATCAAGTGAGGCATGGGAGAATACCACTTCCTATGTAACTAGAGATTTGTGGTCAAGGACTTGATAACACTAGTTGTCTAAATAGTGCCCACTATTTGATTACTTGTCAATTAAAGAATTATTGACACATAAATTTTGACCATTTTATTAGGGATTTTATTATGTAGAAAAATATAGATTAATTTTAATACCTAAATAAAAATTGAATTTTCATTAAATTGCATCACATATAGATATTGGGAGCATTAGCATCACTAGTATTAATTAAAAAAGAAATATGAAATTTTTAAACAAATTAAAAATTAGATTAAAAAATTAGTTAATTAAAAGAAAAATAAAATAAATAATTTTCATTGCGTATGTTTTCATTAAAATGCATTGCATGTAGACATTAGGTGCATTTACATAACTGTCACTAATTATTAATATTTTTAAAAAATAAATAAAAAATGGAAAGTGTTAAAAAAAAAAAAAAGAAAGCGAGAATGGGCCGAGAGTAGGCCAGCCTGGCCTTCTATCTTTTTTCCCTTCTTCCTCTTTCCCGTTTGGGCCCAATCCATTTTCCCTTTTGTCCATGGCCTAGCCCGCGGACCTTTTCCCTCCTCCTTCTCCCTTACGCATTGCCCACGGACAGCGAAAAGGGAGAGAGGAGGTACAAAGGTAAAACCTTAGTGACGCTAAGGCTGGCGGTCAGGGGGCTTCTTCTTCAGCTTCAACGAAAGCCCAAGTTACATCTCTTTTTGTCCAAGTTTTTTTTTTTGTCTAACTACTTCATTGTTAATTTTGTGAGTTTCGGGAAATCCCCATTCATAAATCCGAGATCCATGTCTATGAATTGAAAGATTCGAATGATCAACTCTGCAATAAGTTGTTATAGGTTTTCAAACCGTTCATTTGAAAAAATAAAAATCAATTAGATGATCATAATATTTTCCAAAAATCGAAATTATTGATCAATGAAGGAACAATATCACCCTTTTTGTTCAATAAGATATCATTGACTGTTGAATCTGCTATACCATACTCTAGCCTAGGAGGAATCTGTTTTTTAGCTTTTGTCTTTGAAGCAGTCGGGCTGGGACTGAGCTGAGATTGGCTTTTCGTCAGTTTCGTCAGATCGAGCGTTGGTCATGAGTTCATCGACGTGTCTTTTATCTTTTGATCGGACGCCCACTGCATGTATGACCAAATGTTAACACTAAAACCGCACGAACTTGTCTCCGATTAGTAGCTATTTGGAACACGAACCATTATCCTTTTAATGTCATGGTGTTTGTTTTGAGGTTACTGAGCTCTATCACTGATGCATTGGAACATTTGTCAAACGTCACTCCTTCCATCTTTTCCTTACATTGTGCCCGTATGTTCTGGTGGTCACCGATGGCATTTGTGGGCGAGTGGACGATGCTGTGCCCATGACCTAAGCATTGACTATCGCGGGCATTTACTCCGGTTTGCTTATGACATCCCTTTTATTTTACTTGCTTGTTCTAACAATGCCATGTACGCTCTGATGTGACAACGTTAGGAGTAAATCTTGATGGATGATGGTCTGAGCGGAGTAGATAGTGTAAGAGTTTTCCTAATGTAGACTAAATTAATTCATATTGTAATTTATTGTTTTTACGGTTACTGTAAAACAGGGTTGGTCTAAGATGAGATAAAATGTTTCTTAATTAATCTAATATGGACTGGTTAGTGTGGGCCAAGTTAAGCCTGGCCCGTAATGGGGGACTGGCTGAAAACTCTATAAATAGTGCTCAAATTTTTCCTCTAACCCTAATTCTCACATGTATCATCACCTAAAGGTGTTTACCTAACGAGGAGGCGCCTCATTAAGCCAGTGATACGGAGGGTAATAGAAGAGAATGACTTGATGCGTGGATCCCCTTTCATAGTGGGTAATCCCTTTTCTGTTTCCGCTTTATGTTCGATGGATCCCAAAACAGGTGCGTTAATCTTTTTACTCAATTATACATGTTCTTGTTCTAGTTATGGAGATCTTGGGATTGCGTAATTTGCGTCCAACATGTGGTATCAGAGTCTCCATAACCTAAGAACTTGAACGCATAAAGTTTTTGCCATAATTTGTGATTTTCGAGATTTTTTGTTCAATAAAAATAAAATTAAATCACAAATTCAGACTGAGCTCGACATGACGAGCAAGATGGTCGGTGGCGCGTCGCCGGGGGAGGCCTCACGCGCCTCCACGCGTCGCCAGTAGGGGTGAGCACGGTTCTCGGGTAGAACCGGGAACCGGGAAACCGCACCGGAGGGTCCGGTTCGGTTCCCGGTTCCCTTTTTTTGGGAACTGGCGTTTCGGTTCCGGTTCTCGGTTCTCTGAAAAAGGGAACCGGAACCGGAACCGGTCTAAATTCAAAATAAAAAAACCCTAGCACGTCACTCAACCCCCCACGTGATTTCCCTCCCCTTCTGCCGATTTTTCCCCCCTTTCCCCTTTCTTTCTCTCTCTCTCTCTTTTTCTTTTCAACCTTTTTCCTCACGTCACTTCCTGCCCCCTCCCCCAACTTTTTTTTTTCTTCTCTTTCTCTTCTCTTTCTCCCTCTCTCGGCCGAAACCCCCCCTCCCTTCTTCTCTTCTTCTTCTTCATCTTCTTCCTTCCTCTTGCTAGCTGCTTTCTTCACCCACCACCACACCGCCGCCCCACGCCCTACTCACCACCACCTCTTGGCCACGGAACCACCACCGCCTATTGCTCGTCCGACGAGCCGTGTTGCCGTTGAGCCTGACAAGCTGTCACGCCGTCCGCGTCGCCCCTCGCCGCTGTGAGCCACCGTCGCCGTCCCCAAGCACCGTCACCACCTCTTGCCGCCGCTCGCTCGGCCGTCTGGGCCGTCGTTGCTCCAAACCGCCACCGCCTCCGTTAGAACCGAGCTCTTCCTCCCTTGGCCATGGGTTGAGCCGCGACTGCCGCCGTCTTCGCGCGCCATCCGTGCCGTCGTTGGTGCCGTGAGTCTTGTGTCTTCTTCGCCGTTGCCGGACCTCCCTCGACACCGTCGCTAGAAGCCGTCACCCCTCGCTTGCCTCGCCGCTCAGCCGCTTGACGTCGATGCCGCCGTTGGACGCCGTTCGTCCCCCTAGTGGAGGCTGCTCGCTCGCCTAGCCGCCCTGACACTGCTCGCCGCTCGCCTAATATGGCTTATCATCGAGGAGTTTGTAAGTTTGCAATTATTAGTTTAGTTGCCTATGACATTTTTTTTTAACTGCTAATTCTTGATCCTTTTGGTTGAACTAAAAAAGACTTAAAGATTGACAAATTTTCTTTGTCATGTGTAGTGAACAAGAAGCACCACCCTCCATCACTGAGCGACGAAGTGTGGCGTTTAAAGAAAGTAGCCAAAGACGGTGCTCTACATAAGCGCATGATTTCAAGAGGAATCAACACTGTTCAAGATTTCCTCCAGTTGTACGAAGCTGATGCATCCTCTCTGAGAAATGTAGCAACCATTTCTCTTCTAGTCGTGCTAATTTCCCCTTTTCTGTACACGTTATTTAAGCATTGTTGACCATCAAATCCACTACTTCTTGTGTGATGCGTTATTTAAGATATTTGGCAATCGGGTTGCAAACGGAATATGGGAGATGATTGTCAAACATGTCAGGACCTGTGTGGTTGACGATAACAAGACCTACACTTACTATCAAGCTTCAAACCAGGCCAGTATACTATTCAACTCAGTGATGAAAGCGGCTCAAACAACACTTGACGGCCAAACTTACCAGTCGATAGATCAATTGACCCACTCTCAGAAGGTACATAAAGCATAGCCAGAAACTTTCATATCAAGCAGTAGATTGTCAAACTATGTGGAGCTACAGAAGGGCTTGTATGTATCATTCTTGTCCATACATATACCACAATCACTACGCTTAAAATTCGTAAGTATTCCATTTGATTTTGAATTTGATTGAATTTGCTGTTCGGTCGACAGATTTTGGTGCAGAACTTAAGAAGGCAAGCTTACTGCAACAAGAATCAAGGGGTGTTGCTTGATGCCTTACCCAGCATCACTCCTCTAAGTGCCCTGACCAACTTGCCTACGGAGTCATTAATTGGATTGAGCCCGCTTCATCATCTAGATCACACAGTGCCAAACATGAAAATGAAACTAAAAAAAAAAAAAACCTGTTGGAACCTGGAACCGATCCCGGAACCTGTGACAGGGTAGGTTCTAGGTTCTCGGTTTTGACGAGTAGGTTCTAGGTTCAAAAAATGAAGGAACCTGTACCCGAGGGTAGGTTCCAGGTTTCGGATGGAACCGAACCGGAACCGGGAACCGCTCACCCCTAGTCGCCAGGGCGTTGGAGATGCGCCCACGCGCGGTCATGCGCCCTCATGCGCTCCCACGCACGGGGTGCGGCTCGCGCGTGTGCTCCACGCGCCGCGCGTGAGGGCGAGTGGAGTGTTAGATCGGCGCGTGGCTGGCGGCGTTGGATCCGTATGGCTGTCCTCTATCTTGTGGTGAATTTATTTTACATGTTTGATATTTTATGGATGTGAAAATACATACGGAACCCTAAATACGTGTATTTTTGCATATTTTTCTTGTATTTTCTGTGATTTTGGAAATATAGGTGTTGGGTTACAGGTATGTTATCACATAAACATTATAATGATGTGATTCGTTAACAAAAATTAAACTTTATTGTGAACTAAAATTAGCTTATTGAGATACAATCATTATGTGATAGTAATTGAATTATGTATTGAGGTGATGAAAAACAGTAAAGGTTATGAAACTTTTGTTGCTCAAGCATACTTCTTGACACGCTCGTAATCTTTGAATGATAAACGTTTTAAGAACTCATGACCAAACTGATTGTACTGATTAACACATCTGCTGAATGTGGGTAATGCATGTCAGTTAAGTTATTACATATTGTATCTAAACTCATCTGGTTGCTAGTTAATGTCTATCAAGTTGAATATTTTTTATGGTTAAAAAGTATGACAACATTTACACAGAGTAATTGTATCTACTGTTATAGTTTAGATATTTGGTTATGTGTTTTGACTCAATTTATAGGCCACTGGTTGATGTAATGATAATTTATTGCTTAAAATTGGCTAATAAATCATCTACTGGCCTTGGAGTTATGTTTTGCTGCTGGCCTTGGAGTTATGTTTTGCTGTATGAAACTCATGAGTAATAATTGATCAGTTATTAAGCTTGTCAATCTGGAGTACCCTGTATTGCTATTGATGTTAACTTGTGAGGAATCTTTTGGATCGACATTCTTTTAATGTTGTTTTAGTAATTAGTAATCGGGATACACGAGAGATGCTTGCTTCTATGAGAATTTTTTTGTGTTACTGTAATCAGTGATCTCATTGGATATATATATATATATATATATATATATATGTATGTATAAATAAATATTTTATTAATAAATAAAGCAATGTAATTTGCATAATATGTGATTTTGGTGATATGTTGCCCCTATCATTAAAGTTAAAATCACATATATATGGTGTATGTGAGGAGTAAAGTTTATATCCCTGGTATGAGAGAATTTCAATGATTCAATTGAGTAGTGACCATCAAAGTGGCACGCTTGATTGTGTTTGAGAAATTTCGGTCTCAAATGATGATTGGGATGTCTCCTGGTCTAATGCGTAGTCATACTCCTAAATGAGGTGATTGTGTATTAGTTCATGGAGGGATACATGATAGTGTGGTGGAGGAGTGACTGATTCTAGTGATTTATATGCCTAAAGGTGATGAATTTACGAAAAATCGGAATATATTCTCATAACCGCTATCATGTGGAGAGTGTACAACTGCATGTCATGTATTTTACCCAAAGGTGATTATATGATTATACGTGTAATTCTTTGGATCTGTACTTGTATGTCAAGTTACACAGTGCTCACATGATGCTAATTATATACATTGCTTGTTTTTCAGTCACATTTTTTGTAATTAATAACTCCACTATTATTGAGGTGATTAAGATGTGGACATATGATTTGTTACTTGAGAAAATAGTAATAGAATTTTGTTTACTGTCCATGAAGCGTTTCATTCTGGAACACTTGAAAAGAGGTCTGCTTGCGGACTGCACTTTTATAAGATGATGGAAGTCTTAGTTGCTTGAAATTATTTCTTGTTTGATATTGAAATTAGGATATATCTGCATAGATTGTGTTTAAGTCCTAATGACATATACATCTCGTATATGGTTAAAAAGGAAAATTGCCGAGATAAAGAATAAACTGGTTCGAATTTGTCTTGAAGGTTGTTAGGCCTAATAGTAGCGGTAAATATTTTGACAAGTATGACAATACTGAATTACTTAAATAGTCATTTGTCAAATACTTGGTAAATTCTGGAGTGGTAATTTAATTACTATGTCTGAAAATCCTCACACGAAGATTTAGCTAAGAGATATGAAGCACCATAATGAACATGGTGATGAGTATGATTAGTAAAACTAATTTATCCGGTCTTCTGTGGGCTGATATTATGAAAACAACTTTTTCACATACAAAAGGTGTCTCTTATCAAAGTTGTTTTATAAACTTCTTTTGAGTTATAGACTAGACATGGATTACTTGAATCGTATTAAATTTAGAGGTGTCATGTAGAAGTGAGATTATCTAATCCAATTTTAAGTGTGTTGCAATTCAGATTCACTTGAAATTATTTTGTATATTATCTAGATTGTTAAAGAGGTATTGATTTTATGACCTTAAAGAAGGTACAAGAATTATGGAATCACATACTCTAAAGTTTCTTAAGATCGATGTAATTGTAAATGATAGCTGCTCTCAGAATGTTAAAGATGATAGTATGATAGAGATTACTGTGTTTTTGTCTTTATCTATACAGATAATTATGGAATCTCATGTACCATAGACTAAACTTGTTGAGGTTCAAGATACTATTCTTGATATAGTTTATAATTAAATTTCTTAAACCTCTCAAATGCAGAATGAAGTGGTTGCAACTTTATTAAGGAGATTTGTTAGGGAAAGACGATTAGTTATACCATCAAACTATATAGTTTATTTGTGAAAGCATGATTACAATATCCATTACATGGTTGTTTTAGCAACTTATATAAATGTTGTTTCTTATTCTTAATTAAGTATGTGATTAAATGTCATAAAAAAAATATAATAATGTTTTCACTCTGAAAGAGGGGTGGATAGTTTATAGTGAAGAAATAATTATTTCTTTCTACTATTTTTAAAGATTCTTTCAGAGTGAATATGTCATTAATAATTTATTTTGATATGGAGTTACATCAAATAGATACAAAATTTATATAGTTCAACTGTATGATTTTGCAACAGATTCAAGTAAACTTGTGTGTAGATTGAAAAGTGATAATTCATGGTCTTAAGCAAGTTTCCAAACAATATTATTAAAGTTCATAGTGTTGTTATCTTATTTAATTGAAAAAAAGTAATTCAATATACTGCAAAATCAATGGGAGGAAATTTATTTTTTCTCTTACTCTATGTACATTATATTTTGCTTATAAGTTGTGACCTTGAGACATCTTATATCTTTTGTATTAAGGTCTGTAATGATTGTTTTTGCCATATTATATTAAATTTTCTTGGAGGACATTTGCTGATTGTATAATGAAAATATTCAATTACATTATTGCAAGCTAGGAATTGCTTATGTTGTTAAGGGTGATTGACTAAATCTATCACATTATTCTTATTTAGATATTGAGAAAATCTAATTAAAGAATGTACTTTGTGTCAGTGCATTTAAAAATATAATATATGCTTGAATTTGCACTAGAATAAATATTGTCTTTGCGACGGAACTTCTAGGCAAATGTTAGTCAAATCCAGGACACGATCACTGAGTTGCTGTGAAGAAGGTTTTAAGGTACTTAAAGAGGACATGTGATTATATGCTAATTTATAGACAAGTTCAATTCTTGCAGCTAGTAAGGTATTCAGATGTAAACTTTGATGATTGTTAGGATGATATGTGATCAATAACGGAATATATATTTATGTTAGTAGGAAGTGCAGTAAATAAAGTTCTATGTCATCTTCTACTATGTAAGCAGTGTTAGTAACATTCTTTTAGGCTGTTACTTGGGCTTTTAGGCTCTAAAACCTCATGAAGGAGTTGATCGTTTTAACTTTATGGATAGATCCATACGGTTATATTGAGATAATAAATTTGTAGTATTATTTATTTACTACAGAGGTCTCAAGGGAACTAAATATATGGTTGTCAAAATTTTTGACCAAAAGGAAACGGTATAAAAACGTGACGTTATAATATAACATATTTTACAGATGATATGGTTGTAGATCCACTAATTAAAGGCCTACGCCCAAGTGTATTTGAGTGACATGTCATTAGCATGAGCCTAGGAGCATCATGAGATTCTATTGTTTAGTGGGAGTTATTTTGGCTTTACTCTGATAAATGTTTCATCTGTGTTCGTTACACTTTGTAACGGTTTGATATGTATCAACTTTTGCATTCAATAAAATATTTTGAATGTGTTGTTATTATGTTGAATACATATTGATAAAATCTCAAGGTACTGTATAAACCTTGAGTGAAGGCTAGGGGCATCCGGTTATTAGCCTTATCCATATGTCTTATTATACATAAAGAAATGTTAATCGTAAGGACAAGACATATGTGGGTTCATGGAACCATAAATACATTCTCTAGTGGCATAAGTTTTTGTGTTGCCTAAGGTAAGAGAATTGTGACTGACAAATGGGATCTCTCTATGAGAGATGTTATCAATTTGACACACTATCATATTGAATCAATGTCAATAAAGTTAAGAGCATTCGTGACCATGGAAGGCTCTGTGTGTATACATGCAGTTACTGCCATGATTCGGTGTTTAAGACTTTATGGGATATGATTGACTATTAAGAATTATCTCTGGACCAAATGTGCGCACATACAGTACGATTTCAATTAATATAGTCCAAGTGAAAGAATGTAAGAGTTTTCCTAATGTGGACTAAATTAATTCATATTGCAATTTACTGTTTTTACGTAGGGGTGTGCAACGGAAACTGCCCGAACCGGGAACCGGCCGGACCGGATCGGACCGGTCTGTTTCGGGCGGTCCTAGAGGGTCTCGGTCCGGTCTCAGGTTCCTATTTTTGGAACTGGTGACCGGTTGGTCCGGTTCCCGGTTTCGGGGTCAGAACCGGACCGGACCGGACCGGACCGACCATTTATATATATTTTAATTTATGAAATAATTTATAGTACCCATTACCATCATATTCATTTCTTCTCTCATAACTCAAAGCTAATAATCCCTCCCCTTTTTTGCTTCTGAACTACACTCAATAGTAACCATCACATCAGCTTTTATTTTACAAATTTTTGTAATTCTCCTCACTTGCCTTTCCCTCTTGAATCCTAAACGAACGGCTAAACCCCTCTCTTTTTTTTGTTAGTTTCTACTTTAATATACAGTAACCATCACATCAACTTCTATTTTCCCAATTTTTGTGATCCAACTCAGCGGTAATTCGATTCAATTTTCATTTTCCCAAACCCTTCCTAGTTCCTCCCCACAGCGTCATCATCTCTTCGCTCTCTCCCGTCTCCAATCGTTGCCCCGACGATTCCCAAGACCCTCTCGTTCTTTGAGGTGAGTCCCGAGTCCCGTCCTCGATTAGCTCTTTTGCTATGTTTTCATTGCCGCGTGGCTTCGTTGTTTGATCATTTATACTATGTAGTCCCATCTTCGTTTGTTTCCGACATGCGATTGTGCTGTATTGATGTCGCATTTGGGGGGGGGGGGGTGGTGGGTGGTTGGATTTCGTCTCCTCCGCGCATTTTGGTGTGGGTAAGAGCGCACTTCGTTCGTTAGGGGATTTCAATCTCTTGGCTCTCTTTGTTTCCACAAAGTTGACGTTTTTAATTTAATAAGGCGTCACTTTGTTGGTCACAAAGTGAATAAAAAAACTTGACCGGATCATAATCTCGTGCATTACTTTACTAGTAATTACTATTTATTTTTTTGTTAAATGAAATGAAAACAAGTGATGGTTCATTGGAACCGGACCGGACCGGACCGGACCGGTTGGTCCGGTCCGGTTCTCGGTTCCAAGATAGCCGGTCCGGTCCACGGTCTAGAAAAGTGGGAACCGGTCCTCCCGGTCCCGTTCCCGGTTCTTGGGTGGAACCGGACCGAACCGGAACCGATCACCCCTATTTTTACGGTTACCGTAAAACAGGGTTGATCTAAGTTGAGATAGAAGGTTTTTTAATTAGTCTAATATGGGCTGGCTAGTGTGGGCCGAGTTGAGCCTAACCCGTAATGAGGGGGACTGGCTGGAAACTCTATAAATAGTGCTAAAGTCTCTCCTTTAACCCTAATTCTCATCTGTATCCTAACATAAGGGGCGTTTACCTAACGCTACACGTGAGGAGACCGCCTCATTGAGCTAGTGATACGGAGGGTAATAGAGGAAATGGCTTGATGCGTTGATCCCCTTTCATAGTGGGTAATCCCTTTTCTGCTTCCACTTTATGTTCGATGGATCCCAAAATATGTGCGTTAATCTTTTTACTCAATTATACATGTTCTTATTCTAGTTATGGAGATCTTGGGATGACGCAATTTGCGTCCAACAGATAGGTGCAGGGAGCCTAAATCATTTTGATTAAGCTTAGATTCTTTTAATGGTTTGAGTCATCAAATGTTTTTAGAAGCAAGGTTGGCATATTCTGTAGACTTTCGGTGAGTTGCAGAAGTAGTGAGGTTGAAGATGACAAGAATAAGACAAAACGGAAAAGGACAAAAAAAAAGAGAAAAGAATTAAAAGAAACTAAAAAGGGAGAGGAAAAAAATGAAAAGTGCGCTAGAGGGGGTTTCTGTTGTTGGCCGGGCTCATTTCAAATGTGGACCGAAAAAAGAGTTTAAAAAATAAAAAATAGTTCATGGGCTTTTAAAATTAATTCCGAGGGGCCTTTAAGGGCTAATGTTTTTAGTCCAACCCGATCTAGTAGGGTTGGGATCGGTTTAGTTGGGTCCGGTCTCTTGACCTGGCCCAAATCCCTTTTTTATTAACAATAAATAAATAAATATAAAAAAGAACGAAAAAATCAATTCTAAAATAAAAATAAAAATAAAAATTAGTTAATTATTTTTTAAAATTCGATAAGATATTTAAGAAAAGATTATCATGAAGTTCCAAAAAATCCCCAAAAAAAAAAAAAAAAAAATTCTTTGAGAAAAATTAAATTAAAATTCCTTGAAAATGTAAAAATTAATTTTTTGGTTATCTTCTCTTAAAAAGTAGAGGTCTTTCAATTTAGAATTATGCTTAAAATTGACCAAGCCCTTGGGGCTTTGCCTTAGGGTTTCAATTATCCTTACAGACAAATGCCATTGATTACACAATATTGATATGATGATTTTGGTTTCCCTTTAATCTAGTTAGGATTAGCATTTTTTTCTTAGTGTTAAGTATTTGTTATCCCATGAAATGTATTTAATACTTTCCTTGGTTATTGATTGTTACGATAATGGCACCCGTGTGATCATTTCACATGTTAGTGGATATGTATAAAATTAATATAGATTGTCTAACAAAAATCTTTTTAAAAAATGAACAAGATTAGATATCGAAAGAGCTTAGAGCACTAATTGGTTAATTAGCATAATCAAGCCTTCAACCCTAGATTTTTTGGTTGTGTAGAAAGTTAGGTATATTCTCATACCTCACTTAGTTTCTAGTTGACCCCAATAGACTATTAGTGACTCATTCTTTAGAAAATTTTCATACCAATAATTTAAAAACCTGACATCACACGAGATAGGTGTTTGAGAGAACCTACATCTAAATCATGGGTTGTAGGCCCATCCTTAAGACACTACGCCTAAACCTATTTGCTCCCCCGAGGGGTAGGTTGTGACAAGTGTCATGCAATCCTTTTACCAAATTTTTATTCCTAAGGTTTTATCCGTGAAGTGTCTATGCAATTTTTTTTTTTGAGTTGATTATGGTCCTAATGTTCTAGCCTAACCATTCAACTAAACTAAAAGCACACTATTAGAGAAATGGCATGATGTAAATACATAGAACAAAATAGTAAAAGTAGAATACAGAAAGTAAATCGATATGTTATCGGGTAAAGAATATTACAATGCTTTATTCGTAGGCCCCAAAACAGATCCCATGTGAGTTTTTTCATTGAAATTTGAATTCTAATCCTATATTCTAGTTCTAATTAGTAATTCTAAATTTAAAAAAGATTTTTGAGGCGAGTCCTAACTTGAACTAAGCTAGTTACTACCAAATTTTATTTATTTTTTTCTTTAAAGGTGATGTCTAAGCTATGCTATTGAACCAATGTCTAAGTGATACCAATCTAATCATATCCCAGAATTATTCAAATAAGACGCTACATCTATGATCTAGTCTAAATCCTAGAGCTAACTCTAATCTTAAAGGAAACCAATGAAGATCCTCAACGTTCTTCAATACACCTCCAAGGCATTCGCTCATGCACCACAATGAATAAAAGCATTAAAATGCTTGAAAGAATATAACCACCAAAAAGTTAGGACAAATCAATGAATCTGCACTCAGCAAATCTCATGCATCTAGCATATCAAGCAAGGCAATGCATGACTCACTTGATCAACATCAGGTGTTGACTTTTCTATTTCCCTATGACTGACCATTCAAATCTTAGGATGCGTTTGGTCGTCTGGATTTCTAAATGGGATAGGACTGGATAGGATAGAATAAGAAATCCATGGATTTCTTCATATCCCATCAACTATTTGGTGAACTACGGATTTAAAGTCAAATATCTTCATATCCTATCCAATCTACTATTTGGTGAACTACAGATTTAAAGTCGAATATCCTCATATCTTATCCAATCTATTATTTGGTGAACTACAGATTTAAATTCGGATATTTTAAAAACAATAACATTAGGCAAGTACAAAATTTGTAGGTTTTATATTCACAAAATCATCCAAAACAATATATCTTTTTCAAATTAACAGATTCTCATCGAATTTCATGATTATGCATTGTAATAATCTTTTCCGTTCCTTTGAAATAATCTTTTGGTTACCCCCTTCAACATCAAAAGTTTTTAGGATAACCTCAATTTCAATATATTCACTTTGAAACATGAATTCTTTTTCTCTCTTACAAGTTTTTCATTTGTTTCAATTTTGTTATAGGTCCAATACCAAATCAAACAAATGCCCAATTTGAACAAAGCATAAAGTCCAAAGTTCATTCACTTTTTTTTTCCCAGCTGTCATGAGGATGCAATGATAGTTAATCACGTTAACGAACAATCTTTGAACAATTCGCATTTATAAAGTACATTACATTTGTTGAGTATTGGCCAGCTGCATTTTAACCAAAGTAAATCATGTTCACATCCATATAAAGCAGTAGATGTGAACTATCTTAACTTAAGGCTTCTTTTAAGTTCATGGCTAGGTTTTTTGCCAAAGAGACAGAGAAACTATTTAGGAAAATAAAAGACAGAGGCATAGAATATTATAGATAATGGTTTTCTATGCAATCGACATAGCGATAAAGTTTCAAGCCATATCCACCTCTTTTCAAGTCATGGCTACAACTGAAAGGTCCAAAAAGATAACATTAAAGCTTATAGCTTGCCCCAAAAACCCTTTAAAAAAATAAAGAAGAAAAAAAAGAAAAAGTATGGAGAGAAAACATATCTCCTACAAACTCATAAACAACTCAATATAACTAAAATCATAAACATCAAATATAATACTCTAAGACAGATGTCTAATTTGGAACAAAGCTTAAAGTGCTAATCCAATACGACTTCATTCACTACGATTTATCACTCCCAATCATCACTCGTTCTCTTCTCTCATCTCTTGGAGATGTAATTCTACAAATTCTTTCCTGTCGTCTCATTGAAATCTCAAAAATAGATGAATATTCTCAGGATCCTTCATAAATTTTCTACATAATTTTATTCTATCCATAGTACCTAAAGACATTTGAAGAAGCTCCTTGTTGATTTTTCGTTTGTCATTATCCAAATCCTTAGCATGTCTGATGTGGTAACGATCATCTCCATTCTCTCGTTAGCTTTTTCCAAGAATGAGCCAAAAGTTCTTGCAATCTCAACTAAGCCAGCAGCCCATTTGTCACTTGCTTTAACTCTTTTTCTTCTTGAAGAATCAGAAACATTATGTCTAAGAAGATGATAGTGGTGGTAAGTTTTGACTTATACCGTTAGTTGCCACATTATCATGATTTTCACCTTCCTCATGATCTACAGCCGCATGAGCTTTTGAAGGGTCTTCACTGAGATTTCCCTTGGCATGGTCTTTTCCAAATACGACTGCTAGTCGATCATATTGAGGGAAGGACTTCCTTCTCAAAGAAGTAGCTCTTCGATAGGGCTACAAAGAAAATATATTATTTTGTGAAAAATGAAACAATTAATAAAGAAGAAAAATGAGAAGTGACACAAACCTTGCAATATTTTTGCCAACTATCCTCATAATGAATATCAACACAATGCTTTTCATGGTCCCACCCAAAGCCACTTTGATTCATCAAGTCATATATCTGATTATACAACTTTTTCAAATATTTCATTTTTGACTCTATATGAGGATTACCCTTGATGCTAGAACAAGTGAACTTTTCTTCAAACCACTTCTCTAACATAATCATGTAACCACTCTTGAAGCCATTATTGGCTTTCATTCCTCGCATAACAAATTCTTCAAGACCATCTAGAAGTGCATTTTCTTCATCTATTGTCCATATACGTCGGTCTCTCTTTGTTCCCCTTCCTTGAGTTTGACTGAAATCGCTACCTTCCATTCCTAAACATCTCATTGCAATTTTAGAAAATTTAATGATGGAAGATAACATGGTAGAGAAAATTTAATGATAGAGACAATATAGTGCTTCAAATTTAAAATGATAAAGTCACGATTCAAACATTATATAGGAAATATATGTCTTAATAATGACAAACCAACACCTTATTACACATCTAATAGAAATGGCAAAAAAAAAAAAAAAGATCTTATAACGCAAGTCTTGCAACAATGGAAAACAAATGATTTTTTTTTTAAATAATATAAAATCATACAACTCCTCCATGTCCTCGACTTGCATTCCACTCATAAAACATTTGTACTGCCAAATTTTGCCTCCATGTTGCCCAATGATCCGACGGCTCGACAACATCAATTGTTTCCACATCTTCAATAGTGGTAGTAACTTCATCTAACTGTGCCTCGATTGGATCAATATCCATTTCTCTTCTTATCAAGTTGTGTAGAAGGCAACAAGTTATGATTATTTGGCCTTGTGTTCTAATTGGATAAAAGGATGGACTCCTAAGAATAGCCCACCGTAACTTAAGTAGACCGAAGCATCTTTCTATGACATTTCTAGCTTGAGAATGCTTTATGTTTAAGTACTCCTCTAGTGAATTTGGTGTATGACCTTCTGTCCACTCAGATAGATGGTATCAAGTACCTCTATAAGGAGCAAGAAAGCCCTCCCCATTTGTGTATCCAGCATCTACAAGATAATAATTACCTAATAAAAAATGATGATATTATTAATTGTCTTAGAACCTTTAAAACCTACAATACATAGAATGCAATATATTGATAAAGGCTTATCTTACCAACGGGGATCTTTAAACCATTGGGTTTAACTAAAGTATCTCGAAGCACTCTAGAATCCGCTGATGAGCCTTCCCATCCATGTAAAACATAAATGAATCTCATGTCACATGAGCAAACTCCTAATACATTGGACGCAACCTCACCCTTTCTATTTTGGTACCTCGGTTTGTCAACCTTTGGAACATGTACCCTTATATATATGCTATCTAATGCTCCTAAGCAACCCTAGAAACATAAAATTAATAAAATAACACTCTTTAAAGTATTAAATTAGTCCATGAAATAGCATAACAAACATACCTTAAACCACTTCCATCTCTCGTCGGCACATTCCTCCGGAAATGGTTCAGGTGAGACAAGAAGCACACCATGCATTCTTATCACTGCATTTAAAACTAAGTTAAAATACCTACTTATTGTCTCCCCAGACCTCATAAATCTAAACTTGATGACTTGATTTTTCACGTGATGGGCAAGTATATGTAGAAACATGACCATTTGTTCTTCTATAGTTACAAGTCCATCCCACCAATTGTATGTGCAATTGTTTTCAGTATATCCTAATGAAAAGATCAAGAAGTGTTCCTGATGACACCACACCAAGTGGCTTGTGAAGAAGAAGAAGATTTTGCTGAAGAACCTGCTAAACTTAAATCCAAGGGGAGTTATGGGACCTGTTTTACCTAAGAGAAAGGCTATGAAGGCGATAATAACTAGGCTTATCAATAGAATATGGGGTGAGTACTACTCCAACTACTCACCAGAGGAAATAAAAGAGGGAACGGACACATATGCAAAAGAGGAGGATGGCATTAAGGAGCAAGAGGAGAATGAAGAGGATGAGAATGAAGACATATAAGTATATCTAGAGGAAAGTCCGAAAACTGGTTTAGCACCTAGGCGAAGTAAGCCTTCCTCTACACATAAAGAAGTTAGATGGCACAAGGAGTCCATGGGTCAGACATCTTCAGGTGAAGCTCTATATAGACAAGCTGTTGTCCATGGTGAAACAATTGCTATAGGAGATGCAGTAGCCTTGGAAATCTGGGTATTGAAGAACCGAACCAAGAATGAACAATTCGTGTTGAAGATATCAAATATTTTACACAAAAACAGAAAGGCATTTATAAATCTACAGATTCAAAACTACCAAGAAGACGATCTCCAATCAACTTGCAAAAAAACCAATAGAACTACAATTCTAACCTACGTAAGCCGAAACATAGATGAAATAGGAAAACAGTCCACAACCAACCTTATGGCTACTTTAGAAGTCAACGTTAGTGAAGGAAGTCGAAGGAAATGAAGACGCGAGAGAAAAAAAAAGGGGAATTTCCTTTGTATTTTTGGATATCACTAAACTCAATGTACATAGTCAATATTATAGTACAAAGTATGTGTAAAGAAAAGGCAACAATATAATCTACAAATTAGATTCGATATTGATTGATCCTGATTGATCCAATAATATCCAGAGGATTCTTGTAAATATTCCTGTATATCTTCCAACACTCCCCCTCAAGCTGGTGGCTTGTAGATATCCAAAATGCCTAACTTGCTCAAGAGATACGCATGTTGTTTTTAACATAAAGGTTTGGTGAAGACATCCACTGGTTGTTCTATTCCAATCCCCTGTGTCTCGATCATTCCTTGTTGGATCTTTTCTTGAGTGAAATGACAGTCTACTTCTATATGCTTCATTCTTTGATGTACAATGGGGTTTGATGCAAGTTTGAGGGCTGCATCATTGTCACAAAATAATATGGTCGGTCCTCTAACTTATACCCCAAGATCCCGAAGTAATCCTCGTAACCACACTATTTCACATGTGGTTTTAGCTATAGCACGATATTCTGCCTCTATTGAGGATAATGAAACGGTTGGTTGCTTCTTTGTCTTCTACGAAAGTAAAGAATCTCCCAATTTAAGACAGAAACCGGTTATGGATCTTCTGCTCATTGGACAGGTTGCATAATCCACATCATAATACATAGTCATCCTCATATTGCATTTCCTAGAAAGAAGAATCCTGTGTCCAGGACATTTCTTCAAATACTTCACCACTTTTAGTGTAGCATTCATATGAGATTGTTTTGGTTTATGCATAAACTGACTAAGTGTCTGCATTGCATAACTTATGTTTGGCCTGGTCATAATCAAATATATGAGCTTCCCAACAAGTTTCTGATATCCCAATGGATTTCTGAGTACAGGATTAACCTCTTGAGATAGTCCAGCATCATAATCCGCTGTTGTTAGCTTGATATTTTGCTCAATTAGAATTATAGTTGTCTTACATCCCGATAGACCCGCTTCTGATATAATTTCCAGTGCAAATTTCCTTTGGCTAAGGGAGATTCCTTGGTTTGATCGTGTAATTTCAATTCCAAGAAAGTACTTTGGCGATCCTAGATCTTTAATGTGGAAGGTGGAATGCAAATAGTCCTTGAAACCTTTGATAGCTACTTCATCATTCCCCATAATAAGTATAGCATCTACATATATCATAAAGTAGATAGATGACGTACCTTTAATCCATGTAAAAACAACATAATCAAACATGGAATGTTGAAAACTGGCAGCTATCAGTGACTCAGCAAATTTTGCATACCACTGTTTATGTAGTACCGACACGGACACACGACACACGACACGATACGACACGACACACCGACACGTTATATATTAAATATATATCTTTATATATAAATGCAAAAATAAATAATAAAAAGATTATAGAATTAATTTATACTAAAAATATTAATTCAACATTTGTTAATATCATTCATTTGTTTTAATTGGGTTAATACCCTGAAAAACCCTAAACTGGTACACTTGTGACAAATTTACCCCAAACTATTTTTTTGACCACCAAAAACCCCAAATTGATATATCTTTGACAAATTTACCCCGAACTGGTACACTTGTGACAAATTTACTCTATGTTAGTTTTTGTTAAATTTTATTCTCAAATTATTAAGTTAAATGACACGTAACAGTTAACCGGTATACCAATTTAGGATTTTACACTCCGTTTGTCACAGTTTACAATTTTTATAATTTTTTTATGGTATTAATCCAATTTAGTGTAGGGTATATTTGTCACAGATTTACCAGTTTAGAGTTTTTTGCAGTCGAATAAATTAGTTTGTGGTAGATTTGTCATAAATGTACCAGTTTAGGGTTTTTTTATAGTCAGTTGGGGTAAATTTGTCACAAGTTTACCAGTTTGGGGTTTTTCATGGTCAAAAAAATAGTTTGGGGTAAATTTGTCACAAGTGTATTAGTTTGGGGTTTTTCAGGGTATTAGCCCGTTTTAATTTGATAGAGATTGAATAAGAAATTCAAAAATTGCAAACACAAAAGAGTAAATTTGAAGAAACATGTCATGTTTTCTTACACTTGTCGAAAATTAGTGAGATTTCTTATAGTCCCAAACAGAGTTCGGAGTTCATGATATAGACTGGCTTGGAGCTCCTCTGCAAAACAAGGACAAGAATTCTCGAAGTATGACCAAAAGAAAAGGAAATAACTAAATTCACCATGGAAAATGTAAGAGATAACTCACAAGCTAAAGACATAGATCAAAAGAAATAACTCATAGGCGATGCCTGCCAGAGGTGGAAAGAAGCAAAATAATAATAATAATAATAAAATCACAACTTTAAGTTTGCAAGGGTGGCGGAGCGACACCGGCGAGAAGAGGGGCGTTCTATCGTCACTCGTGGGAATGTCAAAACTTATAAGTGAGAAACTTGAGAATGAGAATTTTCTTCTTTCCCCTTTATTTTTGTTATTTTCATTATTTTTTCATATATTTATATTTTGAACTCTCAAGTATTGAAAATTTTTAAAATTGACCTTGTGCGTGTCGGAATCGCGTGTCGGAATTTCAGATTCACATGTCGAGAAGAGTTGACCACATGTCGAAATTCCCGACACTCATTGATTGCGTGTTGGAGCGTGTCGGACACGACACGAAGGCTTCCGGAGAGTGTCAGTACTTTTAGACCACTGTCTGGAAGCTTGCTTAAGCCCATACAAGAATTTGCGGAGATGACATACTTTATTCTCCCCTTGTCTCCGTAAACCTTGTGGCACTTCCATATAAATCTCCTCATCTAAATCGCCATGCAAGAACGCATTGTGAACATCCATCTGATGCAAAGACTAGTCCTGAAATACCGCTACTGAAAGAAATGAGTGGACGGGAACGTCTTTGGCTACCGGGGAAAAGGTTTCATGATAGTCAAAACTTTCTCATTGTGTAAAACCCTTAGCCACTAATTGGGTTTTGTATCTTTCAATGGATCCATCTACGCTATATTTGATCTTGTATACCCATTTGCATCCAATGGCTTTGCGATGCGGAGGTAGTGTTACAAGTTCCCATGTGTGATTATCTATTAAGGCCTTCAATTCTGGCTCCATGGCCTTCTGCCATCGCGGATCAGTGCTTGCCTCATCAAAGTTGGATGGTTCTCGCTCATCGGAGATGCGAGTGATGCAGCATCTATGTTCCAGAGATAGTCGATCGAAGGAAATATAAGAGGCAATGGGAAAGAGAATACTTGGTGAATTCCTGACATCACATATGTAGTCTCTGGTCCAAGCAGGTGGACGTGTGGCACGTCCAGAACTTCGTGGATCATTCTCTGGTGGTAAGTGAGTATCTGAATTTTTGACAATAGTCGAGTCTTGAGGAACGACATTGTCTTGGTTTTGATATGTCACTTCCATCAAGGGTGTCATGTCCGTAGCTGCCGTGGAAGAGGGCCTTATATCTGCGGATGAGCGAAATAGAATATATCCTGGATCTTCGATGGTCTCCTTGGTATGAGAAGTATGAGAATGTCCATTTCTATCTATGCCTGATTCCAGAGCAGCAAATGGGAAAATATATTCCTGGAATAAAACATCCCTGTTAATGGAAAATTCTCCCGTAGAAGGATCAAATACTTGGTAACCCTTATGTAGATTGGGATATCCCATAAAGATGCAAAGACAAGCACAAGGACCCATCTTATCCCTAGGTCCTACTATTGTGGCGTAGCATAGATAACCGAAGATTTTTCAATTGTGTATTGACAATTTTTGGGGAGATTTTCAAATGACCTAGATTGTATCTTAGTCAGCATACGATTTATCAAATGAGCTGTAGTCAATACACAATCTCCCCAAAAATTGTCTGGAATAGAGGCTTGAAATTTCAAAGCCCGTGCAACTTCCAACAAGTGACGATGCTTCCGTTCCACCACTCCATTTTGTTGTGGTGTATAAGTACATGAACTCTCATTTAATATTCCTTGTGATGAAAATAAAGCAGCATATTCATGATTGAAAAATTCTCTTCCATTGTCTGTCCGTATTCTTTGGACTGTTTTCCTAAATTGGGTTTTTGACAAAGAAAGGAAAGTCCTTGAATGAGACATAACTTGACCCTTAGACTGCATGAGAAAAAATCCATGTGGCTCTGGAATAATCGTCCATAATGGTAAGAAAGAACCGAGACCCATCATGGTTCAGTGTATGGTATGGCCCCCGGACATCAATATGCAGCAAGGAAAAAATATTATTTGAACGACTTTGGCTCAATGGAAAAGGATTATGTGATTGTTTTGCAAGCGGACAAATATGACACTGAGGATAGAGAAATGAAGAACTATGGCCCAATCTGGATTGCAAAAGGAAGTTCTTATAATTGGTAGTCAAATTACACAATGATTGTCTATTACAAGGAAAATAATCAAGATTTTTGGGTGAACTTTTCCAGAAAAATAATCATTCAAAGAGATTACCCCAGCCAATTAGTTTTCCAGTCGAAAGGGCCTAAAATAGACAAATATCAGTATTGAAAAATACTTGGCATGAATTTTCCTTACAGGCTCTAGACATAAAAATAATGTTAAATTGGAAGTCCGGGATATAAAGAACAATCTGGGGGCTAAGAGTGACTGTCCATGTTATAGTGACTTGGGTAATATTTCCATTTGGTAGTTGGACAATAATAGGGTTATTCGGATCTTCTTGAATAACAGAAAATAATCCCCTATCACATGCAATATGGTCACTGGCTCCCGAATCAATAATCCAGGCATTTCTCGATATAATATTTATCAGACAATGAGAAATACCTGTAAAGCTGCTTCCCTTTTTAGGAACCTCTAATTTCTGTAAAGAATGCATCAACTGTTGATATTCTCCATGTGTGATGGGTTGATTCACATCTGCCGACCCTATAGGTTGATAGGTTGCAACTGATATTTCCTTTCAAGTTTGCCGTGTAATTTCCAACAATTTTCAACTGTGTGGTGGGGCCGCTTGCAAAATCACAAAATAATTTCCTTTTATTTTTAAAATCCAGCCCATAGTTTTTTGAGAAATTTGCACCGTTGGATCCCTTGGATCCGAAACCATCTCCGTTGTCCAAATCAGCTGGGTACCGCGTGCCTTTAGGACTGTTAGATCATCGTGCTCGATCCTGACCGTCCATTGTAGAGCCTTTAAAGCCTTCTCTTTGCTCGACAAACCCTAGCAACAATTCTCTCCGTTTTTTTATGGTTTTCTACCCTTTCTCGATTCTTGCCGCCAGCGCCAGAGATTCGGTGGCTTTGCCGTCCATCGAGGTGAGTCGCTGGTTCTCCTCTTGCACCGGGAGTTGGAAAATCCGGCCAAGGGGAGGAGCTAGTTCCATAGCCAAAATCTACAACCTAAAAATGAGGTAAGATTCATTGAGAATCATCAAAAAATGAGTGGCTTTCTCTCTGTCCTTCATTGCCCTGTATTGCTGAAGAGTCGCTTCGGGACCTTTGAGTCTTTCTTTTGCCACTTCCAGCTCATTCCAGAGGTCTGAAAGTTTGTTGAAGCATGCCGTTACGGACATGTTTCCCTGATTCAGTTCGCTGAGGGCTTGGTGTAGTGAAAAAATCTTCATCCAATCCAGTTTCCCGTACATTTCTCTAATGTTCTCCCAAATAGTTTTCGAGTCTTCTATGGGAGGCAAACCGGCGGCAATTTTTGGGTTAATACAATTTTCAATCCATGTTCTAATCGGCTAATTGCACTTTTTCCACTATCGCCCCATTTTTTCGTTAGTCAAAACCGTAATAATCCCGTCAATAAACCCTTCTTTGTCCTTCGTGATGAGGGCTTGTTGAAACTCCTGCGCCCAACTTGATTAATTTTCCGGTCCTATGAGAGGGTGGCTGATGAGCCGCAATCTTGGCCCGTTAGCAGTGGAGACGTATAGTGCGTTGCCAGGTTTTGGGCGACCTATGGCAGCCGCGATGGATAACAATAGAAAACCGCGTGGAAATCCCGCGTAGGGATTTGCAATTTGACCCGAATTGAACCTGCCTGGAATTCTCGCATTCGAATCACTTGACCCGTTAGGGTTTTCACCCGCATTTGAAGATCCAATTGTTTCTGAATGGCCCACCTCGCTTACGGCTAGTGGGTCGTCTTGAATTTGGCCTCCTAAAAAAACATTTGAGGCTTGGCCCATAATACATAGGTAAAGGCACCCACTGGTATGGAGGCCCCGAAGTGGGCTGCCCTAGATTGGGTTGCCAAGGAAAAAATTGCCCTATAGTGGGCAAATCAGTTCGACCCATGGCGTTTTGCACAGAGTCTTCTGCTCTTGAGGTAGGTGTTTCCACAGGTAGGTGAATTTGATCGTCGGCCATGATGGAAAGGCTCTCTTTTATGTTTCCTTCGTTTGTTTAAAAGAGATCTTCAAGGTGCTGATTCCTACACCAGAGTGCTAACGCTTTTTTGCAGGTTAGCTTGTTTCTTCCGGTAGGCAATTAGAAAACTAGAAGAGAAAAAACAAAGCGGAAGATGAAATACAGGCGTGTAACCTGCTTTGATACCATGAAAGAAGTTGAAGGAAAAGAAGACGAGAGAGAAAAAAAGGGAAATTTCCTTTGTATTTTTGTATATCACTAAGCTCATTTACAGAGTCAATATTATAGTACAAAGTAGGCAAAAGAATGCTTCAAGTGCCAAAAGTTGGCACAAAGGGACACTTAAGTGCCATATTCGAAGAAAAACGGATCACTTAAGTGCCACTCCGGCCAAAGTCCGGCCAAAAGGTTGACGTGGCATTTTTTTCGACGAATTTCCGGTGAAGTAAACCCAAAACGACGTCGTTTTGTACGCTGACGGGCCAAATAATGCAAAAACGGCGTTACTTTGGGCTGACATGGTAAAAAAAATAATATAATAATTAAATAAATTAAATTTAAAATTAGATTTAGTTAAAATATTAAAAAATAATAATTTTAAAATATTAAAAAATAATAATTTTAAAATATTAAAAAATAATAATTTTAAAATTAAAAAATTTTAAAAAAAATTTTAAAAAATTAATGAAAAAAGGGGGGTAGTGGTGAGGGCAACCCTCGGCCACCATCGCCGCCTCCTCACCGTCGCCGGGAAGGGCCGGCGAAGGAGGGGGAGGGGCCGGCGGCGGCGAGGCGCGAGAGCCCTCGCCTAGATCTGGTGAGGGTCGGCGGCCCTTGCCCGGGCCGAGCCAAGGGCTGCCGCGCCGCTAGGGGTCGCCCGACGAGCGGCGACCCTTGGCCCGGCCGGCGAGGGTTGCGACCCTCCCCCAATCCGGGCGAGGCTCACGCGCCCTCGTTGCTAGGGGCCGGCGACCCCGGCCGACCCTCCCCCCTCCGTCGCCGGCCCTTCTCGGCAACGAGAGGAGGCGGTGGCGGTGGCGAGCCATCTCCCCCTTTATTATTAATTTTATTACTTTTTTTTTAGATTTTTAGATTTTTTTTTTTTTAATATTTTAACTAAATTTAATTTTAAAATTATTATTTTTTAATATTTTAACTAAATCTAATTTTAAATTTAATTTATTTAATTTTTATATTATTTTTTTATCACATTAGCCCAAAACGACGCCGTTTTTGTATTATTTGGCCACGTCAACATGCAAAACGGTGTCGTTTTGGGCTCGGTTCGCTAGAAAAATGCCATCGGCATTTTGGCTGGATTTTGGCAAGATTGGCACTCAAGTGATCCATTTTGCTCCGATTTTGGCACAAGTGTATCTTTCGTAACTTTTGGCACTCCAGGGGTCCGCATCCCTACAAAGTATGTGTAAAGAAAAGGCAACAATATAATCTATAAAACAGATTCGATATTAATTGATCCTGATTGATCCAATAATATCCGGAGGATTCTTGTAAATATTCCTGTGTATCTAGAGAGAGAGAGAGAGAGAGAGAGAGAGAGAGAGATAATTTACCTTCGAAAATTCGTTACTTTCGTAAAATTTTGATGAGAATCGGAGAGAGAGAGATAGTTTACCTTCGAACATTCGTTACTTTCGTAAAATTTAGATGTGAATCGGAGAGCTATTGAGGAGAAGGCTTCAACGTCGATACTTTGGAAACAGAGGAGTTTAAGTCATCTGTGGGTGAACGATGGAGAAAGAAAGAGAGAGAGAATGATAATTTACCTTCGAAAATTCATTGCTTTCGAAAAATTTCGATGTAAATCGGAGAGCTATTGAGGAGAAGGCTTTAACGTCGATACTTTGGAAACAGAGGAGTTTAAGTCATTTGTGGGTGAACGATGGAGAAAGAAAAAAAGTGTAGGATTTTATGTTTCGGATAAAATAAATCATATCCAACCTTATCCCACCTCCACTCGGATTTTTTTATCCGGTTTATATCTCTTATATATCCAACCTTATACTATCTTAGACATCTACCAAACATGGGATATGATAAAACATATCATATCCTAGTTTTTATCCGGTCAACCAAACATAGCTTTAGTGCCTTAGGTGTATTAAATGATGTCCGATTATGAAAAAACACCGAATGAGATCATACTATCGAAAGACAAGAATCCGAAGCTACTTTCCCAGCAAAATTTTTTAACCGAGGACGACATTTTCATCCGGCTTCTGATGAACCCGATTTTAATGCCATTGGAATGCCCGCAATTTCTAGTTTCATAATGTGTGATTGATATCGGGAAATCGCAAACTTCCCAATCGTTCACAAAGGGATAAAATTGAGTGGCAAACTGAGAATTAAAAGACCGGTTGATGTCAAATTTGTGCTTTGTGTCTTGTGTCGCATTAGTCGAATCTTGGTCAACTTTTGGTAACCTTATGTCGATTGAGTATAAAATTTTTCGAAAGAGGGTGGAAAATTCGAGTTGTTAACATCAATTGTTTAGCTTTAGGCATTTTGGCACTTTCTATATGGATAAAATGTATTTAGTATGTTCTAGAATCCAACCTTGATGGATTTATTGAACAAATCTTTAGGGTTACATTTGGTAGTTCGAATTTGAGTTCGGATTGGATTGAATAACAAAATTTTATATATGGTATTTGGTGACCTCATCCAAAGAGGTTAAATCTGGATATACCTAGATAAATGTCAAATAAGAAATCCAGGCTAGAGGTGGGATAAACCCGAATTGAATATTTTTTTTTTTTTGAAGTAACTTAATAATTTTCTTTCTATGATGGATCGACTTTGACAAAGCCGTGCATGAACCAGCACCACAACAGTTAATCATCACCACTTCCGAACATCGTGCAATCGCCTCCAACCATCGATCATCATTCCGTCCGACCGACAATTGTCCAACCGATTGTCCTCCGACAACTAAGGGTGAAAATAATAAATTATATCTTTCATGGTCATCACCATCAAAGATCTCAAATCCTTTCACAAGTGCACCAAATTCTTTGAAGTCGTCTTGTTACTCACTGCCCTAATGTCATCCCCTCACAATCCTGATCTCGGTTTCGATGTCAAGTGACATCCGAGCTTTGTGCGCAGCATCCATCTCCCCGTTACCACCCTTCACCCCTACATCGTTGTTGCCTTGTCTATCAGATTGCCGTGGCCAGTACCTCTCTGGTCGCTTTGCGACGCTCTTGACAACCTGAGGCTTGTCTTTGCTGGTTTTCGAATTGTCTATGTTTCGATGAAGTTAAGTAAGGCGGTTGATTTAGCGAAACTGGTGGAGGAGACGCAAGAGAGCGAGATTGAGATGATGGTGAGAGAAGTCAAGCAGCGAGGTGGCGCTGAGTAAGCGAGATTTTCCAAGATTAGGAATTTTCTATTGCATTGCAGCAAATATAGGATGAAATTTTTATAATTGGGAAGATAACGAAAGGATTCCTAATTCCATCTCTCTTTTTTTTCCTTTTCCAATCGAAATCCAATTACGATCAGGTGCAGCATAAAGGATTGTTTAGCGAAATCCAAGGAACGAGACGGGATTCTACGTCATTCAAACCCCCGATTTTCCAAAGCGAAAACTCCAAACGGGGATATTTTAGGGGAGGTGGACGAAATTGATACGCCAAACAAAGGGCACCACCGGTCCACTCCCCGCACCGAAACCTCCGGTCCTAATGCCCTCCGACGAGGGAGTGCCACGTGGCCCTCAAATCCGACGTGGAATTTTCAAAGCCACAAGACAGCCAATCAAATCGAGAAATAACAATCATATCTCTCCCTCCCTCCCTCTCCCACCATACCATGTTATCCACATTTTCCCTCCCCCTCCCCCTCCCCACCACAAAGCGGAATAATAATAATAATAATAAGCGTATCAAATGCATGGTCAACGACGCTCTCTCTCGCTCAGTAAACAGACGGTCAAACAAAACCAGTGTATCATTCTCTCTCTCTCTTCCCTTCTAATGGTTCTCTGTTCAGTCTTCTCTCTCCCTCTCTCTGCAATTCCGCACGCGTGAAACAATGGCGTTCGCTCAGCTCGTCTCTTACTCCTCTTCTTCGCCTTCTCTCTCCCCAAACCTTCACTCCCTCCCTCGGTTGCCGCTCCCGCCGGCTGCTACCCATCCTCCTCCTCCTCCTCCTCCTCCAAGTCCCTGGCTCCGCCGCCCCTCCGCGGCCGGCGGCGGCGGAGCCTCGATTCGGTGCGCTGCTCCGCCTCCTCCTTCTCGGAGAGGCGCCACGCCGGGTCCCCGTCCTCCGACGACGTCGTGGAGCTCCCCCTGTTCCCGCTCCCGCTCGTCCTCTTCCCCGGCGCCATCCTCCCCCTCCAAATCTTCGAGTTCCGGTACCGGATCATGATGCACACGCTCCTCCAGACCGACCTCCGCTTCGGCGTCATCTACACCGACTCCGTCTCCGGCACGGCCAACGTCGGCTGCGTCGGGGAGATCGTCAAGCACGAGCGCCTCGTCGACGACCGGTTCTTCCTCATCTGCAAGGGCCAGGAGCGGTTCCGTGTCACCGGCATCGTCCGCACCAAGCCTTACCTCGTCGCGCAGGTCACTTGGCTCGAGGATCGGCCCTCCGCCGACGGCGCCGACGACCTGGAGTCGCTGGCCGGCGAGGTGGAGGCCTACATGAAGGACGTCATCCGGATCTCGAACCGGCTGAGCGGGAAGCCCGAGAAGGAGGTGCAGGACCTGAGGCGGAACCTGTTCCCGACGCCCTTCTCCTTCTTCGTGGGGAGCACGTTCGAGGGCGCGCCGAGGGAGCAGCAGGCGCTGCTCGAGCTGGAGGACACCGCGACGAGGCTGAAGAGAGAGAAGGAGACGCTGAGGAACACGCTCAATTACTTGACCGCCGCCTCCGCCGTCAAGGACGTGTTCCCATCCCCGTGATCGAATTGAGCGACACCGGGTGAGGACTGATATCACTTACTGATTGAGCAGAGGCGGAGAACAAGCTAAGTGTTCTCGTGCCAACTCCCCTGGACTTTGTTAAGTAATTCACACAGGAAGGAAAACCTTTTTAAGATGTAAATTTTTTTTTTTTTTTTTTTTTTTTGATTTTGTAAATGATTCGAGCTTAGTATTATTCCATCAAGGCATCTCGTTCATGTTTACTCTGTTATAACTGTGTGGATTATATGAGCCACTGGAACAGAACAACATTCCCGCATGGTGTATGATGAATAAGTAAAATTTCACACGTAAGCAACATTCGATTCCTGGGAATTATGTCTTTCGAGGTGGATTTTAGGGGCAAGTAAAATGGTCTGAAAGCTGATCATTCCTAACTGCATCGATGACATTCTTGCTAATTTTGCTGGGACAAGAGAAGCTACTTCTTGCACCAGAGTTCAGCAGCCCTACTACATCCGTTTATTGCCACTAACCCATCTCTGCATCATCATTGTGAAGTTATACAGGGGAAAGCATGCACTACATTTAGTCCTATTCTCTCTAATGAAGTAGAATTTCACATGTAAGCAACATTCAGTTCCTGGGAATTATACTTTTTGAGTCGATTTCAGAGGCAAGTAAAATCGTCTGAAAGCTGATCATTCCTAACTGCATCGATGACATTCTTGCTAATTTTGCTGGAACAAGAGAAGCAACTCCTTGCACCAGTACTCAGCGGCCTTACATACGTTTATTGCCACAAACCCCATCTTTGCATCATCATTGTGAAGTTCAACAGGGGAAAGCATGCACTACATCGTAGTCCTATTTCCCTCTAAATATCTGATGCTCATTTCTTGCTAACATCAATCGCATCATTGAGACTTGAGTGACCTGGTCTGTCTACAGAAATCATTGCATGGCACGATCACAAGATCCGTCAAAGAGAACTTTTGTAGAAGTAGACGTTAGACTGTCTTCTCTTCCCCTCTAAGAAATAACTGATTATTCATAATACACAAACCAAAGTATCAAAAGATGCAAGCGTAGTTTCTGTCCTCCTGAAGACCAGCGCACAACATAGTAGAGGAATGGAGAATCCTTCAGCTTTGTTCAGATCATACAAACTTGCATGCCAAACTATCTTCATTTCATCCAACAAACTTTACAAAAGGTAAATGTTGACCAAAAACCTCATTCTGAAGCACCCCCACCCGCCCCAAAATGATGAAATAAATCACGCTCTGTAGTAGAGTTTCAACTCACTGCAGAATTCTTGTAGTGCCGCATATATAATGCTTACTCTGTATTGTTACTTGAGAAACAAGAATTCAGATGACTTCCTTTTCGAGCTTTTTTGTCAATCACTTGTCTTCCCCAATTTTTGAATCTGCTTTGATTTAGTAGTTGGGAGTTCTTCAAATCCACACACACCTAAAACCTCCTGAAATGACGGCACCTTGGACACATTGAGAAATATAAAAAATCAATCTATCACATTATCAACCAATTCAAAAAACTTTGTGTAGTCCTGCAAACTGATGCCATCTTTTTAGCTAGACATCTACTATTCCTCTTTACATACACACGAGTATGCAACTTTGAGGAGAATGTGTAATGCTTTTTGAGACTACAAAATCCAACCCTCTACTATGGATTGCCAACTGCTTTGCTTCCTTAAAGAACCTCTTTTTCTGAGGGCTTCTGCTTCTGTAAAATTCCCAGAATGCTGCAAAATATCCGAAAAGTTCATTAGCCCAGCCTAAGATGTTTTAAGATAAGTCACAACAGCCAGAAGAGGTAGCATTCATTTGTTAAAAAGGAAAGAAGCCGCAGTTATAAGAACAGGATAACCAGTTAATCTCCCTCGCATCAGAAACTACATACTACCAAGAAGAATTTTCCCTTAAATGTTTAGCAAAGGCCGATAAGTGTGGATTGGAATGACAATTTTGGTTACAGCACAAATATGAGATAACTCACTGCATAAATACATGTCCTTCTTCACTACACTGAATCATGTGAACTGCTACAAAATCATCAGACAATTATGGGATCCAACGCCATGGAAACTAAGAACTTGATCTGTCATTCATACTCCTTAACAACTCCGGCAGGAGAAAGAAAACAAAACTGGGTGCATACCTTGAGGCATTGGTTGCGTGTTGTATCACATACAGGATAATCCTGTGGGCAGCAATGCCGATGATCCTTACAGCATACAGCAGAATCGAGCCCACAACAATTCCAGGAAATGCATATTCCGAAAAAGCGAAACTTGCAACAGCAAGTTTCGCCCTCAGAACAATACGTGAGAAGATCACACTTTGTGGGACCCGGTGCTGGCGGGGGAGGAGGATTTGGGCTAGTCTTAGTCGGATAAGAAGCTAGCATATTGATGCCACATAAGCCTTCGTCATTTCCACTATTACGTTGCATATAAATATAACCATTCATTCCCCACCTTGATCCCCATGAGTTCTTCACAATCCAATAGTCAACTCCATTTTGCGATCCATACCCAACTATTAATACAGCATGATCCAGAGAAGTTGAACATGGACCCGTGAAAACACCCTAAAAGAGTTCATACATCAAGACCACAGCCAATAAAAATCTAGTTAAAGGTAATCTTTGGTAAGAAGTGCACTTGAAAGTTTGACACCAACCTTTGAGTACAACTGAAATGCTCTCTCGCCTCCAGAAATACCCACACTTACTGGCTGATTAGCCACAGCTTGCAGCAGCATTTTCTCATTGTTTGCAGGCACATCAACATATCCATCAATTGACACCACATGTCTCCTTAGCTATAGCACATTAGCAAGACAAATGTTTCAGAAACAAACCAAAAAAATTGAATCTGCTAATTAAACCTAAGCTTGGATGTTAGCAAAGTGATATCGCCAACAAGAAAACAACAGGGATATTAATCCATATTCATTACAGGAGAATGTGAGTGGAATATATTATTTGACCAGGAAAGTGCACTGAGTATAGGGAAATTCCAACGATTACCTTTTGCTTGTTGCAGGTCCTTTCTTGACCGAGATATGGGTAATCATCCTCGGTGTCTATTCCATGGTTATCTATGACAAACTGAAATGCATAGTCCATGAGTCCACCACCGCAGCCATCATTGTATGTCTTGTCACAGTCGACCAACTCTTGCTCAGACAGGCTCACAAGAGATCCCGTAACGATCTTATTGATTCCTTCAATGGCCCCTGTGGCTGAGAATGACCAACAAGCCCCTGCAGAGAACAGCGACACCATTCAGCTCTGCATCAAAGCTATCAAGTCGCCTCCACAGATTGTCTCATCAGATGGAGAGACCTGATTTCACCCCATACAAGTTTTAAAGCACATCAACCGAGTCCATACAAACAAGGTATTCTTCACCCCGACCGGGAGAAGATTGGCAGAATTGAACCCCTATCGGCATGTTACATGACAATGCCACTGAACTTTGTAATTCTACTCTTAGCTACCTCCGCCATTTTCAAAACCAAAAGGCCAACCGGAGCAATGAGAAGTTTGAAAAACAACTCATATCAAACCAAATTATTCTTTACTAATTGCACACGTAAATACAGGAATTTTCAGCCCTTCAGCTAATCGAATATCCAGTCACAGGTAGAACAAAGTGCAATCACGAAAACTTATGAACACAGAATCGTCATTCGAATGTTCATACGTCGCACAAAGTCCAAAAATTGGTTGACTGGATCGCACTGAATCCAATTGTACCAATCAGAGACAAGTTTCAACGTGTTGTCGATCTGCATCTGCACCAATATCTAACTGGAAAAGGAAATCGACGAGCCGAAGTGCCAAACAAACGTCAATCTCAGCTCCCCATTCACTACTGGGCAAGTTCGATCAACAAAACAGACAAAAATAGCGCACTCAATTCACTGGATCCGTACCACAGCTTCCTTGATCCTTGACGCGCGTCACCGCCCCTTTCTCCAGCCAATCAACGGAAGAAGGAACGTCGCCGTCGCCGTCGCCGACGGGGCCGGGCCCCAGAATGCGCGGCCGCCCGACGTTGACCGCCGCTCGCGAGAGGCCCAACCGGGACGACCTGAATTCGTGGGGAGTGAGATCGGCGAAGGCGTTGAGGGCGAGCGTGTAAGACGAGTTCTCATTGCTGTTGTGGCGGGCCACGAAGTCGAAGTTGTCTTGGAACACTTGGAGCCGGTGGAGCTTCTCCCGCTCGGAGGAGTAAGTTTTGCCGTGCTCCTTACACCAGGCTTCGAAGAGCTCCGAAGCCGGCGAGGAGGTGGAGGAGAGACAGAGGTCGAGGTTGACGAGGAGGAGGAGGAGAGAGAAGAGGCATAGACAGAGAGTTGTGTAGGGATTGTTCTCCTTCATGGTCACTGGTCAGAGAGAGAGAGAGAGAGAAAGAGAGGGTGGTTTGGGGTTTTTCTTTGGTTGTTGTCGGAAATGGAGTTCCTATGAAAATGTTGAGCCAAAGAAAAACGCCCAAGACTCCAACTGCCCGAGTTTTTAATTGATCAAAAGAGGAGATGAATTACGGACTTGCTCAGCCGCAGGAACATGTCGCATTGGATAATTATATTGAAAAATGATATAAATACTTTCTGAATTTTAGTTTTTTTTTTCGAAATGTCTGAATTTTAGTTTAATATACAATGTCGTTATTTGACTTTTGACTTGTTTAATACTGACTTTTCCACTTTAACCTAATATGTAATATTGTCATAAACTTTTAATTTATTCAATTTAATTCTTAAACTTTAACAACATATTCAATTTAGTCCATATATTATATAAAAATATTCAATATTACCCTTAAACTTGAATTTAATAGAATGATAGCATTGAATATTTTCACATTGTTCAAGAACTAGATTAAATATTTACCAAAGATCAAGAATTAAATCGAATAAATTAAAAGTTCAATAACAACATTTCACATTAGATCCAAATTTAAGGAATATTTGTGTAATCATCCCTAATTTTACAAGCTGCCTGAACAACACCAAATGCATACAAACTATTGTATGGCATGTAATTTGCCGTCGAAACTTTTGCAAACCATCATTTTGATTTCAATACTTTCTTTCTAAATTAGAAAACACATTAAAATGACTTTTGGCTAAAATTTAAATATCAACAATTACAATTGTCGAAGTACTTTTTAGAATTTATGAATGCGATATTGTTATTTTTTTAGGACATGATCAGGTGAAATTCCTTGCATCCCTCTATGCCAGACATACTTCAGGTGTCGTGTATGTGCAATTGCATTTAGGATTTTTAGTGCATTTATCCTCAAATAAAATGATTTGTTTTAGCTGAAATTAAACCTTTTTGAAAATATTTTCCTGCTCCCTTCTTCTCTTCATGTTAAAGAGTAGAGCACAGAAACACCACCGACGGCACGTGCGCGAGAGAACCACGGAGGCACCCGTTCTCCCCTCTCTTTCTCTCTCTGGCGTTTCATCGAGAAAGAGGTCGAGGCGCATCAGCGGAAGACGAGACGAACACGCCTGGCGAAGGTGAGAAAAAAAAAAAAAACAGAGAGAGAGAGAGAGGAAAAAACGCCCCCATTTCTCTCTCCGGCAGCCATGGACGTTGATCCTCGTCAATACGAACACGTCGTGAGTTTCGATTTTCCTTCCTTCTCCTTGTCCGATGCTAAATCTCGGTATCCCTTGAGCTCCCTTCCTCTCCCCCTCTCTCTCGAAGGCCCGATCGTCGGCTGCGGTTCGAATTGCTGATGCGAACATCTGTGCGGTGTTCTCATTCGTCGATATTTCTCTCGCAGTTCTAGTTTTTTTTTTTTTTTTTTTTCTTTTGATAACTTCGATTGCTGCGCGCTCCGCTGATTTTTCATCGCCAGGTTGCTTGCTAAATTACTGATGCTTCACGCTGTGATTTGCTGGGTTTCATGTTGAAACTTGAGATTTGATTGGTGGGAAGTGTTTAAAAAAAAGAATCCTTTGTTTTACCTTTGCCTGCTGAATGTTATAGTTTGAAAGCCATGGAGTAGACGATACTTTTGGTTTAATTGGAACTGTGCGTGTGAGGCTACCAATTACTCTAGAAAACTCGATTAGGACGCATGTAATGATAAAATTCAATAGTATAAACAAGTCCATTATCCTGGGCACTCCATTTCAAAAGCCTGCTGGTTCTTAGCAAGCTGCTTTTTCCAGTTCATGGGCAATTGATACAACTTTAACTCAATACAAGGACTTTTTGATGCAAATAATGACCGTGGTACTTCATTTTTGCTTTATTTTTTAGCTCTCGGTATGTGGGCATTGATACCGATAGTTCCTTAACTTTTGTGGTTGTCATGGATCTATGTTTTGCCATGTGTCTGAATAATCGTTCTCCAATGGTTCCCTAACTTTCATTGTGGCCATTACCATTTCCTCTAGATAAAGATGGAGCAACACATAAGTTCTGGGTTCTTTGCATAAAATTTGTGTGGGAATTTCTGAATTATTTGACTTTCAGTTTACTTATTCATACTTTTTGCTCTTGTGCATTTTGCAGACTGTTAATGAGGATGACATACACAGTGTTGTTCTTTCATATCTTGTGCATAATTGCTTCAAAGAAACTGTTGAATCACTCACCACCTGTACGGGGATGAAGCAGCCAGCTGGTTGTCTCGAGGACATGGAAAAAAGAAAAAGTAGGTGGTTCATTTATAAGTAGGAGATAATTTCTTTGTTTGTTCAGTGTGGTGTAGACCATATGAGTCTGATGCTATGTGGATGCCTCTCTTGAGCATAAGCTTGCATGTGTCCCATGATGCTGGTTAAGTTTGTCTTGTTAGAGTTGCATGTAGGATGCAAGGTAATGTCCTGACAGTTATATTTTATTTTAGTGGCTAAGAACATTAAACACCAAGCCTTTTAATGCTTAGTTAACTGTAGAGAATTTTGGTCTTGCATGGGTGCAATCTTCCAAAGTATAGGCAGAACTGTTTTTCATCCATTTGTTATGTTTCTTGATGGATTGACCTAGATTTGACTGATAGTTTTCTAAGACGGCAGGATTTGCATTGAGTTCCACTATTCTCAAGGACTTGAAAAGCAATAATGATTTTTTTGAGTCCCAGGACTTACTTGAATACAGTTTAATTGATGCTTGTTGGTTGGAATATTTATAAATAGGAATTTTTCACTTTGCTGCGGAGGGTAATGCTCTCAAGGCCATCGATCTGACTGAGGAGCTGGCTCCTGACTTGTTGAAGAAAAATGCGGACTTGCATTTCAATCTTCTAACCCTTCATTTTGTCGAGCTTGTCTGCTCCAAGAGCTGGTGAGCTAGAATTTCTTGGTTTCTGGGTACATGATTTAAATCCTCTTCTTATTCAAATTTATCTTTTCTGGGCAGCACAGAAGCTCTTGAGTTTGCTCAGGCCAAATTGGCTCCTTTCGGGAAGGAATATGTTAAAAAGCTAGAAGTATGTTAGTCTCAGGAATTACTTGATATCTATACATATCCAGTATATCATGTGGCTGAATAAGATAAAATGCCATGGCTGCAGGACTTCATGGCTTTGCTTGCTTATGAGGAGCCTGAAAAATCACCAATGTTTCATCTTGTCAGCCCGGACTACAGGCAGTCTGTTGCTGATAGCTTGAATCGAGCAATCGTTGGTCCGTTCCTTGTCTGTCTTACTTATGGTGCTTGCTGAGCTATGTTGCCCAATTTTAGGTTGAGTCCATTAAATGCTACTGCTTTACACTAATATTTTCCTGTGCGAAGATCGATTCTACATTCTTTGACTTGGTATAATTTTTACTGTGTATCTAACATCATTCAGAAGTTGACCTCGTTACTTGTGCATCTGTATTTCGGCCAGCAAATGCAAACCAGCCAAGTCACTCCACACTGGAAAGGCTGATAAAACAGATTGTGGTTGTTAGACAACTTTTAAGTCAAGAGCATGGCAAGGTAATTTTGTGTTCAGAAGTTTAAAAATTTTAAGTGTGAATCATGAGGAATCATAGGAACTTTTGCTTTTTTATGGAGTCCCCCTTTCATTTTTGTAGAATAACCCTTTGTGCTATGTACATTTGTACATTGTCCCCTCTTGATGTGTTTTAAATGGTTTGATGTCCAGAAATTATAAGTGGCATGACACATCAGCAAATCTTGGTTGATAATCCATATTACCGCCCTAGTTCATTGATAGAAGTGGGTGTGGTGCGTTGGAGTGAAGATAAAATTCCAGTTTTTAATGTTTTGCTTACAACTAAGGGGCTTGACGCAAATTTTTGGCCAAATTTACTACTGTGTCACACTGTAGGATTTCCATCATAAAAACGTTAAAATCTGTTAGAGGGGTTTACCATACAAATTTTAATAGACTAAGGGTTTTTAGAGATGGATAAGTACAAGGTCAGTTCTAAACCAAGCCAAACTACTGCAGTGGGGTGTCCACACACTTTGCACAATTCTTAAAGCATCTCTATTATTATTATTATTTTATTATTATTATTATTATTTTTTGGCAGAAGTCATGTACTTCTTCTCTGCTATATTTTACTGTTACTTAATCAGTTGTGTCTACACCCCAAGCTCAAATTAAAATGACATGACATTCTTGTACTTGAAGGTTGAAGCCTTTGAATGTAACTAATCTTAACTGACCTCAAAAGTAGAACCCACAATAAATTGAAACATTCTGGTGACATGGTCCAGAGTACTACCACCACCAAAAATTTATATAAATAATAAAAAGAGATGAATTAGAGTAACAAGTAAAAGGGGTAGATAGTATTGAAAAAAGAAGAAGAGAACAATGACGACGACGACGACAACAATGTTTGTTGTCACACATTGTTTTCTTGTATTAGATTGAAAGGTTCTTTCTGGAACTAGCTGCGAAGATGGGAATTTATGATATGAAAAGACAATTTCTATGTCTAATAAATATGGAAAAAAAATGTAGAACCTAGAAAAGAAAGGAGAAATTATAGGAATTACTAGTCTTAGAATCTAGTTGGAAGAAAACAAAGATTTGATTTTGGCGAGTGAAGATGGGAATTTATGATATGAAAAGACACTTTCTATAACTAACAAATATGGAAAAAAAAAAAAGAATCCTTACCAAAAAAAAATATGGAAAAAGATTGTAGAACCTAGAAAAGAAAGGAAAAATTATAGGAATTACTAGTCTTAGAATCTAGTTGGAAGAAAACAAAGATTTGATTTTGGTGAGTGATTTACTCAGTTGTGCGACCCTTTTTTATTTTATTTATTTAAATTCAGGAGTAGGTTCATTCACATAATATCTCAAATGACAAGGAAAAAAGGTGCTATTGTTATAAGGTCACTCTTTATTGTAAAACCATAGTCAGTTCTGTACTCATAAACCAAGCCTACAACCAGTAGTCTAAGGAGAAGTTAGCAACAAAACCCCAGCTGAGTGAGCGGTACTTGTTGGATTATCTTTTATGTAAAAAAAAAAAGTTAAAATAATTTTTGAATGCAATATATACGGCAATAATAATGAGCATCTTTAACTTTAATAGTTTCAATCTACGTATATCAAAACATTTCAATGACATCCATATCTAAACATCAGTAATTGAGTCAGTCAGTCCACTGATCTATTTTTCAATAGTCAAGTCCATTATCAGTCTATAGTTCAATGTTGTGTACTATGTGCCATCATCTGATGACAAGGCCTTGATCAAATACCAATCTCCCCCCTCAGTGCAAGTCTTCACCTATTATCACCCGAAGGCTCTACCCAACTAAAATGGTATGCATACCCCATTTTTTTGTCTTTTGGGGCCGCGGGAGGGTGAAGCTTGCCATAAATCATAGCATATCCATATTTGGAATGATTTTTTGGAGAAATTCAAGGAAATATGCTGTATCTTGGTAAATGAGGTTTGATCCTGTGCAGAAGACCTTTACTATTGTGTATATTGGGTGACATTTTTAGTAGGACATTATTAAGATAAATGTTAATGTCATGCTCATATTCAAGACCAAGATGCTGTGCTATTGCTTTTCATCATGACATTGCTTGGTAGAATAATCAAGACAATTCTATATTTCTGACATTTTTTTATGTGGCTTTCTAGGATACCTTTCTACCATTTTCTTTGAGGGATTTTTTGAAGAGCTAGTGGCAATTCCTTCAGGGCTTGGCGGATGTAATGAAAGATTATTTTGCAGAATTTCCACATGGAAATTTTATGAAGGGTCTGGCTCATCATGGAAAAGAGTTTTCTTTTCCTGCCTGTTGTGTCTGAAAAGTGGCTGAGCATGGTGTATTATTGAGCTGTTCCTGCATTTACCAAGTTTATTCTTCTCTTGGTTGGCTGCAATGAATGGTTCTCAAGATTATGCCAAAGCCGATGTCTCATCAGTGGTTGGTTGATCAGTTTGTGTACACTGTGGTAGCTTACCTGAATCAAACCCTTGGAGTACAAGTTCTTGTTTTCACACATACCGCTTTGCGCCATGAATCTCTGCTTTAGACTTCATGTCACAGGTTACAACCATCTCTTGTTGAAATGATATGGGGAAACACATAAAAAGCAGAAAGAAAGCTCCTTGATATCTTCTTTGCTGCCAGGAGAGCTTTTTCGTTTAGTATGGTTCAGATTGGCCAGGGGCATCCAATATTCAGTAAACTTGTATTTTCTGCTTTTTCTAGTGTTCATACGAAGTTGTGTGATCTTCCCTGGTGTAATGATTTCTGAAATATTGATATATTTGTCAGCTTTTGCTGCTTGTGCATGATTAAACCTTCTTGCCCAATTTGTTCATTAGACAGTTGAACCTTTCTGGATGGGATGATAGTTTTTATGTGGTTTGTCATATTGGTTTGTGGTGGTTCAAGCATTCTTCATGATTAGGTATTCCTTGAAGTGGTATTTTGTACCTTTTTTTTTTTGTTACTGTTTAAGTTTGTATATGAATATAAAGAGAGTCAACTCTGTATTTTGGCCAATAAAAAGTTACAGTACTGAATAGATTTGCCATATATTTCAGCTAGTTTGAAGAGAGAAACACAAAATATCCCTACTGTGTAAGCAAAGAGTTTGGAAAAAAGAAAGAAAGGAGAATAGATTCTCCATTTTTATGCCCCATATCCTACTTTGACACCAATAAACAAAATGGTTTCTCCAAATCAAAAATCAAAAAGAATTTTCAGAAATTCTGTTCGATGTCATTTACCTCAGATATTCTATTCTCCTCAGCCTAAGGCTTGTAAGTCATGAGCACAGTGTGAAATTTGTGAGCCACAAGCACAACCATAGGCTAGTGAGCCTCAGTTGGAAGCTCATAAGTCTCAAGCTTGAGTAAGGCCTGTTGATGCGGTGCTTTCTTGTGGTCAGTTGACTGGAAAGCGGCTGGTATCTTATGTAGCTATTCGGTTGTTCCTGCATCGGGTGAAGTGATGACTTAGTCGATGGCAAGGAATGGTTCTATTGAGTTCAACCCTACGTGTAGAAGTGCGTTCCTCCAACAGTGGTTAGTTGACAAGTTCTGTATAGTTGGTAGCTTTCCTAGAATCAAGGACCCCCTGAATACAAGTCATCGTTGAATGACGTAACTTGATTCTCTCTCTCTTTGTTTTATTTCTCCAGAATGGAATTTCACTTTAATATACATTAACATAGTTTGTGACTTAAAATTATTTAATTATTAAGTTTTTCAGCTCCATTCCTGTCCCCGAACAATTCTGGTAGGCGTGAGAATGTCCTGCTCCTAAACAATTCTTGGCATGGGCTGCTGGAAATCTTTAGAATTTTGGACAGCCTCGTGGTGAGAGGCTGAGATTTTACAGGGTATTTAAGTCGTCTCATTTGATATTGTCATTTGCCGTGAGTTAACGATTATGAAATATATGTCTATTGATCTCGGATTTGTTAGATGATGGCGTAGGGAAGAAGAAGAGGAAGGTAATACGGTGAGAACTCGTGTTTGTCTCATGCCGTAGAACATTAAACATCTTGATTAAGCTATATATGCTCCCATTAGACGAGAACCAAGGAATCCGTGGCTAAGATTTTGTAAATGGTTGGGATGCCAAATTGGCGGAACAATGAAGTACTGTTTGCTCGGGATCTGCGAGAGCAAAAAGAATGTGATTAGTAGAGAACTGCAACCCTGATAATTTTTTTTTTTTGCTTCGACAAGTGGTCCTTGTAATTACAAAGGCTGTCTCCGTTTTGGAATTGTTGGATATATCAGATGGTTGCTGATAACTGTAGCATGACCAGCACATCATAGACTAACAAGTTCTGGACTTCTGCATCTTCTGTTCCAATGAGGCTGCCGTGGTGAATTGGTGTTTGAGCGAGGAACTGAAACTGTAAATTGTTGACCAAGGTGATACTGTGAGAATTTTCAGGTTCGGTCGCTGTGCCGTGTTCCCGTTTTGCGATGGTGATTTCTGAAGGGACGAAATATCCAGTTTTCATGCTATTTTAGGAGTTTAGCCGGTTTTCCATATGAATAAAAGAACCTCCTGTCTACGGTTTTGTTCTTTTCGTGCTTTTGATGTCTGCATTTTCATCAAGTCTAAAATGATTTCGAGCGAATCCTCCGCTTGAAGATGCGAGTTTCTCTATCGAGCCAGAAAATTTCCTTTTAGTTCTCGCAGACAATGCATCGTAATATCTTGGGAAGTCTCCTGTGATTAAGAGATAATGCAATTATTCAATGAGAATTAAAATGTTGTTGCTATTTGATGTCTACTATTGACATTGATAAAACATAATGAAGGTGTCTGTGTAGGCAGTTGGGGTAATTGTCCCAAAAGTCTTAAATCTATTATATGATGACCAATTTGGTTCTAAATTTTTTAATTTGGCCAATTTAGTACCAATTTTTTTTTTAATACATTTTTCTAATGTAGTCTTTTTGATCAATTTTGATTGGAATTCGTTGATATGGACGTCAGACCAGCACTAACATGGACCCAGCAACCGGTAGAGGGAAATAGAAAATAAAAAAATAAAAATAAGAGAGAAGACATGATAGAAAGAAAAAAAAATTAAAACATTGTCCATCTCAACACTAATTGTGTGACGTAAGCCAATGGATGCTAATTGGACTGTTATGTCAGTTATTTCCAATCAAGATTCACTAAATGATAAGCCATTTTTATAGTCTATGTTGCCATGATGTGCTCATAAACAACTCGATCTGGCTTGATCACTTGTTCTTAATTCACTCAGTGCTCTTTCTTTTTGCCACTACCAGTCCTGAAAAGAGGAATGTGGACATTTTGGAGTTGCACTTCAGCATGTTACGTTTGATGTTTTAGAGTGCTGATTCTTATATTGTAAATTTTCAACGTTGGTGCTACCAAGAGTTCTTGAAGTGCTTGATTGGCAAATCATGTACTTGTATTCAAATCTCTAGCATGACCATTGCGAAAATTCTCCAAAAAGTTTTGAACCTATTATACCTTGGCTAATTCAATTTTAAATTTTCAATTGTACCAACTGAGTCATAAACACTTTCACATTTTGCCAATTGAGTCTATTTGACTAATTTTTTTTGTGATTACTAGCATTGACGCTAGTTGTATCACGTAGGACAGTAAGTATTAACATCAACTTTTTTTTTTTTTTTAATAATTTTTTTTTAGAAAATTGCTTTTTTAATTTTCTTTTTCTTTTTTTTCCCCGAATTTAGTTTGGCCACTTCAACACTGGTTATGTCAAATAAAATGATTAGCATCCACATTAGCGATTTCCGGCCCGAATTGGCCGGATGAATTCAAATGACAAAATATGAAAGATTTAGAACTCAATCAACACAACTAAAATGTTTAAGACTGAATTGGCCAAAAGTGCAATATATTTAGAAGTTTATAGACAATTTCCCAATGAGCAAAACATATCTTGGAATCAACGAACTGATTTCTAAATATAATGCATAAGTGCATCAAATCATCAATGAGACAACCAACATCATAATGATAAATTTAAATTAATAAGCAAGGGATAAGTACACTAGAGTCTTAAAACTTATCTTGAAAATGTAATTAAGTCATAAAAATTTTAAAAAAGGAAGAGAAAAAAAGACTTATCACAAAAGTGTAAATAAATCCTAAAATTTTCAAAAAATGCAATAAAGTTCTAAAATTTGTCAAATTAGTGCAATCTGATCCTTCCATTAACTCCATCCAACTTGATAAATGGAACATGCTAATAAGTTTTAAGACTTAATTGCATTAATTTGATAACTTTTAAGATTTGGTTGCATTTTTTTAAAAGTTTTATAATTTGATTGGGGTTTTTAAAAGTTTTAGGGCTTAATTGTACTTTCACGATAAGTTTTAAGATTCACAGTAAACCTATCCCAATAAATAATAAGATCACATAAGCGGGGAAAAAAAACAAACCTTGTCACAAGGTTTTGTCGTAATGCCAAGGATAGGACTTTATGCATAAGAAAAGAGACCTAAATCTAAGATTGAGGATGTCAACACAAAAAATACTCTAAATTTCACTTATATATTATTTGACCTTTTCTTTTGATATTATGAAAAATTCCCTAGTATGCTTTATCTATCAACATAGGTAAGGGGTTGTATTTTGATGATATCGACAAATTGGACCTTTATTTATAAAATGCGCGAAGGAGAAAGAAACTTAGATGTCAACGTGTTGAAGTTGTGAAGCCCGGTTACTTATGATTTTGGTCGTTATTGAAGAATTCTATGTGAATTACCACATTGAATCACTTAGGGGAAGAGATGGTGAAGAATGGGCATGTTTGATTTTACTCATTCGGGGACCAGAGGAACAACGCAGATTTCTCATGTCCCGGGATGTACACTGTCAGCTACTGCAGCTTTGATGCGGGGAGATGCTATCATCTGCTCAAGAACTTTGCAGCTGATCATGATATGTAGTTGAACTTGAGCTGGTCTCAGTATGAGATACCAGAAATCATAATCCCGAAGAAGATCGTGTAATGTGTATTAGAACGGGAAAAAAACAGAAAGAACATGTTTGATGCGACAATGGATCGAGAAACGGGGTATCTAAATGAAACTTCAGAATCTATGTCTTCATGCCCAGGAGAAACAAGTTAAATTTGCTCCTTCCAGACCATGGTAATAATCCCACGAGATAATCGTAAACTTGGAAGTTCAACAATATAACAAGGATCCACGACCCAGAATCTGTGCACTCACGAAACTGGAGAACTCCTAGTTTTATCATAATCCAAGCATGGCCATCTCTTCAAGCCCAAAAACAACGTTCAAGGTGCTCTCTTTACGGAAAATTGCAGCCAGCAAGAGTATGACCGTCCCCTGTCACGCGACGAGGTAGTGGCGTTTAGGAGGGCATTCACCGAAGTCGAATGTCACTTTCTAGGTTTGTCAAGATAAGAATCTGCTATAGTCAAGTCGAGTATTATATGTAGCAGTTATATTTTTGAGGTTGCCTCGGTTCGACTTAATATTTCGTTGTAGGACTTAGGCTCACTATCGTGTTTTAGTTATTTGAAGTCACTTGATTGTGCATCATTTAAAGTTCTCCGGATAGAATGGAAGCCTCAAAATGACACTTCAGACATTTGAACTTGGCTTCGCTCCATTTACTTTTCTTGAGAGAGAGTAGTCTAACGAGCCAAGCTATCCGAAGTGAATTACAGCTGCTCCCAGAAAACTCCCAAGCAGCACAACTCTCTTGCTAGCCTATCATCGAGGAAATTCAATTGATACTTGACATGCCTCTGCTGACATCCATTAGTACGAAAATATTGGCATGTGGTACTTTGCGAGAACCCTTAAAATTTGTGAAGTGTCTACATGTCAAACCTACCAGAACGGAAAAGATAATAAGTTAACACGGGCATCAGACGCCAGTAGTGGTTTTACTGCAGTAGAAATGTCCCCCGTTTACATATACAAGTATAACATGCATTTCAGACATTCTCATCGATTAATCTCTCCAAGAATTGCCCCCTACTCAGCCAGTGGCGGTGCTTATGGAATAGGAATGACAACCCTAGCGAAGAAGTAGGATCAGGCAATGACTCCTGAGAAAGAGAACATTCATGCGATATCAATGGCCAATGGATAGGGAGATCACATATATATGACCACCACCCTCCCTGAATTTTTAAGACTACGCATATATTGGGAGAAGGGACTGAACCTCTGGTAGGTGCAATGACTGTTTTGTCAATAAGACTTCAATCAAATATAGGATTTTCCCTCAACCGTAGCTACCGATGGTTCCTCAAAAGAGTCCCAGTATCTGTTGTACAACCAAACTGAATCAGCTTCTACAGCATAGCCATCTTCGTTGCGATGCCAGCCGAAGTATGCATGCGTCCTGTTCTTAATGTCCAGAATCCCATGGCCAAAACTGGCTTCACGGAATGCAGAATAGTGGGGCTGAGGTTCTGTCATCCTGTAAAGTTAGCATAAGAACTCTTATAAGTTTCATTGAAATTGGGTTCTCTCAATCATAATTATTCATCTTCCAGGTAGCATCTTTGGTTGTAGACAAAAATCGAATGCCCCATAGCATGCTTACTTTGTTGCCAACCCTTCTAGATTTCCTCCATCTCCAATGGTAATGTAAACTGGAGCTGATGGATCTCTTATAGGTGTGCATAACCCATTCACTATATTGTATGCGACATTGGATATCCGCTCCTAAAGTACAAATACATTGGCTGTTAGATGAAAGTCAAGTTGTTAAAAAGATTATCTCAGAATGTAATAAGAAACGAATGAATGTCCTCTTTTGAAGAAACCCTTTAGTTCCTCTAAACAACTGTGATTTACCTAAACTTGCTTAGCCTGAGAATAGATAACCATTCCTCCAATTTGTTAAAGTCCTCTAAGTGTTAGTTTGTCAAAGTTGTGCCCAATTATATCCAGTTATAACAGTAAGGGCATTGATGTGTCAAGAAAAGCCGAGGAAAATTGTTTGCATAATTAAGCTTCATAAAATGTCCAAGTAATTGTAATCTCGGCTATGTATCTAACATCTTTGGCTTGATAATTTCACCTGCAAAAAGAAGAGTCGGAACAATTTCTGGAAATAAAACAGATAATGTATAGGCAAACTGTTGATACTGGCATTTTGTTTAGGGAAGAGTAGGGGACTCACTGAGCGTTCATATGCATGAACATGACCAGCGAAGACGACATCGACTTTGTACTCCACAAACCATGGCTCATACATTACTCTCATAGTTTCCCCTTCCATGTAGTGAGCTACATAGCTATTATACAGAGGACAATGCATGAAAACAATGAGCCAGGGTGTTTCTGTCCTGTTCACTCTGGCTAGCTCATTCTCAAGCCATTTGTACTGTGGAGTATACTTCCCTTTGAATGAAAAAAAAGTAGCCCAGAGTCAGCAGAAATAAATTTTCATCTTACCAGCAATAGAGCAATACAAACTATGAACTACCATAATGGGCACTGCCATATAGTTCAATAAGTGGTGATTAATTGAGCCCTCACCAAATGCCGAGTAAGAAGCCATGACAATGATATGTGCTGAAGCTCTCTTTATGGAATACCAGAAAGGAGACGTGCTGTCTGATGCTTTGTACGGCACATGAAACCGATGGGAATATGGCTTAAATGGTATAGATTCACCCTGCAGGGACATTTGAAAAAGGCAGTGAATTTGAATGTGATAAGCATAGAGCAAACATCTTAACAGAACAGTATTGCAGACAGCAGTTACATCCTTCTCGCAGGAAATAAGCATTCAAGAATCAAAGTGAAGATTAAATCCATACAATTTTGGGGGCGAAATCGATTTCGTGATTCCCTGCGGTCCAAATCCATGGTTGATAAGCAGCATTTCTCTCGATGAACCTTCCCCAAGTATCCCATCTAGTGTTATCATGAAGAGGATAGTCATCGGCATAAGACAGGTCTCCCACAAACAGCAATGTTTGCCCCTTTGTTGGATTTAATTCATAATGGGTTAGTGTTCTATTGGAATCATAAGTTTGGCCAAGATCTCCTGCTCATAATGAGGAGTAGAACCAAATCAAAAATGTATTTCACAGAATTCCAGATACACTCACATCATTGTTTATTTAATTCTGCAAAGTCTAGTAACAATGACGAAGCAAAGAGGAGTAGGTGAATCAGCTATTATATGTTGCCAATGCAACAATGAGAGGGCTCGGGTCCCCCCTCCGGGAGAGAAAGCAGGGGCGGGGGGGGTGATGTGATCAATTATGCTTGCACAATTATAGTTTGATTCAGCCCATACATTCAATTTTCAAGAGAAAAGCGTATGTTTGAGAATTTAATGACATATGCCTGAGCTGGGGAATGCTGCCACAGGACAATGCATAGCTGAAAAAGAAATTAAGGTCTCCTTTTTATCAGACTTCAGCAATATTTAATGCAGAATCAGCAGATTTCATTCGAATGCTGCAAATGAATTATTCTACCTATAAGGCCGAACACGTAAGGAATATCTGGGCCAATTCCAGGCGGGGTTACAAACCAGAACTGCCTTGTGGTATTTCCAATCCCAACCTCATAGTAGTATTTGGTGTCATACTGCATAGTTTGAAAAGCTCGGCCATCATTGATAATATCCGACCCATCTAGCAGAGTTCAATCTCATGAAATGAAACTACAGTGATTGGCGGACTCTCCAAAATCAGTAAGTATAGCAAGTCGAGACTCTTGAGACTAGCCATCAAAGGGAACACGTTACCTCCAAATCCTCAATAGCGCAGTGATGGATGTAGCCCGAAGTGTAGTTGAAGTACTTGTATGTTGTGGCTATGCCCTCGGCACGGCTTTCGGTCGTGCTGCCCTCGGTCCAGTAAACCACGGTGTTCGAACCAGGTTCATCTGGATTGACCCAAGAGACGATCACACCCTTCCCCACATAATCTCCTTGGGTGATGTGAACCTGACACGAGATAAAAACATCATAGAAGCATTATAGCACATGAACTCAATCTACAGGATAAACGCAGAAAACATTAGACAACCAATAAGCTCGCCGGCCAATTTGAACTGAAAAAAGGAAAAGCAAAGCATGTCAATAGACAAAATTATGACTTCATATCATAAGTGTAAACCCTTGGGACTGTTCCTTTCGAATTTTGCTTGATGCCTTCGAAACCATCGAAATGCTCAGCAGCCATTTCCCTAGCGAAATGCTCACGAAACCCAACAACACCAAAAAGTTCAAAAAGAAGGAAAAAAACGATTTCCTTCCTTAAAGACATGAATTCAACGGACAGAAAAGGAAGAAAGGAAGAAGAGAGAAAGAAACCCACCTGTTGCGGCGCATTGTACCCAGGAGGAACTCGAAACACATCGCTATCCAGCGGCATATCAGCTGACAAATTGGCGCTTCTCACGTAGCTGCTCGTTATTCCGCCATTGACGGACTTGGCAAGGCTCAGGACCAGAATCAGTAGAACATGGGAAGCCACCCGGGCACTCTTCTCGAGCTCGAGTCCCATCCTTTCCTTTTCGAATCCGCACAGGAATGGATTTTAAAAGAAACTCGTACTTAACAAGTGGGTTTCCGCAGTCCCCAGTTCGCTCTGTTTTCGTCACTTTAGTTTCTCTTTGCTTCCTGTTCTTGTTTTTGTTTCCGATCTCGAGAGTGCGGCGACAGACAGAGCCAACCGCCGGTCCACGGCCATCTGTACGGTCCACTGGCAAACTCATGCACGTCAGAGATGAATACATTGATTATCGTCGAATATTCAACGCCGCAACGAATATCCGCATATTGCGATAATCGCAAAACCCATGGTTTTCTCCCGTCGTTTCTCCCATCACATGTTAGGATGGTCCTGGCCTTACTTCAATTCACATTACCCGACGTGACAAGACCGGGCTCCCTCAAGATGAACAGTATCCATGACTAAAATTAATCGAAATTTCGAGTTTACTAGGGTTTGCCCCAGTATCTTCACCTTTTCATGGGGTTGAGGTGGGGACGATTTCATTTCTAGAGTAGATTTCGACTCCCACGCCTTACAAAGAGGTAGAGTAAAAGTCCGAGAGTGAGCGTTAGAGTAGGACTAATAAAAGAAAAGAAAAAAACAGTAAAGCAAGGTTCAGGTGCTATCAATGTTATCATATTACGACCGGAGAAGTTACAACTTGAGAAGCATGAATATTGAAATCTTGCTTGATGAATAATATGAGATTCATCCATTAAAAGAAAAGATTAATATCATGAAAAACTTTAACTTACTCTGAATTAATTTTTTGATTAAAAAAATTAAAATCAGTATGTTTGTGATAAATTTACCATAAATTAATTTTTTTATAACAAAAACCCCAAAACATTATATTTATAATAAATTTTTTATTCGTTAGTTTTTGTTAAATTGGATTAAAATCACAAAAAATCACAAACTATTACACTTGTGACAAATAAAGACTAAGACCCCAAATCGGTACATCCGTTAATTAATACGTGTTATCCAACTTAGCAATTTGATGATAAATTAATGGAAGATAAATTTGTCATGGTGTACCTAGTTTGTAATTTTTTGTGGTAAAAAAAATTAGTTAGGCTAAATTTGTTATAGATATACTAGTTTAGAGTTTTTGGTAAGATTAACTCAAAAAAAAACTTATTTCGGATCCTTTAATCCCCGACGTGGATAGCCTGATTGTAATGGGCCGAGGAGATTTACATTTATTTGGGTAATACGAAAACTAGACTCAAACGCTACTAGGTGGCCACGAAGAAAAGCAGGATCATTCTAAGCTTGTCGAGGCAAGTGTCGGCGGTGCTTCAAAGCCCAGAATGGGGCTAGGATGCCCAATCTTGGAGCTAAACAGTGGGCCGTCGGCCCCCTTTTTGGTCCGACGGGGTGCCCCTAGTGGCCCTCCCTCGAGGCTTTTGCACGATAACGTACGTTTTTGGTATTGAACCGTGTTCAATTGGGAACCTAATATTCTAGGTGTGGGAGGAAGTCAATTAATTTCCTAGAAGTCAACTGATCTACCAAAACTAAATATCTAGTTCCGAGGGTTCGGTTATACTGGAGGAGAGGTTTAGCAGCCACATGTCACCCATATGGTACCATCTTTTTCGGTTAAATTCATCTTGCAATATCATAGGATTTGCTAAAGTTACATATTCATTTAAATTTCTTTTTGGTTTTCAAAACTGAAAACTTTACCGACTGCACTCAAGTAAAGTTTCCACATCATGGGGCAAATGATGGCTCAACTCGTCGTGCTTTGTGTGATTAGTGTCTTTTCCAAAATATGCAATACATGTATGTGATCAAATTCAAACAAACAATAGATGAATCAAGTCCTACGTGTAAACAGACAATTCACCTCATATATTGCTAATTGAATTCTAAATCAAAACAGTCGATGACACATCTAGACCAACATGCAAATAGACGATACACCTCATGTATACATCAAAATTTGTTTCTATATATTGTGGCAAGGATGAATCCAGTTCAATATGCAAACTTACGATATATCTTAATGTATACAAACAATGTGCGAGTTCAGACTAATTAACAATAACAAAAATCCAACCCACTAAAACAACATATACTGATATGCTCGTCTTCAACTTTTGTAGTCAAATGGAAATCGTGAAATGCCCATATCTTCAACTCACATTGGCCGAACCCAAATAGTGTAATCGACCTTGCACTCACGAAATAGGCTGCCTTTTTGAGATGGAATCCAAGACCAACAAAAAAGGACGAGATACAGAATCATTTACCTCTTAATGTGTGATGACCCAGACCTAGGGCAATATGGAGGGATGGCAAGTTAGGCTGTGCCTCAGCAGTACGTGAGTGAGGCTAAGTGCATGTCTTCTGTCTCACATCACTTAGGGAAGAGTCCTGGACTGGCTCATAAGATTCTGGATCCTTTAATTGTACATTTGCGTTTTCTTGGGGTAGTATGGGCTACCCTAAGAAGAATAAAATCATGAGGATTTAATGTCTAAAGTGAGCAATATGTGTATATTAAAGACCTAGGGTCCTCACACAATGGGGCGCCACCAGTGAGAGTTGAGCTGAAGATTAACATGGATGGCTTGAAAGTGGAGAGAACGATGGATGTGGTGGTGGCAGGGGTTATTCGAGACCACAAATGGGTGTTGATCCATGGCTCCGCACTTACAGTTCATGTTGATTCAGTTGAAGTGTGCAAAATCTAGCTCTGCTTCGTGCCCTTTGCTTTGTGGAAGAGAAGTTGGGGTCAAGCTTTAGTCGAAATGGGAGTGGAAGTACAAATTGATTGTACTTTACTTGCTTGTTGTCTTCTAAATGGTGACCCGCATTGTAAATATCTCATAGGTAATTTTGAAGATTGAAAAGCTTTTTTTGATTGACTTTTGATTTTGATAGTAAGTTTTTACAGGTGAAAACTCTGATGCGTATCATCAGACGTTACTTATCAAACTCAAAGTCGTAGTGAATATCTCATCCTTAATATTCAATTTCAATGGAATAAGGATATTGATTTGACTATGAATCATTGTGCTAATGGCTAGAAGATTGGCATAGATTCGTTGCCATATATATTGATTGTCCAAAAGGATAATATCGGATAGAATCTTGCTTATATGGAATATCTCAATCAATGGAACATGGAATGTTTTCCAAATGAAGGACTCAACTTATGAAAATCCTATTTGTTACATGGGTGACAGATCTTTCGGGGAACTTTATTCTCGGCAATCTAGAAACAATAAGATCTTCTTCAACATTTAAGTCCAACGGGTTGATTGGATGAATGATCCTCGGAGCTTGTGTCCAACAATCAGGTTGGATATTGGGGAGTATTAAAGGAAGTCGTGATGCTTAATGGATTAGAGAGAGAACAGAAGTTTTAAATACCAAAGTTCAACAAAATCTTATTTTCAATACATTTGTCATTGTGAGCTAAACATTGTAATCTTTTAGAGGTCGTGAGTATGAAATTAGATAACTTTTCATGTGAATACTAAGTTCTTGTAATCTCTTATTAATTGTTGTGTGCATTTTTCTATTCCTTAAACTCTTATTTATTTATTATGATAAATTATTGCACATTGATAAGATCTTCACATTGCACAACTTGTCACCAGATGTTGTCCTTTAGCATATTAATCTATTCACATCCCTCTAGGTAATAGATTAGCCTTAACAACCTAGGCCTGGTTGGAGGAGTTTATTGCAAAGCTAGTCCAGCTTAATTTTGCGAGGCTAACCCAATGTTCAAGAGAGGCAAATAAGATAACGGATTGAGTAGCCAAGGCACAAAGGAAAAATGAACTCTCACTCAATTGGCTGTCCTACCCTCGAAGCCTTTGGTGGATTTTTTACTGTTTGATATAAACAGAATTCGATAGTTTTAATGAAGTTTGAAGTATTATCAACCAAAAAATAAAATAAAAAATGAACACGATTTCAATGCCAAATCGGTACACCACACGTATTGATAACTAATAAGGACAAATCCTATCTCATCAGGACAACATTGGGTTGCAGTATTAGTGTTCGTTTCACGACAAAAAGTAATTCGTAACAGCGTACGATTTTGTCCTATCAGGATAAAACCCACTATCGACATGTAATCATAACATGCACTTGCAATCAGAATCCGATTCCACGCCACTCTATCAGTACCTCGAGTAACCAGAAGGCAACATGCAATTTTATAACTGCGTGCAATTTCATGTATTTAATTGTCCGAAATATTTTAATCTTACCATCAACGTCCATAGGCACATGCTTGGAGCCTTGGTTTATGATTTTCTTTTATATATATATCATAAAAAATCACCACGATTCACAGTTCATTTCAATTTTATCGATACTAACTTTGAAATAACCGAGCATTTTTATTAAATCAAATTTGAATTCTTATTTTCTTAAAATACATACTAAAATAGCCACATGCTTGGAGCCTGCTCACGGGCGGAAATAGCTGTTAGGGGACTACTCCCCTCCAATTCGTTTTGTTTGATCCCTTCGCTATACAAACGTTATATAACTTATATTTTTCTTTTATATATATATTATCCAAAATCAAGTTTTCAAAATGGACGGAGTAAGGACTACATTATTTACATTTCTAGACTCATTTTAACATTATAATGACTAACTTTTAAAAAGAAAATGATTTAGACCTTACCCGATCACTATATTTTCCCTTATCGTCTACTAGAAATATTATAATTTAAGTATGACATTCATTTCGATGCCAAAACTTTTTGCGGGGATCACTTTAGTGTTATATCAGAATAAAAACAACCGCTTAAGTACATCTGGTGATTAACTCCGGCAAAAAATGCTAAATTGCTTTTTTAATATAATGTTAATGCCTACATTCTTTTTTTTTTTAAATAAAAAAAATCTAATTGGTTCAAGTTTGTAGATTTCATCGGTATTTTCCGTCGAATCTCTTCTTCTTCTTCTTGAAATGCTTTTGCACTCTTCGGATATTGCAGTTCTCATTGGTTCAAGTTTGTAGATTTCATCGGTATTTTCCGTTTTAGATTTTCCAAGTCCACTTCTTGCTCCTACCGATCCATCTCAGCATTTGTCATCTTCCTCTCACTCATTAGAAGAAAATACAAACAGCTGAATGGAAATATGTTCGATAAGAGATTTGCCCTCGTAATTATATCCTAGGACAACCCAAATAGAATTTCTTGATAGAAATTCGATAATCCGACCTTAGATATCATAATCAACTCTATCTTCGTCTTCACCATCCTCTTCTTATTACTTACCGAGAGATTGATTTTCTTCTTCTTCTTCTTCTTTGTCGTTTTTTGTGGAGCGAAGCTGGAGAAGAGCTTCTTTGGACTGGCGAAGCAGCCAGGATCGATGGGGAAGTGGGAGCGAGGAAGGAGCAAAGACCAGATCGAGCTTCGCGAGTAGTTGAAGCCGAGGGACGAGTTGTCCGAGAACTTGTGGAGGAGGTCTTGCGACATCACCTTGCAAGCGTTTGCTACGTGACAGAGGTTTTCTTCTTCGTCAATTTTAGCTCCGTTTATGGCGTCGTTCCCTGTTGCGAATTGCGATTCGTTTTGCCCCAAATTGCCTCGGTCTGAAGAAGAGGGAAATGGATTGATTTTTCTGAAGTAAGGTTTAAATATGGGGCGAGATTGATAACTGACGTTGTTTAAGGCTATTCATGCTGACTCGGATCATCGGCAAGTCATGTTAATTGAAAAAACAAGGAGAAAATATTGTCACGTCGAATTTTCAGTATCCCAAATCGGTGATGACAGTTAGTTAAGTGATTAATTTTTTTTACCAAAGTGGCATTGAAGTAATTTAGTGAAAAGTTTTGGTACTTAAGTAAGGAATATACTGAAATTATGGCAATTCTAATATCATTTTGCATTGATTTTTCTTTTCCCACCGGAATCCCTTGGATAAATAAAAACAAAAGACCAAGTTATTAAAAGTTATTTTTAAGAATGAGCAAAAGAAAAATTCACTTAGGCCCCATTTGTTTGTGTTTCTTTTTTCTGTTTTTAAACACTTTTTCTGTTTTTTTGTTCTTTTGTTCCCAGGAACAAAAAAGAAACAGAAACAAGAAACACAAATTTTGTGTTTCTTATTTCTGAAACAAATTAGAAACACTTTTTATTTTTTTCTTATTTTCTTCTTCTTATTTTCTTTCTTTTTTCTTTCGCCGGTCGCCGGCCTCGGCCATGGCCGGCGACCGCCGACGGCCTCGCCCGGCCACGGCGGGCCGGCGACCGGCCGGCGGCCTCGTCTTGGTTGGGCGAGCTCGAGCTCGCCCGGATCCGCGAGGCCGAGCTCGCCCAGGCGGCGGCGAGGCTCGAGCTTGAGCTCGCCCGGCCAAGGCGAGGCCGCCGGCCCTCATCGGCCGGTCGCCGGCCATGGCCGCGGCCGGCGACCGGCCAAAAGAAGAAAAAGAAAAATGAAAAAAAAAAAAGGAAAAATAAGAAAAAAAATAAAAAAATAAAAGAAATAAAAAAATTATACAAATTTTACCAAACGTGTTTTTTTGTTCAAAATTGTTTCCCGGCAACAGAAACATTTTTTTCTATTTCTGTTCCCTGGAACAATTTTTAAATAGAAACGCAAACAAACGCACTACCTTGAGAAAAAAAATGAACATACTGAGCCCATATTTATAGGATTTGTTTTTTTTTTTTTTTTTGGGTGGCCTAAGGGAGACCATTCTAAGAATCGGTTCAACTCGTTGAAACGGCACAAAATCCCTTCAAAGGATTGGCCCGTCCCTTTAAAAACCAGGGCCACCTTCGGCCAGGGGCGGTTGACCTGCTCCTGCAACTACCACATGGCATGATAGGGTGCCCCAGCTAAAGGCCACCGTTATGCCCATTTTTTCAAGTAAAAAATTTGCTTTTGACCTACCTTTGACCACCCAGTTCTTTCTCATTTGGTGTAGCATTGACCGGATTTTCGCGCACATGTAAAGCTTGCGACCAGAACTTTCCAAAACTATGATATGATATTTGAAAGAACAAATGATGGGATCATCGATTTTTTATGAAATGGATTGAACGGAGGATAGAGACTAAAAGTTATGACATCTTCCTTGAAAGTATTTAAATAGAAGCGAATCTCAGATGTTAGAACGCTTAAATCTAGATTTTTATGAGTTTATAAAATAATTTACGATAGTCTAGATTTCGGATGGTCACTTTTAAAAGTTGTGACTTTTGTGAGAGGTCAAATTCGGTGCTGATGAAAAGCTATGACAGGGTGTGATCTAATTGTGCCTTTCGATCTAAATTCAGCCAACGTCGACTTTTGGTCAAAATTTGGTCGGATCCCTGATAAAAAAATTCGGTGTGATAGAAGCTATTCGGGTCGACTCATGACTAGAGACGTCCTTTTTGCCGGAGGTTGAATAAACGTCGGTTTTACTGACATCATCTTCATGCGTAGAACCCCATGAATTTCGTTTTCCTAATATTATTTTGGCATTCATATTTTTTAATTTCATTTTTGCATTCAAGTGACATCATTTTATAATAATAAAAAATCATTTAGATGCATTTAATAATTTATCGCATTTTATGATTATTTTTTTTGTTTCAATAGTTCCATCCTATAAATAAATGGTGCATTTAATATATTGACCTGTTTTCATCGACTTATGCACATTTAATTCTACGATAAAAATCACCAAAAATATTAAATTATGTCCATTGTGACACATTTATTTCAATATATTTTTTTTTGGAGATATCAAAAACTCCAAACTTGTACTATGTGACATATTTATCCAAAACTTGTACAATGTGATATGTTTACCTCAAATTTTTTTTTTGTGATACCAAAAATCTTAAACTTGTATTTATGTGACACATTTACTCTAAAAGTTTAGTGTCAATAGAAAAAGTTTAGGGTTTTTGATATAAAAAAAAAATTATGGTAAACATGTCACATAGATATATAAGGTTGGAATTTTGGTGTCACCAGAAAAAAAAATTGAAGTAAATGTGTTATACAAGTACAAATTTGAGAATTTTGGTGTCACAAAAGAAAAGTCCAAAGTAAATATGTCACAATAGGTAAAGTTTGAATTTTTCTGTGACTTTTTCCCTTAATTCACAAGAGTCTTATGCCAGGGTATTATATTTAGATATGTCTCTAATTTTGCTTTACATCTTATTTGTTGTCCTTAATTGTTCTGTGCACTACTACATGGGCGTTTAGAATTATGAGTTTGAATAACAATTGGTGAAGATTGCATGAAGAAAATGTTTTCTTAAATGACAATAGGTGGGGTTATTAAAGTCCTTGAATCCAAAAATCTTCCCTCTATAGAAGTGAGACGAATTTCTATGTCTTATGTGATTCCTAATAGGTCTAAAATAGATTAGTGGTGAATTCTAGTTTATCTTAAATAATGATGAGAAACTAATTTGTGGTCGATAGTGTAAGATACAAAAGCACGACCCAAGATCTCCATAAATAGAAATAAGAATATATAAGTAATCATGTAAACAAATTTACACACCTGATTTGGACCATCGTTCTTGATGTGGAATAGCGACGATTCAAAATCAAAAACTTCTTCTTTATTGCTCCTGTATCACTGACTCAATGAGACGACCCTCTCACCCTTTAACACTAGGTAAACGCTCATTTGTGAGGATAATTATGAGAATTATGATTAGAGAAGAGACTTGAGCAATATTTGTAGAGTTTCTAACCAAACCAACCTTCTATCTCACCTTAGATCAACCCTGTAAAACGATAAATTACAATATCAGTTAATGTAGCTCACATTAGGAAAATTCTTACAACTAGGACTTGGGAGAATCTATTCAAAGCATGAGCGTTACCTTGCGAGAGGGTTATCCACACCCGCCTGCCAATCCCTTAAACCAATTGATGGCTCATTTGAGAAGGTTGTGACAATATGTTATCAAGATAGTAAAACCTAATATACAAAAAGAATTGTATCTATTATTTGATAATGAATTCATGATTATGATTTATCATATATTATGTGATTATTTCAAATAAATAATACTTATTAGCATAATCAATAGTATGACTTTAACAACAACTATATCACCAATTCAGCTTTAATTAATATAATTAGTAATTAAATAGACATAATATTTATTAAAATAAAATACTTAGTTAGGAAAATTTAGATATTTGAACCTAATAGTGACCAACTAATAGCATGCTAATTATTGCATTATGAATAATTTTTAATATAAAAAAAATTCAGTATGAATCACGCATCGGTGTGTAGGTCAGATACCATAAACTTGTGTGACGAATGACAAATAGCAAAATATTCTAGAAAAAAAAGATAAATAAACCTATGAAGGGCTGAGTGAATGGTAAAACATGACTCCACTCTAGAGCGACATATCTCTGTCTTCCCTGCTCAAAGGAACTTGAGCTCTCAAGCTCGGTATGTTGTGTGGAGTCTTGTCCACACATATGTTGACTTCTAAAATTTAACGGTCATTTTAGATTTTATTGTATAGAAAAATTAGGGATTGATCTTGACTCTTAAACAAAAATATTAATTTAATTATATATAAATATTCTGAGCATTTTAATTAAACGCATATAATTGCGTTGGACTGGAGCTAATGAACTTAAGCAGGGGAGGTTCTAAGCTTAATTTAATCAACTGGATCAAGCCCATAAGATTTCAAAATTGGCCCGAGCCCATTGAAGACATGTCCATTGCACATGGTTACCAAAACTTGGAAAGAATTAACTCTCCAATCAAATTTGGCAATCAAAAGGGCATATATTGTGGAATTTATGGCCACAAGGAAAGAAGAGAGAGAAAGATTGACATTTTAGAGATGTCATGTAATGGGCATGAGGTGTAAAGAGAGCACAAGGAAAATAAAAAATAGGGAAAAAGCATAAAAAAAACTCCAAACTTCGCCCAAAGTGACAAATTTACTCCAAACTTTTTTTGTGATATGAAAAACCCCGAAATTTGCTAATTGTGACATATTTACCCCAAACTTTTTTTTGTGATATAAAAAACCATGAACTTTTGTTTGTGTGACACATTTACCCTAAATTATAGGGACATTTTAGTCTTTTTACTTTTAAAAAATTTTTACTTTTTTTTTCTTCTTCTTCTTTCTTCCCTCCGTCGGCCATGGCGAAGGGAAGTTGGTGTCCAGCGAGGGCCGCCCTCACCCGATGCCGGCGAGGGCGGCCCTAGCCAACCCAGCGAGGGCAACCCTCGCCGGACGCTGGCTTCCCTCTACCGGCTCAACCATGGCCGGCGGAGGGAAGAGAGAAGAAGAAAGAAAAAGAAAAAGAAAAAAAAGGAATAAACAAAAAGAATAAGACGAAAATATCCTTAATGAGATAAATGTGTCACAGTTTGTAAAGTTTGGGGTTTTTTATGTCAAAAAAAAAAGTTTGGGTAAATTTGGACAAAGTTTTGGGTTTTTGGTGGTCTTTTTCCTAAAAAATAAACAAGGAAAAGTGTTAAGGATTGCTGAATTGGTGCACCAATGAAAGCCAACTAGAGAAGATTTGGTAAAAATGAGAATTGGGGATTTCTTTGAAAAAGGGAAGAAGATCAAGACGTTAGGAACTTTCCTAAATGAAATAACTACACCTTCAACCCACTTTGCATAAAAAAGGAGAATCTTTTAAATTCACGCGGATCTTCACGATTTTCTTTCTGAGATCGGCACAAGTCCAGACGGGGGCCGAGGCTTTGCACGTTAAAAGGCTTCCATTACCGCCACATAGGGGGAGTGGTTGGAAGAAAGGAAAAGGACACGATTCCCAGCGAGAAGGACGTTCGCTGTACGGAGAAAGCGGAGAGTGGATAGCAAATTTTGCGAGGTTGGTGGCAATAAAAAGTCAGAGACGAGTGAAATTTCGTGCACACCATCACCGAGATTGGTGGATCTACTAATTTGTTAGTTTTTACTTTGGGTGAGAATTAGTCGAGCTGATGGTTGAGATCACATATTAAAGATAAAAGAAAAGAGGAAACTTATTATGTTAATTCTCCATGGCTGGTTCTCGTGCATGGTCTCGCTGTCGATTTCAGCTGACTTATGTCACTGTATTTCTTTTTTTTTTTTTTTTTGGATCTAAAATAGTGCGTTCTTTCATTCATTAAAACAAAGATTACAAAAAGACGATAGAATGTTCCTAAGGGACTATGGGGGATCAGACATCCAGGTTGGGGGAAGGGTTTTGAGTTGGTGGGCTTTAGTGATCATCCGTGGCTTGGTTTGCTTCTCTAGGACAATGAGCTAAGTTTACACAGGTCATTTGGGCTAAGAGTTTCTTGCACTCTCGAATTAATTCCCTCACAGCCCAAGACTCCTTGTTCGGTTGAGCATGAGTTGGCCCATTAGGGGCTCTCTCCATTTGCATTCTCGAGCTCCATGTGTCAACTTTCTCTCGTATATTTCTGCAGCCGGCGGCACACAAATCGAAACGTCCATCAATGGCCAAGTCAATCCCCAACGTCGCGATAAGAAGAACACGCTTGGACGACAAAATGGGTGTATCTGCGCTGGAATCCTAGTGCATGTGGGTGTATATTAAGGCTCGTATGTAATAGCTGAAGGAAGAGGGCACATCATCAAAGATCATACAGTTATGGAACCGCCTGTGAAGTCCTTCGTTCAGCAAGCGCAGCGCGAGAATAATGTTCAGATGGTGAGTTACTTCTTGGATTTCTTTTTGTTTTGTGCTTTTGACCCTTTCTTTGGTTGTGATATCTTAACTCAGACATTTGCCCATGTTCAACGAATATGCTCTTGATAATTGCAGGAAGGTAATATCTCGACATTGGTGAGCAATGGAAGTGTTGACATTCGTGGTCGAATTGCCGACAAGCGGAAAACGGGAGGGTGGAAAGCTTCTCCTTTCATTATAGGTACGCTTCCAATTCTAATTTTTCTGTGCTTTATAACTCTAGATCAAATGCTACATGCACAAATTTTACTCCATTCCTTTTACTAAATGTTGTGACAATTTTTGATATTAGAGTCCTTAGAAGGTCGAATCATGAGCAAAAGTAATGGGCTGGTTATATATGATTGAAATAGTACATTGCATGGGACTTGGGTATCATCTCGTTAAGATAGCATTAGTTTTCCTTTCTTTTAGGCAATTTCAAGACAGATCTACTAACGCGGTTAATTTGTAGTGAACGAGGTGGCTGAGAGATTAGCGTTTTACGCGATTGCGGTGAACATGGTGACGTACTTGGTTAAAGTAATGCATCAATCAATTCCGGTGGCTGCAACTCACGTCACAGATTGGATTGGGGCGGCCTTTGTTCTCACCCTCCTGGGCGCGTTCATGGCTGATGCTTACTTGGGCCGCTTCAAAACCATCATCATCTTTTCCTCTATTTATGCAGTGGTAAGAGATTAAACTCCCTAAATCCCAAAGTATGCCACATGAAACTGCCTTTGAATAAGATCAGACATGTTAGTTGGCAAGGACATAATTTTCATTGCGAAATGGAATGTTTAGTAGGATAAGGATTCTCTCTGATCTTGGGAATTCTTTTTTTATTTTGGTCGGTAATCGTCTTAGGAATTCAGGTTACCCTGAAATGGCCACAATGCCGTGAACTTTCAGAAAATCACACCGCCATTCAACCGATGCGAATAACCGATGCGTATGTATGTAAAAAGGATTTGACAATGTTATTTGCTAGTTAATTGGTTCAACTAGCTAGATCTCTCAATTCTCTTACTCAGGCACTCACAATCTCCCCAAGTCAACTAATTAATTCTCCCTTCTTTGATCAAATTCCTCAGGGAATGATCCTACTAACCTTATCCGCCTCCATAGATGGCCTCCAACCGCCTCCATGCAAGGCGGGGCTTTGCCAGGAGGCCTCCAACTCGCAGACCACATTCCTCTACACTGCTCTTGCCCTGATCGCCCTTGGGACGGGGGGTATCAAGCCCTGCGTCTCCTCCTTCGGGGCCGACCAATTTGATGAAGGTGACAATAAAGAAGTCAAGAAGAAGTATGCCTTCTTCAACTGGTTCTTCTTCGCCATCAACACGGGGGCCCTCGGGGGCATCACGGTCTTGGTGTACTTGCAAGTGAAGAAAGGTTGGATTTGGGGGTTCGGGGTTCCCACTGGGGCAATGATCATATCGATCGCTGTCTTGTTGTGCGGCACCAAGTATTACCGGTTTCAGAAGCCGATGGGGAGTCCGTTCACGAGGTTCATGCAGGTAATGGTGGTCTCAGTGAGGAACCACTGGAGAGGGGTGAAGGTTGGACGGGAGACGTTGCTATTCGAAGTGCAAACGGAGGAGTCTGACATTATGGGAGCTCGCAAGCTAGCTCGCACCTCACAATATAGGTCAGTATCTATCAAATAAATAAGAGGGTTAATACCCTGAAATACCTCAAATTGATACAAGTTTGACAAATTTATTATAAACTAATTTTTTGATAATGAAAAACCCCAAATTGATAAATTTACCACAACTTATTATAAAAAATCCCAAACTAGTATACTTATGATAAATTTATCTCAAACTAATTTATCCGACCACGAAAAACCTTAAATTAGTTCATTTGTAATAAATATACTCTCCGTCGAATTGGATTAATACCACAAAAATCACAAAAATTGTATAATTATGATAAACGGAGATTAAATCCTAAATTGATACGTCAATTAACTGTCATGTGTTATTCGACTTAGTAATTTAATAGTAAAATTTAACGGTAATTTGATAGTAAAATTTAATTGGAACTAATAGATGATAAATTTATCACTAGTGTACCGGTTTTGGGTAAATTTATCAAATGTGTACTAGTTTGAGGTTTTTAGTTGTCAAAAAATTAATCTGGGGTAAATTTGTCACATGTATACCGGTTTGAGATTTTTCAGGATATTAATCCTAAGTAAATCCATGAAATTACTTGTTTCCATCTAATTTTCTGGAAAAGCTGTTAAATACGTGATATACCCATGAGATTACCCGTGTCGATCATATTTGTCCACTTTTCGTACTGTGAAATGCTTTCTCCTTGTTTAAAGTCAATAAACAAAACCTCATAATTTAATATCAGAGGAAACTGCCAAATAGAAGCCATTAGACAAAACATCTCTATTGTTTATACATTAAATTGGGTCGAGAGGACACAAACTCTTTGTTTATTCCACGTGAATATACTTAGTGTGCTTAGCTTTCTGTACTATTATATGAAATTTAAGCTGACGACTAGATTTTTATTATTTGTTTATATCTTGTTGCAACTAACCACTATTGAATGCCACATGGTAGAAATCGACGACTGCTTGAGGACGAACATCCTTCACTTAGGGATTGTGGAAGTCTCAATTTCTTTGCCTTCACACGGTAGCTTGAGACCATATAATGATTAGACTAACTAATAAGAAGGGTCTCGTCGCAGATTCTGGGATAAAGCCGCAGTGATAACTGATCCAGAATCCAATCCAACCACCAACCGCTGGCGCCTCTGCACCGTGACGCAAGTCGAGGAATTCAAGTCCTTCCTGAGAGTCCTCCCAGTGTGGGCATCCACCATCGCGCTCTCCATCTCCTTTGCCCAGCTCTCCACCTTCTTCATCAGCCAAGCAACCATCATGGACCGCCAGCTCGGCCCCAACTTCGAGGTCCCCACCGGCTCCGTCCCCGTCTTTGCCTCCATCAATGCCCTCTTCCTTGTCCCGCTCTATGAGAAGCTGATTGTGCCAGTCCTGCGCCGGCGCACTGGCCACTACCGTGGCATCACGTCACTCCAGAGGATGGGGGTTGGCCTCTTCCTCTCGATTTTTGCAATGGCCTCAGCCGCGCTGATCGAGAAGAGGAGACGGGAACGCTCGCCAGCCCAGTTTAGCATGAGCTTCTTCTGGCTCTTCCCTCAGTATTTCCTCATCGGTGGCGCCGAGGTGTTCACCTATGTGGGCCAGCTCGAGTTCTTCTATGACGAGGCGACAGACGGGACGCGGAGCATCAGCAGCGCAGTCTTCCTGAGCGAGATCGGAATCGGGAGCTGGCTTAGCACCGTGATCGTAAAGATCGTCGGGGGCGTGACCGGAGGGACGGAGAAAGGGTGGCTGAGGAATGATCTGAACAAGAGCAAGCTGGATTACTTCTATTGGTTGTTGACGTCGATCAATTTGGTTAATTTCGTGGTGTATGTGGTGGTGGCTTGGAAGTACAAGGGCAAGAATGTTGCTGGTGCCAGTGTGAATGATGAGAGTACGGTTAAATTGGATGGTCCTCGTCCTGAGATTACACGAGGATCATCATGATGCTAAGGAGTTCGAGAGTGTTGTGTTGTCGGATTTAGATTCATGCTTGATCATTTCCAGCCCAAACAAGATTCATGCTTGATAACTGGGAGTTTAAGAGTGTTGCCCTTCTTAGCCAAATTTACAATTTGCTCATTCGTTGGAATGTTTTAGATTCATGTCAATACAAGTAAAGGAGCCTTCACTACCTGCGTATGCAGGGGAACGATATTAATTGTGTCATTAAATACAACATACATAATTACATGATTACAGATTTGTTATTCTTGAAATATGTACATGTCTTCAATGTTGAAGCTTAGGTGATCTATGTTGTTGGATTTGTTGGGTGCTAACTAAGTAACCTAGAGAGAGTGAATAAGTTGTTTTGACAATTTTGAGAGAACTTGCGGAATTCAACAAACAATACTTAGAAAACAGAGGAGATAGGCAATAGCAAGGTAGGGTGAAGCTATTTGCGGACAAGCCTTACGAAAATGACCTGCAATTTGATTTCCAATGAAATTACCTAGCAAATAAGCTATCGAACTCTTCATGATGATAAAAGATCAACCATGTTCCTTCAAATTGTTATGATCTCAATGTCATATTCAATGTTTCCATATCTAGTCAAGATCTTTGTCATTTTAGCTAGTTTTTGCTGAGCTTTATTGCTGTTGGGAGCGTGTAGCATTGGTATCAAAGTCAGACTTGATTGAACTGAAGCGAATCGATAGAGACAGAAGAAGGAAAAGTGAGAATGGATAGATTTGATGGAAATGATTTTAGTTTCTGAAAGATGCAGATTGAGGATTATTTTTACTAGATGAAATTGCATTTACCTCTATCAAGAAGGAAGCCAAAAACGGTGAAGCAAGCTAATTAGGAATTGCTGGATAGATGAGCTTTGAGTGTTACTTGGCTAACGTTGGCTCATAACATCACATTTAACATTGTGAAAGAGAACACCTTTGCGGGTTTGATGAAAAACTTGTTAGATATGTACGAGAAGTCCTCTGTGATCAACAAGGTTTATTTGATGTAATGTATGCTTAATTTGAATATGAGCGAAGGTGCATTAGTTGCAGATCATACCAATGAATTCAATGTGATCGTTTGTCAACCGAGTTCAATTGAGATTGTCTTAGAAGATAAAGTACGTGCTTTGATTATATTATTCTCATTACTTGATAGTTAGAAAATTACTATTACTACTATTAGTAATTCCTTGGAATCAAGAAGCTTGACGTTTGATGGGGTTCAAGATTTAATTATAAGTTAGAACATTTGTAGAAGAGAATCTAGTGAACCTGTATTTACTGCTTTAGTAGATGAAAATAGAGAAAAAACTAGTATATGTATTAGCAGAAGTAGTATAAATATGGATAGATGTAGTCAATTTCATAGTCCTTTAGATATGATCACGAATATATACACTTACCATAGTACATATTATATCACAAATAGTTTTGAAATCATCAAAATTCATGTTTCTCCAACAAAATTATTTGCAAATATATTGTTTTGTATATGTTCTTAATTCTAATATATAATCCACTCATGTTATTTTGATTTCCTATACTTATTCAATATTTTAGGATAATGTTAAATTACTTTATTTGTTTATAATAATACACCGATTGCTATATAGATTTCCCAAATTTAGAGCAATTTGCATGCAATTGATGGAATTTAAATAAGTAGCATATGAATTTTGAACTTGATATGCCCTAACAACTCCAAATGAATGCTAAGCTTAGAGTTCATTAACTTCATGATGCTAAAGGGCTAGGAAAAGGAGAAAGCTTGTCATGCCCCGATCCTTGAGTGCATGCTCATCCCTCAGTGGTCAATTTAAATTGCGATGTCCCAGGACGCATTGCCGACCCGTTCATTTTAATGCACATGCGAAAGTGTATAAATAAATCCCCAGACAACACAAAGATGGGATAGAAAAGCAGAACCACAACTTCACAATCACAACACACCTTTGTACACATCTGACTAGTTTATTTACAATACTAGTCTATAGATAGAAGTCTACAAAAAGCATAAAGTCTATAGAAGACCGGTTCTCAAAACGAAGCTGTCCTAAGACCAGCTAGTTAGACTCATTCGCCAATCCTTCTATCTCCACAGGCTCCGGGTGCGTCAGGTCCTCCACTGCACCATCAGAAGGGTCAACCACATTCTCGTTTAAAGTAGCATCAACTACCACATTGGGGATTTCAAAACTCATAAAGGGACCCACCTTGAATCCATTGGGTCTGTGACGAAACCACGCTTTGAATCGATGAGGTACCCTATGAGGTAGGTCCTCTTCGACCTAGACGGTGGTCACCACAAGTTCATAGACCCAGTGACTTCCAAGATCAGGTGTGGCACCCCTCAATGGCCCCCGATCCATTAGGGTCGCCACAGTTCGCTTACCTTTCACTTGCCTTATTAACATGTCACTCTGATACCATTTCAATTGCAGCGAGTCCATACAACCATGGGGGTTTATATATATATATTTTTCGATCGGTCCCTTGCACAATTTATATGCGGAAGCACATCCAACAACTCCCTTCCCTATATTCAGAAAACGATGCACACCTACTAAACATCTTATATAAGTTAAAACCGAACACGTTTATTTACATAGGCCAGATGGACATCTTTAGTCGGTACATCAAAATGCCGTAGTTTTCTATACTCGGCTACACTTCAAAGGATGACCGGCATCTTCTCCAACAATTATATACTTAAAGTCTATCGATCAATGTCGACGTCCAAAAGTTCCTTCCTTTGCTATCCTCCTCCTTGCGGTCATATCCAACCACTCAATCCATCTACTAATCTGAAATGTTGGTCCCCAAAAGGGGTGAGTACAACCACTCAGCAGGTAAAAGAATCCAATAACCATTCAATGCATCGTACAAGTCATACATGCATTGCAGGCATTACTTACCTTGAAGCCATGCATATACTATCATGCATCATCACCACAATCATAACACATACATGTCATCATCATCATGTACATGACATCATCATACCCTACACATGTCATCATCATCATGGCATCATCATATCACACATGTCATCATCATCATGACATCATCATATCACAACATATATGACAACATATATGCATGTCATCATACCACATCATATATCATCATCATATCATGCATATCATCATGCCATGGGTGATCATCATCATATCACATCACACATCATCCTCATCATGCATATCGTCATGCCATGGGTGATCATCATCATATCACATCACACATCATCATCATCATGCATATCATCATGTCATGGGTGATCATCATCATATCACATCACACATCATCATCATCATGCATATCATATATCATGCATGATTCAATTTCCACTTTTAACTTTCAATTTGATCACCACATCACCCTTCCTTGGATTGTCAATTTCATCTCATATATTACACTCGCATCCCATGCGAGAAACCTCCGGCATTCAGCCATTCTAGGCCACCGGGCATCCGGCCCCCCACATTCCGGACATCTCGCATCCCAACTGGCATCACGAGGCATTTCCCTCGGGCAAAGACCTCCGACAGGGCTTCCGGCATTTACACTCCCTGGCCGGGCATCCCGCACCCCTACTGGCATCGCGAGGCATCCCCTTGGGCACAAACCTCTAAGGCTTCCGGAATTACGTACCGACATACCACCAGGCCTCCCCTGGAATTACGTACCGTATACCACCATGCATCCCGACACTCCCGGGGCATTATCATCCGCCACATCAATCTCCTCATTTAACATTATTCATGTTCACCAATTTCGGTCTCAATTTAGCATGGCATATGATGCAATGGCAACCAAAAATCATGATCAACATTGAATTCACACATGCATCTCAATGCATACATTAAGACCCCATCACACATACTACATGGTGAAATTATTTATAAATTATAATTCATGGAATTTATGCCAATTAAAATAATCCATTTATCATGCCCATTTTCATTTATTTAAATTCCAGCTTATGTCATTTTCAAAAATATTAAATTTAATTATTTATAAAATCTCAAAAAATCATAAAATTAAGGCAAGTAATAAATAAGACAATAGGATAATGATTTCATGCAAAATACACGGCCAATGAGAATTCCACACAAATCCATTATTCACACAAAACAACATGTAATTTTCGGATGAAATCAGAATGCACAGTCTCCGAAGAAATTCGATTAAAATATCCATACGACCTCCAAAAATTACGAAATTTTACCAAGTTATAGAAAAGGCATTTACGTACATCTTTCATGAAGACTTCCAAGTCATATTCTTTCTAGATTAATTTCTACAGTCTCACGAAGCTTCTGAATCCATCACCGAAACGTCCAGTACATGCTTCTCCAAAATACTGAGTTTTCACCTACATATTCTTCTTCATTTCCTCTGAAATTTGGATATGTTATACATCAAGATATCCTATATAAGTTTTATGAAGAGATATAAGTCAAATAACCAGAGTATAGTCGTCCTTTAGGTCCATGAAGTCTCGGGTGTCCTGTAATACATCTCCAGAATTACCGTCTTCAAGATCTAGTCGATTTACTAGGTTATACTTGTTAATTTCACTTAAAATTTGAGTATGTTGTATTTTAAGATGTCCCCTACAACTTTCATGAAGAAATCGAAGAGAGATTCTTAGCACAAATCAACATGCAACCACAAATTCATCAAGATGTCAATGAAATCGTTCCAGATCTGAGGTCTCCGTAGAATGATAGTTTAACCCCTTAAATCTCCATCATTTTCCACCAAAGTTTAGTATGTTGTAGTTTAAGATGTTAGCTACAACTTTCATGAAGATATCAAAGCCAAAATCGGACTCTAAACATGCATGCAAGCTCACACAACACTCTGACTCAAACTGTTCAAGCGAAAACAGTCACACCACTCACGATCAAGCCATCCATACTTCGGTTTTCCTCTTCCAATCACTCAAATTCGACACTATATCAACCATACATGTAACAAAACACACATGCAAGAGTAGCAAAGGACCCCAACTTGCCTCTAGACCACACGAACGGCGGCACACCGGCGAAGGACGAACGGTGTGCGGGCGGCGACGGGCGAGCTCCTCCTCCTCGGCCTCCCTCTCTCTCGCATCTCACTCTCTCTCGGCAACTCTCTCCCTCTCTCTCACTCTCTCAAAACCAGCCACTCTCTCTCTCTCTCTCTCTCTCTCTTTTTTTTGGTTGCTATATAAATTGCATGCATTCTTGGTTTGCATGGGGGACACTTGTCCCTAAGAAGGAGACAAGTGTCTCCTTGGTTGAAGACACTTGGAGGCCATGCGGCTCCTCCTTCTCCCCCCTCCATGCGCCGACAGCCCAATGGGCTTCATGGGCCAGGCCTCTTGGCCCACTTTAGGCCCATGTCACTTGGGCTTAAGGTCCAAGCTTAAATGGCCCAAAATTTTCTTAAATAAGTCCATTTTTACTTTTAATAATTTACCTTAAATCCCAACTTATATAAATACTAAATTACAATTTCATATGGCCATAAAACTTGAAATCATAATTCCATAAATTCAAATTTATAAAACACATGGCCAATGATAGGATTTTCTTTCCTATCAAATAATTATCCATTAAAAGCTTGGCCATGAATCTTATTGCAAATTATGGACTAAATGGCCATAAAATAACTTAATGGTACTTCCATCTTCTATTCATAGACCTAAATGTGACTAGAGGTTGCCATGAATTTTGGGATGCCACATCAGGGTAGCTAAAAACCCGCTCGGTAACCCTTATGGGCCGGGCAAAACGCTTTGGAGGAGCAGTCATCTAAGGACCTGAAAAGGTTGAGCCCACAACGGGGTGAGACAATGTCTAAGCAAGTTCACCCCCTAACCTCCAACTAGGAAGGAAATATGCCTAAAGACAGTCTATGCACACACAAGATAGAGGACTTACCTTGCCTCAGTTCCTTCCTGTAAGTTAGTACGATTCGTATACTCAACCAATCAATTCAATTCAATTCATCAATCAACTGATCCACTCAGTTATTCAACTCAATTCGACACCATCAATATGATTCATACTATCTATTAGTCAATACTATCTATCAATCAATACTATACATCAATCAATACCGCCTATCAATTATTACCATCTATTAATCAATCGATTCAATTACCGCTCACACAAGCTGAAAAATAGACGGTAATAGCTCTCACAAGCTGATACAGATAGATAGTAACTTGCACAAGCTGATATACAGATCGTTGCTCTCACAAGCTGATAAATAATCATAGCTCAAACAAGCTGATATGGTATACTACTCTCACAAGCTAACGTGCAATAATGTTCTTACAAGTTGACGTGCAATAATGCTCTCACAAGCTGACGTGCATTTTTTTTCTTTTCAAAAACCCCACAATTTATATAGTCCACAAAGATTTTTTTAGCGTTAAAAATTGATGCCCGGTAATTTTCTAATTAAAATACCGAAATTTCACAATTTTGGAATAAATAACCAAAATCATTAATTTCACTCAATTTTCACAAATTAGCACTCCATTAAATAAACCAAGCATACCATTGCAATCAACACGATATTTCTGTCACCGGCTATCCTAGTATAATTTTTGGAAAATAATAAATAATTAAATAAATAACAAAATTAATTAAATAAATACAATTAAATGCCAAAAATAGGAATTTAGGCCGGAAATGCCTAATTAAATATCGAAATGGGCTCGGAAAATTCCTAAACCAATCTAGATAAATAGTACAACTTATCTAATCTCTAATTAAGCCGTTCTAACCACCTAACATGCATAAACAAATAATTAAATCGCTAATTCATTCTAACTAACCACCTAAACTATACTTAGTCTAAACTAATCACCCCTAAGCATCATTAACTCCCTAAGTAGAGTTTAGCAAGTAAATTTACCGGTTTTGCGATCCGATGAGTCCATGGTGATGGCATCGCGGAGACGGGCGACAAGCCTCCTAGTAGCAACACCCGACAAGGCTCAGAAGCGGCCCAAAACGGCCCACGAAGGCTCATGGTTGGCTGGGTTGCTCGGTTTTTGTCCAAGGACTGAGTAAGCTGGTACCAAAGCTAGAAACGGTAGGGGATGGGTGAACTAAGCTACAACGGTGAGCAAGGGTGATGGTGGGTGACGGCGACTACTAGATGGCGTCGATGGGGCTCTAGTTGAGCCCTACGATGACTAGGGAGGCTCAGGGACACAACTAGGGTTGCGACTAGAGCGGACAAGCGGGCTTGCGATGGCTCGGGCGACCAACGGAGAGGCTCCGACAGCTCGGGGTGGCTTGTGATGGCAGGGGGAACTTGGCTAGATTCTCTGCAATTTTTGGAGCTTCAAATGGTCTCTAATGGGGAAAGCAACTCTGCTGAAGGAGAAGGGAACAACAGAAGGTTTGGGGGGTCCCTCTTGGCTTCCATTTTATCTTCTTGTCTCTTGGCAAGGTCCCACCAACCATGGCTGTCATCCATGGCTCCTTGGTAGCCCACAAACTTCTCTAGTAAGCCAATGAAGTGCTCCAAAGATTGTGGGAACTATGGCCTACGAATTTGTACACAATTTCCCCAATATTGAACCAATTCTCCTTAAATTGAATTCAATTCGGTCCCCATAAATTTCACCAAGGTGTCTTTGACCAAATTAACATTTTTCCTCACCAATAGAACCAACTTACATCCAAAAAACGCGATAGAAAACGGCCTTATAATGAATTTTCACCAAAAATCTCAGTTTGCAAAAAAATCTTCGCAGGATGAGTTGATGGTCCTAAAATAAATCGTGATATGACAGAACTTTTAATTTCTAGAATTGGATTCAAATTTGCGGTTAATATCAATTTGGCGTAATTTTAGCGTAACCTAGCCTACCGAATAACTTATAGAAATTTTTAGTGCAATTGACCTATGGTCAATTATTTTCAAACCATATTGTACATCTTCGACACATTGGCGACTCTCGGTTGTCGTGAAAATCTCGAGATTTCAAATGTGGACACAGGGTACAAAATGACAGAAAAATTGGTCTAGTGCCGATCGACGAGAATTTTGCAATTAGGTGGAATAACCCACACTTTGATCACATATCTCAGTCGAACCGGCCTATCTCTGATCTTTGATCGATTTTTAATTATGCCGTAATGACTCTTGCAGACTAGCACGGTTGAGCAATTGGTTTCTAGTCGAATTCTCAAATCTATTGCGTTAAAATCCCTTAATGGCTTCACTAGATAGACTACTTATCTCGTAAGTGATTAGCTAAGAGAATAGAACTATAGGCTCGTCGATAAAAAGCCCAATTCATTCAATTGAAAACAAAACTGGAAATTCGGGATGTCACAAAGCTAGCTCTACTAAATCATGTAAAAGTTGAACAACTTCAAAAGAAGCCCACTACTCAAGCTCTACTATCAGTTTTTTTTTTTTTTTTTTCCAAATCAAAATTTTGAGGGCTATCATAAATTAATGTTGAAACTGATAGAACATGCAATTGTCTTAACGAAAAAGAATGAAAGCACTAGAGAAATAAAGGAAAAATAATATAAAATGCCAATAATTTACGTGGTTCGGTTTAAATATTGGTACCTACTTCATGAGGAGGTTCATCGACAAATAATCCACTAATTAATTAAATAATTATAGAGTTACAATTGCCACATGCTTGATATTCTTAACTCTAAATTACACCCAAAATCACTTCATTCATGAAGAAAATGACTACATTTGGATGTACAATTCATAGCACATATTCACTTGTGTTCACTCTTCCTAAGGCTAATGGAGAACTTCAAAGAGCTCCACTTATAGCTTACAAAGAAGGCCTTTTTATGTTTATGTTTTTTTTTTTTTTTTGGGTGCAGTTCTACTTTTGGGAAGCTTTGTTGGAGTCCTCTTTCTTGCGGGTAAGAAAAAGTCAACTATAAGACTTTAAAAAAAAAAAAAAAAAATAAAACAACAATGCCAAGAAGACAAAATGTCCATTGTGCACCTCTAGAGGTGTCCAACTAATATGCGGTCAAATTTGAATATTTATCTTCAAGGAAAAAACAAGTTTATTAAATCCACTTCTCTAGGCCATAGTTGGTTGAAAGAAGGGCACACCTCGCATGGACTCAAATTCTAGATATAATTTACTCATTCTCCACCTTGGCTCAATGTTTTCTATCAAATCATAGTGCCTATCATTCATGTCGGTTCCCCTAATTCCCTAACAAGCACTCACTCTTCACAAATGCCAATTGAGCTCGAGCTTGACCAACTTCTTTATCATGTTTATTGAGGTCTCCATTGTTACGATCTTCCTCACAACAACTTTGCTCTTTATTGAGACATCTCGAAAGAAAAAAATACTTGATGTCAATATGTTTCATCCACTCGCGATAAATCAGACTATAAGCCAAAAATTTCGCACCTTAGTTGTCACAATGTAGAGTATGGCTCTTTTGTTCCATCCTAAAGTCTAAGAGCAAACCCTTTAAAAATATTGCCTCCTTGATTATTGTTGACACCTAAATTTTGGCGATCCATTTAGTCATTTATTGCATAAAAATTAGGGGTTAATTTTATCCCTGAAAAAAAATATTAATTGCATAGCTACAATTAGTTTGCATTTTATTTACTGGACCGGTGGCGGATGGGTCGAATTGGTGTTTTTGAATTTTAAATTAATAGGCTAGGCTAGGCCCATGAAAGGATAAAATTAACCCAAGCCCGTCGTTATTTTTAATTGATTATCTTGCGAAAAAATTAAGATTTGATCCGATATTATGGTTTTTGAAAATTAAAAAAATCGTATTGTAATCTTATTTTTTATCAATAGATAATGAAATCGGGGGATAATATTTTAGATAAGGATTTTTGTGATCAAGAGGTTATAAGCAATATTTGGGAGATGAAAATATTTTAAAAAAAAGATCATGTTTTGCGTCGCCTATAAAAGGATAAGTACGGATCAATCTGGTGGGGGGGCTTCTCTGGAGAAAAAAATTCAGAAAAGAAAAGAGAAAGAGAAGAAAATTTTCCTGCAGAAAGTACACAAGGAAAAAGTAAAAGAGAGAAGTGAGTTTGAGGGGGAAGCGGCTGAAATAGTAAATGTTGATTTGACCTTTACTGTTCATCATCTTCCCCAAATCCGCTGCCTCACCAATCCGCGTGCTCCGCCTCATCTCTAAGCCGCCCTGGTTCGTGACGCCGGAGCCACTCCTCACTCGCCGCCGCTGCAACTCACGGAGACCCCGACGCACCGACCGTGCGTTGCACCGGCACCGTGATTCACAGCCCAGCTTCGTTGCCCTCCGCCCGAAGCTCCTCCGCATTACCGCAACTCGCCGTGGCTCCGGAGCTCCATTCACCCATTGCTGGTCTCTACCTGACGACCCGCGACCCGCACATCGACCCTCCTGCGCGCTGCTGATCTGCTAGCCGTCGCCCCTCACCGACGTCCGACGACCGCCGATCTCACCGGGCTGCTGACCCTGCTGCCATCTAACGTCGCCGGAATCCCCCTCACCCGCGATTGCACCAGCCGGACGTCCCTACTCGCCGAGCCGATGCTGCCCGAAGCTGAAGACTAGCGACCAGGTGCTACCCGACGCCGCTGTTCATCCCCTCCCCGGTGCTTGAACGCCGCCTGCTTCGCCCGAGCGCCCCTACTCCATTGGTCTCTGCTGCCTGCCACTCTGCTCATTTGCCGAGTCCCTTCGCCGGAGTTTCTTCCCTGCCAGACCTCAGATCTGCTGCCCCCTCACCGGAGCCGGTGACCAGCCGCACGGACAAAAAGCTTGAAAGGAAAAAGAGAAAAAAAAAGAGAAAAGAAAGAAAGAAAAAGGATTAGGTAGTCCTTTTATTTACTTATTTTTTGTTTATTGATTTATTTCATTTATTTTCTCCTATGTCTTGTTTTTAGTAGAATTGTTCCTTAAATATGTGACTATATTCCACTATGAAGTAGTCCTTCAAGCTAGGGATTGACAGTCCGATTTTCGCGCCCGAAATCCGACTTGCAATCCCTTATAAAAATCGACAATCCAATCTCAAGCCCGAGATTTGATTCGCGATTTAATTTAAAATTGGCCAACCCGATCTCATGCGCGAGATATGGTTTGTCAATTTTTAGATATCAATCTTATCCTTGTTTGATTTGCTGTTGGTTGAATCAATATTATTTTCGTAAAAGAAAAATCAAAAAATATTTGAGTTTGGATTAGATTTGCTGTTTTAGGTTTAAAATTTGCAATCTTATTTCAAGTTTTAAATAAGAAAATCCAAAAAAATGTTGAATTAAGATTAGGTTGGGATATTATCTTTAAAATATTATCTTTAAGATAAGAATTTTTTTAAATATTTTTTTTATAAAAATGAAAAATCAAAAGAAAGAGCACATTCATAGGATGTTAGTTTTAAATTTGAATTGCATGTTTTATCATGTGAAAATTTTAATTTCGAAATTAATAAAAAACACAAAAAAATCATCATGCATATATCATGTTGAATTAAGGCGTTCTTTGCACGTCATCGCATATTAGATAAATTGCATGGTAGATAATTTCTTAGTTTAAATTAGGATTTAATGTGACTTGATCCTTAGTTTAAATTAGATAGAATTTTAATCTAGTTAAGATCATTTTTGCATTTTTAAATAGAAATATCAAATGCACGTCATTTAGTTCTTATTAGGTTCATTTAATTAGAATTTGCCCGTCATTAGACTAAGTCATTTAATAAATGTCGCATGACATATAACTCGCATACTAAATTGTATGTTGCGTGTCATTTTAGTATGTCATTGCATCGCATTACCTGTCATCATTTGATTAATTTAGATTGCATTTAATTATTGCATTTTTTCATGTCATATAGTTTAGGTCATGCTCCCATGTCATATTAGATTACATACATTGCATAAGTCATGATTTTCATTAAATAAAGTGAAAATAAAAATTGAAATTGCGTGTTAATTAGAAATCATATCTAGGGCTGCTGATGTGAATTCTGATTTAACAATGCGAGATGCTTTCGTTGCTCCTAGGTATGTTTTTGCAATATTTAATTGCTTTCTTGAGTGTTAAATTGGTGGTATGCGTACATGTATGATCACCTCACATGTTAGAAAGTTAAATTAAAATCAATTCAATTGCCAAGCATTTTTCAAAAATAAAAAGAAAGTTACCGAAATGGCGTTAGAGAAATCTAACGTAACCAAGTCCCCGTACTCTTAGTCTTTGGTTCGTAGGAGTAAAGTAAATCTCCCGTTACTTTACTAGGGTTTCTAATCGACCCACCAAAAATAGATTAGTGGCGACTCCTAGTTAAAATTTAATTGCATGTTAACAATTCAAACCTAAGTTGCAAATTGGTATGGGCTTGGGAGAGCCCGAGTTAAGTCTAGGCTTAACAATCCATTAGCCAAACCCTAGGTGGTCCAAACCCCGAAAAATTGGTCGCGACAATTATCAATCAAGGCTTGTGATATATACTTTGTCTCACTCAAAGACAAGGCTACACATGCCTATAAGAATACCTTCCAACTCATTGCATCACCTGCAGAGTAAGGACATAACCTACTAAGACACACACTCATCCAAATCACTAGTGTGATCCTAATCTACAAAGATTCTAGTCTCCCCACCATTATAGTCCTTTAGTACATTATACCAACATCTCTTGTCCCCTTCACATTATAGCTTCCAAATGAGTTTTATTGAGATTTTCATGTAATGACTACCAATAGGAATGAGTGGTTCCAAGTTCCTTACAAGTTTTGTTTGGAACCTGGAACCTATCCTCGAGTTTAGGTTCCTCATTTTTTGGGACCCGGAACTTGCTCATTGGAACCAAAAATCTGGAACCTACCCTATCATAGGTCCCAGGGTTGGTTCTAGGATCCAACAAGTTCATGTTTTTTTAGTTAAAAAAATGAAAGTGAGCGCAACAATAATAAACAAGCTTGTCATTCATCAAAGAAAATACAAAACAAACAAAACTATTAACATAGGAAAATGAATTCTTGCGAAGGAATTCAACTAGATAAAAGAGAGGAAATGGAACAAAAGTTTCCATTGAAATGGAACAAAATTCATTAGACCATAAAGTTTGTTTTGGAACTTTGTATAAGGGAATTTATAACACAATAAAACGAACCATACCATAAAAACAAGGGCATTAAAATTGTAGATATGACATTAAAAGAAAAATGAGTTTCTAGTCCTCAAACATCCATAAAAGTTTGTTTCAAAGTTTGATTACCTGAAATCAAAAGAAACAACAATCATAGTTAATAACTTAATAATAGCTTTAAATTTAAAATTGAACTGTCGCGAAGCAGTTATTTGCAATTGCAATTGCAACGTTTTCTTTGCAATTGAAAGTTCACCATATGCAGGGTAGCTTAGCATGGCAATTTGAGTATGTATTCCTTGGACATAATGAGAACTAACATCTTTTGGAGCATACAGAAAATAACATAGCACGATGCTCAACTTGACTATACAATCAACCATATATGAGAACTAAAGCCATCGGATGGAAGTGTAATGAGAGATGCTAGTAAACTAAAATAAGTATTAGATGCCTTACCACATATATTCATTTCGCTTTAACTGGTAAACTCTGTTTATCGACGATAATTTCCTCATTAAGACAATCCTTATCTAAACACAAAAAAGAAAAAAGAAAAAGAAAAAGAAGAGATGAAATAAAATATTCACCTTTACTAAAAAAATAAAAAATAAAATATTCACTTATTAGATATACAAAAGGAATTACAATATAAAAAGATATAAACATCACTTACCCAACTCAATTTTTTTTGCATTCTCGATGCACTCTTCAATATCAATCGGTATACAAACGACTCTTAGCCAATCTTCAGTGCAAGTCTAAGCTTCCAACACTTTAGGAGTTAAAAAATTTCGAAAGCTATCAAGAACAAAACCTGATGTACTAAAAGTTGACTTTGAAGTAAGAGTAGTCACGGGAATAGATAAAATATCCCGAGCCTTTAAAGAAAGGATCTTATATTTTAAGTCAACAGTCTTCCACCACATCAAAAGGTCAAGATCAAGAACTTTTTCATTTTTTCTTTGAAGATACTCATCAAGTTCAGATTTGTTGTCATCTCACTCTTGTTCGTTCGAGTGCAAAAACATTTTCTTCTAAGCTTGGGCGTCATACTTCTTTATACCTTCATTACCACCCACATCACTATTGGAACCATTATTACTTACACTCATACTGTGACTATCAAAATTTTGATCACTTGAAACAAGGGAAGATTTCTCATAAAATTCATTCAAATGCTCTAATGCGTCTATCTTGTATGCATCTCTTTAATTTTCGATTCAACATCCTAAATTTGTCCATACAAGAAACTCATATAATTCAACTTGGCTCTAGGATCTAATACAACCGCAATCAACACCATCATATTCACTTTATCCAAGCTTTCATAATACTTGTCAATTTTTTTTTTTTCATTTTCATACCCATAGCTTGAAGGATAGGATCTAAGGTATCTGCCGCATCTATCATATATCTATACAAAAAAGCTATCCATTCAAAATAATCATTTGAAGTAACAGATGAACTCTCTGACATTTGATTGGTGGCATCATAAAATACTTTTTGGAAATTCAAAAGAATAATAACATTATCTCGATCATCATCTTTAGGAATTTCATGGTTAAGCTCAATTGCAAAAGAAAGATCATTTTCTTTCATTCTTTCAAAAGCTTTTATGAACTTTATGGCATTGTCAACATGAGATAAGTGGAGTTCCATTTAGTGGCAATATCAAGAATATCGAACCCTTGTAAGTGATTTGTTTACTCTCAATGCAAGATTGAAATACTTTGGCTCTTGTGGGAAAACTTTTTACATATCTAACCACATTTTGGATATGTGTAATAGAGTTACATACTATAGTCAAGCCATATCTCACAATCAAATTTAATAAATGAGCAGTGCACCTCATATGCAAAACACTACCATTTAATATCAACAACCTTTGGCATTATCCACGGTGATTGTGGACACTTTTTTTTTTATTCCCCACTCTTGGATGCATTTCTCCATCATTTTCCCAATTTCCCTACCCTTATGACTATGCACCACCATAAGATTGATGATTCTTTTATGTAACTTCCAATTTTCATCAATAAAATATGCAATTGAACATAAATAGTTTTGAATAGAACTCAATATATCAGTTGTGAGTGCAATCCAAGAATTAATTTTCCGAAATAAGTCTTCAAACAAGTTCTTTCACAAAAATACAACTTCATGCAATCTTTTGCCACTGTAAAACGTGATAAATGTTTGAAGAGAGGTTGTAACTCATTGACTAATTCACGAAATTCAACTTGTTCGACCAAAGAAAAATGTTGTTCATTAATTATGATGAATTGAGTGAGCGCTTGCTTACATTGTTCTTGATTAAATGACCATATTGATAAGACGTTACCGATACTAAAATCTCTCCCTGCCTTGTCAGCTATGTCTACATTACATGGTGCAAAGAATCTCTGCCTCTTAACTATGTTGCGAGGAAACTTCTTGCACGTGGTCAAGTGCTTCTTCATTGTAAAAGTACTGTTAGAAACACGATCCTTAAATATAGACGCATAATGAATGTACTTCACTTGTTATGTTCTTTCATCCTTATCATTGATTCTCGCATAATGATTTTAGCATTTGGATGTATTTCTTATCATGAGAAGGAAGACGATAACCAAATACCTTGTTTGTGGCACTCATGGTAGGGGATGGCTCTTCTTCATTTTCATCACTAGACAATTCCAATTCTGTGATCGGAGTCAGCTCCTCACATCCCTCCACCTCCATTGACGTGTTATCTTGATACATTAACTTCACACATACATAACTATAATAGAATATAGTTAGAAAATTCAAAATAAAGATCAAACATTTATAAAATGGCAAAAAAAATTGTTACTCGTGTATTTCAATTTGGAATGATGACAAACGAACCCATCTCGTCATTTCTTATGACATTCAAAAAATTCAGGCCCATGCCCAAAACGTTGGAGAATAAGTAGCACTCTCACAGATGAAAAAGGCAAGTGGAGGATTGGAAGCCATAACTAAACTTCTCGAGGTTTCAAAAAGTTGCCGGGTAACTTTGAAGGATTTTGCATGGGAACGAGGTCGAATGCATGAAGAAAATACCAGAAATGGACCACCGTCGCTATTTCTCTCCATTGAGGGGACATAAACAACAATTAGATGAATCCGCCCTATTGTCACTCTTCTTTTATTTTTTATTCCTTTTTTTTTAAACTATCCCATGCTCAGTTTATATTGTGTCCTCTTCAAGCAAGCCATAACACCTGAATTAAGAACCCCTCAAATTCCAGTAGCACATGCAAAACACCACAGAGAGCTAAAACACGCTCCCTCACTAGACTCCTGTTAGTCATCGAACCAACGTTGACCGCATTGTCACCACCGGCCACCAAGCCCACAAGAAGAATGAGTATCAACTTTCAGTCAAGAACAAGGATGTAAAAACCATATCTCATTCGGGTGTTTTGTCAAATGCGTGGTAGGCGTTGGTTGAGAGAAGGTTACAAACCAATAGCAAACAATGAGTAAGCAAGACTCAACTTCACACACTTATGAAGATGAACTACACACAACAAGCCTCAACCATAAACAAAAAGAACAAGCGTGCACCTAACTTGGACATTTTATTGAACAATTAATTTATGCAAACTGAGTAAGAAATAGAGACGACTGAGCCCGAGCACAAGCCAGGATTCACAAATATTGACACCTAAGACCTTGCAACCACAGCTTGCACCTAGACAAGGCCGAAAAATTGCATGAATTGAACAACGGTGGTTTGGTTCGGCAAGCCTGAAATAAGGCATTAGGGGGCGTCCGGATGGGGGAACCCTACATGGCTCGAGTTGTCGTTGAGGGCGTCGCTGAGTGGAGAGGGGGCATGTGACGTCCTGAAATTTTGGCCTTAGAATTCCGCTTAAGATTGTGCTTGTTGACGGAAGAGGAATCATGATAGGTGGATTGTCCAATGGGCTTTGCGTGTGGGCTAGGCGTGTGATGGCCTAGCGGGCCTAATTTTGGGCTAAGTTTGGACTAGAGAGAGAGAGAGAGAGAGAGAGAGATGGTGGATCGTGAATATGGCGAGTGGGCTAGATGTGTGCGGAAGGCCTAGTTAAGGAAGATAAATGCTGAGATTTTTGGCCAATGTTCGTCTTGCGCGAATTCGAGTGATTTCGAATTTTCGATCGTGTTTTCTTGTAACTTAATTATTGATGTTGTGGTGTAAGTGAAATTATTGGTGGATGTAAGATCCTTGGATATTTGAAATTCTAACTTGAAGATGTGTACCATCCTGCTAAGTTTTTGGTAATGTTAATAGTGGAAGATCTTGGAATAAAGTTATTTAAATAGTGCCTAGTATTAGAGGTGGCTGAATTCTTTGGACTAGGAAGATGATTAGCTTTATTTTGTTTAGATTAAACTTTTTTAGGGCAGGTAAGCCAAGGGGAAGATGACAAAATCTAGGATTTTCTGCATTAGGTTTTGGCTTCCCCATGCAAAGTTTCGGTTCTTCCCCTTCCCCAGCTGAAACATCAGCCCTTAAACCTCATGATGGCTCTAAAATTTCCCCAGCTAATCTCCTCCTTTGCGTGGTTGCAGCAAGGGAAAATTTCCCAAGGAAAACCATCATTCTTCCCCCCAACTCCTATTTTTATTTTTCCCTTCTCATTTGTTCTTCTTCTTCCTTCTTCCATTCACATGCCCGACACCTTCCTCTCTCATTTTCATCTTGTTTCCTTGCTGTTATTTGAAGGACTAGCGACCAGAGAAGTAGCCGACCTTCAAGAGAGCTTGAGAAAGCAGTTTTTAAGTCCTAAACTAGGTAAGGGAATAAGCTAGGTATTAAACTTTGACATCCTCTCGATGCTTGAGGGTGGAATAGCTCGACCTAGTGGATTTGTGGGTTATTGGAGCTAAATCTGTGTATGACTTTAGCTTGCATGTGTGCTGTGATGTGTGAGAAGTATTGCATGTGAATTTCTTGAAGGTTTATGGTTACTAAGATTGCAAGGGATGTGCTTAGAGAAGCTAAGGTTGGATTTTTTCCCTAGATCTGTTTACTGGACACCCGATGATTGCCATTTTCGTAGGTTGAAATGTACTGCAAATTTGAAGTTGCTTTCTACTTGAAAAATGTTCTAAACATCTTCATTTATGACATATATTTTACTCAAGATTTTCTGAATTTAAAAAAATAATATTTCAGATTCATTACATGCAAGTCATAATCTCATTTTCTGCTGGAATCTGTGACCTTTTGGTGTTTAAAGAATTTTTATCAACTCTTAAGGTTCGATTTTCAAAATAGTTTCTTCACAAAAGTTTTTTCAGCACATCTTGAACATAGTCAAATTTAAGAACAAATAGATGAGTTTTGGACTTCAAACCAAGCTGGTTTTGGAAAATGTGATTTCTGGACATGGACATAGTTTTGGTAATTGTTTGAACGATTTACTGCTCCTATTATAGAAAGATCTGGGTCAAAGTTTCTTCATGAAAAGTGTTTTCTTTAAGTGATATTTACAACATATTTAAATTTGAGAATTTTATGAACTCGTTTGGTTATGTTTTGGGATTTAATCTTGGAGACGTGCGAGTGGACTCGGTTTTTGTTGGTGAGGGCCAGTTGTGGTCTTGTTGCTATTCTTGGTGTCTTGCTTGTTGGAAATTGCATATTTTGTGATTTTAGATGATTTTGGCATGCTGAGAATTTATGTTTGATGGCTATGCATGAGTGATTCTTATCATGTGTGCGAGATCATGTGTGATAAGTTTGTAAGGCTGTGTAAAGGGCAATTCTGTTTTGTGCATGCTAATGCATTGAGATCTTGGTACATTGAGCATGTTGTGTTGTGATACATATGTGTACTGGTGGTGTTAAAAGTGTGCCCTAATGGAAGATTGTGACGTGGTGAAATATGTGAATGAATTAAATTAAGAGATATTCTATTAGACAGCGTTTTGATGATGCCCCCGGGGAGTGGGGATGCCCCCAAACAATGAGGTTTGGGATGCCTCGGTTGAAGTCACAAGGCCAGTGACCCTTGGACATTGGGATACCTTGGAGGGAGATGCCTAGGGCCAGCATCCCTTGGAAGTCCGGGCATTGACCTAGAAGTGACTCGAATGGATCCAGCCAGCGTCTTGGGTTCAATTCGTTTTGAGGGTGGATATGAAATGTTCACGCATTGAAATTAATCAACAAGGTGTGTGAGTACGTGTGATGGTGTTGCCATGTGTCATGAGATGCATGATTGAGATTGTGTGTGCCATGTGATGCATGGATGGAGTATGTATGCACATTTCGGTGTATTCTTCATGCATTATACTCACTTTAGCTTGTCTAGTTCACATGATTTTACTGGTACCGTATGTTGCCCTATTTGATGTAGTCCATGGTTATGATGATTCACTATATTTGTGCTATTTCACTAATGAGCGAAGTTAGGATCTTATTGTTTAATGTCATGCTTTATCCTTTATTGGGTATTGTTGCTCACCCCTTATTTTTCCTCTTAGATCATTAGCCATGGATCTGACACCTTTGGCAACTTATGGCGTGCCTGTGCGAGTATATGTGTATAGGGACTTTGAGGATCGAGATTCTAGTTATATTTGTACTGTCCGGATAGATTATGGACGCTCTAATCCTTTTCCTATGCGTTTTGTGTTTGTGTATCTCAATGTGAATGGGAGGTTGTTTGGCCCCATCCGTTGCTGATGTTTTGAGCTTGAAGTAGGAGGCGTGCGTGGTATAGAGGAATGTAGTGGATGAGGAAAACTACCAGGTAGAGGAGTTGGGCATTTTTTTGGCCTCTCCTAGGTGTTTTGTTTGGGTCATCTTGATGTGTGTATTGCCATGATGTAATTGTCAAGATGTCGTTTTCCTCTTTTAATCCTTGCTTATGATGAATGAATGGCAGCATGTTAATATGAAATTGTTCTTAAGTGAAATCTCTTTATATGAAAAGTGTATACTCTTCTGCTTGCATAATAGAAATTAAAGGTTATAGTTAAGGGTCTAGAGTGACGGCCTGGGACGTTATAGCTTGTCACAGGGCGAGCAGTGTCGCTGAATGGAGGAGGGTGAGCGGTGTCGTCGAGTTGTTGTCAAGGGTGTCACCGAGCCGAGGGGGCAAGTGGCGTCAAGTGGAGGGTGTCACTGAGAGGAAGGGGTAGAGTAGAGTAGAGTAGAGTAGAGAGAGAGAGAGAGAGAGAGAGAGAGAGAGAGAGAGAGAGAGAGAGAGGAATTTGGAATGAAATTAGGGTTTCACTTTTTAGGATTAGGAACCGGGAACCCGGTTTTGGTTCCGAAAAAAAGGAAATCGAGAATTGGAACCTTTCTCCTTGAAACTAGGAATCGAACTGGACCCACCGGTCCAGTTCTCCGAACCCGGTTCTACCTGGAAACCGCGCTCACCCTTAACTACCAATGCTTACAATTAGTGAAATGTTAGGTCTAATACATACCTTGATGTACATAATAGTACCAATTGGACTAGAATAAATAACACAAGACATATGCCCCTCCTTCTCCTTCTCTTCAGTATGTGATAAAAACTTATCAAAAGTTTAAAGTGCTCCGATATATGTGTACTCATTGATTGTGCTAACTATACATCAAAAGGTGCCACAATATTCTTAATATATTTATGTTGAAGTGGATGAAAACCTCTCGTGTCCTTTATCATGTAAAATTTCCATCACTAATATCTATTTTGCAATGCATAAAAATCTTTCATCTCAAATTCAATACTTAACTATTATTTTAGCACACCAATGTCAAAGATATCTTTAGTTGCTATCAACATGTCATCAACATATAATAATAAATAAATCAAATATCCATCCTTTAATCTCCTAAAATAAATACAACTATTGAATTGACATTTTGATTAGTTCTGACTAGCCATGAAAAAATCAAAATGTATACACCACTATTTAGAGGACTATTTTTGGAAGCACCAACGATTAACGCTTCAGGAAGTACCGATAATTGAGGTTGATAATTCTGCTTTTGAAAGTGTTGATTTTTATGGTCAAAACATTGTCCTTATGGATGGGTCGGTGGTAATTCATAGTAAACTTTGTAGCATCAGTTGTTCTCCAATACACACACTAAGACTGCTGTCTCCAAGGTTTGCTTCTCAGTTTGTTTAGCCCTCTAGCAACATTTGACTCTTCTTTCTCATTCATCTCTGCTATCACAACACTCCTAATTGCACCGATTCGAGTCTAGTTATAGCTATTATGGTTGCTGTTAAACACCATTTGATGCTATTTTTCTCCATTACCTTACAACTCCAAATCTCCCCTATTACATTGTTTTTTTTACTAAGAGGACTCAAAGTGATGCATCTACTAGCTTCATTGCTAGCTTTCATTATTATTAGCGAGGGGCTCAAAATCTCTTGGTGTTAGAGTACCCAACATTCATAACTAGAATCCCTTCTCAACAATGTAAGGTTTGAAAGTATTCAATTAGTTTATCATGGTTGAAAATTGACTATCATCCTCATTCTGTTGGTATGAAAACTGAATAGCATTGAAGTAGTTATTGATGATATGGTTTGGATTTCTGTTGACTTGATATTATGGAATCAAAATCTTAATCTAGTTTTGCATATAAGAGCCTCACTAAGATGCTCATCATGGGATGACAAAATGTCAAAACCAGATTTGCATATTTGTCTAAGATTTTGGCTTAATTGGAGTGTGTTTCAACAAGTCTCATGCGGTTAATGCTTCTCATTAACTTGAGCGCAATATTTGCTATATCCCTTTGTTATCGAACAAAGTCGAACCTACCTTTGTTTCTTTTGTGGTTATATTGACTAAATTGGATGATCTTCCATGGTTTGCATTGGTGAGAAAAGTGAATAGAGGTCACTTGTGTATGCATCACCAAATTTCCAGGTGATATCTTGAAATGATTTTAATGGGAGGGTCAATGTTGGTGATTAGCTTCTTCTACGCCTCCACAAACACCACGTTAGTCGTTTACACCATTGAGACATCCACAAAGAAGGGGCATAACGAGGCCCTCGCAATGGTGGAGATCAAGATGGGTCAGTGAAGCAGCTTCTTTGTGGCTTGCCGGATAATGGCAGATTGAGGTGGGAGTTCACTCTTCAAAGGGATTGAAGAAGAGGGGTTTGAAAAGGTAGGGTTTAAAAAAAACTTGATTTGTCCAAATTAGGGTTCATAATTTAAGACAAACATGTTAACTAATGTCACGTTAGGTCATTAAAGCTGATTGGGCACACTAGCGAGTTATGTAGGTTTGAGAAATTAATAACATATGGCAATGTTGATTTTTTTGGCAATTGAGATTAGAGTTAGCACTTAATTTCTCTTTTTAATTTTTTTAAACAATACATTGGTTGTTTTAGAACCTAAAGGGGAGTAAATAGGTTATTTTAAAAAAACTGGACTCTCTTTTGCGAAAAATAGGTGAAGCTATGTAAAGATCTAGTCAAGGTGATGTTTCAAAGCTCTTGAGTGTAATGTGTCCTTATGGAAGTAATAAGAAAAAACTGTAGCACACAACTATGTATAGTAGTTCAGCTTTATCTCCAAGCCTACTCCACTCTTTAGACTAATAGTTACAAGTTGGGCTAGATTGCACTAGTAATTTGTTTGGAAAGTTACAATCAGCAAGTACTTATTTTATTACACGATTGATCTCATTATCAGGGCTCAGTCGTTACTATGACTCTTGTACACTTAACCTTCAGCACAATGACTTAGGTAGCATGAATACAATACTCAGAGAAACAATTGAAAGAGAGCATTCTTCTTAGAACTCAAAGTGAAGCAAATTTTTAGACTTTAGCACATATCTCTCTCTAACATTTGGCTTTTGAGATCTATTTATAACCATCTTCAATCTATCCATTGGAGATAGATCGAAAGAGTAATGAGCCGTTAGAGATGCCGTTGATTTGCTCTCCAAAGATATAATTGTCCATACAATCCTTTTTCTGAACATTTGTAGGCTACCTGAAAATAGCATTTGCTGTTGTCCCTTCGCTGCATTTTTCGATGGATTTGTTAGATAACCTAGCTTCTCAATTATTGTTATCACTCAGATTCCATTGCTGTGTGAAGCCATTGCCATAACGGCTAGTTTGTTGAACCAATGAACATCATCAAATGAATGTTGTTGCCATTAGGGGTGAGCGCGGTTACCGAGTAGAACTAGGAACTGGAGAACCGAACCGGAGGGTCTGATTTGGTTCTCAGTTCTAAAGAGACCAATTCCGGTTCCCGTTTCCCTTTTTCTAGGAACTGGTGGTTCCCGGTTGTGATTCTGGTTCTCATACGAATCAGAACCAAAACCGGTTAGGGTTCCCAAAAAAGCCCTAAATCAATTTTAATGTTTACCCCCCTCAATTCAAACTTTACAATTCTCCTTTGTCCTCTCCCGTTCTCTGCCTCTGCCCCATCGGTGACATTGCTCGCCCTTGATGCCACCATCGGACGTTGCTCGCGTCGCCACTCGCGTTAACGGCGCCACTGGATGACGCTTGTCCCCCCGATGGAGGCCGTTCGCTCGCCCAGCCGCCTCAACGCCGCTCGCCCAGCTGCCTCGACGCCGCTCACCGCTCGCCGCTCACCCAGCCGATGAATTTGAAGGTATCTAGATTCATCAACTCGGCTATATCCCTTAAAATAGAGGGCATGTTCTGAGTGTGACCCACCAAACATATTGTGTTGATTCCTTGCTAAAGTGAAAAACAATTTGTGGTTAGTGGGGAAATTTGCTTCAAAAGAAGAGTAGAATCCCTCTGGGTATATTTCTATATTGTGATAACATGTATAGTTTGGATGTTCCATAATTTATCAGATGATTGGAGAATCATTCTTTTTAATTCTTTTGCACAAGGTCTTTGGAGAATGTTGAGGGTAAATGCTTTGTAGCTCCATGAGCGTGTTTGTCAGGTTATAATATATCAATAAAGAAGGATGTGAGGAAATATGTAGTGGCTAGACAGACGCTTGATATTTGTTGCTTGTGGGTATCTGCATTTGCATCTATGATTATTGAATGAGGGTGATTTTTTAAGCCTTCTTGACTACCTTTTCTTACCCCCTTTTGCAATTTCATTTGATTGTTGTCCTACTCGAGGTTAGATGTGCTTTTAGCTGTCAAATTTGTTATGTTTTGTTATTTTTGAAGCCAGGTCAAGGAACATAGGATGAAGAAAGTGAGAGAAAAGGATCTCAATCCTTATATTTCTCCAGAGAATGCACTATTGGCAGAAAGAAGTTACTTGAGTGATCAAGAGAATATTAATTTTGATAATGGCTATCATGCGGAATGGATAGAGAAAATAGCTCAGCAAGAGTTGCCTTTGCATTAACTTCCAGGGATATGTACCGGTGTAGATTTAGTGCCTTTGCCAACCTTATTCTTTGACAGGATAATAATATATGTTGATGCAAAACTAAATGGCTGATAATAGTGATGATGCCCTTGCATGATGTCAAAAGATTTATACACATGCTCATGATTTCAACATAAACTCAGTATTGAATAACAGGTAATGATGGTTATTTTGTTCAGTCAGTTGAATAACTATTTTAGGTTATATTAGAACTTGCTACATAATATTTAGTTGCACTAGTATGGCATGGCTTTCCAACTGGCTGTTTCTTAAAGGATTTAACAATGAAAAAATATCCTCTGTGCCTAATGATAGGTGTAGTGCTTTTTCAACACATGACAAGTCCTTAAGCGGTTGCATCTCTAGTCATTTCACACTAGTTTATTACTAGGGCATTCTACAGGGGAAGGTGAAGCTCGGGTTGCTCAAAACTTCCTTAAAACTTGCTTTTCTTGTTAGAATTGTGGAAGGCAAGCAATAAAAATGACACTTAACAGTTTCTTGTTTTATAATCTCTCTGCAATGATGGTGAGAACTTTGTTTCTGCTGATAACCTTAGAATTAATTTGTGGAACTTGGAGATCAGTGGTTAATGTTTCAATATAATTGACATAAAACCAACGAATATGGAGGATTTGACTGGTAATTTCAGTGCTTTGCTCGCCAACAATTCTTTACTTCTGCCAGTAGCTAATTGAATGCTTGACTTAGCAATCATCCTTAATGTACTGTGATGCTGCCGCACTTTCTCTTTTTTTGTTATTTTGTAAGCATTTCCATCTCTTCTGTAGAGGCCATAACTTCAGCTCTGTTCCATCCAGTTCACTGTAATATATGCTTGCTTACAGTAGTTCAAGAGGTTTTATCCGTCTAGTTGATATGCGGCAATCAGCCTTATGCGATCATAGTGCAAGGATGTGAGTGTCAGCCAACTATGTTGTTTGATTTTTAAGGTCCATTGTGCATTTATATTGTAAGTTTTCTTGTCATTTGCATGTGTTCTTGTTCCGATACCTGGCATCAAAACCTTAGATATACAACTTACAGGATGGAGAACATCGTGGTTCAAAATCATTTTTCACAGAGATCATTGCATCAATCTCCGACATAAAATTTGTAGCTGATGGCTAATACCTTATGAGTCGTGATTACTTAAACTTAAAGGTAAGCTAATTTTCATGGTTTATTTTGTTCAAGAATTGGCAACATCCCTGAACGGCTAAAAAAAGAAGATAAGAAAAAAGAATCAATGCAAGCACACGCACAAGGAGATGGGACGCTGGGTTGGTTTTTGTTCTTCTATTCAATGATAAGAGAACTAAAATAATCAAGTCTGTCTTAGTCAATTATATCTTTGTCCTTTTGGGGTTTAAATAATTCATTATCTCAGTAAATGGCGCTTCTCTTAAATAGCTTTCTCCCTTTAGTCGAAGTATTGCTGACAATAAAAGGTCTCTATAGATTATTGAATGATTCTATCTTATCCATCATTGTTATTTGATCTCTTTGAAGCAGAACAAAGTGCTTTTTATATGGTGCACATTGCAGAAGCAAAATGTCCATTGAGGGAATGCTAAAAGGTAGGGTTAGAGTTAAGAAAAGAATACTTTCTTGGCTTGCAGTACGAACACGATCCATTGACTGTTTTCTCAGAAAACCATCAGATAATAACTTTCCAGTTTTCCTTGACATAGTGGTGGAAATGTTGGGTAGTGTTAGGAACATTGACTGTTGAAACCTTACGGCTGAGGCCATTTTCTGTTTGTGTCACTATCTTGCTTTTCTTCTGTGGTATTTTAACCTTAAAATGTGAGACATCTCGAAATTTGGCCTCGTTTTGAATATATATGAAATGGTTGTTTGATGTAGTTTATCTTGCATGGCTTCAATCCAACTTTCATTAGTGATGGCTTCTTCAATCTCTTTGGGTTCCATTTGAGATATTAGAGTTAGGGAGTTCATCATATTTTTGAGAGATAATCCAGTCTTGATCCCTTCGTCTACTTTCCCAATGATATGTTCTTTTAGATGTTTTGTTTCGAATCTCTAATCTTTAGGTTGTGGTTGCTATTGTTTACCAATAATTGGTGTAGTTATTTGCATAACATCCTCGCAATCATTAGCTTGTTTCCCTTTTTGATCATTATTGAATTTCATGTTTATGGACTCTTCCATTACTTGTGAATCTTTATTGAACACACGGTAAGCTTTATTAGCAGTAGAGTATTCAAGAAAAACACCTTCATTCGCTCTTGTATCAAACTTCCCAATGTTGTCATTTGCATTCTTGAAAATGAAACATTAGCATCTAAACACGTGGAAGTAATGTTTGGTTGGCTCTCTTCCTTTGGAGATTTCATGGTCTTTTCCATCAGAGGTCTCAATAACACTTTATTCAGCATGTAACAAGCACTGGGAATCAAACTGAGAACCGACGATTCCTAACAAAATGGAATCGAGAACCTACCCAGCCCTTCATTGAACCAGGAATCAAAGCGGACTCGTCGATCCAACTCTATTCCCAGTTCTACCTTAGAACCATGCTCACCCCTAGTCGTGACAACAACGATGACCAAGTACTCCAAAACTTTGAACCTACTGATAGTTTCACTATTGACTTCTCTTTTGACTCTAAAATGTTTTTAAGCAAAGATCACAAACAAGCTTCCCAAGCTTATTGCAATCGAAGCGCAATCCCTCATCCATCCGTCAATTTTGAGTATCTTGAAGCCCATGACATTTTTCTCTCTGACTTCTTTAAAAATCTCAAACTAAAATTTTTCTGCTCTATGAAAGATGAAGTCCATCCCACTCTCGCAGGCCCTATCTTACTCCAATCTTCATTTTCCAAATGGGGACTCTTGTTTTCACCATTCGTAAGAAAATTTTTACTGTCACTTTGGATGAACTGGTTGAGATAATTCAAACCGAGTATAACATTCTAAAGAATATCCATGTAGAGTTTAATCATGCCTATAGTTTTATAGTAGACACTCCAAATTTACTTGAGGTTTTAAACAAACTGTCCCCTTGAACTTGCTCGCACTTAAAGCTAATTTCATTCAAAAATCTTGACTGAAAAGCAAATTACTAGAATCCAAAATAAAAGGAATATTTCTGATATGCTGGGCTCTATGGTTGTGTTTACTTAGGTTGCGCATGATAAAATTTCTGTTTCTTGATTTCTCTGTTTCTCTGTTCCCCGGAACAGGTTTGGAACAGAAATCCGTTTGTTAACGCAATTTGATTTCTCTATTTCTGAAACAAATTTTTATTCCAGAAATAGATTTGAAGAAAAAATCATAAGCTAAAATTTCTGAATAAAATTTTTAGCTTCTCAGTTTCTGAATAGAAATTGAGAAATAAGTTTCTGGCCAGAAATCAATTTCTGTTTCAGAAATTTTGTCATGCGCACCCTTAGTTTTCTTCAGAAAATGAGTTACTATGTTTTTGGTTGTAGATTTTACTCAAACCTATGTGTGGTTGCTCAAATAAAGGCAGTCTGATTTTATTGTTTTAACCTCATTAGAACTTGTTGGAACTTGAAAATTCTGGCTTATAACATCAGACATAGCTTTTCCTTAAGATCTTACCTAATGGCGGGGACTGAGAAATTGTTGCATAGTTTATTCTGAAATTGAAAAAAAAAAAAAAAGAACCTATTGGAACCTAGAATTGACCCTGGAACCTATGACAGGGTAGGTTTTAGGTTCTAAAAAATGCATAACCTATACCCGAGGGTAGGTTCCAAGTTCCGCCGTAACGTAACCCAGCAGATAAAGTACATTCCATAGTCCGTTTTAGGGATTGGTGATAGGTTAAGTCATACTAAAGTTGCGTGCGGTCGATTTTAACAACGAAATTAAATTCGGTTTCGGGAATCGAACGTTTGAACATGTCACAATTCATTTGTTGGACATCGTCTCATCTTTTGGCAAATTTTCGTCGAGTCCGAAATTTTGCGGAAAATCGGTTTTCAGACAAAAAGAAAAAGAAAAGTGAAATTCGGATTAAGAAGAAAAATGAGAATTTGCCGCGCCTGCATCACCACCCGTCCCAACTCCACACGTCTAGTAGCCTGCCATGCTGTAGCTCCAGCACCACCAAAGCCCAGCTTGCCCCAGCAACCTCAACCCAAGCCAAGCTCTCCTCATTTGGCCGAGAGTTCATAGGGCCGTAACAGCCACCGTTGAGCCTCTATGTGAGCTGTGGTTGTCTCGAGTTTTCATTGCCGTCGTGTTGCTGTCGCCCTAAGCCTGCTGCCGTCGAAAACTGTGAGTTAACTTCCTAATATTTAATTAGGCCGTTAATTGCGCTTAAGGAGTGTTTTTTGTGCTAATCATGGTTAAATTAGTATTAATATAGATTAGTGTTAATCAACATTGGTTAGGTTAGTTGACCATGGTTAGGTTAGTTAACCATGGTTAGGTTAATTAATTATGGTTAGGATAATGCTCAAAGGAGTTGAGTTTGGATTTCTCTTCAGATTTGTCTACTGGACACTTGCTATTTGCTATTTTTGTGGGTTAAAATGTGCTATGATTTTGAGGTTACTTCCTTTTTGAAAATTTTTCTAAACATCTTCATTTATGACATATATTTTACTTAAGATTTTCTGGATTTTTAAAAGAATGATATTTCAGCTTCGTTACATGCAAATAGAATATTGTATTGTGTTGAAACCCGTGACCTTTTGGTGTTTAAAATTTTTTTATCAACTCTTAGGGGTCGATTTTCAAAAGAGTTTCTTCACAAAAGTTTTTCATCATATCTTGAAGTTTAACATAGTCAAATTTTAGAGCAAACAAACAAGTTTTGAACTTCGAACCAAACTAGTTTTGGAAAACATAATTTATGGACACAGACACATTTTTGGTAATGATTTGAGCGATTTACTACTCCTATTATAGAAAGATCTAGGTCAAAGTGTCTTCATAAAAAAAATGTTATTTTAAGTGTCCTTTATAACATATTTAAATTTGAAGATTTTCTGAACTCATTTGGTTATAGTTCTGAAATTAATCTCGGAGATGTGCGAGTGGACTCGGTTTCTGCCGGTGAGGGCCGGTTGTGGTTTTGTGGTTGTTCTTGGTGTCTTGCTTGCTGGAAAATGTACATTTTGTGATTTGGTTGATTTTTGGCATGCTGAGAACTTATGCGTGATATTATGAGATTGGTTGCTCTATGTTGGTTCTGATTTTTATGTCAAAAGATGGCTTTATAAGCTTTTAAATAAAAAAACAATGAGGTGTCGGGTTTGGACACCAAAACTTATTTGCTAAACAAAATAAGGAGGTTTTAAAGTAGAAGTGTACAAAATTTGATGGGCTAATTTTGAGTACGTGAGCATGTACGAATTTCTTTCCAAAAGTTTGAAAGAAAAAAAAAAGGGGGTTACTCTAAATTGTTTCCAAAAAGAGGGGTTGGACAAAGAACTAGAAAATAAATATGGTGTCAGGTTTGAAATCCAAGTTTTATGTGCTCATTAAATCCGTGAGGTTTTAAACTAGACGCGTGCAAAGTTTGACGGGTTGATTTCAAATATGTGACCCCGTACGAATTTATTTCAGAAGGTTTTGAACAAAAAAAAAGGGAGTTGCAAGGTTTATTATTTGAAAAGGGATTTTGGTTTTTTTAGCTAAATAACGGATATGAAAGCTGATTTGATTGATGACGTGCTTGCATGGTCACGTAATTGAACCTGTCACCCAATAGGAGTTTGGAGACGATGCCCGATTTTTGTCGGATGCCCAACGGGGGTCCAGAAGCGGAGTCGCGTTTTTCAAAGTGCATGCATTGCAAGAGTCACATTTGCTATAGTTGATCTTTGGTAAATCACGGACAAGATCTCTGAAGTTATCTTGTGAATCTGCTTTGAATCTATGGGTCACAATTTCTTGTGCCATAGATCACACATTTAATAGACATTAGGCAATGAACTTCCACAAAGTTGATGTTGAGCGGGTAGGTATTGCCATACTTGTTTCCAATAAAAGATTGAGAATTTTTGTTACTACTACCAATGCACTTTACCTTCTTCAAAATTGATTATGTAACCATTATCGCATAGCTGGCTGATGCTTATAAAATTATGCTTTAGTCATTGACAAGTGAAATATCTTTAATGATTAGATTTCCCAACTTGATGTTTCATTTGCAGATTATTCTTCCTCTATCTTCTCCTCCAAAAGTGACAGTTCCTCCATCCACAACAATGAGATTTATGAACTTTGTATTGTCCCCAGTTAGCGGTATGGAACACTTACTATCCAAATACCACTTTTTTTCTTCAAGCTCACTTGCAATAAAAAAGATCCTTAACTTTTCTTTGGTAACCACATAAGCTTGGGTCCCTTTTTGTTAGACTTTGATTCAATATCAAATATCCTACGAATATTTTTGGGCTCAATATGCTCTTTTGGACATTCTATTTTGAAAAAACCATAATCATTACATATTGAGCAATTAGGAAATTGCTTGCCAGTAGATTTTGTGAATTATCTTGCATAATGATACTTATAAAAATGTATAGGAGGTTTATTCTCCAACCTATCTTTGTTTTTGGAAAATGATTCTCCTTATCTTTATTTCCCTTGTGTCCTAAATTACATTTGTTATAGCGAAGAATTTGAATTGAAGGAACGTGCTTCAAGGTTTTTGAACCTAGTGAAAATTTGATGCTGATGTTTGAAATTTCTTTTCTCGAGAGTGCTATTCTTAGCTCAAAAAAGTTTTACTTCACTTATCTTGAGGTTGTACTCCTTTTTCAATTTGTCGATAAGAACTTTGCAAGCAAGATTTTCAGTAGTGAGATCATAAACTTCCTTTTTCGAAATAGAAATTATTTTTGAAACCTTTTTGTGCTCTTCAAACATTTCTCTAAAAAATCCTGCAGTTCTTCATAAACAATTCTAAATCTTTTACCTCATTCTTATGATCTAAGTCGGCTATTAGATAGATATTTGCTTCTTCTTGATCACTGGATTCACATTTGGTGCCACTCACATGATTCAGCCTTTAGTGCCTTCTTCTTCTTTTCATATTTTTCTTTCTTTTTCTTAAGAGATGGGCACTCTGACTATATGTGACCTAGTTTTCTACACTCATAAATATCCTTACTTTTAGATTCTTTTTTGTTCCTATATGGCTTTTTGTCATTTGAGAACTTCATTTGTCTCTTTCCTTTATAGTTTCCTTCTTTTTTCATGAAGCTTTTGAATCTTCTTGTCAACAATGCCTTGTCTTCATCGTTATCCTCACGTTATGAGGATATTTATTCACCTATATCATCTTGATCAACTTTAAACACAATAGCTTTCTTACCTTTTGAGTTGCTTTCCTCATTCATATGTTCAACTTCATAGGACATAAATGTTCTTATCAATTCATCCATTGTGATCACTTCAATCCTCCTTGTTTCTCGTAGTGATGTCTTTACCGTACTCCATTCCTTAGGCAATGCCCTTAACAACTTGTTCACCTTTTAAGCATCAATGAATACTTTTCCTTGGTGTGCAAGGTCATTTACTATCTCAATGAATCAAGTGAACATTTATGTTATTGTCTCATCGGATTTCATCTTGAACGGCTCATAATTTTTGAGTAGGTTGTTCATCTTTTATTCCTTCACCTTGTTGGTTCCTTCAAATGTTAATAGAAGATGATCCTAGATGTCCTTAGCGATAAAATAAGAAAAGATTTTGTTAAATCCATATGGAAACAAAGCATAATAAAATAAATACTTGGTTTTGGCATTAAGAGCAGCTCTTCTTCATGCTTCTTCTATATTATCAACAACACCATTTGCAGCTTGAGCTTCTTGTCGAGTAGGAGCCTGGGTAGGAGGTTGTGCATCTGCAGCATTATCAACCACACTCCATATTTGAGATCTAAAACTTCAATGTATGGTTGGAACCTTTACTTCTAGTATCCATAATTGCTTCGATCAAGGTAAGGCGGCTTGTTAGGAGTTTGAGCATCACATGTAAAGAAACTACCAAAGTTAGCCATAAGAGAAGTTCTTTATACTCAGAAGAATACACTTCAAATAACAAGCAACGAGGCTCTGATACCAATTGTTAGGGGCTAACAATACAACCTAGAAGAGGGTGAATAGATTGTTTTAGAAAACCTATAAACCTTTCACGGAAAATAGCTGACGCTAAGAAAAGATCTGGTCAAGGTAATGTTTCAAACTTGTGAGCATAATAATGTATGCTTATGGAAGTAAGAGAAAAATAGTAGCACATAATGATATATAGTGATTTGATTTTATCCCCAAGCTAGCATCCACTCTTCTGACTAACAATTACAAGTTGGGAGAAATTGCATTAGTAATCTACTTGGAAAATTACAATCGTCAAGAACTGATCCTATTACAAGATAGATCATACTATCAAGACTCGATTGCGGCTCTTACTCTTGTACACTTAACCTTTAGCACACTTACTCAGACAGCATGTATACAATACTCAAATAAACATTTAGAAGAGAAAATTTCGCTTTGAATGTAATGGGTAGCAAATTTTCAGACTTTGGCATGTCTCTCTAACATTTGGCTTGTAAGATTTTTTTTTTTTATTTTTGTGTAATAATAATCATCTTCAATCTATTCGTTGGAGGTGAATTTGAGAAGCAATGAATTGTTAGAGTTATCGTTGATGTTGTTGTCCAAAGGTAGAAATGCTTATATAGTCCTTTTCTTGAACATTTGCAAGCTGCCTAAAAACATTTGTTGCTGTCTCTTCGCAACAATTTTTGAAAGACCCATCAGACATACCTAGCTTCTCGATTACTATTATCACCCAGATTATGTTGTGTACGAATCTATTACCACAAAGGCTAGTTTGCTAAACCAACGAACATCATCAAATGAACGTAGTTGCCACAACACCAATGACTTGATATTTACAACATTGTCAGGGATGTTGACGTTAGCTGATCTTTTAGGTCCATTGGTATTGTTTATTGAAAATCCGTGTTAGGACATATTGCATTCTTTTATCCACTAAATCACACCATGGATATTACGTAGTCCTTTATTACAAGCATTTGGACATACCATAGTAAACATTATGGACACCATCAAATTCACTTGGAGATGTTTCTTCAACGAGTGGCACTAAAGTGATTAATGAAAAAAAAAAAAAAACTTTCGCACTAAGATGAGCGCCATACCTAACTTTTACAACTATGTAAAAACGCGTCGAATGGAAATTAACCGCCAATTTGAGTCCGATTTCAGAAATTGAAGATTCTATCATATTACAATAAATTCTAGGACCCATGACTCAGTCTCAGAAAATTTTTCTGATAATCGAGACTTTTTGGGAAAAAGTCAGTTTATGACCATTTTTGTTCAATCAAGGCCGATGAGTAATTTTGATCGCAAATTTGGGAAGCAAGATGGATTCTTGGGTGAGGAAAATTATCAATGGATGCATTGATATGTCAATTGAATTTTTAAAGGCTAAGTGAGATTGAATCAAGTGAGGAATGGTGTCCAATTGAGAGAGATTTGTGCCAAATTCGTAGCTCCCCCCATGGCCTAGCAAAATGGACCATTTCACATGTCCAAAGGTGATTCTTGGTGGCTCAATGGTGGACATGGATCTTGGGTTGGAGGGCAAGCACTTGAGGGGACAACTTGGTGGAAAAAAAATTGGCTAAAAGACCCACCAAGGCCAAGCTTGCTCCACACTCCTTTCCCTCTCTTCTTCTTCTTGCGATCCACTTCATTCTCTCTCCATATTGGGCCAAACTAGCAGCTGAAAGAAGAAGTTGCAGCCAGCCATGCCGAAGCACGCCTGGTTGCTGCCAGCCCCATCGCTCGCCGTCGTCTGCCCCACCCGCACCTGGTCGAGCGCACCACCGCCCACCTTCACGCCTCACGCATCTAGCCACCTGTTTAGCCACCGTCCAGCAGCTGTGAGGGGCTATGGAAGCCTGGTGGAGCCCGTTCAACCATCGTGGACCGCTCCTTTCTAGCCATCGAAGCCTCCCCAAGCCTTGTCACGCCAACCTAGCTTGTTTTCTTCTGTTTTGCAGCAAGAACATAAGTTTTTTGAAGTGGGTTTCCAGCAAGCTTTGGAGGCTGTTTTGAGGTGTTTGTGGACCTCAGATCCTAGGCTCGCTTTGGAGAAAGGTGACCCTCGCTTTGTTCCCGACATTTCGATCCAAACGGATTGTTAAACGGGTGAGTTTTGCTCACTAAGCCTTAATTAGTAAGTTAATTATGCTTAAGAATGTTTAAATTATCTTAAGTATGGATTAGCGATAAGTTAGGATGGTTAGATTAATCTTAGAATGGATTAGTGTAACTTAATTAGTGAGGTTTGTGTAATAGATGATGGATTAGTTGAATCTAGTGGACTGTCTGCAGTTCGGAGTTCTGGACTCTTGCCATTTGCCATTTTTGTGGATCGAAATGAGTTACGAATTTGACATATATTTTTTCCAGGATTTTTAGGGATTTAAAAGATGGAGATATCAACTCCATCATTTGCAAACAGAAGCTCGGACTAAGCTGAAACTAGTGACCTTTGAAGATTCTATGGGTTTTTATCATTTCTTAGGGTTTGAATTTCAAAATAGTTTCTTCACAAAAATTGTTTATCATATCTTCTAGTCTAACATAATCAAATTTCAGATCAAATGGATATGTTTGGGTCTCGAATCAAACTGATTTCAGAAAAAGAAACTTTTTGGAAATCGACTCGGTTTTGGTGTTGGATTGAGCGAATTATTAGGCCGAATCTAGAAGGATTTGGGTTACGGTGTCTTCATAAAAATGTTTGTTTATGTGTTTATTACAACATATTCAAATTTGGAAATTTCCCGAACTCGTTTGATTAGAATTATGGATTTAAACTTGGAGACAGCAAGTGGGTCTTTTCTGTAGGTTAGGGCCGATTGTGATTTTATGGTGTTATTGGTGCAATGCTTGTTGGTTTATGCATATTTGATGATATGTTGGCTCGTGACATGCCTAGAGCTTATGTGTGATGGTACACGAATGGTTGTGCTGAGGTAAAGGTTTATGGTCATGGCAAATGATGGCCATTGATGGGAAAAATGTGTTATTGATTACTTAATTATGAAATTGAGTGTATACATGTATGGAAATCTGCATGAATTGAGATGATCTGGGTTTTGTGGAGGGAACCCGATAGGTTGTGAGTAGGTAAAAGACTAAGTGTTATACGGTAGCAAGATTACGTGTGAATTACCTCTAGAGTCTTACACTATTGCTTATTGTAACCAATGGTTAAGTATTACATGACGACTTGAGTCGCATGGCAATTACCTCTAGAATCTTGTAGTATTGTCATGTATGGTTAATGGCTAAGTACTATACGATAGTGGAATTCATGTGAGTCACCTCTAGAGCCTTACACTTTTGTTATTGTAATCAAGGGCTAAGTACTACACGATAGTGGAAATCATGTGAGTCACATATAGAGCCTTGCACTATTGTTATATGTGGTTAATGACTAAATACTACATGATGGCAAGACTTCATGTGGGTCACCTCTAGAGCCTTAGACCATCGCTTATTGTAATCAAGGGCTAAGTGTTACATGGCGACTTAAGTCACATGGAAACTACCTCTAGAGGCTTGAGTTTGTTTATTAAGTGGGAATGTTGAGTGGAAAATTATCGCATATGATAAAAGGTGAGAAAAAATGTTGTAGCACGTGGCTCAGTGATTTGGTATATTGCCTTTGAGAATGCACGTGGCTCGGTGACTAGATATATATTATTTGGAGATTGAATAATATGAACTAAAATGACTGGGGAATGGTCCAACTGACATATAATCGACTAGGTCGATTGATCGATGATTCGATTTGATTGGATTAAGTGTTATATCTGTCAGTATTTATGAATTGACTGACTTGTAGGAAGGAACTGAGGCTAAGGTAAGCCCTCTTACTCGTGTTGTGCTTATGTGGCCTTTAGGGCATAATTTGCTTCCGAATCTAGTCTTAGGGGGTAGAATTTGTTGAGACATTGTCTCACTGGTTATTGAATATTCATTTTCAAGTCCTTAGAAGAAGTTAGTGGAGGATTGGAAGCCCCGAAGTCTAGGAAGGTGAAGATTGAAGAATTGGCGAACTTGTCTAATTAGGGAGTCATAGAACAGTTCTCTTTTGTTAAGCCGATATTTTTGTAAACAGCCTGGCGTTGTATATAAACATGTTTGTTTAAAAAAAAAGGCTTGTTTGATTTGGAAAAGTTGGCCTTGCTTTTCCATCCCATTGAATTGTTATCTAAGGATTTTATATATGCTTCCGCATGCATATTTAAATTAATGGGTCGGCGATGCGTCTTGGAACATCGCTATGTAATCGACTGAGGAGGAATGGGCACATGCTTGAAGGATCGGGTCGTGACAATGGCTCTCTCAATCCAACCTATTCAATCACTCATTGAGCTCTTTTTTAGGAGTACAAATGACTAGAATATTGGTCCTCCCTATTGTATAAAAGTAGACCAACAACTAACCTTTTGCCATGGACCAATGAGATAGAATAAATAAATTGTAAGGTAAAAGGCATAGAAAACTTACTTCACCAAAAAGTGATGACAACCATATAAAATTGCACATGAGACAGGAGACTTGATTTCGGTAGCTCCTTGCATACTTTAATCATGTCCTCTTAACTTTGGCTTAATCAAGAGGAACACCATATAGTAAGTAAAAAAAAAAAAAAACCCTATACTAAGGAAAACCCTTCAATCATCTAGATGGCTTAACAAAGTGAAACTAAGAAGATGATCTTACAAATCAAAGTCTCGTGTACTTGGATCAGGTCCTCTTAACTTCGGCTTAGTCAAGAGGAATACCCTATGGTAAGTGGTCTAATGAACAAGGGAAAACCATTTTGATACCAAGAAAGAAAGTTTGACGATAAGAATGGCAACCTCTACTTTGTGGTCTCGCGGGTCGAATCTTTCTTAAAACCATCTTAAATGATCCTATCGCAGCCCAAGTCCAAGGACAAGGTTGTATGTGTGACAGTGTAATGCTTAAGCAATACAGACATGCACAGCAATTTATATGCAATCATTGCTTCATTATCGCAAAAAATATTCATTCCTAACACCTTTATGCAAAATAAAGGGTTAGCAAAGACTACTCCTATCAACTCCCATACACAAAAACATTTTAGCACTTAACATTAGGGACCTACTTTGCATCCTCATTGCCAAACAATATATTTTTTTTTTAAAGAAAATTTTTGTCATAAATCCACTAAGAGTCTTATTTCAAGTCCATAGTGAAGTCATTGAGCTGTTGTGACCTTCCTAGAAATGAGCTACCTAGGGATTGGCTAATAAATTATTAAGCCTAGACTTAGCTCATGCTCTCCTAAGCCCTTACCAATTCACAACTTTGGTTCAAGTTCTTAATATACAAATCAATTTCATTTCAGAGTTGCCACTAATTTATGTTTGGTGGATTGATTATAAACCCTAATAAAGTATGTGAGAATACTTCTACCAATTAGAAATTATGGATTAGGGACTTGATTACGCTATATTACTCTAACGCTCTTTTGGTACCTATTCTTTTTTATTTTTCAAAAATATTTTGGCAAGTAACTTAGATTAATTTTAAACCTATCCACTAACATGTGAATTGATTATGTGAGTGCATAAATAAATTGGTAAAATAGGGAAAGAAATTAAATACTTCGATGCAAGCAAAGCACATAAACTGAATTCCTAAATATCATCATATAAAAGAAATGCTATCCTAACGTAGCATGATTTCTACTAAGTAATTAATAACTCTAATTAATTCTCTTTTTCTTCTTTTCATCTTTGAAGACTAACTTCATGCAATTCTAACTCAAGTTAAACATGCAATGTATTCTTATATGACATGCTTTCTAATTTAAATGACCCTAAACATGCAATCGCCAAATGACATAGAATTGATGACATGGCATCAATGATGTGGCAATATGACATGGAAATTACATAAGTAATCCTATATGACATGCACATGTTTATTTTTTTGGATTGTTCGTAATTAAAAATTAATAGAAATAAGTTATTTATAATAAAGGTTAAGCTATCCAAATTGGAAAAAAAAAATTGGATTAAATCATGTTCTAACTTGAAAACCTACCCAAAATCTCTAGATAACATCTAAGCATGCAACCTTACCTAAAAACCATTCCTAATCTAATATGAGATGCAACAGTTTCGTATTTTCAAAGAAGGAAAGTTATCTAAATAAAAGATGAGCAATATATACAACACACCTGAAGATATTCTTTCAAATTCAAAATATTGAATTAAGATAATTGTAAAATAATCCTTCGTCTCATGACTTAAATTAACAATAGAAAAATCCTAAACATCACCTTTATCCAAGAAAAATCAAAATAATAATAAAAAATTGATCCGAAGTTTTGCGGATCAAATTAACGATTATGGTGCTTTTTATGAATAAAATCCTAATTGGATAATGCCTAAAATGTCAAAGAATCATGGTTAAATAACGATCTATTCAAAATAGCAGTGAGAAATAGATTCAAAATTGGATCATATAATCTCGTAATTTGAATATTAGCTTCCAAATCATACTAACGGCTAGGGTACACATGTCGATTCTCACGGTGGCTGGTGGTGGTTCTCGTGGTGGTGTGGAGGAGAACACGGCGGTGGTGCTCAAGCAAGGTCAGCCGCGATGGCTCACGGTGAGGACAACAAGTGAAGTCAACTGGTCGGTGAGGCTCTTTGGTGCTTGTGACCAGAGTGGTGAAGACCGGGCAGAAGGAGGACTCATGAGCGGGTCTCCTCATATCGGTGCGGTGCGAAGTACTCTAGGAGAACTTGTAAAACAGATGGCAACTTCGTGTGGCTCGATGAGGCGTGACAGCAACAAGAGCGGGGCAGGGAGGCGTCGCAGCAAGAGCAGCGAAGTCGTCGCAGTGTGGGGCTCGACTGGGCCAAGACAAAAGGAGCAGTTAATCGACGAAGGCAGGGCTCATGGTGGTGCGGCAGCGTTGTCGTCAAATGCCAAGACAGGAAGAAGCAACGTCGCTTGAGTTAGGCAAGTCACCGGTGCAGGTCTAAACACAGTAGAGGGAGACAAGGTCGCGGGCTAACGCAGACGCAGGGACTAGCACGAGCAGGCTAAAAGCGTCACAGGCAGGCTGGTGATAGGGTCGTCGTCTGTGAAGTCTCGGCCAAGTAATTCAGTGGCTTCGTCGTCGATGGAGAAGACTTGCAGCATCGCCTCGCAATATTGGACAAGAAGCAATGGCGAAAGGCTTGGTGGGAGCTTGTCGTCGTCGCGGGCAGCAAGCAAAGAAAACAGATCGGTGACGGGCATGAGCTGCGGCGGCAATGGTCGTCGAGGATCTCGGCCAAATGGCTTGGCCACGTCAGTAATATCTAGTTTGGTTTTTAAAGCATTACTGAACAACTTCTTCCTGACCTTCAATTCAAATAGGTATAGGTTAAAGAAAAGTGTTAGAAAAGTCATTAACCTATTGCATTAATACCAATTTAGTCATCAACTTTTGAGTGGTGCTAATTTAGTCTTAAACTTTTTGATCTAAAACCAATTCAATCACTCTTAACTTATTTTGATTGGATATGGACAACTTTTAATATTTTAGTAATTTTTTGAATTATTTATTTATTTATCTTTCCTTTTTCCTTTTGTTTTGTTTTCTTTCTATTTCTTCTTCTTTTTTTCCTTCCCTTTCCTATGGTCCGTCATTGGACTTCAATGACTGGCTAGAGTTGAGGGACCTTGCTGGCCTTTGGCTAACCTAGTTGGCCTCTGGTGAGGGAGAGCCTTGCTATGGTTGGGTGATGCTCGACCTTGCCCATGGCTAGAAAGTCGGCCTTGTGACTTCTAGGTGAGGTCGAGGCTCGCCAACCATGGGCAAGGCCCGACCTTGTTAGATACATTTGACCTCATGGCCTTTGGGGAGGGCTCGAGCCTCACTAGTGGCCAGCAAGATGACCTTGGGCAGTCACCAAGGTCTAACGATCAATTGGAGAAAGGCGGGAAAAGGAAAGAGAAAGAAAAAAGAAAAGAAAAATCTGAAAAATTGGAAAATTATTAACATATTATTAATATTATCCACGTCAGTGTTGGCGATGTTACAAAAGTTGGCCGACATCCACATTAGCAATATATGATTAAAATTAGTGGGAATGATTGAATTGACCCTTAGTCAAAATGTTTAAGATTAAATTGGCACAATTTAAATGTTTATAATTAAATTGGCATAAATATAATTGGTTTAAATTTTTTTTTGACACTTTCCTACCATTAGTCCTTGACCTTTAGCCGGATCACCATAGTCTACACCTTACACCCATAAGTTCAATCCCTTCGGTATTGCATTCTATAGGTTAACTTGCAGAATTAGGGGTTTTTCTGGTGCTTGGAATATTAAATTACCATGTATTACCTTTCACATTGCCTAGTTTATGTAATGACGGCAGCATGCATTCTATTGTCACTTGGACCTTGTAATTCCTCGATTAAGACGACATGAAACTAGATATTGAATTCCGAAACGACAATCTAGACATGGACAGATAATTCATGTTCCTTTTCAGGGGCATAAAGGCCTAGAACGTCACATTGCAATGACGTTGTTGAAATTCGAAGATTAGAAAGGCGTGCCTGGAAGCCTTCGAAGAGGTTTCGGCAAGGGAGGGACAAAGCTCTGAGGTCTCCAAGGGTTGAACTCTGTTCCCACACGTCCGGCTGCGATTTGTTCATCGTTGCAGAGCTTGTGCGGAATGCTTTTCAATGAGCCAAATATCACTAGGGTAGATTGCAAGATTATGGAAGCGATATTCCGTCTCGTACAAAGACCATAGGCTCGGGTCTATACATCAGGTTGCCGATTTTGTGAATTAAAACTATTAAAAAACAAAATAATGTACCATAACTAGGAGATCTGATAGACTTTTTGATTCCGTGATCTCTAAATATGATTTTGGCCACTTAGACCTGTTCGAGTGTCAAGAAAGTTTGACTAAAGTCAAATTGGCGAATAGCTTCCTCATACAATGTCCAAATCGACCAAATTTTTTGTTGCTTTGAAACAACTAGGACTTACAGTTTCATGGTCGTTTTCAAAATAAAAAAATTTATAAACTTCTGATGCTATGAAAAATAGGTGATCGGTCTCGAAGGATTGAAAGTCGGTCGTTGGATTTGCATTAGTTATAATGAGTGTTAAAAGACTGGTTTTTCACGAGCATGACCCATTTTTCATGGTGAAAAGTTGCTTTGCACCTTATAGCTCGTTGGTCAAACACCAGTTAACTTTCACTCGCCCCCAAATTAGCTGATTAATATTTATTTTATAATTTTAAGAAAAATTTTTTGAAGAATCGAACCTTATACAGCAAATATGGCATTTTGGTCGATCCATTTACACACTATAGTAGTTTGGAAGATTATCCACGAAATAAGATTTAAGTTACTTTATACTCATTGTGAAATATCATATTTCATCTCAAATTAATTTTTGTTTAGCAAATTATATATTATTTCACACATTAAATCAGGTTATAAGAACAAATTCGAAGAACATCCAATGATAATCACACCTCAAAACAAAAACAAAAAAAGAGAAAAATTCTCAAAAAGAAAATATGGGGCCACGTTTTCCCAACTTCAGCAAAACGAACAGCAGCCAGCATAATAAAACTCTGGGCCCACATGGACGAACATCATAATGTCCATAATTATCGGAGATAATCCCTTTACTAAATCAAAACCCTCATATAATTAAAACATGTAAAAGCATATGGGCAGATGGCAACATGTCTCCCACGCCAAAAGTGACCTTAATCATCATGCTTTCATCCCCTCAAAATCGCTCTTTCAGGCCCAGGAAGGGATTGTAATTTAGTTCAGAACATAAACAAACCCAAATAAAGAAAAGAAAAAAAATTGAAATCCAAATCCCTGACAGATGGGCCCACGTTTCCTTTCCGCCAACTCAAAAGTTCAAAGATGCTCGCCGGTCAAACATCATCGGACGTCGGTGGGAGCAGTGGTTGAGCAAGGGACGGCGCGATGTGGCTGGAAGTCTTGTTGTTCCCGTGGTCCTGAGTGGACTGGATCGCGACCTTTGGCTTTGCGAATTTGCGCTCTTCGTTTTTACCCCACAGGACCAGGTAGAGGCCTACTACGATGAGCACCGCACCAATAATCCTATGGAAGTCAGAACTGATAAAGTCAGTATACTTTCATCCTTCCATGGCCAAAAAGAACCTTATATGCTCAGAACTTATCCACTAAATATGATTCCAGACACGTAAATAGTTAAGGGATGATCATATCTTCATGTTTATAACTTGAGGAGGAGTCACTAAAGCGATTGATTTCCAAAGTTGGCTCAGGAAAGTTAATACTAAGTTTCGATGAACAAAACATGGATCATTCCATTGTAGGATTAGGGATGATGGCGCGTGCTGGCCCCATCGATGCATGATTGAGAAGAAAGATGAGATGGGAGAGAAAGAGACTGATGAATACCCTCCCAAATAGAACTCCTCGCCTAAAGCGACGGAGGCCATAATTGCTACGACGAGCGTCTGCACAGGTTGGTACACAGCGACGAACACCGGCCCACCTTTGTCTATGCACCATATCTGCACTGCAAATGCTATTCCTGATGCCACCACTCCCTGCACATTTATATTTTCCATTAACAAAAGCTTGATCTTCCCAATATTTGTAATTTCAAAGCTTGAAGATGATTTTTTTTTATGGAACTCACGATTCCATAGGATATATAGCGGACCCTACTACAAATTAATGTAGTGCGAAAATAAGACGCATGGTAACTTACATAAATTTCTTTTTTATTTTGTTAAATATCTGTGTATGAAATAGTGTTTTTTTTTTTTGGAGGGGGGTGTGTGTGTTGGTTTCTGTACTTGTGGTTGACAAAATAAAATAGATCTGCCTTGTATAAGCTGAGAAATGTGCAACACAAAAGTATCACCAAGTAATTTTCAGTATGAGCAAGCAAAAAAAAAAAAAAAAAAAAAAAAATCACTAACAAAACTACTTTCATCTTGGCTTTTTGAACTGCAATTGTATTTCCTCGTATAGAACCCTGCATTTGCTTTCTCAAACTATTCAAAATGAAACAGCCAACTTAGTGAACAAATGCTAAGGTTCCTAAACGTCATTGGGATTGCAGATGTGCCCAAACAAAGAAGAAATTGCTTCTATAAAGAAATTTCCTGCAAGTAACATGTAGCAACAAAATCGTGCATGCTTGTATGCTTGGTTAACTCACCGCATAGAAGACGCTGAAGAGCTCTCCACCGCTGTGAATGAGCCAAGCATGCGGGTCTCTCTCCGTGAAAGCAGCTATGATCAAGAACTGTATGAGCCCGAAGAAGCAAGTGTATGATGTCACAGAGAGCCGAGCTGGGTATTTCTTGAGGACTGGGGCCTGCAGCACGAGCCAAGCAGACCAGGAGAGGCAGTGTCCAATCAAGAAGACACAGCCCAAGGTCCAGTTCTTGCCTTTTGCGTCACCTAAGGAGAGGAACATGCTTGTGTATTTTGTGGGCTCGTGAAGTGGTGGTGCCGGAGTGAATATGGCCGGTCCCTTGTAGAGGGTGATGACTGATGCTCCGGCAACACAGAAGATGGTCCCGACGACCTTCCCAATGCCATCTTTTCGGTCGAGCCGAACTTGTTCTATTCTGAATGTCACGTCAGTGTTTTTTGCCAAAAAAATGTGTTAGCTAACTCAACTATGTGACTTTTCTTTATTTCATGGATATTACGGATGGTAAGTGTTAAGCCAATTGAACTCAAATGATGTTGATGAGAATCGAGATTCTTATGTCCTAGAAGCATTAATCAACAATTATGTACTTTTTCGAGTTCTTTTTGTAGTTCCTTTTGAAGAACATGGTCTCTTCTTCCCCCCCACACCCCCCCCCCCTTTTCTGTCTTTCGTTTCTTCTCTCTCTCTCTCTGTCTCTCTCTTTCTGTTTTGGATCCAGGTTGAATCCATTTCATGAGCTGTTGGAATTCCTTTCTGCGGAGATTCTTTCAGTCTCATTCGACCAATGATTTTTCTCCAACCAAAAAATAATCCACCAAAGGGCTTAAAAGAAGACTACTAAGATGTAAAATGTGAGCTGTCGGCCTAATATGTCGATTTTCGCAGCCTTGAGGTTATAGAAGCCAAATTATATCAAATAAAGGGAATGAATTGAAGAATTTTTAGTGACTGGCTTAATTGAGGAGGCTTCCACAGATAGAACTGCATGTATGGGGACATGTGAGCTTAATGATGATCACCTGAGTATGGCAGCCATGAGGAATGTAATGGCTGGGACAGAATTCTGGATTGCTGAAGCAAAGGTGGGTGAAGTGTTCTCCAAACCCAAGAAGTAGAATCCTTGGTTTGCCGTTATTCTGTTTTGATATATTGACAACACATAAATAAAATGAAATCGTCCCCTGTAAACTAGAGACAGCAATTTTATATGCCAAGAGAAAAGGGAAAAAAAACAACTCTACTGAGTACGTTAAAATTGCCGCAATCACAAAATTGGAGATAGAGAAAAAAAAAAGGCCGTACCCGACTAGGGCAAGGATAAAGAACTGCACCAAGAATTTAAGATTGATCCCAGGCCTCTCTTTCCTGGACACCAAATAAATTGTGATAAGCATGTGAATGAATCCTAAGTACGTATAAAGGAGGTGTAAAAATGTGGGATTCATCACAAGCGCATCCAAAATCTGAATTGATAGAGAAAAAAGGGTGTTCGTGGAAATGCTTTTACGAGTATCACAAGAAAGGAGGAGAGAAAATTCAAGAAAAGAGGCCTTTAAATGACATGAGCACGTACTTTTCAAGAAAATAAGCGAAAGGCAGGAGGAGGAGCAAGGCGATGATGTTCCTGTAAACGATGAAGACGATCTTGCTGATGCCCATATTGAGGGCGGCTCTGGACACCACATGGAACCCAGCGTAGCCGAATTGCAAGGCCAACATGGCCATGTGCAGCTGAAGCCGCTCCGGCACCGAACACCACATTCTTCTAGAACCACCGGGCACCAGGTTGGCCATCGAAACTAGGGGGCTCAACAAGCTCAATTGAGAAGGATCAAGTGAGAGTGGGGTGATGAAGAGCAGGAGCTAGGTAGATATATATACTGCGGTGCATATGAGAGAGAGAGAGAGAGAGAGAGAGAGAGAGAGAGAGAGAGAGAGGGGCAAGTCTTTGTGTGAAGGCTTGGTCCAACACGCATGGGGCCTATAGATGGATGTTGTGGGTTAGTCTAAGGAAAGTAGTCTCCAACTAATGAATGGGCTGGGAATTCACATTTCCTATGTGACTACCATTTTTTGTCCTGTAATCATCCACCTGAAATTTAATGATGTGGACCCATATTTAATTACTTTCTAATGAGGTGAACCCATATTTAATTACTTTTCTATCTTCTTCTTTTTTAAATTTTTTTTTTTTTGTTGGATATAGTTTCCGCAACTAAGAATATTGCATATTTTCATTTTGCTCTTAAGTGGATATTGTCTAATTGAAGGTAGTATTTGAGCCCTTTTTCCTTTTTTAAATTGGAGCTTACTAGCATTAGGGTTGATTAGTTCTAACATGGTAGGTTCCACCAACATGGATAGGTTCCACAGCTGGAACTTAGAACCTATCATGTAATAATCGATTCCAAGTTTTTGGACCCTGAAACCTACTTTGTTTTTTTAGAACCATGGAATCTACCTTATTTTCCTAGTCCGATTCCAATGTTTAACGAAGAACCTGTTTTCTTTTATTCCTTTTTTTTTGTTCATATCTATAGAAAAATAATTGAGATTATGAGTATCACAATGGATCAAAGTAAAAGATGAATAACAATCCATGAAATGAACACGTAGTTACGAATAATTATAGACAATAAAAAGTTCAAACATGTAACATGAAACATAAATTATAAAACTCCATTGCATATTCATCCATAAAAATTTAGGGGAAGAAGAAAAACTGGCGAGGAATTTCGAGGAAGCACGAAGTGTTGAGGTCAGAATTTAGGGAAAAAGAAATTACGGTTTTGGCTTTTTAGCTTATAAAACAGAAACTGGTTTCAAAACAAGGAAATTTGGTCTAGTTTTGAAGTGAGTATTTACTCGGAATATGTTCCCAGACCGTTTTCAACCAGTTCCAAAAATTTGGAACTTTTTCCTGCATCGGTTTCAACATAAATCAATTTCTGGATCTATTTTTTGGGTGGTCCGATTTAGTTCCCATGTAGAATCGGTTTGGTTGTATACCCCTAACTAGCATAACAATTTTTGAGCTATTGTGAAAGTAACGACATATTATGAATCACAAATTTTTAAAGAAATAGATCCCACAACAATTTTTAATTATTTTTTATTGTCCAAAACAGGTTGTTAATCTCACAATAGATTAAAGACAGTCACAAAAGCATTTTTCTTTATATTATATCTTAGTACTAATGAAGAGAGAAATTTTTGACAAATCTAGTTCTCTTCTACACAATTGAGTATCTCTGTCAAGGAGAATCTATTAAATTATTGACTTAGATAACTTTTTAACACATATGTTTATAATCTTTATTTTCCCTGCATATATCACTATCAAACTCTTTCTTATCATGTATTATATATATGTATAATGGATTATTGGATTAAAAAAAAAACCCCCCCTTTTAAATATTTGCTAAAAAAAATGACATTGACATTCCCCAAAACGACATTCTCCAATATGAAAATTTAAATGATGAAATTTAATTAAATTAAAAATTTGCATAAAATGAAAAAAATGTTAGTTAAAATTGATATATTATAAATTGACAAATACTAACGTCATTCATGGTATGTTTAGAAAAATAAAATCAAGATGCTTTAATGTGCATAACTATTTTTTTGCTATTGTTTTTAATGTACTAGGAAAATTTCAAAAAAAAAAAAAAAAAAAAAGCCTCAAGTGCTCTCATTTTTTCAAATAAGGGTGCAAAGTGAACCTTACTTCAAATAAGGGTTTGAAGTGGATCTTGTTTAAGATAAGTGACGGAATAGTTATGTTTGTTTCAATTAAGGGCCTGACTTTCAAGCGATCAAAAACATTTTTGTCATTTTCCCTTTTTCCCTTTTTCTTTTTTTCTTCCTTTTTTCTTTCCTCTTTTCTAGTTCTTCTTCCTCCTTCACCAATGGCCTATTGGCTATCGACAATACCCATAGAGGGTTGGGTGAGGGTCACCCTCGCTCAATTTGGTGAGAGCCACCCTCATTGGCCATAGGCAAGAGATGGCCTTGCCCTAGGGGAGGTCACCTTGGCGAGGATGGCCTTGCTTGCTGTCGGCAAGGGCTTGTTGACCTTGAATTGAGGGATCCACGGCTCTCCCCGGCTATCAATGAGGCCACCCTTGACAAAGGCAAGGGTCAAGCTACAAGCTTTTGCCAATAGCCAGCGAAGGCTTGACGACCCTCGCTTGTTGCTAGTGATGGTCATAGAGCCCCTGTCAGCCTTTGCCAACGTTTGCTAGTTGACATTGGAAAAGAAAAAAGAAGATAAGAGAAAAAAGAAGAAGATTTGGATGAAAATGCCCTCGGCAAGTCGAAAAATTTAGCTAGTCAGTGACTAGCGAGGTAAGGTCCTTATTTGAAACAATCATGGCCACTTTAGTCACTTTTTTTGAAACAAGATCCACTTCGGGTCTTTATTTGAGGAAATGAAGGCATATGGGGTCCTTTTTTTTGGAAATTTCCCTAGTGTACTTCTAGATAAACCTATGAAGCCTTACATGTGTTTTGTGTAAATGTGTCTCACCAATAGTAGGAAAAAGCACCAATTTTTTTGATGAAGTAAATGAAGAGATTTGATTTTTTTTTTTTAAACTACATAAATAAAAGATAACAAATTTGCCTTGAAAGTGAGCTTTTGAGGTAGGAGTGATGAAGATCGGATAAATTGTTATAAGTGCAATAATAAAGAAGATATAAGTTTTTTTTTTTTTTTTAAGTACCAATAAGTTTAAATTCAAAGGAAAACCACAATAGGAAAATAACTAAATTGAAGAAAATTGTGCAAATATGAAAACAATTAAAGACAATTTTTTTTTTTATCTATTAAAAAATGAGCGGATTTAGTCATATAGAGGTGGAAATAACTCTACCCTAAATAAATCATGTATCTCATATGTCAAAAGATAGTGATATTCACCCGAGGTCTAATGTTAAAAAACAACGGCTTACACATGTTTTTGGACTGTCTGTAGCTTCATTCAATCTAAGGTTTATTGGTTTCAAGGTGGTAAAGTTCCAAACTTGGAACTTGCAACTTATCATGTTAGGGTTAGTTCCCTATTTTCAAAACTGGGAATGAACTTTATTGACCCTAAAGCTAGCCTAGAATAGAATTGGTCGGTTCCAAGCCATTTTTAGGGTTAATCGGGGATTAAATGTATAAAGGTTTTAAATAGTCAAATAAGGACTATATTTTCCACCATCTTTAGTTCAAGAATTTTTTTAATTAATAGATTGTAACTACACATCGCTCATAATTGCTTAGTTGAGTTTGCATCCTGTTTCAAATCAGAGGCTCGATTCCTCTAATCAAGAATGAAGGAAAATAAAACTTGTTTATAATCACATAAAATACAAATGAACTATATCAAACTAGTATTGCATGTTTAATTTGGAGAATTCTTTCGTGATTTTTTAAAAGTTAGTCAGGAGATATTTTAACCCTTTATAAGAAACACACTTGTTGATCATGTTATCATAATATGCAATTCCTCGCATGTGTGGAGGTACCGCTTCAATTCCACCTTCGGGCACTGTGTTCAAAGTCCTTTTGCACATGGACAATCTGACTTACCTAGTATCAAGGGTCGGACTCTACTGATACATCATAAGAGGTTTACTCGTCATAATCAATGTAAATATGGAGGATCCTAACTTTCCTCACCACCGTTAAATGGAACAATCTATAATTATTAAAGGGAGATAAATCCCATGATATTATCGCGATTCAGCTCTCTATAGTAGCATTTCAATCTCACGGAATCAGCAATAAATTGAGACTTTTCAACGTGAGAAGCTTTTCAATAGAAAATTACCAGAAAATCTTTTTGCGGCATTTTGCTCCTGACACGAACCTGTGGCCGTACGAGTACGAATCATCTTAGCCATTTCCGTTTTTGTTCTTTCGGTCAAGAACATTATTGCACGTGCATGCACATTGCCCTCTATACGCAAATTAATAAATGGATATCTAGAAAAAATGCATCACTTTTCTCTCATATACCGCTTACATGTCTCTATTTTAGAAAGTACATCTTGCACAACTCCAAGCTAAACACAAAAATGAAAAGGCCAAACTACCCTTTCTTTGGAAAATCCTCAAGCAGCCCCATATCCTCAATATATTCTTATCATACCTCCATCGCCTACCCCATAGGCCATTACGTCCACTGAACTCAGCTGACTTCCACCGTTGTCGAAGCTCGGCAATGATGTTTATCACCTCTTTTGGTTCAGTATTTTGAAAGCCCATAGAAAAATACAAAGCAGTTTAGTTTAAAGAACTTTAGGCAAATGCAAAAGCCATTTGGTAAATTATGCTTTGAGAAGCAATTTTGAGAGAAATGTTGTTTAGTAAAAAAATACATTTGAAAAGCTCTTTTGGTGATTTATATTAGTTTTTTTTTTTAATTATATTTATTTAAACTTGAAAAAAATAATGTATGTAACTTTTTAAATATATGAACATATACATAATTAAAAAAAAAAAGACCAAATCTTTCCTCGAAATTTTTCAATTTTTATTTGTTTAAAATTGAAAAAAATAATGTATGCAACTTTTTAAATATAAATTTGAAAATAATGCAAAAAAATCAAATACATACATATATATATTAAAAAATATATTAAAAAGACTAAACCCTTCATCAGAAATTTTAAATTTTAAATTGTTTAAAATTGAAAAAAATAATGTATGCAAATTTTAAATATAAATTTTAACAATGATACCAAAAAATTCGAATGAATATATATATTTTTTTTTTAAAAAAGACCAAACCCTTCATTGGAATTTTTTAATTTTTATTTGCTTAAAATTGAAAAAAAAAAGAGGTATGCAACTTTTTAAATATAAATTTTCACAATAATGTTTAAAAAATGAAACCCTTCGTCAGAATTTTTAAATTTTTAATTGTTTAAAATTAAAAAAATAATGTATGCAACTTTTTAAATATAAATTTTTACAATAATACTAAAAAAAAATCAAATACATATATATTTTAAAAAAAGACCAAATCCTTCATCAAATTTTTTTAATTTTAATTTTTTTTTAAATTTGAAAAAATAATGTATGTGACTTTTTAAATATAAATTTGGATATAATGCTAAGAAATAAAAAATATATATTTTTAAAAAAATTACCAAACACTTCATCAAAATTTTTTTAATTTTTATTTGTTGAAATTGAAGAAAATAATGTAGGCAACTTTTTAAATATAACTTTTGACAATAATGCTAAAAAAAATCAAATATATAACTTTATTTAAAAGAGCAAAATATATTTAATTTTTTTAGCATTTATATATATTTGATTTTTTTAGCATTTTTTGGCATTTAAAAAAATAATAACGAGGGCAAAATAAGAAATTTGAAGAATGAGTGAGGATAGTTTTGGAAAAAAAATAAGTTTCAGCATTTGGCTAAATGCTAAAAGCTTAAAGCTAGTTCCTACTAGTATTAGGCTTTCGACTTTCCCAATACTAGCTTTCACTTAAAAGCTATTTCAAAATGGCTGCCAAATGGTCCAAAGATTTCTCCAATGGGCTTTAGAGGCCGAAAGTAATGCTTTGAACTAAACGCATCCTATGTCCGTCCGCCAACAACCACTACATCCCTCCCATCTTTGACCTCAATGATCCATTGTGTGAGTGGGGAGAAAGCGCTGAGAAAAAGTTATAAACCCCACAAGATTCGTATAGTTGATTAGGGCGTCTACAAATTTCCAATTCAGAAACCAAAAGTCACCTATTACCTACCACCAATTAATTGCAAGCAATAAAATTGAAGAGTCCATTGTTCTTTTGATTCTTTCTAGTTTACATCAGGGATGCAAATTTTATTTACATTAAGGTTCCATTTGTTTTAGAAATATAAATGATTTAAAAAATATTTTCCTAAAAATGATTGCATATATCATTTGAAATAATTAGTCTATAAAAAATAGTTTCATTATTAATAACAATTCAGTCTAAATTTTTTTGTGGATGATAAAAGTATTTTTAGTTTATTCATATTGGTAAACTTCATAAGTAATTATTTTAAGAAAATATTTCCAAATCATTTGCTTTTGGAAAAACAAACAAAGCCCAAGTAATATTCAGTTTAAGATATGTGTGCATATAAGAGAATATTTGACATATAAATAGACGAGCATCTTAATCTTTAAGTCACTTGTGTAAAAAAGAGAAAAGTTTCAGTGCCAAATGTTCCAAGGAGTAATCTGCTCTTTTTTCACAATTGGATTGATTACTGAAAATTTCCAAATTCTTTCATTACATTAGACATTTGAGTATGAATTTAGATTGGGGTTCATCATAATATATCAAAAGGACAATATTTTAAATTAGGAGGTTCCTCCTATTACAGAGGGCGCATATCCACATATTGTATTGACACTCGCCACGTGATTTTTTGTTGTTAATATTATAAAAAAATTCAAATTAATAAACCTATGACAAATTCACTAAAACTTAATATTGATACACTGGTGATAAAATTACCCCCAAACTAATTTTTGAGTCACCAAAAACTCCAAAGTGATACACTCATGATATATTTAACTTATGTTAGCTTTCGTTAGATTTATATATGAAATTATTGAGCTAGATGGCAAATGATAATAAATCAAATTGACACGGTAAGTCCACTAGAAAACTTAGGTTTGTTTGGGGTAAATTTGCCATAGATATATGAATTAAAGATAAGTGACTCAAAAATTAATTTTGAATAAATTTGTCATAAACATACTAATTTAGAGTTTCTAATAATTCAAAAGCTAATGTGAAGTAAATTTATCATAAATGTATAAATTTGGGATTTTTCAATATTAACATTTTTTTTTTTTGCCCCAAAGTTCATTTAGCTTAACAACTTTTTGGACAAAAAGAAAAGGAAATTTATGCTCTTTACGGACCATAATGAGCTGTTCCCCAAAGAAGACTTTTCATCTGACACGCCATTATACATTTGTACAGTTTGCGCATTACGGTTCATTGAACTTCATTGACCAGCCATTTTAGAAGATTTGTCACTTAAATAGTGTCCATGAGAGTGGCATAAGAGTCAATTTATGAAGATAATAAACAAATTTGCCCAAAACGTTATTAGATGAATTCTCGGCTGGTGTGATGAGAGGAAAAAACGTATTTAAATTGTAAGAGTAAGAGGGCTCTCATGTTGATTTGCATGAATATGTAGGAACTCGAGTTTGGCCCGCTAATTCGTAGGAGTTAGTCAAGCACAATCGACGGAGACCAAATGTCATCCTAATAATGCAGGAAAAGATTGGAGAATTAAAGAATAAGAAAGGACGGGAGAAGATCCTCTCCAAGAGGACGAAGAAGGAGCAGAGCAGAAGAAAATAAATGCATAACCAGATTAAAAGAATCAATCATAAGAAGGAAAGGGGAAAATTCACTAAGGTAGTGTATGAGGTCAGCAGCGGTCTTTGACGAGTAACAGAGCGAGAGAGAGAGAGAGAGAGGACACAACAAGAATGGTTGGGCGTCATACAGGGACAAGTCACCAAAGATAGCGGTGCAAATGGTGATGGTAGTTGAGGGCGGGCGAGACTCCGGTTGCAGTGGCATAGATAAGATACGCCCCCCGGGGAGATGAGGGGTAGCGTTTATTAGATGGGTGTAATCCGGAAAAAAAAATTGCCAATTTGGTAATAGATGCAACCCAAAATCTAGTAATAGAACTTTAGAATGCTAATTATAGATTCGGAATAATAAAAATGCAAAGTTGACATGAGTGTACAGAGCGAGAAGTATATACGAGCATTTTTAAATTTTTAGGTCGGTCAAAATAAGCATTTTGAATTGACTAGATCAAATTAATTAGGAGACGCTTTGATTTTGAACATCATAAATTTTATTAATATCAAGTGTTTCACAGTTAACCTCACTTTGACCAATTCTAAGATGCTTTTCCATTTATTAATATGATTATTTTACCAATACACCTAATGGATTAAATAATTAATCTAATATTTTATGGAATAAATCTTAATAATGAGGTACACCGTCGACCATCATTTCAAAAGAAAAATATCTGTCGCCATTAGCACGGGAGAATCTTGAAAAGTCCAGGCTCCAGTGTTCTGTCTGAAAAATTGGATGGATACAATAATTGGAAGTTTGAGTTGACCCATTTTGATTCATCAAGTAGGAGTCCCCTCAAATAAAAGCTTTGTCCGATGTTAATAATGGCCATGCACCAAATCTTGTATTAATATATGTGTTTCAAAAAGAGATGAACATGCTGTTCTCTTTTCCGTTAGAATTATTTCTGTTTGTGAGCCAATCTAAGGGAGGTCCTCAAGAATCGACGTGGTGGGGCAAAAGCAGACTACTAAAGTGGACTTCTACCGACCAAAAAAAAGGGGGACTTCTATTTGTTGCCAAAAAAAAAAGTGAACTTTCATTTCCAATTATGTCATTCTCTGTATATGAAGAAAAGAATAAAACATACCACATGATCATATACATGGTAAAGGTTGGGGATAATTATCCAAAAAGTGCTCAATTTATTATATGGTGATGAATTTAGTCATAAACGTTTAATTATGTTAATTTAATTATAAAATTTTGAACAATTTTCAATATAGTCATTTTAATCAATTTTAACTAAAAATCACTGGCGTGGACACATGCTAAACATGTAGCATGATGTTGACAAGAACCCAACAATTGCATGTGTGCCACATAGAGCAACTAGCCTCCATATAGCAATTCCCAACTCAAATTAACTAAAATGACTAAATTGACAAATTGTCAAAGGTTTAGAATTAAATTAGCATAGTTGAGAGGTTTATAACTAAATTGGCTGCCATGCAATATGGATAGGATTTTTGGGCAATTTTCCCTAACTGTTTAATGTTGCTTTCTTTCTTTCCTAGAAAATCTTAATTTATGGTCAATAGGATTATCATGTGGAGCAACATTATTCTAGTTATTGAATCATGCAAGTTCTATTGATGGGATTCATGTGATCAACAAATATAATATTTTCGATGTCTAACTTTTATTTGGTATAAAATGGTGCCCTGCGCAGAGTGAGATCTTATACCCCATTGCTCGATTCGGTGGCTTATCCATCTATTCATACAACAAAGGGTGGTTGTGACTTGTGAAATATACGATTAATGTATTGATGGTTGATATTTGTTGAGATACCGATATAGACAACGAGTGGAATGGACAATACTTGTAGGCTTTGCAAGTTATGATTTGTGGCGCATCTATCTTCATCACGCAGTAATAACCTTGTGGTTAAAAAGATTTTTTTCTTCTCTTCGGAAAAGCATGACATAGAGTACTTTTCATATTGATTTGTTTTTCCCTTAATCTCTGGTAAGTTCTATTCAGACTTGCAAATTTGAATGGAATGAATGGATGAGTAATTATGATGCTTCCCCCCTTTTCTGTGTAAGCTTTATGTTAAAGACGGATGATTATGTTGCTCGTGCTAATGCAGGTTTGATATTCTTGCTAAACATACTAATTTCACATTCCTCTCGCCCGTTAAAGATGGATATGAACTCTTCTTTTTCAATGGGCACGTCTCTCTCTCTCTCTCTCTCTCTCTCTCTCTCTCTCTCTCAAACACACATACACACACACACACACACACACGGACATTAACGTGGGCATTGCATTATTGCATGTTGCTTATGATGAGTCCCCTTCATGCTTAGAGAGCTTTGTACGAAAATTACACTTACAGGATGTTAAATTTAACAGGGTCAATGAGCCGTGCATCTTCTGTTCCAGTCGACCAACTTTGAGCCAAAACCACGAACTATGAGTTGGTCGATTGCTGGATTGCAACTTTACAGAAGTTGCACAACTCAATTAATTGGGAGAATAGCATCATCTTTGTTTTGATAGGCAAGTATCAAGTGCATGAAATATGTCACTCACCTCACTTAAAAATTTATTGTAACAAGGTAAGTATAGTCCTTGATCTAATGATCTCCAGAAATACAATCGTCACTTAGGAATTATCATGTTTTTACATGAAAATCGAGCATAGACAACAAAATATGCTATTATAATTATCAAAGTGAGTTTATTAATTGAAGGACGAATTTTCAAATTGATTTTAAACACATGAGATCTCGTGTATAAAAGAAAATCAACTACTTATCTGCACACTTGATTCTGACAATGAATAAATTTTAGCTCACTATTAATCTAGATCATTGTACTATGTTTCATTTTCACTTCGCGAGTTTTAGCTTGTCCTTAAAAGAAAAATGCACGCACAATGATGAATCAACAACGCATGTTTGATTCTGTCATATTGTGCTGGAGTTCGGTGATTATGACTGGTCATGAATGATTCTGTCATGTTTGATTCTCCTGGGACTACTCATCACTTGTATCGCAAAAACTCGTGCATATCCATGCCCTCTGATGGTGGCATCCGAAGGAAATCAAGAGTTCATAAAAATATTAGGGTGTGATTCATACTCCCTATCGATAAGATGTCACTTGAGTCTTGCTGCTCAATGAGCAGGTAGGGGTGCACGGGCCAGCCTGGCGGGGGTCTTAGGGGGCTGTGGCCTCACAATACCAGAGCGCTTTTGTAATTTGAGTCAATAATTTATTGATAATTTGGGCTTAAATCCATAAATAGTTATTATATAGATATATCTCTTTCTCTTGTAATTGAGAGATAAAATAGAAAGATGCGATATGCTAATTATAATAAAATCCTTTGCTGGACAGATCATTACAAACAGTATTAGAACATCGCCATCTTCAATAAGTGTGTGATTCCAAGTGTGATTCCAAGTGACTTTTAACAAACTTCTAGGATATGATGAAAGAGGTAGAAATGGACCGGGTCAGGTCATTCATGGTGCTTCTGACACCTCCAAGTTGCAATGCTTTTTCTTAATTTAAGATTTATTCCAAATTTTAATCATAATCATGAATTATTGTGGATTCTGGAATTTAGGCTCTCCAATAAAAGCATAGACGAGAAATTAGATCGATCACATTGGTAATAACAGATTTAGTAAATTATTGGGCACGCACCACGAGTCCTTTCCTGACCCAACGGGCTTCTAAGTCCCACCGGACAAGTATTGATGACCCTTCGCAAGGGGACGTGCCAAGGCGTGCCGATTTCCCGGACGGATCGCTCCTCAACAAAACCTCCACCTTGCATAAATCCATTATAGAGTGCAACAATATGACCGCTACTCAAAAATAAAGTGCCCATTGGTCCTAACGGGCGCCGCCCATCCCAACAAAACCACCACCTGTCATGGCAAAAGTCACCACATATTTAACCAAGCCACCACCCGTTTCAACCAAACAACCACATGTGAGCGACTGCTTACTGTTCGGGGTACTCCATAAGTGAGTACTAACCAAGGGACTCAGGTAAAGTTTTTGGACCTTTAACTTATTTTCTCCATTTTCGTTCCCTTACTAACTTATGCATTGGAGGACAATCAAGGTCAAGGATCCGGATGCCTTGGCTTGTGTCTGTGTGCGCAAGTCCATGTCCTGGTAGAAGCTTCGACGGACTCTTAAGACGGGATCGTGCTTTAACACACATATTAAGAGCATCGAATAGGCTAAGGTAGCTAGGTTTGGCCATTTTTCATCGATCCTCCTCCTTTCCCCCAATCAATTACAGTTTTGATTGCTAATTAAGATAGAGCAGTAATTTATAGATTTTCGATACTTTGATGTGTGATGATGATCGTAGTTTTTAAGATATGATCTGTCTCACTATTGTTATTTTTAGGTTTAGAACAAATATATCTTTAGGAAATACCAAAGTCATAGAGAAAAAAAAGTTTAGTTATTACTCAATTTCTCTCTTAATTTTTCATCTTTAATATGTTGTTGAACATGTGTGAAAAAAGAGAAGAAGAGAGAATGTTGTGAAGAAGAGAGAGTGGATAATTGTCCACATAATTCTAATCATATTGTACTTTTGCCCATTCAATTTTAAACATTTCAATTTTGTCAATTGAGTTGTAAATCTTTTAATAATTTGTCAATTAAATCAATCTATTGATTTTAGCTAAAAATTGCTGAAGTGGGCATTAGCCATTGTACGTGGCATAACCGGTATTGACATGGATAATTTTATAATTTTTAAAAATCGTGAATTTCATTATTATATTTTTTGTCCTTTTTTTTTTTTGCCTAATAAGTGTAGCGAGGGTCATTAACTGATTATAGGCAAAGGTCAGCAACCCTCGTTGGCCCTAGCTTGTGGTCGTTGAGGGTTGGTTAGCCCTTGCTGGACTTGGAAAAGAAAAGGAAAAGAAAGAAACAAAAAGTAAAAATAAAAAAATAAAAATCAACTTTTTGAAAAAAAAATTCTAAAAAATTGTTCACATTAAGTCATCTTATGTGGCACTAACAACATTTATGTTAGCGATTTTTGTTTAAATTTGTGAGATTGACTTAGCTGGCAAATTATCAAAAGATTATGACTTAATTGGCAAAATTTAAAGATTTATAACTGAATTAGTAAAACGTAAAATAAATTTAAGATTTTTTGGATAATTTTTCCCAAGAGAGTTATGAAGGAGAAAATTGTTATTGTTGCTTTGAACAATTGTGTTGAACAATGTATAATTTGGTCTTTTTCAAGGACAGTTATACAATACATCTTTTAGAAATAAATACTTTATCGGAACTATTATCACCTTTCATAATCAACCATCACTTCTCTTAATGTCAATAATCACATCTTTTCATGTCCAAGAATCACTTATTTTTATGCTAGAAAACTATTTCAACATATACACTCACGTGATGGCTGATGAATGAAGTTGGGTTTTATTAATATCCTCCTAGCTTTACCTGAGTTAGCTCTGTTCAAGGTTTGGGATGGTACAAGTTAAGCGCACTAGCAACTTTTCTCCTCTATTTGCTTTTGTTCGCTTCCCTTTTCGATTTTCTAAAGTGATTCCACTCACCGCCAACGCCAGTACAGGTTTGGACAATCAAGACAGCGAGATATTTCGTGATATTCATTCGATAGTTTCATGGTTGCCCTTTTTCAAAGCCCTAGCTATCAGCAAAATGAGATAGGCTCGACTCATGTAGTCCACATATTCGGCACGATGAACAATGCGTGCGAAAGAATACAGGTTTACGTCATAACTACAGGATGAAATGCTCTTAGTTATTGAAGAACAAATGTGTAAATAAAGCACGCACCACAAGATTCGGCCCCTTACCATCAAGTGCAAGTCACATGTTTGGACTTCGCCCAACGGGGTACAGACTCTTATATACCACAAGATTCACGGATGCTTCCTATATTTCATGAGTTCAAGGTATAATTTGCCTATCTGAGGGAGCTTACATATTGGTTTAGGGCCTGCATGTTTGTGTTTTTTTTTTCTTGTTCATGAACAGATTTTCTGTTTTTTTGTTCCCTAACAAAAAAAAAAAAAAAATAAATAAATGCGTTTGTTTGCGTTTTTGTTCAAAATCTGTTTTTTTGTTCTGAGAACAAATTAGAACAGAAATAAGAAACAAAAAAAAGTTTTTTTTTTTTTTTTTGTTTCAGAAACACTTTTGAAGAACAAATTTTCTCTCTCCTTTCTTTTCTTCTTCCTTTTTTTGGCCGATCGCCGGCCTTGGCCATGGCCGGCGAAGCAGAGCTCGCCGTGGCTGGGCGAGGCCGCCGGCCCTCGTCGGCCAGTCGCCGGCCATGGCTGAGGCCGGCGATTGGCCAAAAGAAGAAAAAAAAAAGGAAAAAAAAATATTAAAAAATTAAAAGAAACAAAAAAGAATACAAATTTACCAAACGTGTTTCTATTCATTTTTTATTCCCGGAACAAGTTTACTAAACGCGCTTTTCTAGTAAAAAATTGTTCCCTGGAACAGAAATAGTTTTTTTTTTATTTTTTTATTTCTGTTCCCCGGAACAATTTTTGAATAAAAACACAAACAAACACACCCTTAGTAGGCGACCACCTTCCATGAGAAAGAAAAATAATTTCTCTGCGGCACTAATCAAGATACAACTATGTATGCAATTAGAATATCTTAGAACTTTTGACTTGAAGTGCATTTATGACATTGCACTCTACAACATGAATGTTGGACTGATGGTGAGTGATGCATGAGAGATGACATTCTCTAATACCTAATATCGGATACTTCCAAAATGCCAAGAACAACCAGTACGAGCACGCGGGCGTTCATCGTATTTGCACATTTTATTTTAGTAGTTGACATTAGAATTTCATAAATATATGTTGCTTGAAATCAACAAATTCATTATAAACTAGAGAGTGTATTGTCCATATTTTATGAATGAATTTACATAGACCTCATAGTAATTTATCTAACTCGCGGGTCCTTGATAAGTGAATTTGAGAGGATCTCATATGTTGCCTCCGCCAAGTTAAATTGATAAGTCAATCTAACTATCAGACCAGAAAAAAAAAAAAAAAACTGTTACAATGGGTTCAATATGGTTCATTTCAATATTGTCGACGTATTAACTTGATGAATTCAACGCCACAAGAACCTGCGGATTTATGGACAAATTTAAAATTTAGAGTAGGTCCATCAATAGGCATAAATAAGCACAAACCGTAATATTAATTAAAAATCATCAAGAAGATTTAGATACCTTTAGAAAATGAAGATGGGATCATGTCTAACATTGAATAAATTCTATTGCCAATGTCAGTTCAGATGATCGTATTTTTCACACTACAAAAGAAGATAAGAGCTAAGGCAAGGAAACGGGTCCATTTTTGTTTCTTACGCAAAAGTTCACCCTTACCTAAGGCGATGAAAACAAATTTGCGGCGTTTGCTTCATTGGCTTTGCTTAAGATGACCAAACAAATTGTCGCCTTTGGTAACGAAGGCGACAAAATAAAGGTTGTCTTGCTCAAAGGCGACAAAACTATTTTTTGTCACCATAAATTGGCCAAGACCTAATGAACATGTAACACTCGTCGTGTTTGTTGAGTTTACGGTGTTGGAGAAATCTTCTTGAAGTATTTTGAAGTTGACAAAACGTTTCTTTCAGTCTAGTCTGAAAGGTTTTGCAGACTCTTCTATTTAAAGTCTGAAGACCTCCGGACAGCCAGACTCAAGACTCAAAGTCTATTCTCATTGACAGTCTCTAATCCGTTGAAGAATGGCTATCCAGATCTGGATGATTCGTTAAGGGGATGACCTTATCAACTGGAGAAGACCTCATGGCTGGAGAAGACATAGCGGAATCCTTGATTGATCGAGATTGACTTGATGATTGAAGATCCGATGATTGTCTGGATATTCTTGGAAGGTTTTTACTTATGGAAACCGAGATCCCGATTGTATGGGCGAACGATTGATGGGCTATCGACACGTTCCTTTAATAGCTTAATTAATCTTCTTGATTGATTCCGTCCAACGGGTAGATTGGAGGAATTTCTTTGGTAAGTGCCAACGGGTATGATGGCATGAAGGAGTATATAAAGAAGACGTATTAGTTGTTGAAAAGAGTGTGCGCGATAGAAAAATTCCAAAGTCTGAAAGCTTCCTGTTGTTTAGACAAATTCGTTGAGTAAATCATTGTATACAAAAGAGAATCTATATTTGTAAGAGACCTTGAAGAGGTGTAGTAGAACATCTACACTGTGGAATCAATGAAGAGCTGTGGTGTAACTCCTCTTTTGTTCATAGTGGAATCCAACCAATTGGCTGTCAGTGCGGAAGAGTGGACGTAGGCTTAGAATAAGCCGAACCACTATAAACCTTGTGTTTAATCTTCTCTTCCCTTATCTCAGTCTTACTTTGATCGTTGATTGTCTCAATTCTATTAACTGTCAAATATTGTGCGATTAACGAGAAAAATATTTATATTCCTATTCACCCCCCCTCTAGGTGCTTATACTAGCTATATCAATTGGTATCAGAGCCTGTGTACTCACTTTGTTTGAAGTGTTTTACTTCAGAGCAAAAGATCCATGGCTAGTATGTTGGCTCCAGGGCTGATAGAAGGGCAAAGCAACACGAGACCGCCTTACTTTGATGGAAAGGACTACAAAATATGGAAGAACAAGATGAAGGCGTTTCTTAGATCAAAGGATCCTCTGGAATGGGACGTTGTAGAAAAAGGAATCATTCCTAAAGCTGCATCTGTTTCAGAAAGAGGAAAGGAAACTGTTGAGACCAGCGACATGAGTCAGGAAGAGAAAATCAAGAGACAAACTCTTGATGCAAAAGCAATCTATTCTTTATATTGTGCTTTATCACCTACTGAATATAACAGAATATCTTCTTGTGATACAGCCAAAGAAGTCTGGGATAGATTACACATTACTTATGAAGGAACAGATCGTGTGAAAGAGACCAGAGTCAATATACTCCTCGGTCAATACGAAGCCTTCAGGATGAAAATGGGAGAATCTATAACTGACATGTTTAGTCGTTTTACAGATATCGTAAATGGTCTGGAGAATCAAGGTCAACCAGTTTCTGATTCCATGAAAGTAAATAAGCTACTGCGAGGACTCTCCAAGGATTGGAATCACATAAAGACATCAATCAGAGAAACTCAAAGAATCATGCCACTATCTGTTGATGAGTTGGTTGAAACTCTTCAGTCTTATGAAGTAGAACGAATCAATGAAGATGAAGACCCTAAAGGTAAGAAATCCATCACATTAAAATCCAATGATGATTCTGATGTTGCAGATTCTGAAGACGATATGGACGATGAGGAGCTTGCTCTCATGATTAGAAGATTCAGAAAGCTGAACAGAAAAGGAAGAAGATTCAATCCAAGGAAACAAGGTTTTCAAAAGCAACATGCTAAGTCTGTGAGGATGATGAAACAAACAAAGATGTTGTTTGCTTCGAATGCAAGAAAAAGGACACATCGACCCAACTGTCCTCTCTTGAGAAAGAAGAAAGGAAAAACTGAAAAGTATCGAAAGGCTCTTAAAGCGAGAGACCCGGGTGATACGAGAATGTGAAGAAAGTGATGATGATTATGCCAACATATGTCCGATGGCACAATCGGATTCGAATCAAACTCCGATTCGATTCGAAAGTGAATTCGAGGTAAGTAACTTCAAAATCCCTGTTAAAGTTTCAAAATACATTGATGAATTATGTTTTAGTCTTAATACTTCTCTTAAAAGAATTTCCGAAATCAAAAAGGAAAATTCTGCTCTAAAACATCAAAAGAATGTTTTGGAAGAAAAAGTGAAATGTTTAGACCAGAATGTTTCTTCTATCAATCAAAGCAAATATAATCTTTTAAAAGAGAATGCATTTTTGAAAAATGACATTTCAAATATTTCCAAAAGATTTTCTCTAGGATCTGAAAAACTTGAAAAAATACTTTCTGTTCAAAGACCTTATTTCAATAAATCTGGTTTAGGAATGACTGCTGAAACTATTCCTTTAATCGATTTTCCTAAAGTAAAAGAAAGAATCAAACAAAGACCTTCAAGAAATGCTTACAAAAATCATTTTGAAAGAAACTTTGTAAAACCAGTAGGTCGCAATGCTCTTAAATGTTCAAAATGTAATAGTACAGATCATTTTGAGAAAGAATGTCCTATGATATGGAGACCTGTCAATAAAGTCTGGGCAAAAACTGTATATCAAACTAACTCAAAAGGACCCAAGAAAATATGGGTACCAAAGAAAGCTTGAGTCTCTTTTTATACGCAGGTCACTATCAAGAAAAAAATAAAATGGTACCTGGATAGTGGATGCTCGAGACACATGACAGGAGATTCAAACTGCTTCATAAAGCTCAATCAAGTGAATGGTGGAAAAGTTTCATTTGGTGGAAACAGCAAAGGAAAAATAGTAGCCTTTGGAACTGTGAAGATTGGGAACCTCACAATAAGCAATGTTTCTTTAGTTGAAGGGCTCAATTACAATCCGCTCAGTGTCGGTCCACTTGTGTGATGCTGGTTTTAAGATCAACTTTCAAGAGGGTATTTGTTCAGGAACCAGTAAAGACTCTACTCAGTTATTTATGGGTCGAAGACATGGAAATATCTATCTCTTGGACTTAAAACCAGATGAGTCACAATGCTTAATCTCAATCCAAGACGAAGCAAGCTTGTGGCACAGAAAGCTTGGGCATGTTAACATGAAGCAGATAGCCAAGATCTCAGCAAAGAAGCTTGTTCGTGGTCTACCTAATTTATCATACCAAAAGTCTGATCTATGTACACCATGCATATTGGGAAAACATGTAAGAAATTTTTTCAAATCAATAAATCAAGTTTCTACTAACCGTGTATTGCAGCTCTTGCATATGGATCTCTTTGGACCAACAAGAATGCAGAGCATTGGAGGTAAGAAATATTGCCTAGTAATTGTGGATGATTACTCACGATATACTTGGGTATATTTCTTAGCAAGTAAGTCTGAAACTTTCTCTTATTTTGAAAAATTTGCTAAGATGGTTCAAAATGAAAAGGGATATGTTATTTCAAGAATAAAAACAGATCATGGAGGAGAATTTGAAAATCAAGATTTTGCCAAATTTTGTGAAGAATCTGGTTTTCAGCATTTATTCTCTTCTCCATATACTCCAGAACAAAACGGAGTTGTGGAAAGGAAGAATAGATTTCTTCAAGAAATGGCTAGAACTCTTTTAATTGAAAGTAATATCTCTTTACAATTTTGGGCTGAAACTGTCTCAACATCATGTTATATTATCAATAGAATTTTTCTAAGACCTATTCTAGAAAAAACCCCCTATGAGCTATTTAAAGAAAAGAAGCCTATTGTTTCATATTTCCATGTATTTGGATGCAAATGTTTCATACTGAAAAATGCAAATGATCGAGTTGGTAAGTTTGAAGAAAAGTCAGATGAAGGCATCTTCCTTGGATATTCAACCTCTAGCAAAGGATTCAGAATCTACAACAAGAAGTCTCTAAAAGTGGAAGAATCAATAAATGTCAAATTCCAAGATTCCATTCAAAATGAATCTACACAGAGTCATATTGAGGAATCTGAATCTGCTCCAGACCCTACAAAGTCTAAAGAAGCAGCTCAGACTTTGAAGGATCAGCAGCAAGTGACCGTTGAAGAATCAAGCGAAGAAAGTGATCATCAATCTGACAAATTATTCAACAACTGGAAGCATAAGTCCAGTCATCCCAAAGATCTTATCATTGGCGACATCAATGAAGAAATTCGTACAAGATCCAAAAGGCGTGAAGAATCTAGTGTCGTGGCTCTTATTTCTGAAATAGAACCCAAGAGTATAGAAGAAGCTTTATCCGATGAAAGCTGGATTGAAGCTATGCAAGAAGAACTCAGGTAATTTAGTATCAATGATGTCTGGGAATTATCTCCTAAACCTAAAGGTAAATCTGTTGTTGGAGCAAAATGGGTTTTCAGAAACAAGATGGACGAAAAAGGAGAAATCTTGAGAAACAAAGCAAGACTGGTGGCCAAGGGTTACACGCAAGAAGAAGGGATCGACTATGACGAGACTTACGCACCAGTAGCAAGGTTAGAAGCAATCCGTTTATTACTTGCATTTGCTTGTTACAAAAATTTCAGGTTATTCCAAATGGACGTCAAAAGTGCATTTCTAAATGGATTCATCCATGAAGAAGTTTATGTGGAACAACCACCTGGGTTTGAAGACCCAAAGAAACCGGACTCGATATTCGACTCAAAAGGCCTTATATGGCTTGAAACAAGCACCTCGAGCTTGGTATGACAGGCTGAGTAAGTTCTTAATTCAAAACAATTTTGTGAAAGGTAAAGTAGACACTACTCTATTTATCAAAAAGGAAAGCAAAAATTTTATTCTAGTTCAAATATATGTTGATGATATCATATTCGGATCTCCTAATGAAAGTCTGTGCAAGAAATTCTCTAAGACTATGCAGGAAGAGTTTGAAATGAGCATGATGGGTGAGTTAACCTTCTTTCTTGGACTTCAAGTGAAACAACTAAAGGAATGAACTTTTATTCGTCAAGAAAAATATGCTAATGATCTTGTCAAAAAGTTTGGATTGGACAATTGCAAAAAGACTGACATTCCAATGTCAAGTGCCTTGAAGATAGACAAAGATGAAGAAGGAAAGAAAGTTGACCAAAAGCTATACAGGAGTATCATTGGCTCACTTCTTTATCTTACTTGCTTCTAGACCCGACATTTTGTTTAGTGTTTGCATTTGTGCTAGATTTCAAGCGAGATCCTAAAGAATCTCATTTAAGTGCTGCAAAGCGTATTCTCAAATATATTGCTTCAACTTCAAGCATCGGCCTATGGTATCATAAAGAGGGAGACTTTACTCTTCTTGGATACTCAGACGCAGATTTAGCTGGCTGCAGAGTTGATAGAAAGAGCACCTCGGGTACCTGTCAACTACTTGGAGGCGGGACGGTGTCTTGGTTTTCAAGAAAACAGTACGGAGCTCTCTCTACAGCGAAGCGAGTATGTAGCTCTTGGAAGTTCTTTGTTCACAAATTCTATGGATAAAGCAACAACTAAGAGACTTTGGAATTGAAGATTCATGCACTGAGATAAATTGCGACAACACAAGTGCTATCAATCTTACCAAAAATCCAATTCTTCACTCAAGAGCAAAGCATATAGAGATTCGACATCACTTCATCAGAGATCACGTTCGAATGGAGATGTTTCAATTCAATATGTTGATACAAAGAATCAGCTGGCAGATATATTCATGAAGCCTCTTGAGAAAAATCAATTTGAATTGATTCGCTCCAGACTCAACATTTTAAGGTTTGAGGAGATCAAAGTCTAAAGACCATCAGACTCAGGGATGCAAGACCTTAACTGTAAGTTAGTCTTGGTACGATCGTCAGACTGTAAGTTAATCTTTCTCTCTCTCTCTCTTGAATTTTATTTTGAAAAGGTACGATTGCCAACCGTGTTTTATTGCAATCTTCAATCGACGTAATTATTGCATCGTTTCCTTTTCGAAAAAGAAGTTATTTTTTTTCACAAAAAAAAGGGGTAGTTATTTTTTTAAAAAGGCATCTTTTTACCTTCCTTAGTAACGATTCGTTTACCCCTCCTTTTATTCGACAGTGCTCTATCTGTTCCTCTTCACTTTACTCTCGAAAACCCTAGAAAGCATAAATCCTCCATTTTTTCACCTTTGTTTAATCCTTGAAAAAGTTTTCATCTTTCTTGAGAAAAGTCAAGCAAGGAATCTTCCAAAAAACTGAGAAGAATGTCGTCCTCAAGAAAGTCATCTAGAATCGCTAACAGGGGACCGCGAAGATTGAATGAGGGGCCTACGCACTTCGATCTTACTGAAGAAGAAGCTTCTCCTGAACAGCAACCGAGCCCACAACATTCTCAGCAGCGTCATTCATCTAGGCCTCAAGACGTTGATCAACAAAAAGAGGAAGAAATCATTGAGGATGCAGATCCAGTAAGAATTCAAACGCCCGCTTTTATTTATAAGTTGTATCGCGCTTTGAAAGGAACTGGTACACCCTTGAACTATGTCGACTCTTTCCTTAAAGACAAAGGATATAAAAATGAGTACCTCTTTTTGCGAAGAATGGAAAGTTTGGGAATTGCTCGACAAGGGGTGGCTGAGGAATCTCTTGCAAATATCCCAAGTGATCCTCGTGACTGGGGACCGAATCCTATAGATGGAAATGATGATGACAAGTTGTACAGTCAATTTCAGCCAAAAATGGGTGTTGCGGTTAAAATGAGGAAAAAGGGGAGAAGTGTTCCGATCGAAGGAACAAGAGGATTTGTACTCGAAATTGCTGAAGCGTGGGGTTATAAACCCTAGAAGTGTGGACTTTGATTTTCTGGATGCGGTGAAGGTGAACTTGAGGGAGAAATTAAGTTACCTTCAACTTGAGACGTTTTGTTCTGATTCAACAGAGGCCTATCCTGAACTGACTGCCTATTTCTATTCGAATCTTAGCTTTTGGATGCGGATAGATTTTCTTTCATGTCAAGGATCAAGACTATGTTGTGGATATGAATGTGCTGGCATATGTGTTAGGAGTTGAAAGAGGAAGATATCAGCCGATCAAGGTTTCCATTGCTCGGGCCACTCTGGAACTTGTGAAGGATAGGAGAACAGATGAAAAGATCACCTACCTAAGGATGAATGCATTCAATATCTTGCTTCACAAGATAGTGATCAATTGCCTCCGGCCAAAGTCAACTTCGAAGACTGATGTTTCAAGTTCAGAGGCAAAATTGATGTATGCCATCCTCACTGGAAAAAGGTTTTCTCTTCCTCACACTGTCATGTTTCATATGTATAGAGCAATGATGAAGGACAGAGGTCAACTACCTTATCCAAGCCTTGTGAGAAAGTTGTTCAGACATCTCAATATTCAGCCTCCGCAAATATTTTGTGTTCGATCGTGCGATCATATGGTGGTAGGACTGAAGATGGTAACCAAAATGCGTATGAAGGAACTGAACAAGGAGTTGGAGAAATTCAAGGAGAAGACTCCAGTCAGATCTCATCCAACCTCTTCTTCAAAAAGAAAAGGAAAGGAGCCCTTGATTGCTTCAAAGCAGAAAAGAAGAGCTCTTATTGTGGACGAAGAAGAAGATGATGATCTTACCATTTCGGCAATAGCTTTGAAAAGGCTAAGTCGTTCTGTTCCAGACTCAACAGAACAGGGTGAGACAGAAGGAAGAGAAGGAGAAGGTCAAGAAGCAAGAAATGTTGAAGAGAAGGAGAAAGAAGATCAAGCAAAAGAAGAAGGAGAAGAAGAAGAAGAAAGAGAAGTTGACGAAGCAGAGGAAGAAAAATCTAGAAATGAAAGAAGAGAAGAAGGAGAACCTGAGGATCAATCCTCTCCACCTATAGGCATGAAAACAGGGGGAGATCAAGAGAAAGGAGAGAAGTCCTCACATCCTGTCATGAGTGAAGGAGTCAGTCGTTCTCCTGCAGACCCAGAGGATGTTTATGCCTCTAAATTTCCAGAAGAAGATCATGAAGTTTCAACGCCAAACCTGCGAGATTATTCAGACATGCCATCATCTGCAGAACGTGCTGAAGCAAGTACGCAGACTGATAACACAGGGGATTTTCGCAGAATTCTAGATGTTCTCTTGGAGATGCGTGGTCAAATTTATGCCTTAGGATGCGAGGTTCAAAATTTGCAGAGTGCTGGTCAAGTTTCTTCAGTATCCTTACAAGATCAGATCCAAGCCCTATCAGTTCAAATTCAGGCCAATGCCAAGGGTGAGGAGATTGCTCAACTGAAGGAAGACTTGAAAAGGCTGGAAGGGATGGTTCAGTCAATGGAAGATTTCCAGCTTGTTCGTGTTCCCAAGAAATCTTGACTTCATTCTATTTTCATCTCAACCCTTTCAATGCTGACAAAAAGGGGGAGAGATGCAAGAGATTTGAACAACAGCTTTTACTTTTGAACACCTTATCTTTTTGGTTGGTTTGTTTGATTTAGTTTTAAACTTTGTGTGGATTTAAACTTTGTGTGTTTCTGTCTGGATTTAAATTTGGATTATTGCTATTGACTGCTTTTAATATCTTATGGATAGCTTATCATATTCGAGACTAACCTATTTTCTGTGGTTGCAGATTTTAGAGTTAGCCATTTATCTCTATAAGATATGCATATATGTTTGAGATGTTTTGCAGGTCAATGTTGTCCAAATCTGCAAGAAAGTTTTGTCACCATCAAAAAGGGGGAGATTGTTGGAGAAATCTTTTTGAAGTAATTTGAAGTTGACAAAACGTTTCTTTCAGTCTAGTTTGAAGGTTTTGCGAGACTCTTCTATTTAAAGTCCGAAGACCTCCTGGACAGCCGAGACTCAAGACTCAAAGTCTATTCTCATTGACAGTCTTTAATCCGTTGAAGAATGGTTATCCAGATCTGGATGATTCGTTAAGGGGATGACCTTATCAACTGGAGAAGACCTCATGGCTGGAGAAGACATAGCGGAATCCTTGATTGATCGAGATTGACTTGATGATTGAAGATCCGATGATTGTCTGGATATTCTTGGAAGATTTTTACTTATGGAAACCGAGATCCTGATTGTATGGGCGAACAGGATTGATGGGCTATCGACACGTTCCTTTAATAGCTTAATTAATCTTCTTGATTGATTCCGTCCAACGGGTAGATTGGAGGAATTCCTTTGGTAAGTGCCAACGGGTATGATGGCATGAATGAGTATATAAAGAAGACGTATTAGTTGTTGAAAAGAGTGTGCGCGATAGAAAAATTCCAAAGTCTGAAAGCTTCCTATTGTTTAGACAAATTCGTTGAGCAAATCATTGTATACAAAAGAGAGTCTATATTTGTAAGAGACCTTGAAGAGGTGTAGTAGAACATCTACACTGTGGAATCAAGGAAGAGCTGTGGTGTAACTCCTCTTTTGTTCATAGTGGAATCCAGCCAATTAGCTGTTAGTGCGGAAGAGTGGACGTAGGCTTAGAATAAGCCGAACCACTATAAACTTGTGTTTAATCTTCTCTTCCCTTATCTCAGTCTTACTTTGATCGTTGATTGTCTCAATTCTATTAACTGTTAAATATTGTGCGATTAACGAGAAAAATATTTATATACCTATTCACCCCCCCTCTAGGTGCTTATACTAGCTATATCATACGGTGATAAAAATTGATTGCCTTAAGTCAGTTTTTAAGCTAAACTGGCACCGAAGGTGGTCACAACCTTGTTAACTTTTGGCAAATTTCAATCGCGGTAGGTTTATTCTTTGGACTTGGCATGCCTGTGAATATTTACCAAATAACCTTTTTGTCGCAACCAAAGATTTTGGTGAAAATGTTTTGCGACAAATAGTTTTGGTTGCAAGAAATTGGTCGCCAAAGGCTATCTTCACGGTCTTTGGCGACCAAACAGAACATTTGATCGCCAGAGAATGCCTCCCACGACCAGATATTATTCGCCGAAGAAAACTGGGAAGAACTTCCTAGTATTTTCCGGCGACCAAATGTTTGGTTGCCAGGGACGTTCTTTGGAGACTAAATCCTTGGTCGCTAGAAATGTAGTCGAAACTATTACTTCTAGCGACAATATGTTTACAATGTCCGGCCCGTTTATATTTCAATCCTCATCCTATAAACCCGTTTTGCAATTAACTACAGCAGAATCTGCTGTCTCACAGCACTCGTTCAAATGCATAAATTTGTCCAAACATCGAAATAGAAATCCAGTACAACTTATTCACATCACAAGCATAACAAATCCATTATATCATTATAAAAGAAAGTGAATATATCATTTCAATACTACACTTGTGACATCCTAATTTTCGGGTCCTGTCTTTGATTGAATAAGTTGGGCTTTTCATCAATATGCCTATAGTTCTATTCTTTGAGTTGATCACTCATGAGATAACTAATTTATCTGATAAAGTTGTTAAGGGATTTTAACGCAATAAACTTGAGAATTCGACTAGAAATCGACTACTCGACTGTGCTAATTTGCAAGAGTCATTACGGTACAGTTAAAAATCGATTAGAGAGTGGAGATAGGTCGACTCGACTGAGCCATGTGATTAAGTGTGGGTGATTCCACATAATTGCAAAATTCTTATCAATCAGCACTAGACCGATTTTTCTATCGTCTTGGTACCCTATGTTCGTATTTGAAATCTCGAGATTTTTACGATAAACAAGAGTCGCCAATGTGTCTAAGATGTACAATGTGGTTCGAAAATAATCGACCAAGGGTCAATTGCATTAAAAATTCCTAAAAGCTACCCGATAGATTACGTCATGCTGAAATCGCGCCCGGTTGAAATTAATCGCGAATTTAAACCCAGTTTTGGACCGAAAAAATCAGAGGGCCGTTTTTTGTCGCGTTTTTGGGATTCAAGTTGATTCAATTGATGAGGAAAAATATTAAATTTGATGAGGACTCCTTGGCTATAATTATGGACATCAAATTGGGCTCAATTGAAGAAGAATTGAATGAAATTGAAAAGGCAAATGTCCAAATTCGTAGGCCAAGGGGTGTGCAACATTTGGGACTCAACTAAGGCTTGTTGGGGAATTTTGGAGTGGATAAGGGCTGCTGGTTAAGGCTGAAGTGGTGAGGCTTGTTGGATGAGCACAAAGGGGACAATTGTGTGTCTAGAAGGTTTGGTGGCCCCCTCTCCTCAACAACTGGTCTCTTCTTCCTCTTTCAGCCACTTTACCAATTGTTGTTGAGGTTTAGAAGCTTAGAAAACCAGAGGAAACCGAGCAGACCAGTCCCCTTCATCGTCAACCACCACTGAAGCCGCCAGAGCAGCCTGCTCGCGCCTGTAAGCCGTCACGCCACCCGCGAGTGTCCGCGCCTCCTGCTCGTCGTCCCGCGCTGTCTCACCATTCCCTAAGCCTCCCTAGTTGTCGTCGAGGTTGCCTGGCCACCGTCCATCGTCGTCCAAGCCCCTGGAGCCACCATCGAGCACTACCTAGCCCCGCTGCAGCCTCCGCCTCCCATCCCGAGCTGTTTCAGCCGCTGGTTCTAGCCCTTCTCGGCCCAAGCAAAAGCCGTCCAGCAGCTCAAGCAGTGAGCTATTGGGCTCATTTTCAGGCCCGCTCGGTCCTCCATTGGTGTTGCCGTAGGCTTGGTTGTTGCTCGCCTTTGCGTTGCCGACGTCGTGGTCTCACTGGATCGCTAAACCGGTGAGTTTACTTGCTAAACTCTGCTTATGGAGTTAATGATGCTTAGGGGTTGATTGATTTAAGCTAATTAAGGTTTAGGTGGTTAGTTAGCATGGATTAGTGATTTAATTATTCAATTGTGCATGTTAGGTTAGAATGGCTTAATTAAGAACTAGATAAGTTGTACTATTTATCTAGATATGTTCGAAAATTTTCTAGGCTCGTTTAGGTGGTTAATTTAAAATTTCTAGCCTAAGTTGGTATTTATGGTATATAATTGCATTTATTTAATTATTTTTTGTATTTATTTAATTATTTATTATTTTTTTGAAATTTATACCGAGATAACCGGTGACCGAAATTCCATGCCGATTGCAATGGTGTGCTTAATTTATGCAATTAAATGCTAAATTATGCAAATTGAGTGAAAATTGTGATTTTAGATATTTATTTCAAAATTGTGAAATTTTGATATTTTAATTAGAAAAATCTCGAGTGTCGAGTTTTGACACCGAAAATGGTTTTAAGGACTAGATCAAATCGTGAGATTTTAAAAGTGTGAATATCAAATTTTCTAGTTCAAAATGATCTGTCAACTTGTGAGAGCATTGATCTGTTAGCTTATGAGAGCATTGATCTGTCAACTTGTGTGAGCAATGATCTGTTATTGCTTCTGAGAGCATTGATCTGTCAGCTTGTGTGAGCAATCATCTGTCAGCTTCTGAGAGCATTGATCTATTAACTTGTGTGAGCAATGATCTGTCAGCTTCTGAGAGTATTGATCTATCAGTTTTTGAGAGCATTGATCTGTCAGCTTGTAAGAGCGTTGATCTGTCAGCTTGTGAGAGCATTGATCTGTCAGCTTATGTGAGCAATGATATGTCAGCTTGTGAGAGCATTGATCTATTAACTTGTGTGAGCAATGATCTGTCAGCTTGTGTAAGCGGTAATCCCTGGCTACACTAGTGGACTGATGTGTGTCGGTAGTTCATGTTTGTGCGAGTATTAATCAAATTGAATCAATTGAATGGATCAAATTGAATTGATTGAGTATATGAATTGTACTGACGTACAGAAAGGAACTAAGGCAAGGTAAGTCCTCTGTCTTGTGTGCCTAGACTATCTTTACACGTATTTCCTTTCTAGTCGGAGTTTAGGGTGTGAACTTGCTAAGACATTGTCTCATCCCGTTGTGAGCTCAATCTTTTCAGGTCCTTAGATGGCAGTTCCTTCGGAACGTTTTGGTCAGCTTAAGAGAGTTACCAAGTAGGTTACCGATATCCCTGTACCCGAGAGTCACGGAGTCTGGGTCTATGAACGCGTGGTGACCACCGTTTAGGTCGATGAGGGCCTACCTCATCGATTTAAGGCATGGTATAGCCGCGGACTCAGTGGATACAAAGTGGGTCTCCTACAGGATTTTGAGGTCTCAACTTCGGTGATAGATGTCACTCATGGCGAGGGTACAGTTGACCCTCCTGGTGGTGCAGTGCTGGACCCAAGTCCCCAAGAGACCTCAGAGTTTTCAGTTGGGGATTCGAGTGTTTAGAGGACTTGTAGGCTTTTCTGTTTGAGTATACTCTTGTCTATAGACTAGTATTGTATATAAACTGGGGTGTTTATAGAAATGTTTTGGTTGTGAATTTGTTTCCTGCTTTTCTATCCTGTGTTGATTGTTGTCAAGGGTATTGTTTCGCTTTCGCATGTGCATTAAAATGAATGGGTCGGCAATACGTCCTGGGACGTCGCAAATTTTTATTGATCACTAAGGGATGGGCACACGCTCGAGGTTCGGGGCGTGGCAACACACATTGTCCATCATGCCAGAGGGAGGGACGTTGACATCTTGAAATGATCACTTTGTATCTTCTACATCATATCTCTCTATTGAGGTTGTCCAACATCAATTGTGGAAAAAACAGGTGATTGGTTTAGAAGTACGAAGAAAAAATCTTATCTTTTGAACTAGTTTTTGGGAGTGAGAGAGGCCCAAAGCCACCCAACATCGGTATTAGAGCTCGGTTGCTAATAAGTTTGAACCCAATAGTCACATGAGAGAGTTACAGTTTATTGCAGTTCTGACCCAAATTCGATGTGTGAGGGAGAGATTATTAAAGTTGTCTTATATTGATTGTGAAAGGAGTTGATGGTCGCTTCATAAGCATAAGGGAAAGTCTTACTTTTGAGTTAGTTTTTAGGATGAGATAAGCCCAAGACTACTCAGTACTCTCAGCGTCCTACGCCAGATCTAGTTGCTTCTCCTTACCCTCGATTGTCGGGGGAACAAATCCAATCAGTCCACGTCGTACATCCCAAATTTCTCAGCAAACTCTGGCATGAAAAAAGTAATTGCGTGTGCCTCGATAATTTTCAGCTCAACTCTCGTGTCGCGTAGCTCCATTTTCGTGTTAGTCAGCTTGTCCAGCACACCTTGATTGGTGCACGAACCCCACCAACCTGGGGACATAGAACACTTATGATGATGTCCGGCCAAGCACATTCTCCATGATGACCACATTATCCGTATCTTTCGCCTCTTGGGTTTTGGGACGGAACTCTGCTCCTACACAAAATACTATCACCACCCAGTCAACATATATTACTTTGGGATGAAAGTCGGTGGAAGACGACTTATCTTTTTCTAATGCATAATGAACAATTTACTTGAGAACGAACGTTGAATTGCGAATGAATGACGAACAATATTACTTTACGTTGGTCTGAGTGCAGTCACGAGGAAAATATCTAATTTCCATAGCGTAAATGCCAATTATATTTATAAAGAAGGAATGTGAAGCCTTCTTTTTCTTTGATAGAAATGGGACAAGTAAATGGAGAATAATTTCTTTCTAAGCGTACGTTCTGCCAACCGTACCAACGGTTATCTTTACAAGATTTTTATATGACTTCCTCATACCCTTTCAAAGTGTGTCTTTCTATCATAACTTATCAAGATGAAACGGTGCATTTTAATTGCGCCTCATCATGGACGTATTAATAAAGTACTATAATTACATAAGTATGAAAGTCGAGAACATTTAATGATAGCATATTCTTTTACGTAGTTTTGTTCCTTTTACTTAAAAATCCACTCTCCCTCATGTGTCGTGTAGCCTTTCTTACAACCCTCAATCAAACTAGGCCCCTACAAATAGACTATGAATTACGTAGGTGACATTTGATATTGATTTACCATCCCTTCACTAGTTTATGCGAACGGTTGCCTCTCCAGTCTATGCACAACATCTAGTCTAGCATAGTCCAATTTGCAAGATCACTTCTACATTAAATAACAAATTCGGTCGATGTTTAAATTCGATGACCTAAGATATAATAATTTATTAAAAGATGAATCTCTCATTGCTTTTTTTTTTAGTCAGTCTCACTCTACTTCTATTCTAATTCTCACTCTCAGACTTTTGTTATATTTTTTTGTAAGACATGGAAGTCGAAACCTACTACTGAAACTAATTTGCCCCCACCCCAATCCTCTCTGAGAAGGTGGAGATTCAAACCCCCCACCTCCCTCTTTTATATTATAAGGGTGGCCACTGAGTTTTACCCCGGTGGTTAATATCTCATTGCTTAAAAAGCTACATGTCATGACCCTTCCAAGGTGAATAGCGAGGGAGTTTAATGGATTGTGAGCACGAGTAACCCTCTTGCAAGATGGCGCTTAGGCTTCACATGGACTTTTCCAATCCGTACAGACTGGGCAAGTTGGTCTCTCATTATTAGAATTTAGATTTTAACTGGAGTCTCCACCATCATACTCTAGACCAGTTAAAAGCCAAGTAAAATCCAGGAGTCTGCCTTATTTGTGCCAACTATAAATTTTCGATTCGAAGACTTGATTATGTTAATCGTGTTTTGGTCTTTCTCAAAATTTATTCATTGTGTTTTTTTTTTTTTTGGTCGAATTATTCATTGTTTAATATGTTTCCTTATACGATTACAAAAAGGTATTTAAAGCTACTTAATGCCCTTTAAGGAAAACTATGGCGTCAAGTTCAAGCTCATATTGACTCACATGCTCGTATTGGAAACCGACGTGAAATCAATAAAGTAATAAATTTTCTGCTTGATCTCGATTCCAATTAATGTGCATAATCGAGTTTTTGTATTATTCGCACAAAAGACTGATTTCGAATAAAAATGAATAATTTTTTTTTTCACAATTGAGTTTGGTTAATTGTATTTTTCATATATTGCGAATTTAAATATTAGGATGTATTATTTTTTGCATAAATAAAATTTAATTGAATTCTATTAGTTATAATTAATTCGTGGATTTTAATTTAATTTATGTTGAATGGGTATTTTAAATTACTTAATTACTGGCCTTATATTCTATATGATAGGTTTATACATTCAGATATCATTTTTGTTTTTTCTCTCTAATTTTGGCATTTTTCAAAAAGCGGTGGTGTCAAGTTTTTATTGGAACATAGTGTGTCATGTTCTTATTGGACTAATATTCAACCTTGCACTTTAACATGTTGCCAATGGCAAATATGAATTAGATTCTCTCATGCCTCTCTCTTACTATATTTCTATAGATAGATTAGTTTTCAAAATTTAATCTTCATATTAAGTCGATATCATATTTTGTCCATTCAAGATGTCTCTGCCTAGAATTTGGGGTTATAGTTTGGATTATCTAAGTTTCAACGTTTGTATTTTTTGTTGTGGAATTGAGTCCTTTATCTTTTGATTTATTTAATCGAGTCCCTTTTGCCAAATTGATGACATAGCACCATCCATGCGACACTTGACAGATGTGGGATATTGATGTGATGCCTTATAAGCGCCATATCGACAAACACCACCGACAAAACTTGAAAAGGATAAGGGAAAAAAATAAATAAATAGGAAAGGGGTGAGAGAGGGCGCGGTCAACAAAGGTCGTTGCCATTACAAAAGTGAAAAGAATATTATAAGTGTCATATATTTTGTACAACATTTACTTGAGTATTATAATTTTTTTTAATTATATGGGTGTTATAATTTACAAAGTACGCTCACTTGAATTGAATAAGCTTTTTGTTGATCACTTAAGTACTATATAACTTTTAAATGTTCACCACAAGTGCTATGTCATATCATATTTTTTGCACTTGAGTGAATGTTATTAAAAAGTTAAGGCATTCAAGTAATAAATTGAAAGTTGTAATACTCAAGTGAAAGTTTTTTTAGAAGTCATAACACACTAAAGTAGTTGAAAAAAAGTCATAGCATTCATGTAAGTGCTATATAAAAGTTATGGTGCTTGTAATATTTTTATCCCCTTACAAAGGATTGTGAGAGCCTCATCTTTTGGTAGCAAGAGTTGAGCGACCCATGCCAATATTTGGAATAGGTGGTTGCACCTCTTATCCAGTGAACGACACACACATGCTCTTAAAATTCCATGCCCATTGAGCTATAGTGTTAGTCAAGGAAAATAACCGAAAAACTTGATTAAACAAAGCTAAAGACATAAACGAGTCAATTGTACAAAAGTAAGCTTAGAGAATCAATTTGTATAAGCAATAAAATTTAGAGGATCAAAACCATACTTAATCGGAAAAAAAAAAAAGTCAAAACAAGATGGGTATTGCCCAGTGAGATTTAAGTAGGTCAATACAAAAAAATTGTTCGAATTGAATTAAACAAGTAAAAGTAGCTCGCCTTATGTCAAACCCAATCTGAACTCCATCCATCCTTTTGCCACCACTAAGGGTGCGCATGGAAAAACACTGTTTCTTTTTGTTCCCCTAACAGAAAAAAAAAAAGTGCTTCATTCCGGGAACAGTTTTTGAACAAAACAAACGCGTTTGGTAAGTGTAAAAAAAACTGTTCTTGGAATAAAAAAGAACAGAAACATGTTTGGTAACTGCAGTCAATTTCTGTTCCTAGAATAGAAAAAGAACAAAACACGTTTGGTAAACGAACAAAAAATTTTTTTATTTTTTTAAATTTAATAAAGTTTAAAATTGATATTGAATTCTCATTCTTATGAAATGCTCATTAATTTTATTTTGTTCATGGTTAGTGAAGACAAACATTTTTAGCATGATCATATGGTATATTTCGTAGAAAATTTTGTAATTAAAGTTTGTATCAAATTTTTTCAAGTATTTTTTTTTATTTTTTAGTTTTAAAGCATATAAACGTTGGTTCTCACGTATTAAAATTTGCCTCTTCGCATGTGATGCAGATGGGCATTTTTCACCATGCAAAAGCTGCGTGCTTAGCTCATTGTATTAATACGTGAAAAACATGCAAATATTGTATGGCCGGATTTCCGTTTATTTGAAGCATCGTTAATTAGGTAGGCACAGAAAATGTATGTGCTCATCTGTAGCTTGTGTTGATTTTAATCGTTTCACTACATCTTACAGCAATTCTATCAAATGCATGCGGATTCAGCAAGGGAAGTGTTTGATCTCTGTCGCACAATACCCATATAGATGTACACATAAAAGTCAATTGTAGAAAAAGAAATATCGTAGAAACAACTCACATAAATTCCCTTTAGTTATCACTCACCATAAGACCAGAAAAGAATTGATTAATCTCATTTTGTAAAAAGACAGGAAAAATTATACAACATACCATCGCACGCAGAGTCCGAGACCTACATTCAAGACCCGAACAACGATGAAAGCAATACCCACGCATCCAACTCCGGAAAGCCACGGAAAGAAGAAAGGGGAATAAAAAGGAGCCCAAGACAAAAGCTGATATTTATATACGCAAATGAGATTGGGAGGATGACGATCCATTCAACGGTGCATATGTCAAGTTTCTCTCTCTCTGCAGTTCAAGCCGTTCGGTATCCGAAACTCTTTAAGAACCGCCTGAAAATCTTTTGCCGCCGGCATCTCTGCAATCTTCTTTGCTTCGGCCTCGCAAGCAATGAAAGATACTCAATTTTCCATCTTAACATTAGAATGAAATCAAACACTTATATGCTCGGGTACCCAAAGACCCCGACCAATGATGTCCGATTTTGCTCAATAATGAAAATAGATAATTAGGACAATGGATGTCCAATCAAGTATCGTTAATTTGTTCATTCCATCGATGAAGCGATCAAGGGAACTTACGCTAACTCCAAATAAGTGATGATCTCTGTTTAGCTAGCTTGTTTAAAACAGGCTGCTTTAGCATTGCCGAAATGCCGGGCAACGAGGCAACGAATGCCGAATTGGCTTTGCACATACATCAAAGCGAGCTTAGGACTGTCCCGAAATGACGAATCGGAAACCAACACATTTCCGCACGCAAAAACATCCTACTCCTCTTCCGTCCAAGCGGCCGACAATTTCAACCGAAAGCTCGGTGCAATCACGCTCACGAACCGACAAACCAACCCTCCCCCGGCCACACAAGATGGGTATTGCCCAGTGAGATTTAAGTAGGTCAATGTTGACGACAAAAAAATTGTTCGAATTCCCGAATTACCACCACCACCACCCGTAAACCCCCGGGAATCTCGACCGCGAGCTCGAGAGAGAGAGAGAGAGAGAGAGAGAGAGAGAGAGAGAAAAATCCCCGCGCCTCGTTCGTTCTCGGAAATTGAGGAAATTTCCGATCGGGAATCGGGATCGGAAATTTCTTATGTCAAACCCAATCTGAACTCCATCCATCCAAACGAGTTTGGGAGAGACGCCACCACTAAACAACCCATACTCCTTTTTTTTTCTTTTTCTATTTCTATTTCGACGCATACTCCATGATTTTGAGACCTCCAATACGATTATTCCTTTGGTCTATGCTCCAGGGGAAAGGAAGGGCCCCTTAAATATAGGGTCACCCCTACCTCCTTGTAATATGTCGAGAACCAAATCGGTGAGTGGACTTCAGTTGGATCCTACTAGCCTTCCTTTTCTCTCCCGCAAGACATGGCACTGGAATCTTGAAGCAAAAGTCTTCTCAAAATCACAAACAAGATTCCTGGTCGATCACTTTCAACATCCTCGATCCGCGTGACTCACGACAAGTTCAATCAGGCCTTTCATGTCTCCAGTTTTAATTTTTCACGTTGCACAAGTTCAGAGATCCAATCAACGAGGCATGTAATGTAATCGCCTCCAAGATGGTTTTGATTGTCGACCTAACAAGGACGTACGTAGCATTTATCCTCCACCTGGATATCAATACTCATTTTACTTGGAGGCCAAGAAAATTGATGTGGGAAGAAGTGCAAGAGAGAATCTCGTGCTTGTACTTGACATGTGGGATATCGGATTCAGCATCAATAGCTCAAATTAAAAAAAAAAAAAAAAATATCTGAAAAGGTTTAAATTTATTACATGTTTATCAATAGAATCTAAATCTTTCAATTATACAAATTAATCACTAGGGCAACCTCAATAGTTATCTTTCCCACGTGGGATAGTGAATGGGAGGTTAGAATGAGAATGATTTAGTTTTAGATGTAAATTTTAACTCATATGTCTTATAAAAAGACAAGGCAAAAATCTAATAATGAAATTTAAGAATAATAATAGAGTATAATTGATGCAATATATATATGTATGTATGTATGTATGTATGTATGTATATGTCAATTAAATCTCAAACCTTCAATTGATCACAAGTGCGAACAATTTTTTAAAATTTAAATTTTTTGGAAAATTTTCGAAATTTTTATTTATTTATTATTTATTTTTCTTTTCTTTTCTTTTGTTCTTTTTTTTTTTTTTTTTTCCCACTCTAGCTTATGAGGTTGTCAACGAACCTTTTCTAGCCACAGGCACCTAGTCTAGGCAAGGGTGCCACAGGTTGGGCCTCTATGCCGTCAACTTGTCGCAAGGGAGGCATCGGGCCCCCCACCCAAATCCAAGTGAGGGCCTTGACACCCTCACATGGCTAGCAGAAGTTGGGCAATGACCTCATTGGCTAGAGTGGGAAACAAAACAAAGAAAAGAGAAGAAAAAATAAAAAAATTTCATAAAAATTAAAAATTATTAAAAAATTATTAAAAATTATCCATTTTAGTGTCGGTCGTATCATGTAAGACGGATGCCATTCTCATTATCAATTTTTGATCAAAATTGGCCAGATATACTCAATTGGCAAAATTTGAAAAAGGCTTAGAACTCAATTAATACGATAAAAATGTCAAAAATCAATTATGACATGCAAAGAAAGTAGGCATTTATAATCTCAGATTCCATTTTGGAGTAAACATTCATCCAGTGGTCAGCATCATCCTTGTACATATACCAAAAGATAGTAGAGGAGCAGAATATGTTCCATAAGAGAAACGAAGCAGTACAAGATTTTGAGAAATGAATACTCAGTGCCTTAAAGTTTTTAATTGGTATAGATTTCCCGTAACTAGTACAAGAATGAAAAGGCATATAACATTTTGCATAAGTTGTTCTGTAAACTCCACAACTACCATGCTGCGGCAAATACCGCAAAGGCAAATGCAGCGGGCCAGCGGGTAGCAGTTTTTAGAATTCTAACTTATCCAGCTTGGAGTTACATACAAGTATTGGTACTTCACAGCACAATCCTGACGCGGCGCAACTACAGAACCACAACTTACACCAAACTAATACTCAGCCAGACAAAAAGCTGTAATTGTTGTCAATTCTTGTTCACATATCATAATCTTCTTGTCAAGTTGTGTCATTGAAGGTCGCTATATTTTATTGACTATGCTACATAACTCATGTACATCAAATTCATGTCATGTTAACTTCTAGTTTGCCACATGAACATGTTAATTCACGTTAGAATTGTCAAAATCTTAGTAATCCCAAGAGAGTGACAATAGATGTAGTGCCCACGCTTCGTCCACACCTACTCATATGTGTATCCTTTTCTGGAGTACATTTTAAACCTACCAAACTCACATTGCTCTTAACGCTATGTTCACAACAAGGCCACCTGAAAAATGCATGACTCGGTATCTCAGTAATGCTGGGTTTACAAAAGCATCTTTACATGCCTCTGATGGCTGTCTTGGTTGTGTATCTGAAATGAAGTCAGGTAAAGAAAAAGGGTGCCACAATACACATGCTTGAATATTCTCAATGACAGTTTACTATAGTTCACACTCATTGACAGCACCCATCCTCTTGAAATCACCTCATGTATTTTTACTCTCCCCCAGGCGATTGTACAAGAAGATTGAATGGCTTATTCGGCGCCCGTATCTTCAACAGATTTCTTATATTCTGGCTTAAGCTCGTATGTACCCTGGTTTGCTCCCCTTTTGTTGTAGACACAAAGCTCATTTAGTATCTCTTTCAGGAATTGCTGCAATAAAACAGGAGAAAACACAAAATGGAGATTGTCACACATTCTGCCCAGCTAAACAGGAGCATGACTTGCATCAATACAAGTAATACAAGGGAAAAGACATTTCACCAAAATAGAAGTCCATTTAAAATGATAACCACATAAGATAACTAAATCATTATCTAACTTTGTCCGCAACATAAGATAATTGATCCATTGTTTTACTTTGCCCAGAAGATAAGATTACTGAATCATCGTTTTACTTTGTCTGCATGCAGGCAATGATATTGTCAAACAATATTGAAAAAAATGAGCATACCGCAGGTTGATCAGTCTCCTGCACAAGTTGCTTTAGTGCCCAATTGGGTTGCCTTTCAAACAGCTTGAACATAATATCCTCCAACTCCCCTCTATCTCTTCGGGTTCTTTTCATGTCTGACTGCTTCACCGGTTGTGTTTTCTTCTTATCCTAGTTGATAATCCAAAAAGTTGAGCATTTGTATCAGGACCACCAAAATTACGCATTAGGATACAGAACATTGCTCATTTATTCACCATAACATTAGTGTTCTCCTCAAACTGTGCTACAAGGTCTTTCTACACGAGCACATCCATATCTTCATATTTTTAATTCAGCCCGATGAAGACAGCAAGTAAAACAGTAGCAGGAACTTGAATACCTTGGATGCAGATGAGACCAACCCTATGATACCAGGCAAAGGCCTCATGTGCGCTCCACGATCATTGTTAATCACCTACACATAAAATCAGACTGATTGAAGCATAGAGACTTCCATAACAACCAAATATAATAGCAAATGCACTGAAATAACTAATTACAGGCAAATTCTACCTGTATTTGCCGATTTCTTATCATCGACTTATTTGTCCTTTCACGGCATAATTTTCCATACTCCTCAATGCTATCACTATTTGGTTTCATGTCAAATTTATGCTCCACTTTCCCTTCCACTGCGACCTTGCCTACAATATGCATTCAAGATCTTCAGAAAAAGCCAAACTTTTAATGGCTTAATCATTTAAAAAAGTGCAGTCCTTGAAAGCTCTAGAGCAGATTATACTCTTAAGTGCATCAAGATCATCAACAAACTTAATCGGTTTGCAACACTGCCCACTGCACAGAACACAGCAACTTACAATGCCAAAATGTGATTGTAATTTCCTGAGCAAGCACATAAAGTCACACAAACCTTGTGATAAATTGCACATTCTTTAGGCATGTCCTCAACCTAAGGATTACCGCCACCTCATAACTGTATGCAGAAGTCAAAAACTTTGCTGCTGACGACATGTGCTAAATCTAGATTTTTACACTTCCACATCTTTAATTGAAAGAAGTTGGGCGAAGATTCATAATCTAAGTTGTGTGATAAGAGAACAGTATGTTCATGAGCATACACAGTCACCACTTCAAAGTGATAACTGAGTTAAACATGCTAATTCAAAAAAGCGTACAGCTCAGAAAGAGCAAAGAAAATCATCTCCAAAGCCAAACTAATAACAAGACGGACACGGATTGAATCAGCTTACTTCAGAGCTTTAATTACTAGCAAGAGAAAATGCTACAAGTTTGGAATCATACTTTGAGTAGCCACTTAGATATGTTGTTGCATGCAACCCAACAACTTAGGGTACTTAAGGGTAGGGTTGAGCATATAGAACCCCCCCGAACCGGATTGAATTGACCGGTCTTGGGCTGTTCTAAGGGGGCGACGATCCACTTCCCGATTCCATTTATGGAACCGGTGATTTTCATTCTGGTTCCAGGGTAGGAATGAGACCAATTTAATTTTTTTTTAATTATTTTTATTTCTTAAAGTAAAATGTAAACCTAAACCCTAATCTCCTCTCACACCTCGCTTCTTCTAGATGATGAAGCAAATCTTTGTTTCTTTGATATAGCTGCATGGATTCATCCAAGTTGCTCCTTTTGTCTCTTGCTTCTTCATTTATTATACTTTCTTTCTTTTCCTGCAAGGATTCACCAATTTTACTTCCCTTGCTTACTTGCACTGTCTTTAAATTTGTGAGTCTGCTGTTTATGGAAAAGAATCCACCAAATATCCTCCTCCCTTGTTCAAGGTGCCCCTACAATCACAGCCCCATCATCTCTCAGTCTTCATTGCAAATCTTGGATGAAATCCCAATTTTAATTGCAATAGGGATTGGCAATTCAATTAATTTAAAACTTTCGGCCATGATAAGTGAATCCACCAGTTCCATTGCACTGCCAGGGACTGGACCAGTCCAGTTCAGTTCCCGGTTCTCGAAATGAGGAACCGGTCCTCCTAGTCTGGTTTCCAGTTCCTAGGTGGGATCGGACTAGACCGGGAACTGATCACCCCTACTTAATAGGATGGCAGCCTAATAGATCAGCACTGAGCCAGTACATCAATCTTTCTCCCCTCTTACAAGTACCTAGAAGAACTCCCACTATATATAACAGTAACATGATAGCCATTCAGTGATGATAGATATCAGATACTCAGTAAAACCATTCTCGTTAAATTTGCAGCGACTCTAATCAACAAAAATTCAAATTGCAATATCCCAACATCAAGTGCAAGGGCAATTAGCCATTATAATATGTAAGCAAACACGAGGCACATGGAACAACAAGATGAAAAGCTTGGCATGTGTTATTTATACAAAAGCAGACAACTAAGCACATGGTAAATGACAGTGAGATTCATGGTGCTCACCATGACTTGTTTCTGAGAACACAGACATTGGGACAATATCTTTAGACATATTCAAAGAATAACTTTTCGGAATATTCCCAGGCTCAGTGCTTGCCATCTCCATAGTGAACTGATTCACAATACACAAAGATAATATCAGAAATGCAGAGCAACAAAACGTCAGCAGCAGATGGCATACACAAAAGCTACACTAAGTAGAACCGATGCAGCTACATCTTCAGCTACAAGCAAGTGCGCTCTCTCGTGATGGTCACCAAACAGAAAGGCATCTCAGAACAAAAGGAATTGTGTGAAATCAAACAATCATTCACATACAACCGGCCCTGTCCCAATGTCGTCTGTCGTGGTTTGGATAAGCAAGGACGAACAGGACACCACATCGCGAAATCACAAGTGCACATCCACTCGTGCCCTAATTCCGCAGATCAACTGGCCTTTTCCAACCGCACTTAATTAACATCTGAGCCTATAGCACCGGGCCACTCTCCAAATCATGAACTCCCTACTGCTCAAAATCAGAACAAGTTCGCAATTCGTATCCCCGGCGCCACTTCAAACGCTAGAATCTACAGAGGAGATTATAATCGAACTTACCCTGTAGCGTGAGCCCAGACTTGATTAAGTCCAACTGACTAGGAAGACAAGCGAAAAAGCACGAATCGAAGCGAAAAGCATATATATATTTATAGAGAGAGAGAGAGAGAGAGAGAGAGTACCTGGAGGGAAGAAGGATTGTCAGGGGGTAGAAGAGGATCGAGAGAGAGGACGACCTTGGCGAGGGGATTGGAGTCTGAGGGAGGGTGAGCTTGCCACGACTTCGCCACCACCACCGGACACTTCATCAGCCACACCGATCTCTCCGCCTTCGCCGTCTCCACCTTGCTGCTTCCCTCGTCTTCCTCCATCCTCTCCCTCCCTCCTTCCTTCCTCTCTCTCTCTCTCTCTCTCTCTCTTATTCACTTGGTCTCCTTATTTTCCTTCCGCTGTGGTGAGGCGGTGTCTGAACCGCAATAAAGACCGGAGAAGACTGGACTGGGCTTGGGCCTCCGAGGGTACGTCCTTTTCAAGAAGACATTTCTCATTTCTTCTTCCTGGAAAACTCACGTCACGTCACGCTAACATGAACTTCCATCAATTTTACAATCGAGAAAGATAAAACTTTCTTTTTATTCAATCAAGGATCTCAATATTTAACATACCGGTTAAAATGAGTCCTCTGTTACTTTTTTTTTTTTTCTTTTTGTGGAATCGTCTGTTACTTATATTGTTTTATGGCCCGTCTCTACAGACATGTCTCACTTACTTGATAAAAGTTAAACATAATTCGTGATGTGATTTTGCTTATTCAATAAAATTTAAGAAATTTTAGATGCTAGATGATATAGGATACGTTTGGCAACCCATTGGATAAATGCAACTAAATGGCCTTTGAGTAAATGTAAATGTCGTTTGGTAAATTATGCTTTAAAAAATAATTTTGAGAGAAATGTTGTTTGGTATAAAACACATTTGGTAAGTCCTTTGGTAATTAATATTAGTTTTTTAATTTTTTTTGTTTAAAATTAAAAAAATAAAATATATATATTTTAAAAATATCAAACCCTTCGTTGGAAAAAAAAAAAAAAAAAAGACCAAACCCTTCATTAGTCCAGTGAAGGGCTATGGTTGCCAGAGGTGTGGCACTCCTCGATGGCCCCCGATCCGATTAGGGTCGCCACAGTTCGCTTACCATTCACTTTTCCTAATAATATGTCACTCTGATACCATTTCAATTGCAGCGGGTCCATACAACCTGGGGGTTTACATCTTTTAGATCGGTACCTTGCGCAATTTATATACGGAAGCACATCCAACAACTCCCTTCCCTATATTAAAAAAAAGATGCACACCAACTAAACATTTATAGATAAAAGCCGTACACTTTTATTCACTTAAACCATATGGACATCATTCATCGGTACATCAAAATGCCATAGTTTTCTATACTAGGCTATACTTCAAAAGATGACCGACATCTCTTCCACCAGTTGTATACTTAAAGTCCATCGATCAATGTCGGCATCCAAAAGTTCATTCCTTTGCTATCGTCCTCCTTGCGGTCATATCCAACCGCTCAATCCATCTACTAATCTGAAATGTTGGTCTCCGAAAGGGTGAGTACAACCACTCAGCAGGTAAAGGACCAATAAACCACTCAATGCATCATGCCACACAATCATCACAATCATAGCATCACATGTCATCAAGGCATCCATGCACAACTTACCTTGGCATCATGCACATGTCATCATACCTCATGTACATACATCATCATATAGTCATTACCATCATATCATACACTTACCATCATCATGTCACATGTATCATCATCTTTACCATGCATCCATGCATGTAACATCATCATCATGTCATGCATATATCATCATGCATAATTCAATTTCAATTTCATTTTGGACCGCCACATTTCTCTTTCCCGGACCAATGTTTGCATCCCGCATGTATCCAAGATACAATCAGTCATCTGGTTCCCCCACTCTTCGGGCATCTTGTACCCCAACTGGCATCACAAGGACCCTCCCGCATTCAGCCATTTAAGGCCACCGGGCAACCGGCCGTCCCCTTCTAGCCAGGCATCTCGCACCCAAACTGGCATCGCGGGGTATCCCTCGGCACAAGACCTGCCGAGCTTCCGGCTCCCCCACTCTCTGGGCATCTCGACACCTCTCGGTACTCTCGAGGCCCTCCGGTATCCGGCCATTCATGACCACCAGGCAACCGGCCGTACTCTTCTAGCCAGGCATCCCGACACTCCCGGGGCATCGTCGGCTCACACCTCCGACGGCCTTCTCATTTATCTCAATTCTCATCTTCAATTATAGTTCAATTTTAACATGGCATGTGATGTGATGGCAATCAAGATCATATTCATCCTTTGAATTCATACATGCATCTCAAATCATCATCATACATGCAGCAAGACGCCATCACTCATAACAATAAAATTCACGGAGTCCATGCAATATAAAATGGTCCATATTCCATGCCTTTTCGAAGTTTACAAAATTCCAGCGTGTACTATTTTAGAAAATATTTAAATTAAATATCCATATGCTTCTCAAAAATCATGAAATCAAGACATGCGATAGAAAAGTCAATAAGATAACAATTTCATGAAAGGCTCATGTCCAATAGAGTTCCACATAAAGAGATATAATTCACACACCAACAGCATGAAATTTCGGATAGAAACAGAACGTGCAGTTCTCGAAATAATTCGATTAAAATATTCGAACGACCTCCGAAAATTATGAAATTTTATCAGGTTATAGTTAAGACACTAACGTAGATTTTTCATGAAGACATATAGGCCAGATTCGTTCTAGATAATTTTCTATAGTCATCCGAAGCTTCTGGTTCTCGCACCGAAACGTCCAGTGTAGGTGTCTCAGAAATATCGAGTTTTCACCCCTTTATTTTTCTTCGTTTCCTCTGAAATTTGGAAATATTTTACTTCAAGGGGTCCCCTACAACTTTAATTAAGGGATCTAAGTCAAATTTCCAAAGAATAGTCATCATATGGGTCCATGAAGTCTCGGGTGTCCAGTACTGTGTTTCCAGATTTACCGTCTTCAAGATTAAGTCGATTCACTAGGCTAAACTTGCTCATTTTACTTCAAATTTGAGTATGTTAATCTTTAGGATGTTCCCTACAAGTTTCATGAAGAAGTCGAAGAGAGATTCTTAGTAAAAATCGACATGCAACCACAAATCTACCAAAAGGTCAGCAAAACTGTTCCAGATCTAGTGTCTTCGTAGGATGAGGGTTTGACCCCTTAAATCTCCACCATTTTGTCCCAAATTTTAGTATGTTGTATTTTAAGATGTTGGCTAAAACTTTCATGAAGGAATAAAAGTCAAAATCCAACTCGAAACATGCATGCAAGCCTCCACAAGATTCTGGGTCGAGTGGTTTACACGGAATCAGCAAGCATTTTCAAGAACAAGTCACATTCTAGCTTCGGTTTTGCCTACCCTAACATCCGAGATCTACCACCAACAAATCACACATGCAAGACACACATGCAAGAGTGGAAATCGATCCCAACTTGCCTCTAGAACCAAGCGGACAGCGGAACACGAACGGCAAACCGGCGATGGACGGACGGCGTGCGGGCGGCGACGGGCAAGCTCCTTCCTTTCTCTCTTCCTCTCTTTCTCTCTTTCTCTCCTCTCTCTCGGCACCTAGACCGACCACTCCCACTCTTCTCTTTCTTTTTGGTTGCTTATATAAATTGCATGCACCCTCATTTTGCATGGGGGACACTTGTCCCTAAGAAGGAGACAAGTGTCTCCTTTATTGAAGACACTTGGAGGCCATGCGGCTCCTCCTCCTCCCCCTCCATGCATCGACATGGGCCGGGCTTATGGCCCACTTTAGGCCCATCTCACTTGGGCCTAAAGTCCAAACTTAAATGGCCCAAGTTTATTTTTAATAATATATTTTAATTCTCATTTAAATAAATACCTAATTGCATAATAAAATGGCCAAAAGACTTTGTGACATTAATCCATCAAATCTATAAAGTGCACAGTAAAAAACAAAGTCTTCTTTATCAAATCGTCTTATTTCCAATTTAAATAGCCCATAGAAAAATATCGATAATAAGCCCATAATTCCTTCACCACTTTAGAGCATTTGATTTTTTTGATTTTTATTTATAGAAATCAATTAACATTCTCATAATCAATTAACATTTTCATAAGGGGTTCGGTCCAAGAGATAAAATATCGTGGCCAATGATGTAATTGTCCCTATGGCCAGTCAAAGTCAAATATCGTTTCCCTCAAAATTAATATTTTGGGTTGAAATTCCCGGATGCCACAAGAGGTCACCTAAGCTCGCGCAACGCTCGATAAGGCTCGCGCGACCTAGACGAACACCGCCGAGGTCTCCTCACCTCAGGCGGCCCTCGCTGGGTTGCACGTTGCCTAGGACGCTTGAGGTCGTAAGACCGTTGACAGCCCTTGTCGGGGTCACACGACCCTTAATGGAGACCTCAACCGACGGCTGTTGGCAACCCAAATCTAGGTGTTGGCACCAAATCTTGGTCCCTGGCAGCCATAGTCCTTTGTCGGCCGGAGAAGGGTTTGGTCATTTTTTAATTAAAAAAATAATGAAAGACAAAATCAGAAATTTGAAGCATTAATCAAGATAGCTTTGGAAGAAAAAAAGTGAGTTTAGCATTTGGCAAACTATTGAAAGCCTAATGCTAGTCCCTACTAGATTAGGTTTTCAGTCTTCCCAATATTGACTTTCAAGTGAAAGCTCATTCAAAGTAATTGTCAAACGGCACAGTATTCACATTCCAAAAGTAAGAGAAAGTGTTGACTTGCGCAATATTGGTATTTTGATATGTCTCATATAGATGGTTAATGGCTATTTAATAGCATTAGCACCCACGTTAGTAATTTTCTATCTGCAATGTTAATGGAGATCTCATATTGAACCAAATTTGAAAAATTGAGGTACTTGATTGAACAAATAAAATATTTTATGAACTCAATTGTGAAACAGGTAAAATTCATCTACATGCGGCGTAATCGTTGCAAAATAGAATATATATATTACTTGCCATCATGTTACTGTCATTATTTATCTAATCAAGTCATTGTACTTTCAATTTTTATTATTATTTTTGGTAAAATTCAATTTTTATTATTAATTTTTCTACTTATATAAAATGTCTAATTAACTCCTTCTGACACTAACTCCATCAAAGTCCAGTTAACGTAACCATTCGTGAATGCTGGAGCGTGATGTGACTTCAATTTTATTTATGTAAACCATCAAATGTGGATGGTGAACTGGCGAGAGTATAAATAACAAATTCACTATCCACAACCTAGAGTAAGTATTTTTTTTTTTTGTCAGTCCTACTCTATTCCTACTCTACACTCACTCGCAGACTTGTGCCCTGCCTCTTGCAAGGCGTGGGAGTCGCTACCCACTCTCGAAACTTACGCGTCCCTACTCCCATCCCTCCCTAAGAAGGTGGGGATTTGAACCCCTCACCTCCCCCTTCTATGTTGGAAGGGTGGCCACTGGGGCAAACCCCCAGTGGTTCTAGAGTAAGTATTTATGTAGGCAATATTAGTATCTATTACTCTCCGACATTCTCCAATAGTCATGATAGCTGGATTTGGCCGAATTTTGTGCTGGATGGACTTAATTAGATATTTTGTTAAGTGGAATGACTTGAAAGGAAAATTTTAAAGTATATAAAGTTGATTAGAAAAGTAATGAAAGTATAGGGATGAAACGTAGGATTGTACCTGAAAATATTGTATGGTTTGTGTTGTTAAATTTATTTTCCATTTTTCCTTATTTATGATTCAAAATGAATAAAAGGTACGATCCTAAAATTCACCTTTCTTCTTATTCCAACCTGCAAATTAGTGTGAACGGCATTTTTTTTACAACTATCTGGAAATTGTTTCCAAACTTTTAATGATAAAATTATAGGAAAAGTACATTTAAAGTTTAAAACTTATTACCAAAGTGCAACTGAATTCTAAAATTTTTAAAAAAAGTAATCAAATTTTTAAAACTTATCAAATTGATACAATCAAGTCTATTCATTAATTCCATTCAATTTGACTAATAAAAAATGTTGACATAACTTCTTTTTTTCACAATTTTTTTTCAAACGCACGGCACCAATATGACATGTATATTATTTTTTAAATAAAGATGCACTGATGTGGCATTTCTTCTTCTTTGGTTCGGCATCTTCTTCTTCCTTTGAGCTCGAGCTCTTCCATGGCTGTGAGCTTCGAGCTTAACAAGACATGGTGGCGGCGAACTTCAAGTTCGAGCTTAAATGATAGCATACAGCTCCGCGAAATTCTCGTGCATCTCTCTTTCGCGCTTGTCATTCCACAGCTTGACCTCCATCACGATATCTCGGAGAGACATGGTGCGTAAGAATTGGGTATTCAAGTAAATTATGGATCCGGGGTTGGGTGGAGGATTAGAGAATAGAACGGGACATGCGCAAAGGGAAGAAACCTTCTTAACTAAACAGCCATCATGACAAATCAGCTAATTCAAGCAACTGAGCTTGACACAACATCGCACAAACAGCATAGGTACAGTAACAGAAAAATAACTAGTGGTGATTACAAAGACCCAACTAACATCATACTTAATTGATCCAATAACGAGAAACTAAAGTTCCGTTTGTTTGGTAGAAATCAAATGATTTGGAAAATACTTTCCTAAAACCGATCGCTTTTACATTTAAAATAATTAGTTCATAAAAAATATTTACATTATCACCAATAATTTATGTCCAAATATTTTTGTAAACGATAAAATTTTTTTGTTCACTTATATTTGTAAGAAATATGAACAATCATTTTTTAGAAAATATTTTTAAATTATTCATTTTTCGTGAAATAAATGGAAATTAAATCATGAAAAAAATTCCTTGATTAATGGATATTCGATTTTCTATTCGGATCTAGTGATCTCCCTGAATGGATCCAATCGGCCAAGGAAGCTTAAAACATGCTTTGCACTCGCCTGGAGGCTGGAGCTGAACCAGGAGAGCAAACATGACAAACTTGTAGACATCACTTGTAAACTAACTGTAAACATGGGTGATTTTCTTGTTTGTAACTCATTAATTAGACATTTTTTCCCCAAAAAAAAATCAGAAAATTAATTAGAGAAATTTTTTTCCAATAAAAAATGGAGGAAGACAATGTCCATTCATATTAGATTTAAAGCCTATTGTACTTATTCCTTACATGGACCTAAAATGACTGAATGTATCTATATTTTTCAATTATCAACTTATCTTAGTTTTATTATATGTGTGCAATGTAATTACTCAAAGTGAATAACAAAAAGGAATAATAGCATGGGAGGTCTCTCTAATTTTTCGATTTGTGCAATGTTATTTTTGGACTTTTATTTGTTCAAATAGATTCTTGAATTACATATTTGTTTGTTCAAGTTAGTCCTTTCGAATCTAATGGACATTATGATGTGGCCATTAAGGACATGAATGATAACTATTCTAGCCAGAAACTGATTTCTGGAAGAAAAATAGATTTTTCTATTTCTATTCTTGGATGAGTTTCTAAGCAAAAATACGCATTTGATAACGACATAAAATTTATATTATTGGAATAGAAATTCGTTTAATAACGACACAAAATTTCTATTTTTGGAGTAAGAATTCGTTTGATAATGACACAAAATTTCTCCCTTCCAACGGGCAGTGGCGGTGGCGACCAACAATCGACTAATAGCGAGGATAAACGATGAGAAATGTTTTTATTTATCATTTCTATTTCATAGAATAGTAAAAAAATGTTTACTCATGATTTCTGTTCTAAACCTATTTTTGGAGTATAAATCTATTCTAGAAATAGAAAAATGAAATAATTTTACCAAACGGATTTCTATTCCAGAAATAAATCTGAAATAAAAAAATAGTTATGGAATAGAAATAAAATGGTTTCATGCGTGCCCTAAGTGCCATCATAGCAGCCATGCGTCACATGCGTCCTTTGAAAATTAAAAATTAAGAAAAAGTTTGCAAAGAAGAATTAAAAAGAAAAAAAAAAAACCGCAAAAAAGTAGGGGAGGGTGAGGGAAGGCTGGTGGTGCTGGACGGTTATAGGGGGCAGAGGCTGTTGACACCTCATATTTTGGCTCCGGTTTTTGAAAAATCCTTAAATTGATGCAAGGTTGACCAAAGAGATTCAAGAAGCGAATCATTTGTTTCGCCGTAAAAGGCGAATTATTCTCAAGAATGGGTTGCCCCTTTTTTGCAATGTCGAGAATCTTACAGTTCCTTGATTTCAGTCTAACATCAGGTTACTAGGGATCTCAAGAGTTCCAGTGCATCGAGAATTGGGTTAATCATCGTTTGAATGGAAAGTTATGACTGATCAAACTTTGATTGAACTTTTCGATACTAGAATTAGGTTCCCCGTGCCTGGAAACCATATCTAGAGGTTTCAAAGTCAACCAAAGTTTTTTCAAACCTCCTTGATATGTAAGTAATGATTTTTAAAAGTGTTAAGTCACCAAACCGACATGTGTTTCAAAGATTCAAGCTCATAGCCCCAATATGGGCCAAACTATACGCTCCTTGATCTTACAATTTACCTCGACAGTCACTCTCTTGCCTGCTGGGGGCGCCCTCGCTCATTTGAACACATGGTGAGTCGTCGAAAGCTCCCAAACTCTTCTAATCCTTTGCTCTCTATTCTTAAATTTGTTCTCATGTTTCTCTCTTGGGCACATCTCATTTGTTTCGTAGGTGTCAAAAATCGAGCGCTTCCGAGATGAGTCTGCATGTCTCTATTTAAATTTTTGAATAGAAAGTATGTTAAGTTGTTGGCACGCTGAATTTAAATGTTAGATTGAAAAGTACGTTGTTATGTTATTCTTTGGGAAAAAGAAAATCCGCATGAGTTTAGGCCATCTTAAAGCCAAAATGAAATCTCGAAGGTAAAATTATGTCGTTGTGCTGTCGTAACGACTGATTTGATTGTAAGATCTGTCATGCCGTTGAATTTAAATGATGATGACTTTTGATAAATGGCTCTGTAATGTATTTTGATATTGTTCATAATATATAAACCATATGGTTGGAAGTGGAAGGGGGATATAAAGTGGTGAATAGATTGAAGTGTTGCATTGGAAATGAGCCTATAGGTCATACTACTTGTCGTGATCCTTTCAAGTGAACCTCGAGGAAGTTTCATGAATTGCTAAGCACGCAAGAATAACCATCTTGAGATGTGGCGCTTGCACTAACATAGGCCCTTCCAAGTTCTACCGATCATCACTTGATTTTCTTGTTCAATTTTTTGATTGGATTTTTGCTTCCACCAAAGCTCACCCTACTTCTGCGAACGTGGGTTCTTGGATATAGGGACTTAGTTGCACTAGATTCATTTAACACACATTATCTGTGCCTTTTCTCTTTTGAAGACATTATTTGCCCCTTTTTCTCTTTGGTAACACATTATTTGCACCATCCTTCATATTTCTTTTTATTTTCTCATTGTTTATGACACTAATATAAGTGGTCATGCATGGATCCTCAAACAAACAAAGATCAAATTGAATTATAGCAAAACAAGGAAAATGTGGAAAATGAAGGAATTTGAGCCATATTGGGCAACATAATACAGAGCTTTGTTATTAATTCTCAAGATAAGACCCCCGTAAGCTATGCATAAAAATAAGAATGAATTTTAAATTAGGGTTAATAGCACGAAAAAATCCAAAACTAGTACACATGTAAAAAATTTACCTTAAAATAATTTTTTAATCACAAAAGGCCCCAAGTTGGTAATACTTGTGAAAAATTTAATTTTCATTAAATTTTACTCTCATATTACTAAGTTAGATAATACATGACAGTTGATATGTATACTAGTTTGGGGCTTTACTCTCCATTAGGTACGTGTGTGTACTGATTTGTGATTTTTTATAATATTAATTTAATTTAATGAAAACTAATAAATAGTAACTTTATTATAAATGTATCAATTTAAGGTTTTTGATGGTCAAAAAATCAGTTTAGGGTAAATTTGTCACATGTGTACCGGTTTGAGGTTTTAAGTAGTCAAAAAAATTATTATGAAGTGAATTTATCATGGGTGTATCAATTTGGGTTTTTCATTATATTAGCCCTTTAAACTATTCTAACGAATGAAATCCTTAATCTAGACGATGAAATGAAATATCAAGACTCATTATGAATTAAACTAATCCTTGATGCAATTTAGATGGTTCTTTCTATCGTTTTCTTTTTATCTTTTTGTATCTTATATTTAATTATAAAAAAACCCATCAAGACCTAACAACTAAATGCCGAAAAATTTAACAACATAACTCTGAAATTGGTGAAAATAGATATTGGTGAAAAGACCGACATCTATTTTCAACATTATATCCTGCAAAACAAGTAATGCACGTCCAAAAGCAATGAAACTAATGCAATGCATGCTGGAAATTGAGACAAAATGAATCAAGTGTAACGGAAACATGTAAAATGACACGAAAACAAGTAATACGTGAAGGGGGTGCCCGGGACGACCAGAAAGGCGCTACAAGGCCGGGCTAAAGGCTGAAAGCTCACGGTCCCAGCGAGCTTTCGATCCCTTTTCAGACTTCAAAACGGCCTGAAAATGGGCCTAAGCCATCTTGGGACATCCACGAGCCATGAGAACCAATGAAGTCCGGCCCAAGACGTGTCTTATGAACTCAAACCGCACGGATGCTTGCTATCCAGCCCACACGCGGCTTGGACAGTCAGCGACCGCCACTTCCCTAATTCAGACAAGAACATTCAATACTTCCCGATTTAATAGCTAGATACATGCCCGGAGGACATAATGATAGGTTGGAGATGGATCAGTTAAGGAATAATGCAGAAGAGAGGCAGAATTAAAGAATCATGAATTAAAAGTACTTGAGTCACATACAGAGCATAAGTGCCCGGGACAAAAGAGCTAGAGGCACCAGATTCTTGAAGAATGGTGCAAAGATCCTCTAAAGATAAAGTAATAGACGAGCTATTAGGAGAACTTTTAATAGTAGTAGTAGAGGTGGATGAGCGTGTAGGTGGACCTTTGTTTCAGGATCGGTTGTTTGTCCTTGTAGGTTGTGTAGGTTGTTGTTGATAGCAAGTGGATGCAAGGTGACCAATTCGAAGACAATACGTAAAATATTTGCTATGTGGTGAGGAAGAGGTAGGTGTGGCAAGCACTATGTCTATAGGAGTGGATAAAATAGAGCAATGCACCTTTAAAGTAGCAAGTCGAGTCTCTTTAGTCAATAATTCTGAAACAACTACCTCAAGACGAGGTAATGGATCTCGATGCAAAAGTGAAGCTTGTACAGGTTCAAACTCATCATTGAGTGCCATCAAAAATTGCATAACACATATACAATTATGATATTTAGTGAACTTGCGAGCATTAACATTAGCTTCCCATTGCGACTTGGATAAAACCAATTGATCCCAAATAGCATGACTTGTCTCTTGATGCATGCAATGTAAATTTCATAAAAGTTGATACTGATGAGCAATATCCAAGGTGGAGTAAGGCTAACAAGTAAAACCCACAGTAGTTTGTTGTGTTGGAGGCGATAAACTAAAGCCCGATAGAAGGAATCAAAATATTTTTGAAACCATGTTTTTTTTTTTTTTTGACGGTGAAAGAGCAACATATATTAGTAATAGTAATCCTTACAACCAGCTGCAATAGCATCCGCACATAACAAGTTAAGAAGAGGAAGGGGCGGATGTAAAGCAGAAAAACAAATCGTAGGATTTCTACTATGGGCTTTACAGGCCCAGTCGGCAACCAAGTTAGCCTCCCTAGGGCAAAAACCTAGCGACAGATTGGGGAAAAGAGAGAACAGAACAGCTGCCTCGGAGAAGAGAGCGCGATCCGGCCATGGCGGCTGTGTTCGACAATTCAGAGCTTCCACTAGAGAAAGGTTGTCAGATTCAAGAACAAGTGATGCATTCTGGAGCCCCTGATCAAGTAGGTGTCGAAGCGTTGAGGATAGGGCCTGGATCTCCACCTGCAGAGCGGAGGAAGCTTCAACCGTTGCTGAGAAAAAATCGGTAAGTCTACCTTTGTGATCTCTGCAAATACAAGCAATACTACCTTGATTACTGCCCTGGTGATAAGATCCGTCAATATTTATCTTCAGTATGCCCGGATCTGGGGGACGCCATTGATGATTCTTTTGACTGACTGAGGTCTTCTGGTGTGCAGTGGAAAGCGAAGACAGACGATCCACTTGGGTATTAGTTAAAGACGCTTCTACCACAATGGACGGATTAGGAAACTTGCCGCGAAAGAGGAATCCATTCCGGGCCTTCCAGATCTGCCACAGAACATTGGCAATCAGCGCGAGACGAGGTAGGCGGTTCCCATTGCCGATCGTGTATACAATCCATGAGTCCAGTCTCTGTATATGGGTAGGATCAATTGATATGCCAATCTGAGAGTTCGTCCATACTTGTTTAGTCCACTCACATAGCAAAAACAAATGTTCTGAAGTTTATGGAATGTTTTTTTGCAGATATGGCAACACGGACTATCTATGATGTGCCTTCGATGCAGATTGTGGCGCGTTGCTATAGAGTCATTACAAATGGCCCAGAGGAACATACGAATTTTAGGAGCTGCAGGCATCTTCCATAGGTTTCGCCAAAACCAGGTAGGAGTTCTATATGAAGTAGAAGCACCATATGTTAATCCACTTGTGTTAGTCTGAGTGATTGCATGGTATGCTGACTTTACAGTATACGTACCCTGTTTTGTAGCTGTCCAAATGAGTGCATCTTTTGTAAAAGTAGGTCGAATCTGAATGGCAGTGATTTCTTGAATTATTGGCAAGTCAAAGAAACTATGCATTAAACCTGTTTTCCATGAACCTGTAGCTTGATCAATAAGATCAGCTACCAGGAGGGGTTCTGCTTGGGCCTTCGGTCCACCTAGAATACCCATGGGTAGCCAACTATCTTCTCTGATACTGATGCATTTACCATCCCCTACTGACCAACGGATGTTGGGTAAGATAGCTGCTCGTCCACTCAAGAGGCTCTGCCAGCCCCATGATGGGCGGGAACCCTTGACAGCTTTAATAAAGGTGGATGAATGAAAATATAATCCTTTAAAGAACTTAGCCCATAGTGAGAAGGGTTGCTGAATTAGACGCCACGCTTGCTTACCAAGCATGGCTTAATTAAAATTAATTAACTTTCTGAAGCCCAAACCCCCTTCCTCCTTTCGGTGTTGTAGTCTTTCCCAACATTGCCAATGAATTCCAGCTTTGCTTGTGTCATTGCTTTTGAAACCATGTTTAAATATAATGTTCTTGTTGTCCTATCCCTCCAAACACTTAATAAGTTTTTCTCTAGTTTCTTTAGCAATCCTCGTAGGTGCGCGAATTTCACCGGTGGCATTACGCCAAAGTTTTTGTTCTCTACAAAAACTTGGCATTTCTTGAGCATAAAATATAATTTGATCCATTCAAGACAATTTGAACTGATATTGGCATATATCCATTTATCCATTGAAATGTACTAATTTGCGTAATAAACACCAAGAAACTAGTATCATGAGTGCAAATATGGAGAAAATGACGAGGAATTAGCATGTCGAAATGCTTTGGGAATTGATCGGCCAACTTTGGTCAACGAACAACTGCTAGTGGTCAATGGTGATGTGGTAGCTGATGTGGCGAGTGATATGGCAATGGCAGGTGACGCGACAAATGACGTCGAGGTGCCATGGCATACAACATGGTGGATGACACAACGGATGATGTCTGGATGACGCAATAGTGAGGTTAGCAATGCATGTTTGACCTTCAGATCACATGCAACACATGTGGGCACGTGGATCTCATGTGCAGAATCTGTAGGTGGCGCGTGAAGGCGCATAAGACGTCCTTCGGTGGCGAGGTTTGGGTTGTTGGATTCTTTGAGTGGCAGAGAACCTGTCTGTGGTCTTGTATTGTAAATATAACTTGCTTAATGTGTCGGAAATTGACTTATAGTTGACGGCTTAGGTTAGTTCGAGACGGTAGAGTGTGGCGGCGCATGGTGGTGGCATTGAGTGACGAATCTGTTGATAGTGACGGTTTGCCGAAACAAGCTGTGGAAGACGCTTTAACAGCAATTGAAGTTGCGGACTTGGTGGAGAAAGGAGAGCGATGTGACCTATACAGCTGACATCATGACAACTATGTGGAGTGAACACAGCCTATTCGGTTGGCATTGCAAAAACTTCTCAGAAAGGAGCATCTTAGGAAAGATGGGTTGATACCAACTTAAAAATAATTCAGAAGAGAGAAATAGAGAATTTTCCGTACATTTCGATGCATAATGATAAGGAGTACATGAGCCTATATATAAGTTTTAAAGGTCGACTATTTGCAACAATGAAATATTACACAATCAAATTACAATTAATCATAAAAATATTCAGAATATTATGAAAAATAAACTAAATATATTTAAGAGTATCAAAACTGATTGAAAGGGTAGGGATTGCGAGTTTTGACCGATTACACGCTAAGAACAATGATCGACGATGAGCGACAGTTGGTATATCCTCGGTTGCTTTCGGTTTAGTCTCCTCCAAAAGTCCTCACGAACTTCCCTGAGTCTCCAGCAGTGTGTCTTTTGTTCTCTTTGCTTTGGTTTTATTAGAATGAATGCCTCTGATTTCGTGCACCCCGCTTGCGGAAATCTGCAGCTCACGAATAAAAAAAGGATCCCTGCTCTTTCCTTCTTCAGTGACCGATCACCAGCCTTCCTTTTTACCTAGTTTTCTCATGAATTCTCTTGTTTTTATATGTGCAGAGGCTGAACTTCTTTCCTTCTCAATCTGGTCGAAATGTGCTTTCCATATGAGCTGAATTGCCGTATTTCTTAATTCAACATGTGCTGATCAAATAGCTTCTAGAAGGAATGCCAATCAAAAGTCCATCTTGCCATTGCATTGATGGCCATGCTTGCTTCCAGAAGGAAAGATAGCTGAAAGTAAAGGCATAAGAAAAGCCCAAATCGAACCAAATATTTCGGGTCTTTTGGGGTTTGGGTAGTGTGCAAAAAAACCGGGTATCGTGAACCCTACCGAATTGAACTAAAGCACATTAACGATACCCTACACTCTTTGAGCTATGGATTGATAGAGAGAGAGGACGAAGGTCGTAAGGTGTGAGCTTGATGGTGCAGTTCTTCTTCACGTCTCGATCACACCACCTCGATTCGCCTTCCTATCATGGTTGGTTCCATACTCTCTCTCTCTCTCTCTCTGATTTTTCTATCTTCTTCTTTTGGTTTGCAGGTTTTAATTTTTACTTGTCGGACCAATTTTAGATAATCTCATTGTTGCTCCTGCCAAGACTCGAGAGATTGGCCGACTTCGTCCTTGCCGGAGCTCTCAGATCTCTCCATGCACCTGCTGATTGCATTTGCCCAGAATTTCTTTCTGAATTCTCAATGGAAATCCCGTCCGTTTCTTGAGCATCCCATAGCAGCTTTTGCGTGTGCGCAGAATATTTCCTTAATTTTTAAAAATCTTTTAACTCTTTTTTATTTTTTGTCCTTTTTTCTCCGCTTCTCCTCCCATGCAGTCCTTCGAATGGCCCTCTATTTTCTGCTAATGTTCTTGCTTTCCTTTCACGTCTCCTACGTTTTCTCACCCCTGCGCTGCTCTTTCTTTATGCACATAAGAAGGGCTATGTTGTGTTTCCCTTGCTAGATTAATCTTTGGAAAGTACCATGGTGAGCTTGAAATTGTCCTTTTCTTCTTCATAACTACGCAAGTATCTCAGATGGCATTGCCCGATTGTGTCTTGGAGCCCACCCAAAGGGGGAAAAAAACCTGAAAACCGAACTGAACCAAACCACATTTTCCATTTGAGTATTTCTTCTTGGTTTGGGTCATAGCAAACACATATTCCTAATGTTTCAGGCTGGGTATCATGAAAACGTGATCCAAACCAGTGACATCCCTAGCTGAAAGTACCTCCTTGCCTGTGGTTTGGCCTACCTTCCTTTTGGTTTTATTTCCATATTAAATATCATGTTTCATGTGCGCAAAGAATTTGGTTTGTCCAAAAGGTGTTATCTATAATGTGGTCCTATATTTTTATGAATATAATTTTTAAAATAAAAACTTATCCGTTGACATTGACTCTCATTTTCTATTTTTAAGGAATTGTTCTTCCATGGTACAGTTTCACATTCTTAACTCTTCAGTGACAGTTGCTCATTTGGAAACTGTTTTGATAGAAGCCAGTTTATAAAGATGATCGTTTATTTTGTAGGGGCAATTATAAGTTTTAACATGAACCCTCTCTTTCAGAAATATACTGTTAGTATGCGAAGGGATTTGGTTAGTAAAGTGTGCCCATAATTATTGTTGAATTGCCATCGAATCTATGTGGATTTCCGACAAACGCAAATCCAATAATGGCTACAGGTCAAATTTAATTACACCTTGTTTTCGCATGTAAATCTAATTGTGCATGTTTGGAATTGCATAGTTTTGTTTGACATTTGGTATCAGAGTGATATTAGTATCTCTACCTTGTTTTTTTTTTTTTTTTTCGATTTTTTCATGTATTTTCATGGGGTTTTTTTTTTTAATGAATAGTAAATTGGCCATTTTGGGGCCAAGAGATGAATTGTCGACTTTGGCTGAATTTCGGCAATCCATTGCTTGACTTTTTGGACTTATACAGTTGCACCGCCAGGAGGCTGAATAGTCATAAGTTAATTTGGCATATTGGTGATCGCTGGAGGCTAGTTGAGAGGAGAAAGTCATAGTGGTTAGGGTTTGCATTTAGGGAATTTATGCTTGATTCGGGCCAATTTCTTGGCCCTTTTTGCCGATTCTTGGACTTGTGTGGTCACACCGGCATGTTCTTCAAAACTCACCAATTATTTTGGTCTAAAATGGGTTGCTGAAAGAGAATCGAATGATTGAAGGTGCAGCGGAGACCGAAAAATGGTGAAATCGCGTGAAGCGCATGCATGTACGTACCCACGTTTAGCAGCAGGTGTGTGCGCGCACGCACCTGTTTACAGGCACTGGCGTGTGCGCCACACGCCCCTGCATGAATTAATGGGCGTGTGTAACACACACATGTGATGCATTTACTATTCTACCCCCTAGCTGCTGAATTTATAGTTTTGCCCATTGGCCATTTGAAATTTGCAGTTTTTCCATTGATGTTGAAATTTACCATTCTACTGTTGGCCATTGAATTTATTTTCTGCCCTTGCATGCATTTTGTGAATATTTTATCCATAAAATTAAATGTCCAATGATCCATATATAATTTTGTTTGATAGGAGATTAGCCACAACATGTCTAATTTTTTAAATTAATCTTATTAATATAATAATTTTTTCCCACAAGAGTTTTTATTATTTTGATATGACTATCGAGATGAGATATTATATTATTTTTCTTAATTTACCAATAGGGTTTTAGAAAAGGAATATAATATGATAGTTTCTATTTATGAATATATTTAAATAAAAAACTTAACCCACTAGTAGTTTTTATATTATGTGATTCATATCTTGTGACATGTTTTACTAATGTAAAACATGAATTATGTAAATTTTGCCTCAAATTCTTGTAACATAAGCATGTTTTGATATGTAGTTGTGCAATTTATGAATTTCTATGAATTTAAGAGTGATGTCGACATGCTGAATAGTGAAAATTATAGAGTTTGGAAGGAGTTAATCATTTTTCAATTGGAGTGCATGGACATTGACTATGCTATAAGGAAAGACGAACCACCTGCTTCTACTGATACGAGCACTATAGCTCAGATGGCCCTTTATGAACAGTGGGAACTGCCCAATTGCCTTAATGTGATGTTCATAAAGACTAAAATTTCTCTAAGTCCATGGTTTGGTCGCTTAGCATAGCAATGCTAAGGCTTTATTGGAGGCCATTGATGCGCAGTTTAAGACTCTAGAAAAGGTGTATGCCATGACCTTAATTATGAAACTTTCATCATTGAAGCTCATTACCGTTAGAGGTGTGTGTGTGCACATTGTGAAGATGAATGACATTACAACTCAGCTACAAAATTTTGAAGCTGATATATCTTAATCTTTTCTTGTATACTATATTCTGAACATTCTCCCACAACATAAGCACCTTTCAAAATCTCTTATAGCAAACATAAGAATAAGTTGTCAATTAATGAACTCATGAGTATGTGTGTTTAAGAGAATGAAAGGATGATTATAGAATTGGGAGAAAATGCTCATTTGACAACACAAGGAAAGTATATGGGGCAAGGCAAACATAAGGGAAATGGTAAAATACCTCCCCAAGCTAACATCAAGAAGGAATCTGAATGTTCTTCTATAAATAAAAGAGGCATATGAGGAAAAATTGCCTTCGATTTAAGGCTTGGCTTGAGAAAAAAATGTAATCCAATCTCTTATGTTAGTTATGAATTTAAAATAGCTTATGTGAGTCACAACACTTGGTGAATTGATTCTAGATCTACAATCCACATTTCAAATTCCTTACAGGTTATCGAAATGATAGAGAGCTAATGGGAAGTGAACAAAGCATATATTCAAGAAACAAGATGCATTTGCATGTGAAAACTATTGGGATATGTAGATTAATTCTTGATAGTAGTTTTGCTTTTAAATTTGGAAATGACCTTTTATGTTTCTAGTTTCTCTAAAAACTTAATTTCAATTTCAAGACTTGTATCTTTGGTTAGTCTTTTAAATTTTCAAATTCAACCTTCAGCTTATTATTTAAATATGAGATTACTAGGAGCGGTATTTTGTCTGATAGTCTTTTTTGAATTAATTTACAAGATAATATCTTTTATAATATGATGCATGGCATGATAACGTTGGTATGAAATAATGTATGTGAATGAAGATTCCTCTATTTTGTGGCATTGGAGATTTGGAGATTGTGATATATCCATAGATAGAATTAAGAAATTAATAAATGACAGGATACTTAGTACTTTGAATATTACTAATTATGATACTTGCGTGAATTGCATAAAAGGAAAACAAGACAAAGGAAGGTGCCAAGAGGAGTACAAAATTATTAGAAATCATACAAATAGATATTTGTAGTTCAATTTAAACTTGTATGATAAAAGATACTTCATCTCTATTATAAATGATTACTCATGTTGCGTGTATCTCGACTTGCTTTTATAATAAGCATGAAATGTTAGATGCCTTTATGATATTTAAAGTGGAAGTAGAGAAATAATGCGGTAAACAAATTAAGATCGTGAGATTAGATAGGGGTGGAGAATTATATGGAAGATGCACTGAAGATGGACAAGCACTTGGTCCATTTGTAAAGTTTCTTCTAGAGCATGGGATATTTGCCCAATATACCATGCCTGGTTCTCTAGACCATAATAGTGTAGGAGAAAAAAGAAACTGAACTTTATTGCACATGGTGTGGACTATGCTTAACAGCTCCAAACTTCCTAAATCCTTGTGGACTGAAGCTCTTAAGACGATAGTGTACATATTGAATTGAGTTCCGGCCAAAGCTACCTAAGACACCTTTTGAGTTGTTTAGAGATTGGAAATTGAGTTTGCGACACGTACACATTTGGTGATGCTCATTTGAAATAAGAGTCTACAATCTACAGGAAAAAAAGTTGGATCCAAGGATTATAAATGGGTATTCCATTGGATATGCCGAAATGCCCAAGGGTACATGTTTTATTGTCCATCTTACACAAGTAGGATTGTGGAATCAAGAAATTATAAATTTCTTGAAAATGACATGATTAGTGAAAGTGATCGATTTAAGGATCTTGTTCTTGAGAAGATCATTCAGATACTCAATTTACACCTCAAGTATTCACAACAGCCCTTCAGTTCAATCAGCTATTGAACAACCAATCATTAAAGTTCCACAAACCACTAATATTGATTTGGTAGATTCAGTTATTCATCAATTATCATAAATTGCTGAACAACACACTCCTTAAGAGAATGTTATACAACATTAAGAAGATCTACTAGAATGAAGTAATTGACAATTCCTAGTGATTATATTGTGTATTTACAAGAATATGACTATAATGGTGGAGTTAAGAATGATGTTGAAACATTTTCACAAGCCATGAGTAGTGATGAATCTAATTTGTGATACAATGCCATGAAGGATGAGATGAGTTCTATGGCATGTAATGAAGTCTAGGATTTAGTTGAGTTGCCTAGGGTGTGAAAGCCAATTATTGTAAATGGGTCTTCAAAACTAAGAATGATTCATTGGGAAATATTGAGAGTATAAAGTTAGACTTGTTGCCAAAAGATTCACTAAAAAAGAAGGGACCGATTACATGGACACATTTTCTCCTATATCTAAGAAAGATTTCCTTCATATTGTTTGCTCATTTTGATATAAAATTACATTAAATGGATGTGAAAATGGCATTCCTCATTGGAAACTACAGAAGGGGGTTTCCATGAATCAACCAAAAGGATTCTCCTCTAGAAAAAGGTGAGCATTTGGTGTGCAAGCTTAAGAAATCTATATATGACTTGAAACAAGTATTGTGTTAATGGTACTTAAGATTCCATGATGTCATCTCTTCATTCGGTTTTGTATAAAATGTTATGGATCAATGTATATTCTAGAAGGTTAGTGGAAGCAAAATTTGTTTCATTGAGTTGTTTATGGATGATATTCTACTTGCAACCAACGATAAAAGAGTGCTACATGAGTTGAAACAATTCCTCTCTAAGAGTTTTGATATGAAGGATATGGGTGAGGCATTTTATGTCATTAGCATTTAGATCTATAGAGATAGACCTCGAGGAATTTTATGACCATCTTAAGAAACTTATATCAATAAAGTCTTAGAGAGATTTTGGATGAAAAATTGTTTACCAAATGTAGCACCTACAATGAAGGATGATAGGTTCAATTTGAACCAGTGCTCAAAGAATGATATAGAAAGTGAACAAATGAAGAATATTCCATATGCTTCCATTGTTTGAAGCTTGATATATGCTCAAATTTACACTCGACCTGACATTACTTTTGTTGAGAAGATATCAAAGTAATTAAGGTATGGACCACAGGAGAATTGCAAAGAAAGTGATGAGACACCTTAAAGGTACCCAAGGTCACATGCTTTAAAATAGATGTATTGACAATTCATAAGTAGTTGGGTATTCGAATGCAAACTTAGTTGGTTGTGTTGCTTCTCAAAAATCAACATCTGAATACATTTTTATGTTAGTTGGCAGATCCGTGTCATGGAGGAGTGTGAAGTAGACCTTAATTGCCATTTCAACTATGGAGGTTGAGTTCCTTTCTTATTTTGAGGCTACCTCACATATTATATGGTTGAATAGTTTCATTTCTTGGTTTAGAGCTATTGATTTTATTTCTAGGCCATTAAGAATATTATAACAATTCAGCTGCGGTTTTTATGGCTAAAAATGCCAAAAGTGGTCAAAATAAGCATAACAATATTAAGTATGCAGCCATAAGGGAACATGTTAAGGAGAAAAAAAGTCATAGAACACGTTAGTATTGAATCGATGATAGCCAATCCTTTAACTAAAGGCATGCCACCAATAAGTATAAGGATCATGTGGCTAAGATGTGAGTAGATCCTATCATGCGATTTGTCGTTGTATGATAATTTTTCGTTGTACGAAACTCTTATTCAATTGTAATGTTATTCTCAATTTTTGTCGTACATATTCTGCTGTTTATGAGAATAACAATTATTCTTGCTTCTAGAATAAACATAAGGTTTATTCATTAAAATGTGTTGTCACATATCGGCTAACATTAAAGAAATAAGATGCATTATGATACATGAAAAATATTACTCGTTCTTAGAAGATATGTCACTATGATTCATGCGTTTTGTAGTTATCATGGACTTGGTTGGATAATTCGAATGATGAAAATGTTGGGATCAAGTGGGAGAATGTTATTTATAATGTGATCCCACATTTTTAGGGATATAGTTTTTAAAATAAAAACTTATCCGTGGACATTGACCCATATTTTCTCTTTTGAAGAATGGTTAATCCACTATATGGTTTCACGTTCGTACATCTTCAGTGGTAATTGCTTATTTGGAAATCGCCTTGATGGAAGACAGTTTATAAAGACGATCATTATTTTGTATGAGAAATCACAAGATCTAATGCAAACCCTTTCTTTCAGAAAAACACCATCAATACGTGAGGGGATTGGGTTAGTAGAGTATGTTAATAATCGCTGTCGAATTACTGTCAAATCTCCATGAATTTTTTACAAACGCAAACTCGAACAATGGTTGGAGGTCAAATTTAATTACATTATGTTTTCGGCATGTGATTCTAATTGTGCATGATTAGAATTGCTTAATTTTTTCTAACCAAAGGGACGTGGCCGAGTCCATAAAAAGGGGTAGGGCTTCGGCTTTGGAAGCTTCAATGAATTCGGGTTTAATTTCGCAAGTAAAGCTGTGTATTGAGTCAGTTTGAAAGAAAATTCATAGCCGGACCCATAATCCATTTGATGCCAATGCATTATTTTAGAATCTAAACGTTTCTAATGTCTAAATGCTGAGAAATAAAGTAAGAAATGCTAATGTGAGGCTAAACAAAGAGAATATTTTTGCTTAGGAATTTAATCATGTTGCTATCGATAAACTTGATCTCTAGTTTATTCATGAAAGAATCGAAAAGTCTTGGAGTACAAATGTAGGTGTCAATAGGTGCCATTCTTTGATGGGAAGCTCAAGAAGTTTTCTTTCAAAGACAAATGACATCTAAATTTGGGTAGCAAACTATGCAATAGATGTATATGCAAAGTGTAAATGTGACGAGAAATATAGATTATACAGGAAAAATACATGGGATTACTTACCTTAGAGAACCATTGGCTGCGGGGCACGCTAAGCTAAATAAGCTTTCTGGGTTGTCGAAGCACGTTGAGCTGAAGTAGTAGACTCTCTGGGCTAAAGAACGCACAAGGCCGAAGAAACACTTAGACTGCAAGAGCACACTAAGCTGATGAAAGACTTTCCGCTGTAGAAGCATGCCAGGCTAAAGTAGGCACGGGGAGGAAGAAGTGCTCTGGGCTGCAAGGGCAAGTCAGACTGAAGAAGCACTTCGGGCTACAAGAGCACGCAGGCTATTACATTAAAACAATCACGTATTCATTCAAAACATCGTTAGGCGAATTCTATATTGGGATTAAAACCTGCAACTTGTATCAATCAGTTAGTTAATAATGTATCGTCAACCGAGGATTATGGATGATTATTTCGCGGTCTCCACGTTACAAAGCTCTCACAGGAACAAGTCATTATTAGGACAACTTTTATTTATTAAATGTGGTCTTCTTAAGACGCCAAGTAAAAGTCTTTGCAGTCTAAAATGACTTTGCAGTCTCCACGTTAAAAGTCTTTGCAGTCTCGTTATAGGCCGTTTTGCCCCGTCAATTGACGCGGGAGATGATCCACTCGATCCACACCACTATATTGGAAAAGGGTTAGAGTTTTCTCGCAAGAGATATGACCCCAACGATCTGAAGAGTCTTTGAAAAGGATCATGTTGCAACCTTGGTCATGTTGTCATATGTTTTCCATTAGACCCACCAACTATAGTGGAATTCACATGGACATTTTTCTATATATATATATATACACACACACACATATTTGGTCAAAAAAAAATATAATCATTGCTCAAAACGATACATAAGAAGTACATATAGTACATTTGGTTTGACATTTTGAAAGTCCCTTGAGAAAAATTTGGGGTGTATGACAACAATTCCCAAAGGACTTTGATGTGAAAGTTAGCAATGGGAAGGTTGCAAGTCCAGGCAACGGGGCCTAGGGTCACTTGGGAGGCTGTGCAACCTTGGCCGACAATGCTAGATCTGGCTTGTTGAATATTTGAGCCCTTTGCTGGTGGCGAAAGTTTTGCTTTTTCTAAATAAAAATATAGAAAAATTTCAGCCAAAGCCCTTTGCAAAAGAGTTTTTACCATACTCAATTTGCATTTTCCCAAAGAGTTTTGGCTTTTAACACTTGCATTGCAGCCAAAACCCATTTCCAAAATCGTCTCAAATGCACCCATAGAATTTCATGGCAAAGCAAATCGAAGTAGAGCAAAGATCAAAATACTATAAACAAAGCCAAATCAGAAAACAAATAGGATCAATAGAACACCGACAAGGTTAAGTACATACTTGTTGCATAAGAACAAATCTATCAAGAAAAATAATTGCCGGCTGATCATTGAATCTCGTATCATTGTTAATGATGAGCACACATCAGAAATTCTTTATCCAATAATTATGGCATTGCCAGTTGGCAATGCGTGCCTAGGTTTGGCTTTCTTTACACTATCACCCTACAGAAATAACCAAAATTGGCTAAATAAACACAGCTATAACTTTTGGAAGAGCAAATCTTTGTAATTCGGCCAGATGCTAAAGCTCTCGTGATCATCATTGGAATTGGAGGTGGAATACTGTGTACACAGACAGAGCATGGGAACATTGAATCCCCTAAAACATCATTAGACTCGCATATCTAAATTGGGAGAGAAGAAGTCCTAGGTCTAGGACTAGATTAGGAAAGTTCAAACTCTCAATTCTAGAATTAGACAGAGAAAAGAGAACTCACATATTTAGATTAGGTGAGAAGAAAAAAGAAAAAAAGAAAAAGAAAACTCAAATAAAAACCAACAACAGATGGAGGAGAGGGTGAAACAAATTCAAACCCTCTCCCATGACTGAAAGTTGAAGAATATGATGGACACAGAAGAGAGAAAAGTTTAAAGATGGTGATTATTTTTCGTTATATTAAAAGTGGTCATGTTTATCAAGTTGGCGGTAATGCAAGTCTAATAAAGAATCGTCCAAGCTATTGGTTTCTCCGCTATAATTTCTGTTGCTGAAAAAGGCGAGTACTTCTACAATCGGATCTTTCCTTGGGGATCTTAATCGCTCTAAAAATAGCTTTTTCTATTTATAATTGCATTTTCATACGTCTTAGAGGGGGGACGATGGAGGAGTAAGGCTGCGTTTGGTTCAAAGATTTACAATGGGCTTTGAGTCCAATGCAATGCTTTGAAAGCCCAAAGCTACTTGGGAAAAATGCAATTGTGTTTGGTAAAATTTTTTTGCAAATAGACTTTGAGTTGAAAGTGTGTTTGGTAAAAACAACTTTCCAATGGGCTTTGGGTATAATATATATATATATATATATATATATATATATATATTTTTTTTTCTTTTTCTTTTTCTTTTTCTTTTTCTTTTTCTTGAAAATTCAGAAACCCTTCGCCGGTCCGGCGAAGGGCTGCGGCCGCCGGCGAGCCGAGGATCCTCCGCGCCGGCGGCCGTCGGGCCGAGGTCGCCCGACCTCGGGCGACCTCCGGCGAGGGTCGCGCGACCCGGCCGAGGGCCGCCGAGCTCGCCCGACCTCGGGCGACCCTCGGCGAGGGTCGCGATACCGGCCCGGGCCGCGGAGGTCGCCCGACCTCGGGCGACCCTCGGCGAGGGTCGCGCGACCCGGCCCGGGGCCGCCGGAGGTCGCCCGACCTCGGGCGACTGGGGTCGCTGACCCGGGGCGCGCGACCCGGGCGACCGCCGCCCGGGTCGCGCGACCCTCGCCTACGGCCGCGAGACCCAGGCGGCGGTCGCCCGGGTCGCGCGGCCCCCGGGTCGAGCAACCCCGGTCGCCCGAGGTCGGGCGACCTCCGGCGGCCCCTGGCCGGGTCGCGCGACCCTCGCCGAGGGTCGCCCGAGGTCGGGCGACCTCCGGCGGCCCTACTGGGTCGCGAGACCCTCGCGGAGGTCGCCCGACCTCGGGCGACCTCGGCCGACGACCGCCGCGCGCCGGATCCGGCTCGCCGGCGGCCGTCGTCCTTCGCCGGTCCGGCGAAGGCTGCTCCTTTTTTATTTAAAAATAAATAAATACAAGGACAATAATGGAAATATGAAAAAATAATGAGGGTAGTTTAGGAACAAAAAAATGTTTTTAGCATTCTACCAAATGCTGAAAGCCCAAGGCTGGTCCCTACCAGCCTTGGGCTTTCAGCATTTCCAAGGTCTCTACTTTCAGTTGAAAGCCCCTTCAAGAAGTTACCAAACACCTTTATTTTGGCTGAAGGAGCTTTGGGGGCTGGATGGGCTTTCTAAATGCCCATCCAAACGCACCTAAAAGGTGCATATATCTCTCCATAGGCTCGATCTAATGTTTGATCTTCTTGTCATTTGATTGGTTGGCTTCTTCTTCAAGTTTAGCGTACTCATATTGTTGGAAAATGATTATCAGTTGCCCCTGGTATAGCTTTCTTTCTGATAAGCATAATACATGTCTTCATAGTCACGTGTCCTGTCACTAGCTTCTCATTCAATACGTCGAGCTACACGCTGGGAATTATATACTTTGTAGTTAGCATAACATATTGGTTGTTGTCTAGTTTGTTTACTGTAGGTTGGTAGTATGATGGCATGGGCACATAATTGTGATTAAAAGGATATTTTATGTAACCCCAATATGGTGGTGGCAATTGGCACCAACCATACTCCTTAAATTGGTGTAACTGTAAAATATGCATAGCATCTATGTACCTTGAAGCGTGCGCTGGTCACTGTAATGGCAGGTGGGGACAAAAGTGCACCATAAGTTACCTCCCTCTCTCTCTCTCTCTCTCGCACTCGTGCTTTCTTAGAGATCTGGGAGACGGTTGGGGGTAATCTAGCTGTCACCATTTTCCCTGTAGTCCTTATACATGTAAACTAGGAAAATGCATGTCCAGTGGATCTGCACAATTGGACTCACCAAAATGTCCTGCTCTCTGCTATTTTTTCTTGCCATTGCTATCATTCACATCGCGGCATCTGATGAAGCAGCACAGAACGCCACTTCTTCAGCAATCACTCAACTCTCTTTGGGCCGTGGGCAAGTAGGTCATAACAAGATATACAATGAAGAAGAGGTAAAAAATGGGGACTCAGTATATTACCAAGGTGGCACTGGTGGGGGTGGAGGAGGAGGTGGTGGCGGTGGTGGAGGAGGAGGTGGTGGTGGCAGTTGGAAGTGGGGTTGCAGCAGGCAGCCGAAATCGAGCAGACACAGAAGTCACCGGAAATGGATGCATGACAAGGAAGAGTACGTGATAGGCGAGTTTGCTCAGTGCATGGTTAAAGGAAGGTGCAAAGGAATGAGATTGGATTGCCCTCTCCACTGTGGTGGACCTTGCTTGTATGACTGTAGGCATATGTGCAAAGCTCATTGCCGACGCTGAGTTTGACTTCGATTCATTATCAGGCACTCTTAATCTGTTTCTTTATAACACTACCATCTCATAGATGTTAGAATAGCGGGGTTGTTGAAGGGATATTGTTGTCTCCATTTGATCAGTGAGGATTGAGCTAATGTTTCTGAGATGGCTCTAAGCATTTAGTGTGATCGTTTGTTTGAAAAACTGCTGGGTTTTGTTGTTAACGTTTGCATGACTGCTGGGGATTTGTTCATTAATCTGTCCATCGAGTTCTTGGCGAGAAAGCTGTTGCAACTATACAAACATCGTCGCAACTTGACAAAAAGAAGGGAAAACACTTTATGTTGGAGATATATTCGGTGGGGACTATAAAATGAAAGGGAGTAGTCATCTTAATGTGGTGATTGAGATTAACATTACTCTAACTCTAAGTTGACGTGTTATTTTAATGAAGTTGAATCTATGCTCCATGGCTTTCGGCCAGCGGGAATTACCTTCAAAATTAGCAAGCTTGACACTTATTTAGTGCATAAAATCTAATTTTTCTTGATTGATATAGGTTGCAGAAGATAGGTTAACAAAGTAACCATATGCACAAGGACGTTTGCCAAAGTACATCACACCTAGATAAACATAATTACTCAACTAAATTTGCTTACGGCTCCAGTCTCCTATTAGTATTGTCAAACTCAAGGCTGGTTTGATACCTAGAATTTTAGGGAAATTACCAACAAAATCTTTAGACTTATTGCACTTATACCAATTTAATCATAAACCTTTCAATTGTATTAATTGACTCCTCAACCTTTGACAATTTGCCAATCTAGTTATTCTGACTAACTTTGGTCGGAAATTGCTAATGTTGCAGTCTGACACGGCTAAGACTGATGTTGACAATTTTTGCAAATCTTTTTAATTTTCCTTTTTTTCCTTTTTCCTTTTTCCTTTTTCTCATATTCCCTCCATTAGCCATCATTGAGCCTCGACCATGGCCGACAGAGGTTGCAAGCCTTGGGCGACGATTGCTCTTGCAACATCCAGCGAGGTTGAGCCTCACCTAGCCACCACTAGAGAAGGTGAGGCTTGACTCTTGTCATATCCGATGAGGTCTCACCTCACTAGTGGCTGATGAGGTCATCCCTAGTGAAAGTTGATGAAGTTGACCCCATTGGCCCTCACCTGTGGCCAGTCATTGGTTTATTATTGAGGCTTGGTGATTGCTGGAGCAAAATGGAGAAAAAAAAGAAAAGGAAAGAAAAGAAGGAAAAGAAAATAAAAGAAAAGAAAAAAATTAGATTTTTTTAAAATGCAAAATATTATCCCTATTAGCATCGATCATCTAATGTGGAACAACTATCACTATTTTGACCAAAATTAGTTGGAATGATTAAATTAGGAAATCGTCAAAATGTTTAAAATTAAACTAGCACAATTGAAAGGTTTAAGATTGGTAAATCTAAAAAAATTTAGGATTCAATTGAAATTGGAACACGTGTTACAAGTTTAGGACATTTTTCGGTAATTTTCCCGTATTATTTCTACCATTGTGTCTATCATTATTTGCGGAGGCTTATAAAGGTGGTGAGACTTCTCAGAAGTGTGATAAGTCTGTTCAAGGAACAAAAAAATGGAAAAATAGAAAAATAGAAATGTTGCCATATAGACTCTACACTTTAGTTAATTTTTCTATTCCTCGAGAACAATTGTTGTTGCCATGCAGATAACGTCTAATATTGTCGTCCGATTGATAACATCAATTAGTTTTTCTATTCCTTGTAATAGAAAAGTTGTTAGGGAATAAATTTGGAACATGAACAAGAAGTGGAAAAAAGAAGTTTATTGTTTTTGGGAATAATTTCTAGAAATAAGTTATTTTTTTCTTTTTTTTTTTTTCTTCTTCTTTCTCTTCTAATTGATTGTTGCAACCTAGCCGCCTACCGCCGTCGCTTGTCACTAGTCCTGTCGTGCTTTGCCGCCAGTAGTTGTCTACCGGTCGTCGTCGTCGTCTGCTGTTGTTGGTTGTTGTCGTCTACTGCTGCTGGTTGTCACTGCTTGTTGCCACGGCAATCAGCTAGACAAGGAAGAAGAAGAAAGGAAAAAAAAAAAAGGAAAAATGTAAAAACATTATCAAAAAATTAGAAGAAATTTCCATGTCACAAAAAAAATTATGGATCGCACTAAATGCATTCGTGTTCTTTTTCTATTCTAGGAAAAGAAATTTTATGCAGTGTACCATCCATATTTGCCTAATATACGTCTTCCACTCACTGGTTGAAAGCCATCGCAGCCTTGGAAACAGCGGCAACTTGGTTTCTTGCGATAAAATTTTAATGCCTTGGGTCAGATCTTTGAAAAATTGGGATAAAGGCGATGAAAAATTGTCACTTTGGTAAATTTTGCATGACCTCAGGATAACTTTTTTAGGCCAATTACAGCAATTTTTTTTTTTTATTGCCTCCTCAGGTAACACGATTTCTTTTGTCTTTCCTAATTTTAAATTGGAGATTCATCGCATTTTTTTATTATTATTTCAAGTTGTTTACATACTTGAAGATTAAGTAATAAAGTTTGAAAAATTATACTCAAATTTCACCGTATCTAATATATATAAAATGTACCATAACATCATTATGGGAAAAGCAAACATTGTACATCTTATAAACATAGAGAAAACTAATTAGGCCTCATCACCATCCACAAGTCTGAGCTGCCCCAAACGAAACTCAGTGAGCTCCAAGCATAGTATCTAACCAGAGAAGCCACAAGACATAACATATATTAGGAGTGAGCGGGTTCAAGTTTCATCTAGGTTTCACCTGGAACCATGACCTACTTGTCAAAACTGGTTCCTCATTTTTTAAAACCTAAAACCTATCTTGTATACCTTAGAACGCGGAACTTACCTAGTCACGGGTTCTACGGTTTACTTAGGAACCGGTCAATTTATTTATTTTTTTGTTTTTTAGTTACGCTTAAAAAGAGCCAAAAGAATGATAGCCAAAAAGCTAGTGCCCAAACAACACTAAAAACAAAACCGCCATTATTCTTCCAGCATAATCAGTAAGGACCAGAACCACACCACCATTAAAAGATTGCCATGAACCCATACTCATGCCTGGTCCAGTAATACGTCTGTAGGCCATATTTCTGATGCAAGGTCAGTAGTTTTCCTCACATATAAATGAGATGAGTCTATAACTTATCCTTCTCCAAAGGGAAAAAAACAGACGACTTTCACACTCGAATCTTCCACACATGAGAACCATCCTTGAAAGTAATACCTGGGCGAGGAACTGGCTTCCTTGTTGCATCAAACCAAATTTGCAATTGGACAGCACTTTTGAGTTTTGTCTACCAGCAAGTGAACCAAAAAGTGTTCCAATGATAAAATAGGTAAACGATAAACTGTAATTAGAAACATTAAGGAGCAAAAATCACCTCAGATCTAGGCCTTCCCCCATTGTGTTTGAGCATTTAGTTTAGAAGTTTTTCGAGTTTGGGATACCTAGAGTGCCAAAACTTGGCACGGAGGGACACTTAAGTGCCAAAACTTCGGAAAGATACACTTAAGTGCCAGTTTCGAAGTAAAATGGATCACTTAGGGGCTGCATGGTAACACTCCAAAGAAGTGTTCCCGGAACACTTCTGTACGGATTTTGTTCCCGGGAACAAAAAAAGAACAGAAACGCGTTTGGTTGCGTTTCTGTTCTTTTTTTGTTTTTTTGTTTCTGGAACGAAATAGAAACAAAAAAAAGAAACAACAAATTGTTGTTTCTTGTTCCAGAAACAAAAATGAAGAAACACTTCTCTTCTCTCTCTTCTTCTTTTCTTCTTCTTTTTTTCTTCTTTTTCTTTCGCCAGCCTCGGCCATGGTCGGTGACCAGGCCGTCGAGGGCGGCGACGCCCTCGAGGGTCGGCGACCTCGCCTCGCCCGCGCCGGCGACGCTCGGCCTCGCCGGGGGGCCGGCGAGCCTTGCCGTGGCCGGGCGAGGCCGCGGCCCCCGTCGGCCGGTCGCAGAGGCCGGTGACCGGCCGAAAAAAAAAAAAAGAAAATAAAAGAAAAAAATGAAAAATAAAATAAAAATGTTTAAAAAATTAAAAGAAATAAAAAAAGAATAAAATTTACCAAACGTGTTTTTATTCATTTTTTATTCCGAACAAACGTTACCAAACGCGTTCTTTTGTTCAAAAATTGCTCAACGAAACGTTACCATTCGCACCCTTAAGTGCCATTCCATCCAAATTCAACCAAATTGTTGACGTGGCAATTTTCCGACGAGTTGGGTGTAAAACGGCGTCGTTTTGCACGCTGACGTGGCGACAAATTGCAAAAACGACATTGTTTTGTGTCGATGTATAAATAATTAATATAAAAATTAATTAAATTAAATTTATAATTAATTTTATTTAAAATATTCTAAAAATTAAAAACTAAAATTTAAAAAAAGGGGGGCGAAGGGGTGGCCGAGGGTCGAGCCCTTGCCGCCACCGCCGGAAGGGCTGGCAACGGAGGGGGAGGGTCGGCTAGGGTCGCCGTGGCCCCGGTTGACCGGCGGCGAGGGCCGCGATCCCTCGTCGAATTGCGATAAGGGCCGCGACCCTCGCCCCAGATCCGGGCGAGGGTTTGCGGGCCCTCGCCGCCTCCCTGCTGTCGTTGAGAAGGGCCGGCGATGATGGGGGGAGCATCGGCCGGGGTCGCCGGGCCCTGGCTAGGGGCCGGGGTCGTCGGGCCACGGCTAGAGGCTAGCGAGGGCTCGCAGCCCCTCGCCGCCTCCTTGTCGTTGCCAAGAAGGGCCGGCGACGATGGGGAGAGCATTGGCCAGGGTCATTGGGCCTTAGCTAGGGGCAAGCGATGCCGGCCGATCGACTACGAGGGCTGCGAGTCCTCGCTGCCGATGGGTCGGGAGCTAGTGACCTCGGCCGACCCTCCCCCTCTCGTCGTTGGCCCTTCCCGACGGCGGCAAGGGAGGCAGTGGCGGCAAGGGCTCGAGACCTCGGCCACCCCTTCGGCCCTCCCCCACCCCCCCTTTTTTTTTTTTTTTTAATTTTTAGAATATTTTAAATAAAATTAAGTTTAAATTGAATTTAATTAATTTTTATATTAATTATTTACACATCAAACAAAAAACAATGTCATTTTTGCAATTTGTCGCCACGTTAGCGTGCAAAATGACAACGTTTTGCACCCAACGCGCCGGAAAATTTCCACGTCAGCAATTTGGCCGGATTTTGGCCGGAGTGGCACTTAAGTGATCCACTTTACTCCGATTTTGGCACTTAAGTTTACATTTCCGAAGTTTTGGCACTTAAGTGTCCCTCCGTGCCAAATTTGGCACTTGGGCTGAATTTCTGCCGAAGTTTTTCCTTCGTTAACTTGCAACTTTACTTTCTGTTTGGGAGTTCTATACCGCTGCACGTCTTACAGATAAATATTAAACCAAAAAGGAGCCTAATGCCCCAAGTAATTTTAGTGGTGGAGCACAACTTACTAATGAATGACAGCAATCACACAACGGAGCTCCTCAGCCTGCCCAAGGGTGCCAATAACCCTACTTACTTGACGGGTTAGTCACTGGGAAGGCTGCAGAGGTTCATTGACTTTCTAGGGTATGGCGGAATTGTTGAGGAGAACAAGGAACTTTTGCCTCCAATAACATATTTCTTAAAACACATTCAGCAGCATCATCTTCTTCAAAACACATGCAAAATCACCTCTGATCTAGGCCTTCCTCCATTGTATTTTAGGGTTTTTGAAGTTCTGGTTCAGTTCCCAGCAACCAAGAACTGGAGCAGGAAGTATAGGTTCCTAAAAAGATGGTTACGGAAACTGAATTGGGGCTCCAATGGTCTGGTTCTCTGATTTTACTTTGGAACCATGCTCACCCTAGTGTACATGTCATAATACAAAAAGGACAATAAAAGTCATAGGGTGTTCTTAATTTGGACAATATGCAAACTGCACAACAATTCATCACTATATCAATCATCGATTTCAATGACTAAAATTTAAGGTTAAGCGCGCAAACATGTTTATGTACCACTTAGTGATGTGATTAGGCATAATCAAGTTCAAACTTAATCCTAATTGATATTATTAAGAAACAAATTAGTCTTGGACAGGATTCACCAATCGTAAATATCACACAATTCGGTGATCTAATCCACAATTTTAATCATGATGGGTCATGTACAACTCCAAGCCGATGCCAAAGCATGCAAATCAAGCATTCATCCAATAAACCATTCATTTTCTTAGTGGAAGCGGGATCAAGCATGCCAAAACTAACGCGTAAATTAGTCTAAACTCATTAACATGCAAAATCGATGACGATTGAAGTGGCAGTGGGCAGCCACGGCAACAACTCAATCACGGTAGCTGGAACTGCATCGGCAAAAGCAACAACTGTAGCTTCGTGAGTTAGCGATGAAGATGGCGATAAAAGATCCCCGACAATCGCATCGGCAGCTCGGCGGCCGCAATTCAGCTCCAGCAAATTGGATTGGCAATATCTGGATATGCTAGTGACAAAGCAACGGCATGCAGTGACTGATGTAAGGGGACTAGGCCCTTCAAGCTCATGTGTATCCTCATAGGGAAATAATTACACCACAAGCTTAAACATCGTGTCTTCTTTTTATCCATCGTAGGGGTGAGCATGGTCCGAGTTGGACCGGTCCACCCCCTAACCTTAACACCAACCCACACAATGCCGGTCCTCAATTTTTAGGATCAAGGACCGACCCTATTGAGTTTGGGACCGAGGATCGGACCGATCTAGTGGGTTTGATCTGGTTCCAGGGTTAACTCATGACTAATCGATAATATTTTTTTATTTCATTTTTTGTACTCCTTGAAAAGGCGACTAAGGACCGGACCGACGCAATGGGTTTGATCTGGTTCCAGGGTCAACTCGAGACCAACTGATAATTTTTTATTTCATTTTTTGTACTTCTTGAAAATGTGACCGATGACCGGACCGACCCAATAGGTTTGGTGACAAGCGAGGTAAGCTAAGAGAGGCAAGCGGTGAGTGTTGAGCGGGGTGAGTGTCGAGCATCAAGCAAAGCGAGCGTCGAGCATCGAGTAGGGAGCATCGAGCAGGGAGCAACAAGCTAGGCGAGCATCCAACGATGAGCAACATGAGTGACCCAAAGTGAGCAAGGCAAGTGTCGAGTAGTGAGTGGAGAAGTTGTTTCTTTCGATTTTGGCAAATTGAAGACTAAGAGGACAAATAAAACAGAAGAGAATAAGTACTAGAGAAGGATGCCGTGAGGAGCTATTTATGCCCTTTTGGACGTTGTGAGGACTCATCACAAATTTTTTTTCCTATTTTGTAAATTATGGCTGTTAATGTCGTAAAAGACATTAAAAATTTAAGTTATTAAAGAACAATATAAAATTACTAGAACTTCTCACTAAGGAACTATTTAATATTATTGACACCGTTTATTTTAGCATTTTCTCTATATAAAAATATTATAAATGATCATCTATTTTTGGTAGAATAGAAAGCGGATCCTACGCCTTTTGCAATACAATGCCGGATTCCATTGATAATCTATTTTTGGTTGTTGTATTACTACCAGCATTGCTTTCTTTTGGGTTGCTAGATGCAACTCCCATGGTGAAATAGGTCATGGGCGGAGAATCTTTGTTGGGCCATATCCTTGCTCTCGGGCAAAGATTTTTATAAATGTATTGCTTGTTTCTCCTTTGGACCCTCTGCCATATCATTTGGAAAAATAGGAATAGCATTCTTTTCAGAGAGCAGGCTCTTGCGATTCCGGCCATGAAGAATCACCTCTTTAAAGTTGTCAGAGACAAGGTTGTGACTTTCAGGAATGTGGAGGATACTACAAGGAATACAACGCAGCTAGGGAATCGACCCATTTAGCTTCTCTTTGGGAGAAACTGAACCTCCAATTCAAAGATGTAGCTGGTTTTAGTTTTGGTGCTTGTGGCTATCTTTTGTTGTCGCGATGGTTCTTCTCCTCCTTGCAGAGTGCTGGTACTTGGTGAAGGCTGGGTTTCTCCTGTTCCCTTCTTGGCCAGCGTTTGCTTGTACTCCTTTTTGGCTATCTGTTTTTGCTGTGTTAAAGTGTAGCCATTTGTTTTGTTGTGCCTTTGGTTGGCTATTCTTTTACATCTCGGCATCCTTCCACTCATAATGTCTATCATTTTAAGTGTAAGTTTTGGTGCCGTAATCGCTTTTGTATAGTTTGGTTAAAGCTCATTATATTTCTTAATTTCACAAAAAAAAATTATAAATGATATATTAGATATTGTTAGGGTTGGTTCGGGTTGGACCGACTTTGAACTCCTAAGATCGAGGATCAATCTACACAGTGCTAGTTTATGAATCTTAGGACTAAGGACCGACCTAATCTCTTTGAGAATAGGACTAGGACTGACATGGTTGGTCCAGTCTAGGGTCGGTCTAGGGTTGACCTTAGACTGATGCTAACCCCTAGTTCGTCCAATCCTTTGACAATCAGTCAAATTCCCTCATCTATTCTATTTTTCCCAAGTTGCTTTCTTTCTTGTCTGACGAAAAGAAAAAAATTTGCTTTCTTTATTTTTTGTTGGACAAACTCCCCAGTTGTTCTTGGCGCAACCCTCATGTCTTTTTTCATTTTCAACTCTTCCCATTATATTTCCCATCTTCAGCCCCTCTACATTTGACCGAATATCTTTCTCTAATTTTTTTGTGGAAAGTATATGTGTTTTGCTCAAAAGTTTTGGCCAAGTCTGTGGCATCGCAAAATTTCACGGCAATTTCTGGAAGCATTACGACCTATGGAAAGGTATCTTATGTTCTTAGAATTATCAAAGTTTGTGCTATAGGACAAATTGATAAGGAGGATTTTGTTATTGGCTATGCACCTTATAGATTTGATTCTTATGGTTTAATGTTACAAAGTTTTATGGCCATATGAAATTGTAATTTGGTATTTATATAAGTGGGGATTTAAGGTAAATTATTAAAAGTAAACATGGACTTATTTAAGAAAATTTTGGGCCATTTAAGTTTGGACTTTAGGCCCAAGAGTGTTGAGCCTAAAGTGGGCCAAAAGGCCGGCCCATGAAGCCCCATTGGGCCGTCGACCAAGGCTGGCCCAAGCCCAGCCGGATAGAGCCCATCTTACATGAAAATTGCCAAGTGGTGCCGGCATGCAAGATCAATGATTGTTAATCATTGAAAGGAAGAAAATTAGAGAGGAAGAGGGGGGCGGATTAAGCGAGGAAAGGGAGAGAAAGAGAGAGTGTCGCACGAAGAGAGAGAGGAGAGAAAGAGAGAAAGGAAAGGAAGAAAGGAAGAGAGAAAGGGGAGACCGTGCGTGCGAGAGAGAAGAAGGAGGTCCGTTCGCTGCCGATCGTCCGCCTAGCTCGCCGCCGTTCGTTCGCCGCCTTGCCCCTCTGTTCATTGCTTGCTGTGTTTGCTTGGGCTAGAGGCAAGTAGAGTCCTAAAATCTACCCTTTGCTTGCTGTGTTATGTGTGTAGAAAATGGTGAACTTTGGTTGTGGTGGAAGTGATGAAATTTCGAAGCTTTGGGAAGAAATTTGTTGGCCTAGCATGCTGTTTTCTGGAAAAATCAGTCCTACCCTTCATGAGTTTGTGAGCTGCATGTGACTTTTTATTTGGAATCTTATTTCGACTTCTTGATGAAAGTTGTAGAGAACTTCTTGAAGAGTAACATATCAAAATTTCAGAAGAAAACAAGTATAGACCGGTGAAACTATTTTTCTTTTGACCAGATCTGGAATCGAAATGCTGACCTAGTATGATTTTGTGAATTTTATAAAATTATCTGGTTGAAATTTGATCTCATGTTCTGAATAAAAGTTGAAGATGACATGTTAAGGAGTAACATACTAAAATTTTATAGGAAATGGATGAGTTTAGGCTGGTGAAATGATTTTATCTGAAATGGTTAGATCTGGGAATTTTTGCCGAGGGTTAGAGACGGTTACGGTGATTATAGTTTTTAATCTATCACGAATCTGATTTCGAATTCTACATAAAATATTTACTTCTAGACCTTTTCTATAACATATAAAAATTTTATAATTTTTGGAGCTGATTTTGGGTTTTTACCGAATTTGTGAATGAAACTGTGTATGGCAATATTCCGAAATTTTGAGGACTGTGATGCGTGGATTGTACTGATTTGTGTGATGTTCTTTTGATATGGTGTTCTTCACGGAATACTTTCCTCTGGATTTTTGTATAACATGTCAAATTTTTAGAATTTAATAAGGCTGTTTACTAATTTTTCAAGAATTATGACCAAAGGAGTGCAATCTGTTTTTCATCCGAAATTTGCTGTATTTTCAAAAATAAATGAAATTGTTCCATGAGATAGAATGTCTTGAATGGTTGATTATGCTGCATATGTAGTGACATATGGCATGTTATATGACATCAAAAGATGGTTGAGACTCTTGATATTGATGCATCAAATGCCATGTTGAATTTGAGATACATGTGTGAATATAAATTGAGATAATAACAAGACCGTCGGAGGTGTGAGCCGACGATGCCCCGGGAGTGTTGGGATGCCTGGAGTGTGTGTGCCGGATGTCCTCGGGAGTTTCGAGATGCTCGGAGGTGTGTGCCGGAAGCCCTGGAGGTGTGTGCCGGGGGGATATCTTGTGCGAGATGCCCGAAGTGTGTGTGTCGGAGGTTCCTCGCGATGCCAGGTTGGATGTGAGCGATAAATTGAGGGATGTAAACACCTGTCCCTGGAAAGATAAAAATTATGCACATGGATGTGTACATATGGCATGGGATGAACCTCATGGAAATGCAAGCATGAAGTGCATGGTGATATATGCATGACTGCTTGATGATAAGTGCATAGTGGTATATGCACGTTGCATGCTGATATATGCATGGCTGTAAGGTGAGGTATGCTTGATGCATGAATGACATGTGTTTTATTCATGATACCTTGATTGTTTTGTTTGATGCACTGTATAGTTTGGCGGATCTTTATTGCTGAATGGTTGTACTCGCTCCTTTTGGGGATTAACATTTCATATTAGAAAGATGCTTCTTTCACCAGTTGTGCGTGGTACCTTCTATGGCTTACTACTAACGTTGAGGTGGAGTGCACCGAGCATTCTTGTATTAGTATACCTAGTCTAGAGTATGTCCGAGTCCAAGTATTGGTGATGTACGACGTGGGTTCAGCTGATGGCCCTATTATCCAAGAGTTTTTGTCCGTTCACGTTTGACACAATGGGGTGATGCTAGGGATGCTACCGCCGCCGCCGCCCGATGCACCGAGTTGGGTGTGATGGCACGTATGACTGGTGGGAGCTGACGTTTTCTTTTTGGGGATAGCCGATGCTTGTCAATGGAGGGATGTACATGTTTCATATAGGGTCGAGTTCTCTTTTGGGTTATAGCCAAGTATAGTTAAAAATCTTGGCCTTTTTGATGTATCGACCCAAAATGTCCATCATGAAAATATAAATAAAAGTGAATCGGCTTTATCTTTTCTTTTGGTGCGTAGTTGGTGTGCATTGCATTATGGTTATTGAAGTGAGAAATGGTGAGATACGTTTATGCTTCTGCTGATGAACTGCGCTGGGACCTTTACAAAAAAAAAGAAAAATGGAAAAGTATTCTATTGATCAACCCCTATGAACTATGGTTTCACTTAATTAAAAAGTTACCTTACTGGTATGTAGTAGGATGAGTGACAAGTACCTGTGGTGACCCTAACGGATCAGGGGCCGTCGAGGGGTGCCACAAAGTCTCCTTTCTTCACCTTCAACCTTGATGTAATAATGCCAAAAGATTTGCCTTGGCGAATAAGTTAGTGATTTATGGATTAAATGAACCACCCCATGAAAGGTTCTAGAATGCTTAGCTTGATGGGCAAGAAAAGGCATGAAACACGTGCACATTAAATGAATGGATGAATCACTAGCTTAGGTGGCCATTTGAGGATTTGATTATCATTACTATAAGATTTTCCTTGGAGAATAAGTTAGGCCAAGTAATGATGAAATGGTGATCCACAAGCTTAAGTGGACTAATTAGGAGTGGCTTGGAGAATAACAGCATGTGTTCCTTGGAGGCTAGTCATTAAATGAAGGCATTGTTGACAATTGATTTTTAGTCAACGCATCGATAAAAGGTGAAAAATCGAGACTTGGGTTTTTAATTGCAATGGAGCCCCAATTTTTTGGCCAAAAAGTGTCATTTTTTGATTTCTTTCTTTTGCAGTGTTGTTTTTAAGTAATTTCTAGCTCATTTTCAAGAAAAAACCTGAAAAGTTGGACGGTTGATTTTTAGGTTGACTTTTTTTGTCAACCTTTTGAGCAAAAGTCAACCCCGGCTAAAAAATTGACTTTTTACCTAAAAAGATTTCATTTGGCTTTAATTTCACTTTTGTCAAATTAATTTCTTGAAATTCAAAGATTTGACCAAAAAATCAACATTTTAGGAAAAGTCAACTAAACGGTTGACTTTTGATCAAACCTTTGACCAAAAAATGGAAAAAATAAAAACCCACAAAAATATTTCTTTTAATATCAGTTTGACTTTTGTGTTGAAAATTTCACAAAATTTGATTAAGAATCTTGATTTCTAAATTTTTCAATTTTAGGTTCTAAATCGACCACAAATAAAATTACTTTTATTCTAGTCATAATTAGGTGTAGTTTCTTCTTTGGCATTTGGTTTAAGGACTGTTTGAAATCTATCTACACATTCAATTTTGCGATTTACCAAGTCAAAATGCGAATTGCCATTTTGAGCCCTAATTAGGGGACCAAAATCGATCCTTCATGACTTGCGAATGGACAATTGTTTTCATTTTCCTTAAGATAAGTCCAAATCCAAAATCAATTTTGGAAAATTCACACCAGAACTTATCAATTTGAAGGATTTTATCCTCTTGAGTATAAGAAAGTCAAGCAATTAAGCTTTAATCATCAAAATTCGAGTTGACCTATTCATAGCTAGGGTTTAATTTCATAATTCTAGGTTCAATTTTAATATTAGCCTTAGATCCATTTTTGACCTAAGCCCGAGCACTTCAATTCAAGGTCAATTTAAATATGATAAGTGATCTTGCACATGGGTAATTCATTAGATAAGGCAATTGTGGCATTAATTGAACTCAATTTTGTTTAATTTGTAATTTTGCCCATTGAATTTTTATGCCTAATTCAAGGCACCCATGGTTTTAATCCATTGGTTTTTACGATAATCATTCAATTATGTCAATAAAAGACCCCTAGATCACGTTCATATGGTTTGATTAGCTTAATTGTATCCTAATTGGCCAATTTCTCCTTAAAAGGGCAACATTTCTTTTCAATTTGGTTCTTTAGGGACCACATTGAATAAATTTTGGACCCACAGGGGTCTTAAGTGAGAAAAATTACAAGAACCGGACCAAACTAGTCAAGACTGGTTAAAATTCGGCCGAATTGGACCGAACCGGTCTAATCAGTCTAACTAGCCGTCGATAGTGCTGGCTGTTCAACCCCTTTTCGACTGGTTCTTGACTTTTGGCGACCGGTTCTAGAATCCTCTCAATGCCGATTTCACTTATGCACCTTCAATTTCCCAAAATTTTATAAATTGATCATTGAATTTCATCAAATTGCAAATTAATCACTAATTGGACATTTTGATGCAATTCCTGGTTTTGGCTTGAGTTTTTGCAAATCAAACCCCCCTAGATCAATTACTCGACACCTCGAGATCATGATAGAGCCTTCGAAATCGATTTTTGGCCGTTGGATTGAAATTTCGGTCGTCGAATCGAACTGATAGCCAAAATCACTTAATTTGTATATAAATGACTTTTTCCCTCCATTTTTGGGGCCTCATTTCTGCATGAAAATTTTCTCTCTCCTCAAGAGAGAATTTGCAAACAAGGACTCAAGTTAAATGAAATTGCAAAGAGAGACCTCAATTTCACTTATTTACATACAGATCCTAAAGGAAAGGAATTTGTGAATTTCAATTGTTTGGAAGAGATGGATACCAATTTTATAAGAATTTGAACATGTTAGATGTTCTTGGGAAACAAATCCAAAATCCGGGTATGGATAATGTCGGTACATTGATCGGACTTCATGAACCATCTAACAAGCGTTAAATCTGAACAAAATTGGCATAGAAAAGCAGTCTATGAAAGAGATGACAGCTTTATAGAATTTGAATGAGTTTGATGTTCTTGTGAAATAAATCCATAACTCGAGTGCAAAGATGGGGCTCCTTGAATCATCAAACAATTAAATCCAATAAAATTGACATCAAAACAATATTTGAGAAATGCCAAACAACTTTGCTGAAGAAACTTTTGCAATATGGGCTGAAATGGCTTGTATGAACACGTAGAGGGGGGTGAATAGGTGTTAAAATAAATTTTTGTGGAAATGTTTATAAAAACTTTTTATTTTGAAATGGAATCTACAAAGTAATGGACTAAAGTGAGTTTAGCAATTAAATAAATTTACGAATGAATAAATAAGTTTAGGGAAGGGAATGAGAACATAGAGTTTATGGTGGTTTGGCTTAGATCAAGCCTACGTCCACTCTCCCGCGCTAACAGCCTACTGGTTGGAATCCACTATGAATCAAAAGAGATTTTACAGTCTCACGATCTTGGTTTCATAGTGCAAAGACTCTACTACACTCTTACGAAGTTTCACAAGTATTTACTTTCTCTTTTGAGTACAAATTGAGCTTGACAATTGAAATAGTAAAGAACTAGGAAGCTTCAGATTTTGAAAATTTTCTTTCATGCTCTATCTCGAACAACTAGCAAGTTTGCCTTAAATATTCATTCATGCCAAAACAATCGTTGGCACTTTTCAAAGGAATTCTTCAAATCTACCCGTTGGACAAAATCAATAAAGAAGATCTCGAGTTGTTTGAAGATCGAAATGAAAGCCCGTCAATTCTGTTTGCCCATACAATCAGGATCTTGGTTTCCATAAGTAAAACTTTCCAAGTATTCTTGCAATTGAAAAGATTTGATTATCCGAATTGATTCCAATAATGATAATTGATCATATAGGTGCTATATCCAACCACAAGGTCTTCCAAAAGCCATACGAATCGAATCCTTGAAGATAATCTTGCATTTGGATAAGTCTTCATTCTTTGGTTTGGAAACTATCAGTGAGGGCAGACTTTGAGATTAAAGTCTGGCGGATTTCAAACTTTGACAGTAGAGTCTAGAGTTCTTCAGACTATAACACTTGAGTCTGCAAGTCTTCAGACTAGTCTTTTGAAACGTTTTGTCAACTTCAAAACAATAAATGAGTTTTCTCTAACAATCTCCCCATTTTTGATGGTGACAAAACTTTCCTACAAATTTGAAAATTTTGACCTGCAAAACAACACTTAAGCAAAACGTGATATCTTATAAAAATAAGTTGATTAGGACCTGAATAGCATTGATTCTACAACCACATAAAACATGTTAATCTTGCAAGATAAATAACTATCCAGCCATAATCAATATCACAAACTTAGTTACTACAAGCGTAAAAAAGATTCAAAGTCAAACAGTAGTCAAAAGTCTAAAGTATACCAATCCAAAGTCAGTCCAAAACCAAACCAAAAAGTACCCAAGTTCAAAAAGTCATCAATATCAAATATCAAGCAAAAAGTACCCAAAAGATAAGTTAGGTCAAATTTGCACAAACTTTGCCCCTTTTTGTCAACAGCAAAAAGTGGAGAATGACTATAAAAAGGGTTGGGTAAAATCATGGCTGTTTGGAGATGCAAATGATTTGGAAATCCCACATAGACTTGACAGTCTCTTCCAGCTTCCTTAGAATCTCCTTCAATTGTTAAATATCCTCACCCTTTGCAGTTTCTTGCACTTGAATCTTCAGGGCTTATAACTATTCTTGTAGAGAGTTTGAAGTTGACTCTAAAGCTGTGTTGAGGTTCTTCATCTCAAACTCGAAACCATATTGCTTACCCTTCAATTCCAAAATGAGATCTAGCAGCCTTTGAAAGTCTGCTGTTGGTTCTGATGTAGCACTAGGTTCAGCCGAATCAATTCCAGGAGTCTTGAGATGTGAGGGAACATCTATAGTTCGATCACCAGGACTTGGAGTGGCTGCATTAATATTAGCTTCAAGGTATTGAGAGGCATAGACATCCTCTGGATCTGCGGGAGATCTACTAACATCAACATTAAAAACAGGTGAAGAAGTACCTCTTTTGTCAGTTGTTCCTCCTGTTTCTGTGCCTTCAAGTGAAGAAAAGAATTCCTCTTCTTGTTCTTGCTCTTCTTTATGATAATGTTGTAAGAACACCTAGATTGAAGATATAAAATATTGTAAACAATTATATAAGACTGCGAATTAAAGTAAAGAGTTTAGGAAAAGAGAATTGAAACACAAGGTTTATAGTGGTTCGGCTTAGACCAAGCCTATGTCCACTCTCCCGCACTGACAGCCCACTGGCTTGATTCCACTAAGAACCAAAAGAGATTTTACAGTCTCACGTCCTTGATTCCATAGTGTAGAGACTCTACTACACTTCCTCAAGGTCTCACAAGTATTTGATCTCTCTTTTGAGTGCAGTTTAAGCTCGACAAATTGAAATAACAAAGAACTAAGAGTTTCAGACTTTGGAATTTTTCTTTTACGCACACACTCGAATAACTTGAGCATCCTCATTATATGCTCCTCCATGCTATTATAACCGTTGGTACCTTCCAAAGGAGTTCTTCCAATCCATCCGTTGGACAGAATCAATTAGAAAAATCTCGAGTTATTTAAGGAATGTGATGATAGCCAACCAATCCTGCTCGCCCATACAATCAGGATCTAGGTTTCCATAAATAGAACCTTCCAAGTATACTTTGCCAATCAACAGATCTAATTATTCAAATTGATTTCAATAAGAATAATTGATCACGAAATGCTATCTTCAGCGGTGAGATCCCCTTCAACCATACGAACTAAATCCTTAAAGATATACTTGCATCTAGATAAGTCTTCTTCATCGGATAAATCTTTTCTTCATCGGTTTGGAAACTATTAGTGATGGTAAACTTTAAATCTTGAGTCTGGAGGTCTTTAGACTTTGACGATAGAGTCTACAAGTCTTCAGACTAGACTGATGGAAACATTTTGTCAATCTTCAAAATAGATAATTAAGTTTCTCCAACAATCTCCTCATTTTTAATGGTGACAAAACTTTCCCACAGATTTGGACACTTTGACCTACAAAACAACACTTAAGCAAACCAAGATTTCTTATAAAAGAAAAAGTAGAGATTAGGATAAGGATAGTAGCGATTCTACAACCACATAAAACGTGTTAGTCTTGTAAAAGCAACTATCTTTACCATAATCAATAACATAGCTTAAGTTACTTGCAAGCATCATCAGTCCAAGCCAGTCCACGCCACACCCAAACAAAAGATAAGTCCAAAAATCCAAAAACAAAATCAAATCTGCATCAACATCTCCCCATTTTTTGTCAATAGCAAAAAGTGGAGAACAAACAAAAGAGTTGGTTGAAAATAGAGTCAGAATCATGGTTGTTTTGGAAGGCGAACAAGCTCGAACTCTCCTATAGAATTCACTGTCTACTCAAGCCTTTCAAAACTCTGCTTTAGTGACTGGAAATCTACACCCTGCACTATAGACTACACTTGATTCTTCAGGGCATTCAACTGATCGTGCAAAGACACTGAAGTAGCCATGAAAGCATTTTTGAGATCCTGCATCTCATATCCCATAGCATACTGCTGCTTCCTTACATCCAATAAAATCTCTAACAGTCTCAAAAAGTCTGCAGTATGATTTGTCGTAATACTAGGACTAGCTGAGTCAATTTCAGGGATTTTGAGAATGGATGGAACTTTAGCAGATTGTCCACCATAACTATCTTTTGGGTAATGTGATGCATATACATCTTCTGGATTTGCAGCGGAGCGACTTATATCACTAGTAAATAAAGGTGAAGAAGTACCTTTTTGTTCAACAGCTCCCCATATTTGTTTGCTTTTAAGAGGAGTAGAAACAACTTCTTCAAATTCAGCTTCAACTTCAGAGTGATGTTTAGCTATGTCAGGTGCTCTAGCAATCCCAGTTTCAGCCATTTGAGATTCACTGGACAAAGATAGCCAAAGTTGGCTCAAAAGAGTCATATTGACCCCGATCTCTCTTTTCTTCTTGTCCTCTCTCTCTTCTTCTTGCTTCTTCTTCCTCTCCTTTTCTTTTCTTTCTTCCTCTTCTTCTCTTTCTTCTCTTCTTTCCTTTGTCCTCCTCTATTCTTCACCTTCCTTCTCTATCTCTTCTTTCTCCGTTTCTCCTTTTGCTGGCTCTTCTCGAGTCTCTTGAAACCTAACAAAACTCTTCAAATTTCTTAAGGCTGAATGAGTCATTTCATCCTCATCCTCTTCATCCTGCAAGATGAGAATTCTTTTCTTCTTTATTGGAGCAGCCATGGGCTCCTTGCCTTTCCTCTTCACTATAGCAAAATCTTGTTTTGCTTTGATAGGAGACTTCTCCTTCATATGCTCCAGCACCTTGTTCAACTCTTTCAAACGCATCTTTGTGACCATTTTAAAGCCAATCACCATTGGGGAAATAATTGACGAACATAAAGGTGCAGAGATGTGAATTTTAAAATGTCTAAAGAAATGCGTGATAAGAGAATAAGGGAGTTGTCTCTTATCTTTCACCACTGTTCGGTACATGTGAAACAATATGGTGTGAGGCAGAGAGAATTCAAATCCAGCATTGATGGCATACATTAGTTTTGCTTCAAATCGAGAGACATCAGTCTTGGATGTTGACTTGGAACGAATGCAGTTGATTACTATCTTGTGCAGCAAGATATTAGAGGCATTCATCCTTGAGCAGGAAATCTTGCCTTCAACATCCCTATCTTTCACCAACAACAGAGTAGCATGAGCAATAGACACGCTAATTGGTTGGAAACTCGTTCTTTCCACCCCAATTATGTCAGCCAACGTGTCCATATTCATAAAGAACTCTTTATCTCTCACTATGAAAGAGAAGTTGTTTGCATCCACAAAAGATAAGTTCGAGTAAAAGTAGACTGTGAGTTCAGGATAAGCAACAATGGATTCAGAACAAAAGTGCTCTAATTGCAGTAGAGCGAGCTTCTCTTGTAGATTGACTTTTACCGAATCAAGGAAATAAAAAATCAACGTTCTTAGGGTGCATAACCCCTCTCTTCAGCAGATTCGAATAAACCTCTTGTGGTTCTTTCATCTAAACAGATTGGAACCATCAGCAATATTAGCAGCCACTCCCGTTCTAGGCTGAAAATGGGTAAACATCCGTTCATCATCGTCCAGACTTTGAGGTTGATTTGCGGTACTATAGAAAGGGTCACTTGGGAAATTTGTGAAAGTCCTTTCAATTGTCCCTCTCTCTACAACTCCTAACCTTTCCAACTCCCGCAAGAACAAAGTTTCATTCTTGTATCCTCTATCTCTTAAAAATTCATCGATCAAAGACATCGGTGTTTCTCATTTCTTCAAATTAGAGTAAAGTTTGAAAGCAAAATTGGGAGTTAGCGTTCTTACAGGTTCAGCCTCTTCTATAACTTCTTCTTCTGGTTGAGTCGGTGGAGAAGACTCACGTTGCTGAGAAGGTTGTTGTTGACTCAGACGCAGTGGTGGAGAAAAATCTTCTTCCTCAGTCAGGTCAAAATGTGTAGGACCCTTGGGCATATGTCGTGGTCCCCTGCTTGCAATCCTTGAAGACTTTCTTCAAGACATTATCGCTTCAAGGGAGAGATTCTCAAGCTTGCTTGAAAAAGGTGAAAACTTTTGAACAAATCGAGAGCGAAAGTGAAAGCAAGTGGGAATTTTGTATTCTAATGTTTCGGTGTAAAAACGAAGAAGACAAATCTCGGCTGTATATAAAGCAAGTGAAGTGAGGCAATCAAAACGACATAAAAGGTAGAATAAAAATACTTTTTAAAAAAAAATAACTTCCTTTTAGAAAATAACTATCTTTTTAAAATTGATAACTGCCTTTTTGAAAAAGAAAAAACTTGGAAAGATAATTTCAATCAATTAGTAAATAATAAGTAACCGTACCTTTTAAAATACTAGAATAGAAATAACTTATAGTTGTAACTCTTGGTCTTATGAGTCTGAACAACTTTAGACTTTGCCTCTGAGTCTTGAGCACATCCAAACTTTACTGGATTAGAGATATGATATTCAGTCTAGTGCGAATAGACTCAAATTGATTTTTCTCCAAAGGCTTTGTAAATATGTCCTCTAGTTGATTCTTTGAGTCAATGAATTGAATCATAACTTCTCCATTTTGAACATGATCTCTAATAAAGTGATGTCGAGTCTTTATATGCTTTACTGTTGAATGAAGAATTGGATTCTTTGTGAGATTAATTGCACTGGTGTTGTCACATTTGATCTCGGTGCATGAGTCTTTGATTCCAAAGTCTCTCAATTGTTGTTTTATCCATAAGATTTGAGAACAGTAACTTCCAAGAGCCACATACTCTACTTCTGCTGTTGAAAGAGCTACAGTGCTTTGCTTCCTTGAGAACCAAGATACTGTCTTGTTTCCCAGCAATTGGCATGTACCGGATGTACTCTTTCTATCAATTCTGCAACTTGCTAAGTCTGCATCTGATTATCCAAGGAGAGTAAAGTCTCATTCTTTGGGACACCACAGGCCTAAATTTGAAGTAGTTGCAATGTATTTGATAATGCGTTTTGCGGCACTTAGATGAGACTCTTTTGGATCAGATTGAAATTTAGCACAAATGCAAACACAAAACAAAATGTCAGGTCTAGAAGCAGTAAAATAAATAAGTGAACCAATAATACTTTTGTAAAGTTTCTGGTCAACTTTCTTTCCTCCTTCATCTTTATCCAGCGAAGAACTAGACATCGGTATCTTAGTCTTTTTACAATTCTCCAATCCGAACTTTTTTACAAGTTCTTTCGCATATTTTTCTTGGTGAATGAAAATTCATTTATTAAATTATTTTACTTGAAAACCGAGAAAGAATGATAGTTCACCCATCATGCTCATCTCAAATTCATCCTGCATAGATTTAGAAAACTTCTTGCACGGATTTTCGTTAGGTGATCCAAATTAATATCATCAACATAAATTTGAACAAATAGAAAGTTTTACCTTCCCTTTTAATAAATAAGGTAATATCAACGTCTTTAAAAAAAAAAAAAAAACCAAGGTAGTATTTACTTTTCCTTTGACAAAACCATTATGCATGAAAAAATTACTTAACCTATTGTACCATGCTCAAGGTGCTTGCTTTAAACCATAGAGAGCCTTTTTCAATCTGAAAACTGAGTCTGGTCTCTTTGGATCTTCAAATCTAGGAGGTTGTTCCACATAGACTTCTTCTTAGATAAATCCATTTAAGAATGCACTATTTACGTCCATTTGGAATAACCTAAAATTTTTATAACAAGCAAAAGCAAGTAATAATCTAATTGCTTCTAGCCTGGCTATAGGTGTGTAGGTTTCATTATAATCTATCACTTCTTCTTGTGTATATCTTTTGGCCACGAGTCTTGTTTTGTTCCTGATCACTTTTCCTTTTTCGTCCAACTTGTTTTTGAAAACCCATTTAGCTCCAATAATGGATTTACCTTTTGGTTTAAAAGTTAATTCCCATACATCATTAATGCTGAACTGTCTGAGTTCTTCTTGCATTGCTTCAATCCAGCTTTCGTCAGCTAAAGCTTCTTCTATGCTCTTGGGTTCTATTTTAGAAATAAGTACCACAGTGCTAGACTTTTTTTGTTTTTTGGATCTAGTGTGAATCCCTTCATCGATGTTACCGATGATGAGTTCATGACTAGACTTGTGCTTCCAGTTACTTGTTAGTCTAGCAGAAAGCTGTTCTTCTACTTTAGTTGATTCTTCAACTTCCATTTGTTGATTTTCCAGAGGTTTGAGCTGCTTCAGAGGAGGTAGACTTTGTAGAGATTGGAGCAGGTTCAGATTCTTCATGATGAGTTTGAATTAGTTGATTCTGCAAAGAGTCTTGGAATTTGACATTCGTAGATTCTTCCACAGACTGTCTTTTTGTTGAATACTCTCTAAGCTTTACAAGTGGTTGAATATGCAAGAAAGATTCCTTTGTTTGATTTCTCTTCAAACTTACTAGTTCGATCATTTGCATTTTTCAAAACAAAACATTTGCAACTAAATACATGAAAGTAAAAAACAATTGGCTTCTTTCCTTTGAATAACTCATAAGGAGTTTTCTCCAAAATAGGCCTTAAAAAGATTCTGTTAATAATCTAACATGCTGTAGAAATTGCTTCAGCCCAAAAATGAGAGGAAATACTACTTTCTATTAAAAGAGTTCTCACCATCTCCTGTAAAGATCTATTCTTTTTTTCCACAACTCCATTATGTTCCGGTGTGTATGGAGAGGAGAAAACATGCTGAAAACCTGATTCATCGCAAAATTTTGCAAAATCTTGATTTTCAAACTCACCTCCATGGTCTATCTGTATGCTTGAAATAGCATATCCTTTCTTGTTTTGAACTTTCTTAGCAAACTTTAAAAAGTAAGAAAATGCTTCAAACTTACTTGCCAGAAAGTAAACCCAAGTGAATTGTGAATAATCATCCACGATTACTAGACAATATCCCTTTTTCCCGATGCTTTTAATTTTGGTTTGGCTTAAAGAGATCCATATGTAGAAGCTGCAAAACACGATTAGTAGAAACCTGATTTATTAGTTTAAAAGAACTTCTAACCTGTTTTCCCAATACACATGGTGTGTATAAGTCATATTTTTGAAACTTCAGGTTGGGCAATCCTCGAACAAGGTTCTTATAAGAGATTTTGGCAATCTGTTTCATATTGACATGGCCAAGCTTTCGATGCCAAAGATTTGCTTCATCTTGAATTGAAATTAGACATTGAGACTTTTTTGGTTTTATATCCAGAAGATAGATGTTCCCATGTCTTTGTCCAGTAAAAGATTGTGAAATATCTTTACTAGTTCCCGAACATATTCGTTCTTGAAAATTGATCTTGAATCTAGTGTCGCACAATTGGCTAATGCTGAGCAAATTGTAATTGAGTCCTTCCACCAATGAAACATTATTGATTGTGAGACTTGTAATTTTTACATTTCCACATCCAACAATTCTTCATTTGATGTTTTCACCAAAAGAGACTTTTCCACCATTTACTTGCATAAGTTTTATAAAACAACTCAAATCTTTAGTCATATGCCTTGAATAGCCACTATCCAAATACCATTTAATATTTTTCTTGATAGTGACCTGCAATTAAAAAAGAAACTCAAGCTTTCTTTGGCACCCACATTTTCTTGGGTCCAGAGGAGTTAGTGCAATAAGCAGTCTTTGCCCATTCCTTCTTAACGGGTCTCCAAACCATAGGACATTCTTTCTCAAAGTGTTCTGAGTTGTTGCACTTAGAACATTTGAGAGCACTTCACCCAACAGGTTTTACAAAGACTTTTGAAAATGATTTATGTCAAAAGTTTTTGTAGACCTTTGTTTGATTCTTTCCTTCACTTTTGGAAAGTCAATTAGAGGAATAGTTTCAGAAGTCATTCCCAAGCTTGATTTGTTAAAGTAGGGTCTTTGTACTGAAAGAATCTTTTACAACTTCTCAGATCCTTTTGAAAACCTTTTTGAAATATTTGAAATGTCATTTTTCAAACATGTATTTTCTTTTGAAAGAGAGTCTACATTTTCCTTTAAAGTAACAAAACTTTTATCTAAATTTTCAAACTTTTCTTTCCATAAAATTTCTTGTTGCTTAAGTGTAGAATTCTCCATTTTTAGTTTGGAAATCCTCTTGAGAGAGATTTTGAGACTAAGACACAGTTCATCAATAAATTTTGAGACTTTAGTAGGGATTTTTAAATTATTTACCTCGATTTCACTCTCTGAGTTTGAGTCTGTATCTATTTCGGAGTCTAAGTCTGATTCTGATTTTGCCATTAGACAAATATTGGCATAATCTTCATCACTTTCTTTGCATTCAGTATCACTCCATGTCTCTGCCTTGAGAGCTTTCCTATATTTCTTAGCTTTTCCTTTCTTTTTATGCAACATGGGACAGTTGGGTTTAATGTGTCCCATTTTTCTTGCATTCAAAATAGATCACATCTTTATTGGTTTCATCATCCTCAGTTGATTTGTTTTGAAACTTTTGAGTGCTTTGTTTCTTCTAATTGAATCTTCTTCCCTTTTTATTCAGTTTCCTGAACCTCTTTATCATAAGAGCTAACTCTTCATCATCCATATCATCTTCAGAATCTGTAACATCAGAATTATCGTTATATCTCAACGCAATTGACTTCTTACCTTTGGATCTTCTTCTTCGTTGATTTGCTCCACTTCATAGGACTGAAGTGTGCCAACCAATTCATCTACAAAAAGTGGCATGATCCTTTGTGTTTACATTATCGAAGTCTTTATGTGATTCCAATCTTTGGAGAGTCCACACAGCAATTTGTTAAACTTAATGAGTCCTGAGATTGGTTGTCCCTGATACTCTAGACCATTTACAATTTATGTAAATCGACTAAACATGTTAGTGATAGATTCTCCTGGCTTCATCTTGAAGGCTTTCTACTGTCTGAGTAGAATATTGATCCTTGTTTCTTTCACCCGATTAATTCCTTCATAAGTAATGTGTAGCCTATCCCAGACTTCTTTGGCTGTTTCACAAGAAAATATTTTGTTATACTCAATAAGAGATAATGCACAATATAAGGAGTAAATTGCTTTAGCATCAAGAGCTTGTCTCTTGATTATTTCTTCTTGAGTCATCTTGCCAGCGTTTGCAACTTCTTTTCCCCTTTCTGAAACTGATGTAGCTTTAAGAATAATTCATTTTTCTACCACATCTCATTCCAGAGGATCTTTCGATCTTAGGAATGCATTCATCTTGTTTTTCCATATGTTGTATTCCTTTCCAGCGGAATAAGGCGATCTGGTGTTGCTTTGGCCTTCAATCAAACCTAGAGCCAACATACTAGCCATGGATCTTTGATTCATAAGTAAAAACACTTCAAATTAAATGAGCACACAGGCTTTGATACCAATTGATAATGTTAGTAAGAACACCTAGAGGGGGCGTGAATAGGTGTTAAAGAAGTTTTTGTAAGATTTAACAATTTAATTCAATTTTTATTAAAATAGTAGACTGAAGATATAAAAGACGGTAAATAGTTATATAAGATTGTGAATTAAAGTAAAAAGTTTAGAGAAAGAGAATTGAAACACAAGGTTTATAGTGGTTCGGCTTAGACCAAGCCTACATCCATTCTCCCGCACTGACAACCCACTGTCTAGATTCCACTAAGAACCAAAAGAGATTTTACAGTCTCACGTCCTTGATTCCACAGTGTAGAGACTCTACTACAATTCCTCAAGGTCTCACAAGTATTTGATCTCTCTTTTAAATACAGTTTAAGCTCAACAAATTGAAATAGCAAAGAACTAAGAGTTTCAAACTTTGAAATTTTTCTTTCACACATACACTCGAATAACTTGAGCATCCTCCTTATATTCTCCTCCATGCCATTATAACCGTTGGCACCTTCCAAAGGAGTTTTTCCAATTTACCCATTGGAAAAAATCAATTAGAAAGATCTCAAGTTATTTAAGGAATGTGATGATAGCCCACCAATCTTGCTCGCCCATAAAATGAGGATCTAGGTTTCCCTAAGTAGAACCTTCCAAGTATACTTCGCCAATCAACAGATCTAATTATTCAAATTGATTTCAATAAGAATAATTGATCATGAAATGCTATCTCTAGCCATGAGATCCCCTTCAACCGTACGAACCAAATCCTTAAAGATTTACTTGCATCTAGATAAGTCTTCTTCATCGAATAAATCTTTTCTTCGTTGGTCTGGAAACTATCAGTGAGGGTAGACTTTAAATCTTGAGTCTTAAGGTCTTCAGACTTTGATGATAGTCTACAAGTCTTTAGACTAGACTGATGGAAACGTTTTGTCAACTTCAAAATATATAATGAAGTTTTCTCCAACAATCTTTGGTACCAAGTGATGTTTTTCTCCTGCATTTCCACTCATTGTCTTTTCCGAGTCATTTGACAAGGATACATCAAATGTTGGCTCAAGAGAGTCATCTTGGCCCTCTTCTTCTTCTTCTTCTTCTTCTCTTCCTCTTTCTTCTTCCTCTACTCTCCTTTCTTCTCTTTCTTCGCCTCTTTTCTCTGTCTCTTATCTTTCTCTGTTCTCTCTGTCCTCTGGCTCCTCAAACTAACAAAACTCCTTAAATTTCTTAAGGCAAAAGTAGAGAGAGTGATATCGTCATCATCTTCTTCATCCTACAAGATAAGGGCTCTCATTTTCTTGATTGGTGTGCTCATTGGCTCTTTGCCTTTCCTCTTCTTCACTGCAAAGTCTTGTTTAGTTTTGGTAGGGGATTCCTCCTTTAGGCGCTCCAATTCCTTATTCAATTCCTTCAGTCTCTTTTTTGAAACCATCTTCAATCCAACCACCATTGGAGCAACGGTTCAAACACACAGACTAGCAGGAAACTGAATGTTGAAATGTCTGAACAGTTGAGTAACAAGTGCAGAATAAGAGAGTTGCCCCTTGTCCTTCACAACTGCCTATACATGTGCATTAGGATAGTGTGAGGCTGTGAGAACTTGAATTTGATGTTGATTGCATACATCAGCTTTGCTTCTGAGTGAGAGACATCATTTTTTAAGTAGATTTGGGTCTGATGTAGTTGATCACAATCTTGTGAAGAAAAATATTGAACGTAGTCATTTTAGAGTAAGAAATCATGCCTTCAGCAAACCTGTCCCGAACAAGAGCCAAAGTTGCGTGACCAACAGACACACTGATTGGTGTGGTTGGAAACTCTCTCTTTCCACACCAATCACATCTGCCAAGGTGTCTACATCCACCACAAATTCTTTGTCCCTAACCATAAAAGAAAATCTATTCACATCTAGAAAAGACAGATTTGAATAGAAATAGGCAGTCAATTCAGGATAGGTGACATATGTCTCTAAAAAGAATTGTTCAAGTTGAAGGAGAGCAAACTTCTCCCTTAGTTTCACCTTCAAAGAATCAAGAAAATCGAAATCCACACTTCTAGGGTTCATCACCCCTCTCTTCAGTAGTTTCAAATAAGTCTTCTTGTGGTCCTTAAAACGAAATAAGTTCGTCCCCTCACCACGAACATTTGCAGTGATGCCCATCCTAGGCTGAAAATTCGTGTACATCCTTTCATCATCATCCTTCCATTCGGGTTGATTAAAAGTTCCAAACCATGGATCACTTGGAAAGTTGGCAAAAGTCCTTGCTGGCAAACCTACAGAAGTAATGCCCATCTTTTCCATATATTGCAAGAACAAGGTTTCGTTCTTGTACCCTCTCTCTTGTAAAAACTCATCGATGAATGTCATCACAGTACCACCCTCCTTGAGTTTAAAGAGAAATTCAGGTTTCAGCGTTCTTACGGGTTCAACATCTTCAATGATTTGTTCTTCTGCGGAGGAACTTGAGTCCCTTGCTGTGAAGAGTGACGTTGTTGAGAATGTTGTTGTTGCTGCTGCTGAGGAGAATCCTCTTCCTCAGTTAGATCAAAGTGGTAGGACCCTTTGGCATGTGTTGTGGTCCTCTGTTCGCAATTTTAGAAGACTTCATTTGGAAAGACATTGTCACTGTCTTGGAGGATTTCTTGAACCCGCTCGTTGAAAAAGATGAAAGCTTTTTGAATCAAACTTAAGAGAAAATGAGAGAAAGTAGGATCTCTGTATTCTAGGGTTTGAGTGAGTGTAAATGAAGATGAAAAGACTCGATGGTTCAAAAAGGATAAAATGGGGTAAACAAATCGTCACTCTGAAAAGCTATCATTTTCGAAAAAAAAAAAAAAATCCAAAAATTCAAAAATTCAAAAAAGATAATTTCTAAAAATAAAATGGATAAATAACGATTAAAAAACACCTTTTCGAGATTTTCTTTCTAAATTTAAATTACCTGTATCGAAGAGATATTAACTTACTGAAGTAATTTCTGGATATTCTGAGTCTGATCAGCTTTAGACTTTAGTCGGAAGAAGATATAATATTTAGTCTAGTGCGAATAGACTCAAATAGGCTTTTCTCAAGTGGCTTTGTCAATATATCCACCAGCTGATTCTTCGAGTCAATAAACTGAATCATAACATCTCCATTTTGAACATGATATCTTATGAAATGATGTCGAATCTCAATATGCTTTGCCCTTGAATGAAGAATTGAGTTCTTGGAGAGATTAATAGCACTAGTGTTATCACATTTGATCTCGGTGCACGATTCTTCAATTCCAAAGTCTCTTAGCTGTTGCCTTATCCACAAAATTTGAGAACAATAGCTTTCAAGAGCCACATAGTCTGCTTCTACTATTGATAAAGTTACAATACTCTGCTTCCTTGAGAACCAAGAAACGAGCTTGTTGCCAAGCAGTTGACAAGTGCCATAAGTACTCTTTTTATCAACTTTGCAACCTGCTAAATCTGCGTCTGAATATCCATGAAGAGTAAAGTCTCATTCTTTAGGATACCACAGACCTAACTTTGGAGTAGTTGCGACATATTTGATGATGCGTTTTGCAGCACTTAAATGAGATTCTTTGAGATCTGATTGGAATCTAGAACAAATGCAAACACTAAACAAGATGTGAGGTCTAGATGCAGTAAAATAAAGGAGTGAACCAATAATGCTCCTGTAAAGCTTCTGGTCTACACTCTTTCATCCTTCATCTTTATCCATCTTCGAAGAACTTGACATTGATGTTTCTATTTTCTTGCTATTCTCCAATCCAAATTTTTTGATGAGATCTTTTGCATACTTTTCTTGGTGAATGAAAATCCCTTTCTTTGATTTTTGACTTGTAATCCGAGAAAGAATGTTAATTCACCCATTATGCTCATCTCGAATTCATCCTACATAGATTTAGAAAACTTCTTGCATAGATTTTCATTATGAGATCTAAAATATCATCAACATAAATTTGAACTAATAGAAAATCTTTACCTTCTCGTTTTATGAATAATATAGCATCTACCTTTCCTTTTTCCAAAACCATTTTGAATTAAAAATTTACTTAACCTTTCATACCAGACTCGGGGAGCTTGCTTTAATCCATATAAGGCCTTTTTCAGTCTGTAGATTAAGTTCGGCTTTCTTGGATCTTTAAAACCAGGTGGTTGTTCCACGTAGACTTCTTCTTGGATAAATCCATTTAGAAATGCACTTTTGATGTCTATTTGGAATAACCTAAAATTTTTATAGCAAGTAAAAGCAAGTAATAATCTAATTACTTCTAACCTCGCTACTAGTGCATAGGTTTCGTCATAGTTTATCAATTTTTCTTGCGTATATCCTTTGGCCACAAGTCTTGCTTTGTTCCTAAACACTTTTCCTTTCTCATCCACTTTATTCCTATAAACTCATTTAGTTCTAGTAATAGACTTACCTTTAGGTTTAGGAATTAGCTCCCAAACATCGTTGATGCTGAACCGTCTTGAGCTCTTCTTGCATAACTTTGATCCAGCTTTAATCAGATAAGGCTTCTTCTACAGTTTTGGGTTATATTTCAGAATAAGTGCTAGTGTGCTAGACTCTTCTCGTCTTTTGGATCTAGTGCGAATTTCTTCATCAATGTTGCCGATGATGAGATTTGTAGGATGACTTGACTTATGCTTTCAGTTGCTTGTTGGTCTGAAGGTCTACTGATCCTCTACTTCAGTTGGATCTTTTGATTCTGCTTGATGTTGATCTTCAGTAGTCTGAGTCACTTCGAGGGAGGTAGATTTTGTAAAGTCTAGAGCAGGTTTAGATTCTTTAAGATGAGTCCGGTCTTCTTAGTTCTCCACAAAGTCTTGAAATTTAACGTTCATAGACTCTTCTACTGATTGAGTCTTCTTATTATAGACTCTGATGCTTTGCTTGAGGTAGAGTATCTAAGGAAAATTCCTTCGTCTAACTTCTCTACAAGCTTCCCGGTTTGATCATTTGCATTTTCAAAATAAAACATTTACAACCAAACATATGAAAGTAAGAGACAATTGGCTTCTTCCCTTTGTAGACTTCATAAGGAGTTTTCTCTAGAGTAGGCCTCAAGAACACTTTGTTAATAATGTAACAAGCTGTAGGAACTGCTTCAACCCAAAATCGAGAGGGAATCTTACTTTCAATTAAGAGGGTTCTTGCCATTTTCCTACAAAGAGCTGTTCTTTCTTTCCACAACCCCATTTTGCTCTATAGTATATGGAGAAAAGAAAACATGCTGGAAACCAAATTCATCATAGAATTTTCAAAGTCTTGATTCTCGAACTCACCACCATGGTCTATTTGTATGCTCGAAATAGCATAACATTTCTCATTCTGAACTTTCTTGGCAAACTTTGAGAAGTGAGAGAATGCTTCAGACTTATTTGCCGAAAAGTAAACCCAAGTAAAACGAGAGTAATCATCCACGATTACTAGGCATAATTTTTTTCCACCAATGCTTTGAGTTCTAGTTAGTCCAAAGATGTCCATATGCAGAAGTTGTAAAGCTCGAATGGTTGAGACTTGATTCACAGGTTTAAAAGAGTTTCTAACCTATTTTCACAAAACACAAGGGGTGCATAGATCAGACTTTTGATAGCTCAAGTTGGGAAGACCACGAACAAGCTTCTTGGATGAAATTTTGGCAATTTGCTTTATGTTGACATGGTCAAGCTTTTGATGCCAAAGATTTGCTTCATCTTGAATGGATATAAGACATTGAAAAATTTCTGGTTTTACATCCAGAAGGTAAATATTTCCATGCCTTCATCCAGTGAAATATTTCCATGCCTTCTTGGAAGTTGATTCTGAATCCTATGTCACAAAGTTGACTTATGCTAAGTAGATTGTAATTTAGACCTTCCACTAAGGAGATATTGTTGATATTCAAGCTTCCAATCTTCACGGTTCCATATTCAACGGTTCTTCCTTTGTTGTTTTCACCAAATGAAACTTTTTCACCATTTATTTGAACAAGTTTTATAAAGCAACTAGAGTCTCCAGTGTGGCATCCCAGAAATTCAAAGCCAAGCCATGAGGTGTGTTAAAGTTTTTAATTAGGTGGTAGAATTTTCATGGCTTATGCTTTAGCCAATTAGTCTTTTAATTTGATGATTTGTGCTTGTGATTGTGGAAATTTACATTTAATAGATTAATGCTTGGCCATATGATTTAAATTTCAATAATAAAAAATGCCCCAAGACTTTGGCCAAGATGAAAATTGGAATTCAAGAATATTTATAAAAGAATTTCAAAAAAAAAAAGGAAAAAGGGGTTGAATTTTCGAAATGGGCCTTGGGCCCATTGGCCTAAAGCTTGGTGGGCCAAGCTAGTCGGCCCATTAGAGCCCAAAGGAGGCTGTCGACCAGCCCAAGAGGAGTGGCCAGATGGCCCAACTCCAAAAGCCCAAGCCCAATCAAATTCAAAAATAAAAATTACAAGTGGCAAAGGGCAAGAGCATGCATTGGCTATGGTTGAGGCAAATCAATCATTACTAATGATGGAGGTTTGGGGATATAAAAAGAGAGAGAAGGGAGAGTGGCCGGTTTTGCTTGATTCGGCCGAGAGAAAGGGTGAGGGAGAGAGAGATCGCGAGAGAGAGGGAGAGACCGAGAGGGAGGAGGAGCCGAGAGGAAGGAGTCACCGCCGTGTCTCGCTGTCCGTCCGCCCGTGTGCCACCCGATTCGCCGCCGTGTGCTCGTCGTTTGTTCATCTTAGAGGCAAGTGGAGTCCTCTAACTTCTCTTGCATGTGTGTATATGGTTTGCATGTTCTGTTTTGAGTGTATTTGTGAGAGAAACCGAGGTAAGGGTTGGTTGTTTTCAAAGCCATGTGACTGTTCTTGCTCGGTTTGTGGAAGTCAGTAGCTTGTTCGAGCTTGCATGTGTGTTTGGAGTCCGATTTTGGCTTTGTTGTCTTCATGAAAGTTGAAGCTAACATCCTTTAGTATGACATACTGAAATTTCGTAGAAAACGATGGATATTTGAGGGGTCAAAAGTTCTATCATACGGAGACTTCAGATCTGCGAAATCTTCACTGACCTATTGTTGATTTCTTGACTGCATGTTGATTTCTGTTGGAGATCTTACTTCGTTGTCTTCATGAAAGTTGTAGGTAACATATTAAAATACAACATACTCAAATTTGAAGAGAAATGAACGAGTATAGCCTAGTAAATCGGCTAGATCTTGGAGATGATTGATTCTGGTGAGGTGTACCGAGACACCTGAGACTTCAAGGACTTAAAAGACGATCATAATTTGGTTATTTAACCTAGATCTCTTCATGAAACTTGTAAAGGACACCTTGATACATAACATACTCAAATTTCAGAGGAAACGAAAGAGAATAGATGGGTGAAACCTTAATATTTCGGAGATGAGCATTCTGGACGATGCGGTAGTGGTTCCAGAAGCTTCGTGAGGATTTATAAATTAATCTAAAAAGAATCTGACTTGGAGTTATTCATGAAAGTTGTACGAAAATGTCTTGGCTATCACCCTGTAAAATTTCGTAATTTTTGGAGGCCATATGAGTATTTTAATCGAATTTATTTGGAAACTGTGCAATCTGGCCATTATCCGAATATCATGTGCTATTTTGTGGAAATTGTGAAATTATGTGAAATTCAATTTGGCCATGAATTTTGTATGGAATTGTCATCCTATTGGTTGTTTAATGATTGTTTGAATATTATGATTTTGGGAAAATGATAAATATTAAATGTAATATTTATTTATGAAAATAAATAAATAAAATAATAAAATAATAATAAAATAATAAAAATAATAAAAGTGGATTATTTTATTGGCCATGAATTCTATTGAGTTTATTATGTATTGTTATATGACATTGGTGTATGTATGATCATGAATTGCGATGCATGTGTGAATCATATGCCATGAAATAATGAGAGTAAAAGGATGATGTATATGGAAAAGTGATATGTGAGTAAGAGGTTGTGGTGGAGGATGAGGCCGGAATGTACAGAGATGCATTGCCGGAATTCCCGGGAGTTTCAGGATGCCCGGAATGTGGGGGCCGGATGTCCGGTTGTATCTTGGATACATGCCCGGAGATGCCTCGCGACACCAGGATTGGGGTGCGGGATGCCTAGCTAGAAGAGTAAAGGCCGGAAGCCCTGTCGGAGGTTTCTGCCCGAAGGGAATGCCTCGTGATGCTAGTTGAGATGGGAGATGCCCGGAATGTGGGGGGCCGGAAGCCCGGTGGCCTGGGAGGCTGAATGCTGGGAACCCTGTCGGAGGTCTTTGCCCGAAGGGATGATGATGAAATTGATAATTGAATGGGTGATGTGGTGATCAAATTTAAAGATAAAGATGAGAACTAAATGATGATGATATGCATGATGATGCATGATGATGAGATGTGATGTGATATGATGATCACTTATGATATTATATGCATGATGATGCATGATAACGATGAGATGAGATGTGATATGATGATCACCTATGATATTATATGCATGATGATGCATGATGACGATGATATGTGATGTAATATGATGATCACCTATGATGATATATGCAAGATGATGCATGATGATGATGAGATATGACATGATATGATGATCACCCATGATGTGATATGCATGATGATATGCATAATGATAATGATATATGATGTGATATGATGATCACCCATGATGTGATATGCATGATGATATGCATAATGATAATGATACATGATGTGATATGATGATCACCCATGATGTGATATGCATGATGACATGTGATGTGATACTATGATCACTTATGATGTGATATGCATGATAATATGCATGGTGATGATAATGATATGATATGCATGGTGATATGCATGACGATATGCATAATAATACGCATGGTGCTGATGATGATGTCGATAATATGTGATGTGATATGATGATCATCCATGGTATGATATGCATGATGAAATGCATGCTGATGATAATGATATATGAGATGCCATGATGATAATATGTATGATATGATGAATGCATGAATACGCATGACATCAAAGGTAAGCAATGCCTGCATCGCATGATGATATGCTTGATGCATTGAGTTGTTATTGGATTTCCCTATCTGCTGAGTGGTCGTACTCACCCCTTTTGGGGAATAACATTTAAGATTAGCAGTATGCCGCTTCCTGCCGTCTCGCGTGGGGTATTCTATGGTCTACCGTATGATGTAGAGGTAGAGTGTGCGGAGATAGATTGTCCCTCTGTTTCCGGATTGACTTTTATCCGAGTGCGATGTCTAGTGATGTATGATATCGGCCTAGCTGGGGGCCCTGTCATACAAGAGTTCATTTCTGTGCATGTTCGATGGGATGGAGCTATGCGAGGGATGTTGCCGCCGCCACCGCCTGATGCACCGGGTTGGGTGTTAGACCTGCGTGCGATGAGTAGGAGCTGGATCTCTTTTTGATGTAGATAGTCGACGCTTCTGATGGGGGTTTTGTGCTCGCATGATGTTAGGGGTCGAGGTTTCTTTTTGAGATTTTAGGTAGGACATGGCAGAATCCTAACCTTTCTTGTTTTTGTACCGACCCGAAGGGAACCCCATCTTGCTATATATGTATGTAAGCAAAGCGTCGAAGTTATTTATAAAATCCTGATGTTTAGCTGGTGTGTAATTGTATCATGGATTGGTAGGGGATAGATGGTGATGTTTAATTTGCTTCCGCTATGAGTCGCGCCAGGACCGCTTTTTTAAAAAAAAAAATGCCTGTAATTTGGCGACGCTTGTTTTAAGTACGAGATAGAAATGGTAATAAGATGTAACATCGGCGCTGGTAACGACCTGCGAAGGGTTCGGGGTGTTACATCCAGTCATGTGCCTCGAACAACCACTATCCAAATACCATTTGATTTTTCTCTTGATAGTGACCTGTAATCAAAAGGAAAACTCAAGCTTTATTTGGTCACCATATTTTCTTGGGTCCGGGGGAGTTAGTATTAAACACTGTCTTTGCCCAATCCCTCTTAACGAGTCTCAAAACTTTAGGACATTCCTTCTCGAAATGTTCTGGGCTATTACACTTTGAACATTTGAGAGCACTCCTGCCAACAGGTTTTACAAAAACCTTTTGAAAGTGATTTTTGTAAAATGCCTTTGTAGGTTTTTGTCTGATCCTTTCTTTAACTTTGGGAAAATCAATTAAATGAACAGTTTTTAAAGTCATTCCCAAACCAGACTTGTTAAAATAAGGTCTTTGTACCGAAAGAATTTTCTCTAGCTTCTCGGATCCTATTGAAAATCTTTTTGTGATGTTTGAGATGCCTTCTTTTAAAAGTGCATTCTCTTTTGTAAGAGAATTAGAGTTTGTCTTCAATTCAACAAAACTTTTATCTAGACTTTCAAACTTTTCTTTCTAATGAGTTTCCTTTTGCTTGAGTTTGGAATTTTCCCTTTTTAGTTTGGAAATTCTCTTAAGAGAGGCTTTGAGACTAAGACAGAGTTCATCTATATACTTTGAGACTTTAATAGGAATTTTTAGATTGCTTACCTCAATTTCCTTGTCTGACTCTGAGTCTGAGTCTAAATTTGTTTCAGAGTTTGTATCCGATTCAAAATTTGCAATTAGACAAACATTGGCATATTCTTCATCACTTTCCTTGCATTCTGTATCACTCAATATCTCAACTTTAAGAGCCTTTTTGTATTTCTTAGTTTTTCCTTTCCTTTTCTTTAACAGAGGACAATTAGGTATGATATGCCCCTCTTTCTTACATTCGAAGCAAATCACATCTTGGCTAGTTTCCTTGTCCTCAGCTGATCTTTTCTGGAACTTTTGTGTGCTCTGCTTTTTCCAGTTGAATTTTCTTCCCTTCCTGTTCAACTTTCTGAACTTTCTGATCATGAATGCTAGCTCTTCATCGTCCAAATTATCTTCAAAATCTGTATCTTTAGAATCATCGTTAGATTTAAAAACAATTGACTTCTTACCTTTAGAATCTTCATCCTCATTGATTTACTCCACTTCATATGATTGAAGTGTGCCAACCAGTTCATCTACTGAAAGAGGCATAATTTTTTGGGTTTCTCTTAACGATATCTTCACATTATTCCAGTCTTTGGATAGTCCACGCTGCAATTTATTGACCTTCATTGGTCTTTAGATTGGCTATCCTTGATATGCCGGGCCGTTTATGATTTCTGTAAAGCGACTGAATATATCAGTGATAGATTCACCAGGCTTCATCTTGAAGGCTTCGTACTATCCGAGTAGAATATTGATCTTCGTTTCCTTTACTTGATCAGTTCCTTCATAGGTAATGTGCAATCTATCCCAAACTTCTTTTGTTGTTTCACAAGATGAAATTTGGTTATACTGAGTAGGAGATAAAGCACAATATAAGGAATAGATGGCTTTTAGCATCAAGAGCTTGTCTCTTGGTTAATTATGCTTGTGATAATTCGCCAACATCTTCAACTTCCTTTCCTCTTTCTGAGATTGATGTAGCTTTGGGAATGATCATTTTTTCCACAACATCCCATTCCATGGGATCTTTCGATCTCAGGAATGCTTTCATTTTATTTTTTCACATGTTGTATTCATTTTCATCAAAGTATGGAGGTCTGGTGTTGCTTTGTCCTTCAACCAATCCTCGAGCCAAAATACTAGCCATAGATCTTTAGCTTAAGAAGTAATAAACACTTCAAATGAAATAAGCACACAAGCTCTGATACTAATTGAAAGGGCTAGTATGAACACCTAGCGGGGGCTAAATAGGTGTTAAAATAAATTTTTGCGGAAACGTTTATAAAAACTTTTTCTTTTGAAATGGAATCTACAAAGTAATGGACTAAAGTGAGTTTTTAGCAATTAAATAAATTTACAAATGAATAAAAGAGTTCAAGAAAGAGAATGAGAACACAGAGCTTATAGTGGTTCGGCTTAGATCAAGCCTACATCCACTCTCTCGTGTTGACAGTCTACTGGCTGGAATCCATTATGAATCAAAAGAGATTTTACAATCTCACGATCTTGGCTTCACAGTGCAAAGACTCTACTACACTCTTGCAAAGTCTTACAAGTATTTACTTTCTCTTTTGAGTACAAATTGAGCTTGACAATTGAAATAGCAAAGAACTAGGAAGTTTCAGATTTTGAAAATTTTCTTTTACGCTCTATCTCGAACAACTAGCAAGTTCGCCTTAAATACTCATTCATGCCAAAATGACCGTTGGCATTTTCCAAAGGAATTCTTCCATTCTACCCATTGGACAGAATTAATTAAGGAGATCTCGAGTCATTTGAAGATCGAGATGAAAGCTCATCAATCTTGTTTGCCCATACAATCAAGATCTTGGTTTCCATAAGTAGAACTTTCCAAGTATACTCGCCATTGAAAAGATTTGATTATCCAAATTGATTCCAATAAGGATAATTGATCATATAGGTGCTATATCTAGCCATAAGGTCTCCCAAAAACCATACGAATCCAATCCTCGAAGATAATCCCGCATTTGGATAACTCTTCATTCTTCGGTCTGGAAACTGTCAATGAGGGCACACTTTGAGATTAAAGTCTGGCGGTCTTCAAACTTTGACAGTAGAGTCTAGAGTTCATCAGACTATAACACTTGAGTCTGCAAGTCTTCAGACTAGTCTTTTGGAAAGGTTTTGTGAGCTTCAAAACAATAAATGAGGTTTCTCTAACATGGGCATCACATGAACTTATGAAAATCTCAATTCGAACAAAAATCAATTCATGAAATCAAAATTCCAAATTGCCTTGTAACAATAGGAAGATTGGTAAAAATAACAAAACACGTTTTATTTTCTAGAAACTTTTTGACAATGAAGTTCAACATGTGGCAAACAATTCTCTAGAAGGCATCAAAATCTAATTCAGCAAGCATGATTTTCTAAAAAACACAGAACACATATATGTCAATCAGTCAAATCAACGATCACAAAAATAGGGTAATAAATGTCTGTCTAACAGAAGCAAAAATAATGATCATCTCAACCTAGGAATTTTAGTAAATCAGCATGTTAGGAACAACATTCATAAAGGAAGCATCTCAATATTCCTAACACATGAATTTCTAAAAAATCCAAGAACATAAATGCGTCGATCGAGAATGTAACGAAGCAAAGAGGGCATGATGAATGTTTATAGCCAAATGACCCTATCAATTGATGTTCAAACATTTTAAAAAATTTATATGTTTTAGACATAAAATTATGGACAACTTTTATTAAGGACTCGACCCTAAAATCAACACCTAAAAAATCAAACCAAATTAACAAATAGTTGGACTCACATAAGCATAACAAACGTTCCAATTCAAGGCAATTTCTAGATTCTGGTTCGGTTTTGCGAAAAATGGTAAACCTAGTAAATGAACTTCAATTCATGTAAACTAGAAGTCGAAAGAAAGCTTAAACAATTAGTTCAATTAAGGTCATTTTCCAACTCAAACGAAGATAAATAACAAATAGGAAAAATCTAAAATAGAGTTTACAGATTTATGCATGAATGACATGATTTTAATTTGACTAAACAATTTGCAAATCCTATAAAATTTTTGCATGATTTACAACTAAATGTCAGGATCAAACTTCATGAAAACACTCAATCCAAAATCATAGTGCAAAAAATCATACAAAAATAACAAATCGAATAGGTCAGTTAGCCTCAAACATAGCAAGACTATATGTCAGATTACAGAACAAATCATCAACTTTCGTATAGGTTTTGACATAGCAAACAATGTCGAAATCACACGTGCAACATATCATCAAAAACCTCATGAAGTCATCTACGAATTTCTTGAAGGACTCAAAGCTAAAAACGACATTATCTAGCTCGAATGGAGATGTTTATCAGGTTGGTCCAATTAGCACATGATTTTTACAGAAGACACAATGAAGCCAAATCAAGTCACAATCTCATTCTAAATCATCACAACCTCATGATAGCAACTTCTATAGCATCTAAACTTCAAATTTAGGCATGAGAAATCATCCTAGGTTCAAGCTCTAACCCTGATTGCATAAGCCAATCTCACTTCATCAAGCTCAAGTTCAAAAGTGTACTATACTTGTGTATTTCGTGAAATAAGCTCTAACGAGCTAGGATCAAACTTTGCCGAGACTCAGGACATGTTAACTTGGGTTTAATGATAGATGAGGACCACTGAAGGGCACCAGATGACACCAGAATGGACACCGATCACTGCTAGATGGTAAAACTAGAGTAGGATTATGCCTAGGACTGCCAAAAGAAGATTGCCAAAGTGGAGGGCTTCCAATGGCTGATTAGCTGAGGTCCGACCACCATAGGGTTATGGGTGGACTGGGGAATGGCGTCAGAAGCTTTAGGTCAACTAAGGAACTCACCGAATCACCAATCAAAGCAAGGAAATCCGTCAAACTCAGAACCAACATGAATGCCGTCCTTTGAACTCGATGTAAAAAGGCCACCGAACGGGTGGTTTCGATGGAGGTTCGGGCAATCGACAGTTGTGACAGACTTGAGGAGGAGGTGGAAGTCGCTAGTCAGGGTGGTGTGTCATCGGTGGGGCTTCAACAAGGGTGATGGTGATGTGAGAGCATCCAACAGAGCTCCATCGACCAACTCAGAACCATCAATGCTTATCCAAGCCAATAAAGAAATTGGGCACTATGTGCTTCGATGGATCATTTTGAATGAATAATGTTAATTACTTATTGGTACTTTGTGGTATATCGATAACTATCAATGAGAGGCCATTTTAGATGTCTTGTATGACCAATTGATGAAGTTTCAGGTGGATTATTTTCTGGTCAAGGGAGGAGCACGAATTTGGGAAGGCTAAAGGTTCACGAATGCGGTTCAAGAATATGGAAAGCCAAAGGTTCAAGAATACGGTTCAAGAATACAGAAAGCTAAAGGTTTAAGAATGCAAAAGGCCAAAGATTAAAGGCATTTAGTTCCCGTGTTAATAAAGGCTTTTCTTAAGTTCCTAGGTGTTTTATTTTTATGTAGCTCAAGAGTCGAAGGTTTAAGTTCCTAGGTTGTTAAAGTTTGTTTTTAATATTTCCTAAGGCTAAAATCCTCCTATAAATTGGGGAAAACTATCCAATGTATGGGGGATACGAATTTAATAAATGAAAATGGCGAGATTTCCTCTACTTGAGTGAACTCCTTCGGAGAGTGGATAACTCCTTTCAGTCTCTTTATCCTTGGGGCATAGATCACTCCTTGGTGGTGAGCCAAGAAGCCTTTTATCCTTGGCTAGTGGAATCTTTAGGCCTTGGTGGTGAGCTTCTCCTATCCCGAAGTCCTTTATCCTTGGCTGGTGGAAGCTTTAGGCCTTGGTGGTGAACTTCGTAGATCTCGATCCTCTTCTTCGGTTGGTGGCGTGGCCTTTATACCTTGGGAGGAGATCGTTCTGTCTTTTCTTATTTCTTTTTGTTTCTTCACTGTATACACTACTCCATACACTTAACCACAAAATTCCCCTCTGAAAAATTTCCATTATGGAAGCACTCATCCATCACGAATCAAAAGATTTGTATCAGAGCTCAAGGTTCAACTCATTTGAGTGATTCCTTTCTTTCTTCTATTACAAATTCCTTATGGATGATCAAGTTCCAAGAGGCTTGACTCTAGAGCAAGTGCACAACGAAGGCGAGATCATGCAATCCAAAATCTTCAACAACAAATGGAGCGAGTCCTCAATCTTCTAGAGAATCTGGCGAGACAAGGACAACTGGCAAGGCATCCCAACGAATGGCATCGGCATGACGATTCCGAATCTCGTCAAAATTCTAATGGTGATTCCGAGTCTACTGAAGACAACTGAACAATTCTGCACTCTAGTGATTCTGAATCTCATATTCGAAGACGAAGACGAAGAGGGAGGCATAAGGAGGATGAAAGAGACATTAAAGTGGAGGTCCCTGAGTTTGATGGTAATCTCAATCCCGACGATTTTGTGGATTGGCTACACACAACCGAACGAATTTTTAACTTCAAGTCCTATTCAGATGAGAAGAAATGTCATGTTATTGTCCTAAAGCTGACAAAATATGCTTCTCTATGGTGGGAGAATCTAAAGCATCAACAAGCAAGGGAAGGAAAATGTCAAATCAAGTCTTGGGAAAAACTCAAAAAGTTGATGAAGAAGAGGTTCTTGCCCGACAACTATAAGCAAGATTTCTTCCTCAAACTAAATTCCCTAAGACAACAAGGGATGAGTTTTGAAGAATACAATCGTGAGTTTGAACAGCTCAAAATGAGGAGTGAAGTTCCAGAAGTTCCTGAGCAAACCATCGCTCATTTCCTTGGTGGCATGAATCGAGAAATTGTTGATATGGTTGAACTTCAACTTTATTGGTCCTTTGAAAATGTATGCAAGTTAGCCATAAAAGTCGAAAACAATTGAAGAGCAAGAGGTTTTCCTCCAGAACCTCAACAAATGCGACATCTTATTTTAAGGGTGCTTCCTCAAGCAAGGGCGAGAGTACGTCGACAAAAGACAAAGGCAAGGGAAAAATTGCAGAGCCTTCTAAAGAAGTCCAAAAGAAGTTTGAAGGCGATGCAAGGAAATGCTTTAAGTGCCATGGTTTTGGCCATTTACAAGCAAATTGTCCAAATTGGAGAGTTATGACTCTTCAAAAAATTGAGGAGATCAATTTGGCGCTTCAAGAGGCTAAGGGCAATCAAGACCAAAATATTTTTGAATCTGATCGGGAAGAAGAAGTTGTGGAGAAAGCCAACGATGGTGAGCTATTGATCATCTGAAGAGCATTGCATGTTGAAGTTTCTCCTGATAAAGAGCAAAGGGAGAATATATTTCACACCCGTTGCACTATTAACGGAAAGGTGTGTTCGGTGATCATCGATGGTGGGAGCTGCACTAATGTTGCTTTGACAACTCTTGTTGACAAGCTGAAGCTTCCAACAACGAAACATCCTCAACCATACAAACTCCAATGGCTCAATCAAGGGAATGAACTCAAGGTAACCAAACACGTTCTTATATCATTTTCGATTGGGAAGAACTATTGAGATCAGGTTGTATGTGATGTGATTCCTACGGAGGCATGCCACTTATTATTGGGTAGATCGTGGCAATTTGATATAAAGGCTATGCATGATGGTCGGAAAATCACATACTCTTTTCATAAGGAACAAAAATACATTACTCTTTTACCCTTGAATCCTTCTTCGATACATAATAATCAACCTGGAGAGGGAAACACTTGTAAGGAAAATATGTTCTTGAGTGAGACACGAGTTGAGAGAGCCATTAGCAAACAAAAGAATGTATTTGCTTTGTTTGTGGTCGAGAAAAAGAGTGAGATAGAGCGACCCATACATCCAAAAATGCATTGCTTGTTGAAAGAATTTGCAGATGTGTTCCCGGAGTATTTTCCACCTGGATTACCTCCCATAAGAGGTATTAAGCATCAAATTGATTTGATCCTCGGTGCTCCGCTACAAAACAAGCCAGCTTATCGATGCAATCCAGAGGGATTTGTAGTCAATTCATTTACTGAGCGAAAACCTTGTATACAGAAGAGAGTTCATATTGTGAAATACCTTGAGGAAGTGTGGTAGAACATCCATACTGTGGAATCAAGGAAGAGCATTGCTATAACATCTCTTTTGTTCATAGTGAAATCCAGCCAGTGGGCTGTCAGTGTAGAAGAGTGGACGTAGGCTTGGAACAAGCCGAACCACTATAAACCTCGTGTTAAATTTTCTCTTCCCTACTCTCTGTTTTTACTTTGATCATAGTTCTGTTAACTTCCTTTCTATTGATTGCCTAGTATTGCTTTCAAATCGAGAGAGAATTATTTTTGTATACCTATTCACCCCCCCTCTAGGTACTCATACTAGTTATTTCAATTGGTATCAGAGCTTGTGTACTCACTTTGTTTGAAGTGCTTTACTTCAGAGTTAAAGATCCATGGCTAGTATGCTAGCACCAGGGCTGGTGGAAGGGCAAAGCAATACCAGACCACCCTACTTTGATGGAAAGGATTACAACATCTGGAAAAACAAGATGAAAGCATTCCTACGATCAAAGGATCCTCTGGAATGGGACGTTGTAGAAAAAGGAATTACTCCTAAAGCCGCATGCATCCGTCTCGAGAGAGGAAAAGAAACTATTGAGTCAAGAGAAATGACTCGGGAAGAGATAATCAAGAGACAAGCACTCGATGCAAAAGCAATTTATTCTTTATATTGTGCTTTGTCACCTACCGAATATAACAGAATATCTTCTTGTGATACAAAGAAAAAGAAATCTAGGATAGATTACATATCACCTATGAAGGAACAGACGAGTGAAGGAGACCCGAATCAACATTCTCCTCGGTCAATATGAAGCCTTTAAAATGATATCGGAGAATCTATAACCGACATGTTTAGTCGTTTTACGAGATATCATGAATTGTCTTGAAAATCAAGGTCAACCAATTTCGATCCCATGAAGGTAAACAAGCTACTGAGGACTCTCCAAGGATTGGAACCATATAAAGACTTCAATAAGAGAGACACAAAGAATCATGCCACTATCTCGTCGATGAGTTGGTTGGAACTCTCCGGTCTTATGAAGTGGAGCGAATCAATGAAGATGGAGATCCTAAAGGTAAGAAATCCATTGCATTAAAATCTAATGATGATTCGATGCTACAGATTCTCAAGACGATATGGACGATGAGGAACTTGCTCTTATGATAAGAAGATTCGAAAGCTGAACGAAAAGGAAGAAGATTCAATCCAAGGAAACAGAGCTTTCAAAAGCATCGGACCAAGTCTCGTTGATGATGAATCAAACAAGGATGTAGTCTCGCTTTGAATGTAAGAAAAATGGACACATCGGACCCAACCGTCCTCTTCGAGAAAGAAGAAAGGAAAAGCTGAAAAGTCTCGAAAGGCTCTCAAAGCCGAAACCTAGAGTGATACAGAGTGTGAAGAAAGTGATGATGAATATGCCAACTTATGTCTGATGGCGCAATCAGACTCAGACTCAAACTCTGGATCAGACTCAGACAGTGAATTTGAGGTAAGTAATTTTAAAATTCCTGTCAAGGCTTCTAAGTATATTGATTTGCTGTGTTTTAGTCTTAAGACTTCTCTCAAAAGGATTTCCGAACTTAAAAAGGAAAACTCTGCTCTAAAACAACGGGAAAACGTTTTAAAAGAAAGAGTTAAATGTTTAGACATGAATGTTTCCACTCTTAAAGAAAATGAAGATAGTCTTTTGAAAGAAAATGCTCTTTTAAAAACTGACTCATCAAATTTCTCAAAGAAATTTTCAATAGGGTCCGAGAAACTTGAAAAATTCTTTCAGCTCAAAGACCTTACTTCAATAAGTCCGGTCTAGGTATGACAAATGGAAACTATTCCCTTGATTGATTTTCCTAAAATAAAAGAAAGAATTAAGCAAAGACCCTCGAGAGAGGCTTACAAAAATCATTTCAAGAAGGTTTTTGTAAAGTCTCGTAGGTCGAAATGCCCTCAGTGTTCAAAGTGCAATAGCCCGGATCACTTTGAAAAAGAGTGTCCTATGATTTGGAAACCTGTTAAGAAAGCATGGGCTAATACTGTTTATCTTACTAACACCAATGGACCCAAGAAAATATAGATACCAAAGAAAGCTTCAGACTCTCTTTTAAATGCAGGTCTTCATCAAAAAGGTAAAGTGGTATATGGACAGTGGATGCTCAAGACATATGACAAGAGACTCAAATTGCTTTATAAAGCTTGTTCAAGTAAATGGTGGAAAAGTCTCATTTGGAGGAAACAGCAAAGGAAGAATTGTGGGATTTGAAACTGTGAAAATTGGAAATCTCACAATAAGTAATGTTTCCCTAGTGGAAGGACTCAATTACAATCTTCTCAAAGATCGCCAACCGTGTGATACTTGGTTTTAAGATCTTCTTTCAAGAAGGAATATGTTCGGAACCAGTAAAGACTCTACTTAGTCTTTCATGGGTCGAAAGCATGGAAATATCTATCTCTTGGATGTAAAACCGGATGAATCACAATGCTTAATCTCAATTCAAGACGAAGCAAGCTTATGGCACAGAAAGCTTGGTCACATCAATATGAAACAATTAGCCAAAATCTCAACAAAGCAGCTTGTTCGTGGTTTACACAATTTATCATACCAAAAGTCTGATCTATGCACTCCATATATATTGGGAAAGCAGGTAAAAAATTCATTTAAGCCAATAAATCATGTCTCTACTAATCATGTACTACAACCGCTGCATATGGATCTCTTCGGACCAACCAGAACCCAGAGCATTGGAGGTAAGAAATATTGCCTAGTAATTGTGGATGATTACTCCCGATTTACTTGGGTGTATTTCCTTGCAAGTAAGTCCGAAACCTTCTCGTATTTTAAAAAATTTGCTAAAAAGGTTCAAAATGAAAAATGATGTGTTATCTCAAGTATAAGAACATATCATGGAGATGAATTTGAAAATCAAGATTTTACAAAATTTTCTGATGAATCTGGCTTTAAGCATGTGTTCTCCTCTCCATATATTCCTCAGGAAAATGGAGTTGTGGAAAGAAAGAATAGATCTCTTCAAGAAATGGCTAGAATTCTTTTAATTGAAAGTAAGATTTCTTCACGATTTTGGGCTGAAGCCGTTTCAATAGCGTGCTATATCATCAATAGAGTCTTTTTAAGACCTATTCTAGAGAAAACCCATTATGAGTTATTCAAAGGTAAGAAGCCTATTGTTTTGTACTTTCATGTGTTTGGTTGCAAATGCTTTATACTGAAAAATGCAAAAGATCGAGTTGGCAAGTTTGAAGAAAGATCAGATGAAGGCATCTTCCTTGGATATTCTACATCAAGCAAAGCCTACAGAGTCTATAATAAGAAGAGTCAATCTGTGGAGGAATCAATGAATGTCAAATTTCAAGATTCTATGCAAAATGAATCCAGTCAGACTCATCATGAAGAGTCTGAACCTGCTCTAGACTCTCCAAAGCTTACAACTCAAGAAGCATCTCGGACTGGAAGACCAAAGATCAAGTCATTCGTGAAGATTCAAGTAAAGAAAGAGAACATCAACTAGACAAATCAACCAAGAATCGGAAGCATAAGTCCGGTCATCCCAAAGATCTCATTATCGGCGAAATTAATGAAGGAATTCGCACCAGATCCAAAAGGCGCGAAGAGTCTAGTGCTGTGGCTCTCATTTATGAAATTGAACTAAAAAGCATAAAAGAAGCTTTATCTGATGAAAGCTGGATTGAAGCTATGCAAGAAGAGCGCAGACAGTTCAACATTAATGATGTCTGGGAATTGACATCTAAACCAAAAGGTAAAACTGTTATTGGAGCTAAATGGGTGTTCAGGAACAAGATGAACGAGAAAGGAAAAGTCGTAAGAAACAAAGCAAGACTCGTGGCCAAGGGATATACGTAAGAGGAAGGGATAGACTATGATGAGACTTACGCACCAGTAGCAAGGTTAGAAGCTATTTGATTATTACTTGCGTTTGCTTGTTATAAAAATTTCAAGTTATTCCAAATGGACGTCAAAAGTGCCTTCCTAAATAGATTTATCCATGAGGAAGTTTATGTGGAACAACCACCAGGGTTTGAAGATCCAAAGAAGCCGGACTCGCTTCGGGCGAAAAAGGCCTTGTATGGTTTAAAGCAAGCACCTCGAGCTTGGTACGACAGACTAAGTAAGTTCTTAATACATAATGGTTTTGTCAAAGGTAAAGTAGATACTACTCTATTTATCAAAAAGGAAAACAAAAGCTTTTTACTTGTTCAAATATATGTGGATGATATTATTTTTGGATCCTCTAATGAAAGTCTCGTGCAAGAAATTCTCTAAGTCTATGCGGGATGAGTTTGAAATGAGTATGATGGGAGAGTTAACCTTCTTTCTTGGACTCCAAGTAAAACAATTGAAGGAAGGAACTTTTATTCATCAAGAAAAATATGCTAATGATCTTGCCAAAAGGTTTGGACTGGAAAAGTGCAAAAAGACCGACGTACCGATGTCAAGTTCTTTGAAGATAGACAAAGATGAAGAAGGGAAGAAAGTTGATCAAAAGCTGTACATGGAGTATCATCGGTTCACTTCTTTATCTTACGCCTCTAGACGACATTTTGTTGAGTGTTTGCATCTCGTGCTAGGTTTCAATCGATCCTAGAGAATCTCATCTCGGTGCTGCAAAACGTATTATTAAATATGTTGCTTCATCTTCAAGCATCGGTCTTTGGTATCCTAAGAAGGGAGACTTTAATCTTCTTGGATATTCAGACGCAGATCTAGCCGGTTGCAGAGTTGATAGAAAGAGCACCTCGGGAACTTGCCAATTGCTTGGAAGCGGGGACGGTGTCTTGGTTTTCAAGGAAACAAAATACGTGGCTCTCTCTACAACGAAAGCGAGTATGTAGCTCTTGGAAGAAGTTGTTCGCAAATTCTGTGGATAAAACAACAGCTACAAGACTTTGGAATTGAAGACTCATGCACTGAGATTAGATGTGACAACACCAGTGCAATCAATCTCACTAAAAATCCAATCCTTCACTCAAGGACAAAGCATATAGAGATTCGACATCACTTCATTAGAGATCATGTTCAAAGTGGAGAAATCTCGATTCAATTTGTTGATTCAAAGAGCCAACTAGCGGATATATTCACAAAGCCTTTGGAGAAGAATCAATTCGATATTATCCGTTCCAGACTCAACATTTTGAAGCTTGAAAAAGTTAAAGTCTAGAGATTCTCAGACCCTCAGACTCAGGCATTCATGGCTATAGACTGTAAGTTGTTTTAATATTCAATCTCGAAAAGGTACGATCATTCGTTCAGTTATAATTGATTTATATTATCTTTAATTTCCGTGAAAAATGAAATCTTGCCTTTTCAAAAAGATAACTTCTATTTAAAATGGCAGTTATCGTTTTTTAAAAAGGGTCGACTGTTCACGTTCCTTTATGTCGATTGTTTTTTTCCTTTTTAAATTGGGTTATATATATACAGTCAGTTGTTTTCTTCGCTTAACTCCAAAACCCTAAAAAGCATTCTCCTCCCAATCCTGTCTCGACTTCGTGTTCATCTTCGAGAAAGTTGTCATCTTTTCTTGGGAAAGCGAGTCAAGGAATCTTTCAATGACAATGAACGATGTCTTCTTTGAGAAAGTCTTCAAGAATCGCGAGTAGGGGACCATAGAGAATGAGGGAGGGACCTACCCATTTCGATCTCACCGAGGAGGAAGAGTTATCGAGACAACGACAAAGCCCGATTCACTCTCCACCACGTCACTCTCCACCATCTACCCCACAGGGTGTGGGTTAACAACCGGATGAAGAAATAATCGAGGAAGTAGACCCTACAAGGGTTATGGAAATGAGTATGTCTTTTTGCGACGAATGGAGGATTTGAGAATTGCTCCCAAAGGAAAGGCTGAGGAAGCACTTGCAAACATTCCAAGTGACCCTCATGTAGGGGGATTGAATTCGACTGACGAGAACGATGATGATAAACTGTTTAGTGAATTCCAACCTAGGATGGGTGTTGTAGCGAAGGTTAAGGGAAAAAGAACAGAGTTGTTCAAATCGAAGGAACGGGAGGATCTGCTTCTTCAAACTGTTGAAACGTGGGGTGATAAACCCGGGAGCATTGATTTCGACTTTCGGATGCCATCAATGTGAACTTGAGGGAGAAGTTCAATCTGCTTCAACTTGAGCAATTTTGCTCCGACACCACAGACGGCTATGCACAATTGACAGCATATTTCTATTCAAATCTCAGCTTTTTAGATGCGAATAGAATATCCTTCAGTGTTCGAGACCAAGACTATGTGGTAGATATGGACATGTTGGCAGATATAATTGGGGTTGAAAGAGGACGATATCAACCGGTCAAGGTTTCAATTGCTCATACCACACTTGAGCTCGTCAAAGACAGGAATACATAAGGGAGAATTACCTACACAAGAATGCGTGCCATCAACATCTTGCTTCACAAAATTGTGATCAACTGTCTCGTGCCAAAATCAACATCCAAGACGACGTGTCTAACTCTAAGGCGAAATTGATGTACGCGATCAATTCGGGAAAAAGTTCTCTCTCCCTCACACCATTCTCTTCCACATGTACGGAGCGATGGTGAAGGACAAGGGCCGATTATCTTACTCGAGTCTTGTGACCAAGATCTTCGACACTTGAACATTGAACCTCCATAAACTCTTTGTGTTCGACCATGCGACAAAATGGTGGTGGGTTTGAAAATGCCGACAAAAATGCGTCTCGAAAGAGCTTGATAAGGCAATGGAGAAGTTCAAAGTGAAAACTCCAGTCAAATCTCATCCAGTATCTTCTGCATCAAAAAGGAAAGGGAAGGAGTCCATGGGTGCTCCATCCAAAAAGAAAAGAGCTCTTATCTTAGAGGATGAAGATGAAGAGGATGAACTCACTATCTCTGCCTTGGCATTGAAAAGGCTCAGTCGTTTTGTACCCGAATCAACGGAACGACAGGAGAAAGGAAAAGAAGCAGAGGAAAAAGAACAGAGAGAAGAAGAGGGAAAAGAAGAGAACAAAGAAGCAGAGGAGAAGGAAGTTGAAGAAGAAGAAGAAGCAGTCAAAGAAAAGTCTGTAGATGAAGCCGAAGAGAAAGGCAATCAAGACGCTGACGAGCATGACCATCACTCTTTCCCAATTGAGGCCTTAGAAACAGGGGGAGATGGCGAGTAAGGAAGGACTACACCATATCCTGTCAACAGTGAAGGTGTGAGTCGCTCACCAGCAAATCCAGAAGATCTTCAGGCTTCTCAAATGCCTGAGGAAGGACATGATACCTCAACGTCAAATCTGCGCGATTACACCGAAGTTCCATCATCTGCCTTTACTCCATCCGATAGAGCAAATGCCGGACGCGGCACGGACAATACAGCAGATTTTCGTCGCATCCTTGATCTTCTTCGAAATGCAGGGTCAAATGTATGCTTTGGAATGTGAACTTCAAGCCCCGAAGAATGCTGGACAAGCGTCTTACATTACCCCGTCGATCAAATGCAAGACCTCGTTCTTCAAATTCAAGCAAATGCCAAAGGGGAAGAGGTGGCACATCTACGGGAAGACTTGAAGAGGCTAGAAGGCATCGTACAGTCGATGGGAGATTTCCAGCTTGTGCGCGTTCCCAAGCAGACTTGACTTTTTTTCTCACATTTTTAATGATGACAAAAAGGGAGAGAATTGCAATCTTTGAACTTTGACTTTAAATTTTTTACTTTAGTTTGTTTGGATATTTGTTTTGAGTATGACTTGGGTGTGGACTTGAAATTGACTGACTTGGGTGTGGATTTGAAATTGACTGTTGCATTTATATCAAGTGTTATTGTATGGCCTTACTCATGAAAGACTAACCTATTTTCTGTGGATGCAGAGTCTAGTTGAGTTGTTAATCTTTATGAGATATCCATATTGCTTGATTAATGTTTTGCAGGTCAAAGTTGTTCAAATCTACAGGAAAGTTTTGTCACCATCAAAAAGAGGGAGATTGTTGGAGAAATCTTTCCAGAATATTTTGAAGCTGACAAAACGTTTCCATCAGTCTAGTCTAGAGCATTGCAAACCCTTCTATTTAGAGTCTGAAGATCTTCAGATCACCAGACTCAGCTCTCAAGACTCAAGACTCAAGACTATTCTCATTGACAATTTCTAATCCAGCAACGAAGGCGATCCAGAGCTAAAGTGTTTGGTTGAGGATTTGGTCTTATCCATTGGAGAAGATCTCTTGGCTGGATATGATATAACGGATTCTTTTATTCAAAATCAAGATTGTTTAAAGATCCGATGATTGACGAAATATTCTTGGAAGGTTCTATTCTTGGAAACCAAGATCCTGATTGTATGGGCGAACAGGATTGATGGGCTATCGACATGTTCCTTCAATAGCTCGAATGATCTTCTTAATTGATTCTGTCCAACGGGAAGATTGGAAGAATCCATTTGGTAAGTGCCAACGGGTATGATGGCATAAAGGAGTATAAAAGGAAGACGTTCCAGTTGTTCGAAGAGGTGTGCGATAGAAGAATTCCAAAGTTTGAAGCTCCTTGATTCGTAGTCAATTCATTTACTGAGCGAAAACCTTGTATACAGAAGAGAGTTCATATTGTGAAATACCTTGAGGAAGTGTGGTAGAACATCCATACTGTGGAATCAAGAAAGAGCATTGCTTTGTAACATCTCTTTTGTTCATAGTGAAATCCAGCCAAAGTGGCTGTCGGTGCGAGTGGACGTAGGCTTGGAACAAGCCGAACCACTATAAACCTCGTGTTAAATTTTCTCTTCCCTACTCTCTGTTTTTACTTTGATCATAGTTCTGTTAACTTCCTTTCTATTGATTGCCTAGTATTGCTTTCAAATCGAGAGAGAATTATTTTTGTATACCTATTCAGCCCCCTCTAGGTACTCATACTAGTTATTTCAAGTATGGTGAGTAAATCATTAAAAGATTGGGATTTAAAGCTTGTACATGCTGAATTTGCTTACAATCGATCACCAAGTTATACTATTGGTCAATTGCCATTTGAAGTTGTGTATGGAATTAATCCTCTCACACCCATTGATTTGATTCCAATTCCATCTAACTCTCAAGTAAGCTTTGATGGCAAGAAAAGAGCTGAATCAATGAAGAAGCTCCATGAGCAGATTCGATCCAAGATTGAAAAGGCCAACGAATCTTACAAGAAGAAAGCTAATCAACATCGCAAGAAGACTCAATTTCAACCAGGCGATCTTGTATGGCTTCACTTGAGGAATGAGAGATTTCCATTTCGACGAAAGAATAAGCTCATGTCTAGAGTTGATGGTCCATTCAAAGTTATTGAGTGAATTGGTGACAACACTTACAAGAATGACCTTCCTGGAGAGTTTGGAGCTTCGGCAACATTCAATGTGGGAGACCTTTCTCCTTACTTGGAGGATGAAAACCTTCTAGATTTGAGGACAAATCTCAAACAACCCGGGGAGGATGATGCGGGAGCATCCAACGTAGCTCCATCGACCAACTCATAACCATCGATGCTTATCAAAGCCAATAAAGAAATTGGGCATTATGTGCTTTGATGGATCATTTTGAATGAATAATGTTTAATTACTTATCGGTACTTTGTGGTATATCGATAACTATCAATGAGAGGCCATTTTAGATGTCTTGTATGACCAATTGATGAAGTTTCAGGAGGATTATTTTCTAGTCAAGGGAGGAGCACGAATTTTGGGAAGGCTAAAGGTTCACGAATGCTGTTCAAGAATATGGAAAGCCAAAGGTTCAAGAATACGGTTCGAGAATACGGAAAGCTAAAGGTTCGAGAATACGAAAGGCTGAAAATTAAAGGCATTTAGTTCCCGTGTTAATAAAGGATTTTCTTAAATTCCCGTGTTTTTCTTAAGTTCCTAGGTTTAAGTTCCTAGGTCATTAAAGTCTGTTTTTAATATTTTCTAAGGCTAAAATCCTCCTATAAATAGGGGAAAACTATTCAATGTATGGGGGATACGAATTTGATCAATGAAAATGGTGAGATTTCCTCTACTTGAGTGAACTCCTTTGGAGAGTGGATAACTCCTTTCGGTTTCTTTATCCTTGGAGCGTAGATCACTCCTTGGTGGTGAGCCAAGAAGTCCTTTAACCTTGGCTAGTGGAATCTTTAAGCCTTGGTGGTGAGCTTCTCCTATCCCGAAGTCCTTTATCCTTGGCTAGTGGAAGCTTTAGGCCTTGGTGGTGAACTTCGTAGATCTCGATCCTCTTCTTGGGTTGGTGGCGTGGCCTTTATACTTTGGGAGGAGATCATTTTATCTTTTCTTATTCCTTTTCGTTTCTTCATCGTATACACTACTCCATACACTTAACCACAAAATTCCCCTCTGAAAAATTTCCGTTCGGGAATCACTCACCCCATCACGCATCAGATGGGGCACTACAAAAAGAGTTGACAGATAGGTGGTCGGGAGGGTGGGGAGGGGAGAGAGAGAATATATCTCAAATTGAAAATGCCTCTCCATTTTTGGAGGGAAAATGGGCTTTATACTCCCTTGCAAAATCATATCCTAGCCCTTGATCTAAGGGGTAGGATTTAATCTTCCTAGCTTAACCGACTTAGTCATTAAGCTTGCTTAAAATTGGTCAACAATATGTATATGATAATTTGAATGGCTAAGATGAATTCTTAAAGGATGGTTATGATTAATTTTGGGGTTAAAGGCTAATCGAGGGCATTTATGTAATTTCATAAATCTGATGGCCATTTTGTAATTTCACTAAGGGCAAAATTGTAATTTCGTGCAACAAGTGAGGGAAGGTCGGTTGGACTATGAGCTTGTGGATGGTGGCTATCGGCCGCTAGAAGTCCGTCGGAAAATGGCTAAACTGGTCATTTTCCAATGCAGGCCGATCGAGCCGATTAGACAGGTCTAAACCAATTTTGACCAGTTCGATCAATTCTTTGCCTTGTTTCATGCAATTTAGTTCCCAAGGGACTTAAATGCAAAGAATCTTTGTTCAATTAGGAGAAGAAATGGGCTAATTTGAAAAGAAGTAATCCAATTTTGGTGAAATTAAACTAACTAAGCCTCGTAAAAACATCTCAATTGATTCTAATTGGTTTAATCACCTTGATAATATTGAAAATCATGAATATACTCAATGGGTGTACGAAATTGGAATTTCTATTCCAATTAGCGCAATTTATGCAATTTTCCATCTCAAAACGCAAATTGATCGAAATTGAATCCAATTAATATCACGAGATATCAATTTGTTCAATTATCTATGTTCACGGTGGCTTGTTGCACTCCAATTGACACTAAAATGAAGGGACGAACTTTATGCCAAAATTAAATTGAGGGCCACTATTGAAATTGAACCTCAATCTATCAAATTAATCTTAGTCTAGAATATGTCAACTTGAATTGCACTAATTGAAGCTCATTAGTTTGGATTTCTTAAATTCAAGTAAGCTAAATCCATCAAGTTAAAGATTCCCCAAGTGACTTTGCCATAATTGACCTTAGATTTGGATTCAGTTTAAGAAAATGCGTTGAATGTAAGTGCTAGCACGCAATCCATAATGAATCAATTCGGAACCCTAATTAGAGCTAAAAATGGCAATTTCTATCCCGACATACCAAATCACTCAAATAATCACATGAGTGATTTCAAAATAGCCTCTAGATCAAATATCATTAAAAAAAAAAAATAAACTGAGCCTCATTTTTCGAAATATTCGAAAAATGAGGCTCTTAATCGATTTTCATAAAAAATTTTATGCTAAAGTTAAATTAAAGCTAAAATGAGATGATTTATGGTTTTTTTATATTTTTTCAATTATTTTGGTCAAATGATTGACCAAAAGTCAATATTTTAGTTCACTTTTCACCAACAGGTTGATTTTATGATAAAAACTTTGAATTTTTTGACAAAATTTATGTGGCCAAAGTGATATTAAAACTAATTGGGATCATTTTGTACAAAAAACAAAATGTTAACCTGGGGTTGACTTTTGATCAAAGGGTTGATCAAAAAGTCAACTTTTTGACTTTTGGAATTTTTGTTACAAATGAGTAGGCAATTATCTACAAATGATGGGCCAAAGAAAATAAAACTAAAAATGACACTTTTAACTCAAGACACGAGAGACATGAGCTTTGTCGCGATCAAAAATCCTAATCTCGAGCTTTTATCCATAATAACATGTTGGCTAAAAATCAAGTGTCAACACAAATGCAACCCAATGAAGTTTTGAACGTCTCAAAGAAAAGTTGAACATAACCCCAGTCCTAAGTCAAGGAGATCAACCAATTGCCTTCTTTAGTGAAAAAAGGAATGGTGCAAAACTTCATTATGACACTTATGATTTGGAATTTTATCCTCTATTTCCCATACTCAAGCATTAGAGGAAAAATCTTGTTCATCAGGAGTTTATTTTGTACACTAACCATGAAGCTCATAAGTATATTTCAAGGCAGCAAAAGCCCAATTCTAGACATGCAAAATGGGCTGAATATATTTAGGAATTCACATTTATTATCAAGCATAAGGCCAGAGTTCAAAATCAAGTTGCCAATGCCCGTAGTCGAAAGAAGAGTTTACTTTATACTATGCACTCTACTGTTCTTGGATTTGACTCTTTTCAGGAGTTGTATCAAGGAAATCCTTATTTTTTGAAGATCATTTTTGATGCATAAAACAAGAGGCTTGCTAATTTTACTTTATGTGATGGCTTCCTTTTCAAAAGAAACTGACTATGTGTGCTGGATTGCTCTTTTCAACAAAGGGTGATTGATGAAATTCACCATGATAGACATTTTGGTGTGACAAGACTATGCAACTTGTTTCACCCAAGTATTTATGGCCTCATTTGAGTGTGATGTATACCGACATGTGATATTGCCATTGCCAATTCAACAAGTCCCTTGGGGAGATATCTCTATGGACTTTGTCCTTGGACTACCGCGTACACTCAGAGGTATGGATTCAATCTTTGTGATTGTTGATAGGTTTTCAAAAATGGTACACTTCATTCCTTGTTTTAAAACTATGGATGCTTCGCGAATTGCTAAGTTGTTCTTTGAAGAAATTTATAAGTTGCATGGCCTTCCTAAGACTATTATTTCTGATCAGGACATCAAGTTTCTTTGTCACTTTTGGCAGCAACTATGGAAGAATATTATGCACTAAGCTACAATATAGTACTATGTTTCATCTCCAAACAAATGGACAAAATGAAGTTGTCAATCGGTCCCTGGGAAATCTACTAAGGAATTTGATCGATGATAATCTCTTTATTAGGAAACTTGATTGTCACTTGGAGAATTTGCATATAATTGTTTGGTGAATCGTACCACTGGATATAGTCCATTTGTAATTATGTATGGACGTCAACCGAAGACTGCTCTCAATCTTGTACCTATTTCTTTTGTTGAAAAGTCAATCGATAAGGTGGATGATATTGTATCTTAAATGAGGGTAGTTCATGAAAAGTGCATCAAAGGTTGGAGAGCAAAGCTGAGGCTTACAAAAAGGATGTCGACAAGCGTCAACGTGAATTCATCTTTGAGCCTGGAGATTTTGTTTGGGCTTATTGGCCACCAGAGCGTCATCCCTTTAGAGGTTACAACAAGCTTAATGATCGAAAGCTTGGTCCAATTGAAGTTCTTGAGTGCATCAATCCTAATACTTATTGACTATAGCTTCCTTCTCATGTAAAGATACATGATGTATTCAATGTCTGACATCTCACACCTCATGTGGGTAATTCTTCCAATGATGTTAATTCAAATTCAGGGACAAATTCTTGTGAAGAAGGGGGAAATGATGCAGCCTGTATCCAAGATCAACTTGTTCAATCAAAAAGATCGGCACGCATTCAAGATCAATGACACTCTCATCGAAAAGTGGCTTATCGATAAGGCCTCATCTTTGACTTTATCATATCGATTTTATCATTTTCCACACATTAAAATTCGTGTCAAGGAACTTTGGGACAAGCAGAAGCACTGGAAATATTGTTTCAATTTTGATGGCTTCTAGTTCCTATAAACATTAATGACTATTAGGTTCTAGGCTTGAGTCTAGTCTTTTGCTCTTCTTTTGTTTTGCTATAAAAGGTCATTGAGTCTCTATTAATTACATACCAAATATGATTAATGAAAATTTGCTTAGTGCGATTCTCTTGAACCTTAAAGAGTTCATACCCCTCTCAATCCTAGAAGATTCAATCCTAGAAGATTTCGTCAATGAAACGTTAGATGTTTTGAAGATGACAAATCCAAATCAAGATAATTTCGTCAACAGCTTCGAGAAGGACCTTTTCAAAACGTGCAAATCAGAAACTCTGAGAATTTAGTCGAGCTTGATTTGGATTTGTTTTCATCATTAAAATAAGACGGTGCCAGAGTATACTGAATGAGACGTTAGATGTCCCCTTCGTTCATCGAATTCCTCCACCTTGATGCTTTCATAGATGGAGACGTTCGTTAAATCTAACTACTCACGAACTTTCGTCCTCTTCAAGGCGCAGCCCCAATTATAAGCGTGTTTTCACCAACCTTCATGTATGGAGACGTACGTTATAACGTGTGTGTGTGTGTTTCCTTTTTCTCTAGTTTATTCTTTTAATTGGCTTCAGTGTGGGGTCAGCAACGTTTGACGATAGAGATTCACTGGTTTTGTCGGATTCAATTAGAAATTGTTTTCGAATTAAATCAAACTTAATAGTTTCAAAAAGCTTAAATAAGATCAAACCAATCTAAAGAGGAAAGGATACCACAAATGTTATAACTTTTGTATGGCTCTAAGTTAAGTTCCATAACTTTTTTTTTTTTTTTTTGCTCATTTGAGTGCTATAACTTATGTATGGAGCTTACTTGAGTACCATAACCTTTTTTTTTCTTGATCGCTTTAGTGCCATATAACTTTTCAATTGATCAATTAAATGCCTTAAGTCTTCAAGAACGTCACTTGAGTGAATTTTAGCACTTGAGTGAAAACTATTAAAAATTTATATCACTCAGGTGATTAATTGAAAATTACAGTACTTTTTTTTTGGTAAAAAAATTACCGTACTTAAGTGATCGTTTTTTAGAAGTTATGACATTCATGTAGTCATAAAAAGCCATACGAAAATTATTATACTTGTGGTGTCTTTATTCCTCAATCTATAAAACAATGTGAAGGCTACCCCCTTTAAGATGCACCAGCATGATATTGCATGTTTTGATCGCAGCTTACGCAACCTGAAAGGGTTTGCAGCTCATCTTAACACTATAAAGTTGGTGAGAGTTTTATGTACCAACGCAACAATCAACATCAGGCAACATCACCTGAGGGACATATTTAAGCCCAACACCACCACTTTGGCTTTGATACCGCAAGGGACAGGTAGCACCATTCAAACATACCGACAGCGTAACATTATCCACTTTGTTTGCGGCTCATCCACATATTTTAAAACGCATCTTGTAGTCGTTTAAGGCTTTTCAGGACTTACCTATAGTGCAACAGCTGTATCTAGACGATATGGGAGCAGAGACACTAAAACCTGACGTGAACTCCACCATTGGTAAAAAGCCACTTATGAATAACATGTGTGTTTTATAATCGAAAATTTTCACACATCAACCATCCAACTCTGAGTGTGTAAATCATCTTTTATTACTAACAGTGGACCTATTAAAAGTCCATCAAAATAAATCATCTTTAGATAGGGTTACCTTCTTCTTTTTGCTTGAATTTCCAATGGGGTCACTTTATATACAAATGTATGCATATACTTGATAAACTTACAAATAATGCAAAGAATAATTGGTTTATCAATTTGACAAGACGGAACCATGCCAGATCTATAATTTTCTCTATTTTGCAAATCGAAATCAAATGAGATAAGTTGTATAAGAAATTAAAAAAATTATATTGAAAATGCAATTAAATTCTAAATTTATAAAAAAAAAAAAAAATTGCAATCAAATCCATGTGAGAGTCCGCCAGCTTTCTCGAACTCCATGCTAGGGTTGATAAATTCTTGCACCGTGGTGGCAAGTGATGGCGACAACACCATGCGATTTGGGTGAGAGCTTCTAGGCCCACACCGAGGCCTCGGTGAGGGTCGATGGTCCTCACCGACGAGCGGGGTGTCCCAGCGTTGTCCCTGCCAAAACCCATAAGATCCACGCTTCCCTTTTTTTTTCAGGAAAAAAAAAATGGGCTCTTTAATCTTTTAATTTTGCCTGCGGTTTTCCTTTTTGTTTGAAAACTTGTTAGCCTTTTTTCTTACGTGGCGTCCACTTGCAGCCATATAATGCTTGCTCTGGTTCGGTTGACTTATTCGCTCTCTTGCTTTCACGAGCATCTTACCTGGAAAGAGAGAATTCTGTGGGCGGCATTGGATCAGTATGGGGCTGACGTCGTGATGTGGTGACCCACAGAAGAATATAAATCTGATTGAACTTTAAGCACCCAACTTGGACATATGCGTTGCACTTCAAGATCGATGACTAATAAATTATAATTGATGAGGGCCCTAATGACACCAGAAAAGCAGGTCTGACAGCCGAGATGGTCCAGCAAGATGATGGAAAGATATGACGAGTTCAGCCAAGGAGGATAGAGTAGGCAACAGAAAGCAAACAACCGAATTGGAACGAACGACGCATATAAGAACCGGACGAATTGTTTATAAGTGATAACTCGTTCGTCTGTATAGCTCAAGGTGAATTACTACATCGGTAATTTTTGGACCACCTCAAACAGGGATCAATCCAGGATGAATTATTTATTTATTTTTTTTGGGGGGGGGATGGCGAGCGGGCAGAGACTGGATAAAATTGAAGTGTCGGAATCGATTCAGATTTAGGCAGGCAAATAGAAGATGGGAACTCTGATGTTTATTGAATTTGTTACTTCGAATAGATTCATTTCATTGTAACCAACATACCATATTTGGTAATTAAACATTCCATAAATATTGATAGCGTGGGTTTCCAAACCACTTGATTGTACATCCGGCAAAATAGGTCTCATGACGTATATTTTCAACGGCCCAAAACCGTTCTAAAACCAGATCCAGCTCAAAGCCATAGACCGACCTGTCATACACCCATCAAGGAACGTGGGAATGTCAAACACCCACGAGCTGCCTGGTTACAAATCAAGGTAACCGAGTCCGTCGTACTAGAAGCACCGGAAGATATATATGGACTATGGACCATCACTCAAAAAATCAGGTATGAATAGCACTCATTCATTCTAAGTGAAAAATTCTCAGAAAAGAGTAAAAACTCGATCAATTTCCCTTTAAACAATCACAATCTAACTTTGTTGTCTCCGTTTTGCAGAATTAGAGTGGAAAACAGGATGTAAGAAGCGTGCACTCAGGAGGTTCGAAACCCCATTGCCGAAACCTTGGAGGTACACCCTATCCTTCAGAAAAAATTAGCAGCAACAGTTAAGCGCCTTCTGTGAAAAACAATAGAAAGTTAATGGCTCAACCAAGAGAAGCGTGATTATTTTTGCCCAAGTATTGTCCGACAGGAATGATGGGAGGCTCCTACTCCAGTTAAACCAGGCTCTTTTGGGAGAAGAACCTCCCTCCCACGGATCCGCAGTTAATGGGAGAAGGCAGGAGGAGGAATGCGGTTGTGGCGAACATCGCGATGGTATGAGCTGCAAAGGAAGTTGATGGATTACTAAATGGGTGAAAACAGTTCTTCATGCATGATGGCACTTATGCCTAGCATGGACCCTTCCAAACCCTACCAATTGCATCTCAAGTTAGGTGCCGCTAGTAATTTATTATGGGCCAATTAGGAGCCCAAGTAGGATCCAAGAGACCATCCTACTATATGCTAGAGATTCTCAAATTCAACGACTTAGGACGCGTATGATAATCATTCTATTTTGTTTTAAAATTATTTTTCTATCTCAAACTTGCTTCTGGAACATAAATCATTTGGTCAAATGATTTTTTTATTTTATTTCTGGAATAGATTTTAACTCCATAAATATGTTTGAAACAGAAATCAGAAGTAAAAGAGTTGGGCCAGTCTCTATTTCTAAAACAGTTACATCTTCTTGGGAACTCTTAGGACTAAGGACCGACCTAATCTCTTTGGGAACTAGACTAGGATTGGCAGGATTGGACCAGTCTATAGGGCCGAAGTGCACAGGCTGCAGTGAGAAGAGGGAGGAGCTGCTGGCAAGAGTTGTGGTGGCTGAGGCATGAAATGGAGCTGCTGGATTTGCGTGGTCAACTTCGAGCTTCGCTGGAGGGAAAGTTGGTTTGGAGGGGGACGCGCGGCAGAGCTGGGGTTGTCGGTTGGGGACGTCGCGAATGAAGGGGGATCGGTGGAGATGGAGCGGTGGTCTTTGGACATGAGGCAGCACGATTTGATTCGGCAGAGGTGGGCTGCTGCGGTCAACAAAACAGGGAGTCAGCGAAGGTGACGCTGGCGTGAAGGGAAGCGATCGAAGGAGGGAGGCGATCGTGGGGCTGCTTCGGTGGAGGGAACAACTGATGGTGGAGCAGCAGCGTGGGAGTGGGGGATGAAGCTTCGTTGGAACAAAATGAAAGAAAAAAGCATAGGCCGAAGGAGGGAGGGGAAAATTCAAATAAAATATCTTCTCCATCAATGTTTGGTCCCCCAAAGTTTTCATGCACATCCCCTTTGGTCCCCCATTACTTTCTTGCATTTTATTTCCATAATTAACCAATTTTGGTGCCAAATGTTACAGCCTCTTCACAAGCCTCCGAATTTCACCTCTAGAGTTTCAATTTCTTCATCAATTTCCCAAATTTGATGTCCAATTTTGTTGAGGAAGAAGCCCACACAATTTCTACAATTTCCCTTCATCAAATAGCTCACTTTGGAGGCCAAAAATCCCCTTAATTTGGCCCATCCAAATTTCATTTCTTTTCCAAATCGTCCGAATTGATTTTCCGTAAAAATCTCGGGCTCGCCGAAAATTCTTCGGAGAATGAGTCAACGTTCCTAAAATAAATCGTGATATGACAGAACTTTCAATTTTTGAAATTGCATTCAAATTCACGATTAATTTCAATTTGACGCGATTTTAGCGTGACCTAACATACTTGGTAGCTTTTAGGAATTTTTAGTGCAATTAACCCGTGGTCAATTATTTTCAAGCCACATTGTACATCTTTGATATATTGGCGACTCTCGGTTATCGTAAAAATCTCGAGTTTCAAATACAGCACAGGGTACCAAAACGATAGAAAAATCAGTCTAGTACCGTTTGACGAGAATTTTGCAATCAGGTGGAATCACCCACACACTAATCACATACCTTTGTCGAATTGATCTATCTTCGGTCTCCAATCGATTTTTAACTGTGTCGTAATGACCCTTGTAGATTAGCACAGTCGAGCAGTTGATTCCTAGTTGAATTCTCAAGTTTATTGCGTTAAAGGCTAGTTATCTTGTGAGTTGTCATCTCAGAGAAAAAAACTATACGCGCGTTGATGAAAAGCCTAACTCATCCTATCGAAAACAGAACTTAAAATTCAGGATGTCACAAATAGATTACCATCAAACAGATATAGACAATAATGAATAGATAATGCTAATGATGGAGGGATAAAAAATATTGCAAGCAAATATATAATGATTAGGCTTATAACCAAGCTTACATCCACTCTCTATGACTTATAGCCACAACAAGGCATAAATCCACTAGTAATCTTAAAAGATATGATAAATAGTAGGGGATGTTATTTCAGCTTGAAGCTAATAGATGATGATACTATCACTACACAAGCACCTCTAGAATCCTACATACTCTCTCTTCCTAGATTACCTATATTAGCATCTCATAGAGAATAATATTAGATTTACACGGCTACCAACAACAATTGAGCATAGATGAATACTCAAAGCACTAGACCAAGTTTGTATCGGGGCTAATAATATAACTAAGAGGGGAGGGGTGAATAGATTATTCAATAACCTTTAACAATTTTGTTGAAATTAACATCTATTATAAATAAATAAAAATCAATTCAATTAGATATTTCAGTTAGATATTTCTAATATCGTGCATGCTGGTATAGGTAAGAGTGAGAGAAATAAGAGCACAAGACAATATATAATGGTTAGGCTTTATCACAAAGTCTACGTCCACTATCCACATTGAATAGCCACAGGCTGACCTAAATTGCACTAATAATCTGCTAGACAAGTTATAATCAATAAACACCAAGCATATCAGATGATAAATGACAGTATTAGGAATTAGGTGTTACTATCACTTTCATACACTTAATCTTTCACACAATTACAAGCCAGTAAGAATGCCACAATAAAGATCTTACGAGAATAAAACACTTCTCACTAAGAAAACAGCTTCAAACAAATTTCTGAATTTTATGTATTGTGAGAGGCTTAAATGATCTTCTCTCATATAGTCATCTTCAATATTTCCATTGGTGATGTCTCAAAAAAGTTGATAGCCGTTAGAGATCTGTTAGTGCTGTTGTCCAGAGATAGTGCTGCCCATACAGTCATCTTTTATAAACATTTGCTAGCTATCCCAAAATAGCTTATACCGTTGTCCCGTCATTGATGACTTTTATAATTCTGACAAAATTCCATTTCTAGTTCTCTAACATCTTTCAATTCTTCCGATGTACATCTCCAATCGACAATGGCTATATTAGACTTCTTCAACGAACATCCTCAGATGGTCATTTTATAATATGACCAATAACATGATATCTCCAACATCAACACAAACATTGTCATCAGTTGATCTTTCAAGTCCATTGATGTTGTTTACAAATAGAGCAAATTTGTGATTTTTTTCCTTCTCGAATATCACACTTGTTTTTAATGTGATGTCACAAAAATTTACAAATATCATAGTAAACATTATACCAAAGATAGTTATGGGATTATCAAAATTCTTTGATACGTTACTCGAACAATCTCTCTCATTTTTATTTTGATAAAACTATCTAGCAGATGTGAACCTTTACATTTGATGAAATTGCAAAAAAGAGATAAAGATCTACACTAATGTTGATTTATTAAAGAAGTTACACTTTGCAAATGTCAAAATCTCCATAAGATTTTCAAGGAATTAGGAGATGAATTCTAAAGGACCTTTGAAGGTAAGAATGAATTACTTTATTCTACAATCTTATGATGATTTAGAATGTATAAGATAAGTAAGAAATCATGAAAAGACAAGCATTGAGAGATAACATGATATGTGTTAGAAAACATTATCAATAGTGTGTAACTCTTTCTGTTTAACTCCCCCTATCTTGATGCTAATGATTCTTGAGGTTATTTTATATAATTATCAAATATCAACTCAATCATTATCACATCAAATATCTATATCTCTCCCATTTTTTGTAATCAGCAAAAAGATAATCATTTCAACAAATTGATAATGTGCAAAAGATCGCTTCACTAAATCATAAGCATAGAAGTACATCAAACATCAATAGAAAGAAAATGGGAGCATAAAAGATATCAATTTTTTAAGAAGTGTGAGTGCGTCATCTTTGTTAGGAGGAGATAGGAGGTTTAGGTTTCTCTAGGATAGACAAAGGAGGATTGTAACATTTCAAGTTTAGGATGGACTGCCCAAGTTTCACCAAATATCAAGAAATAGAAGATATGAAATTTTTTTTTGATGCTAGTACAAACACCTAGAGAGGAGGTGAATAGGTGTTTAAAAGCAATCTCAACAAATAAATGCCGAATAAAATAAGTTGTGACCAAAGTATAAATAAAGATCAGAGTCTGATAAGTAAGCTACCAAACTTGTAGTAGATGTTCAGAATCTGTTATGCGATGAAACAAACTTCTGAAATAACTTGTAAGTGTGCAACAGACTTAAATAAGGAGAGTTAACAGAAGAGAAGATTGTACACAAAATTTATAGTGGTTCGACTTGGAGCAAGCTTACGTCCACTCTCCCATGCTAACAGCCTACTAGCTGGATTCCACTATGTAATCAACAAGAAATTACAACTTTGAGTGCAAACACTCAATGATAGATCATATTATCTCATTAAGTCACTCTTTTAATATTGCTCTCATGATCACAAATGTTTAAGCTCACGAAAGACAAGTGTACGATCAAAGTTCGCTCAGACTTTGGAATTATAAATTATACGCTCCGTCTCTTACTTGCTTATCGGTCCTTGATCTCCTTAAATACTTGTCTACTTCCAAACTAGCCATTGAAACAGTATCTAGATGATTGTCTTTCAATCTACCTATTGGAAAAATCTATATCAAGAAGATTTAGTAGCCATTGAGTGACAGATGTAGAATCCCAAGTTGATTTTGATCGCCCATATAAACAGAATCTTGGTTTCTATAAGTAGAGCTTCTTCGTTTAGAAAGTTCTTGTTTTCAAGATCCAATTGTCAATCAAATCTATCTTGATGTAGAATCCAAACCAGATCACTAGCTGTTATATGTTGGGGCTTGTGTTACATTCTGTCAAGTTGTCTCGTTCTGAACATGCTTTGTTCTAAATCTGCCAAGTTCTAAGTTTACTTCTGAACATATTTAACCTTAAGGTCTATATACAATCTGAATAAATTTATCCAGTCTTCTGACTCTTTCATGTATAATCTTTGATAATATCTTTTGCACATTATATCACCCGTATAGTCTGTTACTCAACCATTAAACACATTAGTAGTTTTTATTTATTTTGTCGTCTTTAAAACATCATAAGGGATTTCCCTAATAGTTTTGATTTCCTAAATATCAGCTTGGAGTTGAGCTAGGGTGACAATAATAGAAGCAAAGGTTTCCACCTTGGATGGTGATCTTTCCGGTTGCGGAGGATGGGCGGATTGTCTCTATGTTGGTGCCTTGTCTTTCTGCTGCTTTTCCTTCTCAGCTTGTTCTGCTAATCTTTCTGTAAGAACATTGTTTGCCCGTTCATCATCTCCTTAGAATACCTAAACCAACAATTAAGAAAGATTATTGTAATCAAGGCACTAGTAGCTAGGGAGCCTTGGGTCCACAAAATTCGAGGTGCTACAAGTGCTAATAGCCTAAATATAAAAATTAGAAAGAAAAAAGTTATTGGATAATAAATGAATGGGACTGACCATTTCCACAACCCCCAGAAGCAATTTTAGTGAAGAAACAAGAATGCCCTCGTACAATCTCCGCTATTCTTCTATAGGTCTTCGCCTTGGAAGGTCTGAGAAACCTAGTTTGACGGCTGAGCAGTTTATCCCATTATCTCTCTGAACCACCAACCTTGTAAAGGCGGGGGATTTGTGAGGATAAAATCAGGGCTTATGAATGTGAGAACTGGAGCAGGATAGAACTATATACCATAGGATATAAAATTAAAAGATTTTGGTAAATTATAGTAATAAAGTCGGATATATTCATACCATATTATGTACATTGTTTGGTTTAAACAACATATCAATGTAAATGAATGCAAAAATTCATAAGCGGAAAAAATAAAATCTCTTGCAATACTCGCACTTACTTTATTTTTATTTGTTTTTTTCTCTCTTTTTAAAATTATTTTCTTTTTTATTTCTTTTTCCACTTCCATTATTTTTTAATAAAATTTTATTAGATAGTGAAGTGTACTAATATACCTAAAATGCTAAAATACTTAAAATATGTAATAAATATAAATATATACTCATATTTACATATTGAATTTATATTATAAGATAGAACTAAATTCGAATATATATATATAAATAAGATTAAATTTAAAAACTAAATTGTTATTTTTTATTTTGAATTTCTTTAATTAGAATTCAAATATTATTTATATTGAAATATTATTCTAAATTTATTAATTTAAGAAATTTGTTATTCGAGGAAAATAAATTTTCTATTATGAATATTAAAAATCATATTCATCTTTATCCCACCTCTCTTGGAAGATAAAATTATACAAATTATATATCTCTTATGTCCGGCTTTATTTTATCTTGAGTAGGCACCAAATGTATGATATAATAAATTTTATCCAATTCAAAATTTTATCTTGACTACTAAACATAGCTCGAAGGTTTTGGATGAAATTTTGCAAAGCAATACCTATCCGGTTGGAATTACTTCAGTTAAACAATTTAAGATCACCCTACTATCTTAAACATATTAAGTGATTAGAAGGAATAAAAAAGGAAAAGAGGTGCTTCAATGAAATTTATCAGTAAATGATGTGGAGCCTCTTTGGCCCTCATCTTGCCCTTAGAGTTTTGGCCTTTCACGTTTTGAATGATTCACGAAGGAACATAAGTCTAACTTGCTGTCTGTGCCTAACAGGATTATATTCTAACCAAATCAAATCTTATTTCTTTACAAGGACGCCTTCTCATAAAAAATGAATTACTGGTCTAAAGTTTCTTTAGCTAGAGAAGGAAGCACACACATTTTTAAAATGTAAAGTGCATTTTTAGTCAACACATTTGACCCCGTGGAGTAAATCCGATGGCTAATGCATCGTTGAAAGAAGAAAGTAAAAGATATTCTGCTGGCTATGAACTAAATGTGGTCCGCACCTCGTTAAGAAAACGAATCAACCCTTCAACGTAATGATCAACCAGAGCACAAAAACGTTGACGTGGAATGGATAAATCTCGTCATAAAACACCGCATCAGAGTCGCCATTGTTTTAGTCAGGACAGCTTAAACATGGATTTCGTCGAAAGTTCCCAAAAAAAAAAAAAAAAAACACCTTCAAATGATGTCGGTTTCGCAGCTAACATCATCCAGTAGATTTTGTCTCAACCAAATCCCTAAGATATTGAATTTTGTCTCAATCAACTTCTCGACTCATTGACAGCCAAATTTCTCATTGAACGGCAAGCACATAACTTTCACATGTGACATTCTTGCGGCTAAGAAAGGGGCTTTTTCTTTAGAGGATTATTATATATGATGGAATAATTACCAAAAAATTCCTAAACCTTTTGCAATTGTGCTGATTAATTTATTTTTTTGGCTAATTGAGTTCTAAAACTTTTGCATTTGTACCAATATAGTACATCCAACCGATTTCAGCCACAAAATCACTAACATGGACACTGACTATCCTACGTGGCATGGCCAATGATAACGTAAACATTTGTGAACATTTTGAATTCTTTAATCATTTCTCTTTTTTCCCTTTTTGTTCTTTTCTCTCTTTCTTTTTCCCCCCTCTTGTTTCTCTACTGATAGTGGGACCTTGGCAACAGGCCAAAGGCAAGGGCCGGTGAGTTTTGCCATTGCCAGGTTGGTGATATCAACCTTGCCAATGGCCAACGAGGGCAAGCCTCACCCAGCAATGGTGAGGCTCAAACTTGCTAGATCTTGCAAGGTCAAGCTTCCCCCAACCACTAGGCTAAGATCAACCTTGCCATTGCTAGAGAATTAAGGGAAGGAAAAAGAAAAAGAAAGGGAATTAAAGGCAAAAAAAGGAAAAAAATCATAAAAATAAATAAATGGAAAATTTATAAAAATATTATTTAAAATTGTCAACGTCATCCCCGGCCATGCTACATGAAATGGTCGATGTCCATGTCAATGATTTAAGACAAAAATTGACTAGATGGACTGAATCGACATAAACCCAAAAAGTTTATGACTTAATTGGCTAAAAAAAAAATTATAACTGAATCGATATAATTGCCATAAATTTAGGGCTTTTTGGTATATATATCCACATTTGACCCAAATGCACTTTGGTCAAAATCCCTAATCAATGATAATTCTCTTCGGGGTGCTATTTGTGAGACTGGCACCACTTGGTGTTTTCTGAAATATTGGTCAGGTGTTCAAAGGATTTAGAACACTGCTTATGTGCTTTTTGTTACTACTATACATATATCTTTTAGAAATTGTTGCTGTAAAATTATAAAAGCCTGACAAATATATATTTATATTTGAGAGTGGATGAAAATTTTAAATGTTCACTATATTAATTTTACAAATATTTATTATCACAAATCATTTTCGAAAAAAAAAATTGAATTAAAACAATTACAAATCTTCTTATAAAAGAAAAAAATGTAATGAGATAATGTGTTATTCAGTTTCCGTTAAAAATAACCGAAAGAGATAATGCTCGGAGCATGCACTGGTCAAATTGAGAGCAAAGAACAATAATTACTAATGGGTGTGTTTTTCCTTTGGATATAAGGAAAAATGAGTGAGTTCAATGACAAATTGGAATCCTCCTTGAATATAGAGATTAGAGCTATTATCAATGTTGAATTTCTTGTGGAGCAGCATGACATTTACTTGGACTGAAATGCGGATGCCGTCGCTGGAGGGAAAGCGGGAAACAAGCACGTAGTTTGACAATTTTATTTTAATTTGAAGTCCATTTTACACGGTAGAGATTAGAGCTATTATCAATGTTGAATTTCTTGTGGAGCAGCATGACATTTACTTGTACTGAAATGCGGATGCCGTCGCTGGAGGGAAAGCGGGAAACAAGCACGTAGTTTGACAATTTTATTTTAATTTGAAGTCCATTTTACACGGTTCTCGTGATTATTATTATTATTATTATTATTAGTGATTCTACGGTGTCAAATCAAAGATTTGGTTTTACATGGTCATAAAGGCATTGATAGATAATAAATTTTTTAATATTAGAAAGCAAAAATTGCTCGCAGAAGAATAATAAGAGCCAATGAAATGGACCACGACGCCTGCCATTATCATCTACGCCAAGCAACCTTCTGAGCTGTCCTGGGAAAAGTATTCCACCTACCGTACGCAGGCTTAGACTTTTTATTCGCGAGAAGGAACGAAACGAAAGACATATGATTAGTCGTTTGGCCTGTTATGCTTTATCTTAAAAGCCTTTTCCTTGCCGTGTCGCCAATCTCTTGGACCGGGGAAAGCCGACTCACAGACACTTTTGCTGCCTTTTTTTGCTCGATTCCCTCAAAAAGCACCGGTATTAGGTTGGGTCCAATTTTGATCCAAACTTTTTTTGTTGTCTGATAAAAAGATATACACTTTAGAACGTGTCACAATTCTCATCCTTTTCTTTTTTTTAAAACACCAACTCTATATTGGATCTCAATTCTAATCTGAACTATTTTATGAATCATAAAGAACCACAAAATGTCATAGGATATCTGAATTTGGCTCTGTGAAACATCAACTTGATCTATTTATAGTTCTATTTATATATTTTTCTGGATAAGTTTCAAACGACACATTAGACTTATTTAGGTCAATTAATTTTAAAAAAAATACTTTAAGAGTCAAAAATAGGATAAAATTTAATAACGTGGAAGGAGTCAAATAAATGTGAATGAACTGTGGTTCCACGTGTTTTCTCTAGCTCAACCAATATTTTAGCATAATACGCCATCGGCTAATTACTCCGTTCATATCACCTAACTGACATAACTTATATATTTAGTTTCTTCTAAGGAAAAATGAGTATTTAATTGGATTCTCAGACATAATAAGGAAGACGTGCTAGCTTGTTCCATCTGCAGAAAGATTGTCCACATGCATCTTTCGTAACATCATGAAATCATTTTTGATTTGATAATGGATGGAATTTGTGCAACTAGACCCAGGACAGAGCGTGAAAATTTTGTCAATGGATTCAATACAGTGAAGCTTAGAAAATTCCTAACCGCACATTCTTTTTGTGTAGTTCGTGTATAAAGTTTTTATAAAGTAAGCTGAGACTTTAAAGCATGAGAAGCAAAACATAAATATGGAAGGAAATGGATGGTAAGTTCAACAATTTCTTTATTTCCTGAGCCCCTTAAATTCTAGAAATTATATGGGTATCCAAAAAACAAACGAGATGGATGTTTGTTGGCCCAGCCATTCTTCTTAATTCGGGTCTTTATATGGAAGGAGTATAATTTATGACATAATAAAGTTTTTGTGTTGTTGATTTCTAGGCGTAGTACTTCTTCCCCTATGTCGCCTATTGGTATTAATGGATTAGGGTTGATCCACAATACATAACCTGTCGGTGTAATCTTTCGCTCAATACTAGAATGAATGAAATATAATAGTTATCTTTCGCAATCATTTATGACAATATTTCATGTTTAGAACTATTTCGGTACGCACTCAACTACATCAATATCGGTGATTAATTATAAATTCACTAACTGTCATACATGCAACTTAATTTCTCAGCAATTTGTTTCCCATAAGATGACATTTATACACTCATATCAAGCAATGAGATGAATATTTTTTGTGTCTAAGCTAAATGTTGAAGAACTCTATTAACCCCCTTGTCATTTTTTTTTTCCGGTCGAGAACCCTTTTGTCATTCGCATTAAATTAAGAGCTTACGAAGATAATTGCACAAACAAAATAAGTTACAGAACACAGGGAAAAAAACATTATTGGACGTAGGAGAACTTAATTCCTTCCCACTGATAAACTAAAAAAAGATTGCGATCGGATTCCAAATCTCAGTTCGTTGAGACATGTGCACATTCTATGAGGGTTCCGGATCAAAACATCAGTTTTCGCTTACCAGATATATTGTCTTCTTAATTTACTTCTTCTTGCGTGTGGCAACTGCTTTCCCACAGGCCATTCAGCACAAGTATTTATATCCCAAGCACGACCTCGAGAACACAATTCAATGAATTGATAGTCCTCCAATCACTAAGCTGAAACAAACAATGTCAATCACTCGAGTTTGGCCTCTTCAATCCTTCATTTTCTTTCATCTCCTCCTTGCCCCATGGCTGCCACCACCCCCCCTTGCTGCAGCTGCAGGAGGCGGCCGGTGGCAGCTGTTGCAGCGAAGCATAGGCGTGTCGGCCATGCACATGCAGCTCCTCCACAACGACGTCGTGGTCATATTCGACCGCACTGACTTTGGCAAGTCCAACCTTTCGCTGCCGAACGGCAAATGCCGGAATGATCCCCGCGACACTGCTTTGAAGATCGACTGCACCGCACACTCCATCGAATACGACGTGGCATCGAATTCTTTCCGACCTCTCATGGTTCAAACCGATGTTTGGTGCTCCTCCGGCTCGGTATGGGTTTGGTCTTTTTGTTTGAAAAGAAAAAATGGTTATTGAGATTTTTCTCTTCAGTTTTTTCGTTATGTGTATTTTGTTTTTGTGTACGATATATCATTTTGAATCTCTGTAGATGAATTAATATGCTAGACCCTCTAGAAATTGATTCAGGTTAATACCTTACTTCTGATATTTTCAATTGACGCGTCTTATTTAATTATATGTTTCTCGGTTAAATTATTTTCACAATTTTTAGTGTGGTTTAAACCAGAGTAATTATATAATTAAGATTCTCGGTAGTGGAATCTCTCAAAGCTGTTTCAATATGTTAGAGCAATCACATAATATTTCAAGTTTCTAAACTTTCTAGTGATCAATATCATGCTCTAATTTAAGTCGTTGAGCTTTTTTCACTAAAAAACTTATCAATTATTATTTCCTTTTAATTGAAGATCATTCTAGTACTCTTAGATTTTCTCCTTGAGATTTCTTGTAGCCACCAAATTAGGGGTGTCAAAATCAAACTAGAAAATTGAACTGAAACCAGAACCTGATTGAATTGAACCAAATTTTTGTGCATTTTTGGTGCAGATAAGAAAACATAACCATTTTTTAATTCCGATTGGGATAGTTTTGGTTCGGTGCCCCTCTTCTTGATATTATCATTCACACAATCTCTCTCTTTTGCAACTAAACCTCTTCCTTATTAATAAATAAATCGAAAAAAAAAAGGAATTGAACTAATTTTCGATTTGGGTTGCGATTCAGTTCAAAGTTAATGCACACTTAAATAGTTTGGTTTGAATCGGTTCATTTTAGTTCAAGTTTTCATCTGAACCAAACCCAACCAAACGATTGACAGCCCCACACCAAACATAGAGATTCCACAATTTTGCTAACTCAAGACTACACGAAAAAAAAAAAAAAAAAAAAAAAACCTTGACCATGAGAAGTACCGGAAAGTAAAAGAATGGTTACTACGTTCAAACTTATGAATTTGACTTTCTTTTTGCTTCCATCATATACCCCACAATAATTATGAGATTTTGTATATCTCCTTCGATTGTCCATATCTCTCAACATGTGTATTATGTCCCTTAATCATGCATATGCTTAATTAATTCCGATTGATTATAATTGATTTTTTGGCACTCACAGAGTTCTCCTGTTTTTGATAGGTAATGCCCGATGGACGCTTGATCCAAACGGGCGGTTTCAATGACGGAGAACGTCGGATCCGGATCTTCAACCCATGCAGTGGCTGCGATTGGCAAGAAGTCGAAAACGGGCTCTCTGCGCGTCGGTGGTATGCAACCAATCACATATTGCCCAACGGTCTGCAAATTATCGTCGGCGGCAGGGGACAATTCAACTACGAATTCTATCCAAAAACCGGAGCTCCGAAAGTGTACAATCTTCCATTTCTTGCGCAGACCAATGATGCCAACATCGAGAACAACCTCTACCCTTTTGTTCATCTCAACGTCGACGGGAACTTGTTTATTTTTGCTAACAATCGGGCAATATTGTTTGATTATGCGCACGGCAAGGTGGTGAAGACGTACCCGGCGATGCCAGGCGGTGACCCGAGGAACTATCCAAGTACCGGGTCTTCGGTCTTGCTCCCATTGAAGAACTTGCAAGCACCGGTTAAAGAAGCTGAAGTTTTGGTACTTCTCGATTTACAGTTAAATTGCATTATCACGCCGGAAGTTATAGGTCATGCTTAATTTTCGCACCTTCAAAATACTAAATACTAGTTATTGATATAATTAAAATGGTATGGGTAAAAATGACATGGGAAGATATAACTCTATATTATACAAGTGGGTCATATTTAATGACTTCATAAAATAAATGTCAAGATAGCATAAGCTGTTAGCCATGACTTATTTGCATTGAAGTAAATATTATTAGGGATGACCAAAAATATTGTAACGATTATGTAGGAATTGTCCTGGCTTAAACAAGAAATGATTGAAGATAAAGGTTCCACTATATATGCACCTAAACCCATTCATGTTGAAAGAGAATACTACAATATCAAATTGAAACGCAAAATTCTTCAACATATTCTTGGAATTGAGAGACATTATTTTATTAGGAAGTTATTAAATTTGAAATTCATTGACAGAGACATATAAAATTAATTTTATCGAAGAAATTATGCTTATATGACTCTCTCTCTCTCTCTCTCTCTCTCTCTCTCTCTCTCTATACACAACCGTTAACAGGTATGTGGTGGCGCGCCTAGAGGGTCATACATCAAGGCAACTAAAGGGAACTTCGTCGGGGCACTAACAACATGCGGGCGGATCAAAATAACCGACCCGGCACCACAATGGGTCATGGAGACTATGCCAAAGCCTAGAGTCATGGGAGACATGACCCTTCTCCCAAACGGCAACGTCTTGATCATCAATGGCGCTGCTGTGGGAACCGCCGGCTGGGAGAATGGTCGGAACCCAGTGTTCAACCCGGTCCTCTACCGACCTGATAACCCGACTGGAAACCGGTTTGAGCTCCAAAACCCCTCCTCCATACCGCGGATGTACCACTCCACGGCGATCCTCCTCCGAGATGGGAGAGTCCTTGTCGGAGGAAGCAACCCTCACGTCACCTACGCCTTCACCAGCGTTCTCTTCCCAACAGAGCTAAGCTTGGAGGCATTCTCGCCGCCGTACCTTGATGCACAGTACAACAATCTGCGCCCGAGGATAATATCGCCGGCCTCTCAAGCTGGGATTGGCTACGGAATGAAACTCCTCGTCAGATTTTCTGTCGTCGGAGCCGTTTCCGCATCTAGGGTGACAGTGACAATGGTGGCACCGTCGTTCACGACCCATTCTTTCTCAATGAACCAGCGGCTGCTGGTGATAGGGGACGGCAGGGGAGTGACTGCCGTAGGGAAATCGGTGTACGAAGTGGAGGCGGTGACGCCGGGTACTCGTACCCTTGCACCGGCTGGGTATTATCTGCTGTTTGTGGTACATCAGGATGTGCCCAGTGAAGGGATTTGGATCCGGATGCAGTGAACAGTATCTTCTCGGGTCGCGGAAATATGAATTCCCTTTGGGTCCGACAAAAGGCAGAGCCGCAAAGTGAATGCTCCAAGAAAAGACTATATTTTCTCTCTTCTTTTTTTCTTTTTAAATAAGTGATATAGATTATTTTTCGTTTTCTGAGCCCGTGGATTCGAACTCGGAATCGTCTGACACCATACCGAACAGACAGAAGGAATTCGTAAATACGTTAGTGTGTGTTACCAGCGTCTACTTCGTCGCAAAGCATTAAGACAGTCGATGTGTTTGTAATGATATTTCTGCAATTAAAAGAATTACGAATTGCCATGATAAGTATATGTGATTGGTTTGACAGTTAGGTTCAGAATCTGAGATGCCAGTCAAGAGGATAACTCCCCACTGTTAGTCGACCGCTACGCATAAAACAGGAAATAAGTCGAAATGACTAATTATTACATAATCTTGGTACAAATGTGCCCCCCTCTCTTAACAATAAAGACCCTAAATTTAAAGGTAAATTGCTAGCTTCAGAAGACAGAGAAAAAATTATATAAAAATCCACTGACTAATTTGCACCTGTATTGCCTTCTCAAAAAGCTTGTCTGATCCGGCCGTCCCAAATTTACTAGATAAGTCTCGATACTTGCAATAGTAAACGATTACTATGAACCTTGTCCCTTTTAATCTTGATAAACAACTTCAATAATGCTTGAGACTCAAGTCCAAGAGTAAACCTCCTGTAAAGTATACCCCATGTGGTCTATGCCATCCTCGATTTGAGAAATGCAGCCCACAGCCCTATAAGCGGAGCAAGAAATTATAGATGGTTCAAAACCTTTAACTCGACGTCATAATGAATCTCAAAGTCAAATATACAATACATTAACACCTGAATTTTTGTCAACGAGTCCAAGAGGGTAAAAACAAGACTTAGGAATTCTAATTGAGCCAAGGTACACTTTTTGTCCAAAAAAAAAAAATCTTTTAGGTACCTTTCAAGTGTCATTTCATTTCATTTATGTTTAAATGTCATTTTTCGACCAAAAAAGCGTCATTTTTCAACAAAGTCAAAGCTGGCCTTTTTGGTCAAATCCTAAAAAGTCAACTTTTGGACAATATTTGACAAATCACGTAAAAATGTCAAACAAATGTCAATTAGATGTTTTCCTGTCCAATCTTGTATTCACATTTCAAATTATAATAAAATAACCAAAAGTTAACTTTTAGATATATTTTTTGGTCCAACTCTAAAAATTCAACTCTTGGCCAACATTTCATAAGATTAATGAATATCATAAAGCACATCAATTCTATCCTTACATCGTAGTTAGGATTTCAAATTTCAGTTTTTCATAAAAACGATTGAAAGTTGACTTTTTGACACCAAATTGACAAAGTTCAAAATTAATTGTAGATCTGATTCATTCTCGACATTTGATCTAACATGACAATTCATAATTTCAAGTTGATTTTAAGAATTCGAAGCTCAAATGCGGTCGATTACAAGTTTAGGACCATGGTTGACTTTTATGATAAAGTCAACGTGCACATAATCAATCCAATTGAGTTAGATAAATTCAATTTCATTATTAATTCGGGCGCAATTAGGCTAATTTGGCAAAATTAAGCAAAAACTATGAATCAAGACAAATAGGTCCGAGCTAGGTTGACCTTTGTTAGAGAAACATCTCAAAGAATTTTGATGATTGCAAAACTATCCTTAATATGATTACTACTATTATATTTGTATATGTTTGTGTTAATATGCATAAGATAGATGTGATATCCGAGAAGGAAAAAGATCACAAATCTATTATGTCATAAAACAGCACCAACAGACTTACAGATCAGTTGAAGATAATGTTTGTGCGAATGCTGTAAATATCATGTCATTGGTGATGTTGAAGCAACAACCGTTTAAATAATGGTAGCATAAGTCCAATATAGCCATTGTCGCCCAAGGATGCGCACCAAAAGAATCGGAAGACGTAGATTAATGAAAACATGCTTTCTAACAGACTTGTAAGCCATATTTTGGGAGAGCTGGCAATTGGTAAGTATAAAGGACTGTATGGACAATTCTATCTCTAAACAACAACATTAATGGATCTTTAATGGTTCCTTGCTTCTCTAAGACATCTCCAATAAGAAGATTGAAGATCCTTCTATACAAGAGAAGATCTCACGGGCCGTATGTTTGATGCACAAGAACAAAAATGCTAAAATTTGTTGACACTAATGCTTCTCCCAAGAAATGTTTATTCTCTTATCATCTTCACTATCCTATTCTTGTTGGCCTATAATTGTGCGAAATATTAAGTGTACACGAGTAATACCAACATGATTCTTGATAATGGAATATATCGCATGATAAGATCGATGCGTGTTGGTTATAACTTGTCTAGTAGATTACTAATGCACCGGATCCCATCAGAACTCCGAAGTTAAGCGTGTTTGGGCGAAAGTAGTACTAGGATGGGTGACCTCCTGGGAAGTCCTCGTGTTGCACCCCTCTTTTTCGTTTTTATTTTTATTTCACGATTTGCGGGGTCAAGATTTCGATCGATTTTAGATTTATTTCGTTTTTATTTTTATATCACGATTTGCCGGGTCAAGATTATGATCGAGGGAAACGGTTTTTAAAAGTTTTTCGTATATTTTTCGTTGTTTCTAAGTTAATATATCATTAATTATCCGGCAATTACGCAACGGCTCCTCGAAAGCCGGAAGTAGAACTCTCCGAACATTTCTTAAGATGAGAAATGGCTTTTGCTTCAAATAAGTTTGCAATGAATAACCTGACGGGTGCGATCATACCAGCACTAATGCACCGGATCCCATCAGAACTCCGAAGTTAAGCGTACTTGGGCGAGAGTAGTACTAGGATGGGTGACCTCCTGGGAAGACATTGTGTTGCACCCCTCTTTTTCATTTTTATTTTTATTTGACGATTTGCCGGGTCGAGATTTTGATTGAGGGAAACAGTTTTTTAAAGTTTTCCATATATTTTTTGTTGTTTCTAAGTTAATATATCGTTAATTATACGGCGATTGCGCAACGGCTCCTCGAAAGCCGGAAGTAGAACTCTCCGGACATTTCTTCATACGAGAAATGGCTTTTGCTTCAAATACGTTTGCAATGCGCGACATGACGGTTGCGATCATACCAGCACTAATGCACAAAATCCTATCAGAACTTTGAAGTAAAGCGTGCTTGGGCGAGAGTAGTACTAAGATGGGTGACCTCCTGGGAAGTCCAAGTGTTGAACCCCTCTTTTTCATTTTTATTTTTATTTGATCATTTGCCGGGTCGAGATTTCGATCGAGGGAAACGGTTTTTAAAAGTTTTCCATATATTTTTCCTTGTTTCTAAGTTAATATATCGTTAATTATCCAGCGAATGCGCAACGGCTCCTCGAAAGCCGGAAGTAGAACTCTCCGGACATTTCTTAAGACGAGAAATGGCTTTTGCTTCAAATAAGTTTGCAATGCGTAACAAGATGGGTGCGATCATACCGGCACTAATGCACCGGATACAATCAAAACTCTGAAGTTAAGCGTGCTTGGGCGAGAGTAGTAATAGGATGGGTGACCTCTTGGGAAGTTCTTGTGTTGCACCCCTCCTTTTCGTTTTTATTTTTATTTGACGATTTGTCGGGTCGAGATTTTGATCGAGGCAAACGGTTTTTAAAAATTTTCCGTATATTTTTCGTTGTTTCTAAGTTAATATATTGCTAATTATCCGGTGATTGCGCAACGACTCCTCGAAAGCTGGAAGTAGAACTCTCCGGACATTTCTTAAGACGAGAAATGGCTTATGCTTCAAATAAGTTCGCAATGCGTAACATGACGGGTGCGATCACACCAGTATTAATGCACCGGATCCATCAGAACTCCGAAGTTAAGCGTGCTTGGGCGAGAGTAGTACTAGGATGGGTGACCTCCTGGGAAGTCCTTGTGTTGCACCCCTCTTTTTCATTTTTATTTTTATCTGACCATTTGCCGGGTCGAGATTTCGATCGAGGGAAACGGTTTTTAAAAGTTTTCCATATATTTTTCATTGTTTCTAAGTTAATATATCGTTAATTATCCGGCGATTGCGCAACGGCTCCTCGAAAGCCGGAACTAGAACTCTCAGGACATTTCTTAAGACGAGAAATGGCTTTTGCTTCAAATAAGTTTGCAATGCGTAACATGACGGGTGCGATCATACCTGCACTAATGCACCGGATCCCATCAGAACTCCGAAGTTAAGCGTGCTTGGGAGAGAGTAGTACTAGGATGGGTGACCTCCTGTGACGTCCTCATGTTGCACCCATCTCTTTCGTTTTTATTTTTATTTGACGATTTGCCGGGTCGAGATTTCGATCGATTTTAGATTTATTTCGTTTTTATTTTTATTTGACGATTTGCCGGGTCGAGATATCGATCGAGGGAAACGGTTTTTAAAAGTTTTCCATATATTTTTCGTTGTTTCTAAGTTAATATATCGTTAATTATCCGGCGATTGCGCAACGGCTCCTCGAAAGCCGGAAGTAGAACTCTTTGGAGATTTCTTAAGACAAGAAATGGCTTCTGCTTCAAATAAGTTTGCAATGCGTAACATGACGGGTGCGATCATACCAGCACTAATGCACCGGATCCCATCAGAACTCCGAAATTAAGCGTGCTTGGGCGAGAGTAGTACTAGGATGGGTGACCACCTGGGAAATCCACATGTTGCACCCCTCTTTTTCATTTTTATTTCTATTTGACGATTTGCCGGGTCGAGATTTCAATCGAGGGAAACGGTTTTTAAAAGTTTTCCGTATATTTTTTGTTGTTTCTAAGTTAATATATCGTCAAATTATCCGGCGATTGCGCAACGGCTCCTCGAAAGCCAGAAGTAGAACTCTCCGGACATTTCTTAAGACGAGAAATGCCTTCTGCTTCAAAAAAGTTTGCAATGCGTAACATGACAGGTGCGGTCATACCAGCACTAATGCACCGGATCCCATCAGAACTCTGTAGTAAAGCGTGCTTGGGCGAGAGGAGTACTAGGATGGGTGACCTCTTGGGAAGTCCTTGTGTTGCACCCCTCCTTTTCGTTTTTATTTTTATTTGACAATTTGCCGGGTCGAGATTTCGATAGAGGGAAACGGTTTTTTCAAAATTTTCCGTATATTTTTCGTTGTTTCTAAGTTAATGTATCGTTAATTATCCGGTGATTGCGCAAAGGCTCCTCGAAAGCCGGAAGTAGAACTCTCCGGACATTTCTTAAGACGAGAAATGGCTTCTGCTTCAAATAAGTTTGCAATGAGTAACAACATGTGTGCGATCATACCAGCACTAATGCACCGGATACAATCAGAACTCTGAAGTTAAGCAAGCTTGGGCGAGAGAAGTACTAGGATGGGTGACCTCTTGGGAAGTCCTCGTGTTGCACCCCTCCTTTTCGTTTTTATTTTTATTTGACGATTTGCCCGGTCGAGATTTCGATCGAGGGAAATGGTATTTAAAAATTTTCCACATATTTTTCGTTGTTTCTAAGTTAATATATCGTTAATTATCCGGTGATTGCGCAAAGGCTCTCGGAAAGCCGGAAGTAGAACTCTCCGGACATTTCTTCAGACAAGAAATGGCTTTTGCTTCAAATAAGATTGGCAATGCGTAACAAGAGGGGGTGCGATCATACCAGCACTAATGCACCGGATCCCATCAGAACTCCGAAGTTAAGCATGCTTGGGAGAGTAGTACTAGGATGGGTGACCTCTGGAAAGTCCTCATGTTGCACCCATCTCTTTTTCTTTTTATTTTTATTTGACGATTTGCCGGGTCGAGATTTCAATCGATTTTAGATTTATTTCGTTTCTATTTTTATTTGACGATTTGGGAAACGAGTTTTTAAAACTTTTCCATATATTTTTCGTTGTTTCTAAGTTAATATATCGTTAATTATCGGGCGATTGCGCAACGGCTCCTCGAAAGCCGGAAGTAGAACTCTTCGGACATTTCTTAAGACAAGAAATTGGTTCTGCTTAAGATAAGTTTGCAATGCGTAACATGACGGGTGCGATCACACCAGCACTAATGCACCGGATCCAATCAGAACTCCGAAATTAAGCGTGCTTGGGCAAGTGTAGAACTAGGATGGGTGACCTCCTAGGAAGTCCACGTGTTGCACCCCTCTTTTTCGTTTTTATTTCTATTTGACGATTTGCCGGGTCGAGATTTCAATCGATAGAGGGAAACGGTTCTTCAAAATTTTCCGTATATTTTTCGTTGTTTCTAAGTTAATATATCGTTAATTATCCGGTGATTGCGCAACGGCTCCCAAAGCCGGAAGTAGAACTCTCCGGACATTTCTTAAGACAAGAAATGGCTTCGCTTAAATAAGTTTGCAATGCGTGACATGGCCGGTGCGATCATATCAGCACTAATGAACCGGATCCCATCAGAAATCCGAAGTTAAGCGTGCTTGGGCGAGACTAGTACTAGGATGGGTGACCTCCTGGGAAGTTCTCGTGTTGCACCCCTCTTTTTGGTTTTTATTTTTATTTGACGATTTGCCGGGTCGAGATTTCGATCGAGGGAAACAGTTTTTAAAACTTTTCCATATATTTTTCATTGTTTCTAAGTTAATATATCGTTAATTATCCGGCGATTGCGCAACGGCTCCTCGAATGCCGGAAGTAGAACTCTCCGGACATTTCTTAAGACGAGAAATGGCTTCTGGTTCAAATACGTTTCCAATGCGTAACATGACGGGTGCGATCATACTAGCATTAATGCACCGTATCCCATAAGAACTCTGAAGTTAAGCGTGCTTGGGCGAGAGTAGTACTAGGATGGGTGACCTCCTGGAAAGTCCTCGTGTTGCACCCCTCTTTTTATTTTTTATTTTTATTTGACCATTTTCCAGGTCGAGATTTCGATCGAGGGAAACAGTTTTTAAAAGTTTTCCGTATATTTTTCGTTGTTTCTAAGTTAATATATCGTTAATTATCCGGCGATTGCGCAACGGGTCCTCGGAAGCCGGAAGTAGAACTCTCCGGACATTTCTTAAGACGAGAAACGGCTTCTGCTTCAAATAAGTTTGCAATGCGTAACATGACTGGTGCGATCATACCAGCACTAATGCACCGGATCCCATCAGAACTCCGAAGCTAAGCGTGCTTGGGCGATAGTAGTACTAGGATGGGTGACCTCCTGGGAAGTCCTCGTCTTGCACCCCTCTTTTTCGTTTTCATTTTTATTTAACGATTTGCCGGGTAGAGGTTTCTATCGAGGGAAACGGTTTTTAAAAGATTTCCGTATATTTTTCATTGTTTCTAAGTTAATATATCGTTAATTATCCGGCGATGGCGCAATGGCTCCTCGAAAGCAGGAAGTAGAACTCTCCGGACATTTCTTAATACGAGAAATGGCTTCTGCTTAAATAAGTTTGCAATGCGTAACATGGCCGGTGCGATCATATCAGCACTAACTGAACCGGATCCCATCGAATAGTACTAGGATTAAGCGTGCTTGGGCGAGAGTAGTACTAGGATGGGTGACCTCCTGGGAAGTCCTCGTGTTGCACCCCTCTTTTTCGTTTTTATTTTTATTTGACGATTTGCCGGGTCGAGATTTCGATCGAGGGAAACGGTTTTTAAAAGTTTTCCGTATATTTTTCGTTGTTTCTAAGTTAATATATCATTAATTATCCGACGATTGCGCAACGGCTCCTCGAAAGCCGGAAGTAGAACTCTCCGGACATTTCTGAAGACGTGAAATGGCTTCTACTTCAAATAAGTTTGCAATGCGTAATATGACGGGTGCGATCATACCAACACTAATGCACCGGATCGCATCAGAACTCCGAAGTTAAGCGTGGTTGGGCGAGAGTAGTAGTAGGATGGGTGACCTCCTGGAATGTCCTCGTGTTGCATCCCTCTTTTTCGTTTTTATTTTTATTTAACGATTTGTCGGGTAGAGATTTCGATCGATTTTAGATTTATTTCGTCTTTATTTTTATTTGACGATTTGCCGGGTCGAGATTTTGATAGAGGGAAATGGTTTTAAAAGTTTTCCATATATTTTTCATTGTTTATAAGTTAATACATCGTTAATTATCCAACGATCGCGAAACGGCTCCTCGAAAGTCGGAAGTAGAACTCTCCGGACATTTCTTAATACGAGAAATGGCTTCTGCTTCAAATAAGTTTGCAATGCGTAACATGACGGGTGCGATCATATCAGCACTAATGCACCGGATCCCATCAAAACTCCGAAGTTAAGCGTGCTTGGGCGAGACTAGTACTAGGAAGGGTGACCTCCTGGGAGGTCCTCGTGTTGCAACCCTCTTTTTCGTTTTTATTTTTATTTGACGATTTGCCGGGTTGAGATTTCGATCGAGGGAAACGGGTTTTAAAAGTTTTCCGTATATTTTTCGTTGTTTCTAAGTTAATATATCGTTCATTATCCGGCGATCACGCAACGGCTCCACGAAAGCCGGAAGTAGAACTCTCCAGACATTTCTTAAGGGGAGAAATGGCTTCTACTTCAAATAAGTTTGCAATGCGTAACATGACGGGTGCGATCATATCAGCACTAATGCACCGGATCCCATCAGAACTCCGAAGTTAAGCGTGCTTGGGCGAGACTTGTACTAGGATGGGTGACCTCCTGGGAAGTCCTCGTTTTGCACACCTCTTTTTCGTTTTTATTTTTATTTGACGATTTGCCGGGTCGATGAATTTTAGATTTATTTCGATGGATTTGCCGGGTCGAATTTCGATCGAGGGAAACGGTTTTAAAAGTTTTCCGTATATTTTTCGTTGTTTCTAAGTTAATATATCGTTAATTATCCGGCGATCGCGCAACGGCTCCTCGAAAGCCGGAAGTAAAACTCTCCGGACATTTCTTAAGACGAAAATGGCTTACGCTTCAAATAAGTTTGCAATGCGTAAGATGACAGGTGCGATCATACCAGCACGAATGCATCGGATCCCATCAGAACTCCGAAGTAAAGCGTGCTTGGGCAATAGTAGTACTAGGATGGGTGACCTCCTAGGAAGTCCTCGTCTTGCACCCCTCTTTTTCGTTTTTATTTTTATTTGTCGATTTGCGGGGCCGAGATTTCGATCGATTTTAGATTTATTTCGTTTTTATTTTTATTTGACGATTTGCCGGGTCGAGATTTCGATCGAGGGAAACGGTTTTTAAAAGTTTTCCGTATATTTTTTTGTTGTTTCTAAGTTAATATATCGTTAATTATCCGTGATCGCGCAATGGCTCCTCGAAAGCCGGAAGTAGAACTCTCGGACATTTCTTAAGACGAGAAGTGGCTTTTGCTTCAAATAACTTTGCAATGCGTAACATGACGGGTGCGATCATACCAGCTCTAATGCACCGGATCTCATCAGAACTCCGAAGTTAAGCGTGCTTGGGCGAGAGTAGTACTAGGATGGGTGACCTCCTGGGAAGTCCTCGTGTTGCACCCCTCTTTTTCGTTTTTATTTTTATTTGACGATTTGCCGGGTCGAGATTTCGATCGATTTTAGATTTATTTCGTTTTTATTTTTATTTGATGATTTGCCGGGTCGAGATTTCGATCGAGGGAAACGGTTTTAAAAAGTTTTCCATATATTTTCGTTGTTTCTAAGTTAATATATCGTTAATTATCCGGCGATCGCGCAACGGCTCCTCGAAAGCCGGAAGTAGAACTCTCCCGGACATTTCTTAAGACGAGAAATGGCTTCGCTTCAAATAAGTTTGCAATGCGTAACATGACGGGTGCGATCATACCGGACTAATGCACCGGATCCCATCGAACTCCGAAATTAAGCGTGCTTGGGCGAGAGTAGTACTAGGATGGGTGACCTCTGGGAAGTCCTCGTGTTGCACCCTTCATTTTCGTTTTTATTTTTATTTGACGATTTGCCGGGTCGAGATTTCGATCGATTTTAGATTTATTTCGTTTTTATTTTTATTTGACGATTTGCCGGGTCGAGATTTCGATCGAGGGAAACGGTTTTTAAAAGTTTTCCGTATATTTTCGTTGTTTCTAGGTTAATATATCGTTAATTATCCGGCGATCGCGCAACGGCTCCTCGAAAGCCGGAAGTAGAACTCTCCTGGACATTTCTTAAGACGAAAATGGATTTGCTTCAAATAAGTTTGCAATGCGTAACATGACCGGTGCGATCATACCAGCACTAAGGCACCGGATCCCATCAGAACTCCGAAGTTAAGCGTGCTTGGGCGAGAGTAGTACTAGGATGGGTGACCTCCTGGGAAGTCCTAGTGATGCACCCTTCTTTTTCGTGTTTATTTTTATTTGATTGTTTCCCGGGTCGAGATTTCGATCGATTTTAGATTTATTTCGTTTTTATTTTTATTTGACGATTTGCCGGGTCGAGATTTCGATCGAGGGAAACGGTTTTTAAAAGTTTTCCGTATATTTTTCGTTGTTTCTAAGTTAATATTTCGTTAATTATCCGGCGATCGCGCAACGGCTCCTCGACAGCCGGAAGTAGAACTCTCCAGACATTTCTGAAGACGAGAAATGGCTTCTGCTTCAAATAAGTTTGCAACGCGTAACATGACGGGTGCGATCATACCAGCACTAATGCACCGGATCCCATCAGAACTCCGAAGTTAAGCGTGCTTGGGCGAGAGTAGTACTAGGATGGGTGACCTCCTGGGAAGTCCTCGTGTCGCACCCCTCTTTTTCGTTTTTATTTTTATTTGACGATTTGCCGGGTCGAGATTTCGATTGATTTTACATTTATTTCGTTTTTATTTTTATTTGACGATTTGCCGGGTCGAGATTTCGATCGAGGGAAACGGTTTTAAAAGTTCTCCGTATATTTTTCGTTGTTTCTAAGTTAATATATCGTTAATTATCCGGCGATCGCGCAACGGCTCCTCGAAAGCCGGAAGTAGAACTCTCCAGACATTTCTTAAGACGAGAAATGGCTTCTGCTTCAAATAAGTTTGCAATGCGTAACATGACGGGTGCGATCATACCAGCACTAATGCACCGGATCCCATCACAACTCCGAAGTTAAGCGTGCTTGGGCAAGAGTTGTACTAGGATGGGTGACCTCCTGGGAAGTCCTCGTGTTGCACCCCTCTTTTTCGGTTTTATTTTTATTTGACGATTTGCCGGGTCGTGATTTCGATCGATTTTAGATTTATTTCGTTTTTATTTTTATTTGACGATTTGCCGGTTCGAGATTTCGATCGAGGGAAACGGTTTTAAAAGTTTTCCGTATATTTTTCGTTGTTTCTAAGTTAATATATCGTTAATTATCCGTGATCGCGCAACGGCTCGTCGAAAGCCGGAAGTAGAACTCTCCGGACATTTCTTAAGACAGAAATGGCTTACTGCTTCAAATAAGTTTGCAATGCATAACATGACGGGTCCGATCATACCAGACCTAATGCACCGGATCCCATCACAACTCCGAAGTTAAGCGTGCTTGGGCGAGAGTAGTACTAGGATGGGTGACCTCCTGGGAAGTCCTCGTGTTGCACCCCTCTTTTTCGTTTTTATTTTTATTTGACGATTTGCCGGGTCGAGATTTCGATCGATTTTAGATTTCTTTCGTTTTTATTTTGATTTGACGATTTGCCGGTCGAGATTTCGATCGAGGGAAACGGTTTTGAAAAGTTTTCCGTATATTTTTCGTTGTTTCTAAGTTAATATATCGTTAATTATTCGGCGATCGCGCAATGGCTCCTCGAAAGCCGGAAGTAGAACTCTCCGGACATTTCTTAAGACGAGAAATGGCTTCTGCTTCAAATAAGTTTGCAATGCGTGACAAGACAGGTGCGATCATACCAGGCACTAATGCACCGGATCCCATCGAACTCCGAAGTTAAGCGTCTTGGGGAGAGTAGTACTAGGATGGGTGACCTCCGGGAAGTCCTCGTGTTGCACCCTCTTTTCGTTTATATTTTTTTTTTTGACGATTTGCACCCCGAGATTTCGATCGATTTTAGATTTATTTCGTTTTTATTTTTATTTGACGATTTGCCGGGTCGAGATTTCGATCGAGGGAAACGGTTTTGAAAAGTTTTCCGTATATTTTTCGTTGTTTCTAGGTTAATATATCGTTAATTATCCGGCGATCGCGCAACGGCTCCTCGAAAGCCGGAAGTAAAACTCTCCGGACATTTCTTCAGACGAGAAATGGCTTCTGCTTCAAATAAGTTTGCAATGCGTAACATGACGGGTGCGATCATACCGGCACTAATGCACCGATCCCATCGAACTCCGAAGTTAAGCGTGCTTGGGCGAGAGTAGTACTAGGATGGGTGACCTCCTGGGAAGTCCTCGTGATGCACCCCACTTTTTCGTTTTTATTTTTATTTGACGATTTGCCGGGTCGAGATTTCGATCGATATTAGATTTATTTCGTTTTTATTTTTATTTGACGATATTCCGGGTCGAGATTTCGATCGAGGGAAACGGTTTTTAAAAGTTTTCCGTATATTTTTCGTTGTTTCTAAGTTAATATATCGTTAATTATCCGGCGATCGCGCAACGGCTCGTCGAAAGCCGGAAGTAGAACTCTCCGGACATTTCTTAAGACGAGAAATGGCTTCTGCTTCAAATAAGTTTGCAATGCATAACATGACGGGTCCGATCATACCAGACCTAATGCACCGGATCCCATCACAACTCCGAAGTTAAGCGTGCTTGGGCGAGAGTAGTACTAGGATGGGTGACCTCCTGGAAGTCCTCGTGTTGCACCCCTCTTTTCGTTTTTATTTTTATTTGACGATTTGCCGGGTCGAGATTTCGATCGATTTTAGATTTATTTCGTTTTTATTTTTATTTGACGATTTGCCGGGTCGAGATTTCGATCGAGGGAAACGGTTTTTAAAAGTTTTCCGTATATTTTTCGTTGTTTCTAAGTTAATATATCGTTAATTATTCGGCGATCGCGCAATGGCTCCTCGAAAGCCGGAAGTAGAACTCTCCTGACATTTCTTAAGACGAGAAATGGCTTCTGCTTCAAATAAGTTTGCAATGCGTGACAAGACGGTGCGATCATACCAAAGACTAATGCACCGGATCCCATCGAACTCCAAGTTAAGCGTCTTTGGGGAGAGTAGTACTTAGGATGGGTGACCTCTGGGAAGTCCTCGTGTTGCACCGCTCTTTTTCGTTTATATTTTTTTGACGATTTGCCGGGTCGAGATTTCGATCGATTTTAGATTTATTTCGTTTTTATTTTTATTTGACGATTTGCCGGGTCGAGATTTCGATCGAGGGAAACGGTTTTAAAAGTTTTCCGTATATTTTTCGTTGTTTCTAAGTTAATATATCGTTAATTATCCGGCGATCGCGCAACGGCTCCTCGAAAGCCGGAAGTAGAACTCTCCCGACATTTCTTAAGACGAGAAATGGCTTCTACTTCAAATATGTTTGCAATGCGTAACATGACGGGTGCGATCATACCAGCACTAATGCACCGGATCCCATCAGAACTCACAATTTAAGCGTGCTTGGGCGAGAGTAGTACTAGGATGGGTGACCTCCTGGGAAGTCCTCGTGTTGCACCCCTCTTTTTCGTTTTTATTTTTATTTGACGATTTGCCGGGTCGAGATTTCGATCGATTTTAGATTTATTTCGTTTTTATTTTTATTTGACGATTTGCGGGTCGAGATTTCGATCGAGGGAAACGGTTTTTAAAAGTTTTCCGTATATTTTCGTTGTTTCTAAGTTAATATATCGTTAATTATCCGGCCATCGCGCAACGGCTCCTCGAAAGCCGGAAGTAGAACTCTCCGGACATTTCTTAAGACGAGAAATGGCTTCTGCTTCAAATAAGTTTGCAATGCGTAGCATGACGGGTGCGATCATACCAGCACTAATGCACCGGATCCCATCAGAACTCCGAAATTAAGCGTGCTTGGGCGCGAGTAGTACTAGGAAGGGTGACCTCCTGGGAAGTCCTCGTGTTGCACCCCTCTTTCCTATGCACTGTTTATTTTCACATACGTTCTACTGGAATGTTTATTTTAAGTTATGACTATTGCCATTATGAGTAAGTCCATCGCTGCCGCCTATCACATTGCTGGTGGGAGTAAACCTTACCCTATTAGGCCAACTACTGGGGTGATGAACCCAATTCCACATTCATTTCTCTGCAAACATGAAAATTGTAGGAATTGGGATTCCATTCCAGGAGGAATCTAGTTCCGCATTGAACCGAACAAAAACAAGTTTAGCCAGATTTTTTATAAACTCATCCCAATTATAGATTTGAGTTATCCAAACACTCAAATCTGCAAGCCTCGTGTGGAACCTACTAGATCTACTGTAGTGGCTCAAATCTCTTGATCAATAAAAGACTAAACCTTTAAATAAAGATGTTCACGTAGTTAATTCAACTCCGTTGTTTACTAGCATCACTTAGATTCGATGTACTCCATGGTCATCCTGCTTAACTTCTGTGTGAATCACCATAGTTCAATTGATGACCCTCAACATGGTTGTGAGATATTATAGGATCGCCGCCATTTGTTCTAAAAACTTAAGCTTTTAGAATCGTGGTCAATTCTTCTATATCAGCATCATGTTAGCTGTATATAATTGTGGTCATTGACAAACTTTTTTCCCATTTACAACTTGTTGATAGCATAATTGCTTAACACCGAGCTCCGTATTTGCGCCATGTCGATTGAAAAGACTTAGTCATTTTTAGGTGTCAACAAGGTGAGAAAAAGATTGTAGCGCTTAATGGATCTTTGAAGTTGTGGAGGTCGTCGTAGAGTTTGTCAGCCCGCAGATCTGTGGGGCTCGGGCGATGCTAGCAACCGCGTGGGGTCGCAGTGGAATCCAACCGTGTCTTCAAGTATGCAAAGGTGAGGAGTGATCAATAGGTTGAAGATGACGAATAGTGGGACGATCCAAAGGTTGAAGACATCCGCGAAAAGAAGCAAAGAAGAGAAAAAGAAAAAGAAAAAGAAAAAGATAAGATAAGAAAGATAACCAAAAAAATAAAGGAAAAGGAAGAATCAGAAAAATCATTAGAAAAATAAAGTCATTTCGTCCACGGTGACATAGGTACGTTTGGTAACAAGATTGTAACATCAATATTCCTTTTTTGGTGCATCATACCCTAAAATAACACAATGAATTGTAGAAAGGTCAAGCTTAGTACATTGATTTTTAAGGAAAAACTCGAGGAGGAATCAACAAAATATATGGTAGAGTAACATGTTTGGAAACTTAAAATGGAGTCTTGAAATTCAACACTTTTGAAGGTATACGGTTCAATAGATATACTATTGTGACCACAACATTATACTAGTATCTATTTGGTGCATGTGAACTAAACAATAATGCACAAGTAGTTTCTAAGATATGTCTTCTTCTTCTTTTTTCCATTCGCCAACTCCATTCTATTTTGGTGTTTGAGTACAAGAGGTTTCATGAAGAAGACCATGATTCTCGAAATCATTTTGAAATTCCTTACTAACATTCTCTCCACCATTGTTAGAACAAAGAACTTGAGTTTTAGCTGAAAATTGCATTTGAATCATAGCATGAAAAGTTCGGAACATACCCAACACATCATCTTTGTGCTTCAACAAGTATAACCAAGTCATTCGGGTACAATCATCAACAAATGTCATAAATCAATGAATTCTAGAAACAATAGTAATTGGAGAGGGTCCCCAAACATCAGAATAAATTAACATAAAGGGAATATCACTTTTATGCATACTTATTGAGAAAGGTGCACCATGACTTTTAGCCAAAATGCAAGTTTCACATTTAAAAGTAGAATCCTAAAAGTTGGAAATAGATCAGGAAATAGGTACTTCATATAACTGAATGATGAATGTTCCAAACGATGATGCCATAGCCAAATCTATCTCTCCTTGATACTAGTTGAGTGTTGCATGTTGCTTTCTTTACCGGGACTAAAATAATCCATGTAGCATAACCCCCTTTCTTGGTACCATGCGGCCATGCCCATTGATCTTCTTTGTGAGAATATCCTGAGAAAGACAAAAAGTAGGATAGATTAGAGCAACGCAATTTAGCTCTTCAATGGCTTACCCTACATACATCAATTTATTTGAAAAAGATGGAACCAACAAAGTATTGGATAATGAGAAAAAAAGGTGAGAGTAACAACCCCAACTCTTGTAATAGGGTCTATGACCCTATTGGCATTGGCAATACTACTTCATCTTGGTTGGTGATTGTCACGAACCCAATTTCATCTCTAGGGTCACGAGCGACAATGGTTATTTTGCGGCGTCTCAAGCTAATTGTCGTCCCGATTCTTTTTATCTTGTTATCATGCACATGCGGAAGCATGAACAAATAAACTCCCTAGACAAACAACAGCTGGAAGATTAAGACATACATCACATAGAATACATTGATTTATATTATAATAGTACTTTTACAAGCCATTTTTCTATGGGCTATTTTTCCTTTTTAAATCACACTACAAGTTTCCGCAAAAACCAGGGGAAACTTCTATCTCCTCTAGTGTGACTGTGGCTTCCAAAATTGACATGATGCTTTCTTGTCTACAAGTCTAAAAAATAAGGAGCGAGTCTACAACTCAATAAGTAAAAACCCCTAATTCTCTGCTAGGATGACAACTCGTCATCAAATTTAGCATAAATAGTATTTGAATTATAATATTGATGGTAGATCGATAATAATATTACTACTTCACCTCGACTACACATATATACCTTTTGGTGTAACTTCTATGCATGCTTACCTTTAGATATCCATGAACACACCAAGTCAAGTAATAACAAACATACCGACATGCATAAAAGGTTCGTTAACATATATCCTGGCTTAACCAGGGCATCTCGGCTCAACTGAGGCATCTAGCTTCAAGCTAGGCATCTTGTCTCAACTAGAGCATCCAGGTTTAATCGAGGCATCCTAGGGGTTAGCTCACCGGAGACATATGGGCTCAACCCAAGCATCCTGGCTTAATCAGGACATCCTGTTCTCATGAATGAGGCATTGCCACCAACGCTATATGACGAGGGTCTTCTTCTTTCATTTAATTATCACATCATGTGTCGCATAAGCTAGTTTATTATCTTCCATCTTAATCCACACATGAGCAAACCATACAAAATGGGCTTGCAACATAAAAATGACTACTCATGAGTAAGCACATGACTAAGACTCAACGACATAACATATCGCCCTAGCCAAGGGTTAGGAATTCTACTTACCTTTGATGAACCTCATTAAATTATAGGTGGCCTTACCAAGAGAGGGTCGTCCTGTAAGGCGGTGGGCGAGCAAGGCAGAAAAATAGAGAGAGAGAGAGAGAGAGAGAGAGAGAGAGAGAGAGAGAGAGACGTGAGGAGGAGATGGCGTCTAAGAGGAGGAGGAAGGAGAAAGTGAATGGCATGGTGAAAAATGAGGAGAGGTCCTCTTATTTATACTACTTGGTGCCATCATTATCGAGTCAAATGGTCCATTCTAAAATTTTCAAGTGGTCCTTAGGTGGCAAGCCTATTTATCCAATGATTGTACCTAAAGAATGAGTTCAACGGCTAAAAGATCTCGCTTGGCAATCTAGCTTATAGGCGTCATTGATGGTGGCTCGCTTTTCACCCTTTCATTGGATCATTTGTATCTCGCATTTAATGAGCATTTAATGAAATTTGAAGATACTATCAAGATTGCCAACTTAGTGCCTAAACTTCTTAGGTCATTAATGAGAGCTTTAGGTATCGCTTTTCGATTGGGCCACATGCGCGCCATCCTTTTCTTGCCCATCAAGGATATTTGTAACTTAATCATAGCTTTTGCAAAGTCAAAGGACACATCACTCCCTTTATTTAATGAGGGTGTTCTAGAGTTTTATTTATTTTGTCATTTTCTTCCTCGAGAAGGTGTCTGGAGAATTCTATCATCTAAGTTGATTCCAGGTCCAAAAAAGGGATCATTAGGTACCCCTCGAAAAACCGAATCACATATACCCGTGATTCGGTCATCATACCCCACACTCGACCAAAATATTCCCTTGGACGGTCGATTGGCCTAAATGGTGGTCCATTGATCCTTCGATTGGTCAAGGCCAATTTTAAGGCTATCCATGGCCTAGCACTAAGCCAAGGCACTCATGGACCTTAGAGTTAGTGACAGAATAGCTGGATCTATCCTTGAGCTCATTCCGATCGGTACCAGATCCATCTGTATAGTTCATGGTCAGTGCATTTTCGATCCACAATTGGACATCACCAATTCAAGATTCATTTCCGATCACTAAGAATTAATTAGGGAATGATGCATTTTTGGTCAGAAGACGATCGCATTTGATTGAGTTGGATCGTCCGTGTATCGGTGCATAGTCAAACGGAATCACCCGCGATTAGGCACTATAACCGGTCGGATCAACCCATGACCAACCGCCGATCCCAAATCATCTCGTGACCAAACCTCATGATCAAAATGTCATCTCGAGAGCTGGTGATCCAATCCCATCGGCATGATTGGTAAACGATTCATGGCTGACAGCTCGACCAATTCATGGTCGGTCGGTCGGTCTATCGGTCGATCGAACCATGACCGATCCTTGATTCCTGACTAATCAAACCGATTGATCCCATGGCCAATGGCCCATGGTCAATCCATTTAGGACCTTTATGGCTGATCCTTACAGGGTCGGAATCGAAGATGTTACAGTTGTCTTGACAAATTCATTTGAATTGAATGTCATGTGATCAGTTGTTCCCGAGTCAACAATCCAACCACTGTAAATAGCTTGATTATAACTAAGCAACGCATAACCACGATTACCTTGATTATTAAGAGTAGTTAAAATACCTGATGATTCCACATGTGGAATCAAAGATAAGTGAGGTTCTACATTCATCAAAGGAGCTCATCCCAACCCACTATTAGCATCTTTATGTGCCTTGAGTTCTTTCCACCATTCAAGGTATCCATGTAACTTAAAGCAAGTTTCACAAGTATGCTTCATGTTTCTACAGTGTGTAAAACCTCCTTCCAATTGTACCTTGGCCTTTGAGGTTGTATTCATCTTTCCATCTCCTAGAGAGGAAGAACCAGTTTTGAAATCTGGAGCATCGATGGTCATTGAGGTTCCATCTTGACTCCTTTGGAGGCCATGGCACTAGCATGTATAAACTTCATGCTTGACACCAGAGCTACTTGTGTTACATCCTCCCTTCGGACATGAGCATAGGCTTGTTCAATCATAGGGAATGGTCGAATCTAAAGCACATATGCCTATATCTTATCCAGATGATCATCCAACCCATCAAGAAAAGCATAGACTCTATCTTCTAGTACAACCGAGTTATACCTTTCTATTTTGTGGGACATTTCATTGGGTTAAGGCGATGGAAGTCAATTTCTCTCCATAAACCTTGAAGACTGTTATAATATGCTTTAATTGGCCCTCCGGTTTATCTCATTCTAGTCACATCTCTTTTTAGATCATACACTTGAGAGGTGTCAATTCCATCAAAAAAGTTGTAGAAATAAAATCTCTTACCATTTTTGCTATGGGAAAATGAATAAAATTACTTATCAAGGCTGGGTCCATGAAATTAATCAACCATCTCTTCACAATTGCATTTTTAGTTCTCCATCTCCTAAAGGTTGGATCCATCGGTTGAGGCTGTAGCAATTCCCAATTGATATATCCAAACTTGTCTTTATCGGAGATATACATCTCAAAAACTTGGGACCATAAGGCATAGTTAATGCCATCCAACTTAATGCCAATATGTGTAGCGGAAAAATTGCTATTTGACGCATGGATTTAAGTCTAATTCTAGGTCAAAACTTGTGTCATTCGGGTCATTAAATCCTTAACGATGGTGGTTGTGGAAGGACTCTCGCCTCGTTGTTGATGCGCCACTCAATTGTTTCTAACATAGTTTTTGATCAGGTCGATTTCCTCCCTGTTATAATTTAGGTTTGATCATAGCAAAAATCCCTAGGATCTCTACTCCGATACCATGATGAACATAGATGTTTTTCTCTCTCCAATATCTTTTCTAAATGAGTACAAAATATATATAGTTGTATAGAGAAAAAAAAACTACAAAAAAAAAAAAACTATTCTAGGCTATGCATTATCTTAGGTTAAGAATCTTGTTGATTCTAAAAATAAAGATATTATGCAATAAATACTTAGCAACTAATTAGCCCTACAATTTTTCCAATTAAAATTGACAACTCATGTCAACAGTTTTCAGATCTTTGCTATCAATTAAATTTTGGCGTTGCATCTTTATGTCCTCATGTTTTATTATCGATTAAATTCTAGCAAAACTTGTATACTTTCAGTTTCGTTTGAACTGAAATTATCAGTTTCCTTGTGTTCTTATGATATTTCATATTTAAAGGCATCATAGAATCTATCTCCTCTCTTAAAAAAACCAAAGAATAACTTCTAGTGAAATGTATTTTATCCTGGAAGGAATTCCGGCGAAATAGTTTCACAAAGTGTTTGTCAATCCTCTTAAGCTAATCTATGGGATTTTGTGGATCATCACAAGATGATGAAGTACAACTATAGCAGCACCCCAAAAAAGATGACATGTCTTTTGCAGTGCCATGGATATGCATTCCTATGTTTATGTCAATAAGCTCTTGTCAAATAAGATCGTTGTATATTCAATTATACTACTTCTATAACTTTTTTTTTTGGTAAAGTACTGTCGCGACCTTCCCGAATTTTTTTTGAATGTGAATTATTCGAAAGGGCTAATAGATTACTAAGTCCGAAGACTTGGCACGGACCCTCCCAAGTCCTACCAATCGCGACTTGATATTAAGAAATTAACTCATGCAATTATATCATATTTGGAGCCGCCACTAACCAATTAGGGTTGGTTAGAAACCCAAGTAAAGTATGGGAGAATACTTTACTTTTGCGAACCAGAGATTCAGTAGGTCCGGGGATATGGTTACGCTAGATTAGTCTAACGCCATTTCGGTACCTTTTTATTTTAATTTCAAAAAAATATTTTGCAATCAATGTTGATTAATTTTAACTTAAGCTACTAACATGCAAATGGTGGTCATGCGGATGCACAATCAATAAAATAACATTCAAATAAAAAATTACTAATAAAAATGCATGTCCTAAACATGATTTCTAAATGACATGACACCTAATTCTTCTTTTTCTTTTTTTTTAAAAAAAATGCTAATTATATGCAATCTTAATCTAAATTTAATATGCATGGATTTTACTTTAATGATATGTGAGATGCAATTCATATGGTATGACTTAAACTATCACTATATGTATGCAATTTAATTTATATAATCCTAAATATGCATGTGCTTCATGACATGGGATGAATGACATAATAATTCTATATGCATGTTCTTTTTGTGATTTTTTTTAATGATTTTTTTTATTACACATATGCAACCTATATTAAACAATGATGATATGATATGGAATTAATTATGAACTAACCTATTAATTAACCAAGTAAAAGACTTTTATGTTTTCTTTTTTTATTTGAAATGACCTAGTAATTTTTATTAAAAGAAAGTAACGTAATAATCAAATTAATATGATTCAAATTCATAAATAAATAATAAATAAATAACCCAGAATAAATTTACACTAATAACATTAATGAATCTATTCATAAGAAGTTGGAAAGACATTTTATTGAAAATGCATACCCATATTTGGGGACATGTTTCTGACTTTAACAAAAGTGGAGACTAGAGTTAACTTATTTAAATAAATCTATGATCTTATATGGTGACTAGAATTTATCATTATTCAACATTTAGTCCCTTTTATTTCCCAAAATCACTTTTTAGCGCCACCATTTATTTCACCCTCCCGTTTCTTCCTAGCGTCACCTGTCACTTCCTTTCTTGAAATCACCCTCTACCCTCCCCTCCCTCTAGAAAAGAAAAGAAAATGGAAAAAAAATCCCACCAAGTGGGACGAGCAACCTCATTTTTTTTTCCTGCTCCTCTTCCTAAAACTTAAAGAGGAACCTTGGAAACCCAAACCCTAGCCGCCACCTCCTACTCCTCCTAGGCTCCTCCTCCTTGCACATCATCCCCATTTTTAATTTTTTTTTTCTGCTCTTCCTTGCAAACCTAAACCCTAGCGGCCTCCTCCTCCTAGGCTTTTCCTCCTTGCACGGCATCCGCATTTTTATTTTTATTTTTTGCTTTTCTTCCTAAAACTAAAAGAGCAACCTTGGAAACCCAAAAACTTGGCTGCCTCCTCCTCCTCCTCTTTCTCCTCCTCCTTGCATGATCCTCTTCCTCTTGATCTCTATTCTCTCTTGGTCGCCTCATTGCAGTCACTCACCACATTGCCTCTAACCCTCCCTCCTTTGTAGTCGTAGACTTGCCTTCGGCCCTCCATCATGGCATTGCAGTCATAGCCCTCTCGTTTGCCTCGGTCCTTGCTCTTCCTTTGACCCTCCCTTGCAAACGCGGCCTTGCCATCACTTGTGACCTCACCTTTGCTTCCTCGCCCTCGCCTCCACCCTTTATCACTTTTTTCAATGATTCTCTCTCCCTTCACACTTGTAGACCTACCCCAAAAACCCGTCATGCCTCTCGCAATTCCAAACACACGTGTCAGGAAAAGTTGACAACGTGTTGGATTTTTCGACACGTGCTAACCGCGTGTCGAAGGGTATCGAACATGTGTTGGGGTGTCCGACATGACGTGGAAGCTCCTGCAATGTGTCCGTACTTCATAGGTTATAATATTCAAATCAAAGATAAATGAGACTGCTTTGTGAAATTTCTTTTACACTGACAATGTCTCATCTATTTTTCCAAAAAGGTATAGTGAATTATACTTGCTAGATGATGTCCTATGTGATTGCTGGATAATTAAATGAAGGCATACTTTGTGTTGGGTCTCATGCATTCCGGAATAAATTGACTAGAAGAATGAATGATGCCACATTATTTTGTGATCTAGTTTGTCATAAAAAATTTGTCAACATGGTTATAAACAATTTAAATTTTTCAGAAAAACGGTAACTTTAACATTATATGAGAACACAAGTCAATTATTTAAATTCTGACACTCTCTAAATTTTCTCTTGTTTGTTACCTATTATTCTCGTATTCTGTCGATTTTTCCACTCATTAATTATCTATTTGGAAATTGCTCCAAAAATTATCTATTTGGAAAATAAGCACGTGTCAATTATTTATAAAATTGCTTGTGTAGAGAAAACTCTGTAGTTGTAGTGTTCTTATTGGATTTTTATTGTGAGTACAAAGAAAAGACACGTAAGCCGTTGCGCTAAATAGACATATGAAATCCTGTTAGCGAGTTCTTATTTGCAAAGGTGAAGTATACCGTATGGAAAAGGATTTGACTTATAAATATTAATTGCACCTATGATGGCAAAAGTTAGCGATTAAAACTATCAATGTACATCTTTTTCGGCTCGATTACTTACTAAATTTCATAAGTGTGATCCCTTCTTAATATGTAAACATTTATATAACTCTATCGCATGCTAGTACGATCTAAATCTCTAAATTGTTAATAAATATTTTGTGTAGTAATTAAGATCACTTATAAGAGAAAACCCATCTTAGGCAATGAATAGGGCAACGATTAAACTTTAATTTTAATTGTGTTGTCTTAGATTAAATGGTAATTGACTTGCCACTATAACCCCAAAAATTTGTTGAGCGTAGTTCAAAATTAGATATTTGCTCCTTTTTTTTTTCAATACAAAAACTTTGGACTATACATTATTATGAATATACATAATTCATCCATTCAAATGTATCTAGTAAAGCTATATCTATGAGGAGGCTAATGAGATTATTCTGAATATAAGATGCCGTGATGGAATCTATTATATATAAATTGAACATTTAATCATTCGATTAATAATTTGAGGTTCTAAAAGCAAATGATACGACTAAGATGAAAGCTGTCTAACAGATAATTTTGATCATTGAATTTTCTTTCGGGCAGTCATTTTTTATATTATTCATTGCGCATCTCCATCGACAGACAAAAGTAACGTGTTTCACGGATGGAAAACTTCCTTTTTATCAATTAATATTTGAGGAGGCCTTTGCCTTTCCAGTTGGCCTGACCCTGCAACCAAACATTAATAGCATGCTTCACATAAAGATGAGTTCAGTGGATCTCCAACGTTGATTTATGCGGGCTCCACAGGAGTCTGTCGTAATTAACAGCTGAAATTTATTGGGATTTTGTGTATCCGGTTCATGCAAGTGTGGCCTGGATGCGAACTAAAACCTCCGGGCCGAACGCCTGGCGAGGTGACCACATGATGTCTTGTACCGGAGGACTTGGTGATGGTGACGGCTCACGAGACAAGTCGTCTTGAAGTCTTTCGAAGGATACCACAAGATGCGAGAGAATAAACAAAGAGGAGATTGCAGGTAACTCTGGGAACCATTATTTTCTAAAAGATGTGACTTTTATACATCATAAATAATAGAGATAATGACGTTCTATTATTTGAAAAGGTAATCCCCTTCTATGTGTATTAACAATTATCGGGTGCTTTTCAGGGGAAGAATTTGCTGATGATATGCAGTAACTGTGCAATAGTCTCAACAATTTTCTGATGGTATGCAGTATTGTTTGATAACATGTACCCATAATCATAGTTAGGGTCATACAAAGATGTATTAAAATTATCAAAAATAGAATTGTGCAATAATCTGAAGAATTTTCTGATGACATGCAGTGTTGTTTGATTATATGAGATAAACATCCAAAAGTACATTTCTAATAGTGATTCCAAACAAATGGAAAAATATGGGGGGAAAGATTAATAGTCCCAGACTTGATCAAGTCTTTAAAAGGCTCAAAGAAGAAATGGGGGAAAAACCCTTGAGGAATGGGAATTCCTACCATCTTCCGTATACCCGCTCACCCAAGAGGAGAAGCTTAGGTGGGATCCTGGGGTACGAGCATCCAAGAACTGGGATGTTAAAATATAAAAAAGGGACTTAGTTGATGGTTATTAAAGTATAGTTAAATACATCATTAATTAATAGAAAGATCAATAGTCCAGTCATAGGACAATGCAAAGCGTAACTTTATTAGTATTGTATTATAGGATCTAAAATAGGATCTCTCTCCCATATATTATTTTTTTTTGGGTCATAGAATCTCTGCCCTTTAACATTCTATTTTACAGGGAAATGTCAAATGTTATTTCAATCTCACGATAACTTTCTTCTCTCGCAAAAAACATTTAAGAAACATATTTCTTTACTGACAAAACTTTTTCATGCACCTAAGACCATTGGATTGAATTCATCATACTTGTTGATCGTGTAAGTTGCACAAGTGAATCCTGCATGATATATTGTTGCAATTGCATTGGATCGATGGACCAGTCAAGAGATTATTTATGTACTGCAATGTTTTAATTAGAAAGTTGCCTCTATTTAAAGGTTACAAGGCAAGGGACCTATGAGTTAGTGCTTTTGTATGCAATATTTCAGTGTTGAGTGATTAATAAAATTAGGATTGCCTATATGATGGAATACTATCACTTCTTCTAGAATTTTCCTTTCAATATCATGGATCTTTTAACTTACTAATAGGATGTAACAAGTCAATTACAATATTCAAGTGATTTGAATTTTTATCAACTTGTGTTTGAGTTTTGAAAAATCAATGCCACTTCGTTATGGGAAAGGATTTGATTTCTAAATACTAATAGCCCATATAACAATAAAAAAATATTAAAAATTTAGTAACATATGTTCTTTTGGCTTACCTAACAAGTTTCACCTTCTTAATATAGAAAACTAATTGTAAAGCATGAAGGTGCAATCTAAACCTGTAAACTATTGATGATACTCTATATAGTAGTTAAAGATTGCTTATAGGGGAAGACCCTATATAGGCAGTAAATAGAATATTTTAATTTTCATTAAAATCATCTTATTTTAAATGGTAATTGACTTGCTATTACAACTCCAAAAGTCTTGATATGTGGTCCAAAACAAGTTATTAGTTTTTTTTTTTTTTACAGTAATAAGTATTCAGTTTGCTTGACTTAAAAAAATATCACACAAAATTCACTTGTTAATATACATATAGTAAAGGTCCTTCATAGTGTGTCCGGTGAGATTTATTCTGAATATGTGGTGTTGTGATTTTATTTAATGCATACAAATTAAATATTTATTCAGTCGACCAATAATTCGAGATTGTAAAACAAAAATCCAACTGAAAATTACCACCAAATGGATTTCGATCATAGTCCTTTCGAACAGTCATTTTTTTTATATTAGCTGCAAAACACACTTCGCCTCTATCTTGACCAAACTAAAGTAACCATGTGTTACACGACATAAAATAAATATAGAAAAGCACCTTGGATTAAAGTGTGTCAGACCTTCACCGTTTTGTGTTGGCTTCGGACCCAGTTGGCCCGCCTCTGGACCCAAGGGGAAAAAAAAATCCAACAACATGCTTCGTACGCAGATGAGCCTAGTCAATCTCCGGCGTTAAATTATACGGGCCCCATATAAGACCGACCTCATCTAACGGTTGCAATTCATCAGGATCTTGTGCATCGGGTTCATGCGAGTGCACCGTAGATCCGCACTAAAACTACCGGGCCCAACGCCCGGCGACCGCCAGGGTAGACTCGGTGCATGAGGACTTCCAAGTCGTCTCGAAGTCTTTCGAAGGACAAGACAACACGCCAGAGAAAAATGCATCCAAAAGAGACCGAGACGCCGTTGGTCGTCGCGAGCTGGTCGTCGCTCTGTCCATTGACTATAGCCGTGGACGAGCGGTAGGAGTACGGGAGCGACTTCCCCGAAGCAGGACGACAGCGGTTCCCCCGAAGCATTTCTCGTGCTCGTTGCATGTGAATTTGAAAAGGCAAGGAAATGCCACATTATTTTCCACGCCACACTAAATGGAAAAATGACAACACACGTGTTTAGAGCAAATTAGTCCTCTCCACCTATCTTTTTCTATACGAGATAGGGGTGAGCATTGACTCAGGTTCTCAATCTTGTTGATCCTGATCCGATTATTCAGGAAGACTAGATCGATTCTTGATTTTGAGATTCCTAAATTAGTACTGTATGGGCTAATTCTCGATCCTAACTACATATATATCTAATATATTATGTATAATATTTTTAAATTTATTCTAAAGAGGAAATCCTAACTTAAACGGCATTGCATTAACTTAAATGGTGTTAAACAACATTAAATGGCATCGATAGGCGTCATCCTCCTCCAATACTCTTGTTCTCCTTGATAATTTATCCTCTTCAATTTTTACTCGAAAGAAACAACATTTTAATTGTTAGTAATTTTGTCTTGCTCGCTACACAACGCTCACCCCGTTTGGCGCTTGCTACTCAACTCTCTCACCTCTCCATGCTTGCTGCTCACCGCTCAACAACTGTGCCGCTCTCCTCCCTTTGTTGGCCTTGCTCGTCATCAAGTAAATTAAAAGGAAATAAAACCCTACTTAAAAACCCTCTTTGTTCATGAGCAATGCTCGCCATTCACCGCTTGCCTCACGACTCGCTCTCATCTCGTGGCTCCCCCCTATTGATCGATATGTAATTTGAAATAATAGGTTTATCTTTAAAGGGAATATAAATATAAATATATATATATATATATATATATATATATATATATATATATATATATGTTGGCTAGTCCCGACTTGAATTTGGAATCAGATCGAACACATAGAGTCCGACCGATCCTTGGTCCGAAGCTCAATCAGGTTGGTCGTTAGTCCAAAAAATTGAGGATCAACATTGTACGAATTGGTCTCTGGGTTAGGTATTGGACTAGTTCAACTCGAACCATAATCACCCATAATATGAGGTCATCAAGTTCACTATACATGATAATAGACGGGCCAGTTGGGACTTATTGTTACTTGATGAGCGGTATATAGTCTTCTTCTTTTTTCATGTTGATAGCTTGGCATAGACGTACAAAGATTACTTTGCTTCTCATATTAGAATTGCTTGAACGCAATAGCAATGGGAAGATTATTATATGCATTCGGTACATTAAGGGCATATGATCTGTTGGATTATATGAATCTTAGTACATCGAATTGCAGTGAAGGATCTCGCATCGCATTTTAGCAAACGTCGTTATCAACAAACTCCAGGGATGGCCCAATCAAATCTCTTGACAGCCAAATGAGAAAGCAGTGCATCCATTCAAAACAGTAGTTGTGATTTTTCCGTATACTCCGTGCTCCTTTTTATTTGAAAGAGACTTGTTTACCTTATATAGTTGAAGACAACTGTCCAAATTCTTGCCCTTTGGCGTTAAAACAAAATATTGCGCCATTTTGCGTACCAAATCCTCGTATCCTCTATGGTCCACTACTAAATATTCTTGTTCCTCATAATGATTTACAAGATTTTATTGATGATCTCTCAGCCTCGTAGCAGGATGATCAAATACAATGACAGTAGTGGCATCCAAAAATTATAATGATGATTTTCACATCACAGAGAATATGTCTCCCTGTTTTTTTATTTCAGCGAGCTCTTGTCACATAACATCGTTTGTTAATTTAACTATGTTGCTTTTGTAGGTATTAAGTTATTAGAATCTTCGAATGTTGAAAATGTTGAATTAATGAATATATCTGTAGAACTATTAGCTTCTGAAAGAAGTCAATTTTTACCTCACGAATTACAAATATAATGACCTTTGGGTGCCTTACAACAAAGTAACCCTCTTCTATGAATATTACAAATTATTGGATACTCTTTGTGTAGACTTGACATGTACCAATAACCATACTTATTGTCATGTAAAGATGTATCAAAATCGTAAAAAGAAAACTTGCACTAATTTTTAGAATTTTTTGATAATGAATTGCAATATATATTTAAAGAAGAGTGGTATCCTAGAATACATTTGTAACTATAGTTCCAAGCAAATGTAAAAAGCAGGTAACTTTGAATTTTGTGCTCGGTATGGGCAAATAAAAAAAAAAAGCAAACGGTATGCTGTAAGAGTTAATAATAGGGAACAAATATGATAATGGTAATTATCTTCATAAAATATGCTCGACTTATATAGAAATCGGCCATTAATTGACATTGTCTTTGTCTTTGTTTTTGTTTTTTTTTTTTTGGTGCCAGCCAATGGATGTAGCTACTGGGTCTCCAGCATGTGTTTTCTCTTCAGATTAATCTTGGGCATGAGAGTGTAACTATTGGATCAGAACTTTTATGCAATGTTCAATCAAGCCTATGATTTTTATTTATTTATTGGGACCTTCAAATATATATATATACATATACATATATATATATATATATATACATATACATATATATATATATATATATATATATATATATATATATGTATGTATGTATCAATCCATCTATCTAAAAATTTGTGAAGGTGCTACCATTATGGCACTAATTCACAATTAATTGGAGGTGAGGACACCTGGAGTGCCATAACTTGGCACGCCGGGACACTTAAGTGCCATAACTTTAAAATGGTACACTTAAGTGCCATCATCGGAGCAAAATGGGACATTTAAGTGCCACTCCGACGAAAATCCGGCCAAATGGCTGACGTGGCAATTTTCCGGCGACCTTAGTCCAAAACGACGTCGTTTTGCACGCCGACGTGGCGGAGAAAACGCAAAACGACGCCGTTTCGTGTCTACGTGTAAATAATAATATAAAAATTAATTAAATTATAAAATATTCAAAAATTTAAAAAATAAGAAAAATTTTAAAATTAAGAAAAATTTAAAAGTTTTAAAAATTAAGAAAATTAAAATAAAAAAAAAAAGGGGGGAGGTCGAACGGGCGGGCGAGGGCCGAGCCCTCGCCGCGCCGCCTCCCGCCGTCGCGGGAAGGGTCGGCGACGGAGGGGGAGGGTCGGTCGGGGTCGCCGGCCCCGGCCGACCGACGGCGAGGGCCGCGACCCTCGCCCCCGGATCCGGCGAGGGCTCGCGGGCCCTCGCCGGCCCCAGCTAGGGCCCGGCGACCCCGGCCTACCCTCCCCACTCCGTCGCCGCCCTTCCCGGCGGCGGGGGGGAGGCGGCGAGGGCCCGCGAGCCCTCGCCGGATCTGGCGAGGGTCGCGGCCCGCGCCCTAGATCCGGGCGCGGGCCGCGACCCTCGCCGCCTCCCCGCCGCCGCCGGGAAGGGTCGGCGACGGAGTGGGGAGGGTCGGCCGGGGTCGCGGCCCTGGCCGGGGCCGGCGAGGGCCCGCAAGCCCTCGCCCGGATGGGGCGAGGGTCGTGGCCCCGCCGCGATCCGGCGAGGGCTCGCAGCCCTCGCCGTCGGTCGGCCGGGGGCCGGCGACCCCGGCCGACCCTCCCCCCTCCGTCGCCGGCCCTTCCCGGCGACGGCGGGGAGGCGGCGGCGGGGAGGCGGCGGCGGCGAGGGCTCAGCCCTCGGCCGCCCGTTCGACCTCCCCCCCACCCTTTTTTTTTTTTTTAAAATTTTAAATTTTTAAAATTAAAATTTTTAAAATTTTCTTATTTTTTAAAATTTTGAAAATTAAAATATTTAAAATTTCTTATTTTTTAAAAAAATTTTAAAATTTTTTAAAATTAAAATTGTTAAAATTTTCTTATTTTTTTAAAATTTTTAAATTTTTTTTTTAATTTTTTAATGTTTATGCTGATTTGGAGCTCCGGCGAGCCACGTAGGCGAAAAATAATAATAAAAAAATGCCACGTAGGATTTCCGGCAAGGGTCGCCGGAGGTGGCACTTAAGTGTCCCACTCGAAAAAAAAAGTGGCACTTAAGTGTACCGTTTGGAAGTTATGGCATTTAAGTGTCCAGTGCCAAGTTGTGGCACTTGCGCCGTACTTCCGCACAATTAATTGCTATCGTAGCACCACATACGATATTAGATGTGGCTATTGAAATCCTTAAACAATATGAAAAGTTAAATATTTTTTGAATCCTAGGAAGGGGCAAAATGTGAGGAGTTTGCCACATGTGCTGTGAAAATCGGAACAGTTATGGCCCAAAGATGCAGGGAAATATATATATATATATATATATATATATATATATGTATGTATATGTATATGTATATGTATGTAATATGTATGTAATATAGATGTGTATGTCTAATGTTGTTTTTGAAGAGAGAGGGAGAGAGAGGGGGTGGGAAGGAGAAGAAATGGGTAAGATTGAAGCCCTTAAATGAAACAGGTGTGGCACAGCTCAGATGCGGGAACTCCATCTAAGTCCCCCCGCGTCGGGAGCCGCAGCCACGGAGGTCGCCTTATGCGCAGGCTTTGAAACGGAATCTTAAATTAATCAAACTTAAAATTCTGTCACTCATTTCAGATTTTAAGTGACCGATTAGTTTATTGGAACATTATAGTAATAGTAATTCAAATGAGGTGGCTCATTATATAGTAATAGTAAGTCAAATGAGGTGGCTCATTATGGAGGGAAAGGACTTTGGAATTTCTATTGAGAATGAAACTTATCTGTCAATTTTTATTTTTAATAAGAAGTTTAAGCAAAGGGAATATTCTGAAAAGGATTTTATTGAGGAGCTCCTCGAGAGTACTTATTGAATAGCCAATTATGAAACTTGTAGATTCGAAGAACGGATTTTTCTTGTGCTGAATGCAATGAATACTTCGAGAATTGAAAATTTTCTCTATCTTGTGAAACAATCGCGGCTCTAGAACATCTGAATTTTAAGTGAAAATAAAAGCAGTGTCTATAATCAGGCAAGTTTTCAAGGAAAACCCAGCCCACTCTCGTGGACGGGGTCGTAATTGATGACCCGGTCTTCCAACGTGCTCACTCACTTGGCCGCCGCGGAGGCATCGGCATCAGCGAAAGTGGGATTATAAAAACCGGAGAGAGGAGAGCCAGAGGAAGCACAGATTGGAGAAACATAAAAGATGAAAACAGCGGTGTTGTGTTTTCTTCCGATGGCCTTGGCCTTGGCCACTTTTGCCGAGAAGGACAACTGCAACCGAAGGTGCGGCAACCTGAACGTGCCTTTCCCATTTGGGCTCAGCGAAAGATGCGCGTGGAACCCCAAACTCGCCCTCACATGCGACCGCACATCCGGGGAACTGATCCTCGCCAAAAACATTCCGGTGTACAACATATCTGTGGAGGACGGGACGATGACCATTGGCAATTACATAGCATACGACTGCCGTGACGAGAGTGGCGGTCGCCTCAACGGCTCTCGCCCTAACCCAGGGATTAGATTGGTCGGACACGGGCACTATACAGTCTCGGACACCCGGAACAAGTTCACTGTCTTCGGTTGCGACACGTGGGCTCTTTTCTTAGACGATACCAACAAATCTGCGAGTGGATGCCTCTCCTATTGCCGCAAGGACGTCGACTTCACAGCCGAGAGTGCTTGCTCCGGCCTCGGGTGCTGTCAGACGTCCATCCCCAAGAGCCTGAGGAGCCTCAGGATTAGACTGAGCACGTCAACCAACTACACCGCAGTTTGGAACTTCAGCTCTTGCGGATCAGCGTTCGTAGTGGACCAGGAGTCGTTTAATGTTTCCGATTACAAGCTCCCTGTCCCGGATGATTTGAAACTCAAAAATTACTTGCCATTCAAAAATTACTCACAGGTTGTCCTGGATTGGGTAGTTGAACGGCATTTGACCTGAGAGGTAGCGCAATCGAACCGATCGAGCTATCCCTGCGGCGCCAACAGTAACTGCTCTGACTTCCGAAAGGGGAATGGTTATCGTTTCTTCTGTAAGCCTGGGTACACGGGGAATCCCTATGCCCCCCCGCTGTCCCCAAACTCCGCAGGATGTGAAGGTATTCATCTGTTCTCTTTGCGAGGCAAAAATTTTTTTTGTTTGAATTGGGTCAGAATTTCCGTGATCCAGCCTCCTCCAGCCAGCTCTCCATTGAGTTGAGTTAGATGCTTCAATACAACCCAGACGTTATTTTTAAGAAGCGTAATAACACATGAACGTACACTTACAGTTTCGCCTTTGATTCTGTTTGACATAGATATCAACGAATGCAACGATCCAGGGAGATATCCATGTCATGGGAATTGCAAGAACACAGCTGGGAACTACACATGCGACTGCCCGTTTGGCAGGGTGGGTGATGGCAAAGTTAGTTGCCAAATCTCTCATCATGTCATAATCGCTGCAGGTAACTCTAGCTCCCTTTTGATGGTCACTCAACAATCTAAGCTGCTCTTACTCTAGACTACGAGTCCCCTTGCAATTGATCCGGCTTATATTTTTATGTTCTCAAACTGTTCTCACTCTACATTCAACTTGATCACTAGTCACCGATATGATTGTAAGTGGGCTCCGACTCATTTATGCTTAATGCCTCGAATGCACATTTTAGCATCTGAAGCCTTAACTTTAACTACCTTATCAACTCCTCAAGGTGCTTTCATCAAAGAAATCCCCACGCGCCTTGAGAAGTAGGGGCAATTTTCTTAGAACTAGACTCTTCAATGATAACTTATCATTTTTTGCGTAGCATCATGATGTTTCCTTTCATATTGACATGCCCCAATCACCAATTTCGACTAGTTACAGATCCCATAATGCAAACCCGACGCAACATTCAATAATACCCCACGTGCAACCCCTGGCAAATATAATGACTCAAATAATTTCACAAGAACATCACGAATCATGACACATATGTAGACAAAGTGGCGACACCAAATTAAACTTCCACTACTCAAAATGCTTTCACAAAACAAGCAATTTAGAGTCTATAAACTCGTGTGCTTATAAGTATAAGCCCATTCACTTAGCTTCAAGAAACACCCACTCTAGTATCACAGGTCAATGCTTGTGATTGAGACCGTGTGGCAACTTAAGCTTCCTTTAATTCGTTGGATCACCTAAACTAAGCCTTTTTCCCAAGGAACGAATGCTTGCTCACTACATATATCGAAGAGAGAGAAGCTCTAAGAGAAAATGCACTTCTATTGCTCAAATGGGTAGAGCACTCCTATTTATACATGAGGATTTTCAATTATTATCGTCTCAACTACCATCGATCATATTAAATACAAGACTATCATCTATTCCATTAAATGCATGAAATATTTTGAGTATCTATTTCCCATACTATCCTTGAGAGTATTCTAGATTCCTTATGAAAACCCTAGAGCCCAAGACAGTTCAAGTCTTGCCGATCGTATGGACCATCTCTTTGGCTGCTCGGGTCTTGAAATCTCCATGACAATAGTCTCTCGAAGTTCTTCCTCTAAAAGTGACGCTTCTCCTCTGGGGTGTTTCTTAGGATCTTTGGGGAATGAGTACTCAATCACTTGAAAAAATCACATAAGAAAATTTGAAATTTTTTGTATTGCGATATTTTGAATAGAAACTACGAAAATTTGTATGGTGTTAGGATCTGTTATGACCTGAGATTCCGTTTCCCTTCCCCTCCTTTTTTGCTTTTTCTTTTCCTTTTCTTTCTCAGTCTTCACCGAGAGAGACACACGGCCACACCCTGTTTTCCTTTCTTTCGTCGTATCTCGACTGCACCCACCACAATTATTTTTTCTTTTAATACACCCCGACCCCTTTTGGACCTTTTAAACCTCTGATGCAAGGTCGTCGGCCCCGACGTGACCTCTGTACACACAGAGAGACCGCCGCGGGGGCCCGGGGAGCCCCGCGGGGGTGGGTGGGGTGTGTTGCTTGTGCGGCTTTGAGCACTGCTTATGGTGTCTTCGACGGGCATTTAATGGGAAATGGCTCTTACCGCACGTGCATGTGATTTTTCGGAAAATGTGAGTGTGTTTCGGTAAAGCTGGGGCATTTTTTTATGGTGTGGCTTAATCCGGTTACACCATTTGGTGGCTGATGCGTCAAGTATTTAAGTGGATAACTGTAAGAATAAATTTTAGTTCTAAAATTTACCAGGTCCAAATTCATTACTTGTCAAATTAAATCAATCATTCGGGAGAGAAATTAATATATCCATTTTTCAATTTTGTGTGGCAGTCATTGTTGCGGTAACGTTGTGCATAGTTGTTAGTGGCCTAGTCCTGCTCATATGCAAGAGGAGGGCCAAGGAGAGACACTTTAGGCAAAATGGAGGAGAGATCTTGAAGCACCAGAGAGTGAAAATCTTCACTGAGGCAGAGTTAGCTAAAGCCACCAACAACTATGATGCTAGCAATAAGCTCGGTGAGGGTGGTTTTGCTTCAGTTTACAAAGGAAGAATCGACGGCGACATATTAGTCGCAGTCAAGAAGCCTAGAGATGTCCCTATCAAGAAGCCAAAGAACATGAACAAGGATGGCTCTTTGAGCACTCATGATGAATTCCTACATGAAATCAGCATCATTTCACAGGTGAATCACAGGAACTTGGTCAAGCTCATGGGCATATGTTTGGAGACAAAAGTGCCATTGTTGGTCTATGAATTCATCCCCAATGGGACTCTCTATTACCACATTCATGACAAGAGATCAACGGTCTTGCAATCATGGAAGAATTGCCTCAGGATTGCCTTGGAAGCTGCCTTCGCCCTCGAGTACTTGCATTCCCTGGCCGATCCGCCAGTCATTCATAGCGATGTCAAGTCTCTAAATATACTTTTGGACGAGAAATACTCTGCTAAAGTATCTGATTTCGGAGCCTCGGTTTTGATATCACCTGGAAAGATCCATATAGTCGAAAGAATACAAGGTACAATAGGTTATCTCGACCCTGAGTATCTCACCACTGGGGAATTAACCACGAAGAGCGATGTTTATAGTTTCGGGGTTGTCCTCGTGGAACTCCTTACTGGAGAGACGCTGATTCGGCATGGAAAATCTGGGGAAAAAATCAACATCATCCGAACTTTCATCTCTGCTGTGGAGGACCAAACACTCCTCCATATGATAAATTTTGAGGCATCCAATGAAGGTGAAGTGCGGGAGATCGAGGCAGTTGGTTCGCTCGCTAGAAGGTGCTTGAACTATAATGGCGTGAGTAGGCCAGCAATGTGGGAAGTGGCTGAGCAACTGGCTGGGATTAACAAGAGCTTGTGGGCCGATCAATGGAACAACGAGGAGGCTCAAAGTTTACTCAGCGAGACGAGATGCGATTCTCTCTCGACTTCAATTAGTGCAACGAACAAACCGGAGTCGACCGATCTTCTAGTATTTGACATCGAGGCGGACACAACTAGTTCTAGCGTCTAATTCATGGTTTCTAGCGTGGGGCTATGTACAAGAAACAAAACCAATGGTCGTATGTTCGTCCTTGATATTTCGATTGAGGTCCTGATTAAGTAGCTATTTTGAATTCTTTATAAGGGATGACTCTATTTTAAATAAAATACGGCGGATTATGCCTGATTGTACTCACTTCTATTCTAGCTATAGATTGCAGAGCTATGAGGAATAGCCATTTTATTTAATGGATGAATAACTATAGAAGATTGCTAGAATATCTATTCAAACAATTTAACAGGAAATTACTCTTTTGAATTTCAGCTTCACATATTATTCACAAACCTCGTGTGGGACTAATAATTTTCATTTCACATCTCATGGAAAACTCTTTTCGCTCCGATTAGCCCTATCCCCTTATGGGGGTATTTTAGTGATAGGTTCTATAGGAACTGGACAATCCTATTTGTTCAAATACCTAGCAACAAACTCCTATGTTCCTTTCATTACAGTATTTGTGAACAAGTTCTTAGATAACAAGCCTAAAGGTTTTTTTTATTGATGATATCGATACTGAGGATAGTGACGATATTGATCATGACCTTGATACGAAGCTAGAGCTTCTAACTAGGATGAATGTGCTAAAACTTTTTGACCGAGTCAAAAAGGGTGGTGGGACCCACTTCAATTTTTTAAAAAAAAAAAAAGAAGAAGAAGAAGAAGGAAAAGGAAATAAAAGGTTGAAAAGTCAAAAGGAGGAGGAAAAGAAATTTAAAAAAAAAAAGGGTGTTCAGCTCATTGGTCAAACCAATCCAGGAAGAAAGGAGAAAAAGAAGAAGAAAAGAAGAAAATGGAAAGAGGAAAAAGAGGAAAAGAGGAGAGGGGTTTGCGCCTACCAACCACAGGCATCTCGCCTAGTCAATTCCATTCCATAACATAACACCTAGTAAGTACTCATGCTCCTTGTTCATTCAATCAGAGTATTTTTAGTTTTAGGGCTTAGAATTCAAAATTATGTGAGATTCGAGCTGCGAAGTCCTTTTTGAGTCACTGAGCCACACACACACACACACACACGATAGTTAAAGGTGTCTTAGAGCCATAGAATTTTGGAACTTGATCTAAGCTTACGATTTGCCCTAAACAAAATTTTGAAGTTTTATACGCATGATGAACAGTGCATGTCCAGCAATTTCAAGGTTGTATTTTGTCGGTTTTCGGCTTGATTTTGGAACAGTCAAGTTGGGATTCTTATAGTATGTTAAAAGAGCTTTCTATTGATTATAAGAACATTTGAAATAGGGTTTGGTGGAAATAGTTATGACATAACCAAGTTTTGCACTCAAGCTCTGCATTGCAAACGGCTTGAATAATCGCTTTGGATATGCGATTTGTTAGTATATAGTTGTCGTTTTATGCATGGTTTAGTCGAGCTATTAGTTAAGATAATGTTTTACTTAGTTTTGATGATATTTCTCGCTCATATGATAGGAATGTATGTTCATTGATTCGAGAGAGCTTTGTTTTGGTTTGGGGCATATCCAGGTGAGTGATGCTATCTCTTTTATGGATTTGTGAACTCATGTCTTGAACGAGATAAAGATTTGAGTATTGTACAAGTAATTAAAGCATGTTTGTTGCATAAAAGTCTAGATCAAGTAATTGCTACCTTTTAATATTTGAGAACAATTTTATGAAAATGATTGTGAAATGATATATATGTATAGTTTTGTGAACTGGTTTATGGAATAAGTTCTAAAATAATATTGAGAAACGTTTTATGAAAAATGTTATAAAAGGTTATACATATTGATTTGTGAATTTGGTTTATGAAATGATATGAGAAATGCTTTACAAAAAAAGTATTTATACTAGATAAACTGAGTTACAAAAGGTCATATGATTAGTTTATGAAATGCATTGTGGATTATGAGATTGATTATGAATTGAATTTCTGGATATTGGAGGATGTGGGTTTAGTGTTCAATAAAACTGTGAGCTCATGGAAGGGCTTGTGGGTATGCATACTAGGTTTAGGATATCCTTTTAAGTCAAGCCACCATCTTTGTAGGTAGAGACCTTGCCAAGAGAGGAATCTTGGGTACCTTGTCACAAGACATTGTGTTGTGACTATGGTTAGGTATTGAGCAAAAGGTTAATCGATGGATAAACCATCGATGTGTGTTTTGATATGAGATGGAACAATGGATAGACCATTGACATGGTTTTTGATAGAGATTAATTAATGGACTTGACCATTGATGCTTGAATTGTCAAAATGGTTTAAATGAATATTTTCTAAATTGTATAAAGTTTGTTGAAATGAATCATCTCTTATATGATTTGATGTGTATATTAAAGAGTTAGATAATGGGTTTCTAATAGTGTTTTATACTTATATATAAACATAGTGGTTGCTCGATTTACTTAAAAGAGATATGTGTTACTTAGTGAGCTTGTGGTTGCTCATTCCTTTATTTCTCACACATTTCTCAGGTTCTCTGGTTATCAGCTAATAGAGTGAGAGCATTATCAATGGGGACGTTTGGAAGTGGACTTTAGGTATGGTTTGAGGTTGTGTCCTTCAAGTGGAAGGACGGCCATGTCATCCCCATTCTCGATGGTTTTGGGGCATGATACATACGCCTTCCCTAATATAGCGTGAAGGCAATTTCCTACTTTTCAGCATTGAATTGGATTATTATCTTCTCTCTTTTTTTTTTTTTTTTTTTTTTTTTTTTTTCTTTCTTTGTCACTATAGCAAAAGATGCTACTTCATAGAGAAGCAAGAGTTGTAAGAGTATATGAATTATATAAGGGTTAATATCATGAAAAACTCTAAACTAATGTATATGCGACAATTTTATCATTTGTTAGTTTCCATTAAATTTTATTGTCAAATTGTTAAGTTGAATAATATATGATAATTGACGGGTATACCGGTTTGGTGTTTTACTTTGCATTTATCAAATGTGTATCAGTTTGTGATTTTTTGGATATTAATCCAATTTAATGTAAATTAACAAAAGGTAAATTTGTTATAAATATATCAGTTTAAGGTTTTTTTGTGGTTAAAAAATTAGTTTGGAGTAAATATATCACACGTGTATTATTTTGGAGTAAGTTTATCATATATACATCATTTTGAGATTTTTCATAGTATTAACCCATTATACAACCCTATTCAAAAAAGAAAATATTTGCTTGCAAGTATCTCCATCCTGACCAATTGCACAATATTGTAAAAAGTTTTGGAAGTAGAGGAAGAACACCATGTGTAAGAGAACAACGTATGGGACTAAATGAAATGCAATTGCTGATTTAGGAAAGTGCTTTCCTTCTTATCAAAAAGGAAAGTTATCTTCCCACTATCTAAACTTGTTGTTCTCATTCACAGACAACAAATTCCCTAAATTGAGTAGTTTTGTGTCATCCAATCACCGGAAAATCATAAAACAAATTTCCGAAAACAATTTTCATTCAAAAATACTAACCTAGTCTAAGAAATTAAAACAGGTTCTTAGAGCCTCACCAACAAAATACTACAAATTGTCCAAAAAAAAAAAACATTACTGAAAAATAGATTTTAACTTAGGAGATACATACTAGACTTATGTGACATAAACTTACAGGACAACGTTGTCCTTTGATTCACGACTCTCTGAGTAAAATCATTCACTTGCTGACATTGAGTTCGAGTTTACAAATATCGCCATTATGATAATGACTATGGAATCATACTGACAATTTCTTATGTAAAACGACAATACAAATCATTGCACAACCGCCTAAAAGTAATTTGCATATCTAAATTTTTATTTTGTTCTTTAGTTTCCACTTTTTTTATGGCTTTTATTTGCAACTGGATCGGCTTCGTTTGGGAATTGCTTTGTCAATGGAGCTTTGGGCCCTTTGGGCAAATATAAAAACCGTTTTGACAAATTTTTTAGAAAATTTGGCAAAGATGGAATTGCAATTTCAAAGACCTTTAGCTCAAGGCAAATTCCAAGGCGTTTTGACTTTTGAACATTTCCAAGAATGTAAATACAATTTTTTTCTTCCAACTTTGTCCATCGTAATGGTGACGTTTCGCTTTTGGATTAGGAGGCAGTAAGTCAATGAGAAGAGTGTACACTTGAATAATTGAAATTGCAAGCCATAGATCTCAAAATGTTGGAAGGAGCAGTATTTTGCATAAAATCTATAAAATATTAACCGTGATAAAATGCTAATGTATTACCATTTTGACGGTATCTGATACTTTGTAAAGAACAAAAAGCATATTGTATTGCACCATTAAGAAAAGCACATACCTGTTTTAATAATCTATGGTTAGACGCAGTGTGGCATTGCATCATAGGCTAAATAATGCACGTAACACCTTTCTTTAAAAGCAAGTTCACTTATTATCGCATCTAGAAGTCTGTAGGTTACCATATTACCAGTTTTCCTTAATTATTTACATTAGCGCTTTATGCTTTTTCTCACTAATTTGTCAAAAGAATGCAATGTAATAGGATCATGAGTCTATTTCCCAGCTTAGTGACAATAAACATAGATCTTATATTGTATTGAAAATGGAAAGATTAACAGAAAGGAAAACTCTAATATTTTAGAAAGTGCTATAAATTAGGCTCCATTTGATTAGCGAAAATGTGATTTTTTTTTAAAAAAGAAAATATTCTCCGCAGCTCAATAAGGAAAATCTTCTTCTACATGCACTCTTTTTCAATAATTTCGTTATTATAATTTTTTTAAATCAATTTTTTATTTTTATATTTTAAAATATTGATTTTTTATTATTTATTATTTATTATTTATTTTCTTTCTTTTTGGCTTCTTCTTCGGCCTGTCACGATCAGCACTAGGCAAGCTTGAGCCTTGCCACAAGTCAACGAGGCTCGCCAGACTATGGGAAGGTAGAGCTTTACTTGATTTGGTGAGGTTGAGCTCACCCGAGACCGATGACTTGAGCCCTATCCAACTCACCGGATCTAACGAGGCTCGCATTCATCCGACAGCCTCAAGCAAGCTCGCCTAGGAAGCCAAAAAGAAAGTTAAGAAAAAAATAAATTAAAAAGAAAAATTAAAAATCGTTTTTTAAAAATCGTTTTTTTTAAATTAAAAAGGAAAATACAAAGAAAATGCATTTGGTAAAAGAAAGTGAGGTGAAATAAGATATTAGAAAATGTTTTCCTCTTTCTCAAAAGCGGAAAATATTTTTCTCTATTTTAAAAAACCTTTATATGTTGGTAGAAAATGTTTGCTCTCACTAGTTTATTTTCTGTGAAATGAATACTGGAAAAATCAGAAAATGTTGTGTTAAAAGTTATTTTTCGGAAACGAACGAAGTCTTCCGCTCGTTTCGTGGAGACTGTGCGTTTTCGGAAAATATTTTCCGAAAAGCTATTTTCCAGAAAAATATAATTATATTCTAGTGTCCATATGAAACCTGAAAATAAAGTGAAAAATATTTTCCGTTGTTCCATAAGGAAAATCTTTTCCTCCATACACTCTTTTTCATTTATTTTATTTTTAAAATTGATTTTTCATTATTTTTTATGTTTTAAAAATCGATTATTAAATTACTTTTACTTTCTCCTTTTCTTTTTCTTTTCTTTGTTTTCCTCCTCTTCTTCTTGGCCGGTAGTCGGCCACAACGACCGGCCACAGTGCTCACCCACCGGTGAGCTCAAGCTCGTCGCTCGCCGATGAGCGGCAAGGTCGGCAAGCTCAAAGCTCACCAATCTAGCGAGGCACAAGGTCGGCGAACTCGAGCTTGTGGCGAGGCTCGTACTTGCCGATTTGGCGAGCCTCAAGCTCACCGCCCTTGGTCTTCACTAGATCAGTGAGCTTTGAGCTTGCTAGCCTTGAGCCTCAAGCTCAACGCTCGCGCTCGTCAATCTGGTGAGTGGTGAGCTTGAGCTCACTAGAGATGGGTGAGCCTCATGCTTGCCGTTCGCCGGCTATCGCTATGGCTAGAGATCAGCAAATAAAGAAGAAGCGGTGAAACAAAGGAAAGAAAAAGAAAAATAAAAGTAAAAAATAATTCGAATTTAAATAAATAAACAAATAATAATTTTTATTTTTATTTTTTTTAAAAAGAAGGAGGAGAAGGAAGTGAGGGCTTGTAGGGGTATAAGATAAGAGATACCAACTGAGGAAAATGTTTTTCACTTTTCAAAAATAAAAAACATTTCTCCTAATTTAGAGGACTTTTTTACTTTCATAAAAATGTTTTCCCTAAGCAATTTATTTTTTGTAAAAGGAACGCCGAAAAATCCAAAAATGTTTTCCTGAAAATTATTTTCCATGAAACGAATTGAGTTTTAATATACTATATTATCCTAGTTTTAACTAATCATATCAATAAAAAGAATGTTCGTGCATGGGAGGGGTCCTCAAGCTAGTCCTGGGTTAAAAGTTAATAAAATGTCTATTGATATTTAGGAGGACTAAGAAACTTTCTCGAGTCAACCTTTCTCCTCGTAATCCTCAATGGAATCGTAGTTCCATGACCTGCATCTTCCCACGAGTGGCGGTAAGGGGAATGGACAGATCTAGGTTGTTAATATAGGTGAATGTTGTGGACAGCATCATGTGGGGATGCCTCGACAAGTCGTCGAAGAAGACGGACGTCGCAAGTCGTCGTCATTCGGATGTTTCATTAAAAGAAGGCAGAGATCTTCGTCACACGCTGTCGTACCGTAAGAAAATTCATTAATGAAATAGTTAATACCCTGAAAAATCCAAAATTGGTATACATGTGACAAATTTGCCCAAAACTATTTTTTTTTACTATGAAAAATCCCAAACTGATACACTTGTGACAAATTTACCCCGACTGACCATAAAAAATCCTAAACTGGTACATTTATGACAAATTTACTCCAAACTAATTTATTTGACAGCAAAAAACACTAAACCGGTAAATTTATGATAAATATACCATCTACTAATTTGGATTAATACCACAAAAAATCACAAAAATTGTAAATTGTGACAAACGGAATGTAAAATCCCAAATTGGTATATCACCAACCGTTACATGTCATTTGACTTATAATTTGATACTAAAATTTAACGAAAATTAATAGAGGATAAATTTGTCACAAGTGTACCAGGTTTGAGGTAAATTTGTCAAAGGTATACCAATTTGGGGTTTTGGTGGTCAAAAAATAGTTTGGAATAAATTTGTCGCGGGTGTCGGTTTGAGGTTTTTCAGGGTATTAACCCTTAATGAAAAAGACATTTGGAGAAGTGGGGAAGTTGTCCTTGCCAGCTTTTGTTTGCTACGTAGGCACGAAATTTGTCCATTCGCCTTGCCACTTCTCATGGGAGATGCGGACCGCATAACTTGGATTCCATTGAGCATCAAAAGGAAGGTTGACCTAAGAAAGTTTCTTAGTCCTCCTAAATATCGGCTGATATTTTATCAAATTTTTATATTATCGTAATTTTTATTGATTATATCAATAAAAAGGATATTCATGATGATAGTAATTGAACCAAATTGGAAGTTGTTGATCAATTAAATAAGTTATCAATTTATTAAAATATTCGTTCGGTTCACAAGATGGCACACGCCTTAAAGAAGAGCCATCCTTGTAAGATTACCTTTAAGAAGTTTATTCGTATTTCTACATCAAGACTGTTCATATTTCTATGTCTAATCATTAGAAATTTATCTCCTCGGAACACTAACTACATTTATGAGTCATTAAGTTTAAAAGTTATGTATCAAGTTAATGAAATGCAACTTTTGTAATTATTTTTGATAAGGTGTAATATGGTGTTATAAAGCAAAGGCTTCTTCGTCTCCTTCTTTTGAGCGTTGTCAATCAAAGCTATTCACCTTTAACTCCACTGATCAAAGTTTAAACTTGTTCTCCCATCATGTGCAAGGCAGGGGCCTCAAACTAGCCTCGAGTAAAAATTTGATGAAATATCAGCTGATATCTGGGAGGACTAGGAAACTTTCTAGGGTCAACCTTCCTTCTAATCCCAGACTGCATATTTCCAGGGTGTCGCAAGGAAAGGTATAAATCTCAGGTCTACAGACAAACAAAAATTGGCAAGGACTACTTTGTCACTTCTCCAAAATGTCTACTTCCTTGATGAATCTTCTACGGTCTGGTGGCGCAGGACGAAAACTCGCTCGTCATCATGAACTCCGCCTTCTTTGTTGAGACGCCCGAACGAAGACTTGCGAAGTCTGTCTTCCCCTCCTGACCAAAAAAGGAAAAAAAACAAAAAAAGGAGAGAGAAGAAAAGTCCATCTTCTCCGACGACTTGTCAAGTCATCCCCTCGTGATGCTATGGAGCCAGGCTTTTTTATTGTTGGATCTGAACTTCCTACACGCGTGACATTACCCGTATTCCCAACCTAGATCGTTAGAATACTAAGGGGTCTTCTTCGGTTTATGTGGAAAATTCTGAAAACCTATCTGGGGATTGACTCAACCGCAAGGGCGTCCCACGCTTTGGGCTAGAAAAACCGGTGGTTGTGGGTTCACAGTCTTTCCTAAGGAACTCGACTTTAAATGGGTGTCTACTCGAACGATAAGGATGATGTCACGATTTTGGCTTAAAATACCAATGACTGTAGTTTTGATTCGTATCCTAAGGATATCAACTTTAAATGGGTTCATTCACAGAGTATCGGAAGCACACGTATTAACAATCAAACCATTCATTAACTTATTAAAGATGGAATTTTTCCATTAATTTACACCATTTGACTCTGGTGAATATGGACGAGTAATCTCATGAATCATACATTCTTTTTCACGATAATCACTAAACAAAACATACTCTCCTCCTCTGTCAGTAGCTAACTCTTTTAATTTCTACTTCTACCCTATGTAACATATCATAATTCAAACCTTCATGTCTATTCTTAAGCAAACATATTTTTAAATAATTAGAATGGAAATCAATGGATATTCCATAATATTTCTTACCACCTCTAGTTATGGACAGTTTTGAAGTCTCCAAGTTCATATGGATTAGTCTAATCATGCAGATTCTACGAGCAGATGCACTTTACTTTTTAATCTGTTTAGTTGCAGCACATTGTTCACATTCACTCGCACTATCAGAATTCAAAGAAGAAGTTAAACCCATAGAATGCATTTTCAGTACAGATGACTTATCAACATGTCCTGATGTAGCATTACCCATATAAGTCGTCAATAATCATGTTTATGAAATTTATTTGTGTGCCTCTATTGGTGCTGGTTGTTTTTCCACCGAATTAGCTTAGGAAATCATCTCCTTTGACTATGTTGCATGCAGCTCCATAGATTGGTCCCTTCTATGATGATCTGGTAATAGTCTTCGAAGGTGGCAATAACCAACAGAGATCGGAAATAGAAGATAGAAGTTGGTGTATGTATTCTAGTGCATCAAAAATGAACAGATGGCAGGTATTTATGGGCAAACAAACAAGCTACCAGAGTACATGTCACAATGGCTAGAAGAATAAATAGGCAACGGCTAGTTCGACTGGGAACAAATGTCACAGCGGGTAGCTGACGGCTAGTCGAACGTCGAATGGTAACTAGCCTCTTGAAATAATTCTGTATACGACATCTTCAAATAAGTTTAGAAGGAGAATGAGAAAAGAAAAAGAGGACGGAACGTTGAAATTATTCGTCTTTTGATAATTATGTTACGTACACATCTTTTAGTTTCTTTTTCAGATGACTTTCAGAGGTTCTCCAAGAGTACTTACTGAATAACCAATCATGAAACTTGTAAGTTCAGAGAACTTATTTTTCTCGTGTTATAAATGCTCTTAATACTTTGATAATTGGAAAATTCCCTACATTGTGAAATAGTCACAGCTTTAAAATTTTCCATTTCGAGTGAAAATGAAAGTGACTATGAATTGACATGCATATTTGGTCACATATAGGTAACATCTACTGACTTGTATGCCAATTGAAAAAAATGGTTTTCCGGAAAGCGCAGCAATCTCTTTCCCATGAGTCAGTATCAATGACTCGGTATTTCAATGCCGCTGAAGCATCGGCATTGAGACTAGATCTACAAATACCGGGAAGAGGATAGCCACAGGAAGCACAGACTGGTAAAAGGTAAGATGAAGGCGGCCGTGGCGTGTTTTCTTCCAATGGCCTTGGCCTTGGTCACCTTTACCCAGAAGGACAACTGCGACCGAGTGTGCGGGAACATGAGTGTGCCTTTCCCATTTGGGCTTGACAAAAGTTGCGCACGGAACTCTGACTTCACCCTCATCTGCAGCCACACTTTGTCTCCCTCGAAGCTGTTCTTAGATGACGAAATTCTGGTGTTCGACATGTCTGTGGTGAACAGGACGATCTTCATTGGTATATACATGTTATACGACTGTTATGACCAGGGTGGCAATCTGCTTGATGAATCTTAGCCTGACACATCATTCACGATGAGCGAAGATGGGCATTATACATTTTTTGACACCCGGAACAAGCTCACAGTCTTCGGCTACAACACCTCGACTCCTGTCTCGGACGCTGCTGGGACTTTCGGGAGTGGATGCTCCTCCTATTGCCGTGAGGACATCAACTTCACAGCCGATAGCCCGTGCTCTGGCCTCAGGTGCCGTCAGACGTCGATCCCCAAGAGCCTTAGGACCCTCAATATATCCATGAACAGCAACGCGAATTACATGTTGGTTCAGGAATTCAGCTCTTGCGGATTAGCGTTCGTAGTGGACCAGGAGTCGTTTCATGTCTCCGAATACAAGCTTCTTGTCCCGGCTGATATACGAGAACACGTTGACTCAAAGGTTGTCCTGGATTGGGTTGTAAGCTGCGAAAGCACACTCAAGATTTTCATAACTAGAATTAAGCACATAAATGAGTAAAGAGATTTGTGCACATCATTTAGAATCCATCATTATTGATACGGAACAACAACAATCCAAAACTCAAGCTCTTCTCTTCTCTTCTATTATCCTCTGTATCACTGGTTCAATGAAACTACTCATTAGCCTTAGCATTTTGTACAGGCTCCTTATGTGAAGATATTCGTATGTATTAAGATTAGATGAGAGATTTGATAACCATTTTTAAATTTCTCAGCTAGGCTCTCTCAGTATGGGCTGCGCTCAACTCGGCTTACACTAGCTGATTTCATATTAGACTAATTAAGAAACCTTATATCTCATTTTATTAGATCAATCCCATAAAATGATAAATTATAATATCAATTAATGTAATTCACATGAAAAAAACTCTTAAATTTTCCCACTTGAGCTATATTAATTGCAATTGTACTGTTTGTATACACCTTTTATATTGGTTTAGAAATAATTATTAATAATCAATCCGATTCTATAAAGTCTCAAATGTCGAATCATGATGATAACTGCATGTATACATAAATCATTCATGGCCTTCTATAATCATGAATACTTTTAGCTCTACAAATACGAATTCTATATCATTGTGTGGTAAATAGGTAACACCTCTCATAAAGAGTAATACCTTATATACTGTCGACACCCGAATTTTCTTGACTGTTTGAGTGTCCCTTTTTAGCAAAAATATAAAAATACAAAAAAAGAGACTTGAAAAAGGAGGGAAAAAAAAAGGCAATAGATTTGGAGCCCAATCTTCTTTAGCAAATTTCGGGCCTGCCAAGCCCGCGTAGCCAGCCTATTTCTCTTATTTCGTTTGCTTCTATCGGCCCATGCGTCCAACTCACTTTCTTTGAGCCCATGCCTTTTTTTTTTCCTTTTGTTGTCCTTAATAGCCCCACTGAACTTAAAAGAAGAAGGCCCGGCCCATGTCCCAGGCTCCTTCTCTTTCGCATGCTTACGTTTGTCAGCGAAGAAAACGCGCACGAGCACCGTGACGCAACAGAGGAACAGCCACGAGCGAGCGTCTGTGACGAAGGATGAGGCGCGGCAACGGTGACCGAAGCATGACCAAGAAGCATGCTCGAGGCTCGCTCATGAAAAGACAGTGTTCGGCCATTAGAGCAAAGGAGAGCTAGCTGGAATCAGAGAGAAAGGAGGTCAAGGAAACCCAGGCGAGGGAGGTAGCTAGAGAGATAAACCAGAGAGAATCCGAAAGGGAGAGAGAGCAGGTTTCCGGGGAGGTTGAAAAGAGGCTTCCTGGGGCTCCCTTTGCTCTGGTTTTCTTCATCTGAAACCAGAGAGCGGTTGGCTAGAGGAGCAAAAAGAGATTGGACCGAGAGGAAGAGGTCGAGGAGAAGGTCTGGATGATTCTCTCAAGGTCTGAAGATCCCTTATCCTATTTGGTAGCTCGTAGACGGCCATAAACTGATTTTTTCCGAGCACCCGCCATCACATCCGCTCGAGGCCGAACAGAGAAGCCTGTCGATCGGGACCATCCATCGTTGGAAAGAAGGACTACCGGCGGTCTTCTCGAGCCTCATCGTTGCGGTTGCAACTATCGAGATTCCGTAGCTCCGAACCAGGTAAATCTCTCATTCGTATGCATTGTTCTTCCCTGTTCTACTGAGTTTGAGAACACTGAACTAAACCGATGAGATTTCGGAAGAATCGTGCAATACCAAAGTCGAGTTCTAGCGTGTAATGATGACTTGGAGTAAAATATATCGTTTCTAAGCTGAGAAATCCCTCTGAAACCTACCAGAGAATTCGTATTGAAGTCGCGCTTTAGGAGTTCGATAAAATGCCTAAAAGAGGGCCGAATGTTAACTTGCGTTTAAACTCAAGATCGATTCGTACTGGTTGCGATATTTGTTACAAGTCTGATCCTCGTATTATCTATGTGTTTCTATGTGATTTGATAAAGAAATCCTTCTTCGAGTCCAACGTGCAAGCGTATCACCAGGCTGGAAAGGTCTTCGTCGGAGAACTTCCCCTTGCTGGCGAAGCCAGTGGTTCGAGGCCACCCTACTTAGGCTATTCTTTCCTCCTAGTAAAATATTCACGCCTCTTTGTTTCCCGGGTGGCTGGTTTTAGAAATTTAGGATCGGTAGGATTTTATTTCGTTAAATTTTGTGGTCGCCGAGTAATCCGCCGGAGACGACGGACGCCGGCCGGAGTAGGCGGCAGGTGGTTGGTGGTGGCCCGGCGGGGACGTAGGCTCCGGCGACGACATGACAAGGGTGGATGTTTGTGGCGTTGAGACCTGATGATAATGGTCTGGACCGTCCGGTAAGTTGCAGGGTGAAGGAGATGACCGAAGGTTGACGAGGTGTGAGGTAGAAGAAGAAAGTGCGGGGAGAAAAGACGAAGTAGTGAAAAAGACAAAAACTGAGAATTAAAAAAATAGGAAAATCAAAGAAAATCAATAAATTAAAAAAAAAAAAAAAAACACGTTTTTTGTCCAACGTGGGTCGGATCCAACTAGACGGGTCGGGTCAATGATCCCAACCTGTTCCTTGAATATAATAATAACACATATAATAGATAATATACAATATAATATAATAAAACATAAAAAATCATTAAAAATTGTAAAAAATTCTAAAAAGTTAGAAAACTCTTAAAAAACTAATAAAAGATTTTAAATTCGAAAAAAATAGAATTTCGTAAAATTTTAGAAAATTCAGGAAATCATTAAAAATATTAGAAAATATAGAAAATAAGTACAAATTTGGAAAATCCAGGATATAATAAAAATTAGAAAAATCAATAAAAATTTAGAAAATTCTAGAAAATCAAAAAGAATTTCAAAAAAACTACAAAATCTCTAAAAATTAAAACCTAAAATTGGATAAACCTTTTTGGCTTTACTATAATATTCTTTGTTTTGGATTTCTTTTTCCTTTTAAGAATAATATTAGGTTGTTTGCGTGTTTTTTCTTTATAATTATACTTGGATGTGCACCTCAATATCTCGGATGTCATTTTCCTTGTTTTAGAATGGTTAGGACGAAGCCTGCAATTCTTTGATAGGTTGCCATGACGTTAGCTAGCACTTAATTGAGTTAGGTATCGAAAAGGCATTAGTCTTATGATTAATGTAATCAAGTTCGCAAATCTAGACTTTATGGTCGCGAAAATAGTAAGATATTCTCCCACATCTTACCTGCTTTCTAGTCGACCAAAAAAGGCTAGTGGTGGCTCTTTAATAGAAATTCTTAGAGGGTTAATTACTTAAAATTTAAATGCCCGATGTAGCGCGAAATATGAGTTTGAGAAAGCCTAAGTCAATGGAAGGGCGTCGGCCTAAAGTTGACTATACCTATAAACCTAAAATTCCCCTCCCTAGTCGAAGGGGTTAGGTCATGACATATGTCTCATCCACTTCATTGTTTAATGTTTTCTTACCTTAAGTGTAAAAAAAAAAACTCGATGTGTCATTAGAGAATATTTTTATGGTTCCAATGAACCTACATATGTCTTATCCTTATAATTAGCCTTTCCTTTTTCATAACAAGACATATCCTTAAGGTTACGCCTCTAGCCTTTATTCAATGTTTACACAATGCCTTAAGATTTTCATCAATATATATTCAACTCGATGGCAATGCATTCGGAATCACTTTACTGAATGCAAAAGAATCTATACATATCATAATATTACTAAATGTAACAAATATAGATGTAAACTTTACTAAAGTAAAACCGAAACATTTCCCACTAAACAATAGCATCCCATGATACTCCTAGGGCCATGTTAATAACATGTCGTTTAAACACACAAAGGCGAAGACCTTTTAATTAGTGGATCTACAAGCATATCATATGTGGAAATACGTCATATTGTAATGTCACCATTCTAAATCATTTCCTTTATGGTAAAATTTTTTTACTACCATATGCTTAGACCCCTTGAGACGTTTGTTATTGTTGATGAATAATACTGTAGGGTCATTGTCTCAATACAACTATATAGGTCTATCCACAAAGTCAAATACGATTAAACTCCCCAATGAGGTTCCAGAGCCTTGAGTAGTAGCTGAAAAGCATGCTATAAACTCCATTTATGTGGTAAATGATGACAAAGATTTATATTTCTTGCTTTTCCATGATACTGCACCTTCCAAACATAAAGATGTACCCTCTTACTAACTTTATCCTAACAACCAACAAAGTTTTCATCCAAGTACCCTACTAGATATGGGACATGAACATGTCTATAAATCAGCATATAGTTTTTTGCTCTCTTTAGATGCCTTAAAACCTTCTTGGAAATAACCTAGTAATCGTATTCTGGATTTAACTAAAATCTACCTAGAAGTCCTGTCGCAAAAGTGATGTTTGGTTTAGTGCAAATTTGAGCATATATAATATTTTCAAGTACACTAGCGTAAGGACACTATAACAGATTTAATTCATCACTTTTACTGAAAGGAGTAATTCCTAACTTGTAGTGCTATATATTGAATCTTTTCAAAATATAATCAACATATGTTCTTTGAGACAAACTCAAGATATGACAAAAACAATCCTTACAAATCTCTAAGTTGACAACTCTCGCCAACACTCCCCCTCAAGTTGGTGCATTGATATGACTGATGCCCAACTTGTCAATTAAGTGTAGATAATCTTACTAGAGATAGGCCTTTTTGAGTATATCTGCCAAGTGGTCTTCAGATTTAACAAATGGGAATCAAACTATATTGGCATCAAAGTTTTGTTTAATGAAATGTGTATCTACCTCAATGTGCTTAGTACGGTCATGCTGGATTGGATTATGAGAAATATCAATGGCCACCTTATTGTTGCAAAATAAGCTCATCTTAAAATTGAGAGAAAAACCAATCTCACTCAGTAATATCTTAAGCTAAACAAGTTCACAAAGTCCTTTGGCCAATCTTTTTAACTCAGCCTCATCACTAGAAAATGCCACTACCTTCTGCTTCTTGCTCCTCTAATTGATAAGATTGCCTCCTACGAAGGTGAAGTAGCCCATTGTGGACTTCTAGTCAGAAACACTCCCTGCCTAGTCTGCATTTGTATAAACCTTAATATTAACATGGTTATTCTTTGAGAACAAAAGTCCTTTCCCTGGAGCGGATTTCAAGTAACAAAGAATTCGAACTACCACATTCATATGCTTACGACGGAAGTGATATATGGACGAGTATGGGATAAATAGATTAACTTACCCACTAATCTTTCATACCTCTTCTTATTAGTTGGCACTTGATCAAGATATTCTCCAAGCTTGTGATTTTGAACAATTAGAGTATCGAATGGCTTATAGTCTAGCAATCCCACTTTAGACAATAAATCTAGAACATATTTTATTTGAGAAAGAAATACGCCATTTTTTGGTTTGACTATTTCTATCCCTAAGAAATATTTGAGAGCCCCTAGGTCCTTCATTTCAAACTCAGTTGCCTATCTCTTTTGAAGTCTAGAGATCTCTTCCATGTTATCCCATGTGATAATCATGTTATCAACATAGATTATTAAAGCCATTACCTTTCCTTGTGAAACGAGAATAGATTTTGATTTGAGTTACTCTAGTAAAAACCATACTTCTTCATAGCCAAGCCGAATTGTCCAAACCATGCGCGGGATGATTGTTTTAGACCATACAACAAACATTGCAACTTACACACAACCTCTGTTTTTTTTTTTTTTTTTTTTAGGAAATAGTGTACCCTAATGGAATATCCATATAAATCTCCTCCTCAAGGTCGCCATGAAGAAAGGCGTTCTTTACATCGAACTAGTGCAATGGCCAATCTAAATTTGCAGCAAGAGACAACAAGACCCTAATAGTGTTCAATTTTGCCACCAGTGAAAAAGTCTCTTAATAGTCTATGCCATATGTTTGTGTATATTCCATTGCCACAAGTCTCACCTTATATCTTTTAATAGATCTATCCGCCAACACCCATTTACACCCAATCGTCTTTTTTCCATCTGGCAGTGGAACAAGATTCCATGTTTTATTTTTCTTTAGCGCCTCCATTTCTTCATTTATCAATTGAATCCACTTTGGATCTACTAAGGCTTCTTATATTCCATTGGGAACATGGACTGAAGACATGTTTTATGCAAATACCTTGAGAGGTTATGATAATCTCCAAGCTGATACATGATTTACAATAGGGCATTTTGATCTCCTTCCTTAAAATCCAATGAGTACTGATTTGGGGGCTTTCCACGATTATGCCTAAAAGGTAAATGATAATTGACAGAAGTATCCAAGTCATTAAGAGAAGAAGGCATAGTAGGAGAGCTTACTTCAAGAATATTCTCAGGAGACGGGTCATTAGGTACTAAAGAGTGATGAGGTTTAACAATCTATGTAGTATCATCATTGTTCCCCTACTCAATATCAACTTTATTCTCCTCACTAATCACTACTTTGCTTTTTTCGCTCATTAGGCTGCCAAGTTGTCCAGTTTCAGTTTGTACTAAAGTGTATTCGGATACAACATAATCCCACCAATTTTTCCTTTCAACTAGTATCTCCCTTTGAAAGGAAGAATTGGATGCTAGTTACGATAAAAAAAATCTTTTAGATTCCATGAAGGTTACGTCCATGGTGACATAGGTATGTTTGGTAACAGGATTGTAACATCAATATTCCTTTTTTTTGTGCATCATACCCCAAAAAAACACAACGAATTGCACAAAGGTCAAGCTTAGTACATTGATTTTTATGGAAATTAACAAAAGCAACACATTCGAAAACTCGAGGAGGAATCAACAAAATAGATGGTAGAGTAACATGTTTGGAAAGGACTTAAAATGGAGTCTTGAAATTCAACTCTTTTGAAGGCATACGGTTCAATAGATATACTATAGTGACCAAAACATTATACCAGTATCTATTCGGAGCATGTGAACTAAACAATAATGCACGAGTAGTTTCTAAGATATGTCCTTTATTTTCCATTCAACAACTCCATTCTGTTGTGGTGTTTAAGTACAGGAGGTTTCATGAAGAAGACCGTGATTCTCGAAATCATTTTGAAATTCCTTATTAACATTCCCCCCACCATTGTTAGAACAAAGAATTTGAGTTTTAGTTGAAAATTGACTTTTGAAGGCATACGGTTCAATAGATATACTATAGTGACCACAACATTATACTAGTATCTATTCGGTGCATGTGAACTAAACAATAATGCACAAGTAGTTTCTATGATATGTCTTTTTTTTTTCTTTTTTCTTTTCCATTCGACAACTCCATTATGTTGTGGTGTTTGAGTATAGGAGGTTTCATGAAGAAGACCATGATTCTCGAAATCATTTTGAAATTCCTTATTAACATTCTCTCCACCATTGTTAGAACAAAGAATTTGAGTTTTAGCTGAAAGTTGCATCTGAATCATAGCATGAAAAGTTCGGAACATACCCAACACATCATCTCTATGCTTCAGTAGGTATAACAAAGTCATTTGGGTACAATCATCAACAAATGTCATAAATCAATGAATTATGGAAACAATAGTAATTGGAGAGGGTCCCCAAACATCAGAATAAATTAACATAAAGGGAATATCACTTTTATGTATACTTATTGAGAAAGGTGCACTATGACTTTTAGCCAAAATGCAAGTTTTACATTTAAAAGTAGAATCCTAAAAGTTGGAAAATAGATCAGGAAATAGGTACTTCATATAATTGAATGATGAATGTTCCAAACGACGATGCCATAGCCAAATCTATCTCTCCTTGATACTAGTTGAGTGTTGCATGTTGCTTTCTTTACCGGGACTATAATAATCCATGTAGCATAACCCCCTTTCTTTGTACGATGCCCATTGATCTCCTTTGTGAGAATAGCCTGAGAAAGACAAAAAGTAGGATAGATTAGAGCAATGCAATTTAGCTCTTTAGTGGCTTGCCCTACATACATCAATTTATTTGAGAAAGATGGAACCAACAAATTATTGGATAATGAGAACAAGGATGAGAGTAACAGCCCCAACTCTTGTAATAGGGTCTATGACCCTATTAGCATTGGCAATACTACTTCGTCTTGGTTGGTGATTGTCATGAACCCGATTCCATCTCTAGGGTCACGAGCGACAATGGTTATTTCGCGACGTCTCAAGCTCGTCGTCGTCCCGATTCTTTTTATCTTGTTATCATGCACATGTAGAAACATGAACAAATGAACTCCCTAGATAAACAACAGCTAGAAGATTGAGACATACATCATACATAATAGATTGATTTGTATTATTATATTACTTTTACAAGCCATTTGTCTACGGGCCATTTTTCTTTTTTAAATCATACTACAAGTTTCCACAAAAACCAGGGGAAACTCCTATCTCCTCTAGCGTGATTGTGGCTTCCAAAACTGACATGATGCTTTCCTGCCTACAAGTCTAAAAAATAAGGAGTGAGTCTACAACTCAATAAGTAAAAACCCCTAATCCTCTACTAGGATGACAACTCGTCATCAAATTTAGTATGAATAGTATTTGAATTATAATATTGATGGTAGATCAATAATACTATTACTGCTTCACCTCAACTACACATATGTACCTTTCGGTGTAACTTCTATGCATGCTTACCTTCCGTTATCCATGAACACACCAAGTCAAGTAATAACAAACATACCGACATGCATAAAAGGTTTGTTAACATACATACTAGCTCAACCAGGGCATCTCGGCTCAACTGAGGCATCCAGCTTCAAGCTAGACATCCTGGCTCAACTAGAGCATCCCGGTTTAACCGAGGCATCTTGGGGGTTAGCTCACCCAAGGCATTTGGGCTCAACCCAAGCATCTTGGCTCAACCAGAGCATCCCGTTCTCACGAACGAGGCATCGCCGCCAATGCTATATGATGATGGTCTTCTTCTTTCATTTAATGATCACATCATGTGTTACATAAGCCAGTTTATTATCTTCCATCTTAACCCACGCATGAGCAAACCATACAAAATTGACCTGCAACATAAAAATGACTACTCATGAGTAAGCACATGACTAAGACTCAATGACGTAACATATCGCCCTAACTAAGGGTTAGGAATTCTACTTAACTTTGATGAACCTCGATAAATTATAGGTGGCTTTACCAAGAGAGGGCCGTCCTGTAAGGCGGTGGGCGAGCAAGGTAGAGAGAGAGAGAGAGAGAGAGAGAGAGAGAGACGTGAGGAGGAGATGGCATCTCACAGGAGGAGGAAGGAGAAAGTGAATGGCATGGTGAAAAATGAGGAGAGTCCTCCTATTTATACTACTTGGTGCCATTATTATCGAGCCAAATGGTCCATTCTAAATTTTTTAAGTGTCCCGCCTATGGTCCTTAGGTGGCAAGCCTATTTATCCAATGATTGTGCCTCAAATCTCTCGATCAATAAAAGACTAAACCTTTAAATAAATATGTTCACATAGTTAATTTGACTCCTTTGTTTACTGGCATCACTTAGATTAGATGTACTCCATGGTCATCTTGCTTAACTTCCATGCGAATCACCATAGCTCAATTGATGACCCTCAACATGGTTGTGAGATATTATAAGATAACTGTTATTTGTTCTAAAAACTTAAGCTTTTAGAATCATGGTCAATTCTTCTATATCGGCATCATGTCAACTGTATGTAATTGTGGTTATTGACAAACTTTTTTCCCATTTACAACTTGTTGATAGCATGATTGCTTAACACCAAGCTCTGTATTTGCACCATGTCGATTGAAAAGACTTGGTCACTTTTAGGTGTCAACAAGGTGAGAAAAATATTGTAGCACTGAATGGATCTTTGAAGTTGTGGAGGTTGTTGTAGAGTTTGTCAGCTTGCAAATCTGTGGGGCTCAGGCGATGCTAGCGACCCCGTGGGGTTGTAGTGGAATCCGACCGTGTCTTCAAGCGTGAAAAGGTGAGGAGCGATCGAATGGTGCAATGATCCAAAGGTTGAAGACATCCACAGAAAAGAAGCAAAGAAAAGGGGAAAAAAAGATAGAAAAGATAACAAAAAAATAAAGGAAAAGGAAGAATCAGAAAAATCATTAGAAAAATAAAGTCATTTCGTCCACATCATGCTGTCACCATTACACATAAGACGGCCAGCAATAACTAGACTGCTACCTCAAACAAATACACAATACTTGGCTAAAGGAACTTCATTGCATTTTTCCTCCAAAGTTTAGGACTAGATTAGTTCAATTGAATTGTTTATAACTAAAATTAAATCCATACAATAAGTTTAGAAATTAATCATACAATTCTCCCTCTTAAAATATATTTAAAAATGAGTGAGTATGGAATATTGAAGTAATAATTTTTCATAATTATGTTATGCAAATCATCCGATAGACTTCTTTTCAATTATAAAATTTACATTCCTATTACGAGGAGAATATTGGGAATCCCTCCTCCCTGCAATAGTCTGCATTATTTATACGTTAAAATTTCCTGAAGGTCAAAAGAGGAAAAATAAAAGTACATATATAGAAAGACATTACGATCAAGACGGTGGAGCGGAAGAGGTATTGGGTAAACTTTGTACAAGACCGCTCATGTGTACGTGTCGTTGACTGGCTCTAATGTGAAGAGTTACTTGGCTGCAGCTCAAGCATCGGCATCAACGAAACTAGATTTGCCAAAAACCGGTAAGAGGAGAGCAAGAGGAAGCCCAGATTGGAGAAAAAGATGCAATGAATGCTGATTGATTAGGCTGCTGCTGAGGCATTGCATTAACGAAATTATGTATACAAAAACTAGCAAGAGGAGAGCCAGTAGAAGAGCAGATTGAGAAAAAGGATAAGATGAAGGCCGCTGCGTTGTGTTTTCTTCCAATGGCCTTGGCCACTACTGCCAGGAAGGACAACTACAACCGAATGTGCAGGAACATGAGCGCGCCTTTCGCATCCTGGCTGGAGGAGATTTGCGCGTGGAGCTCCAGCCTGGTCCTCATTTTGCAACCACACTCTGGTTTCCCCGAAGCTGACCTTTGTCAGCGACATTCCTATGTCCGACATATCATGGGAAAAGGGGACGGTGACCATTGGCAAGTACAGAGCTTTCGAATGTTATGACAAGAGTGGCCGTCTGCTTGATGACTCTTACTCGTATGGGTCGATCGCAGTGGGCAAAGACGAGCACTATACATTCTCGGACACTTGGAACAAGCTTGTCGCCTTCGGTTGGGACACCTTAGCTCTTGTCTCGGACACGATCAGGACTTCTGGGGGTGGATGCTTCTCCCATTGCGGTGGACAATGACTTCATGCCCGAAAGAACTTGCTCCAGCTTAGGGTGCTGTCTGTGAAGATGAGCAGAATGAAAAAAAGATGAAGAATGAACAAGAAGCTTTTTGGATTCAATTCTCTCTCTCTGTATATTCAAGGTACGAAAGTGTTCATCTCAATCTGTTACTATGGCTTACTCTGCTTTTCTATATTTACATGATCTTGATGAAGAAGAAGCACGACCGACTGAAGAAAGGAAAAACTAACTAAAAACAGAAAAGAGAAACTATTGTTAATCTGTTACGTAAGCAAGAACTGAATAACAGTTCTTCAGCAAGGAATCTTCTCTTCATAGTTGAACACGTGGACACCTTCATTGTTCTTCCTTCGTTGAAGCCACAACACTTTGTGCAGAGTATGCTTGAATAGGTTGTGCTTGCTGTTGCTGTGCTATAAGATTAAGCTGTGCTTGCTGTGCTCTGAAACTCTTAACATCCCCCCACAAATTGGGAAGGGGTAAAAATCCCATACCCAATTTGGTTCAAATTGTACAATGAGTGAAACGTGATAATGATTTGGTAAAAATGTCAACAAGCTTAAGGTGACTAGGGACATATTGAACACTTAGCGATACCGAGGAGACTTTTTCGCGAACAAAATGAAAGTCAACTTCGATATGTTTGGTACGAGCATGTAGAATCGAATTAGCCATTAGAGAGATGGCAGACTTATTATCACAGAACAAAAGTGTTGGTGATGTGAGAGATATACCGATATCTCGTAGGACAAAGCTGATCCAGGTAAGATCAGCAGTAGTGGAAGCAAATGCTCTATATTCAGCTTCCGTTGAGCGGGATATAGTAGGTTGTTTCTTAGCTGACCAAGAGAGAAGATTAGAGCCAAGATAGGTGCAAAAACCAGTAGTAGAACGTCCGGTGTTAGCATAGCCAGCCCAATCAGCATCTGAGAATCCATATAGAGTCATTGAACTATTAGAATGAATAACAATCCCAAGATGAGCTATGCCTTTAACATACCGAAGGACCCTTTTCAATTTATGAAGATCTCCAACTGTTGGCTGCTACATATTCTGGCATAGAAGGTTCATTGCATAAGCAAGATCAGGGCGGGTGATTGTTAGATGTTGAAGCCCACCCACTAGACTTCTATACTCAAGAGGATTAACAAGCAGAGTATCGTCATTTGTCATGACAACTGATCTAAGTTGTAGAGGAGTTGATACAGGTTTACATTTTGTCATGTGGGCTCTGGCAAGTAGATCAATAGCATACTTGGTTTGATAGAGAAATAGATCTTGAAAATTTCGTTTGGCTTCAATTCCTAAGAAGTAATGTAGATAACCAAGGTCTTTCATGTGAAAGTGAAGACTTAGTAGATTGATCAGTTTAGCTAGTAGCTGATTTGAGCTGCCAATTAGCACTATGTCATCCACATAGAGCAACGGTAGTACCGTATCTGACCCATTGTGAAGCACAAAGATGGAAGGATCAGTTGTACTGCAGAAGAAGCCATTTTCAAGTAGAAAATTACTAAACTTATCAAACCAAGCACGTGGTGCTTGACGAAGACCATATAGAGACTTCTTTAGAAGGCATACACATTGAGGTTTTTGAGGATGTATAAAACTAGGTGGCTGCTCCATATATACTATCTCATGTAATGTTCCATGTAGGAAAGCATTTTTAACATCAAGCTGATGTATTTTCCAGTTCTTCATCATTGCCATAGAGAGTATTATACGAATGGTGGCATGTTTAATAACAGGACTAAATGTTTCTATAAAATCAACCCCCTCTTCTTGATGAAATCCCTTAGCTAATAACCGAGCATTTAGTCTGTCAAGACTTCTATCAGGTGCTAGTTTAGTTTTAAGCACCCACTTACAGCCTATGACATTCATTTGATTAGTTCTAGGAACTAGTATCCATGTCTCATTTTCATGCAGAGCATCCATTTAATCCTTCATGGCATTGTACCAACCTTCATAAGCTAAAGTTGATTTAATCGATCGTGGTTCTAAAGGCACTTTATATTCAACCAAACATGCATACTTAGGATTTTCCTTTATGATACCAGATTTCAATCGAGCCTGAATAGGATGGACAGCGTAAGTACTTTGAGAATTAGGTGAAGAATTTTGTTGTGCTTGAACAGGGATGACTTCATCTGGTCTTACAGTTGTGGAAGGAAGAGATATTTGCTCTGCAGCAACTAAGTCAGACTGTATCTGTATGGAGGGTGAGGTTTGTGGCACAACTACAGGATATGAAACATTAGTGTGATCATCTTCCAAGATATTATTATGTTGGAAGTTTGCTGTGTGTCCATTGGAACAACTTTCCACTAGTGCTGCACTTGTAGAATCTAGAAGATTAACTTCTTCTACCCATCGTTTATACAGAACGGTATACTGACTATATTTAGTTGTAAGTTTCTTTGTGAAGGGAAAGAAACTTTCATCAAATTGCACATGTCAATTGATATATATGTGACCATTAGTAGGCACAAGGCAACGATATCCTTTATAGCACTCACTATATCCCAAAAATACACAGCTAAGAGATATGGGATCAAATTTTTGTTGTGCATAGGGTCTAAGACAAGGGTAACATGCACATCCAAAGTTTCTTAGATGTTCATAGCTTGGCTGCTGTTGATGAATTTTGCTGTAAGGTGAGTCCATCTGTAACTTTGGTGTAGGAAGAATATTAACAATATAGTTAGCTGTCATGAAGGCATCTACCCAAAATTGTAATGGAACTCTAGAGTGATATAGCAGAGCTAAGCCTAGCTCAACTATATGTTGATGTTTCCTTTCTGAAATACCATTATGTTCTGGTGTATGTGGACAAGAAATATACTGTCTTATGCCACATTTCTGTAGATGATTCTGAAATTTGTTGCTCATGAACTCCCCTCCACCATCACAATGAAAAATTTTAATTTCATGATCGAATTGCTTCTCAACTTGCTTCTGAAATATGACAAAGATATCATAAAATTCTGACTTCTGCTTCATTGGATAGATCCAACTATAACGGGAGAAATTGTCTACGAAGATAACATAGTATTAAAGTTTTGAAAAGAACTAACTTGTGAGGGGCCCCAAATGTCACAGTGTATCTTTTCTAAAGGAACAATAGATGTGGAATCTAATAAAGGAAAAGGTAATGCTGTACTCTTTGCTATTTGACAACTTCTACATATAGCTTGAGTTTTTGCATTACAATGAATCAATTTATGATTCTGTAGATGCTTCACTGTTCTTGAGTTGATATGAGCTAATCTCTGGTGCCACACATCTTCTGCTACAGCTTTGTGTCTTTGAGTGAAGAATGCTTATGTAGTTTGTGAGTCAACTCGGTAGAGTCCTCTAACTTTCCTTTCGAGTATCACTATTGCTTTGGTGTGATTGTCCTTTCTATAGACCCCAGGTTTATCAAAAACAAATGATCAAGAATAGTCATCTATTAGTTTTAAAACTGAGAAAAGATTTTTCTTGATCTCAAGAACAATCAGTACATCATTTAGTGGTAATGAGTTGTCTTCAGTATGTAACAGAGTATCACCAACATAAGCAATAGGTAGACACGCACCATTTCCTATCATGATTGTATCAGTTCCACTATACTTAGAAAAGTTATGAAGAATACCTGAATCTGCACTGATGTGAGCTGTTGCACCAGTATTTGGATATCACTCATTCCCTCTTGGATCCTTAAGATGCATTGCTGCCAATGCTGTTGGAATTTCTTCAGCTTGATATGAGTTATCAAATCGATACCAGCAACGAAGTGCATCATGTCCTGGACATTTACAAATTTGGCACTCCAGACGAGCATTTTCTGTTATTTTCTCATCCTGCACGTGTTTGTTGAATGTTAAAGTAAAGATGGATAAGATTTAATATCTTGATACCTTTGTGAGTAACTTGCATATGGTCGAAATCCCTGTCCAAATCCAGGTAAGTCATTTCTCTGCTTATATTGCTGATCCACTTGATCCTGATTCAAGCTGTTCGACCTGTAGTTCTGGCTTCTTCCAAAATATCCATAGCCACAACCCTTGTTAATTGCACATCCTTGACCATAGTTACGTCCCCTTAGTTATTGCCTATTTGACCTCCAAAACCAAAATTCTGGGGAACATATTCTCTGTCTGAGTTCCCTTTCTACTGAAACTCAGATTTTCTTTGTTCAAAGTAGGCTAGATTAGGATTATACTGGTTTGTCGAATAACTCTGTAGCCTTGTTTCAAATCTTTCTAGTTGTGCTATTACTTCATCATATTCTGGTTGAGGTTTTAGGCAGTACATAGTGGTTCGAAAATTTTCATATTCAGATCCTAGTCCTTCTAGAACACCAAACATGTTGGTTATCTTATCTACAAGCTTCCCAATCACATTTAGTTGATCACAAATTGATTTGTATTCTCTGAGATAAACAGAAAGTGCTCGATCTCGTTTCTGGCAAGCTTGTAGTTTACCTCTCAGTTCAAAATCTCTAGCAACTGATTTTTGTGTAAAACGATCGAGTAGTGTTTGCCATACCTCATATGAAGATTCTAAACCAATGATCAAACTCAGGATGTTTTCAGATACGGCTCCACTAATCCATGATGATACAAGCTGATCAGTTCTTGTCCAATCTGTGTACTCTGGATTCACACCTTCAACTTCACATCCTTCAATTTCAACATGTAACGTTTGAGGAGGTGATGGAGTTTCACCACTAGTGAAGCCAAAAAGATCTTGGCTTCGAAGAAATCTGTGGAACTGTGCTTGCCACAGAAGGAAATTGTCTTCAGCAAGTTTGATTGTGATGAAGTTGGAGATATTGACATGTATTGGAAAGGGGTATTTATGTGTTCTTGTTGCCATTTTCGTGTACTCAAGACTTTGATGATGATGAGATTGCAGTCACGATTACCTGTTGAACTTACAAGACAGAGTCCTGTGCGTGTCAACGATGATGATCTGAACTAACAAAGGAGGATTAAGAGAGTGCAAAGCACTTAAAGATCTTCGAATCAATAGACAAAGTAGAAAATAGAGATGCAATCAATGAAGTTCAAGATCTACTTCAATCTGCTGTGTCTTCGGCATCTTTGATTGGATATTGTGAGCGATCGATTGCTGAACTAGACAATCCAACAAGGATGATCGTTGGCTCTGATACCATGTGAAGATGAGCAGAATGAAAGAAAGATGAAGAATGAACAAGAAGCTTTTTGGATTCAATTCTCTCTCTCTGTATATTCAAGGTACGAAAGTGTTCATCTCAATCTGTTACTATGGCTTGCTCTGTTTTTCTATTTATTTACATGAACTTTATGAAAAACTAACTAAAAACAGAAAAGAGAAACTATTGTTTAATCTGTTACGTAAGCTAGAACTGAATAACAGTTCTTCAGCAAGGAATCTTCTCTTCATAGTTGAACACGTGAACACCTTCATTCTTCTTCCTTCGTTGAAGCCACAACACTTTGTGCAGAGTATGCTTGAATAGGTTGTGCTTGCTGTTGCTGTGCTCTGAAACTCTTAACACTGTCAGGCATTGATCCTAATGGCCTCAGGAGCCGAGGCATGGACAGCTTAACGAATCACACACCAGTTTACAATGTCAGCTCTTTTGGATCAGCGTTCCTCAGGGACCAGGAGTCATTTAATGTCTCGCATTGCGCATAGACAATGACTTGAAGGTTGTGCTGGCTTGGGTAGTTCAACGGGATTTGACCTGCAAGGAAGTGAAATCGAACCAATCGAGCTATGCCTGGGGCACAACAAATTTGCTCCGACTTCAAGAACGGGCAGGGTTATCGTTGCTTCTGTGAGGCTGCATACATGGGAATCCATATGCCTCCCCGCTGTCTCCAAGATGTCTAGGTATTGTTTTGTTCACTTTCCGAGAAAAAAAAGTATACGTTTGGATCGGGCCAGAATTTTTACAATCCAACTTCCTTAAACCATTTTTTCATTGAGTTAGATGCCTCAATCCAACCAGTATGCAATCTTAGGAAGCAAAAAGGACATGAACGTACATTTACAGTTCAGCATCAATTTTGCTTGATATAGACATTGATAAGTGCAAGGATCCAAGATGATATCCATGTCAAGGAAATTGCAAGACTAAGCCCGGGAACTACACATGCAGCTGCCCATTCAACATGACTGGTGATGGCAAAGTCGATTGCCAACTTTCTCGTCTTACCATAATAGTTGCAGGTACTTTTATTCCCTTGTAATGGCCGTTCAATAATCTAAAATTCCGTTTGTTTCATAGAAAATAGCTTCTAGAAAAACATTTTTTGGATTTTTCAACATTCATTTCACGGAAAATAAATTGCTTGAGGAAAATATTTTCCATGAAGATTAAAAAGTCTTCTAAATTGAGGGAAAATGTTTTCTACTTTTGAAAAGTATAAAACATTTTCCTTACTTGATTTCTCTTATCTCACATCACTACAAGCCGTCACTTCCTCCTCCTCCTCCTTCCTTCTTCTTCTTTTTTTTTTTTTTAAATTATTTATTTATTTAAATTCGAATTATTTTTCTTTTTCTCTTTCTTTTTCTTTTTCTTTCCTTTTTTCCCCACTTCTTTTTTATTGGTTGGTAACCTGCCACGGTGATGGCCGATGACCGGCAAGAGGCTAGCCTCAAGCTCACCCATCTTTGGCTAGCTTAGGCTCGCCGCTCTCCAAATTGACGAGCATGAGCGTTGAGCTTGAGGCTCGAGGCCGACGAGCTCGAGGCTTGCCACCAGCTCGGGCTCGCCAACCTCGAGCCTCACTAGATAGGTGAGCTCTAAGCTCGCTGGCCTTGTCACTTGCCGGCGAGCCTAAGCTCGTTAGTGGGTGAGCACTTGTGCCTGATTGCCGCCCGTGGCTGGCCAGCCGTGGCCCACGATTGGCCAAGAAGAAGAGGAGGAAAGCAAAGAAAAGAAAAGAAAAAGTAATTTAATAATTGATTTTTTAAAAATAAAAAATAAATAAAAATCTATTTTAAAAAAAAATAAAAATAATGAAAAATCAATTTTAAAAATAAAATAAATGAACAAGAGTATATAGAGGAAAAATATTTTCCTTACCGAATAACAAAAATTATTTTCAACTTCATTTTTAGATTTTGCCCAACCACTAGAAAATAATTACATTTTCCTTTAAAATGATTTTCTGAAAAATATTTTCCAGAAACACCACATTTTTTGCCAAATGAACTAACCCTAAGCTATTCTTGCTTTAGACTACGAGTCGATTGGCTATTGATCTGGCTTATGTTGAGGTGTTCAGAAATTGTTTATCTGATTCTACTTTGCAACCAAGTCATTATTGGTCACCACTCGATGACCATCGCATTAAAAAAAGAGGGAGTAAGTCTCGCCCGTTGTGCCTTATGATTTTATTGGAATTATGAAAACTTGTGAGGAGTTACGATCCGTTACGGTTCGAGAATCCATTCCAGGCACCGCAGAACTGCCCCTCATCTGAGGTTTTTTTTTAAAAAAATATATATATATTTCTCAGTATTCACCGAGAGACGCACACTGCCACACTCTGTTTTTCTTTGTTTTGGTCGTATATTCACTGCTCACGCCACACTTCTTTTACTTCAAAAGGTCCAACCTCTATCTAAAAACTGCAAGTTTAACCACATGATCAAAAGTACAAAAACGAACTAGATCGATTTTAAGAGAAAAAAAAAAAATACCAACAGGCCTCCTATCTAAGAGTTGAAGGTTGAAGAACAATGAGATCCAAGGTCGTCGACCCTGAAACGTGACCACTGGAGAGGAAGCATGTCGGTATATGGTCATGCGGAAAATGTGAGTCTGGCATTCTCTGGATCCTCCATTTGGTAGCGTTTCTTGCTTGCACTGACTGCTCATCTGTTCGCCAACCTTAAGTTCAATCAATCGGATAAAACTCTCCAATTTGCAACATTGGCAGGCACACGTAAGGATCTCGATCAAATCAAGGGCCGCACAGAACAGTCATCAGTTGAAAGAATTAATTGAGTTCGACGCATGAAATGCAAGGAATGGTGGCCTACACTCCATTTGTTTCTCGGAAAATTTATTACTTCTAGAAAATATATTTCAGATTGTCATTTTTTTGACAATATTTTTCAATATTTGATTAAAACTTGAAAATGAAATAAAAAATATTTTCCACTATTTGGTATAGAAAATCTAATTTTGGGGAGAATTATAAAAAAAAGTCAAAATTTAATTATTTTTTATTTTTTATTTTTTTTATTTTTATTTTTGAATTTTCTTTTGCTTCTTATTTGGCCAGTTACTAGCCACAGGGGAGCTCGAACTCACGAAATGTCGGCAAGCTGAGAGTTGTCAGATTGGCGAGCTTTGAGTTCACCATAGGCCAATGAGGTACAAGGCCTTGCCAGATCGATGAGCTTAAACCATGCCACAGGCATCTAGTGAGGCTCGAGCTCACCCATGGCTGGTCATTCATCATCATGATAGCCAACGACTAACCGAGCAAGGAGCCAAATGAAAAAAAGAGAAAAAAAAGAAAAAGGAAAAAAAAAATTATTAAAAGTTTTTTTGAAAAGAAAATAAAAAAATAATTAAAATGAGTGCATTGGAGGACAGTATGCTTGGTCAAGGTGAAAGAAAGAGGGAAAATAATTTCCTCCTTCAAAAAAGAAATCATTTTCTACGCTTCTAAAGGTGCTTTTTTTCATTAACAGAAAAAATTTTCCTTAATTAGTTTATTTTCAATAAACCAAACATCGAAAAATCCAGTAATGTTTTTTTGAGTTGTTTTTCGTGAAATAAATGGAACCGTAGTGTTCCAATAATTTCACCATTTTTTTGTTAGCTAGAATCGGGGTCACATGCATTGCATGTGGTATGGGGATATTAACATCTTCATAAAATAAAAAAAAAATTATGGATGGCAACCATGTTCTTAACTTTTGGATCATCATTGAGTTTATGGGTAATCCCTTACTGCATGTTTAATCTTCACAATAACCGTCCGCACCAAAACATTAACCCGATCGTCAACATAAGTAAACACGTGGCTAGAGGTCATCCATATTAGAAATGTGGGTCATTATCGATGACCTTGGAAATTGTTATCGATATTAATATACATCAATAACCATTAGTTGAACTATCGACACACAGTAGCGAATGGAGCTCATGGTTGACAATTATCATAAGGATACATATTAAAAGGGGATTGAAAGATCACCGATCGAGACACCAAGTGGAGAGCAAAAACCTGGAGAGTTCTAAAACTGAGTTATGATATTTAAAATCACTAGTAAGTAAAATGATGAAGTCCAGTGACTTGTGGGAGAAGGAATAAAGTTAACTTAGCAGCAAAGTGCAAGAGATTGAGGCACAAGTCTTAGGGAACAACCACCTAGAGATGATATCATGGCGACATGTAAGCATGGCACCAAGATATCAAAGACATGGAAGCATGGCTAAAACTTATTAAAAAAAAAAAGAAAAAGAAAAAACTGCTCATGGGCGGTTACATTGAGAGCACCATAAATACTTGGGTTCGTCCACCATAACCCCCCCCAAATGAGCTAGACAAACGAACATGTTATCTTTCAATCCTGCAATATAGTTATAATTTCCATATTTGCATCATCGATTAAATTCAGGACAAAATATTATGAGCCATCGACTGCTCAAGTGGTGGTAAAACAAGATCAAGGTGGTAAATCAGCGATAAGCAGAGAAGGCAGCTAGAGCCAAGCCTTGTATTCCTGGCCACACTGTAAGGATCTTTGAGGAACAACAAACCGACTTGACTAATCACATGATGAAATATCTTATAGATATTGTTAAGCCCATGGTTACCAATGTCATCCATGATGTTATATATAAATCTGGATGCCAAGCCAGTCAATCTTAGATACTAGGAGATCCTACACCTATCGCTCAATTTCCTTCATTGACACCTGCTATAGATACTTTCGGTATAATAGGTCAGGTATTTCCTTCCCCCCCACCCACTCTCGGTCAATCTGGAACAATGTTGAGCATTGTTGAAGAAGAGATGAACCTTCAATAATGAAGATGTTAAGCATCATTGAAGAAGAGATAAAGAAGGGGAAGAAGAGTGAAAGGAAGAGCTCACCTCGATGATGGTTGAAAAACAACATAGATTCGTGAAGAATAGTGAAAGGTGAAGAAGTAAGAGTTGCTCCAAGAGGTGTTCTCTCCTATTTAGATTAGAAAATTCACTTTCCTATAGATATATATATATATATATATAAATTGTTTTGTTGACCGTAAACAATTTTCAATTAACTCTCCTAGGTCGAAGCAGCCAAACTGAGGCTGCTCCTAGCTGGCTTTGAGCACCAAAGTCCTTTGCCCTACTTTGGAAGCAGAAGACAAGACGGGAGAAATATCAGTCGAACGTAGATCAAGCGGGAAAAGTACCAAAAAAGTCCTAAACCTAATGCATTGGTACCAATTCAGTCCTAACCAATTTAGTCATAAACCTTTTAATATTAGTACCAATTCAGTTCATTTAGTCAATTTTGGCTAGCCGATGTTGACGTGGACGTCGGCCGGTGGTCGAACACCGACGTGGTAATTTTTAAGATTTTTTTAATTATTTTTCGAATTTTTTATTAACTTTTTATTAATTTTTTTTTTTTTTTTTCTTCCGTTTTTTTCTTTTCCAGCCATTGGGCGAGGACCATGAAGCCCTCGCCTACCACCGACGAGGGTCGCAGACCTCGCCCGGCCTCTCCTAGGCTACCGGTGAGGCAGCTTTGCTCGGATCTAGGCGAGGCCGGCCTTGCCCGTGGCTGGCAAGGCCATGGTGGCCATCGCCGGGTGGAGGCAAGGGCCAAGGGCCGTGACCCTCACCGGCGGCTAGTGAGGGCTTTGCGACCCTTGCCTCTCGCCCGGCGATGGTTGCCATGGCCTCGTCGACCACCGGGCGAGGGTAGCGAAGCCCTCACCTACCGCCAGCGAGGGTCACAAATCCTTGCTTGGCCTCTCCCGCCGTCGGCGAGGTGGCTTCGTCGTGATTTGGGCGAGGCCGGCCTCACCTAGGCCTTGCCATAGGCGAAGGCAGCCTCGCTCGCGGCTGGCGAGGCCATGGTGGCCATCGCCAGGGCGGAGGCGAGGGCCGCGAAGCCCTCGCCAGCCTCCAACGAGGGTCATAGCCCTTGGCCCTTGCCTCCGCCCTAGCGATGGCCGCTATGGCCTCGCTAACCACAGGCGAGGTTACCCTTGCCCAGATCCGAGCAAAACTGCCTCACCGGAGGCCTGGGAGAGGCCGGGTGAGGGCCGCGACCCTCACCGGCTGCAGGTGAGGGCTTCGCGGCCCTTGCCGGCCATCGCCAGAAAAGAAAAGGAAAAAGAAAAAAATTAATAAAAAATTCGAAAAAATAATAAAAAAATCATAAAAATTGCCACGTCAGTGTCCGGCCACTGGCCGATGTCCACGTCAAAACCGGCTGGCCAAAATTGGTCAGATGGACTGAATTGGTACCAATATTAAAAGGTTTAGGACTAAATTGGTCAAATTGAAAAGTTTATGACTAAATTAGTACAAATGCAATTGATTTAGTATTTTTTGGGTACTTTTCCCTAGATCAGGCAAGAACTCTTTATTTTCACGTGTTTGCTTGGATACTGTTGGAGAAATCGCTCTAGAAGATTTTGAAGCTGACAAAACGTTTCCATCAGTCTAGTCTGGATATTTGCGTTTGAAGACTTTCTGACCACCAGACTCATAACTCCAGACTCATAACTCAAGACTCAAGACTTAAGACTCAAAATTATTCTCATTGACAAATGATCTCGATCCAAGTGTCGAAGGAAATCCAAATCTGAGGATTATGATTAAGGATTTCATCTTGATCTCCGGAGAAGATCTTTTGGCTGGACAAATACAACGAATTCTTTGATTCGTATCTAGATCAATTGAAGATCCGATAATCGACGAAGTATTCTTGGAAGGTTCTATTCATGGAAACCAAGATCCCGATTGTATGGGCGAACAGATTGATGGGCTATCGTCGATTCCTTTAATAGCTCGAATGATCTTCTTGATTGATTCCGTCCAACGGGTAGATTGGAGGAATTCCTTTGGTAAGTGCCAACGGTTATGATGGCATAAAGGAGTATAAAAGGAAGACGTTCCAGTTGTTCAATGAGTGTGATCGATAGAGAAATTCTAGAGTCTGAAGCACCTTGATTATTAGTCGATACAGTCTGAGCGAAATTGTATACAGAGAGTGTCTATACTTGGTGATACCTTGAGTGAGTGTGGTAGTTCATCTACACCCAGAAATCAAGGAAGATCAACGCTGTAACATCTCTTTGTTCATAGTGGAATCCAGCCGATTGGCTATCAGTGCAGAAGAGTGGACGTAGGCTTGAATCAAGCCAAACCACTATAAACCGCGTGTTTAATTCTCTCTTTCATTCACTGAGTCTTACGATTGAATGTTATTTGTTGCAATTCCTTAATTGTCTAAGTATTGTGCGAAAATCGTTTATATACCTATTCACCCCCTCTAGGTACTAGCACTAGCTATATCAATTGGTATCGAGCTCGTGTTCTTACTTTATTTGAAGTGTTTTACTTCGAGTAAAAGATCCATGGCTAGTATGCGTGGCACCGTGGCTGATGGAAGGGCAAAGCAATACTGCACCTCCCTACTTTGATGGAAAGGATTACAACATCCGGAAGAACAAGATGAAAGCCTTTCTGCGATCAAAGGATCCTCTCGGAATGGGACGTTGTGGAAAAAGGGATCACTCCTACTTTGCTGCATCGGTTTACGAAAGAGAAAAAGAAACAATTGAGACCGGTGGAATGACTCGGAAGAAATCAATAAGAGACAAGCACTCGATGCAAAAGCAATTTACTCTTTATATTGTGCTTTGTCACCAACTGAATATAACAGAATATCTTCTTGTGTTACAGCAAAAGAAGTATGGGACAGATTACACATCACCTATGAAGGAACAGATCGAGTGAAGGAGACCAGAATCAACATTCTCCTTGGTCAATATAAATCCTTTAAAATGAAACCAGGAGAACCTATAACTGACATGTTTAGTCGTTTTAAGATATTGTCAATGGTCTTGAGAACCAAGGACAAAAGATCTCTGATCCCATGAAAGTGAACAAGCTACCAAGCGTGGACTTTCTAAGGATTGGAATCATATAAAGACTTCAATAAGAGAGACGTAAAGAATTATGCCACTATCTCGTTGATGAGCTGATTGGAACTCTTCAGTCTTATGAAGTGGAACGAATCAATGAAGACGAAGATCCAAGAGGTAAGAAATCTATTGCATTGAAATCAAATGATGATTCGATGATGCAGATTCTCAAGATGATCTCGGACGATGAGGAGCTTGCTCTTATGATAAGAAGGTTCAGAAAACTGAATAGAAAAGGAAGAAGGTTCAACTCCAAGAAACAAAATTTTCAAAGACAGCAATCCAAGTCTCTGTTGATGATGAGGAACCAAACAAGGATGTAGTTTGTTTCGAATGTAAGAAAAAGGGACACATAAGACCCAACTGTCCTCTTCTGAAGAAGAAGAAAGGAAAAGCTGAAAAGTTTCGAAAAGCACTCAAAGCCGAAACTTGGAGTGATACTGAGTGTGAAGAAAGTGAGGATGAATATGCCAATCTGTGTTTGATGGCACAATCAGACTCAGACTCAGATTCTGGATCAGACTCAGAAAGTGAATCTGAGGTAAGTGATTTTAAAATTCCCAAAAGTCTCTAAATATATTGATGAACTGTGTTTTAGTCTTAAGACTTCTCTCAAAAGAGTTTCCAAACTAAAAAGGGAAAACTTAGCTTTAAAACAAAAACAAAACGTTTTAGAAGAAAAAATCAAAAGTTTAGACTTGAATGTCTCCACTCTTAAAGAAAAAGAAGATAATCTCTTAAAAGAAAATACATTTCTAAAAACTGACTTATCAAATATTTCAAGGAAATTTTCTATAGGATCTGAAAACTTGAAAAAGTTCTTTCGGTTCAAAGACCTTACTTCAATAAGTCTCGGTGTAGGTATGACAGCGAGAAACAATTCCCTTGATTGATTTTCCTAAAGTAAAAGAAAGAATTAAGAAAAGACCATCGAAAGAGGCTTACAAAAATCATTTCAAGAAAGTTTTTGTAAAATCAGAGGACGAAATGCTCTAAGATGTTCAAAGTGTAACAAGAAAGGATCACTTTGAAAAGAGTGTCCCATGATTTGGAAGCCTGTTAAGAAAGCATGGCCTTATAATGATTATTCTGCTAACACTAAAGGACCCAAGAAAATTTGGGTACCAAAGAAAGTTTGAGATTTTCATTTGAATGCGGTCTCCGTCAAGAAAAAGGTAAAATGGTATCTTGACAGCGGATGTTCAAGACACGAGACAGAGACTCAAATAGCTTCATAAAGCTTATTCAAGTGAACGGAGGAAAAGTTTCATTTGGAGGAAACAGCAAAGGAAATATTGTGGGATTTGGAATTGTCAAAATTGGAAATCTCACGATAAACAATGTTTCTCTAGTAGAAGGACTCAATTACAATATTCTCAAAGATCGGTCAACTATGTGATACTTGGATTCAAGATTTTCTTCCAAGAAGGAACATGTTCTCGGAATCGGTAAAGACTCTACTCGAGTCTTTCAAAGGTCGAAGACATGGAAATATCTACCTCCTAGACGTAAAACTAGATGAATCACATTGCTTAATCTCAATTCAAGACGAAGCAAGCTTATGGCATAGAAAGCTCGGCCATGTCAACATGAAGCAATTGGCCAAAATCTCATCAAAACAGCTTGTTCGAGGACTACCAAAATTATCTTATCAAAAGACCAATCCATGCACTCCATGCATTCGGGAAAACAGGTAAGAAATTCATTCAAATCAATAAATCATATTTCTACTAATCATGTACTCGGCTGCTGCATATGGATCTCTTCGGACCAACCAGAACCCGAGTATTGGAGGTAAGAAATATTGCCTAGTTATTGTAGATGATTACTCCCGTTTTACTTGGGTATATTTTCTTGCAAATAAGTCTGAAACATTCTCGTATTTTGAAAAATTTGCTAAAAAGATTTAAAATGAAATTGGATGTGTTATATCAAGTATAAGAACTGATCATGGAAGTGAATTTGAAAATCAAAATTTTACAAAGTTTTGTGATGACTCTGGATTTAAACATGTATTCTCCTCTCCATATACTCCTCAGCAGAATGGAGTGGTGGAAAGAAAGAATCGATCTCTTCAAGAAATGGCTAGAACTCTGTTAATTGAAAGTAAAATTTCTTCACGATTTTGGGCCGAAGTCAAGTTTCAACAGCATGCTATATAATCAATAGAGTTTTTCTAAGACCTATTCTGAGAAAACCCCTTATGAATTATTCAAAGGAAAGAAGCCTATTGTTTCATACTTTCATGTATTCGGATGCAAATGTTTTATATTGAAAAATGCAAAAGATCAAGTTGGTAAGTTCGAAGAAAGATCGAGATGAAGGCATCTTCCTTGGATATTCTACATCAAGCAAAGCCTACGAGTCTATAATAAGAAGAGCCGATCTGTGGAGGAGTCAATGAATGTCAAATTCCAAGACTCTACGCAAAATGAATCCAGTCAGACTCAGCATGAAGAGTCTGAACCTCGCTCCAGCACCCTCAAAAGATTACAACTCAAGAAGCTTCTTAGACTCGGAAGATCAGCATCAAGCTACTCGAGAAGACTCGAGATAAAGAAAGAGATCTTCAACCAAAATCAACCAAGAATCGGAAGCATAAATCCAGTCATCCTAAAGATCTCATTATTGGAGAAATTAATGAAGGAATCCGCACTGATCCAAAAGGCGTGAAGAGTCTAGTGCTATAGCTCTTATTTCTGAAATTGAACCAAAAAGCATAGAAGAAGCTCTATCGATGAAAGCTGGATTGAAGCCATGCAAGAAGAGCTCGACAGTTCAACATTAATGACGTGCGGATCCGACATCTAAACCAAAAGGTAAAACCGTTATCGGAACCAAATGGGTGTTCGAAACAAGATGAATGAAAAGGAAAAGTCGTACGAAACAAAGCAAGACTCGTGGCAAAAGGATATACGCAAGAAGAAGGAATAGACTATGATGAGACCGACGCTCCCGTGGCAAGGTTAGAAGCTATTCGTCTATTACTTGCATTTGCTTGCTATAAAAATTTCAGGTTATTCCAAATGGACGTCAAAAGCGCTTTCCTAAATGGATTTATCCATGAGGAAGTTTACGTGGAACAACCTCCAGGGTTTGAAGACCCAAAGAAGCCGGACTCGCCTTCGAGGCCAAAAGGCTCTGTGGTTTAAAGCGAGCACCTCGAGCTTGGTACGACAGGACTAAGTAAGTTCCTATTAAAGAATGGTTTTGCCAAAGGTAAAGTTGATACTACTTTATTTATTAAAAAGGAAAACAAAAGTTTTATACTTGTTCAAATATATGTGGATGATATCATATTTGGATCCCCTAATGAAAGTCTCAGGCAAGAAATTTTCAAAGTCTATGCGGGATGAATTTGAAATGAGTATGATGGGAGAATTAACATTCTTTCTTGGTCTTCAAGTAAAGCAATTGAAGGAAGGAACTTTCATTTGTCAAGAAAAATATGCTAATGATCTTGTCAAAAGGTTTGGATTGGAAAATTGCAAAAAGACTGATATACCAATGTCAAGTTCGTTGAAAATAGACAAAGATGAAGAAGGGAAGAAAGTTGATCAAAAGCTGTACATAAGCATCATCGGTTCACTTCTTTATCTTACTGCCTCTAGACCTGACATTTTGTTGAGTGTTTGCATCTGTGCTAGGTTTCAATCAGATCCTAGAGAATCTCATCTCAAGGCTGCAAAACGTGTTATTAAATACGTTGCCTCGTCTTCAAGCATCGGTCTATGGTATCCTAAGGAGGGAGACTTCAATCTTCCGGGATATTCGACGCCGATCTGGCCGGTTGCGAGTCGATAGAAAGAGCACTTCGAACCCGCCGCCTTGCTTGGAAGCGAGGATAGTGTCTTGGTTTTCAAGGAAACAGAGCACCGTAGCTCTCTCTACAACGAAGCAGTATGTAGCACTTGGAAGCTCAGCTGTTCGCAAATTCTATGGATAAAACAACAGCTACAAGACTTTGGGATTGAAGACTCATGCACGAAATCGAGATGTGACAACACCAGCGCAATCAATCTCACCAAAAATCCAATTCTTCATTCAAGAGCAAAGCATATAGAGATTCGACATCATTTTATTAGAGATCATATTCAAAATGGAGAAATCTCAATTCAATTTGTTGATTCAAAAAGTCAACTAGCGGATATATTCACAAAGCCTTTGGAGAAAAATCAATTCGATTTTATCCGTTCCGACTCAACATTTTGAAGCTTGAAGAAGTTAAAGTCTGAAGAATCTACATCAATTAGACTCTATCCTTCAGACTCTATCCTTCAGACTCTGAATTCTCAGACTCAGACCTTCATTGTATAGACTGTAAGTTATTCTTTTAATCTCGAAAAGGTACGATCTTTCGTTCAGTTATATTTGATTGATATAATCTTTAATTTCCGAAAACATGCCTTTTTCAAAAAGGGATAATCTCTTTTAAAATGGCAGTTATTATTTTTTTTAAAGAAAGACGTCTGTTCACTTCTCTTCGTAACGATTGCTCTTTCCTTTTCAAAACTAAGTTATATATACACAGTTTTCTCTTTTTACTCGATTCTCAAAACCCTAAAAGGCATTCTTCTCTCAACCCCGTTTTCTACTTCGTATTCATACTCGAGAAAGTTGTCGTTTTTCCTTGGGAAAGCAAGTGAAGGAATCTTCCATTGACAAGAAAAGATGTCTTCTTCGAGAAAGTCGTCAAGGATCGCAAGCGGGGTCCACAAGAATGAAGGAGGGACCTACGCACTTCGATCTCACCGAGGAAGATGATTTGTCGAGACAGCAACAGAATCTGTTCCTTCTCCACCTCATCACTCACCATCTACCCCACAAGGTGCGGGTCATCATCGGAGGAAGTTATTCTAGAGGATGTTGAACCCGTGAGAGCACAAAAACCCTCATTTATTTACATGCTCTATCGTGCGTTGAAAGTTTCTGGTTCTCCTCTGAATTATATAGATGCCTTCCTTAGAGATAAGAATTATGGGAATGAGTACAAATTTTTGAAGCGAATGGAGGAATTGGGAATTGCTCCCAAAGGTAAGGCTGAAGAGTCACTTGCGAACATTCCAAGTGACCCTCGTGTTTCGGACCGATTCCTAATGAGGGGAACGAAGATGATAAAATGTTTAGTGATTTTCAACCGAGAATGGGCATTCTTTGCAAAGGTGAACGGAAAGAAGATGGAGTTGTTTAGATCGAATGAACAGGGAAGCATTCTTGATCGTTGAAACGAGGGGTGATAAACCCCGGAGTGTTGATTTTGATTTCTGGATGCAATTAATGTGAACTTAAGGGAAAAGTTCAAAATGCTTCAACTTGAGCAGGTTTTGCACCGATACCATCGATGGTTATGCACACTTGATCGCATATTTCTATTCGAATCTAAGTTTTATTGATGCGAATAGAATATCATTCAAAGTCCGAGATCGGGATTATGTGATAGATGTGGACATGCTGGCGGACATAATTGGTGTTGAACGAGGACGTTATCAACCAATCAAAGTCTCGATTGCTCGTGCTACTCGGATCTTGTCAAAAACGAGATACAGAGGCGAAGATTACCTACTCGAAGATGAATGCCATCAATATTGTGCTGCACAAAATTGTGATCAATTGTATCGAGCTAAAGTCTACATCAAAGACGATGTATCCAATTCGGAAGCCAAATTGATGTATGCAATCAACTCAGGGAATAAGTTCTCTCTGCCTCATACTATTCTCTTCCATATGTACAGAGCAATGTCGAAGAACAAGGGACAATTGCCTTACCCAAATATTGTGACAAAAATCTTCAGACACATGAATATCGAACTGCCACACACTCTCTATGTTAGACCGTGCGATAAAATGGTGGTAGGTTTGAATATGTTGACGAAGATGCGTACGAAAGAACTTAGCAAGGAAATGGCAAAGTTCAAGGTGAAAACTCCGCTCTCTTCTGCATCAAAGAGAAAAGGGAAGGAGCCCATTGGTACTCCATCCAAAAAGAGAAGAACTCTCATCTTGGAGGATGAAGAAGACGATGAAGATCTTTCTATTCCCGCCTTTGGTAAGGACTAGACGTTCTGTATCTCGATCAACAGAACTTCAGTCGAAGCAAAGAGAAGAAGAAGAGCAGCGAGAGAAAGAAAAAGAAGATGAAGAAGAAGGAGAAGAAGAGAAAGAAAAGTCTGCTGCTGAATCTGGAGAGAAAGAATCTGAAGAGCATGATAATCACTCCACCCATCTTGATGTCTTAGAGACAGGGGGAGTTGGCGAGCAAGATTTTGATGTCTTAGAGACAGGGGGAGTTGGGGAGCAAGAAAAATCCTCACCTCATGCTGCTCCAGAAGAGTCTCCATTGCTTGAAGAACATCATGATACATCATCAAATCTGCAAGGTCATACGAAGCGCCATCGTCTGCATTTACTCCATCCGAGAAAGTAAATGCTAGTATGCGAACAGAGACAATTCAGCAGATTTTTATCGTATTCTTGATATTCTTCGGAAATGCGGGGCCAAATCTATGCTCTGGACTATGAAATTCAAGCCATCAAGAATGCTGGCCAAGCATCTTCGATTACTCGGAAGACAGAATGAAAGACCTCGCTCTGCGATTCAAGCCAATGCCAAAGGAGAAGAGGTATCAACATTAAGGGAAGACTTGAAGAGGCTCGAAGGCATAATACGATCCATGGGAGAATTCCAGATCGTGCGCATTCCCAAGCGAGACATGACTCTTTTCTCACCTTTTACCGATGACAAAAAGGGGGAGAAGAAATTTGAACCAACCATCTTTTTCAAACATTGATTTTAAATTTGTTTTTGTGGTTGTGAGTTTTTTAAGTTTTTGAGTATGACTTGTGTGAACTTGAGTATGGACTGAATTTGGCTGTGGATTGTGATGCTTGACTGTTGGCATTTATATCGAGTGTTGTTATATGGTATTACTCATGAAAGTCTAACCAATTTTCTGTGGATGCGAGTCTAGTTGTTTTATTAAATCTTTATGAGATAGCCATATTGCTTGAGAAATGTTTTTGCAGCTCAAGGTTGTTCAAATCTACGGGGAAAGTTTTGTCATCATCAAAAAGGGAGAGATTGTTGGAGAAATCGCTCTAGAAGATTTTGAAGCCGACAAAACGTTTCCATCGATCTAGTCTGGATATTTGCGTCCGAAGACTTTCCGACCACCGGACTCATAACTCAAGACTCAAGATTCAAGACTCAAGACTTAAGACTCAAAATTATTCTCATTGACAGTCTATCTGATCCAGTGTCGAAGGAAATCCAAATCTGAGGATTATGATTAAGGATTTCATCTTGATCTCTGGAGAAGATCTTTTGGCTAGACAAATACAACGGATTCTTTGATTCGTATCTAGATCAATTGAAGATCCGATAATCGACGAAGTATTCTTGGAAGGTTCTATTCATGGAAACCAAGATCCCGATTGTATGGGCGAACATGATTGATGGGCTATCATCAGATTCCTTTAATAGCTCGGATGATCTTCTTGATTGATTCCGTCCAACGGGTGGATTGGAGGAATTCCTTTGGTAAGTGCCAACGGTTATGATGGCATAAAGGAGTATAAAAGGAAGACGTTCCATTTGTTCAATGAGTGTGATCGATAGAGAAATTCCAGAGTCTGAAGCACCTTGATTATTAGTCGATACAGTCTGAGCGAAATTGTATACAGAGAGTGTCTATACTTGGTGATACCTTGAGTGAGTGTGGAGTTCATCTACACCCAGAAATCAAGGAAGATCAACGCTGTAACATCTCTTTGTTCATAGTGGAATCCAGCCGATTGGCTGTCGGTGCGAAAAGAGTGGACGTAGGCTTGAATCAAGCCGAACCACTATAAACCGCGTGTTTAATTCTCTCTTTCATTCACCGAGTCTTACGATTGAATGTTATTTGTTGCAATTTCTTAATTGTCTAAGTATTGTGCGAAAAATCGTTTATATACCTATTCACCCCCCTCTAGGTACTAGCACTAGCTATATCAGATACAAGGATGGTTTTTGAGGAATTGGAGGAACTTTATCATGGCTTCAACAATGGTGTAGGTGATTCTCAGCGCCGTAGCTGAAGCTTGAACCCTCGCATCCAGAGCCAGATCAAGAGTTGCTTAGGGGGGAGAGACGAGGGAGTACTGAGATGAGAGTGAAGAGCGCGTGAGCCATAATTTGTTTTGGGCTGAATTGAGGTTCTTGTGGGGTTTTAGAACGGGCCGAACTGAAGAGGAATTTGTACTTCTGGATTGGATTTGAAATCTGGACAAAAAAATTGTGACCACCATGGAGGCCGTGGCAACAAAGCGTTTTTGAGGACGCGTCAGTAATCGTCCCTATAATGTTGTCGCTTGCTGCATTTGTTTTTTTTTTTGGAGCTGCTCTTTTATATAGTGAAGTAGTTTTTTGGAAGTCAATAGCTTGTTTATTAGAGCATACATATTTCCACGAGTTCTTCCTTTTCCAAAATCTTATATTACCATGTTTTCGCCCAGTGGAATAGCTAATCTCTCTCTCTCTCTCCTACAAATGCCATGGACTCATCACGTGCATGACTGATTCTTATAAAAATTATACTTTATAGATCCTGTGAAACAATTAAATTCAAGTTTTGAAATTGAATATATGTCATTGACTCAAAACAATTTGCATGATAATCTCAAATGCTTAACTGGAGATCTCCTAACCCCCTAATCAATTATGTTAACATGAGAGTTTACTAATTTTACTTCTTTTATAGAACATAAACATAGGAAAGATATTAGTTGACATAGTTGATCTTCAGAGTATATCTAGACCAAGGCAAATAATGACTCCCCTTTCTTTCCAAGAACATGTCAAACTGTATGATTTTTTATAGTTTTTTCAAATACAGCGGTCTCGCCCTCCAATGTAGGGCCAGCAAATTGGGTTCTTGACTCAAATTGGATGAGTCCAGTTCGATATGGGTAACTCTTTTCTTTTCTCACGAGTGACCTATTTTAACCCATTTTTCCATAGCTCAAAAAATAGGTCATAAATGGGCTTTGGCGACCCATATTTTAACCCAATTTTCCCGAGCCCACTGCACACCCTGCACCTACTACGTACCAGATCAAGAGCATGAAGGAATTCGTGGGCATTCAATACCAGACCTTCACTTGGTAGTAGACCGTCAAATGGGTGGGTTGGGTTGGGTCAAAAATGGGTCGACCCATATTTGACCCATTTAACCCGTTTTGACCCATATTCACGTAGTGTAAATCAAGTGACCCATACCCGACCTGACCCGTATTGCTAAAACCTATTAATATTCTAGGAAAACCCACCTCTACTATATGCTAATTAGATTAAAAATTCAAATTAAATTAAAAATAGTAAATAAAATAAAATAAAAAAGTTAAAAAAAACCTATAAATTGAAATATTTATAAAGAATTAGACCATACACATGCTTCTTTTGTTTGAAGTGAACATACCGTTGAATAACTAAAAACTGTAAAATGATTTTTTTTTTAAAACTAAACCTAAAAAGGCTCATTTTTATGATTTTTTTATAAAAAAAGTATTGTTAAAATATTTTTATGCAATACAAATTTTTTAACAATTTTTATGCAATACAAATTTAATGGAATTTTTTTATAATTATTTTTAATATTATTTTTAAAAAATCGAATTTTTAATTTTTTAAATATAAGTTTTAATTAATTTTTAAAAATATAATTTTTAATAATTTATAATTTTTAATAATTATTTTTCTTTTTCTCTTTTCTTTTTTTCTTCTTCTTCTCGGTAGGTTGCCGACCATGACGACGGGCCGGCAACCGACCATAGGCGAGATCGAGCTTGTCGGCGTTGGACGGGGCTCAATCTCGCCCGATCCGATGAGGCCGAGGCCTCGCTCGATGCCGGCGAGCTCGAGTCTTGCCCGAGTCATCGGCGAGGCTCTGCTGGCATCGGGCAAGGCTCGATCTTGCCAATCGGCGAGGCCGAGGCCTTGCTCGACGTCCGCGAGCTCGAGTCTCGCCATATTCGGCGAGGCTTGAGCCTCGCTAGTTGTTAGCAAGGCCGAGCCTCATCGGATCTCGGCAAGCCTCGAGCTCGCTAGCGTTGGGTGGGGCTCAATCTCACCGATCCGGCAAGGCCGAGGCCTCGCCCGACACTGGAGAGGTTGAGTCTTGCCAGATTCGGCGAGGCTTGAGCCTCACTAGTCGTCGGTGACCTCGAGCTCGCGTGCCAGCGAGCTCGAGCCTCGCCCGGCCTATCTTTGACCGCTGGCTAAGGAAGGAAGAAAAAGAAAGAAAAAGAAAAGAAAAGAAAATTGAAATATGAAAATTTCGATTTTTATTAAAGAAAAACATTTTTATAAAGTTAAAGAGGGAAGGTCATGGGTTCAAAGTGGATTTCCTAATAACCAATTCAGACCCATTTCTTTTTGCGCTTTATTTTCTCAGACTCATTTCAAACCCATATTTAACTTTCACTTGACCCATCTATGACCTATTTAACTAAAAATGGGTCATAATATGGGTTTATGACCCATTTTGCCTGCTCTACTCGGCAGCTAATCAATGTCTTCGAGCTCCCAATCAAGGCCGTCCTCTCTCCTGCCACTCTTACCTTTGACATCGCTGGCTCCGCTTCTCCCAGCTTCGGCATCCTCAAGTTCATCACCAAGCTCTCTCCGTTTTTGTGAATTTATCCGTTTGTAATCGAATTAGTTATGCTTTTTTGTTCAATTTCTCTCTATAGTTGAATTGGTCGTGCTGAGAAGGAATCGTTTAGGCCCTTCCGAGGTCTGGAGTATTAGTTATGTCGTAGGTGATGAAAGGAGAGTATAGGCAAGGCAATTTTCAATGTAAGAATATTTAAAAATAAATTAGACATTGATTTAAAAACTTCAACTTTTAGAATAATTGGCATTAGTCCTACCAAAATCTTACACTGTATTAGAGTTGGAGGTCCTAAGTTCGAATATTTTCATACCTTTGTTTGTCTCTCCAATTGAATATTTTTACACTTTAGATTAAGATCAAAGTCCAACTTACGCATGAAAGGAAGTGTTAAAATATTTAAATAATAAACACAATTCCATTTGGCTAAAATGCTCAAAAGTCCAACCTTCATCTAAAAATTGCAAGTTTACCAACATGACCAAAACTACATAAACGAACTCAATTGAGTTTAAGAAAAAAAAATACTAACAAACCTCCCATTTAAGAGTCGAAGGTTGAAGAACTCTGATATCCAAGTATTTGAGGGGGTCAAGTTAACATTAAAATTTAGTTCTTAAATTTAGAAAACCCGAATTCATCGTATAATCTAAGTCAAATTTTTTGGGGGAAACTAATTCATTTATTCCCCTATTTTGTGTGGCAATCATTGTATCGATAACATTAAGCGTAGTTGTTAGTGAGTTAGTCTTGTTCATATGCAAGAGGAGAGCCAAAGAGAGATACTTTAGGCAAAATGGAGGAGAGATCTTGAAGCACCACATAGCGAAAATCTTCTTTGAGGCACAATTGGCTGAAGCCACTAGTAACTACGATACTTGCAACAAGCTAGATGAGGATGGTTTTGTTTCGGTCTACAAAGGAAGTATCAACGGCGACGTTTTAGTCGCAATCAAGAAGCCTAGAGATGTCCTTGTCAATAAGCCGAAAGACATGAACAAGTACTTGTCTCTGAGTACTCACGATGAATTGTTGGATGCAAATTGCGCAATCCCAAGATCTCCATAACCAAAACAAGTACAAGCATAATTGAGTAGAAAGATTAACGCACCTGTTTTATGATCCATCGTTCTTGAAGCAGAAGTGGAAAACTGATGTTCCACGCGCAAGTCCTTCTCCTCTATTGCTCTCCGTATCACTGGCTCAATGAAGCAGTCCTCTCACCCTTTAGCGTTAGGTTAACGCTCTTTATGTGAGGATACATGTGAAAATTAGGGTTAGAGGAGAGACTTGAGCACTATTTATAGAGTTTCCAACCAGGCCTCCTCATTACGGGCCGACTCAACTCGGCCCACATTAGCCAACCTCATATTAGATTAATTAAGAAACCTTCTATCTCACCTTAAACCAATTTCGTTTTATAATAACCGTAAAATGGTAAATTACAATATCAATTAATGTAGTCCACATTAGGAAAACTCTTACATTCTACCACTTCGGCTATATTAAATGAAATTGTACTGTATGTGTGCACTTTGGTCTAGAGATAATTCTTAATAGTCAATCATATCCCATAAAGTCTCAAACACCGAATCACGGCGATAACTGCATGTATACACACAGAGCCTTCCATGGTCACGAATGTTCTCAACTTTATTGATATGGATTCAATATGGTAGTGTGGCAAATGGATAACATCTCTCATAAAGAGATTCTATTTGTCAGTCACCATTCTCTTACCTTAAGTATCACAAAAACTTGTGCCACTAGAGAAGGTCTTTATGGTTCCAATGAACCCACACATGCCTTATCCTTATGGTTAACATTTCTTTATGTATAATAAGGCATATGCACAAGGCCAATAACCGGATGCCCCTAGCCTTCATTCAAAGTTTAACAGTACCTTGAAATTTTATCAATATGTATTCAACATAATAACAACACATTAAAAAATAGTTTATTGAATGTAAAAGTTGATACATATTAAACCGTTACTAAATGTAACGAATACATATGTGAACTTTATCAGAGTAAAGCCAAAATAACTCCTACTAAACAACAGTATCCCAAGATACTCCTAGACCCATGCTAATGACACGTTGTTCAAATACACACGAGCGTAGGGATTTAGTTAGTGGATCTGCAACCATATCATCTGTGAAAATATGTTATATTATAACGTCACCTTTATGTACCGTTTCTTTATGGTAAAAAATATTTGACCGCCATATATTTAGACTCCTTGAGACCTCTGTTATTAATAACACTATAAATTTATTATCTCAATACAACCGTATGGGTCTATACATAAGTTTAAAAACGGTCAACTTCTTAATGAGGTTTCGAAGCCTATTAGTCCAAGTAACAACCTAAAGAAATGTTACAAACTCTGCTTCCATAATAGAAGATGACAGAAAACTTTATTTACTGCACTTCCTACTAACATAAACATGTATTCTATTATTGATCGCATGTCATCCTACCAGCCATCAAAGTTTACATCTGAATACCCTACTAGCTGCAAGAATTGAACATGTCTATAAATTAACATATAATCTCTTGTCCTCTTTAAGTAACTTAAAATCTTCTTGACAGCAACCCGGTGATCACATCCTGGATTTGATTGATTTCTGCCTAGAAGTTCCCTCGTAAAGACGATATTTAGTCTAGTGCAAATTTGAGTATACATTATATTTTTAAGTGCACTGACACAAGGTACACCCTTTAACTAAATTTTCTCAATATCTAAATAAGAACAATGTGATAGGTTCGATCCATCACCCTTAATGACGGGAGCAATTCTTGACTTGAATATTTTCAGTAAATGTCCTCTAAGATAAATCTTATATATATAGCAAGAACAATCCTTACGGACCTCAATGCAAAGGACAAAAGATGTCTCAAAATCACTACTTGTAAGCAAAATATCATATGCATAAAAGTATGAGAAAAAAATAAATTTACTCCCACTAACTTCGCAGTATATTTATTGAATTACTTTGTTTTCAATTGAACAAAATAATAACACTATAAAACTTTAATAATATTGTCTGGAAACTTTCTTAAGACTATGAGTAAGACTTTTCAGTCTACACATAAGTTTACTTGAATTTGCTACAAAATTCTCCAGTTGCACTATATAGATTTTGTATCTATTTGACGTAACTCAATATAAAAAAGAGCTATATTAATGCCACGTTCAGTTTGAAAGAATCTTTAAAAATTACTAGAAAGAAATAATGATTTCTTCACTATTAACTATCCACCCCTCTTTCAAAGTGAAAACCTTAGTTATCAATTTGGCTTTAAATTCCATAATCTTTCTTTGAAATCCTTTTAGTTTTGTACGCTTATTTGCAACTAATGAACTTGTGATCTTTAGGCAAATCAGTAAGTTTCCAAACATTGTGATGTTTCATAGATTGCATATCGTCTTTTATGGCATCTAATCACATACTTAATTAAGGATAAGAAACAACATTCATATATGTCGTTAAATCAACCATGTAATGGATATTGCAATCATGCTCTCACAAATGGACTATATAGTCTCATGAAATAACTGATCGTCTTTCCCTAACAAATCTCTTGAGTAAAGCTACAACCGCTTCATTCTACACTTGAGAGGTTTGAGAAATATTATTATAAATTATATCAAGAATAGCACATTGAATCTCAACAAGTTTAATTTATGGTACATGAGATTTCACAATTGTTAGTATAGGTAAAGACAAAGACACAATAATCTCAATTGTACTATTATCTTTAATAGTTTGAGAGCAGCTATCCTTTACAACTACGTTGATCTCTAGAAACATTACTGTATGTGATTCCATAATTCTTGTACCTTCTTTAGGGTCATAAAATCAATACCCCTTTGAACAATCTACGTAAGATACAAAATAATTCTGAGTAGATTTGAATTACAACGCACTTAATATTGGATTAGATAACCATATCTAAATTTAATATGATTCAAATAATTTACGTCTAGTCCATAATTCAAAAGAAGTTTATGAAACAACTTTGATAAGAAACGCATTTTGTATGTGAAAAAAGTTGTTTTCAAAATATCAGCCCATAGAAGACCGAATAAATTAATCTTACTAATCATACTCATTACTATATTCATTATGGTGTATTATGCCTTATGGCCAAATCTTTTGTCAGGATTTTTGGGCATAGTAAATTAAGTTACTACCCCTGAATTTACCAAGTATTTGACAAATGACCCTTTAAGTTATTCCTTATTGTCATACTTGCCAAAATACTTATTACCATTATTAAGCCTGACAACCTTTAAGACTAAATCTAATCGATTTATTCTTTACCTCAGTCATTTTACTTAATTATTCCTTAAACAAAAAATTTGTGGAAACAACCTTTTCAACCTTATATGAGAGTAATATATCATTAGGACTTAAGCACAATCTTTGCAGATGTGTCCTAATTTCGGTATTAGACAAGACATAATTTCAAGCCACTAAGACTTCCATCATTTGCCTAGCAGTGCAGCCCGCAGGCAAACCACTTTTCAAGTGTTTCTAAATGGAATGCTTCATGGACAGTAAGCAAATTTTATTGCTCTTTTCATAAGCAGCAAATCATATGTCAACTACTTAAATTTTGAATTAGTAAAAACTTTAATAACAATGGAGTTATTAATTACATAAAATGTGACTGAAAAAATAAGCAATATATATATATATATATATATATATATATATAATTAGTATCATGTGAGCACTGTGTAACTTGACGTACAAGTACACATTTAGAGAGTTACACATATAATCATATAATCACCTTTGAGCAAAATACGTGACATACAGTTGTACACTCCCCACATGATAGCGGTTATGAGAATATATTCAAATATTCGTGAATTCATCACCTTTGAGCATATGAACCACTAGAATCAGTCACTTCTTCACCACACCATTTGTATCCCTCAATGAACTAATACACAATCACCTCCTTTGGGAGTATGACCACGCATTAGACCAGGAGACATTCCAATCATTATACGAGACCGATATTTCTCAAACCCAATCAAGCGTGCCACTTTGGTGGTCACTATTCAATTGAATCCTTGAAACTCTCTCCTACTAGGGACATAAATTTTACTTATCACATACACCATATACATGTGATTTTAACTTTAGTGATAGGGGAATTACATATCATGCTAATTACATTACTTTATTCATTAATAAAAATCAATCATTTGTATATATATAAAGAACCTGAAAGACAGGCTCCAATGAGATCACCGATCATAGCAACACAAGAAACTTCTCATAACAGAGAAGAAATCATCTCTTATGCACCCTAATTACAGATTACGATAACAACATAAAAGAATGCTGATATAGAGAATCTATCACAAGTTAACATCAATAGTAATACATGGTATCACATATCGACAAGTCTAACAGCTGATCCACTATAGCTCATGAATTTCATGAGGTAGAACATGACTCCAAGGCATCATTGCATCAACCAGTGGCCTATAAATTGAGTCAAACCACAGAACCAAGTATCTAAACTATAACAGTAGATACTATTGCTCTGTGTAAATGTTGTCATACTCCTTAACCATAAAAGATGTTCAACTTGATGGGCATTAACAAGTGACCAAATGAGTTTAGGTACAATATGCAATAACTTAATTGACATGCATTACCCACATTTAGCAGATATGTTAATTAGTACAATCAGTTTGGTCACGAGTTCTTAAAATGTCCATCATTCAAAATTTACCAGCGTGTAAAGGAGTATACTTGAGCAACAAAAGTTTCATAACCTTTACTGTTTCTCATCACCTCAATACATAGTTCAAATACTATCTCATACTGGTTGTATCTCATTAAGCCAGGTTCAATTTATAATAAAGCTTGATTTTATTAATAAATCACACACTTATAATGTTTATGTGATAATATATCAGTAACCCAACACCTATATTTCCTAAATAAAAGAAAAATAAAAGAAACATGCGCGAAAGTATACTAAAAATACACGTATTTAGGGTTTTGTATGTATTTTCACATCCATAAAATCATCAAACATGTAAAATAAATATACCACAAGATAGAGGATGGGCATACGAATCCAACGCTGCTAGCCACGCGCCAATTGGACACTCCGTGCGCCTGCACGTGCCGCCTGAGTGCAAGGCATGTGGAGCCCACGCACGGGTGTACTTACTGATCAAAACCAGTTTGACCGAAAGCGGTCCGACCGGTTCCCGGCTCGACCGTCCGGTCCGACCGGTTGACCAGGTCGGGTCGGGTCGGATCCTCGGTCGGGTTAGGTTGGTCAACGAGTCAACGGTCCCGATTCAAGTCAACAGTCCTGGTTCGGGTCAATGGTCAATGGGTTGGTTCGAGCCCGGTTGTTGACATCATCGTGACGTTAGCATGGCGCGTGCATCGCACATGCGAGCCGCACCCCGCACATGGGGGCGAGTGACTGCGCGTGGGTTGCGTCTCCGACGCCTTAGCGGTGCATGGCTGTGCGTGGGGGCGCGTGTGCCATCCTTCGGCGACGCACTGCCCACGGATCTGCTCGTCTTGTCAAGTACGGTCCGAGTTTATGATTTAATTTTATTTTTATTGAACAAAAAATCACGAAAATCACAAATTAGGGCAAAAATTTTATGCGTTCAAGTTCTAGGGTTATGGTTGCTCTGATACCACATGTTAGATGTAAATTGCGCAATCCCAAGATCTCCATAACTAGAACAAGCACATGCATAATTGAGTAGAAATATTAATGCACATGTTTTAGGATTCATCGTTCTTGAAGCGGAAGCTAAAAAACCGATGTTCCACGCGCAAGTCCTTCTCCTCTATTGCCTTCCGTATCACTGGCGCAATGAGGCAGCCCCCTCACTCTTTAGCATTAGGTAAATGCTCCTTATGTGAGAATTAGGGTTAGAGGAGAGACTTGAGCACTATTTATAGAATTTCCAACCAGGCTCCTTCTTTATGGGCCAGGCTCAACTCGGCCCACACTAGCCAGCCCCATATTAGACTAATTAAGAAACCTTCTATCTCACCTTAGACCAACCCTGTTTTACAATAACCGTAAAATGGTAAATTACAATATCAATTAATGTAGCCTACATAAGGAAAACTCATACATGAATTTCTACACGAAATTAGCATCGTTTCACAGGTGTATCACAAGAACTTGGTCAAGCTCCTAGGCATATGTTTGGAGACAAAAGTGCCATTGTTGGTCTATGAATTCATTTCTAATGGCACTCTCTATCACCATATTCATGACAAGAGATTGACCATTCTACGCTCGTGGAAGAATTGCCTCAGGGTCACCTCGGAAGCTGCCTTGGCCCTTGAGTACATGCATTCCCTAGCTGACCCGCTGATCATTCACAGTGATGTCAAGTCTCTAAATATACTTTTAGATGAGAAGTACTAAGCAAAAGTATCTGATTTCAAGGCCTCGGTTTTGATGTCACCTGGAAAGACTCATATAGCCGATAAAGTACAAGGCACAATAGGTTACCTTGACCCTGAGTGTCTCATCACTAGTGAATTAACCACGAAGAGCGACATTTCTAGTTTTGGGGTTGTCCTTGTGGAGCTCCTAACCGGAGAGATGCCAACTCAACGGGCAAAAATATGGGGAAAAAACCAACACCATCCAATCTTTATAGAGAACCAGACACTCATCCATATGACAAAGTTCGAGGCATCCAATGAAGGTGAATTGCGGGAGATCGAGGCAGCTAGTTTGCTTGCTATAAGGTGCTTAAACTTTAATGGCATCAAAAGGCCAACAATGAGTGAAGTGGCCAAGCAATTGGCTAGGATCAACAAGAACCTGTGGGCCGATCAACGGGACGACGAAGAGACTCAAACTTCACTCGACAAGACAAAATGTGATTCTTGCTAGACTTCAATTAGTGAAATGAACAAACTGGAGTCGACTGCTTTTTTGGTATTTGACATGACTCGTGCTTTCTACCCTTGAAACAAGTCCAGGGGTCATATGTTCCGGCTTTGTTAATTTGGGATTTTGAAGTTTTTAAGGGAAGATTCTTATTTAAATTAAGTACGGGGGATTATGATGATTATACTCCCTTTTGTTCTATCTAGAGGTTGCAAAGCTCCGATGAATACCCATATGAATAATTATGGAATGATTGCTCCATTCAGTATCTATTCGAGCAATTCAATGGGGAATTACATTTTTGAATTGCAGTTTCCCGTAGACCTTCTTTCCCAAATAAATCACGAAGGCAATTGCCTAATTTTTGGCGTTGCATCGTTTTCTCATTTTTACCTTTTTGTCACTATAGCAAAAAGATGCCGCTACATAGAAAGGCAAGAACTGCGAGAAAGCATGAATGACGAACTCTACCCACAAAGTTGATTCAAGTTATCCACACACTCACATCTATAATGCTCGTGTGAAAACTACTGGATCTAGTGTGGTGGCTCAAATCTATTGGACAATAAAAGACTTAGGGTGCATTTGTTTTAGCATTCTCAACTGTTTGCTCAATGCTAGACTGTTTGCTCAATGCTAATAAGGATTAACTTTGAGCTTTCAGCATTTAATCAAATGCCAAAACTCATTTTTTCTTCCAAAACTATCCTCAACCATTTTCCAAATTTTCGATTTTGTCCTCGTTATTTTTTAAATGCTAAAAAATAATCATATATATATATGCTAAGAAAATCAAATATATATAAATCTTCTTTAAAAAAAAAAAAAAAAGACCAACCCTTCATCAGTCTGGCTTGCTATGACAGCCCATAAGTCGAATTTGGCACCAGCTACGATCGGTGAAGATTGCCCAAGGTCAGGCAACCTCTAGTGAGGGTTGTGCAACCCTAGCGAGGGCCGCCAGTGGTTGCCCGACCTTGGGCAAACCAAGCAGCAGTCTCTTGGGTCACGCGCCACTTGGGTCGCGTGACCCTCGCCAAGGGTTGCTCGAGATTGGTCGACCTCTGGTAGCCCTCGACAGAGTTTGCCCAACCTCGGGCCACCTCAACCGACAACTATTGGCACTAGATCCGGCTCGTCAATGCCCATAACCCTTTGCTGGATAAGCAAAGGGTTCGATCGAGATTGGGCAACCTTTGGCAGCCCTCAGCAGAGTTTGCCCAACCTCGGGCGACCTTGACCGATGACCATTGGGGCCAAATCTGGCTCGTCAGCTACCATAGCCCTTTGCTGAATTAGCAAAGGGTTTGATCTTTTCTTTTAATTATATATTTGATCTTTTTAGCATTTATATATATTTGATTTTTAGTATTATTGTCAAAATTTATATTAAAAAAGTTGCATATATTATATTTGCAACTTTAAGCAAATAAAAATTAAAAAAACTAATATTACTCACCCGAAGGGCTTTTTGAATGTATTTTTTGCCAAACGGCATTTCTCTCAAAGTTGCTTTTCAAAGCGCAGCCTCTACCAAACGACCTTTACATTTACCCAAAGTCCTTTAGGCTAAATTGTTTTATATTTTTTTAATGGGCTTTCAAAATGCTGAACCAAACGCATTCTTAGACTCTATTCGTTTTAAAAAAATAACTTCCATGAAAACACTTTCTTGGATTTTGTAATGTTCGTTTCACAGAAATTGAACTAGCTAAAGAAAACGTTTTCCGCTATTAGAAAAAACAACTTTAAAGTAGGTAACTTCTTCCACCTCACCTTCTTTCACTAAACACATTTTCCTTTTATTTTATGTTCCTTTTTCTTTTTATTTTTTAAATTGAGTTTTAACTTCTTCTTCTTCTTTTTTCTATTTTCTTCCCTTTTCCTTTTCTTCTTCCTTAGTCGGTCTCCAGCCATGGCGACGGCCGAGGACTGGCCATAGGCCAACTCAAGCCTCACCACAGGCCGATGAGCTCCTCACTAGCCTATGGTGAGACAAGCGAGGCTTCGAGGCCCGATCTAGTGAGGGCGAGGCTCTAGCTTGCTAGGTTTGGTGACACTTGGGCTTGCTTAGATCGGTGTAGCTTGAGCTGATGTGGATTTGGCTTGAGCTCACTAGCCCCTATGGAGGTTGGGGTCACTTGGTTAGGTGGAGCTTGGCCTCACTTGGATCGTGCAACCGCAAGCTCGCCGACCTCGATGGAGCTCAAGATTTAGCCGGCAAAGCGCAACTTTGCTAGTCTCGCATCTTGGTCGATCACTAGGTAGCTAGCCATCATTGAGGCACGCGGCAATGGAGGTAGGAGGAGGAAGAAGGAGGAGGAAGGAAAAGAAAAGGAAAAAAAAAAAAAAGAGGAAAAATGAAAATTAATACAAATTATTTTTTTTTAAAAATATATAAAAATTAAAATTTTTGGTCGGTTAAAAAAATTAAAATTAAAATTTGGTTATAATTTTTCCCAAAAAATCAAATAAAATACCAAACAATGGAAAATATTTTCCATTCCATTTTTAGGTTTCAATTTAATACTAAAAATATGATCTTTTTTTTTTGGAAAATGGCTTTATGAAAAATATTTTCTAGTAACATGATATTTTCGCGAAATGATTGAAGCCTTAACCTAAATAGATTTTCATGTAACACTTAAGTAATTCAATAAATAAATGTAGCCTGCCCGGCCTGTCCCATTCTACTCCACGATAAACAAGCTCTAGCATAGTGTCTCCACAGTGTAACTCAATATGGACTATAGAATCCCCCGACACAGAGTCTTGGTCAATGCAATTGGCACCATCTATTGTTTTCTTATTTATTATTATTTCGGCTTTGATGTGTCGTTATGTAGTATTATGCTAAGACTTTGCTTGTTTCGTGAAAAGTGGACTTTTTTGGAAATTCTTTCAACGGGATGTTGTTTTGAACAGGAAAAAAAAATAGTATCATTTTCCTGTACATGTTTGAGTTTTGCAGAAAAGATAGAAAGTCATTTTGCAATAACTATTATTGGACTACTTTGAAATACACTTTCAAAAATTTCTCGATCACAGACCTGGCCCCTAGGGACCTAGGTTTTGGTGCCGCAGTCTTGAGCTTGGCTTATCGGCGGTCCCTGGTCTTAGGCTATGAGAACCGGACCCACGGTTGAGCCATCGTCATCTCTGTAGGCCGTCTAAACGGCTTCCCAAGATTAACATAGCTAGAAAATCGAACATCCTGAAGGGGAAGACGAAGATTTATGTACCTGATTTTGAATTCATCGTTCTTGGAGCAAAATGACAGCAATCCGAGCCTTCAATGCTGAAGATCTTCTCCTCTATGACCCTTGGTTCCTAGCTCGATGAGATCGTCACTCACATATTACCTTATGTGAGTTGAGAGAGAATTTTGGAAGAGTGAGGGCTAGAGGAGGGACCTTAGCATTATTTATAGAGTTTTGGACGGGCTCTCTCATCACGGGCCGGGCCCAACTCGGCCCACATAAGCCAGGCCCATATTCAACTGTTAAGAAACTTATGCCTTACCTTATTAGACCAACGTCGTAAAACGGTAATTACAATCTCGATTAATGTAGCCCACATAAAGAAAATTCTTACATTCTCCCACTTGGGCTATATTAATTGAGACTGTACTTTATGTGCACACCTTTTTGTTGGTCTAGTGGCAATTCTTAATAGTCAATCCTATCCCATAAAGTCTCCAACACCGAATCACGATGGTAACTGCATGTATTCATACAGAGTCTTCCATGGTCACGAATGCTTTCAACTTTATTGATATGGATTCAATATGGTTGTGTGGCAAACGGATAACACCTCATAAAGAGTTTTACCTTATGTGTTATCATCTTTGTCGATCACTATTCTCTTACCTTTAAGTGTCACAGAAAATCGGATGTGGCACTAGAGAATATCTTTATGATTCTAATGAACCCACATATGTCTTATCTTTATGGTTAACCTTTCTTTATGTGTAACTGAGACATATGTATAAGACTAATAATTGGATGCCTCTAGCCTTTACTCAAGATTTACACAATACCTTGAGATTTTCCTTAGATATATGTACACAACTCAATAACAACTTATACAGAAGGAGTTGACATATATCGAAACGTTACAAAAAGTAACAAAATACAGAAGTAAACTTCATTAGAGCAAACCTGAAATAGCTCCCACTAAACGATAGAATCCATCGATTCTCCTAAGCCCATGTTCATGATATGTCGCTCAAATACACAAAGACGTAGGCCTTTGGTCAGTGGATCTACCAACATATCATCTGTGGGAACATGCTCTACTATAATGTCACCATTCTGTACCATTTCCTTTATGGTCAAAAACTTGACCTCCATATGCTTAGATCCTTTGAGACTTTTGTTGTTATTGACAAACAACACAGCAAAATTATTATCACAATATAATTATATAGGTCTATCCACAAAATCAAATACGGTCAATTCTTTAATGAGGTTCCAAAGCCAAATTGCTTGGGTAGCAGCTGAAAAACATGCTATAAACTTTGCTTGCATGGTAGAAGAAGATATAGATTTATGTTTCTCACTTTTCCATTATACTGCACCTCATGCTAACATAAATATATATCATGTTGTCGACTTCCTATCATCCTCACAACCAGCAAAGTCTACATCTGAATATGCCAACAATCGCAAATCATGGACATATCTATAAATCAGCATATAATCCCTTGTTCTTTTCAAGTATCTCAAGACCTTTTTGGCAGCAACCTAGTGATCGTGTCATGGATTTGACTAATATCTGCGTAAAAGCCTTGTTACAAAAGCGATGTCTGGTCTGGTGCAAATTTGAGCATACATGATACTTCCAAGTGCATTAGCATAATGCACATCCTTCATTTGGTGTTTCTCAAAATCTGATTGAGGACATTGTGAGAGACTCAACTTGTCACCATTAACAACAGGAACAGTTCCTGGTTTGCAATCCTGCATGTTACATCTCTCCAAAATACGATCAACATATGCCTTTTGAGATAAACCTAACATACGATGACAATGATCCCTATGGATTTCAATACCAAGAACGAATGATGCCTCACCTAGGTCTTTCATGTCAAAATTCTTTGACAACATTTGTTTTGTTTCACGCAGCAATCCAACATCGCTACTTGCAAGCAAAATATCATCCACATAAAGTATAAGAAAAATAAATTTCCTCCCACTGACTTTGCAGTATATGCATTGATCTACTTTGTTCTCAACAAAACCAAAAGAAGTAACAACATTGTGAAATTTCAAATACCAACGTCTGGAAACTTGTTTGAGACCATAAATAGCCTTCTTCAGTTTACACACAAACTTACTTGGATCATTTGCTATAAAATCTTCAGGTTGCACCATATAAACCTCCTCATCAAGGTCTCCATTTAGAAAAGCAGTTTTAACGTCCATCTGATGTAATTCCATGTCAAAATGAGCTATTAACGCCATGATCACTCTAAAGGAGTCTTAAGAAGAAACTGGAGAAAAAGTTGTTTCATAGTCTATTCCTTCTCTTTGAGTGAAGCGCTTGGCCACAAGTTTGGTTTTAAATTTCTCAATCTTTCCTTTTGAATCTCTTTTAGTCTTATAAACCCACTTGCAACCTATAGGCTTACAACCTTTTAGTAATTCAACAAGCTCCCACATGCCATTATATTTCATAGATTGTATCTCATCTCTCATTGCATCCAACCACAAATTTGATTAAGGACTGGAAACGGCGTCTATATAAGTCACTAGATCTATAATGCAGCTTATATCGTAATCATGTTCTCCTAAATAGACTAAATAGTTCGGTGGTATAGCTGAACGCCTTTCCCTAGTAGATCTCCTAAGTGGAGCCACTGTAACTTCATTTTGAGTCTGAGGAACTTGAAGAACTTCATCTGTGTCCGTTTCATCAATAGGATTCTTAGTATTAACAGGTTCAGTTTGTGGCACAGTAGGCTCCATAATTGTCTGCATAGGTAAGGAGAAAGACATAGCCGGTCTCATCATGTTGTCATGTTCACTAATTTGTGAGCAATCATGCTTTTCGGCCACATCAAATTCCAGAAACTTGGCCGTTTGTGATTCTACAATCCTTGTTCCTCCGCTTGGATTATAAAACCGATATCCCTTTGAATATTCTGAGTAAGATACAAAATAACATCGAGTGGTTTTAGCCTCCAACTTACCTAATGTTGGATTATTCAATCTTACTTCTGCAAGACATCCCTAGACCTTGAAATGATTCAAACTTGGTTTGCGTCCAGTTTATAACTCAAAAGGAGTTGATGTAACAGCTTTGGTAGGAACACGATTCAATATATAAAGGGCTGTTTTTAAAGCCTCACCCCATAAAAAATTAGACAAATTAGTCCTACTCATCATACACCTTACCATATCCATGAGAGTACGATTGCGCCTTTCAGCCACTCCATTCTGTTCAGGACTTCCAGGCATGAGCTACTATCCAAGAATCCTCTAAGTATTTAGCAAATTGTCATTTAATTTGTCCAACATTACCATGTCTACCATAATATTCTCCACCTCGATCAGATCTAACCACATTTATTATCTTTCCTAACTGTTTCTCAACTTCAGTTCGATAGATTTTGAATTTGTCAAGAGATTCAGACTTTTCCTTAATCAAGAATAGGTAACCATACCGAGAATAATCATTGTTAAATGTGATGAAATAAAAATTTCTATCCAAAGTTGCAGTATAAGGTCCACTGATATCGGTGTGAATGACTTCCAGTAAGTTAGAACTTCGAACTGCGGTCTTCTTCTTTATCTTAGTCATCTTTCCTCTAAAACAGTCTATGCAAGTCTCTAGGTCACCTTTAAGAATAGGCAGGATGTATGTCTTTATTAGCCTTTCTACTCTTTCTTTGGATATATGACCTAATCGTTTATGCCATAACTCATAAGATTATTCCTTAGGTAGAGGTCTTTTGGGAACGACACTTTCAACTGTATTAGTGACATATATATCATTGAAAGATAAACACAATCCGTACAATCCATTGAACATGTTGTAGCATCCAACCTTATTTGAACTAAAGAACATAGATACTATATTGTTCTTTATTTCAAAAGAGTAACCACACATGTCCAAACATGATACGGAAATTAAGTTCCATCTAAAGGAAGGTACATAGAAAGTGTTTCTTAATATCATATTAAAACCAGTATCTAAAATCAAAATGACATCTCCCACGAACTCAACATCGATCTTGTCGTTATTTCTCACAGTGAGCTTTGATTCATCCTAATTTGGCGTCCTTATGTTTGTGAATCCCTATATGGTAAATGCAACATGATTAGTCGCACAACTATCTAGCCACCAAGAACTGGATGAGGCTTCAGATAGGTTGGATTCACAGACAAATGCTAAAGAATCATTACCTTTATGCTCATTTTTAGACAATCAAGCTTTATAGCTATCACAGTATTTCTTTATGTGTCCCCTCTTCCTACAAAAATAGCAAATGACACCCTCCCTCTTAAAAGGTGCCTTTCTAGGAGCCATAATGGTGGAGGGGCCAGCAGCTTCAGGATTTCCCCTCTTAGGAGCTATATTGTTAGAAGCCCCTATTGCTTTAAGATTTCCTCTATGATGTGCAATCCATTTACCCTTCCTGCTGGCAGAACTAGAGGCATACAAGGCAAGATGCCCTCTTTCTTTCTTCAGTTTCTCTCCCTCTGCCACCACTTTAACTATAAGGTCATTGATTGACCAAGTCTCATTTTGCGAACTATAGTTCGTCTTGATAATTTCAAAGTCAGGAGGAAGAGTATTTAATGCTTGATGCACAATGCAAGCTTAAGGGATATCAACTTGAAGAATTCGGAGTTTTTGTCTGAAGATTTACCATCCTAAGCACATAATCTCTAACTCCAGTCGAACCATCATACTTTATATTAAAGAGTGATTGCATAAGTGTACCTATCTCAGCATTGGAAGAGACACGATACCTAGCCTCCAAAGCTTCCATCATTTCCTTAACAGTACAATCAGTTGGCAAGTCACTCATCAAATGTTCCTAAATTGACCATTTCATAATGAGCAAGCAAATTTTATTACTCTTTTCCCATGCAGCAAAACGTACTTTCTGGATTTCTGTATTGGCATCAGTAAGGTCTGCCGGCCTATTCTCAGTAAGAGCAATATGAACATCTACCAACTCCATCCCAAACAGAAGATCCTCTTTCCATTTCTTGAAGTTTGATCCAGTAAGAACCTCAATCGCAATGGAATTGCCATTTACAGAGAAAGTGACTGATTTTGCAAGCAATACATATAATTAGCATCATGTGAGTGCTAAACACATATCTCAAGAGCTACATACATCATCATATAAGCACTTTTGAACAGAATACATGACATGCAATTGTATACTCTTCACATAACAGCGATCCATGAAAATATATACTAACATTTCGCGAATTCACCACCTTTGGATGTATGAACCACTAAGGTTAGTCACTTTTCAACCATATGCTGTACATGTATCCCTCCATAAATTAACACACAATTACCACCTTTGGGAGTATAAACATGCATCAGAATAGGAGACATCCCATTACGATATTAGACCGATATTTCTCAAATCCAATCAAGCGTGCCACTTTGGCGGTCACAACCCAATTGAATTATCGAAATTGTCTCCTATCAGGGATATAACTTTATGATTCACATTTACCTTTCACATGTGATTTTAGACTTGATGACAGGGGCTATTTGTCACTAAAAATCACAAGTCATGCTAATTGCATTGCTCCGGCCACTAATACATACTACACATATTACTCAAGTGATTATATAATTATAGGCATGCATTTGTATTTCCAAAACCATATAGAAATACATGAAAATACACCAAAATTACCCCAAAATCACGTACCTTAGGGTTTCACATGCATTTTCATATCTATAAAGGCATCAAAAAGTACAAACAAGCACACCACAAAATAGGAAATTCACATACGAGCACGCCGACATCAACCATGCGCTCAACGGACGTCACACACGCCCTCACGCGCCGCTAGAGTGTGCGGTGCATGAGCGGCACGCGTTGGCGTAAAGATCCGGTCCAAAGAAGGTTTATTGGTCTGACCGATCAACGGTCACCTGGTCCGACCGGTCAACGGTCAACCGGGTTGGGTCAACCTGGTCAACGGTCAATCAGGTTGGGTCTTAGGTGACGTCATCTGTGACGTCACATGCCACGTGGCGGTCGCACGTAAGGCGGCTTATGTGACGTCACTATGACGTCATCGCTGACATGTGTCGGTGGAGGCGAAACCGCTGAGGCGGTCCATGCACGCGAAGTCGTGTGTCGACCATGCGTCAGCGCGCATGCGTGCGCGTGCGGGTTCATTAACCACGCGTCGTCGTGCGCGCGCGCGTGAGGCGGTGCGGCAGCGCATGGGATCGCCTCTAAGCTCTGTCTTGGTGCGTGGAGGCATGTGCGGCCATTTCTGGCATCGTCTAGAGGCGTTCTACCCACCAAAATGCTCGTATTGACGAGGAGAAGACATATATGCAATAAAAAATCACTTTCATCGACCAAAAATCATGAAAAACAAGCAAAAGGATCCGAACTTAGGTCAAGTGCGAAATGGGTATAGGTAGCCGATTTCGCCTCTGTTAGAGGCATGCTACGCACGTAAACACTCAGCTCAACAAGATGTATCCAAATATACAGTCAAAATCAAGTTTCATGCGGATCAATTCTTCAGAACAGCTCCCTATGTTCGAGTTCTAGTTTATGCAGGCTCTGATACCAAATGTAGGCCGTCTAAACGGCTTCTGAAGATCAACATAGCTAGAAAATCGAACATCCTGTAGGGGAAGACGAAGATTTGTGTACCTGATTTTGAATTCATTGTTCTTGGAGCAAAATGACAGCAATCCGAGCCTTCAATGCTGAAGATCTTCTCCTCTATGACCCTCGGTTCTTGGCTCGATGAGACCGCCAATCACAGATTACCTTATGTGAGTTGAGAGAGAATTTTGGAAGAGTGAGGGCTAAAGGAGAGACCTTAGCGCTATTTATAGAGTTTTGGACGGGCCCTCTCATCATAAGCCGGGCCCAACTCGGCCTACACAAGCCAGGCCCATATTCGACTGTTAAGAAACTTTATGCCTTACCTTATTAGACCAACGCTGTAAAACGGTAATTACAATCTCGATTAATGTAGTCCACATAAAGAAAACTCTTACAATCTCTAGTCAGGTTCCCAAGACACAGGTCCAAGCATGGGGTTTCTAGGTCTGTCGGCTGGGTATCTGCTCCAAAGGATTCGAAACAAACCTCGTAGTAGTGGAGTGAAGTTCTATTCCAAATAACGATTTTTAATTTTCAATATAAAAAGCCATGTTGCTGATTTTAGATATAGCTTTTTCCATTGATTATAAAACGATTTCCCATGGTTATAAAATACCAGAACTATAGAGTGTTTCGGTAATTTACCTGATTCTTTTTATTAGTATCTGGATCACATGCATTACACGTGGTTTGGTTAAAAAGAATATTGATATGAATGGCAATCATGCTCTTTACTTTAGGGTTGTCTTTTTATTTTTTTAAATCCCTTATTTCGTATAGAATCTCACCATGAGAACAAGAAAGAGCACGTCTGATATGATGGCTTCGTCTTCCTTATGAACTCTTTGCGCCACAGTTCTTCTCAGCTCGGGGCCACCGTCGTTAAGTTTGTTGATGCTCGTGACTAGTATAGAGGATAAAATCGACGGAGAGGGTTTTTTTTTTTTTTGGACAATTAAAAAAAGTTCAAAACGCTTCTGTTCAAATATCAGAAGCACTTACAAAATATTGGAAACAACTCTCTTAAAAACACTGCTAAGAAAACTAACAATCAGCGACCAGCAAAGACGACCCTAAAAGCCTAAAAGCCTGTCCTTAATGACCTTTAGCAATCGCATGGTGCCCATCAACCACTGTCGCCTACACACTCACCACCAATAACGACGGGGGACCGTTTTGCGATATTTGTTGCATTCATACGCGGTCGGCAAAGATTGGGTACAACTTTGCTATAAGTTGGTGGGTATTTTGGGATATCGCTTTATCTAAGACGAGTAAGAGATTGTCAGAAGTCGCATAGACAGTCACTCATCCATAAATCAAATGAGACACTAATTCATTAATCACAACTGTACTATACAGTCAGTTAAAGATTTGTCCCTTGTGCATTTTTGCAAGAAGTAAAATCCTTCCGATACCAAGGCTTCGGGATTAAATCTTGCCTTTGTGTTGACTCTGTAACCTGTACAAAAGAGCAAAGAGCTATTGGAAGCTGTACTGCAAGAAAATAGCCCATAAATTAAGGATGGCACTTTCGTGTATGGCTGTCGTAGACTCATAGTTACAAATGATAACTACGTTTTTATAAACACTGTGCGATTATGCATGTAGGTTGGGCGACGAAAAAGATTGATCAGTCGATCGCATCTCTCTGTCATCTGCACAAGATGGCTTGGAAATTTATATGTAAAAGAGCTCTTTTTTGTTATGAACTTGCACCCTTGCACCGATTCAATGATATGAAGCATCAATCTACGTCTCTCCAGATTTTCAATCCTTTCGGAAATGGCTTCCACTAAGTGTATGGATTTCTTAATCTGCAGTTCTCTTCCAGGGAGGGCAAACAAAGTGACATTGTCGGTGTAGTTCATCTTCATGAGCTCCTCGGTCGAAGCGGCAAACTGACGCCCCGACCTTGAGCCCTTACATTGGAAGTCAAAAGAGAAATATCGGCCTAACGAACATGAGGTGATAACTCTTTGTTTTCTTTTAAGTTAATTCCACAAAAAATCTTAAATTGGTGCATTGATAACAAATTTATCCCAAATTAATTACACCTATGATAAATTTACCATTCGTTAGTTTCTATTAAATTTTATTGTCAAATTAATGACTGGATGACATATGGTAATTTATTAGTGTACCAGTTTGGGATTTTACATTTTGTTTGTCAAAAATGTATGAGTTCATAGTTTTTCATGATATTAATCTAAATTAATTGAAAATTAATTGAGGATAAATCTGTCACAAATATTTTAGTTTGCGATTTTTTAGTAAGCAAAAAAATTAGTTAGAGTAAAATGTACCAGCATTCCAATTTGATATTTTTAGTGATGAAAACTTAATTTAGAATAAATTTGTCATATATATATATATATATATATATATATATTAACTTAGGATTTTGCCATGTTTGCTTGACACAGGACGGTCTTTCGGGGGTTTGGAGATCATCATGGCTTCAACAGTGACTTAGTTGAATTTCGGTGCAAGGAGCTTGAACCATCGCATTTAGAACCAGAAAACGAGTTCCTCTCATTCCCTCAAAATCAAAAGCCCAGGGAACCTGACTCTGTGGCAGGGCTGAATCGAGGTCCCTGTGCGTTTTTTCAAGACGGGCCGAACTGAAGAGGAATTTGTGTTTCTGGATTGGATTTAAAATATGGACAAAAGACATTGGGAAGACCAATGGAGGCCGTCATGGACGAGCATTTTTAATGACGGGTTTCACCATTCGTGTTGATGCCCATTGCTTCTTCCCTCGCTTTTTCAGGAATAAAACATTCCTGCCTTTTTATATGCTGGGATAGATATTTGGAAGTCATGACTCATAAGCTTGTTAATAGAGAACGAATTCCTCTGGGTGCTTCTTCCCTCTACGAAATCTTACGTTAAGTTGTTAACTTCTCTCTCTCTCTTCCCCCCCCAACCCCAACCCCAAACAAAAAAAAAAAAAGAGTATCTAGTCTCTTTCCCCCACAAATGCCATGGAGTCATAACGAGCATGACTGAATATTATAATCCATAAAATTCCTTTTAAATCCCATGAGTTCAACTTTGGATATGAGCACGTGAAATTGACCCAAAGCAGTTTGCTTAATGATCTCCCGTTCCTCAATTGGAAGTGGCACGACACTCCCAACCAACTAAGTTAATCCAAACATAAGTTTTATGATTATTATTTTTCCTTTTATAACCTGTTAGAGATATTTAGATATTTTCTACAGATATTTAGGATTTTTTAAAATAATTTTCTGTATCTATTTTTATTAAATATATTGAATTTGATTTCGTTCGATTTCCTCTATCTAATCATGTAAATAGGCTCTCTATATATTCTTTTATGCTTAAATTGAAGTACATAGAAATTCCATATTCTTCTTTTTTGCATATTATTTTATTTATTCAACTATCCCTAACCCTTTCACGGAAAAGCTGACAAAGACTTTAAATGACCAAGATAACTACGTAGGAAAGGCATCGATCTTTGCACTTGATCTTTAGAGTACATATAGACCGAGGCAAATGATGGCTTCCCTCTCTTTCCATGAACATGTCAAAGTGTCTTTTGTTGTTTTAAAATGCAGCGCTCTCTCTCCCACACGGTTCGGTACCATGGATGATTCGATATATTATTTTGCGCGACGACTTGCCCTTTATGAGCTTATAAGTGAAAGATATTGATTGTTGAAGTAAAATAAAAATTACAATTACATTACGCAAATATATCTGATGGACTTCTTCTTTTTGAATTATAAAATTTGCACGGAGTCCTTTTTCAAATGTTAAATTGAGGTCCCTTTTATGGTGATTGTTAGTCAAATGCGATCCCTCTTGAAACAAAGAACCTTCAAATTTCTAATTTAAAACTTCTCTTATCCCCACGGAGGGGGGCATGAGACCTATAAATTTGTTGGGCTGAAGATGAAACTCTCCCTCTTCCCAGCCCACCCGACACCATTGCCATCACTATCGGAATAAGATTACAGGCTTTGGGCAACTGCAGATTTTCAGGTTATCCAATTCCCGCAATCTGCCTAGTGCTTCTAGGAAGTTTTGACATTGTACAGCTCGTGCGAAAGCTCAAGAATTGACAAAATATGAGCTGATATTTCGGAGGACTAAGAAACTTTTCTAGGTCAACCTTTCTTTTGATACTCCATGGACGCTAAGTTCTGCGGTCTGCATCTTTGCATGAATAGTGGTAAGGACAATGGTCAAATCTAGTGTCTGCATACCAAACAAAAAACTGGGGAGGATTAGTCACTGCTCCAGAATGTCAATTTTCTGAATGAATTTTCTATGGCGACAAAAACATTGAACGAGGATGAACTGTGAAGTCCGTCCTCTACAAGGACTAGTCAAAGTCTTTCCCGATGTTGATAAGGAGCCCGTGTTCTCACGTCTAGATTGTTAAAATCCTAATGGATCTTTTTTTTTTTTTTTTAAATGTATCTGGTATGCGTTGTAAATTTCCGAGGACCTACCTTGAGATTGACCCAATGATAAGGGCATTCTCATGCTTTTGGCTAAAAAAAATCTAGTGTTGTGAGTTCGGCTCCTACTCTAGGGATCTCAACTTTAAGTGGGTGGTCTTGATGGTGCTTCGTTGCGTTAGTTTTTTCTCCAAATAGCCGGCTAATTATGATTGGGTCTTCGGATTATTAAATAAAGTAATTTCAAGAACTGCCAACGAAAAAAAGAGAGAGCCTATTTCCTTAAAAAATTCCAAGTTTGAAGTCCAGTCCCAATTATACGCTTTACTTTTTTTTTTTGTCTAAAAAAAATCTCAAATTTTCACTTTATCTTCAATCTGCCCACCCACGTTAACTTTCTATCTAAAATCTCTGTTAATCATCCGAAGTGGCATCTCCATGTCAGCAGCATATTTAAGTCGTCTGCTTACGGGAATTTTTCGTCACTGTTCGTCATCCTTATTTACTATTTTTCTTCTTTGACCCTAGTAACCTCCATTAACATAGGTGGTCGAGCAAAGAGCTCAAATCTGGGTAGGCGATTTTATTGGAGCTTCCTCGCAATCTATCACACAGCTTCCGAAGCTGCAACTTGTGAATTTCAACTTGATAATATTTTGGTCAATCATTTCCAACTTGAAAAACTTGTTAAAACCTCAAATTTCTCAATCTCAGCCTCAAGAACTGAACTCAGTCGATTCGATCAACTGAGAGCATTGATAGTGACATAATGTGATCCCCTTGAGAGGTTAATCATTACAGGAAGCTCAAAGAAGCTTAAAGAATTGTGGGCATTGGAATGTCTAGAGCTGGTTGAGATTAAAGCCTCGTCGCTGTTCACTGTTCTTTCCGCATGGACTCACTCAGTCACAGCTTCGCTGGCGCTCATCCATCGCCACCAAGACCTCTGACGCCAGGCCATGACCTGCGACGACACGTTTGTGATGGTTGCAGTCGTCGGAATCTATCTCCGGCCATTTCGGCCAAGACCCCTATTTTCGTTCTGGTTTTTGACGCTTCAAGAAGCCATTTTAATCGGGCACGACCTTCGCTCAGCCATCACCAAGACTTTGTAGACCCATTATGTACCTGGGCGATAACAAAACGAGCCCAAGCTTTCCCTACAACCATCGTCGCTCCAAAGGCGTAGATCGTTTCCTCCACTCTGTGCCCTACGGGCGACCTCCATTAGTGGAGGTTGAAACTTGCGATTGAGGCGTGAGACCTCACATTCAAGGTCATGCGACTCAGATCTAAGGTTGCACGACTCAAATCCGAGGTTACACGACCCAGATTTGAGCTCAAGCATCCATTAATGGAGTTTGCAAGGAATCGAGAAGAAGAAAAAAAATATATGGAGGTGATGAACGGTGATGAAAAATCCACATAAGTGCACTACATAAATTTATAATTGATGTGGAAATGCCACGTTGGAAGACTAATAGTAATTTTGGATGGAGGATTAACCAGATAAATTTGTAATTAAAGTGAAAGTTGAGATATTTTTTGAGATAAAAAAGATTCTGGATAAAATCAAAACTAATTGTAAAGTTCTTGGTTTTTTAGGGAATCGGGCCAAAAACAATATAGAAAATAAGATTGTATAAGGCGTGCTGGCACTATCCTCAATGATAAATTAAGTTTTTCACAAAGTGTAGAAGGTAAGATGCCACTATTTTCTAAGATTTAAAATTTCCTGGTGGTCAATAAAAAGGAAAAAGAAAAATGGAAGTACATGGAAAGAGACTGCAATCAAGATGATGGAGGGGAAGAGGTATTTGAACTTCGCGCAAGAATGCCAAAGTGCATGCATTTGTGGTGATTCTCTCAAATTACATTGGTAAATGAAATATTAGTAAAAATGTAGACAAATTAGCGTACAAAACTAAAGGGATAAGTAAAGAAAAAAGTGGAAGTTTGTTGAAATTACAGTGGAGATAAAGTAGCGATTACATGAGAAGTTGCTCATTGAGTCTCTTCGCTCATAGGCAGGATAGATAATAGATTATACCCATTACAATTTTCATGTCAAAAATCGGAAAGTCCCACACTAGATTTAATTTAATAAAGTATAAAAATCTATGTTTAGCTCACTCATTTAGATTTTAAGGGACCATCTCAAATTATGATTCCTGATATTCAATTTGGTGTATTTGGGGAAGATCTCAAACGACGTTGCTTTGGGTTTTTTTCTATCATTTTTTTGAAAAGGGAAACAATGCCGTTTTGGGAGAGGGAAACGTCGTCCTTTTTCTCTCCAGTGTCTATGTTAGCACCGGCATTGACTTGAAATCCACATCAAACGTTTCTGATTAAAAATAGCCGGACAAATTGAAATAGCATAAATGCAAAATGTATAATATTAAATTGATCTAATTGAAATGTTTAGTATTAAATTGACACTAATACAATAGGTTTAAAACATTTTTAATACTTTGCCCCTATACAAATGACACTCCCCGTTTCTTTGCATAATGTTTCATTCCCAGCATAGTAAAATTAACTATCTCTCTCCGTGTGTAAAACTTGACATGTCGTGCATGGAGGGCACGATCCGAGTCGCTAGAAAGGGAGAGATGGCAATTCAACCTACATTAGGAAATACCAACATTGCCCCGCCCCACAAGACAAGGGTTTGGGTTTGGGGCCAAATATATTGCCCCACTCATCATTGCTCGCGAACAGCCCCACTATTTTCAAGGACTGGTGAGTCCACCTGACGATATGAGATACATGGGCTCAAGGGTCTCACACGTGTGGGCTCTATTTATCTGCCTTTTGTGGGGTCGTCTTTGTTTCAACATTTCTTTCCTTGTAACTCGACAACAAAATAGTTACAAGATCTCTCCAAAACATAATTGAAAAAGTATATTTTAATAGAGGAGATGTCAATTAGATTTGTATAACATAAACTTACAAAACATTGCTGTCCTTAGATTTATGATTCTCTAAGTAAAGTGTTTCTTATGTTGACATTAAATCCGAGATCACAAATATTTCAATGATGATTATGACTATAGGATCGTACTGATTATATCCAATGTGAAATGAGCATAGCAATCAACATGTGACGGCCTGGAAGCAATGTCAATTAGTGTGGATAGGATATGTAATACAGATTTGGCTTTTTAGTCCCCACATTTACAGGGCTTTTGCCTACAACCGGAAATCATGGTAGTTGGATTAGGCTTTTGGATTAGGAGGTAGTGATTCCACCGAAATAGTGTATGATTGAATAATTGAGATTGCAAGCTTGAGATCTTGAACGTTGGAATGAGCTTTATGTTGCTTGTAATATTTTGAAAACTACCTTGATTTAAAATGTTAATATATACTATTTTGTTGGTATTTGATCTTTCGTAAAGAATAATAAGCATATTGTACTGCAAAATTTGGAATAAAAGTAGATATCTATCTTTACTACCTTCGGTCAAATCCTAAAAGGCTAATCCCAAAGCTCTAAACTAATTTTTATACTACAAAGTCTCTCAAACTAGTACACCCGTATAACATTTGTCCCAAATTAATTTTTGTGTAAAAAAACCCCAAGATGATATACTCGTACCATATTTATCCTAAATTGTTGTAAATCTTGGATGTTTGGAGGGTAAATGTGGCACGGTGCACTAATAATTGGTAAATATGACGTGCATATCTATTTGAGATTTTTTATGACACAAAAATTAGGTTAAGGTAAACATAGCATGGGTGCACCTATTTAGGATAAATATGACATTGATGTACCAGTTTGGAGGTTTTTGTGACACGGTTGAGATATTTGATAGTATCAACACTATCTTAAATGCACATAACTCTTTCTTTAAAAACAAGTTTACCTAACATCACATATTGAATTCTTTAATCACCATATTAGCGGTTTCCTTAAATTTTTTTTAGTGCTTTATGCTTTGTTGCACTAACTTGTCAAAAGAATCTAACATTTAATAATCATTAGTCTATTTTACAACTTAGTCTCAATAAACATCGATATTATAATATTGTATTGAAAATAGAAAGATCAACAGAAAGGTCGATTTCAATACTCTTAGAAAGTTCCATAAAGTAGTGTATCATTTTATCATAGTTCTAACTAATTATATCAGTAAAAAGGGTGTTTGTGCATGGCACGGATCCTCATGGGTAAAAATTTGATAAAATATCAGCTAATATTTGAGAGGACTAAGAGACTTTTCTAGGTCAACCTCCCTTCTAGTCCTCAATAGATTGTAATAACTAGTAGACTACATCTTCCCATGATTGGTGCAAGGGAAAGGTACAAGTCTCATGTCTACACATCAAACAAAAACTGGCAAGGAAGTCTTTGTCACTTCTTTTCCAAAATGTCATTTTTCTTAGTGAATATTGTACGATACATAGCGCCGAGCGGGACGAAGACTTGCTTGTGAATTCTGCCTTCTTTTGTTGAAAAATGAACCAACGACGACTTGTGAAGTCCGTCTTTTGCGACAGACTTGTCAAGTCATCCCCCAAGTTGATATGGAGCCCATGTTGTCACTTCTTGTTGAAATACTAATGGGTCTTTTATTTTGTTGATGTAGTTTGCACGGATTGCGAAACTCTGAGAACCTACCTCGAAATTGATAAGGGCGTTCTTAGGTATTCAATTCAAAAAATTTATTGATGTGGGTCCGATTCCGCCTTCTTTTGTTGAAACGTGAACCGACAACGACTTGTGCAGTCCGTCTTTTGTGACAACTTGTCAAGTCATCCCCCAAGTTGATATGGAGCCCGTGTTGTCACTTCTTGTTGAAATGATAACGGGTCTTATTTTATTTATGTAGTTTGCACGGATTGTGAAACTCTGAGAACCTACCTCGAAATCGACCCATTGATAAGGGTTTTCTTAGGTGTTCGGTTCAAAAGATCAATTGATATGGGTCCGATTCCTACCTTGGGGGACTTAGCTATAAGTGAATGGTCATGGTGGTGGGTTATTGTATTAATCTTTGTCTTGATAACTGGCTAATTATGGTTGAGTCCTAGTATTTTAAAAAATTTCAAGAACCACTGACAACAAATATAAAAATCAAGAACGCATGAGGTGTGTTGTTGCACTATCCTCAAGGATTATTTATGTCTCTCATAAAGTGCAAAAGATAAGATGCGACTATCCTCTAAGATTCAAAATTCTCAATAGTTAAAAAAAAAGGAAAAAAGATAAATATAAGTAACACGAAAGGAGATTACAATCAAGATAGTGGAGTGGAGGAGGTATTTAAACTCTATGCAAGAACGCCAATGTGCATGCATTTGAGGTGGTTCTCTCAAATTACACTAGTAAATAAAATATTTGTAAAAATGTGGACAAATTAGTGTTCAAACCAAAAGGGATAAGTTAAGAAAAAAGTGGACGTTACTAAAGTTACAGTGGAGGATAAAGTGGCAATTACATGAGGAATCGCCCCTTGAATCTCTTCGTAGGAAAAGTACCAAAAAAGTCATGAACCTATTGTATTGATACAAATTCAGTTCTAAGCTTTTCAATTAGACCAATTTAGTTCTAAACATTTTCACATTGGTACCAATTCAGTCTATCTCGGCCAATTTTGACCGGCCGGTGGTCGGACGCCGATATGGTAATTTTTAAATAATTTTTCTTTCGAATTTTTTATTAAATTTTATTAATTTTCATTTTCTTCTTCTTCTTCTTCTTCTTCTTCTTCTTCTCTCTCTCTCTCTCTCTCTCTCTCTCTCTCTCTCTCTTGTGGATGTAGGCAGATTCTCGCCAAACCACATAAATCTCTATGTTCTTGATAATTCTTGTTTTTTGGGAGAATGACATCTAGAGTGCTAAAACTTGGAACAAATAGAAATTTAAGTGCCAAAAGTTACAAAAGTGATACTTAAGTATCATTTAAAAAAAAAAAAAAAAAAAAGGGACACATGAGTGCCAAGTTTGGCGAAAGTGGCTACAAATCTTACATGGTAATTTTTTAATAATATAACCCGCTTATGTGGTATACCAGAGAGATGAGAGCAACGAGTTACGTAAACAACTTCATTTTGTCCTTTTTTGAATTTTAATATAAATATTAATTAAATTTATATATTTATATATTAATAATTAAAAAGAAAAAAAGGAAAGGAGGTAGAAGGCGAGGGTTGAGCCCTTGCTGCCGCCTCCCCACTATCGCTAGGAAGGGCCGACGATGGTGGGTGAAGGGTTAGCAAGGGTCATTGGCCCCTAGCCTAGGGGCCGATGACCTTGGTTGATCAACCAGGGGTCGGCAACCCCAACCGACCGACGGTGAAGGTCGTGTCTATCCCCTAGATCCGACAAAGGTTGCTAGCCCTACTTCGATTTTAGCACTTAAGTGTCACTTTCATAACTTTTTTGGCACTTAAGTATCCATTTGTACCAATTTTTGGCACTTGAGATATTCTTTTTCCTTTATTTTTGTTCTTCATCTCATCTAGTTAGGGTGCTCCTCTGCACAACAATTGGTATCAAAGCAATCCGGGTTCTCCGTTCTTATATTACGATTTCTAACGAGATGACTAGAAAAGGTTTGATCGTTCGATTTGATACCAAGTGATTCACCAAGAAGAATAATTTTACACTATGGTAGAGAAGGATGAAGCATCTATTGATCCAACAAGGTTTATCAAAGGTTCTTCTAGGAAGATCAATTAAGCCGACCACTATCACTAACAATGACTAGGCCGACATGGAGGAGAGGGAATGCAACACGACCCAATTGAACCTATTGGACGAGGCGCTTCAATATGTGGTGGAAATCGAATTTGCTCTAAAAGTATGGCTCAAACTCAAAAGCATCTACATGATGAAATCTCTTATGAACAAGTTGTTCTTGAAGAAGAGATTGTACTCGCTTCATACGAGTGAAGAAGGAGATATGTTGGAACACCTCAATGTGTTCAATCAAATGATCAGTGAACTTATAAGCTTAGAGGAAAGATCGAGGATGAAGACATAGTGCTTCTACTATTGGCGCCATTGCCGGATTTGTTTAACCACTTGGTGACTATGCTCCTTCATAGCAAGGAAACCCTGGAGATTAGAGAGATGATTGTTGCCCTAATTTCAAACGACACTCGAAAAAGGGCAAGTAGTTCAAAATCTTCGGGAGGAGAACTCTATGGGAAGGAGAAAACTAGTCAAGGAAGAGGAAGATCAACAAATCAAGGATTGGTAGGGGTCGATCAAAATCCAAGGGAAAATTCAAAGGAAGATGCTATGGGTGTAATGCGAAAGAGCATACCAACAGATTTTGTCTAAATAAGAATGTGAAAAAAAGAAAAGAAAAGAAAAAAAGAGCGAAGATGAAGCAAGTGTAATCAACAGCACTGAGCCTAATGATGAGGATGTCTTGTCCATATCGTTGGGGAAGGACACCTTCGAAGATTCATGGATCTTGGACTACAATTTATTTACCATATGTGTCCTCATAGAGAAGCCTTTGATGAGTACAAGGCATATGATTGTGGTTCCATTCTGATGGGGAATGACACTTCGTGCAAGACTATGGGAGTTCAAACCGTGAAAATTAGGATGTTTGATGGCATGATTAGAACCTTGGTAGATGTGCATCATGTACCAGTTCTAAGGAAGAATCCGATTTCATTGGGAGCACTTGAATTTAATGAATGCAAGTACTTGGCTCAAGGTGGAGTCTTAAATGTGATCAAGGGAGCTTTGGTTGTTCTAAAGGGGTAGAGGCATGTAAACCTATATCGACTTATAGGAAACGCAGCGCAAGTGGAGCATCTATGTTCACAAATGCTAGCATGGAGATAGATAATACCTATCTATGCATATGCATCTTGGGCACATGGGAGAAAGAGGATTGATGGAGCTTCACAAGAAGAATGTACTCCAAGGTATGAAAACATGCAAATTAGATTTCTACAAATTTTGTGTGTTTGGAAAACAATGTAGAGTACGATTCAAGGTTGCAACTCATACGAGCTAGGGCGTGCTCAAGCATGTACATACGGATGTATGGGGCCTTTATTGGTAAAGTCCAAAGGCAGGAATGATTACTTAGGGCTTGTTTGGCAATGTGCCAAACAGTGCCAGATTCTGATTTTTTGTTCCTGCATCGCCTTTAGGACAAGAATCGCGTTTGGTAAAACTTTTGTTCCCGGGAACAATTTTGGACGAGATTTGAGAATAAACAAAAATTTGATTCTCCGTCCGAGAATCACAAAAAGAATCAAAACGGTGAAACCCTTGCTCTTCCCTTTGGTCGTCCCGGTTGTCGTCAGCCATCGCCCGCCACGGTCCGCCGCCGCCCGCCGCCGGTTCCGGAGGCTCGCTGTGCCAGGGCGAGGTCCGGTGAGCTCGTTGGAGGCCAGCCGGCCTCGCCCCCGGCGAGGCCGGCCCGCCATCGGCGGGCCGGGCGAGCCTCGCCGGCAGCTTGGCGAGGGTCGGCCTCGCCAGACGGCGAGGTCAAGCTCGCCGTGTGGCTGGACGAGACTCGCCCCTGCTCGGTGAAGCTCGCCCGCCACCGGCGAGGCCGGGCGAGCCTCGCCCAACTACTAGCGAGGCTCGCCGATGAAGGCCGACCTCGCCGAGGGCCGACGACGCTCCGTGAGTGTCACCGCCCTCGCTCGCCGATCGCCGGTCCGGTGACCGCCGATGAAGAAGAAGAAGAATAGGAAAAAGGGAAAAAAAAAAAAAAAAAAAAAAAAAAGGAAAAAAGAAAAGAAAAATATAAAAAAGTAAAACAATTAGTTAAAAATTATTTAAAAATTAAAAGAAATTAATTTGGAACAAAATCAATTAACACGGTATCAAACACAATTCTATTCCGTAATAAAAATTTTGGACAAGCTTACCAAACGCGCTTTTTTACTCGAATCGCCCCTGAACAAATAAAAAATAATCATTTCTAGTCGAATTAGCTCCCTAAATGTAATCGTTACCAAACGCGCCCTTAATGACATTCATTGACGATTTCTCTCGGAAAGTTTAGGTCTAATTGAAGAATATTCAGTTGTCCTACTTTTGTACATGTGCAGAGTTTGAAGCGCTCAAAGTTGGATCCAAAGTCAAAACTTGCATATTTCTCGATTATAAGAAAGGAGTGAAAGGTTACAAATTATAGGAGCCAAGTAAGAAGAAAGTTCTAACGAGCAGGGATGTTGTGTTTGATAAATTTGCAATGTTGAAGTCAAGCCGCGTGCCATACGCGATTGCTAAAGAGGAGAGTGATAAATGTATCGTTAAGGTGGAGCTTGAAGCCATAAAATCTGCAGAGAATGGTGACCCATCCAATGAAGCTCTGAAAGTTAAAGAAACAATAGAAGTTCCTCATACCATTGCGATGGGTCGGGGAAGGCACACTCTCAAAGTATCGAAGAGGTACGATTTTGAGGACATGGTTGCTTATGCTCTTACCGTAGGCTCCAACGATCCAAGCTCCTATCATGAAGCTTTGAAAAGTGATCATAAAGAAAAGCAAATGACCATGGAGAGATGGAGTCATTACAAAAGAATGAGATGTGGGAACTTTTGAAGAAGCCCTAGGATTGAAAAGTCATTGGCTGCAAATGAGTTCTTTGAAGAAAGGAAGCAGCAACGGGGAAAGAGCAAGAGAGATACAAGGCCTGACTTGTTGCCAAGGGCTATGCATAGAAGGAGGGGATCGATTATGATGAGATATTTTCCCCGATTGCAAAACACATGGCAATTTGTATTTTAGTAGCTATGGTGGTTGTGTTTGACTTGGAGCTCGAGTAGCTAGATGTGAAGATGACATTCCTTCTTGGTGATTTAGAGGAGAAAATTTACATGGAGCAGCCCAAAGGCTTCAAAGTGGAAGGGAAAGAGAATCACATTTGATTGCTCAAGAGATCACTTTACTATTTAAAGCAATCTCCGAGGCAATGGAATAAAAGGTTTGATTCTTTAATGCTTCGTATTGGCTACATGAGGAGTATGCATGATTCTTGTGTCTACTACAAAGTTTTCAATGATAAGTCACTTATTTTGTTGATGTTCTATGTTGATGATATGTTGATTACTGCAAGAAAAATGAGAGACATCATTTCCCTAAAGTCTCAGTTAGGTAACGAGTTTGAAATTAATGATCTTGGTACTACAAAGACGATCCTTGGCATGGAAATCTTTCAAGATAAACGTGCAAGTAACCTTTGGGTGAATCAAAAGAAGTATGTTGAGAAGGTCTTAGAGTGGTTCAACATGGGAAAAGCTAAACCAGTACACCCTTGGCAAATCACTTCAAATTATCCGAGAAACAATGCCCTAGTTCACATGAGAAGGCTGTAAAGATGTCTCAAGTACCCTATGTTAGCACAATAGGGAGCCTCATGTATGCTTTGACTTGTAGTAGACTGGATTTGGCTCATGAAGTGAGTCTCGTCAGCCATTACATGCGCAATCCAAGTAAGGAGCTTGGGTAATTGTTAAGTGGATATTTCATTATTTGGTTGGAACTATCGGAAAAGGTTTAATGTTCAATTTAAAGGGAGAATCAATCGATTTAGTAGGTTATGTCGATTCGGACTTTGCTAGTGATTTGAACAAGCGAAGGTCTATCATGAGATACATCTTTACTCTTGGAAATGGATCTATTTCATGCAGGGCAATGTTTCAGTTTGCTATAGCATTATCTAAAACTGAAGCTGAGTATATGACAACAATTGAGGTTGTGAAGGAGAGAACATGGCTAACTGGTTTGGTCACAAAATTGGGTTTAAAGCAGGAAAGTGCTATACTATATTGCAATAGCCAAAGCGCAATATGTCTCACGAAGAATCAAGTGTTTCATTCCAGAATGAAACACATTGAAGTTCGATACCACAAGATTCAAGAATTTGTGGAAAATGGTAGCATTGTTTTGAAGAAAATCCATATTAAATATAATCCTTTGGATATGCTCACGAACATGGTTACTACAGAGAAGTTCAAGTCCTACAGGGACTTGATTTGTCTCACTCATCATTGAAGTTGATGGAGGCCGCATGAGTCTAGGTGCAGGCATACCTTTGTGAAGCTACGGTGAAGAGAGAGATATATTTGTTTTCTTGGTTCGAATGGAGGCTTGTGGTTTATTCAAGATAAAGGTGGAAATTTGTTGATGTTGTCTTGAATTCCATGAAATTTCGATCGATTATAAACTCAGAGAAGTCCATCGGGAAGTCTAGGAAGGCTTGGAGCTTGCAAGCTACATGTTTGCAAATATATTTCCTATTTTTGGACCAATGTACATGTGATTTCATGGGAAATAGTCCTAATTCAATGTAATCGAGATGCGTCTTTCCATTATTTCAAAAAATTCTGAGAACTACTGACCAAAAAAAAAAATATATATATTAAGAATGTACGAGATGTGCTAGCGCTATCCACATAAATAAATTATGTCTTGTCATAAAGTGCAGAAGGTAAGATGCAAATATCCTCTCAGATTCAAAATTTCTTGAAGGTCAAAAGAAAGGGGAAAGAAAAAAAAGTACATGAAAGGAGATTATAATCAAGATGGTCGAGTGTAAGCGGTATTTAAACTTTATGTAAGAACGCCAATGTGAACGCATTTGTGATGGTTATCTCAAAATTACATCAGAATATGAAACGTTAGTAAAATGTAGACAAATTACTGGACAAATCAAAAGGGATAAGTTCAGAAGAACATGGAAGTTAAAGAAGTAATAGTGGAGGATAAAGTCGCTCTTGAATCTCTTCAATTATAGGCAGGATAGATAATAGGCTGCCCCTATTACAATTTTTCATCTCAAAAATCAGGAAGTGTAAAACTCTATTTTTAGATCTGTCATTCGGATTTGAAGTGACCAACGAGTTTTCCAAACGTTATGGCAGGAGATCCCTTTTTATGGAGGCAAAGAACTTTTAGATTTTTTGAGAGTTAAACTAACCTGTCAAATTTCATTTTTAGTTAGAAGTTGAAGCAAGAGTATATTCAGAAAGGATTTTGTAGAGAAGTTCCTCAAGAGTATTTATTGAATAGAGAAACAATTGGGTGACGATTTTTAATGTATTATGATAATAACAGTCTATTCTAAACAAAAAAATTAAAGAACAAATAATTATAAATTGTTATGAGATCTATTTATTTAAGAATTTGTGACTCACAATAAATTGTTATTCTCACAGTAATCTAAAAATTATAATATTAGCAAAGCCCAATTGAATAGCCAATTACGAAAGTTGTAGATTCAAAGAAGTGATTTTTCTTGTGTTGAATGCAATTAATATTTTAAGGGTTGAAAGTTTCTCTATCTTGTGAAACAGTCACGGCTCGTAATCGATGACTCGGTCAAGTTTAAAGCAATATTAAAGCAATATAAACATCAGCCAAGTTTACATTCAGGGAAGTTTCCGGGAAAAGCCAGGTCACTCTTCAACGGTCGTAATCGATGACTCGGTCTTCCAATGTGTTGACTGACTTGGCCGCCGCTGAGGTATCGGCATCGGAATCAACGAAAGTAGGTTTACAAAGCCCGTAAGAGGAGAGCCAGAGGAAAGCACAGATCGGAAAAAGATCAAGATGAAGGTGGCTGTGTTGTGTTTCCTTCCAATGGCCTTGGCCCTGGCCAAATTTACCGACAACTGCAATAGAACGTGCGGCAGCATGGACGTGCCTTTCCCATTCGGGCTCCATGAAAGTTGTGCGTGGAGCTCCGGCCTCGTCCTCGACTGCAACCACACATCGGGGGAGTTGTCCCTTGGAAAGAACATTCCGTTGTTCGACATATCCATGGAGGATGGGACAATGACCATTGGCCTGTACAAAGCTTTTGACTGCTACGACAGGACTGGCGTTCGGCAGAAGGAATCTAACTCCGACCCCTGGATCTCACTTGGCCTGCAATACACATTGTCGGACACCCGGAACAAGCTCACCGTCTTCGGTTGTGACACCTTGGCCCTTATCTCGGATGCTGCCTTGACTTTCGGGACTGGATGCTTCTCCTATTGCCCCAAGGAGGTTGACTTCGTGGCCGAGCGTAATTGCTCCGGCCTCGGGTGCTGTCAGACTGCGATCCCCAAGAGCCTTAGGAGCCTCAATATATCCATGGCCAGCACAGCGAATTACACCTCAGTTTGGAACTTCAGCTCTTGCGGATTAGCGTTCGTAGCGGACCAGGATTCGTTTAAGATCTCCAATTACAAGCTTCCTGTCCTGGCTGATATTGGCAAATCCGTTTTCTCAAGGGCTGTCCTCGATTGGGTCGTTCAAAGGAATTCGACCTGCAAGGAAGCGCAATCGAACCCAGCAAGTAATCCCTGTGGCGCCAATAGTTTCTGCTCTGACTTCGAAAACGGGCAGGGTTATCGTTGCTTCTGTCAGGCTGGGTACACGGGGAATCCCTATGCCTCCACACTGTTCCCACTCCCAGGATGTGAAGGTATTCTTCTGTTCTCTTTGCAAGCCAAAAATTATATGTTTGGATTGGGCCATAATTTCCGAGATCTAACCTCTTCAAGCCAGTTTTCCATTGAGTTGAGTTAGATGCTCAATACAACCAATACAGTTCACCTTTGATTCTGTTTGATATAGACATCGACGAGTGCAAGGATCCAGAACAATATGCATGTCATGGGAAATGCAAGAATATCCCCGGGAACTATACATGTGACTGCCCATTTGGCATGAGTGGTGATGCCAAAAAGGGTTGCCAAACTTCTCGTCTTGCCATAATTGCTGCAGGTAATTCTAATTTCCCTTGTGATGGTCGCTCAATAACCTAAGCTATTCTTGCTTTAGACCACAAGTGCTATTGATGTGGCCTATGTTAAGTTGTTCTGAAATTGTGTCCTACTCTACATTGCAACTGAGCGATCACTGGTCACCACCACCCACCGCACATGCCTCCGCCAGCCACCACCAGCTAGCTGCCTTCAGCCATAGTCACTGTTGCCGCCTATCTCTCTCTCTCTCTCCCTCTCTGTGTGCTGAAACCATTCCAGGTTCATTTCAAGGCTGCCGCCTCGGATGGGGACGTCCAACCTCTGATCTAAGGGTCAAAGTTTGATCAATTCCGAGATCCAAGGATGTCGACCCTAACATGTGACTACTGTATAGGGGGTGGGGGAAGTTTGTGTGGCCCCTCATCCTAGCTGCATGGTGGCTTCGAAGGGCATTTGACAGTCGATCGGTCAATGGCTATGGTGGTGGGGGCCTAAGGCGGTCCAATTAGTGGGAAGAGAAGGGAGAGCAAAAGTTGTAATTGGGAATTTGACTGATGCCCTCGAGCGTGTTTTATATGTGATTTTTTTTGGAAAATGTGAGGGTAATTCAGTAAAGTTGGGGCATTTTTGTGGTATAGCTTAATCCGGATCCTCTATTGGTAAGTGATGTGTCAAGTATTTAAAGGCGTAAATATAATATCAAAATGAAGTTCTTAAACTTAAGAGGTCCAAATTCATCATGTATCAAAGTAAATGAATGGCTTGGGAGAGAAGCTAATCCATCCAATTCCCAATTTTGTGTGGCAGCCATCGTAGCGGCCGCATCGTGCATAATTGTTTGTGGCCTAGTCTTGTTCGTATGCAAGAGGAAAGCTAAAGAGAGATACTTCAGGCAAAATGGAGGAGAGATCTTGAAGCACCAGAGAGTAAAGATCTTCACCGAGGCAGAGTTGGCTAAAGCCACTAACAACTATGATGCTGGCAACAAGCTCGGTGAGGGTGGTTTTGCTTCAGTCTACAGAGGAAGAATTGACAGCAACGTTTTAGTCGCAGTCAAAAAGCCTAGAGATGTTCCTGTCAAGAAACCGAATGACTCGAAGAAGGACTTGTCCTTGAGCACTCACGATGAATTCTTGCATGAAATTGGCATCATTTCACAAGTGAATCACAAGAACTTGGTCAAGCTCTTGGGCATATGTTTGGAGACAAAAGTGCCATTGTTGGTCTATGAATTCATCCCGAATGGGACTCTCTATCACCACATTCATGACAAGAGATCGACTGTACTACGCTCGTGGAAGAATTGCCTCAGGATTGCCTCAGAAGCTGCCTTGGCCCTCGAGTACTTGCATTCCTTGGCTGATCCACCAATCATTCACAGTGATGTCAAGTCTTTAAATATACTTTTGGACGAGAAGTACTCAGCAAAAGTATCTGACTTCGGAGCATCTGTTTTGATTTCACCTGGAAAGACTCATATAGCCGAAAGAATACAAGGCACAATAGGTTACCTCGACCCTGAGTATCTCCTCACCGGTGCATTAACCACGAAGAGCGACGTTTATAGTTTTGGGGTCGTCCTCGTGGAGCTCCTTACCGGAGAGATGCCAACCCGTCAGGCAAAATCTGGGAAAAGAATCAACATTGTCCAGTCTTTCATCTCTGCCGTGGAGAACCAGACACTTCTCCATATGATAAATTTGGAGGCATCCAATGAAGGTGAACTGCAAGAGATTGAGGTGGTCGGTTCGCTTGCTAGAAGATGCTTAAACTATAATGGCGTTAAAAGGCCAACAATGAGGGAAGTGGCCGAGGAATTGGCTAGGATCAACAAAAACTTGTGGGCCAATCATCGGAACGACGAAGAGACTCAATGTTTACTCGACGAGACGAGATGCGATTCTCCATGGACTTCAATCGATGAAATGAACAAACCGGAGTCGACTGATCTTTTGGTGTTTGACATAGAAGCAGCCACTACTAGTTCCAGCATCTGATTCGTGGTTTCTAGCACGAGGCTATATACAAGAAACAAGTCCAATGGTCGTATGTTCATCCTCGATCTTTTGTTTAAGGTCTTGATTTTTAGCGATTTTAAAGTTTTACAAGAGATGAGTCTATTGTAAGTATAGTACGGTGGGTTATGCATGATTGCAGTCAGTTATGTTTGAGCTATAGTTTGCAAAGCTCCGACCAATACCCATTCTATTTAATGAATAAATAATTATGGAAGATTGCTTGGATATCTATTCAAACAATTCAATGGGATATTTCTTGTTTGAATTGCAGTTTCCCAAATAAAGTGCAAAGGGCAATTTCCTACTCTTTGGCATGGCAAAGGAATTTTTTTTTTGTTTTTCTTGCACTTTTTTCATCGGCAAAAGTACAACACAAGTTCCAAAACTTGGTAAAGATGGATACTTAAGTGGCAAAAGTTATGAAATATACATATAAGTGCCACTTTTTTTTTTTTTAATTGAGACATTTTAGTGCTAACTCTAGCAAAGGTCTCGGAAATCCTACATGGCATTTTTTAAAAGAATATAACTCATCTATGTGGCTCATGGAAGAGCTGAGTCAAACTTAGACTCACCCAAAATGATGTTGTTTTCATAGTCAGCCAAAGTAATAGTCCTAAATCAGCCAAAACAACATTGTCTCCCTGAGTGCTCCAAATCTAAAACCCTAAATAGGCCAAAGTTCTCATTGAAGTGCATAAACCCAATCCTAATTTCGATTTGCCCTAAATTCTACTGCTGAATATTGGAAATGGAGAGTGGGACTTTCAACAGCAATTAAATTCCTTTCATTGAAGTGAAGCAAAAGGTGAACGTTTCTATTATTGTTGGTTACTGAGTCCAAAAAGAATATCGTCAACTTGAATGAATCCTGAAAGAAGATTCTATGGATATGCTCGATATAGAGAAGGGTCGAAGTGCCAATACTTTAAATGGGTCGATGCGAAATTTTCTCACCGAACCACAGACGTGATATTAGACCTACTTGATGGACGACATCACCCTCCATCTACCTTTGTAGATGACTTGGACAAAGTTGACTCAATAAGTTAAATCATATTCGGCTAATCATTTGAAGAATGAAGTTTTAATGATGAAAATTGAACAGAGGTGTTACTAAGTGTTTATTGTGATATTGTTTTATTGTCTATCTTATTTAATGATGAAATGTAAAGCATTTGAAGATGAGAATAAGTTTTTCCAACTGCCATAATTGAAAATGAGTGGACAAATGTAGTTGTTTTAGCTCAAATGTAGGCTTCTTTTTTTTTTTTTTTTTGTGTCACGCCCCGATCCTCGAACATGTACCCATCTCTCACCTAGTCGATTAATAGCGACGTCCCAAGACACATCGTTGACCCATTCTTATTAATATACATGCAAAAGCATATAGAAAATCCCAAGACAATAAGACAATGGGATAGAAAAGTAGGCCATATTTTTCCAACATGAAAAACCATAACCACACTTTTATACAAAGCAAACCACATAGTATATAATACAATACTATTCATTAAAGGTTGAACTATCACACATCAGTTCCCAACCCAGGTTTGCAAACAGGATGAGCACTCAGTCCTCATCCGGGTCATACTCCGGGTCATCCTCAAGATCCTCTTCTGACTCCTCATCAGGCTCTTCTTCTTCTTCAGACTCCTCACCGGGGTCTTCCATCTCTTGATCCTCCTTCGGTTCCTCCTCCTCAGGCTCCTTCTCTGGTTCTTCTTCCCATGGCTCATCCTGCTCGATGATTGCCCCTTCCTCTTCGCTCCAATTAGCGCCCTCAGCTGAGTACACTGGTGACTTAGGATAGCCCTCAAGCTTGGGGTCCTTGGCATCCACTATGGACCCACCCGTAGGGTCTGCCGTCCCTAGTCGGAATGCTGCCTCCAAAACGTACAGAGGCACATCACCTTCCGTGATGGGACCTTCTCTTCGTCCATCATGGTAGTGACGATACCATGATCGATACTCGTGGGGTACCAAGTCGATTCTATTCACCTCAACCCACACCTTGGACTCTATCAACATGTACTCTAGTCTCTCTGAGTGGTGGTCTATCGGGAAGTGGTATCCTTCTTTGGTGATCTCCACAGGAATACCAAAATGCATCGGAGGATGAGGATGTGGAGGTGCCACCATCTAGGGGTCTGAAATGGTTATTCAATAACCAATGAGACTATATCTCAGCGAGTTCTATCCCTTAAGACCCAATTAGGAAGCCAATACATTCTAGAGGCTGCCTAAGCACAACACGAGTCGGAGGACTTACTTTAGCCTCAGCTCCTTCCTGCAAGTCAGTATATATATCAAATATACACGATCACATCACATCACATCAATCAGATCGAATCATCGATCAATCAACTTAGTCGATTACATGTCATCTCGTCCCTTTCTTGGTTGACTCATCTCATTTACTCAAATTCACTGCTAAATTACGACTCAGCGAGCACGGCCTACACAGTCATCTTGAATACTCAACCCCAACGCTGAATTACGGCTTAGCGAGCACGGCCTACCAAAACTTTGGTGGTAATGCTAAATTACGACTCAACGGGCATAGCTTACTAATCCTTCGGCGGTTAATGTTGAATTACAGTTCGGCGTGCACAACCGGTTCTAAATTCGATGGTAGATTACGGTCCAATGGATACAATCATACTTTGGTGGAAATGCTAAATTACGGCTTAGCGAGCACAACTGATTCCAAATTCAGTGGTTTCCATGCCCTATTCCACAGTGTCACACACCCATCATACATCATTTCATCTTTCAATAGTCTGCTCAATGCGACTAATAACCCTCACATGATTAATTACTCTCGGTCAAGGATTGTGTGCTTCACACTTAGAATCTTCAATCAGAATAATAATTGGCTTATTTTTCTCGTATTAACGATACCCGATAAAAATTTATCATGTGTGAGTACACGGTCAGCCTTAGCCAAAATACCATACTCTTCCTTTCCATAATTCCCACCATTTTCTGTAGTCCACCAAAACATTTTTTTGGCATTATCAACCGATGCCCGGTTTTTTATTAATTAATAACCAAAGATTATTCAATTAAAGAATAATTCTCAATTTCACAAATAATTCAATTCAACACAAAATAAAGCTCAATTAAATAAATGGACTGCACCACCACAATCAGCATAAAATTCCAGTCGTCGACTATCCGAGTCTAATTTCCAAAAAAAAAATAATTAAATTAATTTCGAAAATTCATAATTAATTACTAAAAATCCAATTTAAGCCCGTAATGCCTAATTGAAGCCCGATATGGGTTGGGAAAAATCCCGAGATGCATTCAATAAATAATAGTATGTCTCTACTTGCTAATTGCACAATTCAATTGTCTAACATGCATTATAATTATCTAATAATCACTAATCTACTCTAATCTAACCACCTAATTTCACTTAATTAAATCTAATCAACCCTTAAGCATAATTAGCAAACTAAGAAAGTATTAGTGAGTAAAACTCACTTGATTTGCGAAGACCGGATCACTGCGGCGACGGCAGCCAAATTTGGGCTTGCGACGACACCAACGGGCTTGGACCGGGCCTAAACTTGCCCCAACAAATCTCAGCCCAAGCTGAGATGTGTTTTGAATTTGGGCTGGGGTTCAAATGAGCTGGGGAGTGGGCTTCAAGTCTGGACTGTGGGCTTGATGGACCCAATGAAATTCGCTAGGTTGGCTTTTGATGGACTGGCCTTCGCGGGCTATTGCAGCTGAAGCCCACGGCTTCAAATGGCCCAACTGAAATGGAAAGGAGCAGCTTCGGTCGAGCTGCTAGGCTAGTCCACGAGCTGGCCCTGCTGGCATTGAGCTGCACGAAGAGAAAGCAACTTTGACAGACGCTAGAGAAGGATCGGTGGCCGTCTTCGAGCTTTGTGGATGGAGAAGACATGGACGAAATTGGCTGGCGCAGGGCCAACGAGATGAAGTCTCGTTGAAGATTGGACTCGCGGGGTTTTCTTCTTCAGACGGCTGGTCGTGCGGCTGAAGACAAACAACAATGGAGCGGTAGGGTTTGTTCACTGGCTTCGTGAGTGGGGTTGACGTGCGACGTTGAAGGCCGCGTGGAGGAGGAGTCAACCGAATGCTTCTTGTTGACTAAAGGTGGGTGAGCTTTGGACAAATGGCAGCAGCTTCGATGGAGAATGAAAGAAATGGGTAGAGGAGATTGAAAGTGGAGCAAGCGGCAGGGTTTTATCGAGGAAGAAGGAGGTCGGGAATTGTCCGAGAAGATTTGTGGAGAGAGAAATGTAAGAAGTCCACAACAATATCTCTTAAATTGAACGCTTGGTCTCCCTTTGATCTTCAAGCATATCTCATTATCCCTTATTACTTTCTAGCCAAATTCCACGAAAATAATCCAATTTTGATGTTAAAATTCCAACTCCAAGCCATAGCTCTAAATTTGACAATTTGAGCTTCAATTTCTTCATGAAATTTCTCAAATCGACATCCAATTTCGTCGTGGAAAAAGCCCATAGAATTTCTACAAATGCCTCTCGTCAAATAGCTCGGTATAGAAGTCAAAATCTTCCTTCAAATCGGCCCGATCAAATTTCCATAAATTTTAGAAACGTCCGAAACGATTTTTCGCAAAAATCTCGAAATCTCTGAAAAATTTCTCGGAGGATGAGTCGACGTTCCTAAAATAGGTCGTGACATGGCCAGACTTTCAATTTCTGAAATCGGACTCGAATTCATGGTTAATTTCCATTTGACGCATTTTTAGCGTAACCTAGGCTATCGGGTAACTTTAAGAAATTTTTAATGCAAATGACCCGTGGTTGATTTTCTTCAAGCCACAATGAACCCACTCGACACATTGGCGACTCTCGGTTGTCGTGAAAATCTCGAGGATTCAAATACGGACACAGGGTATCAAAACAATAAGAAAATCAATCTAGTGTCGTTTGACAAGAATTTTCCAATTTAGTGGTGTCACCCACGATTAGTCACATATCTCAGTCGAACCAACCTATATCTGATCTCAAATCAATTTATATCTGTGCCGTAATGACCTCGACCAATGTGCACGATCGAGAAGTCGATTCCTGGTCGAATTTTCAAGTCTATTTACCTTAAAATTCTTAATGGTTTCCCCACATAGTCTGGTTATCTCGAGAATGATCAGCTCTAAGAATAGTCCTATAGGCACGTCAATGAAACGCCTGATTTGTTCAGTAGAAAACAGGGTTGAAAATCTAAGATGTCACAACTCTTCCCATCTTATAAAAATTTCGTCCTCGAAATTTAAACTTTTATCAATCCTTAAACAAAAAGGTGGGGGTACCGTCGTCTCATCAAGTCTCACTTTCCCCGATTACTCCTTCAGTCCCGTGGTGTTGTCAAATCACTTTAACCAAGGGATCCCTCTTGGTTCACAAAATCCCATCTTTCTGATTCATAGATTGAACCGAGCTTTTCATGTATGACACTCTGTCGTCCACGCCTAATTCTTCAAGATTTAGCACGTAGGTCGTGTCAGGCTCGTATGTCCTCAACATCGACACGTGAAAGACGTCATGCACTTGCGCTAACCTCGACGGCAATGCAAAACAATACGATAGGATCCCAATTCTTTTTAGAATCTCAAAGGGACCTACGTACTTCGATTTCAGTTTTCCCTCCTTACTGAAACACAAGGCATCCCTCATTGTTGACACCTTCAGAAAGGTGTACTCACCAATTTAGAACTTTTAGGGCCTTCAATGTTCAACAATTCAATTATTCTGGCGGTTTTGAGCGGTCTGTACTCTGGCACTGATCACGGAAACTGCAATTACTGACTACTGAACTGACCCTCGGCCTATGATATTTTTTTCTTTGATCTCATCTCAACAAACTGAAGTTCTGCACACTCTGCTCTATTCTGTCTCAAAATGAACTATTTGACTGTTCTGCTGAAATTGGGAACCTCGGTTCTAGATCTGATATAAGTCTGTCACTGGTACTTCACATAGATGAACTGTCTAATATACATACACTTCTGCATGCCCTATTCTGAAATCTAAAAGTCAATATTTCTTTTACCGGTATCCTCTTACAGGATTTCTTGAACATTTGGGTTCGTCAACTAAAATGTCCTGATCTTAAACTGGACCTTTAGTTCTATCAATTCAAATAATGACATTTGATAAGAAGCCTTAGAGAGTGGCTCTATCTCGGATGCTAACTCCATCACAAGTTCTATCTCTTTTTCTAACGACAGGTCTAATAATTCCTGTGACAACTCATCTATAAATTCTTGGACTATTGAGGTGTCCTCAACCTTTAGTTCTCCAATCTGTCTTATCCATGACAATCGCCACGTAACCTCGAGCAACCTCCGTTTAACAAACGGGTTGCCTCTTGCAACGAGATTAGGGAAATCGAGGGTCCTCCTCGACTTCTAATAAATTCGAAATTTTCCTCCTTCGAGCCAAACCTTTTTATATACAATATCAAAGTTATACACAGGCAAAGGATTCAAGTACAACTGTAACTAGTGATTCTGCTTTATATGACTTCATTACAACAACTGAAGTTTTATAAACTTAACCAAAATTCTGCTATGCCACTTTGATATAATTGTTCTGGAAACATTGCCCTTTCTGCTCAGTGCATAACTCGATTCATCTTTGAGTTGGCGGTCCATTCAATGGAACCATATCTGTGATTATGTCAGGCACAGCTTCGGCCTGACACTGTGTAATTGCATACACGATGCTCTGAATTGGAGGTCTCAGCTGTCCTCCTTGTAGCATGTTCTGAGGGGTATACCCTCTAATCTATCCCATTCGTGGTGGTGGTGGCAACTGATGCGGTCTACACTGTCTTCTGGGACAGTCCCTAGCTATGTGACCCGGTTGGCCACACCCAAAACAAGTACCCGGTCTAGCATGACATGGGGCGAATCTGTGTTGCCTTCCACACAGGCGACACATGCCATTCTGGCTAAACCTTACCTTTCCGATTCCACCCTCCCTGTTGGGCGGGATTCGGAATCTATTCCCAGGCATAGGCCTCTTTCCTTGGCGGATGCTGTCTGTAGGAGAGCTGAACCTCGATCTAGATGAGGCAGCTCTCTCATTCTGATCTTTCTCAATTTTCTGGGCTCTCTGATATGTGTCGTTGTATGTCCTCAAATCTAGGGAGACTAGTGTGCTCCTCATATCTGGCTTGAACCCATTCCTAAACCTTCTCACTTGGTTTGCTAGGTTTTCTATTAACTCTGAGGCATATCGTGAAAGTTCAGCGAACTTCGCCTCATACTCATCAACAGTTAAGGAACCTTGGCGAAGACATTGAAATTCAGCCATCTTCACCTCCCCGGTGGTCTGGGAGAAATACTTATCATTGAATGCTTCGAGGAAAGTGTTCCACTCCTGAACAACGCCTTCAAGAAAGATCATTTCTCGACTGGTAAGTGGAGAAATTCATCCACCAAGTGTTCGCAACTCCCTCCAGCTAGTAAGTTGTTAAAACTACTTTCTCAGTCTCGTTGCACATCAGCAGTGCAAATGCTTTCTCCAACTTCTGAACCCATAAAGCAGCCGCTTCGGGAGCTCCTGTCCCAGTGAACAAAGGTGGGTTCAATTTCAGGAATTGCTCCACCAGCTTATGGATTGGGTTTTTAGCGACCACAATCCCTGGTGGACCTTAGACATGTGCAGTGGCAGGAGCAATAGTAGGTGCAACGGCAAGGGCGGCTCCGACAGCAACGGCAACTGTAGCAGCAGCGATGGCTTGAGCAGCGGCTTCAATAGCGGCAGCTTGATTCTGAGCCTACTGATCCATTCCGTTACCCATAATTCCTAATATACGCCTAATCCCATCAAATCTGGGATCACCAAGGGCTTTTACCCCAGCACCGACAAGAGTGGGTGCTTCTCCACTAGCACTAGCCTGAGCCGGTGCCTTACCTCTGCCTCGGGTACTGATCCTGATCGGCGTTCTACCTCGAGTCAAGGCTCTACTAGCCCTCTTAGCAAGAGTGCTTGGCTCCTGATCGCTCATGGTGTCGCTTTAATCTACTGACACCTGCTTCCAATTAAACAACGAATTATAAACGAAGCGATTCAAACAACAAACAATTTTAGCACTCAGCTAACACATACATGCATTAGTATGAATTTAAAGGCCATTCTACTACCATCCCATGAACCATCGCTCCTTATCACTCTAATTTTGAACTTCACTCTGATACCACCAAAACGGGATGTCACGCCCCGATCCTCGAACACGTACCCATCGCTTACCTGGTCGATTAATAGCGACATCCCAGGACGCATCGCTAACCCATTCTTATTAATACGCATGCGGAAGCATATAGAAAATTCATAGACAATAAGACAATGGGATAGAAAAGTAGGCCATATTTTTCCAACATGAAAAATCATAACCACACTTTTATACAAAGTAAACCACATAGTATATAATACAGTACTATTCATTAAAGGTTAAACTATCACACATCAGTTCCCAACCCAAGTTTGCAAACAGGATGAGAACTCAGTCCTCATCCGGGTCATATTCTGGATCATCCTCAAGATCCTCTTCTGACTCCTCATCAGGCTCTTCTTCTTCTTCAGACTCCTCACTGGGGTCTTCCATCTCCTGATCCTCCTCCGATTCCTCCTCCTCAAGCTCCTCCTCTGGTTCTTCTTCCCATGGCTCATCCTAGTCGACGATTGCCCCTTCCTCTTTGCTCCAATTAGCGCCCTCAGCTGAGTACACTGGTGACTTAGGATTGCCCTCGAGCTTGGAGTCCTTGGCATCCACTATCGACCCACCCTTAGGGTCTGTCGTCCCTAGTCCGAATGCTGCCTCCAAAATGTACAGAGGCACATCGCCTTCCGAGATGGGACCTTCTCTTCATCTATCATGGTAGTTACGATACCAAGATCGATACTCATAGGGTACCAAGTCGATTCTATTCACCTCAACCCACACCTTAGACTCTATCAACATGTACTCTAGTCTCTCGAAGTGGTGATCTATTGGGAAGTGGTATCCTTCTTCGGTGATCTCCACAGGAATAACAAAATGCATCGGAGGACAAGGAGGTGGAGGTGCTGCCATCTAGGGGACTGAAATGGTTATTCAATAACCAATGAGATTACGTTTCAACGAGTTCTACCCCTTAAGACCTGATTAGGAAGCTAATACACTCTAGAGGCTGCCTAAGCACGACACAAGTCAGAGGACTTACCTTGGTCTCAGTTCCTTCCTGCAAGTCAGTATATATATCAAATATACACGATCACATTACATCACATCAATCAGATCGAATCATCGATCAATTGACTTAGTCGATTACATGTCATCTCGCCCCTTTCTTGGTCGGCACATCTCCTTTACTCAAATTCACTGCTGAATTACGACTCAGCGAGCACGGCCTACTAAAACTTTGGCGGTAATGCTGAATTATAGCTCAGCGGGCACAGCTTACTCATTCTTTGGCGGTTAATGTTGAATTACAGTTCGACGTGCACAACCGGTTCTAAATTCGATGGTAGATTACGGTCCAGTGGATACAACCATACTTTGGTGGAAATGTTGAATTACGGCTCAGCGAGCACAATCGATTCCAAATTTGGTGGTTTCCATGCCCTATTCCATAGTGTCACACACCCATCATACATCATTTCATCTTTCAATAGTCTGCTCAATGCAACTAATAACCCTCACATGATTAATTACTCTAAGCTAAGTACTGTGTGCTTCACACTTAGAGTCTTTAGTCAAAATAATAATTGGCCTATTTCCCTCGTATTAACGATACCCGATAAAAATTTATCGTGTGTGGGTACACGGTCGGCCTTAGCCAAAATATCATACTCTTCCTTTCCATAATTCCCACCATTTTCTATAGTCCACCAAAATATTTTTTTGGCATTATCAACCGATGCCCGGTTATTTTTCAATTAATAACCAAAGATTATTCAATTAAAGAATAATTCTCAATTTCACAAATAATTCAATTCAACACAAAATAAAGCTCAATTAAATAAATGGACTACACCACGACAATCAGCATAAAATTGCAATCGTCGGCTATCCTAGCCTAATTTCCAAAAAAATAAATAAATAATTAAATTAATTTCGAAAATTAATAATTAATTACTAAAAATCCAATTTAGGCCCGTAATGCCTAATTGAAGCCCGATATGGGTTGGGAAAAATCCCGAGATGCATTCAATAAATAATAGTATGTCTCTACTTGTTAATTGCACAATTCAATTGTCTAATATGCATTACAATTATCTAATGATCACTAATCTACTCTAATCTAACCACCTAATTGTACTTAATTAAATCTAATCAACCCTTAAGCATAATTAGCAACCTAAGAAAACATTAGTGAGTAAAACTCACTTGATTTGCAAAGACCGGATCACCGCGGTGACAGCGTGACGGCAGCCAAACTTGGGCTTGCGACGACACCAACAGGCTTGGACCGGGCCTAAACTTGGCTCGACAAATCTTAGCCCAAGCTTAGATGTGTTTTGAATTTGGGCTGGGGTTCAAATGAGCTGGGGAATGGGCTTCAAGTCTGGACTGTGGGCTTGATGGACCCAATGAAATTCACTGGGTTGGCTTTTGATGGACTGGCCTTCGTGGGCTGTTGCAGCTGAATCCCACGGCTTCAAATGGCCCGACTGAAATGGAAAGGAGCAGCTTCGGTCGAGCTACTGGGCTAGTCCACGAGCTGGCCCCGCTGGCGTTGAGCTGCACGAAGAGAAAGCAGCTTCGACGGACGCTGGGGAAGGATCGGTGGCCGTCTTCGAGCTTTATGGATGGAGAAGACGTGGAAGAAATTGGCTGGCGCAGGGCCAACGAGATGAAGTCTCGTTGAAGATTGGACTCGCGGGGTTTTCTTCTTCGGACGGTTGGTCGTGCGGCTGAAGACAAACAACAATGGAGCGGCAGGGTTTGTTCACTGGTTTCGTGAGTGGGGCTGACGTGCGGCGTTGAAGGCCACGTGGATGAGGAGTCAACGGAATGCTTCTTGTTGACTGAAGGTGGGTGAGCTTTGGACAAATGGCAGCGGCTTCGATGAAGAATGAAAGAAATGGGCAGAGGAGATTGAAAGTGGAGCAAGCAGCAGGGTTTTATCGAGGAAGAAGGAGGTCGGCAGGGAATTGTCCGAGAAGATTTGTGGAGAGAGAAATGTAAAAAGTCCACAACATTATCTCTTAAATTGAATGTTTGGTCCCCCTTTGATCTTCAAGCATATCTCATTGTCCCCTAATACTTTCTAGCCAAATTCCACCAAAATAATCTAATTTTGATGTTAAAAATCCAGCTCGCCATAGCTCTGAATTTGACAATTTGAGCTTCAATTTCTTCATGAAATTTCTCAAATTGACGTCCAATTTCGTCGTGGAAAAAGCCCATAGAATTTCTACAAATGCGTCTCGTCAAATAGCTCGGTATAGAAGTCAAAATCTTCATTCAAATCGGCCCGATCGAATTTCCATAAATTTTAGAAATGTCCGAAACGATTTTTTGCAAAAATCTCGAAATCTCTGAAAATTTCTCGGAGGATGAGTCGACGTTCCTAAAATAAGTCGTGACTTGACCAAATTTTTAATTTCTGAAATCGGACTCGAATTCATGGTTAATTTCCATTTGACACATTTTTAGCGTGACCTAGGCTGCCCGGTAACTTTCAGAAATTTTTAATGCAAATGACCCGCGGTCGATTTTCTTCGAGACACAATAAACCCACTCAACACATTGGCGACTCTCGGTTGTCGTGAAAATCTCGATGATTCAAATACGGACACAAGGTACCAAAACAATAAGAAAATCAATCTAGTGTTGTTTGACGAGAATTTTCCAATTTAGTGGTGTTACCTACGATTAGCCACATATCTCAGTCGAACCAACCTATATTTTATCTCAAATCGATTTATTTTTGTGGCGTAATGATCTCGACAGATGAGCACGATCGAGAAACCGATTCCTGGTCGAATTCTCAAGTCTATTTGCCTTAAAATCCTTAGTGATTTTCCTATATAGTCTAATTATGTTGAGAGTGATCAGCTCTGAGAATAGCCTTATAGCCGCGTCAATGAAATGCCCGATTTATTCAATAGAAAATAGGGTTGAAAATCTGGGATGTCACATGTTGTCTACAAGATCATTGTGACTTTGTTGTTGTTTGTATTGTCATATGTATTGTGGCTTACTTTTTGTACTTTTGGGAAGGTCAAGAACAGGGAATGAGTGAATGAGATATTTTTTGTACTATGTATTTGCTTGTCCTTCAATATAAACTAGCAAGAATGTGTATTGGTTCAATGTGTTATGATGGCTTCTTTGCTTGAACTAAATGTAAACCAACAAACATTGAATTGAATGAGTTGCTTCTCTAGTTTGCTGCAAACCGGTATATACATAGGACAAACACAAGTGATTCCATAAGTTGTATTAATGATCACTTAAGTGACAATCGTGATGAAAAAATGATCACTTAACTATCAAGTTATTATTAAAAGTGATCACTTAAGTGTCACTCGTAATTAAAAGTGAATACTAAAGTGCTAAGTGTTTTAGAATGTGATTAGTTAAATGCTAATTTTGGTAGATTTCCCCTAAATTGCACCACCCACCAACCCTCACTAACCACTATCGACTAAGTGCCACCACCAACCACCATTGTACTGGTAGTATGCTACTACAAAAGGTTTAGCACCACCTGATGCAAAATGTGTATACTGCATACTTGCATAAGGTGTTGCACAAGCCCATTGACCACCATCGGCTAGCACAACCACAAGCCCCCCAATCACCAGCGGCCGGCACCACCACAAGTCACCATCTCGAGCCATCATTAGCCACCATTGTGCTGGTAGTGTGCTGCTGCAGAAGGTGCTAGTGTAAGATGTGCACACTCACACTTGCACTAAGTGCTATATGAGTCCACCAACCACTACTAGCTAGCACCACCACAAGACACCACCAGCCACCACCACTAGGAGCTCCCTAATCACCAACAACCACCACCAGCCACCATTGTGCTGATAGTGTACTGTTGCAGAGGTGCCTTACACCAGCTTGCACCAACATCACCTGGTGCAAGATGTGCACACTGCATACTGCACATTTGCACCAAGTGTTGCATGAGCCTATCAACTACCACTAGCTAACATCACCATAAGCCCCCTAACCACTAGCAGCCAGCACCACCTCGAGCCACCACTAGCCACCACTTTGCTGGTGGTGTGTTGCTGCAGAAGGTGCTAGTGAACTTGCACCAGGTGTTGCACGAGCCCTCCAACCACCACCACATCATACCTACCACCAGTAGCCACTAACCACCAACATAACCACCAACCACCACCATAGCACAAATAACCAAAACCACCATAAGACATCAACCAAGACAAAGTAGTACAAGCATAATATAAAATATCAAAAGGCAAAAAAAATTGACAAACAGCATGATCGTTCCATTGATATTGAAATTAAATCACATAAACTTAATGACAAACTAAAAAAACACCATCCATAGCAAGTTCTAAACAAAACTAACTCTTGAGCCCCATAAACCTCATCCCATCCCATCTCATCAATCAATATGCATAACCCCATGTTCGTGCTCCTTTTGATGGACCTTTCAGTTGATTCATAATGCTTGCACTCTTTTTAATTGGAAGTGCAATTTCTTTTTCAACTGTGTCAGGATGCACTGATTCAAATGGAGCCACAACTATCCCAAGATGCACTGATTCAGATGCAATTAGTGCTGGGTTCTTGTTCTTTCTTGTTGGTGTAGTCAATGTCTTCTTCTTTTTTGGCACAACAGTTGATTCTTGAGTCAGGCTTTGAGAGATAAGAATCTATGAACTTCTCTCGAGTTACAAAAAGAAAAATAAATTGTGAGCAAAAGTTTGCCCCATAAATTAAATGCAACTAATAAAACTTATATTTAGAATGACTGTCCCAATATGCTCATATGTATAAAGGCCATAACCATATTGTCTTAACCTCTTCTCAAGAGCATTTCTTGTTCAAATTGGAGTGTCATTTTTAGCAACCTGTGATTTATTCACTCTTCTTCTCACCTATGATTTCTTAGTCCTTTCTTTTAGCCCTTCAATTGGCCTTTCATGTGGCCCTTCTATTGGCCATTTAGTTTCAACCACATTTGGCCCTTTAGCTATAACAGAGGTTTCTTTGGCCAATTCTTTAGCTGGGTATCTTTGAAATGGCCTTCTTGTAGCTAGCTCTTCAATTGGCCTTTTTCTAGTTGTCATTCTTTTATCTAGCCCTTTAACTTCAACAATACCTTCAGATGGCCCTTGTGGTGGCCTTTCAGTTGGCCTTTCTATTGGCAATTAAGTTCCAGCTTGCCTTCTTCGAACTTCAAAAAGAGGTAAAAGACATTATAAATATAACATCGACCTATATAATAATGCAAAGGAAAACTAAATACAAACTATTGAATTTATTGGGTATTTTTTTTCTTAACTGAAGAACGATTGACTGAACTGATCCTTTAGCTACTTTGGCCAATCCTTCAGTTGGCCATCTACTATCTTGCCTTCTTTGAATAGGCCCTTGAGTTTTAGGTATAGTAGGGGCTTCGGCCAATCCTTCAGGTCATTCTTGTTACTTTACAAAGACATTAAATACAAGGCAAATGAGGTTATGTACAAATATGTAATAAAACCAAAAAGCAATATAAACACAAATATCATGACTTACTGGGTTTCTTGTCATCGACTAAAGAACAATCGACTCACTTGGCCCTTCTTAATCGATAACCTTGAGTATTGTGCCTTACTACATAGCAATAAGAGCAAGTCATCTTTATACTTGTTTTACTCATCCTTTGCTGACTCGAGACCTCCCCCTCTAGCATGCTTCGTCTTCATTTTGATATTTTCATTTCTTCCTCAGTGGCAAAGGTTGAGGTGCTTCTTGATGTATTGACTCCCAGAACTTGCTACTTTTGATTGGCTACATCATGAATTAATATGAAGCAAGATATTTTGTTTTCTTGTACCAATCATCAAGGTAATCTTCTGCGTTGTAGCCCTTCAATTGGACGGCACATATGACATGTGCACAAGGATTCCACTTAGTTGTCATGCTCTTCATGAACACTTTCTTATACCTAGATGGACAACATACTCATCGGAACCCTTCATTTTTTCACATCCTTCATCCCCATTCCAAATGGAATGATAATACTTACCTGAAGCCAAGTTCTCATCCAATTTCTTGGCAATCCTAGGATCACATTACCTAGTCTACTTTGCATCCTCATCTTTTTGTTTGTGTAGTTGAGTCATAACCATTACTCGTATATCTTCAAGCATCGAGATGATTGATTTACATCGGGCATCTATTATTCTCTCATTCAATTCTTCATAAGTGTTGTTGTCGATATTATCACACTTGAATTTCTCGGTGAAGAATGCTCTACACCAATGCTTCGGTTTTGTTTGGAATAATATAGTAGAGCCTTCTATGTCAACTCAAGTAATCATTCTTTGGCCATCATAAAGTCAGTCATGTTCATGCTCTTTATTAGCTGCCAAAATTACAATTGCAGTTCATACCATTTATAGGTCTTTGCCCAATTTGCGTGTATGTGCTACGCACACATTCGATGCTTGGCATAGGACATCAACTCGGCTAATGCCGAAACCAGTCTTTGCAATAATTCAAACCATGAAATGTAAGTGAACCACATGCTGTTGATATCAAAATGCAAATAATTGACCATAACATTACCTTTTGTTGGTCGCTCATGAATGCCCACCCTTCCCCATTTGTTTTCTCTTGGTTAGTCATCAAAATTTTCAGGAATTGGGACCAATCATCCTTGTTCTCTATCTTCATGACAATCTAAGCTAGTGAAAACTTTTGGTTATTCGCATCTCTTCCGATTGCAGCTAGTAATTCTTCCTTACACAAGTCCTTCAAGAAATAACCATCCAATCATATAATTTGTCTACAACTAGATAAAAATCCTTGTCTACATGCATTGAAGCACACATAGAACTTATCGAACTTGTTTCCATTATCAAGAAGTGGCCTTTCCACAATCTTTACGTACACTCTACTTGAAAAGTTTTGAAGCCTACATTCCTAAGCATAAACGAGTGTCCTCATCACCTTTTGCTTCGTTCTTTTACATTGAGTCCTGGACACATTGACACCGACAAGCTTGAATTCAATACTCTTCATCTCAAGCATCACCTTGATCAGATCAAAGATGTGCTTGGACAACCATGCACTTATTACCCATTTGTTTTCAAAATTAATAGAACAAATATGTTCCTCCTAGTAGGCCCTCAACTAGAAGGACCCCATTCCTCCTAACGAACGTGCTATATATCTTCCATGGACAATTTTTGCTGCGAACATTTAACTCTTACAAAGGCCTTAGTATTTCTAATGTAGTTAATATTCCCTTGTGCAGCAATGGAATTCTTTAGTACAGCTTCCCTAAATTATTTTGTATATTGGAATTTCATAGCTACTGATAAAGTAGGAGAGGCAATGAATGGATCGTAGGAAGGAAACTTACTTTATCTTCTATGCACAGCTCCTTAATCTTCTTCAAGCTCGTCTTGGGAAGTAACATTTTCAACTTTTCTCATAATCAATCTCCTCAGTAGCAACACCAACATTTGCAGCTCCTTTGGCCTTGTTTGAAACTTCATTAGTTACCTACAAATTTGCAAACTTATTTGACAAAAACTCCTTTACTTCTTTCTTGACTATGGAACTCCTCATCGTTGTCATCACTAAAAAAATTTTCAAAAGCTAACCCTTCATCGTCATCATCACTGGATTTAGCTACTGCTCAATCTAATCTAGTAATTGTGACCTCACCTATGTCATCATCACTTTATTGAACTGTATTTATGCCCCTCTCCTCCCTGTTCTATCTATCCTGCCATCCTTCATCCCTATCTTCCATTTCTCCTACTTGGGTGCTCTCTCCGTCATCATTTTTGTCCTCCATAATACTATAGTACTCAACATACACTTTCGCTTCTTTGTTGTGAAGATAATAGTATAGGACATCTTTAAAACAATTATCATCTTCTAAGCTTCATAAACTATCTCTCAATCCCTTCTCAGAATCATAATACAACAACTTCTGTACTTTGCATGGGAAATAGTTCACTATATCCTTGACAAATCCAATATAAGATACCTTCTTTATATCGATAAAAATAGTGCCCTCATTTCCCTCTCATGTTCCTACTGTCCTTCCCAATCGCAAAATTCCTATTGTAGCAAACAATAAAAATAACATAATCCTTATCATAAACCATTTTTGCAACCAAGAAAAAAAAAACAATTAACTTTTGAGACCACATCAACATAGACAATAGACAATTATACATGGAAGTCCCCACACTTTCATAAATTTTATTAAAGAAAGGGGAGAGATGCATAAATGGAAAGAAATGACAAGATGCCCCCCCACGACAACCACTTTGATTACCTTGCATTTGTTTAAAAGATTGACCAACAAACAGAGGTCTCCACGACAAGCACAAGTCCCCACAACACCCATTTCAACATTTTGATTAAAAAATGACTAGAAATACCTACGATAACCACTATGAGCCCTAAAAATTTCCCTCACACATCATAATATCACATCAAAGCCTTAAAAATTGCCCTCACACCTCACAATACCATATCCGAGCACTAAATCACACATCATAGTAGCATAGGGGCCCTAGTTTTCCCGACATTGAGCCCTACATTTCTTTTCTCCATTGTTTCTCTTGTTTTGGCCACTCTTCACTGCTATGAACCACCACTGCCATCCCTCTCATCCTATCGTCATGCCGCCGCCATCTGTCTATGAGCCATCGCCGTCCACCCTTCATCGGGACAATGCCCTCACCATGTCGTTCGCTCATCGCTCGTTCGTCATTCATCATGGGTTTTAGCTTAAATTAGAGTAAGTTACTTCCTAACCCTTGTTTAGAGTGATAATTGGGCTCTGGTTTAGAACTAAGAGTGGATTAGTGAGGATTAAATTGGAAATAAGTGGATTAGATTATAGCCTATCTTGATAAGTGATAGTAATTGGCATAGCTTATCTTGATAGTTGAAAAGTACTTAGGTGATAACTTATCATGGATAGCGATAGTTAGTAGTGATAGGTTATCTTAAATAATGATAACTTATCATGTTGGGCATGATAACTTATCAATTGTTAGGTGATAACCTATTCTATATTGAATGATAACTTATCATGTTTTAGTTAATAGCTTATCAAGGTTTAGGCTATAACCTATAATGTTTTAGTTAATAACTTATCGTACTTTAAGAGATAGCTTATCTGGTATTTAATGATAACTTACCATTTGTCATATAATAGTCCATCTTAAGCATTGTAAGTAGTTGTAATAACTTATTCTAAATTGTGAAAAATGTTTGAGATAAGTCATGTGAACTATTGATAAGTGGTAAGTTTATGCATTGTTTGTGAATTGTTGCTTGAAAGGAAGTTTTAAAGGCATGTTAAGGTGATTTATGGAGTGGTGGAATTAAATGCCAAGTTGATGTGCTTGCATGAACAAGTGAATGTTTCATGGCATGTCATGTATGAAGTTGTTAGTACATAGTATGTGAACATTTAAATACTTTTATATTAGCTAAGTCAAAAGATAAGAATTGGCTCGAGTAATTAAGTGCTCATGTGATTACATAATGGCCTAGATACATATGATTACATGAGGTAATTATTCCGTCTTAATACATATGAATATGTGGGACAATGGCCGATTAAGTTCGAATGCCCGGCGCAAGTCCAGAAGTCGAGTCACAATTAAGGCCAAATCAACACTCCTAATGGAATGTCGTCCTAATGCATATGAGTATGTGAGACGATGCTATGTTCGATGAGGTGGGATGATGCCCAGTCATGTTGGAAGACCACCAACCTTCGCGTTGGCTGTGGCCTAGAGCGGCCGTAATAATCTGGACATATTACACGTTCTTGTTTATGCCTCTTCAATATGTGGATTATTATGCGAATTGTATATGTGATTATGTTATGAGGGCATTAAGAGGGTGAGTTATCCGCCTCTTGTTTATAAATTAGGTGAAGTAGGGGCTTTGCAATTGATTTGTCATCGATAATAATACTGCATGTTTATGGCATTTTCGAGGCAAAGGATCCTCCTACACAAGGTTTAAGAAATTAACTTACTGAGTTTATCTCACTTGCTATTGTCTAAATTTTTTCAGACCCGTAGTTATGAATGTGCACCCTTTTCATTTTGGGGCCCTCTTGTACTATGAATGGACTATGGCTAAGTATGTAGTCGCGAGGATCGAGGAAATTTTTTTGAAGCACACCACCACTATATGGGTTAACGAGGAAGTAGATCAGTTGATTCTCCATTGTTTTGTGGGTTGGCTCATTAGGTTCGATGTGGATGTCACTGGTAATTTTCCAGGGCTTAATAGCTTGCTTTAGTGAACCAATGCTTGTGTGGGAATTACTTTTTGGATAGCCCTCGTGATAGAGGCATTAGGTTAACCCAATCTGTCTAACCCCCCCTTTTTGTATATTGGTTGCATAGGAAGTCACCATTTTGTGATAAGCTTGTAATTACTAAACTTCCTATGGTTAATAGTAAATATATAAAAGAAGTGTTTGGTATGATGTTACTGTGTTTTCCTTGCTATCACTATTATATTTTGTTGTTGAAAGTTAATATGTACATTCTGCTTTCGTTTAATCAAAAGATAAAACAATGGGTCGTAATGCATCCTGGGACGTCACAACCAAATGATCATGGAGGGATGTTCGCCCATTCGGGAGTTTCGGGGTGTGACATCCCTATTTAAGTAATATTGGAGTTTGGTTAATACCCAGAGTGATAAGGTACGATGAGTTCTGGGATAGTTAGCTAGGAAAACATCATATGCTAGTGATTGATTGATTGATTCTTAGTAGATGATCTGGGTTTCTAATTCCCTTACGAAATTATATAATAGGTTTCCTTGAGAATCCTGTAAGATGAGCTACCCAAGAGGAAGGGGAACTCGAGGCCAGTCCAATTCGTAGGGAGGAGCATAAGAGGATCCTAAAGTAGATGGGATCCTACAGGCTCTGGAAACAATTAGAACCTTGATGGGTCAACAGGTTTACGAATGAGCTACTGCCGTTGCCAAAGCTGCTACCAATGCTGTTGTTGTTGCTAATCCCAATGGCAACCTTAGGAATGGAGATATGCAAGAGCACCAGCTGGTGGAGCAATTTCTAAAGCTAAGCCGTTTAAGTTCAGTGGGAATGGTGATCCTAAGGCTGTAACCCTCTAACTCAAGGAGCTAGAAAAAGCCTTTGCACTTTTACAATGTTCTAAGAAGGGTAAGGTAACCCTAGCGATTTACTAGTTGAAAGGTAATGCAAGTAATTAGTGAGAAGCGACCCAAGGAAGGGTCTTTCTTGAAGGCACAGTTCCAACCTGGAATGTCTTTGTCGAACTTTTCTACGGATAGTGTTTTTTGGATTGTGCGTAAGGGCAAAGGATGGCAGAATTCCAGCATCTTTGCCAAAACCATCTCTTCGTTGATTAGTATGAAGGGAAGTTCGCTAAGTTATCCAAGTATGCACCAAGGTTGGTTGAGGAACCGGTGGAGAGAGCCCGAAGGTTTAAAGATGGTCTTAAGCCAGAAATTAAAAGTCAATTGGTTCCCCTGAACCTGAAGCATTATGATGAACTATATGAGAGGGCCTAATTGATTAAGAGGGATTTGGTTGAAAAGGCAGCCAGTTCTGGATTGCAATATGCCTCGAATTATGATAATCATCAATTTGGAAAGAAACCAATGGCTAGAGGTAAGCGTTTCGTCCCTCTTGTTAAGAAGAATATTGGAAAGCCGAGGTACAACCCAAATGGTATGTGTAAATTCTATGGGAGACGACATGGGATTGCCCATTGCATAGGTAGGATTGGAGCTAGCTTTGGACGTGGCCAACATGGCCATCAAGTGAGAAACTATCCGCGTCGACGAACTAGACCACCAACGCAACAACTGCAAGTGGGACAACAGGTTGGGAATGCTCCATAGAACAATCTGAACCGACCTTAAACACAAGGAAGGGTGTATGCAGTGACAAGAAAGGAAGTGGAGCATTCGTAGGCCATAATCACAAGTATGGTCTCCTTACATCAACATGCTGCTTACGCACTCTTTGATCCAAGAGCTTTGCACTCGTTTATATTTGAACAATTTGTCAAGTCAGTTGGGTTAGAGTCGAAACCATTGTAAGTGATGCTTTACATTATGACCCTCTAAAGGATCAGATGTTGGTTACGGTAAGATGTCTAGGTTGTAAGATAATGATTAGTGGTCAAGAGGAAATGATAGATTTATCTATGTTGGCCATGTACGACTTTGATGTCATCACTGGGAGGGATTGGCTCATTAAGCAATGAGTTATAATGGAATGTAGCAGTGAGGTAATTTAGTTTAACTTGTTGGGTCACTCTAGTTATGAGTTTGTGGTAAACAAAGGACAACCTTCGATTCCTCAGATTTCGTCATTCGAGGTGACCTGACTATTGGATAAGGGTTGCTAAGGTTATCTGGCAACGGTAGTTAATTCGTTGGTTAAGGAACCAAGGATGGAAGACAGTGTTGTGATACGAGAGTTTCTTGATGTCTTTTCATAGGAATTGTCGGGATTACCTCCTAAATGAAAGACAAAATTCGTGATTGAGTTGGCCCCTGGAATGAAGTCAATCTCTAGAGCATCCTACGAAGCACTCGTAAAATGTCGTTGTTAGAGTTAAAAGAGTAAAGATGCAAATACAAGAGTTGCTTGATAAAGGGTTTATACACTCTAGCGCATCTTTATGGGGAGCACCAGTTTTGTTTATAAGGAAGAAGTGTCACGCCCCCAAACCTCGAGCATGTGCACATCCCTCGATGGTCGACTAAAATTTACGACGTTTTAGGACACGTTGCCGACCCTTTCAATTTATTGCACATGCATAAGCGAATTTAACAATTGCCGACCCTTTCAATTTATTGCACATGCATAAGCGAATTTAACAATCCCCAAACAACAAACAAACATGGGATAAAAATCAGGATAAGCATTTTCACAAACCAAACTTTATATACATACTCAATTAAACCTACGGGTTTATCAACATAAGTCGGTCTCGAAAGAAACCCCTAGGCAACCTAACTCCACTAGTAACAGGGCCTACCACAAGATGTCGCATCTCGTGCCCATCAAATCCGCACTTAGCAGATCTCCACGCCACAGCCCTAAAAAAGGTTAGCCCACGACGGGGTGAGAATAAATTTCAGCGAGTTAAACCCTAAGCCCTGATTAGGGTGCAAATTCACCTAGAGACAGCCTACACACAAGTCATATAAGACTCACCTCGTCTCAGCACCTTCCTACAGGTCAACACAGTTCATATCACAAACATAAATAGTATTCATGCCCAACCAATTGGCACACCAACAGTTTTGTTTATAAGGAAGAAGTGTCACGCTCCCAAACCTCGAGCATGTGCACATCCCTCGATGGTCGACTAAAATTTACGACGTCTCAGGACACATTGCCGACCCTTTCAATTTATTGCACATGCATAAGCAAATTTAACAATCCCCAAACAACAAACAAACATGGGATAAAAAATCAGGATAAGCATTTTTCACAAACCAAACTTTATATACATACCCAATTAAACCTACGGGTTTATCAACATAAGTCAGTCTCGAAAGAAACCCCTAGGCAACCTAACTCCACTAGCAATAGGGCCTACCACGAGATGTCGCATCTCGTGCCCATCAAATCCGCACTTAGCAGATCTCCACGCCACAGCCCTAAAAAAGGTTAGCCCACGACGGGGTGAGAATAAATTTCAGTGAGTTAAACCCTAAGCCCCGACTAGGGTGCAAATTCACCTAGAGACAGCCTACGCACAAGTCATATAAGACTCACCTCATCTCAGCACCTTCCTACAGGTCAGCACAGTTCATATCACAAACATAAATAGTATTCATGCCCAACCAATTGGCACACCAACACTTTCACCTCAACAACTCAAGGAGTCTTGATTATAGGGCCAAATCATTATAACATGTCCCATTCCGTGCCACACAATTTTGTCCCATAATCCGGCGGGTCAATTTCACTCAGCATGTGTTCCAATTATTAATCATAGGCACGGCCTACTCGAAGTTCGGCGGTCTATTGGCGTAGCCAGGCATTGTCTCGCCCCATCGAGCACGACAACGTCACTATGTTGACGGCATTCTATAAAGGAGCATCGGTCTAGAATCTATTGCGACCGACATCCATTGGTAGAGCATCCCATATAAGGGCATGTCCAGCTCAACAGCTCGGGATGGGTTCTCTTAACCAACACACGACCATTTAATCTCGATCCATGACACTATGCATTGTATTCAAATGCCTCAATTAAAATAGTGATTCTGGCCTATTTTCTTCGTATTAAAAACACACTGTAAAATAGTCGTGTGTGGGTACACGGTCAATTTGAACTAGAAAAACTGATATCTTTCCTTTTCAAATCTCACTATTTGATATAATATTTAAAATCATTTTCGGTGTCAAAACCCGAAACCCGAGATTTTCTAATTAAATATCAAACTTTCACAAATTTGGAATAAATAACCAAAATTTCAATCACCACTCAATTTACACAAATTAACACTCAATTATAGAAACTGAACACGCCATTGCAATCAATACGAAATTTCGATCACTGATTATCCCGGTATAATTTTCGGAAAATAATAAATAATTAAATAAACTACAAAATAATTAAATAAATGCAATCCACTAAATAAATAAATTGCGATTAAATAAACTGAACTACTTAATTAACATAACCATGCAGGCACCTGATCAATCAAGTCAACCTTAGCCTCCTTCATATAGCCAAAACTCTAGGACCCCCTTTTTAAAATAAACTTGGCACCCCTTTTTTTTGTTCAAAGTCTCCGAAATAAATCCGTACATGGTCCCGTATTTCAAATTAGCCCGCCAAACTTTGCACGCACCTCATACAAAACCTCCTCGTTTTATTGAGCACATAAAACTTGGCGTCCAAACCCAACACCATGTTTCTTTTCTAATTTCTTTTCCAAACACCCATTTTTGGAACTAAACTTTAGTAACCCCTCTTTTTTTTTTGTTTTTTTTTTGTTTAAGCCTTTGGAAATAAATTCGTAGGTGCTCACGTACTCAAAATTAATCTGTCAAACTTTGCATGCACCTAGTTTAAAACCTTATTGTTTTATTGGGCAAACCCAACACCCCATTTATTTTCTATTTAATAGTCCAAAATGTCACTTTTTGTAATAACAATAAACCATCAACATAGAACAACCATTCATATAACCTCACACATAAGTCCTAAGCAAGCCAGAAGTCAACCACATCACCAAATACACATGATTCAGCAAGCACTACACCAAGAACAACAACAAAATCACAACCGGTCCAACCGGCAGAAACCGAGCCACTAACGCGTCTTCAAGTTTAATTTCATAAACCTACCCGAACGAGCTCAGAAAATTCTCAAATTTGAATATGTTGTAGAGGACACCTAAAAGAATATTTATTATGAAGACACCTTAACCTAAAATTTTTTAGATTAAGCCCAGTAAATCGTTCAATCCAATACAAAAAGCTGTGTTCGTTTCCAGAAAGTCTATTTTCCATAATCAATTTGGTTCGAGACACAAAACATGTCCGTTTGATCTGAAATTTGAGTATGTTAAACTAAAAGATATGAAAAACAACTTTTGTGAATAAATCATTTTGAAATTCGAATCCTAAGAGTTGATAAAAATCTCTAAAATCCCAAAAGGTCACAAATTCCAGCACAGTCCGAGAATCTGTTTGCAAATGACGGAGCTGAAATCTTATACTTTTAAATCTCTAAAGCTCTTGAGTATAATATATGTCATAGCTGAAGATGTCTAAAAAATTTCTCAAGAAGGAATCCACCTCAAATTCGCAACCTATTTCGATCTACAAAAATGGCAAACAGCGAGGGTCTAGTAAACTTATCCGAATTTAAGCTAATCTAACTTAATTAATATTAATCCTTCTTAGCACTAATATAACCATACTAATTAACACTAATCTAACCCCCTAAGTGTAGTTAATAACCTAATCAAGGATTAGGGAGTTAACTCACCAAATTAACAAGAAAACGAGCTTACGGCGACGGCGGCGCGACGGCGGTGAAGACCCGTAACTACCGAGTCTCCAACGGAGGCTCAACGGCGAAGGACAAAGCCTTACGAGCTCACGGCTAAGGGGCTTGATTCTGGTTCTGTTCTGCTGGGTCGGGGGCTGATCGTGGGGCTACGATGGAGGAGCTGGTGGACGGACTGAGCTTGGGGTGAGCTGGTGGCCGGACAAACCTGCTAGAGGCGAACGGCGTTGCTGGACGAGTGAAGAAGCTGGCTTGTCAGACGGTGTGGGGAGTTGGTTTGGCATTGGTGGTGCGGATGATGCTGAGAGATGAAGAAAGAGGCAGCTGGCGAGAGGTGGGGTTGGTTCGCTGGTGGGGGTAGAAAGAGACGTGAAGAGGGTGAGTGAAGAAGGAGATGGATGGTGGGTGGGATGATGCGGCAAGAATGAAGGGGAAATGGAGGGTGACGTGCGGCTTTCAAGGAGAGGGGATGAAGAGAAGTGAAGGGAGGAAATAAAAAGAAGAAGAATGAAGAGGGATGGGCGGCTGAACAGAGAGGGTCATGCACGCAAGAACTGGGGAAATTGGAGAGAGAAAGGGAGGGGAAAAAAAGTCCATGGAGGGACCAATGAGAAGCTAGCCAAAAAAAGTCCAAACACTCATGATCTTGTGCCTCAAAGTCTTCATGCTTATCTTCTTTGTTTCCCAAAATACTTTCCTAAGCTTAATTTCCCAAAAGAAGCCTAATTGAGGTAGAAAAATCCAACTTGGTCTACCCATCCGAATTTTCCTTTTTGTTTTCTTTTTGCCGAAAACCGATTTTTCGCAAAATTTTAGACTCGACGGAATTTCTCCGAAAGATGAGATGACGTCCTATAAATGAATTATGATATGCTCGAATGTCCGAATCTTGAAACCGAATTCAATTTTATGGTTAAAATCGACCAGATGCGATTTTAGCGCGACCCAACCTACCGGGTAGCTTTTAGGGATTTTATCATGTTTGACCCGTGGTCGATAATTCTCAATCCACATTTGTGCATCTTCGACTCGTTTTGTGCATCTTTGACTTGTCAGCAACTCTTAGTTGTCGTAAAAATCTCAAGGTTTCAATTACGTGTCCCGAGTGCACTATCGATAGAAAATCGAGATATAGCCATTTGACACGAATATTGCAATTGTGCGGAACCACCCGCTATTCGACTACGTGTTTCCATCGAATCGACTTATATCCGATCTCAACTTGATTATATGGTGTCGTATTGACCCTTGCTGATTATCACGGTCGAGCAGTCGATTTCCGATCGAATTCTCGAGTCTGCCACGTATATATCCCTTAACGGTTTCACTTGATAAATTAGTTAACTCAAGTGTGATCAGCTCCAAGAAAAAGGACCATAGGCGCATCGACGAAATGTCCATTTCATATATTCGGGACGGGGTCGAATTTCAGGATATCACAAGAAAGATGAAACGTTAAACTTGAGCATCAATTACCGGCAACCAAATCAAGTCTTTACCAAGAACAAGTATTTATTGTTGAGGATCCACGACTTGTTGAACTAACTTCAAGGAGCTTTGGTGTTCTTCAAGATAGCCCTGAGGACGGGCTACCATTAGTTGAGGGTAAAGAAGAAGCATATACCGAAAATAGCATTTCGTACGCGATATGGTCATTACAAATTTATTGTGATGCTATTTGGACTAACCACTACTCAATTACTTTCATGGACTTGATGAATCGATTGTTTAAGGAGTACCTGGACCAATTCGTGATCATGTTCATTGATGACATCTTAGTGTACTCGAAGAGTCCTCAAGAGCATGAACAACTCTTGAGGATGGTGTTGCTAATCCTTTGAGAACACGCACTTTACACCAACTTCAGTAAGTGTGAGTTATGGTTCAATAGAGTAGCGCTTCTTGGTCATGTGATTTAAGGCGAAGGAATTTCATGGATCCAACAAAAATAGCAATTGTCATGAACTAGCCAAGACCAACAACAGTGATTCAGATTCAAAGTTTCCTAGGTTTGGCAAGTTATTATAGACAATTTGTAGAAAGATTCTCTACAACAGCTGCTCCTTTGACGTGACTACTCAAGAAGAAACTAAAGTTCGAATGGGCAAATAAGTGCGAGAGGAGTTTTCAAGAGCTAGAGCACAACTTGACTACTGCTCCAATGTTGACAATAGTATCTAATCCTAATGGGTACGAGATTTACAGTGATCCGTCTTATAACGGATTAGGATGCATTTTAATTCAACATGGAAAAGTAGTTGCATACACATTCTGACAATTAAGGCCTCAAAGTCAAATTACCCGACTCATGACTTGGAGTTAGTGGTGATCATCTTTGCCCATAAAATTTGGAAACACTACTTATGCGAAGATAAATTCCAGATTTACACGAACCATCAAAGCCTAAAGTATTTGTTCTATCAAAAAGAGTTAAACATGAGACAGTGTCATTAGATGGAACTTTTTAAAGACTACGATTGTGACATCCTGTATCAGTTTGGAAAGGCCAACAAGGTAGCGGTGCACCTAGTCAAAAGTCAATGATCATGTAAATGATGGTTAAGGAATGGACTCTACTCGAAGGAGTACGAGATTCGGATTTCAAATTTGAAGTAAGCTACCTTTTGAGTTTTTTGGCAACTCTTAGGATTGAACCTGAAGTGTAGGCAAGGATTAAAGAGTTGCAACTAACAGATCTTACAATTCGAAAGATTCTACAAGGGGATGTAGAAAAGAGAAAGCTTGACTTTCAAGTGATTAGGGATAGAGTATTGAAATTCTGTAGATGTTTGTGCGTGCCAGACAACGTAGAACTCAAGGAAGAGATTCTATTAGAAGCTTATTGAGGCAATTATAGCATTCACCCCGGTAGTAGCAAGATGTGTCAAAACCTACGACAACATTATTGGTGGAATGGCATGACAGTTGATGTAGTCAAGCACATAGCCAAGTGCTTAACGTGGTAGCAAGTGAAGACACAGCATTGCAAACTAGGTGAATTCATACAACCACTTGAAATTCCAGAATGGAAGTTGGAGCATATCACAATAAATTTCGTGATGGGATTACCAAGGAGTCAGAAATGTAATGACTATATTTGGGTCATAGTGGATAGATTGACTAAGTTTGCACATTTCATAACTATATGAAAAGGATTATGCCATGGACAAATATGCGGAGTTGTATGAGCGACATACAGTTCGTTTTCATGAAGTGCCAATGACGATCACTTCGGATTGAGATCCTAAATTTATTGTCACGTTTTGAGAAAGTCTTCAAAGTGCCATGGGAAAAAAACTGCAGTATAACACAATTTATCATCCACAAACGAATGGACAATTTAACAGAACAATCCAAACTCTTGAGAATATACTATGAGCCTATGCTTTAGATTTTAAGAAAAATTGTGAGGAACAACTGCACCTTGTTGAGTTCGTCTATAATAATCACTAACAGCAGAGCGTTAAAATGCTACCATTTGAAGCATTGTATGATAACGCCAGCAGAACTCTGATGTGTTGGGATGAAGTTGGAGAAAGAAAAATAATTGGCCTAGACTTAGTGCAACAATCAATAGATGCGGTTAAGGCCATTAGAGAAAAGCTTAAGATCAACCAAGAGCCATCAAAAAAGTTACATTGATAAACGATGAAGGTCTTTAGACTTCCAAGTAGGTGATGACCTTCCTCAAAGTGTCGCCAATGTGAGGAATTTCGCGTTTCAACAAGAAAGGAAAGCTGAGTCCAAAATATGTCTGACCGTTCGAGATTTTGGAATGAATAGGAGTTTTGGCCTATCGTTTGGCATGCCACTGACACTTGCTCAAGTACATGACATATTCCACATGTCCATGCTAAGGAAGTATGAACCTAATTCGACTCACATGCTTAATTATGGAGAGATAAACATAGACAACAAAATGTCATATGTGAAAAGACCAATACGAATATAGGACAGAAAAAGGCAAGTGTTTTAGAACAAGACAATCCATTTGGTTAAGGTGATATGGCAACATCATGGAATGGAGGGAGCAACTTGGGAAAACAAGCAAATAATGAGGTGTCAACTTCCCCATCATTTTTAGTAATCTTGTATGCTTTAAATTTTGAGGACGAAATTTCTTTAAGAGGGGAAGTGTTTTAACATCCTTAAAATTCAACCTTACGCAGGATATGATAAGGAGTTTACTCTTATCAATGCGCAATTAGTAGAACTAGACTTTGGATTGGCTTGGGGAACATTCAAGAGTGTTAAACCTATTAGGAAAGGCAATTTAGGATTTCAATACGTACGACCAGAGAACTCAACCATGAATTGACAACTCAACCATAACAATTGATGAGGACAACCTTAAGCCATTTCAAACCAATCTAAGAACTATTATAGATTGATTCGATGATAGTATAATTGGATTACAGGTGTTTCCACACGATTATTATATTAATTACGAACAACCATAAACCAATTCCAAATGATTATGTACTTCAGAACAAGCAGTTGACCTCACACAATTATATGACAATCGAGGATCATCCATGAATTGAAAAGGCTTAAACGTAGATTGATATCGAATCAACCACGGGTCGAACTCACAAAACCCTTAAAGGCCGTCCGTTGGTTTTAGTTATGTTAAAGCCACATTTGATCGATTTCAACCACAAATTCTAATCGGACTAAATATTGGATTTTAGAGGATTAAAAGACAACCATTGGACACTACTTCATGAAATTCTTTATTTATCGATAAACCTTGAATTTTTGGATAAATGAAATTAGATCCGAAATTGAACTCCCATTGGGACCCATAAATTTTGAGAGGCCCAATGGGCCACATTTTCTATAAATTTTTGCCACAAGGGCCAGAATAAGTGGAAGTTACGGTTTCGCCCTTTTAGGCCCATTTTGGATTATTTTGGGAAAAATTATACATAAAAGGCCCAAAATGAGAAACCAACAATAATTCAAACCCAAGGGCAAACCCATAGACAATTTTGACCATGGCAAAGCCCAAGAGGAGAAAGAAAATGGGCCCAAGCCCATTTTGAGCCCATTTGAGATTTATAAAAGGTTTTGACTTTTGTGGCATGAATAGTGTTTTGAATGGTGAAATTACTATTTCGTCCTCAAGCCTTCTAGAAGCCCTTTATTGGATGGGGACAAAATTGTCTTCTTGCTCCCCCTTGTAGTTCATGCCCATAATGAAGAAGGGAAGTCCAAATTTGCTTCTCTTCCTTTGTCTTTCACTCTTAATGAGCATTTACAATAGATATTTGTAGAAGTGATTCTTAGCCAAGTAATTTTGCTAGGAGAGGAAGTCTTTACGAGAGAGTAGGCTAGAGTAGGTTGGCCCGTGCTTAAAGGATAAACTACCGACTCTTTCTCTTGTCTCTCGTTTTTCTTATTTTCTCGTTTGCACTCTCTCAATTCTCTCCAAAAACTACTCTCACCCTCTCAATTTTCTCTCTTGTTTCTCTTGGTTCGGCCACTCCTCAACACTATGAATCACCACCACCGTCCCTCTCATGCTACCACTATGCCAAGCCCACAAGGTCTTGGTAAGACACTAGAGTGTGCCGGTTTTATGTCTTGGTTGGTGCTAGGACTTTATGCTTGGCATTTGAGGCATGTCGTTTCCAAGCCTTATCCGGTGCAAGGACCAACACTAAGTGTTCGATTCAAGTCACGGATCAAGAATCGTTCCCAACATGTTGTATAGTGCAATACTAGGATTCATGGCACACATGTATGAATGAGCATGCCTTCAGATCATGTATGAGTCGACTAAGAAGGAAAGATAAGAATTGGATTATGTGATATACTTGTGTGTGCATTTAAAGAGGAAAAAGCACCTATAGTCAAATAGCATTGGCAAAGATGCCTCGTTCATTGAATGAGATGCCTTAGTTGAGTTAAGATGCCTTTGTTTTGAACCCGGAAGCCATGGGAAGCTAGTCCCAAGAAGTCTCGATCGAGCCAAAATGCCCTAGTCGAGCCAGGAAGCCCAACAAGAAGCTAGAAGCCCCAATCAAGTTGAAAGGGCCTGGTCAAACCAGAACAACAATAATAAAAAATAATAAATAAATAAAAGCATTGTATGCATGCCGGTATATGCATAAGCATGATATATTGATGTGTTCATTGTTAAATCGTTGGTAGTTTTATATGGACATCATGTATTTAGTCAAGACATGACAGGTAATTTGCTATTGGTTCATCATCGATGATGAGATGCTTTTCTAGTAAAAAATTATGAATTTTACTTACTGAGTTTCCCGACTCATTACCTTATCTTTCATATTTATAGGCATGGAAGTCTCATGTTAGTTTTGGGAGCTATAATCATGCTAGAGGAGATAGGAATTCTACTAGCCTATGTGGAAACTTGTAATGTGATGTAAAAAGGAAAAAGGACTGGTAAAAAAATGGCCTATAAATGTACTATTGTCATATGAAGTAATGTGTTATGTGTAATGTATGTCCCAGTCCTCCAATTGTCGTTTGTTTGTAGAGTTTGTTTATTCACATTTCCACATGTGTTTATTAATAAGATAAAAAAGAATCGGGATAGTGACAAGCTTAGAATGTCGTGAAAATAACCCCTGCTGTTCAAAACCTTAGAGGTGGAGTTGGGGTCATTATAGAGAGTAGAACATACTGTGGCAACAGCTTTAGCCTAGAAACAAGTAGGTGCATCACTTTCGATCAACATTGTCCTTGACATTTCTTGCAGTGATTGATTTCTTCTTTCTGTTACCCATTTTGTTGAGGAGTGTAAGTAGTGGAGAAGTTGTGTTCCACTCCATTTTCATCACAATACTTAGCAAAACTTTGATTGTCAAATTTTCCTCCATGGTCAATTTTGATGGTGGTGATGCTGTATCTTTTCTCGTTTTGAACTTGTCGAGCAAATTTCTCGAAAGAATGAAATGCTTCATTCTTATGTGATAAGAACATTATCCAAGTGAATCTTGAATGGTCATCTACTATAGCTAGATAGTATTTCCTTCCTCCTAGACCGGTTGTTCGTGTTAGTCCAAACAAATCCAACCAATTCCAAATGCAATAGCTACAAAGATTTGTTAGTAGCAATAACATTGATAGATTTAAAAGAGTTTCTTACCTATTTTCCCAATGTGCATGCATTACATGTGTCACCCTTGCTGTAATTGATTTTTGGTGAACCACAAACTGTACTTTGGAAGATATCTTCTAAATCTGCTTCGCATTAATATGACCTAATTTCTTGTGCCATAGATCACGTTCTTCCTTGATAGACATTAAACAGTTTGATTCCTCAAAGTTGATGTCAAGTAATTAGATGCTGCCATACTCGTTTCTGGTGAATGTTTGTGATTTGTCCTTGTTGGTGCCTATACACTTACTTTTCTTGAATTTTATTTTATATTCTTTGTCACAGAGTTAACTTATACTGAGGAGATTATGTTTTAGACCTTGTACAAGTGAAACATTTTCAACAACTAGATTTCCCAACCTGATGTTTCCTTTCCAAATGATTATTTCTTTATCTTTTCCTCCAAATGTAACTATGCCTTCCTCTATGGTTGTCAGCGTTACGAATGTGCTCTTGTCTCTAATCATGTGTCTAGAATTTCTTTTGTTGTTTTGGACAGTCCATTTTGAAAGCGAAACCACTCGTTTTTCTTTAAGAGAACTTGAAGTCAAAGTAAATCTCATCTTTTCTTTGATACCCATATATAAGCTTGGGTCATTTATGGTTAGATTTTAATTCCATATTAAGAGACCAGCCAATTTTCCTGAATTTCTTTTATTGTTTTGGACAGTCCATTTTGAAATGGCTATATCTTGTACAGTTTGAACACTTAGGGAATTTCTTGCCAGTAGCTTTAGTAAAGTGTTTGAAAAAAATGAGATTTGTAAAAGTGCGAAGGACATCTATGATTTAATCTATGTTTTGTTTATGGAAAATGATTCATCTTGTCTTCATTTCCTTCATGTCCAAGACCACTCTTGTTGTAATGAGGAATTTGGATAGAGAGAATGTGCTGTAAAGTTTTTGAACCAAGAGAAAATTTGGTGTTGATTTTTGAAATGTCATCCTTGGCATTCTCATTGTCAACCCGCAGGACCTTTACATGATTTATTTGAGAAGCAAGCTCTTTGTTCAGGTTGTCCATGAGAGTTTTATCAGTGAGGTTTTCAATAGTAAGATCGTGAACCTCCCTTTTTATGGTAGAAATTTCTTTTTGAAGCTTTTTGATGTTCTTCAAACATTTCCTTTAAAAAATCCTGCAATTCATCGTAAGATAATTCATAATCTTTTACCTCATCTTCTTCTAGTTTCGAGTCAGTCATGAGACAAAGATTTGCTTCTTCTTCATCACTTGATTCACATTTAGTGTCACTCTATGTTTCAACTTTCCATGCCTTTTTTTTTTCTCTTTTTTGAATTTCCTTTTCTTCTTTGTGATGGATGTATATTCTGGTTTTATGTGTCCGGGTGTCCTGCATTTATAGCATATGATATCCTTACCTCTGGATTCTTTCTTGTTCTTGTAAGGCTTTTTTCTCGTCAAGATGTTTATATGATCTATTTCCTTTATAACTGCCTCATTTCCTCATGAAGCTTTTAAATCTTTTTATTGGTAGCACCATGTCTTCATCACTCTCTTCATATTAGAGGATATTTATCCTCCTTTATCATCATGGTTAGCTTTAAATGCAATGACTTTCTTACCTTTGGAGTTGCTTTCTTCATTTTGAAATTCAAATTCATAGGACATGAATGTTCCTATAAGCTCATCTATGATTGGTTGAATCCTCATGGTTTTTTGTAGTAAGGTATTGACGGTACTCTATTGCATGGGAAGAGTTCATAGTAATTTGTTTACTTTCTCAGTATCTATGTAGATTTTTCCTTGAAGGGTAAGTCTATTCACTATTTTCAGTGAATTTGTGAACATTTGAGTTACTATTTCATCGGACTTCATCTTGAACAGCTCATAATTCTCCAGCAAGATGTTTAGCTTTGTTTCTTTGACTCTTTCTATTCCTTCAAATGTTAGCATGATGCAATCCTAGATTTCATTTGATGTATCACGGGGAAAGATTATGTTAAACTCAAAAGGCGACAGTGCACAATACATAAGGTATTTCTCTTTAGCATTAAGAGCGGCTCTTTTTCAAGATTCTTCTATAATGTTGACAGATGCTACTTCTTGGCCTTTTTGTCGAACATGAACTGGTACTTCTAGTCCATTTGCAACTACATCTGCCATATCCAAGTCTACGGCTTCAATGAATGACTTCATTCTTTGCTTCCAATGGCCATAGTTGCTTCCATCAAAGTATCGTGGCTTGTAGGAGCTTGAGCATCATTAGTAAAGAAGCTGCCAAAGTTAGCAATAATAAAGGATCTTGTACTCATAAGAAATAACTTCGGATAATGAGCAATAGAGTTCTAATACCAATTGTCAAGGTTAATGATACAACCTAAAGGGCGTGAATAGGTTGTTTTCAAACTTTGATGATCTTTTACAGAATTAGCTAATTGATAAGTAAAAATCACCTCGACCTAATGTTTAAGCTAACATTCACTAACTATATGCCAATCTATATAAGAAAATGAAAAACAGTGGGACATAGAGAGTAATAGTGATTCGACTTTATTTTTAAGCTTACGTCTACTTTTCAGACTGACAACATCAAGACAAGCTAAATTCCATTAACAATCTACTGAAAAGTTACAACCGACTAGCACTGATCCTTCATGTGATAAATCACACTATTTGGACTCAGTTGCCGCTCTTACACTTATACACTTAATCCGTAGCACAATTGCTAAACAACACGACAATCAAAATAGTAAGACAAAAAAATTTAGCTAAGAATAACAATACGTAAGCTACTCGATCTTTTATGTATCGCACACCTTTTTGGTTCCTCAAAGCCTTCTATTTTATACTCTTCCTTAATCTATTCATTGAGGTTGGTTTAGAGAAATAGATGACCGTTGGAGAGTTTTCTGTTAAGCTGTTGTCTAGGAAGGTACTACCCCTATAGCTTCTTTCCTGGGACTTCTACAAACTAATGAAAAATAGCAACTGCTGCTATCTTCTCATTACAATCTCTGACTGACCTGTCCGACACTCTAGCTACTGTGCTACATGCTTTATTTTGATTATGCTATTGTGCGAATCCAGATCTTTCAACGGCTCTTTAGCTAACCTAATGAACATCAACTAATATACTTGGTTATTACATTACCATCAACCTAATCTTTACCGCCTAAACATCACCAATACCTAATCTTTTTGGTTGACTGGTGCTGTTTGTAATAACAAAACATTTGCAAACTTACTTCTAATGGATCACACTATGGATGTCGCATAGTCCTTTGGTCCAAACATCTGCAAACAACATAGAAAGTAATTTACTAAGGATATTTTGGCCATTATCAAAATCACTTGAGGATGTTTTCTTCAACAATCAATGTGAAATAACCTTACAATTCATCATGTGACGGCTTAGAAGCAACATCAATTATTGTAGATAGGATATGTAATATGGATTTGGCTTTTTAGTCCCCACATTTAGAGGGCATTTGCCTATAACTAGAAATCATGGTAGTTGGATTAGGCTTTTGGATTAGGAGGTAGTGATTCCATGGGAATAATGTATAATTGAATAATCAAGATCGCAAGCCTGAGATCTCGAACGTTGGAATGAGCTTTATTTTTGCTTGAAATATATTGAAAACTACCCTGATTTAAATTGTTACTATATACTATTTTGATGGTATTTGATCTGTCGTAAAGAATAAAAAGCATATTGTACTGCAAAATTTGGAATAATAGTAGATATCTATCTTAATTACATTTGCTTAAATTTAATATAACATTGTATCATATCCTAAAAGGCTCGTACCACCAAACCCCAAACTATACACTCATGTCACATTTACCAAAAACTAATTTTTATATTACAAAAGCTCCCAAACTGGTACATCCATATGACATTTATCCCAAATTAATTTTTGTGTAAAAAGACCCTAAAATGATATACTTACCGCAAATTGTAGTAAATCTTGGATTTTTGTCAAGTAAATGTGGCATAATGCACTAGTAAGAGGTAAATGTGACATAGGTATACATGTTTAAGATTTTTTGTGACACAAAACTTAATTTAGGATAAATATAGCATGGTGCACCGGTTTGGGATAAATGTGGCATTAGTGTACTAGCTTAGGAGTTTTTGTGACACAATTGAGATCTTTGATATGTCAACCCTATCTTAAATGCACATAACTCTTTCTTTAAAAGCAAGTCTACCTAACATCACTTCTTGAACTCTTTAATCACCATAATAGCAGTTTCCTTAATGTTTATTTTAGTGCTTTATGCTTTGTCCCACTACCTTGTCAAAAGAATCTAACGTTATCTAATCATTAATCTATTTTACAACTTAGTCTCAATAAACATCGATATTATATTATTGTACTGAAAATAGAAAGATCAACACAAAGGTCGATTCTAATACTTTTAGAAAGTGCCATAAAGTAGTGTATCATTATATCAATAAAAAGGGTGTTTGTGCATGGCACAAGTTCTCAAACTAGCCTTGGGTAAAAATTTGATAAAATATCTATTGGTAAAATTCTAAATGCAAGTGAACGTGTCGAACAAGTAATATAATGACAAGAAAACGTATCGTCTCACAGAGATCGATGATTGAAAAGCTAATTAAATACTAAAATAGATTAATTCTAAAATTTATCTTACAGATCAAAATATAATTGAGAATAAATTAAAAACAAAATTTGGAGACTAAATGCTGTAAATCAATCAGATAAATATGTTAGAGTATCCGATTTCACCATAACCACTAGATATGAATTTCAGATTGTTGTGGGTACAAAAATGATATCAAACATGTAATAGGGGAATTTCCTAATATATTTACTATTATATCCCTAGGTATAGCAAACCTACTCAATTTATTAATCCACTATATCTCTATATGAATTAAAATAAACATAAGTGCATTAAAAACTATGAATATTCTCAATTTACAATGAGTCTTTTGGATCACCTTATCACCAAAAGCTACACAAATAACGCGATATATCTCTATCCACATTTAATTCATGGTTATTTATTATAATAAGCAATTGTATATTATCACTTCTCAGTCTCAAACATGCACATCAAATCATTCAAGTGGTGGCCAGTCACTCAAAAGCATTATGCACAATAATATATAACTCACATAAATGAAATCAATTGCAAAACATAAAAATCATGAAATTCATATCATCATGGTTAGGCTACATCGTAGCCCTAACAAAAGAAAATCAGAACATAGTAAAAGAAGAAATAAAAATATAAATCAAACACAGCATCTTGAATCAAAGAACAAGAATTCTATCACCACTTTTGTTTTCTCTTCAAAATTCTTAAAAAACTCTCAGAACAATGAAAAACGATCTAACAAAAACCTAGATACTCTCTCCGGCTCTCAATGTTCTCCTATTCATAGGATATATTCAAGATCCTTATCTCTAAACAATTGCGCATAAAATTATGGAGTAAATCAGATGATCTTGATTTGATAGCTATCTCCCAACGCTTGCAAATAACATTAAGGAATAAAATCAAGGATTCCCTAATTTAATAGCCATCTTCCATTGTTTTTTATTTGAATTCCTGATTTTTGCCATTATTTTCCTTATCTTCTCCATATCTCATTATTCTGCATAAACAAGGAAAATTCAAATAATCAGAAGGAAATCCAAATATTTTATCATAGATATTGCATTATTTGTTGCCTAAAATAAGTAAAATAACTCTATTTTTATAGAGTTATCAAACCCCCAAACTTAACATTTTGCTAGTCCTCAAGCAAAATCAAGACATAACACATACTCAAGCTAACAACCTCCTCCATGACATCTTTCTATAATTGCTCAAATTCACAATTTAAAGAAAAACACAAATTTCATCCAAACATTGAAATTGATTTATAAGTTAAGACTAATTCTAACTATGTGATCCAAGTGTGTGTGAGAGAGTCCTCATCTTTTTCGAATTATATGCAATCCAGATAAATTCACATTGACATATAACCTTTCAAAAATTCTCAATAATTATGACCAAATCTCATTGGTTTGCTTTTCATTCATTTCGCCACTAATGTAAGCTAATTATCCAACCAAAACTCAATAGGACTTTTCTTGGTTTGTAACATAAGGCTGGGCTAAATGTGAGATAACGATAATTTTAAGCTCAATCACTCATCAACACGTTAATTTCTAGGATCTAATTAGAGTCAATGTCACTATCCAATTTCACTCATTCAAGATAATTTTTCTGCCACCATATATCATCATTCCCTCTTTTTTTTTTTTCTTTTTTTTCTTTATTTTGAATTGCTTTATGGTGAAGTTTCTTCCAAAGTCCCTCCTAATATAACATGAAAATTTTCAACCCATTGAGTATCCAAAAGGCTCACTCAATTGAAAGTTGGATAAGGAACCATAAAAGTAATATTCTTTTGTTTTTTTCATAATACACCCCAAACAACCATAGCAATCACTTTTTTTTTCTTTTTTTCATATTCCATCCTTCCTCCCAAATTTCTATTAAGTTCAAATAATTTTTTTTTAATCCCAAAAAGAAAATCAACATGTTCATAGAACATAGGACAATGATATAATTTGATAACAGCTAGGCTAAACATATATGGGTGTCAATGAAAAATTTGGTAATAATTAAGGCTCAACGGGGTGACTATGGATAAATAAACAAGGTTAACTTGAAAGGCTCAATCGATCCAAAAATTGCCTAAATCATTTTCTCAGTTAGATGTAGCTTAGGATTTTGCCTCAAGAGAAAATCAAACAAATTCCAAGATTTTGGTGAAATCTAAGAAAATCACATACTTCACATGAATGTTCTCTAGATTTACACACAATTCAAAAAGTAAGGACTTTTAGTGCTTAGTAAGTGGATCAACATAATCATAATTAAAATTAACTCACACATCAATTGCAAGTTTAAATAAAATTTAAATTTTCCTAATAATCGTAGAAATTGACAACCAGGAATGCAATAATGATAAAAAAAAAAAAATATTAGCCAAAAATTTTGTCTCTCCCCCCAAACTTGAATGAAGCAGTGTCCTCAATGCGAATAATAGAAATAGGAAGAAGAAAACTCCCTTGGTTGTAGGATAAGTTCATAGATGACTTTGATGATTAAACTCTTGAAAGGTGATCCCTAAAAAATTAACCTGGATAAAACAGAGAAAGTTAATCTTTATTATTTATTTTTTTGCAAAACATAAACTTAACAATTAAATAAATAAAAAGTAATTAAAATGCTTGGGTTGCCTCTCAAAAGCGCTTTTTTTTCAGCCAAACTATCTCATATGTCGCTATTCTAGATGATGAATGATGAAGTTTAATGGTGGTCTTCTGCTTGTTGTAACCATCTTCAAAGCAGGGCTTCAAACGTTGACCGTTCACTTTAAATGTGCCCTCAATGTCATGCGCAACTTCAATTGTTATGTATGGGAATACTTGTATAACAGTAAAAGGACCAGACCATCGAGACCGCAACTTTCCTGGAAAAAGTTTAAGACGAGAGTTATAAAGTAAGATTTTTTGACCAATTTTGAACTCTCTTCTGAATATGTGTTTGTCATGCCATTTTTTTGTACTCTCCTTGTACAACTTAGAGCTTTCATAGGCCTCATTGCAAAATTCCTCCAATTCATTCAATTGCAATAATCTTTCTTCACCTGCAGATTGCATGTCGAAATTCAAAAATTTCAATCCCAATATGCTTTATCCTCTAATTCCACTGGTAAGTGACAAGCCTTCCCAAACACTAGCCTAAAAGGAGACATCTCAATTGGAGTTTTGAACGCTGTCCTATAGGCCCAAAGTGCATCATCAAGTTTTATTGACCAATCTTTCCTAGAGGCATTCATTGTTTTTTCTAAAATTTTCTTGATTTCCATATTTGAAACCTCTACTTGACCACTAGTTTAAGGATGATAAGGGGTTGCAACCTTATGCGTGACTCCATACTTACTCAAAAGTGCTTCAAATTGTTTGTTGTAAAAATAGGTCCCCATATCACTTATGATTGCTTTAGAAATGTCGAATCGGGTATAAATATATTTTCAAGAATTTGACCACAACCTTAGCATTATTTCTTGGCAATGCTACAGCTTTTACCCATTTAGACACATACTCCACATACACTAAAATGTATAAATTTCCAAAAGAAGGTGTAAAGGGTCCCATGAAATCAATACCCCAAACATCAACTAATTCACACACAATAATATTGTTTAAAGATATCTCATTTTTTCTTGAAATATTTCCTGTTCTCTGACACCCATCACATGAAACTACATAAGAGTATGCATCTTTAAAAAGTGTGGGCTAATAAAATCCAGATTGTAAAATCTTAGCTGCAGTTTTGGTGGCACCAAAATGGCCACCTATCTCTCTATCATGACAATGATGTAGAATGTTTGCCTTCTCTTCATCTAGAACACATCTCCTTATGACCTGGTCTACACATACTTTAAACAAGAAAGGTTCTTCCCAAAAATAATTTTTAACATCAGAAAAAAAAAAATTTCTTCTGTTGATATGATAATTCAGGAGGAAGAACATTATGTCACGCCTCGATCCTCCGAGCGCATGCCAATCCCTCTGTAGTCGTTTAAATAGCAACGTCTCAGGACATATCGCCAACTCATTTATTTTAATGCACAAACGAAAGCAGATAAATAATCCCCATACAACAATACAATGGGATAGAAAAGTAGGGTCATAATTTTTCAAACTGAAATCGCAACACATTTCTATATATAATACAAGCTGTTCTATAAAAGCCAGGTCTACAAAACAAGGGGGTTTTCAAAACAATTACGGGTCCTCCTCCTCCTCTTCATCCTATTCCTCATCCCAGTTGGAGTCTTCAGCTGAGTACACCGGGGACTTGGGTTCTAACATGCCTGGTTCCACGTCCACCATAGAACCACCTGCAGGGTTAGCAGTACCCTTCCTAAGCACGTAAAAAGGAACGTCGGACTCTGGCATAGACCCTTCTCTCTAGCCATTCTGCTCCTGGCGATACCATGCTCTATATTGATGAGGCACCTTTTGGGGAGACTCGCATCGACCCAAACTATGGTTTTCACCAACTTATATAACCATCCCCTTGGGTCTCCATGAAGCAGGATAAAGCACTTCTGTTATGTCACCTTCTTTGGCTGACCAAAATGCTCAGGAAGAGCTATTATCTATGGTCCTAAAATGTTATCCCACAACGGGATGAGACGACGTCTCAGCGAGTTCACCCCCTAAGACCTGACTAGAAAGAAAATACGCCCTAAGGGCTGCCTAAGCACAGCACGAGTCAGAGAACTTACCTTGGCCCCAGTCCCTTCTTGCAAGTCAATTTAGTTCAATCAACCATCCAATCAATCACTTAACAAATCAATTCATTCAAACAGATCGAATTATCGATCAATCGACATAGTCGATTCCATGTCATCGAGACCATCACACGGTCATTTCATTCACTCACTCCAACTATTAATCACGGCCCCTCAAGCACGGCCTACTAAAGGTTCAACGGTGGATCACGGTCCGATGGACACAGCCTACTCCAAATTCGACGGTAAATCACGGCCCAATGGGCATAGCCATACTTCGGTGGTTCATCTCGGCCTAGTGGGCACAGCCATACTTTGGCGGTTCATCATGGCCCAATGGGCACAGTTATACTTCAATGGTTGTCTTGACCCGTTCCACATTGTCACGCACAACATACGTTACCTCATCTTTCAATAGTCATCTTATTACAACTAATAACTATCACACGACTATTTACCCTCGGCTAAGGATAGTGTGCCTCACACTTAAATTCCTCGATTAAAATAACATCTTGGCCTATTTTTCTTGAGTTAAGGATACCCAATAAAAATTATCGTATGTGGGTACATGGTCAGCCTCAGCCAAATATATAATATCTTTACTTTCAAAACTCCCACCATTTATATAGTCAATAAAACATTTTTGACGCTGTAAACCGACGCCTGGTAATTTTCTAATTAAATACTAAAATTAATAAATTTCGGGATAACAAATCACACTCAATTTGCACAAAATAACAGTCAATTAAATAAACGATTCACATCATTGCAATCAGTATAAAATTCCGATCACCGACTATCCTAGTCTAATTTCCAAGAAATAAATAAATAAATAAATAAAATAATTACGGAAATTAATAAATACCAAAAATAGCAACTTAGGCCCGTAAAGCTTAATTAAAAGCCGAGACGGGCCTGGAAAATTTCTGAATCACTTTGGATAAATACTAGAGCTTTTCTATGCTCTAATTACACTACTCTAACCACCTAACATGAAATAACAGTTAATTAAATTGCTAATCTATTCTAACTATCCGCCTAATCCATACTTAGTCTAAACTAATCAACCCTTAAACGTCATTGACTTACTAAGCAGTGATTAGTGAGTTAAACTCACTTGATTAATGATCTGCTCTGATCAAAATGACGAGGACGTGGAGAGGCTCGACAAACTCCAAAGCGGGACCGCCAAACGGGGTCTGGAAAGGCTTGAAAACGGGCCCGACGAAGGTTGAGAGACCCACTAACTTCGACCTCTGCTCGATGCTGGTCTTGGGCCGAAAAGGACTAGATGATGGATGGCTGAGGGGGAAACGGCGATAGCAGCTGGCGAAGGGGCTTCCGGCGGCTTGACGAGCTTCCCCGGCGATAGGCAAAGGTTGGACAGTAGCATGCAGGCTCCGACGGTGATCCAGAGGCCTCGTAGTATGGCGAGCATGTGAGAAGGAGGCGGCAGGGGCCACGGTGGCACGTGATGAGTAGGCAACGCTCGCAGGGGCAGTGACGGCGAGGCGGTGGCATGCGGTGGTTCCGATGGGCTGGTGGCTTGCAGGTTCGGTCTTCTGGAAATTTTTGAAGGCTTCTTGGTTTGGAAATGGTGAGCTCGATAGGCAGGGGAGAAGGAGAGGAGAGGGGGAACTAGCTGCTGTAAGGGGGGCCACCTTGGTCTCACTTATTCTCTTTGGTCTCCTTCTTTTGGTCCCACCACCAAGCTGTCTTCCTCGGTTTGTTTTCTAGACCATTTGCTTCATTTAGAAGTGTTGAAATGGTCCAAAAGTCGTGGGTCATGGGGGCACACAAATTTTAGTTGGAGTTGGTTCAATTTCCATTTAATTCCTCTTCGAATCAACTCATTTCGGCTTCCATAAATCCCACTGACGTATCATCGATCAAATTGGTATTTTTCCGCGCCAATAGATTCTACTTACATCCCAATTTCGCGATAAAAAACGGTCTTCTACATTTTCCGGTCGAAAACGGCCTTATGTCGACTTTTCGCCAAAAATCTCAGTTTGCAAAAAAAAAAAATCTTCAGAGACTGAGTCGACGTTCCTAAAATGACTTATGATATGACAGAACTTTCAATTTCTAAAATCGGATTCAAATTCGTGGTTAATTTCAATCTCACGTGATTTTAGCATTACCTAGACTACTGGGTAGCTTTCAGAAATTTTTAGTGCAAATGACCCGTGGTCGATTTTCTTTGAGCCACAATGAACCCATTCGACACATTGGCGACCCTCGATGGTCGTGGAAATCTCGAGGTTTTAAATACGGACACAAGGTACCAAAAAGACAGAAAAATCAATCTAGTGCCGATGGACGAGAATTTTGCAATTTAGTGGAATTACCCACATTTAGACACACATCTCGGTCGAACCGACCTATCTCTGATCTCTAATTGATTTTTAACTATGTCGTAATGACCTCTGCATATGAGCTCGGTCAAGTAGCCAATTCCTAGTCGAATTCTCAAGTCTATTGCGTTAAAATTCATTAATGGCTTCCCCAGATAGTCTAGTTATCTCAAGAGTGATCAACTCTAAGAACAGCCTTATAGGTGCGTTGATGAAAGGCCCGATTAATTTAATTGAAAGCAGAATTGAAAAATTCATGATATCATAACTCTTCCTCTCTTATAAAAATTTCGTCTCTTATAAAAATTTCGTCCTCAAAATTTAAACCATTACAAAAATTTAAACAAAAATGTGGGGGTACAATCGTCTCATTGACTGTTCAGTCTCCCAGGTTGCTCCTTTAGTGCCGTGGTGTTGTCAGACCACTTTGACCAATGGGATGGTTTTTGTACGCAGAACCTGCTCTTTCCTATCCATAATCTGAACTGGGCTTTCAACGTACGACACTTTGTCGTCCACATCCAATTCCTCGAAATTAAGCACATGGGTCGAGTTAGGCTCGTACTTCCTCAACATCGACACGTGAAAGACGTCGTGCACTTGCGCCAGTCTCGGCGGCAAAGCAAGACGATACGCTAGAATCCCGATTCTCTCTAGAATCTCAAATGGACCTACGTACCTCGGACTCAGTTTTCCCTTCTTGCCTAAGCGCGAGGTACCCCTCATTGGTGACACTTTCAGAAAAATACGATCATCAACTTGAAATTCCAATGGTCTTCGGCGCTTTTCTAAGTAGCTTTTCTAATGACTCTGAGCGGTCTTTAATCTGCTCATGATCATTGCAACTACATCCATTGACTGTTGAGCCAACTCTGAGCCTGTGATCTTTCTCTCCCCAACTCCATTCCAACAAACTGGCATTCCGCATGCTCTGCCATACAACACTTTAAAAGGAGTCATTTGAACGCTCTACTGATAACTGTTGTTGTAGGCAAACTCGATCAGATGAAACTTTTCTTCCTAACTTCCCTTGAAATCCAGTACACAAGCTCACAGCATGTCTTTGAGGGTTTGAATTGTCCTCTCAAACTGGCCATCCGTCTGAGGATGATAAGCTGTACTGTACTGCAGCTTCATACCCAAAGCACTCTGCAAGCTTTTCCAAAAAGCAGCTGTGAATCTCGAGTCTTGATCTGAAGTAATTGTAACCGGCACTCCATGCAGTCGAACTATCTGGCGCACGTACAACTCAGCGTGCCTATCCAAATCAAGATCTTTTCACACTGTAATGAAGTGAGCCAACTTTGTCAACCTGTCGACTACTACCCAAATAGAATTGTTACCCCTCTGACTCCTCGGTAATCCGGTCACGAAATCCATTGTGATGTGCTCCCATTTTCATTCTGGGATCTCAAGAGGTTGTAGAAATCCTCCCGGCTTGCAATGTTAAGCCTTCACTTGCTGACATGTCAAACACTTGGCAACATGTTTGGCGATGTCCACCTTCATACCAGACCACCAATAATGTTACCGCAGATTCTGATACATCTTTGTATTTCCAGGATGAATGTTGTAACTGCTATGATGAGCTTCTGTTAAGATCTCCTCTTTAAGCTTTACATCGTCAGGTACAACCAATCGTCCTCGGAACCTCAGTGTTCCATCCTCAAAAATCTAAAAGTCTACTTTTCTCTTATCAGTATCCTCTTGCAAAATTTTCTGAACATCTGGGTTTGTCGGTTGGAGTAATTTGATCCTAATCTGCACATCGGGCTCAATTCTGAGGGTGGCCATAAGATTCGAAAGGTGGCCTACCTCAAACTTGACCACCGAATCTCGAGCTCTCTCAATTAAATTCCACTCCTTAACCAACATATGAGCGACTGAAGACTTCGGACTCAAAGCGTCTACAACCTTATTCGTCTTTCTAGGGTGATATAAAATATCACAGTCATAGTCCTTCAGAAGTTCCAACCAACGGCATTGTCTCATATTCAACTCCTTCTGAGATAATAGATACTTAAGACTTTGGTGGTCAGTGAAGACCTAAAATCTTTCTCCACACAAATATTGTCTCCAAATCTTCAAGGCGAAAATGATTGCCGCGAGTTCTAAGTCATGCATCGGGTAATTCTGTTCATGAGGTCTTAACTAACGAGAGGTGAATGCAACAACCTTACCATGTTGCATGAACAACCAACTTAATCCTCTTAACAACGCATCACTATAGATCTCGTATCCTCCAAGACCAGATGGAATGGTTAGCACAGATGCGATAGTCAGCTTTTGCTTCAGCTCTTGAAAACTACACTCGCACTTGTCTATTCACATAAATTTCTCTTCTTTCTTCAAGAGTCGGGTCAACGATGATGCCAATGCTGAAAATCCTTCTACAAACCATCTGTATATTCCTACCAAACCCATAAAACTTCTGATCTCTATCACTGTAATCGGTTTTGGCCAGTTGATCATTGCTTTAATCTTGGACGGATCCACGGAGATTCATTCGCCTGAAATCATGTGACCTAGGAACGCAACACGAGTCAACCAAAACTCGCACTTACTGAACTTGGAATACAACTGATGAATCCTCAGAGTCTGCAATACCACTCTCAAATGACTCTCATGCTCTTCATCACTCCTCGAATATACCAGAATATCATCGATGAACACGATCACAAATTGATTCAGATATTCTTTGAACACTCGATTCATCATATCCATAAAAGCAGCTGGAGCATTCGTCAACCCGAACGGCATTACAATGAACTCATAATGGCCATATCAAGTACGAAACATTGACTTTGGAATGTCTTCCTTCTTGATCCTCAGCTAATGACATCCTGTCCTCAAATCAATTTTAGAAAATATCGACGCTCCTTATAACTGATCAAACAAGTCATTTATCCTTGGGAGTGGATACTTATTCTTGATCGTCACCTGATTGAGTTGACGATAGTCAATGCACAGACGCAACAAACCATCTTCTTTTTATGAATAGAACTAGTGCTCCTCAAGGTGATGCACTCGGACATATAAATCATTTATCCAATAACTCCTGCACCTGCACCTTCAGTTCTTTCAACTCCGATGGCGCCATCCAGTAAGGAGCCTTAGAGATTGGCTCTGTCCTAGGCGCTAGTTCGATCACGAACTCGATCTCTCTCTCTCTCTCTGGCGGTAGACCTGGCAATTCCTTCGGAAATACATCTGGAAATTCTTGCACTACTGCGATGTCCTCAATCTTCAACTCCTCAACTGTTGTATCCACGACAGCTGCTAGGTAACCTTGACAACCCCCATCTAACAAACGAGTTGCCTCTTGCGATGAGATTAGGGAAATCGAGGGTCCTCCTCGATTCCCGACAAACTTGAAGCTCTTACCCTCTAACGGGTCAAACTGAATCGCTTTACGATAACAATCCATCTTAGCTCGTTGCTTGGTGAGCCAGTCCATGCCAATTATCAAATCAAAGTCATACATGGCTAGGACTAACAAGTCTATTTTTCCCTTTCGCTCTCCAATCGCTAACTTGCAACCAGAACAACCCAAAGCAGACAATACCTTATCCTTCAATGGTATAGATATGCTAATCACTGACTCCAATAATATATGACTTAATCCTATCAGCTTAACATATTGCTCGGCAATATAAAATAAAATAAAATAAAAAAAAACGAGTTGCTCCTGGGTTGAATAAAGCATAAGCAGGATGGTCGTTCAACGAAACCATACCTGTAATCACATCAGGTGCATCCTCTGCCTAACCTCTGGTGATGGCGTAAACTGTTCCTTGAGCTGGGGGTCTCATTTGTCCACCCTGCAGTGCGTTCTATGGCGCGTACCCTCTGATCTGACCCAACGGTGGTGGCGATAGTAACCGCTGGGGTCTTCTCTGTTTTCTAGAATAGTTCCTGGCTATATGACCCTGCTGGCCACATTCAAAACACGCACTCGGCCTAGATTGGCATGGGGCTAATACGTGTCGCCTTCCACACAAGCGACACACGCCACTCTGACTTGGCCTTGATTTTCCAATCCCACCCAACCTGTTGGGCGGAATATGGAACTTCCCTCCAGTCATGAGCCTCTTCCCCAGTCGAATTCCCTCTCTATCCGAATTAAACCTCGATCCAGACGAGGCGGCTTGCTCGTTCAAACTCTTCTCTAGCAACTGAGCTTAATGGTACACCTCATGATAGTTCTTCATGTCCAATGGCACCATCGGTTGTTTTAGCTCTAACCGAAGGCCATTCCTAAACCTTTGAGTTTTTTCCTTTGGATCCTCTATCAATCTTGGAGCATACTATGAAAGCTCCGTGAATTTGACCTCGTACTGGTCAACAGTCATTGTCCCTTGGCGGAGACGCTGGAATTCTTTCATTTTCTATTCTCAGGCACTTCTCGAGAAGTACTTATCATTGAACGCTCTAAGGAAAGCATCCCATAGCGGGACTACTCCTCCTAGAAATACTATCTCTCTGGCGGCTCTCCACCAGGTATTAGCGTTACCTTGTAATTGGTACACTGCCAAAACCACTTTCTCTTCCTCATTGCACCTTAGAAGTGCAAAAGCTTTTGTCCAAGTCTTGTATCCATAGCGAGGCAGTCTTGGGGTCTCCAGTACTCGTGAACCTCGGCGAATTCAGCTTCAGGAATTGCTCTAGCAACTTGTGGATTGGTCTCTCTCTATCCACAACTATGTTCCCAACTGGAACTTCGGTAGGTGCAGCGACAGGTGCGGCAATGGCTGTGGCAGCAATGGCAGCATTAACAGCAACAGTAGCAACGGCTGCAACGGCGGCGGTAAAAGCGGCAGCTTGGTTCTGAGCCTACTACCCCATCATCTCTCTCATCGCAACCAGTGCTTGTGTGATCCTAACTGTTCCCGAATCACCAGGGGCTGCTACCCCAGCACCATCAAGAGGTGGTCCTATGCCACTAGCACTAGCCTGTGCTAGCATTTTACCTCAGCCTCCTTGAGTATCGACCCTCGTCGACTTCCTACCTCAAGTCATGGGCCCTACGGTATGCTTCCTAGGAGTCCTCTACTCTTGATCGCTCATAGCTCAATTTTCTACCAAAACCTACCTTCCAATTCCAACTAAAATTAGAAGTTGAGCAATCCACACAACAAATAATTCTACCAAACAGTTAACACAGACATGCACCAACATGAAATAAAAGCTTTTCCTACTAACTATCCCAAAGACCATCGCACCTTATCACTCCAATGTCTAACCTGCTCTAATACCACTTAAACGGGGATGTCACGCCCCGATCCTCCGAGCGCTTGCCCATCCCTTTGTAGTCGATTAAATAGCGACGTCCCAGGACGCATCGCCTACCCATTCATTTTAATGCACAAGCGGAAGCTAATAAATAATCCCCAGACAACAATACAATGGGATAGAAAAGTAGGGTCATAATTTTTCAAACTGAAATCACAACACACTTATATGTATATATATACATAACATAACCAGTCGTGTCATATATAATACAAGCTATTCTATAAAAGCCAGGTCTACAAAACAGGGGGGTTTTCAAAACAACTATGGGTCCTCCTCCTCTTCTTCCTCTTCCTCATCCTAGTTGGAGCCTTCAGCTAAGTACACTGGGGACTCTGCTTCTGACATGCCTGGTTCCACGTCCACCACAGAACCACCTGCAAGGTCAGCAATACCCTTCCCAAGGGCTACCTCCAGCACGTAAAAAGGAACCTCGGACTCCGGTATAGATCCTTCTCTCTAGCTATTCTGCTCTTGGCAATACCATGTTTTTTATTGATGGGGCACCTTTTTGGGTAAACCCGTATCGACCCAGACTATGGTTTTCACCAACTCATATACCCATCCCCTTGGGTCTCCATGAAGCGGGATGAAGCACTTATGTTCTGTCACCTTCTTTAGCTGACCAAAATGCTCAGGAGAAGTAGCCATCTATGGACCTGAAATGTTATCCCACAACGGGGTGAGGTGACGTGTCAGCGAGTTCACCCCCTAAGACCCAACTAGGAAGAAAATACACCCTAAGGGCTGCCTAAGCACAACACGAGTCAGAGGACTTACCTTGGCCACATTCCCTTCCTGCAAGTCAATTTAGTTCAATCAACCATCCAATCAATCACTTCACAAATCAAGTCATTCAAACAGATCGAATCATCGATCAATCGACCCAGTCGATTCTATGTCATTGAGACCATCACACGATCATTTCATTCACTCACTCCAACTATTAATCACGGCCCCTCGGGCACGGCCTACTAAATGTTCAGCAGTGGATCACGGCCCGATGGGCACTGCCTACTCCAAATTCGGCGGTAAATCACGGCCTAATAGGCACAACCATACTTCGGTGGTTCATCACGGCCCAATAGGCATAGCCATACTTCGGTGGTTCTTCACGGCCCAGTGGGCACAGCCATACTTCGACGGTTGTCTTGACCCGTTCCACATTGTCACGCACAACATACGTTACCTCATCTTTCAATAGTCATCTTATTATGACTAATAACCATCACACGACTATGTACCCTCGACCAAGGACACTGTGCCTCATGCTTAAATTCATCAATTAAAATAACATCTAGGCCTATTTTTCTTGAGTTAAGGATACCCGATAAAAATTATCTTTACTGTCAAAACTCCCACCATTTATATAGTCGATAAAAACATTTTTGGCGCTGTAAACCGACACCGGGTAATTTTCTAATTAAATACTGAAATTAATAAATTTCACGATAAATACCTAAAATTACAAATCACACTCAATTTGCACAAAATAACAGTCAATTAAATAAATGATTCACACCACTACAATCAGCATAAAATTCCGGTCACCGGCTATCTTGGTCTAATTTCCGGAAAATAATTAATTAATTAAATAATTATGGAAATTAATTAATAAATGCCAAAAATAGCAACTTAGGCCCATAAAGCCTAATTAAAAGCCGAGAGGGGCTAGGAAAATTTCCGAACCACTCTGGATAAATACTAGAGCTTGTCTAGGCTCTAATTACACTACTCTAACCACCTAACATGCAATAACAGTTAATTAAATTGCTAATCTATTCTAACTATCCACCTAATCCATACTTAGTCTAAACTAATCAATCCTTAAAAGTCATTAACTTACGAAGAAGGGATTAGTGAGTTAAACTCACTTGATTAACGATATGTTTGGATCAAAACGACCAAAGCCATAAAGTGACACTTCTCCATTTCAAAACAAGGTTAGTCTCCTCACATCTTTGTAAGACTAAAGCCAAATTATTTAAACAAGAATCAAATGATAAGCCAAAAACGGAAAAATCATCCATGAAAATCTCAATATGTTTTTCAACCATATCAAAAAAAAAAAAAAAAAAAATAGCCATTGTGCATCTCTGAAAAGTAGTTGGTGCATTACAAAGACCAAAGGGTATTCTTCTAAAAGCAAAAGTACCATAGGGACAAGTGAAAGTAGTTTTCTCTTGATCTTCTGGTGTAATAGGAATCTAATTATACCCTGAATATCCATCAAGAAAGCAATAAAACTCACATCCCGCAAGTCTTTCTAACGTCTGTTCAATAAATGGTAAAGGAAAGTGATCTTTTCTAGTGGCATCATTCAATTTTCTGTAATCCATACACACACGCCACCCAATAACTGTTCTAGTTGGAATCAATTTATTGTTGTCGTTTTTTTGAACAGTCATACCTCATTTCTTTAACACAACTTGTACGGAACTTACCTAAGAACTATCAAAGATAGGATAGATGATACCTACATCAAGTAGCTTAATTACCTCAGCTTTCACTACTTCTTGCATCTTCGGGTTCCAACACCTTTGAGGTTAGATAGTGGGTTTATATTGTTCCTCCATCAAAATTTTGTGCATGCAAATTGAAGGACTAATTCCCTTGATATCAACTATTTTCCATCCAATTGCACCATTATGCTCTCTTAATACTTTGAGCAGTTTCTCCTCCATCAAATCTGTCAAATAAGAAGATATAATTATCGATAAAGAAGAAACTCCATCTAAATAAGCATATTTTAAATGAGAAGGTAAAAGTTTGTGTTCAAGAATTGGAGGCTCTTCAATTGATGGTTTAGGCTTTGTAATGTATTGTTCCAACTCAAGTTTAATTGCTTTTTGCCTTGAATATGGTGGAATTGCCTCCATGAAATTTGTGTACTCCTTTATCTCCTCATTTTGAATATCTTTGTCCCTTGGTCAAATCAGACATGCTTCAAGTGGATCTTTAAAAATATTTTCCTGAAATACCTTATTCACCAACTTGTCAACTGTCTCAATTCTAAAACAAGAATTATCATCACATGGATATTTCATTGCTTTAAAAACATTAAATGAAACAAGATTATCTTGAACTCTAATAATCAACTTTCCTTGTTGTACATCAATAAGTGCTCTTCCTATTGCTAGAAATGGTCGACCTAAGATAAGTGGTACCTCAAAATCTTCCTCCATGTCATGAACTATGAAATCTGCAAGAAAGATAAATTTGTCAACTTTTACCAAAACATCTTCCATAATACCTCTCATATATTTAATTGATCGATCAGTCAGTTGAAGTGACACTGTGGTTGCTTTTACCTCACCCAATCCTAATTTCTTGAAAACTAAATAGGGCATCAGATTAATACTTGCACCTAAATCACATAATGCTTTTTCAAAGTAAGAATCCTCAATAGCGCAAGGAATAGTAAAACTCCCTGGATCTTTTAATTTCAAAGGCAATTTGTTTTATAGGATGGCTGAACACTCCTCATTTAACTTCACAGTTTCATAATCCTCAAGTTTCCTTTTGTTTGCCAAAATCTCCTTCAAAATTTTTGCATAACTAGGCATTTGCGCTAAAGCATCTGTAAAAGGAATGTTAATGTGCAATTTTTTAAATACATCAAGAAATTTAGAAAATTGCTTATCTATTTTGTGCTTTCTTTGAGTCGGCGAGGGAATGGAATTGGCGGCACATATGGCTTGGGATTATTTGGAAAACGTTTACTCTTGCTTGTCTCATATGATTGTTTATTGATCACCTCTTCCTTGTCTCTAAAAATCTCATGTTTAACATCTTCTTCTCCCACTCGTTTACCACTTCTTAGGGTTATAGCTTTTATGTTTTCAATTGGATTTTTCTCTATGTTGCTCGGCAAAGAACCTTGTTGTCTCCCTAACATCATGCTTGCTAACTGACCCACTTGCATCTCCAGATTTCTGATTGAAGCCTCTTGGTTTTGAAATCTCACATCCGTGCTTTTGATGAAGTCATGAGTCATATTAGCAAGTTTGGTGACTATATCTTCCAAATTTGACTTTGTCTCTTCTGATTGTTTGAATCCCGGTGGTCTCGTCACATTCTGATTATTCCATGAAAAATTTGGATGATTGTGCCATCCCGGATTATACGTGTTAGAGTAGGGATTATTCTGTGACCTATTAAAAATCCCAACAAAGTTAGAATTTTCACTAGATTATTTAAAAGTATTACCTACCCGACACTCTACGCCAACATGTCCTCCACCACAAAAGTCACATGTCAAATTCTGAATTTTCATGGCTGAAACACTCATATTATCTAGCTTTTTATTAAATGCTTCAAATTGTGCAGCAATTGCAACAAAAGCATCCACTTCGTGAACTCCACTAGCTTTTCACATTAGCAGTCTCTCAGTAGGCCACTGATAACTATTGGACGCCATCTCCTCTAATAGACTATAGGCTTCTTTTGGTGTTTTATTATTTAGAGCTCCCCCTGCAGCTGCATCAATCATAAAACGGAGATTTGTATTAGAGCCATTATAAAAAATTTGTACCTGCATCCATACGGGTAGTCCATAATATGGGCATCTCCTAAGAAATTCTTAAAATCTTTCCCATACTTCACATAATGAGTCATTATTCATCTGCATAAAATTAGTAATATCGTTACACATCTTCGCAGACTTTGCAAGTGGAAAGAACTTACCAAGAAATTTATGAGCCATATCATTCCATGTAATGATTGATCCTGTAGGAAGAGAAGAAAGCCAACTCTTAGCTTTGTCTCTAAGAGAGAATGGAAATAATCTCAATCTAATAGCATCATCTATAACTCCATTATATTTAATGGTGTCACAGATTTCAATTAAAACATCAATGTGAGCGTTTGGATCATTGCTTGGTAGCCCACTGAATTGCACTGATTGTTGAAGTATCTGAATGAGTGACGGCTTAATCTCAAAGTTGTTTGCTTGAATTGCAGGTCTTTTGATACTTGATGTGGCGCCTTGAACTATTGGTGCAGCATAATCTCTTAAGAGTCTACGTGGATTTTCATTATCACCGTCTACCATCTTCTTTGCGTGATTTCTTTGTTCTTTGAGTCGCCTTTTGAATGTACGCTCGATTTCTAGATCAAGCTCAGCAAATTTCCCTTGTAAGTTACGTGTCATAAACAGATGTACACCCTGAAAAATAAAACAAAACAAAAGTTAGATTAAATTTAGAATTATTTGGTATCAATATTAATTAGTATTAAACAAATGATCCCTGGCAACGGCACCAAAAACTTGTTCATAAAATTTTAAACGCAAGTGAACGTGTCAAACAAGTAATATAATGATGAGAAAGAGTATTATCCCACGGAGATCGATGATTAATAAACTAATTAAATACTAAAATAGATTAATTATAAAATTTATCTAACAGAACAAAATATAATTGAGAATAAATTAAAAACAAAATTTGGAGACTAAATGATGTAAATCAATCAAATAAATATGTTAGAGCATTCGATTTCACCATAACCACTAGATATGAATTTCAGATTGTTGTGGGTACAAAAACAATATCAAATATGTGATAGCGGAATTTCCTAATCTATTTACTATCCTATCTTTAGGTATAGCAAACCTAGTCAGTTTATTAATCCACTATATCTTTATGTGAATTAAAATAAACATAAGAACATTAAAAACTATGAATATTTCCGGTTTATAATGAGTCTTTTGGATCACCTCATCACCGAAAGCTATACAAATAACGCGGTATATCTTTATCCACGTTTAATTCTGGTTATATATTATGATGAGCAATTGCATATTGTCACTTCTCAGTCTCAAACATGCACATCAGATCATTCAAATAGTGGTCAGTCACTCAAAAGCATTATGGACAATAATATATAACTCACATGAATGAAATCAATTGCAAAACATAAAAATCATGAAATTTACATCATCATGGTTAGGCTACATTGTAGCCCTAACAAAAAAAAAATCAGAACATTGTAGAAGAAGAAATAAAAATATAAATCAAACCCAGCATCTTGAATCAAAGAGCAAGAATTCTATTACCACTTTTCTCTTCAAAATTCTTGAAAAACTCTCAGAACAATGAAAAACGATCTAACAAAAACCTAGCTGCTCTCTCCGGCTCTCAATGTTCTCCTATTCATAGGATATATCCAAGATCCTTATCTTTAAGCAATTGCGTATAAAATTAGGGAGTAAATCATGTGATCTTGATTTGATATCTATCTCCCAACGCTTGCAGATAACATTAGAAAATAAAATCAAGGATCCCCTAATTTAATATCCATATTCCATTATTTTTTATTTAAATTCCTGATTTTTGCCATTTTTTTTCCTTATCTTCTCCATATCTCATTGTTCTACATAAACAAGGAAAATTCAAATAATCAGAAGGACATCCAAATATTTTCTCATAGATATTGCATTATTTGTTGCCTAAAATAGGTAAAATAACTCTATTTTTATAGAGTTATCAATATTAGATGATATTTGAGAGGACTAAGAAACTTTTCTAGGTCAACCTCCCTTGTAGTCCCTAATAGATTGTAATTTCTAGCGGACTACATCTTCCCATGATTGGTGCAAGGGAAAGGTAGGTACAAATCTCATTTCCACACATCAAATAAGAACCGGCAAGGAAATCTTTGTTGCTTCTTCTCCATTATGTCATTTTTCTTAGTGAATATTCTATGGTACATAGCGCCAAGTAGGACGAAGACTTGCTTGTGGATTCCGCCTTCTTTTGTTGAAACATGAACCGACAACAACTTGTGAAGTCTGTCTTTTGCGACAACTTGTCAAGTCATCCCCCAAGTTGATATGCAGCCCGTGTTCTCACTTCTTGTTGAAATACTAACGGGTCTTATTTGGCCTATATCATTTGCATGGATTGTGAAACTCTAAAAACCTACCTTGAAATTGACCCAATGATAAGGCCGTTCTTAGGCGTTTGGCTCAAAAAAATCAATTGATGTGGATACGATTCCTACCAAGGGAACTCAGCTTTAAGTGTATGGTCATGGTGGTGGGCGTTGCATTAATTTCTCTCTTAATAACTGGCTAATTATGATTGAGTCGTCCTTTTATGTAAAAAAAATTCCAAGAACCATTGACAAAAAATATAAAAATCAAGAGCACATGAGGTGTGTTGCTGCACTATCCTCAAGGATTATTTATGTCTTTCACAAAGTGCAAAAGGTAAGATGCAACTATCCTCTAAGATTCAAAATTCTCAATAGTTTAAAAAGGGGAAAAAAATAAAAGTCACACGAAAGGAGATTACAATCAAGATAGTGGAGTGGAAGAGGTATTTAACCTCTATGCAAGAACGCCAATGTGCATACATTTGCGGTGGTTCTCTCAAATTACATTGGTATATGAAATATTCATAAAAATGTAGACAAATTAGTATACAACAAAAGGGATAAGTTAAGAAGAAAGTGGACGTTATAGAAGTTACAGTGGAGGATAAAGTGGCAATTACGTGAGAAATCGCTCCTTGAACCTTTTTGCTTCTGGGCGGGTTAGATAATAGACTGCACCCATTACAACTTTCATGGCGAAAAGCAGAAAGTCCCACACTAGATTTAACTTAATAAAGCATAAAAATCTACGTTTACATTACTAATTCAAATTTTAAGTGACCAAACAGTTTACTGTAACATTACGGTGATTGCAAATCATATGAGATCCCTCATTATGAAGGCGAAGGACATTTGGATTTCTCTTGGGAGTGAAATTTATCCATCACTTTTCATTTTTTGTCAGCAGTTTGAAGCGAGAGAATATTCAGAAAAGGATTTTGTTGAGGAGTTCCTCAAGAGTGCTTATTGAATAACCAATTATGAAAATTGTAGAGTCGAAGAACTGATTTTTGTTGTGTTCAATGCAATTAATATTTTAAGAATTGAAGAATTTTCTCTATCTTGGAAAACAATCACGGCTCTAGAACGTTGGAATTTTAAGTGAAAATGAAAGCAATATCAACATCGGCCAAGTTAATATTCGGGTAAGTTTTCAGGAAAACCCACCGCACTCTCTCCAACGGTCGTAACTGATGACTGGGTCTTCCGATGTGCTGACTGACCGGCATCGGCATCAACGAAAGTAGGATTATAAAACCCGGTAAGACGAGAGCCAGAGGAAGCACAGATGGGAGAAACAAAAAGATAAAAGCGGCTGTTTTGTGTTTTCTTTCAATTCCAATGGCCTTGGCCTTGGCCACCTTTACCGAGGAGGACAGCTGCGACCGAAGGTGCGGCAACATGAGCGTGCCTTTCCCATTCGGGCTCAATGAAAGTTGTGCGTGGAACTCCGGCCTCGTCCTCATCTGCGATCACACATTGGGAGAAATGTCCCTCGGCCAGAACGTTCCGGTGTACAACATATCCATGGAGAATGGGACAATGACCATCGGCGTTTTCAAATCCTTTGACTGCTATAACGAGACTGCTGTGTTGGGCCAACGAATTCTGTTTGCAAACCCTCTGCGCACTGAAGCAGGCGCCAAGAGGGCATGGAAAGATTTCCGAGTTCTTATTCAAGAATGCTGGGCCACATTAAATTCTTCCACTTTCCTCAAAAAAACTAGAAAGAGTCGATTAGTCTCGTCTACGTCGAGGACCTAGTCGTCACAGGGAAGACGATGTTGAGGAAATCGACCGAATAAGAAAGAACTTGTCAGGACTATTGAAGAGGAAGGACGTTTTTCACCACCAAGACGTTATGGGAATAGAAAGAGATTGAGTCCAGGATCTTCTTCTGTCAACAGAATGTTGACACCCGAAATTTTTATCGATATTTTAATCATCCATTTTGCAAAAATATAAAAAATAAAGAGCCAAAAAAATATAAATAAAAAGAAAACAAAAAAAAAGAAAGAAAAGAAAAGAAGAAAAAAATGAAATGAAATGAAAAGAGAAAAAAAAATTAGAAATAAGGAAAACAAAAAGAAAAAGGAGAGAAAATAAATAAAAAATAAAAAAATAAAAATATATATAAAAGGGACGCTTGTGAAGCAAAAGGGGAGGCCATTTGACAATTTTTTTTTCTCTCTTGGAGGTCTCACTCTCTCTTAAAAAACCGTTCGCGCGCGGACGCTCTCGGACGTATTCTCTTGCTGAGGGGATTTCTCGCTCTCCCGCTCTCCCGCTGACTCTCTCTCGATGGAGCGTTCTCTCTCTCTCGGAATTCTCGTTGAAGGCTAGGGTTTTCCTCCGTCGGTGCACGATTGGAGGTGTTTCCTCTATTCGGCGAAGAGCTTGCTACGGGATCCGATTTCCGAAACCGATCGGCGTCGGTAGCAGCGACAGCAGTGGCGACGGAGCCTGATTCGATCCCTTCTGTTCGTCATCAATGGCCTGCTCACCTCGGCTCTGACTCCGTGCTCTGAGTTCCGAGATCACGAATCGCCTCCCATTAACGTCTCTCTTCGTCCGGTGCACTGACGTAAAGTCTCTTCCGCCGCTGCTGAATCAATCTCGGGGGCTCTCAAGCGAAGACGAAGCAGCTGCCAACGGAGACATCGGTGGTTACAGCGATGATGACAGAGGGTTCGATCGGCTAGGGTTTTTACTCCATTGGCGAGGGATCGAAGATCGGAGGCCGGCGGTCGGGGATTCGCTGGGGTTTTCTCTCTCGGACTCCCTTTCTCTCTGATTCTCTCTCTGGTTTGCTCGATCGCGGCGACATCCGCGAAGACAAAGACTCCGATCGTGGCGTGATTCGGCTCTCCACCGAATCCTATGCTCAACCCCTGTTCGCTCGGCTCTCGGTCCTCTGGTGCAGAAGCTCGCCGGAGGTTGGGCGGATCGGCGACGACGATGCTTAACCGAGTTTGTCTCTGGATCGAACTCACCAAAGCGGTGAGTTCTCTTTCTCTTTTGATCTGATTAAGTTTTTAGGATCTGGTTCTCTCTCCCGTTCTCTCTCTGACCTCGTGCATTTTCTCTCGGTTTTGTCTTGCGCACTGGATTTAACTGGTTGAAACGGTCGGTGGAGGAATTCGGTCTTCTGGGGCAAAGGCTCGCCAGACCCGAATCTCTCTGGATCGAGCTCACCAGATCGGGGTTTGGATCCACGCCGAGTCTGGAGGTTTCGGTTCATCTCCACTGAAAAAACTCCGAAACCCCTCAGTGACAGCGGCTCTCTATTGCTGGCTCAGTCAGGTTCTCTTTTTTTGATCTCTCTTTCTCTTTTGATTTTGTACTTGTATCTGTTTTTTTAGCTCCGAGGTTGCATGCTTTCATTAGCCTATTCTGCCAAGTCACTGTAGCTTGTTCGTGATAAATGCCGTGTTCAGGATGTTCTGTTTGGCGCCATTTGCTCCATAACCTGGAAATGCCCTCTACCTGTTCGATGTAATAAACCAATGTTGGTCTTTGTCCTTATTGAAGAAAATAGTCTTTCGAGGCGTGTAGAAGTCCTTGAATTGAATAGCTATGGAATATCTGTTTATTTTGACATGAAAAGTTCGAAGCTCGGCCTTTAGTTAAGGAAGATGATACATGGTTAGACTTTGTTCTGTGGACATACCGGTGCCACTCACTTTCAGCTTGGAATTGATGGTTATGGATGCTCCTTTTAACAATACCCTGCAATGGGAAGCTGATGTGGACCATTGAAGGCCTTAGATTGTGATGAGCTAACCGAGATGTTGGGACTTTTGTTAGCTGTTGAAGGAAAGGGGATGATTTGCTCAAAGCGTCTGATTCTGAATAAACGCGCTTTATGCCTTTGACTGTTACAAGAATTGTGTCGTAACATCATTTTAACTAGTTTTGGTAATTAGGATTTTCTCTCAATTTTTCTTAGCATAATGGGGTGCCTTCGACATCATGCATTCTGAAATATGATTTTGCTGAGATTATTGCTGCATGCATAATCTCTGACATTCTGGATGATGTTATGTTATGCGATTGCATAATCATCTACTCATGTTGCTGGTGCGAACAATGATTTAGTCATGCTTGGTGAGGAATTGACTTCTGGTGGAGTGGAGTTTAGATCATAGATCGAGGCTTTGTTGTTGATTCTTTACTGATATGCATCGTTCAACCTTGTGCTGATTTTCTGCTGGATGTTATACTTGGATTCATGAAGCGATGCTTTATGAAATGCATGCCTTTGGTTATAACATACAGATTTTTCCTATTTTGGAAGTAGATTCGATTATAAGAAATGCTTTTTTTTTTCTGTGGCTAGCTGCTGTTAGTATTGAAATGGAATAGTCGATGTGTCACGATTTCGTATGCCTAATATGTCACTTTCTGTTTTGGCTGAAATGAGGTGCTACATGAGTTTTTTTGACCTCAAGCCCTTCTAGACATAAAAAATACACTTCTAGAGCTTCGATTTGATATGTCGCATTCCCTGAACGGATGTCATTTGGTCGCTCAAAAACACCTACATAGTGTTGATTCTGCAGTAATTGTTTTAGAATGATTTGCTGTTCTGACTTACTGTGATTTTCTGTTTTAACTGGACTAAGCTGGTAGATGATGTTATTAGGACTTAATGTCTTCTACAGATTTGTAATAGACTTCTCAAGCTTTCCATAGACATATTATATGTGCAATTTGGCCATCATTTGCCCTGCCTGATGCTTCTTGCAAAGAGCACTAATCTGCTGATGTGTTCTGCTTGTTATGATCTGATCTGACCACTTATACAAATGGCTTTGCTTGAGCTAGAAAAAGACCTAAATTGCAATTGTCACCTAATAGGAATTCGTAAAGGACACCTTGAGCTTTCTAACGATGCCTAGTTTGTCCAATTTTCCCATCATTTGCCCTACTTTTCTTTTTTTTTAGATCAAGTTTTGAAGTCTGAATTTGTCTTGACCTGCAGTGCTATCTTGTCTCTATGAATCTGACTGTCTACCAATTTTGTGTGATCTTATACATAATGATCTTGAGGATAAATTCTCAATGAAAGCTGTCCATAATATCCATATCCATTCCATGCTAAAATTTGAGAATTTTTAAGGTCAAGTAACCTTAGAATTCAAGTTGACATGTAGCAATTTAAATTGTTATGCATTTTGCTCCTAATGACAAGTCACATATCAATGTTAATGGATTTGTGTGGCCTTTTGCACATGGATTTAGGGTTAAATGTCTAAATCAAACTTTTTCTTCACATTTAACCCTACGTCATGTTCAAATTTCATGATTTTCAAGCATTGATTAGGTGGCTTAACAAATCAGTTATCATGCATCATTCTCTGATTTGCTTATGATTGATTTGCATGCTTTAGCGATTGTTGCTTTTCGGCCATGAATTTGACTTTACTTGAACTTGATACGCCTCAGGAAATTCCATTCATGAAAGTTGTTCTTTATAAAGTGCTTGATTTATGTGTTTTTTTCTTAGAGCCAATCATAAATGGGTAGACCCCAATTGCTTTGATCTTAGTTGTGATGATTGTTTATTTCACTTGTATGCACCTAGTCATAGATTTCTTAGATTAGGTTTAGATTAGGACCTTGAAGATGGAAAAGGCGTAATAATGGTGGAGGTCGATGTCCATTCCAACCATTTTCATGTAATACCCATTTTCCCGACATATGTCTTGGGCTCCATTTGTTGTATAAAACCCGACGAGTTGCGGATTTTCCCTTTTTCCCTCATTTTTCTTAATTGTGTTTTCTCTTTTATATTTTTAGAATTGCATGATTAGGTTTAACTATTTTTCTTGATTATTTATTTCATGTCTTGCAATTTCATTTTCATTGATTGTTTTCCTTTCTTTTTTTAGAAATAGAATAGAATAAAAGTAGTTCACCACGCATGATCATTTAGTATAGAATTGACGATCCTGAAAATATAAAAAAAAAAAAATGCATGGACATGTTAGGAAAAACACAACATACTGTTTAGGTACCGAAATGGCGCTAATAGCAATATTAGCATAATCCAAGTCCCCAAACCTAGATATCTAGTTGCATAGGAATCGAGGGAATCATGACCCTCGATTGGGTTTCTAGCCGACCCCCAAAAATGAGGCTAGTGGCGACTCCTGTATATTTTTAGGTTGTTATAAACAACTAGATCGTATAAATAAATGCGCTGTCACGTGGGGTATAAGCTTGGGAGAGCTCGCGAGCTTGAGATCAAGTACCCCTAAATCCGACCTTTCCCACCTTGGATACTTTTCGAGGGCGGCGAGATTGAGTCACGACACAGAAGTAGACTAAAGACCTCCTAGAGAAGTTCGCTATGGTCAATTGCAAACCGATCTTCAGTTTGAAGGCCAATAGGGAAAAATGAGGCTTCGTGCAGACAAAGTGGATAGCCTCAAGGATTGTGGCATGTACAGGCAACTCGTCGGCAGTCTAATTGGAATCAATAATGGACTCAGCCCGAGATCTCACATGCTTTTGGACTACTTAGTAGCTTCCGAACCTAATGCTTGCGGCTTAACGACTCTAACCCTTACCCCTCGCTCAAACTTGGCCAACATTACACATTGTCAGAGACCCAGAACAAGCTCATCGTCTTAGGTTGCGACAACCCCAACACTTTCGGGAGTGGATGCTTCTCCTATTGCATCAGGGACGTCAGACTTCACGGACAAGGATGCTTGCCCTTGCCCGGGGTGCCGTCAGACGTCGATCCCCAGGAGCCTCAATATATCCATGGCCAGCATGAGGAATTACACCTGGTTCACAACTTCAGCTCTTACGGATCAACGTTTGTCGTGGACCAGGAGTTCTTTAATGTCTCCGATTACAAGCTTCCTGTCCCGGATGCTATGCTCGTTAAAAACAATCAAAGGTTGTCGTGGACTGGGTGGTTGAACGGGATTTGACCCGCAAGGAAGCGCAATCGAACCAACCGAGCTATCCCTGCGACGCCAACAGTGACTGCTCTGACTTCGAAAAGGGGAAGGGTTATCGTTGCTTCTGTAAGCCTGGGTACACGGGGACTCCCTATATCCCCCCACAGTCCCCACAGTCCGCAGGATGTCGAGGTATTCTTCTGTACTCTTTGTGAGCCAAAAATTATTTGTTTGGATTGGGCCATAATTTCCGCGATCCAACCTCCTCAAGCCAGTTCTTCATTGAGTTGAGTTAGATGCTTCAATACAACCAAGATATTATTTTACGAAGCAAAGAAAAACATGAACGTACACTTACGGTTTCACCTTTGATTCTGTGTTTGATATGGACATCGATGAGTGCCAGGATCCAGTATGATATACATGTCACAGGAATTGCAAAAATACACCCGGGAACTACACATGCGACTACCCATTTGGCATGGATGGCGATGGCAAAGTCGGTTGCCAAACTTCTCGTCTTGCCATAATCGCCGCAGGTAACCCTAGTTCCCTTGTGATGGTCGCTCAACAATCTAAACTACTCTCGCTTTAGACTACAAGTCCACTTGCTATTGATCCGGCTTATGCTAACATGTCCTGAGATCATTCTCACTCCACATTCCACTTTGAGTGATCATTGGTCACAAATATAGTCGTCAATGGCCTCCGACTCATCCATGCTTGATGCTTCAAACTCACATCTTAGCATCCGAATCCTTTACTTTAACAACCTTATCGACTTCTCAATGCGCTTTCATCAAAGGAATGGTGGGCACCAAAATAAACCTCCATTACTCAAAATGCTTTCACAAGACTAGCAATTTAGAGTCTATAAACTCGTGCTTACAAGTATATGTAAAAAATTATTCACATAAACAACTTATTAATAAATAAAAAATCGGATTCATATATGATTATAAAATACTTAGATCAATAAGCATAGTGGAATTAAAGTGTACATGTTTGAGCCATTGCTTCGATTAAAGAAAAATAGATAACTCTGATAATCAGATATCTATTGGAATGCTAGATCTTCTTCTCTATGACCTATTTCGGTATAGCAAGCTTTCAATGCGATTAAAGCAACGATAGGTATAATCTACTCTTTTATAGGTTAGAGAGGGGATCTAGCAAACCCTAATCAATAACATGTCAATTGGGTTCCTCCCATTACGGGCATCAGTTAAACGCAATTGTCTACATTTTGATGCTTAACTAGGCTCGTTATTAATATATGCAAATACCTAATTCAATAAGATCATTCTAGGGTTTAACAAATATTGAAATATCCATTAACCCGATTATTTAAAATAGAAAATTAATTAATTATGTAAGCCCATATTATAGAAAATTTTCAACATTCTTCCACTTGGGCTACATTAATTAACTTATTTTTATTTTGAAAAAGATTTTATATTGAAAATTATACTATTGGGTTAATAACTGAAAATTTTATTTTATATGGCCACAACTTTAAAAAGAAAAAAAAAACAATATTCCAATAACGGCTTCTCAAAACCAATCCAATCTTATATAACCTTAGTTTATGACTATGGAGATCAATATGTTAAGAAAATACCATAACGCATGACCTTTCATAATCACATATAATAAGCATTATTTTTTCACGGATTATGAACCTAGTAGTGTAGTAAAAAATAGTATCAACATGTGATCAAAATATACACTATTTCCTATCAGTCCTCAATGCAATTTCTCAACGACAAGAAACTAAACTACACTAGCGCAATTTCTAAATAACATGAAATTGCACGACTATGTCACAATCCAACATGAGATCTCATAATCAGTGACATTCAGTCGTCTTTAAACTAAAATTTGTTTAAAGATACTATTTTATACTTCCATTTCTCAGTCAACAAGAGAAAAGATAACAATAGAAACAACAATAATGATCATTGATAATAAATGCTTTAATAGACATCATGAAAGCATTATCAGTCTGCATATAACTATAATATCTATAAATACAAATTATATAGCTCTCACTAACAAAAGAAATCGAAAGAATCTAAAACATTCATATTCTTTACATGTTCTTTGAACAAAATGGGTCGTAAGCCTTTTGTTAGAGGATCAGCCAACATGGACTCAGTTATGATATTTTCAATCACAATGTCTCCCTTTTTGATCAAGTCCTTAATAGTATAATATTTTATTTTCATGTGTTTGGACGCATTGCTGATCTTGTCATTTTTGGAATAAAACACAACTGCAATATTATCATGAAAGCATTATCGGTCTGCATATATAACTATAATATCTAGAAATACAAATTATATAGCTCCCACTAACAAAAGAAATCGAAAGAATCTAAAACACTCATATTCTTTACATGTTCTTTGAACAAAATGGGTCGTAAGCATTTTGTTAGAGAATTAGTTAACATGGACTCAATTTTGATATTTTCAATCATAATGTCTCCCTTTTTGACCAAGTCCTTAATAGTATAATATTTTATTTCCATGTGTTTGGACGCATTGCTGATCTTGTCATTTTTGGAATAAAACACAGCTGCAGTGTTGTTACAATAGATCACCATAGGTCTAGCAATAGAGTCCACAACTTGCAATTCTGAGATTAAATTTCTAAGCCAAACAGTTTGAATTGATGCGCCATAACACTCTACAAACTTAGCATACATTGTAGAATTCGTAATCAAGGTTTGCTTTGTGCTCTTCCAAGAAATAGCACCTCCATCTATCATAAAAAAAATATCCAGAAGTTGATTTTCTGTCATCCGAATAACTAGCAAAATCAACATATGAATATCCAATCACTTTTAGGTCCTCCACTCTACTATACAAGAGCATGAAGTCTTTTGTTCGTTGTAAATATCTCATCACATTTTTAGCTGCAACCCAATGTTCATGACCTGGATTCGATAGATATCTTCCAAGAGTATTCATAGTAAAAGCAATATCAAGTCTGGTACATACTTGTGCAAACATAAGACTGCCAACTGCACTAGGATATGGAACATTCTTCATTACTTCTTTTCAACATCATTCTTGGGGCATTGTTTTATGCTCAATTTATCTCCTTTCACAATAAGAGCTTCACCTGACTTGCAGGTTTGCATATTGAATTTTTTCAAAACATGATCCGTATAACTTTTCTAAGATAACCCCAGAACTTTCTTAAATCTATCACGATAAATCTCAATGCTTAAAACAAAAGAGGCTTCCCCAAGATTTTTCATATCAAATTTTGTAGATAGAAAAAATTTTGTGTCATTCAATAGATCAACATCACTAATAACAAGTAAAATGTCATCTATATAAAGACTAAGAAAATATATTTACTTCCACTTACTTTTATGTAGATACATTGATCAAACTTGTTTTCTTCAAAGCCAAACAATCTCACAACCTTGTGAAATTTCAAGTACCACTGACTCGATGCTTGTTTGAGACTATAAATGGACATTTGAAGTTTGCAAACCATATGCTCCTTTCCAGCTTCTTTAAACCTTTCAGGTTACTGCATATATACTTCTTCATCTAGATCTCCATTTAGAAAGGCTGTCTTGACATCCATTTGGTGAAGCTCTAAGTCAAAATGAGCTACAAATGCCATGATTATTCAAAAAGAGTTTTTAGTAGATATTGAAGAAAAGACTTCAATATAATCAATGCCTTCTCTCTACTTGAATTTCTCTATGTTGCGTTTATTGTCTTTCTTGGTTTTGAATACCCATTTGCAGCCGATCAGTTTATGCCCATCAGGTAAATCAACAAGATTTGATTCAAAACAAACCAACAACTCACCTTGGTGACTTTCTTTTCTTGCTTTTAGCAAAGCTTGGAACTTATAGCAATTGGCTCTCTTGTGACCCTGCTTCTTGCAATGAAAACACTTGAAATCCTTAACTCAATTTCTCCCATGGTTCCCATTTTTTCTGAAGTCTTGGCCTTTCTTTGGACCATGAGCATTTGACCATTTAGGCTTCCATTTGCCTCTAGATGAATTTAACTTGGCATTGGCAATTAAGTGGGCGGATTCATACTTCTCCTTCTTTAACTTCTCTTCCTCAGTCACACTTTTGGTAATCAATGCATTAACATTCCATATCTCATTCTAAGCACTATAAGTAGTCTTAATCTAGCTAAATTTAGCTGGTAGAACATTTAAGGCGTGATGCTCAATATAATTTTCAGAAAGGACAATTTCATGGGCCTTAAGTTTGGACTGAATGTGGACCATCTTCAGTATAAATTCTCTAACACCCATAGCAACATCATACCTCTTGTTCATTAACTCATTCAGCAAGTTTCCAACTTCAGCCTTATATGAGACTTTATATCTTTCTCCCACTGCTTTAAGGAATTGTCTCACATTCGTATCTTCCGGAAAACCACTAATGAAATGTTCAACAATGGACCCTTTCATAGTAATGAGGCTTAGTTGATTAGATTTTTCCAATATAGCATAATGCGCCTTTTGATCTGTAGTACTTTGATCATGAGGCTTGGGAGGTTCATCCTCACGTAGAGCTAAGTCCATATCCACAATCCTTAGAGCAAACTCTATATCTTACTTCCATCTCTTGAAGATTGATTTAATTAACATTTCAACCATGGCATTGTTGTTATTTACAGAAAATGTAATTGTTTGTCACATATAATGCAATAAAATTAATTATAGGTAATAAACAATTCAACAAAATAATTAGTATATTATAAACTCCCATTTGGGCAGAGTGTATAATGCACTATTATTTTCCACAGCATGAAGTTAATAAAGCAACAATAAGGAGAATTACATATAATTGTCAAGGATCCATCCCCTTTGAGCAGACAAATCCTTTAAATTATACATTTCCATTATCACAACATAGAGGGGAATTATATATAATTTTCAAAACATTTATCCCATTTGGGCAGATAAATATTTTTCAATTATACATCCCATCTTTTAAATTTGGAAATTAATCTTCATGATATTTTCCAAATTAACATACACAATAACCCCCTTTGGGCAAGTTATTGTATATACTAATTTTATTTTATTTTATCAATAGGGAAGTCCAAAAATTTATGCCCAAAATTCATTAAACAATATGAAGCACTTTACAACATGTCCTTCAAAAGATCATATTGCATTTTTCAAGCAACAATTTTTGCCACAATTTTTTTTTATTTTATTATTATTTTATTATTTTGGACCCTCCCACGGGCCCTGACCCACGAGCAGCCTAGATCGGACTACGGGCCCAGACCTACGAGGCCCTAAATTCTAGCTCAGCCCGCAGGAGCCCATTCTCCTTTTAATTAAAAAAAAAAAAAAAAAGGTCCACAATTTGGGCTATAGGCTCACACGAAAAGGAATGAATAAAATGGGCTTATTTGGCCCTAGCCCAAGTGAGTTCCAGCCCCTAGATTCTAGGCTTATGTCCAGAATCCGAATTTCAAATAAATTTGGCCTAGGCCCAACTGAAGGTCATCTTTAACCTCCAGCTGGGTCTCGAAAAAGCTATAAACCGGGTCACATGACCCGGTTTCAACCCGAAACTCCAAAAAAGCATAAAAATAATTGATTTTTGATGAAATCTCTTCATGGTTCTTGCTTCTAACATTAATATAATTTACTAGAATGAATTAAATGAGGAAAAAACAAGTAAATCTTCCACATACAAGCTTCAAAATTTTGAATCTAAGCCTCCCATGGCCAAAATTCGGTATTCTTAAATTTAAGCCCTAAAAACTTACCTTAATGCAATAAAAGGATGCTAAAACATATATATATATATATATATATATATATATATATATATATATATATATAACAATACTTATGCAATGATTTACAATGAACATCAATCAATTGAAAGTAATTTGAAAATTCTAGAATTTTTCATGTATAAACCCTAGAATTTCAAATTTAAAATTATCTCTCAATTCAAATTATATATGGTTGGAAAGATCTCGACATGTAGAACAAAAACCCTATGGTTTTAGGATCAATCAAGCAAAAAATCCACACACAAAAAAAAATAATGACAATATTCGGCTTAAAGAGGAAAATTTTGAATTTGTCCATAAAAAAAAGTTTTGGGTTCTACAATTATATATGATTTGCTTTAATACCACATGTATAAAATTATCCACATAAACAACTTATTAATCAAGAAGAATCGGATATATATATGACCGTAAAACACCAAGATCAATAAGCACAACGAAATTAAAGTGTATCTGTTTGAGCCATTACTTCATTGAAGAAAAATAAATCACTCCGATAATCAAAGATCTATTGGAATTTCAGATCTTCCTCTTTATGACATATTTCAGTATAGTAGCTTTCAATGAGATTAAAGCAACTGATAAGTATATCCTACCATTTTATAGGTTAAAGAGGGGACCTAACAAATCCTAATCAATAACATGTCAATTGGGCCCCTCCCATTATGGGCTTCAATTAAACACAATTGCTTATACTTTGCTGCTCAACTAGACCCGTTATTAATGGATGTCAATACCAAATTCAATAAGATCACTATAGGGTTTAATAAATATTGGAATATCCATTAGCCCAATTATTTAAAATAGAAAATTAATTAATTAATGTAAGCCCATTTTATAGAAAATTTTCAACAGTATAAACCCATCCACATAGCTTAAAGAAACACCCACGCTAGTCTCTCGAAGATCTTCCTCTATAAATGCCGCTTCTCCTCTGGGTCGTTTCATAGGATCTTTGGCGAACGGGTGCCCAATCACTCAATGATCATTACATTGAAAAAAAAAAAGTTTAAGATTTTGTGTATCGCAATATTTTGTGTGGAAACTACGGAAAATTGTAAGGAGTTACGATCTGTTATAGGCCGAGATTCCGTTCCACAGCCCCTCCTCTTTTTTCTTTTTTTCTTTTTCCTTTTCCTTCTCAATTTTCGCCGAGAGACACAGACGGCCACGCTCTATTTTCCTTCTTTTTGCCGTATATCCACTGCACCCACCGTCCTCCTTTTTTCTTCGAATATACCCCAACCCCTTTTGGCTAAAAGGCTAAAAATTCCAACCGTATATTAAACTTACAATACTCTACCCACATGACCAAAAATACATAAATTATCTCAATTGAGTTAAAAAAAAAAAAACACAAAACTCAAATCTCTGATTCAAGGTCGTCGACTATGAAACGTGACCACCATAGATGAGGAGGAGGGGGTGTTTGTGGGGGAAAAGTTGCATTTTTGGGAAAATGTTTCGGTAAAGTTGGGGCATTTTTATGGTGTGGCTTAATCCGGATGTTTCGTTGGGTGGTTGATGTGTCAAGTATTTAAGCGGATAAATTTAAGAACATATTTTAGTTCTAAAGTTCAGAAGTTTTAAATTCACTATTTGTCAAAGTAAATCAATTGTTCGGGAGAGAAACTAATGCATCCATTCCTCAATTTTGTGTGGCAATCACTATAGCGGTAACATCATGCATAATTGTCAGTGGCCTAATCTTGTTCATATGCAAGAGGAAGGCTAGAGAGAGACACTTCAGCCAAAATGGAGGAGAGATCTTGAAGCACCAGAGAGTGAAAATCTTCACTGAGACACAGTTGGCTAAAGCCACCAACAACTACAATGCTAGCAACAAGCTTGGTGAGGGTGGTTTTACTTCAGTTTACAAAGGAAGAATCAACAACAATGTTTTAGTCGTGATCAAGAAGCCTAGAGATGTCTTTGTCAAAAAGCCAAAGGACATGAACAAGGACGGGTCTCTGAGCACTCACAATGAATTCTTACATGAAATCAACATTATTTCACAAGTGAATCACAAGAACTTGGTCAAGCTCCAAGGCATATGTTTGGAGACAAAAGTGCCATTGATAGTCTATGAATTTATCCCCAATGGGACTCTCATGCCCACATTCATGACAAGAGATCAATGGTCTTGCAATTGTGGAAGAATCACCTCAGGATTCCCTCGGAAGCTGCCTTGGCCCTAGACTACTTGCATTCCTTGGCTGACCCGCCAGTCATTCATTGCGATGTCAAGTCTCTGAATATACTTTTGAATGAGAAATACTCTGCTTAACTATCTGATTTCCGAGCCTCAGTTTTAATATCACTTGGAAAGACTTGTATAGTAGAAAGATAGGTCATCTCAACCCTGAGTATCTCACCATTGAGGAATTAACCATGAAGAGTGATGTTTATAGCTTCAGGGTCGTCCTCACGGAGCTCCTTATTGGAGAGACGTTGACTCCATGGGCAAAATCTAGGGAAAAAATCAACATCCGATCTTTCATCTCTGCCGTGGAGAACCAAACATTCCTCCACATGATAAATTTTGAGGCATCCAATGAAGGTGAAGTGCGGGAGATTGAGGCGGTCGGTTTGCTTGCTAGAAGGTGCTTGAACTATAATGGCATGAATAGGCCAACAATGTGGGAAGCAGCTGAGCAACTGGCTAGGATCAACAAGAACTTTTGGGCTAATCAACAGAACAATGAGGAGACTCAAAGTTTGCTCGATGAGATGAGGTGTGATTCTCTCGACTTCAATTTGGGCAATGAGCAAACCAGAGTCAACTGATCTTTTGGTATTAGACATCGAAGCAGACACAACTAGTTCTAGCGTTTGATTCATGGTTTCTAGTGTAGGGCTCTGTACGAGAAACAAAACCAATGGTCGTACGTTCGTCCTCAATCTTTTGATTAAGGTCCTAATTACTTAGTGATTTTGAAGTTTTTTACAAGTGATGATTCTATTTTAGATTCAGTACGGGGGATTATGCATGATTGTACTCACTTATGTTCTAGCTATAGATTGCAGATATCCAAAGAATAGCCATTTTATTTAATGAATGAATAATTATGAAAGACTGCTTGAATATTTATTCGAACAATTTAATGGGAAGTTACTCTCTTAAATTTCAGTTTCACATACACCTTCCCCAAATAAAGCACGAAGGCAATTTCCTACTTTTCAGCATTGCATCGGATTTTTTTTTTTTTTTTTACACTTCTTTGTTGCTATAGCAAAAACGCTGCTTCATAGAGAAGCAACAGCTACAAGAGTGCATGAATTATACAAGGATTAATACCAAGAAAAATCTCAAACTAGTACACATATGACAATTTTATCCTCTATTAATTTTCGTTAAATTTTACTGTCAAATTATTAAATTTGATGACATGAAAGTTGACAAGTGTACCAATTTGGGATTTTACTCATCATTGATCACACATGTATCAATTTGTGGTCTTCGTGGTATTAATCTAATTCAATAGAAATTAACAAAGGATAATTTGTTATAAATGTATTAGTTTTTGGTTTTTGGTGAGTAAAAATTAGTTTTTGATAAATTTATCATACGTGCATCAATTTAGGATTTCTGATAGTCACAAAATTAGTTTAAAGTAAATTTATCACATTTGTACCAGTTTGTAATTTTTATGGTATTAACCCATAATACAAACCCAACTCACAAAACAAAATATTCACTTTCGAGTATTTCCATCCTAACCGATTGCACAATAATGTTAAAATAAAATAAAAAACAAAGCATGTGAAACTAAATGAAATACCATTGCTGATTTTAGAAAGGTGATTTCATTCTTACTTAAAAGGGGAGTTTACCTTTCACTATATAAACTTGTTGTTCTCAGTTCATGGGTAATGTTTTCCATAAATCAATTAGTTTATGCCATTCGAACACCGAAAAGTTGAAAAAAAAATTTCCAAAAATAAATGTCATTCAGAAAAATAACCTAGTCTAAGAAATGAAAATACGTTCTTAAATCTCAACAACAAAAACCTACAAAAAATTTGAGCAAAACATAACTGAAAAAAAAAGAATAGATTTTAACTTCAGAGATACATACTAGACTTTTGTAACATAAACTTACAAGACAATGTTGTCCTTAGATTCACGATTCTCTTCGTAAAATCATTCACATACTGACATTAAGTTTGAGTGAACATAGTCATTATTATTAGTTGGCACTTGATCAGGATACTCTCCAAGCTTGTGATTTTGAACAATTAGAGTATCGAATGGCTTATAGTCTAGCAATCCCACTTCAAACAATAGATCTAGCACATATTTTATTTGAGAAAGAAATACGCCTTTTTTTGGTCTGGCTATTTCTATCCCTAAGAAATATTTGAGAGCCCTTAGGTTCTTCATTTCAAACTCAGTTGCCTATCTCTTTTGAAGTCTAGAGATCTCTTCCATGTTATCATATGTGATAATCATGTTATCAACATAGATTATTAAAGCCATTACCTTTCCTTGTCAAACAAGAATAGATTTTATTTGAGTTACTCTAGTAAAAACCATACTTCTTCATAGCCAAGCTGAATTGTCCAAACCATGCACGGGATGATTGTTTTAGACCACACAACAAACATTACAACTTAAACACAACCTCTATTTTTTTAGAAAATAGTGTACCCTAATGGAATATCCATATAAATCTCCTCCTCAAGGTCGCCATGAAGAAAGGCGTTCTTAACATCGAGCTAGTGCAATGGCCAATCTAAATTTGCAGCAAGAGACAACAAGACCCTAATAGTGTTCAATTTCGCCACCGGTGAAAAAGTTTCTTAATAGTCTATGCCATATGTTTGTGTATATATCATTGCCACAAGTCTCACCTTATATCTTTCAATAGATCTATCCGCCAACACCCATTTACACCCAATCGTCTTTTTTCCATTTGGCAGTGGAACAAGATTCCATGTTTTATTTTTCTTTAGCGCCTCCATTTCTTCTTTTATCAATTGAATCCACTTTGGATCTACTAAGGCTTCTTATATTCCATTGGGAACATGGACTGAAGACATGTTTTATGCAAATACCTTGAGAGGTTATGATAATCTCCAAGCTGATACATGATTTACAATAGGGCATTTTGATCTCCTTCCCTTAAAATCCGATGAGTACTAATTTGGGGGCTTTCCACGATTATGCCTAAAAGGTAAATGATAATTGATAGAAGTATCCAAGTCATTAAGAGAAGAAGGTGTAGTAGGAGAGCTTACCTCAAGAATATTCTCAGGAGACAGGTCGTTAGGAACTGAAGAGTGACGAGGTTTAACAATCTATGTAGTATCATCATTGTTCCCTTACTCAATATCAACTTTATTCTCCTCACTAATCACTACTTCGCTTTTTTTGCTCATTAGGCTGCCAGGTTGTCTAGTTTTAGTTTGTACTAAAGTGTATTCGAATACAACGTAATTCCACCAATTTTGCCTTTCAACTAGTATCTCCCTTCGAAAGGAAGAATTGGATGCTAGTTACGATAAAAAAAAAAAAAAAAAAAAAAAAAAATCTTTTACATTCCACGAAGGTTATGTCCATGGTGACATAGGTACGTTTGGTAGCAGGATTGTAACATCAATATTCCTTTTTTTTGTGCGTCATACCCCAAAAGAACACAACGAATTGCACAAAGGTCAGCTTAGTACATTGATTTTCATGCAAATTAACAAAAGCAACACATCCGAAAACTCGAGGAGGAATCAACAAAATAGATGGTAAGAGTAATATGTTTGGAAAAGACATAAAATGGAGTCTTGAAATTCAACACCTTTGAAGGCATACGGTTCAATAGATATATTATTGTGACCACCACATTATACCAGTATCTATTCGGTGCATGTGAACTAACCAATAATGCACGAGTAGTTTCTAAGATATGTCTTTCTTTTTTTCTTTTTTCTTTTTTCATTCAACAACTCCATTTTGTTGTGGTGTTTGAGTACATGAGGTTTCACGAAGAAGACCATGATTCTCAAAATCATTTTGAAATTCCTTTTTAACATTCTCTCCACCATTTGTCATAGAACTCGTAGGCTTCTTTTCAGTGAGCAACTCCATGAGGACAACTCCAAAATTGTATACATCACTCTTAGTTGTCAACTTACCAATGGTTAAATATTCTGGATCAATGTAGCCTAATGTGCCCTCTATTTCAGTGGCCACGATATGACTATGCTTTGGTGATATAAGTACTGAAATTTCAAAATCAGATAATTTCACCAGGTAATTTTGATCCAAAAGTATGTTCGCCGACTTGACGTTGCCATGAATGATTGGCGGTTCTATGCAGGAATGCATACACTCAAGTGCAAGAGCAGCTTCTGCAACTATTCTAAGCCGATTTTTCCACGATTTTAAGATGGTTGATGCATTCTGATGGATGTGCTGGAAGAGGGTACCATTTGAATCGTATTCGTAAACTAGCAATGGTATTCTAGTCTCCAAGCATATGCCTTTGAGCTTCACCACATTTCTGTGGTTTATTTGCATCACAATTTTAATTTTGTGCTGGAAATCCCCCTTCACTAGAGACTTGTGCACATCTTTAGGCTTCTTGACTGCAACCATGGTGTCTACTTCTATTCTCCCTTGATAGACAGAATCGAAACCGCCCTCACCATGCTTATTGTTGTCATTGTAATTGTTAGTTGCTTTTGCCAACTCTACTTCTGTAAAGATTCGAACTCCATATTGTTTCAAGAGCTTTCCTCCATTTTGTTTGAAGTTTATCTTTATGATTCTCCACTTCCACGTGACCAAAACTGAAACACCAATAGTAATGCACAAGACGGGCACAATAACAGCTGCCAAAGAAAACATCTTCCTAAATTACTGATTCAAGCATGTAACATTCTACGGCCCACATAGTTCATTGGAAAATTAATTTTAAACACACAACCCATTTAATCTTTTTCTATATAATCCGCAACCGTCATCATCGATTCGTATGGTTCGTTAATCTTTCACTATATGAATACCTCATTTAACGGTGATAAGAATTATTTCTTTGACAAATGGGTTGGTGTATCATAGGACGCGTCAGTTACGGTCCCTATAATGTTGTCGCTTGCCGCATTTTTTTTTTTTTTTTGAGCTGCTCTTTTCTATACTAAAGTAGCTTTTTGGAAGTCAAAAGTTTGTTTATTAGAGCAAACATATTTCTAGGAGTTCTTCCCTTTCCAAAATCTTATATTACCATGTTTTCCCCAATGTAATAGCTAGTCTCTATCTCTCCTACAAAGGCCATGGACTCATCATGTGCATGACTGATCCTTATAAAAATTATATTTATAAGCCCTGTGAAACAATTAAATTCAAACTTTGAAATTGAATATATGTTATTGACTCAAAGCAATTTGCATGATGATCTCAAATCCTTAACTGGAGATCTCTTGACCCCTAATCAATTATACTAACATGAGAGTTTACTAATTTTACTTCTTTTATAGGACATAAACTTAGGAAAGATATTGGTTGATATAGTTGATCTTCAGAGTATATCTAGACTAAGGCAAATAATGACTCCGCTTTCTTTCCAAGAATATGTCAAACTGTTTGGTTTTTTTTAATTTTTTTTTTTTTTTTTTTTTTATAATACAGCGGTCTCGCCCTCCAATGTAGGGCCAGCAAAATGGGTTTTTGACTCAAATTGGATGAGTCCAGTTCGATATGGGTAATCCTTTTTCTTTTCTCACGAGTGACCTATTTTAACCCATTTTTCCATAGCTCAAAAAACAGGTCATAAATGGGCTTTAGTGACCCATATTTTAACCCAATTTTCCCAAGCCCACTGCACACCCTGCACCTACTACGTACCCGATCAAGAGCAAGAAGCAATTCGTGGGCACTCAGTGCAGGACCTTCACTCGACAGCTGATCAACGTCTTCGTGCTCCCAATCAAGGCCGTCCTCTCTCCTTCCACTCTCACCTTCGACATCTCTGGCTCCACTCCTCGCAGCTTCGGCATCCTCAAGTTCATCACCAAGCTCTCTCCATTTTTGTGAATTTATCCCTTTGTAATTGAATCAGTTACACTTTTTTGTTCAATTTCTCTTTATAGTTAAATTGATCATGTTGAGAAGGCATCTTTTAGGTTCTTCCGAGGTATGGACCATTAGTTATGTCGTAGGTGATGAAATGAGAGTATAGGTAAGGTAATTTTCAATGTAAGAATATTTAAATAATAAATCACACATACATTTAACAACTTCAACTTTTAGAACAATTGGCAGTAGTCCTACCAAAATCTCACTGTATTAGAGCTGGAGGTTTTAAATTCGAATCTTTTCATACCTTTATTTGCCTCTCCAATCGAATAGTTTTACACTTTAGATTAAGATCAAAGTCCAACCTATGCATGAAAGCGAGTGTGAAAATATTAAAATAATAAACAATGCATTCATTTTTAATAATTGAACTAGTCAGCAATGTGATCAATTGCTTGCTCGTTGCATGAGACTTTAACATGCACCATTTGAACCTTGCATGTCATAGCAATAGTTTCTACTGATCTGCACGAATGTCTGTGATCGCTTCAGCAAGTTTCTGTTTTCATGATGCCCATGGGCGTTGGGTTCGTGTAAAACTATGCCCGCAATTTCAATAGCCCTAATGTGTTTGAGAAAATGCGTCTTAGAGCACGCTTCATGGGGTTATGTTATCAGGGAGGGAGCGAGCTTTGAGGCAAAAAACTTGTAGGGATTTTTTAAGCTCTACAGTTTTTGCATCATAAGATGACCTTCGGGGGGGGTGGGGTGGGGCGGGCGGGGGAGGTGGGTTGATTATTTAATGTCTCGAGGGAATGTGTTTAAACGGCGACCTGGGTGCCGGCCTCTTTTTTTTTTTTTTTTTTTTTTTTTTTTTGTGTCGGCTCATTTGAATTGGGTGGAATTTGACGAATTCTGCGAATATATGACAATTAATAGTTGCTTTCGTTGCAAACGTCATTGAGGGTGAGTAAATTGACATTTTGTATAATGCACAGAAGATAAGTTTGTTGGGATTTTTTAAGCTCTGTAGCCTTTTGCATCATGAGCTGACCATGGAGATGATTGGGGGGTGATTATCTAATGTCTAATAAAGAATGTGTCCAACGCTGACGTGGGTGTAGGCCCGTTTGAATTGCGTGGAATTTGACGAATTCTGCTGGTATATGATGATTAATAGCCGCATGCGCTGCAAAGGTCATTGAGGATGAGTAAATTGACATTTTGTATGATGCACAGAAGATGTAAGTGTACATACTAGTTGCTATAACTAATGATTCTCCGAATTTTTTTATTTAATAGCTCATATTAAAGAAGGGCCTTCTCTCATGACAGCAAAGGGTCCTATTTCAACGAAAGAAGCACAGACCAAGAAGTGCCTACTGAGATATGAAAAGGACACGAAGATCAACCAGATTTACGGCAACTGTCTCGATGATTTGCCCCTGGTGCAAGACTTACCGAACAAATTCGAGTTGACACTACTTCGCCAGGATCTCAGTTCCGTCAAAATCTTTCTTCGCAAACTCTTGTGTCTGGACTAGACTAGTCTTCTAGTGTGTAGAAAATGAAGGATGCGATCTGTACATCACATATTCTGTTTAGGAATTTAATCCGGTGAATGGTCTGTAGTTTTTCCGTTTCAAACTGTCTTCCGTCCGTTGGTGATCATTTTATGATACGATATAGTAGTCCTTGCAAGACAGACGATATATTCTTTCGTTGTATTGATTGGTTGTTAGCTTATTTATTGGACTTCTAATGGGAAAGCTCAGATTTGATATTTTGATATTTTCTTGTACAAGAGGGTCAAACTGGCCCGAGATGCTCCTGTCCCGTTTCGGACTTGAGTTTTCTACTGGTAATGCAAGTACATAGCGGATGACCTCTTCCTAAATTATTGAGATGCATATAATTGAGCAAAGCAATGTTGGAATTTCAAACTTGAGCCATTAATCTGATAAATTCATAGGGTCTTATGATTCTCGGTTCGATCATCGAAGACCTTTTGTTAAATACGTTTTATGGGTCACTTTATGATCTATTCTTTTGGTATTTTTTTTTCAACTCATTTATACCTCCCTTAGGAAAAAAAGAAAAAAGAAAAAGAGTTACCCATACGAAATTAGGCTCATTAAATTTGACTCAGACCCATTTTGCCAACCCTATGTTCTTTATAAGTATTTCAATTTTTAGGTTTTTTACACTTTTCATTTTGTTTATTAATGTGTTTATTGTTTAATTTGTTTCATTGATTTGATGTGAAGTTTTTATCCAAATAACATATACATGTGAAGAGTTAAAATGAGTTAAATGAATGGGTATGAATTTTTCTAGAATATTGATGTCTTTTGGTTTAAGTAGCACCAATACCGACACACGGCACCCAACACAAGGCAACACAACACTTCGTCTATCAAAAAACCGAGAATTCCAACATATTGAGATACGTTTTATATTGTATATATACATAATAAATTATCATTTTTGTTATTATTTCAATCAAATTAATTTGATTCAAATTCACACATAAATAAATAATTAAAAAGGCTTGGAATGAAAATATTAATTGACCATTTATTAATATTACTCATTATTTCAATTTGACAAATTATAATTCATAAAACTTAGAGAAAAAAACGAACAATGTACATTCTAGACTCACGTGTCAGACGTGTCGGAAAAGAAGAGAAAAAACTTTGATGGTGAATTGTATATCACGGCAAGTGAGAGTTAGGAGAAAAGAGAAGATTATATTTTTCTTCTTTCCCCATTTATTATTTCTATTGTTTCACATATATGCATTTTCACCTATCATTTATTTAAAATTTTTAAAATTGAGCCCACGCATCGAAATCACGTGTTGGAAATCTGCATGTTGGAATTCCAGCTCAAGTGTCGAAGAGTGTCTGGAAAATTGATCAAGTGTCGAATTTTCCGACACGCGTTGATCGGGTATCAAAGAATGTCCAAGATTGTCGATAATGTCGAATGCGTGTCGGACTATCCAACATGACATAAAGGCTCTTGAAAAGTATCAGTTTTTCCTAGGTTTTGGTGAAACGGGCCGAATATGGGTCATTAAATTTATATTGTATGATAATGAGTTAAAACTACTTAAATTAGTCAATGTGAATCAAACTATTTTCGACCCAATCTAAACCACTCATTTGACAGCCCTACTCTCACGCAAGTCAGTATCATGCTGTGTGGATACATCGGGTAGACTTATTCTTTTTCAATTATAAAGTTTACATTGACTTCTTCTTTTTCAATTATAATATTTAGATGTCTTTTGGAAAGATAAGGGCATTTAAGAAAGAAAAAGAAAAGCTGTAACTAAAAAGTGGAACGCCTCCTCCCTTGTGTAAAAGTCTAAGGTATTCATATATTAAAGATTCCTGAAGGTCAAAAAAGGAAAAAGAGAAATACATGTATAGAGAGAGGTTACAATTAAGATGGTGGAGGGGAAGAGGTGTTAAATTAACTTTGTACGAGAACACCAATGCGCACGCATTTGTGTGGAGAAAGGATGGCGCTAGCATAAGAGCACCGTTAGCTAGAATTTCTAGCGATGCTTTTGTGACCACAAACTTTCGTTTCTGGTTTATTCAAAGAAACATATCCAAAGTTATAACAATCCGGCAATCAAAAACTCATAAGAAATTGAAGTGCAACTTTCAAATGATGGACATTGCTCAGTCAAATAACGACAACATCTAGTTTGGATTATTTTTATCGAAATTCATTAAAAATACAAAGATGAGCAAAATTTTTGGCTTACGAATGAAAATACAGGTCAGTCTCTATTTTTTAAACAAGAATTCATCACCGATTAGTCTTGGTGATTTTGATTGTGAGAAAATAAGGTATTTGACATCAATTTATATTTAGTTAATCCTTTTTTTTTTAAAATCCTTCTTAGATAGATGAAGTTTGTATTAAAAGTAAAGTGATTGATGGAAAATAACTTCAATACGACGAAAAAGAGACCAATAATATGATTGTGAAGAAGGAATCATAACATCAAAAGAAATTAAACTAGTGTTACATTAAAAAGTATGAAATACCTCTTCTTCTTTTTTCACTGAGCAAAGAGGAGAAACAAAACACGGGCATCTGTATGGGGTTTTAACTTTGATGAGGAGGTTTATGAATTTCATAACAGATATGTGAAAAAGGTAGGATTGTGTATGAGGGTCTCAAAATCTTAGAAAAGGAAAAGTAGAGAAGAAAAGCGAGGAGTAGATTTTGGTTACATTCGTCAAAGGCACAAGATGAAAAAGAGGTCAATAAAGTCAATTCTATTATCTTATTATGGTGAAAATTCCTCTAAGTAAGTCTCAGAAGTCCTAAATAAAAAAGCCTCTTAAACCAACTTATCTTGAGCACAAAGAATGAGAAGCTACGGAAATGTAGAAAAATACCATCAGTCCGCAAAACAATACTTTTTCATTATCTAGAGTTTTTTCCTATTTTGTAAATTTAATACATATTATTAATAGCATTAATAACTCTTTTTAGTGATATTGTTTTCATAGTCGTGATTATTGTATCGTAGCATTTAATTTTATTAAGATTAAAATTTTCCCTTTCTTCATTTTCTTTTCAATATTTAAGGACTCCCTTTTAATGGGATTTAAGCAAATCACAAGTGAGATATTCTATTCTAGATTTCGCAAAAACACCGAGTAAAAGGGTTACCTGATTTCATGGAAAACGTCACTGATGGAGGTGTGGCCCCCTTTTTTTTTTCTCTAAAGAGTATCGATGCCGTCAGTGAATTATTTCCCCCCGGAAGAAATGCTGATGAAAGTGTAAACAAATTAATGCAGAAGTCAAAGGAGAAAGTGGAAGTCAAACAAGTTACTGGGGAAGGTAAAGTGGCAATTGTGGGAGACGTCACTTCTCGAATCTCTTCATTCATAGGTAGGACATATAAGGGCGCGTTTGGTAACGATTACATTAGGAGGCGATTCGATCGGGCGATTCTTTTTATTCCCGGAACCGATTCTAAGCATTTTAAGCCGTTTGGTAGCGTCCAAAATTTTTTATTCGAATAGAATTGCGTTTGGTACCGTGTTCATTAATTCTGTTCCAAATCAATTTCTTTTAATTTTTAAATAATTTTTTTACTTTTTTTCCTTTGTTTTCTTTTCTTTTTTCATTTTTTCATTTTTTTCTTTTCATTTTCCTTTTCATTTTCCTTTTTTTCTTTTCTTTTTTTCCTTTTTCTTTTCTTTTTCTCATCTTCCTCTTCTTCTTCTTGCTCTGGTCGCCGGACGGCGGCCGACCGAGGGCCGGCGACCTCACGGAGCGTCGCCGCGCCCCTCGGCGAGCCGGCCCTCGTCGGCCGAGCCTCGCCCGGCAGCGGGCGAGGCTCGCCTAGCCCCGCCGAGGCTCGGCCGAGCCGGATCTGGTGAGGCCGAGCCCCGCCGATGGCCGGGCCGACCTCGTCGGGGTTGGGCGGGCTGCCGGTGCCACCCGGCGGGGCTGGGCGAGCCTCGCCGGTGGCCCGGGCGAGCCTCGCCTGGCCACCGGTGGGGCTGGCTGGCGTCACGAGGCTCGCCCAGCCCCCGCCCGCCCCCCGGCGAGGCCCACCCGGCCACCGGCGAGCCCGCTGGCCCCGGCGAGGCTCGGCCTCGCCCGGTCTGGGAGGCCGAGCCTCGCCCGGTGGGCTGGGCTTGCCTCCCGGCGAGCTCGGCCGGACCTCGCCACAGTCCGCGAGCCTCCGTGAGCTCGCCGGACCGGCGGCCCCGGCGGCGGAGGACGGCGGCGGCGGCCGGCGGTGGACGGCGGTGGCGGATGGCGGACGGTGGCGGGCGGTGGTGGACGGCGGTCGCGAGATGGCCGAAGGGAACAAGAAAATTTATTGATTTTGATTCTCAAATTCGTTCCCGGAACAAGAATCAACTTTTTTTATTCTTAATTCTCGTTCCCAATCTGTTCCCGAAAAACAAAAATTTTACCAAACGCGATTCTAGGTGAAACGATTAGGAACAAAGAATCAGAATTTGGCCATGTTTGGATGGTTACCAAACAGGGCCTAATAGACCACTCCCATCTGTCATGTCAAAGATCGAAAGGCCACCCTAACAACCACCCCCCAAAAAAAAAAAAAACAAAAAACAAAAAACATTCTACTGAAAAAAGGCAAATTTGCTTAAACTCCATCAACTGCGATTCACTCCCACAGTTACCATCCATAATAGTCTACACCTATCAATACTTCTGGCCGGAAAGAAAAATGTCTACCAATACATTTTTTAAGTGGAGAGGGTTTCGTTGACGGCTCTGTCGAACCAGGTCACCCCATCCGAAGGTTGCATTCGCAGGTGGGGAGAAGTGAACGTGCCCTTTCCATTATGCTCGAGGAAAAGTGCCCATCTGCGTGCAAACAATTTTTTCCAGCTCCATAAATGCAAACAAGTGAAAACAATCTCTACACCTTGAAGTGTACAAATTTGTTGGGATTTTAAGGGGCTGTTTGGCAACCTGCCAAATAGTATTTATTTCTATTCTTTTATTTCTAAGAGTGGATTTGGAATATAAATATATTTGGTAAAATTTTTTGATCCCAAAAACAAATTTCTATTTTTTTTTCTTGAAAATAGACTTTGAACATAATCAAGAATAAAAACAAAGTTGATTATTGTTTTTGAGAACAATTTTAGAATCAGCACCTATTTTTTTCTTTTTATTTCCTTCTTCCTTCTTTCTTCTTCTTCATCTGCTACCACCATTGCGGTTGCCATCCACTGCTGTCGGTAAATGAAATATTAGTAAAATGTAGACAAATTAACGCACAAAACTGAAGGGAGAAGTAAAGACAAGAAGTGGAAGTTTGTTGAAATTACAGTGGATGATAAAGTGGCATTTACGTGAAAAGTCGCTTCTTAAATCTCTTCGCCCATAGGCAGGATAGATTATAGATTGCATCCATTACAATTTTCATGTCAAAAATTGGAAATCCCATGCTAGATTTAATTTAATAAAGGATAAAAATCTATGTTTAGGTCACTCATTTAGATTTTAAGGGACCATCTCAAATTAGGATTCTTGAGATTCAATTTGGTGTATTTGGGGAAGATCTCAAACGACGCTTCTTTGGTACTCTTTTCCACCAACTTTTTTGAAAAAAATTGAAACAATGCTGTTCTGGAAGTGGGAAACGACGTCGTTTTGCTCTCTAGCGTTTATGTTAGTGTTGGCACTGACTTGGAATCCACAACAAACTTTTCCAATTAAAATTGGCCGGACCAATTGAAATAGCATAAATCAAGAATGTTTAATACTAAATTAGTTCAATCGAAAAGTTTAGGATTAAATTGACGCTAATACAATACACTTAAATTGGTACCTTCCCCCGATACAAATGACACTCCCTGTTTCTTTTCATAATGTTACATTCCCGGCATAGTAAAATTAACTGTCTCTCTACGCGTGTAAAACTTGATATGTCATCCGTGGAGGGCACGATCCGAGTCGCAAGAAAGGAAGGGACGGCAATTCAACCTTCATTAAGAAATACCAACATTGCCCCGCCCCACAAGACAAGGGTTTGGGTTCGGGCCCAAGTACATTGCCCCCACTCATCATTGCTCGTGAACCGCCCCACCCCATGGCCTAGTCACTTTAATATTTATTTTTATGCTTTATATAAAAAGGGTATTTGTTATAATTTTATGATTTGATTACGAGTGGACAATCCTTTTTTTTTATTGTTACTTTTCAAGGACTAAAGCAATTATACGGTTGCCGGCCATCACTATTGGAATAAGGTTGCTGGCTTTGTGCAACCGCAGATTTTCACGGTATCCAATTCTCACCATCTGCCTAGTGTTTCTAAAAAGTTTTGACAAAGTATAGCTCGTGCGAAAGCTGAAACGAGAACTTCGTTTGTTTATGACCTCATTTCTAAGGACTGGTGAGTCTACTTGATGATATGAGATATATGTGCTCAAGGGTCTCACACATGTGGGCTCTATTTATCTACCTTTTGTGGGGTCATCTTTGTAACTTTACATTTCTTTCCTTGTAACTCGACAACAAAATAGTTACAAAATCTCTCCAAAACTCAATTAAAAAAAAATAGATTTTAATATAGGGGATATCAATTGGATTTGTGTAACATAAACTTAAAAACCATTGTTCTCCTTAGATTTATGATTCTCTAAGTAAAGTGTTTCTTATGTTGACATTAAATCCAAGATCACAAATATTTCAATGATAATTTTGACTATGGAATCGTACTGATTATACCCAATGTGAAACGACCATACAAATCAACATGTGATGGCCTGGAAGCACTGTCAATTATTGTAGATAGGATATGTGATATAGATTTGGCTTTTTAGTCATCACATTTAGAGGGCTTTTGACTACGATCGGAAATCGTGGTAGTTGGATTAGACTTTTGGATTAGGGGGTAGTGACTCCATGGGAATAGTGTATGATTGAATAATCAAGATTGCAAGCCTGAGATCTCGAACATTGGAATGAGCTCTATTTTTGCTTGAAATATATTGTAAACTACGGTGATTTGAAATGTTAATATATACTATTTTGATGGTATTTGTTCTTTCCTAAAGAATTAAAAGCATATTGTACTGCAAAATTTGGAATAAAAGTAGATACCTCTCTTAATTACCTTCGGTTAAATGTAATATAACATTGCACCATATCCTAAAAGGCTAATACCACCTAAACCCAAACTATACACTCATGCCATATTTACCCCCAAACTAATTTTTATATTACAAACGCTCCCAAACTAGTACACTTATATCACATTTATCCCAAACTAATTTTTGTGTAAAAAAAAAAAAAAACCCAAAATGATATACTCATACCATATTTAGCCCAAATTGTAGTATATTTTGGATTTTTTAGGGGGTAAATGTGGCATGGTACACTAGTAAGAGGTAATGTGATATAGGTGTACCTGTTTGAGATTTTTTGTGATATAAAAATTATTTTAGGATAAATGTAGCATGGGTGCACCGGTTTAGGATAAATGTAGCACTGGTGTATCAATTCGGGAGTTTTTGTAACACAATTGAGATCTTTGATAGTATCAACCCTATCTTAAATGCACATAACTCTTTCTTTAAAAGCAAGTTTACCTAACATCACATCTTGAACTCTTTAATCATCATATTAGTGGTTTCCTTAATGTTTACAACTTAGTCTCAATAAACATCAATATTATATTATTGTATTGAAAATAGAAAGATCAACAGAAGGTCGATTCGAATACTTTTAGAAAATGCCATAAAGTAGTGTATTATTTTATCGTGGTTCTAACCAATTATATCAGTAAAAAGGTTGTTTGTGCATGGCACAAGTCCTTGAACTAGCCTTGCGTAAATTTTGATTAAATAACAGCTGATATTTGAGAGGACTAAGAAAATTTTCTTGGTCAACCTCGTGCATGGCACGAGTCCTTGAACTAGCCTTGCGTAAAATTTGATTAAATATAAGCTGATATTTGAGAGGACTAAGAAAATTTTCTTGGTCAACCTCCCTTCTAGTCCTCAATAGATTGTAATTTCTAGTGGACTACATTTTCCCATGATTGGTGCAAGGGAAAGGTACAAATCTCATGTCACTTCTTTTCCAAAATGTCATTTTTCTTAGTGAATATTCCATGGTACATAGCGCCTAGCTGGACGAAGACTTGCTTGTGAATTCTGCCTTCTTTTGGTGAAACATGAACCGACGACGACTTGTGAAGTCCATCTTTTATGAAGACTTGTCAAGTCATCCCCCATGTTGATGTGGAGCCCATGTTGTCACTGCTTGTTGAAATACTAATGGGTCTTATTTTATGTAGTTTGCATGGATTGTGAAACTCTAAGAACCTACCTTGAAATCAACCAAGTGACAAGGGTGTTCTTAGGCATTCAGCTCAAAAAATCGATTGACGTGGGTTCGATTCCTACCTTGGGGAACTTAGCTTTAAGTGGATGGTCATGATGGTGGGTTGTTGTGTTAATTTCTCTATTGATAACCGGCTAATTATGGTTGAGTCCTATTATTTAAAAAAAAAATTCCAAGAATGACTGACAATATATATAAAAATCAAGAACGCATGAGGTGTGTTGCTGCACTATCCTCAAGGATTATTTATGTCTTTCATGAAGTGCAAAAGGTAAGATGCGACTATCCTCTAAGATTCAAAATTCTCAATAGTTAAAAAAGGGAAAAATAAGAGTAACTCAAAAGGAGATTACAATCAAGATAGTGGAGTGAAAGAGGTATTTAAACTTTATGCGAGAACGCCAATGTGCATACATTTGTGGTGGTTCTCTCAAATTACATTGATAAATGAAATATTCATAAAAATGTAGACAAATTAGTATAAGAAGAAAGTGGACATTATAGAAGTTACAGTGGGGGTTAAAGTGGCAATTACGTGAGAAATCGCTCCTTGAACCTTTTTGCTTATAGGCGGGTTAGATAATAGATTGCTCCCGTGACAGCTTTCATGTCGAAAAGCGGAAAGTCCCACACTAGATTTAACTTAATTAAGCATAAAAATCTATGTTTAGATTACTCAATCAAATTTAAGTGACCAACTAGTTTACTGGAACATTATGGTGATTGCAAGTCAAATGAAATCCCCCGTTATGGAGGCGAAGGGCATTTGGATTTCTATTGAGAGTGAAACTTATCTATCGCTCTTCATTTTTTGTCAGCAGTTGAAGCAAGAGAATATTCAGAAAAGGATTTCGTTGAGGAGTTCCTCAAGAGTGCTTATTAAATAACCAATCATGAAACTTGTAGATTCGAAGAACTGATTTTTGTTGTGTTCAATGCAATTAATGTTTTGAGAATTGAAGAATTTTCTCTATCTTGGGAAGCAATGACGGCTCTAGAACGTTGGAATTTTAAGTGAAAATGAAAGCAATATCAACATCGGCCAAGTTACTATTCGGGTAAGTTTTCAGGAAAACCCTGCACACTCTCTCCAACGGTCGTAATTGATGACTCGGTCTTCCGATGTGATGACTGACTTGGCTGCCGCTGAGGCATTGGCATCAACGAGAGTAGGATTATAAAAACCGGTAAGGCGAGAGCCAGAGGAAGCACAGATTGGAGAAACATAAAAGATGAAAGCGGCTGTTTTGTGTTTTCTTTCAATTCCAATGGCCTTGGCCTTGGCCACCTTTACCAAGGAGGACAACTGCGACCGAAGGTGCGGCAACATGAAAGTGCCTTTCCCATTTGGGCTCGATGAAAGTTGTGCGCGGAGCTCCTACCACGTCCTCCTCTGCGACAACATATCAGGGAAACTGTTCCTCGCTGAGAACATTCCGTTGTACGACATATTCGTGGAGAATGGGACAATGACCATTGGAATGTACAGAGCTTATGACTGCTATGACGAGAATGGCGAACAGCTTGGGAACTCTTCCAATGACCCATGGACCAGATTGGGCGACGCTGGGCACTATACATTCTCGGACACCCGGAACAAGTTCACAGTCTTCGGTTGCGACACTTTGGCTCTCATGACAGGTGACCGCAAGACTTTCCAGAGTGGATGCTTCTCCTTTTGCTCCGAGGACGTGGACTTCATGGCCGAAAACGCTTGCTCTGGCCTCGGGTGCTGTCAGATGTCGATCCCGAAGAGCCTTAGGACATTCAATATATCCATGACATCCTCAACGAATTACACCTCAGTTTGGACGTTCAGCTCTTGCGGATCAGCGTTCCTAGTGGACCAGGAGTCGTTTAATGTCTCCGATTACAAGCTCCCTGTCCCGGCTGATGTGGACGCTAAAGAATACTCAAGGGTTGTCCTGGATTGGGTAGTTGAACAGGATATGAACTGTGAGGAAGCGCAATCGAACCGATCGAGGTATCCCTGCGGCGCCAACAGTTACTGCTCTTACTTTGAGAAAGGGCAGGGTTATCGTTGCTCCTGTAAGCCAGGGTACAGGGGGAATCCCTATGCCCCACCGCTGTCCCCAGAGTCCACGGGATGTGAAGGTATTCTTCTGTTCTCTTTGCGAGCCAAAATTTTTTTGTTTGGATTGGGCCATAATTTCCGTGATCAAACCTCCTCAAGCCAGTTCTTCATTGAGTTTGATTTAGATGCTTCAATACAACCAAGACGTTACTTTAAGAAGCAAAAAAGCACGTGAACGTACACTTACAGTTTCGCCTTCTATTCTGTTTGATATAGACATCGACGAGTGCGAGCATCCAGAACAATATCCATGTCACGGGAATTGCAAGAATACGCAAGGGAACTACACATGCCACTGCCCGTTTAGCATGGTTGGTGATGGCAAAGTCAGTTGCCAAACTTCTCGTCTTGTCATAATCACCGCAGGTAACTCTAATTTCCTTGTGACGGTCGCTCAATAATCTAAAGCCACTCTTGCTTTAGACTACGAATCCACTTGCCATTGATCAGGCTTATGGTAACATGTTTAGAAATTGTTCTCACTCGTGCGATTACTGGTCACGAAGCCTTTACTTTAACAAATCTTATCAACTCCTCGACGTCGACTCTTCGAAGTTTTTCCATTAAAAGTGCGGACTCTCCTCTGGGGTGTTTCTCAAGATCTTTGGAGAACGGGTACCCAATCACTCGATGATCAACACATCAAAAAAAAAAAAAAGATTTTGTGTAAGGTGATATCTTGTGTGGAAACTCCGAAAAACTGGATTCCGTTCCAAATCCCCTCCGTTTTTTTTTCTCAGTCTTCACCGAGAGACACACAAGGCCAAACTCTGTTTACCTTTCTTTTGGTCGTATATCCATTGCACCCACCACTTGCTGGCTAATGTGCCAGGTATTTATGGGGATAAATTTAAGAATATATATTAGTTCTAAAATTTAGAAGATCCAAATTCGTTATTTGTCAAAGTAAATCAGACAAACTAATCCCTCCATTCCTCAATTTTGTGTGGCAGCCATTGTAGCGGTGACATCATGCATAATTGTCAGTGGCCTAGTCTTGTTCATATGCAAGAGGAGGGCTAAAGAGAGGCACTTCAAGCAAAATGGAGGAGAGATCTTGAAGCACCAGAGAGTGAAAATCTTCACTGAGGCACAGTTGGTTAAAGCCACCAACAACTACGATGCTAGCAACAAGCTCGGTGAGGGTGGTTTTGCTTCAGTTTACAGTGGTAGAATGGACAGCGATGTCATAGTTGCAGTCAAGAAGCCTAGAGATATCCCCATCAAGAAGCCAAAAGACATGAACAAAGACTTGTCTTTGAGCACTCATGATGAATTCCTACACGAAATCGGCATCATTTCACAGGTGAATCACAAGAACTTGGTCAAGCTCCTAGGCATATGTTTGGAGACAAAAGTGCCATTGTTGGTCTATGAATTCATCCCAAATGGGACTCTCTATCACCACATTCATGACAAGACATCGACGGTCTTGCAATTGTGGAAGACTCGCCTAAGGATTGCCTCGGAAGCTGCCTTGGCCCTCGAGTACTTGCATTCCCTAGCCGACCCGCCAGTCATTCACAGTGATGTCAAGTCTTTGAATATACTTTTGGATGAGAAGTATTCTGCTAAAGTATCCGATTTCGGAGCCTCGGTTTTGATATCACCTGGAAAGACTCATGTAGCCGAAAGAATACAAGGCACAATAGGTTACCTCGATCCTGAGTATCTCAGCACTGGTGAATTAACCACAAAGAGTGATGTTTATAGTTTTGGGGTCATCCTCATGGAATTCCTCACTGGAGAAACGCCAACTCGGCGGGCAAAATCTGGGGAAAAAATTAACATCCTCCAACTTTTCATCTCTGCTGTGGAGAACCAGACGCTGCCCCACATAATATATTTTGAGGCATCCAATGAAGGTGAACTGCAAGAGATCGAGGCAGTTGGTTCGCTCGCTAGAAGGTGTTTGTACTATAATGGCATGAATAGGCCGACAATGAGGGAAGTGGCCGAGCAACTAGCTAGGATCAACAAGAACTTGTGGGCTGATAACCAGAACGATGAAGAGACTCAAAGTTTACTCAACGAGACGAGATGTGATTCTCTTTGGACTTCAATCAGTGAAATGAACAAACCAGAGTCGACTGATCTTTTGGTATTTGACATCGAAGCAGCCAATGCTAGTTCCAGCATCTGATTCGTGGTTTCTAGTGCGGGGCTATGTACAAGAAACAAAACCAATGGTCCTACGTTCGTCCTTGATCTTTTGATTGAGGTCCTGATTAATTAGCGACTTTGAGTTTTTTTTTTTAATAAGGGATGATTCTATTTTAAACTAAGTATGGGGATGCATGATTGTATTCACTTCCGTTCTAGCTATAGATTTTAGAGCTCTGAAGAATAGCCATTTTATTTAATGAATGGATAATTATGGAAGACTGCTTGAATGTCTATACGAACAATTTAATGGGAAACTACTCTTTTGAATATCAGTTTCACATACACTTTCTTCCCTAAATAAAGCACTAAGACAATTTCCTACCTTTCGGTATTGCGTCGGAATGTTTTATTTTTTTTTTTTACTTCTTTGTCACTATAGGAAAAAATGCTGCTTCATAGAGAAGCAAGAGCTGCAAGAGTGCATTAATTATATAAGGGTTAATACCAAGAAATACCTTAAATTGGTACACGTGGCAATTTTACCCTCTGTTAGTTTCCGTTAAATTTTACTATCAAATTGCTAAATTGGATGACGCACAACAAATGACGGGTGTACTAGTTGGGGATTTTACTCTCCATCTATCAAAAATAAACAGTGATTTAAAATGCTAATTTTTTACCATTTTGACGGTATCTGATTTTTTGTAAGGAAAAAAAACATATTGTATTGCACCATTAAGAAAAGCCCATATTTGTTTTATTATCTATGTTTAAAAGTAGCGTGGCATTGCATCATAGGCTAAATAATGCACGTAACTCTTTCTTGAAAAAAAAGTTCACTTATCCTCGCATCTAGAAGTATGTAGTTTTACCACATTGCCCGTTTTCCTTAATTATTTACATTAGCGCTTTATGTTTTTTCTCACTAATTTGTCAAAGAATGCAATGTAATAGAATCGCGAGTCTATTTCATAGCTTAGTGACAATAAACATAGATCTTATATTGTACTGAAAAAGGAAAGATTAATATAAAGGTAAACTCTAATATTTTAGAAAGTGCTATAAATTTGGCTCTGTTTGTTTCGTGGAAAATGTGACTTTTCTAAGAAAATATTTTGCTCTATCTAGTAAGAAAAGTATTTTTCTCCATGCACTCTTTTTCAATAATTTTTTGTTATTTTATTTATTAAAATCGTTTTTATTTTTTTAATTTAAAAGAAATAGATTTTTAATTATTTTTAATTGTTTATTTTTATTTTCTTTCTTTTTGCTTCTTCTTCTTTGGTTGGTCATCGGCCATGGCAATGGCCAACGACTAGTGCTAAGCGAGCTTGAGCCTTGCCACAGGTCGGAAAGGCTCGACCTCGCCAGATACCGATAAGGTCGAGGCTCACCCCAAGTCGGCGACCTAAGGGAGGCTCAAGCTCGGCCCAACTCGCTATATCTAGTGAAGCCCAACCTCCCCCGATGGCCTCAAGCGAGCTTACCTAGGAAGCAAAAAGAAAGTTAAGAAAAAAAAAAAAAGGAAAAGAAAGATTAAAAATAAATTAAAAATTGTTTTTAAAACAATAAAAAATGAAAAATGAAAAATATAAATACAAGGAAAATTTATTTGGTGAAAGAAAGTGAGGTAAAAGAAGATATGGAAAATATTTTCCTAATTAATTCATTTTTCGTGAAATGAACGCCGGAAAATTTGGAAAACGTTTTACTGAAAGTTATTTTATGGGAAACAGACGAAGCCTTAGTGTACTATATTATCCTAGTTTTAATAAATCGTATCAATAAAAAGAATGGTCGTGCATGGGAGGGATCCTCAAGCTAGCCCTGGGTCAAAAATAATAAAATATCTATTGATATTTAGGAGGACTAAGACACTTTCCTGAGTCAACCTTCCTCCTTCTAATCCTCAACGGAATCTAAGTTCTGCGATCTGCATCTTCCCATGACTGGTGGTAAGGGATTGAACAGATCCAGGTCGCTAATACGGGTAAATGTTGCGGATAGCATCATGAGCGGATGACTTGACAAGTCGTTGGAGAAGATGAACTTCGCGAGTTGTCGTCGTTCGGACGTTTCATCATAAGAAGGCGGAGAGTTCTCGAGCAAGTCCTCATCCCAAGCCGCCGTACCCATAAAGAAAATTCATTAAGGAAGAACACATTTTGGAGAAGTGACGAAGTAGTAGTCTTTACCAGTTTTTGTTTGGTACGTGGGCACCATATTTGTCCATTCCCCTTACCATTGCTCACGGGAAGATGCAGACCGCAGAACTTAGATTCCATTGAGGATTAGAAGGAAGGTTGACCCAATAAAGTTTCTTAGTCCTCCTAAATATCAGCTGATATTTTATCAAATTTTTTATATTATCGTATTTTTAATTGATTATATCAGTAAAAGGATGTTCGTGGTGATAGGAATTAAACTAAATTCATTAGAGTTGTCAATCAATTAAAGAAGTTACCAATTCATTGAGATGTTTGTTTGACTCCATGTTGCACGCGTTAAAGAAGAGTCATCATTGTAGCATTTATTTTAAGAAATCTGTTCGAATATCTATGTCATGGCTATTCGTATTTCTACTCTAATCATTTTTCTGTAAGTTACTAGAAATTTATCTCCTTGGGACACTAACTATATTTATGAGTCATTAAGTTTAAAAGTTATGTATCAGTCTATAAAAGGCGTATCAAGTCTATAAAAGGCGACTTTTGTAATTGTTTATAATAAGGTGAAATATGGTGTTATAAAGCAAAGGCTTCTTCATCTCCTTCTTTCGAGTATTGTCAATCAAAGTTAATTCACCTTTTAAGTCTATTGATCAAAATTTAAACTTGCTGATTCGAGGCTTTCTCCCATCATGGGCATGACAGGGGTCCTCAAACTAGCCTCGGGTAAAAATTTGATGAAATATTGGCTGATATCCGGGAGGACTAGGAAACTTTCTTGGGTGATCCTTCCTTCTAATCCCAGAATGCATCTTTCCAAGGTGGCGCAAGGAAAGGTACAAATCTCAGGTCTACAGACCCACAAAAACTAGCAAAGACTACTTTGGGCGCGTTTGGTAACATTTCTATTTAAAAATTGTTCCAAGGAAAAAAAAAAAAAAAAAAGTGTTTCTATTCCGAGGAACAATTTTTGAATAAAAAAATGCATTTGGTAAACTTGTTCCGGAAATAAAAAAATGAACGAAAACACGTTTGGTAATTTTGTGTTATTTTTCTGTTTCCTTTAAATTTTTAATATTTTTATTTTATTTTTCTTATTTTTCTTTCTTTTTTCTTTTTTCTTTTTTCTTCTTTTAGCTGGTTGGTGGTCGGCCAACGAGGGCTGGCGGCCTCCCCGGCCACGGCAAGGCTCACCAGCCCCCGGCGAGGCCAAGCCTCGGCATGGTTGGGCGAGGCTCGGCCTCGCCTTGGTTGGGCGAGCTCGGGCTCGCCCGGATCCAGCCGAGCCCGAGCTTGCCCGGCCTTGCCTCGCGCCGGCGATGCAGGCGAGCCCGAGCTCGGCCTCGGGCTCGCCCGCCAAGGCGAGGCCAAGCCTCACCGGGGGCTGGCGACACTCCGGCGAGGTCGCCGGCCCTCAACAGCCGATCGCCGGCCATGGCCGAGGCCGGCGACTAGCCAAAGAAACAAGAAAAACATGTTTCTTGTTTTTGGAACAATTTTTAAGAACAAATTTTTTCGTATTTCTTGTTTCTGTTCCAAATGTGTTCTTGGGAACAAAAAAATGGATTTGAAACAAAAACAAAAAACAAAAAAAAAAAAACAAAAAACAAAAAACAAACACGTTTCGTTTCTTTTTTTTTTTTGTTCCCTGGAACAAAAAAATAGAAATTTTGTTCATAAATAGAAATAAAGAACGGAAGCAAAGAAGAGAAAATAAAAGGAAAAAAAAAAAGATAAGAAAGATAACCAAAATAATAAAGGAAAAGGAAGAATCAGAAAAATCATTAGAAAAATAAAGTCATTTCGTCCACATCGCGCTGTCACCATTACACATAAGATGGCCGGCAGTAACTAGACCGCTATCTCAAACAAAAACACGAGACTTGGCTAAAGGAACTTCATTGCATTTTTCCTCTAAAGTTTAGGACTACATTAGTTCAATTGAATTGTTTATAACTAAAATTAAATTCATGTAGTAAGTTTAGAACTAATCGTATAATTCTACCTCTCAAAACATATTTAAAAATGAGTGAGTATGGAATATTGAAGTAGTAATTTTTCATAATTATGTTACACGAGATCATCGATAGACTTCTTTTCAATTATAAAATTTACATTCCTATTACAAGGAGAACAGTGGGAGCTGGGAATCCCTCCTCCCTGCGATAGGGTGCAATATTTATACATTCAAATTTCCTGAAGGTCAAAAGAGGAAAAAAAATATATATATATATATATATATAGAAAGACATTACAATCAAGACGGTAGAGCGGAAGAGGTATTGGGTAAACTTTGTACAAGAACACTCATGTGTACGTGTCGTTGACTGGCTCTAGTGTGAAGAGTCACTCGGCTGCAGCTCAAGCATCGGCATCGACGAAACTAGATTTGCCAAAAACCGGTAAGAGGAGAGCAAGAGGAAGCCCAGTTGGAGAACAAGCTGCGATGAATGCTTGACTAACTTGGCTGTGTTGGAAATTTCCTATAATATGGGCTTACATTAATTAATTGATTTTCTATTTTAAATAATCGGATTAGTGGATATTTCAATATTTGTTATACCCTAAAGTGATCTAATTGAATTGGGTATTGGCGTCTATTGTTAATGGGCTTAGTTGAGCAGCAAAGTGTAGGCAATTGTGTTTGACTGAAGCCCGTAATGGGAAGGGCCCAGTTGACACACTGTTGATTAGGGTTTGCTAGGTCTCCTCTCTAGCCTATAAAAGGGTAGGTTATACCTATCAATTGCTTTAATCCCATTAAAAGCTGCTATATCGAAATAGGTCATAGAGAGGAAGATCTGGTATTCCGATAGATCCCTGATTATCAGAGTGATCTAGTTTTCTTCAAGTGAAGCAATGGCTCAAACAGGTACGCTTTAATTCTGCTGTATTTATTGATCGGTGTTTTACAATCATATATGGATCCGTTTTTTTCTTGATTGATTAGTTGTATATATGAATAAATTTTCTACATGTGGTATCAGAGCCGATCGTATATGATTGTAGAACCCAAAAAAAAAAAAAAAATTGGACAAATTCGAAATCCTCCTCTTTGAGCCGAATATGGGCATTATTTTTTCATGTATATTTTTTTGCTTGATTAATCTCGTAACCATAGGGCTTTTGTTCTACATGTTGAGATCTTTCCAACGATATATAATTTGCATAATTTCGTTGAGAATTGAGAGAGAATTTTGAATTTGAAATTCTAGGATTTATGCATGAAAAAGTTTTAGAATTTTCGAATTACTTGCAATTGATTGATGTTCGATGCAAATCGTTGTATGGGTATTGTTATATATTTGTTTTAGTATCCTTTTGTTGTATTAAATTAAATTTTTTAAGGCTTAAATTTAAGAAAATCGAATTTCGGCCATAGAAGGCTTAGTTCCGATCGTGTCCTCTTAATTCTTGGGGTTAAATGAACGTGTCGTCGATTCGTCGTGAAGGGTCTCGAGGGTATGTCGCGTGCTTGGTCGGCGATGGCTGGAATAGTCAGATTGGTTGCGGAGTTCATTAGATCCTGCTGTGTTTGCCTCTTTTCCCAATCCTTTTTTTTGGTAATCCAAGGGTTCGAGGCTTCTGTTCTCGTTCCTCCGACGCATTTACTGGTGGATGTTACTGACGAATGATCTCCGTCAAATAATGCCATGGCCATAAGTTCTATGTCAATGTTTCAGTGTGACATAAGTAAAGAACTAACTTTCATTCCGGTTCGTATTTTGTTTTTGTGTTTTTCATCCTGCGTTGCGTGTCTCAATTTTGATTACTTGCTTTAAATAATAAATAAATAAAAAATTGTCGTTGAAATTACATGACGTGCTTTTCTCTACAAGCTCATAGTGTTCTTGCGCAAGCAGGTCTTACTGATATATGGAGCTTTAAGATCTCCACTTATATGTTAATCATCTGGTTATGATGTTGCAGCACGCTCGTTCGATTTGTGATGAAATCCATTCTTCTTCTTCTTTTTTTATGTTTCAGGTTCTGGGTTATGCCCAGAACCTTGATTTTAATGTTAGTTCTGGGCTTACGCCCAAAACCAAGAATAATTTAAAATAAAATAAAATAAAATAAAATAAAAGGAAAAGGGTTGGGTGTGGGCTAGACCCCACAACACCTGTGTGCTAAGTGTGCTTAATGATTGTGCCCGCACAAAGTCCAGTTTAAAGGGGTTTCAGGTATTTGACTGTGAATCAAAGTCCAATTTCAAACTCTACAAGAAGGGAAAAGTAAGGTGTCCACATCTATTTTATCTTAATATTCCATGGCATCCGCACTTTTATCTTATTGTCAGGTGTCCACATCTATTTTGTTTGGTGCTTTTAGATTCTTCTGCTTATGCTGGACTAGATATGCGAAACATAGATGGTGTTGGTGTGATTTGGGCTAGATTCATGGGATTGAGACACATTGTGCAGTAGCTTTTGCTTTGACTGGAGGGCGCGTGAACAATTCGGGTTCAAGGGCTGAGTGGCTTGAACATCTTTGGTTTCTCGTGTAGGTTCACGTTTAATGCTTCACATATGTTGGAATCTGGCAGCTAGTGTACTGATTGATGTGTGTTTTCATATCCTCGTTTGTGCCCGTGTTTGATCACCCTTTTCTTGTTAAATCTTGTGGTAGAATTCTTCAGATGCAGCTTGTGCAGTGATCGTTTTGTTCAGAAGAGAGAATTTTTTTATTTATTTTTAACTGGTTACAAGAGATTTTTGGGTTTTGGGCTGCTGTGTATGGTGCAATTGAAGTGATTGTCTCATATATATATATAAAGTTCTAGAATTTTAAGTTAGACTCTAGTGTTACCTTCGATTTTTATCCGATGGTAGCAACGGATGGTTTAGAGATTATTGTAGCTGATTGTTTGTTCCACTCTGGACGAGTGGTTAGGGTTTCTGCCTTCTCTTCCTCTTGTCTAGTGCTTCGGTGCGATTGTGCGTACGGGGCTTCTGTGCGTTCAGCTTAGGTTCTTGCACCTCTTTCCTTTTCCTTGATTGCCGCTTTGCCGTTTTACTCGATGGACCGAGATTACGCATCAATTGATCCACGTACGCAATGGGTGACGCATATGGGGTGCTTTGTTATAAAGTTGAGATTTGTGCCCTATTTTTCATTGATTTGGGTTATTTCTATATTAAGTAGTTAGTGAGTCGCCGAAGCTTTGGGGCTATGGTGCTCCCTATAGTCTGGAAAAGAGAATCAATGGTTAAGATTTCTCAAGTTGTCGGGATATCAAAATTTAAAGATGGAAATAGTCGTTTTTTGTTTTTCACGCGCGGTGCGTGCATCTTGTTGCTAGATTCTAAATGAAACCGCTGCTTTAAGGCTTCATTGTGATTTCGCCATAAATATGTTGATTGTGGGGTGAGCAAAGGACCAAATTGTGATTTTTGTTTGTACGAGTGGTTTTATGCTAAGTTATCTGTCTGGATTTGTTGGGTTCATAGTTGATTTGCTGAGTAATGTGGCATGACCAGCAAATTCCAAACTTGCAAATTCTAATCTTTTTGCAAATTGCTCGCACGGCTCCTGCAATGCATTGGTGTTTTATTGAGTAAGGTTTAAAATTCCATTGAAGGCGATACAATGAAACCAAGAGATTTGTGAATCGAGATCCAAATGTATATAGATACAAACAAGAGGATGTTATTTATTAAAAAAATATTAGGATTAGGCTAGAGAGATGTAAAAGCTGAAGGTTTCAGTAGTGGAAGAAAAGTCCATAGTCTACTATGTAGTGCTTTGTGGAAACCCCACGTTCAAAAGGGGAAAATCGTAGATGGTGCATGATGAGAAGCACATGAATGTTTTTTTTACATGGGAATTATGTTTTAAATCTATTCATTTGTAGCTTCTTTTATTTTTATTGTAATCTTTGGACCGGTGACTGACGGAAGACTATAGCATCAAAATACGAATTAATCAATATTATTGAAAATTCTGGTGAACCAAACGGACCTTTCATGTCTTCTTGTGTGGTTTTACCACGAATTATCAGAGTGGACTGGCTTAACATGATTGAGGTTTAGAAGTTCTTTTTATAGAGATTTTGCTTGATCTCTTGTGGGTTTCATGCTAACATGCATGAAGGATACTTCTAAATTCAGATGATATGATTGTGTCAAATAGGTGGAGATTGAGTTATTGCATGGCTATGAAATTTCCCAAATTTAAAAGATGTCAAATTTAAATATGCCAACCAAGGGTTGATAGTGAGGAAGTGTGAGATAAAGATTGTCCTCATGATTTTTTGATGTAATGATTAATGATAGCTACGAAATTTTTGGCTCCCTTTAATTCTAGTAACCATTCGTATCCATTCTTGTTTTGCCATGAGTCCAAAATATTAAAATAATAATTTAAAAAAAATTGTGGCAAAAATTGTTGCTTGATAAATGTAATATGATCTTGGGAAGCACATGTCGTAAAGTGCTTCATATTGTTAGATTAATTTTGGGCATATATTTTTTGGAGTTTCCTATTGATAAAAATTAGTATATACAATTACCTGCCCAAAGGGGGTTATTGTGTATATTAATTTGAAAATTGCATGAAGATAAATTCCAAAATTAAAAGGTGGGGATGTATGACTCAAAAAGATTTATCTGCCCAAATGGGATAAATTTTTGAAAGTTATATGTAATTCCCCTCTATATAGATATATTAGTGATGAATGATGGGGATGTGTGACTCAAAAGGTTTATCTGCCTAAAGGGGATAAATTTTTTAGAGTTATGTGTAATTCCCCTCTATGTTGAGATAATGGAGATATATATAATTTGAAGGATTTGTCTGCCCAAAGGGGATTTAACCTTGAAGATTATATGTAATTCTCTTTTATCATCTCTATATATTGATATCATGGAAATGTATAATTTAAATGATTTGTCTGCCCAAAGGGGATGGATCATTGACAATTATATGTAATTCTCCTTATTGTTGCTTTATAAACTTCATGCTGTGAAAAATAATTGTGCATTATACACTCTGCCCAGAGGGGAGTTATAATGTACTAATTATTTTTGAAATATTCATTACCCATAATTGATCTTATTGCATTATGTGTGACAAACAGTTACTTTTGCTATAAATAACAACAATGTCACGGTTGAAATGTTAATTGGATCAAATATTATACTGTTAAGGACTTGGTCAAAAAGGGAGATATTGTGATTGACAATATTAGAATTGAGTCCATGTTGGCTGATTCTCTAATAAAAATGCTTATGACCCATTATCTTAGAATCTTTTAATTTCTTTTGTTAGTGGGAGTTATATAGTTTGTATTTCTGGATATTATAGTTATATGTAGACTAATAATGCTTTTATGATGTCTATTAAAGCATTTATTTTCAATGATTGTTGTTATTGATTCTATTGTTATCATTTCTCCTGTTGACTGAGAAATTGAAGTATAAAACAGTATCTTTAAACAAATTTTAGTTTAAAGATGACTGGATGTCACTGATTATGAGATCTCATGTTGGATTGTGACATAATTGTGCAATTTCATGTTGTTTAGAAATCGCACTGAGGCAATTTCATGTCGTTGAGAAATTGCGCTAATGCAGTTTCATGTCGTTGAGAAATTGCATTGAGGACTGATAAGAAATAGTGTATATTTTGATCACATGTTGGCACTATTTCTTACTACACTATTAGGCCCATGATCCATGAAAATATAATACTTATTATATGTGATTATGGAAGGTCTTGTGTTGTGGTATTTTCTTAACACATTGATCTCCATAGTCCTATATTGAGGTTATATAAGATTGGATTGGTATTGAGATGCCATTATTGGAATATTATTTTTTTTTTAAAGTTGTGGCCACATAAAACAAAAGTTTAGTTATTAACCCGATAGTGTCGTTTTCAATATAAAATCTTTTTCAAAATAAAATAAGTTAATTAATGTAGCCCAAGTGGGAGAATGTTGGAAATTTCCTATAATATGGGCTTACATTAATTAATTGATTTTCTATTTTAAATAATCGGGTTAATGGATATTCCAATATTTGTTATACCCTAAAGTAATCTAATTGAATTGGGTATTGGCGTCTATTGTTAACGGGCCTAGTTGAGAAGCAAAGTGTAGGCAATTGTGTTTGACTGAAGCCCGTAATGGGAAGGGCCCAGTTGACACACTGTTGATTAGGGTTTGCTAGATCCCCTCTATAGCCTATAAAAGGGTAGGTTATACCTATCAATTGCTTTAATCTCATTAAAAGCTGCTATATCGAAATAGGTCATAGAGAGGAAGATCTGGTATTCCGATAGATCCCTGATTATCAGAGTGATCTAATTTTCTTCAAGTGAAGCAATGGCTCAAACAGGTACGCTTTAATTCCGTTGTATTTATTGATCGGTGTTTTACAATCATATATGGATCAGTTTTTTTCTTGATTGATTAGTTGTATATATGAATAAACTTTCTACATGCTGTTGCTGAGGCATTGCATCAACGAAATTATGTATACGAAAACCGGCAAGAAGAGAGCCAGTAGAAGAGTAGATTGAGAAAAAGGATAAGATGAAGGCCGCTGCGTTGTGTTTTCTTCCAATGGCCTTGGCCACTACTGCCAGGAAGGACAGTTGCAACCGAATGTGCGGCAACATGAGCGCGCCTTTCCCATCCTGGCTGGAGGAGATTTGCACGTGGAGCTCCAGCCTGGTCCTCATTTTGCAACCACACTCTGGATTCCTCGAAGCTGACCCTTGTCAGCGACATTCCTATGTTCGACATATCATGGGAAAAGGGGACGATGACCGTTGGCAAGTACAGAGCTTTCAAATGTTATGACAAGAGTGGCCGTCTGCTTGATGACTCTTACTCGTATGGGTCGATCACAGTGGGCAAAGACGAGCACTATACATTCTCAGACACCTGGAACAAGCTCGTGGCCTTTGGTTGGGACACCTTAGCTCTTATCTCGGACACAATCAGGACTTATGGGGGTGGATGCTTCTCCCATTGCAGCGGACAACGACTTCATGCCTAAGAGCACTTGCTCCAGCTTAGGGTGCTGCCAGGCATCGATCCTAATGGCCTCAGGAGCCTTATTATAGGCATAGACAGCTTAACGAATTACACGCCAGTTTACAACTTCAGCTCTTTTGGATCAGCGTTCCTCAGGGACCAGGAGTCATTTAATGTCTCGCATTGCGCATAGACAATGACTTGAAGGTTGTGCTGGATTGGGTAGTTCAACGGGATTTGACCTGCAAGGAAGTGAAATTGAACCAATCGAGCTATGCCTGGGGCACAACAAATCTGCTCCGACTTCAAGAACGGGCAGGGTTATCGTTGCTTGTGTGAGGCTGCATACATGGGAATCCATATGCCTCCCCGCTGTCTCCAGGATGTCTAGGTATTTTTATTTTTATTTTTTGATGCCGAGGATCTAGCCTAGCTCACCTTATGGGAGCATAGCACTGACTATATCTTGGGGGAGACTGGCTCAGCAATCCATCATCGAGACCCCCCCTCGCTAAAATCACGGAACTACTCTGAGAGTTGTGAACGACTCAGGAAGTTGAACCCATGACCTGATGGCCAAATCAGGGGGTATGCCTCAACCAGCGCAACCATGCGTGGGTGGGTATGTCTAGGTATTGTTTTGTTCTCTTTCCGAGTAAAAGCGTATACATTTGGATCGAGCCAGAATTTCCACGATCCAACTTTCTCAAACCATTTTTTCATTGAGTTTGAGTTAGATGCCTCAATCCGACCAGTATGCAATCTTAGGAAGCAAAAAGGACGTGAACTTACATTTACAGTTCACCATCGATTCTACTTTATATAGACATTGATAAGTGCAAGGATCCAAGACGATATCCATGTCAAGGAAATTGCAAGACTAAGCCCGGGAACTACACATGCAGCTACCCATTCGGCATGATTGGTGATGGCAAAGTCGATTGCCAACTTTCTCGTCTTACTAGAATAGCTGCAGGTACTTTTATTCCCTTGTAATGCCGTTTAATAATCTAAAACTCTGTTTGTTTTATGGAAAATAATTTCTAGGAAAACATTTTTCGGATTTTCTAACATTCGTATCATGGAAAATAAATTACTTAAGGAAAATATTTTCCATGAAGGGAAAAAAAAGTCTTCTATATCGGGAAAAGTGGAAAACATTTTCCTCACTTAGTTTCTCTTATTTCACATTTCTACGACCATCACTTCCTCCTCCTCCTCCTCCTCCTCCTTCCTTTTTTTTTATTATTTAAAAAAATTATTATATGTTTATTTATTTTAATTTGAATTATTTTTATTTTTCTTCTTCTTCTTTTTTTCATTTTCTTTCCTTTGTTTCCCCACTTCTTCTTTATTGGCTGGTCGCCACGGCGATCGAGGATAGGCTAGCCTCGAGCTCACCCATCTCTAACGAGCTCAAGCTCACTGCTCTCCAAATCGGCGAGCATGAGCGTCAAGCTCGAGGCTCGAGGCCGTCGAGCTTGAGGCTCGCTAGATCAACAAGCGCGAGCTCGCCGGCCTCGAGCCTCACTAGATCGGCAAGCTCCAAGCTTGTTGGCCTCACTGCTTGCTAGCAAGCATGATCAACAAGCGGCGAGCCTAAGCTCGCCAGTGCGTGAGCACTTGTAGCTGATCGCTAACCATCGCCATGACCGACGATTGCCAAAGAAGAAAAGGAGGAAAACAAAGAAAAGAAAAAGAAAAAAAGAAAAAGTAATCTAATAATCAATTTTAAAAATAAAAAATAAAAATATGATTAAAAATCTATAAATAAAAATAATGAAAAATCAATTTTAAAAAATGAAATAAATGAAAAAGAGTGTATGGAGGAAAAATATTATCCTTACCGAATAACGAAAAATATTTTCAACTTCATTTTCAGATTTCGCCGAAACATTAGAAAATAATTTTCCTTGAAAATGACTTTCTGAAAAATATTTTTGAAAACGTCATATTTTTCGCCAAACAAACGGACTGCTATTCTTGCTTTAGACTAGGAGTCGATTGGCTATTGATCTGGCTTATATTGAGATGTTCAGAAATTGTTATCTGATTTTACTTTGCAGCCGAGTGATTATTGGTCACCACTCGATGACCATCGCATTAAAAAAAGAGGGAGTAGGTCTCGCCCGTCGTGCCTTATGATTTTTAGGAATTATGAAAACTTGTGAGGAGTTACGATCCGTTACAGTTCGAGAATCCATTCCAGGCACCGCAGAACTGCCCCTCATCTGAGGTTTTTTCTTTTTTTTTTTCTTAGTATTCACCGAGAGACGCCCAACTGCCACACTCTGTTTTTCTTTGTTTTGGTGGTATATTCACTGTTCACGCCACACTTCTGTTTTCTTTTACTTCAAAAGGGTCCAACCTCTATCTAAAAACTGCTAGTTTAACCACATGATCAAAAGTACAAAAACGAACTCGATCGATTTTAAGAGAAAAAAAAAATAATACTAACAAGCCTCCGATCTAAGAGTTGAAGGTTGAAGAACAAGGAGATCCAAGGTCGTCGACCCTGAAACGTGACCACTGGGGAGGAAGCAAGGAAGCAAGTCGGTATTTGGTCATGCGGAAAATGTGAGTCTGGTATTTTCTGGATCCTCCATTTGGTAGCGTCTCTTTCTTGCACTGACGGCTCATCTGTTCGCCAACCTCAAGTTCAATCAATCAGATAAAACTCTCCAATTTGCAACATTGGCAGGCACACGTAAGGATCTCGATCAAATCAAGGGCCGCACAGAACACATTCATCGGTTGAAAGAATTAATTGAGTTCAACGCATGAAATGCAAGGAATGGTGGCCTATACTCCGTTTGTTTCTTGAAAAATTTATTACTTCTAAAAAATATATTCCTGATTGTCATTTTTTGACAATATTTTTCAATATTTGATTAAAACTTAAAAATGAACTAAAAACTATTTTCCACTATTTGGTATAGAAAATCTAATTTTGGGAAAAATTATCAAAAAAATTCAAAAATTTAATTATTTGTTATTTTTCTTTTCTTTTCTCTTTTCTTTTTTCATTTTCTTTTTGCTTCTTACTTGGCCAGCTGCTAGCCACAAGGGAGCTCGAACTCACCAAACTTCGACAAGCTTGGAGTTGTTAGATCAGCAAGAGTTGTTAGATCAACGAGCTTTGAGCTCACCATAGGCCGACAAGGCACAAGGCCTTGCTAGATCGATGAGCTTAAGCCACACCACAAGCGTTTAGTGAGGCTCGAGCTCACTTGTGGCCGGTCATCAATTATCATGATAGCCGATGACCGACCGAGCAAGAAGCCAAATGAAAAAGAGAGAAAAGAAAGAAAATGAAAAGAAAATTTATTAAATTTTTTAAAAGAAAATAAAAATAATTAAAATGAGTGCACTGGAGGAGAGTATGCTTGGTCTAGGTGAAAGAAAGAGGAGGGAAAATGATTTCCTCCTTCAAAAAAAAAAAAAAATCATTTTCTATACTTTTGAAGGTGTTTTTTTTTCATTAACAGAAAATATTTTCCTTGACTAGTTTAATTTCAATAAACCAAACATTGGAAAATCTGGAAATTTTTTTTAAGCTGTTTATTGTGAAATAAATGGAACCTTAATTTTCCAATAATTTCACCATTTTTTTATTAGCTAGAATCAGGTGTCACATGCGTTGCATGTGGCTTGGGGATATTAACATTTTCATACAAAAATCATTATGGATGGCAACCATGTTCTTAACTTTTGGATCATCGTTGAGTTTATTGGTAATCCCGTACTGAATGTTTAATCTTCACAATAACTGTCCGCACCAAAACATTAACCAAATCGTCAACATCAGTAAACACGTGGCTAGAGGTTATCCATATTAGAAATGTGGGTCATTATCGGTGACCATGGAAATTATTATCGATATTAATATACATCAATAATCATTAATTGAGCTATCGACACAAAATAGTGAATCGAGCTCATGGTTGACAATTATCATAAGGATACAGGTTAAAAGGGGATTGAAAGATCACCGATTGAGACACCAAGTGAAGAGCAAAAACTTGGAGAGTGCTAAGACTGAGTCACAATATTTTAAAATTACTAGTAAGTAAAACAATGAAGTCTAGTGACTCGTGGGAGAAGGAATAAAGTTAACTTAGCAGCAAAGTGCAAGAGATCGAGGCACAAGTTTTAGGGAACAACCACCTAGAGATGAGATCACGGCGACGTGTAAGCATGGCACCAAGATTCTCAAAGACATGGAAGCATGGCTAAAACTTATTAAAAAAAAAAAAAAAAACTGCTCATTGGCGGTTACATTGAGAGCACCATAAATACTTGGATTCATCCACCAAAGCCCCCCTCTCATGAGCACAAACAAACAAATATGTTATCTTTCAATCTTGCACTGTAATTATAATTTTCATATTTGCATCATCGATTAAATCCAGGACAAAACATTATGAGCCATCAACTGCGCAAGTGGTGGTAAAACAAGATCAAGGTGGAGATGTTGATATCTCAAGGAAAATCAGCGATAAGCAAGGAAGGCAGCTAGAGCCGAGCCTTGTATTCCTAGCCATGATGATAAGGATCTTTGAGGAACAACAAACCGACTTGACTAATCACATGATGAAATATCTTATTGCTATTGTTAGGCCCATGGTTGCCAACGTCCTCATGATGTTATATATAAAACTGGATGCCAAGCCAGTCAATCTAGATATGAGGAGAACCTACACCTATCGCCCAATTTCCTTCATCGACACCTGCTCAAGTTACTTTCGGTATAAGAGGTCAGGAAATTCCACCTCCACCACCGATCAATCTGGAACAAAGCTTTCAGTATAAGAGGTCAGGTAATTCCACCTCCACCCCCGATCAATCTGGAACAAAGCTATGTTGAGCATCATTGAAGAAGAGATGAACCTTCAATGACGAAGATGTTGAGCGTCGATGAAGAAGAGCTAAAGAAGGGGAAGAAGAGTGAAAGGAAGAGTTCACCTCAACAATGGATAAAAAAACAACATAGACTCGTGGAGAATAGCGAAAGTTGAAGAAGTAAGAGTTGCTCCAAGGAGTGTTTTCTCCTGTTTTGTTGACCGTGAAAAATTTTCGGTTCACTCTCCTCAGTCGAAGCAGCAAAATTGACGCCTCTCCTAGGCGGCTCTAAGCACCAAAGTCCTTTGCCCTACTTCGGAAGCAGAAGACAAGACGAGAGAAATATCAGTCGAACGTAGATCAAGCGAGAACTCTTTATTTTCTCCGTGTTTGTGTGGATATGAGGACGATCTATGAGGAATTGGAGGAACTTCATCATGGCTTCAACAATGGCGTAGGTGATTCTTGGCGCAGGGGCTCAAGCTTGAACCCTCGGATCCAGAGCCAATTAAAGAGTTCCTCTTGCTCCCTCAAAATCAAAGGCCTAGGGAGCCTGATTCTGTCGCAGCAGATTTGCTTAGGGGGGAGAGACGAGGGATTACTGAGATGAGAGTGAAGAGCGCGTGAGCTCTAATTTGTTTTGGGCAGAATTAAGGTTTTTGCGGGGTTTTAGGACGAGCTGAACCGAAAAGGAATTTGTACTTCTGGATTGGATTTGAAATGTGGACAAAAAAATTGTGACCACCATGGAGACCGTCGCGACAAAGCGTTTTGGAGGACGCATGTCAGTACCTGTCCCTATAATGTTGTTGCTTGCTGCATATTTTTTTTTTTTTTTGGCTTTTCAGCTGCTCTTTTATATACTGAAGTAGCTTTTTGGAAGTCAAAAGCTTGTTTATTAGAGCAAACATATTTCCACAAGTTCTTCCCTTTCCAAAATCTTGTATTACCATGTTTTCCGCCAGTGTAATAGCTAGTCTCTCTCTCTCCTACAAATGCCATGGACTCCTCACGTGCATGACAAATTCTTATAAAAAATTATACTTTATAGGCCCTGTGAAATGATTAAATTCAAATTTTGAAATTGAATATGTCATTGACTCAAAGCAATTTGCATGATGATCTCAAATCCTTAACTGGAGATCTCCTGACCCCCTAATCAGTTATGCTAACATGAGAGTTTATTTGCCTTAGTCTAGATATACTCAGAAGATCAACTATGTCAACCAATATCTTTCCTATGTTTATGTTCTATAAAAGAAGTAAAATGGGTTCCTGACTCAAATTGGACGAGTCTAGTTCGATATGGGAAACTCTGTTTCTTTTCTCACAAGTGACCTATTTTAACCTATTTTTCCATGGCTCAAAAAACAGGTCATAAATGGGCTTTAGTGACCCATATTTTAACTCAATTTTCCCAAGCCCACTGCACACCCCGCACCTACTACGTACCCGATCAAGAGCATGAAGCAATTCGTGGGCACTCAGTACCAGACCTTCACTCGGCAGCTAATCAACGTCTTCGAGCTCCCAATCAAGGCCGTCCTCTCTCCTTCCACTCTCACCTTCAACATCGCTGGCTCCGCTCCTCACAGCTTCGGCATCCTCAAGTTCATCACCAAGCTCTTTCCATTTTTGTGAATTTATCCCTTTGTAATCGAATCAGTTACACTTTTTTGTTCAATTTCTCTCTATAGTTGAATTGATCGTGTTGAGAAGGCATCTTTTAGGTCCTTCCGAGGTCTGGAGCATTAGTTATGTCGTAGGTGATGAAATGAGAGTATAGGCAAAGCAATTTTCAATGTAAGAATATTTAAATAATAAATTTTACATTCATTTAACAAATGGATCAACTCAACACTGTATTAGAGCTGGAGGTCCTAAATTCAAATTTTTCCATACCCTTATTTACCTCTCCAATCGAATATTTTTACACTTTAGTTTAAGATCAAAGTCCAATCCATGCATGAAAGGGAGTGTTAAACTATTTAAATAATAAGCCATGCATTCTTTATTAATAATTGAACTAGTCAGCAATGTGATCCATTGCTTGCTCGTTGCACGAGACTTTAACATGCACCATATGAACCTTACATGTCATAGCAATAGTTTCTACTGATTTGCACGAATGTCTGTAATCGCTTCTGCAAGTTTCTGTTTTCATGATGCCCATGGGCGTTGGGTTCGTGTAAAACTATGCCCGGAATTTCGATAGCCCCGATGTGTTTGACAAAATACTTCTTAGAGCACGCTTCATGGGGTTATATTATCAGGGAGAGCACGCTTCATGGGGTTATATTATCAGGGAGGGAGCGAGCTTTGAGGCCAAAAACTTGTTGGGATTTTTTAAGCTCTACAGTCTTTGCATCATGAAGTGACCTTGGAGATGATTATTTAATGTCCTTGTCCAACGGCGACCTGGGTGCCGGCCTCTTTTTTTTTTCTTTTTTTTTTGGTGTCGGCCGGTTTGAATTGTGTGGAATTTGACGAATTCTGCTAATACATGATAATTACATAGCTGCGTTCTTTGCAAACGTCATTTGAGGGTGAGTAAATTGACATTTTGTATGATGCAAAGACGATGTGTTTGTAAGGATTTTTAAAGCTCTACGGCCTTTTGCATCATGAACTGACCATAGAGATGATTGGGGGGGGTGATTATCTAGGGTGTACATGGCAATGTTTCTATTTCGGGAACAATTCCTAAGTAAAATAATGTGTTTTGTAACTCTACAAAATTTCTATTATTTGAGTAGAAAAAGAATAGAAATGCATTTGGTATAATTTATAAATTTTTGTATTTATTTATTTTTTCTTCTTGTTCACGGACCGCCACCCGTCAGTGCATGACCGTCACCTACCGCCGCAGGACCACCGATCGTTGCCGCAGGATTGCCGCCCACAGCCCACCGGCCGTCGGCACCGACCACCACAGGAGTGTCAGATAATGTCAGATACGTGTCGGAATATCCAACATGATATGAAGTCTCTCGAAAAGTATCAATTTTTCCTAAGTTTTGGAGAAACGGGCCGAATATGGGTCATTAAATTTATACAGTATGAAAATGAGTTAAAACTACTTAAATTAGTCAATATGAATAAAACTACTTTCGATCCAATCAGAACCACTCATTTGACAGCCCCACTCTCACGCAAGTCAGTATCATGCTGTGTGGATACATCGGGTAGACTTATTATTTTTCAATTATAAAGTTTACATTGACTTCTCCTTTTTCAATTATAATATTTAGATGTCTTCTGGAAAGAGTTAAGGGAATTTAAGAAATTAAAAAAAAAAAAAGAAGAAGCTGTAACTAAAAAAGTGGAGCGCATCCTCCCTTGTGTAAAAGTCTAAGGTATTCATATATTAAAGATTCCTGAAGGTCAAAAAAGGAAAAAAGAGAAATACATGTATAGAGAGAGGTTACAATTAAGATGGTGGAGGGGAAGAGGTGTTAAATTAACTTCGTACAAGAACACCAATGCGCACGCATTTGTGTAGAGAAAGGATGGCGCTAGCATAAGAGCACCGTTTTCTAGCGGTGCTGTTGTGACCACAAACTTTCGTTTCTGGTTTATTCAAAGAAACATATCCAAAGTTATAATAATCAGGCAATCGAAAACTCATAAGAAATTGAAGTGCAACTTTCAAATGATGGACATTGCTCAGTCAAATAGTGACAACATCTAGTTTGGACTATTTTATAGAAATCCATTAAAAATACAAAGACGAGCAAAATTTTTGGCTTACGAATGAAAATACAAGTCAGTCTCTATTTTTCAAACAAGAATGATTCACCGATTAGTCTTGGTGATATTGATTGTGAGAAAATAAGGTATTTGACATCAATTTCTATTTAGTTAATCCTTTTCTTTTAAAAATCCTTATTAGATAGATGAAGTTCGTATTAAAAGTAAAGTGATTGATGGAAAATAACTTCAATGCAACGAAAAAGAGACCAATAATATGATGAAACTTGTAGATTCAAAGAACTCATTATTCTCGTGCTAAATGCAATTAGTTCTTTGAGAATTGAAAATTTCCATATCTTGTGAAACAATCAAATTTTTAGAATGCTTAAATTTTGAGTGAAAATAAAAGCGAATACACACCACTCGGGACTTGCCCTAGTGGTCACTGTTCCCGCGGGAAAATGGGCAACCTCCTCTAAACAGGGGATTTATGGATTTATGGGATTTCCTCGAGTAGTCCCATTAAGAGCCCGCCAAAAAAAAAAACGAACATGAAAGTCACTCACGTTTACATTTAGATTAGTTTCCTTATAGCCAATGACAATGACTTGCGTGCGAAACGAAAACACGGTCTCCTGAAAACGGTCCCCTGAAAAGGCGGTAATCGCTCACCACAGGTCAGTATCGATGCCTAAGTCTTCAAATGTGATGACAGACTTGGCTGCCGCCGAAGCATCGGCATCAAAACTAGACTTATAAAAACAGGTAAAGAGGAGCCAGAGGCAGCACAGATTGGGAAAAGATAAAGATGAGAGCGGCTGTGTTGTGGTTTCTGCCAATGGCCTTGGCCACTTTTACCGAGAAGCACAACTGCGATCTAACTGAAAATTACCACCAAATGGATTTAGATCATAGAGTCCTTTCAAACAGTCCTTTTTTTTTTTTTTTTATTAGCTGCAAAACACACTAGGCCTCTCTCTTGACCAAACTAAAGTAACCATGTGTTACACGACATAAATTAAATATAGAAAAGCAACTTGGATTAAAGTGTGTCAGACCTTCATCGTTTTGTGCTGGCTTCGGACCCAGTTGGCCCGGCTCTGGACCCAAGGAAAAAAGAAATCTAACAACATGCTTCGTAAGTAAATGAGCCTAGTCAATCTCCGGCGTTAATTTTTACAGGCCTCATATAAGACCGACCTCATCTAACGGTTGCAATTCATCAGGATCTTGTGCATCCGGTTCATGCGAGTGCACCGTGGATCCGCACTAAAACCACCGGGCTCAACGCCCGGCGACCGCCGGGGTAGACTCGGTACATGAAGACTTCAAGTCGTCTCGAAGTCTTTCGAAGAACAAGACAACACGCCAGAGAAAAATGCATTTAAAAGAGACCGAGACGCCGTTGGGTTCACTGTGATCTTTCTCATTGGCGAAACGCGTCTTACGCGAATCGAGGACGTCCGACAGGAGATTCCCAGCCCCGAAATGTGTGTCACGTGAGCTGGTCGTCGCTCAGTCCATTGACTATTAGCCGTGGACGAGCAGTAGGAGTACGGGAGCGGCTTCCCCGAAGCAGGACGACAGCGGTTCCCCCGAAGCATTTCTCGTGCTCGTTGCATGTGATTTTTTTTTTTGTCAATTTGCATGTGAATTTGAAAAGGCAAGGAAATGCCACATTATTTTCTACGCCCCATTAAATGGAAAAATGACAACACACGTGTTTAGAGGAAATTTGTCCTCTCCGCCTATCTTTTTCTACTGATCCGATTTTTCAGGAAGACTAGATAGATTCTTGATTTTGAGATTTCTAAATTAGTACTGTATGGGCTAATTCTCAATCTTGAGAGTTTAGGATTCCTGACTATATATATAATATTTTTAAATTTATTCTAAAAAGGAAATCCTAACTTAAACGGCATTACATTAACTTAAATGGTGTTAAACGACATTAAATGGCATCGATAGGCGTCATCCTCCTCCAATACTCTTGTTCTCCTTGATCATTTATCATCTTCAATTTTTACTTGAAAGAAACAACTTTTTACTTGTGAGTAATCTCGTCTTGCTCGTTGCACAACACTCACCCCGTTTGGTGCTTGCTACTCAATGCTGTCACCTCTCCACGCTTGCCGCTCGCCACTCAACAACCGTGCCACTCTCCTCCCTTTGTTGGCCTCGCTTGTCATCGAGTAAATTAAAAGGAAATAAAACCCTACTTAAAAACCCTCTTTGTTCATGAGCAATGCTCGCCATTCGCCGGTTGCCTCACGACTCGCTCTCGTCTCGTGGCTCTCCACTATTGATGGATATGTAATTTGAAATAATAGGTTTATCTTTAAAGGGAGTATATATATATTGGCTAGTCCTGGCTTGACTTTGGAATCGGATCAAACATATAAAGTCGGTCCGATCCTTGGTCCAAAGCTCAATCAGGTTGGTAATTAGTCCAAAAAATTGGGGATTAATATTGTACGAGTTGGTCTCTAGGTTAGGTATTGGACTAGTTCAACTCGAATCATGATCACCCATAATATGAGGTCATCAAGTTCACTGTACATGAAAATAGACGGGCCAGTTGGGGCTTATTGTTACTTGATGAGTGGTATACAGTCTTCTTCTTTTTTCATGTTGACAGCTTGGCATAGACGTACAAAGATTACTCTGCTTCTCATATTAGAATTGCTTGAATGCAATAGCAATGGGAAGATTATTATATGCACTTGGTACATTAAGGGCATATGATTTGTTGGATTATATGAATCTTAGTACATCGAATTGCATTGAAGAATCTCGCATCGCATTTTAGCGAACATCGTTATCAACAAACTCCAGGGATGGCCCAATCAAATCTCTTGACAGCCAAGTGAGAAAGCAGTGCATCCTTTCAAAACAGTAGTTGTGATTTTTCCGTATACTCCGTGCTCCTTTTTATTTGAAAGAGACTTGTTTAACTTATTTAGTTGAAGACAATTGTCCAAATTCTTGCCCTCTGGCGTTAAAACAAAATATTGCACCATTTTGTGTACCAAATCCTCGTATCCTCTATGGTCCACTACTAAATATTCTTGTTCCTCATAATGATCTACGGGATTTTATCGATGATCTCTCAGCCTCATAGTAGGATGATCAAGTACAATGACAATAGCTGCACCCAAAAAATATAATGATGATTTTCACATCACAGTAAATATGTGTCCCTGTTTTTTTATTTCAGCGAGCTCTTGTCACATAACATCGTATGTTAATTTAACTATGTTGCTCTTGTAGGTATTAAATTATTAGAATCTTCAAATCTTGAAAATGTTGAATTAATGAATATATCTGTAGAACTATTAGCTTCTGAAAGAAGTCAATTTTTACCTCACGAATTACAAATATAATGACATTTGGGTGCCTTACAACAAAGTAGCCCTCTTCTATGAATATTACAAATTATTGGATACTCTTCACGTAGACTTGACATGTGCCCATAACCATACTTATTGTCATGTAAAGATGTATCAAAATCGTAAAAAGAAAAACTTGCACTAATTTTTAGGATTTTTTGATAATGAATTGCAATATATATTTAAAGAAGAGTGGCATCCTAGAATACATTTGTAACTATAGTTCCAAGCAAATATAAAAAGCAGGTGACTTTGAATTTTGTGCTTTGTATGGGCAAATAAAAAAAAGCAAACGTATGCTGTAAGAGTTAATAATAGGGAACAAATATGATAATGGTAATTATCTTCATAAAATATGCTCAACTTATATAGAAATCAGCCATTGATTGACATTGTTTTTGTTTTTGTTTTTTTGGTGCCAGCCAATGGATGTAGCTACTGGGTCTCCAGCATGTGCTTTCTCCTCAGATTAATCTTGGGCATGAGAGTGGATCACGTTCAATCAAGCCTATGATTATTTTTTTTATTGGGTCCTTCAATATATATACATATTTGTATCAATCCATCTATCTAAAAAATTTGAGAAGGTGCTGCCATTATGGCACTAAGTTACAATTAATTGCTATCGTAGCACCACATACGATTAGATGTGGCTATTGAAATCCTTAAACAATATGAAAAGTTAAATGTTTTTTGAATCCTAGGAAGGAGCAAAATGTGAGGAGTTTGCCACATGTGCTGTGAAAATCGGAACAACTATGGCCCAAAGATGCCGGGAAATATATATATATATATATATATATATATATATATGTACGTACGTACGTACGTATGTATGTATGTATGTATGTGTATGTCTAATGTTGTTTTTGAGAGAGAGAGAGAGAGAGAGAGAGGAGAGGGGGGGGTGGGAAGGAGAAGAAATGGGTGGGATTGAAGCCCTTAAATGCAACAGGTGTGGCACAGCCCAGATGCGGGAACTCCATCCCAGATGCCCCCCCGCGTCGGGGGCCGCAGCCACGGATGTCGCCTTATGCGCAGGCTTTGAAACGGAACCTTAAATTAATAAAACTTAAAATTTTGTCACTCATTTCAGATTTTAAGTGACCGATTAGTTTATTGGAACATTATAGTAATAGTAAGTCAAATGAGGTGGCTCATTATGGAGGGAAAGGACTTTTGAATTTCTACGGAGAATGAAACTTATCTGTCAATTTTTATTTTTAATAAAAAGTTTAAGTAAAGGGAATATTCTGAAAAGGATTTTATTGAGGAGCTCCTCGAGAGTACTTATTGAATAACCAATTATGAAACTTGTAGATTCGAAGAGCAGATTTTTCTTGTGCTGAATGCAATGAATACTTCGAGAATTGAAAATTTTTTCTATCTTGTGAAACAATCACGGCTCTAGAACATCTGAATTTTAAGTGAAAATGAAAGCAGTGTCTATATTTAGACAAGTTTTCAAGGAAAACCTAGGTAGCATCGACACGCGACACGACACGACACGTCGACACGTCATTTCTAAAAAATAGAAAATTCTGACACGTTACGACACGTTGTATATTAAATAAATATTTTTATTTTTAATTAATTTAATTCAAATTCATAAAATAAATAAATAATTAAAAAAGAGCCTATAATAAATTTACACTAATAAATTAACAAATCAATTCATTTGAAATTCGAAAGATATATTCATAGTTAATGCGAAACATTTTTTTAATTTTAACAAAAGTTATCGATGAAATTAATAATTAATAAAAATTAGAATCAATTTATTTAAATAAATCCTTGATTTTCTACAATGATAAAAATTTATCATTATTCAAAATTCAATACTTTTATTTTTCGAAATTATTTTTTAATTATATTTATTTAATTTTCTGATTAAAAAAACAATCCCCAAAATCCATCCCTTATTTCGTTCGTCTTTTTCCCCCACCCCAAGCTTATTTTACTTTTTTTTTTTCCCTCCCCCACCACTTGACAGTGACAGGTAAGCTGTCACTTCCCCTCCCTCTCACGCCTTTCTTTTTTTTTTGGGTTTCTTTATGAAAAATCCTAGCGAGCCGCCGAGCCCTCCTTTTCCTATTCCTCCTTGCCGCTTGCCGCACGACCCCCTTCCCTCTTCTCCCTTCCTCTCGTCGCCGATCCATCGCAACAGTGGCGGCCCTCGCTGCTCTCTCTGGCCGTCTCTCGCCGTCGCGATGGTATGTTCGTGGCTTCGTCTCGCCGGCGGGAGTTTGCCTTCTCTCTTCTTTCTCTCTGTTCGGGTCTTTCTCTAGCCGTCTCTCGCCGTCGCGGTGGTCCGTTCATGGCTTCGTCTCGCCGGCACTCGCGGCCTCTGCTCCCTCGCCCTCCCTCGCCTCCACCCTCCATCAGTCTTCCGGACACACGTTGACCGCGTGTCTGATTTTTCAAGACGCGGTCAACTTTTCTCGACACGTGCGGAAGCACGGACAACGTGTCGGTGCTTCCTAGAGGAAAACCCAGCCCCACTCTCTTGTACGGGTTCGTAATTGATGACCCGGTCTTCCAATGTGATCACTGGCTTGGCCGCCGCGGAGGCATCGGCATCAGCGAAAGTAGGATTATAAAAACTGGGGAGAGGAGAGCCAGAGGAAAGCACAGACCGGAGAAACATAAAAGATGAAAGCGGCCGTGTTGTGTTTCCTTCCGATGGCCTTGGCCTTGGCCACTTTTGCCGAGAAGGACAACTGCAACCGAAGGTGCGGCAACCTGACCGTGCCTTTCCCATTCGGGCTCCGCGAAAGTTGCGCGTGGAACTCCAAACTCACCCTCGAATGCAACCACACATCCGGGGAACTGATCCTCGGCAGCAACGTTCCGGTGTACAACATATCTGTGGAGGACGGGACGATGATCATTGGCAATTACATAGCATACGACTGTCGTAACGAGAGTGGCGATCTCCTCGATGCCTCTCGCCCTAACAGATCGATCACATTGGGCAAACAAGGGCACTATACAGTCTCGGACACCCGGAACAAGTTCACTGTCTTCGGTTGCAACACGTGGGCTCTTTTCTTAGACGATGCCAACAAATCTGCGAGTGGATGCCTCTCCTATTGCCGCAAGGACGTCGTCTTCACAGCCGAGAGTACTTGCTCCGGCCTCGGGTGCTGTCAGATGTCCATCCCCAAGAGCCTGAGGAGCCTCAGGATTAAACTGAGCAGCTCAACGGACTACACCGCAGTTAGGAATTTCAGCTCTTGCGGATCAGCGTTCGTAGTGGACCAGGAGTCGTTTCATGTCTCCGATTACAAGCTCCCTGTCCCGGCTGATATGCTCAAAAAGTTCTCAAGGGTCGTCGTGGACTGGGTGGTTGAACGGAATTTGACCTGCAAGGAAGCGCAATCGAACCGATCGATCTATACCTGCGGCGCCAACAGTTACTGCTCTGACTTCGAGAAGGGGAATGGTTATCGTTGCTTCTGTAAGCCTGGGTACACGGGGAATCCCTATGCCCCCCGGCCGTCCCCAGATGCCGCAGGATGTGAAGGTATTCTTTTATTCTCTTTGCGAGCCAATTTTTTTTTTTTTTTGTTTGAATTGGGCCAGAATTTCCGTGATCCAGCCTCCTCAAGCCAGTTCTTCATTGAGTTGAGTTAGATGCTTCAATACACCCAAGACGTCATTTTTAAGAAGCAAGACAACGCATGATCGTACACTTACAGTTTCACCTTTGATTCTGTTTGACATAGACATCAACGAGTGCAACGATCCAGGAAGATATCCATGTCATGGGAATTGCAAGAACACAGCCGGGAACTACACATGCGACTGCCCGTTTGGCATGGATGGTGATGGCAAAGTCAGTTGCCAAATTTCTCGTCTTGCCATAACCGCTGCAGGTAACTCTAGTTCCCTTGTGATCGTCACTCAACAATCTAAGCGGCTCTTGCTCTAGACTACGAGCCCCCTTGCTATTGATCTGGGTCATGTTTTTATGTTCTCAAATTGTTCTCACTCTACATTCAACTCGAGCGTTCACCAATCACCGATATGGTTGTCAGTGGGCTCTGACTCATTTATGCTTAATGCATCGAATGCACGTTTTAGCATCCGACGCCTTAACTTTAACTACCTTATCAACTCCTCAATGTGCTTTCATCAAAGAAATCCCCACGCGCCTTGAGAAGTTGGGGCAATTTTCTTAGAACTAGATTCTTCAATGATAACTTATCATTTTTGGCGTAGCATCATGATGTTTCCTTTCATATTGACACGCCCTGATCACTAATTTTGACTAGTTACAGATCCCCTAATGCAAACCCAACACACCATTCAATAATACCCCACGTGCAACCCTTAGCAAATATAACAACTCAAATAATTTCACAAGAACATCACGAATCATGACACAGATGTAGACAAAGTGGCGGCACCAAAATAAACTTCCACTACTCAAAATGCTTTCACAAAACTAGCAATTTAGAGTCTTTAAACTTGTGTGCTTATAAGTATAAGCCCATTCACTTAGCTTCAAGAAACACCCACTCTAGTATCACGGGTCAATGCTTGTGATCAAGACTGTGTGGCAACTTAGGCTTCCTTCAATTCGTTGGATCACCTAAATTAAGCCTTTTTCCCAAGGAACGAACACTCACTCACTAACTCACATATGTAGTAGAGAGAGAAACTCTAAGAGAAAATGCACTTCTATTGCTCAAATGAGGAGAGCACTCCTATTTATACATGAGGATTCAATTATTATCGTCTCAACTGCCATCTATCATATTAAATACAAAACTATCATCTATCCCATTAAATGCATGAAATATTTTGACTATATTCATTTCCCATACTATCATTGAGAGTATTCTAGACTCCTTATGAAAACCCTAGAGCCCAAGACACTTCAAGTCTTGCCGATCATATGATTCTAGATTCCTTATGAAAACTCTAGAGCCCAAGAATTTTCAAGTCTTGCCGATCGTATGGACCATCTCTTTGGCTGGTCGGGTCTTGATATCTCCATGACAATAGTCTCTCAAAGTTCTTCCTCTAAAAGTGCCGCTTCTCCTCTGGGGTGTTTCTTAGGATCTTTGGGAAATGAGTACTCAATCACTTGATGATTATCACATAAAAAAATTTGAAATTTTTTGTATTGCGAGATTTTGAATAGAAACTACGAAAATTTGTATGGTGTTCCGACCTGTTATGACCTGAGGTTCCATTTCCCTCCCCCTCCTTTTTTGCCTTTTCTTTTCCTTTTCTTTCTCAGTCTTCACCGAGACAGACACACGGCCACACCCTGCTTTCCTTTCTTTCGTCGTATCTCGACTGCACCCACTCACCACACTTATTTTTTCTTTTAATACACCCGATCCCTTTTGGCTAAAAGGATAAAAGGTGCACCTTTTAAACCTCTGATGCAAGGTCGTCGGCCCCAACGTGACCTCTGTACACACAGAGACACAGAGAGACCGCCGCGGGGGGCCGGGGAGGGGGGTGTGTTTTGGGGCGTGGGTGTTACTTGTGCGGCTTTGAGCACTGCTTATGGTGTCTTCGACGGGCATTTAATGGGAAACGGCTCTTACCGCACGTGCATGTGATTTTTCGGAAAATGTGAGTGTGTTTGGGTAAAGTTGGGGCATTTTTTTATGGTGTGGCTTAATCCGGTTACTCCATTTGGTGGCTGATGTGTCAAGTATTTAAGCGGATAAATGTAAGAACAAATTTTAGTTCTAAAATTTACAAGGTCCAAATTCATTACTTGTCAAAGTAAATCAATCATTTGGGAGAGAAACTAATCCATCCATTTTTCAATTTTGTGTGGCAGTCATTGTAGTCGTAACGTTGTGCATAGTTGTTAGTGGCCTAGTCTTGCTCATATGCAAGAGGAGGGCCAAGGAGAGACACTTTCGGCAAAATGGAGGAGAGATCTTGAAGCACCAGAGAGTGAAAATCTTCACTAAGGTAGAGTTGGCTAAAGCCACCAACAACTACGATGCTAGTAATAAGCTCGGTGAGGGTGGTTTTGCTTCAGTTTATAGAGGAAGAATCGACGGTGACATTTTAGTCGCAGTCAAGAAGCCTAGAGATGTCCCTATCAAGAAGCCAAAGGACATGAACAAGGATGGCTCTCTGAGCACTCATGATGAATTCCTACACGAAATCGGCATCATTTCACAAGTGAATCATAGGAACTTGGTCAAGCTCATGGGCATATGTTTGGAGACAAAAGTGCCGTTGTTGGTCTATGAATTCATTCCCAATGGGACTCTCTATTACCACATTCATGACAAGAGATCAACGGTCTTGCAATCATGGAAGAATCGCCTCAGGGTTGCCTTGGAAGCCGCCTTGGCCCTCGAGTACTTGCATTCCCTGGCCGATCCGCCAATCATTCATAGCGATGTCAAGTCTTTGAATATACTTTTAGATGAGAAATACTCTGCTAAAGTATCTGATTTCGGAGCCTCAGTTTTGATATCACCTGGAAAGACCCATATAGCCGAAAGAATACAAGGCACAATAGGTTATCTTGATCCTGAGTATCTCACAACTGGGGAATTAACCACGAAGAGCGATGTTTATAGTTTTGGGGTTGTTCTCGTGGAGCTCCTTACTGGAGAGACACCGATTCGGCATGGAAAATCTGGGGAAAAAATCAACATCATCCGATCTTTCATCTCTGCTGTGGAGGACCAAACACTCCTCCATATGATAAATTTTGAGGCATCCAATGAAGGTGAAGTGTGGGAGATCGAGGCAGTTGGTTCGCTCGCTAGAAGGTGCTTGAACTATAATGGTGTGAGTAGGCCAACAATGTGGGAAGTGGCCGAGCAACTGGCTAGGATCAACAAGAGCTTGTGGGCCGATCAACGGAACAACGAGGAGGCTCAAAGTTTACTCAACGAGGCGAGATGCGATTCTCTCTCGACTTCAATTAGTGCAATGAACAAACCGGAGTCGATTGATCTTTTAGTATTTGACATCGAGGCGGACACAACTAGTTCTAGCATCTAATTCATGGTTTCTAGCGTAGGGCTATGTACAATAAACAAAATCAATGGTCGTATGTTCGTCTGATATTTCGATTGAGGTCCTGATTAAGTAGCTATTTTGAAGTCTCTATAAGGGATGACTCTATTTTAAATAAAATACGGCGGATAATGCCTAATTGTACTCACTTCTATTCTAGCTATAGATTGCAGAGCTATGAGGAATAGCCATTTTATTTAATGAATGAATAATTATAGAAGATTGCTTGAATATCTATTCGAACAATTTAATAGGAAATTACTTTTTTGAATTTCAGCTTAACATACTGTAATATTCAAAACTTTTTGACCGAGTCAAAAAGGGGCGGTGGGACCCACTTTCGATTTTTTTTTTTAAAAAGAAGGAAAAGGAAATAAAAGGTTGAAAAGTCAAAAGGAGGAGGGAAAGAAATAAAAAAAAAAAAAAGGGGTGCTCAGCTCATTGGTTGAACCAGTCCAGGAAGAAAGAAGAAAAAGAAGAACAAGAAAGAAGAAAAAATGGAAAGAGGAAAAAGAGGAAAGGGGTTTGCGTGTACCAGCCATAGACATCTCGCCGAGCCAATTCAATTCCATAACATAACACCTACTATGTACCTATGCTCCTCATTCATTCAATCGGAGTAATTTTAGTTTTAGGGCCTAGAATTCAAAATTATGTGAGATTCGAGCTGCAAAGTCCTTTTTGAGTCGTTGAGCCACACACACACACACACACACAATAATTTAAGGTGTCTTGGAGCCATAGGTTCTTATAGAACTTGATCTGATCTTATGGTTTGCCCTAAACAAAATTTTGAATACGAGTGATGAATAGTGCATGTCCAGCAATTTCGAGGTTGTATTTTGTCGGTTTTCGGCTTGATTTTGGAACGGTCAAGTTGGGATCCTTATAGTATGTTAAAAGAGCATTCTATTGACTATAAGAACATTTGAAACAGGGTTCGATCAAAAGAGTTATGACATAACTAAGTTTGGCACTCAAGCTTTGCATTGCAGACAACTTCAATAATCGCTTTGGATATGCGATTTATTAGTATGTAGTTGTCGTTTTATGCATAGTTTATTCATGCTATTAGTTAAGATAATATTTTACTTGGTTTTGATGCTATTTCTCGCTCATATGATAGGAATGCAAGTTCATTGATTCGAGAGAACTTTGTTTTGGTTTGGGGCATATCTAGGTGAGTGACGCTATCTCTTCTATGGATTTGTAAACTCATGTCTTGAAAAAGATAAAGATTTGAGTATTGTACAAGTAATTAAAGCATGTTTGTTGCATAAAAGTCTAGATTAGGTAATTACTACCTTTTAATATTTGAGAACAATTTTATGAAAATGATTGTGAAATGATATATATGTATAGTTTTGCGAACTAGTTTATGGAATAAGTTCTAAAATAATATTGAGAAACGTTTTTATGAAAAATGTTATAAAAGGTTATACATATTGATTTGTGGATTTGGTTTATGAAATGATATGAGAAATGCTTTACAAAAAAGTATTTATATTAGATAATTGAGTTACAAAAGGTCACATGATTAGTTTATGAAATGCATTGTGGATTATGAGATTGATTATGGATTGAATTTCTGGATATTGGAGGGTGTGGGTTTAGTGTTCAAAATCGCTATAAATTCATGGAAGGGCTTGTGGGTATGCATACTAGGTTTAGGATATCATTTTAAGTCAAGCCACCATCTTTGTAGGTTGAGACCTTGCCAAGGGAAAATTCTTGGTTACCTTGTCACAAGACATTGTGTTGTGACCATGGTTAGGTATTGAGCAAAAGATTGATTGATGGATAAACCATCGACGTGTATTTTGATATGAGATGGAACAATTGATAGACCATTGACATGGTTTTTGATAGAGATTAATTAATTGACTTGACCATTGATGCTTGAATTGTCAAGATGGTTTAAATGAGTATTTTCTTAATTGTAATAAAACATTTCTTATATGATTTGATGTGTATATTGAAGAGCTAGATTATGGGTTTCTAATAGTGTTTTATACTTATATATAAACATAGTGGTTGCTTGATTTACTTAAAAGAGATATGTGCTACTCACTGAGTTTGTGGTTGCTCACCCCTCTATTTTTCACACATTTCTCAGGTTCTTTAGTTATCAACTAATAGAGCGAGAGCATTATCAATGGGGATGTTTGGAAGTGGACTTTAGGTATGGTTAGAGGCTGTGTCCTTCAGGTGGAAGGACGGCCATGTCATCTCCATTATTGATGGTTTCGAGGCATGACACATACACCGGGAAAATTGTCCAAAAAGTCCTAAACCTATTGTAGTTTTGCCAATTCAATTCTAAACTTTTTAACTTTGCCAATTGAGTCATAAACATTTTCACTTCTTGCCGATTCAGTCCATTCGGCCAATTTTGGCCCGAAAATGCTGACGTGGACGCCCGCGGTGCCACGTAGGATTGCCGGCGCTAACGTGGACAATTTTTAATATTTTAATATTTTTTAAATTTTTTTGAATTTTTTTATTTTTTTATTTTCCTTTTTTTTATTTATTTTATTTTTGGCTTTTTCCTGTGGCCAGCCACTAGCAACAGCCGACCGGTTGGCCTCGCCGCCACGGGCGAGGCCTAGCCGGGCGATGGCGATCCCAGGCGAGGCGCCACAGCCCCGGCGAGGGGAGCCTCCCGGGGTCGCCCTCGCCTAGGCGGCGTCGGCCTTGCCCTTGGCCGGGCGGGCGATGGCTAGCCACGGGCCACAAGCCAACGCCCGACCAACGGGGCGAGGGCTGGGCGTCGGCCTCGCCAAATCAAGGGTGAGGCCGACGCTCCCGCACGAGGGCAACCCCCGAAGGCTCCCCTTGCCCCAGTTGGCAAGGTCGGCCCTCGCCGAGGCTCGCCTTGCCCGGGCGAGCGTCACCTGGCCGGTCGGGCGTCGGTGGGCCACCGCGAGGCCGACACTCGCCCGGTGAGGGCGATCCCCGCGAGGGCTCCCCTTGCTAGATTTGGCGAGGTCGGCCCTTGTCGGGGCCGGGCACCCTCGCCGGGGTTGCCGTTGCCCGGCCGGCCTTGCTGTGGCGGCGAGGCCAGGCCGGCCAGGCCGTGGCCGGTGGCCAACCGTCACACTGTGGCCGGTGGCCAGCCACTGAAAAAGCCAAAAAAAAAAATAAAAAATAAAAAAAAATTCAAAAAATTTTAAAAACATTAAAAAAATTATTAAAATTTGTCCACGTCAACGCCGTCCTACGTGGCACCGCCGGCGTCCACATCAGTATTTTCCGGTCAAAATTGGCTGGATGGACTAAATCGGCAAGAAGTGAAAATGTTTAGGACTCAATTGACAAAGTTAAAATGTTTATGACTGAATTGGCAAAATTGCAATAGGTTTAGGACTTTTTGGACAATTTTCCCCACATAGACCTTCCCTTAATAAAGCGCAAAGGCAATTTCCTACTTTTCGGCATTGAATCGGATTAGTATCTTCTTTCCCCCCCTCTTTGTCACTATAGCAAAATATGCCGCTTCATAGAGAAGCAAGAGCTATAAGAGTGTATGAATTATATAAGGATTAATACCACAAAAAATCCTAAACTGATACATATGTGACAATTTTATCATATATTAGTTTCCGTTAAATTTTACTATCAAATTGTTAAGTTGAATGATACATGACAATTGACGGGTATACCAATTTGGTGTTTTACTTTGCATTTATCAAGGGTGTATCAGTTTGTTATTTTTTGGATATTAATCCAATTTAATGTAAATTAACAAAGGGTAAATATGTCATAAATATACAAATTTAAGATTTTTTGTTGTTAAAAAATTAGTTTGGAGTAAATATATCACACGTATATTAGTTTGGGATTTTTGATGATCAAAAATATTTTGGAGTAAATTTATCATATATGCGTCAGTTTGACATTTTTCATAATATTAACCCATTATACAACCCTATTCACAAAACAAAATGTTGGCTTGTGAGTATTTCCATCCTGACCAATTGCATAATATTGAATATTCGCTTGTCAGGATTTCCATCCTGACCAATTGCAAAATATTGTTAAAACTTTTGGAAGTAGAGGAAGAACACCATGTGTAAGAAAATGCGATTGCTGATTTAGGAAAGTGCTTTCCTTTTTTATTTTCTTATCAAAAAGGAAAGTTATCTCCCACTATCTAAACTTGTTCTCATTCACGGACAACAAATTCCCTAAATTGAGTAGTTTTGTGTCATCTAAACACCGGAAAATCAAAAAAATAAATTTCCGAAAACAATTTTCATTCAAAAACACTAACCTAGTCTAAGAAATTAAAACAGGTTCTTAAAACCTCAACAACAAAATACTACAAATTGTCCGAAAAAAACATAACTGAAAAATAGATTTTAATTTAGGAGATACTTACTAGACTTATGTGACATAAACTTACAGGACAATGTTGTCCTTGGATTCACGACTCTCTAAGTAAAATCATTCACTTGCCGACATTAAGTTGGAGTTTACAAATATCGCCATTATGATAATGACTATGGAATCATACCGACAATTTATTATGTAAGACGACCATACAAATCATTGCGCAACAGCCTGAAAGTAATTTGCATATGGGTGGACTAGATATCTAAATTTGTATTTTGTTCTTTAATTTCCACTTTTTTTTATGGCTTTTATTTGCAACTGGATCGGCTTCGTTTGGGAATTGCTTTGTCAATGGAGCTTTGGGCCCTTTGGGCAAATATAAAAACCGTTTTGACAAATTTTTTAGAAAGTTTGGCGAAGATGGAATTGCAATTTCAACTACTTTTAGCTCAAGGTAGATTCAAAGGCGTTTTGACTTTTGAACATTTCCAAGAATGTAAATACAATTTTTTTCTTCCAACTTTGTCCATCGTGATGGGTGAAGTTTTGCTTTTGGATTAGGAGGCAGTAAGTCAATGAGAAGAGTGTACACTTGAATAATTGAAATTGCAAGCCATAGATATCAAAATGTTGGAAGGAGCAGTATTTTGCATAAAATCTATCAAATATTAACCGTGATCTAAAATGCTAATGTATTACCATTTTGACGGTATCTGATATTTTGTAAAGAACAAAAAGCATATTGTATCACCTGCCGTGGTGGCTCCGTTGGGTAGGCTCCAATGAACCTTTGCGAGGAATGTGAGGAGTTCAAAACCCCCGTTGGGGGCTCTAGGGGAGTTATTTGGCAACTTAAGTGTGCTGCCAGGGGTGGTGGGCCTTCCCGCTTACGTAACACCTGGGGGTTTATGCTTCGGCTACCGGCTGAGGTGGTTCCTCCAGCACCAAAAAAAAAAAAAAAAACTTATTGTATTGCACCATTGAAAAAAGCACATACCTGTTTTGATAATCTATGGTTAGACGTAGTGTGGCATTGCATCATAGGCTAAATAATACACGTAACCCTTTCTTTAAAAGCAAGTTCACTTATTATCGCATCTGGAAGTTTGTAGGTTACCATGTTACCAGTTTTCCTTAATTATTTACATCAGTGCTTTATGCTTTTTCTCACTAATTTGTCAAAAGAATGCCTTGTAATAGGATCATGAGTCTATTTCCTAGCTTAGTGACAATAAACATAGATCTTACATTGTATTAAAAATGGAAAGATTAACAGAAAGGAAAACTCTAATATTTTAGAAAGTGCTATAAATTAGGCTCCATTTGTTTAGCGAAAAATGTGATTTTTTTTTAAGAAAATATTTTCCACAGCTCAATAAGGAAAATCTTCTTCTACATGCACTCTTTTTCAATAATAATAATATTATTTACTTTTTTAAAAAAATCAATTTTTATTTTTATATTTTAAAATATCAATTTTTAATTATTTTTATTTTTATTTTCTTTCTATTTTGCTTCTTCTTCGGCCTATCATTGGCTGCAGTGACGATTGGCACTAGGCAAGCTTGAGCCTCGCCACATGTCGGCGAGGCTCACCACCTATGGGAAGGCGAAGCTTTACCTGATACGGTGAGGTTGAGCTCGCCCAAGACCGATGACTTGAGCCTTGCCCAACTCGCCAAATTTGATGAGGCCCACATTCGCTTGACAGCCTCGAGCAAGCTTGCCTAGGAAGCCAAAAAGAAAGTTAAGAAAAATTAAAAATTGTTTTGTAAAAAAATTAAAAAAGAAAAATACAAAGAAAATGCATTTGGTAAAGGAAAGTGAGGTGAAAGAAGATATTAGAAAAAAATTTCCTCTTTCTCAAAAAAGCGGAAAATGTTTTTCTCTATTTTAAAAAAAAAAAAAACCTTTTTATGTTGATAGAAAATGTTTGCCCTCACTAGTTTATTTTCTTTGAAATGAACATTGGAAAATTCGGAAAATATTGTGTTAAAATTTATTTTTGGGAAACGAACAAAGTCTTCCGTTCATTTCGCGGAAAATGTGGTGTTTCCAAAAAATATTTCCCGAAAGCTATTTTCCAAAAAACATATAATTATTTTCTAGTGTTCGAACGAAACCTGAAAATAAAGTGGAAAATATTTTCCATTGTTTGGCAAGGAAAATCTTTTCCTCCATACACTCTTTTTCATTTATTTTATTTTTTAAAATTGATTTTTAATTATTTTTAATTATTTTTAAAAATCGATTATTAAATTACGTTTACTTTTTCCTTTTCTTTTCTTGTTCTTGTTCTTTTTCCTTTTCTTTTCTTTGTTTTCCTCTTCTTCTTCTTGGCCAATCGCTGGCCACGGCGACTAGCCACAGGTGCACACCCACTAGCAAGCTCAGGCTTGTCGCTTGTTGGCAAGCGACAAGGCCAGCAAGCTCAGAGCTCACCAATTTGACAAGGCCTAAGGCTAGCGAGCTCGAGCTTGTGGCAAGGCTCGCGCTTGCTGATTTGGCAAGCCTTGAGCTCACCGCCCTCGAGCCTCACTAGATCGGCGAGCTCCGAGCTTGCTAGCCTCGAGCCTCAAGCTTGATGCTCGTACTCGCCAATCTGGTGAGCGGCAAGCCCGAGCTCGATAGAGATGGACAAGTCTTGTGCTTGCCGACAAGCTCAAGGCTCGCCTATCGCCATTTGCCGGCTATCGCTGTGGCTAGCGATCGGCAAATAAAGAAGAAGCGGTGAAACAAAGGAAAGAAAAAGTAAAAAATATTCGAATTTAAATAAATAAACAAATAATATATATTTATTTAAAAAAAAAAAAAGAAGAAGGAAGAAGGAGGAGGAGCCAGTGAGGGCTTGTAAGGGTATAAGATAAGAGATATCGAGGAAAGTGTTTTTCACTTTTTTCCCTAATTTAGAGGACTTTTTTACTTTTATGAAAAATGTTCTCCCTAAGCAATTTATTTTTTGTGAAAGGAACGCCGAAAAATCCAAAAAATATTTTCCGAAAGTTATTTTCCATGAAACGAATAAAGTTTTAATATACTATATTATCCCAGTTTTCACTAATCATATAAGTAAAAAGAAAGTTCGTGCATGGGAGCGGTCCTCAAGCTAGCCCGGGTTAAAAATTAATAAAATGTCTATTGATATTTAGGAGGACTAAGAAACTTTCTCGAGTCAACCTTCCTCCTCGTAATCCTCAATGGAATCGTAGTTCTACGACCTGCATCTTCCCATGAGTGGCGGTAAGGGGAATGGACAAATCTAGGTCGCTAATATAGGTGAATGTTGTGGACAGCATCATGTGGGGATGACTCGACAAGTCGTCGGAGAAGACGGACTTCGCAAGTCGTCGTCGTTGGGACGTTTCATCGAACGAAGGCGGAGAGTTGAGTTCACGAGGAAGTCTTCGTCAAGCGCTGCCGTACCGTAAGAAAATTCATTAATGAAAAAGACATTTGGAGAAGTGAGGAAGTAGTCCTGCCAGCTTTTGTTTGCTACGTAGGCACGAAATTTGTCCATTCCCCTTGCCACTTCTCATGGGAAGATGCAGACCGCAGAACTTGGATTCCATTGAGCATCAGAAGGAAGGTTGACCCAAGAAAGTTTCTTAGTCCATCTTCTCCGACGACTTGTCAAGTCATCCCCTCGTGATGCTATGGAGCCAGGTTTTTTCATTGTTGGATCTGAACTTCCTACACGCGCGACATTACCCGTATTCGCAACCTAGATTGTTAGAATACTAAGGGGTCTTCTTCGGTTTATGTGGAAAATTCTGAAAACCTATCTGGGGATTGACTCAACCGCAAGGGCGTCCCATGCTTTCAGCTAGAAAAACCGGTGGTTGTGGGTTCAAAATCTTTCCTAAGGAACTCGACTTTAAATGGGTGTCTACTCGAACGATGAGGATGGTGTCACGATTTTATGTATCTCGGTATGTCGGTCTACATCTTTGCATGAATAGTGGTAAGGACAATGGTCAAATCTCGTGTCTCCATACCAAACAAAAAACTAGCGAGGACTAGTCACTACTCCAAAATGTCAATTTTCTGAATGAATTTTCTACGGCGATAGAAACATTGAATGAGGACGAATTGCGAAGTCCGTCTTCTACGAGGACTAGTCAAAGTCTTCCTTGATGTAGATATGGAGCCCGTGTTCCACGTCTAGATTGTTAAAATCTTAATGGATATATATATCGTCTGCGTTGTAAATTTCTGAGGACCTACCTTGAGATTAACCCAATGATAAGTGCATTCTCATGCTTTCGGCTAAAAAAAATCCAGTGTTGTGAGTTCGGCTCCTTCCCTGGGGATTTCAACTTTAAGTGAGTGGTCTTGATGGTGTGTTGTTGCATTAGTTTTTTCTCCAAATAGCCGGCTAATTATGGCTGGGTCTTCGGATTACTAAAAAAAAAGTAATTTCAAGAACCGCTAACGAATAAAGAAAAAAAGAGCCTATTTCCTTAAAAAGATTCCAAGTTTGAAGTCCAGTCCCAATTATGCCCCTTCCTTCTTTTTTTCGTCTAAAAAAAATCTCAAATTTTCACTTTATCTTCAATCTGCCCACCCACGTTAACTTTCTATCCAAAATCTCTGTTAATCATCCGAAGTGGCGTCTCCATGTCAGCAGCATATTTAAGTCGTCTGCTTACGTGAATTTTTCGTCACTGTTCGTCATCCTTATTTGCTACTTTTCTTCTTTGACCCTTGCAACCTCCATTAACATAGGTGGTCGAGCAAAGAGCTCAAATCTGGGTAGGCGATTTTATCGGAGCTTCCTCGCAATCTATCACACAGCTTCCGAAGCTGCAACTAGTGAATTTCAACTCAATCATATTTTGGTCAATCATGTCCAACTTGAAAAACTTGTTAAAGCTACAAATTTCTCAATCTCAACTTCAAGAACAGAATTCAGTCGACTCGAACAACTGAGACCATTGATAGTGACCAAATGTGATCCCTTAGACAGGTTAATCATTACAGGAAGCTCAAAGAAGCTTAAAGAATTGTGGGTATTGGAATGTCCAAAGCTGGTTGAGATTAAAGCCTCGTCGCTGTTCACTGTTCTCTTCGCATGGACTCACTCGGTCACAGCTCCGCTGGCGCTCATCCATCGCCACCAAGACCTCTGACGCCAGGCCATGACCTTCGACAACACGTTCGTGATGGTTGCGGTCGTCGGAATCATCTCCGGCCACTTCAGCCAAGACCCCTATTTTCGTTCTGGTTTTTGACACTTTCAAGAAGCCATTTTTATCGGGCATCATCTTCGCTCAGCCATCCCCAAAGCTTTATAGACCCATCACGCACCCGTGCGATAACAAAACGAGCCCAAGCTTTCCCTACGACCGGCGTCAATCGAAGGGCGCAGATCGTTTCCTCGACTTTGTGCCCTATGGGTGACCTCCATTAGTGGAGGTTGAAACTTGCATTTGAGGCGGGAGACCTCAAATTTGATGTCAGCGACTCAGATCTAAGGTTGTACGACTCACATCTGAGGCCACATGGCCCAGATTTGAGCCTGAGCATCCATTAATGCAGTTTGCAAGGAATCGATAAAAAGAGAAAAAAATATGGAGGTGATTAACGGTGATGAAAAATCATCATAAGTGGACTACATAGATTTATAATTGATGTGGAAATGCCACATTATAAGATTAATAGTAATTTTGGACAGAGGGTGAATAAGGTAAATTTGTGATTAAAGTGAAAGTTGAGATATTTTTTGAGACAAAAAAGGTTTGGGATAAAATCAAAACTAAAAGTAAAGTTTGTGGTTTTTTTCAGGAATTGGGCCAAAAACAATACAGAAAACAAGATTGTATAAGGTGTGATAGTACTATCCTTGATGATAAATTAAGTTTTTCACAAAGTGTAGAAGGTAAGATGTCACTATTCTCTAAGATTTAAAATTTTCTGAAAGTCAATAAAGAGAGAAAAGAAAAATAGAAGTATATGGAAAGAGACTACAATCAAGATGGTGGAGGGGAAAAGGCATTTAAACTTTGTGCAAGAACGCTAATGTGCACGCACTTGTGGTGGTTCTCTCAAATTACATTGGTAAATGAAATATTAGTAAACTATAGACAAATTAGCGTACAAAACTAAAGGGGTAAGTAAAGAAAAAAAGTGGAAGTTTGTTGAAAGTACAGTGGATGATAAAGTAGCATTTACGTGAAAAGTCGCTCCTTAAATCTCTTCACTCATAGGCAGGATAAATAATAGATTGCACTCATTATATTTTTCATGTCAAAAATTGGAAATCTGTTAGGGAAATCCCTTATGATGTTTTGAAGATGACAAAATAAATCAAAGGCTACTAACATGTTTGATGGTTAAGTAATAGACCATGCAGATTATAGAACATGTAAAGGATATTGTCAAAATGTGAAGATGACCAGAAGACTGAACGTAGCTCATGTCCAAAGTATATTCTGAAGATATCCGACTTACGTGTCAAAGTCGAAGACCGCTACTCAAGACTCAAAGTACGAAGACTACTGGACTCGGTGTAAAGTCTTCACAGACTCAGACTTTACATCCAGATTCGATGAATCGTAACTCAAGCCCAATCATACAACGGCTAGTGATCTGGTTTGGATTCCACATCAAGATTGATTTGATTGATTCAATCTAATTGATTGACGATTGGATCTTGAAGACAAGAACTTTCTACACGAAGAAGCTTTACTTATAAACCAAGATTTCGTTTGTATGGGCGATCGGAATCAATTTGGGATTTTACCTTTGTCACTCAACGGCTACCAAATCTTCTAGATACGAGCTGTCCAATGGGTATATTGGAAGACGATTCTCCGGGATCTTTGTCCAACGGGTAGTTTGGAAGTGGAGGAGTATTTAAGGAGATCATGGACCGATGAGCAAGTAAGAGACGGAGCGTAGAATTTATAATTCCAAAGTCTGAGCGATCTTCGATTATACACTTGTCTTTGGAGAGCTTAAACGTTTGTAATCGTGAGAGAAATACCGAAAGAGTGACTTAGTGAGATAGTGTGATCTACTACTAAGTGTTTGCACTCGAAGTTGTAATCTCTTGTTGATTGCATAGTGGAATCCAGCCAAAGGCTGTCATCGTGGGAGAGTGGACGTAGGCTTGGATTAAGCCGAACCACTATAAATCTTGTGTTTTTATTCTCTTCCCTAACTCCTTTATTTTATTCATACTAGCACTCTCAAAATCCCGTGCTAGATTTAATTTAATAAAGCATAAAAATCTATGTTTAGGTCACTCATTTAGATTTTAAGGGACCATCTCAAATTAGATTTCATGAGATTCAATTTGATGCATTTGGGGAAGATCTCAAACGACGTTTCTTTGGTAATTTTTTTTTACCAATTTTTTTTTCTTTTTAAAAAAATTGAAACAATGCCGTTTTGGGAGTGGGAAACGGCGTCGTTTTGCTCCCCATTTCTTTTCATAATGTTTCATTCCCAGCATAGTAAAATCAACTGTCATTCTCCGTGTGTAAAACTTGATATGTCGTCCATGGAGGGCACGATCCGAGTCACTAGAATGGGAGAAATGGCAATTCAACCTACATTGAGAAATACCAACATTGCCCCGCCCCACAAGACAAGGGTTTGGGTTTGGGGCCAAATATATTGCCCTCACTCATCATTGCTCGTGAACCGCCCCACCCCATGGCCTAGTCACATTTAATATTTATCTTAATGCTTTATATAAAAAGGGTATATGTTATAATTTTATGATTTGATTACGAATGGACAATCATTTTTTTATTGTTACTTTTCAAGGACTAAAGCAATTATACGGTACTACATTTAAATAATTTTTTGAGCTATAATTATGTTTGATATAAATATTTGAAGATATCATGGGTTAGCAAAATTTGGATGCCCCACGGAGGTGGGGATGAGACCTATGAACTTGTCTCGCATGGAGCATAGATCTGAGATGGGGTCATCACAACTATCGTCGAGGCAGGGCTGAAGATGAAACTTCCCCCTCCTCGCGGCCCACTCGAGACGGTGGCCATCAGCATCGGAATAAGGTTGCTGGCTTTGTGCAACCGCAGATTTTCACGGTGATCCAATTCCCACCGTCAGCCTAGTGCTTCCAAAATGTTTTGACAAAGTACAGCTCGTGCGAAAGCTGAGAGGAGAACTTCGTTTGTTAATGACCCCATTTTTAAGGACTGGTGAGTCCTCTTGATGATGTGAGATATATGTGCTCAAGGGTCTCGCACGTGTGGGCTCTATTTATCTACCTTTTGTGGGGTCATCTTTGTAACTCTACATTTCTTTCCTTATGACTCGACAACAAAATAGTTACAAAATTTCTCCAAAACATAATCGACAAAATAGATTTTAACATAGGGGATCTCAATTAGATTTGTGTAACATAAACTTACAAAACATTGCTGTCCTTAGATTTATGATTCTCTAAGTAAACTGTTTCTTATGTTGACATTAAATCCGAGATCACAAATATTTCAATGATGATTATGACTATGGAATCGTACTGATTATATCCAATGTGAAACGACCATACAAATCAACATGTGATGGCCTGGAAGCAATGCCAATTAGTGTAGATAGAATATGTAATATGGATTTGGCTTTTTAGTCCCCACATTTAGAGGGCTTTTGCCTACAACCGGAAATCGTGGTAGCTGGATTAGGCTTTTGGATTAGGAGGTAGTGATTCCACGGGAATAGTGTATAATTGAATAATCGAGATTGCAAGCCTGAGATCTCGAATGTTGGAATGAGCTTTATTTCCGCTTGAAATATGTTGGAAACTAACCTGATTCAAAATGTTAAAATATGCTATTTTGATGGTATTTGATATTTCGTAAAGAATAAAAAGCATATTGTACTGCAAAATTTGGAATAAAAGTAGATATCTATCTTAATAGGTAAATATCACATAGATGTATCTGTTTGAGGTTTTTTGTAACACAAAAATCAGTTTATGCTAAATGTAGCATGGGTGCACCGGTTTTGGGATAAATATGGTATTAGTGTACCGGTTCAGGATTTTTTGTGACACAATTGAGATCTTTGATAGTGTCAACCCTATCTTAAATGCACATAACTCTTTCTTTAAAAACAAGTTTACCTAACATCACATCTTGAACTCTTTAATCACCATATTAGCGATCTCCTTAATGTTTATTTTAGCGCTTAATGTTTTGTCGCACTAACTTGTCAAAAGAAAGTAACGTTATATAATCATTAGTTTATTTTACAACTTAGTCTCAATAAACATCAATATTATATTATTGTATTGAAAATAGAAAGATCAACGGAAAGGTCGATTGTACTTTTAGAGAGTGCCGCAAAGCAGTGTATTATTTTATCATAGTTCTAACTAATTATATCACTAAAAAGGTGTTTGTGCATGGCTCGGGTCCTCAAACTAGCCTTGGCTAAACATTTGATAAAATATCAGCTGATATTTGAGAGGACTAAGAAACTTTTCTAGGTCAACCTCCCTTTTAGTCCTCAACAGATTGTAATTTCTAGTGGACTACATCTTCCCATTATTGGTGCAAGGGAAAGCTACAAATCTCATGTCTACACATCAAAGAAAAACTGGCAAAGAAGTCTTTGTCACTTATTCTCCAAAATGTCATTTTTCTTGGTGAATATTCTATGGTACATACTGCCTAGTGGGACGAAGAGTTGCCTCTAAATTCTGCCTTCTTTTGTTGAAACATGAACCGACAACGACTTGTGAAGTCCTTTTGCGATGACTCATCAAGTCATCCCTCAAGTTGATATGGAGCCCGTGTTGTCACTTCTTGTTGAAATACTAACGGGTCTTATTTTGTTTATGTAGTCTAGACGGATTTTGAAACTTTGAGAGCCTACCCTGAAATCAACCCAATGATAAGGGCATTCTCAGGTGTTTGGCCCCAAAAATCGATTGATGTGGGTCCGATTCCTATCTCGGGGAACTCAGCTTTAAGTGGATGGTCATGGTAGTGGGTTGTTGTATTAATTTCTCTCTTAATAACCGGCTAATTATGGTTGAGTCCTCCTATTATTTTAAAAAATTCCAAAAACCACTGACAAAAAATATAAAAATCAAGAACGCATGAGGTGTGTCGCTGCACTATCCTCAAGGATTGTTTATGTCTTTCACAAAGTGCAAAAGGTAAGATGCAACTATCCTCTTAGATTCAAAATTCTCAACAGTTAAGAAAAAGGGGGAAAAATAAAAGTAAGGCGAAAGGAGATTACAATCAAAATAGTGGAGTGGAAGAGGTATTTAAGCTCTATGCAAGAATGCCAATGTGCATGCATTTGTGGTGGCTCTCTCAAATTACATTGGTAAATGAAATATTTGTAAAAATGTAGACAAATTAGTGTACGACAAAAGGGATAAGAAGAAAGTGGACGTTATAGAAGTTACAGTGGAGGATAAAGTGGCAATTACGTGAGAAATTGCTCCTTGAACCTCCTTGCTTATGGGTGGGTTAACTAATAGACTGCACCCATTACAACTTTCATGTCGAAAAACGGAAAGTCCCTCGCTAGTTATAACTTAATAAAGTGTAAAAATCTATGTTTAGATTACTCATTCAAATTGTAAGTGACTGACTAGTTTACTGGAACGTTGCGGTGATTGCAAGTCAAATGAGATCCCTTGGAGGCGAAGGACATTTGGATTTCTATTGAGAAAGAAACTTATCTACCACTTTTCATTTTTTGTCAGCAGTTTTTTTTTTTTTTTTTCAGCAGTTGAAGCAAGAGGATATTCAGAACAGGATTTTGTTGAGGAGTTCCTCAAGAGTGCTTATTGAATAGCCAATTATGAAACTTCTAGATTCGAAGAACTGATTTTCGTTGTGTTCAGTGCAATTAATATTTTGAGAATTGAAGAATTTTCTCTATCTTGAGGAACAATCACGGCTCTAGAACGTTGGAATTTTAAGTGAAAATGAAAGCAATATCAACATCGGCCAAGTTATATTCGGGTAAGTTTTCAGGAAAACCCACCTCACTCTCCAACCGTTGTAATTGATGACTCGGTCTTCCGATGTGCTGACTGACTTGGCTGCCGCCGAGGCATCGGCATCGACCAAAGTAGGATTATAAAACCGGTGAGACGAGAGCCAGAGGAAGCACAGATTGGAGAAACATAAAAGATGAAAGCGGTTGTTTTGTGTTTTCTTTCAATTCCAATGGCCTTGACCTTGGCCACCTTTACCGCGGGGCACAACTGCAACCGAAGTTGCGGCAACATGAGCGTGCCTTTCCCATTTGGGCTCAGTGAAAGTTGTGCGTGGAGCCCCGACCACGTCCTCCACTGCGATGACGAATCAGGGAACCTGGTACTCGGCAAGAACATTCCGTTGTTCGACATATCTGTGGAGAAGGGGACAATGACCATTGGCATGTACGTAGCTTATGACTGCTATGACGAGAATGGCAAACAGCTTGAGAACTCTGTCACTGACCAATGGACCGGATTGGGCGACGCTGGGCTCTATACATTCTCGGACACCCGGAACAAGTTCACAGTCTTGGGTTGCGACACTTTGGCTCTTATGACAGGTGACGACGAGACTTTCTGGAGTGGATGCTTCTCCCAGTGCTCCGAGGACATGAACTTCACGGCCAAAAGCGCTTGCTCTGGCCTTGGGTGCTGTCAGATGTCGATTCCTGAGAGCCTTAGGACATTCAATATATCCATGACAAGCTCAACGAATTACACCGCAGTTCGGAACTTCAGCCTTTGCGGATCAGCGTTCCTAGCGGACCAGGAGTCGTGTAATGTCTCCGATTACAAGCTCCCTGTCCCGGCTGATATAAACGCTAAGGAATACTCAAGGGTTGTCCTGGATTGGGTAGTTGAACGGGATTTGAACTGTGAGAAAGCGCAATCGAACCAATCGAGGTATCCCTGCGGCGCCAACAGTTACTGCTCTTACTTCGACAAAGGGCAGGGTTATCGTTGCTCCTGTAAGCCTGGGTACAGGGGGAATCCCTATGCCCCACCGCTGTCCCCTGAGTCCACGGGATGTGAAGGTATTCTTCTGTTCTCTTTGCCAGCCAAAATTTTTTTGTTTGGATTGGGCCATAATTTCCGTGATCAAACTTCCTCAAGCCAGTTCTTCATTGAGTTTGATTTAGATGCTTCAATACAACCAAGACCTTATTTTTAAGAAGCAAAAAAGCACATGAACGTACACTTACAGTTTCGCCTTTTATTCTGTTTGATATAGACATCGACGAGTGCGAGCATCCAGAACAATATCCATGTCACGGAAATTGCAAGAATACGCAAGGGAACTACACATGCCACTGCCCGTTTAGCATGGTTGGTGATGGCAAAGTCAGTTGCCAAACTTCTCGTCTTGTCATAATCGCCGCAGGTAACTCTAATTTCCTTGTGACGGTCGCTCAATAATCCAAAGCCACTCTTGCTTTAGACTACGAGTCCACTTGCCATTGATCCGGCTTATGGTAACATGTTCTGAAATTGTTCTCACTCGTGCGATTACTGGTCACGAAGCCTTTACTTTAACAAACCTTATCAACTGTTGGAAATTTGTTTGTAAAAACAAAAAAAAGAGTGCATTTTCTTTGTCCCACATAGAAAAAATGAGGGGAAATGGATCAATTTATAAGTGTGAGGTTTTTTTTAAGTATATCAAAAGGAATGATTGGGTGTGAGCTAGACCTCACCATGTACATGAATAATTGCGTAATTTTGGCACTTGTGATTTAATTAGCATTAATCCCTTTGTTATTTTTATTTTTATTTTTATTTTTATTTCGTACGGTTATCTTATTAACTTTAATCAATTCAAAGGTTGTTTTGTTTATTGAGAATTTTCAGAAATTAATTAATTAATTAATAATAATTTCGAAATTTTATTTATTAAATTATTATTATTATTTTTATTCCGAATTTTTTGTTTGTGTCTTTTCAAGACAACCTTTGAATAAGATACCCGTTCAGTTTGCAACATTTCCCGAAGGGTTGCATTTGTTCGGTTTTTAACTTCTTACAAATGGACGCCTTTGTTCATTTGAGTAATTTTTGAAAGAATGTGTTTGTTCATTTTTGCAACTTTTCACAAAGAGTTGTCTACGTTTTTAAGACTATTTTATATATACTTGTTAGATTGAGGAAGAATGTGTGTGATCATTTTTCATCTTTTCGAGTCTTTTTTTTTTAAAACTACAGCCATCCTTTCAAATTGTTTCCTGAGAGATCTTGGAGAAATACTAGAATTGTTATATAATATTCTCATTTTGAGACTTTCTTGTATTCTTGATGATATTTGCCGGTGATCATTAACAACTTTGTGAGGCAAATAAATCATTAAAGAAAGTGATATCACGTCTCAAAGTTATTTCAAAGTACTCTAAAGATCTGTCTTCATTGTTGTACCCTATTCGAAGCAGTATTTTCCCAACATCAACTCCTCAATGTCGACTCTCCAAAGTTTTTCCATTAAAAGTGCCAACTCTCCTCCGAGGTGTTTCTCAAGATCTTTGGAGAACGGGTACCCAATCACTCGATGATCAACACATCAAAAAAAAAAATTAAGATTTTGTGTAAGGTGATATCTTGTATGGAAACTCCGAAAAACTGGATTCCCTTCCAAATATCTCCCTCTTTTTTTTTTTGCTTTTCTTTCTCAGTCTTCACCGAGAGACACACAAGGCCAAACTCTGTTTACCTTTCTTTTGGTCGTATATCCATTGCACCCACCATTTGGTGGCTGATGTGTCGGGTATTTATGGGGATAAATTTAAGAACATATATTAGTTCTAAAATTTAGAAGATCCAAATTCGTTATTTGTCAAAGTAAATCAGAGAAACTAATCCCTCCATTCCTCAATTTTGTGTGGAAGCCATTGTAGCGGTGACATCATGCGTAATTGTCAGTGGCCTAGTCTTGTTCATATGCAAGAGGAGGGCTAAAGAGAGGCACTTCAGGCAAAATGGAGGAGAGATCTTGAAGCACCAGAGAGTGAAAATCTTCACTGAGGCACAGTTGGTTAAAGCCACCAACAATTACGATGCTAGCAACAAGCTCGGTGAGGGTGGTTTTGCTTCAGTTTACAGTGGTCGAATTGACGGCGATGTCATAGTCGCAGTCAAGAAGCCTAGAGATATCCCCGTCAAGAAGCCAAAAGACATGAACAAAGACTTGTCTTTGAGCACTCATGATGAATTCCTACACGAAATCGGCATCATTTCACAGGTGAATCACAAGAACTTGGTCAAGCTCCTAGGCGTATGTTTGGAGACAAAAGTGCCATTGTTGATCTATGAATTCATCCCGAATGGGACTCTCTATCACCACATTCATGACAAGACATCAACGGTCTTGCAATTGTGGAAGACTCGCCTGAGGATTGCCTCGGAAGCCGCCTTGGCCCTCGAGTACTTGCATTCCCTAGCTGACCCGCCGGTCATTCACAGCGATGTCAAGTCTTTGAATATACTTTTGGATGAGAAGTACTCTGCTAAAGTATCCGATTTCGGAGCCTCGGTTTTGATATCACCCGGAAAGACTCATGTAGCTGAAAGAATACAAGGCACAATAGGTTACCTCGACCCTGAGTATCTCAGCACTGGTGAATTAACAACGAAGAGCGATGTTTATAGCTTTGGGGTCATCCTCATGGAACTCCTCACTGGAGAAACGCCAACTCGGCGGGCAAAATCTGGGGAAAAAATTAACATCCTCCAACTTTTCATCTCTGCTGTGGAGAACCAGACACTCCCCCACATAATAAATTTTGAGGCATCCAATGAAGGTGAACTGCAAGAGATCGAGGCAGTTGGTTCACTCGCTAGAAGGTGTTTGAACTATAATGGCATGAATAGGCCGACAATGAGGGAAGTGGCCGAGCAACTAGCTATGATCAACAAGAACTTGTGGGCTGACAACCAGAACGATGAAGAGACTCAAAGTTTACTCAACGAGACGAGATGTGATTCTCTTTGGACTTCAATCAGTGAAATGAACAAACCAGAGTCGACTGATCTTTTGGTATTTGACATCGAAGCAGCCAATACTAGTTCCAGCATCTGATTCGTGGTTTCTAGTGCGGGGCTATGTACAAGAAACAAAACCAATGGTCCTATGTTCGTCCTTGATCTTTTGATTGAGAGCCTGATTAATTAGCAACTTTGATTTTTTATTATTATTATTATTAAGGGATGGTTCTATTTTAAACTAAGTACGGGGATGCATGATTGTATTCACTTCCGTTCTAGCTATAGATTTCAGAGCTCTGAAGAATAGCCATTTTATTTAATGAATGGATAATTATGGAAGACTGCTTGAATGTCTATATGAACAATTTAATGGGAAACTACTCTTTTGAATTTCAGTTTCACATACACTTTCTTCCCTAAATAAAGCACGAAGACAATTTCCTACCTTTCGGCATTGCATCGGAATTTTTTTTACTTTTTGGTCGCTATAGCAAAAAATGCTGCTTCATAGAGAAGCAAGAGCTGCAAGAGTGCATTAATTATATAAGGGTTAATACCACGGAATACCTTAAATTTGTACGCATGTGGCAATTTTACCCTCCGTTAGTTTCTGTTAAATTTTACTATTAAGTTACTAAGTTGGATGACACATAACATATAACGGGTGTACCAGTTTGGGGTTTTACTCTTCATTTATCGAAGGTGTAAAAATTTATGATTCTTTGTGATATTAATCCAATTTAATGGAAATTAATGGACGGTAAATTTCTTATAAATGTACCAGTTTGAGGTTTTTGATAGTCAAAAAATTAGTTTGGAGTAACTTGATTATATATGTACTAGTTTCAGATTTTTTTATAGTATTAACCCATTATACAAACCTACTCACAAAACAAAATATTTGCTTTTGAGTATTACCACCCTGTCCAATTGTTAAAACTTTTGGAAGTAGAGGAAAAACACCATGTATAAGAGAACAGTGCGTGCGAGACTGAATGAAATTCTATTCCCGATTCTTACCAAAATGGGAAGTTATCTTCCCACGGCCTAAATTAGTTGTTCTCAGTTCATGGACAACATATTCCATAAATCAATTAGTTTCGTGTCATCCAAACACTGAAAAATCATAAAACAAATTTCCAGAAACAAATTTAATTCAAAAACACTAACCTAGTCTCAGAAATTAAAACAGGTTCTTAAAACCTCGTCAACAAAAACTACAAATTGTCTGAAAAAAACATGACTCAAAAAATAGATTTTAACTTAGGAGGTACATACTAGACTTATGTAACATAAACTTACAAGACAATGTTGTCCTTAGATTCACGATTCTTTTAGTAAAATCATTCACTTGCTGACATTAAGTTCGAGTTTAAAAATATAGCCATTATGATTATGACTATGGAATCGTACTGACAATGTCTTATGTAAAATGATAACAAAATCATTGCGTAACAGCCTGAAAGTAATTTGCATAAAGGTGGACTACATATGAAATTTTTAATTTGGCTCTTTAGTCCCCACATTGTTTAGAGCTTCCATCTGCAACTAGATATCGGCTTTGTTTGGGAATTGCTTTGTCGAGGGTGCTATGGGTCCTTTGGGCAAATATAAATTGCATTTGACATATTTTTTTGGGGTTTGTGGAAGATGTAATTGCATTTTCAAAAACTTTTAGCCTTAGATAGGTCTGAAGGTACTTTGAGATTTTAGTATTTCTGGAATGCAAATACATTTTTATTTTCTTCCAACTTTGCCCACGTGATAGGTGAAGTTACGCTTTTGAATTGGGAGACAGTGAGTTGATGGGAAGAGTATATACTTGAATAATTGAAATTGCCAGCTAGAGACCTCAAATGTTGGAAGGAGCAATATCTTGCATAAAATGTGTAAAAAATAAACCGTGATTTAAAATGCCAATTTTTTACTATTTTGACGGTATCTGATTTTTTGTAAGGAAAAAAAAAAGCATATTGTATTGCACCATTAAGAAAAGCACATATCTGTTTTAATATCTATGTTTAAAAGTAGCGTGGCATTGCATCATAGGCTAAATAATGCACGTAACTCTTTCTTGAAAAGCAAGTTCACTTATCCTCGCATCTAGAAGTCCGTAGTTTTACCACATTGCCCGTTTTCCTTAATTATTTACATTAGCGCTTTATGCTTTTTCTCGCTAATTTGTCAAAAGAATGCAATGTAATAGAATCGCGAGTCTATTTCATAGCTTAGTGACAATAAACATAGATCTTATATTGTATTGAAAATGGAAAGATTAATAGAAAGGTAAACTCTAATATTTTAGAAAGTGCTATAAATTAGGCTTTGTTCGTTTCGCGAAAAATGTGACTTTTCTGAGAAAATATTTTGCTCTGTCAGGTAAGAAAAATCTTTTTCTCCATGCACTCTTTTTCAATATTTTTTTATTTTATTTATTAAAATCAATATTTTACTTATTTTAAAAATTTCAAAAAAATCGATTTTTAATTATTTTTTATTTTTGTTTTTATTTTCTTTCTTTTTTTGCTTCTTCTTCTTTGGACGGTCACTGGCCATGGCAACTGCTGGCAACTGGCGCTAAGTGAGCTTAAGCCTCGCCATAGGCTAGAGAGGCTCAAGCTCAATAGATACCGACAAGGTTGAGGCTTGCCCTAGGTTGGCGACCTAAGGGAGGCTCGAGCTTGGCCCAACTTGCTAGATCTAGTGAGGCCCGAGCTCCCTTGACGGCCTTGAGCGAGCTTGCCTAGGAAGCAAAAAAGAAAGTTAAGAAAAAGAAAAATAAATTAAAAATCGTTTTTAAAACAAGAATAAAAGAAAATTAAAATATGAAAATACAAGGAAAATGTATTTGGTGAAAGAAAGTGAGGAAAAGAAGATATGAAAAATATTTTCCCCTTTCTCCAAAACGAAAAACATTTTTCTCTATTTTAGAAAACTTTTTTTTGATGGAAAATATTTTCCTAACAAATTTATTTTCGTGAAATGAATGCTGGAAAATTCAAAAATGTTTTATTGGAAGTTTTTTTCTGTGAAATGAACGAAGCCTTAATATTCTATATTATCTTAATTTTAACTAATCGTATCAGTAAAAAGAATGTTTGTGCATGGGAGGGGTCCTCAAGCTAGTCCTGGGTCAAAAATTAATAAAATATCTATGATATTTAGGAGGACTAATAAACTTTCTCAGGTCAACCTTCCTCCTTCTAATCCTCAACGGAATCTAAGTTCTGCGATCTGCATCTTCCCATGACTGGTGGTAAGGTGATTTAACAAATATAGGTCGCAAATACGGGTAAATGTTGCGGATAGCATCGTGAGGGATGACTTGACAAGTCGTCGGAGAAGACAGACTTCGCGAGTCGTCATCGTTTGGACGTTTCATTAAAAGAAGGCGGAGAATTCTCGAGCAAGTCCTCGTCCCGCACCGCACTGCCGTACTCGTAGAGAAAATTCATTAAGGAAAAAGACATTTTGGAGAAGTGACGAAGTAGTAGTCCTTGCCAGCTTTTGTTTGGTACGCGGGCACGAGATTTGTCCACTCCCCTTACCACTACTCACGGGAAGATGCAGACCGTAGAACTTAGATTCCATTGAGGATAAGAAGGAAGGCTGACCCAATAAAGTTTCTTAGTCCTCCTAAATATCAGCTGATATTTTATCAAATTTTTATATTATCGTAATTTTAATTGATTATATCAATAAAAAATAATAAAAAGAATGTTCCTATTGTTAGCCATTAAACCAAATTTATTGGAAGTTATCGATCAATTAAAAAAGTTATCGATTCATTAAAATGTTCGTTTGACTCCCAAGACTATTGCACGTGTTAAAGAAAAGTCATCATTCTAGCGTTGCTTTTAAGAAGTTTGTTCATAGTTCTATGTCATAACTGTTCATATTTCTACTTTAATCACTTTTTTGTAAGTTACTAGAAATTTATCTCTTTGGAACACTAACTATATTTATGAGTCATTAAGTTTAAAAGTTATGTATCAATCTATAAAATGCGACTTTTGTAATTGTTTCTAATAAGGTGAAATATCGCGTTATTAAGCAAAGGCTTCTTCGTTTCCTTCTTTTAACCGTTGTCAATCAAAGCTATTCACCTTTTAACTCTATTGATCAAAGTTTAAACTTGCCGATTCAAGGCTTTCTCCAATCATGCGCACGGCAGGGGTCCTCAAACTAACCTCGGGTAAAAATTTGATGAAATATCAACTGATATCTGGGAGGACTAGGGAACTTTCTCGGGTCAACCTTCCTTCTAATCCTAGAATGCATCTTTCCAGGGTGGCGCAAGGAACAGTACAAATCTCAGGTCTACGACCCACAAAAAGTGGCAAGGACCACTTTGTCACTTCTCCAAAATGTCTACTTCCTTGATGAACCTTCTACGGTCTGGTGGCGCAGGATGAAAACTTGGTTGTCATCGTGAACTCCGCCTTCTTTGTTGAGACGCCCGAACGACGACTTGCGAAGTCAGTCTTCTCCTCCCGACCCCCCCAAAAAAAAAAAAAAAAAAAAAAAGGAGAGAAGAGAAGTCCGTCTTCTCCGACGACTTGTCAAGTCATCTCCTCGTGATGCTATGGAGCCAGACGTTTTCATTGTTGGATATGAACTTCCTACTCGGGCGATATTACCCGGATTCGCAACCTAGATTGTTAGAATACTAAGAGGTCTTCTTCGGTTTATGTGGAAAATTCTGAAAACCTATCTGGGGATTGACTCAACCGCAAGGGCGTCCCATGCTTTCGGCTAGAAAAACCGGTGATTGTGGGTTCGAAATCTTTCCTAAGGAACTCAACTTTAAATGGGTGTTTACTCGAACGATAAGGATGGTGTCATGCTTTTGGCTTCAAATACCAATGACTGTAGTTTTGATTCGTTTCCTAAGGATATCAACTTTAAATGGGTTCACCTCACAGATTATCGGGTGCACGCATATTAACAATCAAACCATACATTAACTTATTAAAAATTGAATTTTTCCATTAATTTACATCATTTGACTCTGACGAATATGGATGAGTAATCTCATGAATAATACATGCCTTTTCGCGATATCACTAACAAAGCATACTTTCCTTCTCTGTCAGTATCCAACTCTTTTAATTTCTACTTCTACTCTATGTAACATATCATAATTTAAACCTTCATTTCTATTCTTAAGCAAAAATATTTTTGAATAATTAGAATGGCAATCAAGGCTATTCCATAATATTTCTTACCACCTCTAATTATGGACAGTTTCGAAGTCACCAAAGTTCATATGGATTATTCTAATTATGCAGATTCTACAAGCAGATGCACTTTACTTTTTAATCTGTTTAGTTGCAGCACATGTTTCACATTCACTCGTGCTATCAGAATTCATATAAAAAAATTAAACCCATAGAATGCATTTTCAGTACAGATGACTTATCAACATGTCCTAATCTAGCGTTACCTATATAAGTCGTCAATAAAAATGTTTATGAAATTTATTTGTGTGCCTCTATTGGTGCTGGTCGTTTTTTCACCAAATTAGCTTTGGAAATCATCTCTTTTGACTATATTACATGCAGCTCCATAGGTTGGTCTCTTCTATGACGATCTGGTAATAATCTTCGAAGGTGGCAATAACCAACAGAGATCAGAAATAGAAGATAGAAGTTGGTGTATGTATTCTAGTGCATCAATAATGAACAAGATGGCAGGTATTTATGGGCAAACAGGCAAGCTACCAGAGTACATGTCACAATGGCTAGAAGAATAAATAGGCAATGGGTAGTTCGACTGGGAATAAACGTCACAGCAGTTAGCTAGTCGAACGTCAAATGGTACTAGCCTCTTGAAATAATCTATGTATGTCGTCTTCAAAAATGTTTAGAAGGAGAATGAGAAAAGATAAAAGAGGACAGAATTTTTTTGGTCGAGAGAAAATTGTATTAATTACTCAAAAGAATGCAGAAGTACATAGTTTTCATAACAAAACAAATCAAAACAGAGCATGAGTACTGAAAAACAAAGTCAAATCCAAAATACAAGGAGGATCGATGGAGCATTTGCAAAGCTAAGTACAAACTCGTTTAACATGAGCAGATCTGTCAAACAAAATTAGTGGCTAATTACTAGATCTCATATCGTTGTCAGTGCTGAGCACACACCATAAATTCGTTCTTCAATAATTACGACGTTGCCAATTGATGGTGCATGCCTAAGTTTGGCTTCCTTTACACCATCGTCATATAGGGACAACTATAATAGGTTAAACAAACACGAATCTTGTTGGAGAAATCTTCCTGGAGTATTTTGAAGCTGACAAAACGTTTCCATCAGTCTAGTCTGAAGATTTGCAGACTCTACTATTTAAAGTCTGAAGACCTCCGGACTGCCAGACTCAAAGTTTATTCTCATTGACAGTTTCTAATCCGTCAAAGAAGGGGCTATCCAGAACTGGGTGTTTCATTAAGGATTTGACCTTATCGACTGGAGAAGATTTCTTGGCTGGATATGACATAACGGAATCCTTTACTTGATCATGATTGATTCAGAGATTAAGGATCTGATAATTGGCGAAGTATACTTGGAAGGTTCTACTTATAGAAACGAGATCCCGATTGTATGGGCGAGCGGGATTGATGGGCTATTGACATGTTCCTTAAATAGCTCGAATGATCTTCCTAATTGATTCTGTCCAATGGGAAGGTTGGAAGAATTCATTTGGTAAGTGCCAACGGGTATGATGGCATAAATGAGTATATAAGGAAGACGTTCCAATTGTTCGAGTGTGTCCACGATAGAAGAATTTCAAAGTCTGAAGCTCTTTGTTCTTAGTCAATTCATTTACTGAGCGAAATCTTGTACGCAAAAGAGAGTCTATATTCTAAGAAACCTTGAGGAAATGTGGTAGAGTATCTACACTGTGGAATCAAGGGAGTGCCTTGCTGTAACAACTCTTTTGTTCATAGTGAAATCCAGCCAGTGGGCTGTCAGTGCGGAAGAGTGGACGTAGGCTTGGAATAAGCCGAACCACTATAAACCTTGTGTTCAATTTTCTCTTCCCTACTCTCTGCTTTACTTTGATCATAATTCGTTTTGTTAACCAAAGGAGAACTTCCTTTCTATTGTCTGCTTAGTATTGCTCTCTTATCTCGAGAAATTATTTTTACACCTATTCACCCCCCTCTAGGTGCTTATACTAGCTATCTCAATTGGTATAAGAGCTTGTGTACTCACTTTGTTTGAAGTGTTTTACTTCAAAGTTAAAGATCCATGGCTAGTATGTTAGCTCCAAGGCTGGTAGAAGGGCAAAGAAATACCAGACCGCCTTACTTTGATGGAAAGGATTACAACATATGGAAAAACAAGATGAAGGCGTTCCTAAGATCAAAGGATCCTCTGGAATGGGACATTGTAAAAAAAGGAATCATTCCTAAAGCTACACCTGTCTCAGAGAGAGGAAATGAAGCTGTTGAGTCTAATGAAATGACTCAGGAAGAGATAATCAAGAGACAAACTCTTGATGCAAAAATAATTTATTCTTTATATTGTGCTTTGTCATCTACTGAATATAACGGAATATCTTCTTGTGTTACAGCAAAAGAAGTCTGGGATAGATTACATATTACCTATGAAGGAACCGATCGTTTGAAAGAGATCAAAATCAACATTCTCCTCGGTCAATACGAAGCCTTCAAAATGAAATCAGGAGAATCTATAACTGACATGTTTAGTCGTTTTACAGAAATCGTGAATAGTCTTGAAAATCAAGGTTAACCAATTTCTGATCCCATGAAGGTAAACAAGCTCATCACAAGTGGACTCTCCAAGGATTGAAATAACATAAAGACCTCAATAAGAGAGACACAAAGAATCATGCCACTATATGTTGATGAGTTGGTTGGGACTCTTTAGTCTTATGAAGTAGAACGAATCAATGAAGACGAACATCCTAAAGGTAAAATCCAATGATGATTCTGATATTACAGATTATGAAGACGATATGGATGATGAGGAGCTTGCTCTCATGATAAGAAGATTCAGAAAGTTGAACAGAAAAGGAAGAAGATTCAATCCAAAGAAACAGAGTTTTCAAAAGCAACAAACTAAGTCTGTTGAGGATGATGAATCAAACAAATATGTAGTCTACTTTGAATGTAAGAAAAATGGACACATCAGACCCAACTGTCATCTTCTGAGGAAGAAGAAATGAAAAGCTGAAAAGTATTGAAAGGCTCTTAAAGCGAAACACCTGGTGATACAGAGTGTGAAGAAAGTGATGATAATTATGGCAATATATGTTTGATGGCACAATCGGATTCATTCAAACTCCGAGACAGGATTTATCTGGACGGTGAATTTGAGGTGAGTAACTTTAAAATCTCTATTAAAGTTTCTAAATACATTGATGAGTTGTGTTTTAGTCTTAAGACTTCTCTTAAAAGGATTTCCGAACTTAAAAATGAAAACTCGCACTAAAACAACAGAAAAATGTTTTGAAAGAAAATGTGAAATGTTCAGACATGAATGTTTCTTCTCTTAAAGAAAGTGAAGATAATCTTTTAAAAGAAAATGTATTTTTAAAAATGACATATCAAATATTTCAAAAAGATTTTCAATAGGATCTGAGAAACTTGAGAAAATCCTTTCAAAGACAAAGACCTTATTTCAATAAATCTGGTTTGGGAATGACTATGGAAACCATTCCTTTAATTGATTTTCCTAAAGTGAAGGAAAGAATTAAGCAAAGACCCTCAAGAGACGCTTACAAAAATCATTTTAAAAGATCTTTGTAAAACCAAAAGGTAGGTCGCAATGCTCTCGGATGTTCAAAGTGCAATAGTGCGGATCATTTTGAAAAAGAATGTCCTATGGTTTGGAAACCTCGTTAAGAAAGTATGGCAAAAACCGCATATCATACTAACACCAATGGACCCAAGAAAAATATGGGTACCAAAGAAAGTTTGAGTCTCTTTTTAAATGCAGGTCACTATCAAGAAAAATGTAAAATGGTATCTGGATAGTGGATGCTCAAGACATATGACAGGAGATTCAAATTGTTTCATAAAGCTCGTTCAAGTAAATGGTGGAAAAGTCTCATTTGGAGGAAACAGTAAAGGAAGAATTGTGGGATTTGGAACTGTAAAGATTGGAAACCTCACAATAAGTAATGTTTCTTTAGTGGAAGGACTCAACTACAATTTGCTCAGTATCAGTCAGCTGTGTGATACCGGTTTCAAAATCAACTTTCAAGAGGGAATATATTCAGGAACTAGTAAAGATTCTACTCAGTCATTTATGAGTCGAAGACATGGAAATATCTACCTCTTGGATGTGAAACCAGATAAATCGCAATGTCTAATCTCAATTCAAGACGAAGTGAATTTATGGCACAGAAAGCTTGGGCACATCAATATGAAGCAGATAGCCAAAATTTCAGTAAAGAAGCTTGTTCGTGGTTTACCCAATCTATCATACCAAAAGTCTGATCTATGTACACCATGCATATTGGGAAAGTAGGTAAGAAATTCCTTTAAACCAATAAATCAAGTTTCCACTAATCGTGTCTTTGCGGCTTTTGTATATGGATCTCTTTGGACCAACCGGAACTCGAGCATTGGAGGTAAGAAATATTGCCTAATAATTGTGGATGACTACTCACGATTTATTTGGGTATATTTCCTGGTAAATAAGTCTGAAACCTTCTCTTACTTTGAAAAGTTTGCTAAAAATGTTCAAAATAAAAAAAAGGGTATATTATTTCAAGTATAAGAACAGATCATGGAGGTGAATTTGAAAATCAAGATTTTACAAAATTTTGTGATGAATCTGGTTTTCAGCATGTGTTTTCCTCTCCATATACTCCAGAGCAAAACGAAGTTGTGGAAAGAAAGAATAGGTCGCTTCAAGAAATGGCTAGAACTCTTTTAATTGAAAGTAACATCTCTTCACGATTTTGGGCTGAAGCAGTTTCTACAGTCTGTTATATTATTAATAGAGTTTTTCTAATGCCTATTCTGAAAAAAAAAAAAAAAAAACCCTATGAATTATTCAAAGAAAATAAGCCTATTGTTTCATACTTTCATGTGTTTGGATGTAAATGCTTTATATTGAAAAATGCAAATGATCGAGTTGGCAAGTTTGAAGAAAAATCAGACGAAGGCATCTTCCTTAAATATTCTATCTCAAGCAAAGCCTACAGAGTCTACAACAAGAAGACTCAATCTGTGGAGGAATCAATGAATGTCAAATTCCAAGATTCTATGCAAAATGAATCTATTCAGACTCATCTTGAAGAATCTGAATCTACTCCAGACTCTACAAAGTCTAAATTTTGAGAAGCAGCTCAGACTTTGAAAGATCAGCAACAAGTGATTATTGAAGATTCACATGAAGGAAGTGATCATCAACCTGACAAATCAACCAGTAACTAGAAGCATAAGTTTAGTAATCCCAAAGATCTCATTATTGGCGCCATTAATGAAGGAATTCGCACAAGATCCAAAAGGCGCGAAGAGTCTAGTACTGTGGCTCTTATTTTTGAAATAGAACCCAAAAGCATAGAAGAAGCTTTATCTGATGAAAGCTGGATTGAAGCTATGCAAGAAGAACTCAAGCAATTCAGCATTAATGATGTTTGGGAGTTGACTCCTAAACCGAAAGGTAAATATATTATTGGAGCTAAATGGGTTTTCAGGAACAAAATGTGTGAGAAAGGAAAGGTCGTAAGAAACAAAGCAAGACTCATGGCCAAGGGATATATACAAGAAGAAGGGATAGACTGTGATGAGACTTACGCACTAGTAGCAAGGTTAGAAACAATTTGATTATTACTTACTTTTGCTTGTTATAAGAATTTCGGGTTATTCCAAATGGACGTCAAAAGTGCTTTCTTGAATGGATTTATCAATGAGGAAGTTTATGTGGAACAACCACCTGGGTTTTAAGACCCAAGGAAACCAGACTTAGTATTCGAATGAAAAAGGCCTTATATGGATTAAAGCAAGCACCTCGAGCTTTATATGACAGGCTGAGTAAGTTTTTAATTCAAAACGGTTTTGTAAAAGGTAAAGTAGACACTACTCTGTTTATCAAAAGAGAAAACAAAAGTTTTCTGCTTGTTCAAATATATGTTTATGATATTATTTTTGGATCCTCTAATGAAAGTTTGTGCAAGAAATTCTCTAAGTTTATGCAAGATGAATTTGAAATGAGCGAACTAACATTCTTTCTTGGACTTCAAGTGAAACAATTGAAGGAATGAACTTTTATTCATCAAGAAAAATATGCTAATGACCTTGTCAAAAAGTTTGGACTGGAAAATTGCAAAAATACTGATATACCAATGTCAAGTTCTTTGAAGATAGACAAAGATGAAGGAGGAAAGAAAGTTGACCAGAAGCTATACAGGAGTATCATTAGTTCACTTATTTATCTTACTGCTTCTAGACCTAACATTTTGTTTAGTGTTTGCATTTGTGCTAGATTTTAAGCAGACCCTAAAGAATCTCATCTATGTGCTGCAAAGCGTATTATCAAATACATTGCATCAACTTCGAGCATTGGTGTTGACACCTAAATTTTAAATAATCATTTAGTAATTAGTTGCATAAAAAAAATAATAAATAAAAATAATAAAAATAGTAAAATTGCATTTCATGTAGTCGCATTTGCATCGGTACTAAAAGGGCAACAAGACGCAGCGGCTCGTGGTCGATAATATTCACAAAAGGATGGTCTCTCTCTCCACTGATCTGAACGCGCATTAAAGAAAGCAAAAAAAAAAAATTCTCCACTGCACACGCAAGAATTCCGGAGAAAGTCTGCAAGAAGATGGGCTCACAATTTTGTAAAATTTTATAGTGAGTTGTTGCAAGGAATTCTCTCCTTCTTGAAGAGCAAATCGGCTGGAGAAGAAAGTTCGAAGAAAGTTCCTACACGTCCATTGTCTCTCTCTCATTAATGCATGCATTAATTCGGCGGACGTGCGGACGTGGTAGGGGTCCTCGAGCGAAAGGTGGTCTCTCTCTTGCTGGTATGAAAACACACAATGAAAGTCAAAAAAATAGAAGAAAGAAGAGTGCTTAACGTGCATTTTTTTCTCCCTCATTAATGCAAGCACATGCACGCATTAATGGGGGACGTGAAAATTCTCCTGCTCGGTAGCCACCATATTTGAAAAAGCAACCGGACGTGAATAGCAAGGAAAATTACTGCCGCCTCCTGTTCACACTGAAGAACTCTATAAATACGCAAAGGGGGAAGCCACGCAGAGTGGGGGGGAGGAAAGAAAAAGAGAAAAATTTCAGTCGAGAGGTTTGGGAGGGAAGTGAAAAAGTAAAAAAAATTTCATTGTGAAAGGCTTCTCTTCGGTCAGAGTGAAGGGAAGGGGGTGTGTCAGAGAAAAACAAAAAAAGAAAATATGAAGTCAGGTTTCTGAACAAAAAACAGAAAAAAAAAGTCTACTGAAAAGACAAGAGAGGAGAGAGGGGACGTAAGGGAGAAAGAAAAGAAAAAGGAAAAAATCAAAAAGAACTGTTCATCTTCCTCGCATCTTCGCTTGCCGCCCGAACCGCCGGCTCGTCTCGCCGCTCGCGCTACCGCCTCACCGGCGAGTCTGCACCACCGCCGCCGCAGCAGCAACTCAAGCCGGTCGCCGCACCCCTGCTGCTCGCTGGAACCCCTAGCGTCACCGCCACTCCCGGGACCACGAAGAGCCACACCTCCATCCGACCTGCTGCTGGCCCTCCTGCTGCAACCCCCCCGACCACGACCTGCAGAAGCCCGTGAGCCTCCTCGCCGCACCACCGCGCCCGCTTGTCGTTCTGCATCACCGCTGCACGAGCAACCCGACGCTGCAACCCAAGCCACTCCACCCAGCCACCGCACGCCCGAGCGACTCTACCGCTGCTTTGCTCGCCCGTAACCTGCAGCGGTTGAGCCCCGTTCGCCGTCTCCGAGCGCGCCACGGTCTCCACCCGCCACCGCCGCTTCGCAAACAGCACCTCTTCACTGCGAGCACCGGCGGCTCGCCACCACCGCCTCGCCCTTGCCGCCGCACCCACCCGACGCACGTTGCTGCTGTCCCTTCACCACCGCTCCGTGCCCGCCCCGCGCCGCTGTCTTCGCCTCTCGCTCGTCCCCCTACGACGCCACTTTGCTGCCGCGCTTTCCTCTCGCCCGACACCGCTGCACGCCGTTGCAGCAAAGAATCGCCGAGCCCACCTAGTACCGCTAGCCGCCGTCCCTTTCGAACGACGCCACCACAGCAGCTCGCTGCCCGTTCCAAGGTTGCTACCCTTCGCCGGTGATCCGCTTCACCAACCCCGGTGCCCAAGTTCCGCCAAGGGCGCCCGCAATGCCCGAGTTTCTCCCGCCGTTCGTTCTGCTCGCTCCGCCCGCGCCGCTCCAACAAGCAACCCGACGCGCTGCAGCGCACCCCCTGCGACTGGCTGCTACCGCCGGTCCGCCCGCCGCCAGGTCCACCCGCCGCCGGTCCTCGCCGGAGCTCCGAACGCTGACCAGCGCCCCCGCGAACCACCATAGTTGCCAAACACCGTGAAAGGCCAAAGCAAGAAAACAAAAAAAAAAAAAAAAAAAGTCCAAATTAGGTAGGTTTATTTTATTAGGTAAATCTATTTTTTTATATTATTTTATCTTTAATATTTCGTCTTTTATGTTATGTTATTTTACGTTTTCGTTTCTTTATTTGAATTAGTTCTTGATGCATGTTTGAAAATCCCCAACGTACCACCTAATTCGCAACCGCACAATGATTTTTTATTTCATCTATAAGGCTTTAGATGAAATAATTAATCACGCGGGAATAAAATCGATATTTTGGTCTTTAAGGCTTAAGATCAATTTATTGATTTTATTAGCGAAACAACCATGTAGGATTTGATTGTTTTTAATTGCTTTATTTATCTCAAAAATACAAAAAAAATTGCATTTGCATTTCATGAAGGTTAGAATTAGGTTTATTTCCTGTTTTATGGTTTGCATATTTAAAATAGGAATTTTATTTCGAACATAAAAAAAATAAAAAATAATAAGAAAATCAAATCGACCAATTTAGGTTGCTAGTTTTAACTTAGGTTTCATGTTTAATTACTTGGCAATTTTTAATTTTGAAATTAATAAAAAAACATGAAAAAAAAATGCAATTTAGATTAGGGCTAGGGTTAGCGTATTTAGTTATTCCGTTTTAAAAAAAAAATAACAAAAATAAAAAAATACATTTAGGATATTAATTTTTTAAGAATTGCACGTGTCAATTTAGAATAGGATTTTTTGATTTCAAATTTTTAAAAAAAAAAAAAATCCCAAGAAAAATTAATTAATTCAGGATGCTAGTTTTTTTGTAGGTCGCATAATAGGCTTTAAAAAAAAAATGCATGTTTTAGAAGAGATAGCATGTCCCTCTAATTTTCACTCTAGTAGTTTTTTAGTGTTTTTTTTTTAATTACGAATTTTCATTAAAAAAAATCATCATGCATTTTAGAATAGAATTGCATGTCTCATTTTAAGTTTAGATCAATTTGCATCTTAGGTTAGAAATTACTAGATTAAAATAACGTCTTAGTTTAAATTAGGATTTAGCATGACTCAATCCTAAGTTTAAATTGGATGGAATTTTAATTTGGCTAGGTATTTTTTTTTTGCATTTTTCTTAATTTTGAATATCATGAAAAATACAAATTTTGTCTTTAGATAAATTAGTTTCAATTTTTAGGATGAATTGCATTTTTAGGAATAGAAATATCATGTGCACGTCATGTAGAATTAGGCTCATTTAATTAAAAATTGCCCGTCATTATAATTAGGTCATTTTGATTTACATATTTAATTATTGCATGTTCATTAAGAAAACACAAAAAAATATATTTTACTCATGCCATGTAGTTTAGAACACATTGTCATGCCATTCCATGTTAGATTAGTAGCATGCATTGCATATTGCATGATTCTCATTAAATAAGTGAAAACCAAAAAAAAGGAAATTGCGTGTTAATTACAAACCATATCTAGGACTGTTGATGTGAATTCTGATTTAACATTGCAGATGCTTTCATTGCTATGAGGTAAGTCCTGCAATTTATTCATCGCTTTCTTGGATGTTAAATTGGTGGTTTGCGCACCCGCATGATCACCTCACATGTTAGGAAGATAAATTGAAATCAATTCAAGCTGCCTACAAAAATATTTTTTGAAATAAAAAAGAAAAGGTACCGAAAGGGTGTTAGAGAAATCTAGCGTAATCAAGTCCCCGAACTCATTTAATCTCTGGTTCGTAGGAGTGAAGTAATTCTCCCATTACTTTACTTGGGTTTCTAATCGACCCACCAAAAAATAGATTAGTGGCGACTCCATGATAAACATCATTTGCATATTAAGAACTTAAACCCTAAATCGCGAATTGGTATGGGCTTGGGAGAGCTCGAGCTAAGTCTAGGCTTAGCAATCCATTAGCCGAACCCTTAGGTGGTCCAACCCGCTTCGGGGAGGTCGCGACAGCTTGGTGACTCCGCTGGGGAGTCAAGTTGAAACTCTTAGTGGACTTAGGCCAATTTTCTTTTTGAAAAATATTTTTGTTTGGCAGCAAGGATTCCAGGTACATCCCTAACATTTAAGGTGTTAAATGTTCTTGCAGGATGGGAGGTATAAGGGGAAGTGTTTGCTGACCTTTGTTTTGCAGGGAGGTGTAGGAATGTATGGTTTACTTTCACTTATGAAGTATTGCTTGATATAAATTGTCGTGCATGTCTTGCATCTAGCACTACACTATTGCACACACAACCCGCCGCCGGACCTGGGCCGCATAGGATCATCTAGGATGGTATTGAGATGGATACCACTTCGACCGCATGCCCGCGGTATGAGTCGCCAATCTCAATCCCGAAGTTTCTTTTCTGGTGTCAAGAGTACCCACCTCGGTTCGCATGCCCGCAACCCAGGTTGGCTCTTTGACTAAGCCGAAGTCATGAGGACCCTACTTAGTCCGCACGCCCGCGGCTAGTCTGATCATTCTTGTGGCTTCACTTTGTTAAGCCTTATAGACTAGAAATCGAGCCACTTACCATGCGCATGTCTATGTGATTGCCCTTTGCTTATTGGTAAAGTAAGTCTTCTAAATTCGCACTCTTGCAATCTACTTACTTTATTATATCATTTTGTCGGTCCATGGCATTAGGATTGTCCTGAGTCTTGGTCAATATACAATGGGAATACCGGACATTCGAATTATTCTCCCTCCAAAGGAAGAGCTTAGCGCATGGTGGGACAAGTTAGACCAAGCTGGCCGTCAATTTGTAGAGTCGCACATTAGTCGACTACTTCCATTGATGCGTGTCAACATCCATGGCGGTCTCATCCAAGCACTTGCTCATTGTTGGTGCCCCGAGACTTCTACTTTCATCTTCGGCGGTAAGCATGAACTCACGCCCACCTTGGAAGAGTATAGCATTGCCATAGGGAAATCCTTGAAAACTGAATTAATTAGCCCACCTATCGGAATAGACCCCGTTGTGGCCTTATCCGATTTTTTGAGAATTAAGGAGGATAGTGTAAGAAAGGTTTTAAAAGCTCACCGCAATACATGTCATTTATCTTTTCTAAAAGAATGTTTTGAAAATGGCAATTCTTTTCAAATGCGAAGGGTTTTCCTTTTAGCTTTCTTTGGGTTTATAGTTTTTCCTCATTGCAAGAATGCTATTAACCCTTTGATGACTCACTTAGTTGAACAAGTGTTGGTAGGAAAAAATTTCGTTAACGCTATTTTGACTGAAACCTTTCTTTCCCTCACTCGATTTAAAGGAAGCGGTGATAAGACTTTCCATTCCTCTCCTGAGCTTTTGCAAATTTGGTTTCTTTCTCATATAAAAGGGTTTGGTGGTTTAATGACTATACATGATGTTAATAACTCTAATCACCCTATTATGAGATTTGAGAACAACCAAAAACATGCACCGGATTACCATTATTCTAGATGGCTAGCTTTCATGAAAAAACCGACTTCCAAGGGTTTCCTATGGCATGCTAAGTGGTTCCAAGTTCGTGTGGCAAGACTTTCATGTGGAGGTGTTGGCCCAATCCCACTACTGGGATTCACTGGAGCAACAGAGTACTATCCGACTAGAGTGACCCGTCAGTATCAAGTTGTGCAAGAGCTTCCCCCAGCATTGCAAGCAGATCCACTCCAAGTCAACTTTGTTGATGGAGACCGAGACCATGAAGATTCCATTCTCACAATTAAATCAATGTGGGATATGTGCCAGCCACGGAAACTCAAGTGGCCGGAGGAGGAACTGAAGGGCAAAGAAATGAAGTACTATGCCTCAATTAAGTACATTCAACAACACAAAATTCCAGAGGAGTTACTTCCAAAGATACCAGAGGTGCCACTGAAGATCACCAACCGCGCTGAGAATAAACGCCTCAAAAGGGTTGCTGAAAAAGCTCAAGAGGAGAATAAGCGATTGCGCCGAGTGGTGTCCCGAGTGTATATTGATCAAGCTAGATGAAGTGTTTGAGTCAATCTTGTTGTTTTCATTTCTAAATTAATGTTTAGGAAGTTGAGTCATTTACTTTCCTAGTTTGTTTGTTTAGGGCATGTTAAGCTTCTATTTCATTAATGAACCGCTTGAATCAATATTGCTTCTATTTTGTTAGGATTATCAAAAACTCCATTAATGAATAAAAGTTTTAGACCATTGCTATGGACCGGTGTATTTCATATGAGATACTTATTTTTGTCTGTTTCTTCAAATTAGGAGATAACGGATCCTCCACGTTCGCCCATCATTACACGATCGAGAGCAAAAATGGCCGACCAAACCGAAATGCGTGATCGTATGACCACTATGGAAAACCAACTACAGCAGCTTGCTCACCTCTATGCAGCTTATGACAGATCAAATGCAATCCCTCCAAGTGAATCAGACTCTTGCGCCCACTCTCCCTGAGATAGTAGTCCCAAAGCAGATGAACAAGGCCCAAATGGGTGATGACGACATGCCTGAGCTGGAGGATGACCCACTGTTCATCACTGCCGAAAAAGCTAAGCCCGACACTGTCCCTAAGGCAGAGCAAGATGAACGCTTCACCAAACTTGAAGAAAAACTGAAACAATTGCAAGAGTCGCAGAATTCACTCCCGTTTGACTTGTCAGTTTATGAGAAGGTCAAAATGCCGAAGAAGTTTAAAATGTCGGAATTTGAGAAATACAACGGTACTTCCTGCCCGAAAGCTCATTTGCAGATGTACCATGTACGCATGGCCCAATACGTCAAGAACGAGCCTCTCATGATCCAATCATTTCATGCAAGCTTGACTCAAACCCGCACTCAACTGGTACATAATGAAAATGTGAACCTTCTTGATACTGGAATGATGTGGCTGACGCTTTCTTAAAGCAAAAGGTATAAGTTCAACATGGACATTGCACCTTCCCGAGAGGATCTTGAGCGGATGGAGAAGAAGAAAAGTGAGTCATTTAAGGAGTATGCTTTGTAAGGTGGCGAAACTTGGCAGCTCAAATCACTCCCGAGCCTACAAACAAGGAGTTGATGAAGTTGTTCGTCAAGACTCTCCCATATGAGTTCCGTAACCGGATGGCTAGCACATACGTTGAGAACTTCAACCAGCTTATCCCAGTGGGTGAACAGATCGAGATGGGACTAAGAGATGGATGGTTCAATGAACCAACTCATCAAGGCAAAAGGTTCACCATGAAGAAAGATAAAGAACCAGCCACTGAAATCAATGTTGCATATGTGCAACCAGCCCCTAGTAAGCCTCATATGGTTCGTATCCCTGGGAATCAGGAAAATGGAGGCCGAGTACTTGCACCGTGGCAATTCACCAAAAGGCAGTTCTCTCCTCTTCCTGGCCCTCTATCTCAGGTTCTGCCGATACTCCAAAAGAAGGGATTGATCTCCCACGAACCAAAGCGGCCCAATGCTGAAAAATTCTCCAATTATGATCCCTCCAAAAATGTGAGTATCATATGGGAGAGGTCGGCCATTCAACCGATGAATGTTTGACTTTGAAGCACAAGATCCAAAATTTATTGGATACTAAGGCATTTTCTTTCCGTACCACCAACCAAATGTCAAGAAGAATCCGTTGCCGAACATCAGGGAAGCGTGAATACAATCTTTGAGTTCAATGCTAGCAAAAAGATGAACTTGAAGGTGTCTGTCAAAGATATCTATAGCGGATTAGTTAGAGTTGGTTACTATCCGACACATGAGAATCCTCACTTGCCTACCATGAAGGAAAGGGTTCAAGAAATGGTTAAGGCTGGCATGATCGTGTATGCTGACCAAGCTGGAATAGTGTCAACTATCTCCGAAGTCGTCATTGATTGGGAGAAAGAATTTGCTAAGCTAAGTGCTGAAAAGAGTGAACCCGAGATCCATTGATCGAGGACATGCCCCCACTTGAGGACGCCTCCGACCATGACGGACGGATAGTGGAAGTGCCTTCAACTGATGAAGAAATAATTATTGAGATGCCTCAGCTGTATGAGTACAAGGATAACAAAGCAGTCCCCTGGTCATATGAGTTAGATGTTGACCTGATTACAAGGTCTGGTCGGACCTATGCTTAAGCTAATGCCCAACCGGCAAAGCCAGTTACCGACGAAGAGGCCAAAGAATTTCTGGCTATAATCAAAGCAAGTGAATATAACGTGGTCGACCAGTTGCGGAAATTGCCCGCTCAAATCTCTTTACTTGAACTCTTGCAAACGTCTCCTACACATCAAAAGTCTCTAATGAAGGTTTTGAGCGAAGTTCGTGTACCAGAGACGATCGAGGTAAACAGGTTGGAGGAATTTGTAGGGTCGATTCTCCTTAAGGATTTAATAGCCTTTTCAGATGAAGAATTCCCTCTTGAGGGGAGGGGACATACTAAGGCGTTATATATATCCGTCAAGTGCAAGGCTACCCATGTGGCTCGAGTACTCATTGATAATGGGTCTGCCTTGAATATCTGTCCATTGGCGACTCTTCACCGCCTGAAAATAGATCCTTCAAAAATAAATGCTGCAAAGACCTCCGTCCGAGCTTTTGATGGTACAAGAAAAGAGGTGATAGGGGAGACCCACCTTGATCTACAAATAGGATCGGTGATGTTCAACGTCCTTTTCCAGGTGATGGACATTCCTACAGCATTCAATTTCCTATTAGGTCGTCCCTGGATTCATACTGCTGGAGCTGTGCCATCAAGTCTCCACCAAAGCGTGAAATTTGTTGTCAAAGGAAAGCTAGTCATTGTTCATGGCGAGGAGGATCATCGGATCTATCATGAGACGGCCATCCCCTAAGTCGAGCCGGAACGTAGAGAGGAGTCGAGCTACCAATCATTTGAGCTTGTATCCACTATTCATGCATCTCGAGGATCGACAGCACCTATCCCTGATGTGTCGAATGCAGCAGTTATGGTAGCAAGAGTGATGGTTGGAAATCACTTTATTCCTGGCCGTGGACTTGGTAAAAAAGAGCAAGGTATCCGGAATCCTATTGAAGCCCCTCGAAGGTCTCGTTCCGCCGGATTAGGGTACCGTGGAAAAGGTGGAGGACGTGAGCAAGAGAGGAAAAACTCATTACTCCTCGATATCTGCGAGACATTCCCTGGCCCTGCTAGAATGATGCATGATGAAGGAGGAGCAATCGCCACCCGAGGTATCGAGCCCGATGGATGGAGTAGCATGGATGGCTCGACAACTTCAAAGACAGAGGATCCAGATAATGGGATGGAAGGGATCACGACCCTATTCGATGATCTCCTTATAGGTGCCATTGACGAAGAACCATCGGAGGAAATGGGTGCTGGCCCACAAGAGTAACACATTTACTTGTCTGCACTCCCCTGCGCAGGAATCTTATCGCTTTTAAGATTTGATGTTTTCTAGGGTTTGTTTATCGTATTTTGCATATCGTCTGTCAGGAGTGGATGTTTGCTAGGGTTTGATTGTTAGGGTTTCATTTCACTTTGATTGTCGTACTTTTCAATCCAATAAATATAATTTGGTTGATGAATGTCAATTACAATTACAAGTTTTATTTTGAGGGCATGATGGGGTATACCAAACCAGCCCGTTGATGATATCCAACCGATGAAAGAAAAGAAAAATCCAAGGAGAATTCTGAGGCCTGGGCTTCATCATGCTTCCTCGTGTCAAAATTTTTTCCAAAATGTTTTGCCCAAAATTTGAAAAAAATTCGAAAAGAAGGGAAATTCGAAAAAAAAAATAGAAATCCACGCCTTTTAGCCCTGTTTGTCTTTCTAAACTATCCATGTTATGTTTCAGGAGCAGCCTTATGGCGAGCAAGGAGGTGAAAATGGTCCAATCCAATGCCATGAGCGGTGATGGTGCTGACCCTGATGATCCAAATGGTGACTCCACTGAAGTACAACAAAGTTGGGAGCAACATGAAAAACCCAAAGTTCTCACCTCCGAACAAACCATTACTATCAACCTGAGTGATGCTGAGGATCCCAAAGAGATAAAGATTGGAGCAAATCTTCCCAAAGATGTGGCCGAGCACCTGACTCAGTTGTTAAAAGAATATCAGGATATCTTTGCCTGGACATATGCTGATATGCCAGGTTTAGATCCGTCAATTGTGGAACACTGTTTGCCCACCAATCCAGACATGTGCCCTAAGAAGCAGAAGCTTCGGAGGACTAAACCGGAGCTCTCAAAGAAGATAGAAGAGGAAGTAATGAAACTCCTCAAAGTGGGATTCATCGAAGTCTCGCAATACCCTGAATGGGTGGCCAACATAGTACCGGTCATGAAGAAGGATGGTCGAGTCCGAGTGTGTGTTGATTACCGAGATTTGAACAAGGCCAGCCCAAAAGACGACTTCCCATTGCCACATATTGATGTTCTCGTGGATAGTACTGCCGGATTTGAATTATTCTCTTTCATGGATGGTTTTTCTGGGTACAACCGGATAAGAATGAAAGATGAAGACAAAGAGAAGACAGCATTTATTACCCCGTGGGGAACTTTTCATTATAAGGTCATGCCCTTCGGACTTAAAAATGCGGGGGCAACTTACCAACGAGCCATGGTTACGTTGTTCCATGACATGATGCATGAAGAAATCGAGGTGTATGTTGATGATATGATTGCAAAAACCCGACCTGGAGAAGTCATGTCAAAACCCTTAGGAAGTTATTTGATCGACTTCGTGAATTCAAGCTCCGTTTAAACCCTGCCAAGTGCGTGTTCGGGGCAACATCAGGAAAATTACTTGCGTTTATGGTGAGTAGTAAAGGGATCGAGATTGACCCATCTAAAGCCAAGGCAATATGTGAATTGCAACCTCCGTCGACAGTGAAGGAGGTTCGGAGTCTCTGGGAGATCGAATTACATTGCACGATTCATTTCCCAACTCTCGAGACCGCTAAGCCGTTCTTCAAACTCTTGAGGAAAAACGTACAAGTTGAGTGGAATGAGGAATGTCGAGAGGCGTTCGATAAGCTGAAGCAATATTTGATGAATCCCCCAGTTCTTGTCCCACCAATATCAGGGCATCCCTTGATTCTGTACCTCACAATCCATAGTGAGTCACTCGGCGCGATGTTAGCTCAGAAAAGTCCCATGGATCATAAGGAACGGGCCATTTATTATCTCAGTAAAAAGTTCACTGTCTTAGAGCTAAAATATTCTGATGCTGAAAAAACTTGTGTTGCATTAGTATGGGTATTGCATAGACTGCGACAGTACACCTTGCATTACCAGACGTTTCTCATAACTAAGAACGATCCCATCAAGTATTTATTTAATCAACCAGCTTTGGTGGGTAAGCTAGCCAAATGGCAGGTCTTGATTTCGAAATTCGACGTGCAGTTTATGCCACAAAAATTAGTTAAAGGCCGAGTAATTGCTGATATATTGGCTGAGAATCCTAGAACCTTGAATGATGATGATTGTCCTCTAGATGATCGTTTTTTGGCCATAAATGAAGATGCGTGGTCTATGTTCTTTGATGGAGCTGTAAACTTGTCCGGTTCTGGTACTGGGGCAGTAATAATATCCCCAAACGGACAACACCACCAAGTAGCCGCGAAATTAATATTTCCATGCACTAACAATATTGCTGAATACGAAGCTTCCATTCTCGGACTTCAGGCCGCAATTGAAATGGAAGTGGCCAAATTGAAAGTATATGGAGATTCTGCACTAATCATACTCCAGACTGTAGGAGAATGGAAGACCAGGGATGCCAAATTACTACCGTATCACAAATACCTCGAAGAGTTGGTGAAGGAGTTCGATGAAATCTCGTTTGACTACTTGGCTAGATCTCATAATCGGTTCGCCATGCCCCGGCAACATTGTCATCTATGTTGCAAGTTACTGATGGTTTAGAAGTTGAGCCTTTGAAAATTGAGGTTCTAGCCAAACCCTCTTATTGCATGGTCATAAATGAAGAGCTTGATAAGAAGCCATGGTATTGCGACATCATGAACTATATTCAAAAGCGGGAACTTCCCCGGGAGCACTCCGGCCGATAGAAAGTACATAATGAAGATGGCCTCAAAGTTCTTCGTCAGTGGTAGGAATTTATACAGGAGATCTTATGATTCAATTTTATTGAGATTCGTAGATGAAGCAGAAGCTACCCGAATCATGCAAGAAGTGCATGAAGGAGTTTGTGGCCCACACATGAATGGACATATGTTAGCCAAGATCATGAGACTAGGTTACTATTGGCTTGCATTGGAAAGTGACTGCATACAGCATGTTAGAAGTTGCCATCGTTGCCAAATTCATGGAGATAAAATAAATGTTCCTCCAACGGAGTTGCACCGATTATCGAGCCATGGCCTTTCTCAATGTGGGGGATCGATGTGATTGGCCCAATAAATCCCAAAGCTTCAAATGGACACCGGTTTATATTGGTGGCAATAGATTATTTTTCAAAGTGGATTGAAGCCGCATCATATGCTAATGTCACGGCCCGAAATGTTGTGAAGTTTATCAAGCGTGACATAATCGCCCGTTATGGTGTCCCTGAAGCAATTGTCACTGACAATGGGACAAATCTGAACAACAAATTTGTTGATGAGCTGTTCAGTAAGTTCAAAATCAAGCATTTGAATTCATCACCATACCGCCCACAAATGAATGGAGCATTGAGGCAGCTAATAAGAACATCAAGAAGATCCTGGCTAAGACAGCCGAGAATTATCGAGATTGGCATGACAGGTTACCCTTTGCTCTAACTGCGTATCGGACATCGATCCGAACATCCACCGGGGCGACCCCTTTCTCCTTAGTTTATGGCATGGAGGCAGTCTTGCCTGTGGAAGTAGAAATCCCCTCTTTGAGAGTCTTATCTCAAGTGGAATTGTCTGAGGCAGAATGGACACAACAAAGGTTAGAGCAGTTGAATCTGATTGATGAGAAAAGGTTAAAAGCTCTTTGCCATGGTCAGACGTATCAACAAAGAGTAGCCAAGTCTTTCAATCGGAAGGTACAGCCAAGACACTTCGAAGTGAATGATCTAGTTCTAAGAAAGGTGTTGCCGATTTTTCCTGATCCTAGAGGCAAATTTGCTCCGAATTATAGCGGCCCATATATGGTGAAGAGGGTACTCCCTGGAGGTGTTAATCCTTACAGAAATGGATGGTCGTGAGTTTTCTAATCCCGTTAACTCGATGCTTTGTGAAGAAGTATTACCCTTGATAGACTTTGTTGTGAATCGAAGGTACTCATTTCTTCATTTTTTTTTTGTGGAATGGAATGAATGAGATGAAAAGTAGGCCATGTTCCATATGCATATCAAATTCATCTGATTTGATACGACGATGTGTTGACCAGTCGGTTCAATTAAGAAAGAAATGCCCCGTGAACACTATCCAGCGCCTCGGCCTGGTGGTATGGGGAATGAAAGGGTCCGAGAACGACCAGGGTTCGATCCTTGGAAACGGCAACAAGGTTGCCAAAAAAAAAACATCTTTTATTTTTATTCAATCCTTTTCATTTTTTTTAGCTACCAATTCTTTGTGTTCAAAGCTAATAAGTTCATGAAGTGATTGTGACATTTCAAAGGAGAATTTTGAACATGATAGTTTTACCTGTTAAATTACCAATTCCACTGAAGATTATCACCGCAAATCAAGTTAATGAATGATGTGGAACGGATTGAACATGCTAAATGAGACATGACAGGATGATGAAAGGCAAGCCTTGACCTATACACAGTCCCTTGCTCATACACTAGTGAAATGAGTGTAGGAAGTTCCATGTTTGTAAGGTAAAGAGTTTTCTCGCGAAAGGTACGATGATCGAAATGATGAGAGACGGTTCATTCTCTATCCCAAATACTACCTGCATAACCATTGTTTAAACCCTATTGAGCCCACACACGTGGATAATTTTTAAATTACGCCTGTCAAGAACCACCCCACATTGGGACAAGCTGGAGGTAAGATGACATCATGAGGTGAGGAAATTGATAGGAATATTTTGCTCTCACTTGCATCAATCTTCGGTATTGCTATTACATTGAATTCATACGGTAATTTAAGTGCCTTAGGATGATGAAGAGCAGTTCTTTCTCTATCCTACACACTTTATCCATTGCATAACCCCTTGAGCCTATAAATTCATTTCATTTAAACCCAATTGGTGATCATCCCCCACATTTGGGGCAAGGCAAAAGGCAAATGTTCAAGTAGCAGGATCTTGAGTGCCAACAAAAAAATGAAAACTCCTCAAGAACCCAAATGTTAAAGCATTACGTGGTTATTCAAAAAAAAAAAAAAAAGGGGCATGAAAAAGCAGTGTGCCTGGTAAAAGCAAGGCTAATGCCCAAAAAGAAAAAAAAATGATTATCAGTTGTAAAAAGGGTGTATTCCCAATGGAGCGGTACTCAAAGAACTCAAATGCCAAGTTTTTATAGTACCTATGAGGAAAATCCCAATGGTGAAGAAGAAGATTGGCAACAATGCCAAGATGATCACCATTTCTCATCCCCCTATACACATTTTGAGCCTAATGATCCATTCACTTCTCAACCCATGAACTTAACCTACGTTACGTCCCTTACAAAGTCTCTTCAGATTAGGGCACTGAAATTAACGTAGGAATTCATATGCTTAAAAGCATCACTCAAAGAAGTGCGAGCAAGATCATTTCTATCTCATTTTGCAGGTTCCTTGACTTGTAAACCCGGAGATGATTGCGAAGTATTGTTCTTTCATTAGCCTTGACTCGAAGAGTCCCTCTTTGTTGAGCCATTGACCGTGCCTACATTACAGTCCTGATAAAGACCTCTCAGATTGACAAGGTCGTACAGCTTGCGAGAATACTCGAACCCTTATTGACATGATGATGATAAGATGGAGTGATTCCTGTGATCCCACATTAATGGTTGGGGCAAAATAGCCTTCTTAATGAGAGTGAGTAAAAGTCCTTTCTAACTGAAAATCTCTCATTTGGTAGTCTTGAAAATCCATGTCACGAGTGAAAATTGTCTTAAACGATGATTCTCCCTAGTGGAAATTCGGTGGTGCAAATATGGTAAAACCATCATACTTAAATCCTGATTGAATAGATAAAAGCTTTAGTGGACTTTCGAATGTGCTGAATTGCTTACTTCTTTGGCGAATGCATGTATTTTTGCTCTAATCATGTCTGACAGGTAATGTTTCCTTGAAGACCCAAGAGCTCCTGACATTTATGTTGCCTTTCAGAAGCCTCAAGGTGAGAAACCTCCATGAATATTTGAAGTACATCCTCGATGTTCCAAAACTTCTTTCTACCAAGAGGTAAGTAACCTTCACGAATATCCCAGGTTTGTCCTAGGTATTCCCAAATTTTTTATATATGTCTCAAAACTTTTCGTCAAGCATTTCACTCTGGATGTGAATGTTTTTCGATCTTTTTTCATTATACCTTAGTCTGGATCTAGGTATTTCGAATCTTGTTAATCCAATATTCATCTCACCTAACATTGAGTGTCTATTGGTTAAGTTCCAAAATTCTTGACATCTCGGTCTAGATCTGGATGTCTCAAAACTTTTCAAGCATTTCACTGGATGTGAATGTTTTTCGATCTTTTTCGTTATACCTTAGTCTGGATCTAGGTATTTCGAATCTTCTTAATCCAATATTCATCTCACCTAACATTGAGTGTCTATTGGTTAAGTTCCAAAATTCTTGACATCTCAGTCTAGATCTAGATGTCTCGAAACTTTCGTCAAGCATTTCACTCTGGATGTGAATGTTTTTCGATCTTTTTTTGTTATACCTTAGTCTGGATCTAGGTATTTCGAATCTTCTTAATCCAATATTCATCTCACCTAACATTGAGTGTCTATTGGTTAAGTTCCGAAATTCTTGACATCTTAGTCTGGATCTGGATGTCTCGAAACTTTTCGTCAAGCATTTCACTTTGGATGTGAATGTTTTTCGATCTTTTTCGTTATACCTTAGTCTGGATCTAGGTATTTCGAATCTTCTTAATCCAATATTCATCTCACCTAACATTGAGTGTCTATTGGTTAAGTTTCAAATTCTTGACATCTCGATATCGGATGTCTCGAAACTTTTCGTCAATCATTTCAATCTGGATGTGAATGTTTTTCGATCTTTTTTTCGTTATACCTTAGTCTGAATCTAGGTATTTCAAATCTTCTTAATCCAATATTCATCTCACCTAACATTGAGTGTCTATTGGTTAAGTTCCAAAATTCTTGACATCTCAGTCTGGATCCGGATGTCTCAAATCTCGTCGAATCTTACTCACTATACCTTAGTGTGAATCTAGGTATTTCGAGTCATCCGAATTCAACAAGGCATCTCACCTAACATTGAGTGTCTATTGGATAGATTCATGAAGACTTTTCATTGCCGAGCAAACGAAAATTCATCCCGTACTTCGGATGCTCGAATGGTAAGTAATTACAGGTATGCTCTCCTTTTCAACATCTCACACTTGCATTACCATTTTCACGACATTGCATAAAATAAAAAATAAAATAAAAAGAAAAGAAAAATAGTCCCGCCAAAGTATCATCCATTGCATGTTCATGGTCAAAATTTAGGTATCATATTGTCTTTGATTGCAACCTCTGCGAGCTCACCTTCAAAGAGGGACAGCTGTTGACACCTAAATTTTACATAATCATTTAGTAATTAGTTGCATAAAAAAATAATAAATAATAAATAATAAAAATAATAAAAATAGTAAAATTGCATTTCATGTAGTCGCATTTGCATCGGTACTAAAAGGGCAACAAGACGCAGCGGCTCGTGGTCGATAATATTCACAAAAGGATGGTCTCTCTCTCCACTGATCTGAACGCGCATTAAAGAAAGCGAAAAAAAAAATTCTCCACTGCACACGCAAGAATTCCGGAGAAAGTCTGCAAGAAGATGGGCTCACAATTTTGTAAAATTTTATAGTGAGTTGTTGCAAGGAATTCTCTCCTTCTTGAAGAACAAATCGGCTGGAGAAGAAAGTTCGAAGAAAGTTCCTACACGTCCATTGTCTCTCTCTCATTAATGCATGCATTAATTCGGCGGACGTGTGGACGTGGTAGGGGCCCTCGAGCGAAAGGTGGTCTCTCTCTTGCTGGTATGAAAACACACAATGAAAGTCAAAAAAATAGAAGAAAGAAGAGTGCTTAACGTGCATTTTTTTTTTCTCCCTCATTAATGCAAGCACATGCACGCATTAATGGGGGACGTGAAAATTCTCCTGCTCGGTAGCCACCATATTTGAAAAAGCAACCGGACGTGAATAGCAAGGAAAATTACTGCCGCCTCCTGTTCACACTGAAGAACTCTATAAATACGCAAAGGGGAAGCCACGCGAGTGGGGGAGGAAAGAAAAAGAGAAAAAGTTCAGTCGAGAGGTTTGGGAGGGAAGTGAAAAAGTAAAAAAAATTTCATTGTGAAAGGCTTCTCTTCGGTCAGAGTGAAGGGAAGGGGGGTGTGTCGAGAAAAAAAAAAAAAGAAAATATGAAGTCAGGTTTCTGAACAAAAACAGAAAAAAAAAAAAGTCTACTGAAAAGACAAGAGAGGAGAGAGGGGACGTAAGGGAGAAAGAAAAGAAAAAGGAAAAAATCAAAAAGAACTGTTCATCTTCCTCGCATCTTCGCTTGCCGCCCGAACCGCCGGCTCGTCTCGCCGCTCGCGCTACCCTCCTCACCGGCGAGTCCCGCACCACCGCCGCCGCAGCAGCAACTCAAGCCGGTCGCCGCACCCCTGCTGCTCGCTGGAACCCCTAGCGTCACCGCCACTCCCGGGACCACGAAGAGCCACACCTCCATCCGATCTGCTGCTGGCCCTCCTGCTGCAACCCCGACCACGACCTGCAGAAGCCCGTGAGCCTCCTCGCCGCACCACCGCGCCCGCTTGTCGTTCTGCATCACCGCTGCACGAGCAACCCGACGCCGCAACCCAAGCCACTCCACCCGCCCACCGCACGCCCCGAGCGACTCTACCGCTGCTTTTGCTCGCCCGTAACTCGCAGCGGTTGAGCCCCCGTTCGCCGTCTCGGCGCGCCACGGTCTCCACCCGCCACCGCCGCCTTCGCAAACAGCACCTCTTCACTGCGAGCACCGGCAGCTCGCCACCACCGCCTCTGCCCTTCTGCCGCACCCACCCGACGCACGTTGCTGCTGTCCCTTCACCACTACTCCGTGCCCGCCGCTGCTTTTCTTCGCCTCCGCTCGTCCCCCTACGACGCCACGCGCCGCGCTTTCCTCCCGACACCGCTGCACGCCGTTGCAAAGAATCGCCGAGCCCACCTAGTACCGCTAGCCGCCGTCCCTTTCGAACGCGCCACCACAGCTGCCGCTGCCCGTTCCAAGGTTGCTACCCTTCGCCGGTGATCCGCTTCAGCCAACCCGGTGCCCAAGTTCCGCCAAGGGCGCCCCGCAATGTGCCGAGTTTCTCTGCCGTTCGTTCTGCCTCGCTCCGCCCGCGCCGCTCCAACAAGCAACCCGACGCTGCGGCGCACCCCGACCCCTCCGTACCGCCGGCCCGCCCGCCCGCCGCGGTCCACAGCGCCGGTCCTCGCCGGAGCTCCGAACGCCGCCCGACTGACCGCCCCCCCGGCGAACCACCATAGTTGCCAAACACCGTGAAAGGCCAAAGCAAGAAAACAAAAAAAAAAAAAAAGTCCAAATTAGGTAGGTTTATTTTATTAGGTAAATCTATTTTTTTTATATTATTTTATCTTTAATATTTCGTCTTTTATGTTATGTTATTTTACGTTTTCGTTTCTTTATTTGAATTAGTTCTTGATGCATGTTTGAAAATCCCCGACGTACCACATAATTCGCAACCGCACAATGATTTTTTTATTTCATCTATAAGGCTTTAGATGAAATAATTAATCACGCGAATAAAATTGATATTTTGGTCTTTAAGGCTTAAGATCAATTTATTGATTTTATTAGCGAAACAACCATGGAGGATTTTGTGTTTTTAATTGCTTTATTTATCTCAAAAATACAAAAAAATTGCATTTGCATTTCATGAAGGTTAGAATTAGGTTTATTTCCTGTTTTATGGTTTGCATATTTAAAATAGGAATTTTATTTCGAACATAAAAAAAATAAAAAATAATAAGAAAATCAAATCGACCAATTTAGGTTGCTAGTTTTAACTTAGGTTTCATGTTTAATTACTTGGCAATTTTTAATTTCGAAATTAATAAAAAAACATGAAAAAAAAAATGCAATTTAGATTAGGGCTAGGGTTAGCGTATTTAGTTATTCCGTTTTTAAAAAAAAATAACAAAAATAAAAAAATGCATTTAGGATATTAGTTTTTAAGAATTGCACGTGTCAATTTAGAATAGGATTTTTTGATTTCAAATTTTTTTAAAAAAAATCCCAAGAAAAATTAATTAATTCAGGATGCTAGTTTTTTTGTAGGTCGCATAATAGGCTTGTAAAAAAAAAAAATGCATGTTTTAGAAGAGATAGCATGTCCCTCTAATTTTCACTCTAGTAGTTTTTTAGTGTTTTTTTTTTATTACGAATTTTCATTAAAAAAATCATCATGCATTTTAGAATAGAATTGCATGTCTCATTTTAAGTTTAGATCAATTTGCATCTTAGGTTAGAAATTACTAGATTAAAATAACGTCTTAGTTTAAATTAGGATTTAGCATGACTCAATCCTAAGTTTAAATTGGATGGAATTTTAATTTGGCTAGGTATTTTTTTTTTTTTTGCATTTTTCTTAATTTCGAATATCATGAAAAATACAAAATTTGTCTTTAGATAAATTAGTTTCAATTTTTAGGATGAATTGCATTTTTAGGAATAGAAATATCATGTGCACGTCATGTAGAATTAGGCTCATTTAATTAAAAATTGCCCGTCATTATAATTAGGTCATTTTGATTTGCATATTTAATTATTGCATGTTCATTAAGAAAACACAAAAAAATATATTTTACTCATGCCATGTAGTTTAGAACACATTGTCATGCCATTCCATGTTAGATTAGTAGCATGCATTGCATATTGCATGATTCTCATTAAATAAGTGAAAACCAAAAAAAGAAATTGCGTGTTAATTACAAACCATATCTAGAAATGCGGATGTGAATTCGATTTAACATTGCGAATGCTTTCGTTGCTATGAGGTAAGTCCTGCAATTTATTCATCGCTTTCTTGGGTGTTAAATTGGTGGTTTGCGCACCCGCATGATCACCTCACATGTTAGGAAGATAAATTGAAATCAATTCAAGCTGCCTGCAAAAATATTTTTTGAAATAAAAAGAAAAGGTACCGAAAGGGCGTTAGAGAAATCTAGCGTAATCAAGTCCCCGAACTCATTTAATCTCTGGTTCGTAGGAGTGAAGTAATTCTCCCATTACTTTACTTGGGTTTCTAATCGACCCACCAAAAAATAGATTAGTAGTGACTCCATGATAAACATCATTTGCATATTAAGAACTTAAACCCTAAATCGCGAATTGGTATGGGCTTGGGAAAGCTCGAGCTAAGTCTAGGCTTAGCAATCCATTAGCCGAACCCTTAGGTGGTCCAACCCGCTTCGGGGAGGTCGCGACAATTGGTCTTTGTTATCCTAAAAAGGGAGACTTTACTCTTCTTGGATACTTAGACGCAGATCTAGCCGGTTACAGAGTTGATAGAAAGAGTACTTCGGGTACTTGTCAACTACTTGGAAGCAGGATAGTGTCTTGGTTTTCAAGGAAGCAAAATATATTAGCTCTTTCTATAGCAAAAGCAAAGTATGTAGCTCTTGGAAGTTGTTGTTCACAAATTATGTGGATAAAACAACAGATAAGAGACTTTGGAATTAAAGATTCATGCGCGGAGATTAACTGTGACAACACCTGCGCAATCAATCTCACCAAGAATCCAATTCTTCACTCAAGAGCAAAGCATATAGAGATTCGACATCACTTCATTAGAGATCATGTTCAAAATGGAGAAGTTTCGATTTAGTTTGTTGACTTAAAGAACCAACTGGCGGATATATTTACAAAACCTTTGGAGAAAAATCAATTTAAAATCATCTGTTCTAGACTCAACATCTTGAAGTTTGAAGAAGTTAAAGTCTAGAGACTCTCAGACTCAGACAAACAAGATTTTTGACTGTAAGTTATTTTATTCTCTCTCATATTATATCTCGAAAAGGTGCGATCATCTATCTATAATTGATTTTTGCTACTTTCAATTTCCGTGATAAGTGCAATCTTTCTTTTTAAAAAAGGAGTTAATTTCTTAAAATGACAGTTATCTATTTTTGAAAAAGGCAGTTATTTTATTTAAGGCATCTTTTTACTTTCCATTACGACGTTTTGTATGCCTCTCTTCAATTGACCTATATATTGTCCGTTCCTCTCCATTTTACTCCAAAAGCCCTAAAAAACATCGATCTTCCACTCCTGTCTTCTTCTCTTGTTTAATCTTCGAAAAGTTGTCATCTTTCTTGGAAAAGTCAAGTTTGGAATCTTTCAAAGCCTGTGAAAGATGTCGTCTCAAAGGAAGTCTTCGAGGATTGCAAATAGGGGATCGCAGCAAATGCGTGAGGGGCCTACGCACTTTGATCTCACCGGGAAGAAGAGTCTCCTAGTCGCAGCAGAGCCCACAATATTCTTAACAGCGTCAATCTCCTCCATCTAGTCCACGGGATGTTGCTCATCGAGAAAATGAAGAAATCATCGAAGGCGCGAACTCATAAGAATTCATAAGCCCTCTTTTACTTATGAGCTTTACCGTGCTTTAAAGAGGAGCGATACTCCATTGAACTACATCGATGAGTTTCTTAAGGAAAAAGGGTATGGTAGTGAGTACATCTTCTTACGAAATATGGAACGTTTGGGAATTGCCTGTGGTCGTCGACGAAGAAACCATTGCTAATATCCCAAGTGATCCGCGTGTTGGAGGGTTGAATCGGATAGATGAGAATGATGATGACAAGTTGTACAGTCGGTTTCAATCGAGAATGGGTGTTGCGGCAAAAATTCGGGGAAAAGGACATACTTGTTTTGATCGGACGAACAAACGCATCTATACTCTAAGTTGTTGAAGCGTGGGGTGATAAACCCTAGAAGTGTGGATTTTGATTTCCTTGATGCTGTGAATGTTAATTTAAGGGAAAAATTCAGTCTTCTTCAACTTGAACTGTTCTATTCTGACTCTACAGAAGCCTATGCTGAACTCACTGCTTATTTCTATTTGAATCTTAGTTTCTTGGATGCGAATAGATTCTCTTTTAGTGTCCGAGATCAAGACTATGTGGTGGATGTAGATATGTTGGCTAATGTGATTGGGGTTGAGAGAGGGAGATATCAACCTATCAATGTCTCTATTGCTCGTGCTACGTTGGAACTTGTTAAGGATAGAAGGACAGAGGGAAAGATTTCTTACTCAAGAATGAGTGCATTTAACGTTCTGCTTCACAAGATTGTGATTAATTGCCTCAGACCAAAATCTACTTCAAAGACTAATGTTTCAAACTCGAGGCAAAGCTGATGTATGCTATCAATGCTTTGGGAAAAATTTTTCTCTTCATCACACTATTATGTTCCACATGTATAGAAAGCAAAGGTAAAGGATAAGGGTCAACTTCCTTATCCAGCTCTTGTGACAAAGTTATTCGAGACATTTGAATGTTCAACCTCCACGAATTCTCTCGTGTTCGATCTTGTGATCAAATGGTGGTGGGACTAAAAATTGTGTCTAAAATGCGTCTGAAGAAACTCAACAAGGCGTTGGAGAAATTCAAGAAGAAAACCCCTGTCAAAACTCATCAAATCTCTTCGGCAGCAAAAAGAAAAGGGAAGGAGCCCATGGATGCTCCATCCAAGAAAAGAAGAGTTCTCATCATTGAGGATGAAGATGATGAGGAATACATCACAATTTTTGCTATGGCATTGAAGAACCTAAGTCGTTCTATTCCAGAATCAATGGAACGACAAGAGAAAGACTTCGGAAACAGGACCGGAGAAAGAGAAGATTTGGAAGCGAAGAGATAGAAGCGAGAGGAGAAAGATACGAGAGGAGAGAGAAGCTGAAGAAAGAGATGCGAGAGAAGGAAAGATTTGAAGAAGAAGAAAAAGAAGAGGAAAGAGGAAATCAAGAGGAAGGAGAGCATGAGGAACTCTCTTCTCCACCGAAGGCATGGAAACAGGGGGAGACCGTGAGAAAAGAGGAATGTCCTCATATTCTGCTACCAATGAAGGAGTCAGTCACTCTCCAGCAGATCCAGAGGACATCTATGCCTCTCAATTTCCTGAGGAGGGACATGATGTTTCATCGCCCAATCTGCGTGACTATGCTGATTTGCCATCGTCTGCCTTTACTCCATCGATCGTGCGAAAGCCGGTCGCGGACGATAATTCAGCAAATTTTCGCAGAATTCTTGATGTTTTCTTGGAAATGTGGGGTCAGATATATGCTCTGGGATGCGAAGTTCAGAATTTGCAGATTGCAGGTCAAGCTTCTTCAGTTTCTTTGAATGATCAGATCCAAGCCCTTGCTCTTCAGATTCAAGCAAATGCTAAGGGTGAAGAGGTGGCTCAACTGAAGGAAGAGTTGAAAAAGCTGGAAGGCATTGTCTAGTCAATGAGAGATTTCCAGCTTGTTCGTGTTCCCAAGTATTCTTGATTCCATTCTCTTTCCATCTCAACCTTTTTTATGATGACAAAAAGGGGGAGAGATGCAAGATTTGAAACTTTGAACTTGAACTTTTGGTTTATTTTGATGTTTGACTTGACTTTTGTATCCGGATGTGGACTAAATTTGTGATTTGGGTTTGATTTGCTTATATTAAGTACTATTGATATCTTATGAATGGCTTTACTCACATGCAAGACTAACCTATTTTCTGTGGTTGCAGATTCTAGTGTTATCAATAAGCCATTTATCTTTATGAGATATCCATATTTGCTTGAGTAATGTTTTGCAGGTCAAAGTTAGCCAAATCTGCAAGAAAGTTTTGTCACTATCAAAAAGGGGAAGATTGTTGGAGAAATCTTCCTAGAGTATTTTGAAGTTGACAAAACGTTTCCATCAGTCTAGCCTGAAGATTTGCAAACTCTACTATTTAAAGTCTGAAGACCTCCGGACTGCCAGACTCAAGACTCAAAATCTATTCTCATTGACAGTTTATAATCCGTCGAAGAAGGGCTATCCAGAACTGAGTGTTTCATTAAGGATTTGACCTTATCGACTGGAGAAGATCTCTTGGCTAGATATGACATAACAGAATCCTTTATTTGATCATGATTAATTCAGAGATTAAGGATCCGATGATTAGCGAAGTATACTTGGAAGGTTCTACTTATGGAAATCGAGATCCTGATTGTATGGGCGAGCAGGATTGATGGGTTATCGACATGTTCCTTAAATAGCTCGAATGATCTTCCTAATTGATTCTGTCTAACGGGAAGGTTGGAAGAATTCCTTTGGTAAGTGCCAACGGGTATGATGGCATAAAGGAGTATATAAGGAAGACGTTCCAGTTGTTCGAGTGTGTGCACGATAGAAGAATTTCAAAGTCTGAAGCTCTTTGTTCTTAGTCAATTCATTTACTGAGCGAAATCTTGTACGCAAAAGAGAGTTTATATTCTAAGAAACCTTGAGGAAGTGTGGTAGAGTATCTACACTTTGTGGAATCAAGGGAAAGCCTTCTTTGTAACAACTTTTTTATTCATAGTGAAATCCAGCCGGTGGGGTCACGATTTTAAGAGTGGACGTAGGCTTGGAATAAGCCGAACTACTATAAACCTTGTGTTCAATTTTCTCTTCCTACTTTTTGCTTTACTTTGATCATAATTCGTTTTGTTAACCAAAGGGAATTTCCTTTCTATTGTCTGCTTAGTGTTGCTCTCTTATCTCTAGGTGCTTATACTAGCTATCTCATATCTAACATGTGGAGAATCAAATTTTCATAATTCAGTGAAACGCCAAAACTTCTATGATCATCATTAAGACTAAAGGCAGAGAACCTGTATATGAATAGAGTAGAGGGGCATCGAATCCTAAAAGCATATTTATTAAATCCTAGGTCTAGATCGAGAGAATATAGTACCCAAATCTAAAACTAGATCAAAAAAATTCAAAATCTCAAATTGAGAACTAGACTAGGAGAATAAAGCTCCCAATCTAAATCGAGAGAGAATAAAAAATAAGAAAAGAACAATAAAATGCAAACAAAATCAACAAAAGAGAAAGGGAGGGCAGGCTGAGACTAGTTCAAACCCGCCCCTATGGCTGAAGGTTGAAGAAGACAATGAGAAAAGAGGGAGAAGAGAGAGAAAAAGACTTTTCGTCTCCCTAACGGAACAATGAAATTATTCATTTTTTGATAATGATGTTATCGTACACATCTTTTTGTTTCCTTTTCAAGTGACTAAACATCTTTTTGTTTCTTTTTCAAGTGACTTTAAGAGGTTCCCAAGAGTACTTATTGAATAACCAATTGTGAAACTTGTAAGTTCAGAGAAATTATTTTTCTTGTGTTATAAATGCTCTTAATACTTTGATAATTGGAAAATTCCCTACATTGTGGAATAGTCACGGCTTTAAAATTTTGCATTTTGAGTGAAAATGAAAGTGACTATGAACTCACACGTATATTTAGTCGCATATAGATAATATCTACTGACTTGTATGGAAATTTAAAAATATGATTTGCCGGAAAGCAAGGCAATCTCTCTCCCACGGGTCAGTTTCGATGACTCAGTTAGTAAATGCCGCTGAAGCATCGGCGTTGAGACTAGATCTACAAATACCGGGAAGAGGAGAGCCACAGGAAGCACAGACTGCTAAAAGGTAAGATGAAGGCGGCTGTGATGAAGGCGGCTGTGGCGTGTTTTCTTCCAATGGCCTTGGCCTTGGCCACCTTTACGGAGAAGGACAACTGCGACCGAATGTGCGGGAACATGAGCGTGCCTTTCCCATTCGGGCTCGACGAAAGTTGCGCGCGGAACTCCGACTTCATCCTCATCTGCAACCACACTCTTTCTCCCCCGACGCTGTTCGCACTCAACGACTCGCTGGTGTTCGACATATCTGTGGTGAACGGGACGATATCCATTGGTATATACATATCGTACGACTGTTATGACCGGAGTGGCAATCTGCTTGACGAATCTTATCCTGTGACGTGGTTCACGGCGGGCGAAGACGGGCACTATACACTTTCGGACACCCGGAACAAGCTCACAGTCTTCGGCTGCGACACCTCGGCTCTTATCTCAGACGATGCTGGGACTTTTGGGTGTGGATGCTCCTCCTATTGCCGCGAGGCAATCAACTTCACAGCCGAAAGCGCCTGCTCTGGCCTCGGGTGCTGTCAGACGTCGATCCCCAAGAGCCTCAGGACCCTCAACATAAACATGAGCAGCACAACGAATTACCAGTCAGTTCAGGAATTCAGCTCTTGCGGATCAGCGTTCGTAGTGGACCATGAGTCGTTTCATGTCTCCGATTACAAGCTTCCTGTCCCGGCTGATATAATAGAACACGTTGACTCAAGGATTGTCCTGGATTGGGTCGTTGAACGGAATTTGAACTGTGAGGAAGCAAAATCGAACTCATCGAGCTATGCATGCGGCGCCAACAGCGTCTGCTCTTACTTCAGGAACGGGCAGGGTTATCGTTGCTTCTGCGAGGCTGGATACATGGGGAATCCCTATGTACACCCAACTTCCCGAGGATGTCGAGGTATTATTCTGCTCTCTTTGCGCCCAAAATGTAGTTATGTTTGGATCGAGCCATAATTTCCATCGTCCAACTTCCTCAAACCAGTTTTCATTGAGTCAAATGCTTCAATACGACCATTACTAATTTTACGAGTCGAAAAAGCACGTAAACGTACATTTACAGTTCACTGTTGATTCTGTTTGATATAGATATCGACGAGTGCAAGGATCCAAGACAATAGCCATGTCATGGTTATTGCAAGAATAAGCCCGGGAACTACACATGCGACTGCCCATTTGGCATGAGCGGTGATGGCAAAGTTGGTTGCCAAATTTCTAGTCTTGCCATAATTACTGCAGGTAATTCTAACTCCTTGTGATGATCGCTCAGTAATCTAAGCTATTCTTGCTTCAGGCTACAAGTCCACATGCGATTGATCTGACTTATGTTCAGTTGTTCTCAAATTGTTTCTGACTTTACGTTGTGACTGAGAGATCACTGGTTACCACCACCCACCGCGCATGCCTCTGCCAGCCACCGCCAGCTAACCGCCTTCAGCCATTGCCAATGTTGCCTCCTCCTCATTGCAGCCTCTCTCTCTCTCTCTCTCTCTCTCTCTCTCTCTCCTGCAACCATTCCAGGTTCGATTTGAGACTGACGGCTCGGATTGGGACCTTCAACCTCTGATCTAAGGGTCAAAGGTTGATCAACTATGAGATCCAGGGATGTCGACCCTGACATGTGACTACTGTAGAGAGAGAGAAAAACAAGGAGTTTGTGGGGCTGTGATGACCATGGTGGCCCTCATCTTGGCTGCACAGTGGCTTCGGCGGGCATTTGACGGCCAATGGCTAAGGTGGTGGTGGGCTACTGTGGTCCAACGGGTCGGCAAAGAAGGAGAGCAAAAGTTGTAATTGGGGATTTCACTGGTGCGCTCTCACATGTTTATATGTGAGTTCTTAAAAAATGGAAGTGAATTTCAGTAAAATTAGAGGCATAGTTGGGGTATTGTTTAATCCGGATCCTCTATTGGTGGCGTAAATATAATATCAAAATCTAGTTCTTAAATTTAGAAGGTCGAAATTCATTATGTATCAAAGTAAATCAATGGCTTGAAAGAAAAGCTAATCCATCCAATTCCCAATTTTGTGTGGCAGCCATTGTAGAGGCAACGTTGTTTATAATTGTCATCAGCCTAGTCTTGTTCATATGCAAGAAAAGAGTAAAAGAGAGATACTTTAGGCAAAATGGAGGAGAGATCTTGAAGCACCAGAGAGTGAAAATCTTCAGTGAGGCACAGTTGGCTAAAGCCACCAACAACTATGCCACCAACAACTATGATGTTGGCAACAAGTTAGGCGAGGGTGGTTTTGCTTCAGTCTACAAAGGAAGAATTGATGGCGACGTTTTAGTTGCTGTCAAGAAGCCTAGAGATGCTCTTGTCAAGAAGACAAAAGACATGAGCAAGGACATGTCTCTAAACACTCACGATGAATTCCTACACGAAATTGGCATTATTTCACAGGTGAATCATAAGAACTTAGTCAAGCTCCTAGGCATATGTTTGGAGACAAAAGTGCCATTGTTGATCTATGAATTCATCCCAAATGGGACTCTCTATCACCACATTCATGACAAGAGATCAACTGTTCTACGATTGTGGAAGAATTGCCTTAGGATTGCCTTGGAAACTGCCTTGGCCCTCGAGTACTTGCATTCCTTGGCTGACCCGCCAATCATTCATAGCGACATCAAGTCTCTGAATATACTTTTGGACAAAAAGTACTCAGCAAAAGTATCTGATTTCGGAGCCTCAATTTTGATTTCACCTGGAAAGTCTCATATAGCCGATAGGATACAGGGCACAATAGGTTACCTCGACCCTGAGTATCTCACCACTGGTGAATTAACCACAAAAAGTGACGTTTATAGTTTCGGGGTTGTCCTTGTGGAGCTCCTAACCGGAGAGACACCAACTCGACGTGCACAATCTAGGGAAAAATCAACATCATCCAATCTTTCATCTCCGCTGTGGAGAATCGAACACTCCTTCATATGACAAATTTTGAGGCATCCAATGCAAGTGAAGTGCGGGAGATCGAGGGGGTCGGTTTGCTAGCCAGAAGGTGCTTAAACTATAATGGCATGAATAGGCCTACAATGAAGGAAGTGGCCGAGCAACTAGCTAGGATCAACAAGAGCTTGTGGGCCAATCAGCAGAACAATGAAGAGACTCAAAGTTTACTTGACGAGGCGAGAGGTGATTCTCTCTGGACTTCAATCAGTGAAATGAATAAACCAGAGTCAACTGATCTTTTGGCGTTTGACATCGAAGCAGCCACTTCTAGTTCCGGCATATGATTCGTGGTTTCTTGTACGGGGCTATATAGAAGAAACAAGTCCAATGGTCGTACGTACATCCTCGATCTTTTGATTGAGGCCTTGATTACTTAGCTATTCTGAAGTCTATTGTAAGTACAGTACGGTGGGTTGTACATGATTGTACTCACTTCTGTTCGAGCTATACATCGCAAAGCCCTGACGAATACCCATTCTACTTAATGAATATATAAATTATCGAAGATTGCTTGGATATCTATTCGAACAATTCAGTGGGAAATTACTTTTTTGAATTGCAGTTTCCCAAATAAAGCTCGAAGGCAATTTCCTACTCTTTGGCATTGCATCGGATTTTTATTCTTCTTTCACTTTTTTTGTCGCTATATTGAAAAAATGCCGCTCAAAGAGAAGCAAGAGCTGCAAGAGTGCCAGAATGACACACTCCTAATCCCAATATAAAATATCCGTTCTCGAGAATTATCCATCCCTTACCAATTGCACGATATAGTTACAACTTTCAGAAATAGTTCGGTTCCACGACACAGCCACAAGGAAGAACACCAGAGCTTTTAAGAATTGTGCGAGGCTGAATGAAATGCCATTGATGGTTATAAAGCTCATAGGAGTTTCGTTTCGTATTTGGTAACGTTGTCTGTCGAAGCATTCTTGGGAAGAGCCAAAAGATTCAGGAATTTTTGCAAAACTTCCATTTTCAAAAGGAAAAGATCCATGAGATAGAAATGCCACTTCCCTTTCTCTTTCTATAGTATTTCATTCCCCAGCGAATCTTCATATCCAGACAGAGTAATAGTTTCTCAGTACCATCAAGTATCAGCCACATCTCAGTACCATCAAGTCGGTTCTCATGCATAGCATGGGCCTCGTAGCTAGTAGAACAGTAAAATTAAGGGATAAATACACTAAAAACCCTAAATTCCAGAAAAGTGTGATTGAGTATTAAAATTAAAGAAATGTAATTAAGTTCTAAAATTTATTAAATTTACACAATTGAGTTATTTCAAGATTAGGCTAACAGAAAAAAAAATGCTACATGACTTTCTTTATAATTTCCTCTCTCCTACATGAATTTTTAAATTATTTTCTTGACCTTACTAAAACATGAAGTATAAAACTAAAAAATGATGTTGTTTTGGTCCAAGTCCTATTTTATTAACCAAAATCTTAATTAAATTAGGTTTGGAAAAAGTTAATTTTTCTTTTAAAAAAAGAACAGAAAAAGCAAAAAGAAAAAGGCCAAGGCTACAGGCCCACGCCGGTGATCATCAAACCCCAGCCCTTTTTGGCAACAGAGGGGCGGCGGTGGGGAGGGCCAACCTCCTCAGCCTTTTTTTCCTTCTTTTTTGTGTTGTTTTTTAAAGAAGAGTTAGCTTTTTTTCAAATATAATTAATCAAAATTTTGGCTAAAAAATTAGGATTTTGACAAATATAACGTTGTTTTAGTCTTATGTAAGTAATGCCAATGCCATTTAGGAGAGATTTTTTTTTTTTAAAAAGGTAGAGAGAGAAAATTATTTTTAAAAAAAAATTCATGTTAGCGTTTTTTGTTCGTTTGATTGGATAGAGTTAACGGAATAACTTCATTGTACTAATATGATAAGTTTTAAGACTTAATTATACGTTTTGAAAATTTTAGGACTTACAGTATACTTATTTTAGAAACTGATTTGTCGTTTGTGGATATCACAATCACTAAAGAGTCATTCAAATGAGAGAGATGGCACTTTAATTGTCCCCAACAAGTATCGACATTGCCCCACCCCGCTACATGGGCCTAGAACCCATTTTATGACTCATGTTTGATGAAGTGGGTAGAATATGAGTTGCTTGAAGTTTTAATTAGGGTTTTGAATAGATTTATCAAAATAGAGACCCAGCTAATGAATGGTTTCTAGCGGTTCAGTCACGGACCAATCGTTAACCCACTAATTATTCAAGACCCACAAACTTTATGGCCGCGAGCGAGAGTTCCCTGCTGCATCTCAGTCTCGATTCCTTGGCCGTGCATCCCTCCCTTCGAAGTCATTCACTGTCTGCTTCCATTGAATCTCCTATAGAGCACGAAGTTTTTTTCCCTTAAATCATTCAATAGAAGAACTTCTTCTGGTAAAACCAAGTTACCAAGTTGCTTGCTTTCTTCGTCGTAAGAAGATCCAATTTCTCATCTCTCGAGCTCCGCCATTGGCTCTAGGATCGCAATCCATGGAAACTGCTGAGAAAACTGACGAGGCCATCGCCACCATAGGCTTTGATTCTCGTATATTTGGGAAAATTGGGGTAAGTCGGGAATGCATCTTGCTGAGGCCAATTTGTTCGAACATATATTGCGCATGTCGTGCGGCATCTCCCGATTCTTTGCGCATCGAGCTTAAGTGATTAATTCAATACGAAAGAGTTGATTATTGCTGCTTGGTATTCTATCATTCAAATGAGCCATGGGTTTTTTATTTGTTGGAAATGCACGTTGTCGGCCACATGCTTGATGAAATGCCTATGGGAACGTCCGGTTCTGACTTTTCCTATTGACTGTGCGGGAATTTTCAGCAACGTGACTAGCATAATTGGTTCGGCCAATTGAATCACAGCTAGTATGTGAAGGTTTATCTGGATTAGCTTATAATTGACGTGAGGAAGAGAAAAGCTTAAGCTGATCGACTATTCAGTCTTCATGACTTAGAGGAAATCATATTGATCAGCTGGTGGATGGGGAAGTTTAATGCACCAGTCAGACGATAAGTTGTATAGGAGCAAAACATAAGAGTGTAAACTGCAACGTGTGACGATGACCTTTGTGTGTTCCTGTGTAACTAATTTAGATGTCAATGTCATGTGCCAAATTGCATACGGGTCACTTAACATTTTATTCTTGTGTGACTAATTTACATTTCAGTATTGGTTAGAAACCATTTTTCAACTCACTTTTTATGTGCCAAAAATGCTATTGAGTCAATTAAAATTTTACAAATAAGTAGAGATGAGTTTAAAACCCCGATCAGTTTCACTATTCATGCATTCATTGGGCTTGATTTCACTACCACTTTCATGCTCCTATTTGTAATCGATCACCGAGCTCCCTCACTAACTCAATGAACCAAGGCATGAAGTCACCTATTCTTCAGAGGCAATAATTTAAAAAGAAAAATTGCTATAAAAAAAATGATCCTTATTCAGGTCGAATATCAATTGCCAAAAGTGTATTGTATGTAATGGATCAATTTTGGGTTAGACTATTTTGGACCTTGACCCGATCCACATGTCTGCCAAGTTTAGTTTTGGGAGGGGAGAAAAGAAAAGGATAGTGCGAAGATGGATGTAATCATTGCTCATGGCCTGCCCCACCCTACATTCTAGATGCTTTAAATATTAACCTTAGAGTTTTTATGTCATACGTTTTAGGGAAAATTCTAAATAAAGACGAAAAATGAGATTATTTTCTCAAATAAAAACTTTTGTGAAATCATTTTAAATAAGGACTTGAAGTGGCTAAGTAATCTCAAATATGGAACCTAAACTCGCCAACTAGCCAAATGTTTGCCAGCTAGCGAGTAGCGTGTAACATTTCAGGTGATCAGAATATGAGCAATTTTGTCCAAAAAATTTCAGGTAAAAATTAACAAGCCCTAAAATGGGGAAAAAAAACCAATTTTTTCTATGCTTTCTTCTTCTACGTTCTTCCCTCTTACTTAGAGCACCCGTCTTCTACAACGTTGGAGCACCCCATTCTATGTTTGTGGAGCACGATTGGAGCACCCAAATTATTTTTCGGTCTTCTTCCCTCTTGTTGGAGCACCTAAATTGCATTCGGGGAGACAAAGAAGGAGGGAGCAAGTGAACAATGGGTTCGCCTCTTGTCAACTCTCTACTTCTTCTCGTCTTCTCTCTCCTTGTTGCTATTCGCTCATCCCAATCCTATCCTAGACTCCTCGAGTTTCAAAGGAACTTGCTCTCTCTCTCTCTCTCAATTGGGTCCGTGGAAGTTGACTCGAATTGTTTTCGAGATGTGGGTACTCAAGGTTGACGATTCGGATTAATAAACATGCTGCTCATCTTGCACGATTCGAGATGTTGGTACTCGAGGTTTGTCTCTGTAAATGTTTGTTTATTGATGTGTGGGTGGTGAATGTGCATCTTGTGATTGACCCATGGACAAGATATCTCGTGGTTTTGGGTACTAGAGGTTCGCCTCTCTTACTGTTTGTGATTCGTAAGTCTGATTTCTATCAAATTCCTTCTTGTTGCCATAGCAGTCGACTCAAGCTTATGCTATTTCGGCCGTCTTTGGGTCTGTGATTACGTTGAGTAATTGATAGATGGTCTCATGCTTGCACGAACCGAATCATCTTGTCCTGGAACGGCAATGCGTGATACACATACCCTGACAAGTCACCTTCTCTTTGATCTGCTTCAACTCCATATGCTGTTCCTGCTAGAGTGAGTAGAAACTCTGTTTCAAACGACAAGAGAATCAAGTTGATGTAGATGACTGAGTGCAATGCCTATGACATCTCCTCACCTTTCATAGTTTCAATTTCTGGAATGATGGCAGCATCTCTCTGTTCTTTATTGAATTTAGATATCTTGCTTGTGTCATTTACTTATTGCTACATCATGAACGCATGACTCTGAGTTCTTAATTTCTTGCCTTTGTTTCCTTGTTTGTTTAGATAACTAACAATTTAGTTTTGTGACGACAAATATGCAGATCAAAGATGCTTGACAATATGCATATCAGATAAGATATTTACTGGACTGGACACTTTACAAGCAGCCCTGCCATCAAGGACAATGTGTTATGTATATTAGCCATTACACAACACGACGATGCAGTAAGTGGCACTAAGATAGCATGTCTACACCAAGTGACTCTTGGTAGGCTACACCGACTGCCGGGTTGATAAGCAGAAGATGTCCCTCTTTGCCCTGCCACTGAGCCAGGGAGCAATGAGAACTCTCACCAAATCATCCCTAAGTTCTTTTGAAGAACAAGATCGATTGAAATCGACAACAAAGCAGAACCGAAGATAATTTAATAGGTATAATGTACTACATTTAGGAATGTGGGAGGGGTGTGATTGGTTGTTGTATGTCTTCTGAGCTTTGTATTTGCATAAACAGGATGGGCTGACGTAGCGTTGTGCATGCTGTATGCGCATAGTAAAGTTGTAAACTCCTTTGTTGTCTTTTTCTTAAATCTAAATATCAAAGTTCAATGAGTCCAATTGTTTAATGATGGGTTAATGATGGTTGCCTGATGATGATTATGTGTTGATATTGATGATGATGGTGGCATATCTATAGCCAGTGAGCATTCTACGAAAAGCATAAGCATTCTGCTGAGACAGCATTATCAGCATAAATTTGCAATCAAATACTTGCCACAATATTAGAGGAGCTTTTATTATAAAATCACAATGTAAAAACAAGTTTTGCTGCAAAAGTTTCTTTTAGAGCATTAGATATTAGTAGTAAACCATGTCAAAATAGGACCTTTATATATTAAGGTGATGAGAAGCTGATTCACAGTGTTTGATGGAAAAAAACAAACATTCCAACACAAGAAATCTTCATAACAAAGGACATCAACTTCAAGGCCGAGAGCGCTTGCTTCGGCCTCAGGTGCTGTCAGATGTCAATCCCCAATAGCCTCAGGAGCCTCAATATTTCCATGGCCCGCACAACGAATTGCACCTCAGTTCAGGACTTCAGCTGTTGCGGATCAGTATTCATAGTAGAGCAGAAGTCATTTAACGTCTCCGGTTGCAAGCTTAGTTCATTTAACGCCTCAATATTTCCATGGCCCGCACAACGAATTGCACCTCAGTTCAGGACTTCAGCTGTTGCGGATCAGTATTCATAGTAGAGCAGGCGTCATTTAACGTCTCCGGTTGCAAGCTTACTGTCCCAGCTGAAATGCGCAGACATTTTCTCAAGGGTTGTCCTGGATTGGTTAGTTGAACGGGATTTGACCTGCGAGCAAGTGCAATCGAACCGATCAAGCTATGCCTGGGCCACCAACAGTTACTTCCCTGACTTCAGGAACGGGCAGGGTTATCGTTGCTTCTGTGAGGCTGCGTACACGGGGAATCCCCATGGCTCCCTAGTGTCCCCAGGATGTCAAGGTTTTCTTCTGTTCTTTGCAAGCCAAAAATTATATGTTTGGATTGAGCCATAAGTTCCGCAATTCAACTTCCTCAAACCGTTGATTCTACTTGATATAGACATTGATGAGTGCATGGATCCACGAAGATATCCATGTCATGGGAATTGCAAGTATAAGCCTGGCAATTACACATGCGACTGCCCATTTGGCATGATTGGTGATGGCAAAAATTGGTTGCCAAACTTCTCGTCTTCTCATAATTGCTACAAGAAATTCTACTTCCTTGCGAAGGTCACTCTCAATAATCTAAGGTTATGTTTGGTTATGCATTTCTAATCTGGATAGACTAGATATGATAGGATATGATATGGAATCCGAAAATTTTGTTATATCCTATCCATTTGTTTAGTAATTGTAGAAATAAAGTCGGATATATTTACATTATGTCATATATATATTGTTTAATATAAAAAATATATCAATATAAATGAACCACAAATTTTAAAAACGGATATGGTAAAAATCTCTTACGAAAATTTTGTCTAATTTTATCTTTATTTTCTTTTTTATTTTATTTTACTCTTTTTTAATGAATTTTTATTTCTTTCTTCCCCTTCCATCATTCTCTAATAAAATTTTATCAAGTAGGAAACTATACTAATATACTTAAAATACTAAAACACCTAAAATATGTAATAAATATATATTTATATAGTGAATTTATATTATAAGATAGAAGTAAATTTGAATATATAAATAAAATTAAGATTAAATTAAAAACCAAATTCTTATTCTTTTGTTATTTTGAATTTCTTATATTAGAATTCAAATATTATTTATATCAAAATATAATTTTAGATTTGTTAATTTAAGAATTTTGTTAAGAAATCTTATCCACATTTGTCCTATCTCCTCTATAAGATAATTTTATCCGGCCCATATTCTTCTTATATCGACTATATCCTATCTTGAGCAGGCACCAAATGCAAGAAATTATAAATTTTATTCTATCATGTATTTTATTCTAACCGCCGAATACCGCCTAAGCTATTCTTGCTTTAGCCTACGAAGTGGCTTGTGTTGAGATGTTCTGAAATTGCATTTGGTTCAACTTAAAAAAGAACAAGAAGAAGAAGAGAGGCAAGCCTCGCCTTTTGATTTCAAAGGCGTAAATTTTTGTGTCTTAGGATATCTTATATAGGAATCACAAAATCTTTGTGAGGAGTCGCGTCCATTACAATCCGGAAATCTACTCCAGGTACCCCAGAACTGGTCCTCATCTGACGTTTTCTTCTTTTTTTCCTCAGTACCACCAGGAGACCCACACGGTCTGATTTTATTTCTTTTGATCGTATATTCACTGCACACACCACACTTTTTGCTTTTACTTCAAAAACACCCTAACCCTTTTTGAAGTAAAGGCTAGTTGAAGGTCCACCCTCTATCTAAAATTTAGTTCTTAGTGGCCAATGGCTAAGGTGGAGGTTGGCTACATTACAAGGAATTTGATTGGCGTGTACGCGCGTGTGTACATTTTTGTGGTGTAGCTTAATCCGGATCCTCCATTTGGTTAAGGGAGTCAATTTAAGATTAAAATTCAGTTCTCAAATTTAGAAAGTCCGAATTCATTATGTATAAAGAAAATAAATTTTTGGGAGAGACTAATCCATTCATTCCTCAAATTTGTGTGGCAGTCATTGTAGCGGTAACATTGTGCATAATTGTTAGTGGCCTAGTCTTGTTCATATGCAAGAGGAGAGCTAAAGAGAGATGCTTTAGGCAAAATGGAGGAGAGATCTTAAAGCACTTGAGTGTGAAAATCTTCATCAAGGCACAGTTGGCTAAAGCCACCCAACAACTATGATGCTAGCAACAAGGTTGGTCAGGATGGTTTTGTTCAATTTGCAGAGGAAAAATCGACAGCAACATCCTAATTGTGGTCAAGAAGCCTAGAGTTGTCCCTGTCAAGAAGCCTAAAAAAATATCAATGACATATCTTTGAGTGCTCACGATGAATTCTTGCATGAAATCAACATTATTTCACAGGTGAATCACAAGAATTTGGTCAAGTTGCTAGGGCATATGTTTAGAGACGAAAGTGCCATTGTTGGTCTACGATTTTATCTCAAATGGGACTCTCTATCACCACCTTCATGACAAGAGATCCATTGTCTTGCGGTCATGGAAGAATCGCCATAGGATTGCCTTGGAAGCTGCCTTAGCCTTTGAGCACTTGCATTCTTGCGCTGACCCAGCAGTCATTCATAGTGATGTCAAGTCTCCAAATATACTTTCGGATGAGAAGTACACAGAAAAAATGTCAAATTTTGGAGCCTCAATTTTGATTTCACCCAGGACTTATATAGCCTAAAGAATACAAGACACAATAGGTTACTTGAATCCTAAGTATCTTGGTGAATTAACCATGAAGAGTGACGTTTATAGCTTCGGGGTCATCCTTGCAAAGCTCCTCACTAGAGAGACACCATACAACAGGCAAATTCCAGGGAAATAAATCAACATCATCCAATCCTTCATTTCTGTCATAGAAAACAGACACTCCGTATAATAAATTTCGAGGCATCCAATGACGTTGAACTGCAGGAGATCGAAGTGGTCGGTTCGCTTGCTAGAAGTTGCTTGAATTATAATAGCCTGAGTAGGTCAACGATGAGGGAAGTGGCCAAGCAACTGGTGAAGAGACTAGATTTTTGCCGGATGAGATGAAATGTGATCCTCTCTGGACTTCAATCAATGAGATGAACAAACCGCAGTCGACTGATCTTTTGTTTATTTGACATCGAAGCAAGCAGGTACTCCCAGCATCTAATTCATGCTGTCTAGCGTGCGGCTATGCACAAGAAACAAGTCCAATGGTCGTATGTTTATCCAGATCTTTTTATTAAAATTCTGTTTTTTACTTACAGCTGATTAATTTGCGATTTTGAAGTTATAGTAAGGGATGATTCTGCGGAAAGACACCGTAGAATATCTATTCGAACAATTCCATGGGAAATTACATTTTAGAATTGAAGTTTCACATAGACCTTCTTTCCCAAAATAAAGCACGAACTTTTTGTCATTACATCGGACTTTTTTTTGACTTTTTTGTCTTCATAGAAAGCAAGAGCTGCAGGAGTGCGAGAATGATAGACTATACTCACAAAATAAAATATCCGCTTTTGAGAATTTCCACCCCGACCAATTGCACGATATCGTTACAACTTTTCGAGGTCGTTTGAGACCATGAGAAGAAATTCGCAGAGAGACTCTCACCATATATGTAATAAAATCTCATTCCTTGGGAAGATATCTTTAATTATATGGATTGCAAAAAAGTTTTGGTGATAAAATAAAGAATACTTCTCACCCGTGGCAGTGGAGACGGCTGTCTGGTGGCGACCGGCGGCAACCGGTGATAGTGATTGAGGGCGGCAACGGGCAGTGATCAATGGTGGCGACAATAGTCATTGAGTTGCGTGTTTGATAGTTTTGTGGGGTTAAGAATGTGAAACGGGAATCTAAATAGTAGCTATCGCTAGGTAAATCCAATTCCACACTTTCCAAGAAACCTATTTCATATGGAATCTAAGGCTATATTTGGTAACCATCATATTTCTCTCTTTTTTTCTTTTTTCTTTTGTTCCTTGGAAAAAAAGAAAAAACTTATATTTAATAACGTCAACTAATTTTTCTATTTCTTGATACAGATTATTGATCATAGAATAGATTTGGAATAAAAACAAGAAGTAAAAAAAAAAAACTTTGTTCCTAAAAACAAAAAGAGAAATAAGGTCACTTTAGAAAAACAAGCTCAACGCAAATGCTTGTCTTTACATAGTCGACACAATGTCTGGTCTCTTGACCTAATTCGAGTCCCCTTTTGGAATAAAATAATAAAATTTGCAAATTTAGGAAAAAATTAGAAATTATATTTTAAGTAGTTCTACTAGACTTTAGTGTTAATTCTAGTTTAAAATCAGTTGAGCATAAAAAAGGTGGAAATCTTTTGATGAAATTGGATTGAAATTTGAATAGCCCTTTACTATATGGATTTTTGAATACCATTTTCTTTTAGAGTTAATTTAGGTCACGAAAACTTGACAACTCCTGTCATCTTCCCTTAAGATTCTATTAGAGACATCCTTTAAGATCATTCACAATTCCATTTTAATAGAAAATTAGATGGCTTTGAGTGGTTTTGCATTACCATTTGTCTTGTATTCATAGCAGTCAAATATGATTGTGCTCCATGGATTCCCAATGTCATTTGCTTGAAGGTTTGATGAGTTTGTGCAAATAAGCACACCAAAGATTGCCTCCATGCTCAATTGTTCCATCATTGCCCATTCTACCAAGGAACGTTTGCTCTTCTTCTTGCAGCTAAAAAAGCTCAAAATGCCTATGCACTGTTTATTTTCATGTACGTTCTACTGGAATGTTTGTTTTAAGTTATGACTATTGCCATTATGAGTAAGTCCATTGCTGTCGCCTACCACGTTACTAGTGGGAGTAAACCTTACCTTATTAGGCCAATTACTGGGGTGACGAGCCCAATTCCACATTCATTTCTCTCCAAACATGAAAATTGTAGGAATTGGGATTCCATTCTTGGAGGAATCTAGTTCTGCATTGAACCAAACTAAACAAGTTTAGCCAGATTTTGCCTAAACTCATCCCAATTATAGATTTTAGTTATCCAAACACTCAAATCTGCAAGCCTCGTGTGGAAACTACTAGATCTACTGTAGTGGCTCAAATCTGTCGATCGATAAAAGACTAAATCTTAAAATAAAGATGTTCACGTAGTTAATTTGACTCCGTTGTTTACTAGCATTACTTAGATTAGATGTACTCCATAGTCATCTTGCTTAACTTCCATGCAAATCACCATAGCTCAATTGATGACCCTCAACATGGTTGTGAGATATTATATGATCACTGCCATTTGTTCTAAAAGCTTAAGCTTTTAAATTGTGGTCAATTCTTCTGTATTGGCATCATGTCAATTGTATGTAATTGTGGTCATTGACAAACTTTTTTCCCATTTACAACTTGTTGATAGCATGATTGCTTAACATTGAGCTCTGTATTTGCACCAAGTCGATTGAAAAGGCTTAGTCACTTTTAGGTGTCGACAAGGTGAGAAAAAGATTATAGCGCTGATGGATCTTTGAAGTTGTAGAGGTCGTTGTAGAGTTCGTAAGCCTGCCGATCTGCGGGGCCCGAGCGATGCTAGCGACCACGTGGGTTCACAGTGGAATCCGACCATGTCTTCAAGCGTGCAAAGGTGAGGAGCAATCAACAGGTTGAAGACGACGAATCGTGCGATGATCCAAAGGTTGAAGACATCCACAGAAAAGAAGCAAAGAAGAGAGAGGAAAAAAAAAGGGAAAAGGAAGAATTAGAAAAATCATTAGAAAAATAAAGTCATTTCGTCCACATCATGCTGTCACCATTACACATAAGACGGCCAGTAATAACTAGACCGCTACCTCAAACAAATACACGAGACTTGGCTAAAGGAACTTCATTGCATTTTTCCTCCAAAGTTTAGGACTACATTAGTTCAATTGAATTGTTTATAACTAAAATTAAATCCATACAATAAGTTTAGAACAAATCGTACAATTCTCCCTCCTAAAATATATTTAAAAATGAGTGAGTATGGAATATTGAAGTAATAAATTTTCATAATTATGTTACGCAGATCATCCTATAGACTTCTTTTCAATTATAAAATTTACATTCCTATTACGAGGAGAACAGTGGGAATCCCTCCTCCCTGCAATAGTCTGTGCAATATTTATTCATTAAAATTTCCTGAAGGTCAAAAGAGGAACGAGAGAAGTATACATATAGAAAGACATTACGATCAAGACGGGGGATCGGAAGAGGTATTGGGTAAACTTTGTACAAGAACGCTCATGTGTACGTGTCGTTGACTGGCTCTAATGTGAAGAGTTACTTGGCTGCAGCTCAAGCATCGGCATCAACGAAACTAGATTTGCCAAAAACCGGTACGAGGAGAGCAAGAGGAAGCTCAGATTGTAGAAAAAGATGCGATGAATGGTGACTGACTAGGCTGCTGCTGAGGCATTGCATCAACGAAATTATGTATACAAAAACCGACAAGAGGAGAGCCAGTTAAAAAGCAGATTGAGAAAGAGGATAAGATGAAGGCCGCTGCGTTGTGTTTTCTTCCAACGGCCTTGGCCACTACTGCTAGGAAGGACAACTGCAACCGAATGTGCGGGAACATGAGCGCGCCTTTCGCATCCTGGCGGGAGGAGATTTGCGCGTGGAGCTCCAGCCTGGTCCTCATTTTGCAACCACACTCTGGATTCCCCGAAGCTGACCCTTGTCAGCGACATTCCTATGTCCGACATATCATGGGAAAAGGGGACGATGACCGTTGACATGTACAGAGCTTTCGGATGTTATGACAAGAGTGACCGTCTGCTTGATGACTCTTACTCGTATGGGTCGATCACAGTGGGCAAAGACAAGCACTATACATTCTCGGACACCTGGAACTAGCTTGTGGCCTTCGGTTGGGACACCTTAGCTCTTATCTCGGACACGATCAGGACTTCTGGGGGTGGATGCTTCTCCCATTGCAGCGGACAACGACTTCATGCCTGAGAGCACTTGCTCCAGCTTAGGGTGCTGTCAGGCATCGATCCAAATGGCCTCAGAAGCCTTATTATAGGCACGGACAGCTTGACAATTACACGCCAGTTTACAACTTCAGCTCTTGTGGATCAGCGTTCCTCAGGGACCAGGAGTCGTTTAATGTCTCGCATTGCGCATAGACAATGACTTAAAGGTTGTGCTGGATGTTATAGATGAAGCCAAATATCGCAACACTGGATTGGGTAGTTCAACGGGATTTGACCTGCAAGGAAGTGAAATCGAACCAATCGAGCTATGCCTGCGGCAGAACAAATCTGCTCCGACCTCAAGAACGGGCAGGGTTATTGTTGCTTCTATGAGGCTGCATACATGGGAATCCATATGCCTCCCCGCTGTCTCCAGGATGTCTAGGTATTGTTTTGTTCTCTTTCCGAGAAAAAAACGTATACGTTTGGTTAGGGCCACAATTTCCTCGATCCAACTTTCTCAAACCATTTTTTCATTGAGTTTGAGTTAGATGCTTCAATCCAACCAGTATGCAATCTCAGGAAGCAAAAAGGACGTGATCGTACGTTTAGAGTTCACCATCGATTCTGCTTGATATTAGACAGTGATAAGCGCAAGGATCCAGGACAATATCCATGTCAAGGAAATTGCAAGACTAAGCCCGGGAACTACACATGCAACTGCCCATTCGGCATGACTGGTGATGGCAAAGTCGGTTGCCAACTTTCTCGTCTTACAATAATGGCTGCAGGTACTTTTATTCCCTTGTAATGGCCATTCAATAATCTAAAACTCCGTTCATTTCATGAAAAATGACTTACAAAAAATATTTTTGGATTTTCCGACATTTGTTTAATAGAAAATAAAATTGCTTGTGAAAAATATTTTCCCCTTTTGAAAAGTGAAAAACATTTTCCTCACTTGATTTCTCTCATCTCACACCCCTACAAGCCCTCACTTCCTCCACCTCCACCTCCTTCCTCCTTCTTCTTCTTTTTTTAAATTATAATTTGTTTATTTATTTAAATTCGAATTATTATTTTTTTTTATTTTTCTTCTGTTTTTCATTTTTTTAAAATCTTTTTCTTTCCTTTGTTTCCCCGCTTCTTCTTTATTGGCCAATCGCCAGCCATGGCGATGGCCGACAACCAATGATAGGCAAGCCTCGAGCTCGCCAGCAAGCACGAGGCTCGCCCATCTTTGGCAAGCTTAGGCTTGCTGCTCGCCAAATCGCCAAGCGCAAGCGTCAAGCTCGAAGCTCACCAATCTGGTGAGGCCCGAGATCGGCGAGTTTGAGGCTCACCAAATCAGCAAGCGCGAGCCTTGCCACAAGTTCAAGCTCACCAGCCTCGAGCCTCTCCAGATTAGTGAGCTCCAAGCTCATCGACCTCACCACTCACCGACGAGCACAATCGGCAAGCAACGAGCCTGATCTCACTAGTGGGCGAGCACCTGTGGCTGATCACCGGCCATCGTTGTGGTTGGCGACTGGCCAAGCGAAGAGGAGGAAAACAAAGAAAAGAAAAAGAAAAAGAAAAGGAAGAAGAAAACGTAATTCAATAATCGATTTTTTAAAAATTAAAAAAATAATAAAAATCTATTTTAAAAATAAATAAATAAATAAAAGTGTATAAAAGGATTTTCCTTACCAAATAGCGGAAAATATCTTCCACTTCATTTTCATGTTTTGCCCGATCACTAGAAAAAAATTACATTTTCCTTGAAAATGAATTTCTAGAAAATATTTTCCAAAAACGTCACATTTTTCACGAAACGAACGGACCCTAAGCTATTCTTGCTTTAAACTACGAGTCAATTGGCCATTGATCTGACTTACATTGAGATGTTCAGAAATTGTTATCTGATTTTACTTTGCAGCCGAGTGATTATTGGTCACCACTCGATGACCATCGCATTAAAAAAAGAGGGAGTAGGTCTCGCCCGTTGTGCCTTATGATTTTATAGGAATTATGAAAACTTGTGAGGAGTTACGATCCGTTACAGTTCGAGAATCCATTCCAGGCACCGCAATACTGCCTCTCATCTGAGTTTTTTTTTCTTAGTATTCACCGAGAGACGCACAACTGCCACACTCTGTGTTTCTTTGTTTTGGTGGTATATTCACTGTTCACGCCACACTTCTGTTTTCTTTTACTTCAAAAGGGTCCAACCTCTATCTAAAAACTGCAAGTTTAACCACATGATCAAAAGTACAAAAACGAACTCGATCGATTTTAAGAGAAAAAAATAATAATAATAATAATACTAACAGGCCTCCGATCTAAGAGTTGAAGGTTGAAGAACAATGAGATCCAAGGTCGTCGACCCTGAAACGTGACCACTGGAGAGGAAGCATGTCGGTCGGAAAATGTGAGTCTGGCATTCTCTGGATCCTCCATTTGGTAGCGTTTCTTGCTTGCACTTGACTGCTCATCTGTTCGCCAACCTCAAGTTCAATCAATCGGATAAAATTCTCCAATTTGCAACATTGGCAGGTGCACGTAACCAGAGCCGCCCTCCCATGAGCATAGACAAACAAACATGTTATCTTTCAATCCTGCACTATAGTTATAATTTTCATATTTGCATCATCGATTAAATTCAGGACAAAATATTATGAGCCATCAACTGCTCAAGTGGTGGTAAAACAAGATCAAGGTGGAGATGTTGATATCTTAAGGAAAATCAGTGATAAGCAGAGAAGGCAGCTAGAGCCAAGCCTTGTATTCCTAGCCACGATGATAAGGATCTTTGAGGAACAACAAACCGACTTGACTAATCACATAATGAAATATTTTATTGATATTGTTAGGCCCATTGTTACCGACGTCCTCCATGATGTTATATATAAATATGGATGCCAAGCCAGTCAATCTAGATACGATGAGATCCTACACCTATCGCCCAATTTCCTTCATCAACACCTGGTGAAGTTACTTTCGGCATAATAGGTCAGGTAATTCCACCTCCACCCCCGGTCAATCTGGAACAAAGCTATGTTGAGCATCGTTGAAGAAGAGATGAACCTTCAATAACGAAGATGTTGAGCATCGATGAAGAAGAGCTAAAGAAGGGAAGAAGAGCGAAAGGGAGAGCTCACCTCAACGATGGATGAAAAACAACATAGACTCGTGAAGAATAGTGAAAGGTGAAGAAGTAAGAGTTGCTCCAAGGAGTGTTCTCTCCAGTTTAGATTAGAAAATTTACTTTCCTATTGGTATATATTAATTGTTTTGTTGACCGTGAACAACTTTCGGGTCACTCCTTAGTTGAAGCAGCAAAACTGACGCCTCTCCTAGGCGGCTCTGAGCACCAAAGTCCTTTGCCCTACTTCGGAAGCAAAAGCCCTACTTCGGGAGAAATATCAATCGAACGTAGATCAAGCGAGAACTCTTTATTTTCTCCGCGTTTGCGTGGATACGAGGACGAGCTGTGAGGAACTGGAGGAACTTCATCATGGCTTCAACAATGGCGTAGGTGATTCTCGGGGCAGGGGCTCAAGCTTGAACCCTCGCATCCAGAGCCAGATAAAGAGTTCCTCTTGCTCCCTCAATATGAAAGGCCTAGGGAGCCCGATTCTATCGCAGCAGATTTGCTTAGGGGGGAGAGACGAGGGAGTACTGAGATGAGAGTGGAGCGCGTGAGCTCTAATTTGTTTTGGGCTGAATAAAGGTTTTTGTGGGGTTTTAGGACGGGCCGAACCGAAGAGGAATGTGTACTTCTGGATTGGATTTGAAATCCGGACAAAATTCTGTGACCACCATGGAGGCCGTGGCGACGACGCGTTTTTGAGGACGGGTTTCAGTAACCGTTCCTATATGCCGGGATAGCTTTTTGGAAGTCAAAAGCTTGTTTATTAGAGCAAACGAATTTCCACGAGTTCTTCCCCTTGCAAAAGCTTATTTATAAAAGCCTATGAAACGATTAAATTCAAACTCTATGAATATGTATCATTGACTCAAAGCAATTTGCACTATGATCTAAAATCCTTAAGTGGAAATCTCCTGACCCCCTAGTTAGTTACGCTAACATGAGAGTTTACTAGTTGTCACTTCTTTTATAGAACATGAGTTAATCTTTTTTCTGTCCTTTCCTGATTCCCCTAGCCCTTTCATAAAAAAGCTTAAAATGAACTACTATACTAACCTAGATAACAACACAGGAAAGATATTCATCGATATAGTTGATCTTCAAAGTACATATAGACGAAGGCAAATAATGACTCCCCTCTCTCTCCAAGAACATGTCTTAAGAGTTTTTTTTTTTTAGTTTTTTTAAATGCAGTGGTCTTTCTCTCCAATGTAGGGCCAGCAAAATGGGTTCCTGACTCAAATTTAATGAGTCCAGTTCGATATGGATTTTTTTTTCTTCACGATTGACCCATATTTTAACCCATTTTTCCATGGCTCAAAGAAAGGTCACAAACAGACTTTTTTCTTTTACCTCATAAACGGACTTCAGTGACCCATATTTTTACCCATTTTTCCGAAGCCCACCGCACACCCTACACCAACTATGTACCCAATTAAGAGCGTGAAGTAATTCGACGGAGCTCAGTACCAGGCCTTCACCGCTTCCTATGGCCAGCAGCTAATCAACATATTCGAGCTCCCAATCAACGTCGTCCTCTCTCCTTTCATTCTCAGCCTTCAACATCGCTGGCCCTGCTCTGCGCGGCTTCGGCATTCTCAAGTTCAACACCAAGCTCTCTCCATCTTCATGAATTCCTCCCTTCCTAATCAAACTATTTACGCTATTTTGTTCTAGTTCTCTCTATAGTTGACTTATTGTGTTGAGAAGCCATCTTTTAGGTTCTTCCAAGGTCTAGAGCATTAGTTATGTCATAGGTGATGAAATGAGAGTATAGGCAAGGTAATTTTCAATGTAAGCTTATTTAAATAAAAATCACGCATTCATCTAACAACTTAAATTTTTAAAACAGTTAGCAGTGACCCTACCAAAATCTTAGATGATATTAGAGTTAGATATATTAAGTTCGAATTTCTTTAGGCTCCTATTTACCTCCCCAATTGAATATTTATGTGCTTACACATGAAAAGGAGTGTTAAAATATTAAACATACACCATTTGAACCTTACATGTCATTGCAATAGTTTCTACTGATCTGCACGAGTGTCTGCGACTTGTGCAAGTTTCTGCTTTCATGTTGCCCATGGGCGTTGGGTTCGTGTAAAGCTCTGCCCGGAATTTCAATAAGCCCAATGTGTTTGACAAAATGCTTCTTAGAGCACGCTTCATGGGGTTATATTATCAGGGAGTGAGCGAGCTTTGAGGCAAGAAACTTGTTGGGATCTTTTAAGCTCTACAGCTTTTGCATCATGAGGTGATCTTGGAGATGATTGGGGAATGATTATTTAATGTCTACAAGGGAATGTGTCCAACGGCGACATGGGTGCCGGCCTCTTTTATTTTTATTTTTTTCGTTCATTGGTTGCTGGCCCATTTGAATTTTGTGGAATTTGACGAATTCTGCTAATATATGATAGCAATAACTGCATGCGTTGCAAACGTCATTGAGGGTGAGTAAATTGACATTTTGTATGATGCACAGAAGATGCGTTTGTTGGGGTTTTCTGAGCTCTACAGCCTTTTGCATCAAGAGTTGACCTTGGAGTATGATTGGGGGGTGATTATCCAATGTCTAATAGAGAACGTGCCCAACGGTGACGTGGGTGTATGCCCGTTTGAATTGTGTGGAATTTGACGAAGTCTACTGGTACATGATAATTAATAGCTGCATGCGTTGCAAACGTCACTGAGGGTGAGTAAATTGACAGCTCGTACGATGCACGGGAGATGTGTGTGTATATACTAGTTTCTATAACTAATGATTCTCCGAATTTCTTATTTGATAGCTCATATCAACGACGGGTCTTCTCTCATGACAGCAAAGGGTCCTACTTCGAATAAAGAAGCACAGAGCAAGAAGTGCCTACTGAGATATGAAAAGGACACAAGAAGATCAATCAGATTTACGGCAACTGTCTCGATGATTTGCCCCTGGTGCAAAATTTGCCGAACAAAGTCGAGAGTTGATACCACTTCACCAGGATCTCAGTGCCGTCAAAATCTTTCTCTGCAAACACTTGTGTCAGGACTAGACTAGTCTTCTAGTGTGTAGAAATGAAGGATGCGATCTGTACATCACATATTCTGTTTAGGAATTTAATCTGGTGAATGGTCTGTAGTTTTTTCATTTCAAACTGTCTTCCATCTGTCGGTGACCATTGTATGATGTGATATAGTTCTTGCAATACAGACGATATGTTCTTTCGTTGTGTTGATTGGTTGTCAGCTTATTTACTGGACTTCTAATGGGAAAGCTCAGATTTGATATTTTATCTTTTCTTGTGCGAGGGGGTTAAACAGGCTCTACCTGCTCTTGTCCTGTTTCGGACTTGAGTTTTCTACTGGTAATGCAAGCACATAGCGGATGACCTCTTCCTAATTTATTGATATGCATATAATTGAGCAAAGCAATGTTGGAATTTCAAACTTTATCCATTAATTTGGTAAATTCGTAGAATCTTATGATTCTCGATTTGATCATTGAAGACGTATGAACTATTCGTAGAATCAAACCCACATAACTTGCATGAGTGGGTGTGGCTTTTTGAAAATAGGTTAAAATATGGTTCACTGTATGATCTTTTTTTTTTTATATATTTATTTTTTCTCAACTTATTATTATTTTTTTTTTGATAATCCAGGGAACCTAGTAAGCTTATGGGTGGCGAGCAAACCCTGGGGGAGCGACTGCAGGACCCACTACCATAGTACTCCAGGTAAGAATCCTAACGATGCCTCTGGAATTCGAACTCCTCCCCTTCGTGAGGGGGAGAGAGCCCAAGCCAGCTGCGCCGTTGCGGGCGGTGGTTTTTTTTAACTCGTTTATAACACCTTTAGGAAAAAAAAGGAAAATGATACAAATAGTCCCTAAACTTTGACTTGATGTGCAATTTGATATATGAACTTTTAATTTATTCAATGTGATACCTAAACTTTAGCATAATGTGTAATGTGGTCCTAAACTTTTAATTTGTATAATGTAATTCCTGAACTTTTGATAGTGCATGAACTATATGAAAATGTTAAATGTAATCCGTTCATACAGTTCAAGCACTATATTGAACATTACTAAAAGTCTAAATATTATGGGTGATCAAGTCCAAGGTGAGTAGGGTCTAAACCTGGATCTTGTATCTAACCCTGTTATAAACGGTTCCCTTTTTTTGGACCTTATACTTGACCTTGTTTGTATTGGACCTGTACCCAACCCACCTTGTTTTTCCGGTCCGGTTCTAGGGTCAACCCCGTTTCCATTGAAACCTGTTTTGTAATCTCTCAATATCCTATACGACTTCGAATTTTATATTAATACACGAGAAAATAATGTAATCCTCCTAATTTATATCAAAATATTAAGCACTTGTAATAAATAAATGCATTAACTTTTTGACTAAACGAAAAATTAATGATCCACAAGACTAATTATAATAAATAAAATCATAAGGCAAAGAATTAGTAACAAACATGGGTCTAATATTAATCTTATTCCTACAACTACTACATGAAGCTACTCATTTATGCAAGCATAAATCCTCCTACAAAAGAAAAATTAAGCGAGTCAATCCATGTGATACACAAGAATTTGGCGGCGACGAACACCGTCTATTTGTCGAACGGTGCAAGAGGGAGCTGATGAGGGAGGGAAGCAAGTGAGGAAGAGGAACGAAGAAGGAGGAGTGCCATGCGTGTTTGAGAGAGGTAAGAAGAAAAACATTGTGTGATTGTGGGAGTAAAAATAGAAATAAGGGAAAAAAAATAGGGTTTTGGATTTATACTTACAAAACCAATTCCTAAGTGGGTAATCAATCGGACCCGGTTCCCGGACCTGTTTAAACCGGTTTTGAATTTTGGGAATTGGTTTCAACGAGAACCGGTTCCCGACACTGTTTTCCGGGTGAGCCAATCTAGTTCCCAGGTATACCCGATCTAGTTGCACACCCCTACTAAAGATTACATTAAATAAATTAAAAATTCATAAACCACATTAAGCTAAAGTTCATGGACCATATTGAATAAATTAAAAATTCATGGACCAAATTATACATTTGGGTAAAGTTTAGGAGCTGTTTGTGTTATTAACTCGAAAAAAAGAAATAGTTACCCATACAAAAATAGGCTCATTCAATTTGAGTCACACCCATTTTGCCAACCATAAACTCTCTTTAAGTATATCAATTTTTAGGTTTTTTTTTTTAATTTTTATTTTATTTACCTTATTGTTTAATTTGGTTTTTAAATTTTATATGAAGTTTTTATCCAAATAACATATAAATGTAAAGAATTAAATGGGGTTAAATGGATGGGTATGAATTTTTCTAGAATATTGATGTGTTTTCATAATACCGGTCGGATATGGATCATTAAATTTATATTGTATAAAAATGGGTTTAAATGGTTAAATTGATCGATATGCATCGAACTATTTTTGACCCAACCCGAGCCACCCATTTGACAACCCCATTCCCACACAAGTCAGTGTCGTGCTATGCAAATACATTTGGTAGACTAATTTTTTTTCAATTAGAAAGTTTATATTGACTTCTTCTTTTTCAATTATAAAATTTAGAAGTCTTTCTATGAAGAGTCGAGGGCTTTTGAGAAAGAAAAAAAGAAAGTTGTTACTTTAAAGTGGAAACGCCTCCCCCTGTATAAAAGTCTGTTTTTCATGTATTAAAGATTCCTGAAGGTCAAAAAAGGAAAAAAAAAATAGAAATACATGTACAGGAAGACTTCTAAATTTTATAAGATGGTGAAGGGGAAGAGGTATTAAATTAACTTTGTACAGGAACACCAGTGCGCACGCATTTATAGTGGCTCTCGCCACTTATACTGTAGAAAGAATGGCTCTAGCATAAGAGCACCGTTAGCTAGTATTTCTAGCGGTGCTGTTGTGATCACAAAGTTTAGTTTCTGATTTATTCAAACATACATATCTAAAGTTCTAATAATCCGGTAATAAAAAATTCATAAGAAATTGAAGTGCAACTTTCAAACGATGGCCATTGCTCAGTCAAATAGTAACAACATCTAGTTTGGATTATTTTAACATGTTGAAATCCATTGAAAATACAAAGACGAGCAAAAATTTTGGTTTATGAATGAAAATACAAGTCAGTCTCTATTTTTTAAACAAGAATGATTTATCAATTAGTGTTGGTGATTCTCATTGTAAGAAAAAAGGTATTTAACATCAATTTCTGTTTAGATATACAGATCGTAATCCTTTAAAAAAAAAAATCCCTTTTAGATAAATGAAGCTCATATTAAAAGTAGAGTGATTGATGAAAATAACATCAATGCGATGAAAATGAGACCAATAATATGATAATGAAGAAGGAATCATGACATAAAAAAAAAAAATTAAGCTAGTGTTACATTTAATAAGTATGAAATATCTCTTTCTCTTCTTCTTCTCCTTTTTAATACCAAGAAAACAGGAGAAGCAAAACTCCCAACACGGGCATGGGTATGGCGTTTTAACTCTGATGAGGAGATTTATGAATTACTAAACAAATATGCCACAGAAGTAGGATTTTGCATTAGTCTCAAAATCTTAGAAAAGGAAAAGTAGAGAGGAATAGGGAGGAGTAGATTTTTGTAGGCACAAGATCAAAAAGAGGTCAGTAGAGTCAATTCCATTGTTTTACTATGGTGAAAACTCCTCTAACTAAGTCTCGGAAATCCAAAATAACAAAAGCCTCTATAAACCAACTTAACTCGAGCACAAAGAACGAGAAGCTACGGAAATGTAGAATAATAGCATCATCAGTCCACAAAACAAAACTCCTGGAGTTTTCTTGTATTTTAATGCATATTCTTAATAACATTAATGAGCTCTTTTTAGTGATATTGTTTTCATAGTCATGATTATTATATTGTAGCATTTATTTTTATTTTTATTTTTTTTGTTGGTTATACTTTATTATTATTCTAACTCTTACTTTTAGATTTTTATCCTATCTCCTTGCAGGGTGAGAGAATCAAAATTCACATTTGAAACTTATGTGGAGATTCAAACCTCCTACCTCCCTTTTCCATGTTGGAAGGTGGCCCCATTTTATTTAGATTGAAATATTCTCTCTCTTTCTTTTTTTTTTTTTCAATATTTAAGGAATCCCTTTTAATGGAATTTAAGCAATTCGCGAGTGAGATTTTCTATTCTAGATTTCGCAAAAGCACCGAGTAAAAGAGTTACCTGATTTCATTGAAAACATCATTGACGAAGGTGTGGCCCTTTTTTTCAAAAATAGTATCGATGCCGGCCGTGAATTATTTCCCCGGAAGAAATGCTGATGAAAGCGTAAACAAATTAATGCAGAAGTCAAAGGAGAAAGTGGAAGTCAAACAAGTTATTGGGGAAGGTAAACTGGCAATTATGCGAGACGTCACTTCTCGAATCTCTTCATTCATAGGTAGGATGTATAATAGACCACCTGTCTTGTCAAAGACCAAAAAAAAAAAGGAAAATTTACATGTAGTTAATGATCTGCGATTGAACATGAATAGGTATTTAAAAGGTTGAAGAAAAAAAAGTAGGCGAGAAATCCGCCTTAGGATCAGAAATCCCATGTTACTCTCGCATTCCCTCTCAATTAGAAAGATAAAAATAAACTGGGAATTAGAGGATCTTCGGTGATGAAGATTGATACCACAATAAAGTTTTTCAATTATAATTATCGTCAAGTAGGCATGGGGATAAGAGTCTCACCGGAAGCGTGGGTGAAAATTTCACCCACTATGATATAGGCTATCTTATAGCAAGTCAGTCAACCAACTCCCTGTACTCATACCTCCAGTATTAACTCCACAGTTACCATCCATAATAGTCTACCCCTATCAATACTTCTTACCAAAAAGAAAAATGTCTACCAATACATTTTTTGCGTAGAGAGGGTTTTGTTGACGACTCTATCGAACCAAATCATCATATCCGGAGGTTGCATTTGCAGGTGGGGAGAAGTGAACGGGCCTTTTCCATTCTGCTCGAGGAAAAGTGCACATGGAACAAGCTCATCCGACAGTGGGTGCAAATACAAATTTTTCCAGCTCCATAAATGCAAACAAGTGAAAACAATCTCTACACCTGCAGGTGTAAAAATCTATGTTTACATCACGGATATTTAAGTGGCCCGCGAGAGATTATAGGGATAATATGGTGGCGGTCAATCAAACGAGATCTCTCGTTATGGAAGCGAAGGACTTTCGGATTTCTATTGAGAATGTCCTTGTCGTCGATTTTATTTTATGTTAGAGATTGAAGCAGACAAATTTCAGAAAGTTTGTTAAGGTGCTCCTCAACAATATTGGTTACTATCTTTACCCAAAAACAAACAATATTGGTTACTCAATTATGAAATTTGTAGACTCAAAGGACTGATTATTCTTGTGCTAAATGCAATTAGTTCTTTGAGAATTGAAAATTTCCATATATTGTGAAACAATCAAATTTTTAGAATGTTTAAATTTTGAGTGAAAATAAAAGCAAATATACACCACTCGGGACTTGTCCTAGTGGCCATTGTTCCGGCAGGAAAATGGGCAACCTCCTCTAAACAGGGGATCTATGGATTTATGGGATTTCCTCAAGTAGACCCATTAAGAGCCCGCCAAAAAAAAAAAAACCGAACATGAAAGTCACTCATGTTTACATTTAGATTAGTTTCCTTATAGCCAATGACAATAACTTGCGTGCGAAACGAAAACACGGTCTCCTGAAAAGGCGGCAATCGCTCACCACAGGTCAGTATCGATGCCTAAGTCTTCAAATGTGATGACAGACTTGGCTGCCGCCGAAGCATCGGCATCAAATTAGACTTATAAAAACAGGTAAAGAGGAGCCAGAGGCTGCACAGATTGGGAAAAGATAAAGATGAGAGCGGCTGTGTTGTGGTTTCTGCCAATGGCCTTAGCCACTTTTACCGGGGAGGACAAATGCGACCGAACGTGTGGGAACGTGAGCGTGCCTTTCCCATTCGGTCTCGACGAAAGTTGCGCGTGGAACTCCGGCCTCGTCCTCACCTGCGACAACACTTTGGCAACCCCAAAGTTGAACCTCCGCAGCAACATTACGGTGTTTAACATATCTGTGGAGAAAGGGACGATGATTGTTGGCGATTCCATACCATACGACTGTTATGACCAGAGTGGCAATCAGCTTAACGGCTCTGAGGATAGCCTTTGGATCTCATTGAGCGAAGACGGGCCCTATACATTCTCGGACACCCAGAACAAGCTCACGGTCTTTGGTTGCGACACCTACGCTTATGTCTCGGATGCTGCCAGCACTTTCGGGAGTGGATGCATCTCTTATTGCCAAGACTACATCGACTTCCAGGTCGAGGGCGCTTGCTCCGGCCTTGGGTGCTGTCAGACGTCGATCCCCCCGAACCTCAAGAGCCTTAGTATAAATATAAGCAGCATAGACAGTTACACCTCAGTTTGGAGCGTCAGCTCTTGTGGATCAGCGTTCATAGTGGACCAGGAGTCATTTAATGTCTCCGATTATAAGCTTCCTGTCCCGGATGATATGCGCAAGGACGTTCTCTCAAGGTTTGTCCTGGATTGGGTAGTTCAACCGAATTTGACCTGCAAGCAAGCGCAAGAGAGCCGGTCAAACTATGTCTGCAGCGCCAACAGTGTCTGCTCTGACTTCGATAACGGAAACGGTTATCGCTGCTTGTGTGAGCCTGAGTACACAGGGAATCCCTATGCACTCCCGGGTTGTCAAGGTATTCTTCTGTCCTCTTTGCGAGCCAAAAGTTACATGTTTGGACTGGGCCATAATTTCCACGATCCAACCTCCTTAAACAAGTTCTTCATTCAGTTGAGTTAGATTCTTCAATGCAACCAATACATAATTTTAAGAATAAAAGAAAAAACACAAACGTACAATTACAGTTCTTGACTGATTCTGTTTAATATAGACATCGATGAGTGCAAGGATCCACAACGATATCCATGTTACGGGAATTGCAAGAATACGCCTGGGAACTACACGTGCAACTGCTCATTTGGCTTGACTGGTGATGGCAAAGTTGGTTGCCGAACTTCTCATCTTGTCATAATCGCTGCAGGTAATTCTACATCCCTTCTTATCGTCGCTCAGTAATCTAAGCTGTCCTTCCTTACTTTAGACTTCACTCACATTTGCCAATCATTCGGCTTATGTTGATGTAGAAATTGTAAGTCACGCCCCAACTCTTAAAAAAAAAATAAGAGAAATGACACAGACGTTCTCCTATTCAAAAGACAGTCTCAAATAACATTAACATGTTACCAAATATATACATCCATCAATATATCGTAAAACAAGTTATTTATAGGATTAGAGTTCTAAAGTCCACCAAAAAGAATACATATACATCATCAAAGACCATCAAACTAAACTTATCAAACACCATTTTCAATGCAAACAACTATCTCAAATTATACCGACATTCAACTCCCCAAAATTCCCCTACTGATCTTGCTCTCATCCTACAAGCTGGTCACTATAGAATCTAAAAAAGAATTGAGATGAACGGTAGGTATAAAACATCACCTAGTGAGTAGTATAAATCTCTTCTAAGTGAATCAAGCCTTCACTATACATATTTATAAATGGTACTAGACATATTTATGCTAAGCCAATATTAATATACCTATAGGATCAAAGACAAGCTATATCGCTTTAACAACAAAATTTTATACATATCAAAAGTAGTCATTCAATCACTAATAACGAAGCAAACAGTAATAGTCCACTCCATTGATCAATCTTGTGTTTCATATCAAATAATGACCAAGCTTAACATCACATGACAAGACCTATCAAGATTCCCTTATGGCATAGCCTCCCCCTCTATTAGCTGATGGCTTGGCCCAAATAGGACATCATGAGACAATATGCATACACAACCACTCAATAGGTTCCAGAAGGAAGCAACATTGGGCATAAAACTACTAACTCATCTTCTAACAACCCATAAAAAGAATCTAGAATCCATTTCATAAGTCAAGTTCACAAACCAAAAAATATAGCTTTTCTTAATCCTAACCATCAAGAAGAATTCATTTTAAATATCATTTTTCAATCCATAGGCCAGCTGAGGGGGAGCCTCACCAGCCTAGCTCAAGGCCACCCTTTCGGCCCCTAGCTAGAGGTTAGGTGAGGAACAACCTCGCCGGATCTAGGCCCAACCATGGCAAGACTGGCTGGTTGCTAAGGTTCGACGACCGACTACAACAAGAGAAATGGAAAAAAGAAAAAAAAAATGGGAGAGAGGGAGAAAGAAGAGAGAAATAAAATAAAAAATTTGAAAAAAATATTAAAATTTGTCCATGTCACCACCGACCTTTAACATCAACTATGCCACATAGACCAATCCACATCTACATCAATAATATCCGCTCAAAATTAGCAAAAATGACTAAATTAACATTATGTCAAAAGGTTTAATACTAAATTGATACCGATAAAAGATTTGTGACTTAATTTGCACAAACGCAATAGGTCTAGGACTTTTCTGATACTTTTCCTAACAAAACGTGAAGAGATTTAGAACTGAATCACAATGATTAAAAGATTTAAGAATGAATTGACATAAATATAATATATTAATGACTTTTTTTAGTAATTTTTCTCATTATTTTCCATCGGAGTTATGGAAAATTACGACGAGTTACGATATACTACGATTCAAAAATCCGTTCTCCTCTGAGTTTATTGTGACACATACCCACACTCACTCTGTCTCTTTCTTTTGGTCGTTTATCCACCGCACACTCCCCACTTCCGTTCTCTTTCACTTTAAAAACACCCAATCCCCTTTCGGCCCTTCGGCTAAAAGACTAAATTGTCCAACCTTAACGATGAATTACAAGTTTTCCCACATCACCAAAAGTACTTGAATGACTCAACTGAATTTAAGAACAAAAAACTAATAAACCTCTGTTCTAAGTATCAAAGGTTGAAGACCATTGTGAAGAGAGAGAGAGAGAGAGAGAGAGAGAGAACAAGGGGTTTGTGGGGATTCGATGATCGCGGTGGCCTGCATGGCCGCTTCGAGAGGCATTTGACAGCCGATGCCTCAGGTGATGGTGGACTACGGCTGTCCAGTGCGCAGAGAGGGAGAGGAAAAGTAGTGATTGGGAATTCGATTGGTGTGGCCGCATGTCCAAGCGAATGTGATTTTTCGGAAAATGTGAGATATTTTGATAAAGTTGGGGCATTTTTTGTGGTGTAAATTAATCCGGATAATCGATTTAGTGGCTGGTATTTGAGGGGATAATTTAAAGAAGAAGGTCCAAATTCATTGTTTGTCAAGGTAAACCGATCACTCGTTCGGGAGAGAAACTAATCCATCCATTCCGCAATTGTGTTGCAGTCCTTGTATCGGTGACATTATGCATAATTATTAGTGGCCTAGTCTTGTTCATATGCAAGAGGAGGGCCAGAGAGAGATACTTCAGGCAAAATGGAGGCGAGATATTGAAGCACCAGAGAGTGAAAATTTTCACTGAGGTAGAGTTGGCTAAAGCCACCAACAACTACGATGCTAGCAGCAAGCTTGGTGAGGGTGGTTTTGCTTCAGTTTACAAAGGAAGAATCAACGGCAATGCTTTGATTGCGGTCAAAAAGCCTAAAGATATCTCTGCCAAGAACCTGAAAGACATGAACAAGGACGGGTCTTTGAACACTCATAATGAAATTAGCATCATTTCACAGGTGAATCACAAGAACTTGGTCAAGCTCCTAGGTATTTGTTTGGAGACAAAAGTGCCATTGTTGGTCTATGAATTCATCCCGAATGGGACCCTCTATCATCACATTCATAACAAGCAATCGACCATCCTGAGATCTTGGAAGAATCGCCTCAAAATTGCTTCCGAATCCGCATTGGCCCTTGAGTACTTGCATTCCTTTGCCAATCCACCAATCATTCACGGTGATATCAAGTCCATGAATATACTTTTGGATGAGAAGTACTCCGCAAAAGTATCTGATTTCGGAGCCTCAGTTTTGATTTCGCCCGGAAAGGCTCATATAGCTGAAAGAGTACAAGGCACGATGGGTTACCTTGATCCACAATATTTAAGCACCGGTGAATTAACCCCAAAGAGTGATGTTTATAGCTTTGGGGTTGTCCTCTTCGAGCTCCTGACCGGAGAGACACCAACTCGGCAGACAAAATCTGGGGAGAGAGTCAGCCTTGTCATATCTTTCATGTCTGCTGTAAAGAATCGAACACTCCTCCATATGATAGATTTTGAGGCGTCCAGTGAAGGTGAAATGCGGGAGATCGAGGAGGTAGGTTTGCTTGCTAGAAAGTGCTTAAACTTTAACAGTGTGAATAGGCCAACAATGAGAGAAGTGGCCGAGCAACTTGCCAAGATCAACAAGAACTTGTGGGCCAATCCGCAAAACGATGAAGAGACTCAAAGTTTACTTCACGAGCTGAGATCTGATTCTCTCTTGAGTTCAATCACTGGAATGAACGAATCCGACTCTGCTTTCCTTTCGGCATTTGACATCGAAGCAGCCACTACTAGTTCCAGCGTCTGAATCATAGTTTCTAGTGCGCGGCCATAGACACGAAATAAATCCAATGGTCGTATGTTCATCCTGATCTTTTGATTGAGGGTCTGTTTATTTTACAGCTGATTAATTGTGGATTTCGAAGTTTTATAAGGGATGATTTTATTTTCAGTAAGTAGGGGGCACTGTACATGATTATTCTCACTTCTGTTCTAGCTATAGTTTTCAAAGCTACACGAAAATGTCAACGGGCAACTACTTTATTGAATTGCAGATTCACATAGACCACCTTTCGCAAATAAGGCACGAAGAAATTTACGTCTTTTTGGTATTGCATCGAAGTTTTTTTTTTTTTTTTTTTTTTTTTTAAGACTTTTTTGCAACAATAGCAGAAAGTGCCGCCTCAAAGAAAAGCAAGAGCTGCGAGAGTGCTAGGGGGACTAACTCTATTCACAAAATAAATTATCCGCTTTCGAGAATTTCCATCGCGACCAATTGCAAAATAATGTTAAAATTTTTAAAAGTTTGATTCCATGACATGAATTCACAAATAGATTCTCATTCTATGATCTAATTCATTCTTTAATTATTTGGATTCCTAAAAGTTTTGGCATTATTAAAAAGAATACTTCTCACCTAAGGCAGCAGATATCAGCGTCAGCAACAATGGTTGGCGACCGGCGGCAGGGACTGCGATTGTAGCGATGGTGGTGGCGGTTAGCGACCAAAAGTGCTAAAAAAAAAAAATTTATTAACTAGTATTCAGGTCACTTGCGTTTGTCATAGACCTAGGCCAAAACTTTCCTAGCTGAGCTTCTAAATTTTCAAGGATGTTGGAATCATTTATTGGGATGTTAGTAAACCCCTTATAATGTTCTTAACTTACTTATCAAACATGTAAAATGTGAATCTAGTAATTTACTTGGATGTTCAGTGAATTTAAAGGAGTTTGAAACTTATTAATTTATTGGCCCATTGGTAAATTTCTTGTGGGGTCAATATTAACTACACTCGTGACAATTTAAAGAAGTTGATGAGTTACAAATTTGGAATGTAGATGAAAATAGTATAGTATAGTATAGTATAGTATATATATATAACACTGATAAAATTTCAGAGGAGTAGGTAATATAGTTTTTCATTTGAACGTTGGTAAATCCTTGATGGTGTTGATTATTTCCAAATGAGTTATCCGATATTGGAATTACCAATCATGTATCTTTTCACCAACTATATTAAAAATTTACTAATGAAAGAGAAAAACTCTCCAGCTCTTTGATCCCTGGAGCTTAGAATAGTCTCTGGATTTGACATGGAAGCAACTACTATTTCCAGCATCTAATTTACTTAGTTTTCGTACATTAATTGGCCATATATGTTTAGACCAAGTTCATGGTTATGTTTGGATTATGTTTTCTCTTTCTTACCTTTTCTTTCTAATATAAATTGGAAACTCCCGAATTGTGCTTGTCAATTCCACATCCCGGGGACTGTCGTGGCGTGTCCTGCATCTAAACCCTAGCCATCAAATGCTCGACAAGTCATAAAAAGAAAAATATATATATAATAATAAGCATAACCATTCAGAAAATGGACACATGTTATAGAAAGCTCCAAATATGCACTTCAAACATATACCACACTATCCAATATAGCATTTATTGTTCACTGGCTGAGTTTTGGCAATTCATTCGCTTCACAACATGCCGTACCTCTCCCCTTAGGAAATTTCAAGCAACAACCATATTTTACATTGACAAACAGCAAGATCCAAATAACAAATAATATAAATGATGGACATTATCATGTTGCAATCCTAGCTTGCTTCATTTACCGGCGATTCCTCTGCTAACGAAAGCATTCCCGGCCCCACCTAAGACATTCTGAAATATATCTTCCCCGACGGTCTGTCCAATCCCTTCGATCAAACCCCCAAAGAATCCGGTGACCACCTGCGTTGCAATTCGGGTCGCCGCCTCGAGCACGGGGCCCGACTTGCTTGTCGGTTCCGTGATACCGCTGTCCTTGAGGCCATTGAATATGATCTTGGCGCATATCGCATGGAGATGGTAGTCACAGACCGCGCAACGGTATATCCGCCCCTTCCGCTTCCTCTTGCACTCGCCGCATTGAGAGCTGGTCTCACCGCCGCCCGGGGACGCCATTAGAAGTTTGAGGGTATGTGGGTGCGGCGCGAAGATGATTTCGAGGGGCAACATGGCACAGCAAGGGTGGATCTGAAAGTTGCACGGGTTGCACCGGAATGAAAAGCCCTTGATGGATTTCCCGCAGACGTCGCACTTCGACTTCGCTTTTCCTAATTTCACAATTAATGATAGATTTAGCAACAGTCAAGAAGTTACTAGTTGTACAGTGAGGACTGATGAATTGGGATACAATTTCGCCTGGCTTTGCTCGAGGGTTTATGACTCTTGATTTTTAAATTATTTCTTGAAACAAAAAAGCAAACAATGCTATGTCGGAAAAGGCTGAGTGGGGGCGATAATGGTGTACCTTGAATTCTTTCTCCACATAAAGAGCGCGAGCGAAAAAGTGTTAGATAAGATAACTTTACAAATAAGAGCGATTAGCAAATAGTTCATCTTAGATTCTTTCCCAATATTGGGAGTCAGGGACATGGTAAGGTATTAAATTGGTTTGTAGTTTCAAGTCAATTCCAGCCCACGAGATATGTTAAACTCTTGTCTCTCTGTTCTTCTAGCATGTATCATACTATTAACCGACGTGAGATCGTTTCGATGTAACAGGACAAGTCTATCCAACTTCTAGCTGACAGACATGTATTTCGCCCTCGAGAAGAGATGGTAAAAAACGCAGTTCACCATTCAAGAAAGGCCATGAATTTCTTGATTAAAAAGAAAGGCGGATGCAGAAATGATACACTGCACTTCGATGAACATACCGTTACCTGGTTTAGAATAAAAGACGAGCTCGTGTTGGTAGTGCAGTGGATGGCTCCTGAGAGCCTGAGGGGCCAGAGCGCAGAACTCATGGAGCTGATAGTTGCAGTGCCGGCACGCGTATCGCTTGCCCGCGCCAAGTTCTTGGCAGCCCGAGCAAGTGAAGAGCTCAGGGAGATTCATGTGGAACAGAGGGTGATGGGGGTGACTAAAGTGAAGCATTTCCTCTCCCACTATTCTCTCGGGAGAGGTTGGGAATTCGATCACGGGGAGGGGATTGTTAGGGACGAATTGTGTTGTAGGAGGGAATGATAATGGAAGTTGCATGGAGTGTTGTTTCTTTAGGGTTGGAGATTTTCTGAGGGGCGGGGCTGTATTGTCCCTCATCATCTTTTCTTTCTTCTTTTCGGCTTGATGTGGTTACGCGCTCGAATTGGTTCTCTCTTGAGGCCGGAATGGACTTGGTGGGGAGTGGTGACTTGGGGTGGAGAACATTTATGCTGGACAGAAAAGGTGTTTTACTGTTTGCATGGGGAAAAATTGGAGAAAAAGAAGTGATGCTGGCTGCTTAGAAATTCTCTGCAATTCATTGCTTGGGTTAGTACCATATCAATCCCTTTATCCTAGTCAAATTCTTGGGGACAACTTTTTTGCTTAGACACACGTTATATAACGTAGATCATACGTTATAAATGCGTCCAGTGTTACATTTTCAATATTCAAACTTGTCGTTTCCAGCTTTACCTAATTAAATTTCTTTTTGTAGTTAAAGGTGGGGAGACAGAAGCACGGAGGTTTTGTATAATTAAGTGGTTGTTTCATTCAGAGCATGTTGGTCTGAATTTGGCACCAAATATGTATCGTTTTGGGACATTTCATCATCAAAGTAATTTACTTAGTAATTACAATGTTTCGCGCATTACAAGAAGACGGATTTTTATTATTCTAAATGAATATCAAAAACAAAATTGGGTATTCAATAATTGAAAAACCACGAGTGTAGAAGAATTTCGAGTTGAAGTTCGCGTTAACATATCAAGCTAAAAGAGCCTCGAATATCCCGTTGGTATTAAATATAAAAACCCAGAAAATCTGGTGCAGCAAATTGTTAATGCAGATATTCTGGGGTTTTGCCGTATTTCTTAAAGTCGATAGGGCAACCAGCGACGAGTAATCTCTTTAGGGCTACTACTAAATGGAAGGGACTAAACGGTGGCGATTTGCCAAAAGTGCTGGTTATAACATATAAACTCGTAAGCTTATGAGTGAAGAGGACCACATGCATCATGCATGTAATAACATATAAACTTGCAAACAAGGGATGTACCATACTTTAATATCCTCTCTCACATGCAAGCCAAAATAAAAGTGACGCCGACAATTTGACAAACAAAGAGCCCCACATGTGAAATAAGCCGGGTAAAACCTAACCGTAAAACTATTGGGATGTGTATCAAAAGTCGAATACCTTCACTTAGAGAGATTACCGTATAAGGGAGTCCAAGCTAGAGCTCACAAACACAATTAGTTAGACTTGCTCAAAGGTTTAGATCAATTAGTTACAAGACAATTAGGATTATTAACTACCCCTCACCAAACCAATTCTTTAATATGAAACTTTTATGACACAATTGACACTCTTAATTTAGGTATCATTTCACATCAAAATGTCCCAACTTGAGTCTCTTCTTTGTTGCATGTGAGGGGACTCCAACAGCATCATCTGAATTGTGTTTACCGTGAGATTTCTTCCTTAACCAATCATTGGAACAACTGGGGGACACCAATCAACTAACGGCTTTGTTATCACTTTCTTAGGTTGACGCAATTAAAAAAAATAAATAAATACTTTCACTCAAGAAGATCTCACCAAGGAGAAATCCAAGTCCAACCCCATAAATATATTTAGTTGTACTTACATTTACTCACAAGTTTAAGCCAATAAATTATGACCAATTAGGATTATTAACTGCTCTGCATCCCATTAATTTTTCGATGTGTGATTTTACTAACACTATTCACAAGCACATCTAAACTACCACCAACCATGCGAAGAAGTCCAATCCAAAATATTAGAAAGTCAAGGAGACTACATGATTAAAGTAAATAGACTCATTACGAGCGATGTGGATAATTTAACGTGGCTGAGCTGGTTCGGTTGCTGGAGGTAATTGGCTTCACATGTCATGTTTAACAACGGACTTATACATTTGTTATGTCCGGAAGCAAACAAGCGAATAACAGAATATAAGATTTTCCGGATATAGGGCCCCAAGAGTACTGTCTATTCCTGGTGAACGATGTTGTAAGACTTAGGTTGGAAGCAAAAGATTTATAATTAGACATTTGATACCCAATTGCACCAAAAGTCAAGTCTCTCTTTTCATCTTTATAGCTTTTCGTAGGGGGACTTTCTTCACCTGGCACCTCCCCAATAATACATGTATATCTCCCAATAACTGTTCAAGATATGCCTTTTCTTTTTCTTACAAGTGCCAACTATTGAAATTGAGGTACAAAGGATTAGGAAAAAAAAACTTTATGCCTCCATTTTCCAAAGCGATTTTTTCAATCTTTCAAGAAAAGGGAAAAGGGGTGTGCATCTAAAAGTCATATACGCATTTCGTAGTTTCTTTTCTTGGGTGAGTTGAGGGGGAATCTTTGGACTTTATGCCCACAAATTATTAGTTTGTGTCTCCCAAGCGATTCCTTGTGGTTGTACTACTTCTTTCTTCACCACAGAGCAGAAGACACAGCAGAAGCCTCATTTCCCAGAAAAAGGGTGAGATTCCCCATTAACACATGTTACTCTAAATCTTATCATTACATTAATAGCTTCACATGTGTCTAGTAATCAAGCCCCCACAAAAGAAAGTTGAGAAAAACGTACATTGTAAGAGTCGGGATATCTATCATTGGCTAGACGCTATCATTTTAAGAAAAATAATATAAATAATTTCTAAACTTTGATTCAATTTATAACATTATCTCTAGATTTTTAGTGCATGTTTAATTTAATCATTCGACTATATGGAAATATTCATTATTATCTTTAAATTTGAATCGATGGAAAGATGACATTGGATATTTACTTATAATTCAAAGTTTAAATTGAATATTTACCAAAAAGTCAAGGAACATGTTGAACAAGTTAAAAACTATAGGACGACGTTATACATTAAGTTAAAGTTTACACATTGAGCCAAATTTTAAGTATTATTTGTGTCGTTATTATATTATTTTATTAGTATGATCATTTTTTTTTTTTTTTGAGTACTCTGAATAGAAGCAGAGAAATTTGTTTTAAAAGAAAAAGTAAATGAAATAGGGCAAGGTGTATCAATAATACTTTCTTGCAAACAATGATTTCTCCAAATAAATGCGTAATCCGACGTAGTCCACCACAATGGAAACAAGATGCCCCTCCTACTCGGTAGTTGGCGAAGTAGATAAACAAAACATGAAATGACTTAAAGGTAATCAAAGAATATCGGCGACCAATAAAGAATGTCCTCCTCAAAGCACAAAACTCATATGTGGTCAGGACGCGTATCCTTGAAGAGCCGTGTAGTTGGAAATTGTCGTCGATTGAATAAAGCTCTTCCGCTTGTGGCCTTCTCTATCACTTATCGTACAAGTTATTGGAGTTCAAAACAGAAATTTAACCAATTTGAGATTTAGAGAATAATTAACATTGAGGTCACATCTCCGGTGCATGTGATCTTGTTTCAAAGAAGAAAATTTCATTTTGGCTAATGCAATGACCTGTTCACAGCGAAAATTAAGGTTGATGTGAATCATTCTTCACAAACTACGGAAGTTTGGAAGTTGAGGTCGCTTCTTATTGGTCCCGGTAAAACTCCGAAGCGATTTCCCAGACATGGATAAGTGCACGAACTATTAACATGCCTAAGCTTGTTCCTTCCGAATCGATAATTTTTCAAGCTGATTTGTTCAAGCACAAGGTTCAACGACGTCCAACTTATGTTATATGCACTGTACATATAGCCAAGTGTTTTCTTCCTCTATCATTCGGTAAGTCTAATACTTTCAAGAACTTTGATGCTTGATCTTGTTTAAGAGTATTATTATATTTATTATATAGAGTGGGACTGTTGGAAAAAAAAAAAACTTCAAGTATAATAGCAAATTTATTATTCATTTATACATCTATTTATTTATTGTCGCTGTTATGATTACCTCTTGTGGTGGAGGTTCTCGTCCCTTCACAAGGCCATGTCTTTTGACCATTATTCGAGTTTTGCGTTTTAAAGAGATTTGACCGTGGCTCTTTCGTCTTCTTCTTCGATTCTTCCTTCCTTTTCGATTGTTCAATCAAATCAAGTTCCAACTGATTTATCTTCTCTTGGTAAGTAGACTAAGAAAAGAACATTTGAATACGGACGTTGTATCCTTACTCCCCCCCAACTTTATTTCTCTACCTTTTTTTTTCTGATTTGCACCACTTCTATCCTTATTCCCCCGACATTTGGATTATCGTGAGGTAGCATTCGTACCCATCATTTATGGATATGAGAACTCGAATCCTACCTCAAAATACGATTAGTTTCACTTTCTCGTTTCAACTAATTGAATAAACATATTGCATCAAAAACAAATAACATAATTAGGAAAAACTTTTCCAATTAATTCTTAATTTATTGTACAAATGTCAATTCAATCATAAACCTTTCATTTTTACTAATGTAATCCTAAACTCTTATATGAAATTTCAATTGTGTCATTACAATCAATTTTCGCTTAAAATTATAGGCATAGCGATTTAGGTATCATTGACCATCTTATATGTCATGATTGGCATTTGAAATTGACAATTTTATTTTTATTTTTTTCTTATCTTTTCTTCTTTTGTCATTGTCCAATTTTCCCAAATACCATCGTCCAAACGCTGTCTTCCTCCTCTCTCCTTCATCGCTATGAGCTTACGGAGTTGGTCGCTCCTCTCCAACATCTCGTCCATCGAACCGTCAGCAGCAACTTGAACAAGATCTAAGCCTGAGCTCCAAGCTCTTGAGCTCAATGCTGCGACAAGCTCGAGCCCTCCAACTCTAGGAACTCAAGCTTGACACCACGGCGGAGCTCGAGGTCATCGAGGTCAATAACAAACAGATAGAGTTAACAGAGTGTGACATTCGGGATAGAGTCTACGACCGAGATCTCTATGCCACCGACCGTCTAGGTCGTCAACAAATAGAGCAAGCGCCATCGCCTATTCTATGGAGGCCAATGTACTGTGCATCTCGACATTAGCGAGTTTTGCAATGTTAACTCGTAAAATTCAGTACAATAGCTTTATCCATAATAATTCGTGTCACTTGTACTGTACATCGCAAGTATCCAAAAGAGAATTTGCTAGAGCAACTAAAGGCTTAATTTTAAAGAGCTCCAGGCTTAGACATCGTGTATCCCAGTGACGTCGGCCAAGGCCATTTTGCCATAGCTAGGGCCAATTTGCGTGGCACAAGATATGGAGGTAAACAGCCACTCCTCCATGGCTGTCGAGCTAGTAGCACTTAGAATATATAAATATTAAATCACGTTTTCATCCAACCATTTAAGCTTTTAGAATATTTGGCAATAGTCCTAAAAATTCTCACATAGTACCAAAGCCGGAGAACCTGAATTCGAATCTTTTCAAGTTTCATTTGCCTTTTCAATTAAATTTTTACACTTAGGCTCCGTTCATTTCGCGGAAAATAATTTCCCGGAAAAAACGTTTTCCCGATTTTCCGGTATTCGTTTCATGAAAAATGAATTCATTAGGGAAAATGTTTTCCATCGAAGGAAAAAAGTCTTCTAAAGTAGGGGAAAATGTTTTCTACTTTTGAAAAGTGGAAAACATTTTCCTCACTTAATCTCTCCTATCTCACACCTTTACAAATCCCCATTTCTTCCTCCCATTTCTTCTTCTTCTTTTCTTTTTTTATTCGAATTATTTTTTAATTTTCTTTTTCTTTTTAATTCAAATTATTTTTAATTTTCTTTTTCTTTTCTTTTTCTTTTCTTTTCTTTTTTTTTTTTTTTTTTTTTTCTTTTTCTTTTTCTTTTTCTTTTTCTTTTCTTTATTTCCCATTTTCTTCTTTCTTGGCTAGTCGTTGGACTAGGCGAACCTCAAGCTCGTTGATCTCAAACTTGCGCTCATCGATCTAGCGAGCCTCAAGCTTGACACTCGCGCTCGCCAATTTGGGGAACGAAAAATATTTTCCTTACCGAACACCGGAAAACATTTTCCAAAACATTTTCAGGTTTTAGCCGAACATCAAAAAATATTGTAATTTTCCTAGAAAATGACTTCTAGGAAAATATTTTCCGAAAATGGCCAATTTCCCGCGAAACGAACGGACCCTTAGTACTAGATAAAAGACCAGACTAAGTGTGAATGGGAGTATTAGAATATCTTAATAATAAATCACGTCTTCATCTAATAGATTAAGTTTTTAGAACAATTAATAGTAATCCCATAAAATCTTACTCTAGCCATTGAAATCTCAACAAACTTGATGGCCATGGACCAAGCCTCCATACTTGGAGCCACCATGGACATGAATAGGAACCTTTAAGGAAGATGAAGAATAGTAGCATTGAAAACAAATAATAAAAAAGAAAAAAGAACATTGATATTTTCATGCATAGATTTAGGACTACATTGGCAAAATTGGAAAACTAAGAACTGAATTAAGATCTAGACAATTAGTTTATGATTAATGGGGTAATTTCCCACTTAATTACATAAATATAGTTATAGTTTATTGTAGTTCAAATTTCGATGTGCTTGCTAACCATATTTAAAACCATTCAATCCTTTGAGAGAAATGCAAGAAAAGGAAAGAATATCCCTGGACTAACTTCATTGTCTCTATCTTGTAAGAACTACGAGATCATTCGAAAGATGTCTTCGGCATTCGGGGTTGCATCAATCATAGAATCCTATCCAATATGTAAAACACATTAGCTGTCCATTCTTAGGTTAAGCGGTAAGGGTCAAAAATGGCAATCAGTTACTCTTAAAACTAGCATTCTTGAGGTTAAAGAGTCGGGCGAAAAGATAGAGAAAGCCCTTTGTTTCCAATTAGGTTAAGCGGTAAGGGTCAAAACTGGCAATAAGTTACTCTTAAAACATGCATTCTTGAGGTTAAAGAGTCGGGCGAAAAGAGAGAGAAAGCCCTTTTGTTTCCAATTATCCTATAGCTCGATCCGGAACCACGAAAATCCTTAGTTAGAATATAATCCAATTCATCATCTTTGAAATTTTGAGAAGAGTTGCACTTTGGAGAGAATAGTACAATGAAAGATGTAGACTATGTTTGGTGTGGGGAGTCATTTCTTTCATTGGTCTTGTAGAATTAGTCATAGGCCGAAGAGGCGATGGTTTACCCTATGATGAATGTCAATAATTCGAGTCTGACCATCTTCAACTTATGAACCTAGCCAATATAAAACTCTATAATAGTTCCCAATTTTCCCGATTCAGCAATTCAATCAACGATTTCTCAATCATGGATATTGATAAGATCCCTCCATTTAATAACACCTTATGATGGAAAGGCCTTAAAGTGATTTCTCATTCATGGACAGTGATAAAATCCTTCCACTTAACAACACCTCATGATGAAAAAGCCTTAAAGTGAAGAGCAAGGTTCAAATAAGCAAAGAATTGCAGTGGATACATGGGCACTTAGAGACAAGAAAAGGCATAGTAAGCAACAAAATGCTTTGAGGAATAGAAAATAAGTGTAGACCCAAAAGTAACCGAATTGGTCAACCTTCGAATTGCTATCGAATCCACAAGTAGGCAAGAGACGGCTTAACAAACTGAAACATCTTAGTAGCCAGTGGAAAAAAATGCAAAAACGATTCCTGTAGTAACAACAAGCGAAAGCCTAAACTGTGAAAGCGAAGTTGTAGAGGAGCAATACAAGTGTTGTGTCGCTAGGCAAAGCAATGGAATGTTGCACCCTACATGATGAGTAGCTGAAAGCATCAATAGCTTACACTCAGAACTAAGTAGAATGGTACGTGTGAAATCTCGTGTGAATTAGCAAAGACCACCTTACAATGGTAAATATTCTTGGGTGATCAATAGCAAAGCAAGATCGTGAGAGAAGGGTGAAAAGAACCCTCATTGAGTAAAATAAAACATGAAACCATAAGCTCTTAAGTAATGGGAGTTGACTACTAAGACTCTAAATGCTTGTCTCTTGATAAATGAGCCAGCAACTCCTCGACAGTGGCTTGATTAAGCGAACCCACCAGAGCCATTATGAAAGCGAGTCTTCATAGGGTAATTGTCATTACTTATGGAACCGAGCTTGAGTGATTTATATATGACCAAGATGAAGCTCTAGTGAAACTAAGTGGTGATCCATACCAACTGATGTTGAAGAATCAGTCGATTAATTGTGATTAGGGGTAAAATGCCACTTGAACATAATTCTTCTCGAAATGCGTTGGGGCGCAACAATTGGTAGACATCTAGGAAGAAAAGCACTACTTCGATGCGTGCTGCGAGAGCGGTACCCAATTGATGCAAACTCTTAATATTTGATATGATCTCCAAATAATAGTGGTCAAGATCAGTTAGTGAGACAATTAGGAATAAGCTTCATCATCGAGATGGAAAAGTCTAGATCACGATAAGGCCCTGAATGAATGACAATAGGAACTTAAGTATGTCCCGCATCTGAAACCTGATTATATAACCAAACAGGGCCTGAGCACCTCGAGAAAACGATTTAATTCCAGACCATGGCATCCCGATGCCGATTACGAGATTACGACAAATATTCATATTTTTGGAGCTAGAGGGGCTTGGGTTTCACGAGGTGCATTTCCAAAGTTGACTTAATCGGGCCTAGGCAGGACGATTGCCAGCTAACAGGGCCATGATCATACTCAGTCGAACCATAAGTACCTTCGGCCTGTTATCTGGGCCAATCCTTAAGTGGCCCACCCCAATGGAGTTCTCCTTCACTTCTTCTGTCTTTGGGAAACGCTCTTTATTTCACTTCTTTAGTCGGAATCGGGCCTTGCCATGTCCGTGGGCTTAGTGGTTCTATGAAATTTCGGGCTTGGCCGGCCGAAGACTCGCTTTGAATCCTTTGATCATGTCAGGATCGCGACAACAATTTCTTCCTGTGAACGTCAGATATCATTCCATCAAGAGGCGATTGCATCGTTCTTGTGTTACATCAACCGTCGAGGCAGGTATCTCAGCAGTACCCTTCAAACCAGGAACATCCAAAAAGACACTGGACTGATTTTCTGGCGCTTACCCCGTGTTTGGCCAATGCATCAGCCCATCCGGTAGCTTCCTGGAACATGGCCTTGAGTCGATGCACCTGCAGCATTCTTGGCAACCTTCCGCAATTATCCAAAGGCAATGTCGTATGCTCAGAAATCTAGTGTCCTCTCTACAAATATAATGGTTCAAGCCCTTCAATCTTTTATGTACTGACAAAGAGTCGCAACTTCTAGCAGTGAACAATCAACTAATCTCTTGAATACTCGTAAGGATATCACAGTTCACCAGAAAAAGAGCATTTTCATGGACATCCTTTTTCTGCCAGTTTTCAGGGTCAGGTAACAAAATTTAATTACACGGTACCAGATCTCGACCAAGACAATCTATATAGCACATGTTCGATGATGATGATTGCAATTGAGGTTCCATAACGGAATGCACCATGTCCTGATCATCGACTCTGCTGCAGGCCGAAGAGGACCAAAGATACTCAAGCTGACAAAAATAGAAGAAACCTGAAGCTTTCATATATTTTTGACACACAAGGAAGATCCCACCTTTTCTTTGGAGGAAAAAGACAAATACCTTTGTCAAAAGCATGGTTATGGTGTGCAATTTCTCACACTTCACTCTCTCTCTCTCTCTCTCTCTCTCACTAAAAAGCTAAAAGAAGTGAGAGACACGGCAAGATGATTGGGAAAATAATGGGACATTAATCCAAAGGGATCGGCCCGTTCGATAAGAGATAGGTTCGGGCGTACGTCGCAATCTTGGCCTTCGTTTCACACTACTATGGATACAAAAGTAATGCATCCACCTTGATCCCGATCCCATCCGCCTTAGAGTGCTACTAATTCCTTATGAGCCACTTGATCACAACTTAACTGGATCATGGACTGATAGAGAGCTCATGAATCCCAAGGGATTATTTGGGCAAAGCCCGGATCACCTTTTCATAAAGACAAAAGGATAAGATATCAGATACGGCCAAAGACAGCGTTGTCCCATGTTTTAAAAGTACACAGGTCGCCCTTGAACTGTCAACAAAAAATTCCAAATAACCTTCAAAAGTCAGAAAACGTGTAAGTTGGCGGTTACATTAAAAACTCCTTTTTTTTTAGTAAAGTGAAGCTATCTTCATTCTCGTCTGGGATTACATAAGCATCACCTGTTTGTTTGTTTTTTTCTTTTTTTGGTAAGGAACATCACCTGTTTGTTTACACTTATATAACAGTAAAAATTACTTTTTACCCTCCTCCAAACTTATAAAATCAAAGAGAAATTTCGTGTGGTTTCACTTGTTCATTTGAGTATTGTAAAAATTTCAAGAGATTTTAATTTTAAAATGTCAAAATGCACAAGCTACAAGATTTAGATTAGACAAATAACAGAAAGTAAAATTGATCCAGATAAATGGATATTATTGCCATATTATATGTGTACACAATTCATCCGGGCACTAGCACAATATTGTCTATTTTGTTCATAGTATACCCGCATCCTTACCGTTTTTATACATATTGTGCTAGTTTAAGTTTGCGTGAGGCTTGTCTACCGCCCAAACCTTAGTGATGTACAATCGAAGACATATCTGGGACCCAACAATATAGCTTTATCAAGATCTGAAAATCACAAATATGAAATGGCTTCGATGCCACTTATGCCTTTATACCCATGTTTAATCCTACGAATGATTATTCCTAACGCACCATGAACAAGTTGAACATCAAACCGATGCTACTCACCAAAAGCAAGAAAGGATCCGAACACGAATGATGCAAACCCTAGTCTAATTAGCGACAGAAACATCTCCAGCATAGACATGAATCGCATTGACGACGCTTTTATTAAAGAGAATGTCGAACTTGGTATTGGGACCGAGTGGGAGGTTTAGGTTCTCAGCAGACCAAATGATTTTCGAGTCCAAACTGATATTTCTTCTAGGGTTTCATGGTTAAATGAGCGAGAACACAGACGCCAAACGCAGTTTATCGAACCGAGTTCTCAGTTCTCCATCGACGCGAAAGCGAAGGACGATATTTATAAGACGAGCCTGAGGACAGAAACCGGGATTTTCGAGGGCAGTGTTTTTCCATATCTGTGGAAACAGCGCAGATATTTATTCATCCTGATGACATAAAATCCCTAAGCAGAGGAGATATTTCGAAGAGGTCAAGATGCGTCTGCGTGCACGTAGGCCTTGAATATGCCGTGTTTTCTTAGCACGGACAAGAGCGCAGCCCTGAAACTTTTCCTTGGAAGTGTGGTCTAAAACGATGCAGATTTTTCACTAGGAAAAGGAAAATGCAGAGAGAGGGAGAAAAAGCAAGGAAAAAAAAATGTATATTTTCGTGAGGTTTTATGACTGCTACTGGACCGACTATTATTGGCGGTCCAGATTGTCTGGCGCCCACCTCCATCGTCCAAAATAGTCATAATAAATTCGTAAGGAAAAGATAAGAAAAATAAAGAGAAAATGATTGGTTCGATTGACCTGGTCAAAGTGATAATGTTTGTTTTGCGGTGTATGCTTATCCGGCGCTCAGGTCTGTTCGAGTAAACAAGGTCTCATGTTGCATCACTGTAAATGGCGTACTGCATTTTAATTTATTTTTTATTTTTTATTTGTGGATCTAATCAATGTGCTCTATCACCAGCCCAGAAAAATTACAAGTCCCGCGCATGCTAATATATTCCTATCTAAAGTAATCTCGATGACTACACATTTGTTATTCTGCAATCTAAGTCTAATTCGATTTATGTGAGAAGAAGGTCATGATTGGATTCGATTTCGAGCTGGAAATCCCTAAAGTGTGAATTGGGGAAAAAGAGAAAGGAAGTAAGAAAAAGAAGAAGTTTAATTTGCTTCATTTAGGGGTTCTATTTGAGATAATGACACAAATGATAATATAATCGCTCTACTTTAATCCAATTTTTTTTGTTATCTTTTAACCTTTAATTTATTTAATAAGATCCATTTATAAACTTTTGGTACATGTCTTATTTAATCGTTAGACTATATAAAAATGTTCCATGTTATCCATGGACTATTAATATATATTATTTTTTGTTATGATATCATAACATTGAATGTTTCATAGAATTCTGCTGAATTAAAGTAAACATGTAACAAAAGTCCACGAAATCATATTGAACAATGATAATATTACACATTGAACTAAAATTTAAAAATCATTTCATATAAATTTGAAATACATGGACTATATTACATGTTAAAACAAAGGTCATGGATTACTGGTGTCATTTATCCCCACTGCTTCGATTGAAATGGATTTTTCCCCGGGGAGAAGCGAGCTCGCACGTGCGCGCCCCCCCTCGGGTCGGACGTGGGGGAAATCACGAAACGGCAGAAAAGGCGGCGTCGCCGCTGTCCGATCCATCACGCGCACAGCGCCCCCACAAAACCTGGGGGCCCGGGTCGCGCCCTTTCGATCACAGGGTCCGTACCCTCAGCCACACGCTTCTCCGGTCAACGGTGGCCGCATTTGCACCCCAACTCCATCCCTGCCCTTGTAAACTTCACAAAAAAAAATAAATAAATAAAAAGAAAGAGAAAAGCCGGAAAGAGGAAATATACGATGAAAGTGGGGGCGAATTCGATCGGACGGGCGATAAAACGTGAGAATCTTTTCATCGACTTGCTGTCGCCATTCGTGCCCCGTCGATGAGCTCGGCTTTTACGAAAACATGGCACGTTTCCTTACCTCCTTAGCCCAACCCCCAAAAAAAAAAAAAAAGATAAAATAAATTTGGGGAAAAAATTAAAGAATAATTCGAAAAAAACACCCACACAAAAACCCAGAAATGAATTATTGATTGACCGCCTTATAGATTCGTCTCCTCCCCCTGGTATATGATCCTCCTTCCCTATCTCTCTGTGTCTCTCTAGTCCCTTCCTCTTGCCAAATTATCACTCCTGGCTGCTGGCGTCGATCTGGTAGAGCCTGGTGCATTTGCAGAGGCGAAAAGTTCCGATCTTTCTCAAGGTGGGTCGATAGGAAAAGGACAAACTCGGGTTGATTTTTCCTTGGAGCCGGACGAGGTGGCTCTCGATATCCATCGCCACTTGCAGAGCATCGGAGTCTTCAAGACCAACCACGAGCAAGTCATGGTAACCGCTGCCGCTGCCTTTCTTTCTGCGCCCTCTGTTTTCGGTGCTTCCATTTCGACTGCGTGATGAAGAAGAAAGTGAAAGGGTCGGTTCTGATTTTCGTTGTTCCGGTCGGTTTTGCTTGTTCAGGTGAGCCCGGTAATCAAAATGGGAAACGACGATTTGGGTCCGCCGTGGCTGAAGCCAATGCTCCGGGCGAGCTACTTCGTGCCCTGTCCCGTCCACGGAGACTCCAACAAGAGCGAGTGCAACATGTTCTGCTTGGACTGCGTCGGAAATGCTCTCTGTTCTTACTGCCTCGTCCACCACAGGGACCATCGCGTCGTTCAGGTACGTCATCTCATCGTTCAAAATCACCCCTTTTTTCCCGGATTGCCTGTGAAAGAATCCATCTTTTTGATCGAACGGGATTGTAAGTCCTCTGTTTCGGGGGGTTCTGTTTTTGCAGATACGACGATCCTCGTACCACAACGTGGTGAGGGTGAATGAGATTCAGAGGTACATAGACACATCGTGCGTTCAGACGTACATAATCAACAGCGCGAAGATTGTGTTCCTCAATGAGAGGCCGCAGCCCAGGCCTGGGAAGGGGGTCACCAACACTTGCGAGATTTGTTGCAGAAGCCTCCTTGATTCCTTCAGGTTCTGTTCTCTGGGTTGCAAGGTAAATTCGTCTGATTCTCATCCTCCTTTCTTGCGATTGAAGTACATTTTTGGGGGGTCGTATGATTGATCGATTCATGGACAAGTTCTTCTCATTCATTCGTTGTTGAATTTGAGTGTTTCTGATCGATTTTGTTTTAGTTTGACTAATGAATGCTTGGTGCATCACCTCAAAATTTGTGGCGTATATTGGATTAACAGCCCAGGTTTTCTGGTTCTTATTAATTTAATTGAGTGCAAGTTCGTTTTTGACTGATATTTTGTCTCTGTGGCAATGTTTCTTCACCTACCCTGCTGATCGAATCTACTGAATTTTGCTTGCTTTCAAGCCATTCACATTGGCATGGCGTCTGTTTCTGATCAAGCGTGTGTTGACCAAAGGTTCGACATCTCATCTGAATCCGTCCTTTCTTCTTCTGCAGCTCAACGCAATGAAGAGGGGCGATGATCCCGACCTCACATTCACTCTGAAACTCAAGCACGGCAGGGACGCGCTCAGCGGCGACTTCGAGTCAGACGAGTCCTCGACTCCAAAGAAGCCTCGGAAGTCCCCGTTCTTCGGCCGCCTGATGGATGGGACGGCGTTTTTTACCGATAATAAGATTGACAGTGGAGAGAGGCTGACTTGGTCCGGCGATTACGCCCCTGCAAGCATTTCTCCCGGCACTCCGCCAATATACAACCACAGCAATGCCAGGCGAAGAAAGGGCATTCCTCATCGCGCTCCTTTCTGAAAACATGAAAAGAAAGAAAAAGAAAGACAGAAGAAGAAGAAAGAAGATCAGGTCTTTTCCTTAGTTTACAGTTGTATAGTGAGTCAATGGGGACGAATACAGAAAGATAAATTATTAATGACAAGAATGCAAAGTGAAATGCGGTATATATGGGGGGTCGAAATTGCCAAAAGCTTTAGCTGTAAATATTATATATGGTGAACGATTGGACATAGTTTGTGCCGTTTCTCGTTGTATATATGTGGACCAAGGATCTGGCTTCTACCTCTTTTAGCTGTTACATAGGATTTGGTTTCACGAGGTAGAAAAATCTGTAGAAATATGAAGTGTACATATGTCCCATGTATTACTGATCATATGCCTCCTGATATTTTCAAACATGATTTGCAATAACGGAGTGGCATATTGATATGTGTACAGAAAAACCCGTGTTCAGTTTTGCATTGCTTTCGCAATGGACCCGTGTTGCGTTCGACAGTCGGTACAATGCCGGGTTTGGCAGGAAAATGCCGAGTATGCTTAGGATTAGTATCTGCGTGTGCTCTACTTTGGACGGGGGAAATGGTAGTTCTCTTGCAAGTGTTTATGTCGATTGATGTGAAGAGCACTAATGTGACTCAATGGTTCGATGTGGAAACTGATTGATGTCTAGGATTATGAAGTGGGATTTTCCTTTTCTTGAATCTGCCCCATGTTTCTTTTGCCTTGTTCTTGAGATGGTAGTTGGTCTTTGGTGGATCCCTCGTCTTTTTTTAGGTCCCACTTCAATCATGGGTCAGCTCACTGTACTCGAACGGCATCCTTGTTCTTTCTATCAACAGCCGATATTCGCTTGATAGGTTGGCGAGTCCAGGGCTGTCAGATTCTCTCCCTGCCGATCGCTTTCTCCCTTCTAAAATGACAACCCCCCGTCCAGATTTGAATTAGCTTTGCACCTAATCCTGATCACGAGCTACTAAAAAAAAAAAAAAAAAAAGAAATACCTAAGTGGTCACACGGCCTTTCCCAGCTTCGATCGATGAACCATGATTGCATTCGGTGGGGGCGACTGAATGATTTATCGAATTCGACTTTTATGGGGAAAGTTGGGAGGGTCGAGGCCTCGCTAAATCCGTCGATATTGCGGAGAGAAAAGAAAAGCTCGGAAAGGTCTGAGGGGACACGTGACGGGGACGTGCCCTGTCCTTGTGGCCGTCTCCCTCCTTCGGTAGATGATTGGATTAGCGCAATAAACAAGTGGATTAGGCAGAGAGCCGTGAGGAATCTGAAAAGGCTGCGTGCGTACTGCCGCTTCTTTCCTCTTTCCCTCTCCTCCCCCACCCCGTTCTCTCTCTGGCTTTTCTTTTTATATTCTATTGGGTTCATTTGGTTCGCCGGTGGCTGGACAGCACCTCGCAAGGTTTTTAGATTTAGAAATTATATGTAATTAGCATTGGAAGATTGAAAATTTCCTCCTGTATCTTTGGTAATTTCACGTGCGAAGAGAATAGCGGTTAATGCTACATGAGATTATTTGCCTATTTCGTGTATAATTTGAAGGGCCGAGCGTGAAAATTCGATTTATCTGGGAGCCCCAGGTTGAATTGACCCTTGCAATGGCTGGATGTTCGACTCCTTTGAGAAACTTACAAGTTAAGAGCCAACGCTAATTAAGTGTATAGGGACACCGCCAGGAAAAAGGTAAAAAAAAAAAACTAAGGTTAGAGAGAGAGAGGGAGATGCTTACAAGTTAGAGCTAAGTCCGAAATGCCACCAAGAGGTGCCACGTCCACGCTGATGTCTCTTCTGCGTATGCCACGTCGGATCTGTTTGAAGCATTTCATCAAATTCGCCCATGTCGTCTCCCTGATGAAAAGGAACGGTCGATTATTTTCCTTGCCGCCGAGCTATTCTAGAAGAAAATCAGATCGATTTTTAGGGAATCTCGAATTGTCTTTTCTCATTTTGTATTACACTAATCGTATGCATGTATAAAAATATACGATGGGTTATGTCATGCACAACGTTATCTGATCGGAGGTACGTCGATTTCATCAAGAACGAGTGAGTTAGAATACTTACCCTTAGGACTACCATAAACAGATAATGTCCCCATTTAGGGCCCCTTGAAGGCATCTAATAAGAGCCACAAGCCTCCCCTTTGTTACTTTTAAGTAGGTCGTTAGAAAGATTAAATATAGTGACATGTCAATGTCCGACATCTCGAAAGTACGATATTTATAGATTTAGTAAATAATATGTAGTAGTGACTCATGATGAGTTGAACAATCAAAGATGAGGTCACTTCACGAATAGTATCGAATGAAATGAGATTCATAACATGCATACAATGGCGATTGATTGGTCATACTACATCACCACTATCGGTTGCATATTTTTCGTTCTTTAATGTCGGAGCTCATTGGGGTTTCAATTATTGCAAAGACTAGATTGCTTCCTATCAAAGCGAAGACAAATAGTTCTAGTGAAGCTAAGGGTCATCCACTCCTCATGAACATCTAGAATTAGACGTGGACAAAAGTGTCCATGTTAATCTGGCTACCCTTTTTCCCTAAATTTTTTGTGCGTAGAGAGAGAGAGAAAGAGAGAGAGAGAGAGAGAGAGAGAGAGAGTTTTGGCATGTAGTGAGAGAGGGAGGTGGTGGTGGCGGCACAATGTGTGGTGTGGATAATGGAGTCTTTATTCTCCTCCATTTGAGTATATCTTATTACCTTGAATAGCACCTTTCAATTATTAATGAGGCAGGGGAGATAATAGGATTTTAAAAAAAGGAGAGCACAACCGAATAAACTAATGGTGGTTGAGAGGGTGTGAACTTGATAAGGCCCCCTCGTGGCGGTCGCCCTCACACATCAGATAAGTCATTATATCGCCCTAAGATTTTATCAAATTTGTCGAGGTCTTTTGAACTCAACTCATCTCGATCCTTAAATTATATGGATTTCATGTGGAGTCTATCAATATCAACGACGCAAGTACAAAAGCATGAATTCTGCAAAAATTCAAGTGAAGAATTAAGAGGGTAAGTTCAGCACTTGCTCAAATCCTAATGGGTCTTAGTTACATTACGACAAGGAGGAGAGAATAGTGCGTTTCCAAGCTTTTGGCAGCATGTGTTGGCAATGTGGGTTTTGATGTGCTTCGTTTTGACAAAAGGCTTGACCGAAAATAAGGGGAGTAGGAAGAAACTAAGAGAGACGTGCACTCAAGAGGCTCGTTCATGTGGACCTCGTGCGCCACTGCTTCGATTCCAAGTCCTCCCCTCACTTGCGCCTTTACCAAAGCATAGATCTCTCCCTTTTTACGAAAATTTCGGGGAAAGAAAAGAAATTTCAACATTATCTAACAGTTCTTTTTTTTTTTTCTGGATTATTTAGCAATACTTGTAGAAAATGTAATGGTTGGTGTTGAATTTTTAGGCAGTCAAGTGGGTTAGTTGTCCGACATCGAGATATAATATGCACACAGATCATAATAATAAGATCGCTTAATTTATTTGGTGAGATTGTATCAGTATGTCATATAATGTCACCTTTGTGTGATATACTTCCTCTCTCTCTTTTGGATCGGGCACTATAATCTCTCTTTTGACCGCTCATGAGTCCGATTTAGTCATATTTGTAGACATATATATTTGAGTTAAGATTGTACATTGTACAAAGTAGCTTGATAGTGCAAAGTTATTTTTAAATAAAAAACCACTTTTAAAGCAAATAAATGTGTTGTGTATATTTATGGGCATGGATAAGCTTAAGTTAACTAGATGCATGGTACAAACGACAATTTTCATCAGTTGATACGTCTTGACGACATTTTGTTTCGGACCCCAAATTATTTAAAATCATTACCAATTTCTAGGAAATGTTGGTGTGTTTTTTTTTATAAGAATTTTCGAAAGCAGCACACCATTATTGCTTCTGACGTACTTCTTGATCTAGTTTTTCTGTACTTTGGTTGACTTCTTATAGTTGGGACAGCTCACAGGCCCGACCAACTATAACCTAACTCCACCGACCATATGATTAAACCATAAAATATGCAGCTGGGCAAACCAGACCCAGACCGTCAACCTGAAGTTTTAGTTATAGAGGAGGTAAACGATGGTGTTCTTAAAATAAGTGTGCTACGCCATTTGTAGTCCTAATCATGCTTAGGTGTTATACTAATCCAGAATAGGACAATAGGGAGAACTATCATTGAGGATGGAATAATGTTAGGTGTCGACATTCGCATCTAGCCCCGCTGCGAAAGAGGGAACAGGAATGTAGTCCTAACAAAGCAACGAAACCCTAGAACCAAGAATCTGATTCCTATAAGAATATAGGCATGCTTATTTTTAAGAGGGAAAAAGGTTAAAAATCAATCACGTTTCCGTCTGAGTCAAGTTATATATATATAAGCTAGATCATCTCGAGATTATGGGCTTGAACCATGTGAGATTCGCCGAGTCGAGTGAAGCCCACGTGGGGTTACTGAGCCAATCCATGACGTTTTTCTCCTGAGAGTTAAGTTTGAGCAATGACTACATTATAGCTTTTTTTCAGCCTGAAATGTGTACCGTTTTGCAACAAAATGTGAAGTGATGCAAACGGAATGAGCTGTACCTTTACATTAAACGGAAGGTAAGTAAAACAGATGAAATGCAGTCCTGAAGAAGATGAATTAAGTTTTTGGACGGTTTCCTTCCATAATTAGTGGTTTATTTGTTGATGTCAATGCCTATTATGAGTCTCAATTCCACATTTGGCTTGGGTTAAAAGAAAAAGGCATTTCACGGTGAAAAGCTTGTTTAGACCAATTTATTTGTGGTGGAGGGAGGGACGTGAACATTCATAATATCTAATGAGCACCGGATATGATGCACTCATATATACCCATCCAACTCATCGAGTCCATCAATTCTAGGAAAAAGTCCTACGTATTCTGTCGGCCCACTCAATTTTAGTTATTACATCATACATGCCCCATCTCAGAATCACATCATTTAATGACTAAGATAAAAGTGAGGTCACTTGATTTGGTTTTATGTAAATTGTACTTCGATCTACAAAATAAAGTGTCTTTCTAGGGTTCGTGGGAAAGGCTTGATTCTATATCTCGTGCCACTTGTCCTTAATGGTGGATATGCACCGGCATATCTCTCTTCAATTTAATGTTTGCTAATTAACATAATTGATACCAAGCATAGCTAATGATAAAAGGGCCATGTTGTCTTTCAAATGTCACAATTTTGGGCTATGTTGTGAACTAACCTCTAGTTAACTTATGCCTTGGGCATTTGCTACTTCATTTGGAGAGAATTTCCTAACTTTTGAGACCTTGATGGAGCCTATACTGACAAACTCGTGCAACTACGAATGCATTTAATAACCGTAACTCAAATTGGACATTTTATAATGGGTGTGAGGTTCCCATGAAACGGTCGGAGGGGTAACTACACTAATTGCCCCTCCCCCACTTAGCAATGGGTGCAGAGGGTGAAATCCGGGCCTCACGTGGGGCATTAGGTAGGGCAAAAATAAAGTAAAGGTACCAAATGATGTATTAATAAAAAAATATTAAGAGCCACCTCCAATTAGGCGCCTTGCTTTTTACATAAGAAATGCAAGCTGAAAAAGCTCTCTAGATAAGAAACGTGGGACAGTTCTATTCTATATTTCCATCTTCTCAATTGTCGCACGTTGACCTTTTCGTAAAGGTTGGAGCTCGTTCGAATTCTATAAGACCAACCCACCAGGCTTAACCTTTTAGAACCCATTCAAGAGGCCATTTTTTTTATTATATATTATAAAAATAACTCAGCAATGAGGCCTTTTTTCTATTTCGTGGTTTCTGGTTATTGCAATAAAAAGGCGCTCACAGGGCACCGTAGCTCCTAGGAGGCGTCCCCGCTCTCTACCCTAACCCCGCCAAGGGGCACGGAGCGGTGGCAATGAAAGTTTTCATTTCGCAGGGCAGCGGACGGGGACGAGGATGGGGACTGGGACGGTAATCCCCATCCCGGATTATATTGCTGCTTCATTTTCTTGTTGGCACCACATATCTTTGGGCCACTCTGAGCCTTCGGTCCCGTACATTCTTGGGCCAACCTGATGTGATTAGCTAAAAGTTACTGGCCCAAACCCAGTATAAGTCACGTGATCCAAGATTCTGAGAAGATATAATGGGGGGTACAAATTTTTCATTTTGGTCGGAACTGGGGAATGTAATTTACATGCTTGAGCTTTAGATAGCTGGAGATAATCGATTCGGGGTAAATTCAAGCGTGCAATGATATCTGGGTCTGGCGCGAGAGAGTGAAATGACTGAATGGACTCTCTTTGATGTCTTGGGCTTCTTTATTGGGCCATATCTCCATAAATCTATTACCAAAAGGCTTTCCCAACTTGCATTTGGTTGGTCTTATGAAAGTGAGATGGGAGGGCCAATCTTGAATGCGCCCAAGCACAAAGAGAAAGGAGCGTTTCGTTCTCATTTTCCATAAAAAGTTTGCGAACTTGATTCTATTTGTCTATGCTTACTTTCTTGAAAAATGTGTTGTGTTTTTTGAGGAAAATATATATATATATATATTGCATCTATCAACAGCATCAGTTGTTCATACTTGCAATGTTTGCTTCTTCTACTTTTTTCTTTTAACATTACCTTTTTCTTTCAACAGCATCAATGTTTGAATGTAGTAAATCTTGTTTCCAAATCCCTTAACATCTTCTTTTTGTGTTAACTTGGAGGCAAGGGATTGAACTTCTGTGGTGACAAGAGAAGATGTATTGGGGAATGCGATATGGAATCAGCTAGCTAAAATGAGGAAATAGAAACGCTAAATTTTTTCATGCACAACCATACAAAGAAGAACATGAAACCGAATTTCCATGTTAAAAAATATGGAAAGGGATTGGGTGAGAAATGAGGAGAATCTTAAGAATATGATGGGGAACTACTTTAGAAATCTTTACAAGTCAATGGGATGTAGAAATTTTCAGCCTATTTTAGACCAAATCCCAAGCTCGGTTAATGTACTTATGAACTAAAAGCTAATAGAACCTGTTACTTTGGAGGAAATTACTACCACAACATATGAATTAGGTGCTACCAAAGCTCTTGGGCCGAATGGATTGAATGGTTTGTTTTTTCAACATCATTGACAAGACATTAATGCAAAAATTCTTTAACACCAGTTACTTAAATCCAAATTTGAACAAAATCCTAATCGCTCTCATCCCCAAAACCTCGAACCTAGAAAAGCCAGAACAGTTTCGCCCTATAAGCTTATGCAACTTTGTTTATAAGATTATTTCTAAGATGCTAACAAACAAGCTGAAACCTTTGTTACCAAACCTAGTTATAGCAAAACAAAGCACATTTGTGGGTGGTGGGCAAATTCAAGACAATATTTTGATTGTGCATGAGGCTCTTCATAGATTGAGAACATGAGATAGGAAAAGGAAGTTCCAAGCTATCTTAAAGCTTGACATGCAAAAGACGTGTCATCGAATATAATCGAATTTCCTCGAGGAGTGTCTAATCAAGATGGGTTTCTGTGAAAAGTGGGTGCACTGGGTTATGCAATGTGTTTCTATGGTATCATTTAGCATTAAATTCAATGAGGAACCTATGCCATTTTTCAAGCCAACTCGAGGTATTCATCAATGAGACCCATTATTCCCATATCTCTTCATTCTAGTAGCCAATGTCCTCTCTTGTATGATGAAGCAAGCAATAGCAATAGGTACGCTTCATGGAAGTAAATTGAATAGTGATTTTCCTACTCTTTCACATCTATTATTCATGGATGATTCTGTTTTCTTCCTCGATGGTAGAATAGTGAAATGTCAAAATTTGGCGACTATCCTACACCAGTACTATTTTGGATCAGGCCAGGCTATAAATCTAAACAAATTAGGAATATACTTTAGCAAAAACTATTCGAGGAGACTGAGAAGGAATATGGCTTCAAAGTTGAGAGTCTTGGAAATTGATAAAATAGGAAAATATCTAGGAATTCCATTGGATTGGGGAGCCTCAAAGAAAGAAATGTTTGCCTAGATCCTTACAAGAGTTAATATGAAATTAGAAAGTTGGAAGAAAAACTTGCTGTCAAAAGTTGAGAATGAAATATTACTTAAATTAGTGGTGCAGGCAATTCCTCAATATGTGATGTCTATTTTTAAAATCTTAGTTTCAATTTGTAAAGCCATTAAAAAGAAAATAGCCAACCTTTAGTGGAGAAGTAGCAACAAAACATCTAGCTTACATTGGAGAAAATGGGAAGTTTTGAAGCTTAAGAAGGATGAAGGGGGTCTTGGCTTCAAGGATCTACTTGCATTTAACAAAGCTATGCTAGGGAAACAAGCATGGCGAAGTTTTCAGCATCTCGAGACTCTTTGGAGTCAAGTTATGAAGAGACTTTACTTTCCCCATTGTGATTTTTGGCAAGTCGAGAAAGGTTCTTGTCCATCATGGGGCTAGCAAAGCCTTATAGAAGGAAGCAATGCCATATCTTCTCAAATTATTTGGGCGGTTGGGAATAGTAAAAAAAAATTCATTAGAGAAGATAAATGGCTAAAGAATGGACCTATCGATGGTCCAACGACAAGAAATGAGCCACTTAATGTAGCTGATTTAATAGATATGGAAGCGGCAAATGGAAAGAATCTCTATTAAGATCAATGTTCAATGATCGGCAAATATAAAAAATTATTGCTATTCCTATAGGCCCCCCGACCACAAAAGATAGATTGGTCTAGACAAACAACAAATCAAGATCCTATACAGTGAAGAGTGAATATTTTAGCAACAGAAACACATCAAGCAACCCACACACCTTAACACCAACATCATCATATCAAGCTAAACCAGGACTCTGGAAGCATATATGGAAATTAGATACAACCCTTAAAGTTAAAAATTTCCTATGGAACGCATGAATACTTTGCTTACACTAGAAAACCTGTACAGGAGAAAGATACTACCTAAACCCATATGCTCGATTTGCAGCCAGGAAGTGGAAAAGATCAAGCACACCAAGCTGCTCTGTCCTTGGACTTCTCAAATTTAGAGCGAGCAACCCTTGCAAATCAAAAAAACAAGAGTGGGTTTAACCCGATTCGATGAGTGGCTGTATAATGTGAAAGAAGACCCATGGAGCTCACAAAAATCCGACCACATTGCAACCGCCCTATGGTGTATTTAGAAGGACAGAAATCACTTCATCTTCAGGAAAAACCCCTTAAACCCGCATCATACTCTACTTGAAGCCTCAGCATTACAAGAAAGTTTTGTGACTTGGAACCAGAAATCAAAAGGAAAGCCAAGCTGCGAAGACTCACCTAAAAAATGGCGACCCTTGAACCCTAGAACGCTCAAGATCAACATAGACGCCTCCTTCACATGTAATACCAACGCACTTCCAACCACCAATTCCAATAAAGGAGCAATAGCCTGCATTTGTCGGGACTTCTTTGACAAAGTAATTGATGTATTCTTCAGATTGGTGGTAGTCAACTCGATGGAACAAGCAGAGGCTTTGGTGCTTGTTGAAACCCTAGAGTTCCTCTCCACCAAATTCCTCTCAATCAAATCTAATCTGAAGTTAATGTACTGCAGCAAACTCGTGCAAAGCGTGTTCACTTCAGAAGGTTTCAACTAGGAAGCACAGCCTTTGGTGGACCAAGCCAAGACCAAGATGAAAGAATTTTTGGGCCTTACTTTGGCCCATTGTAGCAAAGAGACAAATAAAATAGCAGATTGGCTAGCCAAAACCCAATGCACAAATTATCTTACTAGTAATTGGGTTACCAATCCCCCACTTGCTCTTTTTAACTTACTATGTGCCGATACTCTTGATGTATTTGCAATGAACTTGATTAAGTAATGAATATCAATCGTATTTTTTATCAAAAAAAAATAAATTGGAGGCACCACATGCAACTTGTGGATAAAGCCTTGCATGATACGCGTGGACAAGGCAATTTGCATGTTTATGTGAACATTAATTGAATCAAAGGGTTTGTACTTTCGATTGAACTAGATTTTTTAATACCCACTATAAAATCGAGATGATTACTAAAATAGAGTTTTAAATATATTGCAATCATGTTAATTCAGTTCTCAACTCTCTTTTTTTATCAATTGAGTTCTAAACTTTTTGCATTTGTATCAAGTTAGTCCACCTAGCCAATTTTGACTAGAAATTGTTGATATTTATGACAACGGTCCTAAATAAGGCGGCCAACACTGACGTTAACATTTTTAAATAATATTTTAATAATTTTGTGAATTTTTGTTGCTAACCTCAATCAAAAGTTTGCTTGTCCTCGTCATGTTGAAATATCAAGAGGTGAAGGAGACCTTTGCAAGCGATAGAGCCACCATAAGGACATGACCCGAAGGTGCCACGAGAGCTATCGAGCCCTTGAGCTTGAGCTTCTTAACACAGAGATATGAGATGGAGGAATGATGCATCTGCATGTAGGCAGTAGTACTATCGACAACCATATGACAGGGTGGTCTGCTCGTCAGCAGCGAGAACTAGGGCAATAGAGCATGATTGAGGGAGAGAGACAAATGACTTTGGTCCCACTTGATTCAGCAATTCAAATGGACTCTTGGACTTTAAAGTCATTTTGACAAAAGCAAATAGCATTGGATTCGTATTTTGCTCAACCTTGAGAAAATGCAATTGCATTTCTAAAAGCCTTTAGGCTTTTGGCCCAGGGCAGATTCAAAAGCCCCAAAAAGTAATATTCGCAAAATGCAAGTCTTGGCACTGTTCACTATTCACTATTCATGTTCACCACTTCATCTTCTTTGCGGTTTGCATGGAGGAGCTGGACGAAGGCCGTCAATTGCTGCCTAAGGGCTGCACAACCTTATCGACCGCCACACGACCTCAACGACTACCGCCTGAGGTCGCAAGAACCTAGACGACATTTGCACAACCCTAGCGATGCTTGAGGTTCCCTGACTTCAGGCAAGGCTATCCGGTAGCCAAATCTGGTTAATGACTGAGCAATTAGCCCGGGGTATTTGCATTTTCCCAAAAACATATCCCCAAACCCAAACCAAACAGGCCTTTGACTTCAAAGACTTTCACTTCATGCAAATTTTTGTTTGCAATACACATTGGAAAGCAACTTGTAGATTGTAAAATACACTTTAATTAAAGTTCTTGATTTCCCATCTACAGCTGTAGAGAGCGAACATGGCGCGGACTTCTTCACTTCCGGATCTTTCTTCTCCGTCTTCTTCTTCTTAACCTTCTCTTCCTGCAAAACAATTTCAAACCACCGCTGACCTTCTGATTCTTCATCGTAGGAGCAATTAGGTCCGACGGTGGTCTAGTCCTCCTACCCGCTACTGTTGAGGCAGGCAAGGAGGCCTTCATTTCGATGATGAAGCCCATGACTTCTCTGCGGCGCTTGGCCACGGGCTTGTCGTACTCATCCCCTTCGGCTACGTCGAAGGTTGGAACCTCGACCTTGATTCGCATGGTGAACTCGGCTCTTCGGTTGCCAGCGGCGAGGGCCTTGAGGCGTTGCAACCCCTTTACGCGCGCACGTCGCAATGGCTCCTCGGGTTTTGCACTGGCCTGTGACTCTTTCTTGCTCGTTTTCCATCTGTGTGTGTGTGTGTAAGGAAGGGTTAAATGAGAAATGATGGAGGCGGGAATAGAGGGGTAAAACATGAATCCTAATATATCAGTGAGGCCAAGACCGAAAGGAAAAAAAAATCGCTAAACCCCTTAAAATAGCAACCAAAAATGCTAAAACCCAGAGAAAAGCCCAAAGCAAGGGGGCTTGCGTTAAGTTTGAGCATTTTCAAAACAAAACTTCGCATTGAAATTTTTGAAATTGTGTTATCAAACACCAAAAACTTTGGCTTTAGAGTTCTAAGAAGCTCTCTCAAACAAGTCCAAGCGTGTTCAAAATGTTCTTATTATTTCTATTAGCGTAACTAGCCTTGAACTTTTATCGTTTTTCCAATAGACTTATCGCCAATACAGTCAAGCATCAAGGAATGACTTTAGATCCGCTATATACACACACCATTACATCTTAGCACAGGAAAAATTACCAAAAAAATAATAATAATACTAAACCCATTACTTTTATGTCAATTCGCTCATAAACATTTGTACTTTGGCTATTTAATTATAAACATTTTGATAATTTGTCAATTTAGTTTTTCTGATCAATTTGAATTGGAAAGCATTGATGTGGATGGCATCCGTCCTATCTAGTATAGATGACATTGACGTTGATAATTTTTTCCTTTTTTAGAATTTATGAATTTTTTTTGTAATTTTTTTATTTTTCTCTTGTATTTTTCCTTTTTCTTTCTTTCTTTTCCTTTTTTTCTTCGGCCTGATGAGAGCTAGGGTCGCTGACCAATGTGACCTTCACTTAGTGGCTGTTTGGGCAAGCACCGTGATTGCAACCCTCACCCGCAACCAATGAGGGCTTCACGACCCTCCCCCAATGGCCAATGAGGGTTGCCAATCCTCACTGAAAGGTAAGCGATTTATAGCCAATTTGAAAAGGTCTAGGGGTGAATTAGTAAACATAGAATAGGTATATGATTTTTGTATTTTGTATTTTTCCCTCTCAGCACAATAAATCAAAAATTGAATCAATGATTGATCTCTTAGAAGGTTGGATTTTTTCCACCAACCCTCAATACGAATGGGCATGGTGCTAGAGAATTATCCAAAAAGTTCTAAATTAATGATATAACTATCAATTTAATCATAAACTTTTCATTATATTCAATGTAGTTTTAAACCTATTTCATAATTTCAAGCTGGCAATTGACATGGCTCACCTCTACTCAAATGATGTTGTTTTAAGTAATTTTTAAATTACTGACCAAAAAAAGAAAAAAAATAATTTTTAAATTCTCTCTTTTCTTCCCTATTTTTCTTTCTTTTCTTCTTTTCCCCCTTTTCCCTTTCTCTTCTTCCTTTCACCTCTAGGCAAGAACCAGATCATCATGTGGACAACATCCAAACCATCATCAATTCAGGCTCGCAATCAACTCAACCTCGTGACTCAACTTCCACCACCACCTCACCGCCTGCCAGCCCTCCATCCATCACCACCTTGCCGGCTTTCACCACGACGATCCTCCAAGCCCCCTCTTGCACGGATTTAAATATGAGGGGTGCGGCCTTAAATCCAAGGCCATGACCTCCATTAGTATCACCACCCGTCATTGAGGGGCGCAACCTCGCATTTGAGGTCATGTGACTCAAATCCAAGTTGCCCGATCCAGATTTGAGCTCAAACACCTCCATCAGTGGAGGTTCGTCTACGACTACTCTAGCATCTTTTGCTTCCCCGCCCCCAATGATCCCTACATCCGCACCATTGCTGATCGACCTCAACGAAGCCAACATTGCAGAGGCCTCAACAACCTCCACCGAACCTTTCCAACAGAGAGAAGAAGATGAAAAGTAAAGAAGAAGGAAAATAGGAAGGAAAAAAGAAATTAAAAATATAAACTCAAAATGACATTGTTTGTTTTGAGATTGTTTACAGTAAGAAAATATTAAGTGTAATTGTGATGCCACATTATTTTTGCAATAGCCCATTAAGTGAGCGACACTAGACTTATCTCTCCTCTCTCTCTCTCTCTCTCTCTCTCTCTCTTTCAACGCTCCGCTTACTACTCACGTGACCTCTCTCCTTCCCGTCTCACGACCTAGCTCTATTGTCTCTCGCTGTCACCTCCACCTCGACCTTGTCCGACGACTCCTCCATAAGTGTCGACTCTGTTTTAATTGATTCCCTCTTCCCACCCTCTTCTTCAGCCTCTTTCGATGAACAGTTCGATCGTCTCAAGGCTTCTTCTAGCAATATTCATGATCTCCATTTTCCCCAATGTTGTTGGGGCTTCAGCTTCAACCTAGTGTCTCAGCATTAACTAAAGATCTCTTTTGCTCAAGCTGAGCAACAACCTCGTCTTCAAAACCTCCGTGTCTTCCAAGCTAACCTAAGCACCGATTCACAAAGCGGCGTGATGTGCAAGGATGGCCTCTTCGTGGGACTTGATATCAGTGACGAGTCAATCTTTGGTGCAATCAACGATTCATCAAGTCTTTTCAGGCTTGAGTTCCATCGGACGTTGAACTTGGCATTTAACGACTTCCACTCTTGTGAGTAGAGAGCAGAGCGTCGTCCATGAGTGCGTCAGGGAGGGGGAGAGAGAGAGGGTATAGATGGGCCTACTAAGCGATACGTGTCACTTACTGATTGAGCTATTATAAAAGTGATGTGGCATCACAATTACATCCAATATTTTTTCTCTTTACACTAATACTAGTTGTGCCACTTGTCAAAATTGACCGGACCACCATATTAGTGATTTTCCAATCCAAATTAGTCGGATTGGTTACATCAAATAATCGCCAAAAGGTTTAGAATTATAATAGCCAAATTGAAAAATGACTGAATTAGAATCATAAATCTATGACTTGTCGAATAATTTTTCCACGTGAGGGTAGTTTCGAAATTAATTGCAAAGAGATTGTCGTTGTTAATTATTGGATGCGCAAGATGCAAAACTCAACGTCTACACGTACCGGCATAAAATTGTCGCCCGAAAACTCATTAATTGCATACATGTCAGAAATTGCCTCTGGCCGACTGGCTAACAATATTTTTCTGTCTTTAATTTTTTATTGCTTATAATAATCAATAAGATTGGAAATGCCAATAATAATGTAGGCAGTTCTTCCAACAGAGAGAATACTGGACTTTTCTGATAAGAGTATCAAACGCTGTAAACCGACATTATATGCTGAAACGACAAGCAAACGTGATTTTGAGAACCACTTGTCTTTGAATGAGATGCTTCCGTATCTCAATTGGTACAATAATCGCATAGAAGACGCATTGTGTTGTAATTGTACCATAAAATGTAATAAATTTTTAGCATAACATGTCAGCCGCCAGCATTAATTTAAGCTAGTTGATTTACTTTAAGCTATTTAAATTTGACTTGCAAGTTCATCGAAGTTAGTTATACTCAAGTACCTAATTGAGTCGAACTCACAATTGAAATTTCTAGACTTCAAGAAGCTCACAAGTCTAATCGAGTAACTGTGTTCTTATATGTTTTAAATTTACGTAATGCACATTTTACTGTCCATAAAAAATATAAAAAAAAATTATTAATCTTTCCATTAGGGTGCATTAAATATACGACCAAGTATAATTCTACTTTCCAGTAAAAGTTTTTACCCAATTGTGTTGAGCTAGAGCTTGAAGATTCAAGTCGGCCAGTTCTGGTATTGAACCAATTCAACTCGACATCGACTCAACTCAAATCCATTATGCTCCTAGCTGCAACCCATTAAATATTGGCATGGCACCTTTCTAAGTACTACAGCCGTGGAACGTTCGCCCGAACATCTTATAAGATCTGTACGATCAAAGTAAAATGTAAGTCCCCTGTATTTCTCACATTAGTAAAAAACTTATCGGTATTATTGACGGCAAATTATGAATAATCCTGAGTTGGACCATGAAAAATAACAAGATCGAGAGTCCTCTTCTTCCACCAATTAGCTAGAGAAATCTGTGCTCCAGAAAAGGACGGCGACACGAAAGAACACGACTACAAGGAAAATGAAAAACCGACAAAATATTATTGTTTTTCATTTTTCGGATCTTGGGGCCAATAAACGTAGAGAAAAATCATGTGCTTACTGTCTGCTAGTGCCTGGTCCTCGCAAACATAGGAGGGAGAAAACAGCTAATATCGGGATTTTAATAATCTTTGATCGAGTGCATTTGTTGGGAACATGTCCTAAGAAAATGAATAAATTATTTAATTGATTATACATCTTTGCCCAACCTCTGGCCCTTTGAAGTTTCGTGGTACGAACAGTCTCACGTGGGCGAGTTATGACCTTCCCTTAAGAGAAAAATATCGGGTGGAGCGAAATCATGGACTGATTTATTATGTGAAGTGACCGAATGTGGTCCGGATAAAACCGCCCTAACGTGTCAAAGTCTAGATCCGTGAATATGATGTTTTAGATGGGGTTGTTTGTTTATCACATCGTTATCGACGTATGAAAAGGACCCCTCCATATATAATATCTAATTGATTTACCCTATCATCAAATGATTTTTTTCCCACTTAAAATTGAGTAAATACACGTTGGTTTCTAGTTAGTTCGACATATTTAACTTCCGTTGTGGGTTTTTTTCTATTCAGAAATTTATTCGCTCAATCAAATAAAGCAAATGTGAATCTGACATAACAAATGCATTTACCAAAATCTTAGCAAGTTGAAGTAAATTAATCGAATATTTGAAATCACATTAACAATTGTGCATAAGCCGTAGTCTAAGACCAACACACAAAAGTAACTATAAGTACATTAAAAGTAGAAGATGACTAAATGTATCTTGCTTTTAATTTTGCTATCATTCGTTCGTTGAAAAACTACAACCATAAACAAGCATGGCCTTAACTCACTTTCTATATCATTTTTTTAAGGGGTTAACACTATGAAAAACCCTTAAATTGATACACTTGTGATAAATTTATCTCAAATTAATTTTTGGTTCACAAAAAACTCTAAACTAATACATTTATAATAAATTTACTTCAAACTAATTTTTGGATGGTCAAAAATCTCAAATTGATACACTCATGGCATATATGCCCTCCATTAGCTTTCGTTGAATTTATCCGTGAAAATGCTAGATGATACATGACAATAACTCAATTGACATAATAAATATACATGGAATTCCACATCAATTTGAAATAAATTTGTTATATATGTACTAGTTTGAGATTTTTGCTAATCGAAAAATTAGTTTCAGATAAATTTATCATAAATATATTAGTTTGAGGATTTTCGTGATCTAAAATTGATTTGAGATAGATTTGTAATATGTCAAGATTAGGTTATTAATCATTTTTCTAAATCATGAAAATAATTTCAATTTAGAGCTTTTTTTTTTATTGTTATATAGGCTTCTCATTCCGGCCGGCCACCCAGTCTTTCAACTGGCGCCATCATTTCCCTGTACCACGCCCCAAGTTTCCCTGAGGAAAGGCGTCGCGGAGATCAGACGTAGCTACCCTCTCCCGTAAAGGAGTGGCCGAGTTAGCTAATGGGGCCGGAATCTTTATCCAAGCCCGGTTCCCGGCCTGGGAGGGGTGTAAGGGGTCACTCTTTCCATAGAGATTCTCCTTTCGTTTCCCTCATGAGCAGTTTAAAGACCTACTCAGGTCCTTACCAAGTAAGAATTGGTAGTGTAAATCTTTAAATAAAATTATAACTCCTTATGGGTTTTTATTTATTAGTCTAAGAGAACGTTGATTTAGACTTCTAGCAAGGTCGTTTCGATAACACGCACATTTCCAAATTTACCCTTTCGTCAAAAATGATGGACAGACTAATTAAACTTGCGTATCGATAGTTAGTCACTGCTTGACGTAAATAAACTGTTTCCACTCCGAAGACCTTAGACTACCCGTAGAAATTTATCTATTAAATTGAAAAACAACATTATTCTCACAAACTATATATATTGTTGACGGTTAATTAATCTAGGACGAGTCACAGATTTATTGCGACTTTGTCTAGCGGAAGGGAAAAAAGGGGCATAAAGGATTTCGTCAGCAATTAATATCAACATTGGCCTTCTACTAAATTTAGTTCTCCATTTGAAAATTAGGGTTGCTTTCTTGAGTTTGTAAACAAAAGGGAAGTCATTTTCCTCTAATTGGAAAATTGGGTTGATTTATGAGTTTGCAATCACTATATGACATTGTAAGATGATGTTTTTAGTTGGTAAAAGAGGTCAATGAAAAAGAAAGACAAAGATGTAAACAATACCGTTTGTACATATAACCTTAAATCATCAAAGTACGAGTTGGAGGCATTGTTAGGGTTGACAATGGTTCGATGCAGACTGCCAAACCAAACTAGATCGGGCTGAAATTGTCAATTCAATCGATTTGAAAAAGTGATAGCAGTTCGATTCATAAATTCAGTCAAACTAAAATTTGACAATTTGGTTTGATTTGAATTATTTCCAAATAGGATGAAACTGCCAAACCAAATTGTTTTTCTATAAGTTATGTTTTCATGTTTTCCAAATCGGAGACCTAAATGTAAGTTGAATTGCAACAGTTGTTATACTATCATATAACAAGTTGTGGAAAAAAACAGATGACCAAGTCAGTTTGGTTCAGTTCGGTCCCACAACCGAATTGAAAAATCCCGTTATTTATTTAAGTTTTGTTTCGAATTTTTCCAAATCATATTATTTTAGTTGATTTCTTTCGAAATCAGATCAAACTGAACCGTTCAACTTTTAGGCATTGCCTTAAAACATGGCTCATGAAATCATAATAAAGGGTCGATCTTTATCCTTACATTAATTCATATGTGGAGTCATTTGAATGGAAAATTTGACCATAAGACAGCCTGCCTGATCACTCCAACTTTTACATACTCTACACGTCTCATCGAAGTGATAACGACGAAGATCCCCAGAAAAGTAATTCCACAAGTTGCTGCCTATCTACTATCATGGCTCGCTATATACTCTTGTTAGGATTTGCATTTAGTTTTCAATCTTCATAAAATTCCGCAAACGAAAAATTCTCCTCTTGAAGTTTTAATGCATACGGTGCATTAGTGAGAGTATTCGCATGCACACACGACACTAGGAAATTTACAACTGCGATGATTAGTCTAGTGACATAGGGTTCCTCCCAAGTGATTTGCGACACTTAATAACATGTTCAAATCTCTTGGTCGCTCACTGGCCTTGAACAATACTTGGTTAGCGACATCATAGATTCCGCCGTGCCACAACATAAGATAATCCCAACTTTCCTACCTTTAGCATCATAGTGGAGAGGTAGTGCAATGATATAATACTCAAAATTAGAAGTCGTGATAGTTCAAATCGAATATTTCATTACAAGTGTGGAACTCTTATACTAACACTCAAAGAAGTCATAGACTCCGATTGCCTATTCCTATCTTATCCAAAGTCCTTCATGGGGACAATGAAAGATTAACAAAGTGCTCTTTAAGGTTTTATTATAAGGGTTTTGTAAGAATGATAATTCTTGGCCTACTGTAAGAATAATAATTTGAAAAGGTGGATCTGTAATGATTTATAATTATTTATTATTTGAGTTTTATGATTCAAAATAAATTATTTTTCTCACGGTAAATTAAAAATCATTTCTCTTATTATAATTAGAAATAACACTTTTGAGACATTCCAAAGTAAAGAATTATACGTTCAGAAAAATCATTATTTGAATAGTAAGACTTGAACATTCAAAATGCATATGATGATACTTCATAAATTATCATCGCTCGATATTTATCTTCTTCTTTTTTTTATTAAAAAAAAAGAAAAAAAAAAGTCATTAAGTAGATAAGCGAAAGTCAGTATTGTGTGTCCGTGGTACTACCCAGAAGAATAGGCTGCAAAGCCGGAACCCGGAACCACCTCACAAATGGGAACGCCTGAAAAAAGTGCAACGCATGCGAAACGAAAAAACAACACCACACCCGAGTCACATTCCGATTCCTGCCGAAATCCCGCGCGTCTACATCAGATAACTTGACCTGCCCTATGCGACCTCGCCCCGATTTCAAATATCATCGTGCGTGCATATTATACACGCCAAATTATAAATCTCCACGAATAAAGAAGGTGGATCACGTAACAAATGTCATCAGATTTGACGGTCCGGAAAAAAAGTTACATAAGTCCTACAATTTGATCGTATCAAATTGCGTTAATATCACGAAAAAAAGCTTTAAATATATATATTTATTATAAATTTAATCTAAATTAATTTTTGACTTTCAAAAATTTCTAAATTAATATATTTGTAATAAATTTATTCTATGTCAATTTTCGTTAAATTAAATTAATATTATAAAAAATCACAAATCGATATATTGTAACAAATAAATGATAAAATCCAAAATCGACACACTTATTAACTGTTATGTATTATCTAACTTAATAATTTGATAGTAAAATTTAATAAAAATTAATAAAATAAATAAATTTATTATAAATATATCAATTTATGTTTTGTTTGGGGTAAATATATTATAAGCATTTGAATTTTTGGATTTTTTCCCTGATATGTAAGGCAGAGAGAAAGAGAGAGAGCGTACACACTAGAACACGTCGTCGCACGTCAACCTTTCCCATTTCAGTGGCTGGCAGGGCCGTACCACGAGCGTCCACTGCCGCCTGTCGCCGTAAAACCAACGTCATCGCTTATGGAATTATGACCACCTCGCCCTCGAAAGTCAAGCCTTCTCTCCGTGGCAGAACTACTTTGTGACGACCTGGCTTGCGTTACCCCACGGTACTTCAATTCGAAAAACTGGGTAAAACAGCGACAGAAAAGACTTCATTTCATGAGTTAAGATAAAACTACATATATTTCACTGTTGCCTTCCCAAGATTTGACGTAAAGTAAATGGCTTCCGAGTAGGTCTAACTTTGGTTAATTCGATTGGTGTCCTAAAAATACTTGTTAACAATACTTTCTTCTTTTCCTTTCGTAATTTAGCGTTTAGACGAAGTAAGACCCGTTCATTCGACTATAATCACGTGATATGGAAAATGGATTTTTTCAAAATTAATTTCAGGGTGAATGTCTTCTTTCGCTGGTATGAATAGGTCCAATTCATATGTGGCTAAAATAATCAAATATCGCCGCTTCAAATAACGAATCAAATCCGGGGAAGACCGAACGTGCCACGACTCTTTATAAGAACCGCGTTCATTAGAACTCCTTCACTTCGACTCGTCTCTCCCTGCCATCCTCTCCCTCTCTCTCTCCGATCTTCTCCACGGAATTCTCACCTGCGCATCGCCGGAAATGGGTGGTTGTTTCTCTCAAGAAGCCGGCGACCCGTCGCGGATGGCCAAGGTGATCTCGGCGAGCGGCGAGCTCCACGAGTACCGCGTCCCCGTCTCCGTGTCCCAGGTCCTCCACGCCGAGACCTACTCCTCCTCCTCTCCCTGCTTCCTGTGCAACTCCGACCGGCTGTACTACGAGGAGGTCGTCCCCGCCCTCCGCCCCGACGAGCAGCTCTCCCCCGACCAGATCTACTTCGTCCTCCCCGAGTCCAAGCTCCAGCAGCGGGTCACGGCCTCGGACATGGCGGCCCTCGCCGTCAAGGCCAGCGTCGCCCTCCAGAAGGTGGCCAGGCGAGGCGGCGGGCGCAGGCGGAGGAAGACCCAGATCTCTCCCGTCTTGGAGGTGAACTTCGACGGGGGAGCTGGCCGCGGCGGCGACGACGGCGACCTCAGATACGGGAGCCGGGAGTTCGAGGTCAAGAAGAGCTTCGTCGTCGACGTGAAGACCGTCCGCGGGGCGAGCCTCTCGCGATCCGGGTCCATGAGGAAGATGCAGAGAATATCTTCGAAGCGAATGAAGCTCGCGGTTCGTTCGTTTCGGATGAAGCTGAGCACGATTTATGAAGGCTCCGCGATGTAGAATGGTCTCTGGAGGTGATCGAGAGTTATGATGACTCCATCCCGCTCGTGTTTGCACGATTTGGATCCTCTTTTTTTTTTTTTTTTTTTGTTCATACCACTTTCCGTGTTTAATTCTTGCTATAGAAGAGAAAAAATGCAGCAAAAACAGACGAGAAGACATGCTTTCTCCATGTAAAAATCAAACGAGCGGATTGAGTGTGTATTTCCTTGCTGGTTCGGAGCTTGATGATAAGTCATGTAGATCTGAAAAGTGTGTTCAGATTATGAGTTTTGTCTCAATTTCTTTGCCTCCTCTCGTCAACGAATATAATATGGCTTGCAAAAGGGGTTTCCGTATGGCTCGAAAAAGGGGTTTCCAAATCTGGCTCTCGCCTAATTTTTAAGTGTAAACTCAACTCGACATGCCCGCGAAACCTAGCTCATCGAGCGCCTATTGTTTTCCGAAGATACTCGATAGCAGTAAAATTTGTTAGAAGCATTAAAGAACGCATACGTACAGATTTAGGGACGAATTACTCTATCCGAGCTCAAGCTCATTTACGACTTGATTGTTATGGAGCCAAGTCATAGTTCTGCCTCAGGTGTCTCGATTTCCCATTCAATTGGAGCTCGATCCCAAAATTCAATACTCGGCCTATTGATCTCGACTCAAGTTTTGAGCAAAGGATGTGTGAATCGAATCGAGATTAAGTCGGACACTGCACCGGTTAGATTATGCCCCTACCCTGCTTGCATAATGGTCAATCTAGGACGGCACTAGATTTTTCCCATGTATTAACTTCTCGAAGAATCTCCCCGCGAATCGTCCTATGCATTCGTGTGAAATGTAAAAGAGGTACCGTTCAAGGGATGCCAATCTGGGCATGATTGCGAGAATGAAAACCGGGTTTGAGCACATGACGATGTTGGTGGGGGACAGAAAATAAGGTGTTATTCTATGTGCCGGGGGGTGGCAGAAGAGGAATCTTCGGAAGCTTCCTCTGCTTGAGGTTCCGTCGTGCATGGCCTCCACAAAGCATGGCGAAACATAAAAGAATTTTCTACGAACCAACCATCTATTATTAGGAGGCACCCCTCCTCTCAACGGGATCTTAATTTTATGTTTTTTTTTTTTTTCTGCCACTGTTGTCTTGTTGATAAGAAATACTTTGGGGATGTGCACGTACGTCGAGGGTTTACCCTATAATCGTGCATCGATAAGGAAGGGAGGGGAACGGACACTGTTATTTATGTTTCCGAAGATTCGAGTTTTTGATTAGGTCAACTATGGGAAAGTTTGTTGCGGTGTCATGCGATTAACCGTGCCTAAAAAGTAGATGATGCAAGGGCCTTATGAACATCCATTCAATTGAGAGATATTGCCCAAGATTGAAATTGCCAATTGGGATATTTTTCCAAGATTGAAATTGCTACGTCTAATCAATGTTGTGGCACTGTGCATGGTGCGTAAGCGCCTAGCGTAGAAATGGACCCTTAGACTCGAAGGGACATGGCTGGATTCACATCGAACCCATTTAATCTGAGGGTAACGCATTATTAACGGGCATGTACCTTTTGCATGCATCTTGGCAAAGGTACCCCATTACTCCGTTGATCAATCAATTGCAATGTATATATGGCCATTCATGCATCTCACTAAATCAAATTGGAGAGAGATTATTGATAAGAACACTTCAAAATTTTGTTTAATAAACAGTGTGATGATGCTTGATTCGAGTTTTTATGTGAAAACATGCATCTTAAGTGACGCGTACACTTACCGACCAAAAAAAAAAGTGACGCGGACACAATTCGTACTGACTTTCTAGAGCAAGCGGACAGAATTAAATCCAACATGCGGACCAAGAAGATAATTTGGCAACGTGTGAGAAAAAGGACTTCGCTTTTGATCTATTAAAAGTTACGAGGCCCACCACACTAATTCGAAAAGCTCATCCAAGCACCATTGTTAAGATCAATTTGCGAAACCTGTTTGCATACATTTCAAACATCGACATCCATTGTTTAGGCGTGTTTTGAATCACTTTTCTCTTTTAAGTCAATTTTTCACAGTACTATAGGCTTTTTGTTTATTCTTCCAAATTCTTGACCGTTTAAGGCAATATTTGGGCTTTCCAATGGCACCTGGGGTTAGTAGGGTATTCATTCAATATTTCATATTTATCATACAGTTTTCTTCGTAGTTTTACAGAAGACAAAAAAAAAAAAGAAATTCTTTACCGCAAGCATGCGCATCTACATGCGCGTTTGTGGATTGATGAATACATGTTCCGTTATCGTTCGTTGTGTGCCCAAGACATTAGTGCTCGTGCCAAACTTTACCCATGCATATTCCCTTTTCCATGAGAGGCATCAATTCATCGAGACTTTGCCGACTTTCGCCAGGCATATGACTACGACTTACGAAACACAAAGCAAACCGACAATGTGAATCCAATCAATCTCGCAGAAACCCTGGACAAAAATCTTCCCCTACTTATCCGTATGTACACCATGATATGTCTGGATGTATACATCGAGACGTATCGAAATGCCCACTCGCGACACGTGTCGGGCCAGACGTCGCCCTGGGCCCACTAACGAAAAGGTCAAAGAACGGTAGCTGACTGCTGACTAGACCGGGGCCGATTCTTGCGTTGCATGCCGTGGCGTGGTCGCCCCAACACTTCCTGCCAAATCCTTTCTGCCATCAAGCCGCAGACAACCGCATGTGAAAGTTGCTCAAAACGGGTCGTCGTTTCATATTTTTGGGCGTCCATGCGGTGCACATTTTGCGCATGCTATCTCTGAGATTTCCGTACTACTCGGTCGCCAAGAAATTAGGTTTACGATCAAAGTCAGAGCGAACATGAGCTTTAAGTCGTTCCTTCGCGTTCAAAACCTGTTTATCTCAGTGAGGATGATAGAAGATCGTGAACTGTTCTACCTACGCGTGCGCTTCCGGATGAGACCAGCTGAAAAAGTTTATGTATGCACAATGACCACGCGTTGATTTACAGCTAGAAAGGAAATGTACAACCGATTAGTCCCTAAGTTTGATCATTTTTTCCTGGAGTTGATGTTGAATGCTCTGAAATATTTCGCGGTAGATGTAGAGGTTGGCCTTAGTTTATTGGGTGAATGGTATCTCACGTGACAGCAACATATATAGTAATCACCAGTTATCATCTTGAGGTTTTTCATTATGAGGGAGGAAGTCCGCATAAATTAGTTGACAATACTAACGCATGTGATGGAAATAGAAAGTTGATACCTAGCACTCGTTGAAGTCAATAATCAAGACTAAACTGAAATGCGATGAACAGCAGTTGAAAAAGATACATAGGTCAAACTCAACCTTTTCATAAATGCCTTGGTGATCATTGGGATCCTATTGATGTAGATGATGAATTAGACACATGCTATCCTTGCCTCATGCCATATGGCCCAAAAGGCAAATGGGTCATCGAGATGCCCGAATTTTATGTTAGAAACACACTCATAGGGAACTTCCATGTTATAATGAACAGTAAAATAGTACATGGTTGACACGGTTACTAAGGTTTTTTTTTTATTTCGCGAAAAATAAATGATTTGCAAAATAATTTTCCTAAAAATGATTGCTCATATTAATCGAAACATTATATCTAATAAAAAAATTTCATTAACAACAACTTATATCTAAATATTTTCATGGACAATGAAAACATTTTTTGTTGAATCAAATTTTTGTAAGCGATACAAACAATTATTTTTAGGAAAATGCTTTTCATATCATTCATTTTCCCCCATTTACCCCCTAACACTAAATATAAAAGTTAGAGAACCTGTTTTCTAAAGGGTTATGTTTGTCAACCGAATCTTCGTCCAGTCAAAATTGGTTGCAGTCATATTTGATTTTGTAATTCGAATAAATATGTAGTTTGGATTTATTTGGTTAAATATTTATTTGTAATCTTTTGTATCTGTATTGCATTTTACTTTGTTGACAAACTAACCGTAACTTGCCTATATATACGGGTACTTCATTCGTGAAGCGCAAGTGAGAGCACTTCAAGATTGGTGTTTGACTTATAACATGGTATCGGGATTTCAGCAATCATTACAATCGAAATTGACCCCTTCCTTATAGAACACATTACCTAAGGTCACCATTCAACTACACGAGGACGACTTTGTTGTTACTTCGAAGGCACGGGTCCGACCTCTACTTGTTGCCATTGGATTATGGAGATCTGTTGAGGGATCTGCACCCATTCCAGTGCCGACAGTTTCAGAGCTTTCTGATGATGAAAAACACTACTAATATCACTTCAGACACGGTTAAACAACACTTGCATGGTTTGTCAATAGTACCTTGGATGCCATGGCGACTAATATCATCGGTCTCGCCCGTGCACGTGACGTTTGGAAGGCGCTTGAGCGTCTGTTTGCTGCCCAAAGTGAAGCTCGGTGCAGTGTTCTCACATGACTGAGTTTCATGGTGTTGGATTCTTGTTCGATCATCTTGATAATGACCAAACCACATATCGTATTACTTGCATAGTTGTTACAAGGAGATAATAAATGTCTGTTGCAAATGTGGGTCATAGCACCACATCATATTTACATCATAACGGCATATGATATTGTGACTCAAAATTACTATTTTTGAGAAGTCAAAATATACGAAAGTTATGTGTGGAAAATAAGACTTGACGCTAGGGAACTTCTTAATCAAGTGCAAGAATTTTGTTTAACCCCAAAATCAAGAAAGAATTATGAAACTGCATAGCTTAATAGCTCAGAACCGAAGACCATGTAAAGAACCAGCTCAACATGGAAATCTATCTATTGGCAATAAATCATGTGAAGATCATCACCATATTCGGTCTATCCACGAACGGAAACTCAAAGATTAGCAGCGACTAATTGAGTGAAGCCACATTTGAAAGGGATCAAGCTGATTGTTACCGAGAAGGAAAGTAAATCTATTGATGTCGAGTGATTTCTGCCAAATGAAGAACTGTACGAGATTGGGAATGTCTGAAGAAGTCATGACTAGTTGAGGGCTACTCCAAAGTTCGTGGTAATTATCGAGATAAAAGCTCAAGAAGCCGAAAAGAGAAGAAAAGAAACATTTGACAAGGCTAGGGAAAAACCGAGAGCTTATTGCTATAAGGTTCGTGTTTCTTGTACTTAAGACTTGCAATGTCTGAGAGAGCTTCTGGGTTGTATTGTATGTAGGGAGGTTTTATACTCTTGTGAACACAAAACGGGAGTGTTTCAGGAGAGAGAGGTCGTATGCACCTGCTTGCTGCTGCTGCTGTCAAGAATTTATAACTAGGAATCTACTTTGGTTTAGCAGTGGAAGTCAGCCTTTAGAGATTATGAGGCCACTTAGTGCTGGAAGACAGGACTAGGCATGGGCGACTCCCCGTCTCCTCTTATCTCTCAAATTTTCATGTCTCTGTAATTTACTGCGTAACATCCTTGTGCATCTTTCACAGCATCATCGATTCCCTTTCATGAGATTTCACAAGGTCTTGAATTATTTACAAGAAACGAAAGATGTTGCAGATAGTCTTGCCGCATCGCAGCTCGTGATGTTTGGCATTGCGTGTACTTGGGCCACGCTATGAGCATATTGTGTCCACCTTAATGTCTCCGGGCATGGCAATCTCTAGTATGCAGATTCTGGTGCATCGCTTCGTTTGACTCCGGTGAACTCTGTTGTGGGTATTCCATCAGATTATCATGGTCCTAACCAAGTCATTATTAGAGTTAGTTGAGGTTTATCACCCACCTATGATTTTAGTTAAGTCTTTATATTTTTTTTTGTTGGTGATGCAATAATTTGTAACCTATCAATCAAATATTATGATCGGAGGAAATCTCCTCCAAACATGTCTTTGATTGGTACATAGAGTATGTGCATCATTTTTTTTAGGCCCTTAACTAAAATAAAGGACCACGTTTTCCTCCATTCATCCTTCTGATTGATTGATTGGTGGGTTACAAGTTGTGGATATCATTTAATCTAATAACTAAAATGATGATTAGAGAAATCTTTTTAATCAATGTAGCCCAAAATTAAATGTGACTGATGCACATATATGTAGTCCGCCATTCAGAAGCGTGGTTAGAGAAAAAACCTAGGACTGGAGAAAATTCATTGTTCTTTTTCAAGAATGTTTTATGCATAATTACAGACCACCTTCACATTAAATGTTCAAGCCCTAGACATTGGGCCTAACATGGGGAGAAAAAAAGGAGTTGGGGGCCTCTTAGCTCTCAAGTCAAAGAAAAACTCTAACTCGGAATTTCAGGCTTGATTTTGAAGCCCTCGTTACAAAGACCCTTGATCCTCTTGGGGCTTCCAGTTGATCCCTTGAAAGAGCAACCCTGCTGGAACATATGATCAAAGCACTAACAAAGAGTAGAATATCTTTAATTATCAACACTAATCTCCTTTCTTAAAGGTAGATTGAGGAATAATGACACCACTTATTTGGCAAACCTTTCTTTCCATGATGGCATCCATCATTCAAAAAAGCAATGCCCCATGTCTCTAAAACCTACCAATCTATGGCCCCAATGCGATGTGACCCCTCCACACTCCCATTACTTAAAACGACACATAAACAACAAAAGAAATTGTACTTAATCATGCGGATATCAGGAAGGAATCATTGATCCAAAATTAAAGTATTCTGTAGTGGACTGGAAAGCCATCGTATGCAGATGTAAATGGCATGACCGTTCTCATAAATCCAAGAATAATGGCTTTTTGCAATTGATTCTCTCTCTCTCTCTCTCTCCCCCCCCCAACTTTTATTATTTAAAGAACCTTGAAACCCACAGAACGCATTACTGAACAACGTACGCATGAGAACTTTCAACCTGCACATATGCATCTTCCAAGGACTATGATATATCCATGTACAGCATGATGACTTCTTTTGCTACTCCCATCAATGTCCACATTCCCATGCGCTTGTGAGGCACAGGCATCAAAAGAGGGGCACCACATGATTGCTATTCAGAGAGAGAGAGAGAGAGAGAGAGAGAGAGAGAGGACTGCTTTTTTAGTGTTTTGAATCTAATTAGCTGAGCTTTATTTTGCATTCTGAGAAATTCATGGATGTATAAAGAAAGATTAGTTGGACCAGAAAAGGCTCGCGGTTTGACCCAAATACAGCTTTTTTCTCAAGAATTGTGGTGGAAGTGGGTGTTAGTGTTGGCAATAATTAATTCAATCATGAGGGGGATGGAAAAGGCAGCAGAACGCGTGCATCAATCCAAGTTCTGTTCGATCAAAAGGGGGTGGCCCAACATGATTTTGAGGGATGTGGAAACCCTTGTAGCACCTAATCCTTTCTGATTATCTTTTATATATACAGCTATGTGGAACATCTGTTGGTTACTCTCTCACTTGCTAGGACTCTCTTCCTGTGCCTTGTAGTTTATAATTTCCATATATGTAATTGTCAAGGAATGTATCTAACGACGTAGTGTATCCCATCTCTGAACAATATTAAACTCTTTTAAATAATTGATTACCTAATGGCCATGGATATTTCCAATATACCCTAGGTGCACGACTTCAAATCCGATATGCCCAAGAGAGGGGGGAAGGGTGGAAGTGGGGCGATGGAGATAGGGCGCAGACAATGGTTGTAGAGGCATAGCGTGATAAATCACATGTTTAGACCTTACAATTTCCGTCTCATTTCTCGGCATGAATTTTCCCATTTTTTGATTGTTTAACGCTATACAAAGATGCTGAGAATTTCATTGCATGGACACTGTTCACCCCGATTTACTACAACAACATGCTTATAACCCACTAATGCCTTGGCCTCAAGGGTTTTGCTATGATTAAAGTGAACAAGGCTGTGATTAACTAAGCCTCAGATCATATAGCCTTTCGAAATGATTGGGATCCTTATCCTTCCTATTTCCAACGAGGTGACCTCGTAGGTTGCTGTTCTTTTCCTCTTCTCAATGTTCACCGCGTGAGCCCGTGTAGCTTCGGTGCGTATGGAACCAGAGACCGAAGCGTAGGATTCTCTTCTGCAATGCGCCTAGGAATGTGCGAGCGTCAACATCATTGGCGAACCAAAAGTGCGAGACAGAAAGGACCGCGGGGGTCTCATCATTGCCCCTCCTCCCTCTCGTGCACTGCTGCCCTTCGGCTCTTTGCTAGCTTCCCTCGCATGGACATCCCATCCAGTTCTCACTCTGTCACCCACTGCCGCTGAAACCGAACACTCTTTTTCAAAAAGCTTCAAAAGCCCTTTTTTCCTTTTTGTTGCGCTTGTGTCTTCCTCGTTTCTGCTGCGATTTCTTCCTGGTTTTCGTGTTTGTTCTTCCATTGTTGACGAATTCGATTCGTCCGCCAAAAGATAAATTGGACTTTTTCTGCTCCCATACCGCGTGTCGATCCATGAGTCGCTATGCAATCACGTCGATCAGTAGGAATCCAACCTAACTTGAACACTTCGTGTAATTTTGGAATGATTCAGAAATGTTTTACCCTTTTTGGTGAAATTGATTCAGAAGCTTTTTATAAGACCGCCATTCAAAGAAATCGATTTCTTTAAAATAACTTCATATGTTTCTATAAATAGATACAATTATTGAAAAGTCATTCAAATCGTTCGGGTCGATATAAACTTGAAATGAGAGTTTGTGCCCACTAACTTGAACGCAACAAAGTTAATGACTTCGATACATGATCCCTAAGCATCAATTTCAGGGTAGCATCAGGTTGATCTTCTCAATCAGGTTGATCTTCTCAACCCTAAAATCAAATCACCCAAAATTTAAAAAAGTTACAAGATCCTCAAGTACCCATCGATTCAAGGCTTGCCCTCGTGTTACAACCTTGAAGCCGAGCCATCCTGAAACCGAACCGAACCGCTCTTCCCATGCTCGCCCCGACTCCCGACCGCCGGTACCGCCCCTCCCAACCGAGCATTTCCGAAAATTGGGCCCACACAAAGGCCCCCTCGTGGGCAGAATTATTGCCCGCGATTCCTCGGCCCACTTTAGCACTCTTTTCCCCTTATTGATAGGCTTTACACCTCTCATTCCCTCCCCCCTCTCCCGCTTATTTATAATCCTAGCCCTGTCCTCCCTCGTCTTCACAACTCCAAAGCGCAGAATCAACGAGCACGAGCTCGCATTCCCGTCGACACCATGAGAATGATCGACCTGAGCCGCCAGACCGGCCCCCTCCACATGATCGACACCGCCACCGCCGTCGACTGCGGCCGCGAGGTCCGCCTCCGCCGCTCCCTCCGCTCCCTCGTGGAGTGCGTCGTCCCCTGCTGCTGCGGCTTCCAGGCCTCCCCGTCCTCCGACTCCGACTCCCTCAGCGTCTCCGCCGAGTCCTCCGCCAACTGCTCCTCCGTCGTCACCGGCACCTTCTTCGGGTACCGCCGCGGCCGCGTCAGCTTCTGCCTCCAGGACGACACCCGCGCCGCGCCCCTCCTCCTCCTCGAGTTCGCCGTCCCGACCTCCTACCTCGCCCGCGAGATGCGCCACGGGCTCCTCCGCATCGCGCTCGAGTGCGGCCGGAGGAAGGCCGGGAGGCGGCCGCCGCGGCGGAGGACGAGGAGCGGCGGGGGCGGCGCGGCGGGGACGCGCTGTTCAGCGAGCCGGTCTGGTCCATGTACTGCAACGGGAGGAAGGTCGGGTTCGCCGTGAGGCGGCGGATGACGGCGGGCGACGCGGCGGTGCTGAGGCTGATGAGGTCGGTCTCCGTCGGCGCGGGGGTGTTGCCGGTGGCGGCGGCGAAGAGCGAGAAGGGCGACGGGGACGGGGACCTCTTGTATCTGCGGGCCAGCTTCGAGCGGGTGATCGGATCGGTGGACTCGGAGAGTTTTCACATGATCGATCCGGTGGGGAGTTATGGGCAGGAGCTCAGTATTTTCCTTCTCAGGACGTGAGGCGTGCGATATAATTGTAATTATCAATTAGCTTAAATTCGAATGCTGTTCGAGCTTATGTTAATTTCTAGAATTCAATGAATTTGGGATGTACGAGGGGGAAGAAGTAGAGCAATGAGAGAAGAAACTGTCCAATTGTTTAAAATTCTTTTCCTTTTTTTTTTGGCTTTAGATTCCAATTTAGCTTTGATTATATTTTTATAATTATGTGCTAACCAAGGACCATTTTAAGTTAGTTTTAACTAAATTGCGAATAAATAGTAATTGTCGGCCGTTCCCATTACATGTAAGCTGTTGAAATGTGTACAGTTAAATTATGTAAGCACTACATAAGACATACATCATCCGACAATGCATGTGAATTGAACTCACGTTAATCGAGATTATGAAAGGCTCTCGGCCCCAAAGAAGAAATTACCTTCTCAAGCTAGACCCTATCAAGGGCTAAGAATTTCATTTTGGAGGCCACTCGCCCCAACTTTGACTTACAATTCGCCTAGGCCATGAAATTAGTGAGATATTTCACAAGTATGAGATTAATCTACAATGGTGGTCTTCCTTATCATTGAAAGAAAGAAAATCAATTCCCATGCATATTAAAATTTTCAGATAGGTAGAGCAAATTATTAGGCTTAATCCCGCACCGAGGTTGAGCATAACTTGTTGCTTAGAGTCACCCATTGAACAAAAACATAGCATTTTTTAAAGTTGGGCAAGCCTATGTGGGGCCCAATAGATGAGCGGAACTATAACTAGATGCCCTTGTTTAAGCTAGCTCAAGTTGAATTTCGAAATCTTTTGGCTTGATAAGCTCATGAACACTTAGCTAACATTTTGGAAACTTAGCCAGTTATCTCCACGCAAGTTGTAGTGAAAGCCAAAGTTCATAAAGCAATTGTCATTGTTTATGGACCCAAATCTGGAGGTTAGATCTAGACGGTCGTTCCAAAAATTAAGGGTGAGAAGGTTAAGAAGGGTGCGAATGATAAGATCGAAGTGGCGTAGTCAAACGCCATGAAGATGTTAAAAATAATATTTCGAGATAGTTCAAAGGTCTTCTGAAATCTATCTTGTGTCTTGATAACTAAAAAAAAAAAAAAAAACAGATGAACATACTACAATTGTATGTTACCAAAAAAAAACATACTACAATTGTAATGCTGAGGATTCAATAAATGGAACTCCATAAGGAAAAAGGAAGATGGCCCCCATCTTGGGCTCGTCCCACCAAGCGGATAGAGATGTATCGGAGCCCTTGTTGTTGAGCTCTCCTTGACTCCTATTTTTGCTGCATCTGCAGTGGAAGGCCGCGACACAAAGATATTCCCTCTCCCTTGCCATCCTCAAAAAATTAAAAACCCGTAATTCCTCAAGAATCGATCGTTTCCCATGACAAAATCGAAAGGTGACAACATATAAATGACAAAACAATCGAAAGGTCTCGTCCTTCGTTCGCTCAGCTCAGCTGTCTGGGGCAAATGCCTGTATCCCCCACCACACGAGGGGCAAAAATCTTGCGAAAGATTCAATGAAGTTAACATTTGTCGATTCTTTCTGTCCCCCCCTTCCTGCTTTGATGTGCCTAAAGAGAGAGGATCGAGTTGGGGAGGGGAGTCACTTTAAACGGGTCTTGCTTTTATTTCTAATCTGACCCCATCTTCGATTATTTACCTACAATAACCAAACAAGAGATAGGAAGCAAAAGAAAAAGGGATAAGCGTATCGAAAATCTTAAAATTTATTATAAACGTGCATTCAAATTTTAAAACTTTCAAAAAGTGCAATCAGGTCATAAAACTAATCATGAAAGTGCAATTGGGTTTTAAAACTTTCAAAAAGTACAATTAAATCCTAAAATTTGTCACAAATGTGCAATCGAATCCTAAGAATTTTAAAAAATGTAATCAACAAAATGGCTCAATTGAATCAATTTAAAAAGTTCTTGATTGCACTTTTTGAAAATTGTAAGACTCAATTGCACATTCGTGATAAGTTTTAAAACTCCCAATGTACTTATCCCAAATAAAAATGAGAGAAAGGAAGGAGAAAATTCTAGATTGAGTAAACAAAACAATTCTCTAGTCTTTGCAAACTTACAAATGAATTGCAAATGTTCAAGTCATGGAAATTAATGGTGCTTTTGGTAATATTTTTGTTTTCAGAAACAATTTCTGTTCGAAAATAATTTTTGCATTTCTGTTCCTGAGAATAAAGAAGTGGATTTCTTTCACTTCTTAATTCCGTTCCAAATCTGATTACTTTTTTATCCCAAAAATAGAAAAAATAGCCAATGTTTCCAAATGGATTTCTATTCTTTCGATGATCCGATAAATGAAAGAATAGGAAAATAGAAAAATGAGATGGTTATCAAATAGTAAGCATCCAACATTCATGTGCTAATCCCTAAAAGATCGTACCATTCAAAATGACCAGTTTTTTTTTTTTGTTGAATCGTATGCACACTCCATTGGATCATTGCAAAGTAATATGTGACGACCTCTCCAATTCTTTATATGTATTTTTATTTTGTGAACTCAGGCCCATCAAAAAAGCTCAGAGGTCATGCTCATGGGGCTCAATGGTTTGACTGGTCCTTGAAACAATAATGGTGCAAAAAAGATGAAGCTTGAAGTTGAACTTTGATGCACGGTGACCATGACATCCAACAACATCCAACTTGTGGTTGCCTCCTCTTTTTGGTTTTTTGTCTCGACTTCCCTACAATAGAGGGACCTATGTTTCCTTGTCATTGTCCCCTATAAAATCACAACGATAATTATAACTTTATTGAAAAGAGTCGCGAATTATTTCTTAAGTAATCAGATAGAATAATAATATGACTTCCGATACAGTGACAATTGTCATCAAATACATTATTAATGCTTTGAAAATTGAATATTTATTCACTAAATGCGTTTAACAAGTGTTCTCGTTAACAAGACCCTAGTAACAATTCAAGAATTGGCACCTGGGATGATAAGAACATGCTCATGACAGGACATGCACACGAGCTAACTAGCCCTAATTCTTCCCACCCAAATGTTTGGCTCCACCACCCACGCCCCCTTTGCTTTTCTTTCTTCCTTTTTGCATTTGTCCCGTTCTTTGATTCACCCGTGCACAACTAGACAAGGAAAAAGGAATGCTCCCTCTCTCTTTTTCTTATCGATTGGAAACCTCCCCAATTGGATCGATTTACATCGATTGGTTCTTTTCATGATCGGGACGCAAACACATGTCTTGGGTAATATCTTATTTCGTCTGATTCTTGACTACTACTGATTACCTAAATCCAATAAGAATGAGTATGCTAACCTATCTTAGATTCTTTTTTCCCCCACGAATGAGATTTTGAAGATACAATCTAGCTTCACCTGTCCGAGCTGCACAAGCACGTCGTGATCGAAAGGACCTTCTTTTTATTTCATTTCACTTTTCATTTTCTGACCAATACACCTTGCTTGACTTCAATCATAGCTTCCTTTAAAAAAAAGTAGGTATAGAGTATACAATTAAAGCATCAGAGAACGATGCGACAAGTATTTTATGTCTTGAAATTACTTGGTTACGGGCAAGTTAGCATTAGGGGCTCTTCGGACTTTGTTGGGAAGCCTGGCCCGAGGCGACAGACCAGAGAAATCCGGGGCGAGAGGCCATGTAATTCAAAAAAGTGTTTCACCAAGTTTTTGGGCTTTTAATTCATTGGACCACTCATCGATCCATTGACTCAATTGGGCTGCTTTTCTTATTTTGAAAAGATAAGTCCTTAATCATACCGACCCAGAAAATTAGAACCCTAAAGAGAAAAAAACGAAAGAAAGAAGGAAGGAAAGAGAAGTGCGTTTTGGATCTAATTAGGGAATTGCATATTCGGGGGAAGCTCATAAATATGTATATTAGCTTTTTCGACTTTGGCATTGTGTTAGGCAAGATCCTAATGGAACCAACTTATTGCTATAAGGTAAGCCATCCAAGGAAATTTTTGCACTTATAAATGGTGGTGCGAGACATATCAAGATGTGCTGATAGTCCTCTTCGTGCAGAAATCAACTGCGTAAATGGAAGGCGAGAAGTTAGCAATTGGATGAGAGGCTATATCCGCTTCATCTTTGATTTAGGAGCGGTGGGTGTGTGCATGGCTTGAGATGTAATTTGAGATTGGGATTTTCAGTGCTCCATCATAGCTCTAGCTCATAGATGCTTGTTGGTGCCTAGACATGTACAGCCTCGGTTCAACTTTACTTATGTAGGACTCATGTAATGTGTTCTTTTTCTTTATGCGACATGATATGTCTAAATCTAATGTACAATTTATTCCTGCTCTCTGCATCAGCTATATGCTGCAGTTTGCGGAGTTTAGTGCCCATGGTCCATAGCATTAACCTATCACCAAGCTCGTTGTAGGGTTTGGATCTTCGGAGCATGGCAACTCGTGTATCATGAAAGGTTTTCAAGGCCCAATTAACCGAGGAGATAGCCTAGACGACCGGGCAAGCTTTGGAGCACCTTAAGGTCTAGGGTTTCGTGTGTAGATATTCTCGACGGTGTTATGGGAAATGGATAACTGTATTCTAGAGGATTCTTGTATTAAATCGGGTTAGTTGGTAAATACGGAGATCGGATCTTCACAAGTAAATCAAAGAGAAATCTACGACTGTAATTAGAGGAACTTAAGTAAATATGGAGGCCTTATTTCCTCCATTCGGATTATCCCACAATTCCAACAGAAGAGAGCAAGAGGAGCATTCTCTCCCAGCACACTCCTCTTTCCCTCTACGATCCGAGGAAGGCCAAGTAAGCGAGCAAGTGATAGTTCGAGAGGATGGCTAAGCTCAGCTGCTCAGCTGATTCTACTAAGGGGGCGAATGAGTTCGAATGGAGCCTAACTGTTGCACGGTTGCCCGCGACGAACGCATCTTTCTTTTTGTTTTTTCTATCATGAGGTGAGTTGAAGCCTATACTTTATTTTCGTATATAAAACGAAACCAAACCCGCTTTTATAGAGTTTAGAATTATTACAAGAGCCCAGGGTCGGGTCATATGTACTCAATACAAGGTCCACTTTGGCCATTACGAAAAGAAAGATATAAGGTACACTTCGTTTCCAAATACAAAAAGAAAACAAGAGAGAGAGGGAAAATGCTCGATTGGCCCATGAGCTAAATGAAGTAGGTGAGGTACCACGAAATCAATTCAGCTAGTTCAATTTTCCTTTTTACCATATTTATTGCCTGAACGTAAGCCGTCAACTGTCCTGGAATCCATTTCATTACTCAAGCATGTGAAAATGACATAAATTAATGAGCCGTGGAGATTGCAAAAAAACCCTAGCGACTCCTCTTTGGCTTTCACATCTGACAGCACGCAAACTTCTTCTTTTTTTTTTCTTTTTTTTGGTACCCAGGGAACCTCCGTTCTGCCGTTTCGCGGCGGAGAGTAAACCCTGGGGCTCAGGGCCCCCCACCACTAGTCCCTTACGCAGGTAAGACGCGCGTTATGCGTCCGGTAAGTCTCGAACTCCTCCCCTCGTTCGATAAAGGGTACTAAGCCTCAACCAACTCGGCCACCGCGGGCGGTGGTTCACGCAAACTTCTCTTTCATTTGCCAAGCGTGCACGAAAATGGCGGGACGTAAATTTCAAGATTAAGGAGGCGATTAAAAAAGAGGGTTCCTTAAGCTTATTTTTGGGGACATAATATAGAGAGAGAGAGAAGAAGAAGAAGAAGAAGAAGAAGAAGAAGAAGAAGAAGAAGAAGAAGAGAGAGAATCACCAAAATTTCTTTTTAGCAAAATTAACAGGGATTTTATTAACGAATATCCCGTAAATTAAAATTAAGTAATTTATTGATAAAACTTAACAATATTCCAGACTATTCTCATGCTGGGCAAAATCAATGCTTTAAAATTTGAATTATTACAAACCGAACATACTTAACAAGGTACTCCTTACTAGAACCAAATCAATAAATTAGGTTTTGTTCTTTAGTACCGGAACAAATGTGTATCTTGTACTGGAAGCAATTACCTCCACCAATGCGAAATCACAAGTCACAGAACTTATATTGGTCCCCGTAGATGAAGTGTCCTATCACATGAAAAATGAAGAATGAAAATAAAAAAATTGACTATGGTCCCAAGTTTTGAGGTCAAGGAATGCCAAGTTTTGAGGTCAAGGAATGCCCTATTTTGATGACAAGCGTCGGTGTCCCCTAAATAAATAAGGCCCAGTTTTGGTCCCTTGTACCAAAATCATTCATAAATGCCATTCACAAGAAAATGGGTTGCTAGTGGACCTAAATTAACCACATCCTTGCCCTCTCAATTTAACCTTGGCTTTTCTACCAAAATAGGAAAACAAAAATTTAACCTTGCTTTATTCGAATTTACTATAACGAGCTACCCTCGAGAACAATTAGCCCATTATCATGCGGATAATGTGAAGATGAAGGCACCGAACAGCATGTTCTTGAAACTTTCACAACACTCGAGTGTTGAAATATGGATTCATATGAAAAATTGCAAATAAACATGCTCTTGACTTCTCTTTCTATATGCAGTTAGCTAATTATCTCTTTTCTCTACGTATAGAAATGTGAATAACTTCTCTAATCATTGTGACCAACATATTTTGAGTTGAAAATTCCATGTTATCCCTTCCTTTGGAATAGCTATCTCAACCACCATAAAGCATTTGATGGTGATTTTTTAGTATAACTCCACCATGCCAAAAAAAAAAGAAAATCTCTTACTGGGCCTAGGCCCAGATATGGTGGGCCTCAGACCGGGCCATTGAGCGGGGCGAATCTATTCCCGCGCTAACTTTTTACCGCCCATTAAATGCCGTTATGCGCTATGAGCGCCCGCCCCCTACACCTTCTAGTACAATAATAGAATTAATAGTAATAATAATAATAATAATTATTATTATTAAATAAGCAGGTGAATTGACTATATTGACCCTCTCTGTTCCTTCTCATTTACAAATGGAGTCAGAGCATCTATTGGCCCCATTATCATTACGTGCAGTCTGACCACCCCTCGCGAAAGCCAAGACCCACTTATTTTTTTCACTTTTCTTCATGGGGCTTTAAAAATATATATATAAATATAAAAAAATTCTTTATTTCCCATCAAGCGTGTTTTGTCGGCAGTTCTTACGTTATCTGTTGATTAGTCGTAAGTTCGGTTAACATGTCATTTTTCTTGTCCCGCGAATCGCACCCTTTTATTAGACCCAAAAAAAAAAAAAAATCGTACCTTTTTGACGGAATTACGGCTGGTGACCTTTGGAAAACCTCCCTCCATCACCTCAAAATCCAAGTGGTCAACGCTTTGACCTCCATCCCCATTTGCATAAAGCAGGATTCCCCAATGACTACTCAGCTTCTGCATTGACGGCCGTGGAGATTTCCCAAATTCTATCCAGAGAATGGAATTGAGGAGATGATTTGTTTCACATAGAGAAAAATGAGACTTGAGATAATTATCGTCGTATTTTCTCTTTTCTATTTTATATCTAATTAGTATCTTGAAGAACTAACTCCTTCATTTAATTATAGATATTCGCGGAAATTTGTTACTCATATTAAATATATAACATTTTTATTTGTAATGCATTGATTACACATAAGTACGGAAGGTTGTCCATTGAGAATTACAAACTTTTCTTAATTGGATATCTGACGGGTCTTCCGCGGACTCGCTCACAACAACCCATCCCGATTCGACCCTATTGAGGAGGGCCGCTGGCCATGCTTTACGGTATTAATTCGGGGACCATTAATAAAGGGGGCTAGAACAAATTATTCAGGAACCGAGGACTTCAATGTTGGACATTGCCGCCTTTTCCATTTTTCCATACCTGTGGGGGTCCTTTTGCCAGTGAAAAAGGATGAAAAAGATTTTGAGTGCCGCGGAAGCTAGGAAGTGGACATGGATGGAATCCCATCTTCTTTTGTGCGTCACTCGGTCAGACCCAGTCGGTGGAAGGCAAAAGTCAGAAAGTGTATATTAACCCCTCACTCTCCCTGTGCCTCAGCGGTAAAACGACACTTTCACAGAATCCAAGTCCTAACACTTCCGGTTTGAGATTTGACTCCACGCTAACCCGGCTTTTGGAGATTATAAAAGATGCATTTAGTAATTTTTCTGTCTTCATGAATATTTTAATTTAGAGATAATTTTTATTTTCATTTTTATTTCCGAGAATAAAGAAGTATATATATTTTTTTGTTTTTATCTCAAATCTATTCCCTGATCATTTTATATTTATTTTTATTGATGCTATTAGATAAATTTTTGTTCTTTTTCTGTTTGGAATAATAAAAGATCAAGAAAAGTAAGAGTCAAAGGTTTTGGGCTTTTTACCATGATCCGAGGTGGAGTCATGCTTAGCGTAGGGCAAGCTTGTGAGGATTACTTCAGCCGGGGGGAATTGCGTTGAGGAATTCAAGGCCACCCTGGATCTATTCAATGAGCCCCCAAGCATTTAATGCACAAGATACAGATGTGAAGAAAAAAACAATGTACTTGGTGCCGTAGGATCTTTTTTGGTTATTCTGTCCCTCTCTTCCTACCTTTATACCCAACAACCACTTTTCAAAGAATTGGTTGCTGGTAAGTTGATGAAAGATTAGCATCTGGTCAATTCTTCTCCCAAGTTTCAGCACCCTTTTTCTGCACTCGTGCATCTGCAGTAAGTTCATCGTCCATTGAATTTTGAAGTTTTTTCTCTGTTCTCATTCGAGTGGCGTTAATTTCATGGGCTTGCATTGGGATTGGGCAACCGTAGCTGATTGATGTTTGTTTGTTCGTTCGTTTGTTTGTTTGTTCTTGCTGTGGAAGAAAGAGAGGAGTAGTTCTCTCTGCACATCGTCTCTGTTCTTGGACATGAAGTGAGGAAAATTCGCATGAGGGGGGTTTTGTAAGTGGAGAAGGTAGGCAGAACCAAAAAGTACTTGCCTTTTTGGCCCTCCCTCTCTCTCTCTCTCTGCTAGTCGTAATCATGAACTGCTTACTTTCCACCACCTAATCTAATGAGTATTTGGGGCTTTGTTTAATTATTGGTCTTTTCTCAGACAGTCACAGTTGCTCTCCTCGATGACTCATCATTATAGTTTTTCTTAATGCCCCATCCAACAGTACCTCTCTCTCTCTCTCTGTTTTCCTTGTCCCTACTTGCAGAGATTGTGCAGGATTGTGATCTTGAGACCCCTTCTTAAACAAACCCATTTTCTTCCCTATTTTTTTCCCCTTCTCTCCCTTTCCGGAAGAAACAGAGCACACCCACTTCATATCTTGAAGTGGGCCGTTCATCTGCTCGATCAAAATATTCTCTTGGGAATTCTATTTTAAATCCTTGGAGGGTTTGTTTGTTGAATGGCGTTCTGCATTTGGTGAGTGTTTGTCTGATTGCTACTTGCGGACACCCATATCTTTTTGCAAAACAGGGCAATGTCAGCTTATTTGACTTCACATTGTTTTCATAATCTTCTTCTTCCACCTCTTGCTTATGCTCGAGCAGGTGATATTATATATTCAGGACCTGAAGAAGTGTTTCTGTGAGGTCTCGAGTTTTTGACAATGAGTGGACTCAAGCTTCAAGTCTTCACTTTTAGCAGCTAACGAGGTAACGACATTAATAGTTGAAGCCGTGATCCCGCTTTCCTGTCTTTGTTGGCCTTTTCAGCTCCACAACTGTGGCTCAACATTTCCTCTGATTTTGACAGGACAATCACGGGCGAAATAGAATGATGCTGGGCGTGAATTGCAGGACTTCCTCTTCTGCTTTCCTCTCTCCTTCACATCTAAGTTCTCCAAGGTTAGATTATTCAATAAGGATTTACAGGGTCAGATGCATATGTTTTCGTTTATGACCTTCGCTTGAGACGCTGACTGATGGCACGTTGCAGTGCCGGAGAAAACGGGCTTTACAAGAATATACTGAATGCATCGCCGAGGCTTACTTCCACTTCTAATTTTGTGAGTAATCTGCACATTTTTTTAAGAACTTGCATGCAAGAACGTGTGCTCTGAGTTTTACTCTTCTTGATTTGTCCATCAGAGTATTTAGTTCGCAAGCTCCAGTCGACAGTCAGACGTGCATATTCTGGCAATAGGTCGTGCCCATAGTTGTCGGAATAGATTAATATGTCTCACTTCTGAAAGAATTGTGCAGTCAACTATGCAAGTCCGAACGGTAGTTGATTTCTCACGAGGGATTGCTCAACCTCAGTGGTCTATCCTAATCAGATTTTTAAGTTCAGATGATGCAAATTGAGTTCGGATTTCAAACTGGTCTTTGCCGGCCAAAACCGCTCCTGTTATCATCCCTCACATGCGGATTGAGCAATCTTGGGTTTGTTTTACCTTGAATGACCTGAGGGCGATTCCACCATGGATTTTGAAACTTTAAATTATATTGCTTTGGCTTGCTACTAAAGCTAACCCTTTGAGCTGAAGCCTTGCCACTTGAATTTTCGCACTCTCTGCTTTACCACTGAAAGGAGTCCCTAGCATAAGTACTGACTATGGATACCTACCTTTATTTAACATTGTCAGCAATGTATTTTTCATATCAATTCTTTCACCTGCTAGTCGAGAACCCTGCCGTTTGCTTTGGTTGCTACACCTTCACTTCTGTTTATTGATCTAGCATGCGAGACCCAATAACATCTGCGAGAGAGACTTTACATAGGGCATGACTACTACAGAACCTCTATTTGTAAATCACTTTGCTGTGTCTTTTGACCCAGATTGTGCAATTGGAGAGGACTTCACCTGAACAAACATCCACATCTTGGGATGCTGAAAAGATAGTCAACTGTGATTCTGTACAATATATTCCTTCTAATGGCACTCCATCGCATAAGGTTCTTATTCTATCCTTCTTTACCTATATAAATTTATTTGTCAACAGGAATAGTATAGTAGTTATTGTAATTTGTATTTGTCGTTCATAGTCTCTGTAACTACATATGAGTGAAGCGTTGTGAACAGCATTGATAAACTGTCTTTAGAATGTAAAAGGAATTTACTCTGTTGATTGTCTTAGGCTCTTTACACGGTTTTTTACCAACCCACATCTGGATTTGTACTGCAGTCCACTGTGGAACTACAGAAGGAGATTGCCACACTTGAGGTTGAAATTATGCACTTGGAGCGTTATCTTCTTTCACTCTATAGGACAGCTTTTCAAGAGCACACGTCCACTCTAGCGAAAGTCTCAGAAACAAAGTTGCAGAGCAAGACTAGGTCACCATCACGGAAAATGCCTAGTGAACTCAAGCAGAGATCGGAGCCACACGTTAGACAAAATGGCGTCCTGCATAGTTTCCAATCTTCCCCTGCGCATTGCTGGGCTTCTTTAGATAATCAGAGCAGCACTTCAAGTGTCAAAGCAATATCTGCTCGGGTGAGCATTCAAGTTGCTCTTTTGCATCGAACTTTTACTACTACTCATATATTTTTTCCTTATCTGCAATATTTATATATGGGAGAATGATTTTGCAGGACCGTAAAAATGCCGATTTCGATCATAGGAGCCTCGCAGATCACCTCGGAGCCAGAGACATCTCTCTCAGAACTCCAGAGAGACTCTCTGAGGATATAGTGAGATGCATATCTTCAATATACTGCAAGCTTGCAGATCCCACTCACATTCAAGTTGGCTCATCTGCTTCACCAACCTCTTCCTTGTCCTCCTCGAGCATATTTTCTTCTCATAACCCCAGAGATAGCTGGAGCCCATCTCGGAATGATGAAATTTCAGTGCATCAACTTCAGGGACTGAGAGAGGAGAGTGGGAGATATGGCGATATGGTAGAAGTTTTCAAGATATGTTTGGATGATAACAGTTTCAAGTTTGCCGCTACAATGCTGCAAAAGTTCAGGTGGTTCATGGCTAATAAAATAATAATGACATAATAGCATGGCTTTGACTTCACACACCAAGCATGTCCTTTTTCTTTTAATCCAGTTATACAGTATCTCTGAACATGATATGTTGTGAAAATTGTTTTTTTTAACTGATTTTTCTATGTTCTAACCAACTCAGGTCATTGGTTCGTTGTCTTGAGGACATTGACCCAAGAAAGATGAAGCGCGAAGAGAAACTTGCTTTCTGGATCAACATTCACAATGCCCTGGTGATGCATGTATTGCTCTTCCTTGGTACTTGTTTGCTTCACAGTGCAGTAGAGATACAATTTGAAATGACACTCATTTTTTACTCATGACTTAGCAATTAGATTCCTTTCCTTCATCTTATTTCCTGCTCAACTAACCAGGTTGATCTTGAACACATCGCTGCATGTTTTGGTATCTCTGTTGCAGGCTTATTTAGCTTATGGAACGGGCGGGCGTGTGAAGAGCACCACTATAATGAAGGTGAGATTGTGCTCCAGAGATTTGTCAGGTGGAATGGTGCCTTCAGTTTATGTTATGTCATCATGCGATTTCATTTTTCAGGCAGCTTATAATGTGGGTGGACATTGCATTAATGCCTATATCATACAAAGCGCAATTTTAGGAATCCGATCAAGTCACTCAGCACCGGTATGATTTCCTTACATGTGGTGCAATCTTTATATTAGGTGTAATCCATGCATTTACATTGTGCATTTGCATTGGATGCAGATGTAAAGTTATTTAAGAACTCATTTCAAGCACAGTAACATCAAAACTCCTAACTTTTATTTGTGAATTCAGTGGCTACAAACGCTGTTTACTCCAGGAAGAAAGCACAAGACAGGCAGTACCAGACATCTCTATGCTTTAGAATATCCTGAGCCGCTTGTTCATTTTGCACTTTGCTCAGCAGCATACTCCGACCCACCGGTATCATTATTTGCTCTCTTACAAAAGTAGTGTGATTCGGTCCTTTAGTAGATCTTAACTCTGGTCACTATGACCGCAGGTTCGAGTTTATACAGCAAAGAATATATTCTTGGATTTAAAACTTGCTAAAGAGGATTTTATTCAAGCAAATGTCTACATCCACAAGGAATCGAAGGTCTTCCTCCCGAGAATCCTCTATTACTTTGCGAAAGACATGTCACTTACTATGCCCGGGCTGTTAGAGGTGGTGAACGAGTGCCTCTCGGAAGTCCAGCAGAAAACTATTCAAAAGTGCATGAAGGGAAGGATCGATAAGTCCGTCAACTGGATGCCTCATAATTCAACATTTCGGTATGTGATCGACCGAGAATTAGCCAGAGGGAGAGTGCCGATTTGATGAATACCGTGACTGTATTTAACCCTTCAAAAGATTGATGTATTTGTTCTTAGTTTTTTGCCAAAATAAGCCATGAGCAACGATTTGTACAGAGGTGTGAGGGTGCAAGATTCTTAGGGAATTGAATTGGATTTGCTTTGAGCTAAGACTTTCATCAAGGGCACACTTCAATTGTTGTCTTGCTAGAAATGTGTAAATCCTATGTAAATTTTGCGCAATGTGATCTCAGATTGATGTGCACAGACGATCTTTGAACCAGAATGTCGACTCTTTCCCATCAGATATTCAATTTCTAATCAGTGTTCCAAATAGTATTAGCTCCATAAGTTATGTTGAGCTTGGTTATACAAAAAAGAGGGCTGAGTTTACTATGGCATTTATGGTCTACATCATGAAGATTTGATTCCTAGGAACTAGGAAACTCTTTATAGAAAATCTGTCAATCTAACCCAAAGTACTTAAAACCTAGAAATAAATTCTGAGTCCATTGAAGTGGCTGTGCCACACACACAAAATTGACCCTTCGGCTAATTCCCTTCCATAATTATCTGTCTTCTAGTCTTGATGATGTGTCTCCTGTTATGCTTCTGCAAAACTACTGCACCTGAAATCCGACTGCTCTTCAAATAATATCCCTCGAGAGACTGTTTAGCCTGGCTTTAATCCTTATAGAACCATTCCTAGTGCAATCTCATGGCGCAGAATGTTAGCCGGTTAAGCACCAACATGGGCAACAAGGTGAGAGTAGCAGAGTTGCGAATGCTTCGTTTAATGTGCGGGCAATCGAGGAAATGTTGGATCAGAAATGAATTATACAAAGAAAGGTGGGTGCTCTGCCAATCGAAAATCAGATGATGGAAACTCATTCGAGGTGGTCTGAACATGGGAGACAAAGGCTTCTGGTTACTCCAGCGAGGAGATTGGATTATAAGGTCGGGAACCGGATTAAAGTAGAGGAAGACTAGAAAAGACATCGGAGAAGACACTATGAAAAGAGTTTAATTTCCAGATCTTTTTGATGATTTGATAGAGTCGACCGCAATGATGTAAAAGGATTCGGAGAGCTGACACCATCTAAATTCATCACTCTCTTTGCTCTTGGAGGTCTTATTTTGTAGGCCTACCATTGGAGACGTGAGCTCAGGATCGACTCAGCTGCTGTCCGTCCTAGCAACCTCACATCGTCACCCATCTTCTTCAACTGCTGTACCAGCAATCCTGGACTATACACATGAACCATCTACAAAAGGGGAATGCCGCGTAACCAGGTCACTCTAGGATCTGCACATCCTCAAAAGGCTTCTTAAATTGCTCTCCGACAGACCTGCACTTTATCAAGATGCTCCTAAAAAATGGTACATTTTATCTTCGTCAGCTTGCGTCTAAGCATAAATGCTTGTTTCTGCAGCTCTATGCTTTCATTTCGTTCCAAGTCCCATTAACATTTTTGCATCTTTGACATGGCATTGGGCTTTAACAGAACTATTCGATGCTTATCAATTGAATTTCATGGCCAAGCCATGTTGAATTTCAATCTTAGAAGCCTCAAAATTAATTTCTTAAGACAACAATCGTAAAATCAGTCATTGGCATGCATGATAAATTTGGAACATATACAAATCCGTGCCACATTGTACTGAGCATTGAACATAGTACTTTCTGGGCCTCCATTCCAGATTGACTTGGTGCTTAAATATCATAAACATGAAAGGCAAAGTGAGGCTGATAAAATGGTGAAAGGAATAAGGTGAGTATACCTGCGGTATCTGATTCTCTTTTAAACTTGCCAAAATTCTGGTTTTTGCAGGAGACCTCGAATGTACGGCACGTGTGATCAAATCCTAAGAAAGTCAACTTGTTCCAAAGAATGGACTTCAAGCGCCTGAAATGTACAATTGGCATTCATCTCGTGAAAATTCTCTTGATATTAGTCGGCCTGTTGGCACTGCTACAGGTGAGTACTAGTCAAGTTTCTCGCATTTGATGCATTTCAAGAGGAGTTTCCTAGAGAGCTTAGCAAACTCTGAGAATGCCGATGGTTTGTCATTTGGGCCAACAGAGAAACATGAGTGGATTTCGCTTAACACAATGCTTAGGAACCACCTTGTCGATACTAATGTTGGTTTCAGTACAATTTGAAGCTGCTGAAGTTGTACTACGTGCTCCTTCTGCATTTCCAAGTCACCGCTACTTCAAGTCCTTAACATGATATGTAGTAATGTTTTATGAAGTCACGCTGAGCTATGCTTGACTAACACTATTGTCATCATACTGCTGGTAAACATCAAGCAAAGTATTTTCGGCTGAGACTGGCATTAATTCTTGAATTTATACTTTATAAACTCAGGTTACAATAGAGCTCAGCCCTGAAATACGCAAAAAGAGGACCCGAACTACCTAAAGATTTGCAACTTTTTTGATCGGAGAGGATCTGAAGTTGTTTTTAGAAATCAAGCCAGATGGTCTTTTGTTGATAGTCATTCTAGCTGCATTATCTCAACATAGACAGTCTTCACATCGAATGGATATGTGGGTCTGATATGCTGGCCTTTTGATCTGTATGTGCATCAATCCAGACAACAATGAGCTGGAGGTTCCAGACATAAACCACTGTTACATCTTGGTATCAGACGGATACTTCAGAAATGGAAGCCTTTTCTTATCTCGAGCAAATCTAGAGGACGGTGCTGATTTATTTTCATCAGGTGAAACTAGTTCTCACCAATTCAATTCCAGTTCCTCTCTTTTGCCTAACAGGAGCTCTATCTGGCATTCAAAACATGCGGCTTTGTAACCCTCGGCTGGATAACAGATGTTGCTCATCCATGAGTAAAGAAATGAATTGTCCTACAAATCAATGGCCTTATCAAAAAGCTCTCCACGGTCGCTCTAACTATACAATGCCCAATTCAGCTTCTTTTTCTTCAGCCAAATATTATTCTGGTATTGAACCTACATCCGCCAGCAAACTTAGGAGACAAGCAGGGGAACCATCAAGAGTCGTCTAGCTGAGTAGGTGCATTCCTGATCGTTTCCTGCACTTTAGTTGCAGTACTGTTCAGTTGTGACCCGTGTCTCTTTGAAAATTCACTTCTTTTTAATGGCAAGACACCAAATAAACAGTTAATCCCCAGACAATACTTCAAGTTTGCGACTTACTTGCCCTTGCTTAAGTCATCTAAATTTAGCCTCCGGAGAACCAAGAAAGCATGGAAGAATGCTTCAATTTATTACTTAAAGAAGGATGTAATGCAAACGAGGGACACCCAAAAAAAAGCTCCCCCTGGTTCGTTGATCCGCCTCGACCTAACTATGGAAATTCCTAATTCCCGCCCTCATACTCAGATTGAATCAATCACATACATGAAGAAGGTACACGTCATATTATCACAACTAATGTCCACAGAGAAAGAGAGAGAGAGAGAGAGAGAGAGAGAGAGAGAGAGACTTCATTTTCTCTAAAATTTCAGCCACACTCTTACACAATAGTTTCCTGTTTAATTTTGAAGTTACAAATTGGCATGTTATAAAGAAACTATAGATTTGCCAAGCCGCATTAGCGTTTGATACACTGCAAATTGATACAGCTGAAAGAGGGTGCCTGCCTACCGTTGTTGACTATCTGAAAAGAATATAACAGCAATTGCCTTCATATCGGATCTATGCAACTAAAAAGGAAGACAGACACTGCCAATGTCAAAATGGCAAATCAAATATGCACGCGCTTCCAGCAGAAGGCACTACGATCTCAACTCTACAAATCTTTGTCTCACAGCACGAACAAGGTCCATCTCCCCATGAGCAGCTAAACCTTCAACTACCTTTTGCCTTATGTCAATGTAAGGAATAAACCCTCTGGCTGTCATTGCCATGACCATTTTTCCTGCTAAAACATGCTCGCGGCACTTCAAGCATCCTTCTACCAGCCTTTCATATGATTGAAATCTGAGAGGGTAATTTTCCCTCTCCAAGTACTCTATAGTCTCCACTGCCTTCCGAATCTCTTTAGTCGCAAGAAGTGTCGCTAGCATTTTTGCCACCATATCTTGCCTAGGTGTCAACCCAAGTTTCCCCACCATCTGTGTCAACATCTCTACAGCATCAGAAGTCCTTCTGGCGGAGCACATTGCACCAATTACAGCACCATAGCTATCCAAATCAGGAACACAACCAGCCCGAGTCATTTCCTTCAGGACTTTATTTGCTTCTTCTAATTGATCAACAGCACAAAGAGAGGATATAGCGTAATTGCAAGTGCCTGTGTCAGACTGTACCCAATCAACCTCATATCTAACAAAATGCAGCTACAGAACGAGATTGGGATAGCTGTTCCAACCATGCGGATGAGAGGAACAAACGGGCTTGGGGAACAGGAACGCAGCCGGAGCGAAGGGTACGTTGAAGGATGCTAAGAGCAAGAGGAAAGGGATCAGGACTTTGAAGGGTATAACAAAGGAGGCAGGAGTATGCAGCCCGCAGCCTAGAATGAGGTCTAAGAGGGACAAAAGACTGTAAAATTTCATCTATTATTTGGGTTCTGTTGTTCTGGGGGAAATCTGATAGAAAAGATAAGAGTTTTGGATTTTGGTCTTGGGAAGAATTGAGAAGGTCTGGTATATGCTGGTAGTTTTTGGCTTGAATGGCAGCTTTCAAGGTTTCCTCGAGACTTTGCAGGGAAGATACCGACCGTACTGGAGAAAAGTTGAAGACGAGGCTGCTAAGATGAAGAGAAGACCTGTACAGTTGCTTTGCTCCCACAATCATATTCACTTCATAAGAACCAATGAATTATAGTGGTGGCGTGTTACGAGTGCCACGGTGTATAACCTGCAGAGGATTATCATCTTAGATGTCTGAAAAGGCGCACGTGCCGCACATAGAAACAAGCCCACACCCACATGCTCGACCATAGAACGACAGCTTGAGAAGTATTCGATACAGACAAGTGCAAGCATTAACAATGAGGATGCAGAAGAGAGAAAAAGAGAACAACAGCATTGCAGCCTCGATCACGAAGGTCCATAGGCGCGCATTCACATGCACACTCCAGAGCTATAGAAAGACAATGGGACAAAATTACGTGCACATAGCGAGTCAAGATACTATATCCAAATTCAATCTCTTGATGGGTTTCTCCTCCCTTCGTCTCCAGAAACTATCGTCCATGTTAGAAGATTGACAATAAGACCAAAAGCCCAGGACCATGCAATTCATGCACCTCTTACGAGATTTTAAAAAAGAAAGAAAGAAAGAATGCCCATCAAATCGGGAGCGGGGATGGACTGGGCACGAAGATGATTACCGTTCGCGTTTCGCATGGGCATTTCGTCGAGCAGGTAATGCTCAAGCGGCCGGCGAAACTGGAAGACGGACTTTTGACCACTGCCATGGCGAGAGAAAAAGGAAGTGAGATGACAAAAGGGATCGGGAGTTCACGCTCGATTGGCTAGCGAATGAGATGGGTGGGTACCTCCTTTACGGGCGATCGAGGATCGAGCGTTTGACTCCCGCCATGTTCTTCACTTCACCTCCATTTTCTCCATTTGCGCGGTGAGTCATGTTGCCATGTCAACCATCTGGATTTTTACACGGCGATGATGCGCACGTGACAGCGTCCAAGGTCCTCGCACACATTCACTTGCCTAGAAGTACACTTTAACGTAGATTCCACCTGAAAAACATGGCTTTATCTAAACATATATTTTTTTTAAAATACTTTTTGAAGATAATTTTTTTAAAATTAATCAATTGAAAAATATTTTCATTCTCAACAAAAATACATGCCTAAACATTTTATGATCTCACCTATTAACTAATTTTTTTCAAGGTGTGATTGATCGCTTTTTAAAAAGTTATTTTTTATCTAGGTGATTTTTCTCAAAAAAAAAAATAATAATTGTCCTTTCTAACATTGCAATTGATTGAAATTTCTTCTATCTATTCATTGCACGGCCTAATAATAAAGTCCCAATTTTCTTTTGAATAACTCGCTCCACACATTTGTCATTCATATAAACATGTTGGCTACTTCATAACATTATTCTCTTATTATTCTTTGAAAACATATAATTGAACAGATGTTTGGTTTCGTCCAATTTACAAATAAAGATTAGAATAAAAGAATTGTTGATTGAACTGAAAATACCCTCAGTTAAATCGAATGGAAGATTTGATCGGTTCGATCGCCCTCAAGTGCATCCCTCAAAGGTCCATCCCATCCCATCTTTTCTTTGCTTCAGAACCAACATGAAGCAAATTAACATGTGTCGATATCGAATTAATCGATGTTACATCATATTTGAGTCTGTTTTCGCACGTCGTTTTAGAAGTCGTCGGCCCCTCGACTCATCCAACGATGCTGGACCGGACCCTATTCGGCCGCATTGCAGCCACTCGTTTGCAATTGGCCATGGACGCCAGCGGAACGAACGGCTCGGGCTCGTCGCGAAGCCCGTCCAACCCAAATTCCCCCAGAAATCTGGTCCGACCCCTTCTCCTGTTACTCCCGACCCTGTTCCTCGTACCTTGGCTCTCCATAATTACCAAAACGCCATCGCCGCTCCCTTCTTCGCCGGGCCCCATCATGCAATCCTCCCTCTTCTTCTCCGCCAAGCCCGTCTCCCCTTCCCCGGCCCCTCGCGTCCGCGCCCTGTACACCGCGAACCTGCCGCCGTCCACCGCCGTCGGCAGCGACCCCGGCTCCATGGCGGCGTCAGGCCCCAAGTGGGCCCAGAAGACCATCACCCTCCCTCCCCAGCGGCGCGGCTGCCACCTCGTCACTCCCAAGGTAACCCCCCCATCGACCCTGATCGAGCCTTGGCCCGGGCTCTGCTTTGCTTGCCGTTCGCGATTCTCGGGTGGTCTGAGATTGCGGACTGATTAGAAAATGGCCGATTCCCGCGGGGTTGCTGCTCTGCGGATTCGTTTTGAAGTGGATCGTCGGTGCGTTTGATTTCCGATGGGTGTTGTCGTGATTGGAAGTTGAGCGTGTGTATTTGCTTTTACCTTGTCGATGGAGTCGTGAATGAGGGAAGCGTTGCTTTGCTCTGTTCAGTGCAATTATGTTTTTCCACTGGGAGGCGCTTAGCGTGGGTGTGTAATGGAGCAATTCGATGTGATTATAAATGTTTAAGAAGCGCTATAGAGATCCTTCCATGGCAATACGCCATCTTGGGGCTTGGCCGGGACTGACTAGTGAAAGGCCTCGAGCCAGAAGCGATCTAAGAAGCCAATCGTGCTCTGGGAAAAAAAATCTTATTATCGTCTTTGTTTAGAAGAAATACAGAAATTGCGTTTTCATCTCGCTCTTGCAGAACAAGAATTACTTAAATATGTTTGTTTTGCTGGAAAAGCAAAAGGGTAATAGGGCAGGTGTTAGTTTTACTAAAATTACTTGAAATGCATTGGGACAACATCTTTTTCCAATTGGGCATGACAAAGGATACTTGCCCAATGGGCAGCATTTGCTGCCTACATGATAATTTGTTGGCGACTGGAGAAAATGGTAGCACATGAAGGTGTAGCAGCAAAGAGCAGTTTCGACATGCTCATCTATATCTCTCTATTATATTATAAAAAGTTAAGTGAAAGGTTTCGTTACTGCAGCCCATGGAGCTGTATTTTCCTTCAATTTTGGTTTACTACATACCAGCACAGTTGGCACATTAATTCACACATTCAATGAGCGGGAATGTTATGTTGAAGACGTTTCATATTTCATAATAATTCTTCCTATGTGGACAAATAGTCATTCTACTAGATTAATTGTTAATGTGTTCTAGTTGTGGCTTTGATCACTTGGACTATTGTTCCTGCCTGTGGATTATTGTAAAGGTTTTTTTCTTGCTGAAAAGTTGTTTTGACCATATTGTATGTGTTTTTATTGTCGCCACCATCATTGACTCTTGATCTGGTCATGCAATTGCATATCAGATTGTGAAGGAAATTGGACAAGACTTGTCAGAATTCAAGTGTGGCCTTGCACATCTTTTCCGTAAGTTGCTTTAAGCCTCATCTTCATCTTTTCGTTTCCTTATTCCACAGCAACTCAACTTAGCTGTCAACTGGGCTAAAGTAATCTTGTCATCCACATTGCAGTGCAGCACACAAGTGCATCTCTTACCATCAATGAGAATTATGACTCAGATGTTAGGGATGATACGGAGACATTTCTCAACAAGATAGTTCCTGAGGTTTGCTTACGCTGGCCACGCTGCTTCTCTTTATTTCTTTGAAAATACTAAAGTGATTCATTCCTTGGCTGTGGGTTTAATTTTCAGGGTAGATCTGCACCTTGAAGCATACAATTGAGGGTAAGTCTGAAATTTGCATCTTTCAGGATGTTGCTTATCATTCCATTCATGTTAGCACCTTTCTTTTCTTCATCTCTGGGCAGTAATTTAATTTGGGTCTAAAATCACCATGAAAGGTTAGAATAAGACATATATGGCTTATTTTCTTACTGCGTGCTTCTTCACTGGTCATTTGACATAATAAAAGGCATGTATCTGCTATAGTGGTTGGGAAGTAGTTGCACTTTGTCTGAGACAGGAGAAAGTATCATCATGTGACGCATCTGGCTCTCTTTATCATGTAGGGGCTGAGTCTTGTTGTGGTGTATTGTTGTTGTCATTTAGTGCCTGGCAAAAGGCACTCTCGCACTTTGTTGACTTATAATTGAATATGTTTTTCATTCTAATGAAGCAAGGAAGTTACTGTATTGGATTCAGCCTGTTTCTTACCATTTTCACCCTTGGATGGTTTCTAGTGCTCATCATTTTGTCTTTCCACGCGGCTCCTTGTATATCATCTTTTTCCATGAGTTTATATGGCCAACTACTAGTTTCAAAATCTTCCCACTTGGTTCTTTCTGTGGTTGGATAGGGAGAATACATTGACATTGACTTTGGACTTTGCACAGGTCCTGATGACATGCCAGTTCACATAAAATCTCTCCATGTTTGGCTGTAATTTCTACCGTAAGATGACTGATTCCCATAGCTTTTAATGGGGCTGCTATGTTTATGTTATTGTTGCATTAACCATGTTCATTCTTGTACAGGATACCAATTACAAATGGAAGCTTACATGGAAACCTGGTGGTTGTATATGTGCAGTTTTGCCCCCAAAAGCATGCCTTTTTATTTCATCTTCAAGTAAAAGGAAATTGCTTAATCATTTCTCCTCTTGTGCTTCAGGGAATATGAAGCCAGAGCATAGAGACTCATGCCACTGCCCGGTCTGTGGTAGTAACCCCACGGAATATGAGGTGGCTTGATTTAGCAATTGGTTTTGCCCTGGTGTAAAGTAAACTGAAAGAGGGATGGAGTTCTTGCTTGATGTTTATGTCAATTGCTAAATGTAATGATCACTTTGCAACTTGTTCTGCAATGACTATTGTGGCATGTGTCATGATCATAAGTGTGTGCGGGAAGTGAGCATTTTGACATGGGTGAATGATGATGCATTGGCTTGGATGATCATGCTTCAATGAGGGAGAATGTAGCATAGCTATGTGCTGTTATTATCGAGTTAAGATTCCATTGAAATGACCTCCAGAAGGCTATATAGCAGATGTCGAAAAGTTTCTCATTATGCATCTTTACTGTCATGCTTTTCTGATTTGCCTGCTTTTGAAGGGTGATCTATCGTTTGGAGTCAATTCTGAAGTCTGATCCTGGAAATTGAAATGGCGGTATTTGTATTCCATGACTTTGGACCGTTTAGGATGGAATTTCTGGATCTGTCCACCCTGTAGCCAATCATGCAGGACTTAAGAATCAATATGCATCATCACATCGGGACCAATGTTCAACGGTTCAGGCTGAGTCTGTTATTTTCCCAGAAATGAAGAATGAAAGTTTCTTGTGACCCTTCCGACCCACAAAAAGTGTGACCTGAATCAACCTGATACCCTAATATAATCCAAATTGATATAACGGTTCAGTTCGGGTTAGTGTGTGTCTTTCTCGGCCCATTCTTTGCCGCACGGGAGCATTGATTTTTCAGAAAAATAGAGGGTATCAAGCAGTATACATCTCTCCCTCCAAACCTCGTTAATAGACCACAAAAATTCGTAGTCTTTCAACAAATTGGCGGAGGATTTCCAATTCGCTATCGACCTCTGAAGTCAAAGCGAAGCCTGGTTGTTCTGTCCCAAAACCAACACTGTAGAGCCAAAGCCACAGCCCAAGGAAGATGGTGGAGATTCGGACTTCGGATTTGCTTGCTTTAATTCGACCCAGGTGAATTGCCAGTCTCAA